>CM060684.1:17793175-20650675 GCA_030686995.1 Artemisia argyi | reverse complement strand
TCTATGTGTTGTTTGAATATATTTTACGCTTGTCTTCAATTTAACATGCTAGGCTATATTTCTTTTGTGTTTGCTTAGATGTAGTGAAACCTAGATGTTAATTATGGGTTGATTGTTTGTTTATAGTTGTTACGGATGATTGTATTCGATGTTAGGCTTAAGAAAACTGGCAGACTTCCATTGGTAACATGCTTGAACATCTTAGGAAACATGATCGGAGGTGTACTACGATATTAGGTTGTATTTAATGCGTAGGAGAATTCTAATGATCCCATGTTAGGAGTTTTTAACGGCTCGACATGGAGTGAAGGAGGATCTTATAGAGATAGGGAATATTGTACACAGCCCTACGACTAGTATTAAGGAATATAACCCGTCATCTATGCAATTGTAACAAATGATTAACATGTAAAAGATATCTAGGGAGTAATGAAATCTAAGTAAACACAACTTTACCTATCATTGTTCACACCACAATAGTTTAATTAGATTTATTTTCATTTTTGTTATTTTATTTTGATTGCATCTTTAGTTATTGGGTTAGTTGACTAGCAACTAATTCCGCCCACTCTTCCAAAAACCGAGATTTTATTTGCTTTTATAAAAACATAAAAATACAAAAAGAATCATCCCTCACCTCTAGACCTAGTTTTTAGTCTTTCTAATCCTGGCGACACTATTCTTGAGTTGAACGATCAATCCCCTGGTACTTGTACTATACTACAACGATCAGGTACACTGCCTGATGGGGGTTGTAAGCTTCTCGAGATCCCTTAAGAGGTAAAACCTATTGCGATTCCCACGCATCACTTTGCTATTCAATGCATCTACCTGGTGTCAATGGGTCTTTAATTAAGCTATGTTCAGATACTTTGGAAAAAATATATATGTAAAGAAGTACTTGAAGGTCTATCATCATCATATCGCAAAGATTGGGTTTTTAATCGATAGCCGCTCACACAAAATCATTTTAATGTTCTTGTCAATCTATTTAAGATTTGCCAACGCGTTGGTTGTAAATTGATAGACGGACACACACATATTTTACTACTCAAAAAATAGTTTTGTATACATGTAATCACTTTGTATTATACACTGGTTAACTATTTTCATTGTAACAAGGTTTGAAAAAAACTCAATTCATCATTATAATCATTTTCTTTTATACTATTCTTTATTATGTTTATTCTTACAAACTCTATATTTTCTAACATTTGAAACCACTTACAATGCTTATTACCATTTAAAGTTTAAAAATAAAATTATAGAATATTTAGGAGCATTTAATGTGTAAAATTAAAATGATTATAATTAGGCAGGAGTAATTAGTGCATTTCACATGCTAATGTGACGTTAAACTTGGTAAATTGCAATAATATTTAATGTTTAGACTTTCAAAATTCCCTACTAAGATTGACCATAGGCGTATGTGCATCCCTTTTAAGGCCACTTAGCTTTCAACAAACACTTTTTAAACAATCTTTTAAGAAACCGATTATATACAGTTATGGCTGGAAACAAGAAAAGAACAAGGTGCATTTCATTAAAGAAGAAGCGCTCAAAGTAAGTAAACTTTTGTACACGTAAACATTCAAACTACATTTAACTTCTGTAAATTTATCATCTAATGCTTATTTGATTTCAGGAAACCAGAGAAGGTGTTTAACATTGAAGAGTGGTATGAGTCGTGAAGTTCTCGAAGAAACAAGGCAAGAGGCAAAGAAAGTTTGCTTCAAATTAAGAAAGATGAGAAGGAATACAAGCGATCAAAGCCACGGGTTGGTTCAGTGGAAGAGGATGTGGCTGATGTTGGATTTTTGAGTGAGGAAGAGAGATTCGAATCCATTGACTACGATAATGTGCATTTGTCTTTTGATCCAGAGAAATCTCCGAAATTTAATTGTTAACTTTTAACTTTCTTGTTTTTTTGGTTTATTATTATATGAATTTTAACTTTCTTGTCTTATGGATTGTTTTTTTGTGGTTTATTATTATATGAAATTTAACTTTCTTACTTCATTAAACCAAAAAAAGATGAAAAAATTATCATATACATATTGTTATAATCAATAAAAAGTTGAATCGATTTTTCATCTATTCATTAAGCTTGATTTATGCCTAGCAACATTAATTTATGCCTAGCAGCATTAAGTTATGCCAAGCAGCATTAAGTTCTGAGTTACTAGCATTCACCCAAATTCCAATCCAAATAGCTTTTTCTTTGCCTTTCCTGCAAAATGTTAGTCTAGAAACAAAGAAAACACAAGCCATAACATATGCACAATGATCACAACATCTAATTATACTTAGCAGTTCTAAGTATAACTAGCAGCATTGTAATGGGCAAATGAAGAGTCATGACTAATAGTCTAAACTCAATTCATGTAGTGAATGTCAAATTAGACTCAAACTAGAGAGACTATAAAATCCATATCTATCCCCTCAAAATTACATAAGTTATCAGAAATGTGTGACCATATGTATCGAATTATGACTACACTTAAAAAATGTCTGACAAAATATGACTCTATGATTTAGACACCTAAATAAATACTTCATGTGACCATATATAACATCTTGAATTTAGTCACACAAACACTCAATGTGACTAATATCAAGGTTAATGATAGCTGAGTTCACATTTGGCTATAAATAATAGTCACATAAATATTTCACAACGTGACTATTTTGAATGTATTGGTCACATATAATACCCTTATAATGTGGCAATAAACATAATTTAGATACACATTCGTGATATGGTGTGACTATTGTAAAGCCTATAGTTACGTGATCGTGCTACAATTAAATGTGACTATACACATTAGGTTTTGGCAAGCAAACACAAACTAGACTTTAGACATGCATATTAACTTACGTGACTATATGTATCGAATTTTGGTTACACTTAATCATGTATGTCTATGGTTTAGTGTGACCATATATGACATTTGGTCACACTCTTCAAGTGTGTGACATATATTTGTCATTTTTAAATGCATATCGTGACTAACGCTTCAAACTTACTTTTCAGCTGTCACACATTTCAAATTCATATGTGGCTAAATATTCAGCAAAGAATAGCAGTCACGTTTAAATGATGTGTGACAAACTTGACTATATAATTTAGCCACATACACAATTACTTCATGTGACCATACATCTATTTTGGTCATACTTTTCAGTTGTGTGACATATATTTGTCACATATGTATATCTATAGTGTGACTAATGTTTAAAGCTGATTTGTATCTGTCACACGTCCTTAATTAAAAGTGACTAAATAATCAAAAAATATTTACCAGTTACCCTCTAGTAACATAAATACACAAATGTGTGACATATATCTTTCAAAATGGTCACACAAGCCGGATCGAGTGTGGCTGTTTATTTTATTCTCGTACATTTAGTCACGTAAATATGTTACAGTGTGACAGTTCAAAATCGACCATGTGTGACGAAAGGCAGTTTTTGTACCAGTGTAACAATTTTACTCGTTAATTAATATTTTAAGTTATCATATATATGTCATTAAATGTCCAAGTCTATTTATATTTTACGAGTTATCTCATGTTTAGAGTCCATTTTCGAGTTTATTCGGGTCAACAAGTCAATTTTTATAGTCTATAGTTCAATAATTAGTCTAAACGTCTCTTTTGGCTCGTCGAGGTCACACGAGACTACAAAGTCTCGGTGAGACTCGACTTGGCTCAAATCAACCATAAGTATATCAATAAGTCCAAAAATAAATGTATCGCCTCAAATCAATGACTCCATCAATAACGGCCAAACTACGGATCGTTTCTAACCTATCTCCGTCCATACCTAATCACAAAAATAACACAACATCACCATATCAACGATACCATGCTGAGACCCTAGTGGTCTCGGCTTTTGATGTGAGGATTGCGCCCACGCAAAATGTTTTACTTCTCAAGGGATCTGGAGAAGCTTAATATCCTCCAGGCAGTGTACCTGGTCGTTGTAGTGTAGTATAGGTATGTCCGGGGGATTGATCGTTCTCTAGGAGAATAGTGTCGTTAGGTTGAAGTGTATGACAATTTAAGCCTAAAGGTGAGGGATGATTCTTTTTGTATTTTTTTTTATATTTTATGAAAGCAGGTAAAATCTCGGTTTTTTGATGAGTGGGCGGAATTAGTTGTTAGTCAACTAACCCAAAAGTTACTTATAATTTACAAAAACTAAAATAACAGAAAAGTAAATTGGTGAACTTCTTATAGTGAGACAAGCGTGTTTACTTAGATATAATTACTCCCTAGTTATCTTTTATTGTATTGTTGAATGTCACAGTGCAGTTGTTTTAGTTGAAGCATTGTATTCCTTAATAATAGTCGTGGGGGTGTGCTACATTCCCCAACTCTATGAATATCAATTTCACCTATAACCGTAAGTCAATTATGCAATCATAGGATCATAAACCTCAACTCAATCATTAAATACAATGAGAAAAACCTAGTTGCACAACAGGTTACGTTTTCTAAGACGTTCAAGCTAGTTACACAATGGAGGTCAGCCAGTTTTCTTAGCCTAACGTGAAGCAATCAACTAAACAATAGACAATGCAACAATAATCAATAGCTAGGCTTCATTAGATCTAAGCAAACACTAATTAACTTAAGCTAGCATGTTAAAGGAAAGAAAAGATAAACAATTAATCAAACAACACATAGACATATTGAATGATTAAAAGAGAACTTAACTTTAATTGAACATGGAAGAAAAGAGGCTATGAAAGCCTTACAAAAGCTGTGAAAATCATACTAGGGTTTGAGTCTCCAAATTTGCACACCAATGAATGAAAAATCGAACAGTATATATAGAATTACAAAGCTAACGATGTCAGGTTATAAATCCTAACATCGTCAGACCGCCGCGATTAGGGTTTCTTCTTGTGCAAGTCGACCTTCTGACGCCATCTCTTTATGTCATCTAAAGCCGTCAGGTTAAATCCTGATGCCGTCACTCTTTAAGTCTACTGAACTGTCTCTTACAACTTTAACAATAGACGTCCTTCATGTAATTACACCTAATGTCGTCAGGTGTAAAGTCTTCAAAAATTCACTGAGGCAACGTGCGTTAATTTCCAAGCTCCATCATTTTCAAGTGACGGCATCACCTATTAAGGCGTGACGCCATCAGGTGCGTTTCCTGACATGTTTTCCATGACTTTGTTGTTTTCTTCACCTTTTAGCCCAAAAACGTATAAAATGCTCCAAATTCCAGAAATCACGTCCCAAGTCACTAAAATGTGAAAAGAAACAATTTGAGGCAATATTTGATCATATAAACATGATTTTAGGCTTAAATAACCCCTTAAAAAGATATCAAATAAATCCTTATCATCTTCTATTCCCGGCACCAACCAAACGCAACCAAAAGGACCCTTAGGTCGCGGCTGCTAAAACCCCAAGCAACAACAACTTCGACACAACCTTAATCAATCCCAAACATCAACTCCAAGCTAATCCTAACTCGGCTACACCTAAAAATACCCAATCCAAATCCGAGCACCACAAGTCCAAGGCAACTCGAGTCAAAACAATATACATGACTTGACAAAGATCACGATAACAACAAAAATAATGACAACTTACCCTGCCGAGACCATGGGGGTCTCGGCTGAGAACCTCGTATTGAACCACAAACAACTGCACGGACACTAATGTGACTCGACTCAAACTAGATCCCAAACTCTAGACACAACAACCAGTAACCAAGAATCAACAACAAATTCATTATGCCAAGACCATGAGGGGTCTCGGCTTCGAATCCCTTCTTGACAGCTATAGCCAATGGACCACAAAGGTTCACGAATCCAAATCCGACAACCCACTAAACTCGTCCTAACTCAAGACTAATACGACAATCGCTTTAGTCTAACCCTAAGTGAGATTTGACTCAGAACCGGATCCCAAAAGAAAGTAAAAGAAGAAAATTAGTAGGAAACCAAATAAACTTATAACAAGCCTCGAAAAGCTCAGATAGCTTGACCATAGCCACGGCCGTGAGTTTAGACTCACCGCATCAAACCCTTGACATGAAACCTACGACCAAATGATGATACCACAAACTTATATTCATGTTTTATTATTTAAAGTCCCGTTTCCCGTATGTTTGAACCCACACCGATTCACCACTTGTGGTGTTTCGGTGTTTAGATCGAGTTTCTATCTCGATCTAAACCTACCTTGGTGGAACGCGGCGAGAACGAGACAAAGGCAATCGGTGGTGGCGCGTATTGGTGGTGGACGACTATTTGGGAGCTAGTGCAGTGGTTACCCGTGACAAGGGAGTCACAAGATTTAAATTGGTGCTGGCGGTGTGATGTGGAAGGTGGAGGTGATGACGTGGCAGCGGTGACCGGAGGTGGTGGCTGGACCGGTGACAGAGACAGAATTTGGGAGGACTTGATGAACCCTAAAATGATATAAGTGTCTTCTTATATAGTGAAAACCCTAGGGACTAAAAATGAAAAATCACAAGGAAAGGGGGCGGCAGTGAAACTTACCCCCAAGGACCAAAACTGTAATTTTTGTTATCTTTTGCTAAATGTGGTTCGGGGCTCGTTTCGACTAGTAAATGGTAGATTCATGACACGGGAGTTACGCCATTGTTCTCAGAATATTATTTCCAATAAGAACGACTATAAATATGCCTAGTTTTTCGAAAGAATTACTAAACTCCAAATAATTTATAATTTCTCCGAATAGATGGTGTCGGGAATTTTACGAGTTGTCGCAGTTGCCTCTTCTGCAAACCATGAAACCAGCACTGAATGTCACATATAAGTAATTATCTGATTTGTCTTTCATTGTTGAAGGTTGGTTAATTAATTATGTTTATTAGTCGTGACATAGTTAACTGATATGGTTACAACAACATTAACAATGGTTATGACTATCATGACTTATATTGAGTTATTGTATAAATATTATTCACAGTCGAAGTGATAAATTATATGAATTATACATATGTGTAAATGAGGAAAAATCTTCACTATTGAATTATAAACTATTAACTGGTAAGTTAACTCAGTTTCAAGGACCATTCTTGGTTATTTTTTGCATTCTCTTTTGCTACATTTGATTACTTGATTCTGCTTATGTATTGAAGCTAAAGCAGATTAAGTTCCGATCATATTTGCAGAAAGATAATCCAATTTTTTATATAAGATTTGGATTTTGATGAAATGGCTATAAATAGCCTGTGTTTTCGGCTTGGCAGCTTTTCCAAAGTGATTAGGTTTTTCATGAAATAGACACACACTTTGGATATAGATTAGACTTCTTTAAGTTTATGTAAATTTGCTTTCACATGTGAAGTTAAACCTATCGGCTTTTAATGAAGTGGTTGATAATACATATTTCTGTATGAAGTTGGCAAAAGAGGAATCCATGATCCTTTTTCCTGGTGATCAAACCCTCATTAATATATTCATAAGTTTCTTTAAATGATCTTCTTAGTACTACTTTTGCTGATATGATAATATATATATATATATTGTCTTAAGGGATGTTGTTGACTTGAAGAATTGGGTTCGAGTGAGTATTGCAGCACACTAAGCAGTGCTTGAAGATGCAATTGGGAGGGTGAGAGCATTTTGTTGGCTTATGTTTTGTTAATTATTAATTACAATTTTTCTTTTTGTACATTCTGTCACTCATTACATATTTTTTATGATCCATTTTTTTATGAGATAATCAACATTATATATACTCTTATAATATTTATTAAAATGGTTTCATAGAGCTAGCCCGCCCATCAGGCGGGTCTTCAAGCTAGTATTACTTATATACTCTTTATATTGAAAATAGTAAATTTCAAGGTTGCAAAAATCGCGAATCAGTAGTCGGGCGGTCGACCACCTTGTAGCTTGTAATCGGTCTAGGCGGGATTAATCGGTGATTAATCGGATTGGCAATATTGACAAATTTTGGTTATCTTCGGCAAGTTTTATGCATTTCTGGTGAGTTTTAGGTATTTCTGGCAATGTATTTTCTAAAAAACAACTTGTAATAGACTTAAAACAGTTATTATAAGTGATCAAAATAAGTTTACAGTGAGTTTTGGGTACTTCCGGCAAGATTTATAGGTTTCCGACAAGTTTGACCACCATTGACCGTCGCTGATCACGGTTGACCTATTTTTTGACCCAGTTATATAAATCGGCAAGGTTGGTAGCCTTGTAGCACCTAATCGGTGATTAATCGGTCTTATAGACCTTGTTTTGCAACACTGGTAAATTTAAATATTAAAAAAAAAACAATTAAATTTTTAACAAAAATGTATTTAGTTAGCCAAATTTAAGTATAAATCATTTTATGTTACAATAAATTTTACTAATTGATTTTTTAGCAAAAAATTTTAATTGTTGAGTTAACTTAATATAAAGTAGTAAAAACTCAATTTTTTCAAGTTTAGGGTACTTTTTAGCATCTTTAAAAGTATAGATTACTAGATGTTCCAATTTACAAATTTTGTGGTACTAATATGTATTTTGTCCAATATCTTACAAAGAAAGTTTCTTATTGGGCCGTAAACATTGTATTCGACCCAACCCAATAACAATCCAAACCGCATCATCGTGACCAAATTTTAAACGGAAACTTAGTACACTCTCTGTATATTACGATCCATCTTCTTCATTAAGACACCATAAACCCTAAACCGATTATATGAATATACATAAAAAAAAAAAAAAAAAAAAAAAACGATCAGAACATTAACCACAACTTTCTAAGGTATAATAATCCTTAACTTTATGAAACATTGTTTTTTGTACTTTTTTTGGCACCTAGACAATGTTTTTGGCTATTATTTGTATCGTGGAAACTATATAGCAATTTGCATGCATGCATTAGGTCTTGAATGTATGTTTAGTTTGATTTGATTTATATATATGTGATGATATTTAGTTATATATTTTAGAATTGTGCATTTGTTTTTTTAGTGTATTTACACTTGTTAGTGTTTAGTTGCACCTATGACCTATAGTCAGTTTGACTTTTATTTATGCCGGTAGTATTCATAAACCTTTTAACACCCATAGGCCTTGTAGCGGCATAGATATAATAAGATTTATTGAGTTGTACTATAGTCTTATTGTGTAGTAAGTTACCTTTTTTCTAGATGAAAAGTGTTGTACCAAAGAGAAAGATAAATGTGAAATAACCATTATACCTTTGATAGTGTCAAGTTGGATTTAAGGAAAAACTGTACAATGTTAGGAACACAATTTTTTTTTTTTTTTTTTTTTTTTTTTTTGTCGGGTGCATTTAGAAAAATATATATATATTTTTTTTACAAAACTAGCACTTCATCGCAACTATATTTGGGTGTCCCGTGAACCCCCGGACCCACCTTGGTTTCGTCCCTGCAAGGCACAAGATGGGTTTTAACGGACTAATTTAGTGGCCCTTAGACACAAGGACTATGGGTGTTAAAGGTTTCCGATTTAGGGACTATTCACATTAAAAAAATGTCACAGGACCATAGTTTGCAAGTTCACGCTAACCCTAGGACGATCCGTGAAGTGTGATTATTGTAATTGTGATGCTATATATAAATGTGTTTTGCTAATATGTGGTCACTGGTCACGTGTTTGGTTATTTTGAAAAGGAAAGTTTAAGTTAATTATATGTACAAGTTTTAGTATAGTTGATGCTGACCTCGTGGCCAGCAAGAATAACTTTGTTATTGCTGTTTTTCAATGTTAGATGCTATACATATGATTTGACTATCCGTGTTAGGTGTCAATCAGTAACATTCTAGTCTTAAGGTGCTTCTAAACATTTATGCGTGAACATGGAAAAACGCAGATGTTGAAATATTTGGATGCTACCATTTTTATTCTATACCCTAAGAATCAACATGTATCTTTTTTTTATTGTGGCATTTAATTTTATTCTTTTGAGATTATCTACCGAGTTGTTAATAATATACTTGTTACATGTTAATAATGCATAGCTGATTAGTTTTCTTGATGTGATGCAGACCTTCAATTTTATAAAAATGAATCAGGTGATTGAGATTCCTGACACCCCTGATAGATTAGAAGTAACGAAACATAATAAGAACCGCAACACCATTGTAGGGCGAAGTGATGGATCCATCAAAAAGCAACCCATGCCAACAAAGATATCAATCATATTTAACGGGATTAAGAGAATAATTAGTAGTCCTACCAGTTGCAACGAGTCCCCGGTTTTTAAGTATTTTAGGAAGACTAAACCTACTATAGACATTGACAGACATGACAAAGGAAAAGCTTTGGCTAATACCGAAGCTCAAAAGTCAACTCACAAAGTCAATGGGTATGGTCAATCTGAAAAAGGTGTGTTGCTGCTCGCTAATTTTCCTGCAATAGTTTCTTTGGATGGATCAGGCAAATCATCAAAAGTAGAGAACATTCCTAAAACTGGTCCGACATTTGACCGTGGAAAAAGTGTTGACCTTGTTGCTGAAAATAATACGCAACCTTCTACACTTTCTAAAGTATATCAGAGGAAAAAGTTGGTGCCAAATGAATGTGTATCGCCACCTGATATAGAAAAATCTAAAAAGGTGGTGGTGAAGTGTGAGAATCCTAGTGTCGTGAAAGAAGTAACGAGTGGTTCTGGTACAGTGGCGTCTGATGGTCGATCGAGTATAGTTGATATTAAGGATCTGGTAGCTGAAGATAAAGATTCATGTAGACACAAAGGAAAGGGAATATCTTACCAGTTTTCATCTGAAGAGGCTAATGCAGGAAACCCCCATTTGTCTCAGAGGTACCGTAGTGCCATAAGTTTTTATCTCGATCAATTATCTTATAATTCTTATGAAATGAATTAGGGTGACTATTAGACCCATTCGGCTGTTCCCTTTTTAGCAATTTTCAGATTATAACTATTTGACATTAGAGACATGAAGTCACAATACATAGCCCCAAAAGACCTGCTCATAACTAAGTGGGTCAAAATCGCCTTTTTTGGCCTTTGTTGTGGTATTTTTGAATGGTTTTTTATTTTGCATAGACTAAAAACTTGATAATTTTTTTTTACACAAAGCTATCTTATAACGACTTTCATAGTTAGAATTACCTTTATTGAGATATTACTTGCAGGGAGCGTATTCATAAAGATCCGGCTGAAAGTAGCACGGATTTTGGTGTGGATGCAAACGGATGGAGGACCACACACAAAAATTGGAAACAAAGAGACAATAAAAAACAGAAGAATGAGATATTGGAAACTGATCATAAGAACGAAGCTGACATTAAACATCTTGTTGACTCAGCAAAAACACCTTCTCCCGTGTGTGATCTACCTAATGCGAATGAGTCAGGCATTAATAGACAAACGGAATATTCCACCTCAAGAAATCTTGGTAAACGTCCTATATCATGCATAGAGGACTCGGTTGGGCAACCTTCAACTTCAACATCAAAAAGGAAACAAAGAGACATCAAACAACAGAAGACCGACACGATTCAAAGAGATCATAACAACGTTATCGAAATTATAGATCTTGAAGATTCACCGATAGCCTCTTCACTCGTGCATGATATACCTAATTCAGATGAGTTAGGCATTAATAGACAAACAGAATCTTCCACCTCAAGAAATCGTGGTAAACGTCCTATATCATGCATAGAGGACTCAGTTGGGGAACCTTCAACTTCAAGACCAAAACGGAATAAGAACCTTAGTGGGCCAAGACCTAAACGGAACAAGAACCTCAGTGGGCCGAGCACTTCAAATCCATTTTCAGAGCCCAATATACAAATTCATGGTAATAATGAAGATTTAAGCGTTAGAGCCCTTCAAATTGAAGATGATGAAATTTTGGCTCTACAATTACAACAGCAATTATATAACGAGGAGCCGTTATATAACCATCAGGATAACCATCTACCAAGCGCTGGAGTTCTTCCTGCACCTCGTCGGGTATGTTATCATGCCAACTAACAGTTATATATGAGTCGCTATGTTTATATTTGGTAGTAGCTGCTATAACTTTTGAAAATTGACAGTTTATGCTCTCTTTCTGAAAAAATAATTTCTATGGTATGCAGCGAGGTCGGCCAAGATCAAACCCTAGTGATATGAGAATGCTTAATGAAATCTTACAAGTGGGGCGTGAATTTAACGGGTAAGAATGTTTGATATGATTCTTCTTTGAGTGCTTTATTCTTTCAGTGTTTTGAGTTAACCCAAACAAACATTACTGCTTTTGACCCGTTACCCAACCTGACCATTTTCCCGACTGTATTCATGAATGTAGTTGAATACTTGAATCGGGTGAAAAATGTACATCTAGGTGTATATAATGTGTTCACCATCTGCTTTCTTACCAATCACCATACATCTAGCCAATACGTTTGTCTCAATATTTTACCTCTTTGTGGTCAGGAATGATTATGAAATGTTGTCGGCTCTTGATGAAGACAATTATAAACATCAAGGTGCTACTCGTGAACAGATTAATAGCTTGCCAGAGTCAACGGTTCAGGTAAGTCACGATTACCACTTTTATGCAAATTTTAGGGAGTGCTTGTATATTTATGATACTATTTATTATTTACCATTATTTTTTGCGGTGCATTGTGCAGACTGAAAATGGTCAAGAATGTACTATTTGTCTTGAAAGTCCTACCATTGGTGAAAAAATTCGACACCTTCCTTGTCTTCATAAATTTCATAAAGCGGTAGGAACTTTTTACTATGATATTATCTATTTATGTTCGTACATACGACACTAAGTGTGCATGTTGTGCTTATGGTGGTGCGTGATATGTGTATTATCGTGTAATCTAAGATATCCCTGCTGCCCTTTTTTGTGTCGCAGTGTGTCGATGAATGGCTCTTAAGGAGAAGAACATGCCCTGTGTGCAAAACTTGGACTTGATTGGATGAGATTTTAAAACAAAAATACTTAACTATTTACGGACTTGTTGTTTCCTGTTCGACCTGGAAATATTTGGTTCCACAATATGTTCAGTACTAAATTTACTACCATTTTGGTGCGTTTTTCTGTCATGCATCTAGCTTGAATATTCATTGGTGATCTGCAAACTTTTTTTTTTTCCTTCAGTCTTTATTTTGTTTTCCCATCTTTTACATAGATATAAGAAATTGCAGCTCAAAATTATGAGAACTACAACTACCTATAAATTGCACGACACCTCATTGTGTGAGATTTTTTTTGTAAATTGTATGTGGTTGTAGCATTACTCCAAAATTATATATGCTTGCATATATTAATAAACTTTAGTTTTATAATACATAAAAAATACTTCAATCTATTGATTTTATATTAACATATATTATACAGAATCAAGCTTTAGACAATATTCACAGTAAATGAGCATAAACATGGATCCAAGTGACTGGATGGGACTAAAAAACACAACAAGATCTGCAACTTATGCCATGATAGAACCGTCTTAAATTGATAAGTGCCATCACTTTTCATCGCAACTCTGAAGGCTATGCAATGGTTCTTTTCCCTTGGCGTATTAAACGAAATACACAATGTAAAGTCTCTTTCTGCAACAATTTGACCCAAAATGTGCAATCCCGACAGTCGTTAACCAAAAAAAAAGCCTCACCTGTGTATATATGACATATCAATTTCTCAACTTAGCTTTACAAGTTAATAATATGAAGAGACGCATCGAGCTGGAAATACATTTTTACAATGTGTCTAACTAACCTCTAAGAGAAAATAACAAACATTTGATTCCTTCCAGAGACGGAGCCAGGAATTTGTGTTAAGGGGGCCGAAAATAATTTGTATAGCAACGTGAAAGTTATAGATAGTTACTCCATTGATTTGACGGCTCAACATATAAGGTTACAATTAGGTCTCTAAGTTATTAAAAATGCTTTAAATCACCAATAAAATACAAACATGCTGTCAAACCAACGGATTGTACGTAAACTTTCTAAATAAACTAGTTACCTCAAGTCCTCAACAATAAAAGAAATCAACTTAAAAGCAATGAAAGTTAAATATAAATAATAAAACAATTTAGAGCCAAACATTGGAAGATGGGTTTCACCCTTTACTATGCTATCTGACGAAAAGTTGTTTAGGCACTAGACCCGCAACTATCTTCTCAACTCTTTCTTTTCAAACAGTTTTTTTCAGTGACTGAATCAAACGATTATCATTTTAAAAACGTAATAACCATGGTTGTGTCTAGCTACAAGCTAGGCTAGTTGGGCCCGTTGGGGGTGGCCGACCACCCTCCACCCCCCCCCCCCCCCCCCCCCACCACTGGCTCCGCCTCTGATTCCCTTTGAAGAAGCAAACAGTTATTTTTCATAAGGATGATGAGCAAGGAAAAATTTACCTTCGTCAGTTTAGGAGATGATGACAAGCCAGTATCAAGACACCAATACTGATAATGATGAAGTTCTTTCTGGCAGATCTTTAAGCTTGGGACATTTCTCAACAAGAAGCGTTCGAAGAGATGTGAGGTGTGGCAAGACATCAGAAAGTGATTCCAAATCCTCAAAATAGTTGACTTCCAAAAAAGTTATAGATGGTGGAAGAAGAAAACCAAATGACTTCACTCCTGAATTTTGACCGTATAAATAAAGACGATCAAGTGAGTCTGGCAAATGTTGCAGCCCCCAGTCTGAAATGGGTGATGTCGAGACTTGGGCAGGCACGTATATGCAGATCTTCCAAAGAAGTGAGGCTTTGCAAATGCTCATGTGGAAATGACTTTAGATTCTTGCAATTTGTGATTTCGATATATTTTAGGCAGGATAGAGGAAGAAAACCAAAGCCTTCCTCTATGGTTTCTATGTTGTTACAATCATTGATGTACAGATCAGTGAGATAAATGAAGTATCCTTCCCCGAGCGATCTCAGATTATTACAACCATCAATGTAAAGAGTCTTAAGAGAGGATGGAATCTCGTGCACGGTTGAGAAGGTCAAGGATGTCAACGAACCACAATACCAAATGCGCAAATTCTCAACACTGTTTGGACAGCTGTAACTCTTTAGAATCTCACAATTCCAAATAGTTACATCTCTAAGCGATGGTATAAAACCAATAGACACTTCAGCAAGTTTCGGACAATACTCTATATGAATCTCAACAAGACTAGGAAATAATCCACTAGTTGCATTGTCGCCACCAACACTAGTTGACCATCTTTCCCATCGTGGCATATGTTTAAATTTCAAAACTGTAAGAGACGGAAATGCAACATGATGGACAGAATTAGTATGTGCAAGAAACATAGAATCCAGAGACACCACCTCATTCATGCGTTCCACAGATAACATCTGAAGTGACTGTAGATGTCCGAGTGCTGGCAATTGTTCACAACTTATACAGCCACGTAATGTAAGCTCTGTTAACTGATCAAACGAGGGATCCCCAACCCACCCAGGAAACTGCTTTCCACCATAGAACAAAATCTTCAGATTTCTCAACTTATGATGAGGTTTTAGACCTTCAAGTACCTCATATTCAGTCGCCTCATTGAAAGAGACATCCAATACACGATTATATGGCATCCCAAAATATTCCTCGACATAATTAGCCCATTCCATCTCCAAATCACAAAGACCCTTCTTTTGGCTTAAACTAGCATCCTTTGCTTGCATTGGATTTATCACTTTGTCTAGCCCCTTAATGGAAAGTGGGCCTTGAAAATTTGCTAGGTCTTTGAGATCAGATAATTTAAACCCATTATCTCCTTCAATAATGACCTTGGATAGAGTTTGCAGGCTCGTCAACCCATTCAATCCTAAAGGCATCTTGGTCAACAATGGAGTATCACTGATGTCAAGATGTCTTAGGTGCTTTAACTTTGCAAAACTCTTCGGCAAGATAGATAACTTGTGACAACCACTAATCAACAAGGTCTGTAGATTATAGAGGTCAGTCACTTGTACTGGTAGTTGTTTGATGGGATTTCTGGATAAGTTGAGGTACCGCAGATGCGTGAGACAACCAATGGAATATGGTACCTCTTCTATGTGGCAATCGTCTAGACTTAGCACCCTTACAAAGTGTAACTGGGGAAGTAATTCTTGAAGTACATTGCTTGGAAAAGACAAATAATATGGCCACCCTTGATGCCCTATATCTATTTTCATGAAAGTTCGCAAGCATTTCGGTCTTTCTAACTCCATGAACTTTCTAAATACTCCATCTTCCCCACCTAAAAATGAAAAGTGACGGAATTTCACTAGTGCTTGATTTGTGCCACCTACAACCATCTCATCAAACCTAACGAAGAAGTCCCCAGCAACACTCTTGGCCAAGTCATTTATCAAGTCATGCATTACATAGCATGATTTGTGAGTAGTTGAAGGCTGGAAAAGTGACCTTGAATTCAGCTCTTCAAAGTACTGGCGACCAAAACTCTCCTTTGACATGTTGTCATTTGATTGGTACAAAAATCCTTCTGCCAACCACATTAGGACAAGTTTATTCTTGTCAAACACGAAGTCTTTTGGAAATAAGGAGCAATATGCAAACAAATGCTTCAAATGTGGAGCGAGATCATCGTAGCTCAGTCTTAGAGCTGGCAAAATATCATTTGCATCCTTTAAATCCCATATCTCGCTATTCAACACCTTCTCCCATTCATCATCATCATGATCACCATCATCTTTTTTCATTCTCAAGGCCCTCCCTAGTGTTATTAAAGCCAAAGGTAATCCACCACATTTCTTTATGATGCCTTCACCATGCAATTTCAGTTTTGGATGTTTGTCAAAGTTTTGCTCATCTAGTGCAGATTGAGCAAATAATGACAGAGATTTTTCATATGACAAAACACCAAGGTTGTGAGTTTCATAAGAATCCATCATTGAAGCAACCGCGTGACTACGAGTTGTTACAAGAATTTTACTTCCAGGTGCCCCTGTACCAAGAGGGATTCGGAGGACTGCCCACTTCTGGTAGTCTTCGTTCCAGACATCGTCTAGAACAATTATGAACCTTTTTTTCGTAAGTTTTTCTTTAAGGGCCCCATGTAGCTGATCAAGATTAGCAAAACTTTTGTCTTCCCCACCTACTGCTCGAAAAATGGCCATGCTAATATTAAATACATTGAAGTCATCACTAATACAAACCCATGCCCTCAGATCAAACTTAGCCTTCACTTTCATGTCATTGTACAAACCTTTGGCGAGAGTGGTCTTTCCTACGCCTCCTAGACCAACTATGGAAATAACGCCGGCATTACGTGGTTCATCCCCCAACAAACATTCAAGCAATTCCTTTTTATCCACTTCCCGTCCCACTATGCTGAACGCATCGTCCAGTAGTGAAGTTTGCTCCAACCGACTACTTCTATTTTGAGTTTCAACATTTGCTTTGATGATTATTAAACCCAAATTATCTTTCTGCTCAACAAGATCATGCAATTTGGTGGTAATTTCGTCTAGCTTAGAACTAATCTTACGACCATACTTAATCTTACGAGGAGTGAAATTGGTACAACAAGTTGGGATGATCTTCAATACCTGGCTAGTACTGGAACTGACATGATATTCTTGATCGAACTTGCGTCGCATGACTTCAGTGGCCATATCATCAAGCACGTCCTCTATATCGTAAGCCAAATCCTGCAGCTGGTGCAACCACAATTCAACAGGTTTCCTTGTAATCTTCTGCTGTGCTGCATCATCAAGCACAGCTTGGATCAGGGTCAAGTGTTTCTTCCATTTGGTAAGCTTGTTGCTAAGTCCTTCGGATCGAGCCAGGTTCATGAAGTCAGCAGAAGCCAGCTTCTCAAAGAGAACAGTGACAGCAGCGGTAATAACGATTTCAGCCATTTTATATCTTTGAAAAGGATGTAACAGTTGTATCTTTGTAGAGGGTTTGGATATCAAAGAAAGGTTAGTGTGATCAAATAAAAGATATAAATGTGTTCAATTTCATCCACAAGTGTGAAAATATAAAATATCTAGTAGAATATTCCAACTTGCAGAAGTCTCCTAGTGTACTAGCTTTTGTACACTTTCTGAGAAATTTCATGCCAATAATTTTTTTTTTCTTTTTTTTTTTTTAATTTTAAAATATGCAATAAACAAATCATTTTCATAGACTGAGTAGTTACTATCAAGGTTATAAATAGAGTGAAGCGTGGCGTAGCGGCATAGCCAAGCCTCAAGCTTTAGCGTGAGGCGTTGCGTTATAGCCTTTTTAAGGCGTGATTCAAAGTGGCAAAACATATTTATAAAGTTGTCAATAGCAGTTAGCTACTAGGCTTAAAATTGAGTTATGGAGCTACTAAACCCGAATAAATACTTGTAATAAGCTCAGTCCAATATATTAGAGAAAAAAAAAAAAAAAAAGGCGCCACGCTACACGCTATATGACGCTTTATTGCACGCCACGCCTTGATACAACGCGTTGGCATGTTTCGTAACGTGGAGGTCACGCCTCACGCTATGGCCCCGCTATAACGCACTATTTAGAACCATGACTTAGTGTGAAATAATTCCACTTGTAAAGGTTTCCAAAGGGGAACTGTCATCTACTTGTATCTTTCAAATTGGTATCAAGTTACTTGTTAGTTTCTCATTGCTATATTAATTGTATAAAAATGTATTTAACTTGTCATTTTTTATAATTCTGTGTAGCCTATTACTTTTTTCTAGATCTATGTAGAATACTTTTAAATTTCATCTTTTTTTGTGTATCGCATGACCAGTTTTGTGTATTATTTGACCCATTTTATCCTCTTCCGGTTCAATTTGAGTGTATAAACCAAATGGCTTATGTCTCAATGGTATCCCATGTTATGTGAGAAGCTTCCCAACCAAATGGTTGTGAGTTCAAGTATTTCTTAGGACATGTGAGTGGTATAAATGTGCCGTTTTAAAAAAAATAATAACAAATAAAAAATTGAGTATATAAATTAAGGGTAAAATCGTTAAATAATACACACAACTCATTACACAATACATCAAAACGACCGAATTCGAAAGTATGCTACATATATATTTCTAGAAAATTAATTGGCTACACAGAACTATAAAGATTGACAAATTAGATACATTTTCGTGCAATTAGCCCTAATCATTAATAAGTATTTCGCTAGCTCTGTTTCACCTCACTGTCATGCGGTCTTTTTTCTTTAAGCGTGAGCTGTGTAATTGCTCTTTTTCAGCTCTATTTCTTCTGTGCAACTTAAAAGTATGCTACTGCTGCTTAAGCAAAATGTTGACATAACTGCTATATGTTCTGCAATGCGCTAATGCAGTATGTTATAGATGTATGTCATAACTGGTAGTACCAGTATACCTGCTAGTATAAGCTACACTTCCAACAAGTCGCATGATATATAACCCATGCAAGTAAATCAGAAAATTAGGGAATATCTTTATTGATGTTGATGAAGCAAAGTCCAACATTTCACCACTCTTTACTTGTATATTTCATAGCTCAACATTTTGTAATTTCTCATAACCTTACACCTAGACTTTATTTTATTACCTATCACTAAGTTTGTTCATCTGTTGTACTAAAAAAGTTCAGTGAGAATGTACAAATAGTAAATAACATGTCAATTGACTAAACAGAAAACCAATAACAACTACATGCCTAATAACAATAAACAGTATAGCCAAGCTGAGTGTACTTATACAAATACATACAGCATTTCATAGTGCAAATATTGTCAAGAAAACCGTTACTTTGTTACAGCCATGTTTATGGTTCAACCAGATATTAACAAATATACGGAACAAGATAGTCATGTATCATATCTATCAAAATGGATTTAGGTAATTATGTAAAGTGATATATTTCTGTGAACTAATGTATACTGATATGACCAAATTAAAGGCCTCTTGGCCCAGCGGTATGTGAGTGGCCCAACAACGTAAAGATTGTGGGTTCAAGTCTCGTTGGAGACTTGGAGACATATGAGATAAAATTTGTGACATAGGTGGTGTAGGTCGTACAAATTCAATCTCATGCGTCTTTTTTCAAATAAATATGTTTATGGATTGGGGGTAAGTGGAGAAAGTATAGAATGCGTCTTTTAGATAATTATCTTTTGACATACTGTTTCTGGTTTTTGGAAGAATTTTGTCAGGAAAACGTTTTTCGGCAGGTTATTTGCATAAGATTTTAGTAGTTATTCTCACTTCTGACATACTATTTGTACGCTAAGTTGCTAATGCTTTACTTTTATTAGCATCACAGAATAATCTAAGTTGTCAAACATCATTTGGAACATATAAATTTCTTTAATCTTAACTTGTTACCGAGCTTATTGTTTGCATGCTCAATGAATAATTAAATACTCAAAATTGCAAAGTTACGACACGCAGTTCACTTCTAATAACGCCTTTCACATTTACAAATTTAGGGACAATGGTTACAGATGATGAAGACATGTACAAGCAAATGACAAGGATCAAGAAACATGAAGACAAACCGCGCCACTCAGGAACTCTGAATCCAGTTGCAGACGATGGGCTCGTGTGACTATGTTGCTACATCAAACTACAATCCATCATTCGAGTATAATCCAAGGCTTACGAACATCAACAAGCTTAAGGATTGATTACCTGTGGAGATACCAAACACAAGTCAGGTTGTCGTACAATGTAGATTTGATCACCGGTGCTATTTTCCTTGTAGATATCCTGATTTCTATGCCATGTCCATAGTGCGTATGTAGAATTCACCACCTGCAAAAAAAACTCGTTACTTATTATTGACACCTAAAACATGAGATAATCAGAATTCGTTACTCGATTTTCCATTTCTTACCTCGAGAATGCCATGGCCAAAGCTGCTTTCTCTATAAGCACTCCATTCGGGCTGTTTATCCCAGCAAAACTTCCCCTTTGCAGGACCAGATGTGAAATTTGTATGACATACCCCTCCAAATTCAGGTACATTATCACTAGGCGAAGGACACTTTCCTGGTTCATCTGCGTGATCAACATCAATCTTCTCAATGTTGCCACCGTCTCCAATTGTTATATACACGGGCCCACAAGGGTCTAAACTGTAGTTATACACTCTATTCATCCTCTCGTACGCATGCACCTGAAAAAATCCGAAGAACAGGACAAACTATTCAATAATGTTAAAAAGACTGATTTTGTTTATAGCAGAATTACTCAAATCAGAGAGTTGGGTAGAAAAGATCATACGTTTATAATTTTCCACATCTAGTTTACATTAGACTTACATGACCAGAGAATACGATGTCAACACGATACTGATACAAAAGTTCTTCCATTTCTAGCCTCATACACTCGAATTCTTGATAATGTGACGAGTAGCTATTATACCAAGGGGAATGCCATGCGGCTACTAACCAAGGTGTCACACTTCGGTTTATTTGACTTAAGTCCTTCTCGAGCCAAGAATACTGTGCACCTGAAACCATGACACACCAATTATATTTCTATGAGTTACTAACACAATGAATTGATTACAGGATATACACGTGTGTTAATAATTTACCGGTCCTATTGTAGTCGATGTAAGCTCCTAACATGATGAAATGCACGCCTCCAGCATCAAACGAGTAGTAGAAATTGCTTTTAGAGCCTGACTCGTTGGAGGGTACTGCAAATCTTTTTATATACGATTCAAAAGTGACTCCATCAGCTTGTGGCTCGATCTCATGGTTACCTTCGATGACCATCATTGGTACTCTAGAGATCAAAGGCTCCATGAACCTGGACTTTAGATATAGAATTTGTGTCAAATTAACACATTGTTGTAGGTTTGTTGCATCTTCAATATAAGATATGGTGAAACTATCGATTGGTTGACTTGGATTACATTTTATCTCCAACAGGTCAAACGGGTAAAATCACAAAAAAGGTATAGCTGAAATAAAACAGGTCAAAAATGTAAAATCTCCAAGATAGTTACCCAACTTGACCAAAACACATTTTGACCCGTTGCCCGTCCAGCCCAACCGGCCTATTTTCTCTGAGCCCATTAAACAAGTTCCAACCAGTTGAGCAAGCATATGCCAAGTTAGAATTTACCTTCCCCATCCATCCCAACGGGGTTGATACGTCTCACGAATAGGTGCATCCGGGAATGCACAAGAGAAGCATGATGCACCTTCGCCACCAGTAGTAAGGTACTGATTAGCATAACTCAAGTCTCCAACCATTACAACCATAGATGGATCATTTTCAATCAAATGATCAATAGTGGTTGTGGTATTCGCTGTGAGTCCAAGGTCCCCAACAACGGCAATTCTACAAGGATACGTGTTTGGGCTTGGCAATGGTAATGTTTCAAAAACACGCTCGTCACTCATTGCTGGAATAGAACTGTCTCCACATTTGTAGTAATATTTTGAACCAGGTTCAAGACCTACATTACATAAATCGACAACTATTAATAATGAAGTACTAATAGCAATAATTTTAAGATGATAAATACTTACCATCAATCTTGACGTGATGAATGATTCCAGAAGTGTAGTTAAGAAGTCCCTCGAATGGATAAAACTGATTATAAATCATTGAAACTCCGTTTCGTTTCTTAGTATAGTTTCCACTATTTTCGCCATACCACACCTCACTAGCAACCGTAGATGGATCAAGTGGTGTCACGTTCTTCCCAATTTGCGCATCTCCTTTACAATAACAACAAGGTGTTTAGCATTTTGTTTTAAACGTTATAATGTGATACTGCTAATCACAATCACATAATCAGCCGTAACACACAAGCAGATGAGCTGCAAGGAGATAGCGTTTGGATATTCTTTTGATGTGTAAAGTTGTGCTAATTAGATAACGAGTTGTCTTAACCCGTACACTGTAACAACTTTATAATAGGCCACCCAAGTACGTGTATGCATATGGTTTTTGTATATAAAATTTCAGCCAAAAACATGTTGGACGATGAAAATACCTTTGATATCTTTCTAGAGCACAATATACAACTAATTGCATTTCTCTTTTTTATATATGGATCGATCTACCAAAATTTTAGCGGCATTATCATATTTAGGTGATATACATTGTTCCAACTTCCAAACACTTGCTAATTAACTTATGAAACTAATCAGAATCACTTTTGCTATGGGCTACTCTAAACAGAACTAAAGAAGATTATTTTCTTTGATCCCTTACACCAATCGCTATAACTAAGTATAACGCAATAATAAGATAATCACTTTCAAAGCCCAACGCGCAAAACAACTCTCTAGTCTCGTAACCACATTAAACCAAGCAAATAATAATAAACCATACCAGTGATCCAAGAAATCCACATAGAATCTACAGATGAAAGTGCCAAAGCAATTTGCTCAGGAAAATTTAGTGTCACATTCTTCCTTAACCTTGTATGATTCATGGGCAAGTCATCACTACCCAATCTAAGCAACTTGTCAAATTTTCGTGTCACTGGCTTAAAAGGTCCATCCAATGTAGTAGGTATATGTCCCTTAACACTTACCACTATGATCATGATCATAGTTAAGGATTTCATACTACTAATATTCATGGCAGATGTTTTATGTGTTATGTGAATGGTATAAAATATTTAGTTAAGAGGGAGTTGAACTTTATTTTTGATGACGTATAGCCTATATTTGGGCCAAAAGCCCAAATGATAGACTTTACTCACACTTAAACCCATCACGAATGGGCTACCATGACAAATGGTATGGGCCGCGGTATTACTGCTTGGGCTCACAAAGCCCAAAGGCCCAATCTAACTAAACCACATACCCGATAAGGATTATCTATTCAAGGAATAGATATCCTTACCTCGGATAAGCACTACGCGTGCGAAGAGTGAGGAGCAAGAAACCTACACGGTTTCTATGCCCTATATATAGAATAATACATTCTCATTCAAAGGTACGATTTACAGAATCCCTAAACTCTTCAACCAAAACCTAAATTCGATTACTTACTCTCACGCCGGAGTCTAATCGGGGGAGACAATCCCTCGATAAGCCTAACGGTGTTCTTCTCTTTTCTTAGTACGCAGGTAACAAGTGCTAAGGATCCAATTGATATAAGAGCAAAGCCCAACAACCAAGGTACGCCCAACTTTTGTATCAACAAGTGGCGCCATCCGTGGGACCCTACAACGAACTAGAATGACAAAACACAAGAATTCGAGCCAGCGGACTCCGCAGTCAGAAAAACGTGACCACCAAAAGAAGAATCGACAAGATTCAACTCCTAAGCAGGTTGCTGGGACAACCAGCGCACCTGATCATCAGGGGGCGGGGACAACCCAGCCTATTCCAACAATGGAATTACCCATAATCTCGACAGTGGTCCCAAGCGCTGAGGAACTCCAGCGCACTCTCTTTACCACTCCTCATCAGGCTACACCCGTAGTGAACAACACTATACCGCCAGGCGCGCCTGAACGAAACAGGGCGTCCCATACTGAGGCAGAGATCCTTGCAACGACTGAGGACATACCTGACCTAACTTTGGGTAATTTTGTATCCCAAAATTATGAAACCCTAGCCGCCCTCATGCAGGAAGAGGCGGCAAGAAGGGCAGGTACGGATTTGCAGACCCGACTTAACTTTGGTCCAGAACGTGAACCATCACCACTGCGTCACCCACGAGGAAGACGTACAGAACGCACCAATGTCCACGACAGGTTGGGTACGGTGTCTGGCTCACAACATTCTGGAGACAGTGGTAGACGCACCAATGTTCATTCCAGACTTGGTAGTCGGGGAATACACGATCGATTAGGCCCTCAGCATTCGCCGAGCCAAGGATCCTCCAACCCCAGAAGTAGGCGGGTCCAAGATAGATTGGGTAGAAGACGATCCCCAAGCAGAGATCCCTCAGGCTCCTCTTCTGAAGGGAGCAGGCGCAAACGCCGACGGAGAGATTATCCTTCCTCCAGCGACTCCTCGGACAACGGGGATAAAGAAACAGGTCACTGGAAATCAAAAGGACGACGTCGCGAGGAAGAGAACGAGGATATGTCTCTCCCATGGCGACGCCATAAAATTGATGCGTTCACACGTCGCATAAGTGATTACTCAGACGACAGACGCAGACGCATGCCCGCTAATGTGAAGACATATGATGGAACAGGTGACCCTGACGACCACCTCAAAATTTTCGAGTCAGCCGCAACTATCGAAAACTGGCCGCAGCCTGTGTGGTGTCACATGTTTAATTCCACATTAGTAGGGAACGCGCGCACATGGTTTAGCAAACTCCCACGTAGGAGTATTGGCGGCTTTGAGGAATTGCGAAAAGCATTCCGCCACAACTTCACCCAGCGAAAGAAGTGCGCTAAAAATCCTGTGGAATTGGCAAGGGTGAAGCAACGCCAAGGGGAATCAACCAGCGCCTTCATGGAGCGCTTCAAGGATGAGTGCATACAAGTCAAAGCATGTCCCGAAATACTAAAAATTTCAGGGTTCATGAATGGAATCAATAATCCAGAACTCATCCGGAAGCTCAATGATAGAGTTCCCCAGTCTTTCGATGAACTAACTAAACGCACCAGATCCTTTATACAAGGAGAAGCAGCTGCTGCGGATAGCAAGAAAGGATATTCAAATTATCGGCAACAAGAACAGCCGCGGAAACAATCCAATGATCAAAACAACCGCAGCAGGAATTACCGCGGTGGAAGAGATCACGACAAATACACTCCTCTAACAAAAACTCCAAGGGAGATATTTGCAACAGAAGGTGCGAACTTCCCAAGGCCACCGCCAATGCGCACGGCAGAAGAAAAGCGCCTAGGCGGTGGATACTGCGAGTATCATGGCCAAAAAGGCCATACAACGAACGAGTGCGTCCAACTAAAACAACTGATCGAGAAACTAGTCAGAGAAGGAAGGATGGACCACCTCGTAAAGAACATCAAAGAAGGGAAAGATAGATCTAAAAATGGTGGCAAGAAAGAACCCCCAAAGGAGAAGGCTGAAACTATATACATGATACAGTCATGGCAGCGCAAGATAAAGCAGAGAGTCAGCCAGAAATTTTCTCCAGAAAAAGAGATATCCTTCCCTACAATAGCTGCGGACAACGCAGTCGTGGAACCTCTGACCATTGAAATACATGCAGGAGAAAATTTCCAACTAATGAAGCGGAGGAAGCTTTCCAACAACTCAAACATCATCTGGCATCTCTTCCCAAACTAGTCGCACCGCGACAGGGGGAAGAACTCATTATGTACTTATCAGCAACCCACGGAGCAGTTAGCGCAGTACTACTGACAGATAGAGACTCCGTCCAGACACCCATATACTTCGTAAGCAAAGCTTTAAAGAAAACAGAGGTTAACTATAGCGCCATGGAAAAATTGGTCTTGGCTTTGGTGTTCGCCGCCAAAAGACTGTGTAGATACTTCCAAGCGCATCCAATCGCGGTAATCACTGATCAGCCAATCAAACAAGTTATCTCTAAACCAGACGCATCAGGGCGCTTACAAAAATGGAGTGTAATGCTAAGTGAGTACAACATCTCATACAGGCCGCGCACTGCTATCAAAGGGCAAGTCTTAGCTGATTTCATCGTAGAGAAGCCAGAGGGCGACAGCCCAACATCTGCAGCAAAAACGGATCTACAAGAACCATGGACACTGTTCACTGATGGATCCTCATGCGCAGATGGATCAGGCGCAGGACTCATCCTTACAAATCCAGAAGGTATGGAATTCACCTATGCGCTACGCTTCGAGTTCACGGCCACAAACAATGAGGCAGAATATGAAGCCCTACTGGCCGGACTACGCATCGCAATTCAAATGGGTGTACGCAACCTAGAGGCAAACGTAGATGCTCGGCTAGTCGCTAACCACGTGTTAGGGGAATACGAGGCCAAGGATAACCATATGATCCAATACCTGGAAAAGACAAAGTCTTTGATCAAAAACTTCGATAGGTTCACAATAACGCAAGTACCTAGAGGGGAAAACAGAAAGGCAGACGCACTCAGCAAGATCGCATCCACAAGCTTCGCACACCTTTCAAAACAGGTATTGGTGGAAACCTTAAAGAACAAGTCAATCCTTGACATGGAGATATCGACGGTGATAGAAGAACATGATCCTACGTGGATGACACCTATCATCGAATTTATCACCAAAGGAACCCTACCCCAAGATAATAAAGACGCTCGAAGAATACGACGCACCGCGCAACGATTCGAATTCCGCGACAACGTACTCTATCGGCGATCTTTCTTACAACCATGGCTCAGATGTGTTGGACCCCTTCAAGCAGACTATGTACTCCGCGAAATTCACGCTGGGTCATGTAGTATGCACTCAGGACCACGATCTGTGGTGGCAAGCGCTTTAAGGGCAGGATACTATTGGCCAACAATGCACCGCGACGCGCGCGACTTAATAAGAAAGTGCAGCAACTGCCAAGTACATAGACCTATTCCGCGCCGACCACAGCACGAGCTAACACCGATCACCTCACCATGGCCATTTTACAAATGGGGTATCGACATCGCAGGACCTTTTCCCGTCGCAGCGGGAGGAGTTAAATTCCTCATCGTAGCCATTGATTATTTTACAAAGTGGATCGAAGCAAAAGCTGTGGTGAACATTACGGGAAACCAAGTCAAACGCTTTGTCTGGGACAATATTGTCTGTCGCTTCGGCCTACCAGGTGAGATCGTATCAGACAACGGAAAACAATTCTGTGACAACCCATTCAAAGACTGGTGCACCAATTTGAACATAACACAACACTTTGCTTCAGTCAAACACCCACAAACCAATGGCCTAGTTGAGCGCGCCAATCGCAGTCTGGGCGAAGGAATAAAATCGCGCCTAGACAAACACAAAGGAAGATGGGTAGATGAACTCTCGCATGTCTTGTGGGCGCATCGCACAACGATCAAAACCAGTACTGGCGACACGCCATTTTCCTTAGTCTATGGAACAGAAGCCGTCATACCAGCTGAGATAGGAATGCCTACTATACGCACAGCAGAAGTTAACGTCATGACAAATGACGAGGAGCGGCGCATAGACTTAGATATACTGGAGGAAAGACGCGAACGCGCAGCTATACGAGAAGCAAAGGCCAAGGCAAAAATGAAGAAGTATTATGATGCAAAAGTCAAGAACACTTCATTTAGACCAGGGGACTTTGTTTATCGCGCCAATGACGCAAGCCATGCAGAAGACACAGGAAAACTTGGACCCAAATGGGAAGGACCCTACGAGGTCACAGACGCGCTCGGCAACGGCGCATACAGGTTGCGCGATATGGAAGGTCAAGACCTGGCGCGCACTTGGAACATCTGCAATCTCAAAAGATGTTACTTTTAGGCTACGGCCCTTATACGAACACACAAACACCCTACGAGGTGCCCAATAAGTGTTTGTCTTTATCTTATTTTTTAGGAATTTTATTTTCTATCTTTTCAAAAACTTGCAAGTATTAATAAAAATGTTATGGTTTCTAGCTAACTCCATAGCGCACCTTTACTTTATTGCATATATGTCAATACTGTCTATCTCATATTTATGCCTACATGGCGTGCATGCACCACTTAAAGACCCACGACGGCATAAAGGATAAGTTAACCTACTAATTAACTTGTTGAGTAAGAGGGTTGCAAACCCATCAACGTTGGATCACGAATCCTTGCTAAGCGCCTTACTCTCGAGACGTTGAGGTAAGATTCGCATGCGCATCCCACGACGGACGCGCATATACTAAGTACACCGTACCAAGCTTAGCAACATAACGAGCCAAGATACTTGGCCACATAATAAACTTCGCAAACAATGCAAGTATATTTAAGTCACGCACTTAAAAGACTTGGTCAAAAAATAACACTTCGCAAACAATGCAAGTATATTTAAGTCACGCACTTAAAAGACTTAGTGAAAAAATCAATAAGCAAACAATGCAAACATATTTAAGTTACGAACTTACAAAAATGTATCTTATTCCATATTTATTAATATTACAAGGGAAATACATACAAAACATCTATATACTATGGCGATGATCATGGCTCTCTTCTGGTGCGGCGGAACTCCCCGCCTCCTTCAGTTTCCTCAAGGTTATAGCATCCTTAAGTGAAACAGTGGGAACACTGACAGCCACACCATCGGATCGAGGAAGGTGCGCAGCACCGATGCCGCACATCACAGCCTTCCCCTTGATGCCCTTCTTTACAGCGACCCTTTGCTCGTGACGCTCCAACACTTCCTTCAGAGGAATTTCCTTCTCCAAAGCAAAGGGCTTGAGAATATCACGAGGTCGCGCAAAAACTGGAACTTGCAGCTGCGATGGGTCAGGCTTTAGATAATAATCTAACTCCTCGGCGGCATTCTCCTCAAGGTGACGCTGCAATGTCAGACCCGCCATGAGCACATCAATGGGGTCGTCCTGGTCACGCTCCAATTTCCCAATATGGGGCAGCTCCAGAACCTTCAGTCCCGCCATCGCCTGCACCAGCTCATCGTAGGCTGTTGCGCTATAACCAGGCAGCTCCGCCAAATCCTTCTCGAACAACTTGGCCTCTCGGAGCTCCTCCATAGCCTGCGAACGGCCACGCGCCATCGCACAGTGGACGACTTTCCCAAAAGCCTCCACTACTTCCGCCGACTCTAAAGTACTTAGAGCGGCCAGACGCAGCCCATGGCTGATCAACCACCTGCATTCACAAAGTGTTAACAAGATAAGATAACAATGGAGTGAAGAACAGAAAAATTTTTGGACAAGGAGTAAGAATACCTGCGCTCTGCTATCACAGACATGAGGTGAGGGTACAGCTCCTCATCGTACTCAATGCTAAGGGCGCGCAACTTCTCCTCATACGCCACAAGCGTCTTCTCCATGTTTTCCTTGAACTCTTGGAGCTTAGCATAGTACTCAGATTTTTGCTCCTCAAGGAAGGACACAGACCACGACGCCTTGGCCTTTATCAGCTCCAGCTTCCTCCTCGCATACAGCAGATCAGCCAGGATGCTCATCTTGTCCTGGGCGATCTTCTCTCCATACGCCCTTGACTCCCCGAGCTCAGCCTGCACGCCCTCCAATTGCGCGCGCAGCTTCTCCAACTCTTCCTCCTTCTGGGCCAGAGCACGACTCTCCCCAGTGCGCTTTCCCTTCAGCTGCGCCACCAGCTCAGCCTGACGGGCAGTAGTCGCAGCCAACTCATCAAGCAGACGCTGCGCCTCATCACCATCAGCAGCCAAGGTATCCTCCTCCTTGTTTTCATTCTGCGGAGAGGATATTTCATCATCCTTGGCGCCATCATCACTGCGCAAACAATAACCAAGGGTTACGATAAGTAATAACAATATAAATGGAAAAAGAGAAAGGACGACAGCGCTACACTTACAAAAATGGGGAAGCTTCAGCGGCCTTCGCCCGAGCACCAGAGGTCGAGGTCTCCTCCGCGTTAGACTCCGCGTCTCCTATAACGTGGCGGCGCCTCTTCCTCCTTTCACTACCACCAGCCTCAGCCTTGCGCTTCGAGCTCTGCGCAACCTCCTCTCTCAACACCTCCTCAGGCTTCAAAATCTGAATACTATCTGACGACTGCGCCTCTTCATGCGCCACCTCCAAGGCAGGCACCACCCTCTCAGTTGGTTCCGCCACTACCTCGGGAGCCACAGTCTGCACGGGCTCCACCACGAGTGGAGGCGTACTCTCAGGGGTAGTTGCGGGCAGAGTAGTCAAATGCCCCGCAGTCGCATCAAGTAGGGGCGTCTCCCCATCCTTCAACGGACGCACTCCTATCGTAACCTGCTTTGGCTTGTCAAGCTTCACAACCGCGAACAAGTCCATCTCTGCATACACAAAACAAACAACATATCAGTTGGCAAATGCGCAGAGATAAATGAAAGAAATACTTACAACCAAATTACAAAGGATGAACACCCACCCCGGCCATCCTCACTTAGGAAACTGGGAACCTCATCTGCTGCGCCAAAGTACGCGCGACTCAATCCTACATGAACCAAAAACTCCTCCGGATAAGGGTTAATGGCCAATCGATTGGCATCTAACGTCTGCGCGTCAGCAATCCTATAGGAACCGGGTGCGGGGCGCCCATCCCTTGGTAAGGACGTCTGAGTATAAAACTCAAAGTCGAAGGGAAAGGCTACGTCGTCTACCCAAAAGAAATATTCTCTCCAATGCTTGAGCGCATCCACCTTCTCCGTAAAGCACTGCAACGCCCCCGGGCGTTTCGCAAAAGAGACCCAACCGTTTGACCACGTTGAGTGGTAAAAGGAGCGGAACAAGTCCACTGTGGGTTCTATCGCCAATAAACGGCAGTTTATTTCAAAATTCGACACCTTCGCCGCACCTATACAGTGCAGCTGCGAGATGTGAAGGCGATAATGATTGAGCAAGTCGCTCAGGAATATAGAAATAGGTACGCGATAATTAGCGTACTCAAAAAATTTCGTATACAAACCTATCTTCCCTTCGGGGAAGTCAGATATACACGCATCGACATCAGGCGCCTCCGGATGTACATCCAAAGGCACGTAATAGTCGGAAGAAAAATGCATGACATCCTCGACAGACATCGCAGAGCGAAAGTCATCTAACTGGGCGACAATTTTCATCTTAACCTAAGCAGACGTAAAAGTTACCTACGAGAGATAAAAAGTTTTCTGCAAAAGACGCTATAGAAATGAAGAAGGAGATGAATAGTTGCTTTGTGTGTTTTTACTGTGTGTGTAAAAATATGGGGGGCGGTGACCTTTATATAGGGGTAGTAAAACCCTAACCCTTGTCCACGTGGAACCCACTCACAATGAAATGTGTGGCTAGAATGCGAAAAGGTACATGCACTTTTTCCCGAATCCCAAGTGAAACGTGGACACCACCCCCGATTACCGAGGTAACTATTTCAAAAATGTTAGGTGCATGGCACCTCCAAAAAGGCGGTAACAATTTTCATTCTCCCGCCACGCTTACCGCTGCTTACATTAAGTCTAGTACCCGCGACTACGTGCCGCGCATACTAGACTGGGGGGACATGATGACGTATAGCCTATATTTGGGCCAAAAGCCCAAATGATAGACTTTACTCACACTTAAACCCATCACGAATGGGCTACCATGACAAATGGTATGGGCCGCGGTATTACTGCTTGGGCTCACAAAGCCCAAAGGCCCAATCTAACTAAACCACATACCCGATAAGGATTATCTATTCAAGGAATAGATATCCTTACCTCGGATAAGCACTACGCGTGCGAAGAGTGAGGAGCAAGAAACCTACACGGTTTCTATGCCTTATATATAGAATAATACATTCTCATTCAAAGGTACGATTTACAGAATCCCTAAACTCTTCAACCAAAACCTAAATTCGATTACTTACTCTCACGCCGGAGTCTAATCGGGAGAGACAATCCCTCGATAAGCCTAACGGTGTTCTTCTCTTTTCTTAGTACGCAGGTAACAAGTGCTAAGGATCCAATTGATATAAGAGCAAAGCCCAACAACCAAGGTACGCCCAACTTTTGTATCAACAATTTTGGAATAAAAAAAGGTTCAAAACGGAATATGATAAAGCATATTCAATGGTTATGGTGGCACGTACTAAGCACTTTGATGGTTTTTAAGATTGCGTTGGGTAGAAGACAAATGTGATCCTATTTTAATTCACAGTTATAATAACTGTGAACGCGATTTTTTTTTAAAATAATTTTGAATAATATATTTTTATTTATTAAAAAACAAACAATTTAATCTTTATTTTATTTAATTTATGATTTTAATTATAGTTTTTTATTATTAAATAAATCATTTAAAAAATTTAATCATATTGTTAGTTGCATTTTATCTTTATTTTTTTTATATATATCAACAAAACGAATTTATAAATTTATAAATTAAAAAATAATAATTAAAATATTACCTAATAAGAAAATAATATTTTTTCCGAAATACAAAAGTCCTCATTTGAAGTTTTGTTTTATTATATAAAAGATGTATCATGTAAATATTAATATTTCGAATATACTTTTTTTTTGTTTTAATTATTTGTAGTATTCGATTTGACTTTTTTTTTTAGGTAGCGAACTCTAATCTTGATCAGTTTTTTGTATTTATTTAGTAATTTTTTCAACTTAGTGTATGATTTTAAAAGCTCATAGTTTCAAAAGTTTGCATTTTTAAAATCGTAGATTAAGTTAATGAAATTCAAGTTCAGAAATTAAGGGTGCGTTTGGTATGATAACATAAATAACAATAAGGATGAGTTTGAGTTTGATAGGAGTGGTGGGTCCCTTACTTATGAAAGATTCATAACTAGCCCTTTTAATATATATATGGAGTATAATTATATTTATCATTCATTACCATAGTGCTGGCCCTCTCATCTTAAACAAACACCTTTAATCACTTTCATAGTAATAGTCTCATACTCATAGTGGGATACCAAACGCACCCTAAGTTGCAAAAGAATTTATTACATTAAAATGAAAAAAGGAAAAAAAATTGTCCTAAAATAATTGTGACAATAACCAAACTGAAATAATAATAATAATAATAATAATAATAATAATAATAATAATAATAATAATAATAATAATAATAATAGAACTTGGGTAGGTGAAACCAAGGCTGTCAAGATCGCGATCTCGCGCAGGATCGTTTTTTGTCTTTACAAGATAGAGATCGTAGGATCGGATCGCGATCCTACGATCCTACCAATTTATCATATTTTGTAAATAAATGATATACGAGTTAAACTTTTTTACATTTGTACTCAACATCAAAGATAAATTCATATAATATCCTCTTGAAAATGACAAAGTTCAAATTTCTAATATCAAAGCAATAGTAAAACACAAAAAAATCAAGTTTCAATCGTTACATTAACGATTTAATGGAATAATATTACATAACATAGGTGCTAAATGTCTCAAAACATACGAGCCATCAACATGATTTCAAGAAAACAAACGTTCATAAGTGGTATTCCAAAACATACCATTTGATTAGTTTAATCACAGTGAAGTAAAGTAAATTAAACTATTGAACACTTTTAAACTATAATCTATTTAGAAAAGTAGAAAACTATGTATAAACTATAATATATTTAGAAAATGAAACAATAGTGGTTACTCATTTGACATTAGTAAAACACACATTTGTTTTTTTTGCCTAAGCAAATGAGATGGATTAAAAGATTAAAAAAAAAAAAAAAAAAAAAAAAAAAGTGAACTCGAATCGCGTGTCGATCTTACGATCTTACGTGCGATCCTACGATCTTACTTACGATCCTATCTCATATGCTATCCTACCACGATTCTACACGATTTTGACTGGTGTGCACGTAAGATCGTACGATCTTACGTGTAAACTCGCGAGTTTGATAGCGTTGGGTGAAACAATTAAATCACTTAGCATTACCTACAACTTGACCATTCAAACATTTATGTTATATTCTTTTTCTGCAAAAGCTTTACTCATACTCAAAAATAAGGGTGATCACGGTTCGATAACCGGACCGACCAAGAGTACTGGACCGGACCAAGACCAACCAAGACCAAAACTACGGACCGAGGACCGGTCCGTTCGGCTGGTTTGCTCAGCACTACTCTAAAACCTTGTTGATAAAGTAAAAGCTTATGCAAAATAATATTATAAAGAAAAAGCTCGTCTTAGCAAAAAAATTACCGATCGAAATGAACTAAGAATAAAGCACGTTGTTGTTAAATATTGAATTCTCGTTACATTTTATTATTGAGTACTATAAATAAAGTACAAGCCAACATTGAAACCCTAAACAAAGCTACACTGTGTTCTCAAGTTTAGTTGAGGAGTGAAAGTGGAGGTGGTGGAACTTTTTGGAGCGATGGGCTTTTCCTAGTTTTTTAGGAATGCTAATTATCCAATGCTCCTTAAAGAAGCATTCTAAAAATTCAAAACTTTTTGGGTGGTGGTGGTGGTGGTGGGTGGAGGTGTTGGGTGGTGGTGGCGGTGGTGGGTGTTGGGGGTGGTGGCGGTGGTGGGTGGTGGCGGTGGTGGGTGGTGGTGGCGGCGGTGGTGGGTGGTGGTGGTGGTGGGTATTGGTGGGTGGTGGTGGTGGCGGTGGTGGGTAGTGTTGGGTGGTGGTGGTGGGTGGTGGTGGTGTGGGCGGTGGTGGTGGTGGGTAGTGGTGGTGGTGGTGGGTGGTGGCGATGGTAACGATGCAAATATTTTAACTCAATGAGGACTAACAATGCAAATATTTTAACTCTATAGTCAATAAGGACTAACGATGCAAATATTTTAACTCTATAGTCAATGGGGACTAACAATGCAAATATTTAACTCAATAAGGACTAATGATGCAAATATTTTAACTATATAGTCAATGAGGACGAACGATAGAATATTTTAACTCTTGTTACGAGATAACGGAAAATAATTTGCATCGTTAATCCTCATTAACTGATATTTCTAACGGATGGATGGTTTTGTGCCAACTTTAATACCTTAGGGATGATTTTTGAGTCGAAAAAAGAAAAAGGATGTAAACGTATCATTTGACATACTTCAGGGATGTATTTTGAACTTTTCTCTATGTATAATTAGTATCATATCCAGAACCCAATGGTTACTCTCTTCAGTTTATGTTTGCTACAAGAAACAAATCATATTGACTCAAATGTACTAATTCTATACTCCCTCCGTCTCAAATTTATTGTCATGAGTGAGAAATCACAAAGTTTAATAAAAGTGGGGCACTTTAATTTTCAGCCACTAAAATAAAATATTCCTCCACTTGATTCTCTAGTTTTTATTTAATAAGGAAAGTGGACAATTATTTTGAGACATCCTAAAATGGAAATATGAAAAATAAATTTAAGACGGAGGTAGTAAAAGAATGCTACATCTTGAGTCTTGATTCTTGAGTCTCTTGACCAACATATTATTTGACATAAATATATATAAGTTTTGAAATGTTTCTTGTTGGGTCTAAGCCCAGAAATATGGACTAGTTAAAATAAATACTTACTGGGCTAAGCCTATAACTTTGTCAATATAGCCATTGACCAAACCAAAACCCGGTCGATTTTTAGATTTCGTTACACCAACTTTTTTGTGAGCTTGGAAATTTATGCTTTGAAAAATCATATGTGATTTTAAATCAGAGTTGATTTGTAATTTCAAAAATCACGTGCGATTTGTGAAATTACACGTGATTTTTAAAAAAGTAAATCACATGCGATTTCAGGAAAAAAAACTCGTTTAAAGTATATCGAAGTGACCGTTGACTAAAAGATAAACAAATTTTCATCGCGATGATGTCTCTAAGATACAAGTGATTCGCGAATCTGGAACCAACAAACTGTATCAAATCGCCAAACAAGTGAGCTTGGTTTTGGGATAAACCCACGTTGAATATGACTTACTGGATACGATATGTGATCAAGAGCCTTTAGAATCACTCAATCACTACACGTATACAGTAAAGAAAACCTATTCACGTGGAACAATGTACATTTTGAAAAGAACACAAAATACTAGCCTTCGAGCTGCGTTAAGCCAAGTATTGTCAAACTCGAGCTCAACGCGACTCCTAAAAAACTCATACTCTAAACTTGACTCGAGCTAAATCGAGTTCTAAATCTCATGCTCGAGCTCGAGTTTTGACTCAAATTCGATCAAGCCTATAAAACTGGCTATATCGATCACTTTGGGTTACCGACCTAATTTCTAACCAGTGTGAATATCAATCAAAGTTGTTGAATTTTTTATACGCGTCAAAACATTTTATGTTAATTTGTCAATGCTTTTATTTCTATTGAAACAAATTCATTTATGACTTGTATGTGAACTACAACTTTGAGCAAGACATTTCAAAGATCATAAGCTATTTATCGATCATGCCTTCTTACTAGAATGGACTCCGAGTTAATGTTGCCTATCAAACTAACTTTTTTTTACGAAATCGTTTTAGCATGTAAATTGTAATTCTATAGTAATCTAAACGGTTATTATGACTCGGCGTGAAACTAAGGACGTATGAAGTGATATTTTATGACTCGGCCGTCAAACTAAGGACGTATGAAGTGATCTTTTATGACTCGGCCGTCAAACTAAGGATGTATGATTGTATTTTGAGTCATACGAGTAGATACTCGCGCTAAAATTTCATGCTTGTAAGGCGAAACCATGCTAAATCGTAAGGTTTTAGTTGTGGGATTATTCGCTTACACTTTCGATTATCGTGTTTTGTTATAGACTTATAGCAATTCAATTTACGTGTTTGAGACGTGACGTTACTCGTTCCAAGAAACTTAATTAAGCTCAATCTTGTCTATTACCAATTTACCATTATGCGATCCCAAAAACGCTCAAACTTAGAGTCAAATTCACGACACTGTTTTTTTTGTATGCATTCGAGTTCTAGAAATAAAATAGTTTACACAAATGGAATTTATGATATCGTACTACGGTACCCAACATGCACATGGGTTATGATACAATTATATAATAAACAAAATAAGTTTCTCTGTAGAAGTCGAGTCTTTTGACTCAAATATACGTGTTTAGTTAAGGTGTTCACCAACGTTTTGAAACCCGGGTCAACCCGGCCGGTCGAACCGGTCGGACCGGAACCCGGTCAAAAAACGGGTTGTTTTGACCCGGGTTTCTAAAACCGGGTCAACCGGTGTGACCCGCCGGGTTTTGGGTGACCCGGGTTTTGAAACCCGGCCGGGTTTGGATTTTCTCTATTTTTTTTTTTTTTTTTTTTTTAAATTTAAATTTTGACTCTTTTTTATTTATTTGTCATTATTAAGGTGCTATTTTTGTTTGATATGGCTTTCTTATGGTGTTTATTCACTCATATTTGTGCGTAAAATCGATTTTTGGAAATGTGCGTAAAACCGGGTCTAACCGGGTTGACCCGGGTTGACCCGGTGACCCGGTAACTCGACCGGGTCGATCCCAAACCCGGGTTTCAAAACATTGGTGTTCACGTAAATGTTTTCAACCCTTTTCTAACTACTCTCAAATATTTAACTAGTGAGGTTTGAACCATAGTTGTTAAGATCCTCATCTTGATCTTATCATCTTACGATTTTATGATACTGCATAACAAAAATGATCTCGATCTTACGTAGGATCTTTGTAAGCTTAAGATCTTATAGGATCCCGATTTTGACTATGGGATCTTAACATCCAATCCGATTTGATCTTAATTTTCTCGAACAACAAACTAGAAAACTACAAAGTTATGGATTATGTTTTATAAACTTTAAAAAGCAACATATTGATCTTCTAAAACAATCTATAATTATAAATTAGAACAACATTTTATAAAATATTTATATAATTTTGTGCTTATGATATATATTAATTTGTAGATTTTGTATAATACTTAAAAAAAATATAATTAAATCTTAAGATTGTGGTCCAATCTTATAACTTCAATATTGTAAAGACGAAAACGATCCTCTCTAATCTCATTTTAAAATCTTGGTTTGAACTACCGTATTTAATTTGTATGTGAAAGTGAAGTGACTTGTAAATAGATGGTTTGGTAGTAGTTTGATACAATATAATATGTTATTATCCAGGAATAAAAGAATATAAAAAAACGAATCAATGGTTAGGATTGCGTATTTGCATGCGCCAATCGCTCCGGAACAAATGTATGACATTCTAGATAAGCTTAATGATTAGTAGATACGTGATTAGCTGCCGGTAATTTAGGGTAAATTGCTGTCATTTGAAGCCACTTCACAAGCCAATTTTCATTTCTCAAATATATATATTCACACACAAGATATGTAAAGTCACTAATAAATCTAACTTTTAGATTAAGCTTTATATGTCTTTATCATTATCATTCTGTAATCCATTTCTTTGATATAGAACATCGTCTTTCATTGTCGTCAGCATACTAAATTTCAACGAAAACGTTACACCCGATTATTGTATGCACGTGCATGTCTTTTAAGCATCATCGGCCGTAGTACGTATAAGGTTTAAAATCCCGTCATCGCACATCAAAATGCGATTTGTTTTTTGGATTTATTCAGACACCAAGATAAACTAAAAATTTTGCTACTTCAAATTTACAAAAAATGTTTTTCAACATAGCTCTAATTCTAAAAAGCTATATCTAAGAAAAGTCAATCAAAACATGTAAAACCTTTACGACGTTACTTTTTGAATCACGATTCAAACACAGTGATATAAAAGGTTTGAAGATGATTTTAAAGCCGTTCTAGAAAAAGTACAGTATGTGTAAGAAAAACTTGAATCGTGTTTTTTAAAACCTAATAACAGGTAGTGGCGTTGTGTCATTACCACAAAAAGGTCTTTAAACACACACAAAAGGCTCATGTATCAGTAATGTATAAGCAAATTAAACTCAAACCTTATATTGTGTATGTACATAATTGAAGTGCAAAAAAAATTTGTAACTCTCGTCAAGTGATGATTCTGTGCAATGGCACCGCTTACACTGAACTCCCGGAAGGGCTGAAGACGACCCTACATCTATTAATATGTAATGTTATTGACGATTAGCTGGTAACAGAAATTAAAGAAACATTAGTTTATGGTCAACTATGTGTACTTTTTGCAAAATGATTGTATGGCACATGCAGACTATGAATAGTTATGTGCAATAAAATCAAATATTGACTTTCATCAATGTTCACATATAATTTATTCTTGTGTTCTTCACATCAGAAATCTAAACCCTTGATTAATGATATTATGCATTGTATATAAATTAGATGCCTTAAAAAATAAATTTATTATCTATACACCTACATTGATTTCAAACTATACCATTATCAATAGGTTTCAATTTCAATTTCACTGGATAGACATCATGATGCTCGGAAAAGAGTTGGAAACAGTCACTGGAATATCCCGATTAGGTTTCACATATCTAAGTTAAGTACTCGGCTTCACCGAATAATATGAACTTGAAAAATCTCATCCATTTATCGTGGCGAACAATATTTGATACTTTACCTTTAAAAAGTTTGCTCATGGTTCATTAAAGTGATGTAACTAAATGTATTGGTTACATTTCTGATTAAAAATGGTAGTTTTAAAAATATTACATTCTCTTACTTTTTTATGTGTTTTTTAGTTCTCTGACCATATTGTTTGACTTGACTACATTTTTTACTTTAATTTATACTCTCTTTAACTAAAGGTGAAAAACAAAATGAGACCCGCCAAATATGTTTGTTACCAAACACAACCCTACGAGATCCATGCTTTCCACTTGTCATTATGTAAAAAGATGCAATTGAGTACAATGTGCAACATCCCAAGCATAAAGTGCAACAAACCAAGCATGCCCCACTAGACCAACCAACCCATGTTGCTTCAATTCAAAGGTATCATCATAAAAAAAGTTACTACTCCTACCAAATAGTGAAAAAACAAAATCATGCAAACTCATGGGTAGTTAGTTAAATGATAGCAAAAGCTCATTAGGAAGCTTGAACCTTTTCACCGATTCACAACCATAAGCATAATTAGGCTTGGTGCAATAAGGACTAGAAATAAGGGTCAATCCTTCTTATTTTCTCTGCTACGTCAACTTTCTCTCTCCAGCGACCTGCAGGCGATTCAGTGCCACAGTAAGGGCGACCAAGTTCAAAATTTTATTTTATTTTATTTTTTATTTTTTATTTTTTATTTTTACCAACGGCTATAAACATGAATCTTTGCAAGTTTTTGGATCAAAAATAAAAAAAATGGGGTAAACAATCGGTCGTGGTTGAGACCGAGTGTGACAAATTTGGCCATGTTTCTCGGTCGCGATTTCATGCCCACAACAAGGATGACCAACTCGACCGACTAGGACCGAGTTGGTCGAGGTCCTTATTGCAACCGGCCTTAGGTTTACTATTCATACGCCTTAGGTTTACTATTCATACCCTAACTCAACCGGCCTTAGGGAACTAATATATTTGAGTTAGGGAACTAATATATCAGTTTTAGCTGTTGTTTGAATTTTATAACTTTGACACGCCTGAGAGATCACATATAACTTAACTTGCTCGTTTTAGCTATCAAAATGTGCAGGTTCAAATAGATAGGTTTATCTTTCTTGCGGACTTTATGGTTTTAAATTCGGAGGGGAGATCACATATAACTTAACTTGCTCGTTTTAGCTATCAAAATGTGCAGGTTCAAATAGATAGGTTTATCTTTCTTGCGGACTTTATGATTTTAAATTCGGAGGGCAGGGGTTCAGTCCCGCTTACTTTGGGAAGTCTTGTCATGACAACAACCAAGTGCTCGACTTAATTGATATCTTGTGGTTCATCGTTCATCTAATCGTAAGCGCATAAACACACATCTTGAGGACCCAAATGTTGATTCAGTTTAGGCATTCACAGTCTAATATCATTACAAGAGGTTTCAGATTCAAATCTCACTAGATATACTTTTCAAGTTTCAAGAGTGACTAAAGAAGGGTTAGAAACTATCACATGATACATCAGTTAGACTACACACATCTGAGTCAAATACTAGTGTAAGTAATTTGTGTATGGAAAAACTATTTCATCTGCCCCATTAGTTTAGGCATCTTTTCACAACCGCAACCTTTTCTAATAGCTAGGAGTAGGGTTCATAAAAGTGACGAGAAATAAGTTTTCTATTCTTACATATACTACTACCTTATTTGATGCAAGAATAAATTAGATTAATGGATCTAAATTCACTGTTTTGGGCAAACAATAAAGCATGAATTTGACGTCTCACTTTTTGAGACTGTTACACTTTTATTTTTGTCTTAATCAGTAAATATAGTTACTCTTATTTGTTTTTTCACCAAATCTATATTGTTTTACCCTAGGCTTTTACGACATGCATATCTACCAAATTTAAGGTATGTTTAGCGAAGATAGCTGTATAAAAAAACAATAGCAATAAATAGTAAGCAGTAGCGAAAAATAGTGGCGGGAAGCAGTAACTATTTGTTTTGATAAAGCTTTTGGTAACAAAGCTGTAAAGTCATAATTTGAAGCGTTTAAAAAAACATTAGTAGCTTCTAAATGCTATTAGAAGTAGCATTTTAATTTGAATCGTTTAAAAATAATAAGAATGGTTGCTTGTTTCCAAACAAACATTTTATACAAAACGCTAATCGCTGATTGCTGTAAGCGCTTTTAAAGGCTTGCTACCAAATTAGACCCTTTGAAATACATCAAATACACTTTAATTTTATTTTTATCCTATTTTATTTACCCTTAACTATATGAATGATGGTGAGCGGTTAATACTGGGACCATTGGGCAACCGATTATGTATCAATGTAAGTTGTTAAAAATCAATTGTAGGAAGGTTTATTGTTGAAGAAATAGTTTAAAACTTGTGCTTCTATTCAAGCTAGTAACATTTTTTTAGAATCAAATCTTTAAGATAGTAATTTGTAACAATACAAATTTATATCAATTACTCGTAATAAGAAACTAAAACTTAAGTTTTCTAGAACAGGAATCCAATGAAGGTATACGTCTAATGCAATTAATAGTTCTGCTAATGATCACAACTAGCATAAACAATTAAATTTCAAAATATCCCATCTTCGTTGAAAAGTTTCTGATTTGTTAACTGATATATATATTTTTATTGATTGATATTTATTTTGGTATAAACCAAAAATAATAATAATAATCAAAATCCATACTTATTTTGAGACGAAAAAGTTACAAAAAACGGCCGCGAGATGTACGTGGATACTTTATAAGTCGTGCACTTTTTAATATCATAAGTCATAAACACAAGACGAGATGTATATTAAAGGTCTTCACCTACGTATGGTCTTAAATTTGTATCTACTCAATGCATGGTTATTTTTATCTAGACGAGTACCGTGTATAGCAACGGAATTTTATAACGGCAGATAGTTTCATTGATAAAAAAAAGTTTGTGGGTTATAAACTCAAAATAATAAAAGTTTGAGGGTTTGGGGATTAAACATAATGTTTTAAAACCCGTTTCGACCCGGACAGTTCAACCGGTTGAAACCGTTCCGGTCGAAAAAATTTGTCAAATTAAACTGGTCAACCCGTCGGATTGGGTTAAAAAAAGGTCAAATTAAACCGTTCAACCCGGTTTGAAGCGACCCGGGTCAACCCGGTTTTCGATGTGTATTAACAGTTTCCAGCTTTCATATAATTTCCGAAAATAATGTAAATTTCCTTAGACAAATGACTGAATTTTTAAGCTTTTCTGAAAATAATGTAAGTTTCCTTAAATAGATGACTGAATTTTTAAGTTTGACCAAGATTAAGTTTTTCACTTTGACCGTTTTCTCTTTATAGATAATATAAATAGGGAAGTGATACTTACACCACTTTTTTTTTTTTTATGCATACACCACAATTATGCATATAGCATGTTGTAACATGTGCATTAATGATATAACATTGTGGTGTGTGCATAAAAAAAGTGGTGTAAGTATCACTTCCCATATAAATATGGTGGTTGTTGACATGTACGCAAGAAAGTAGAGTTCAGTGATGCAGACCACCGTTTGAAGAAAAGAAAAAAATGTGTGTCAGCGTGTTGTAAAGTATTGTGTGTTTTAATGTGGTATAAATAAATAATAAGAAATGCTACAAATATTATAAAGGTCAAAAATCAAAATAATGAAAAAGTATGAGAAAGGATTTTATGTGATAGTAAGGTCTTGTTTGTTTAATTTTCAATTAAGTTATGTTTATCTATAATGTTTTTGTAGATATGTGATGTGATGTTATGTTTGTAGATAAATAATTTTGTTAGTCGTTTCGTATGTTGATACGTGTGTGAATTACAGTTTTGACAGAGTGACTTAACCGAAAAAGATAAAGCCATATTTATGGACTAATTTCATAACAAACAAGTCATTATCGACTTATTAAGTAAAACCAATTAAATCAAAATCAAACGACACATAATATGAAGATGATCACACCACCACCACCATCATTGAACTTAAGGCTGAACATTATGGTGGTGGTCATGACCACCACACATATAGACCATAGCAGAGGCCCAAGACCATGCGCTAGGAGTTTTTTTGCACTCATTCGGTTGTGTGGACCACCGAATTGTTTTTTTTTTTTTTTTTTTTTTTTTGTTTTTTTTTTGTATGGAATATATGTGTAACTGTGTATAAATTGAGGAATTTTTGATTTACTGGTAGGTTTAGTGATAACCATAATCCCTAAAAAGTGATAAATTTAATGATATGCTGAATGATGATCTTACACTGATATGCAGATGATGAGTTTAATACTCCCTCCGTCACATATTAAGTGTCCACTTTGACTTTTTTGGGTCTTTCTTGTTCAACTTTGACCATAAATATTTTTATTTGTGCTATAAAATATTTGATGAAAATTATACCAATGAAAATACATTTAAAACACAATCCATTCATATATTTTGCATCAAGTGTTATGTAACATAAATAATAGAATTTAAAGTCAAAGTTGAATAAGAAAGACTCTAAAAATCTAAAATGGACACTTAATATGAGACGGATGTAGTAGCAATAATGCCCAACCTAATTTAACTAACTTGTACTATAACATATCAAATGGTCAAAAACAAAAAATAATGAATATCAATTTCCATAAAGAAATAAACATATCCCATTTTAACTAAAAACAGAAATAAAAAGAAAAATCCACATGGGTAGGAATGACCCAAGTTAACCATATTATCTACCCAACCAGAGTCCAAATTTAACTTGACATACATACCGTTACCTTTTTTTAACATGTTGCCCATTATAAAATCAAACCGTTATTACATTCAGCCACCATTTATATAACTTCCCACAAAAACATATATTTCCTCCATCCATAAAAACACACACACAAACACACACACATTCATCTTCAACTGTAAACAAAAACATTTAAGTGTTTGTGTGTGTAAGTACATTTTAATGGAGCTACTAGCTAACAAGTTGTTGTTCACGTTTTTATTTTTGTCATTAACACTTTCGGCAGTTGTCAGTGTTGCTGAAGCTAACAAACAAGAAGACTCGAATATAAGGTATCAAAATTGTTTATTTTGTACTACATTTGTGTGAGTTTTCAAGTTTAATTCCTGCTAAGTACAAACAATCTGAAGTGGTCAGGCCAACCTCATGAAAAGAGGTTTACCTGGTTTGAGTCTGTGTGGTTGTGGTTCAGGTTGAAACCCTACCACATGAATTAGTCGACCAAAAAGTCGGAAACCATGTTTTTTTTCATAATGTTGGTTAAAAAACATGTTTTTTCTTAAATGCAACCGGTCCCAATATTTATTTTAGTTCATTTCTATTTTCTTTGTATTATTGTTAAATAAAAAAAATTGTGCACCCAGTTACTTTTAGCCTATGCAAAATTAATGTATTTATTATTCTTAAATTACAGTTTACAGAGTGTTGAACTAGAGAGCATCAAGAACTCATCATTGGCGGCAAGGTAAACATAATTCACTTTTTGTGCTTTTTGACGGTTATAACTGTAAAAAAGAGACATTAGCTAGTTGGTCCAATTCTCTCACACATAGTAAAAAAAGAACACACACAAACAAAACATAGTGTACTTTTTATGTGTGCCACATTGAATTCTTTTCACACGTAGTGTACTTTAGACTTTAGAGCACTTTTAATGGGTGAGGAAATAATGCATCGCGAGTTGTACGGATCAAACTCTCTGATGTGATAATATATAGGTGGTTTGTATAACATAACCCACTTAATGGTGGTGCATTGTTTGCTCATGTGTTGTGCTAATGGTAGTGTCGTAAAAGCCGATCCGATGTATGAAAATGTTACGGGTTTGGTTTGTTTAAATGATGTCGTATTTTAGATTAATTTGCTGCTGTTGGAACCGGGAGTAGAGATATATATATGAGAACCAAACAGTATGGGTCCGGACAGGTTTTACCGTCCGGTCCCATTAACAGATAATTGATTTTCCTTTTTAGTGGGACATCGCCACTTAGAAAAGATGCAATGCTCGAATAACTTGCTAAAAGATTTAGTCTATTTCACGCATTGAAGCCTTAAACTATAGAACGTGACCGAGTATGAATGTACCATTGTGGTAAATTTGTAATCTATTATGAGTTTTGCAAATCTAACAACTTAAATTTATGTTACTAAATCTTATGAATGTGTCACATTTTGCAAATCTAACAACTTAAATTTTTGTCGGTGTAGAGCAAAAGAAGTTGAAGCATTGAATGAGAATGCAGTTCAAGATCCTGAAGAAGTTGAAGCACATCTTGAAATGTAAGTATCTTTATATATTTCTATACCAACAAAAAGTTTATAAAGATAATGGTGTACATGAATCCCTAGTTTACGTCACACATAACAAGATCAATTTAATACTCTAACATTCTCTCGAGCACATACATTGATGCACATTACTTTAACTAATCAAAATGATTAACTACATTTGTTAATGTGAAAGGATTATTATAAGGTATAGGTTGGTTAGTGCCATAATCGGGTTTACATCGGTTTCATACTTTTTATCGGGTGATTGTTAGGACTCGATAGCTGAGATTATTTTTTTGTTGCGAATGCGAGGATCATTGTGGTTTTAGAGTCGTTTAAAGGTGAATGTTGGATATTGTCATTATATTCTTAGTTGTATTTGTAACATCGTGCTAGTTTTTAATCTAGGAAAATGACTTAGAATCTCAAAAGTGTAATAATTGTTTATTGGTTTGTGAATAAGTTGATCTTTTTGCCATGACCGACACTATGTTGCCACATCAGTTTATGTACACAATTAGTCATATCAGCTAAACATAAAAATCAATTCTCTTTAATTTAGATATATTGCTTTTTCAAATATATAAAAGTAAACCCATTAGATATTATTTATACTTTTTAAATAAAAGTACATATCCACATGCAAATGTTACATGATTTAGTGTAATCAGCAAGTTTTTAAGGAATTTCCTTTATTGGGTATGTAGTTTTTTCATGAACCATCATTTTAGTTTCTACACCTTTGTCAAATTTGCCATAACTGAGGAATCAAACCATGTGACCCTACTAACACCTAAATGAAAAAAACCAGGTCTACACAACTTTCCCACATGGATTTTCTGTATCATTTCATTTCAACACCTTTACAACCCATTGGTTTTTACTTTCAACCATAGGTCTAGTGTAACTTCAATGTTACTCTTATTGTATAAGAACCTCAAGAAATACTTTATGATATAAGAAGGAAATAGCTTGCTAAAGATGGTCAAATTTACTTTTTCAACTTTTTAATGTGTTGGAAATTGAGTTAATTTTATTGTTCTACTAGAAATAAAATTACCAAGAACCACGAACCAGTGTCGTGAAAAAACACTGGTTCTTTCTAAGTAAATGTCGATAATCGCTTATATTAAGTAAATTGTCTAAATCAGATAATCTCATCCAAAACATAACCCGAGTTCCCTATGATATGTTACATAAATACTTCCATGTGAAATGAATAAATGTATTTTGAGTGATCCAAATTTCTAATAAGCTTGGTACTGAACAAGCTTATCTTAACCATGTGCCACACTATCACACCCATGTGCTTCTAAAGCAATCAATCTTCATTTGTTTGGTCCATATGTTAAAAAGACAAAACCAAATAATGTTTTTTGTACTTATTTTCTTAAATTTTGATTTGGACTAATGTGTGTTCAGTATGTTCCTCATTCAGTTACCATGATGTATTTTGACCATTGTATGTAAGCAAATGATACAAGTACATTTTCATGGTTAAAAATCTTGACAAAATCCTTAAATGATACTAGTACATAAATATCACAATAGTGACATGTATACTTTTAAAATCGGTTTAAATAAGTTAGAAAGTAAATTTTGCCCGATCTCACCCGTTTTGACCCATTATACTTTTACTAATTTTGACATGACGAGGCCGTTCTATCACGTAAAACTTATTTGTCTGTTTTGACCCGTAAATATTTTTACTGGTTTTGACCTGGCCCAAGGTTTTGACTAGTGAACTTTTTTTCTTAATACCGGTTTTGACCCATTAGTTTTTTTTTTTTTTTTTTTTACCAAATTTTGACCGGACCTAAAAATTCTAATAATATGTGATGTTGTGCAGGACCATGAGAAATAACACCGAGAGGAGGAAACTAGGATATTTCTCATGTGGGACCGGTAATCCTATTGATGACTGCTGGAGGTGTGACAAAAACTGGCAGCATAACCGCAAGCGTCTTGCTGACTGTGGCATTGGGTTTGGGCGAAATGCCATTGGAGGTCGTGACGGTCGGTTTTATGTAGTCACTGATTCCAGAGACGATGACCCTGTCAACCCACGACCAGGCACCCTACGTCATGCTGTCATACAAAAGGCTCCATTATGGATCGTGTTCAAACGTGACATGGTGATTACATTAAAGCAAGAACTTATTATGAACAGTTTTAAAACCATTGATGCGCGTGGAGCTAATGTTCATATAGCTTATGGAGGTTGCCTAACTCTTCAGTTTATTACCAATGTTATTATTCATGGTTTACACATTCATGACTGTAAACCAACTGGTAACGCGTTGGTTAGAAGCTCTCCGTCTCATTATGGTTGGAGGACAATGGCTGATGGTGATGCTATTTCTATCTTTGGATCAAGTCATATATGGATCGATCATAACTCGCTCTCTAAATGTGCTGACGGACTTGTGGATGCTGTTATGGGCTCGACTGCCATTACCATTTCCAATAACCACTTGGCTCACCACAACGAGGTACGTCAACCTTGATATCATAACTAGAAAAGGGCGGGTCAAAAGGGTAACTTTGTTTTGTGTCAAAACAGTCTAATGGGTTGTTCTAAAACGCATTAGAGGTCACATATAACCACAATCAACGCGTGTATAAGCACATGCATCACATTATCATATCTACTAATAATTGTTAAAAAAGCAAAAAGATCCACACTTTAATGATTTAAACTTTGATAACAGGTGATGTTGTTGGGCCATAGTGACTCATATGTAAGAGACAAGATGATGCAAGTGACTATAGCTTATAACCACTTTGGTAAAGGTCTAATCCAGAGAATGCCAAGGTACACATCCATTTATTACTAGAAATTTAATTCACTGTTTTTGTACAATGTAAATTAGGTGCATATCTGACTTAATTTTGGTAAAAAAAATAATAATGTTGCAGATGCAGACATGGTTATTTTCATGTAGTAAACAATGACTACACTCACTGGGAGATGTATGCTATTGGTGGAAGTGCAAGCCCCACCATTAACAGCCAAGGCAACAGATATCTTGCCCCTGCCAATCCTTTTGCTAAAGAGGTAACTTTAATACTACTTGACTCTATATTTATAACTCGGTTGGTGTACTTTTGGTGTTTGAATGTCATTATGGAAATAATGTAATTATTGACACTTTATATTTAAATTGGCGAGAAAACTCTGACCCGTGTATCCTTTATGGATGCCGACTAAAGACATTGGGCACCTATTACATTAACCCAAGACCTGTTTCTTCAAAACCCTCCTTGACCGGTCTATTGGACGTTTGCCCTTTTGATGTTGATTTTGAGATGGAAATTTGGTTATGACTACAGGTTACAAAGAGGGTGGATACGGCTGCAGGAAAATGGCATGGATGGAACTGGAGATCAGAAGGCGACCTACTTCTTAACGGTGCTTATTTCACCCCATCTGGTGCTGGAGCCTCTGCTAGCTATGCTAGAGCCTCAAGTTTGGGTGCTAAATCATCTAGCATGGTTGGTAGTATGACCTCCAATGCCGGTGCTCTTGGCTGCCGTAGGGGTCGCCAGTGCTAGCCCCCGTCTATCCTCTCACCATAAATTTATTACAATGTTTTTCTAGTGTGTTCATTTCACATTTCATATTTTTCTCCCTTTTGATCCTTTTTTTATTTTCTTGCCGTATTTCTGGCAAGTGAGTGTTATTTACACATCAACATGTCTCGTGCAACCTCGGCCAAGCTTCAATTGAGAACACGAACTATGTATTCACTATTTTCGGGAGCAGGTTTGAAGTGTTGTTCACACGTGTGCTTTGTCTGCTAGTTTGTGTTTTAGATCTGACTAGGTATATTGGTTTTAGGTTACATGATCCAAATGGCTTCTTTTTTTCGTTCTTTACCGCTTTCTTCCTAATTTTTCAAGTGTAATTTGGGTGTCTTGTGTCGATACAAGTTGTAATGTCGGATGTTGTCATGAAATGAGAAGGATAGCTTATTTTCTGTGACTGTTATTTATGTTCTTTGACATACAAAAAGGCTAAAAGCATATGCATCTAACAAACTTAAGTTCATAAGATATATTGTTCTTTGACATACATTGTACTTTTGCAATTTTCATATGTAACGTATCGGGTAAACATATAAGGTCAGGACTATTGAGGTTATTCAAGAAGCGTGAGCCTTTAACTCAAATGAAGGTAGCTTAATCGGGGTATGTCCTTGAACTTTTTTGACCCTTTCTATAGCTACTTCCAAGATGTGTAATAAATAATGAAAAGAAACATAAGCTATGCAAAATGATGAAACTGTTATGTTTCTTGCTTTGTCTTGTGCCAAGCATGATCTTGTTTCAACTTTTCACTTTTGGTGTGAAATTTAAATGTTTTGGAGGGTGAGTTGGTGTGGTCATGATTTTGGTTTCTTTAATAATAATGTTGTTTTTTTCTTTATTATTACCAAAAGGTCTCATGAAGACTTTTCTTTTGTCAAAGCTAGTAATGATCCTGTCTCAAAGACATTAAAGAGCATTGGATCCTTCTTCACCTGCTTTTTTATCCAAATTTATCAAATTTTGTCAATGGTTTTTCCCTCCAAATCAACTCTTGTACTTGAAATTTAGACCCAAAGAAAAGTTGCCTTGCATTACCAACGACACTTGACTAACGTGGTGGCATGTAATTCGAACAACATGAGTTGCATTATCGTCAATTGATTCCTCAGCCGTTAACCAAACAAAAAAGAATGAAAAAAAAAATGAGAGTAAATCCATATGAAACTAGTGATTAAGTTTGTACTCCGTAGATGATAAGAGTTCAGTTGCAGTCCTCACTAAATTACCGTATTTAAACTTTGGCATTAGTTATTAGAATATACAAACTCTCTATAATGAACAGATAATTTAACTAGCATGGAGTGTTTAGTATTCCCACATAGGTTAAAGAAGTGAAATATTCATTGGATATATACTATTGTATGTAGACCATACATGTCAAGAGTAGTGTCATGTTTTCGGTACCACACTTTGTTGCTGAGGATTGTAAAACCATACATGTCAAGAGTGGCGTTTTGCACCAATAGATATAAATTTCTATCGTAGGTTTCGAATACATAACTAGCCTCAGCAAAGTGGGATTGTACCGGTGCAAGAGCTCTTCCGCGATGAGAAATCTTGTTCTTTTCTTCCTTGGGCGTTTCAGCATATCTACAATAACAGAAATCATAAAATTAGTTTGGTTTTATTGCAAGCATGCGATGATATAAAAGGTGCAGGGAGATTAGAGACGGTGAGTCAAAATGGTCGGGTTGAAACGGATCAAAATCAATTTGCTTCGTAAGAGTGTCAAATCGGATTAAGGTCCATAAGAGTGTCAAAATGTAACAGGTTCAAACAGGTGGTTAGGTCCGACTGGAACCTACAGGGCCGTCCCATGAATTGGTGAAATTTTTGAGGGCTCTGTACGAAATTATATAATGAGGCTTTTCGATAAGCAATGTTATATATAAAATGTCACAATTTATAAGATATAATGCAATTAGTTATCAAAACGTTATAACATATTACCCATTTAAGATATTTTACCATCTAAATACTCTTTTATTTGTTAAAAATATGTCGACACATGCATATAATTATTAACGGGACAAATTTTGGGGCCTCTTAAAATTTTGAGGCCCTGAGCGGTCGCTCACCTTGCACACCCTTAAAGCCGGCCCTGGGAACCTACAAAAACTTGACGTGACTTTCAACCTGTTTGACCCAATCGACCCACTTGACGTGTTCCTCTTTTAGCTAAACTTGATTTGAGACATTGGACCCCAAAATGCCAAGACCCGCTTATAAGTTAATTGCTCGAAATTGCCACCTATTATGGATATGATCCTATAGAAACAGAGATGGGATTACGTTTGATCATAACCATCAGGTGGGAAGTTTCATATTTCTAGATGCTTACATGCCGACTTGTGCATTTCTAGTACTCTAATGTATATCATTCATCTGTTTCGTATTTGAATCTACTTGGATTCTTAATGAAAAAGTTTAAACTATGTTATTAATTGACGACACAATTTTGAGACTGAGATCTTCTACACCAATAATGCAACTCGTTTTGTGTTTCTTGAATTACATGCCATGAAATTAATTAAGTATTATTCGCTGCAGGTAGTTTAGTTCAAGCGTTTAATAAAATCAGTAGGCAATCTTTGTGTGACTGATAAGTAGCTTCATGCAAAACGCCAATAGTTTGGATTAGTGAACCGGACTCGAACTTTGGGTTTCATGAGTTTTTTTAGTAGGACTCATGTGGGTGACACATCTATCCATTTTGGATAAATACATGTTCGCTCGTACCTAGTGATTGATTAAGCTCTACATTGTTAGGAGAAAGTTGTTCCTCTGTCTCCATATATTCTCTATAAATAAGAGGGCTCTAGCCATCTTGTTATACCAATGTCACCTCATTCTTAGTCACATACTCACATGGATATTTCGAATGGTATCTTTTTACTTGATTGTGTGTTCAATACAAAGTTCGGAGTACCCATTTTTTTCATGTGCCAAAAGATACCAGAAATGTTGATGATTTTAGTGTCATCAAACATTTTGATGTTGATCTCTTCTTAATCACACCTTGATTCACTAGTAGTTGAGGTTGGCACAAAACATTCCCTAATATAGGACGCTAAAGCAGGTGCTAACTGCACGTTTTCTTTGCGTTTAGTCAACTTAATTCGTTAAGTCCCCTCCTCCCCTATTTCGTTTATCTTGTATATGGTACAAGGAAATGGTTTGGTTATCATAATTAGTGCAGTTTGAAGCCTATATCTTGTGACGAAAGGTCGGTCCATTCCAACTCTAAAAGCAAGAAATTATCCCTAAAAGAATAAAGGCACACTTTTCCACCCTTTAGTCCTTTACCAAATTGTGATACTCAATGATCAAAAACAAGATTTACAATTACTAATTTCAAACACAAATGTAAATAAGCAGCCAATAAAAACAAAGGTTATAGCTTATGAACAACACCAAAAGTGCTCCAATCAACTAAAACTATCGCACTTACCGCATCATTACTCTTTAACTTGTCTTATCAAGACACATTACGCATCATTTTATTAGAATCGGTAGTCGGTCGGTTGACCTCCTTTAGCTTATAGTCGGTGTAGTTGGGATTAATCGAGTTTGACATTTCCGGTAAGTTTAGGTATTTATAACAAGAATTGTCTTATACCAATAACTTGTAATAGATATAAACAGCGACTATAAGTGATTAAAACAAGTTTTCGGCGTGTTTATAGTATTTCCGGCAAAATTTGCATGTTTCCAACAAGTTTGGCCAACGTTGACTACTATAGACCATCGCTGACCAAGTTATTTGACCGATTTGCACAAATCGAAAAGGTTTGTGGCCGATTAACGCCTAGGCAACAATTAATTGGCCTTGTAGACTTTTTTGCAACACTAAAAAAAAAAAAAAAAAAAAAAAAAAAAAAAAAAGTGAACATCACTATATAGAGAATTGAAATGACGACGCCATGACTCATGACTAGTTAACATTAGTGTCATTGAAATCATCCTGAAAAAAGTTGAAAAACTCAGCTTCAGCTAAACGATAATGATCCAAAGAAGCTAAAGGACCTTCACCAAACACATCACTACTTGTAGGGGAGGCAAATTCTGATTGACAAGTTAGGTCAAGTTATCGCTTTCATTTTTTTAATCCAAAATATAGAGATTTTTGTTTGTTTAGCGACTTAAAACATGATTGTAGATTTGGAACTCATTACATGTTAGTAATTTACAATTACAACAAGAGATTAACCGTTGTTATCCAATTTCCTTCGAAACTATACAAATGCCAATCACGGACTATTGAATATATAACCAACAGTTGATAAATTGTAATTCGAGTTTATTATACAAGTGTATCATCTTGAAAATAATCCAGCTTTGTTTAGAAAACAGCCAGAAGCAGGATCTCCAATGCAGCCACAAAAACCATCAAATGATGCTGGCAGTGGATGATCAGGAATTATACCAACCTACATGGGTGAAGGCATGTATAAAGTAGTCAAAATTTAAGGAAGGCAAAGTATAACGGGCTTGTAAAGGGTCAAATGAGTAATTTTAGTGCAAGTTGAATGACTGGGGCCTAGTTGACCCACAAGCACGTGTTTGTCTAATGTTCTCAAAATCTGACCGTTTGGGTCGTTTACGATAATACATATTCCAAACTGACTCATTCATATAAGCAAATGGGTCAAAAATACCAGGCCTGTCAAAACCCAAAGTTACCAAAGAGATCAATGGTCTCTGTGAGTGGAGAGAAGTAGAAAGATAGAGAACCTTATTGATGTCGATGTGATCAGGGGTTTCATAACGAGCAACAGTAACAGCCAAGCCAGATCCATCAGACATTTCAAATACCGATTGAATTTTCCTGTGAATAAAGAACATTTTAGGACATTTTATCGAAAACATAATGCTATTTAAAGTATAAGTATTGTAAAGATTGTTTACCCTTTGCCAAAAGTGGGTTCTCCAAGAAGCACTGCACGCTTGTTATCCTTTAAGGCACCAGCCAAGATCTCGCTTGCACTTGCAGTTCCTTTGTTCACCTACAAGAACAAATAACTTTTTACAGGTGGTCATTTCAGCCCATTTACGTATTACAGCAATCTAAATCGCAACTGTGACCTAACAATGAAAGCCATTACAGCACTTTAATGAAAAGAATGGTATAGATGGCATTACCACCACGGCTAGAGGTTCTGAATCAGCGATTGCATTGGTTCCATCAGTGTCATATATATCTCGAACACCACGGCTATCACAGATGTACACAATCACACCTTTATCCAACCTGGTTTGCATCAGTTATACCATAAGAACTTTGAACTAATATGATAACAATTTTAGGAAAACTTCAACCCATTTAAGCTATTTCCAATAAAAGCAATACTTATTTACTTGTTTGACCCGTTAAAAATAAAAACTTAAACACGTATAGCACATTCAGAACCAAATGGGTCAAAAATTTTACCCAAAATTTTTCGTTAAACCATGAGTTCAAACATAAAAGCCAGATACTTAATACTCTAAAAAGCCAGCAAAAAGTTATAATAATGATTTTTTTTGCAGAAATGTTAATGCAGACTTATCAAATCTTAGCGATCTCAATTCCTTTGGGAAAAAGACCACCACTGCATCACAATTTAATCATCTTTTAGAAAGCATTACAATAACAATGCTTAAAATGAATCCCATAAACACTGATCCTTATAACTTATAAGAATATTACCTATTATTGCGAAGGTCCAATACAAAACCGCCAACATTTTCTCTCCTTAAAATTTCAATTGCTTCCTTGACGGCAGCTGGAACGGCTTTTTTATTAGAATGATTATTTACAAATAAAGCTACAGGTTATAAAATTAGAAATATTGCATCATCTTGTATTCTAAAGTGCCTTCCCCTAACAAATTTATAACAGGTACATAAAAAATACATATTAAGTGGTGTATGAAATATATCCGTCAACATCAACCAATAACAGTAAGTAGTTACCATACCAGAAGCATTTTGGTTGAATGATGTTAACTTTATGTATCCAATCATGGAGGTACCCTTTCCCAGACCAGGTGTCTCGCAAACTCTTGACTTCACCGGATTTAAAGAAATGTTTTCCCGCCTGCACACCACATTTACAGTCCATTAAGAGTACGTATCCACTAAAGTCTAAACAACATAACATTTTAACTAGTGTACAAATGAAGTGCTATAGTTAAGGCGTCCAGAACAATCTCAATCCATTTAGTTATAAATGATTTTGTTCTATCACCCAATCCGCCTGATCCACCCTTTTTAAATCTATATCCAACAATAACAAGAAGAAACCCATGCTTATATTTTGATACCTTGTTCTTATAATTTACACAAACGATCACACATATGAAGCTTGCAGCAAATTTAAATGGAAGGAATTGAAGCAAATGAACGTAAGTTAACGATAGCTGCTTTATCTCGGATCTGCTTCGTACTTTTAGCTGTACTGTAGTTCCTTCGGGGCCCCTGAGAGTCAGTTAAAAGTCTTTACTTTAAGGCTCAAGGAGAGCGTTAACTAACAAAGAATTAGAAACAGTCAATCATAACTTACTCCAGGCGTTCTGCTGCATCATAAATGTCCATCGTTTCTGTACTCGTATTATCAATAGCCATAATCAGATCACCAGGTGGAAATGGCAGCCCTACTGGCGGGACCCCCTGGAGAAGCTGAAATAACCATAATTCCAGATAGAGCTCCATCATTTCCGACTGCCTTCATAAAAAATATTTGCATATTTAAAAAAGAACTAACAAATAATGGAAAAGGTTTGATTACCATAAGTGAAGTTTCAAGCCTATAAATCTATATCTATACTACATGTATGTGGTACTAGGAAAAGGTTTGATTAGCATAAGTGAGGCACACTTTACCAAAACAAGATTTTACAATTACTACTTTCAAACATATATGTAATTAAGTAGCAAATAAAAACACAGGTTATAGCTGATGAACAACACCAAAAGTGCTCCAATCAGCTAAAAACATGGCACTTACAGCATCATTACTCTTTAACTTGTCTTATCAAGACACATTACGCATCTTTTTATTAGAACATGAATCTAATAGAATTCAAAATATATGAATCACTAACACAGATAACAGATTAACCCACATTGCAATATCCAAATTAAACTATATAAAAACGTTTAGCTAACATCAATAAATCTAATACAGTTTAAACTTAGAATAATAAATAGACAAACACACGAATCAAGTAGACAAACACACATAAATTGAGTTCGTTATGCATATATAAACATAAACCAAACAACTTGCCTGAAAACAGATTTCGTGTTTGAGTAATTTGAGAGAACATCATCGATTCATTGGTAACTGGCGGAGTACAATCCGGTGCCCATAGCCGTGGCGGTTAGCCTGAGATCCTGATTCCGCCGACAAATAGAGACGAGATTCGTTGGATTGAGTTGGTTCTGAATCAGTGTTTCAAAAGTGGAGTTGTGAAGCGTAAGAACAAGAACTTTTACAGTTTTAGTCCCTTGATATTTCTTCACCTTTTAAACTCGTTCGGAGCAGACAAATCTCCCTTGATGTCATTTTTGAACACCCCTTAATTTCCAAGGTATCCAATGATGGAAATTCAAAAGCATCCTTTCCTAAGAAAAATCCCTCGAGACTATCAAGATCAACAAGTTTTAAGGACTTCAGACAAGGAAACTTTACAATAGCATCCACTATGGAATCAGATTCTTCTTCTCCCTTCACAATTGCCTTCATACTTCTGCAGTAACTTATATGTAGTTCCTGGAGTTGCAATAGACTACCAACCATGGGACATGTAAATACATATTCTAAACTACTGCAATGTTGAATTGACAGTCTTGTTAGAGTTGGAAACTTTAATACTGTCCCCTGCTTGCTCTTCCATATACACTTGATACCTAACGACTGCAAGTCCACTTGTCTCAAGTTTGGAATTTCAGCATCAGTTTGTGAATCAAATATCTCCTCGACGTCCAACCATTTACAATGAACAGTTTCAAGCTTTTGCAGTTGTGACACTTCATCAGATGAAAAAAGAGTCTGTCCACCACGGGGGTTATAATCCATATCAACTTCGATCAAATTATGATGAGACCAAGGCAACCGTTCAATAGTAGTAGGGCGGTATGAGATTGAACTCTCAGAACTTGGTAATCGGGCCTGCAAGGTAAAAAATAAATTAAAATAAATAAATAAATAAATAAATAAATAAATAAAACCACACATACACAAGCTTATGTCACGGATAATTGTACATCAGTTGGTTCAATGATAAAAAAAACTTCATATGCGAGTAAAATAAGCCAAAAGGCTCTACATGATTGTAAAACCGTTGGGCTTTGGGGATCACATACATAACCAAACCGTTGATATTTCCTAATCATATTACTTTCGATCCAATAACTACGCCGTAATTTTGATGAAGATTACAATCATGGGCGGAACTTTTAAGGGGCAGGGGAGGGCCCCGGCCCCCCAAAATTTGCGACACCTAGTGTTAATTATTATTGGTTTTAGGGGTAATTTAGTTGAGGTTACAAACAAATCTCCGATTCGGCCCTTCCAAAATAAATTCGGCCCCCCTAAAAAAAATGTTCAAGTTCCGTCTATGATTACAATTATCAATAAGGTTAATTGACTCTAATACTAGAAAAGAAACTGACATGGGAAGGTTTTTTCTTTTTTATTTAAAATAAAAATAATACCTGATGCCATGTGGTCGTCACATGAAAGTTAAGGCCGCATTCAAGACTATGTTTGCCTAAGCTTGTATTTATGAACTTAAGCTTCGGAGCTGTAGATTGACCACAAGTAAACACCGTTATTTGTGGGCATTCACAGATCATAACCTCTTCCAATGTTGGCCATATGAATTCATTCTTCCCCAAGAAGAAACCCACAAAGTTTGGTAGATAGACTAGTGTAAGGGACTTCAAACGAGGAAAGACCACCCCAACAGATGCAGTTGTGTGGGAATTTATAGACACATCTTCATCATCTCTGTTTGAAATCACCTCTTCAATAGCTTCACAATACAGGATTTCAATTTTCTTTAGGTTGGAAAGAAGTTTAGCCATGAGAGGTGAAAACAAGTACTTGATGCTGTTGCACTTGCGCATTGATATGGTTGTGAGGTTATGGAATGAGGACTGTGACAGTTGTTTTTGAAGAATTAATTCATTCCAATTGCACTTCCACACATGACTCATCTTCTCCAAATGATTCAAATCCAATTCTTCAAGATTGGGGAGTATGATGAGTTGTTGCTGGGTATTGTGAGGTGATTCTCTACTAATTGGACTCGTTATCTCAAAAACCACCTCCACATCTTTATATCCCCACAAGAAAAGCTTATGAAGGTTATTAAAAGTGGGTAATGGGAATGCAATTTTAGAAATCTGCATAAACCACAAATGATATATTTAGTAATAATTCCCATTGAGAAAATATGAATATAACTGCAATAATTTTTAAAATATATATATATATATATATATATATATATATATATATATATATATATATATATATATATATATATAATTTATTCAACAAGAAACATCTGAATATTAGATAGAAGAAACATGGTAGAAATAGCATTATTTTTCTATTTATTTTAAAAATAATAAAAAACCCAATATTATTTTTTTATTTATTTTAAGAAGAATAAATAACATTCAAGTAATGAAAAGAGGTCACAAAAGGATAAAAACAAAAATGGAAATCATTTATTAAGTTGTACCTCTTTCTCTTTCTCAACCAATTCCTTCTTTCTCTCTCTTTCTCTACCGCACCACCAAATTCCAACTTGTTTGAGTGCTCTCATAATATCCAAATTGGTTGCGGGTGTGATTAAATTTTCAAACCTCTCACAATGATAAATATGTATGCTTTCAACAGCTTCAAATCCATGAATCAAGTTATTTCCAGCATCTTTTATCCTCCACACCTCTCTAAGCTTCCCTATTCCGGTCAAATAAATGCTTCTCAACCTGCTGCTGCTAACTTTATCCATTTCACAGACACATCCCATGTCGATGTCGAATATCACTTCAATGGAAGCACAACTTCTAACATCAAGCTCTTCTAGATGATTGAATAATCGCATTGGATTGCTTGGGAGAAGATTCACAAGGCTATCACACCATTTAACTTTAATGCTTCTCAAACTGCTGCTACAAAACTGTTCATCACTTTTACCAGCACGTCCCAAGTCAGTGTTAAATAACACTTGAATGGAACCACAACTTTCAACTTCAAGCTCTTGTAGATTATTTAGGAATGGAAATGGATTGCATGAAAAAAGCTTCACAAGACTATCACACCATTTAACTTTAATGCTTCTCAAACTGCTGCTACAAAACTGTTCATCACTTTTACCAGCACGTCCCAAGTCAGTGTTAAATAACACTTGAATGGAACCACAACTTTCAACTTCAAGCTCTTGTAGATTATTTAGGAATGGAAATGGATTGCATGAAAAAAGCTTCACAAGACTATCACATCTCTTCACTTTAATGCTTCTCAAGTTGCTGCTAAGTTGCTCGATTTCACCAAAATCCATGTTGAACAAGACTTCAATGGAACCACAACCCTCGACCATAAGCTTTCTCAATGGGCAAAGATTACTAATACTAAACTGAGGAGGCCATATCTCCTTCAAATTCTCCATATGAGAAACAAACAACTTCTCTAGTTTAGGAGTCGCACCCTGCAAAGTAAAAAAATATTTGTCCATTCATTAGATACTCACTACTTTTTGAACCACTGTTAGTATAAAAGATTGTTAAAATAAAACAGACTTACCTCTTTGTGAAAGAAAGGTTGCATGCAGGAAATATTACTCGACACAGAAGATGATGCACTACTGGGATAAATGCTTGTAAAATTCGGAAGGCCTTCAAGTCGCAACTCCATGAGACGTGGCAACTCAATTACATCAACATTATTGCAGAAATGCAATAACTTTGGTAGGTCAGCCAACCTGAGATACTTTAACTTGGAAAACTTAAATATATCTTTGGTATGTATGACTACTTCCATATTAGGGCATTTAGAAATATCCAGATACTCGAGCTTTGACAAATTTGTTGCAACACTCATTGTGAAAAGGTATGTCAACTCTGCACATTCTGAAACTACAAGGATTCTTAAATTGGGAAACGAAGAGTTTGGAGGAGGATGTGGTATTTCAACATCTTCAAGAGAATTCATATCATTGACTTGTAGATAAAGTGCATGTGTGATCTTAAACAGCTTGTTGATTTTAGATTTCAGCAGTTCTCTGTTGGTGACCAGCTTCAAGCTGTTTTCATATGAATGCGTGTCAACATTCCATGTGTGCAGCGCTTTTCTAACTTCTATAAAAGAACATCCCACTGAGAGCTTGAATCTTTGAAGTTTCTCACAAGACATGTTCTTCATATTCGCATTGTTACCAATAAATTCAAATTCTAACGCACAAAGGTTCTTTGAACGTTCTGCAAGTTCACTATTGTTGTTGTCTGTGAAGCAGCATGCTTTTTTATCATAAGGTATCATATAAAGCTCTTCAAGCTTCACTAAGCTTTTCAAGACACCATCATCTATAACAAGATTGTAACAACCTGTTACATCCAGTAGTCTTAGCTTCTTCAAATTCCCGAATGTGGAAGGGAGGATTGTAATGCCAGAGTTAGCAAAGCTAAGCACTTCCAGATTCAAAAGATTTCCGATACAAGCTAAATCAAATATCAAGGAGCATTCACGGAGACAAAGAGTTCGAAGGTTGGTGGAACACTGAAATGATGTTGGAACAAATGCATACTTCATTCTCTCAAATGCTATAACTTGAAGCTTTTCCATTGTTGCATAAAAGTCTTGAGGAGCCCTTAGCGACTCATCTCCGTGCATAAGTTTCAAAAGTGAAAGGTTTGGAAACCTAAAGTCACTAGGAAACTCAGACATACCATTACATGCTAACGAAATTTGCTCGCAAGACTGGCTCATACTATTAGCTTCGCTCCAATTTAAGAAATCATCTTTATGGTGAATGATCCAACATCCCTCACCACCTTTAGAAACAGTAGCTACCACAAATGCAAGCACAAGATCATGTAATTTCACACACTCAGTGTGACGCCTATCACCATCCATTAACAAATATGCATTTTTGAGATTGCTAACACTCGTTTGTGTGCTGTCTCTAGCTTCTTCCATGGTAGAAACTTGTTTTAAAAGTTTTAATCCCCATGCATATCTTATGAGATCTTCTATGGGGATATTAGAGTCCTCAGGGAACAAGCCACAAAGCAGAAAAATCGCTCTATCCTCTTCTCGTTTTAAATTCTTGTAGCTTATCTCAATAATTTCTTGTACGTTCTTTTTAAGATCATTATTCTTCAGACACTTGAGTGTATTTCTCCATACAAATTCATTTTGACTTTTAAGAGTTTCGGCAATGAGTTTGATGGCAAGGGGCAAACAACCACATTTTTTGACAATGCCACATCCTATTTTATAGAGATCACAATCAAGTTCCTCTGAAACTCCTGCGATTCGAGAAAAGAAGTCCCGTGCTTCCCCCTCCTCCAAGACATCAACTTTAACTATTTCAAGAACAGAATCAGCATCAACTGCAATCTGTTGGCAAATATTTTCTTCTCGTGATGTGAGCAACAACTTGACCCCCTTTGGCAAAGGACTCCCTAATCCGATATTTTTGAGATTAATCGTCTCCCATACATCGTCCAGTATCACCAGACACCTTTCATTACGCTTTGAAAATTCTTCAAATCTTTTTGAAAGGGAAGTTGTCATTAGCGTTTCATCAGTTTCGGTTAGAGGTTTGCCTGTGTCTGCTGCTATTACCTTCTGAATTTTAAACCAGTTGGGAGTATTCCCAATATCTGCAACCGAGATCCAATTAAACATCTTTTTATCAGTTGCAACCTTTTTCAGGTCTTCCATCAGCGTGGTTTTCCCCACACCACCCATTCCACACAAGGCTATCACTCGAGCCGCATCATCATCATTTTGTTGAAGTAGCTTCAATGCATCATTGAACGTCTTATCTCTTGACTTGAACAGATTTTGGGTACCTCCACCTGATGTTGAAGCCAGGCGTTTGGAATCAACTCTTCCGAAACCGATGGGGGCATCACTCCAGTTCATGTCAGAACTCTCATTAATAAGACGATCGATATCCTTGATATGCTTCAAAGCATTTCTTCCTGCTAGATACTTCTTTTTTATATTGAAGCACCCAACGTTGTTAGTTGGAATGTTGTCGGCATCTTCCTTGATCTTTTCAACATCTTCCAACGACTCTGATACACGATCAGGTATCTCTTGATTGTTGTCACTGTTTCTTCTCGTCTTCTTTTTAAAATCAAAACATCTATCGTTTTCAACATCTTTCATGATCTGTTCAACTTCGTCTAACCACCCATCTACACGAGCAGGTATCTCTAGATTGTTTTCACGGTTTCTTCTCAAATGATTTTCGTTATCAATTCTTTGACCGTCCAAAACCTTCATTTTGTCTTTCATTTCCTTCACACGATCGGCAGAGGAAGTGAGATTTCTCAACTTTTGCGTAATATGATTCGTCAAAACATTCACAACAGGACCAAGGATTGCAGATACAACTTCCATTTTCCTGAGACATAAGAAATTATATAAACAAAATTAGGGGTGGCAATTCCCGAAACGATAGGGAAATAAACAAGTTAAGCTTGGGTCTAAACAGGGTTAGTTCGCATGGCTGGTTTGTTGTGATCAAAACACGACTGAACTACCAACAAAAGGGATGAGAATCTTATTACAGTATTCATACTTTTGGATTGCTTATTATTTTCTGCTTATAAAAAAGTACTTACAAGCTACTTAAAAATAAGCACTCGGGTTATGAAAATAACAATTTGTTACAAAATTTCATTCAAATCAATCTATCAAATACATATAAGGTCAAATACGAAAGTAAAAAACCAAGCTAATATTAATTTTTACCTCAAATAAATAAGCATGCATATCAAAAACTTGTTTATTTTAACTAAAAATAAACAAGCAATACCAAACACCAACTAGCTTAATCTATAACACTATAAATAAACTGAGATTTATTTCTCCTTAGATTAGTACTAGTACATATGAAAGAAAGTTATATAAATATGGGGTCTGTAGTTAGTGACTTATAGAAAATATATGCTAAATTAAAATGTTAAAAATACCTTATACAGATTTAAGAGATTCACCAGCGAGCTCTCAAGGATCAAATAATGTTTACTGAGCAAAAACAAGTTGGTTGAAAATTTCAGTAGTGTGAAATGAAGCAAGAATTGAGTGTAGTAGATTAAGTGGAGTGTAAATAATGAGAGAGAGAGATAACTTGTGATATTGGAGCTAACTTTTTGCATGAAGTGACTCTTCATAGAGAGTGCTTTATTGACTACTACCATATGTACTCACGTGTTCAAAATAAGCTAGGGTCTAAACATAGTTCAAAAAAAAAAAAAAAAGTTCTAAACATGTTTAGAGAAGACAAAACTAGATCGTGTGAAAAGAGAGGAAGTTGTTAACGTTTCTTTTTTTTTTTTTTTTTTGCATCCCCCACGTGGCTCATTTTGTTGTTTGTATTTACATGGAATACATTTTTTCTTTTTTAATCTGTCAATTAAATATTTATTGTCCACATTTTGAGTTATTCTAAATTAGTTTTCCATCTTCAAAAATAGACAAGAAATATAAATTAAGTTTATCATATTACTTATTATTACAACTTTAAAAAAGTTAAAAATTAATTAATTAGGGATAAAACTGTTATTGTACAAAAAGTAAGAAAGAAAAAGCGGTAATGATAATGTTTTTCCTAAATTGTATGTTTTTGTCTATGACAAACTATTTTAAGACGGAGAGACTAGAGAGTAAGGCTATATTTGGCGCGAAGCTTTTTGGAGCTTTTTGGGGCGATAAGCGGTAAGCTTTGCTATTTTTTTAGAAAATCTCATTTTCCAATACTTCTTTAAGAAGCTGTGAGCTGTGGCTACTGCTCACAGCTCACTGCTACTTTTACCAAACACACCCTATTACTTTGTATTATTACATATACAAACTTAGAAACACATGCATTTGCTGAACATGTTACACATCTTAATGAAATGATAATGATAATTTTGATATTAACAAATCTCTCAAAAGGTTTAAATATGATGGAAAGTCTTGATATTGTATAATTGTATATTTCTTTTTTTTTTCGACTAACCTCTTCCTCAATACTCTACCCCAAAACAATAAATACATGTTTTATTTGACCTTTAACTAGAACTTTAAGCTAAACTCGTCACCTATTTCCTCAAAACTCTCATTAACAATTAATTGAACGTTTGTGATGAAAAATAATGAATACATAATAGCCACAGCTCACAGCTACTTTTACCAAACACACCCTATTACTTTGTATTATTACATATACAAACTTAGAAACACATGCATTTGCTGAACATGTTACACATCTTAATGAAATGATAATGATAATTTTGATATTAACAAATCTCTCAAAAGGTTTAAATATGATGGAAAGTCTTGATATTGTATAATTGTATATTTCTTTTTTTTTTCGACTAACCTCTTCCTCAATACTCTACCCCAAAACAATAAATACATGTTTTATTTGACCTTTAACTAGAACTTTAAGCTAAACTCGTCACCTATTTCCTCAAAACTCTCATTAACAATTAATTGAACGTTTGTGATGAAAAATAATGAATACATAGATAACAGTTTGTTGTAAACAAATTTAGATAAGACACTATAAATATGTCATTGTGGGTACGTATAGATACGTTCTATGACCGACTAAGAAACAACATTTTCCAATTTAAGGAAAAAGACCTCAACTTTGTAACGATCTTTTTCCACCTTTGCATGTCACCTATCTATCAAAAGTTGCAACGAACTAGGGCGTACGCACAACTTATGGTTCACCTTGTTATAAGGAGAAAGCTTTCAAAATTGTTCATCTATAATTAGGACATGTCATTAATTACTTATGTTGATGACACGTTAGGACTCATTTTTAAACCATAAAGTGTTAAAACTTTTAATAAAACATGAAAAATATTCTTGTTTATTACTCCTAACATGCAACAATATTTTTAATATTCACGCACACATACACTAATTGTTTTATAAAACAAACTTGAATAAGGCTTAACATCTATCTTTAAATATAGGGCTAATGGTTTGATATATCATAGTTTTCATTGATTTTCTTCTATATCATAGCTGTATTACACAGTAGGTTATGACATTTTAAAACACCTTTTATAGAAATGTTTTACAAAAAACAAACTACAATCTAATTTAACAAAAAAAACTCTAAAACCATAACTAACATTTTAATTCATGTTTTTAGTATACAAATATATTTTATTGTAATTTATTGAATGATAAATGATATTTGTAATAATTTTTTATTGCATATGATAAATGATATGTTATATTTGAATTCTTTTAATATATTTGCATAATAGTTACGATGTTATAAAGTATGCAACCACTATTAATAAAAGTATAAATCATCATGTTGTCTTTCGTCCTCGCATTACGCGAGCATCATATTTGGTACATCTTTGTATAATGATACTTATTTTGTTATTATGTTTTATTATTATACTACTTTTCGACAATATATTTATTTATAAAGTACCCGCAACCTCAACGCACGAATACACTACTAGTATTTTAAACGATCTTAACTTATTTCAATATAGGTCTTTCATAACCAACAAGCTTAACCACTTTTGATATATACATGTTGCCAGAAATACTACAATATCTCATTCATGATATGATACAAAATGTTAAGGGCTTCAAAAATAAAATAAAAAAAGAAATGAGCTTTCATTCTGGTTACTCTTTTCTTTAAAAAAAATGTTGTAATAAACATTTAGTCATTTTTTCCCTTTTATCTCGTACTAAGGGGGTGTGCGGTGGGCCTTGTCCATATGAACCACTTATTCAAGAGAGACTAGTTTTTGAGAGTCCCCCATTAAAAAGGAATAAGGGATGGGCTCACTCATTAAGTGGGAATAAGAGAAAAAGGAAGCACCGACTAACTTTTATGTCAATAAGCTTATGATAAAACAATATACCTTCTACAAAATTTGACCTTATAGGGCATGTTTGGTAGAAAAAATTTAAAAGAAAATGAAATGAAGTAGAGAATAGAAGTCAGTAGAAAATTTTGTTCAATTCTAATGTTTGGTAATAACAGAGATTTGACCCGAGAAATGAAAATAATAATAATAATAATAATATTATATAAATAAAATTTAAACAACATTTTGTCATATGAGACTCACATGTATTTATTTGTTGATTTTTAAAAAAATATATATATATTTTTTCTAAATAACAATTCTAAAAAATATATATTTAAAAAATATTTTTTTTAATTTAAATTTTAATTTTTTTAAATTATTTAATTTTTTTCTTTTTTTTAAATTTATTTTTTTATAAAATTAATTAAAAAATTTATTTAAAAAAATATTTTCTAAATAACAATGGTATAAAAAATATATTTTAAAAAAATATATTGTTTTAAATTATTTTAAAAAAAATTAAATTCGAAAACTTATTTTGTAAAAAATTTAAAAACTTATTTTTTTTTAAATTTATTTTAAAAAATTATTTAAATTTATTTTTTATAAAAATAATTTTAAAAAATTTATTCTTTAAAAATATTTTTTTTAATTAAACAAATTATTTTTTTAAATAATCTATTTGACACTAAAATACACATGCAAGTTAAAAAAGAAAAAATACATATCGTAAAAAAATATTACAAAAACTAACCATTTCCATTTCTCCAATTTCCAAACAAAAAGTGATGGAAATGAAACTTTAAAAATTACACTACTAATTTTCTATCAATTCTCTCAAATTCTCCACCTTCATATTTCTCTCATCCACCAAACAATAGAATTCAATTCATTTCAATTTCTCTTATCCCATTTCTCTCTACCAAACACACCCTAAGAAGTTCCTATCGTTTGGCATGGGTTTGTGTGCATGCACAATTGTACCTTACTACTTATTACTACTTTCATCTCAAATTATAATCTTCATTTCTACTTTAAGATGTCTCATAATAATAATATTCTTCTTGTGTTAACCAATCAAGCAATAGTTCAATAAGTGGAGATGATATTTAATTGATTAATAAGTGTAATGGTTCAATTTTTTAAAAAATGTGTACTTTTGTCTGTGATAATAATTTTAAGACGAAAAGAATACTCCCTTCATAAAAAATTATTGGACCACTACAAATTGCAACCACTCAAATATAACATTCTTCTACAAAATTCTTTTTTATTACTTTAGATGGAATATAAATAATTATTTTGAGATATCACAAAAAGAAAATATGAAATATAATTTTGAGACTGACGGAGTATGTTATAAGAAGAAAACCTTCAAAAATGTTCATGTATATTAGGACACGTCACCTCATGTTGATGACACGTTAGGACCCATTTTTAAAACTTAAAGTGTTAAAACCTTTACCCGTTTGATTTGTGTACGCGTTTATAAAATAATGGTTATAATATATATTTTAGAAATATGTTTTATATATCTGTGTAAAGGATTAAATGTATTTATTAATACTGAGTTCAAAATTGAGTTTTTGATATAATTGATTCTTTCAAAGAACTTTGTTTTGTTTTAAATTACATTTTGAAAATCGTGTACAATAAATTTTAAGTAGATATACGCTGTTAAAGTTTAACTTTCTATTATAAAATAGTGTATAATTTTGTTTTTAATTTTGTTTTCAAAGATACGTGGATCGCTGTTATTTGAGCCAATTTATATATTAGCGGTTTTCGTGTGATATGGGTCTTTTGTAGTTATTGTTACAATGTTGAGCATGGTCTTTTCTGTTACTGCTATGGGTCTATTGCGGGCTTGGAATTCAAGTAACAAAAACTCATCGTAGAATCCTATTTGAGTAATAGCTTAATGCGTACTAATAGCCTATTTGCTAGCCAGGTATATAGTTTTTGTTCAGTTTTTGTTCTATGTCCATTAGACACTTTTCTTTATTTCAATACTTGCTACTACACATTAGGGTCAATTCAAGGTTCGGATTAATTTAAGATTTATATAATACAATAACATTAATGCTCAGTTCTCGAGTTGAAATTTGATAAAAAAGGAAAGGAAATGGAAAGTTTTTTGGTGTTCTTGAGCTTTATTTAAGAGGGGAAAGGGAATCCGTAAAGAAGATGAGAGGAAGATTTGATAGTGAAATCTTCCTCCCACTTTTTGGGCGGAAAGGGAATGGAAACGGAATTGAAACTCAAGAGCTGAGCGTAACGGACTTACATGGGAGGAATTTGTATACTCAAAGAGAACAAAAGGGGATACTTTAAAATGATTCAGGGAATATTGGTGGAGCTAATAGAGTGAGTAGTGAGTGCTAACTAAGGCTGTGTTTGTTTTTTGTTTTTTGTTTTTTGCCTCTTAACAGCCTCTGAATGGGCACTATGTCTGAATCGGTCAGACATTTTGACGTTTAGACCGTTTGTTTTTTTTTTTCCGTTCAGACGCGTTCAGATGTAGTAAGATCTTAATGGTTTAGACTTGAGAGGGGTGTCTGAATGCGTCTTGTTGCCTCTTGCTGACACAAATAAAAACTAAAAAAAAATAGTACGAGCAAGCAAATGTGCGGTTCAAACATGAGTTTTTTTTCCCGTTCAGATGCGGTCAGATTCAGACATTTACGCATCAGATTCAGATTCAGATGTGCGGTTCAGATTCAGACCCTCTTAACAAACAAACACCACCTAAGTCACTCCATTCATCTCACTATGTTAAGTTATTTGTCAGCTTATAAGCTATTTTCTTATTAGTTTTTGTAATTAGCTCCTTTATACATATTGATATTTTGAAAGAAAAAAAATCGTAACAAAAACTCTAGCAATTTAATATTACTACTTGTCAAACTATTGCTTTCTAATATAGCTAAGCTCTGTTTTTTAAGGTGTTAGATTTGATTGATGGGTTTGCGTATATTTTAATTGCTAACTTATTATTGATTTATGAATGAATAATAATGCTAGATTCAAGTTTTTTAATATCTTTATTTACACATATGTGTTTGTGGAAAATGGATTAAGTCGAAAGTGAGTAAGGGAATAGCACCATCATAGATATTTTTAGACATTTATGAGCATATATGCTTAAAGAGGTTTTCGTTATTTTTTCTACTAGAGTTTGTATTTATTCATCATATAATAATAATGATTTTGTGATTTCTTTTGCAGATTCATGGATGTACATGTTAGACAAGAGGGGAGATCGCGAATGTCATTAATAAGAGTATAGTATTAGATAAATCTTATGGTATGAGATTTTTTGTACCATCAAGTAGTTTAACTAATTATTCAATGAGTTGATACTTACTCAATTTCACTCTATTGTGTGTTTGAGTTTTTATGCCCAAAGACACATGTTAAACTAGTTTCAAATTCCTTATATGAAGTTCTTATTTCAGTGTATTCACACAACACAATTCAACTTAGTGTTTAGACTAGAGTACGTGTGTTAATGGACAAAAATTGAACAAATTGTTGAGAAGATTCAACAAAATTATCCCGGTTATACGCAACACTCTAAACACAGCTTATGATTCTTTGTTTATTACTATCCATCACAGTAGTATTAGTTCAGTAAACTAACAAATAATACAATGAAAGTAAAGGGGTGCTTCTTTTTTACTCTACGAGAAAGGATAGTGAGATCTATCAATTTAATAATAATAATTTTTTAAATGAGACCCACAATTTTTGTTAGTTGGTCTGGATTCACAAGCCAAAATTTATAAGGTTCTCCCCATTAATTGACTTATATAGAGGTGGGTCACACATGGGCCTCTTATTTCTCTTAACTAACAAATAAAAAAAAATAACCCCTAAGTCTCTTGCCAAACGGGTCATGCAGCTAGTTTTATATAAATAACAACATTGCTAGCACTAACAAGTGTTGGCGTTTTAAAAATCAACATTTACCTTTAAATTAGTTTGCATAGAATAAACAACGAAACTTTTATTCTTTTATCTTTTTTACGATAAATGAAACACAAAATTGAAAAAGGATGTTTGATGAAAACCAAATGAACCAATATAAAAAAGCCTAATTTCACTACATGGCAAAATAAAACTTTCTTATTAGTTAATACAAGTTAAAATTGGCCTTCAATTAGGTTGAAATTGATAATTTTGTGTACGAAACCAAATGTAAAAAACAAAAATAGCCATGTACTAGGCCGTTCCTTACTTTTTGCTTTTTCTTCTATACTTAAGTATAAAATAATATTGTGCTATGATTGGTCAATGAAATCCACATTTAAGTCCAAAACTTATAAAAAGTAATCAAACTTATATTTAACATTACGAATTTAAGTGTCAAATTATCAGTTTGCATAATTTTTGTAACTTCAAAATTTTCACATATTTCCTTAAAATTCAAAAATTTGTGAATAAAAACCTTTTTTTTTATTAAATTAAATTAAACTTTTAATACTAAGAACCCTGTATACAATATCTTAAACCTCTTGAGGTCACATAAGCTTAAAATGAATGTTCACTATGGGTTACAAGTTTTTAGACCTCTTCATAATTTTATAAACCTTTTCATAAACCATCATATTAGATGCCCTTAGGAATAATAAATGAATGTGATAACATTTTATTTAGTTTATTGGTTGTTTACAAGATACAGTATAGAAGTTTAGAGACCACATACATAATAAGTCGTAAGTCATCAATGATTTAGAGAGTATAAATACCAATTATTGTGTGATGTACATGTGTGTGTAGGAAATGCAACGAAACATTCTCTGAATTTTCAATGTCACATATCTAATCAAGTTTCTTTTGAATCTTTGTCCCTCACACCCGAAAGATCTATTTTCTTGTGATGAATCTCTGTTAGGATCGATTGAGAAGATTGAGAAACAATCTTGGTCATTCATCTCACTGAATTAATACAAATGCAATAGGTATCGACAATTTTATAATCTTCTTTCACTAAACCTACTTTAATGCCGTACGTTTTTCTTTTCATGTGCCAAATATAGTTTCAAACTTGATTAAGTGACTCCTTTTTTTATTTGACTTCTTTGTGTTCATCACCATCAGAAGGAATATTTTATACACATATATATTACTCCAACCTTTTTATTATTTATTTTTGTGAGGATTTATATAACAAGTAACCCTTTTATATTATTATAGATATAGCTAATTAATGATTCACAATTATATGAATTAGTACAGTCCAACGGTTTTCTTTTTCAATGGAGGAGCGACTAAAAAACAATTTATTGGACAAAAACAAACTTATATATAAATACTTTTGTTATTCCAATATGCAATTTTTAAAAAACATAGTATTCGAAATAAATTAACTTAAACTTTTAATTATACAGGTAAACACAATATAGTGATCTGAAGCAAATAATTTTTGTTTGTTTTAGATAAATCAGCCTAACAAAATCAGGATCATATTTTAGATCTCATTCATCTTTGCAAAGGTGAGATCATTATATATATCATTTTTTTTCCTAAAGATCAAAATATTAACTCCTCACATTTCATTCCAATTTTATTTAACGACCCTAAATAAATATAATATTTTTTTTGATCAAAAATAAATATAGTATTTTCAGTTGAGGGAAAATTTCGTCAAATAGAAAAGCCAAATCTCCAAAATCTTTTTTCATTCTCTACCAGAAATTTAGGGTTTTGACTTACATAAACACACATAAACATGTTATTAAAATTAATCATCAAATCAACTCCAAAAGCGTTTAATAATTATCAACTTCATCGTAAAAATCTTTGTCACTAATAAAAAACCAAAAGCATTTGAGAATATCATAGCCTAAATGCCAAAAGCCGAGTATCATAGTGTGCTTGTTCAAAAATCAAAAATCATAGCATGCTTCTTTTTTCAAACTATTCACCACCACCTACTATATATGATTTCAACTTTCGTGTTTACTTCACGATGCTAATTTAATTTTAAGGTATTTTTACATTGGGTTTTGGTAAACACCGTCAACTGGAAAATGGTTAAGGCCTATTAAACAATCTGTTATTTCCATATTTACACTCTGTTCCCGAGCTTTGAATTAGAAGAACAGAAGAGAAGTGACAAAAATGGACAGAAGAGAAGATGAGAGAAATGAAATTTAATTTTTTAGTTCGTGTTCCAGAGTTAGAAAGAAAAGTAAAGAAGAATAAGAAGAAAATTTGTGATTTTACAAGTATACCCTTTGTTTTATATAAAATTATGTTACTAGTATATGTTTAGGGTATTTAAGTCCTTTGTATTAATTAAAAGTTTCTTTATTTACTTTCTCTCCAAATCATCCCACTTTTGGGAAGAAGATTTTGGAGAGAAAATTAACCAAATTTACTCTCCATCTCTTTTCTCTTCTCTCCTGAAAAAACTCGAGAACATGAATTAATTTTGATTTCTTCCCACTTCTTTTCTCTTCTTTCAAAATAAAACTCAGAAACGCAGCGTTAAAGTCATTATGCATTTAATGCACAATAAATGAACATAAAAATTAACTTAAATATGTCATTTTTGATTTAACAAAGTCCAAGTTTCCGTGTATATATATATTAAACATTGCCCAATGGTAATTTTTAGCAAAACCCTTTTATATTTCGGTAAAGATAAATCTGTTGTTACAAGACTAGGGATAAGAATAACATTGGAGTCAAATTTTGTAGAATGGGGATAATTTTTTCAAAAAAAAAAGCTTGTTCAATAACAAAATCTTAGCTTTATAGTAGGATTGGTATCGATACCAATCCTACAATCTTACAATCTCAGTCCGATTGTGTGTTATTTACAATCCAACTTTGATCTTGCGAAGTGCTCTTATGAAGTACTATCTTACGACATACATTCACTAACTAGTCATTTCTTTAACAAAGTAATGAGTCATATTTGGCGACTCGTAATTTTGCTACACAAGTAATGTTTTCAAATTGATTCACATTACAGATACTTAAATGTTAAAAAGGTTATAACTAAAATAGATGGAACTACGCGGTATTACGATAATAACAAAAGCGAAAACGAAAACATTGAGCCTTATTAATCTGACATAGAGCATGGGCAAATAAAATTTCATTTGGTCTACATGCAATTAGTAAGTTATACGAAACATTCATGCTATATATGTAAAATTACCTTGAAAACCAAAAACAGATTTCAAAGATCACACGAACTCTCACGATTGTTGGGCTAATTGAGCAAAGCAAGTTTGTTGAACACCAAATGACTGTAAACAACCAGGAATGTGGTTATACATAAATATGTGACAAGTTAAGATGAGTAAATAATGACAGATGAAACATGTGTTTTTTAATTTCTCGGTGAAGGATTACTTAAATATGGAATATAATGATATATGTTCATAGTTTAAATCTCTAAAAAGATCAAATAAAAAGACAAATATTAAAAAAAAAATACTTAAAATATTCCACAACGTCAGGCATGTTGGTATATAAAAAAGTTCGAAAGAAATTGTTCTAATTTTAAGTTTTTATTCGTTTTTTTAATGCACAAAAATTTCAACTTGTTATAGCGTAATGCGCAATAAAAATTTGATGCAAAAAGTCAAAAGAAATTGTGTACAAAAATGAATTTTTTATGCAAAAAAAATAATAAAAAAAAATTAATGCACCAATGTTTTTTTATAAATTTTTTATAAAGTTATTCTAATTAATCATACTTGGCGACTCAGTAATTTTACTACACTAGTTATGTTGTCAAATTGATTCACATTACAGATGCTTAAACGTTAAAAAGGTTATAACTAAAATAGATGGTATCTACGCACAATTATGATACTCCGTAATAACAAAAACAACGAAAACATCGAGCCTTATTCACCTAGGCAAATAAAATCTTATTTGGTCTACACTTAGTAAGTTAAACGAAAAATGCATGCTATATATGTAAGTAAAATTACCTTGAAAACCAAAACAGATTTCAAAGATCACACGAACTCTCACGGTTGTAGGGCTAATTGAGCAAAGCAAGTTTGTTGAACACCAAATGACTGTCAACAACCATGAATGTGGTTATATATAAATATGTGACAAGTTAAGAGGAGTAAATAATGAGAGATATAACATGTGTTTTTTATTTTGTCGGTAAAGGATAACTTAAATATGGAATATATCACGATATATGCAGTGGCAGAGGCAGAAAATATAGTCGATGGGGCAACTTCGGTAACTGGGTGAAACTTTTTTTGTAGTAAAATTCAGAATGGGTCGGGTCGGGCAAAAAAAAACACTTCTTTTAAGCAATCAACGTTAACTAAAAGAGTATCTAAAATGAAATCCAACTGATAATACATTTCATCAAGTTTGTCTGAAATCAACTCGGCTTGTAATTTATAACTTACTAGCAGTGTACTCGCGCAATGCGATGGCGGGTACCCGGTAACTAATTTTGTGGCGAGCAAATATTTTTCATTTATACCGCGTGTTGCAGCAGGGTTGATTTTTAGCCGACGTATTTTTTTATTTTTTTATTGTAGCTTTTTTCTTTCGCAATTTTTATGATATTTGTAAAAATTTAAACTATAAGCCACTCGTAAAACATCAATATTCAAGCATCATATCACTTTAGTGGGGGTTGAACAATTAGAAGCTCATAATTAGTATAGAAGTTTAAATGAAAAAGAAATGAGAATGTCGAATATAATTCTTTTAATGTGTTCAAGGTGTTTATATAAAAAGAAAATAATATAAATACATAAATTAACTCTTTAGCCAATTTCGGATCGAAATATATATTACACAACCATTTGTTTTATGTTAAACAATTTAACTATACCAGCCCAACCAAATATTTTAGGCCTAAGTTAATTCAGATAATTCTAAGCTCAAAACCTAAACTTTCAATATAAAAAACTAATCCTAAATTGCTTATCTTAATTTTACTCTATCACAACACCCGTAGACACAAAAATCAGTCACTTTTTCTCTCTACTTGCATCCACCAACTCTTATCATCCACTTCACAAATAAACACTTCACTTAACAAACAAATATTCGTCCCTTTAATTCTTATAGCCACTCGAATCACCAACAAGTAAACTTCATTGTTTTCTTTCTTGGCTTCTTTCACAGCTAATGCACGGACCCACGAAGAACACAAATGTTTTCGACTTCAAGATCTGTTTAGGGTCTCGGGTAAGTTCGGTTTTGTATTTCGTTTCTTGTTTTCTTGTTAAACCGAAAGAAAGGAGGATGGAAACACTATTGTTTGATCTTTTTTTTTCGAATACTAAAAAGAAGTTTAACTGATTTTCATGAATTATTTTTTTCAAGGTAAACATCTTTACGAATATGAAACATGTGAAAAAATAGAAGCCGGATATATGTGGAAGCAAAAGCAAAAGTAATATATTCATCTTTTAAGCTGCTGATGGATCCCGAATAATGTGTTAATTATATTGTACTTTGTTGTTAAAAAATTATATTTTTTTATGAAGGGGTGTTTTTAATAATGTATTAATTGTATTAGGTGAGTATTCTTTTTTTAGTTTTATGTGTGCTTTGAATCCTTGTAAATAATGCTTATAATGTAGTATTTTTCAGTTATGGGGTATTTTAATGACTATAATGACTTCTATTTAATAGAATTAATGATTTTTTTTTATAGAAAAGTGGTCTGAAAATAATTCCGCGCTTATTTTTGTTGTACTATATACTTGTTTTGTTGTAATTCTTAAAATTGGATGCATTAAAGTGTTGTAAACCATGTTTTATTTGTTGTAAGTAAAACAAGCTAAAAATGACTAAATTTGTTGTATCAAAGTAATTGGACCTTCATAAATTGCTATATATGCTTACATATACAATATTCGTTTAAATATGTTAACATAAATATTTTTTTGGAGAATAAAAAGCTTAAAATTTAATACAGTACTTAATTTTGAACTAAAACAACACCACCTTGTATTCTTCTAAATTCTAGAGTAATAACTTTTAACAACCACAGTAGCTAGCTGGAATATAGGACAAAAAAAGCAACACAGAAACGTGTGTGTATATATATATATTATACTAGACGAATACCCGTGCATAGCAACGGGATTTTATAACGACAGATCGTTTAGTGATAAAAGAAAGTTTATGGATTATAAATGAAAAATAATAAAAGTTAGGGGTGGCAAATCTTGCCCAATTTGTAACTTTTGGGCGATTTTTGACACTTATTTAAAAGTTTGGGGCGTTTTTTGCCCCCTTGCATTTATTTGATGGGCTCTTACAGGCAAAAGATAAAAACACATATTATTAGATGGCTTTCGAATCACAGAATTCAACTTTCAAGCAATTACTCTCATTTTTTTTCCGACCAATTCACTTGTCACTGGTAACTATAAAACATTCCAACTATTTTAATTTTAATTTATCTCATTTATTAACTATTTTATGCATAATTATTTAATACTCTAATTAATTGATAGATATATTTAATTAGTTGCATTTTTATTCATTTAATACTCTATTTTTTTTTTAAGAAAAAATAATTAAATATAGTTAAGACTTAGATGCTTGTTTTAGCCCGAATGTTTTTAATAGTTGAAAAATAATTTGCTCGTTTTAGCTCGTGCCCGTTTGGCCCGATTTATAATTTGTCCATTTAGCCCGTGCCCGTTTTAACCCGTGCCCGCCCGTTTTAACCCGTGCCCGCCCGTTTTGCCACCTCTAATAAAAGTTTGAAGATTTAGGCATTAAATGTGTTGACTTATTGACTTTGTTGACTTATTGACTTTGATACTTAAGCTCATGTCAACATAATGTTTTGAAACCCGGTTGAATCGTTCCGGTCGAAAAATGGGTCGATTTAAACTGAGTCATGCTTTTAATAACTGAACCCGTCGTGTCCAGTTTTCAAAACTATATGTTTTTCCCAGTTGAACCTGTTGGTCCGGTCCAGTTTTCAAAACTATATGCAACATCAACTTGTTAGCTTGTATAAAGTTTTGTGTGTTTTATTAATTTGTATAGAATGTAATTATACTTTTTATTTTAGGGTGTTTTAAAAATAACATTAATTAGTGTGTTTAATTATTTTATATTTTATATTGTGAAAATTTTATTGTACTTTTTTAGTGTAAGGGGTGTTTTAATTGATTGTTTTTACTTTGATATAGATGCTTTTAATTGGTTGTACCATATGAATAAATTATTGTAATTTTAAGTTATGGGGTGTTTTAATAAAAAGCATTAATTACACAATTCATTTTCTCTCACCCTTTTAGTATAGAAGGGTAAAATGGGGATTGACTGAAATTTCAGTTTTCCACTTTTCCCCTTTGACTAAATCTACATTATAAGTAGTTAAGATATATATATATATATATATATATATATATATATATATATAAGCGTTTATTCAAAATATAAAAACCATTAAAAATCTTATTAACAAAATACAATAGCAAATTGAAAAAATTTAACTTTTCAATTGATTAATTACTGTAATTTATACGTACTCATAAATTATACTGTAAGTATTAAATAAAAAATGTTGACGCCAGGGACGGAACCAGGAGGTGTCCCGGGGGTCCCGGGACACCCATGAATTTTTGTCTCGTAGTGTTAATTTTGTTATAAAACCTCTATTTTTCTATAAATGCACCCGGTCCCAAAAAGTTATGCATGTAGTCTTGTTTGATTTCACATAAATGCACCCGGTGACTTTGTCTTCTGGTTCCGTCCCTGGTTGACACCCCACTTTCCACTTCCCAAATGTAAAAGTCATCTACTTCATCATATTTTCTCACCCACAAAAACCAAATGGAAAGAAACAACAAACAAGCCATGTATATGTCCGCTTAAGCAACGCAATACCAGTATTATGATAATAACAAAAAAGAAAACGAGAACATCGAGCCTTTTTCACCTGGGCAAAAAAAATCTCATTTGGTCAACATGCAATTAGTAAGTTATACGAAACATGCATGCTAAATATGTAAGTAAAAATTACCTTGAAAGCCAACACAGATTTCAAAGATCACACGATCGAACTCTCAAGGTTGTTGAGCTATTACCTTGAAAAGCAACACAGATTTCGAATATCACACGTACTCTCAAGGTGGTAGAGCTAACTTTTTTTTTTTTTTTTTTTTTTTTTTTTGAACAGGTTGTAGGTCTAATTGAGCCAATTAAAGCAAGTTTGTTGAAACACCAAATGTCTATCAACAAAGGAATGGGTTATACGAGTATATAAATGAAGCATTAAAGGTGGCCATGTGACAAGTTAAGAGGAGTAAATAATGAGAAGTAACATGTGTTTTTTATTTTGTCGGTAAAGGACTTAACTTAAATATGTATGTTCCGAGTTATTTCTTACATGAACATGAAGAGATGAAATAAAAAAAAGATAAATAAAAGATTTATTTCTTAAAAGGTTCTGGAAAAAAAATCACAAGATTAGGTATGTTGGTGCATAAAAAAGTTTGTGAAAAAGTTATTATAATTTTAAGTTTTTATACGATTTTTTGATGCACAAAAATTTCAACTTGTATTTGTGCAAAAAGTCAAAAGAAGTTGTATACAAAAACGAATTTAAAAAAAAAAAAAAAAAAAAAAAAAAAAATTAATGGACAAATGTCTTTTTCATAAATTTTTTTGGCAAACCTTTCTACTTTAAAAAAAACTTCATTCACAACTTTTTTATTCACCAACATGCCCGATATTGTAAATTTTTTTATTTTTATTTTTCAAAAACTTCAAAAAAAATTCTTTTGTATCCTTCTTACGGATATTTATATTTTTATTTTAACCTTTTCATATATAAATTAAGGTTAAAATAAAAAGACAAATATCCGTATAAATGATGAAAAGGATTTTTTTTAAGTTCTTAAAAAATTTCACAAGATCTATTATGTTGGTATATAAAAGTGTTGTGAGAGATGTTTTTCAAGTTTTGAGTTTCAATACGTTTTATAATGTAAAAAAATGAAATTTTGATACACAAAAATTTCAACTTGTTATGTACGATGCGCAATAAAATTTTGATTGAAAAAAGTCAAAAGAAGTTTGGTACAATAACAAATTTTTGATGTAAAAAAAAAAGATTTAATGCACAAATATTTTTTTATTCAAGAAAACTATCGACTTTTAGAAAAATTGCTAATCCGTTCTTTACACTAATTATTGGATTAAATTTTTTTGCTAATAATTAATTTAAATCATTTTTAAAATTTAATATAAAAATAAATAAAAAATAGTAATAATAAAAGTTACGGTCGTTATTGTAGTCACTATCAGAGCATCTCCAATGCATGATATAATAAATGGTTCAGTGCAGTGACACATGACTGCTTATCATTATCTTATTATTTTATATAAAACTTTCACAATGCATTGAATTGTACACAATTAAATGCATTTTCACATCAATATAAATTTATTCATTTTCTAACAAACTAATACACGTAAACTTTAGAATTTGCGTTATTATCTTTTAACATATGAACAATCACTACTATTTTGAACAAAAACAAGTCGGTTGAAAATTTCAGGAGTTGGTGGATTAAATTGGAGCTAACTTTTTGCTTGAATACTTTTTCATAGTAGAGAGTAAATTATGAGAGTGATAAAATTGGAGCCAACTTTTTGAATGAATAGACCCTTCATAGCAGAGAAGACCATGCTTTATTGATTTCACGCGTTTTGTAAGGATAAATAATTAAACATACATTCAATCATTCATCACATGGGTACAATTATTTGAAAAGTTTTGTTCGGTTTATATAACCCGAAAGCAATGCGACAATACCTACAATGAAAGCACCGACAGACTCTGACTTGTACGATTTTTAAAATTAAAGTAGTCATGTACGAGTGAAATGATACTCACCATCTTCAATTTAATGCGTTTACACGTTTTTTTTCAAGTCAATGCGTGTACAAGGTCTTTTTTTTCGAATTTCTTATAGTCTTTGTGGTCTTTGTTTAAGTTTTTCTTTTTTAGCCTTTTAGTAAGGATTTGTGAGGTTCTTAATTATACAGCCAAAGTAAAGTTGCATTAATATTTTGCGTAATCTTATTAGAGCACAAAGAATATTAACATGTTATAACATCAACTTATCCGTCACATCAGTGTCACATCATTTCAATATCAAATAACATAACACTAAAAAATACCAGTAAATTATAACACCACTTTTTGAAACTCACATTTTTTTTAAAATTACACTTTACAAATTCTACCATCAACGATTTCATTCATTAAAGTGATTAAACATTCAAATACTTTATTTACAAAATTAAACATTAAAATACGAAATAAAAAAAATTACATTAAAAAAACGACATAAAAGAAATTACGAAATAAAATACGAAATGAAAAATACGATAACTAAATAACTAAAACTAGTCATCATCTACTTCAATAATTACGAAATTTGATATTATTAGACAAAGTAATAAAAATTTGAAGACACGAGAATTTACGGTTTGATAATGATTTGATTGTCCATATTCATAACATGTACCAAAAATAAAATAAAATAAAATAAAAATAAAAAGTTAGAACAAGGTAAAAAGTGCTACATTAAGTTTGCTAAAAAAGTACAAAGTGATACACTAGTAGTCTGTGTTGAAAAAAAAAAAAAAAAAAAAAAAAAAAAAAAAAAAAAAAAAAAAAAAGTGTCAGGACCAAATTACCTTCATGTGACCTACGCGTGAGGACCGAGATAACTGGCAAAACTAACGAGTGTTAGAATTTTAGACTAGCGGCGTAATATATTCTCGATCGTAGATCAAAAAAGCAATAATTCTCGTTTTTAGATGTCGTTTGAAATCCGGAAAAAGTATAAGGACCAACGATGTAATTTACTCTTATCTATAATACTTTACCTTTTACGTAAAACAAACTAAATTAGATAGCATAAAATAACGATGTATACCCTAATTAACATGATATAAATTTTGGTGCATCTATTTAAGATTCGAAAAGTTATACTACGGAGTAATAAGGATCACAAATAGTTTATAAATAGTTTTCGCCCATACAATAACATGTTTGTTTCATTGTAAAGTTTTGTATATATACGTAGAGCATGAAATTTAACAATGTATGTGGATGATGGGAGTCGGTAACCGAGCCACCATTTATCCTGAAGGTCTTAGGTTCAATTCTTGATGAATAATTTACTTATTTATTTTTTATTTTTTTAATCTTGGTTACTGTAACTAAAATACATTCATCACATTTTACATCTTTTGCCTCTTGTGTTTTTGTTGCTATTCATAAACAATACTCTCCCCGTCTAAAAATATAAGTCTATTTTAATCCAACTTTAACTTTAATTATTTTCTTTCGTGTTATATAATAGTTGATGCAAAATATATAAATGGACTTCTATTTTAAATGCATTGTCATTGGTATAATTTTCATTAAGTATTATATAACACGAAAAAAAAATAATTAAGGTCAAAGTAGTAAAAAAAAACTTTGAAAAATTGAAAGTTGACTTATATTTTGAAACGGAGCGAGTAACACTTTCTCGAATCTACATGTAATATAAGAAATACACAGCAGATTGAATCATATCATCGCCCTTTTTTCTTCTATCACAACCAAACAAAAAAGAACGAAAATATTAGCGTAAACCCATCTGAAATCACTCGAATTGCGCCGTCTCTTAGTAAGTACTATATTTAAACTTTGCGTACATTATAAGAGTTGCTTCAAAATACAAACGATCTATAATGAACAAATATGAGTACAACGATTTACATTGAACGGAAAACTAGTATAGATTAGAATACTAGAAATGCATGAGTCAACATGCAGGTATTATGCAGAGTATATGATAAAAACCACATTTACTACCTTATAATCTATTTAGGACATTTATATTTAGAAGTTTTAAAAAAATAAGACCAGAAACATTTCCTTTAAAGGAAATCTTAAACAATTCAGCAGATATTGTCCGTCCACATTAATGCAGTCAAATAAATCAAATAAAACGTGTAAAAGTTAATAGATACACATGAAAACTAAATGTCTTTAATTAACTTGTAACAACCTATTTCAATGCATACACACAAATAATTATTAAAAACGTGTAACCGCTAATTATCATTACTACCAATAATGATTATTAAAAATGTGTAACTGCAATCTTCATATAAGTCCACACAAATCATTTCATATCTCTCACACACAAATGTTTTTTTAATTGTTTGTGAGGAGCATCTACAACAAAAATAGTCCTCAATATACCCTCACTTTCGGAGAAAATTGCAAAAATCGTCCTTGTGGTTTGGTCAAATTGCACGTTTCGTCCTTACTGTTCATTAATTGCAAAAATGGTCCGGATTTGGCACTGTTTCATTCACTTTTGGTCCTTCGACATTGCAAAAATTGTCCTTGTGGTTCGGCCAAATTGCACGTTTCGTCCTTGTGGTTGCAAGGACGAAGGACCAAAAGTGAATGAAACAGTGCCAAATCCGGACCATTTTTGCAATTAATGAACAGTAAGGACGAAACGTGCAATTTGACCAAACCACAAGGACGATTTTTGCAATTTTCTCTCACTTTCGCAACCCAACTTTAACGGGTACTTTTTGCAAGATTATTTATATGTTTGTGGCCCTGTCGCTTGATGACCATTTATGTTGCACGGAAGCGCCGTCGGGGTGCCGTCTCCCGTGCCCGAAACGTTTCGAAAACGTGAAACGTTTCTGGAAACTAGGAAACATTTCAAGTCATTTGGAAACATCTTGTGTTGTGCAGGAAACGTATTGGAAACATTTTTCGGCCATTTAAAAGTGTTTCTACAACTAAAAATGTATATTTGATTTGAAATCTTGAAAAATCTTTGAGTCGAAATCTTGAATCTTGAGTTCACATGTTTGTGTTAGGTTTCGAACAATCAAGAAAAGAAGAAAGACGATTGTTGCTTTATCTGGGTGTGTGGTTCATAGATAGAAATGAAGGAGATGTTTTGATTAGTTCACACTTGTGGATTTGTTTTTCATTTGTTTATTTTCAATTATAACAAGAAAAAAAGGTAGACATGTTTTTGTTTTGGGGCTACTAAGAAAACGAGTGTGGCTGCGTTTTATATGTAGAAGTGTGACTAGGTTTACACAAATTTAGGATAGTTATAATAGGGATAAGTTATTATCTGTGGACTTGGGCTGTGTATTAACTAAAGAAGTTGGGTTGGACTTGTGTTTACATAATCTGTTGGAATACTAATAAATAAAAAAGGGATGATTTGTATTAACTAAAAAGGTCTAAAGAGTTGAAATATGTTACATGAAAATTTTGATATATGTAGTTATTATCCTAATTTATTGAATAAGACATTGAAAAAAAAATTACAACAAATAAAGAACAAGTTATTAACCAACTCTGGCGCAATGCGGCGGCGACCCGGTGACTAATTTTGTGCCGAACTTTTATTTGGATATGAAATAGTTTGTTAAAAGTTACGTATAAATATTAAATAGTAAATGACTAGTATCGAACCCGAGACCTCGGGATTGCACACATTACAAACGAGAATAAAGTAATATATATATATATATATATATATATATATATATATATATATATATATATATATATATATATATATATATATGATATATGTATCGTATATATGTATTTATAAACACTTGAGGGACTAAATAATCGTTAATTATTAAACGTAAGTATTAACTATTATTAGGAACGAAAGAACGAGGACTAGAATGTAATTTGGAAGACAAGAAGGTTCTGGAATCCCCTTGGAAGGGGGTGGCCGGTCGATCAAGCCCACAAGGGGTCGACCCAGGCTTTGCTTGTCCTCCAAGAATTACAACTAGTATATAAACAAGGCCAAGGGTTAGACATTCACATATCTTTTGTGCACACACACAAAACCCTAAAACCTTTTCTCCTCTCTTTCTTTTCTTGGCCGATCGGCACTCAACCCATAAGCTAAAACAAGTGTTTTGTTTACTTGCATAAACCTTTATTCGTTGGTAGTTTGTGTGTACAAAAACGAGGTAATTACTCACTATAGTAATTATCAAGAGATCGATAAACAAAACGGTAAGGGGTTTATCATTGATCTATTTTACACAAGATTCAAGGTTTATTGAAGTGCAACGGGTATGTTCTTATTTATGTTTTAGTTATCTTTATACGTGTTACAATTGATCCTAGCTTCCGCAATATGTGTTATTTGAATGTCAAACTCTAACAGTGGCATCACGAGCCATGTATAACATGTAATTGATTACTAAAACGTAATAAAAATCGGATCTTTAATTGTTTTAGATACATGTTTTTTCTAGGGTTTTCTTTAAAATTTTTTTATATAAAAATTTAAACCCTAACCCTAATTTTGGGGGGGGGGGGGGTCGATTTCCACTTAAAACCCTAATTAGGGTTTGTGGTTTTCTTGATTAAATTGTAATCACATAGAAACCCTAGGTCTTTAACCGGTTATGTGGACATACTTGTGACCTATGTGCTAATTGTTAGGTTTAATCCATGACGAAACATGCATGTTAGTCATGGATTTTGTTTGTTTATTTATATGTCACATGTTTTAAATAGATCTAAAATTGGGGAAGACTCCAATTTAACATATATTAAAATTAATTTGTATGCTATGTGGTGTGTATATTGATTTTGGCCTACGCAATTGATTCGTCAATGTATGTGACTCTCCTCCATTAAGAGGAGAAGGCCTTAGTTGATTACATGCGTTATTATACCTAGAATTGATTTTATTAGGATCTTTTTAACAAGATTTGCATGTGGCTAATTGTTTCACGTTATTATTATTAGTTGTTTATTTTTCTGTTAATTACTTGTTTTTATTGTTTCTTAATTGTTTGACTTGTTGTAAGCAATAAAAAGGGTGATTTTCATAAAAGAAAATAGTATAGACTAATAATGGTGAAACCTTAAAGTAATAAAGATTGAATCTTTATTACATAATTTTGAGATTGAATCCATAAACTTTTGCTTGATTGATGTTTTGTACAAATATGCTTTTAAAATTAAGTCCTTTAAGACGATATTCATAACCGTGATTTGAAGGCTTAGAAAAGAGCCTTAGAGTCTGCCTTGGTTATCACAATCTTGAATCTGTCTTAAACGAATTACTTTTAAAATCATAATTGTAGAAAGTCATCTTAGGGTTTATTAAACCTCAAGTAAAACTTTGTGTATTAATTTCACGAATTGGTAATAAAAAGGTTTTGAAAACTTATGCTATAAAGATGAGTGCATGCATCTTTAAACATATTTTGATTTACACATCAAAATTGAATACCCTTACAATTTAAGTTACATGCCATCTATCTATAAGGAACACTTGGAATTTTAATTTAGTAAACGTGAGACCTAGGCTAAATTACTATAACAAGGTAAAATTCTTTTAACGCGTGAGACCATAATTGTAATTTTACAGTTCCTAAGGTAGACGACTTAATTAAGTTGTGCGTGAGACCTAGAACTTAAGGCATGAGATGGGATGAAACATGCTTACAAGGCAAATTGATGAATCAATTTGATGTAATTCCCATAATGATCTAGGAATTGGAAATCTTGTTTGCCAATTATTGTTTGACAGATTACTATCTTTTGTACTTTCACCACTAGCAGATCAACTGATGTGGTGGAACTATGTAAAGTTAGATCCTAGGTTTTCAAGAAAATTTTGGTGGTTATATGAATATAACTTTGGGTATTTTATTTTCTTGAAGATATTTATCGAAAATACTAATGTTTGAACTTTTATCTGTAGATATGGCTCAACCCGATACCCCATCTGTGATTTCTGCTTTCAAGAGTCATCTTGAGAGAGAAAAATTGACTGGAAAGAATTTCAATGATTGGTACCGTTCGCTTAGAATTGTCTTGAGGTAGACCGGTAAGCTCAATTACTTGACCGATGAATGCCCAGCTGAGCCTGCTGCTACTGAATCAGAAGCAGTTAAGGCGGCATGGAGGGAGAAACATGCTAAGTTTAATGAGGTTGATTGTTTAATGCTCACTAGCATGAGTGCTCAGTTGCAAAAGAAGTTTGAGTACTTTTTCCCAAAAGATATGCTTGAAGTACTTCAGCAATCTTATGAGAAACCTCCTGCAGTTGAATTGTATGATGAACTGGACAAGCTACACAACTGCAAGCATGGTGATGGTAAACCAGTTGAAGATTATGTGACTGAGATGAAGGAATCCTTTGATCAGCTTCACAGAATTGGATTTGGTTACCCTGAGAATGTGCAAGTGCACTTGATCAACAGGGCCCTTAACAAGGACTTTGTTGGTTTTGTGCAGAATTTCAACATGCACTGCTCGGGGAAAACAGTCTCAGAATTACTCGCACTGCTTGTTGATTATGAGAAAAGTCTACCAGCTAAGGTCAAGGCTCCTACCCCGCAAGTGTTGGCAATTCATGGTGGGAGAATCCAGAAGAAATCGCATGTGAACAAAGGCAAAGGGAAAGGTAACAAAGGCAAGCAGGTCATGGCCTATCAACCTCAACCCAAGATGAAGCAACATCAGCCTAAGCAGAACAAGGTGAATCCGCCAAACAAGAAGGATCAGGCTTGTCACCATTGTCATGAAAAGGGCCATTGAAAGCGCAATTGCCCTCTCTACATTCATGACTTGCGACTCAAGAAGCAGGGGAATGAAGCTGGTAACCCCAGCTCATCAGGTGCGTTCTTTATGATTGAATTATTCACTCTTACTCCTAAATTGAATTCATGGGTATATGATACGGGATGTGGCATTCATATTTGAAATACCTTGCAGGGTTTCAGAGTTGAGAGAAAGCTGGCCTATGGACAACAATTCTTGCACGTTGGTAACGGAGCGCATGCAGGAGTTGAAACTATAGGAGTTTTTAATTTAGTGTTGCCTTCGGGCTTAGTACTATCTTTAAATAATTGTCATTATGCACCGTCAATTGTTAGAGGTGTAATTTCATTTTCATGTTTGTTGAACCTTGGTTTTGAGCATACTATTTCTAGCAATGGAATTTCAGTTTCTTTAAATGGTGTTTTTTATTTTAATGCTATTGCTGTGAATGGTGTCTTTGAAATTGATATGAATAATAATGATAATGCTTTTGTTAAAAATAATTCAATGTATAGCATCAACAATAAGAGAATCAAGAAAGGTCTGGATTCATCTTATCTTTGGCATTGTCGACTTGCTCACATTGGCAAATATCGCATGAAAAAGCTGCAACATGATGGGCTTTTAGAAAAGATCAATGATGAATCATATGATAAATGCGAATCTTGCATTGCTGGGAAGTTGACTAAGAAACCCTTTAAAAATAGGATTGAAAGGGCTAATGATCTACTTGGTCTTATTCACACAGATGTGTGTGGACCACTTAGACATGTGTCAAGGAGAGGTGCTAGCTACTTCTTAACATTTACGGATGATTACAGCCGTTATGGTTATGTTTATTTGCTTAAACATAAACATGAGGTATTTAAAACATTCAAAGTGTTTAAAGCAGAAGTAGAGTTGCAACTTGGAAAGAAGATTAAAGCTCTTCGATCCGATAGAGGTGGTGAATACCTGAGTCAAGAGTTTATAGATTACTTAGCAAAGGAAGGAATTGTCCAGCACCTTACTTCTCCATATACTCCACAACAAAATGGTGTATCTGAGAGAAGGAATCGTACATTGCAAGATATGATACGATCTATGTTTAATCTAACAACTCTTCCTTACTCGTTTTGGGATTATGCCTTGGAATCTGCGGTTCGCATTTTAAATATGGTTCCAACAAAGAAGGTTGATAAGACTCCATATGAGTTATGAACTGGAAAAGCTCCTAACTTGTCTTATCTAAAGGTCTGGGGTTGTGAGGCGTATGTTAAACGTGACTCAGCAGAAAAACTCCAACAAAGATCTGTGAAGTGCATCTTCGTAGGATACCCTAAGGAAACTATGGGTTAATACTTTTATTACCCAACTGAAAACAAAGTTTTTGTTGCAAGGTATGGAGACTTCTTAGAAAAGGAGCTCATATCTCAAGAATTCAGTGGGAGAGTATATGATCTGGAAGATGATCATGAAGATGTAGCACCTTCTAAAAACACTAGCCAACTTCCTGAAGAACCTGAAAGTTTAGGTCCTCCACCTGAAGTTGAAGTGGTTCCCGTTCGCAGGTCATCTAGATCTGTGAAGGCTCCTACACATCTATGTCTTAACATAGAGTGTGATGACAACTTGATAGGGGATCTTGATGAACCTACAAGTTATAAAGCTGCCATGAATAGTCCTAAAAAGGAAAAATGGCAGGGAGCTATGAATGGGGAAATGCAATCCATGAAAGACAATGAAGTCTGGGAAGAAGTAGACCTACCTCCGGGTGCCAAGCTAGTTGGGAGTAAATGGCTCTACAAGAAAAAGACTGATATGGATGGCATTGTACACACCTATAAGGCCCGTTTGGTAGCTAAAGGCTATACTCAAACTTTTGGTGTTGACTATGAGGAGACCTTTTCTCCTGTAGCTGACATAAGGGCTATTAGGATTCTTATAGCTATAGCCGCTTACTATGACTATGAGATTTGGCAAATGGATGTCAAAACCGCCTTCTTAAATGGTCTCCTAGATGAAGACATCTATATGGCGCAGCCTGAGGGGTTTGTGAATCCAGAATTCCCAGATCGTGTATGCAAGCTTAAAAGATCCATTTATGGATTAAAGCAAGCATCACGACAATGGAATAAGCGATTTGATAGTGAAATTAAGAAGTATGGATTCACTCAAAATCTTGATGAGCCATGTGTATATCACAAAGCTAGTGGGAGTAATGTAATTTTCCTTATATTATATGTCGATGACATATTGATCATGGGAAACGATATTCCAAGTTTGCAAAAGGTTAAGGCATATCTTGGAAGTTGTTTTTCTATGAAAGATTTAGGGGAAGCTGCATTTATTCTGGGAATCAAGATATATAGAGATAGATCTCAGCGATTAATTGGATTAACCCAAAGTGCTTACATTGATAAAATATTGAAGAGATTCAATATGCAAAATTCAAAGAAAGGATATTTGCCAATGCAAGAGCAACATGGCTTGAGCGAGAAAGTTTGTGCTTCAACACCTGAAGAGGTGCAACGCATGAAGAGAGTCCCTTATGCTTCGGCTGTGGGATCTATTATGTATGCGGTGAAAAGCACAAGGCCTGATGTGGCGTTTGCTCAGAATTTAACCAGTCGATATCAACAGAATCCAGGTGAGAAACACTGGACAGCTGTTAAGAATATTCTTAAGTACCTTAGGGCTACTAAAGAGATGTTCTTAGTTTATGGGGGTACTCCATCTGCAGAACTTGCTGTTACAGGTTACTGCGATGCTTCTTGGAAAGGTGATAAAAATGATACGAAGTCTCAGACTGGTTATGTTTTTGTCATTAATGGAGGAGCTGTGGATTGGAGGAGCAGAAAGCAGAGTGTACTGGCGATGTCTGCTACAGAAAGTGAGTATATAGCTGCTTCAGAAGCCGCAATGGAAGTTGTTTGGATTAGGAAGTTTGTTTCAGGGCTTGGGGTTATGCCTTCGATTCAGCGACCTATAAAAATGTATTGTGACAACTCAGCTGCAATTACATTTGCCAATGAACCTGGAATCATGAAAGGCACCAGACATTTCCCTATTAAGCACCACTATGTCAGAAAACAAGTTGAGATAGGTGAAATCGAAATGCTCAAAGTTCACACCGATGAAAACTTAGCTAATCAATTTACAAAGCCTTTACCTGGCACCAAGCTTTACAAGCATGCTGAAGGAATAGGACTTAAATTAGCTGAAAGTTTCATGCCCATTTGTGATTAGTATTTGGATAAGGGATGTAATGTACAATTATTATTTTAATGAAATAAAGTATTGTTTATGTTTATTTATTCATTGTCTTAATAATATATCATATATTTGCATGTTTAAGATCCATGAATAATTTATTATTCTAAATAGTTCGTTGTCGATTAATGATATGGGAATATCATTAAACCAAGACAATTTTGAGTATTGGTCAAGGATATACTTGAAAGTATATTGATGCGTAGTCATACCAATTTCACATGATATTCAATGAATTGAGTATTGGACGTATCCCAACAATATGATTTAAAATTTGTTGTGAGAATCATATTTAAAGTTATCCTCAGACTTGAGATACCAGATAAGTGTCATGGATGTAGTGCATTTTTGTGAGACAATCTACCGCTTACCGTAATTGGAAGTCATAAGGGTTGTTTTCAGAAGTGTTGCAAAGTTCATGGGTTATTCTTGTAGTCAAGAGAGAATTCGCTCCTTCTGATTTGTTCAGAAGTTTAATACTGCTAGGCCCCTCGTAGGGTTGACAAAATGTTTGCGTGGCCACACCCAAAGTCTATCTAGAATACGTTCAGATGTTTTGGTAATTTTGTTCAATCATAAAGAAACGAGAAACAGAATTTAATAAAGAATATCACATCTTTATTAATGTAGTATTACAAGCGAAAGGATAATAATAATGATGAATCATTAAAGGTTTTTCCAGGAAACCTAGCTCAGGTCGAACTGGGGGCATTGGAGTGTTGCAAGACGCTAACCAATGTCATTTTACTATTAATAGATATACGAGTGGGAGCTGTTAAAAGTTACGTATAAATATTAAATAGTAAATGACTAGTATCGAACCCGAGACATCGGGATTGCACACATTACAAACGAGAATAAAGTAAAATAAATATATATATGATATATGTATCGTATATATGTATTTATAAACACTTGAGGGACTAAATAATCGTTAATTATTAAACGTAAGTATTAACTATTATTAGGAACGAAAGAACGAGGACTAGAATGTAATTTGGAAGACAAGAAGGTTCTGGAATTCCCTTGGAAGGGGGTGGCCGGTTGATCAAGCCCACAAGGGGTCGACCCAGGCTTTGCTTGTCCTCCAAGAATTACAACTAGTATATAAACAAGGCCAAGGGTTAGACATTCACATATCTTTTGTGCACACACACAAAACCCTAAAACCTTTTCTCCTCTCTTTCTTTTCTTGGCCGATCGGCACTCAACCCATAAGGGTGTTTGGGTCGATTTTTTCATAAGCTAAAACAAGTGTTTTGTTTACTTGCATAAACCTTTATTCGTTGGTAGTTTGTGTGTACAAAAACGAGGTAATTACTCACTATAGTAATTATCAAGAGATCGATAAACAAAACGGTAAGGGGTTTATCATTGATCTATTTTACACAAGATTCAAGGTTTATTGAAGTGTAACGGGTATGTTCTTATTTATGTTTTAGTTATCTTTATACGTGTTACAATTGATCCTAGCTTCCGCAATATGTGTTATTTGAATGTCAAACTCTAACAGTGGCATCACGAGCCATGTATAACATGTAATTGATTACTAAAACGTAATAAAAATCGGATCTTTAATTGTTTTAGATACATGTTTTTTCTAGGGTTTTCTTTAAAATTTTTTTATATAAAAATTTAAACCCTAACCCTAATTTTGGGGGGGGGGGGGGGTCGACAATGTGCATACATATTTAGAAGCTAAATCTTCTTGTTTGTATGCTATAGCCAACAATGTGCATACATATTTAGAATATTACTGTGTTTTCAATCACAAGTCTGTACAGAAGTTTGATTTACTATACTTCGTTACAAACTTGTATTTTAAAATGTATATAAAGTTCTTCACTTTTTTTAATATCATTTGGCACTTGAAAAAATGGGTACTCCAAACTTCGTATTTACAAAGGTGTGGCCCTTCATGTAAGGTTTCTAATTTAAGGGTGGAAATTAATCGAGCCGCTCGTGAAAAGCTTAAAATCGGATCGGCAAAAAACTTGAACGAGCTAAGCCTAAACGAGCTCGAGCTTATATTGCGCCTCATATATTAGTCAGCACTAGGATATTTTGAATATTGAGCATATTTAATACATTATGCATTTGTAGTATAGGTGAGCTTATTAACGAACTCAATAACAAGCTTATTAACGAGCTCAAAATAAATATACTACGAGTCAAGTTCGAGTCGAGCCTTTATTTTTACTAGTTCATCGTAAAAACGATCTGAGGTCGAGCTTGTACAATTTATCACGAGCCGAGCCCAGCCTTAGAAAACAAGGCTCAAACCGAGGAGAGCTTGAGCATTACAAAACCTAAACAAAGTGAGCTCGAGCTCAAGCTCTTGCGGGCTGGACTGAGCTCGTTTCCACCCCAAGTCTCTAGAAATTAGAGTACTAGAAATGCACAAGTCGGCATGTAAGCGTGTAAAATATTACTACGTACTAATACGGAGTACTAAAAAGATACTACCCGTGATTAAATGCTTATTATTACATGGGTTAAGCCCATTTTCTAAACATTTATGTTAAATAGAGGTAGTAAGAAATATGCTTAATATAAAGTGTAGTGCTATTGGTAAGTGGTCGGCTTTATGACCCGAAGGTCTGCCGTTCGATTCCCAAATGTCCTGTGCATATCTTTATATTTTTCTCATTTTTTTCTTTGAGATTTCTTTTTTTTATGTCATTCACCGCTCTTGTATTTTGGTATTTTAAAAATAAATAAAATTAAAGAAAAGAACTCTTGATGTGACTATAAAGTCAAGTAAATATACATATTCTCAAGCATTTCAATTTCTTCAAAATCGCCCTAAAATTTATTGATTGTTCTAAAATCGCTTTAACAATTCAACTTTATCAAGCTATCTATTAAACAACTCATTCACCCAAAATGTGTCTTTTAAACTAATCTGTATGTTCAATGACATCCATGTGACTGTAAACTGAAGGGCAAATCGCATAAAAAGGTATCCATCTTAGGTCCAATTTCAATTAAAGGTACTACTCCTTTTTTTTCTCAATTTAAGGTACCCGACTTTTTTTTGGCCGATTAAGGTTTTTTTCTAACTTTCGTTAACTATTTCGTTAGTAAATTACATAATTGGTCCTTGAGTTTGTATAGGCATTTCATGTTTAGTAAATTACATGATTTAGGTTTTTTTTTTCTAACTTCCGTTAACTATTTCGTTAACTTTTTATGTTTTCGTCAGTTTTTTTACGTTTTCGTCTGATTTTTTACGTTTTCGTCCGTTTTTTTTCACGTTTTCGTCCGATTTTTTAGGTTTTCGCCCGATTTTTTATGTTTTCGTCTGTTTTTTACGTTTTTCGTCCGTCTTTTCACGTTTTCGTCCATTTTTTCACGTTTTTGCCCCATTTTTTTACGTTTTCGTCTGTTTTTTTTTACGTTTTCGTCCGTTTTTTTCAAGTTTTCGTCCGATTTTTCACGTGAAAAAACGGACGAAAAACGTAAAAAAACAGACGAAAACGTGAAAAAAACGGACGAAAAACGTAAAAAATAGACGAAAACGTGAAAAATAGGGCGAAAACGTGAAAAATCGGACGAAAACGTGAAAAAACGGATGAAAACGTAAAAAATCATACGAAAACGTAAAAAAACTGACGAAAACGTAAAAAGTTAACGAAATAGTTAACGGAAGTTAGAAAAAAAACCTAAATCATGTAATTTACTAAACATGAAATGCCTATACAAACTCAATGACCAATTATGTAATTTACTAACGAAATAGTTAACGAAAGTTAGAAAAAAACCTTAATCGGCCAAAAAAAAAGTCGGGTACCTTAAATTGAGAAAAAAAAAGAGTAGTACCTTTAATTGAAATTGGACCTAAGATGGATACCTTTTTATGCGATTTGCCCTAAATTGAAGGCTTTGAGGCGACTCGAGTCCCTCTTTGTTGCCTTCTGTTCTAGCGAAGATAGAGTGACAATTTTGTCCTACCGCTATTCATTTTTATATTACAAGGTCTAATGAATGCGTGTCACCTTAAATCCAGAATTATCTAAATCACGAGTCATACTAAAAAACTCATCGAACCTCACAGAGTTCGAGTCTAGTTCACTATCCAAACTATTGATGTTTCACAACTGGTAACTTAGTCACTCACACAAAGATTTCCTACTTATATGACACGGAAAATATATTTAACGTATAAAACGCTTAGACTAAACTACTTGCAACGTTGAATATCTAATTAGCTTCATGGCATGAAATTCTAAAAACCACACAACTATTAGATATTGTAAGTGCATGATCATATAATTAATAATGTGCCCTATATATATGAAACAAGATGGCTTGATAAATAAGCTAACACATGGGATAATCTCAAAACAATTATACTTGGGCCACAATAACATATTCGGCTAATACACCTCTGCAGTTGGAGCCGAAGGCCTTCATATGTTCAATCTGGGGAAAAAAATCTTGAAACAATGCTTGACGCGCAGAAGACCCTTTGCCACAAAATCACGAACAAAATGATATCAAGCTCTATATGTTTGGTGCGTTGATGTTGAACCAGATTGTTAGAGAGATACACAGCACTGACATTATCACAATAAACCAAAGTAACAGTAAAAACAAGTGCATGTCACTCACACAAAAGGTTACGAATCCAAGCATTTTCGGTAACAACATTGGCAACGCCTCAATATTCAGCCTCAACACTTGATCTAGATATCGTCACTTGGCGCTTATCAGACCAAGAAAGTAAGTTATCCCCAAGGAAAATACAATAGCCAGATGTGGAACGTCGAGTGACAGGGCAACCGCCTAGTCAGCATCCGTGTAAGTCGTTAGTTGAGCATAAGTAGAAACATACAACTGTAAACCATAATCAAGAGTACCTCGAACATACTGTAGAATACGCTTGAGAGCAGAAAAATGCGGCTCCCTAGGATCATGCATATAAAGGCACACCTGCTGAACAACATATGAGAAATTAGGTCGTGTAAATGTAAGATACTGAATAGCAAAGACCAAGCTGCGATACAAAGTAGGATCAGAAACTGGGTCACCATCAGGACCAAGCTTAGAATCAGTGTCAACATGAGTCTAACAAGGATTACACTTTTGCATATGAGTTGCATTATCGCCAGTTTTTCAGAAAAAAAAAAGAAAGAAAAAAAAAAGAAAAACATATGAGAGTACACCCATTTAAAATCTGTGATAACATTTGAACCCTATAGAAGATCTCCAAATTAAATAGCGTTGTCACTTGCACATGATAACTATATTAAAACATTGGCATTGACTTTCAGCTCCAAAGTACAAACTCTATAATGAACATAAGAACTAGTAAAGTAACTCTCAATACTGTCTTCCACGATTTATGGATCTCAATGCCATCTTCTACGGTGTATGAGGAAGGTTGAGATGTAGACAGTCTTACCCCTGGTAGAGAGGTTTCTTCCTATTCTACCAAAGGTAGAAAAGGACCTCCCGGCCATGCAAGGACTAAGGATCAAACCCTTGACCTCTATCTCTAGAGACAAGGGTGTTAACCATTTGATCCAGTCAAACCCTTGACCTCTATCTCAAGAGATAGAGTGACAACATTTTCCTACCAATGTACAGCTTAAACATTCACAAAGTACCAACCAATGTGTGTCACTAGAATTATCCAGCATGGATAGATGTGTCACCCTCACAAGTCCAACTAAAAAACTCATGAAACCCGGAGTTTGAGCTCGCTTCACCTACAAAAAATATTGGTGTTTCGCAAATGGTAACTTAATCATTCACACGACGATAGCATACAGATTTTATTCATTGAACTTATCTTAGTTCCCAAACTAACTTTTTTTAGAATGGAAATTATTAACTTTCTCGCAACATTTACACCACAAATCAATCTCACATGTCCTAAGAGGGACTTGAACCCACAACCATTTGATTGAGAGCTTCTTACACAACATGAGGTTATTAGACGCAAATGACCCAAAGCCCGGTTCTTGGTTTTGAGTCATCTGCGTCTAATAGCAGTAACATTGGGACACAAGCCATTTGGTAGTTCCTAAACTATACTACTTGTAGAGCAAAATAAAACTAAGATATCATAAAAAATAAGTGTTTGAATCTTGCAAGAGATGTGTTTAAAAAAAAAAAAAAAAAAAAAAAAAAAAAAAAAAAAAATCTTGCAAGAGTTTGCATGTGTCTCAGTATATACAAAGCAACAATAAATATAGGGTAGAGATTTCGTTTCAAAGTTTTTATTTATGCCACAATTCATATTTCTTTTACATCACAAATGAATTGTTGTTGACTCTATAAGGTCTCATTTTCAACTCATTTTACACGAACGTTGATAAATTTGGACTAGATTAAGTCTATACTTTGTGAAATATAACTATAGTGTAACAACCAATTTAGACTCAGAAAATTACTTTCATTACCAACAACTTCAAGGCATGTAGTTCAAGAAACACAAAACAAGTTACCGTATGAATCGCTCAAATTTTGTCGTCCCTTAATAAGTAGTACTATACTTTGCCCCCAGAACGTCAAATGATTGCTCGCTCGAATATAGATATGCATCCACTTGTGTCAGAAACAAGATTCATTACAATGGTTTTTGCTTCCTCTTAGAGCAAAGGGTCCATTTTTCCCGTCACGTCAGCGCCACATCATTTCAACAACAAATAACATAACATCAAAAAATTTAAATATATATAATACATTATGCATTTGTATTATAGACGAGCTTATTAACAAGCTTGTTAACAAGTTCAAAATAGATATCCTACAAGCAGAGCTCGAGCTCTCTCGAGCTTAGAAAAACAAGGTCAAACCAAGCTGAGTCGAGCTCGAGCTCGAGCTTTATAAAAGTTAAACAAGCGGAGTTCGAACTTTGGCAGGCTCGAGCTCGGCTCGTCTCGTTTGCACCCAAAATCTCTATTGAATACAAATGGTTCTTCAACTCAATCATGCAAAAAGGTACCATTCAAACTGATCGATCCGGATTTCCAAACATCTGTGTGAGTATGTAACTAAGAATGAGGCGACATTGGTATAAAACAGATGGCTCGAGCACTCTTATTTCTAGAGAATATATAAAGAGACAGATGAACAACTTTTTCCTAACAATGTAGAGCTTAATCAATCACGAGGTAACATCGAACGTGTATTTATCCAAAATGGATAGATATGTCACCTACATGAGTCCTACTAAAAAACTCATGAAACCCAGAGTTTGAGTCTGGTTCACCTAATCCGAACTATTGACGTTTAACAAGGGGCTACATAATCAGTCAAAGATTGCCTACTGATTTTAATTAAAAAAAAAAAAAATCTCTTATATGTGAAGGAAGTACATATCTTCTTCATATAAAATGCTCGAACTAAACTAAGAATACTTAATTAACTTCATGGCATGAAATTTAAGAAACACAAAACGAGTCGCATTATTGGCAATATTTTCCTTAGCCACAACCAAACAAAGAAGAATGAAAATATGATAGTAAACGCATATGAAATTAGTGATAAAATTTGTACTCCGTATAAGATCTCCGAATCAAATTGCGTCATCACTTAATAATAGAATTAAACTTTGACGGTAACAATCCGAGTAGCTTTAAAACAAAAACGATCTATGTGTTTTATTGGACTCTTCCTTGTGTCTTATGTGTAATGTTGAATTCGAAGACATTCAGCATGTCTTGTTCCAATGTGATGTGGCTCAGGCTGTCTTTCGTAGAATCTGTTGTTGGTGGGATTTAGATTGGCAGGAGATTCGGTCTTTTTTAGAGTGGGATGCTTGGTTTTTAGCCATTCGGCTTCCTTCCCGTCTCAAGGATGTTTTAGAAGGAGTTTTTTGCGCAGCATGGTGGAGGATTTGGAGTCTCCGGAATATGTTATTTTTGACCCGTCGCCTCCTAGTCGTTCGGGTTTGTTTGCTGATATCGTTTCTTGGTCTTTTCTATGGTGTTCTAGTAGATGTAATAGGGCATTTTTTTTTCCGAGTGTTGGTTAAAAAAACCCCTCTTTAATTTCCTTGTAATGTTTTTCTAGCTCCTTGCTAGTTTTTATAAAGTTGCTGTTCAAAAAAAAACAAAAAAAAAACAAAAACAAAAACAAAAACAAAAACGCTCTATAATGAACATATGAATGGTACTGATTATAATACCCGAAACGCATGAGCCAACATGTAGGTATGTACGTACGTTATTATGTATTTGACATAATCATTTCAACTGTACATTATGTCATTATCCCACATAGGTTAAGTGAAATCTTCCTTGGTTATATACGACTCGTATACAGTGGCGGACTCAGGAAAATCAAATGTGAGGGGCATTTTTTTATTTATTTTTTAATAGCAACAAAATGCCGAAGAAAAAAGTATGATCGAAATGATAAATCGAGTATTGTTACTTGGAGATTAATGATTTATATGGTTTGAGAGTGTTGAATATTGGATTTTAGTATGTAGGTGGGGGGCAATTTAAATTTTTGTTGGGAAGGGGGGGGGGGGGCACTTTCGAAAAAAGGTCAAAATTTTTAAAAAAAAATTACAGTAAAATATTATCTTTTTCGGCTAGTCATGGGGGGCGCCGCCACCCCAAACTCAATACTTAGGTCCGCCCCTGCTCGTATAGTCTATGACTATCATACATGTTGAGAAGAAAACGTTAGATTTTCAAGTGCATTGTTAATGAAGTTTAATTATAAACTTGAACAATAAAAACCTCATCATCCGTGAACTTGAAAAATAGCATAAATTCTTAACATTTTAATATCGTTTCTCGCTCAAAAAATGGGACTCCAAACTTTTCATTTACAAAGATTTAGTTCATACTTCAGAGAAGATCTCATACTTAAATTGCGCTGTCACTTAATAACAAAATTTAAGCTTTGTCACTGACAATCCGATCGAGTAGCTTCAAAATATACATACTCTATAGTAAACCGATAACTTGTATAAACTAATTATAAAAATATGGTTTTCTGCTTCGGTTGATTCATTTCTTACATAAGTAGATGTTTCAGAATGTAATAGGTTTAATTGGGGGTACGTACATTTAAGGTGTTAAAAATATCTCTTTCAGCTTTTTGATATAACATACTCAAAATTTTACTCTAACTAATACGGAGTACTCAAAAAGATACTATTGTGATGTGTTTGTGAAAATGACAAAAAGATAGCAAATTGAGAGTGTAGGTTATTTGGTTAGTGAAACGTACTATAACCCAATGGTCTGCGGTTCGATTCTCAAAGGCCATATACATATCGTTTTACTTTTTTATTTGAAATTATTTTCTTTTACTATTATACGAATTACGAAATTAACAACTCGCCGTCTTATCATTCACCGTTTTTGTATTTTGGTATTTTTAAAATAAATAAAATTATAGAAAAAACTCTTTGATGTCACTATAAAGTCAAGTAAATATACATATTCTCAAAACTGTTTGTCGACCATTTTCCATTTTTTTTCTATCATTGGTACGTTCCAAGATAACAAAAGTTAAAAATTAAATTATGTTATGTTGATGTCACACTGTATTTGCATAAGTATTCAGGGTTGGTCCGGAGAGGGCTTCCGGAAGTGCTCGGGAATCTCAGGGATTTATCTCGTGTAGTGTAAAAATTGTCGAAAACATTAATTTTTGGAAAATGTATAAAGTCTTAAAAAATTTGTATTACAAATCTTCTATTCTTCTTTTTTTTTTTTTTGAACGGTTACTTTCTTTAAGGGAAAACCATGTCCAATTGAAACCCGATGGGGGGAAAACCTTCAACTTAAGCGCCCGAAGGCACGACACTTAATTTGAAGTAAACCCTGCCTTCTCCAGATTCGAACCCTAGTGGGTTGAAACCTTCATTGAAGGACTTTGAAAGCCTGGTATCAACAGACCCTGTGATCAAAGAGGACTTCCCGGATGGTCACCCATCCGGTATAATCTTATGAAATAAATTTCATGACTTCTAATGATGGATCCGCCATTCTTTGTAGGTCATTTTAATATCTTTGTAGGTTATTTTGGCATGTGGACAATAATATTAAAAAGAAAAAGGTGAAGGTATTAAATTTATTGTTCTATGTATCTAACATGCAAGCATTCTATCTTGGAATTATTTTAACCAATTTATTTAACGAAGATAACAATGTAACTTACCTTTTTGTATGTTCTATCATTGTTATTTTACAAAACAAGTTGCATTATTGCCAATTTATCCACGACCACAACCAAACAAAAAAGAACGAAAGTATAGAGTAAACCCACATGAGGATGTACAAACCCAATTGCATTGTCACTTAATATTTGTCTTCAAACAACAGCACTAATTTAGATCAAAGTAGCTTCAAAGTGCTTAATGAACGTATATATTGTATATAAAAATGCAAGAGTCAAGATGAGTCTACTTTTCATTTCTATATATTACAAGGTGCCAACGGATGTGTCTCACCAGAATTATCTAAAATGGATAGATGTGTTAGCGTGTCACCCTCACGAGTCCTGCTAAAAAACTCATCGAACCTCATGCAGGTTAAGTCCGGTTCACTTATCCAAATATTGATGTTTCACAAAGGGAACTTAATCACTCACAAAAAGATTTAATACTTATATGATATGAAAAGTATATTTAACATATAAAACTCTTAAACTAACATACTTCTAACGTTGAATACTTAAATAACTTCATGGCACGCATAAAATTCAAGAAACACAAAACGATGTACATTATCGCCACTTTTTCAAACAAGAAAGAACGAAAAATGTGAGAGTAAACCCATTTGAATCCAATTTGAGGATCTCCGATCAAATTTGAGGATCTCCGACCCGAATCCAATTGCTTTGAAACTTATTAACTGTATTCAAACTTAGCCAACATTTATAAAAACTAGTTCAACCTTGTATATCCCACATAGGTGAAAGAAGTGAAATCTTCTTTGGTTATATACCACATTGAAAGATAACAATTTGTGTTTAGAATGACATATCATATTTTCGGTTACATGAAGCAATTGGAGTTTATTATACTAGCCAAAAAACTAAACTCAGATTGTAGCTTGTAGCTGAAAACTAATACATGAAAGTCTTGACTTTTTAAATATCTGATGTAACTTAACAAATACTTTTTCTATTATTTGTTGTCACTTAAAAAAGTGGTACTCAAAATTTATTTACAAAGATTATCCATATGTTTATGCACAAAATTTATTTACAAAGATTATCCATATGTTTATGCAACTATATATTTTAGTAATCTTCTATGTAGTGACATGTTACGACAAATGAATTAGGTGGTGACCCTCCATGCAAGGTTCCTATTGAACACATTTAGAGCACCCGGTGTAGTTGAGTTTTTCCTGCTCGCCGTCCGATGTGGAGGAGGCAATGGCCAGCCGTTCCTCTTCACTACACCACGAGGGCCTCGCCGAACTTCCCCGTTATATCCCTCTTCGTCTGCACGAAGAGGGTTTGGTTTGACAGCTTCTCATTTTTTTTCCTTTGGCTTTTATTTGTATATTTTGGTGTTTTTAAAAATGTATATGTATATTTGTAAATGTAAAATGTATTTAAAGTTTGAAATAGATATTTTTTTTGTAAAAATGTATTGTGTAAATAGTAATGAAACTATATTAAACATAGGATTGACATAACTTGAAACAACATACAATTATTTTACAAATATGATAACAACATTAAACTAAGAAACGGAAAGTAAAAACCATAAACTACCATACGAGAATAAAAACTACGATTCAATTAAATGAATCATCAGACACATATCCCTCGTGACTCGAATAGGAGGCACTTGAATCGTTCTCACTCGATGCCACAGGTGGAAGTCCCATTTTCCATCGCCATTCTGCTCGTTTGTTTCTCCGATCCTCTTTCCCTTTTAGGTACGCCTCACGCCAGAGGGGTCTCGGAAGGGTGTGCAATAGGTGCCATCGCACAGGGCCTCCACTTCAAAGAGGCCATATTTTTATTATTTTTGCTATAAACATCTATAATATTAAACATATACGAGTCGTATAATTCAAGTTTATATGAAATTTCTTTTTAGCTTACAAGTGTAATAAGGCCTCCTTGTCGTTATCGCCTAGGGCCACCGAAAACTGCGAGACGGCCCTGCCTCACGCTCCCTTGACTGACGTTGTTGCTCAGCTTCAAACTCTAAATAGACTTGCATATCCAGCTCGTACTGTTCTTCCTCAGTCAACTCACGAATGTTGGGTTGGTTTTCAGGTGGAAAGTTTAGTGGTCGATTGTTTGGGGGTGGATTGTTTGGTGGAGTGGCAGGTGGTGGGTTGTCATATTGGAACACCAGAAATAGATCTTCTGGTGGAGTGTTTTGTGGGGAATTGTCTTCAGGTGGTGTGTTGTAAACCGATTCGTTTTCAGGTGATGCGTTGTGTGACATTGTGTTTGAAGAAGAAAAGAGAATTCTTAGATGATTTGTGTGTGAATTGTGTGTGTATTCAGCATCTAAAAATATGTATTTATAGGATGATTTTTGGAAGTATCCCGCTTTCATTTTGAATTCAATTTTTGAAAGTATCCTGCTCTGGTTTGAATTCAAATTTTAAAATTATCCCGCTTTCATTTCGAATTCAAATTTTGAAAGTAGCCCGCTCTGATTTGAATTCAAATTTTTAAATTATCCCGCTTTCATTTTGAATTCAAATTTTGAAATTATCCCGCTTTCAATAAACCCCTATTAATAGCATACTATACCATTCAGTTTTTCACACACTTCAATATCTACACATCATTTTACAATGGCTAATCGTTGGTCAATGGAAGAAGAATACTTGCTAGATAACGTATGGCTTGAAGTTTACGATTCTGAAGACCTTGTGAATGAACGTTCTTTTTGGAATGAAGTTACACAAAGGTTTAACAATCAGACGGATGGTGAGCACCGTAATAGAAATAGTATTACGGCTCAATGGAATAGAATGAACCTTGAATGTCGTAGGTATAATGCTATTTACAAAGAGTTGCTTCGTACAAGTCAAGACCCTTGTCGACTCAGCAATGCAAACCGAATTTATTATGAACGCCATGGGAAAGGGATTAAATATCAACATGTGTGGTTCGCTCTGAGAAACACGTTGGCATGGGACAGAGACGATGAGTAATGGTGTTTTATGTTAACTATTTCCGTATCGTGTTTATTTCTTTTATGTATCGTGTGTATTTCTTTTCCGTATCGTGTGTATTTCTTTTCTGTATCGTGTGTATTTTTTTCCGTATTGTTGTAATGTTGCGTAACGATGTTTTATGTGTACGTGTTTAATGAATTTGTGTTTCGAATTTAAATATTTAACCGCCCTTTTGTGTGAATTTGAATTCAACACATTGTAGAAGTTTGAATATTAAATGTTTATTGCACACATTTTTTTTTATTATTTTTTTTTGAATTTGAAATTTAAACGTTTACCCGCCCTTATATTTGAATTTGAAATTTCAATTTATCCTGCTCAAGTTTTGAAATTTGAATTTTAAACGTTTATACACTCCTATATAAAGCATACCTTATCATACAATTTTGCACACACTTCACTTTATAAAGAAATTTACAATGGCAAATCGTTGGTCTATTGAAGAAGAAAGCTTGCTAGCCGATATGTGGCAAAACGTTCACGAATTCCATGCTAGCGAAGGACCTTTTTGGCAAGTCGTAACACAAAGGTTCAATGAACAATCATACGGTCAAGATGACCTTTTCGTAACAAAAACCAGCTAACGGGTAAGTGGGCAAGATTGAACTGTGATTGCCAAAAATTTATTAAATTTACTTGAATTTGCAGCCTACACGTGAGCCAGATGATCGTGTTGAAGATGTAATGAACGTTTTCAAAGAACGCAATGGTGGAAAAGATTTCAAATATTTTCACGTGCGGATGATTTTGAGAAACAACACCACCTGGAACAGATATATGGATTAATGGCTTTTGTATTCCTGTATCGTGTGTTGGTTTATGTTAAGTATTTTCGTTTCGTTTGTGATGTTATGTCAGTTTAAGTTTGAGTTTAAATAAAGGGCTTAACAGTTAGTTTCTCCAATAAAATTATCTAACGGCTAGTTTCAGTATAAATACGATCTTTACTCAACTTCTTATTGTCAAACAACTAAAACTAAATTTCACACACACTATGGCTAACCAACCAGCTGAGGTGCAAACAAGAATACTTACCCGATTACGCAATGAACAAGAAAATGAACTTAAGTTTTGATTAACAACTTGTTAGGTGAGATAGCTCGTACTATTCGACAGATGCATACTCGGGCTCCAGAGGTCGAACGGTTACGTGAGCTGCCTCAAGACCATCCAATAATCAGCGTCAGTCTAGAAACTCTTTTAAGAAATGATGAAACAGATTTGCAACTTCAAGTCGCGTTGAAAATGGTCAGGGAACAAGTCTTGCAAGTTTGGGAAGAAAAGTCAGCACTCATCGATAATTATAAGTCTTTATAAATTATTGATGATGTTGCATATCGTATTTATCCGTTTCTTAATTTTCATGTCGTATCGTATGTTTTTTTCCCCGCAAATCGTATGGTTTTTTTCCGTATCGTAACTTTTTAATTTGGATGAAATAAATTTAATATGTTGTGTTATTTTTAAGTATTTGTGAAATAAATTTAATTTATTTAATGAAATGAATAAAAAAATAAAGATGTAAGATGTGGGGCCCTAATGAAGAAGTTGATGTTTGTTGTTTGGTGAGAAAGAGGTTTGTTATGAAGAGGTGTTGGGTGATATGACACACGTGGGACCCGAATGAGAAGATGAAGCTTGTTGTCTGCACCTTGTGCTCTTATTAAATAACTCACTCATGCAAAAGTGCCACGCAAAAGGTGAGTTTTGTTACAACATAGATGATTCGAGTCCTTCTTGGGTGCCACCATCTTAATTTCTAGCGAAGAAGTGAACTTTGTTCTACCGATATTCATTTCTATATTACAAAGTACCAACGGATGTATCTCACCAGAATGATCTAAAATGGATAGGCGTGTTAGTTTTTCACCCCTGAGCCCTCACGAGTCCTACTAAAAAGCTCACTCAACCTCACACAGGTGGAGTCCAGTTCACTTATCCAACTATTGATGAGGTAACTTAGTCACTCACACAAAGATTTCATACGTATATGATATGGAAAGTATATTTAGCATATAAAACACTTAAACCAAACTACTTGCATCGTTGAATCTCTAATTAACTTCATGGCATGAAATTCATGAAACACAAAACGAGATGCATAATCGCCACTTTTAAAAAAGAACGAAAAATATGAGTATACCCATTTGAAATCCGTGATAAATTTTTTTACATCATGGAGGATCTCCAAATCCAATTTCCTTCTCACTTAATAACTGTATTGGAACTTTGGCACTTACTATTAGATCAGTAGCTTCAAACTAGAAACACTCTATAATGAACATATAACTGGTGTAGATTATTGTTATTTGATAAAAACTAGTCTAACCTTATAAATATCCCACATAGATGAAAGAAGTGAAATCTCATTTGGTTATATACTAGATTGTAAGAGAACAACTTATGTTGGGAGTACAGTCATGTTTTCGATTACATGATGCAATTTGAGTTTATTATATTAGCGAAAACATAAACTTATCTAGTGTAGTCGAAAACTGATATAAAACTTTTGACTTTTATTTTATTTTATTTTTATTATTTTTTTTAATATCTGTTGTAACTTAACAATTTTTTTTATTCTTTTTTTAATATCTGTTGTAACTTAACATTTTTTTTTAATATAATATTTTGTTGTCACTTAGAAAAAGTAATACTCCAAACCTTTTATTACAAAGATTGTCCATGTGTTTATGCAACTAAAAATTTAATAATCTTCTATGGATATCCATTAGCAGTTGGTGTTTATTTTGACCTCTAAACGTTTCACCTATCCTTCTGAACTTACCTATTGCCATTAGGATTCTGTTGTGACATGTTACGAAAATGAATTAAGGCTTGGCCCCCCATGTAACGTCTCTGTTGAGCACATATGAGTTTGGTCCTCTAAGCTCTTACCATTGCCATTCATGTGATTAAATATATGAGGCAATCAATCACATGGTACTAATGTCACGAGTCACCAGAATTATCCAAACTAAATAGACATGACGCACTCACCAAACGACACTGAGTTTGAGCTCGGTTAGCCTTATCCAAACTAAACGACGTTTCACATATGGTTACTTGATAGTAACATAAAAATTACCTGTTGGTGCTACGCCAACTAATTTCTACAAAAAATAAATCTGTTATAATGCTAAATAAATATATTTAACAGATATAGCATAGCAGAACACTCCAATAGTCGTAGAATCAAAGGAAGTACGCTAATATGTCATCATAAAGTACAACAAAATTTAACTAAAAAGAACAAGACAGTTAGATCGAGTGAGATTGTCGACTAATCTGGACACAAAAAACAAACTTTACATTTTACATTACCAACGACACTTAATTAACTTGCATAGCATGTAGATTCAGGGCCGGTCCTAAGATTTTAGATGCCCTGGGTGAAATGGTCTAAACATGCCTCGACTAAAGATGTAAACGAACAAATAACGGGGTTTGCTTTATATAAGTTTAAAATTAAAAGATTAAAGAAAATTGAATAAGATGAGCATTTTCATTGAATTCTATGCCTTTTTTATACTTTTTCAGTGAATTATACATTCAAATGTATAAATATTACCAAGTTACACAAAAGATAAATTAAAAGCTTGTGTCGATAACAAAAAGAATAGTTTGACACAGATGAAACTAATAAGTATCAAATTAGATACATTTTCATAACGTTATCTCGATTACTCCCTTTGTTCAGATTTTGTTTTTTATATTTCTATTTTGGGTAGTCTCATAAAAGAGTCTAGGAAGTGAAAACGATATGTGTTTGCTAAAAAGCTCATCTACACTACATATAAAGAAAAAATGGTCAATCTTGAAAAGTGAAAAAACTGAAAAGTCAATTAATGTAAAATCTTTAAAAATCTTATTAAAGAAAATTATGAAATGTAATTAATACTCTTATTAAAACACCCCAATTACTTAAAAGTACAATGATTTATTCACATTATACAACCAATTAAAAAATATCTACCAAATTAAATACAACCAATTAATACAAATCACAAACCGGGTTGAACCGATTTAATTTGACCCGTTTTCGACTCAACCTAGCAAGTTGACCCGGTTTAAATCGACAAATTTTTTGATCGGAACGGTTTAACCGGTTGAACCACCCGGATCAAACCGGGTTTCAAAACATTATGTTTAATTCCCAAATCTGCAAACTTTTATTATTTTTCATTCATAACGTATAAACTTTTTTTTATGAATAAACTATTTGTCGCTATAAAATCCCGCACGGGTACTCGTCTAGTTTAATTAAAGTTTCAAAGATTGTATATTTTTGAAATAAGAAGTTATCCTAAGAATAAGAGCACAAATTAAGAGACTAACGTATTCAATTGGTCGAAAACCTTTTAAAGAATAAAGAATAAGAAAAAATATATTAATTGTGGTTCAAAAAGATAGTACTCTAAATGTAAATTCTGTTTTCAAGAGTAGGCAATCTACGAAAATGAATGTTTTAATAAAAGAAAGTACGTAGTAATAAGTAAAAAATGAGCAAAACCACCCCATTACATCACCCCACGTGAGTGAATACTACACGACAAAAACAAGTCTTTTGTTTACTTTCTCAATCTTGGTTTTTCGTCTTCTCCAATAGCTAACTAAACCTGCTACTGTTTCTTTCTTCTTAAGGTGGTGGCAATGGGAGCGGTTTGGCCCAAACCTTCGGGGAACACCGCCGCCACCCTATAGGTTTACTTCGGAGGTTTGGTCTAGCGGTGAAAATCACTTCCGCGGTTTGAATGTTAGCCATTTAATTCTAGTGAACGTTGGAGGTAAAAAACAAAAAAGGGTTGAGAGGTATGAAAAAATGACCATTGCCACTAAAAAAGGGTTGGGAGGTATGAAAAAAGTATGAGTGAGGTGGAATGATATTATTGGTGAGTTGGGAGGTATGGGTTTTTTTTGTAGTGACCATTGCCACCACCCTTAAGCTTGAATTCGTCCATTTATTTTCTCATGTATACAAATCAGAAGAAAAAAATGCCCCTTGTTCGTGTGATGCCCTGGGTCGTCGCCCTGACTGCCCATAGCCAGGGCCGGATCACAACCAAACAAAAAAGAACATAAATACGAGAGGAAACCTGTAACACCCTCAAAATCGGGTCCAGCGGAAGCATACATGTCACTGGGGTGCTACTCAATTGGTATCATAACACAATTACAAAGAACGGTTTTTATCTCAACCATTTAAAATAACTTTCATCATCAAAAATATTCAAATTTACACTGTTCAAAAATAGTGCGGAAATATAGGCCCATAAAAGAGTTTAAGCGGTCCCAAATATATGTCAGAGTTGTCTATGACCATGCCAAGCCATGCCAAAGCCTTCAATAGTTAGCTATCGCCTTAACCTGAAAATACATGCTAAAAAGTGTCAACACGAGGTTGGTGAGTTCATAGAGTTGTATAAATAGCAATGTAGAGTAAAAGTAATGTGAGTTCAATATAAAGTTTTGTGACCATTGTGTCGCTCACAATGTCATGAAAATAATGTTTACCTTACAGTAAAATTAGAATTGTGGACCATGAGTAGAGTGTGTGATCATTACAACGAATATAATGTCACATAGTAAATAGTCTATTACGCTAGCACTAAGTTCATGCAACCGAAGCTAGACAGTTCAGTGCGCTACAAGGTAGCACATAATAAATAATCAGGGGCCCATAGCGAGTGTTTAACCCAATACACTCGTAGTCCGACTTGATATACGTTCGCATTGACCCGTCTGGCCAACCGAACGAGGGGAGTTACCCCCAATAGATCTATTTATATCAATCGCGCTTCCCAGCAGGAATTAACGGCTCATGAAGGTGGGCATAACAGTGGGTTCAGGGGCTTAGGCTAACTGCGCAATAGTTTTAGGAAAATAAAGTATTGTTTGTGGTCCAAAAAATGTCTTGCATGATTCTCACCCCAAGGTTTGTAAAAAGACAAGTATAAGTAAAGTGGGGCTATAAACTCAAATATATGATTTTAACACTTGTATCCATAATAAGGTAATCCAGTATGCAATAAGTAAATAGTCATGTTTCAAGTAAGAGCAAGTAACAAGTTTAAGTATAAACAAGAATTGAGTTTAGTTAAAAACGAGCATGTATTATCCCCCAAAACAGTTATAAAACAAGTAAAAGTAGGGGCCATGAACTCACCTCAGCAAATAGCGGTTTGATAGTAAAAAGGCAAGTAGTGATAGTGTGCGGCACCGACACGCAACCTAGATTAGTATAGCAAGTTTAGTTCACAGTTTCAGTTTTACAACTCGATAAAGTTTAGATAAGTTTAAAAGTTTTAAAATGTTTGTGTTGTTGTTGCTTGTGTGGCAGCATTTAAGTTTAAATAGTTTGGTAAGTATTGGCTAATATTGGCTTTCGAAAGTGTTTAAGTATTCATGTACAAACAGTAAAAAGTAACCCAAATGAATAAGTCTTGGATTCGTCAGTAATCAAAAGACAATGTACGGAAAGTAATCACAAGTAAATGATAGACGAGTTTTGATTATAAGAATGTCTTTTGAAAGCCTATATGAAAATATAACTATATATATAAATTGTGTAGGAATTATATTCCAATAATAGTTTTATCAAAAGAGTTTGTATTAAAAATAATTTTATAAGTTATATGTGTAGGATTGTAGAAAATCGAGCATTACCCATGTGTTGCTTTAGTTTGTACGTGGTGACTAAATGTCTTAATAATTAATAACCCATTGTCGTATTATTGAAATAAATTCCGTTTAGTATCATTATACATGTATTAACTAATGATTCAAAGATCAAGATTTGATTATCGTTTATTGTCCGTTTATAAAATATGTTTAGTAAGTTAGGGTATGCCATGAAATATTGTCGAACATGAGTAGACGAGTGAGTCGTGAACGAAACGTGAGGTAGGCTACTGAAAACAGGTAACTTGAGTCGATTAGAATGACGGTTCAGGTATTGTTATACTATGCCATCTTATTTGACCCACACCTTACAAACTTTATGTTTTCTTTTCAAAGTATTTTCATTGGTTATACACCATGAGTTTCAAACGCACCCTTAGGCCTGTTGGGCTCGGCACAACACACCTAGGCCCAACACATTAGCATGAATATTTGAAGCCATATTCAGTCTTAGTTCACAAGAAGAAAATGATTTTAGTTCAGTTTCAAAAAGAAGGTTTAATATTTTAACTTGTTGGTGTCACGTATAACAAAGGAAAGAGGAAACAAAAGCCTGATGATTGTTATCAAAACAAAAGAAACATAGTATTTGAAGGCCAAACTGGGGCACACCTAGGCTCGAACCTGGGACCTATGGGTTATGGGGCGTCGAGAAGGGGAGCTCAAAACAAGCACGCGACAAAAATCACAAACCAATATCTGAATGAGCACTTAACGTATAACTAAACCAAAATATTTCAAGTGGTGAACCAAGAAAAATTAAAATAAACAGTAAAACACACCCTTGTTACCTGGGACAACAACAGAACATACCCTTGTGTGTTGTTGTTGACCCGACTATAGGAACAAACAAACCTCTTTGGTGTGGTCTTGAATTGAGTACACAAATAAACCACCCTCGTTTATGTGACTATGGTATGGACCGAGACAAGTAAGCCAAACGCAACTATAACGAATACCACTTATACCGAAATAAACTAATATGCGATAAGCAAGTTTTCTATTAAGTACATTCTTATTAGCCAATGCTTAGGTTTTGGATGACGAATTTAAGGTTGCTGCCACACAAAGTTTTTAACACAAACGATTTCATTTAACACTTCTTAAACAATTTTGACTAACCAACATTTATCAATTCGCCATTACCAATTAGGGTCGTTTCAAGGTTTCATCAAAACCAACCTTTGAGTCGAATATCAATTTATTTATAAATCAAACATCACCATTACTTGCTATCACCACAGATTTGAAAATTAAGAAGAGGGATGTAGAGTTACCAAAAAAAAGATCGATTACACAAGTCGAGGAAATTAAACACAAACAAGCTTCCAAACTCGAATCAACAAGCAAACTCCCACACACCCTTGATTTTTCCAATCGTTCCAACTCTAGCACCGATTACACCTTTTCTTTGTTTTGAGTTGTAATTTGGTTTGAGTGTGTGGAGGCTTGTGACTCAGAGTTAGATATAAAATCAAATTAAACGAGATGTTTGACCTCCTCCAACCATGGTAACAGTGGATATGAAGCCGATTAAGGTAGTTGTCCCCCCACTCTTCATCCTCTTGCGCTGACATTGAAGTGGTGACAAGATGAGTCAGTTCTGTGGCCTTGTTGTTTTATGGTCACTGATTGCAGATCTGGGTTTCTCACATGGTGGGGAGAGAATGCAGAAAAGGAGAGAGAGAGAGAGAGAGTCGGTCCAGGAGCGGGGATAACGAAAAGGATAGAGGTGGTTGTTGTTTTTTTATATACGTCTTTTTTTTTTTTATATATAAAAGAAAGTGAGTGATTACATAGACGTTAGTGTGTAAAATAAAAGGTGAGTGTATGAGTAAGGTGGAACGCTTTGTGTCTTTGTTAACACTCGAGGAGATTTAAGCAAACCTCGTGTTTTATTGAGTTTTTGTTTATCTTTAGTGTGTTCCCGGGTTGGCGTGAGCGCGAAAAATAAAATTTATGAGGACACTTTTGTAAAAGTAATATAAAGACACAATTATTAATTCCGAATAACCAATATTGGATTCATGCCGTTACTAGGATGGTGCCGGTACGCGTGCGGTGTCGTTAATCAAGATAGCCTCTCGATTTTGAGTTTTAATTATGAGTAATTGCCAGAAAATAATATTCACACTTTTTCTGATAAAACAAACATTGTAGTGAGTTACTGTAAGCTACAGTATGTGGGTTAACTTCCCAAGATAGTTTTGTAAGCTCATGTATGATTAAAGAAATAGTTGGGTAATAATAAATTGACATTTATTATTTAAAATCAGATTGGAAAATTCCGGTTTGTTACAAAACCAATATCACATATTTACATTAGTGATACTAGCAGGGTACCCGTGCGTTGCAGCGGCGGGTACGTTGAAATAAAAAATTTCGATTAATAATGTATTTTAGTTTATTACGTTCTTTTTTACAATAAATTTACATATATCAAAAATTTGGTATAGCCCGTGCCCGTTCGGGCTCGAACCCGTTGGCCCATGCCTGTTCGGGCTCGAGCCCGTTTGGTCCGCGCCCGTTCGGGCTCAAACCCATTTGGCCAGTTGCCCGTTTAGGCTTGAATATTTGTATAATGTGCTTTATTATTTGCAGTAGTGAAATTTGATGCATGAATTGTGTTTATTTTAGTTGTACAATATGCTTGAGAATTTGTATTTCTTATGTAAGAGGTGTTCTAATAACTGTATTAATTGTATTTATTGATGATACGTGGGAATCGCATCAGGCTTTACCTCTCGAGAGATCTTGAGAAGCTTACAACCCCTACCAGGCAGTGTACCTGATCGTTGTAGTATAGTATAGTGACAAATACGGGGGGATTGATCGTTCAACTCAGGTATAGTGTCGCTAGGATTAGAAAGCCTAAAAACTAGGTATAGAGGTGAGGGATGATTCTTTTTGTATTTTTATATTATTATAAAGCAATTAAAAATCTCGGTTTTTGGAAGAGTGGGCGGAATTAGTTGCTAGTCAACTAACCCAATAACTAAAGATGCAATCAAAATAAAATAACAGAAATGAAAATGAATCTAATTAAACTAGTGGTGTGAACAGTAATAGGGAGAACCGTGTTTACTTAGGTTTCATTACTCCCTAGACATCTTTTACAGGTTGATAGTTTGTTACAATTGCATGGATGACGGGTTATATTCCTTAATACCAGTCGTGGGGTGGCGTACGTACTTCCCCAACTCTATAAGCTTCTACTTCACTCCTATGTCGAGCCTGCTAGAAGCTCCTAACATGGGATCATTAGAATTCGCTCATGCATTAAATACAACCATAATAACCTAGTACGCATTAGTTCATGTTTCTTAAGACGTTCAAGCATGTCACCTATGGAAGTCTGCCAGTTTTCTTAAGCCTGACATCGAAATAATTCATCCGAAACAACTATAAACAGACAATCAACCCATAATCAACATCTAGGTTTCACTACATCTAAGCAAACACATAAGAGATCTAGCCTAGCATGTTAAATTCAAGACAAGCGTAAGATATATTCAAGCAACACATAGACATATTGATTGAATTGAAAGAGTACTTATCTCAAATTGACATGAAAGGCTTCAAAGGGTAAAAACCCTTGAAAGAGCAGTAAAATTCGTGCTAGGGTTTCTCCAAAGTTACAACCTTCTTGTTCCTCTCTAATGAATGAAAATTTCAAAACTATATATAGATTTTACAGGGTGACGGCGTCAAGAAGGAATTTCTGACGCCGTCAACTCGCCGCCCATAATGATATCGGATTGCCTAGATCCAGATTTGACGCCGTCAGGTGTACTTCTACTCTGGGCCGTCACTTGAAATTGGACCATGACGGCCTATGGTGACGCCGTCATGCCCATAGTGTAAAACTCTTCTGGATCGTCACGGACTTTATCCACTTTCACCTCTTGTATTACTCTTGACGCCGTCATTAAGGAGCATGTGACGCCGTCAGGTACTGTTCCCAGCAAGGAAAATTAAGACTTTGCCGTTTTCTTCACTTTTATGCTCCAAAAATATCCAAAATGCTTCCTTTTCCAGAATTCACTCCAAAAGTACCTAAAATAACAAAAGAAACGATTTAGGGCAATATTTGATCAAATAAATTCGAATCCGGGCTAAAATGACCCCTTAAAAACGGTTTATTTTTCTCCTCATCAATTGACCAGTTAAATAATTGACTACATTAAATAGCATTAGTGTGGTATTTTGTTGTACACTATGTTTCTTGTCTTGTACGTCTAAAAATTATGTACATTAAAGTGTTGTACACTATGTTTCTTTTCTTGTAAGTAGTAGTCATTATAGTCATTAATAACATTGGTCACTTTAATAGCATTAATGTTGTAAGTCTGAAAATTACATCATGCTTATTTTGTTGTACACTATGCTTATTTTGTTGTAAATCTGAAAATTGGTTGCAGCTATTGTACATTGTACTTAAATGGTTGTAATTTTTTGTGAAGGAGTGTTTTTAATAGCATTAATGTTTTTTGATAGAATTTTGGTCTTAAAATGACATCACTCTTTATTTTGTTTTACAATATGCTTACTTTGTTGTAATTCTGAAAATTGGGTGCATTAAAGTGTTGTAAACCATGCTTAATTTCTTGTGAGTCTTAAAATTTTAGAGAAAAAGTGATTCATGCTTTATATGTAGTATAGATAATTTGTACGTATAAATTATTATCATCTGACTGAAATCAAATCAAGCTTGTATCTCACGTTCCCACATAGGCTAAAGAAATGAAAAATTCCTTACTTATATACTACATTACTAGGTCTCTACCCGTCCGATGGACGGTTTTCTCAATAGCTTAGCAAAATCGTAGAACGGTATTCTGAGTGTCAAGGACCAATACCTATAGTAGAATGCACACACTTTGCAACAGGCATATTAAATGAGTTATGAAAGAATAATGTGATCTTTCGGTTGCTTATTTAAGAAATCATAAGTAATATTAGTTAGAGTACCCTAAATAAAAAGCAACAAACATGCATTTCGAGTAAAGTACCTCCAAATAAAAAACATCAAACATCCAATTCTATTAACACTAAGAAAACATTGAAAATTGTAAAATAAGTCTAGCGAAAAAGAAATAACAATAAGAAAACATAAAAGAACAATGCTTAAACTATATATTTGACCATTCATCGGTGTCCTTCCGGTAATTACTTGATTTCATGCTCCATCTCCTTTCCCTATACATATTAAAAGAACTTGTTAGGTTGAGTTGTTAGAAAGTGAAACTAATAAATAACGTGTGATTTGAATTAATAGACTCATCGACTACTGTGATGCAACTATGTCATTCAACACATTGATTAGAACATGATCAACCGAAATGCGAGACACAATTTAGCAACATGAGTACATGTGTTATGGTTATTCTTTGGTAATCTAAATAACCATGGTTTTCCCAACCATGTCATATAACTCATGCAAAATTATTTCGGTTATCAGCAAACAAATCATACAAACTAAAAGCAGATTTACCAATAATTTTGGTAACTTCACGATAAAATAGTATCAAGAAGTAGAAGTCTTTAGTTTGGTCGTCAACAACAATAACTTCCACCATATGCTTGTTTGACATATGAGACGATAGTTAAATAAATATAGAATGTTTAGTAAAACATATTATTTAAAGTGTACAATATTACGTCACTTGTCTAGTAAAAGCATTACAACATAAACTTAATGAATCTTATTGTTACCTTGGAACAACACATTTAGTTACAATGTAGTACGCATGATTCAACCCGTGATTTGCAACAAAATTGAATTAATGAAATATACTTTACAAAAATAAAAGATTGTATTATGTACAAAACAAATATTTATTTAATTTCAATTATATATTGCCTGAGCTGATGTGAATCCTGAGTTAGCGAAGAATCTATCGGGAGATAAGTAAACATATTGTTTTCAAGTAAACACATGCTGTAGTTGATGATGTAATATTGTAAATCCATTAGATAAATGAGTTTATAACTTTGCAAGTAAATATCGGATTATGTTATTTTATTTTGGTAAAAGAGGTTATTAAAAGGATTAGAAACATATCATTGAATTATCATATGCTTATTAATGTCTATTATTGTTATAATCTTAAAGTGTACTAATAATAATAAAAAATTACCAATAATATATAGCATTGTAAAAAGGTCATTACCTTCTTATATAAAGCATAATTGTTAGAAGCATCCCCATTTAAAAACAATTTTGTTCCATATTTTGAGTTTCTCACTTTCACAATAGCTAAAAAGTTAAAGACGAATTAGAACTTTATCAGTGAAAAAAATATGATTATAACAATTACGTTAGGATATAAATAATTAATTACCGTCAATTTTGCAAATGGTTCCAAACTGAATTATCAATATTTTAGGACAATGCGTACCAGTTCCAATCAAAGACATTAACTCATGCATATAGTCATTGGATAATGTATTTTGAATCCGAGAACCTCTGCATTATTGCATATACCAATTTAATTGGTTGTTGTAGTATGGATTTTTGTACATGAGTTCATGTTGTATGATGTTTGATTCCGGATATTTTGGTTTCAAGATACCAACTACTTCTCCAATTACATCTCTAAAAGTACAAAGAACATATGTTAGCATGTCTTTATTAAAAGAATAATATGTGTAAGGAAAAAATATCCATGTTACGAACTACTTATATTGCACGCAAAAAATGTCTATGTAAGGAAAAATAAAGTAACATAATAACCTTAGAGCATCAGATAACGATCATATACCATGTGCCTTAAAACTATCAATCGCAAAAACATGGTTCACAAAGTTGTGAAATTACCTCAACTTCAATGTTATTTCAAATATCCCATTTTAAGCTGGTGTTTGTGATTGCTTATCTAAGGGCCTATTTCTTTATTTTAAGTAAGATAAACACTTAAAAATAAGCATGTTGGTATAAGCAATCCCAAACACCCTCTAAGTCTTCAGTACTTACATCCTCATAATTGTGATTACCAAACTATACGCTATACTTACTAACATATCATAGAGCAACATATCATCATGTGACTAACAAATCTCAATAAAACAAAAACGATGATATTTAAACAAAATGAATCAAAAAAAGGCTCGTCATATTTGAAACTAAAGTTCGTTGGTGTATTATAAAAACATGAAAGGCACATCATCTTTGAAACTAAAGGCTCATCGATTAAAAATACGAAAGTCAATATGCCTACTTACACTATAACTTGATACAAACGTACAATGTCTCTCCTCGCAATAGAAACGATGTCGACTTTCAAAAAACATTCAACACATTTTGAGAGACAAAGAAAAAAACGATAAAAGCATAAGGGGCTCAAACACCACTATTGGTTTCTTCTCAAAGATCAAGCAAAGATGAGGCTAGCCCAACAAAACTGCACAATTAAAACATCTTTAATCAACATTGGGTATTAAATATACCAATTACTGTTAATCACACGTATTGAATGCTATAACAGGAGACTTACATTGCCTCTGATATTTTTTGTGAAACCATACTGATAGCCTTCAATGGTCTGCTATAACTAACGTTCAAAACTAATGATAGTTTTCAAAGTATAAAAACCATAAGTGTGCATAAAAGAAGGTTCTTTGCCATAAGATCACTCCAATATTTAAACAAAAGAATGACTTGATAGATGAAATTGATCATAGATGAACCAAAAATTTAATAATTTTAACCAATCAACAACTATCATCATATAAACATTAAACAACTGACAATTTCCGTTTTGCCCCCCCCCCCCCCCCCCAGAAATTTAACCTCGTCAAATTAAGCTTATCCGAACACCTTCAAATAAGCTTACCCAAACACCCCCTAATGAGTTACTCGACATTAAAAGACAATATAGATGAACCGAAAATTTAACCAAATTAGAAAGAGCAAAGCAACATACCTCTTGAATATGTATGAGAGCAGAAACTTCCTTGAAAGAGGTTGGCCTTTGTTAAAGAAAACTGAGACGAATATGCCAGCAACTAAGTTTCAATTAAGAAGATGATACAAATCACAAAATACAACATAAAGAGTCTCACAAATATGCCAACAGAATAGAACATATTTTGATACAATTCGACTAAGCATCACTAAATTTTGTTGCTAAGTGAATACGCTATAAAAGGATAATTCAAATATGTGGAACTACAAAGCAAATTAATTTTGTTTCAATACAATAGAATAATAGTAATATTGTATGCATGTATGACTCGTATCAAATGGATACTTTACCAAGTTTGCAACCCTCAAAACATGAAGAGAACAACCAAAGCTTATATGAACTACATACAGTGCGGGGCATTAAAAATATCAAAAATGCATCTCCGAAATCCGCAACAATACCAACTTGACTACGGGCCCATTGGTCAAATTTTATGAAAATGTCATATCCAAGAAAGATACTATAGTAAAGTATCAAAACGCTAAAGTATGAGATATTATCGACAAATATGTACACATCTTAATCCTCCAATTCTATAAGCAAAACTTTATATACATCGTGAAGAAAATAACACCAAAAAGATCCTACTGTAAAAACTCTTCGACTTAGAACTGCAAATATTTTCATCCCATGAAATGGTACTACTATAAACATCAAAGTCGCATGGTATCTCACCTTTAAGTACTATATATTTTCATCCCCTCTACAATTAAACTCATATGAGCTCTGCAATCCAATAGCCATTTTCACAATACCAAATCATAATACAGACTATGATTATGATCTTAAATTTAGAAAGAAATTAACAAATGAATGAATGAAATACCTATACCAATTACCTATGATAATTTTAATTGACATAATCTCACAAAGTTATTTTAGTTTGACCAATAACAAAACATTATTTTTTATTCTTTTGTCTATATGAAGTTTAGCAAATACCGAAGTTTTTATTCCATCACCTGCACAAAGAGGTAGAATAGAAAGACTAATGGATACTTAAATTTATTTTAGCAAGGAAAACTGAAATAGGTATGTTTAATTGGATTTCAAAATCAAACAGTCAATGCCTCATTAAACTCGATCAAATGACATGAGCAATAACGAAATAGCCATCTAATTTAGTTATTCATGTGCTCAAGTCTCAACATAAAGAAAAGGTTTATCTATACATAGTTACATACTATTAAAATATGGGTATATTACTAAATTTAACGGATCATTTGTATATGTGTTTATCTATACATACTATTAAAATATGATATATATATCTCTACGAACAAAACTCTGTTCACATTAGTCATATTCATAAACACATATACAAAGAAATTTGTTCGAACACAAACCTGATACATCTTAAATGAAACTAACAAAAATTTTACCTACAAAGACTCTTTACGGCTTTAAGCCAAGCACACTTTCTTGTGAAACCTGAAAAAACCATATTATAGTCATTAGAAACACTTAGAATGAACAAACTGCTAAGTTGTGTGGTACTGTTTTCCATTTCTCACTTTAAAGTTTAATCAAGAACGTATTGATAAACTATTGAGGAAGTACTAAGTGTTAATCAATGCAGCCATTTAATATTGTTAAACACCCTAAATAGAAACCTAGTATCAACTAAAATTGACGTTAACTAACACGTACTATCAAACTACTTGCAGCGTCCAAAACACGTATTCAAAAAAGTGGTTACCAAAATATGAAAAGGAATAATCATTGTTGCACTAAATAAGGTGGGGAATTTTTACGTTGCCCAAAATACTACAACCAAAAGCTGAAATGATCCGTTAAATTTAGTAATGACTTGAACTAACCTTTCCCTGCAATCACACCTCTTATTAGTTGCACAAATGATGCGTTAAATCTAGTAATATACCCATTGTCATGTTGATGCACAATACATCCACCTCTTAAAAGTTGCTCTTCAAAATCCTTTTAACCATTGCCTGATTGATGCATCCCATTTGGCGGTTTGGCCATATTTTAAAGCTTGATTTCTCAGAAAAAAAGATCACAAAAAAGGCTAACTATCCATTATCAAATGGAGAACACCGAAAACAAAATTTCTTGAAAATATAAAACGTTTAAAACTATTGACCTAGTCTTTGTCACTGGAAACAACCACAATTTTGACCATAACGAACATTGTTGACAAAACCAGCACTTAACTATGATGATCAACAAAACATTCTAAAAGTTGTCAAAATACTATGAAGTGTATACTTTCTTCATGATTTATTTGAAAAAAGTATATCATGTTAACAAATTCATCTAACCCATTATATTAAAAACCAACTACTTATAACAAAGTTGAAATGGAATGATGAATACTATGTCCACATATGCAGCCAGGTGTTGTGCTAAGTCAGTCAGAATTTCGAAACTTTGCGCCAGGCGGCAAAAGAAGTAATATCAAACATCAATATACCCAAAAGAATGAGCTTAAAGACAACGTTCAAAATTCTTAATGAGAACTTACCTTTCAAGTTTAAAATCAAAATCCTCAGGAATATTTGAATATATCTGCAAATGTAATTTGCACACTTTAAAGTTAAAATTACTGATTTACACTTTCACATAAATACTACCTGTTGATGCTATTCATTTAGGTCCATAAGAATTCCTTATTTTGTATCTCTTTACTGGAAGGCGATTTACGCAATTTAAAATGGTTTCTATTCATTCAAGAAAGATAACATCCACATAAACAATGAAAATAATGCAAGACGATACACACCTGGGCAGAGGATATCGCATGTGCATTTAGATTAGGATCAATGATATAGCAGATTACAAGCAGGTCATCCCCCTGATAAAAGCAAAACAATAGACCATTATCAGTGAGTATGTGGTATTCATATGAAAGCTTATGCAGATCAAAGGAGGGTTATCTTTAGGCTTATATATAAGACAATGGGGAGAGAGAAGGAAGACAAATCAAAACACAACTTGTAAAGCAAAGTTGAGCACTCAACATGGTTAATTGAAGACTTAAGTTTATGCTTACCATTTAGTAGTTTAGTATCCCATACCTTGGTACAATACACTCAACTTTAAAAACTATGATAACAAAATATGGAATTTTGTGTTCACTCATTTAAGATTCAAAATATGATCTAACAATATCGATAATACACGTGAAATCAGACCACGTGGACTTTTGATTATTTGAATTTGTCCATAGATGAGAATGGAGATCAAGTTCAAGCACATGGTGTGGTGCCATATCTAGTTGAAACATTCTAGTAACTATAGGAAAAGTTGAACCTTTTATTCAAAAAAATAAACTATTTTATGACGATAAAAAGATAGTGTTAACCGGTTATAAACTTGTCTAAGCACTACATCAGTAAGATACTAAGATTAGATGTGTTTTTGATTGAAATGATACATGTCATACATCAGTAACTATAAAATAGTAGCAATAGGGGGAATTGCTTATTTTATGCTTATATGCTTATTTTTAAAAACACGATTTTGTGTTGTCCAAATTGCTTCTTCAACTTATTAGCCAATTAAAATTATGTCGGACACTTTAACTTGTGAAAATGTAAGTGCTTTTAATGCAGATTAGTAGTAATATATAGTGGTTGGAAGAAATTGTATCTCTTTATTTTCGAGTAAATAAGCATTTTAGGGATGTTTTGGATTGCTTATCAAATTGCTCATCTACTACAATTATAAGCATGTTCCGACCTATTTAACTCACGCTAAACTACACATTTGATTTATAAGTGAGCAAATAGGTTAAATAAGCAAATCCTAAACACCCTTTAACTTATATCCAATAATCAGTATCATCATTTTAACTACAAATAAATTTTATCCCTACTTACAACACATAAATAATTCATACATTTTACCCTTTTGATAAGCCATAACCTTTATCTGGAAAATGAAATTGTGACATATTATCATAACAGAACAAACGCCTTACCCGTACTGGTGAAAATTTTCATATTATCTTTTCAACTCATCTATGTAAGCTTCCCAAAGCATGCAACAAATATTGAACCCTTTGCATTAAAAAAAAATTGGCTCAAATTGCCCACCTCTAAGAATGTTTAGAAGATCATGAAAAATCATAACCATTTATGAGATTATGTCAATAGCGCTTAAGTTAATATATATTTGAAAAATGCAACTTACTCATTACATTCTTCCACTTGTTCGTCCTTCAACTTTTTTCCGAAAGCAGCCATTCTTTACTGCACAATTTATTGCAACCAATACATTCACAAACTTGCTTCCTTATGCCATTTGATGGTACAATTAAAATGCAAGATCAAGCATAATCACAAACCAAAGCTCATTTAGTATAAATTTTGAGACCAACGGGTCCAATTTCTCTTCCAAGACAGTAAGTTCTGAAATAGTGTTGTTGCAAAATCACTCTAAAATTGAAACTAAATTTGTTGATTTATTTCTGACAAAAAACCTTACTCCCACACGCGTTATTTGTTTACTTGAATGACTCAAGCATACATAAAGAAGCAGATTCCCTTATATGGTTCTTACCGATCTTTCAAACACCCTGTAGTCCCCCTACTTGTGCTTTTCAACTTTTTCAACTCAATCCCGCACCTTGTTCCAGAACATTAATCGATTCAATTCTCCTGTAATGAAAAACCTGCAAGCCTCAACAACCTGATATTGAAAAGAATACGATTTTAGAAGCAGTTTCAGTTACAGAAACTAAATCACTAATTGTAAAAATAAAACCCTAAAACTTACCCTAAACGGATCTTTAGTCACTTATGGAGATTCAACAATACAACCTTATAAGATACTAATGGTAATTTGATTAGGGTTGATTCTTGAAAGCAGTTTGGGATTTGAGATTGGAAAGTTAGTTTCTAGTGATGGGAGAGGTGATACTCCTGAAAGAAGTTATACAGATAATATAAAGAAACGTGGGTCAGGAATGGTAAGAAATTCACGGGGAAACAGCCACGTCAGAAAAAAGTGACGTGTTTAGTGTTTTATTGTGCCACGTACTGTTTTAATATCCTGTTTTAGTGAAGTTATAGATAGATAGAATAGATATAAGGACCATTCATGGCAAGATTAGTGTTATGTTTTCAAGCACGTAAGTCTAATTATGTTGATTATAAAACTAAAAACATCAACATCGTGGCTCTTGCTTGAGAATTAATGTAAACTCTACGATTTTTAACTTTTAATTTATATTTTAACTTGGGCTTTTGCACTCACAAGTCATCATACTTTTCAAAAATATTCATAATAGGTTATTGTAATTTATTTTATTCACATTACTAGTTACTAGCAGGGTCCTGCGCGATGCAGTTACGGACACCCTGTAATTTAATTTTTTTGGATAATAATTTATTTATTTGTACGTTTATTAGTTTTTTATGACAAAAGTTTGATGAAATTTTGCTTAGTTTATATTATTTTATTTATTTATTTATTTATTATTATTATTATTATTATTATTATTATTATTATTATTATTATTATTATTATAATTTTAGTAGTTTGCTTGATTTGTACAATATGTGAACATATTTTAGTTTACTATGTTCTTTTTGACAATAAATTTACGGATATCAAAAATTTCGATTAGCTCGTGTCCGTTCGGGCTCGAGCCTGTTGGCTCGTGTCTGTTCGGGCTCGAGCCCGTTTAATCCGTGCTCGTTCGGGCTCGAGCCCATTACCCGTTTGGGCTTGAATATTTGTATAATATGCTTTATTATTTGTATTAGTGACATTTAATGCAGGAATTGTGTTTAAGTTGGTTGTACAATATGCTTGATAATTTGTATTTCTTATGTAAGGGGTGTTTTAATAAGTGCATTAATTGTATTTATTGACCAGTTAATTAATTGTATTTAATATACATAATAATTTATTTATTGTATTTAATGTTAGTATTAATTGTATGCTGTAATTAAATATGAGGGGAATTTATATAAGTAGCATTTGTGTTTGAATCACTTGTACTTTAAGCTTATTAACTTGTAAGACTTAATTTTAAGTATTCTAATATTAGAAAACCTTCATCCATTATAATATAGTATGATAATTCTAGTGCACGTATGAATCAAGTTTATTTTAAAATTTTAGTTTAATATGCATACACATAAGAATTTACTTTCTTTTTAATTGAACAGCGGAATTATATTAAAAACTAGCAAGAAACTAGAAGAACACTTACCTGTGTTTAATGTTTTGTGGTTGTGATATAAGTACAACTAATAATTATGCACGGCTTTTACATAATTTTTTTTTATTATGTATTGATATTGTTGAGGATGAAAGATTTAACTCTGCCAACTGACATGAATGTTGAGGTTGATGATGTTGTTTAAATTTAAATATTGAGATCATGGTGTACGCGATATGCAAGCTTAATAGAACATACTGACCGTTGATGAAGTTAAAATATATAATTTTTTTTAATATTTTTTTCCAGATAAAATACGAATTACATGAGTCGTTGTGATAAATAAAATCACGTACTTATTTCCAATTCACATTAATAACCCGTACTTACATTTGATATCTATATTCCCGTTAATAATAATGTAGGTGTTGCACGCATGGGTAAAACTTATAAGCGAGAATTTCATATATATCCTAGCAAAACTCCAATATTACATCAATATCCTAGTAAATAGTAATATTACGTCAATGTCCTTCAAAACTTTTGTAATACACATTTATATCATTTTTTTCAATTAAAATTAAATAACTTTATTTTCTAAAACAAAGTAATATTACGATTTTACCCTTATCTTTTTAATCAAATTACTCAAAACATATGTTTTCTTCCACAATGGGATCCTTCTTTCTATGTTGGGAAAATTGTCCAGAAATGCATCTAACTTGCCACATTTTCTTTTTATATACAATGAACTTTTTTTCCTATTGTATACACAAACTTTCTTAATCTTTCTATTGTATACATAAATCTGACGTGGCATGGAGTTAATTACATAAATTTACATGATTGTCCCTGTGGCTCAAAACAATTACACCATTCGTCCTTGAAACAATTACATAAAAGGTCCCTGTAGCTCAAGAGTTAAAACATTTGCATCGTTAGTCCTCATTGATTAAAATATTTGCATCGTTAGTTCTTATTGACTATTAAGTTAAAATATTTGCATCGTTAGTTCTTATTGACTATTAAGTTAAAATATTTGCATCGTTAGTCCTCACTGCCACCCACCGCCACCACCATCGCCACCGCCCACCACCACCGCCGCCGCCCACCACCGCCACCCACCAACACCCACCGCCACCACCCACCGCCACCACCACCACCTCCACCCACCACCGCCACCACCACCTACCACCACTACCACCACTACCACCCACCTCCACCTCCGCCACCCATCACCCACACCCACCACCTACCAACACCACCGTCACCACCCACCACCGCCACCACCACCCATCACCACCACTAACACCACCATCACCATCGCATCTACCCACCACCACCCACCATCACCACCACCACCCATCGATACCACCACCAACCCACCACCGCCACCACTACCCACCACTACCCACCACCACCACCATCCACCTCCACCTCCGCCACCCACCACCCACACCCACCACCTACCAACACCCACCGCCACCACCCACCACCGCCACCACCACCACCCATCACCACCACCAACACCACCATCACCACCGCATCAACCCACCACCACCCACCATCCCCAACACCACCCACCGCTACCACCACCAACCCACCACCGCCACCACTACCCACCACCACCACCACCCACCTCCACCTCCGCCACCCACCACCCACACCCACCACCTACCGCCACTACCACCCACCGCCACCTACCAACACCCACCGCCACCACCACCCATCACCACCACCAACACCACCATCACCATCGCATCCACCCACCACCACCCACCATCACCACAACCACCCACCGCTACCACCACCCACCACCGCCACCACTACCCACCACCACCACCACCCACCTCTACCTCCGCCACCCACCACCCACACCCCACCACCTACCAACACCCACCGCCACCACCCACCACCGCCACCACCACCCATCACCACCACCAACACCACCATCACCACCGCATCAACCCACCACCACCCACCGTCCCCACCACCACCCACCGCTACCACCATCAACCCACCACCGCCACCACTACCCACCACTACCCACCACCATCACCACCCACCTCCACCTCCGCCACCCACCACCCACACCCACCACCTACCGCCACCACCACCCACCGCCACCTACCAACACCCACCGCCACCACCCACCACCGCCACCACCACCCATCACCACCACCAACACCACCATCACCACCACATCCACCCACCACCACCCACCATCACCACCACCCACCCACCACCGCCACCACTACCCACCACTACCCACCACCCACCTCCACCTATTGACTTTTAAAGTTATTTTGTTTCGACTTTGACCTTAAATTATTTCATTTTTGTTAACTATGGTTTTGATTGTTTGGCAAGTAAGTTTATTTGCTTAAGTCTAGTATCATACAAAGCTTAAACAAACTTATACTCCCTCCGCCCACTATTGACTTTTAAATTCATTTTGTTTCGACTTTGACATTAAATTATTTCATTTTTGTTATGTAATATTTGATGAAAATTTTACCAATGAATATACATTTAAAACTCAATCAATTTGTATATTTTGTATCAAATATTACATAACACAAATAAAATAATTTATAAACGGTGACACTTTATATGTTGAATGTTTAGATAACTGGTACGAAATGAGCTAAAGTAATATGTTGAATGTTTAGATAACTAGTTGCATTATATTTTATAAACGGTGACACTTTATATATACATTTCTTCTCGAAATGCCACATTATGTAATTTCGTCCAGGGTCCTCAAAATTTACAAAAATTCATAGACGGCCATGTAACTAATTATATTATAACTATACTTATTAAAATTTACTATAATAATTAAGTGTGCTGTCTTAATATTTTAGAACTTATATTTTAAAAAGTTTCAAACTGCTTTATAAAAAGTTTTAAACTGTTGTATGAGCACGGATAAAAACATATGAAAACGTGAGAAAAACGGAAGAAGCGGATAAAAACATGAGAAAAATGAATGAAAACGTATAAAAACGGACGAACACTGATAAAAACCTATGAAAACATGAGAAAAACGGACGAAAATGTAAGAAAAACGAACGAAAAGGGATAAAAACATATTAATAGTCAATGAGGACTAACAATGCAAATATTTTAACTCCATGAGGACTAACGATGCAAATATTTTAATTCAATAGTCAATGAGGACTAACGATGCAAATATTTTAATGTAAGAATAGTCAATGAGGACTAACGATGCAAATATTTTAACTCAATAAGAACTAACGATGCAAATATTTTAACTCAATAGTCAATGAGAACCAACGATGCAAATATTTTAACTCAATGAGGACTAACGATGCAAATATTTTAACTCTTGAGCTACAAGGACCTTTTATGTAATTGTTTCAAGGACGAATGGTGTAATTGTTTTGAGCCACAGGGACGATTCATGTAAATTTATGTAATTAACTCCTTGCCACGTCAGATTCATGTATACAATATGAAGATTAAGAAAGTTCGTGTATACAATAGGAAGATTAAGAAAGTTCGTGTATAAAATAGGAAAAAAAAATTCATGATATACAAAAGTAAAAGGTGTCAAATTAAATACATTTCTGGACAATTTTTCCTTCTATATTATATTGATTTATCCTCTTTTCTATACAACTTGTTCATCATTATAATAATTTCTAAATTTGTGGTACAGTAGTCAAGCACGTAATACTCCATATCCCAATGGATGCATACATATAAAAAAATAAGGGTTACAATACTTCACATGGTATATTCTAATTGAAATAAAATTAGAGTATCAAAGTACAGTAGCAAACTTTCCAACAATTTTGGTATTCGTTGACTGAAGAGAAAGAAATGGACTCTTTAGTTTCTACTTTTTAAATCGAAACCATACACACGAAGGGAACCAAATAGAAAGTCGAGCTCGATTTTGGAACATCTGAAAAAACCCAATCAATATCGAATCATTATTCAACAAGTAAAATTGTATCATACGTTTTTTAGATGCGGAAATGATATTAAAAGGTATTATACTTGCCACAAATTTATCGAATGAGTAATGAACTATATTTTTTTTTTATTTTGAGGGTAATTTTCTTTCAAAATCATCATCTTTAGGGTATTTTGTAAAAATTTTGGACAATTTTGGGCAAAATTGTCCAAAATTTTTACAAAATACCCTAAAGATGATGAATTTAAAAGAAAATTAACCTCAAAATGAAAAAAAAAAATAGTTCACTACCCATTCGATGAATTTGTGGCAAGTATGTTACCTTTTAATATCATTTCCCCTTTCTAGATTATGGATGGTGAATAATGGACCACACCGAGATTACCACGAAATTGAGGCTCAACTGAAGGGTAATAAGGTAATATTATTTTAGACTAATATTTAAATAAGATCTTCTAAATTAAAATGATTTTATTTGTACATTTGGATATATTTGAGTATTACGAAAGTTTGCAAAAATATTGACGTAATATCAAAATTTACAAGTTTATTCATGTAATATGAGTACTTATTGAACGCATATAGTAAAGAAAAATAATTTTTGATATCTTTACTTAAACTCATAAAAGGAATAACATGAGTCGTTATTCGTATACGCACAACCTCGTGTATTTATCTAAATACTACATCCGTCCCATAAAAACTGTCCAGTTTGACTTTTCAGAGTCAAACTGGTTCAACTTTGACCTTATCTATTTTTGTGGGTATTATATAATACTTGATGAAAAATATATGAATGGATTGAGTTTTAAGTGTGTTTTTCATTGATATAATTTTTCATCAAGTATTATATAACATATAAAAAATATTTAAGGTCAAAGTTGAACCAGTTTGACTCTGAAAAGTCAAACTGGACAGTTTTTATGAGACGGGGGGAGTACACAATAACTCGTGCTTTTATTTTGACATTTATAATCATTTGCACACACATGTTGTATTTTTATACATATATGCCCTATTTTTAAAATATAAAGTTTATGGGGTTTAAAGCCTGAGAGTTTATTTGTTTTATTTTTTAAAGTTATTAAAAAAACATGATAACTTATAAGTTTTTTTGTTTTTTTTCTCTCTCTCTCTCGCTCTCTCTCTCAACACACCTTATGAGGCTTGAACCCACAACCTCTAGGTTGGTGGGAAACTCACATACCATTAGACCAAAAGCTTTGAGTCATAAAAACTTTAAGTACACTTAACTCCATATAATTTACTTAAAATTCAACCACTAAAGTTTTTTAATTACCTTATTTAGTTATTTTTCTAAGTTTTTGTTTTTACAAATTTGACACCCATATTTTTATGTTTTTTTTATCCACCAAATTTCTCCCTAAAATTTTGGAAAATGATCGGGAGACTTAATATATGTGCCTAAATTTAGGCCTAAACATAGGTGGTATGATCCTGATGGTTTGTAAAAAAGTAGGTCCCTTAGCTGCAACTATCAGGATGATGCCAGATAGGTTTGTGAAAATCTTTAAGTACAACTTTAGGCCTCCAAATCACAACTCTAAATTTTTTTGACCAATTACTTTTGATTTTCAATTAGGTAATAAGAATGCTCAATTTTGCCATGTGTCAAAATAGAGCAACTTTATTGACATAATTTTTTCTTGATAAGATTATTTTAGCAAAATACTTTTGAAATAATGTAATTCTTTTATGAGAAAATTACTAAAATAGACCTCTCGACTTATCACTTTCTAGACCTGAAATTCTTTAAATTCCAAAATAGACCGAAGGAGACTCATTTTTTGGGCAACTTGAGTCTGCGTATGACACGTGTCCTTAACTAATCGGAAAAAGATTAATTCACATATCGCAAGTGGACACTTGTCGACTAATGGTTGAGTTGTACAAATTGCCGAGTCGCTTGGTCTATTTTGCACTTTTGAAAATTTTAGGTATGAAAAGTGAGAAGTCGTAGGGCGACTGGTCTAGCTTGGTAATTTTACCTTCTTTTATCTATACTATGTACAAAAGAAAAACGGTCAAACCTTGAAAAGTGAAATGTTGAAAGTCAAAGATGATAGAAATGTATAGTGTAATTAATACTCTTATTAAAACACACCATTACTTAAATGTACAATAATTTATTCACATTGTACAACCAATTAAAAGCATATCTACCAAATTAAAAACAACTAATTAAAACACCTCTTACTAAAAAGTACAATAAAATTTTAACAATGTACAATTTAAACAAACTACAACATAATCCAAAATATAAAATAAATAAACACACTAATTAATGTTATTTTACAAACAGCCTAAAATGAAAAGTACATGTTATTATACATATTATACAAATTAATGAAACACCCAAAGTTTCAAACAAGCTAACAAGTTGATGGTACATATAATTTTGAAAACCGGACCAGACCAACGGGTTCAACCGGGAACCGGTGTTGCCACCGGTTCGGCTAACCAATAAAAGCCATTTGAAAACGAATCAGAGAGGACCCGTTAAAACTGATACAAACTGGTGAATCAGGTCTCATCAAGATCTATTTCTCAGGTTAATCGTCACAGGGTACCCACCGCCGCAACGCGCGAGTACCCTACTATACTATATATAAAGGAAAAACTAAAAAGTAAAAAGTGAAAAGTTGAAACTTAAAAAAAAATGTTGAAAACATATATTTCAAAAGAAAACTATTAATACATATAGAAAACCGAGTTGACCCAGGACGCTTCAAACCGGCGAGTTGACCCGGTTTATTTTGACCCATTTTCTACCCAACCCGTCAGGTTGAGTCGGTTTAAATCGACCCGTTTTTCGACCGAAACGGTTCAACCGGTTGAATCACCCGGGTCGAACCGGGTTTCAAAACAAACTTTTATTATTTTTCGCTTATAAATGATAAACTTTTTTTTTAACACAAAACGATCTGTCGATATAAAATTCCGTTGCTATGCACGGGTACTCGTCTAGTTATATAAATCGTTCTATTTTTTGATTTGTTTCGTTTATGTAACTAACTATTTAGTAGTCTTCTAATAAAACCATAATCATATCATCGTTGTCAAGTCCAACATAACAATAAACATTTATCTATTGAAAATTTCTTGTGCATATGGACAACATCAATATTAACTCAAAAAATAACGGTAAACATATTTTAAGAAACCCATTTCGCTCTTGGTTTCATTCCAATCTCTAAATGTTTTATCGATCTACCTGAAGTTAGCTAACCTGTACCGTACAATACCATATTTATTATGCAGTGACATTTTATAAAAATGAATTAAAGGGTGGCTCTAGGTCTCTAACTCTATTGCATTTATGAGTTTGGTCCTTTAAGGTACCTTTCAAGCTGATCCATATGTCATCCATGTGACTCACTGTCTCACCATAGAGGTGACTCGGGCATAACATTGGTGATTTGAGCCCTCTTGGTTGCCTACATTCTTACATAAGATATCAAGAGATTTACAACTTTGTCCTACCAATGTACTAACTCGATCACAAGGTAACAACAAATGTGTGTCACCAGAATTATCCTAAATTGAAAGATGTGTTACCCTCACGAGTCCTAAAAAAGAAAAAACTCACCAAAACCACAGAATTTTGAGTCTGGTCCACATAACCCAAACTATTGATGTTTTCCAAAGGATAACTTGATTTCCGATGAAATGCTTCTTTCAGAAAGAAAAAAAAAATGCCAAGAGATGTTTTTCATATAAAAAATATCTTAAACATACTTGCCGAGCATAACTCTTCAATTGTCACATAAACAAAGGAAGTACACTTATACGTAATCACAAAGATACGTGTTGCTCGGCCACCATCCTGCAACAATCAATTTTTGAACCCAGAATACGAAGTGGATACCTCTTTGAGAGATCTAAGGAATTGCAAAGTGAGAAAAACACAAACTCTGAGTTATAGTGTCTTGCTTAGAAGTACAATACGATTTGACCGATTATACCCGTTCCTCATTAACTTCACGGACATGTTATTCAAGAAATACAAAACGAGTTGCATTATCGCCAATTTTCCACGACCACAACCAAACAAAAAAGAACGAAAATATGAGAATAAACCCATATGAGGATTTCTGAATCCAATAGCGTCGTCATTTAATAACCGTATTAAACAATGACACCCTATAATCAAAGTGGCTTCCAAGTACAAACACTATATAAGTATGTAACGAACAAATAAATGTTATATAGAAATGCAAGTCAACATTTAGGTATGTACATTATTTGATCAAAACTAGTCCAACTTAGCATCCCACATAGGTTAAAGAAGTGAAAATCTTTCTTGTTTATATAGTATAGAGAATGAAGATCACACATGTCTAGAATATTACTATATTCTCGGGTATGAGAGTTGATGAAGTTGATTATAAAATCAAAAATTTCAAACTTCTTCAATTTTCATGTCTTAGAAAATGAATATAATTCTTGACATTTTTAGTATTTGTTGTCCCTTAAAAACATAGGTAATTTAAAATATTTATTACAAATTTTCTCCATATGTTTATATAATACAATCAAGAGCAAATGAAAAAAATAATACTATTAAAAAATAACGCAAGAAATTGTGGAAAAATTAATAAATCACAAATACATTTTGTTACATCGATTTGTACTTTGTATTAGTAAAAGGGTTTTTTTTGGTTTTTTTTTTTTTTTTTTTTTTTTTTTTTTTTCAATACAAAAATGATGATTCATTAAATTTATAAATTAATTCAAGACTTTTAAACTCCGGTAAGATTTTGCATATATGGTGCATCAACGGGTCTCTTGGATCATGAATTTGTTTCTAATCAACTAAAAAAAATGCAAAAATAAAAATAGTAAGAAAACATGATTCAAGGTTATAAATTACATTTTGATTATGATTTCTCACATTTCTTAGTTTATCACCGGAACTAGATTTATCTATCTATCTAAAATAACAAAACCATAACTATACCATCAATAGAAACGTTTCACCGCAACTGAACTTACCTTACCCCTACAATATGTACAACCACATTGATTATGCAGTGACATGTTAAAAAATATGAATCAAGGTGGTTGTACATATTTGGACAGCTCCTTGGCGCAAGGTAAGTTCAATGTGGTTGTACAGGAAAATATGATAAGTGTGAGGCCATCCATGTTCTTATTTGGATTCTTGCGCCAATGATCTCCTTAAATTTTCATTAATCAAAATACGAAGTGTTATAGACAGGAAAATACAGTTTATTTATTTATTTATTTATTTATTTTTTATCTTAAGTGTCGAATACATGGCCAGCCTCAGCAAAGCGGGATGTTCCCGTAGGCTAACTCGATCAGACACACAGAAGAATAGCCAACAATTTAACTTTTTTTTATTCTCATTTTGAGAAACTGGATTTTGAATGTTGCACAAAGTATTTTTGTTAGCTAACCCAACAGTTCAATCATCGTGTGAAAACGGCAAAAGAAGCTAAACCCAACAGTCCAATCATCCCTACTGTATAGCGCCATGCGGCCTATACAAGTATACTACAAATTAGGTTGTGGTTCCATGTGACGCTCTATTGAACACATATGACTTAATACTTTAGGCTTCTAAATTGCATACAGCTTAGTCATGCACAAGGTGCCATTCACACTTATCCACTGATGTCATCTATATGACTTAACAAATGAATCGACTAGGTTGATTCCAGACAACCCTCTTGGTTGCCTATATTTCTAGAGAAGATATTAAGGGGCTGTTTGATAAAATATAATGATTTAACGCTGAATGAGTCATATGCTCTGAATGATTTAAAGGCTCTGAATTAAATTGGTTCTGAACGAAAACATGTTGTTTGACAACTGTTTTGAATAAATATATTCAACTTTCAAGAATTACTATTATAATCTTGTGTGATTAATTACTTTTATTTTTATTATATTTTTTATGATATTTTTGTAATTAAACGTATTGCCTTGGTATTTAATAGATAACATGTAGGGCTGGCATAACAGGTTACACGAACCTGTTAAGACACGAACCTGTTAAGGTCAAACACGAACACGACCTGTTAGCTTATCGTGTCATTTTTCTCAAACACGAACACGACACGAAAATAAACAGGTTAACCTGTTAAGAACCTGTTAACATGTTTAGTGTTTCTTTTTTTCTTTTCTTTTCTTTATTTATTTTTTTTTTTGCCAAAAACAAATTAAATTAAATTGAGTTTAAGGATTTCACCAACATCACCATTATTCCAAGCCATCACAGATTCGGTTATGATTTCTTGAAAAAACCCATCACAGATTCATAGGAGAATATAATTTCCAGAATATGAATCGACTCAAATAAGGTTATAAGCCAAAAAAAAAAAAAGGCTTAAACAAACACCCTCACAGATTCGTTTGTGAGATATAAAAAACCCATCACAGATTCACCAACATCACCATCTTCCAAAATGAGCTATAACCTTTTTTTGGCTTATAACCTTAAGGATTTCACTATACCATTGTTAATTTGTTATTGGATTCTATATACGGAGTATTTTTTTTCTTTTGACAACATCACCAACATCACCAAATAAAAACATAAACCAAAAGACTAGACATATTCACACATAACAGTAGCAGAATCCATAAAATCAAAGAAAAAAAAATCAAAGATGAGATGATCGGTTCGAACAAAAGAAAAAAAAAAAACCCATCACAGGTTCGAACAAAAGAACACCCCATTGATTTCTTGAAGCCTTTGTCTTGATTTCTTGAAAAAACCCATCACAGATTCGTTTGTGTTTGAGTGATTGATTTACTTGCGTTTGTGTTTGTGTTTGAGTGATTCGGTTATGATGATGGTCTTGATTTACAATAATCGGTTATGACAATAATCTTAGTGGGAGAGAATGAGATAAGGAGGTGTAAGATGTAAAGACTAAAGATGGGGCATGGGGGCGGACAAATAATATTTAGGGTTAGGATTTTAGAACTTATTTATACAATATCATAACAGGTCACTAACAGGTCTTAACAGGTCTGACCTGTTAAGACACGAAAATTAACAGGTCTGACTTGTTAAGACACGAAACCTGTTAAGGTCAAACACGAAACCTGTTAAGAACATGTCGTGTCGTGTCGTGTTAACAGGTTTCGTGTCAAAATTGCCGGCCCTAATAACATGCAACTTTTGAGATTGAAAAAAATATATATATAAAAAGAAATCGATAAAATTTGTTTACGAGATAGGAGTACATCACGTGTTAAAAAGTAAAACAAGGTGACAGTGACATCAGTATATTAGTAAAACATTTATTTGATTGCAACAAATTAAATATTATTAAATTAACAGTATAGGATATAGGGCGCTGCTAAAGATAGTTTTGTTTCTGAATGATTTTGCATGTGATTTGTCCTTAGCGGTTCAAAGCTTAGTGGCATGGTTCAGTTGTAGAAATTTTTTTATCAAACACCTCCACGCTGACCGACTAGGATTTGTCAGCTGGATGAGGCCCATTCAAAGGTTATCAAACAGCCCCTAAGAGACATAGGGACACTTATAGAACATCATAAATATCAGGGTTATGGGTCTTGCTGGAATATGCAAATATCACGGTATCTTCACTCAAACCAATTTGATTAACGAAGAAAACAACGTAAATTACACTTTCGTATGGTCATCACTCTGTCATTTTTTATGTAAACTCACATTAAAAGTACTACCATTGTCAAAGTGGTCAAAGATAGATCAGTCACAAAATGCTAGAGAAGATTACGTGAATGAAGATAACGTGAACCTCTTAATTTTGATTTCCATTACACTATACCCGGTCACCACCCAAACTTACTACCTAAGTAAAAAATCTAAAACTCACCGTAGTAAAGTTAATATTAACAAATAAAAAGTAGTCTTTTGTTCTTGTCAGTGTCTTCATCCAACGCCATCACCCACAAGAGAAACACGAAACCCGGCTGGTTCATCTGAAACCCGGCCGGGTCGACCTCGGTGAGCTGAAACACGAATATACTCGAATAGCTCGCGATGTTTCGTTTACATCCCTATCCAACATCGCAACTTGTGCAAATATTATTATCTAACATTGAGATAATTTCATTTATAACTTTTGTTATTTTGGAGCATACAAATGATGAAAAAATGGAAAATGATATGAAAACAACTTTGTACATTTAGCGAAAACACAAGTCAAAATTTATGTTTCATGAAAATGAAAAATAAAAGAGTAGAGTGGGTTTCTAGTGAAAACTGAACAAGCAGCAATTCACTTACCAATAGACCCACACCCCAAACACTGCCCAACTTACCATACAAATTTTAGAACAGGCCCATAGCTTTCAATAAAAGTAATCAGTCAACTGTAAATCTATAATAAAAAGTCAATGAAAGTTACCACGGGTGACATTTGTGATGAGGAGGAATGCAAAGAAGCTTGAAGAAGTCAAAGTTATTTTGGGACATTCTATTCCTTTTCAGTCACATAAGCTTGACTTTAAGTGTAATTAGTTACATTGTCTTCTTCGTTAATCAATGATGTTGTATAATATAAGCATTCATTTAGCATCTAGGAGAACATTTGTAATATGAAATTTTTATGCAACTGAAAGAAGGGAGATCTTTCTGGTTTATATACTGAAAGATTCAAACCCCTTCGGATATCCAATGCCCGGAAATAAGTATAAATTCTTGGCTCTTTTTTGTATCTTTTCACTTAAAAAGGGAAAACTTACGTAAAGTTAGTATAACTTATGGTAATTTGAATTCTTTGTACTTAACTATGGCTATGTTTGGCAAAATTAGCAGTAGCAATGAGCTGTAGCCGCAACTCACTCTGGTACAACATTGGTGATTTGCGCCACTTTTGTTGCCTATAGTTTTAGTTAAGATATCGAGAGACAAAGCCAGAGCTAATTGGTCCTACTAATGTACAATGCAATCAATCACAAGGTACTAACGAACGCAAGCCACCACAATTATCTAAAATGGATAGAGTGTTGCACTCACGAGTCCCTCCAAATTCATCAATCAGACACAGTTTTAGTCAAGTTCACCTAATCAAACTATTGGTGTTATGCAAAGTGTAACTTAGTCGGTCACACAAAGACTGCTTACTGATTTTATTTACAAAACTTGTACTATATGCTACGAAAAATATATTTAACAAATATAAGACTTGAACTAAACTACTTGCATCATGTGTAGAATACATAATTAACTTCATGTCACGTAATTCAAGAAACACAAAACGAGTTGCATTATTGACAATATTTTCCTCAACCACAACTGAACAAAGAACGAAAATACAATATGAAATCAGTGATAAAATTTGTACACTGTAGAAGATCTTCGTCTCAGAAAATGCCGTAATAACATAATTTAAACTTTTTCACTAAGAATCCAAGTAGCTTCAAATAGAAGATCTTCAAGTCGGTGTGTGAGCATGTACAATATTATGTGTTTGATAAAACCATTTCATATTTATATTCCATATAGATGAAAGAAGTGAAATGTTTCTTGTTTTTATACTATACAGAATGAGGATCACACATGTTTAGAATCTTACAATGTTTTCAGCCCATTGTTTTGATGAAGTTGATTAAATAATAATAATAATAATAATAATAATAATAATTAAAAAAAATCCCTTTCATCTAACCAACTGACTTAGCTTAGTTGGTCACCTGTGTCCATGTCCCTTCTGAAGCTTAGGGGAGGGGTTTTACCGAGTTCGAGTCTCGCAAGAGAATGAAAATTCGAAATTTTCTCTTAGTGCGAAGTCATGAGTTCTAGAGGGTTTCCCTTTGCGGGTCTCTCCTAGTGGTTCGGGACCCGGGGCCTGCCCGTTTGAATGGTTTAACTCGGGGGTCGAATATCAAGTGTGGCGCCGTTCTAAAAAAAATCAAACTTCATCTGAAATTTTGTGCTGAAATTTTATTATAAATTCGTTATTTTTTTGATAGTATATATTTTCACTTAAAAAGTGTTCGTACTCCAATGTCCAAACTTTTTATTTATTTTTAAGTTTTTCAAAGACATTTTCAAATTTCTCTTTTTATTTAAATACATTGTTCACAAAGTTTATAAACCTTATATGGTGTTTTGTCCGTACAATAGCTTTATACTTTCCAAAATGTACCGATATGGTATGTGTACTTTTTTTTTATTGTCAATATGGTATATGTACTTTAGGTTTTGTATTAATATGGCCACTTTTTGACCGGATACCGGGTGCACCGGCTAGCAATGTCCCAACTTGCGACGTGGGTTTTATTTTGTCCATACAATAGCTGTCTACTTTCTCAAATGTCTTGATATGGTACGTGTACTATTTTTCGTCACTTGTGATTTGTTTCTTTTGCAAAATAGGCCCTTTCTGATTTTGTTTCAAAAATGGTCCTTTGTGATTTTTTTCTTTTGCGAAATATGTCTTTTGCGATTCTTTTAATCGTTTTCGTCCGTTTTCATCCGTTTTATACGTTTTTGTTCGTTTTCATCCCGTTTCATCAATTTTTATTCCTTTTCATCCGTTTTCGTTCGTTTTAACCGTTTTTAATCGTTTTCGTCTATTTTAATCTTTTTTTTTTATGTTTTCATCCGTTTTTATACGTTTTTATATGCTTTCATCCGTTTTTATACGATTTCGTTCATTTTCATCCGTTCTTATCCGGATGAAAACGATTGACAACGTATAAAAACAGATGAAAATGAATGAAAACGGATGAAAACGTATTAAAACGGATGAAAACGTATTAAAACGGATAAAAATAGATGAAAACGGACGAAAACGAATGAAAACGGATGAAAACGAATCAAAATGGATGAAAACGAATAAAAACGGATGAAAACAAATGAAAACGGATGAAAATGAATGAAAACAAATGAAAATGTATAAAAACGGATGAAAACAAATAAAAACGAATTAAAACAGATGAAAACGTACAAAAACGGATATAATCGTATATAAATAGACGAAAACGGATGAAAACGTATAAAAGTGGATGAAAACGGACAAAAAAGTACACGTACCATATCGGGACATTTGAGAAAGTAGGTGTCTATTGTACGGACAAAACCCACGATAATATGCTGACTGGGCATGCAACGTCAGCAAAAACATTAGTAACAGGTAAAAAATTGAAAAAGTGGTCATATTGACACGAAACTGAAAGTACACGTACCATATTGGCAATAAAAAAATTACACGTACCATATCGGAACATTTGGAAAAGTAGACAACTATTGTATTGTAGGGACAAAACCCACCTTATATGTGTTTAAACAATTAACACTAACTATATGTTGGGATATACCATATTGTAAGAAACGCATTTTGTTGTTGCCATTCATTCCAAACTCTAAACGTTTCACCGATCCAACTAATCTAATGCCTACCGTACATTGCCATATTGGTTCTGCAGTAACATGTTATGAAAATGAGTTTATGGTGCAACTCTTTTCTTTAAGCTCTCTTGGTTGCCTACATTTCTAGTGATGGTATCAAGATAAAAAGTGACAACTTTGTCCTGCTAAATAAGTATGGGTGCCATGTACAACTCAATCGATCACAAGGTACTAACGAAAGTGAGTCATCAAAAGTATCCGAAATGTTAGATGTGTCACACTCACCAACGACACTGAGTTTGAGTTAGGTTCGCTTAATCCTAACTAATGACGTTTCCCATCGGGTTACTTGATCAGTAACATAAAAATTACCCATTGGTGATATGCCAACTAATTTCTAAAAAAAAAAAAAAAAAAAAAAAAAAAAAAAAAAAAAAACCTGTTATAATGCTAAATAAGTTTATTTAACAAATATAGTGCTTGTATTAAGCTACTTGCATAGCATAACACTAAACTAGTCATAGAAATTAAACATAGGAAGTATACACTAATATATCCTCATAAACTACAACAAAATTTAACTAAAAAAGACAGACGGTTAGATCGAGTGAACTTCTCGACCAATTTAGACACACACACAAAATACTTTACATTACCAACGACACTTAATTAACTTGCATAGCATGTAAATTAAGAAACACAAAATGAATCGCATTATCGATGACAACCAAACCAAAAGTAACATAAATACGAGAGGAAACCCATATTAAATATTTAAATTAGTGATATAATTTGTACTTATAGATTGTTATTATTTGATTAAAATGAATTGAACCTTACATCCCACACATTCCCACATAGGCTAAAGAACTGAAATCTTCCTTGCTTTTATTGCATAAGATATAAGGACCATACATGTTGAGAATAGTGTTATGTTTTCAACACATAATTGTTTATGAAGTTAAATATAAAACAAAAAACTTCGTCTTCAATTACGGACTGAAAACTAACATAAACTCTACGCTTTTTAATACATGTTTTAACTTAGAAAAAAAGTCGTGGTCGTAACTATGTATTTACAGCAATTGTCCATATGTTTATGTAACTAACCATTTAGTAGTCTTCTAACAAAACCATAATTATATCATCATTATCAAGTCCAATTGACCAATATACTGTATTATTTATTGAAGATTTCTTAGGAACATGTGATTATTGTGATGATTTCATCAATTAAAAAAAAAAAAAAAAAAAAAAAAAAAAACTAACTAACTAACCATACTTTAAGAGTAAACCTATATGAGGATCACTTATTAACCGCATATCAAACAATGGCACACGTACAAACACTCTATAATGAACAGATAATTGGTATACAGAAATGCAAGAGTCAACATGTAGATATGTACATTATTTGATCAAAAACCATTCTAAGTTTACATCCAACATATGTTGAAGAAGTGAAATTTATCTTGTTTGTATACTACATTGAATGAGGATCATACATGTCTAGAATACTACAATGTTTTCAGATACATGTATTGGCCAAGTTGATTGTAGAACTAAAATTTTCAAACTTGGAACTTTATGTTAAGGGATAAGTATAAGCCCAAGCCCGGTTTGTGGGTTTAGGGTATTAGGGTTTCACTATTATAAATAGTGGATGATTAATAAGATTGTACCGACGGGTTTATCATTATCTTTAGGATAAAAGAGTGAATATATCACATACTCCACTTCCACAATTTATCATTTTTGTTATCAAGCAAAAAAGCTTGGGCAGAAGTTTGTTTACCTAAAAACGAACCAAGTAGAAAAAAAAAAGGCTTTAATAACCGTTCTAATATCGATAGGAGAGTCGAGTCGAGTCTAAGGGTAACAAAACAAAAACAAGTTACATTATAGACAATTTTCACTACAATCAAACTAAAAAATCGATAATGGGAGAGTAAACACATATGAGGATTTCGGAATCCGATAGCGTCGTCACTTAATAACCGTATTAAACAATGGCACCCTACAGTCAAAGTGGCTTCAAAGTACAAACACTATCGAAATGCAAGAGTCAACATGTAGGTATGTACATTATTTGATAAAAAGCATTCTCAGCTTTGCATCCCACATAGGCTAAAGAAGTGAGATTGTTGTTGTTTATATGCTCAAATAATTTAGTATCACATGAGTCAAGAGTATTACCATGTTTTTCTGGCATTTGTTTGTTAATGAAGTTGATTACATTGAAAAATTTCAAACTCGTTAACAACTACTAGTATATTGTCCAGATAAACAAATATAAAATGCTTGACTTTTTAAGTATTTGTTCACACACAATAAAATTTCCCTTTCAAAATTAAACCTTTTAAAGAAATATTTACTAACTTTTACCTCTATATCTACATAATAAAACAAAGCCACATTTACGTACATGATCATTCACAATTCCACTATACCAAGCAACATTTGGAGAGATTTTTTAGAATATCTAATGATTTTCACCAAAAAATAACTTAAAAATCGAAATTAAAACTAGCCATATTTTACTGTACCATATTATGAGCAAACAAGCCATTTCGCCGCGGGTGTTAATTTCAACCCATACACATTTCGGATTTCTATTAATTGCAATCCATGTGACTAAGAAATGAGGCAACTGTGGTACAATATTGGTGACTCGAGCCCTCCACATTTCTAGAGACAATATCAAGAGACTCTGATGATTGTGTCCTACCGCATGCATAACTCTTTTGTTTATTCGGTACTAACGAACGTGAATCATCAAAATATCCATGGATAGATGTGTCACCCTCACAAGTCATATCACAAAACCGACAAAAACTCATCGTGTTAGTGCCCAAATTAGGTAAGAATGCCCTAATTAAGGGCGTATAGTTTCCTTATAGATAAGATGTATTTTGAATGTTGCACCAAGTATTGTTTGATAACGCAACAAGCTAGCAATCTTGTGAAAATGCCAAAACAAGCTGAATCATCATTCATGTTCCAAAAGAAAAACATTTTACTGTTGTGTTCATGCAATATATATATATATATATATATATATATATATATATATATATATATATATATATATATATATATATATATATATATATATATATATATATATATATATACACTCCACCACTCCCAACGAGATTCCTTATGCCCTACCGTAGAATGCGAAACATTCCTTGCAGTGACATGTTACGAGAAATGAACTAGGTGTGACCCTCCATGTAAGGTCTCTATTGAACAATATTTATTAAACAACTCACGCATGCAAATTAAAGGTGCCAATCAAAATGATCAAGATAATGTCCAACGACATCCATGTGACTTAAAATTGGTTGCCTTCATTTCTAGCGAAGAAGAAGTGATAACTAATCCTACCGACGTCCATTTCTATATTACAAGGTACCAACGGATGTGTGTCACCAGAATTATCTAAAATTGATAGATGTATCAGTGTGTCGCTCCTCATGCTCCTACTAAAAAACTCACCGAACCTCACATAAAGGGAACACAGACTTCTTTATTATATTATATGGAAAGTATATTTAACTTATTAAACACTTAGGGGCTGTTTGATAACCTTTGGGCCTCATCCAGCTGACAAATCCTAGTCGGTCAGCGTGGAGGTGTTTGATAAAAAAATTTCTACAACTGAACCATGCCACTAAGCTTTGAACCGCTAAGGACAAATCACATGCAAAATCATTCAGAAACAAAACTATCTTTAGCAGCGCCCTATATCCTATACTGTTAATTTAATAATATTTAATTTGTTGCAATCAAATAAATGTTTTACTAATATACTGATGTCACTGTCACCTTGTTTTACTTTTTAACACGTGATGTACTCCTATCTCGTAAACAAATTTTATCGATTTCTTTTTATATATATATTTTTTTCAATCTCAAAAGTTGCATGTTATTAGGGCCGGCAATTTTGACACGAAACCTGTTAACACGACACGACACGACATGTTCTTAACAGGTTTCGTGTTTGACCTTAACAGGTTTCGTGTCTTAACAAGTCAGACCTGTTAATTTTCGTGTCTTAACAGGTCAGACCTGTTAGTGACCTGTTATGATATTGTATAAATAAGTTCTAAAATCCTAACCCTAAATATTATTTGTCCGCCCCCATGCCCCATCTTTAGTCTTTACATCTTACACCTCCTTATCTCATTCTCTCCCACTAAGATTATTGTCATAACCGATTATTGTAAATCAAGACCATCATCATAACCGAATCACTCAAACACAAACACAAACGCAAGTAAATCAATCACTCAAACACAAACGAATCTGTGATGGGTTTTTTCAAGAAATCAAGACAAAGGCTTCAAGAAATCAATGGGGTGTTCTTTTGTTCGAACCTGTGATGGGTTTTTTTTTTTCTTTTGTTCGAACCGATCATCTCATCTTTGATTTTTTTTTCTTTGATTTTATGGATTCTGCTACTGTTATGTGTGAATATGTCTAGTCTTTTGGTTTATGTTTTTATTTGGTGATGTTGGTGATGTTGTCAAAAGAAAAAAAATACTCCGTATATAGAATCCAATAACAAATTAACAATGGTATAGTGAAATCCTTAAGGTTATAAGCCAAAAAAAGGTTATAGCTCATTTTGGAAGATGGTGATGTTGGTGAATCTGTGATGGGTTTTTTATATCTCACAAACGAATCTGTGAGGGTGTTTGTTTAAGCCTTTTTTTTTTTTTGGCTTATAACCTTATTTGAGTCGATTCATATTCTGGAAATTATATTCTCCTATGAATCTGTGATGGGTTTTTTCAAGAAATCATAACCGAATCTGTGATGGCTTGGAATAATGGTGATGTTGGTGAAATCCTTAAACTCAATTTAATTTAATTTGTTTTTGGCAAAAAAAAAAAAATAAATAAAGAAAAGAAAAGAAAAAAAGAAACACTAAACATGTTAACAGGTTCTTAACAGGTTAACCTGTTTATTTTCGTGTCGTGTTCGTGTTTGAGAAAAATGACACGATAAGCTAACAGGTCGTGTTCGTGTTTGACCTTAACAGGTTCGTGTCTTAACAGGTTCGTGTAACCTGTTATGCCAGCCCTACATGTTATCTATTAAATACCAAGGCAATACGTTTAATTACAAAAATATCATAAAAAATATAATAAAAATAAAAGTAATTAATCACACAAGATTATAATAGTAATTCTTGAAAGTTGAATATATTTATTCAAAACAGTTGTCAAACAACATGTTTTCGTTCAGAACCAATTTAATTCAGAGCCTTTAAATCATTCAGAGCATATGACTCATTCAGCGTTAAATCATTATATTTTATCAAACAGCCCCTTAAACTAATTAACTTCTTAGCATGAAATTCATGAAACACAAAACAAGTTACATTATCGCCAATTTTTCAAACAAAAAAAAAACAAAAATGTGAGAGTAAACCAATTTATAATCCGTGATAAAAAAATTGTACCCTTAGAAGATTTCCAGATCATTGCGTTCTCACTTGATAAAATGTATTACAACTTTGGCATTGATCGACTTTCAGAGTAGCTCGAAACTACAAACTCTATAATGAACATAAGAACTAGTGTAGATTATTATTATTTGATAAAAACCAATTCAACCTTATATCCCACATAGGTTAAAAAGTTGAATTCTCCTTTGGTTTATATAGCACATTGTAAGAGGGTACCATGTGTTTAGAATGATGTCATGTTTTCGGTTACATGATGTATTGGAGTTTATTATATTAGTTAAAAAAATAACCCCATGAGTTATGCAACTGAAAATTGACATAAAATTCTATACTTTTTGTATTATCTATATTAACTTAATTTATTTTTTTTATATTATTTGTTGTCACTTAGAAAAATGGCAACTAAATATTTAGTAATCTTCTATGTACATCAAATAGCGGTTTGGTATTTATTTGGATCTCTAACCGCTTCATATATCCTTCTGAACGTAACTATACCAATATTGATTCTATTGTGACACGTTACGAAAATGAATTAAGATCCATGCATGTAACGTATCTTATGAGCACATATGAGTTTGGTCCTTTACGGTCTTACCATCACCATTCATGTGACTAAAGATATGAGGCAACTATGGTACAACATTTGTGATTTGAGCCACTTTTTTGCCTATATTTCTACTAAACTTTTGTGCATCACCGTCTCGCTCACGAGTCCAACCCAAAAAACTCACCAAACCACACTCAATGTGCTTCTGGGTTCACCTAATCAAACTTTAATGTTTCCACCCCAAGCCTCTATTGAGCACGAATGGTTCTTCAACTCAATCATGCTAAAAAGTACCATTCAATTGATCCGGATGTCCAATCATCCATGTGAGTATGTGACTAATTAAGAATGAGGTGAAATTGGTATAACACAGACACTTCAAGCACTCTTATTTCTAGATAATTTATAAAGAGACAGAGGAACAACTTTTTCCTTACAATGTAGAGCTTAATCAGTTACAAGGTAACAATGAACGTGTATGATGCAGGAAACGACACCGATTCAATTGCCAATATGTTGTCATCCTATTTTACTAAGTTGATATCAGTGGTAGTATTCAACGAATTTGCATGGTTGATGTAAAACGGGCAAACGAGCAAGTTCATGGCTATGCCATGAGCCCAGGCAGATTTTAGCCATTCGGTTAGTTCTTATTTAATTCATTGTTGTGTGTTTCGCCATCGATCCGGCATTAGTGTATTTATCGAAAATGCATAGATGTGTCACCCTCATGATCAGTCCTACTAGAAAAACTCAAGAAACCCAGAGTTCGAGTTCGGTTCACCTAATCCGAACTATTGACGTTTAGCAAGGGGCTTCTTAATCAGTCACAGAAAGATTGCCTACTGATCTTAAATACAAAACATTTCTTATATATATGCGAAGGAAGTATATATCTTCGTCGTATAAAGTGCTCGAACTAAACTACAAATACTTAATTAACTTCATCGCATGAAATTCAAGAAAAGCAAAACGAGTCGCATTATTGGCAATATTTGCCTCGGCCACAACCAAGCAAAGAAGAACGGAAATATGAGAGTAAACTCATATGAAATTAGTGCTAAACTCCGTATAAGATCTCGAAATCAGATCGCGTCGTCACTTAATAATAGAATTAAACTTTGACAGTAACAATCCGAGTAGCTTCAAACGACAAACGCTCTAGAATGAACATATGAATGGTACACATTATAATACCCGAAATGCATGAACCAACATGTAGATATGTACATACGTTCATGGACGGACCTACATGTATGCCGGGTGTGGCACGGGCTATACCCGATCTTAGGTCACGAAGTGCAAAAAGATTTCAAAACTGCCATTTTTGTGCCATTTGCAACCACCAATTTTTTTTATTTTTTTTATTTTATTTTATTTATTTATTTATTTATTTTTTTTTTTGCTACTTTCATTTTTTACGATGTAACTTTAGTTAGCCCTACATTTTTTTATGCAACATCCTCTTAAAAATCGTGAGTCCGTCCCTGCGTACGTTATTATGTATTTGATAGGATCATTTCAACTATACATTGCATCCCATATAGATTAAAGAAATGAAATCTTCATTGTTTATATACTATAGTCTATGGCTATCATACAAGTTGAGAATAAACTGCTAGATTTTCAAGTGTATGGTTAATGAAGTTTACTTATAAACTTGAACGATAAAAACCTCATTATCCATAACCTTGAAAATATAGAATAAATATAGTATTTTAATTACAAAGATTTAGTTCATACTTGAGAGAAGATCTCATAATTATTAACAAAATTTTAGCTTTGCCACTGACAATCGGAGTAGCTTCAAAATGCACACTCTATAGTAAACCGATAAATTGTATAGACTAATTCTAAAAATATGGTTTTCTCATTTTTGCTTCGGTTGATTGATTGATTCATTTCTTACATAACTAGATGTTTAAGGGTGCGTTTGGTTTAACACTTTAGAATGGGTTTTAACTTGATATGACAATAATCATTTATTTGGTTTAATCTTTTGATGGTAGAAATGATAGATGGAATGGAAATATGATAGTATACTAATTTGGTGGGTGTTGATACAAAAGTTGGGCGTTCCTTGTTTGGGTTCCTGTTCTCGTATCAATTGGATCTTAATGCTTGAGACCTGCGCACTAAGAAAGCAAACAACACCGTTAGGCTTATCGTGGGATTGTCTCCCACGATTATCCTCCAGCGTGAGAGTAAGTAAACGATTTTAGGGTTATAGTGAAGAGTTAGGGTTTTTAGATCATACCTCAATGAGGGCCGAGATGCCCTTTATATGCACACAAAACCCTTGTTGGTTTCGTGTTCCTTACTCTTCGGCGTATCCCGCCTTATATGGAATATTGATCTTTATCCCATAAATAAAAGATTATTATCAAAAGCATAAATAATATATTCGGGTTTGGGCTTTCGTGAGCCCAAATTGTTATCGTGATAGTCCATGCGTGGTGGGCTTGAGTATTAGTAGTGTTCATTGGGTTCGTGACCCGAGTACGGACTATACGTCATCAGTGGGTATTGGCTGGTTTTGGTTATTTTTTAGGGCCCTTTTTTTTCTCATCTCTATTATATATGGGATCATCTCTATATTATTTCATATTTTTTATTATTTTATTATTTAAATAAACTTTTTATATTTAAAATTTATTATAAAATATATTTAAATATATATAATTTCTCTCTCCTAAACACATCTTAAATCCAACTTCTATACCAAATTCAAATCTAATCCAAACCCACTTACAAACCAAACGGACCCTAAGAATGTAATAGGTTTGATTGGGGGTACGTACAGTTAAGGTGTTAAAAATATCTCTTTCAACTTTTTGATATAACATACTAAAAATTTTACTCTAACTAATACGGAGTACTAAAAAAGATACTATTACTCTATTAGTTTTAATTTTAATGATAATCAATTAATCATGGAGACCCCATTGGGGACGTGTTTGTGAAAATTAAAAAAGATAGCAAATTGAGAGTTTAGGGCATTTGGTAAGTGAAACGTGTTATAACCCAACGGTATGCGGTTCGATTCTCAAAGGCCGTATGCATTATTATTATTATTTTTTTTTATTATTTATTTTTAACGAATTACGAAATTAACTACTCGCTGTCTTATGTCATTCGGCTTTTGTATTTTTAAAATAAATAAAATTATAGAAAAAACTCTTGATGTCACTAATAAAGTCAAGTAACATATTTTCAAACACTTGAATTTCTTCAAAATCGCGGTAGAATTGATTAATTGTTCAAATTAAATCACTTTAAGAGTTTAACTTCATCAAGCTATCTATTAAAAAACTCACTCATGCAAATGGTGCCTTTCAACTGATCTAGATGTTCAATGACATCCATGTGACTTTAAATTGAGGGCTTTGAGGCGACTCGAGTCCCTCTTGATTGCCTTCATTTCTAGCGAAGACAGAGTGACAACTTTGTCCTACGAGTGTATAACTCAATCAATCACTAGGTACCAACGAACGCGATCCACCATAATTATCCAAAGCGGATAGATGTGTTGCACTCACGGGTCAACACTGAACCCAACATAGTTTTGAGTCATGTTCACCTAAACCAAACTATTGAAGTTTCTGAATGGATAACCCGATCAGTTATATAAAAATAGCCAGTTTAATTATTTCACAAATGTTCTCCTAAAAGGCTTGTATTAAGCTACTTGCAGAATATAACACTACAATTGTCATATTAACAAAGAAAGTACAATTATATATCATTGTAATGATGAACGGTTACGATTCTTCGAAGACTATATAGGAGTGATCAGTATATTCACAAACTCCATACGACAAACCAATTAATTTAAGGAAGATAACAATGGAAACATTTTTGTATGTTCAATCATATTGTTATTTTCCAACAGTTTAATTGGATTACTTTGTTTTGTCTCATTTAGGGTACTACTTGGCTAACTGACATAAGGTTGGCTTTTGCACCATCCTTTATTTGTAACATCTTTTGGGAGATCAAAAGAATTTTAAAAGAGAGAAAGCACAACCACAAACTCGGAGCGTATCTTGTTTAGAAGTACAATATGATTTGACCCATTCTACATGTTCCTCATTAACTTCACGGGCATGTTATTCAAGAAATACAAAACAAGTTGCATTATTGCCAATTTTTCCACGACCACAAGTAGATCATACATGTCAAGAATGTTATTATGTTCCAAGTATAGACTATTGAACCAGTAACGGAGCTAGGATTTAGTTTTTGGGTAGGCCGGAAAAAAGACAAGCATCGTTATGTATAAGACGAAAAGCTTAAATAATATTAAAAGCCATGAAATTTAAGATGGATTTTAATCATGAAAGATTGTTAACCCAACTATTAAACCATAAACATAACCAAATATGTTACTATCTACAAATAAGAGTTCAATATATATTTTTTTATCACATTATTTTTACAAGGATTCTATTAAATCATATAACATCTCAAGTCTAAAAGCATAACAAATAAAAAGATTGTTTATAGCTTTAGCTTACAAGAAAAAAATAAGGTGGGCCAAGTCATTTAAATATGATCAAATTTAATAAAATGAAGCAACATACTTTTGCACTAATATACATTTTGCAAGATGTTAGGGTGGGCCTTGCCCAACCATGTTTATAAGGTGCCTCCATCACTGTATTGAACACATATGACTTAGTCCTTTAGGCTTTTACCATTAGTACAATTCAATCATACTTAAAGTACCATTTTGATCGAGCTCTTTTTGTTGCTTACATTTCTAATGAATGTATCTAGTGCAAAAGTGACAACATTGTCCTACCAATCTGCAACTCAATCGATCACAAGGGTACTATCGAAGGCGAGTCACCAGAATTATCCAACAAGGAAAGATGTGTCGCACTCACTATAAGACACCGAGTTTGAGTTCGTTTCGCCTAATACAAACTAATGACATTTCCCATAGGGTTACTTGATCAGTAACATAAAAAGTACCTATTGGTGCTACAAAATAAATAAATAAATACAATGCTAAATAAATATATTAACAGATATATGCTTTGTATTAAACTACTTGCATAGCAGAACACTCTATAATAGTCATAAAAACAAAAGAAGTATACAATAAAATTTAACTAAAAAAGACAGACAGTTAGATCAAGGGAGATTCTCGACCAATTAAGAAACAAAAAATTGCTTTACATTAGCAACAACACTTAAGGGCTTGTTTGTTGAAATTTTTTGTCAAAAACATAAAGCTTTCATATGACTTAATGAAGTCAGTTTTTTTATATTAAGTCAATTAAGTCGAATTCAAACATCATATTAATCACTTTCATGGCATGAAAATTAAGAAACACAAAACAGGTTTCATTATCGACAACAACCGACAAAAATAAGAGAGAAACCCATATTAAATTAGTGATATAATTCGTACGTATAGATTATTATTTTTTGATTAAAATCAATTGAACCTTGTATCCCATGCTCCCACATTGGCTAAAGAGGGGAAACATTCCTTGCTTATATAATTGGGTGTATAAGGACCATGCATGGCGTCAATAATGTTACGGTTTCCAAACCATGATTCTGAGCGTGGTTGATTATAAAAATCAGAAAACTTCGCAAACTGTTAAGGCTTGGAAATTAATATAAATTCCACGCTTTTTAATATATCTTTTCACTTACGCTTAGTTCTCGAGTTAAAATTTGAGAGGAAAGGAAATAGAATGTTTTTTGTGTTCTTGAGTTGTTTTTAAGAGAGGAAAGTGAAGCGGTAAAGAAGGTGGAAAGAAGTTTTGATAGTGAAATCTTCCTCTCATTTTTGGGAGGAAAGGGAATTAGAACGGAAGAATTGAGTATTAAAGAAAAGTAAAAGAAAAGTCGTGCGTCACGTTTTTTGTTTCACCAATGAAAAAAATTTATAGTTAGTAATAAATTTCTTTTATAATATTAATTAATTTAAAACTAAACATTTATTTTAAAACTGAGTTTTTATATATATAAAACGATTAATGCATTATGTTTATGTAACTACTCCAACTATTTACTAGTCTCACGAAACTATCATTACATCATCATTCATCAGATTTTAATAAACCCATAAACATTTATTTATCGACGATTTCTTAAGAACATGTGATGATTTTCAACAGTATTGACTTTAAAATAATAATAACAACACTAACCATATTTTAATAAACCCATTTCGCGGTTAGTTTTCATTCCAATCTCTAAATGTTTTAACGATCCACCTGATCTTACCTAACCCCCACCATACATACAATGCCATATTGATTCCGCAGTGACATGTTACCAAAATGAAGTAAGGTGTTGCTCTCCATGTAAGGTCTATTGAGACACATGAGTTTGGTCCTTTAAGCTCTAGCTTACCATTGTACGTACGGCTCAATCATATATAAGGTACCCTTCAAACTGATCGATCTAGATGTCATCCATGTGACTAAGAAATAAGACGGGTACTACACGGGTGGTTTGAGCCCTCTTGGTTGCCTACATTTTTAGTAAGAGTAACAAGAAACAAAGTCACAAATTTGTCCTACTAATGTACACAATCAATCACAATGTACTAAGGGCAAATTATTAAAAAAAAAAATAATATTATACTTAACATTGTTTTATCTTCTGGGTAGCGAACAATTTTTTTTCATTTTGAGGGTAATTTTCTTTCAAATTCATCATCTTTAGAGTATTTTGCGAAAATTTTGGATATTTTTGCCCCTCTTAGCTAATACAAAACATTTTTTCTCGAAGGGAAAAATGTCACATATTACCCTAAAGATGATGAATTTGAAAGAAAATTACCCTCAAAATGAAAAAAAAAAAAAAAAAAAAAAAAAAAAAAAAAATTTGTTCGCTACCCAGAAGATAAAACAGTGGCAAGTATAATTTTTTTTTAATAATTTGCCCATGTACTAATGAAGGCGAGGAACCAGAATTATCCAGCATGAATAGACGTGTCACCCTTGTGAGTCTTACCAAAAAAACTCACCAAACAAGAACACATTGTTAATGTGGTCAAACATTCCGTCACATAAAGGTTGCTTTTGCACCATCCTGTATTTGCCAAAATCAGTGGATAACTCGAAGGGAGAAAAGCAATGTGAAAATCACAACAAACTCCCAGCTATAATATCTTGTTTAGAAGTACAATATGAATCTAAAGCGTTATGCACCAATAGAGATAATTTTCTATCTTAAGTTCCGAATACATAACCAGCCTCAGCGAAGTGGGATTCTACCAGTGCAAGAGCTCTTCGGCAATGAGATATCTTGTTATTTTCTTCCTTAGACAGTTCATCAGAGCTAAAACAGCAGAAATCATAAAATTAGTTTGGTAATTTTTGTCATGTGATCCAGAACTATGCATGGGAGAATACGGAAATATCAGGGAGAATGAGATTGCAAGATGGGCGAGTTACGATGGCTTAGGTTCGAACAATCAAAATGGGTATGGGTCAAATGTGTAAAACTGGGTTCAGTTTTAACAAGTGGTCAGGTAGGAAACGCATTGACCTGCAAGACTTTTTGTCTACTTTTTTTATAAATATTTGCAGTAACAATGATTTCAAAAACAATAACACTTATCCAAATATGTAAATACACACAATCTAGAAGTGTGTACTCTTAAAAGATAGACTTGACATGAATTTCAACCTGTTTGACCCATTCGGCCCATTTGATGTGCTCATCTTTTAGCTAATCTTGCTTTGAACCATTGCACCCGTTAAAGATATCAATAAGCCAACAACCATGTATAAGTAAATGGGAACTTGGCAAGTCTTGAAACTCGAGTTTAGTGAAAACTCAACTGTAAAATATATTTAAAGTTTGTGAAAGTTTATGTTAAATAGATGGAGGGAGAGGATATTCTAAAGTCTATTGATGTGGTAGGCTTGAAAGTCTTAGGGGTGTGCATGCATGTCATTTTACTATATATTCAAACTTAAGTTTGAGATTGAGTTTTAGTTATCAAAAAAGTAAAGTAAAGTAACTCCCAATACTATCTTTCTCGGGTTAGGTCTCAATACCGTTTTCCACGGTGTATGGGGGAGGTTGAGATGTAGACATCTTTACCCCTACCTAAGGTAGAGAGGCTCCTTCCGGTTCTATCAAAGGTAGAAAAGGACCTCCGATTTTGCAAAAGGTGAGGATCAAACCCTTGACTATAGCTGGCATAACAGGTCACATGAACCTGTTAAAACACGAACCTGTTAAGGTCAAACACGAACACGACCTGTTAGCTTATCGTGTAACTTTTCTCAAACACGAAGACGACACGAAAATAAACAGGTTAATCTGTTAAGAACATGTTAACACTTAACATTATCTATTAGAACAACAAAAACATTATCTATTAGATTCAGTACAAATCTAGTAACAAATCCAGTACAAATCCAGAACAACAAAAACATTATCTATTAGATCTATTAGATTCAAGAACAACAAAAACATTATGTATTAGATTCAATAACAACAAAAACATCAAGAACAACAACAAATCCAGTAACATCCAAACACATCACCACCGAGAGACGAGAGTAACAAATCCAGTAACAACGACAATAAAAACATCAAGAACAACAACAAATCCAGTAAAAATTACAACCACAACAACCAAAATAAAAATTACAACTTCAATATTCACCTCTTAATTACAGCCAATGCATATTCTTCTCGATCTAATGGCGAAATTACAACAACTTCAATATTCACCTCTTAATTACAGCCAATGCATATCTTCAATAAAAATTACAACAACTGCAACTTTCACTTCTGATTACCTTTTCTTCTCGAATCAGTAATAACGATTACCTTTTCTTCTCGATCTAATACCTTTTCTTCTCGATCTAATGGAGAAATGATAGTGGGGTTCGAAAGAGGAGGTCGCGGTGAGTATTTTGGTGATGGTGGACTGGTGGTGGCGAGCTACAAGTGGTGGTGGCGGCTAGGGTTAGTGAGAGGATGGAGTATTGGGGAAGAGATGAAAATAAAATGAGGATAAGATGTGAGAGGAGGGAGTATATTTACTGGGTAGTGGACACGAGTGGGTACTTTATATATATTATAATGTTAACGGGTCATAACAGGTCTTAACAGGTGTGACCTGTTAAGACACGAAACCTGTTAATAACAGGTTGTGCCGTGTCGTGTTAACAGGTTTCGTGTGAAAATTGCCAGCCCTACCCTTGACCTCTGCCTTCAGAGGCAAGTGTTAACCACTTGATCCAGTATACAACAACAAAGTAAGTAGTACACTTATACAATATACAACAACATAAAGATGAGGGCTATGGGTCTTACTCGACTAAATAGGAGTCACGGTATATTCACTCATACGATACATCAAACCAATTTGATTAATGAAGAGGACAACATAAATTACAATTTTTTATGGTCATCACATTGTCATTTTTTATTGATTGTGGTTGGTTTATCATGTAAACTCACATTTAGAGTCTACCATTGTTAAAGTGGTCAAAGGTTAGTCACAACTCACAAACCTTAGGTTTTGCATCCAATGCTTTTTGTATCCTTCAACAAAATGATCCCAGACTATGCAAGAGTCACGTACGATACAAAGTATTTGTCTTAAAATAAAAGTTTTATATCTCACACACACACAAAAAGAAAATTGAAGGTCTGTGGTAATCAATTCGATCTCTCATGAACTAATTTTTGTGTATTGTGTTGTTTTAGTTTTCTTTATTATTCTGCTACTTGTTGTGTGATTAGTTATCATAAGCGTACGTGTAACAATTCGCAAATTCAGGTTAATTACTTTTCCCGGAAAATTTACTATTCATTTTTACTATTCATTTCTTTCTGAAATTTTCCCGAAAGTTGATTTTTATTTCATATTCTCGAGTGATAAATCATTTCCATGGCAAATTAAATGTTTGACATTCGTCAGATCATTTTCGTGAAAGTTATTAAGGGATTACACAGAATTACCCGTTTTAGGGTAAAACGTCATCAGAAATTCCACGCACAACGAAATTTGATCCCGTCAGGTGACCCCACATCAGAATAATGTTTAACACACTCATGATTTATTTGAGAATAAATCATGACTGAGAAAAATCATGGCCAAAATAAACTTCGGCCGTGAAAAACTGGAATTTTCAGTTTTTCGCGTTTTTACTCAGCCGTAACCCTAGCCTATACCTGCACCGCATTTCTAAGATGATTTGAGCTTTCAACTTATTAAAATAAGTCAACATATTTTTCCCTCCTCCATTGACTAAAAATCATTCCTTGATTTTATAAATCATTCCTTGATTTTTAGGCTTACGGTTTAATGTCTAAAAGACATTTAAGACCAACCGACACCAGACTGAGCCCAGTCTAGACATTATAAATCATTTTAAATCATTTTTAGCATATTAGAAAAGTAACATTTTACTTTTCTCAGTTTTACGCAATATTCGTACATTTTACGTATTACGCGTTTTAGACCCGTGTTTCCAGCTTTTAGCAGGTTTTACCACCCAAATGGAACTTATCACCCATTTTATATTTTATTATGGGACTTATGAACATTTCTAACAATACTTTAAAGTTTCATAATTTTACGACACCCGATTTTACGTTTTAAGGCCTAATCATTTACGGTTGGCATTTCCCGGAGTCAAAATGCATCAAATATCTAGATATTTAACCAAGCCAAGCCAACTCACCCCCCTTATCCCTTTGGAACCGCCATAGGGGGGGGGGAGTCACACCCTTGGGTGGCTTGATCTTGTGGCTTGATGTCTAGGATGCATACATGTGGATTTTTGGCTAAAATATCTTAACTTTGTAACCTCCTCATAAGAGTATAAATACCCCCTCTCCCCCCCTTCCTTGGCCGGCCATCACAACACACCACAACATCTCACACTTAGCTTATTTCTTTCTAATTTCTTGCAAGGTTCAAGTGCTTATTCAAGTAGAAACCCTAGTTTGATTATAAGTTACCAAAAATCTTCCAAACCCTAACATACTTGGTGTTTTCTCTTGAGTTTAAATCCACTCAATACACCTCAACTTTCATTACATATCTTTCAAGAATACCAAGGGTAGAAAGGTTGCTTGAAGTGAAAAAGGGTTGAAGCTAGTCTATCAAAGTCCATTTCCTTACTTGTTACTCCTTTATTTAATTAGAAAGCCAAAAGTTGTAAGCCTAAACCTAACATGCTTCTTGTTATTTTATCATGTTCATATCATTCACATGTTATTCTTGCTATATTATATCTTGTATGAATGTCCATGGTGTATAAAGATGAGTAAAAGATGTTGTTGTAATGAATTATTGAAACAAGTTACTAAAACAAGCAAACTAGTAAATTTCTTGGTAAGACCTGATCAAAATGGTAAAAATTTTATATTGGATTATTACATATTACAGTAGAGGACTTAACAAGTAAACCATAGCAATTTGAACCACCTAAAAAGAGTAAACGAGTCAAAAGTTATGGCGATTTGAAGTTACCAAAGATTTCCGGCAAAACTGCCTAAAAAGCTTCTGTGACAGAACCTAAAACACGCAAAAAGTGGCCTTTCTGGTCCGATTCATGAAAAAGTTAAAACACGAAAGTTGTCCGGAATCACGTTTTCATTCAGGATCAAAGAGGCTCGAGCCTTGAAAACGCCTTCTGAGTGAGATATTTCTCAGTTTCTTAACAGCTATTTACATATTTTAAGTCACTATACTATTGTTATACTTTCAAAGGAACAAGAGTTATTATGACCTATAACCAAGACCCCCACCATGGCTAGAGCCAAGGTTGTGTCTCATGACCTTGGAACAAGGACCAAAGGTCATGGCTAGGCCATGACGAAATGACCAAGTAAACTTACAAAGGCGTAAACATGAAACAATGAAATTGGCGATATATTGAACAAGCAATTTGGATCTACTTCACTTAAAAAGAAACCATGAGATTTTACCAAGACAAATGGTCATACAAAACTTATGAATCATACCCTAATAACAATCTTCATGTACTATAAACTTTCCTAAGTTTATCCAAATATCGGACATGTAACTTTTTTTGGATCAAAACTTATATCTATATACTTTATCAGCTACTACAATAGTAGGGAGCTTCATGTGAGGAGTTCATTATGTAAGCCGTCGAGATGAGTTGTGGATTTACGAGTTAAAGTGTCCTGGCTCCTCGAACGCTTACTAACATGACTTCTGAAATATGTTAGCCCGAACGGTAGTAAACGATATACCAAAACATACATGTTCATAAATCTTTCTTTCAAAGACTTACAAATATACATCATACCTCATCATGGACTAAATGCAAGATATATATATATATATAGGCACTACTTCATATTCTTTACACAAATCCTAAGTCGCAATATTCTATTCTAGGTTGCTCGTAGAAACCTACACGATCCAATCATCACCTTCATTACTTGCTATCGTACTTAAGGTGAGTTCATAGCCCCACTTTACATTACTTCAATGTTTACAAACCCTTGGGGGGAATACATGCTACTTTTAAACCGAACACAATGCTTTGAAACTGTATGCTGCCTGATTGTTTTATTATTACTAAGTACCTACCTTGCCAATCCTAGGCCCCATCATGAACCATTTAATCACTAGTATTAGTGAGCGCGAGTATTGTGAATAGGCCTATTGGGATTGATGAATCCCATTTGTTTGAGCAGATTAGTTCAAACGAATGCACTATATTTGAACATTAAGTATGACGGCAAAGTACTTACCGGGGCAACATAACCGCCGATTGATATTGGTACCCGTTAACGTATTGGTTGCATGAGCTTAGTACATAATAATAACTGTTTTGTTTTCTAACATGAGTATGAGTCTAATTAACTCATTACTACCAACATATTGTGTTCAACCGTTAAACAAACTCTATGAATTTCACTCAACCTTTGTGTTGACCTCTTAAGCATGTATTTCAGGTCCATGATAATCAAGAATGGAGCGGAAGGGCACGTACCGAAGGAAGAAGGCTATAAACTATTATGTCATTCAATAAAAACATCATAGACTTTATATTGATGTGTTTCGAAACAATGGATCATTTTGGGACCTCACTATGTAAACTTTGATATATTTGAATAATATGAATGACAACTCTTTTTATTACGACTCGGTTAGAGATCGTTTTCTATTATTATGACTGTTGTGCCATCGAGTAACACCCAAGTTGAATTCTGCTGCCTCATGAATTGGGGGTGTTACAGATTGGTACCAGAGCAATGGTTATAGAGAAACGGGTCTAAGTGAGACCTAAACTATAACTACAATAACAAGCAAAAACATTTTTATAGCCTTCCGCTCTTCGTGCCTTCCACCCTCCAGAAGATTATGGACTTATTACACATGTTATGCTACATGAACATATTTGTATATTGTCATATGCACATTTCCTTAGTTTGAGCATTTTCCATAAACATTTGATTTATTTTGACATCGAAATACTAATTGTAGACATCATGTCCGCACCTCCATCTCCCGATCATCTTCCTGCTATGCCCGAGTATTTACCAATTCTTCCCGGACCCGATGATCCTTACTTTGACCCAATTGACTACGACGACGAGGAAGAACCTTACGAGGATTTGGATGTAGATTCGGACGAAGATCCTGAAATGGATATGGAAATAAACATCGATGAGTACGAAGAGGATCCTGAAATGGATGTTGACATCGAAGGCATCGATGAGGAAGCGGAGGAACTATTAGTGGTGCCACATTTATCACCATTGACATCTCCACCTCCGGTTTCACCAATTTCATCCGAATCTAACCGTACCACTCCAGCTCAAGTTCCGAATTCTACTCACCAAACCGGTGGAACATCTACATCTACACATATGTTCGCAAACTCAGCTCAATACGAAATCTACTCTTTGAAACAAGCCCTCCACCTGACCCAACTCAAAGTTCAAAGTATGGCAAGACAAATGCACGACTGTATATCCAAGGTAAATTCTGCCAGAATGGACGCCATGAATGCCCGAGATGAACTATATTGGTTTAAGCTTGACATGAGCTATGTCAAGAGGGACTTGACTCATCTTGGGGAAATAGTCTTAAATCCTCTAACCGGCCTGGATAACGTCAAGGATAGACTCACTTTGGTTGAGAAAGCCCAAGAACAGGATGCGGTACAAATTCACAAACTACTTAACCGCCTAAATACCGCCGAAATCCGGTTAGATGTTGCAAACTTTGATAGGTATCAACTTAAGAATGATTTGTGTGGAATGCAAACTCAAATGAGTTCCATACAACAAAGGCTATACCAAAAGGATGTCAAAGAATACCGTCCGAATGAAAGTGTAGATGTGTTAGCAACACGCGGAATTAATAATCCGTCCGGACTACGACAACCTCCCAACCGACGTTAGACTAGTGTTATAATACTAGTTATCTTTTAGTACAACGTTGTAATTACTAACTGAAAGTATCAGTTAGTAAGTTTTGAATGAACTTGTAATAAGTTCGATTTTGTAATCAACGTTATATAAATAAAACTCTTGTTTTATATACCATCATGTGTTATGTTTTTAAGTTTCAACATTATTATCCTATCATCCTTATCAAATTGTGCTCATTTCACAACTCTCTAATTTCAACGTATCTTTTGAACAATAGAATCATGGCGCCAAAGAAAAAGACCCCACCAACGATGACGCAAGCCGCCATCCGCAAACTGGTAAAGGATAGTGTCAATGCAGCACTTATCGCGGAAAGAGCAGCCGTAGCTGCAGCAGCTGCAGCAGCTGCCGATGCCACCACAGCTGCTGGTGCTGCTGATGCTGCAGCAGCTGCTGATGCTGCAGCAGCCGCAGAAGCTGCCACTGCTGCGGAATCTGCAATAGCTGCAGAGGCTGCAAGAATTGCCAGTCTTAACCTTGGAGGACCTACCCCTCCGGTGACCAATGTTACTACAGTACCAAAGGGTTGCTCGTTCATTTCCTACCTGAAATGTGAACCCCTCAAATTCAAGGGTACTGAAGGGGCTGTAGGTTTGACCCGTTGGTTCGAAAAGGCGGAGTCGGTGTTCTTGGTTAGTAAATGTATCGAGGGGGATAAAGTTCAGTATGCCACAAGTACTCTGTTGAATGAGGCCTTGTCCTGGTGGAACTCAATTGCTCAACCCATGGGCATTGAGAATGCCTACAAAATTACTTGGGCTAATTTGAAACAAATGATGATCAAGGAATACTGTCCACGCAGTGAGATACAAAAGTTGGAAGTTGAGTTCTGGGATCATACGGTTAAGGGAAATGATATCATGACCTACAACCGTAGATTCCAGGAACTGAGGATACTTTGTCCAACAATGGTTTCCCCAAAGGAAAAATTGTTGGAAAGGTATATTTGGGGTCTACCATCAAGCATACAGGGGAATGTGACTTCGGAAAATCCCAAAGAACTTGATGAGGCTATGCGGATGTCCCGTAGTCTCATGGATCAAGTGATACGTATGTCGGAAACCCGCAAGCAAAATAACCTCAACAACACCAACAACACCAACAACAGCAATGCCAACAATCCCAACAATTCCAACTACCGTAACAACAACAACAACAAGAACAACAACAACAAACGACCATATGATGGTAACCGTGGGAACAACAACAACAACAACAACAACCAAACCCGAAACAATAACCATCACAATCAACAGAACAAGAGACAGGAAGCCGCGACGGCTTATGTTGCTGCACCAGCTGGTGGTAGGTACGTGGGTAATCAACCACAATGTACCAAGTGCAATTACCATCACGAAGGTCCTTGCCCGGCCAAATGCCACAAGTGCCAAAAGCCCGGACATCTTGCCAAGGATTGTAGAGGCAAGGGTATAGCTACTGGGGCTAACACACAGCCCATAGTTACATGTTTCGGGTGTGGTGAAAGGGGACACTATAAGAACAACTGTCCTCAAAACCAAGGACCCCAAGGCGGAGGTGCTCGTGGTAGAGCCTATGTCATAGGAAAGGAAGAACCACACCAGGACCCGAACGTGGTTACCGGTACGTTCTTACTCAATAATATTCCTGTTAAAGTATTATTCGATTCTGGTGCTGATATGAGCTTTATATCTACTAGAATTGCGCCTTTACTTGATATTCCATCAATCACTTTAACCACTAGTTATAATGTTGAGCTAGCTACCGGTGACTTAGTAAATACCAATACCGTAATCCCAAACTGTACCCTTAATCTCTTAGACCACCCCTTTAACATCAATCTTATGCCAATCGAACTCGGAAGTTTTGATGTAGTTATTGGCATGGATTGGTTGTCTAAACATCAAGCTAACATTATTTGTGGTGAAAGAGTAGTGCACATTCCATGTGACAATGAAACTTTGATCATTCGTGGTGATCAAAGTGGAACTCGAATAAACATCATCTCATGTATCAAAACCATGAAGTACATTGAGAAAGGATGTTATGCTTTCTTAGCCCACGTAACAGAAAATAAAACCGATGAAAAACGTCTCGAAGATGTTCCTATTGCCCGTGAGTTTCCTGAAGTCTTTCCAGAAGACTTACCCGGACTACCACCAAATCGTCAAATAGAGTTCAGAATTGATTTAGTACCAGGAGCGGCGCCAGTTGCCCGCGCACCATACCGGCTAGCACCTTCAGAGATGCAAGAGCTATCAAATCAATTACAAGAACTTGCGGACAAGGGATTTATTCGACCCAGTTCCTCACCTTGGGGAGCTCCAGTTTTATTCGTGAAAAAGAAAGACGGGTCATTACGCATGTGTATTGACTATCGTGAACTAAACAAATTAACCATAAAGAACCGATACCCACTACCAAGAATTGATGATTTATTCGATCAATTGCAAGGCTCAACCTATTACTCAAAAATTGACCTACGATCAGGTTACCACCAAGTTAGAGTTCGTGATGAAGACATTCCAAAAACAGCCTTTAGGACACGATATGGTCACCACGAATTCCAAGTGATGCCATTTGGGTTAACAAATGCACCGGCAGTATTCATGGATCTCATGAATCGTGTGTGTAAGCCATATTTGGACAAATTCGTAATCGTATTCATAGACGACATTCTCATTTATTCCAAAAACGAAGAGGAACACAAAGAACACCTTAGAACAATTTTAGGACTACTCAAGGAAGAGAAATTGTATGCAAAGTTTTCCAAATGCGAATTTTGGATTCAATCCGTACAATTCCTTGGGCATGTGATTGACAAGACCGGTTTACATGTCGATCCCGCTAAAATTGAAGCTATCAAAAACTGGCCAACACCTACCACACCTACAGAAATTCGGCAATTTCTGGGTTTAGCGGGGTATTACCGAAGGTTTATTGAAGGATTTTCCTCAATAGCAAAGTCTTTGACTAAGCTAACTCAGAAAGACAAGAAATATGTGTGGGATGAAAACGAAGAAAAAGCTTTCCAAACCCTCAAACAGAAACTTTGTAGTGCTCCTATCCTAGCATTGCCCGATGGGATAGAAGATTTTGTAGTCTATTGTGATGCATCGCACCAAGGGTTAGGTGCCGTGTTGATGCAACGCGATAAGGTCATGGCTTATGCATCAAGACAACTCAAGGTTCATGAGGAAAATTACACCACTCATGACTTAGAGTTAGGAGCTGTGGTCTTTGCACTAAAAATATGGAGACACTATCTATACGGTACTAGATGTACTGTGTACACCGATCATAAAAGTCTACAACACATTTTGGACCAAAAAGAACTAAACATGAGACAACGTCGTTGGTTGGAATTACTTAGTGATTATGACTGCGACATTCGTTATCACCCAGGAAAGGCAAACGTAGTAGCCGACGCCCTGAGCCGAAAGGAATGGGTTAAACCATTACGAGTCCGAGCCTTAGTTTTAACCATAAATTCAAACTTTCCTACTCAAATCCTTCACGCTCAAGCTGAGGCGGTGAAACAAGAAGACATCCAAAAGGAAAGGTTGGATGGCATGATGCAGAAGAAATTCGAAACCCGTTTAGATGGAACTCTATGCTTCCAAGGTCGAAGTTGGTTACCACTTTATGGTGGCCTACGAGACTTGATCATGCATGAATCACACAAGTCTAAATACTCCATACATCCAGGATCTGATAAGATGTATCATGATCTTAAGTTACTCTATTGGTGGCCGAACATGAAAGCCGACATTGCAACATACGTTAGCAAATGTCTTACCTGCTCCAAAGTAAAAGCCGAACACCAAAAACCATCCGGTCCATTGCAACAACCAGAAATTCCTACTTGGAAATGGGAAAGAATTACTATGGACTTCATTACCAAGCTCCCAAAGACATCAAGCGGTTATGACTCCATCTGGGTCATAGTTGATCGTCTCACAAAATCCGCACACTTTATACCAATCAAAGAGACTTACAAAATGGAACAACTAACCCGACTGTACGTCAAAGAAATAGTCTCAAGACATGGTGCACCAATATCCATCATATCCGACAGAGATGGTAGATTTACTTCCAATTTCTGGCAGTCACTCCAAGACGCCTTTGGAACAAATCTAGACATGAGTACAGCGTACCACCCTCAGACCGATGGTCAGAGTGAACGAACTATTCAAACACTTGAAGACATGCTTCGAGCTTGTATAATAGACTTTGGAAAAGGATGGGATACTCATCTACCATTAGTCGAATTTTCCTACAACAACAGCTATCATACAAGTATTCAAGCAGCTCCATTTGAAGCACTTTATGGTCGAAAGTGTCGTTCACCTGCTTGTTGGGCTGAAGTGGGAGAAGTTCAACTCACTGGACCAGAACTCATCCGTGAAACAACGGATAAGATTGTACAAATCAAAAATCGGTTACAAGCCGCAAGAGATCGACAGAAAAGTTATGCCGACACACGACGCAGACCCCTAGAATTCCAAGTCGGAGATAGGGTTATGCTAAAGGTATCGTCTTGAAAAGGCTTGATACGATTCGGTAAACAAGGAAAACTAAACCCAAGATACATCGGACCATTTAAAATCCTAGCCAGGGTTGGCCCTGTGGCGTACAGACTTGAGCTTCCATCAGAACTCAGTAGTGTACACCCCACTTTCCATGTATCTAACCTAAAGAAATGTTTATCGGATGAATCACTCGTGATTCCACTCGATGAAATTCAACTCAATGACGATCTTCAATTTGTTGAGGAACCCGTAGAAATCATACCGAGAGGTCAAACAACTCAAACAAAGCCGTATACCAATTATCAAAGTTCGTTGGAACTCACGACGTGGTCCTGAATACACATGGGAACGAGAGGACCAGATACGTAAGAAATACCCACATCTTTTTACCAATGAAGCTTCTACTTCCAACGCAAATTGATCTCCGGGACGGAGCTCTCATATGGGGTGGAGACTGTAACAATTCGCAAATTCAGGTTAATTACTTTTCCCGGAAAATTTACTATTCATTTTTACTATTCATTTCTTTCTGAAATTTTCCCGAAAGTTGATTTTTATTTCATATTCTCGAGTGATAAATCATTTCCATGGCAAATTAAATGTTTGACATTCGTCAGATCATTTTCGTGAAAGTTATTAAGGGATTACACAGAATTACCCGTTTTAGGGTAAAACGTCATCAGAAATTCCACGCACAACGAAATTTGATCCCGTCAGGTGACCCCACATCAGAATAATGTTTAACACACTCATGATTTATTTGAGAATAAATCATGACTGAGAAAAATCATGGCCAAAATAAACTTCGGCCGTGAAAAACTGGAATTTTCAGTTTTTCGCGTTTTTACTCAGCCGTAACCCTAGCCTATACCTGCACCGCATTTCTAAGATGATTTGAGCTTTCAACTTATTAAAATAAGTCAACATATTTTTCCCTCCTCCATTGACTAAAAATCATTCCTTGATTTTATAAATCATTCCTTGATTTTTAGGCTTACGGTTTAATGTCTAAAAGACATTTAAGACCAACCGACACCAGACTGAGCCCAGTCTAGACATTATAAATCATTTTTAGCATATTAGAAAAGTAACATTTTACTTTTCTCAGTTTTACGCAATATTCGTACATTTTACGTATTACGCGTTTTAGACCCGTGTTTCCAGCTTTTAGCAGGTTTTACCACCCAAATGGAACTTATCACCCATTTTATATTTTATTATGGGACTTATGAACATTTCTAACAATACTTTAAAGTTTCATAATTTTACGACACCCGATTTTACGTTTTAAGGCCTAATCATTTACGGTTGGCATTTCCCGGAGTCAAAATGCATCAAATATCTAGATATTTAACCAAGCCAAGCCAACTCACCCCCCTTATCCCTTTGGAACCGCCATAGGGGGGGGGGGGAGTCACACCCTTGGGTGGCTTGATCTTGTGGCTTGATGTCTAGGATGCATACATGTGGATTTTTGGCTAAAATATCTTAACTTTGTAACCTCCTCATAAGAGTATAAATACCCCCTCTCCCCCCCTTCCTTGGCCGGCCATCACAACACACCACAACATCTCACACTTAGCTTATTTCTTTCTAATTTCTTGCAAGGTTCAAGTGCTTATTCAAGTAGAAACCCTAGTTTGATTATAAGTTACCAAAAATCTTCCAAACCCTAACATACTTGGTGTTTTCTCTTGAGTTTAAATCCACTCAATACACCTCAACTTTCATTACATATCTTTCAAGAATACCAAGGGTAGAAAGGTTGCTTGAAGTGAAAAAGGGTTGAAGCTAGTCTATCAAAGTCCATTTCCTTACTTGTTACTCCTTTATTTAATTAGAAAGCCAAAAGTTGTAAGCCTAAACCTAACATGCTTCTTGTTATTTTATCATGTTCATATCATTCACATGTTATTCTTGCTATATTATATCTTGTATGAATGTCCATGGTGTATAAAGATGAGTAAAAGATGTTGTTGTAATGAATTATTGAAACAAGTTACTAAAACAAGCAAACTAGTAAATTTCTTGGTAAGACCTGATCAAAATGGTAAAAATTTTATATTGGATTATTACATATTACAGTAGAGGACTTAACAAGTAAACCATAGCAATTTGAACCACCTAAAAAGAGTAAACGAGTCAAAAGTTATGGCGATTTGAAGTTACCAAAGATTTCCGGCAAAACTGCCTAAAAAGCTTCTGTGACAGAACCTAAAACACGCAAAAAGTGGCCTTTCTGGTCCGATTCATGAAAAAGTTAAAACACGAAAATTGTCCGGAATCACGTTTTCATTCAGGAACAAAGAGGCTCGAGCCTTGAAAACGCCTTCTGAGTGAGATATTTCTCAGTTTCTTAACAGCTATTTACATATTTTAAGTCACTATACTATTGTTATACTTTCAAAGGAACAAGAGTTATTATGACCTATAACCAAGACCCCCACCATGGCTAGAGCCAAGGTTGTGTCTCATGACCTTGGAACAAGGACCAAAGGTCATGGCTAGGCCATGACGAAATGACCAAGTAAACTTACAAAGGCGTAAACATGAAACAATGAAATTGGCGATATATTGAACAAGCAATTTGGATCTACTTCACTTAAAAAGAAACCATGAGATTTTACCAAGACAAATGGTCATACAAAACTTATGAATCATACCCTAATAACAATCTTCATGTACTATAAACTTTCCTAAGTTTATCCAAATATCGGACATGTAACTTTTTTTGGATCAAAACTTATATCTATATACTTTATCAACTACTACAATAGTAGGGAGCTTCATGTGAGGAGTTCATTATGTAAGCCGTCGAGATGAGTTGTGGATTTACGAGTTAAAGTGTCCTGGCTCCTCGAACGCTTACTAACATGACTTCTGAAATATGTTAGCCCGAACGGTAGTAAACGATATAACAAAACATACATGTTCATAAATCTTTCTTTCAAAGACTTACAAATATACATCATACCTCATCATGGACTAAATGCAAGATATATATATATATATATATATATATATATATATATATATATATATATATATATATATATATATATATATATATATATATAGGCACTACTTCATATTCTTTACACAAATCCTAAGTCGCAACATTCTATTCTAGGTTGCTCGTAGAAACCTACACGATCCAATCATCACCTTCATTACTTGCTATCGTACTTAAGGTGAGTTCATAGCCCCACTTTACATTACTTCAATGTTTACAAACCCTTGGGGGGAATACATGCTACTTTTAAACCGAACACAATGCTTTGAAACTGTATGCTGCCTGATTGTTTTATTATTACTAAGTACCTACCTTGCCAATCCTAGGCCCCATCATGAACCATTTAATCACTAGTATTAGTGAGCGCGAGTATTGTGAATAGGCCTATTGGGATTGACGAATCCCATTTGTTTGAGCAGATTAGTTCAAACGAATGCACTATATTTGAACATTAAGTATGACGGCAAAGTACTTACCGGGGCAACATAACCGCCGATTGATATTGGTACCCGTTAACGTATTGGTTGCATGAGCTTAGTACATAATAATAACTGTTTTGTTTTCTAACATGAGTATGAGTCTAATTAACTCATTACTACCAACATATTGTGTTCAACCGTTAAACAAACTCTATGAATTTCACTCAACCTTTATGTTGACCTCTTAAGCATGTATTTCAGGTCCATGATAATCAAGAATGGAGCGGAAGGGCACGTACCGAAGGAAGAAGGCTATAAACTATTATGTCATTCAATAAAAACATCATAGACTTTATATTGATGTGTTTTGAAACAATGGATCATTTTGGGACCTCACTATGTAAACTTTGATATATTTGAATAATATGAATGACAACTCTTTTTATTACGACTCGGTTAGAGATCGTTTTCTATTATTATGACTGTTGTGCCATCGAGTAACACCCAAGTTGAATTCCGCTGCATCATGAATTGGGGGTGTTACAGTACGAGCCCACAATATATTCATCGGACAATACAACAATTATATATGTTCGCCATTTCTGTTCAAAATTTCATTTACACCACAAGTGAATTGTTGTGGACTATATAACCATATTTAAACTCTATAATGAACAAATAAATGGTGTGCAAAAAATGCAAGAGTCAACATGTGTGTGTATATTTTTTAATAAAACACCATGAAACTTTGCATCCCACATAGATCAAAGAAGGGAAATCATTCTTGTTTATATACTATAGTGAATAAGCAACATACATGTCAATAAAAATACTATGTTTTCAGGTACTTGGTTGACAATGGAGTTGATTGTGAAACTTAAAGAATCAAAACTCCTTTAGCCTATCAAGCACCCGCAAATTAGTATAAATTCTTGCCTTTTTTAGTCTCTTTTCACTTAAAAAGGCATAACTTACATAAAGTTAGTATAACTTATATTAATTGAAATGTTTTGTACTCGACTTTTTTGTTCTAAGTACATAGCATTTAAGTTAATTTTCTGTGCAATTTTTTTTTTTATTTATTTTTTTATTTTTTATTTTTTATTTTTTTTTAAATATATATATTTAAAGAGCTGAGGTTATTAGAGTTAATTTTAACCAAAATTACTTTTAAATTTCCAACTAAAACGATACATCGCATTAAGTTACCATTCCAACTAAAACATGACAGGTGACTTTGATATATTAAGTTGAGAATAACAAAAGCTAACTACTTAATATTTAATTTAACCTAATGTATAGTATATTTTTGTCGGATTTGCATAAGCTAGGTGATAGTTACTACAATAGTTTTTATTTTACCATCGTTGGCAAGATCTTTAAAATAATAAAGACTACTAATTAGAAACTTACCTAACACCTACCACAAAATGCCATGATTCTGCAGTGACATGTTACACCTTAATAACAGACTCTTGGTACAACATTTCCAGCGAAATTAAAAGTGAAATTCAAAAACAGGGTGACAACTTTGTCGTACTATTATACACCTTAATCATCACAAGGTGTCTACGCAAGTGAGTCACCAGAATTATCCAAACTGATAGTCTCCCTCACGAGTCCTACCAAAAAAACTAACCAAGCAATAGAGTTTGAGTCCGCTTGACATAATCCAAACTATTGATGTTTTGAAAAGGGTAACTTAACGAGTCACACAAAGATTGCCTAAAGAAAGTATGCTTAACAAATAACTACTTGCAGGCTTGCAACGTTGAATACTGCAATTGATACTAAGACAATGTACAATGATATATCATTACATAGATGAGGCGTTATGGATCTTGCAAGGCTAAAGTCTTCACCTTCCATTTGTTCACCCATACGATACAACAAGCCTTCTGCAATCTAGAAAAATGACAATGTAACTGAAATTTTGTTTTTTTGTTTTTTTTTTTTTTTTTTTTTGTGTTTTTTTTAGTGCAAAAGGTGAAATTATATTAATTTTCAAACTAGTGTACATAATAACATCAAGATTTGGACATACCCCAAATCTGATACATCAATACAAACAAACATCTCTTACATTCTTATTATCAAATACTAATAACAACTAAACTCATACTAGTAAACTAATACAGCCACCTTCAGAATTTCCTATTCACCTTATATGCACTATACCATCCAGCATACATTTCCAGCTTACCTCTCTACCTAAATCACTCAACCAGCATCCACAGTGAAAAAGGTAGAAGAAGTTACTGGCTTCACTGGGAACCCATACCCTTCCAATCAAGAGCTCTTCTAAGCAACCTACATTTCCATCTTTTAAGAATGGCTTCAGTTGCTTAGAAACACATACCTTGAGGGAAGCCAACCATTCCTCCTATGCCTATGTATTGAATGGACCAAGCAGGTTCATCTTGCACACCTCGCTATTCCATTCAACATACATAGGCCGCCAAGTCATTTACCCTTCACATAAGGAGACCCTACTTTATGGTACATCTATACAGCTAGACCTCCTAATCAATCAAACATAGCATTCTAGTTTCCTCCCAAGGCCAAACTAGACAAGCTATGTGACTGAATTTGGTACAGTCACACTGTTAGGACTCCAAGATACAAGGAATCTCACAAATGTAATGACTTGCATAAAGAAACAGAGCAGACTATGAGGAAATGCTACTGTTAACCAAGAATCCAAACACTCCTTAAAGCATCACAAACAGTAACCATGCTTTAAGCTTAAATTCTCCTTCAATACAACACACTGCCAATACCAATCACTTTCATTCTTCCATCACAGCTATTAGCAGGCTATAAAATCCCCATTAGTTGACCAATTCAATCTCCATTTGCTTGCTATTAACTGATTTTTCACAGATTTTCTGACATTCAATGTGAGAAGTTTTATCATGACACCTTCTTTAATAATATTGACCAAAGCTTCCTCTGTTCTACATTCATCTTTGAATAATCTCCGGTTTCTTTCTTGCCACAAGTAATAAACTGTAGCAGCCACAATTAGTTTGTCAATAGTCCAACCAAAATTGTTTCTGACTTGTTTTTCTGCAATGAGCTTGCAATTATCCACCAATCCAGCATCTTTGCTAAAAAAAGAAGACATTGTCACCATTTCCACCCAAACTTTATTAGCATAATGACACTGAAAAAATAGATGCTCATGAGAATCATTCTTTTGTTTACACAAGCTAAACAGAAAATTTCCACTTATTTGCCATTTCTCCATTCTATCCTGAGTTAACAATTTCCTTTGGACTGCTAACCATAAAACAAAACTATGCTTTGGGATTAATTGTTTAAACCATACAACCTCATTCCACATAACTTTTGGCCAATTTTCTCTCATATCAACCCATGCTTGAGCAGTGGAGAACCTGACTTCAATCCCATCATTAGTTACCCAAACCACCTTATCCATTTTATCATCTTGAAGAGTAGGTATAACAATGTTCTGCAAAACTGGATACTTATCAACAAGACTGCTAGGCCAAGTCCAAGCATTATTATGTGTCATGTCAGCAACCATAGAAATTTTGTATGTTCATCACATTGTCATTTTCTATCAGTTTTGGTTGAGTTATCAGGTCAATTCACATTTATAGTACTCCCATTTATAAGTAGTCAAACATTAGCTACAAACTTCATGTTCTTTTGTGTACATGAACCAAATGACATAAATTTGCTTTAAATTCAGAATTCTGAACCCAAAGTTTAAAGTGGATACCTCCATGGGAATGAGCAAAGCAAAGTGAGAAAATCATAGCCATAAACTCCTGTCCCATCTAATATAACTTGTTTAGAAGTACAGTATGAATCTATAATGTTATACACCAATAGAAATAATTTTCTATCTTATGTGTCAAATACATACGTAGCCTCAGCAAAGTGGGATTTTACCAGCCCAAGAGCTCTTCCGCGACGAGATATCTTGTTCTTTTCTTCCTTGGGCATTTCAGCATATCTATAACAATGTAAATCATAAAATTAGTAATGCTTTATTGCAAGCATGTGATGATATGAAAGGTGCAGGGAAGATGGCAAGATGGCGAGTCAAAATGGGTGGGGTTGAAACAGATCAAAATGGTTTGGTTCATAAGAATGTCAACATGTGGATAGGTCAGAATGGGGAACAAAAACTTAAAAGATAGACTTGAGCCATTTGATGTGTTCCGCTTTTACCTAAACTTGCTTTGAACCATAGGACCCGTTTAAGATGTGAAAAATCCAAGATGCATTAATAAGTAAATTGGTCGAAATTGCCACCAACTAATGGATGTTCGAATGTTCTGCAAACCTAACGTCCCAACACAGAATCAGTACTTTAGAAGTTTTAGGGGTTATATAATCAGATTTTTACTTAATTTTAATGACATAATTTTAGCCAAATATTATAAGTCTATAAGAACAAATACAGATAACCAAGATATGAAAGAAAGTGCCTGTGATTCAAGTTGTGACCCAATGCTTTTATGAAAGACAATTTGACAGGAAGCGATTAAACATCACCTTCATCATGAGGAAAAAAGATAGTGCAGCAACGGAAACTTACATGTAAGAAGACCCTACAAACAACCAAAATACTTATAGAAAATGTTTACTTTTAAAAAAGATAACGAACTTATACGAAAAGTAGGGCAGGTAAATGAACTGAACAAACACCCACAAGACTTGTCAGGTTGCCATTAATCGAACATATGATATTGGAGGGAGAACATTACATGGCCTTTATGTAAGCTTTATAACTGTATAATTTTAAGACCTTACGATATAAAACGAATAAGAATGTAGATAGTAAAATGACTAACCGGGCAAACCTTTAAGAGCATTGAAACAAAGACAAGTATCTTCCACCCAACAAAAAACATTAAAAAAAAAAAAAAAAAAAAAAAAAAAACCTGAATAGCAAGCAGCCAATCCTTAATTGATGATACATACATTCAAACCATGCACTACAACGAAACAAGAGAGAAACATGATATCAGTATTACCTAGTTGATATGTGGAATCATTTGAAGCCGATAATGGGTCTTGGCCGGATATAACCGGGTATATTCGGGTCTTGGCCGGATATGACCGGGTATTGCCGGGTGTGACCGGATACTGCCGGGTCTAACCGGGTCATGACCGGATATAACCTAAGAAAACCCAAAAACCTTTAAAAAAATGCATGTACCTGGATAGATTGCCCGAAAATGACTTTGACTTCTTCCAACTCAATTACCTACTCAAATGTCAGCGGAGGTAGTTTCACTACCCATTTTACAGTTGACTACTTTTTAGTATGATGGGAAGTCTTGAAACTCAAAACTCACGCACTCTTATTTTTTGAGAATATATAACTGGACGTGGGTCACGTAAAAGCAATTAGCTTCTTTAGTAACCGCATTTTCAGTTCTATTTAGATGTAATCGTTGTGTTAAGTTAGAAAGAGGAAGAAAATATGTTCAAAGTCTAGTTTATGTTTATCTCTAGTTTTCTTGGAGTTTTTCCCGCTCAAAGAGCCTTATCATCTCTGTTTCTTATCTATTTCTTGGGAGATTGACCATCGCAAACTGGTCTCTTAACATCTTTCAAATTCACTGACGCTTATGTTAATATATATTTATTTACTTTTGACATCTTTCAAATTTTAAACTGAGTGACATGTTTGACTCTTCGGTCAAGAAACACACAAAAATAGTATCAAGAAACTTGCTAATACTAACAAAAAAGAACGAACAACACTCTATATTTACATCTCACATAGATTAAAGAAGTGAAATCTTTCTTGTTTACATATTATAGTAAATGAGCTTCTTACATGTCTAGAATTTTATCATGTTTTCAAAGCGCATGGTTATGGACGAAGTTGATTAAAAAAAAAAAAAAAAAAAAAAAAAAAAAAAAAACTTTGTTAATGAACAAGCTTTTGGAAAACATATATAAATGCTTGAATTTTGTTGTATTTGTTCTCACTTATAAAAATGGCTACTCCAAACTATACTATAATACATTTTTTTTTAAACTTATACTTTAATGGACTAGATAAATTCTATACTATATGAAATATTACTCTAGAGTTGTACTAAACTTATGATATATACATAGGACAAACAATTTTCATAAACTATAACAAAATTTAACTAAAATTGACGTAAAGACCGAGTGATTTGCTCAAGAAACACAAAACGAGCTGTTTATTATCGGCAATTTTATGTCTCAAACAAAAATAACCAAATATTAAAAAAAACGAAAATAATAGAGTAAGCCCGCATGAAATCACTCAAATTACGCAGTCCCTTAATAAGTACCATTTTTAAGTTTGGCCCAAGAACGTCAAATGATTGCTCGAATATAGATATACATCCACTTGTGTCAGAAACAAGATTTATTTCAATGGTTTTTGCTTCCTTTTTAGTAAATAATATTGTCACTTTTTTTTTTTTTTTTTTTTTTTTGGAAAGAGAAGATCATAAGCTTAAACAAACACCCTTTAAGTTTACATCCCACATCGGTTAAGGAAGTGAAATTTTTCTATATATATTATAGAGAATGAGGATCACATGTCTAGAATATTACTATATTTTGGGATGCATGTGTTTATGAAGTTGATTACTCCCTCCGTCACAAAATTATTGACTTTTTTGGTCTTTACTTTTCAACTTTGACCTTAAGTATTTTTGTTTATATTACATAATACTTGATACAAAATATACGAATGGATTGAGTTTTAAATGTATTTTCATTTGGTGTAATTTTTATCAAAAATTATATAACACAAACAAAAATATTTATAGTCAAAGTTGAGAAAGAAAGACTGAAAAAGTCAATAGGGGACAATAATTTTGAGACGGAGGTAGTATAAAACTAAATATTTCAAACTTCATAAATTTATCATCCCAAAATAATTATAAAATTCTTTGGCTTTTTACTTTTAAGTATCTTTTGTCACTTAAAAAATAGTAATCTAAATTTTTTATTTACAAATATTGTCCATACGCTTATAAAGCTAGAAATTTAGTAATCTTTTATCTATCTTTTTAATAAAACAAAACCGTAACCGTAACTATATCGGCCATCATTCTCAATTTAACTATTAGCTAGAGATTTTTTATAATATGTGACGAATGTTCAATAGAAACGTTTCACCAATCCACCTGAACTTACCTAACCCAACCGTACGTATAGTACGATGCCATATTGATTATGCAGTTAAATGTTACGAAAATGAATGAATGAAGGTGTGGCTCTCTAAGTTCTTTTGGATTCTTGAACCAAATTATCCTTAAATTTGCATTAATCAAAAGACAACGTGTTATAGACACGTACAAATATGTTTTTTTATCTTATGTGTTGAATACATACCCACCCTCAGCATTCAGCAAAGCGGAATGTTCCTAGAGGCCAACTCGTTAGCCACACAAGAAAGACCAACAATTTAAGTTATTCTATTTTCCTTTTAAGAACTGATTTTTGAATGTTGCACAAAATATTTTAATTGGCGAACCCAACATTCCAATGAGCGTGTGAAAACGGCAAAAGAAGCTAAACCATCTCATATACAGCCTTTACGACAAACTAAGTTGTGCCTCCATGTAAGGGCTCCATTGAACACGTATGACTTAGTACTTTAGGCTTCTAAGTTGAACAGCTCACTCATCCGTATAGGTCAACCATGTGATCGACTAACAATTGAGTCAACTAGGGTGATTCGAGATTCGAGACGACCCTCTTGGTTGCCTATATTTTTAGAGAAGATATCTAGAGACAACTTCGTCCTATACTCCTGTCAATCTAAAACTCAATCAGTCACAAGTATGATTGGAAGTTATGGGTCTGTTGTTATTATTATGAGTTTGGTCCAAAAAGTACGATTCAACTGATCATCCAGATGGCTAAGACATGAAGCAACCTCACACGGGCCGAGTCCAGTTCACGCATCCAAACTATTGACATTTCGCAAAGAGATATCTTAATCAGTCACACAAAGATTTCCTACTGATATTTATCTACAAAACTTCTCTTATATGCTAAGGTTAGTATATATTGCAAAGAAAATGCTTGAACTAAATTACTTGCAGCGTAGAATACTTAAATAACATCATGACATGTAATTCTATTGAGCACATATCAACTTGGTCCACAGCCATCGTAAAACTCAATCATGCACAAGGTACCATTCAAACTGATCAAGATGTGCATAGCCATCCATGTGAATAAAAAATGAGGCAACTCTGGTACAACACGGGTGATTTGAGCCCCTCTTGGTTGCTACATTATTCTAGCTAGAAGATATGAAGAGACAAAGTGACAATTTTCTCCTACCAATGTAAAACTTAATCAATTACAATGTGCCCAACGGACTTGAGTCACCAGAATGATGTAAACACGAGTCTTGTTAAAAAAAACTCATGGAACCTCACTCAAGTCGAGTCCTGTTCACCTATCCAAACTATCGATGTTCAACAAGCGAAGATCTCCTACTAATTTAGTTTACAAAATGTATCTTATATACTAAGGTCATTATACTTGACACATAAAAGACTTGAATAAAAGTAGTTGTAACATAGAATGCTTAACTATCTTCATGACATGTAATTCAAAAAAACACAAAAAGAGTTGCGTTATCGCCAATTTTTTCCTCGACCACAACCAAACAAAAAAGAATGAAAATAAGAGAGTAAACCCATACCATAACAATGATAAAATAAAATTACTTCGTAAAGGGCATTTGAATTTAATTTTGTCATCACTTAATAACTGTATTCAAAACATTGGCATTAACTGTCAGATTGGCCTCAAACTATCTAATGGACATATAACTGGTGTATAGTAGATCATTGCTATTTAGAACCTCTTAGTTATCCCACAAAGGTGAAAGAAGTTAAATCTTCTTTGGTTATCTACCACATTGTAAGAGAATAATTTGTGTTGAGAATGCTATCATGTTTTCGGTTACATGATGGAATTGGAGTTTATTATATTAGTGATAGTGAAAAAATAAACTTCGAAGTTCGTCCGGTAACCGAAAATTGATATAAAAGTCTTGACATTTTTATAATATATGTTGTCACTAAGCAATACTTTTTTTTTTTTTTTTTTTTTTTTTTTTTAATTATTTGTTGTCATTTAAAAAATATGGTACTCTAAACTTTTTATTTACCAAGATTGTCTATATATTTATGCAACTAAATATTTAGTAATCCTCTGTATATCCAATAGTTGTTGGTGTTCATTTCGATCTCTAATCGTTTCACCGATCCCATTGAACTTATCCGGTCATATTGATTCTGTTGTGACATGCTACGAAAATGAATTAAGGCGTGGTCCTCCATGTAACGTCTATGTTGAGCACATATGAGTTTGGTCCTTTAAGTTCTTACCACTGCCATTCATTTGCCTAAAGATATGAGGCAACTCTAGTAGTACAACATTGGTGATTTGAGCCCTCTTTGTTGCCTACATTTCTAGTGAAAGTATCAAGAGACAAAGTCATAACTTTGCCCTAATAATGTACAACACAATCAATCACACAGTACTAATGAACGCGAGTCACTAGAATTATCCAACATAGATAACCCTTGCGAGTGTTACAAAGAAAGCCACTAATCGACACATTGTTAATGAGGTCAAACATTCAACCACATAAGGCTGGATTTTGCACCAATCTAGTTTTTGAACCAAAATACTAAGTGGATACCTCCTCGGGAAATCTAAAACACAACCACAAACTCCCAGCTATGGTATCTTGTTGAGATCTGCAATATGAATCCAAAGAGTTATATATACTACGAGAAATAATTCTCTATCTCATGCGTCGAATCCATACCGAGCCTCAACATAGTGAGATTTTACCAGTGCAAGAGCTCTTCATTCAACAATGAGAAATCTTGTTGTTTTCTTCCAACATAACTAGAACAAGATTCAACCGTTTTATGCTCAGATTTTAGAGATGGCAAGATGGGCGGGGTAGGTAACGGTCAACATGGGTTCAAGTGGAAACGGGTCATATTTTAGTCTAGTCTAAATCTTTAATAAACAATAATTAGAAGGTGTATGCATTAAAAACACACTTTGGACATGTTTTAAACTAAGTGACCAGTTCGACCTGTTCCTCATTTAGGTAATAATGATTTGACCCATTGTACACGTTTCTCATTAACTTCACGACATGTTACTCAAAATAATCAAAACGAGTAGCATTACTGATAATTTTTTCTCATCCAGAACCAAACAGAAAAGAGCAAAACAGTGAGAGTAAACTTATATGAGGATCACTTAATAACCGCATTTAAACAATGTCACTATTTCAAAGTACAAACGCTCTATCATTAACTTATAAATGGTATATAGAAATGCAAGAGTCAACACGCAGGTATGTACATTATTTGATAAAAAGTTAAAAACAGTTCCATCTTTACAACCCACACAGGTTAAAGAAGTGAAATCTTTCTGAATTATATACCATAGTGGAGGATCACACATGTCTAGAAAATTACTATGTTTTCAGATATACAGTGTTAACTAGATTTAGAATATGTGATAATAGAACCGTTTACCTGATCCACCTCAGCTTACGTAACCCCGGCCATCCGTACAATGCCTTATTGATTCTGTTAGGAAAATGAATGAAGGTGTGGCCCTCCAAGTTCTTTTGGATTCTTGAACCAAATGATCCTTAAATTGTATTAATCAAAATACAAAGTGTTAGAGACTGGAACGTACAAATATTTTTTTAATCTTGCGTGTCGAATACATGCCAAGCCTCAGCAAAGCGGGATGTTCCCATAGCTAACTCGATCAGTCACACAAAAATTGCTAACAATTTTACTTTTTTATGTTCTTTTAAACAAACTGGATTTTGAACGTTACACAAAACAATTTTGTTGGCTAACCCAACAGTTCAATCATCATGTGAAAATGACAAAAGAAGCTAAACCTAACAGTCCAATCATCCCTACTGTATATAGCGTCATACAACCTATACAACAAACTAAGTTGTGCCTCCATGGCTTCATGTAAGGGCTCTATGGAACACATATGACTTACTAGTACGTTAGGCTTCTAAATTGAACGGCTCACTCATGCATAAGGTGCCATTCACACTTATCCACTAATGTCATCTATATGACTTAACAAATGAATTGACTAGGGTGATTCCAGACAACCCTCTTGGTTACCTATATTTCTAGAGAAGATATTAAGAGACAAAGGGACACTTATAGAAAATCATAAATATCCGGGTTATGGGTCTTGCTGGAATATGCAAATATCACGGTATCTTCACTCAAACCAATTTGATTAACGAAGAAAACAACGTAAATTACACTTTCGTATGGTCGTCACTCTGTCATTTTTTATGTAAACTCACATTAAAAGTACTACCATTGTCAAAGTGGTCAAAGATAGATCAGTCACAAAATGCTAGAGAAGATTACGTGAATGAAGATAACGTGAACCTCTTAATTTTGATTTCCATTACACTATACCCGGTCACCACCCAAACTCACTACCTTAGTAAAAAATCTAAAACTCACCGTAGTAAAGTTAATTTTAACAAATAAAAAGTAGTCTTTTGTTCTTGTCAGTGTCTTCATCCAATGCCATCACCCACAAGAGAAACACGAAACCCGGCTGGTTCATCTGAAACCCGGCCGGGTCGACCCGGGTGAGCTGAAACACGAATATACTCGAATAGCTCGCGGTGTCTCGTTTACATCCCTATCCAACGTCGCAACTTGTGCAAATATTATTATCTAACATTGAGAAAATTTCATTTATAACTTTTGTTATTTTGGAGCATACAAGTCAAAATTTATGTTTCATGAAAATGAAAAATAAAAGAGTAGAGTGGGTTTCTAGTGAGAACTGAACAACTTACCATACAAATTTTAGAACAGGCCCATAGCTTTCAATAAAAGTAATCAGTCAACTGTAAATCTATAATAAAAAGTCAATGAAAGTTACCACCGGTGACATTTGTGATGAGGAATGCAAAGAAGCTTGAACAAGTCAAAGTTATTTTGGGACATTCTATTCCTTTTCAGTCACATAAGCTTGACTTTAAGTGTAATTAGTTACATTGTCTTCTTCGTTAATCAATGATGTTGTATAATATAAGCATTCATTTAGCATCTAGGAGAACATTTGTAATATGAAATTTTTATGCAACTGATCAAGTTATCCCTTTGGAAACTACAATAGTTTGGGTTTACATCCCAGTATCCCACATAGATTAAAGAAGGGAGATCTTTCTGGTTTATATACTGTAGTGAACGAGCACCATTCGTGTCAATAACAATAATATGTTTTCAGGTACTTGATTGCCGATGGAGTTGATTGTGAAACTGAAAGATTCAAATCCCTTCGGATATCCAGTGCCCGGAAATAAGTATAGATTCTTGGCTTTTTTTGTATCTTTTCACTTAAGATTCAAATCCCTTCGGATATCCAGTGCCCGGAAATAAGTATAGATTCTTGGCTTTTTTTGTATCTTTTCACTTAAAAAGAGAAAACATACGTAAAGTTAGTATAACTTATGGTAATTGGAATTCTTTGTACTTAACTATGGCTATGTTTGGCAAAATTAGCGGTAGCAATGAGCTGTGAGTTGTAACCGCAGCTCACTACTCACAGCTTCTTAAAGAATCATTGAAAAAATAAGCTTTCCTAAAAAATAGCAAAGCTCACCGCTCTTTTGCCAAACGAACACTAAAAATTAAAAGCTCATTGGTCATCGCTCGTCGCCCCAAAAAGCTCCAAAAAGACTCTGCGCCAAACATAGCCTATATATGTTTAGTGTTCATTTCAATCTCTGAATATTTGACTGATTCACCGAACTTACCTAGCCATATTGATTATGCCGTGACATGTTACGAAAATGAAATAAGGCTTGTCCAATCATGTACGTAACATCTCTATTGAGCACATATGAGTGTGATCCTTTAAGCTCTTACCATTGTCATTCACGTGACTAAAGATATGAGGCAACTTGGTGATTTCCGCCACTTTTGTTGCCTACAGTTTTAGTTAACATATCGAGAGACAAAGCCAGAGCTAATTTGTCCTACTAACGTACAATGCAATCAATCACAAGGTACTAACAAACGCAAATCACCAGAATTATCTAAAATGGATAGTGTCGCACTCACGAATTCCTCCAAATTACCAAAGGGCCTCTGGTCTAGCGGTATGGAGGTTTTACCCTCCTAGGCAAGGTCTCAAGTTCGAGTCTTGTCTAGGGCGATAGGGGTTTCCACCCGCGTGTGTAAAGGGAAGGGTGCCATTGCCTTCTGGGCTGGATCCAACCTGGTTGTGTGGGCTCGCTACGCCTTCTGGGCTAGGGGTCATGTAGCCACAATTGCCGTTCAAAAAAAAAAAAAAAAAAAAAAAAAAAAAGAAAAAAAAAAAAACGAATTCCTCCAAATTCATCAATCAGACAGTTTGAGTCAAGTTCACCTAATCAAACTACTGGTGTTATGCAAAGTGTAACTTAGTCGGTCACACAAAGTCTGCCTACTGATTTTATTTACAAAACTTAAATTATATGCTAAGAAAAATATTTTTAACACATAAAAGGCTTGAACTAAACTACTTGCAGCGTAGAATACTTGATTAACTTCATGGCATGAAATTCAAGAAACACAATGCGTGTTGCATTATTGGCAACAATTTCCTTAATAACAACATGATCAAAAAAGAACAGAAATATGAGACCAAATGCATATGAAATCAGTGATTGGAGTTTGTACTCCACAGAAGATCTCCGAAACAAAGTGGTCACTTATTAGCATAATTTAAACTTTGGCAATAATGTAGTAGATTAGAATGTTAAAAATGCACGAGTCGGCATGTAACTATGTAAGCATGTACAATATTATGTGTTTGTTTGATTGAACCATTTCATATTAATATCCCACATAGGTGAAAGAAGTGAAATATTCTTTGGTCATATACTATAGTGTTTGAGGATCATGTATGTTGAGATTGGTATTATGTATTCGACAAGCGGATGTTGATCAAGTCAATTCTAAAACCAAAGAATTAAACTTCTCCAAAATCCATATGTTGAAAAATTAATACAAATTCTTTACTTTTTTCCACTTAAAAATTGTTCTTACTCCAAAGTGCAAACTTTTTACTTATTTTCAAGTTTTTCAAAGACATTATGAAAATTTGCATTTTATTTACATACATTGTTCACAAAGTTTAGAAACCTTCCATCTTTTTAAAGAAACGAAATAGCTGAAGACAAAGTAAAACACTAACTACTACGTATATGTTAGGATACCATATTGCACGAAACACATTTCGTAATTGGTGTTCATTCTGATCTTTAAATGTTTCACCGATCCATATGAACTTACATAACACATAACATACAGTGCAATATTTTGGTTCTGCAGTCACATCTATGAAAATGAGTCAAGGTGTGGCTCTCCATGTGAGGTCTTTATTAAAAATGATCCTGCATCTTTGGTCTTTAAGCTCTCATGGTTGCCTACATTTCCGGTGAAGGTATCAATAGAAAAAGTGTCAGCTTTCACAAGGTACTACTAACGACGGCGAGTCACAAAAATTATCCGAAATGGATAGATGTGTCGCTCTCACAAAAACAACACTGAGTTTGAGTTAGGTTCGCCTAATCCAATCTAATGAAGTTTTCCATACAGTTTCTTGATCAGTACCTATTGGGGCTACGCCAAAAATTTCTATATAAAAAATTGTTATAAGCTACTTGCATAGCAGAACATTGCGATCGTCACAGAAACAAAGTAAATACACTAATATATATCATCATAAACTACAACAAATTTTAATTAAAAAAGACAGACCCTTTGATCGAGTGAGTTTCTCGACCAATTTAGACACAAAAAATTACTTTACATTACCCACGTCACTTAATCACCTCCATGGCATGAAAAAGAAACACAAAACGAGTTGCATTATCAGCGACAACCAACAAAAAAGAACAAAAATTAGAGAGTAAACCCAAAGTAGATTAGCGATATAATTTGTACTCAACAGATGATCTCTATTTAAACTTTGGCATTAACTATTGGAGAAGCTTTAAAACACAAACGCTCTTAATGAAAAGACAATTGGTACGTATAGATTATTATCATTTGATTAAAACTAGATGCGTACCCGTGCATAGCAATGAATTTTATAGCGACAGATAGTTGTAATGAGAAAAAAAGTTTATAAGTTATAAACTAAAAATAATAAAAGTTTTATGGTTTCCATATATAGTTTTCTTAATTTTTCAGTTTGAAGAATATGAGTTTTTCCTTTATCTATACTACTTATAATACAAAAATGGTCAAAAGTGAAATGTTGAGTTTTCAACATCTATACTACTTATACTACCTCCGTCCCAAAATTATTGTCCACAGACAAAAAACACACAGTTTTAGAAAAGCATCATCTTTACAGCTTTCTCTCTCTTACTTTTTGCACAAAGACAGTTTTACCCTTAATTAATTAATTTCCAACTTTTTTAAAGTTTGTAATAATAACCACAAATGAGGGTAATATGGTAAAGTTGATTTATATTCAATATCTATTTATGGAAGTGGACAATTAATTTGGGACAACCGAAAAAGGAAAGATGGACTATAAATATGGGACGGAGGTAGTAATACAAAAATGGTCAAATGAGAGAGAAAGTGAAATGTAATTAATACTCTTATTAAAATACCCCAATACTTAAATATACAATTATTTATTCACATTGTACAACCAAATTAAAGCATATATATCAAATTAAATACAACCAATTCAAATACAAATCGGGTTGACCCGGGACGCTTCAAACCCGCCGGGTTGACCCAATTTGATTTGACCCGTTTTCGACCCAACCTAGCAAGTTGACCCGGTTTAAATCGACCATTTTTCGACCGGAACGGTTCAACCGGTTGAACCAACTGGGTCGAACCGGGTTTCAAAACATTATCTATAACTTAAAAGTATAATGATTTATTCACATTGTACAACCAATTAAAAACATATCTACCAAATTAAATACAACCAATTAAAACACAAACCGGGTTGACCCGGGACGCTTCAAACTCGTTTTTCGACGGGAACGGTTCAACCAATTGAACCACCCGGGTCGAACCGGGTTTCAAAACATTATGTTTAATTCCCAAATCTTCAAATTTTTATTATTTTTTGTTTATAACCTATAAATTTTTTTTATCAATAAACTATCTATCGCTATAAAATCCCGTTGCTATGCACAGGTACTCGTCTAGTTAGTATATAGTATAGATATAGATTAATTCAACCTTACATCTCACACATTCTCACATAGACTAAAGAAGTGAAATCTTCTTTGCTTATATACTACACTATATATTAGGACCATACATGTCGAGCATATAATGTTATTTTTTCGAGACGTAGTAGCATATAAAACAAAAAATTTCAGGTTCGCTTAGTGCTAGAGAATTAACATAGACTAGCTCTGCTGCTTTTTAGTATACGATTTAATTTAGAAAGAGTCATGGTCCTAACTATGTATTTACAACGATTCTCCATGTGATAGGGAGGAAATGTACGATTCTCCATGGTATAGTTGTATTCCTAATGAAATTTTGTATAGCTATGGATTTTTGTATATACTCGTTTTGAAGTTAATTTAAGTGCACCAGTTCATTAAAAAAATGTTTCAAACTTTCTTAATGTTCTAAATCAAAACCTCTCATGGATCCTCATCTTGGCTGGAAACATTTTCAACACTGACATGAACATTAACTAAGTCACTCATTTTTTTTTATAGAATACTTAAATATGTTAAATCATATTTTTACATCATTTGCCTCTCGTCTTTTCTTCTATTTCTTTTCATAATTACATTGTTGAATCTAGTTCTATGCGTAATCAAGCTTTTGTTTACTTAAATATCATTTGAGCTGTTTATTAGCCGGATTGCGTACGAGGTGGGCAACAAGCTTTTAAATTCTCCCCATAGATAACATGTAGCATGAGTCAACATGTAGGTTGTACGTAAGTTATCATGCATTTGATAAACTCATTTCAACTACCTTGCATCCCACATAGGTTGAAGAAGTAAAATCTTTCTTGTTTATATAGTATAGAGAATGAGGATCCACATGTTCAGAATGTTACTATGTTTTCAGATGCATGTGTTGTTGAAGTTGATTATAAAATCAAAAATTTCAAACTCTAAATGAATATAATTTCTTGTCTTTTTCTAGTATGGAGTAAATTACACCCTTCATCCATGTGGTTTGGCCGAAATCACATCGCAAGTCCCTTGACTTTCATTTTTTCATGATGAATCCTTATAATAAAGTTTCATAACACCATTCATCCTTATCTCTAACACCACTTGTCCCTTGGTTTGGCCGAAGTCACACCGCAAGTCCCTCGACTGTTAGTGATAGGGATGAATCGTGTTACGAAACTTCATTATAAGGATTCATCATGCAAAAAAGTAGGTCGAGGGACTTGCAATGTGATTTCAGCCAAACCACAGGGACGAACAGTGTAATTTACTCTTTAGTATGTGTTGTCCCAAAAAAAGACCAAATTTCACCTGTGACAAAGAGATTTGTTTTTTGAGTTTATTCATTACTACTTACCACTAAAAATGACACAACAGTCGAGTTTTATGTCCTAAAGTGATTAGAAAGCCTTTGCATCACGGAACGTGAAATGTAAGTCCAACTATAATTCATGTTTACTACTTTTAATTGACACGTAGATGATCACAGATATTATGTTCGTGCTTATTCTTTAACTTTTAAAGTCATTAACTTTTGACCTTAACAAACCGATCATATAATTTTGTTTACTGTTTAGACTTGAATATATGTTATGCTGGTTCTTTTAACAAATAAACGAGCATCATGAAGTAAACCAAACAAAATTAGATAGGGTAGTATACCAGGTAAACCTTTAAGCATTTATCTTAGAAAAATTTTACCGTTAGAAAGATGATCAAAATACAACCGATTTGATCCCAGTATTGAATCACATTTGATTTTTACACAATTTATAACATATATTGAAGTGTATATACATAATATATAAAAAGTTTGATAGTTAATTAGAAGATTATCAACTTTAACTTTTATATAGTCCTTTTGTATACCGATGTTAGAAGTCTAAATGAGAAATAGAGTATGAATTGAGATCCAACTAATGAAACGGGTCATGAGCCACAACATTTATCTTTTTGAACATTCATCTTTAAATAACAAAATGACCCTATTTATTTAAAGACTTTTATCCAAATGAAATATTTTATTGTAGTAACAATAATACACATATCTGTACATGCATGCTGTGAGAGAAAACATGAAAGCAAACTATTGAATGTACGCAACTTGAATGATATGTAAATTTCTGAGCGTATAAATGTTTCTTACTTTTTGCTTCAAAGAACCTTCAAATTATGGTTCTTTCTAAAGTATTTTTCTTGCTGTAAACACTTTATGTTAAATAGATATACGAAGATACGTATTATGATATGGAGTATAGGGCATTTGGTAAGTCACCCGACTTATGATCAAAAGGTTTGCGGTTCGATTCTTAAATGCCTTTTGTTTTCTTTTTTTATTTATTTATTATTTTTTTTTGGTAAATATCCATTTTATCAAATACATGAATTTCTTCAAAATCGCCATAGAATTTATTGTTCTAAAATCACTTTGATAGTTTAACTTCATCAAACTATCTTCTATTAAAAAACCCACTCATGCAAAAGTCCAGATGTTCAACGACAACGATGTGATTATAGATTGAGGGCTTAGTGGCTACTCAATTCCCTCTTGGTTGCCTTCAATTCTAGCGAAGGCAGAGTGACAACTTTGTCCAACCAATGTTCATTTTTATATTAGAAGGTCCAACGAATGCCAATCACCAGAAACCCAGAATTATCTAAAATGGATATATGTGTCACCCTCACGAGTCCTACTAAAAAACTCACCGAACCTCACAGAGGTCGAGTCCAGTTCACTTATCCAAACTAGCTATTGATTTTTTGGAACATGTAACTTAATCACTCACACAAAGATATCCTACTTATATGAATATTTAACATATAAAACGGGCAAACTAAACTACTTGCAGCTTGATTTCTAATTAACTTCATGGCATGAAATTCATGAAACACAAAAGAGTTCCATTATCGCCACTTTTCAAACAAAAATGGATAATATGAGAGTAAATCCATTTGAAATCCGCGAGAAGATCTTCAAATAAAATTGCTTTGTCACTTGATAACCGTATTAAAACTTTGGCATTGACTTTCAGAGTAGCTCCAAACTACAAACTCGATAATGAAAATAAGAACTAGTTTAGATTATTCTTTTTCTTACTTTCGCACATGTTGATACTCTAACTTTTTAAAAATATACATAAGATTTTCTGTTTTTAAACGATAATACTATATAATTAAATATTTCTGGAAAATCCCGTGCGTGCACGGGTATTATAACTAGTAATTGATAAGTGAAATCAAGATCGAATGGCAGAGTAGAGTAAAATGTGGCTTATTCTCAAGATCATTGGTTCAATTCCCATGTTATCGTGTTCTCCACTTTTTATTACAAAGATAATATTCACATTTTTTTTAATAAATTTGTACACACTTTTTTGAATCATAAGTTTTTATATACATTTATATAATCAGTTTGTTTTTATTCACAAATATCTTTTGAATTTGTTAGTCTTTAGATATACGACACCAGTTACTATTATTGTTGTTAGTAATTTTACATAACTAATAGTTGTGACCTGCCGGACATTTTCTATTTTAAAACAGATCTAAGGGATTTAGGGGGTGTTTCTTTTTTTCCCCTAGCTAAGAAATACCATTTAATATTATTACTTTTTTTGTAGGGGCCATAAAAATCCCTTGTTTGGTCTATATCCACAAGGCTTAAATTATCATGTCCTCCCAATTAAAAAACTTATTTTGAAGTGGGGGTCTCACATGTACCCTTAGCTAAGGATGAAAAGAAACACCCATTTAGTATCTTTCTTTACAATAGTTATATGGCAGGTAGGTTTTTTATGGCAAAACTACGCCCTCGAGCTTGAGGTTTTAATCTCTTCACGATGGTACCTTCATTTACTTCGGGTTTCATCTCACGTAGAAAAACATATTATTTAACTCCACATTAACAAATTTATCTTTAAGACTTCGTCTATAAATCGTTAAAAATGCACGGACAAATTGTCCAAAAACATTCATGAACGTTTCACACACTTATAAAAATTAGAGTCCACGTTTCTAAAGTTTTGTGTTGCGTTAAATAAAGGTTGTAAGAGATACATCATGTGGTGGAGCGTAGGTCATTTGGTAAATCAACCTTACTTCAACCGGAAGGCCGTAGGTTCGATTCTCATATTACTTATGCTTTACCCTTTTATTATTATTATTATTATTATTATTATTATCTTATTTATTTATTTATTTATTTTGAGTTGCTTACAAGTAACTCACCGTCTTATGTCACTCGCCGCTTTTTTATTTTGGTATCTTTTAAAATAAATAAAGTTAAAGAAAAAGCTCTTGATGTCACTATAAAGTCAATTAATCGAACATATTTTCAAGCACCTAAACTTCTTCAAAATCATCATAGAATTGATCGTTCTAAATCACTTTAACAGTTTAACTTCATCAAGCTATCTATTAAACAACTCAGTCATGCAAAAGGTGCCTTTCAAACTCATTGAGATGTTCAACGTACGACATCCATGTAACTAAGAAATGAGGCGAATCGGGTACAACATTGGTGATTTGAGACCTCATGGTTGCCTACATTTCTAGTGAATGTATCAAGAGGCAAAGTCATAACTTTGTCCTACTAATGTACAACGCAATCAATCACAAGGAACTACCGAACACTAGTCACCAGAATTATCCAACATGGATAGATGTGTCACCCTTGCGAGTCTTACCTAAAAAACTCACTTAACGACACACTATTAGAGTTACACCCACAAACTCTCAGCTATAATATCTTGTTCAGAATTACGATATGAATCTAAAGCGTTATGCACCAATAGAGACAATTTACTATCTTAGGTTTCGAATACGTAACCAGCCTCACCAAAGTGGGATTTTACTAGCGCAAGAGCTCTTCCGCGATGATAAATCTTGTTCTTTTCTTCCTTGGGCATTCAGCATAACTATAACAAATATAATAATAAGTGTCAAACGGATTAAGGTCCATAAGAGTGTCAAAATGGTTTAGGTTCAAACAGGTGGGTAGGTCAAAATGGAAGCCTACAAAATCTTCTTTCTCTGAATTCGCAAATAAAAACAATTTAGATGTTTGTACTCTTAAAAGACAGACTTGACGTGACTTTCAACATTTTTTACCCATTCAACGCATTTGATGTGTTCCTCTTTTAGTTAAACTTGCTTTGAACTATAGGACCCGTTAAAGATATGAATTTAGCCAAGACCCGTTTATAAGCTAATTGCTCGTAATTGTCACCTATTAAGGAGACGATCCTATGGAAACAGAGATGGCCTTACGTCTGCTCATAACCATCAGGTTGGAAGACTGGATCCCATCCAAAGTCATTCGGTCCTCTAGCAGGAACAATCTTCCCCTGAAAGGGTACATTGTGTGTAAAATTATTTGAAATGCCAATCAATCAAAACCTACTATGACAATTCATAGGTAGATGCAAATCACATCTCAGACTTCAAAAGATCAGTTAAAAATGTTCGATATCTTATGAAACAAAGTGAAAAACGTATTACAAAGGTCTTTTGGTTTTGTTAGTTTGTAATTTTATTCGCGACAATATGTAGTGTTAAGGTAGGTCTTCAGCTTCACTTGTATGTCATGTTTAATTCTTTTGAGTCTCACTCTCGTTTAATTATCTTGTTTAACCGTGTTGGGGCGTCTTGTATTGCATTTTGATTGTTTTTGGGGTTCTCAATAATATGTTGCATTTTTTAAAAAAATATAATAATTAAGCAAAACATATGAACAAAAATATAAATCTACATGCTTTTATTTAATTCATCTAACTTTTACATGTTGGTTATTTAGCTGCAGCATATGCTAGCTAGCATGACACATAAGATACAGATAACGGATAAGGATAGGTATTAGCATATTGGAATGCTATGGTTTGGCCAGGGCTAACTGGGTTTCCATCATTAACCAGGCAGTCATCGTATGAGAGTCGCTTAAACACACTAGGGTTAATGAGCCTGGCGGAGCTAAACCAACCACAAGTTAAGTGGATGTTTGAGATGTTATCCGACATGGCTATGTTTTGAATCATAACTGTGTATGTTGGTATCCCATTTGGAAGAGGCGATGTCTGCCCTTGTGAAATGTATACCTGTTCCTTTGAGCACCCTCCATCGTCACCACCACCTTCATAATCATCATAGGAAACACAAATACCAGATTAGCTTCGCACTTTTTAAGAATTACAGTACTAATTAATAGTAAGTAAATATTAAGATAGTATGATTCACAAAGTTTGCGATATTTTAAGAAAAATCGCAAACTTTGAAATTTTTTTTAAAAAAATCAAAAAAGATTGTGATATTTTTAAGAAAAATCGCAAACTTAACGAAATTTCTTAAAAAAATTGCAAAGTTTGCGAATTTTATAGGTATTTTGGGTTTTTTTTTTTTTTCTTTTTTTTTTTTTTTTTAATTTTTTATTTTTAAATTGAGTATTTTGTAAAGTACTGTATGTTTTTGAAAATGGGTATTTTTTTTCATTTTCCCATAGAAAATGGGCCAGTTGGGAGGGGCCTAGCAAAAAAAAAGAAAAAAAAAATACTTTCAAGATTCACAATTCGGAACCGATTGGTAAGTCGGTACCTGTACCGGGTTTGGATAAACCGTTACCATACGGAATTAAGTACCAGTTATTTTTCTTTTCTTTCTCAAATTTGACCATTTTCAAAGATTTTCTACATTATTATCAGATTTTCTACATTATATTAAAATCAATACGTATGATGAAATTACATGCACATTCTAATTGATAAAATAATTAAAATTGATGTGTATACCAGCAGCTGCAGCAACCAAAAGCAGAGCAGCAACAACAGCCATGCAAGATTTCTTGAATGACAAATCCATTTATTTTTTATGTATCCGGTTCGATCAGTTCCTACTAAACAAAAAGTAACTTAGACATTCGTTTGATTAGCCAGAGAAATACATCAAACTGAAAGCTAACCTCAATCAAATCAAATAGAGTGACGAAGAATTTCTTCTCTGTTAGCTAATTTCTATTGAACATTTATAGTTGTCATTTGTGATACGTGCATGTTCATGTAGAAGTGAGAGGTTATCTTCACGTCTCATACTAAACATTTTAAATATTTTTCATGGGTTTAATGTACACTAATTTCATTCAAGTTCATCTCAAAAATACTTTTAGGGACCCAACAAATGAGCACATTTAGCAAAAAGGGCTCTTGGCTTTACTTCTAAACAAGATGCAAATAGGTAAAACATTTACCAATTTTAATATAATTCATGCCCAAAACATCAGACAGGAACATAAAAGGCAAATTTCGGCAAGTGTACAAACTATAGACCAAGTTTTACTCAACAAGCATTCGATGCACATAAAAGAAAGTGCAGCGGACAAAAGTAGGCCAAAGCTCTTAAAATAATTAAATAGTCTTGGAATGTATACTATGTTGTACAGCCGGACTCGACTTACTTATATCAGCTAAAATATCAGCTAAAATAGTGAATACTTTATAGTGAATACGTGTCTTGGTTACCAAGACAAAATATCAGCTAAAATTTAAACTGATTTGCAACTAAAATAGATTTACAGAAAAGGAAACACAAACCTGCAGAATATCTGCTCAAATTTAAACCGATTTGCAACTAAAATAGATTTAGGAAACTCGAAACTCGAAGCTGCAGATTTACAGAAAAGGAAACTCGAACCACAGGCATGATGAATCATGAAAACCATTCTATATACAATACAAACTAGTGATTGAAAAATACACGACCTCTAAAGAGCCTAGCAGCTTAACTCATCCATCAAAAGCTTATCTACCACTAAAAACAAATCAAACTTACACAACATCTGAAGAACCCTCGACTTAAAATACCTTGGCAACATGCACACAAACACAAGAAAATACCATAAGTTCGAATTTTTTATTTTCTATTTATGTGGTTCAGGCAAAATACATCAAACAATTGAACACTAATGCTTAACCAATTTCAACAACCCTTCCTCAAAACGTTAAACAAATTAGCAATCAAGGAGACAATACAATGAACTAATACTTGTTTTAAGTAAAGTATACTCGTGTATAGAACATATTTACATGGCAAATTACTGCCATCAACAATTAGATATAACAAAAGTCCATTAATCGTCCAGTGCTGAAATAGATGAGGAATTGCATTAATAGTAGTCCATCTAACACGCGGATGAGGATCTTGAAATGACTTAAAGATCATTGAGACAATAGGTTCCAAATTCTTACACGTCATAATCTGTATCAAATACATGTAAATTAGTCATATTAATCACATTGCTGCTTTTAACTATGAAACCATTAGCTACTCATAGAGGTGGCCATTCTAACCGGTTCCGGAACCGAAACCAAAAGAAAAAAACCTAAACCGAAACCGGTCAAATCCGGTTCTTGGAAGAACCGGTCCCGGTTCTTAATGGATCCGCATGTCCCTACCCGTTTCTTGATTTTCACCCTTGGAACCGGTTTGGAACCGGTTCTACCAGATCCGGTTCTCGAACCGGTTCCAACGGTCATATGTAGAAAAAAGACAGTAGAAGTGTTACATGCTTGATCGCTCTTATTTATGTTTCTTCAGTTGAAGTTTTACATGCATGAAAGGAAACAACTGTTTTCAAGTATGAAAACGGAAGGGTAGACGTAACACTTTGGTAGCAGGTAAAACACAATGAACCAATCAATAACCAATTAAGGAGCAACACTTAAAAGATTGATAAATTAACAAGCTAAGAAAGATCACGATCTCACTTAAAATTTAAATAACCTTAATAACAAAAGTAAGATGATTCTTAATAGATCCTAATTTCAAGCAAAAGTAGCTGGCATGCTTACTGTTAAGAATTCGCCACCGGTTCTTTGGAACCGGTTGGACCGGATCTTAATGTGGGACCGGTTATGGAACCGAACCGGAACCGGGCATACGGGTCCCGGATTTTTAGACCTCGGATCCGAAAAGAACTGAACCGGATTGGAACCGGATCCGGTTTTTTGCCGAACCGGGAAATGGCCACCTCTAGCTCTTACCTGAAGCTCGCTCTTACCTGGCCGCTATTACATAAATAATCATATACACTTAAATACTCATCGTATTCAAATCCGTCTAACACAAACTCAAAAAGAAACACCATTATGAATTCTACCTCGCTTTTATCAGAATTGTAGCTCAATCACATAATGACATAAACCACTAAAAAATCCGCAATAACATCATAGGGAATATAATACATGTACAATTTCGATTAGCCAAACACTTAGTTTCAGCTTGTTTAACACATACTAGTAGGATACCCGCGCATAGCGGCGGGAATGACATACATGATTACAACATAAGATTTTCTAATAGGTCAAATAGCTTGCTTCAAGATTTTCTAATATCGTTTTAGTGTGTTTGTACCTAGCTAGTGACCAACCTGCTATAATAGTGACCATGCTCAAAGCTTTGAAGTTTTATGTTGTCTTTTATAAATGTTACTTTCACTTCAGTAAGCCTCAAACGATTTTGCGCATGGGACTGTGGAAGTCTACATGAATCAAAGGATCATATATGTTCAAAGGTTTACCCATCACAGTCGAGCTAAACTCATGTCAGTTCACAATTATTATTCATGGATGCCAGAGCAAGGACACATATTGAATGTTAAAGCTCAAATTACAAAAATGGATCAGCAAATAATATGCAGTAATGCACTTGCATAAACATCAGAGGAGAGTTAAGTTTCTCAAGAATTTGTTAGACCTTGTAATTGCATAAGTCTTGTACAAATGTAAATAACGATAGTTAAAGGACCAATATTGTATGATAGATAGTTTATAACCGAATAGCGGTTGGTAGTTAAAGTTAGTTATTAGTTAAGTTGGTTATTTTCTGTAAATTAGTGAAAGGTTGTGTCTCTTGGAACACACCTATTCGAACAGTCACGATGGTTCAAATGGTAACCATTCGTTTAGTATAAATAGGATATACAATGTAATGTTTTAAGTGTGTCCAAATATACAATGTAAACACTTTTATGTTGTAGTTATTGTAGAATCATTTCTTTGTCAATCTTGTGAATCTTGTGTCTGATAAAACCTGTGCAAGAATGAAGGAAGAAGAGGCATGTTGCTATACAACGCAACAAGAAGAAAGGATATGACGTCAAGAAGAAGGATACTTTGTGTTAAGACAACCGGTTGACAAAAGAGAACACAAAGGGAATACGCATTATAAACGCAAGAAAAAAGGCGTTGCTTGTGGATGTGATAAGGTATACCGAGACGACAAAACAATCAAGGATTGTTTGGAGAGACGTTTAGAGCAATACGGAACAACAACAAGAACAAAACAGGCTGATCACTTGATTTTGTAAGAAGAATACCGACGGGTATTGGGAGTTGTTGAAGATACGACGTGGATTTAAGAAAGAAACAAGGAGTATTGTCGTACAACGTTGGAAAGGGACAAGCAGCAGCAGAACGACAAACAAAAACTCTCATTTGTTTAGACATTGAAGCAATACCATGGGGTATTGGCGAAAAGGAAGAAGCAAACGACTTGCTTCTAGAAATACCGAGGAGTATTTGTAAGAGAAGGAATTTTGTGAAGAACTTGGAACGAAAACAACAACAAACACGAAGTTTGATTGTGGCCAAACAACACGTTAGGATGTTTTTTTTGGAGAAAGAAGCCGAGACAAAAGAGGTCTAGGGCATACACACGCCTTGTACCAAGTCGACACAAGAGAAAGAGAAACACAACGTGGCAAAGCAACAGCAACAACACGTTGGTGAGACAGGAAAAAGGAACGAAAGAGACGCAAAAAGAGTATGAAGACTAGAAGAACAAGACTTAAACAATTAGGGGGGGAAATGTTAGACCTTGTAATTGCATAAGTCTTGTATTATGTAAATAGCAATAGATGAATGTAACACCCCCAAAATTTGATACAGCGGAAGACTCAACAAGCTTTCGGGGTGCTACGGGGATTGGTATCCAACACAAGACAATATAGAACGAGATAAAGTAAACATAGTAAAAACACAACCAAAACGGGGTTTTAAGGTTTACATTTATCCCAACATCATTCAGAGTCAGACCCAAAATAAAGTAACAATAGGTCCAAATTTAATTATCAGAGTTTAGAAAAATAGATCCATGAACCGTGTGCCTTGGCCGAGCCTTCCATTCCAAGCATGCATCTCAACACTTAATTACCTGAGAAAACGTGCTAAAAGTCAGCTTTCGCTGGTGAGATCATAGGTTTAAATTCAACTAATAATATAGTGGACATATACGCAAAATGCTTGCTAGCTAGACTAAGGATTCGCTAAAAGCCTGCGGATACCCTCCGCTCTCAACATAACACACGGATACCCTTCCGTAATAACCAAAACACACGGATACCCTTCCGTAACAACCTAGATATTCGGGTAACCCCCGCAATACCAATAAATACTCGGATAACCTCCGAAGTATTACTAACCTATAGGTGCACGCTACAGTATCTAAATAAGTCAACCTTGAATAGTACACACAACATATATGTGACTAAAGCTGATAATCTCAAATAACCAAATAAGCCAACCTTGAATAGTACACACAACATATATGTGACTAAAGCTGACAATCCACCAATAACCAAATAAGCCAACCTTGAATAGTACACACAACATGTGTGACTAAAGCTGACAATAGATCCTAGTCCATACGCATAGCAAGTTTAGAAAGAATATAAAAGCGATAATAGTCCACGTAAAATAATTTGCACGTTTCTCACCCCAAGTATTGAAAACATAGTTCAAGAGTAAAAAGTGGGGCTATGACTCACCTCAAGTCCAGAAAATAGCAAGACGAGGTAGGTAGAAATAAGATGTATGATAACTCACGAAACAGCAACTACGGACTTGGCACGACCTAACAATATTAACTCTTTCAGAAATCATTTCCTCAAATATATAATATTCCCAAACCCGGACGAGAATCTGTTTTATTTCCGAAAATCCATTTCGTATTAGTTTGGTGTATTTGTGTTTGGTATCCATACGGGTGGTGGGTCGACTAAAAACAAACCATAGAGAGATCACATATAGCAAGATAAAATAAACTATAGATCTAATATTAGCCCAATATATCATTTAAATAAATCGCCAAAGTTTACCAAATCCGTCGATTTGATAATCCTCATATTTATTTACGTAATATACCGTTCCAAGATTACACCCAACCTAAAGCGCATATAAAGCACATAGCACATAATTACTATATAGTATATATCATAGTTTAATAAATTCCTCGTATATATCGTCAAATTGACCAGATTTCCCGATATATACACTCGCAATCTATTACACTTTACATATACTACAACCTATGGGCGTCGTAGGATACGATGCCCACTAATATATTTATTTCGTATAACCAAACAACCCGGCTCAACCTTACGGTTAAGTGGTTATTTAATTATAGAAAACATCTATATTAGTCGTCATATATCCGTGACAACACGAACGTCACAAATAGTAACTTACCTGGACCCGAGCGACAACAATTTCGCCTAACTCAATAAGTTTATTCGTTATATATCCGAAATGACATTTTATTAAACGTTTCATAGTTGTCGGGAGTTTCCCGTTTTATAACACAGTTTTTATAATAATAATACGTTTAATAATATTATGCCACTTTCGTAGCATAATATATATCTAATCGTATTATTTATAATACGGCTCGTGATTATTATTATTATTAATATACGCGTTTATATAGTCATATATACGTTATTCACGTATATACTTTCGTATAAACGTTCATATTATCAATAATTATGATTACGAGTTTTATTATTCTCGTTTCAATTTTAATAGTTATTGAGTTATACGAAATGGTCATATGTCCGAGTCATGACTCTCGGCTCATTGTCCAAGTCCAATAATAAGCAAAAGTCATAAATAACAAATCTCCGTCCAATCACAATCTCAACCACGGGCTACAACAATAAGGTCCGACTACGGTACCCGACTAACCTATCTCCGTCATCTAACGACCGTCTCACAATCAGTCCCCAAACACTTACCAATCGACAACAACTCCTCAATACCAAAAACCAATATCCAATTCAACCCATATGTATTCGGCCGAGATATTAACCAAAACAACAAATATACCAAAAACAATTATAACAAATAACAAATAGTTCACAATTATTACAAGAAGAAATAATCATCAACCAAGTTAGTGTTCGGGTCTGTTTACCAAGCCGAACCCGAGTCAACACTTCACCACAACTAGTGTGGGTCCCACCCGAGACCTCCATGGTCTCGGCTAGCTCTAAATGAGCCAAACTAACCACACGACCTACTAGGGTCGTCGGCCAAGAATCCACGCGACAACAATGGTTAACCATGACCATCAAGAATCGGTCAAACAACAAAAACGAGGATCCAAACACCCTCAATCGAACACCAAGAATCATTAAAGATCAAATATTCGGCCAAACAAGCACAATCCGAGGGTATCACCCTCGGGTACACCTCGACCCGACGAAAAATAAACCAAACCCGGATACCAAACTTCATAGAAAACATGTTTTCATCCAAAATTCATAAGTGTTGCATGTTTTTAATAGAAACCCAATCGAATATCATCAAGTCGTGACCTTAGGTCACGATTTTTATCAACAATACGAGTGAAAACTCGTCTCACCTTCGATCTAGAACTCAAAACCGTGATAACCCTTCCAAAAACAACGACTAGTGGTGAATTTGGTGGTGATTCGAAATGAAATAAAGGGGTTATAGGCGCGTGTTGTTGTAGATCTAAGAGTAGGGATGATGGGGAATCAATTGGTGGTGGTGGTGTAGAGTGGTGGCCGGCGGTGGCTGTGGTGTGGCCGGATATTTAAGTGGGCGGCTAGGGTTAGGGTAGTAGAGGAGAGGGAGAAAAGAGAGAGAGGTGGGGTGAATGTTGTGTGTTTGTTTGTGAACCGAACTAGCCACAAGGACCATATAGTGTAGCTAACTTTTTATTTTATTTATTTATTTATTTTTTTTTGCAAGTTATTATTAGTAATAATAATAATAATAATAATAATAATAATAATAATAATAATAATAATAATAATAATAATAATAATAATAATAATAATAATAATAATAATAATAATAATAATAATATTATTACGGTGGAGTGGGTAACGCGGGCAATTGTAAAAACATATGGCCCGGACCCGAACTCATTTTAAAACTTCAATATCACTCGAGAACCTCTCGTAAATAATTAAAAATATATAACGGACTCGTTAAGACGAATCATAAAATTGTCGTTAGGTAATCCTAGTGCCAAAGTCAACGTAGTACCAAGTGAGAATTCGAATATACATCACCGATCATATAATCAAAAATGAATTATGAACATAATTCAAGAATTTCCATAACGTCATTAAATAAAATATCCATAAAATAGGTCTTACAAGTTCGTTGTGAAATAAAAATTTCAAATAAAAATTATAAACGAACTTAAATTGAAATGCGGGTTTTTAAAATAGCTCCCTAAACTGCCGGTTGTCACATCCTCCCCGTCTCAGAAGGAAAACCGTCCCGGGTTTCACTCGGAAAAAAAATTTTCATCTACGAAGTGAAAAGCTTCGGATATCTCTTCCTGAACTCGTCCTCACGTTCCCACGTATATTCTGGTCCATGTCGGGAATTCCAATGAACCTTGACGAGCGGAATGCGACTCCTCTTGAGTCGTTTAACTTCACGATCTAAAATCTCAATCGGTTCCTCCACGAAATTCAGTTTCTCATCAACACGAATGTCCCTCATTGGAATGACGGGCATTTCATCAGAAAGACATTTCTTCAAATTACTCACGTGAAACACGTCGTGAACTTTGCTTAGTTCGGACGGTAATTCCAACCTATAAGCCACGGGCCCAATTCTTTCTAAGATCAAGAATGGTCCAATGTAGCGTGGGTTGAGTTTACCACGTTTCCCGAAACGTATTACACCTTTCCAAGGTGAGACTTTCAGCATTACTTTGTCTCCAACCTGAAACTCTAAAGGTTTACGTCTCTGATCGGCATAGCTCTTCTGCCTATCTCTAGCCGCTTGCAACCGATCACGAATCTGAGTTACTTTCTCGGTAGTTTCCAAAATAAGCTCAGGGCCTGTAAGTTGACTATCTCCAACTTCTGCCCAGCCAATAGGCGAACGACACTTTCTGTCATACAAAGCTTCGAATGGTGCAGCCTTAAGACTTGTGTGGTAGCTGTTATTATAGGAGAATTCCGCAAGGGGTAAATACTTCTCCCAGCCTTTACCAAAGTCTATGATGCATGCACGAAGCATATCCTCTAACGTCTGAATGGTCCTCTCACTTTGACCATCGGTTTGGGGATGATATGCAGTACTCATATCAAGCCTCGTCCCCCAAGCCGTTTGAAGTGATCGCCACAAAGCTGACGTAAAACGACTATCACGATCCGAAATAATAGATATTGGGACTCCATGACGCGAAATAATTTCCTTCACATATAACCTTGCAAGCTTATCCACACTATCATCTTCACTAATAGCTAAGAAATGAGCAGACTTTGTCAGACGATCCACAATTACCCAGATAGCGTCGTAACCGCTAGCTGTCCTTGGTAATTTGGTAATGAAGTCCATAGTAATCCGCTCCCATTTCCAGACTGGAAGTTCTGGTTGCGTTAGTAGTCCTGACGGTCTCTGGTGTTCAGCCTTAACCTTGGCGCATGTCAAGCACTTACTAACGTACGATGCTATACTTGCCTTCATATTTGGCCACCAATAGAACTTCTTAAGATCTTGGTACATTTTATCGGAACCAGGATGGATGGAGTACTTTGACTTATGCGACTCATGCATAATCAATTCTCAAATTTCTCCATATAAAGGTACCCAAATCTGGTCTTCAAAACATAATAATCCATCCGAACGCTTAACAAATCCTTTCTCATTATTAGCCATCCCAAATATGTTCTCGGCAGATCTATTTTCTGCTTTCAACGCTTTCGTTTGAGCTTCGAGTATCTGAGATGGTAATGGCGATACGATAGTCATTCCCAATGACCTAACTCGTAATGGTGGTACTCTTTCTTTTCGACTAAGAGCATCGGCAACAACGTTTGCTTTACCAGGATGGTAGCGAATTTCACAATCATAATCGCTTAGCAACTCGATCCAACGTCGTTGTCTCATGTTGAGCTCTTTTTGATTCAAGATGTGTTGTAGACTTTTGTGGTCCGTAAATACAACACACTTGGTTCCGTACAAGTAATGTCTCCATATTCTTAAAGCAAAAACCACAGCACCGAGCTCCAAATCATGGGTAGTGTAGTTTTTCTCATGCTTTTTGAGCTGTCGGGAAGCATAAGCTATCACTTTCTCCCGTTGCATTAACACGGCTCCTAAACCTTTATGTGAGGCGTCACAATAGACGACGAAATCCTCGTTACCTTCTGGTAACGCTAAGATAGGGGCACTACACAACATTTTCTTAAGCAATTGAAACGCTTCCTCTTCTTTATCTCCCCATTCATACGTAACACTCTTTTGAGTCAATTTGGTCAATGGTTTAGTTATCTTCGAAAATCCCTCGATGAATCTTCGGTAATAGCCAGCTAAACCCAAAAATTGACGAACTTCGGTTGGGGTTGTAGGTGCAGCCCAATCTTTTATTGCTTCAATTTTTGCAGGATCCACGTGGACTCCTTGTCTATCAATCACGTGACCCAAAAATTGTACAGTCGGAATCCAAAATTCGCATTTCGAAAACTTGGCATAAAGTTTCTCCTTCCTGAGCAATTCCAAAATGAGTCTTAAATGCTCCTCATGCTCTTTCTCACTCTTTGAATAAATCAGAATGTCATCGATGAATACAATTACGAACTTATCCAAGTATGGCTTACACACACGATTCATGAGATCCATGAATATTGCTGGTGCGTTAGTCAACCCAAACGGCATCACCTGAAACTCGTAATGCCCGTAACGGGTTCTGAAAGCCGTTTTCGGAATATCTTCCTCGCGAACTCAAAGTTGATGATATCCCGATCTCAAATCGATCTTCGAATACACACTAGATCCTTGGAGTTGATCGAATAAGTCATCGATCCTAGGTAACGGGTATCGATTCTTCACCGTTAACTTATTCAACTCCTTATAATCAATACACATACGAAACGATCCATCCTTTTTCTTCACAAATAGGACTGGGGCTCCCCAAGGTGAAGAACTTGGTCTTATGAATCCCTTTTCGGCTAACTCCGCCAATTGTTTCGACAACTCTTCCAGTTCGGTAGGTGCAAGACGATAAGGTGCTCGTGCTACAGGTGCAGCACCAGGTATCAACTCAATCTGAAACTCCACTTGTCTAGTCGGTGGGATTCCCGGCAAATCATCGGGAAACACATCAGGAAAATCACGAACTATAGGCACGTCTCCAATGCACCTTTCCTTTTTCTTCGTCTCTCTCTTCTCAGAAATTTGAGCTAAGAAAAGATAACATCCCTTCTCCATTAGCTTCGGTAACTTAGTGCAAGAAATCACCGCCAATCGGGATGGGCTCCTAGAATCCTTTCGGTCTCCTAATATATTTAGGACCTCCTTTCCGTATGGTACACGCACGATCTTCTCGTCGCAAAGTATGTGAGCACGATACTTCGACAACCAATCCATACCAATGATTACATCAAAACTTCCTAACGTGACGGGTAGGAGATCTATGTTGAAAGGGTGGTTCAAGAAATTTAACGTACAACCGCGAATGATAGTATTAATCCTCTCTATGTTTCCATTAGCTAACTCAATATCATATCCAATTCCTAAGGCCATCGGGGGTTTTTCTAGTAAGGGTGCAAACGTAGTGGACACAAAACTTCTATCGGCACCAGTATCAAATAGTATGGAAGCATAACGATTATTGAGAAGGAACGTACCAGTAACGACGTTCGGATCTTCTCCTCTCTCGTTCCCGAGTGCATACACTCTTCCCTGAGCAGCTCCAGCTTCCACACGTTGGTCCCCATTATCTTGTCGTCCACGATTTCCTCCAGTTCCATGGTTTCCATAATTGTACCCATTACCACCCGAGCCTTGATTTCCACGGTTCCGCGATTCTCTACACTCATTCCTATAGTGTCCCTTCTTTCCACACCCATAACAGGTGACATCTGCCTTGTTTCTCATTTCAGGAGCAGCTTGAACCATAGCAAGAGGTCGGGCTCTATAATCCCTAGCTGTGTGTCCTTTCTCTGAGCAATTCTGGCATTTCACACTACACCATCCAGTGTGATGCTGATGGTAACGATCACACTTGGGTGCGTCACCGTTCTGACCCTTCTTATCTCTATTCCCGATAGCATAAGCCTTAGCTTGTCTCTTGCTTCGGTGATCATTACTCTTAGAGTGACGGTCTCTCTTTCTCTTTCCATTCTTCTCCTTATCAGCTTCTTCTAATTCCAACGAATCCATAAGTTGTTGAGCAATTGTGATTGCCTCATGGATGTTTGCAGGCCTAGCAGAAATTACATCATTCCTCGTAGCTACAGGCAAACCATCAGTATACCTCTCGATCTTTTGAGTTTCAGTTTTCACCATATCTGGGCACAACAAGGCTAACTCCTGGTAACGACGATTGTAGGTCGCCATATCATTACCTTTCACCTTGTGGTTCCAAAACTCAATCTCTAGTTTCTTGACCTCATTCCTTGGGCAAAAATTCTGAATCAGCAAGGACTTAAATTGCTCCCAAGTCATAGCATATGCTACATCACTCCCAACTGCATTTCGGTAATTGTTCCACCAAGTCAAAGCTTCATCCTTGAAAGTAAAAGAAGCAAACTTTACCTTCGCATTCTCCGCACAACCACTGACATTAAATACTGACTCAGTCTTCTCAATCCATCTGACTAAGTAAACCACTCCTTCATTTCCACCAAACTCAATGGGTCCACAAATCTTGAATTCCTTGTATTGACATCCATTAGCACGAACAGGTGGAAAAGTTCCAGCAGAATTGTTGGAATGATTTGACTCAGCGAGTAGTTCAGCAACTCTTTGCTCCACGAGTTGGTTGATCATTGCTTGATCCACAGTAGGTGCGTTAAGTGGAACATGACCATTGTCTCCTTGAACATCAACATTTTGATTTCTGTTGTTACGGTTAGTGGTGTCCAGGTTGTCAGGAGTAGGGGTTTCAACATTTCGAGTAGGTCGACGACCTCTACGAGCAGGAGTAGTCACAGCAGGACCAGTCCTGGTAGACCTAACAGGGTTTCGTCGTGGGGCAATTAATATAGTCACAATACAAGGTTCGTAAGTCTCCGCTAACACGTACCATAACGTCTAACAAGAATCCGATTGGTGAAAGTCGAAATACGAACATAATACCAACACAATATCAACCACGCAAATAGGAACTCAATTCTCCGTGTACGCCAAAAACCGTAAAATATCATACGAGCTCACCATCGTCCATAAGTAGCGATCAATACATCGTTCCAAAATACTAAAAGACATAGTAAATACTAATCGTTCCATAAGAGACGAACATACAATCCGAATAGCATGACTTAAGAGATATAATAACTAGCTCTCCTAACCAAATACTCCTTGGCTTATGTAGCAACACAACAACCTGATTCCAAATCGATCTAGCCATGATGCTGGCGTAGACTCCTCAACTCTGATCTCAATTTATCCAATTCTCTCCATAATGATTCCAACTCAACACTGTGAGTATCACTATCCCTCTTGAGGTCTGCAACCTCCTTTTCTAACACCGTGTTCCTCTGCCACAGCTTGCGATCTCCCTCGCGAGCCGTGAGGAAACCTCTCTGCAGACTCTCTATCTGCTCATGTATCTCTATCATACATGTCCTAATCGCTGTCGTCCTGCCCATGACAGTTGTCTAATCAACTCTCAACTCAGCAACAAACTCAGCAATAAACTCAACAATAATCATCTCAAGTCGGTCAGACATCCGTGAGATCCTCTCGTCCTGTGCAATCATCTGAGCCCACATCCTACCAGTCTCACCTAGCTCAGCATGCTCAGCAGAAACCTCAGAAGGTGCATCCGACGCCACGGGACTACCAGGTGGTGAATCAAACAAAACGGATGATCAGGTGAAACCGGTTCTAACGGATGTATCGGGGAATCGGGCTTCACAGAATGAACTGAATGTGCTAGCGACCCATCATCATCAGGCATATCCTCCTCCTGAGGATCATTCTCTTCCCAATCCTGAGGGTCATCATTCTGCTCACCCGCGTACTCCTCGTCGAAGGGGTACTCCATCACTCGTCATCTCCGAGCAGGCGAACCACGAGGCGATAAAGTCGGCGACTTAGGGCGACAATGCGACGATAAAGTAGCGGCCGAACGCATGACCAACACGTATGGGTCATCAGGGGCCATAGTGATCTACGATGGGCGACGCGTACTAGCAATAACAATTCTTAACAACAACACGTGCAAGGAGGCTATGATTTGTGACAACGGCGTAGGGTAGGTGTAAGTGTTTCAAAACAACTTAAATCACAACTCATAAAATCGTACCAAATATACACATCAAATAATACCATATAATCTTAATAAAAGAATTTCAAACACCGCATTCCTAAAAATGTTTATAAAACATATAGACCATATAAATCCTCGAGAGCGCCATCTTATAACTAAAATCCATAAACCTCAATTCATCTCAATAAATCCCAAATCTAATCATCATCTCAAATATCCCATAATACCACAAATAATAGAAGATGCTTCGGCTTGGCGGGCTGGCGGGCGGTAGTCAAGGATCATTTTCTATAAAAATACGGTTATAGTTTAGGCGTTTATTTACCTAGTTCTCTATAACCTTGGCTCTGATACCAATCTGTAACACCCCCAAAATTTGATACAGCGGAAGACTCAACAAGCTTTCGGGGTGCTACGGGGATTGGTATCCAACACAAGACAATATAGAACGAGATAAAGTAAACATAGTAAAAACACAACCAAAACGGGGTTTTAAGGTTTACATTTATCCCAACATCATTCAGAGTCAGGCCCAAAATAAAGTAACAATAGGTCCAAATTTAATTATCAGAGTTTAGAAAAATAGATCCATGAACCGTGTGCCTTGGCCGAGCCTTCCATTCCAAGCATGCATCTCAACACTTAATTACCTGAGAAAACGTGCTAAAAGTCAGCTTTCGCTGGTGAGATCATAGGTTTAAATTCAACTAATAATATAGTGGACATATACGCAAAATGCTTGCTAGCTAGACTAAGGATTCGCTAAAAGCCTGCGGATACCCTCCGCTCTCAACATAACACACGGATACCCTTCCGTAATAACCAAAACACACGGATACCCTTCCGTAACAACCTAGATATTCGGGTAACCCCCGCAATACCAATAAATACTCGGATAACCTCCGAAGTATTACTAACCTATAGGTGCACGCTACAGTATCTAAATAAGTCAACCTTGAATAGTACACACAACATATATGTGACTAAAGCTGACAATCTCAAATAACCAAATAAGCCAACCTTGAATAGCACACACAACATATATGTGACTAAAGCTGACAATCCACCAATAACCAAATAAGCCAACCTTGAATAGTACACACAACATGTGTGACTAAAGCTGACAATAGATCCTAGTCCATACGCATAGCAAGTTTAGAAAGAATATAAAAGCGATAATAGTCCACGTAAAATAATTTGCACGTTTCTCACCCCAAGTATTGAAAACATAGTTCAAGAGTAAAAAGTGGGGCTATGACTCACCTCAAGTCCAGAAAATAGCAAGACGAGGTAGGTAGAAATAAGATGTATGATAACTCACGAAACAGCAACTACGGACTTGGCACGACCTAACAATATTAACTCTTTCAGAAATCATTTCCTCAAATATATAATATTCCCAAACCCGGACGAGAATCCGTTTTATTTCCGAAAATCCATTTCGTATTAGTTTGGTGTATTTGTGTTTGGTATCCATACGGGTGGTGGGTCGACTAAAAACAAACCATAGAGAGATCACATATAGCAAGATAAAATAAACTATAGATCTAATATTAGCCCAATATATCATTTAAATAAATCGCCAAAGTTTACCAAATCCGTCGATTTGATAATCCTCATATTTATTTACGTAATATACCGTTCCAAGATTACACCCAACCTAAAGCGCATATAAAGCACATAGCACATAATTACTATATAGTATATATCATAGTTTAATAAATTCCTCGTATATATCGTCAAATTGGCCAGATTTCCCGATATATACACTCGCAATCTATTACACTTTACATATACTACAACCTATGGGCGTCGTAGGATACGATGCCCACTAATATATTTATTTTGTATAACCAAACAACCCGGCTCAACCTTACGGTTAAGTGGTTATTTAATTATAGAAAACATCTATATTAGTCGTCATATATCCGTGACAACACGAACGTCACAAATAGTAACTTACCTGGACCCATATGTATTCGGCCGAGATATTAACCAAAACAACAAATATACCAAAAACAATTATAACAAATAACAAATAGTTCACAATTATAACAAGAAGAAATAATCATCAACCAAGTTACTGTTCGGGTCGGTTTACCAAGCCGAACCCGAGTCAATACTTCACCACAACTAGTGTGGGTCCCACCCGAGACCTCCATGGTCTCGGCTAGCTCTAAATAAGCCAAACTAACCACACGACCTACTAGGGCCGTCGGCCAAGAATCCACGCGACAACAATGGTTAACCATGACCATCAAGAATCGGTCAAACAACAAAAACGAGGATCCAAACACCCTCAATCGAACACCAAGAATCATTAAAGATCAAATATTCGGCCAAACAAGCACAATCCGAGGGTATCACCCTCGGGTACACCTCGACCCGACGAAAAATAAACCAAACCCGGATACCAAACTTCATAGAAAACATGTTTTCATCCAAAATTCATAAGTGTTACACGTTTTTAATAGAAACCCAATCGAATATCATCAAGTCGTGACCTTAGGTCACGATTTTTATCAACAATACGAGTGAAAACTCGTCTCACCTTCGATCTAGAACTCAAAACCGTGATAACCCTTCCAAAAACAACGACTAGTGGTGAATTTGGTGGCGATTCGAAATGAAATAAAGGGGTTATAGGCGCGTGTTGTTGTAGATCTAAGAGTAGGGTTGATGGGGAATCAATTGGTGGTGGTGGTGTAGAGTGGTGGCCGGCGGTGGCTGTGGTTGGCCGGATATTTAAGTGGGCGGCTAGGGTTAGGGTAGTAGAGGAGAGGGAGAAAAGAGAGAGAGGTGGGTGAATGTTGTGTGTTTGTTTGTGAACCGAACTAGCCACAAGGACCATATAGTGTAGCTAACTTTTTATTTTATTTATTTTTATTTTTTTTTGCAAGTTATTATTAGTATTAATAATAATAATAATAATAATAATAATAATAATAATAATAATAATAATAATAATAATAATAATAATAATAATAATAATAGTAATAATAATATTATTATTACGGTGGAGCGGGTAACGCGGGCAATTGTAAAAACATATGGCCCGGACCCGAACTCATTTTAAAACTTCAATATCACTCGAGAACCTCTCGTAAATAATTAAAAATATATAACGGACTCGTTAAGACGAATCATAAAATTGTCGTTAGGTAATCCTAGTGCCAAAGTCAACGTAGTACCAAGTGAGAATTCGAATATACATCACCGATCATATAATCAAAAATGAATTATGAACATAATTCACGAATTTCCATAACGTCATTAAATAAAATATCCATAAAATAGGTCTTACAAGTTCGTTGTGAAATGAAAATTTCAAATAAAAATTATAAACGAACTTAAATTAAAATGCGGGTTTTTAAAATAGCTCCCTAAACTGCCGGTTGTCACAATGAAGGACCAAAGTTGTTAAGTAGAAAGAGTATAACCGAACGTTAGTTATGGCGGTTATGAAAGTTAGTTATTAGGTAGTTATTTTCTGTTAGGAACCGAATAGTTGTGTTGGTTGGTCATGCCCATTCGAACAGTCACAAAGTTTGGGTTGCAACCTTTCGCAAACTATATATAGTCCTTTACATGTAAACGTTTCAGTGTGTCTCTTTGTAACAATGTAACCCACTGTTATGTTGATTAATAATAGAATCATTTCTTGTCAATCTTGTGCAAATACGATCCTGGAAATATTTGTTTGAAGACCTGTGATAAATATAACAGAATTGACCATTATGGGCATAATCACATCACCTTTATTATTTCTCATTCTCGTTATATATAAACACCAACATGCACCTCATCTTCATAAACCTAAACACAAGATTCAAACCACAAATAATAACCCAAGATCTTCCATCTTCATTATAAATTAACTACGAATTTTTTTTTATTCTTTTTTATTTTGTTTTTTAAGAATATGAGCATTAATATGTAACATTAACAACAACCACCGCCTCAACAATAACAACATATATATGGAACTATCATCTATTTTTTACACTTTCATATCCATGTATTTCATTCATTCATTTCCTCGAACAATTTCAAATTGGCATCTGCTGAACAAGTGGGAAGAGTTGCTAAAAGTATGGGATATGGGTGGTGATTTAATTTTGTGTTGGTGCAATCATGAGGCTGCTTGATGTTGCTACGTTTTCTCCATCATTTGCAGCTATATACACAATTGTCTTCTCTTGGATACTCAGATGCACGAATTTACAACTTTTTGTCGAATGGGTCGTTGAATTGAATAAACTTTGACTGTTTTTTGCTTGATTGCTTTTACACGTGTCTGCTTAATCAAACAAGATATGCGTGATCTTTTCAGTGAACTTATTCTGGGCCTCTGGCCGAAAAACGAATCATCCAGACTCGATTTATAGCTTGTTACAAATATTTAAACAATTAAAATAGCACTGAGCTTGAACAATGACAGAAACGGCTCTAAAGGATAGACCGATAGATGTCTTGTAAACCGATGTTTGAAACAGATGGCTATTTTGGTATATGACACATTTTTATAACATCCTAAAACAAAATACAGATATTTTGATGGAAATCCAGCCAAAATATTCAAGACGAGTGCTGTAAGCTATGAATTCCAAAATATTCAAACCAAGTCCTGAAAACCATAGAACAAATGATCAACTACTGAAGATCAGCACCATGATTCCATACAATCATCCTGCCTTGAGTGAGCAGCCTCCTTTGAATGGCAAGCCATAGAACAAATGAATGACTAGGTTCACATTGGGAATACCATACCACAGAATGCCATGGAACAGTTGGCAATGGTTCGATACAATCTTTGCCAATCTTGCTTAGTAACAAAATGTTTAGTTCTCCCATCATTGCATTTCCACACAGTATTGTCTTTATCACTATTCTGTAATAAAGGAACTTGAATGCTATTTAGAACAAGAAATAATGCCATCCAATTAGTTGGCCATTTCCATCTTCCATTTTCTTCGTTGGGCATTTCAGCATATCTATAACATGATATAATACCTTTTTGGTCAGATATTTGAGATCTATACGAGTATGAGGATCTAAATTGGATATAACAGATGGCAAGATGAGCGGGTTAGGTAACAGGTTAACATGGGTTCAGGTGGACACGCGTCATATTTTGGTCTACATCTAGTCAGAATGGGTTGACATGAAAACACTTTTTGTCCGGTTTCTAAATTTTCTTACATACAATTCATGCGTTAGCAATGAGTTACAACAATAGTCTAAATCTTCAATTAATATTATTAGAAGGTAATATGCATTAAAAACAGACTTTGGCCACCTTTAAACTGAGTTACCCGTTCGACCCGTTTCCATTTAGGGAATATTGATTTAACCATTGTACACGTTTGAGATATTGTCATCCCAAAACCTATTCCTAGTAAATTGGTCAAAATTGCCACCTATAACAAGATGATCATATAGAAATAGACGAACAAACAGGATTACGTTTGATGATAACCATCAGGTTGGAAAAATGGGTCCCATCCAATGTCGTAAGTATTGAGTTAAATTGTTTGTAATACCATTTGGTGTGTGATTAGCACATACAGAATATGTCACATGTGTAAGAAACAAAGTGGATAAGTTAACGCATACCTGGGGTCTTTCCCCAAACGTAATGGGTTCAAGATCTGGCCCGATAACAAAAGAAAATATACACATAGCATTGAAAGATTTATCCTCATACGCCATCAACATATTGTTCTACATCATGATAAGTTTGTAACAAGAAGTAATTTAAGTGTCTTCATGACCAAGCGTCTGAAGAAACCACTTACTATCGATCAGCATTTGTCATCCCGTCACAAACATTAGAAAGTAAAATCAGTAATGTCAGAACAGACCAAATTTGACCCGTGACAAAATTTGAGTTTATTCATTACTATTCACCAAGATGCAAAGAATGTGACACCCAAACTAACAATCACATAAGAGATATCTTAATTTAAGCTACCAGAGTCTTGCTAAAAACGTAAACAGGTTTCATATAATGTGCTGCAAACCTAACGTCCCAACAATCAGCATTGATGTCAGCTATCCAATTTTGAAAAAAAACTTTTAAGATTACTAGTTATAACTTAACTAAAGATGATTGATATAACCAACATTTGAATAGAAATATGAATGATTTTAATTTGTGACACAATGCTTTTATGCGAGACAAATTGACAGGAAGCCATTAAACATCGCCTTCATGAGAAAATGACGGTGCAGCTAGGGATACTTACATGTGTGTTTTTGAAATCTTAAGGTTATGTTTATCGATTTCAATATGCCGCTTTTGCTTTCGTATCAAGCTTTGTTAGATAACATATGCCATCGATAATGTGCAAATAATATGTGTTTTCGATTCACTACAAAAAAACTCAACGGCTCAAGAGATAACTGATGATTTACCAAGTGCTGTGAGTATTGCATCCATATTATGAAACTACGTACTAAGTTCAGATCCTTAAGTCAAACCATGCACTACAACCAAACAAGAAAAAAAAACCCGATACACTGGGTCTTGCCCGGATATAGCCGGGTCTCGACCAGATATAACCGGGTCTTGGCCGGATATAACTTTAAGAAACCTTAAAAAAACAAAAATAAATAAATAATAATAATATATAAAAAAGTACCTGAATAGCAGCCAATCTTGCTTACAATATACTTACAGTCGAGTTTTAAAGACTGAAATGGAATTGACTTACTGTCCCAAAATAAGCTTAATTTCTTCAAGCTTCTTTGCATTTTTGTTGACTTTTTATTCTTACCTTGCAGATTTATTTACAGTTGACTATTTATTTTGACTGAAAGTTGTTATGCATATATAAAGTTTTGCTCGTGTTATGACAAGTTTTAAGTTAAATAGACGCAGTGAATATTCATCATGTGAGGTCAGTGGGTCTCTTTGTAACTAAGACAAGCAGAAATTGTTGGTAACGTTTATGGTTCGATTCACATGTATCTCCATAAGCGTTTTTAAGTAAATGTACAAAGCTAACAAGGTCTCTCCATAAACGTTGGTTTGGTAAGATTCATTGAACGTTTAAAAATGGGTTTTGGGACTGTAATGTTTAGTTGGGCTAAGCCTATGTATCGTCTATTGTATATCAAAAAAATGGTCCATGTTTACCAAAATAATATTTGTGTAATGAAATGATACGGTTTTATGATAAAATAAATTAAAATAGTTTTGTATGGTGATGCGGTGTATTGGTAAGAATAGGTGCTTTTATACAAAAGGTCTCGAGTTCAATTCCCAATACGTTGTCAATCATTCTTTTTTATACAATTTAATGCTTGCTTACTAATTAGATTTTTATATATCGTTGTATTTTGGTTTCATTCAAAACAAGTATGTACTCGTGAATTACAACTAACTACGGAGTATATTAGCTTTAAAAGTAAACATGATGTTTTATTAACGAACGGTGTTTTTATATGCGTGCATTTTGAACGCAGACATCATTATTTGCGATTTGACTATAAAATGCATAATTCACATTTTATACACCTTTCGTGTTTTTTCTTTTGTTCCTCGTAACTCAAAGCAACAAGAATATTTCCTAGCTAGAGTACAAGTTGGAACGTGCAGAAAAATTGTCCACAGCACTCGCGTTGCCACCATTTCGATCATGGAGGGTTACAAAACTTACAGTTGTCATCCATGTGACTAAGAAATGAGGCGACTTGGGTACAACACAGGTGATTCGAGCCCCTCTTGGTTGCCTACATTTCTAAGGAAGATATCAAGAGACAGAGGGACAACTTCGTCCTGTACTTCTATCAATGTAAAAGTCAATCAATCACAAGGTACTAACAAACATATGCCACCAGAATTATCCAGAACGGATAGATGCGTCACCCTCACGAGCCCAACCAAAAGATTTACCAAACCCAGAGAGTTTTGAGTACTGTTCACCTACATTTCTAGCTGTAAACATTGACAAATGTTCTCCTAGATGCTATATGAACGCTTATATTAAGCAACAAAGGAAGTACACTTATACAACATCATAAAGATGAGGACTATATTAGTTTTGGTATAATTCCCCTTAATCTCTCATTAACACAATTTAAAGTATATATACAGAACATAGCTTGAGAAACACTCGGCCAACCATTGGGCTAGGCCCATATTTAAACTAATAAACCAATACCGATTATACTACTAATAAGATATACTAATAGACTATGGGTCTTGGCGTCTTGCTAGACTATGTAGGGACCACGGTATATTCACTCATACGATGATACATTAAACCAATTTGATTAACGAAGGGGACAATGTAAATTACACTTTTGAGTTTGGGATATATTTCATATAAGCTCATAAGTCCACATATAAGCTTTAATAAACACCCCCCAACACAAATGAAGAAAGTTGTGCACAACATGGTCAAAAATAGATAACGAACAATGAGCCTTTGTATTTCCGTTTATCTATTGACTAGAATATATATATATATATATATATATATATATATATATATATATATATATATATATATATATATATATATATATATATATATATATATATAAACATAAACATTAGAACATGATCAAACCTTGCAAAAACGAGCGTATGATTGTGTTTAGATTATAGTCATGTTCGATCTTTTAACAAAGAAACAAGCATTGTGAAGTAAAACAAACGAAATCAGATATGATATAAGAGCATTGAAACCTAAGCATGTATCCTCCACCAACACCGGTCCTTACACCTACACACACAAACACACAACATCATAACCGTAAACAAAAACATAAAACCTTAAAAACAAAAAAGAAAAGAAAAAAAAAAGGTAGCTGAATTAGTAGCAGCCAATCTAGCTTTCTCTTCAGAAATATCCTCTGGGTCACCTTGCAATTCCGGCTTAAGAGACTGAAATGGAATAGAATGACCCAAAATAAGTTTAACTTCTTCAAGCTTCTTTGCTCACAAATGTCAACACACCCCCATTCACCACCACGACCATACATGCCGCTGCCGCCATTTTACAGTTCACTTTTTAGTACTATTAGGCTGCATGCAGAAGGAGTAAGGGATTGACTCCCACGATCGATCCTCAATCGATCTCTTTGATGTGGAGAGTCGGTCGAGCAACAAAAAAGGAACCAACCGGTCGTGCTTCCGATCGAATGTCTTTCTATATTTGTTGGATTCAAAAAAAAAAAAAAAAAAAAAAAAAAAAAAAAAAAAAAAACTAGTAGCCGTTACATACAAAAAAAAAAAAAAAAAAAAAAAAAAAAAAAAAAAAAAAAAAAAATTGAACTAGGTCGCCCTTAGTGGGGCATTGAATCGCCTGCAGGTCGCTGGAGAGAGAAAGCTGACGTGGCAGGAAAAAGTAAGGGGATTGAATCCCCTTACTGCAAGTAGCCTTATAGATTTACTTACAGTTGACTAGTTGGAAGTTATGGGCATGTTATTATTACAGTATAAATGTTTGTCTGTTTGTGAAAGTTTATGTTAAATAGTTGGTGGGAAAAGAAATTCATGAGTGGTGGGGTGGTGGGGTGGTGTGCTGGTAAGTGGAGTGCGACTTTCATGGAAGGTTTATGGTTCAATTATCAACAACCCGTTTCACCATGGTTTTTTTAATTAATTTTGTAAGTTTTTTTATCTTTTCATTTTTGAAAAAGGCATAAATATTTATTAATGTATTATACTTGTCACAAATATCATTTCCGCGTAGTGAACAAAAAAAATAGCTTTTATGTGTACTAAAGTTGACATTTTTGTTTTTCTTTGTATAATAAAGACAAAAAATAATTCAATGACCATTTTACCCTTTACTTTTTGAAAATTACATCCAATGTCTTTTGGCTAAATTGCATAAATGGTCCCTAAGGTTTAAATTTTTTTTTTCAAATTTATTTTTTTTGAAAATAATTTTTTTTTCAAAATTTATTTTTTTCGAAAATAATTTTTTTCAAAAATATTTTTAATTAATTTTTTTCAAAAATTTTTTTCAGAATTTTTTTTTTCAAAAATATTTTTTTCGATTTTTTTTTTCCGAATATTTTTTTTTCAAAATATTTTTTTTCGAAGATATTTTTTTTAAGAAAAAAACCTTTTTTTCAGACAAAAAAAGTTTTTCAAAATTTTTTTTTCAAAAATATTTTTTGTCCGAAAATCTTTTGTTTTCAAAAGTATTTTTTTTCGAAAGTATTTTTTTTCAAAATTAATTTTTAATATTTTTTTTCAAAATTTTTTTTCGATATTTTTGTTCTGAATATTTTTTTTAAAAATATTTTTTTTTCAAAATTATTTATTTCTAAAATACTTTTTTTCAGAAAAAAACTTTTTTTTTCTTCAGAAAATAAATTTTTGAGACAAAAATTAATTTAGAAAAAAAGGGACTGTGGATGCAATTTTAGCAAACCCACAGGGACCATTTTTGTAATTTGAAAGGGTAGAATAGTCATAATACTTAAAAAAATACAAAAATATCAACTTTAGTGCACAGAAAAGCTATTTTTTTTGTTCACTACGCGAAAGTGATATTTGTGACAAGTATAGTCCATTAATAAATATTTTTCCCTTTGAAAAATATCATATTAGCTTTTTCTTTAAAAAGGTGAGATTTTAACAATGTGAGCCGCATATGAGGGTATGCATCAAATATACCTTTTAAATAACTGAGGCCTCAACATTTATATTGAGGAAAAAAAAGATATATGATTTTATGTTTCTAAATATTATAGTATATGTTATATCTTTGATCGTCATATTAAGTTATCACATAGGTATTTTGCACATGACCTTCACTCTTAGCTACAACGCTATGAACAACAACGGCTCTGAAGAGCAAACCGCGAAATGGAAAAAACACGGCTCCTAACCGATCTAAAAAAATTGTTGGAGAGTTTCATTAGCATGACAAAGAAACATTCAAGCTACCGTCAGCGTGTTCAACAAAATCTAATTATAATCAAAGGTCTCTTGGCTTAGCGGTATGTGAGTGGCCCAACAAACTGAAAGTTGTATGTTTAAGGCTCGTTGAAGACATATGTGAGATATAATGCATGAGATAAGTGATGTATATTGTAGAAATTTGTCATTCAAAAAAATATCTAACTATAACACAACACACTAGCAAAGTTAATCTTTAAAATATTTGTTAGAATATGCTTAATTTGTAAACGCGTGAAAAAATATCAAGTTTTAGAGTTGGCTATCATACATTCATTTTCTAAAGCTATTCCCAAGGTCACTGGTTCAATTCACATGGGTTCTAACATTCCATTTTTTACGTGTTTAATACAAAAATCACATTCACATTTCTGCATCGTTGGTGTTTTCTTATTCTTTTCTTTAAGCACTTTGTTGAATCATAAGTTTTTATATACTTACATCGTCACATACTCAGTTTTTCTTTTATTTTATTTTACAAATATCGTTTGAATTTGTTTGCCATTAGTTATACAACACTAGTTATGATTATTGTTGTTTAGTAATTTTACATCACTAGTAGATGTGAGCAGATGTACATTTTGTATGTTAAAACAATCTTAGTACAGATAACTGTTTCGTTTGACGTAGAAAAATATATGATTTGACTCCACGTTACATGACGAATCTAATCTTTATAATGTTATCGATGAATCTGTTGCAATGCATTGACAAACTGTCCAAAAACATATGTAAAAGGGCCGATTGTATAATTTTAATTGGGCTTAGACCGAATAGAGTAGGGTTCCCTTCCTACCTTGTTTGTAAAATTTCACACGCCCCTCCTGAGTTACCATTTACCATTCATATCTCCCAAAATATATGAAGTGTTGTGTACTGAGTATGTAAATATACGGACATTTTCGCCCAACAACAACAAGACTTTTCTCACTTCATGAAACAGTTTAATGATTTGACAGTAATTGGTTCCTCTCATGGTTTGTTGTGTTTTTATAGTCGCAACAAAAGGATGTTTGTTCTTTCGAACCCTTCACTCAAAAAGTCTGTTGGTATTGCTTTACCTGATTATACAAAAAAAGGATGTTTGCCTATAATCAAAAGATATTTTGGTTTTATGGTTTGTCCAGTCACCAGTGATCCTATCATTGTCGACTTTTCATACTGTGGTGTAGTTCCCATACAAGTTCACATTTTTACGTTGAGCTCTAAGAGCTGGAACCTGACTCTGTGTAGCAATCTGCCTCGCGTACAAATGGAACGTGTATCTTCTCAGGTTGTTATAGGTAGTTGTATTTATTGGGTTGTTTATGAGGGGTTTGTCATGTATAGCTTATATTTTATGATCCTATCATTTGATTTGATTGCTAAAGAATTTAGAGTGGTATACATACCACGTAGCGTATGTGACGCAACAAAATTATACTATTTATCCATATCAAAGCGAGGGGAGTCACTTGTTCTGCTTGTACCCAATAGTGAGATTGAGTTACTTGGTTGTAGTGTATGGAAGATGGAGCCTGATGACTCTTTTACAAATCTTTTCACCATTAGCACACCTGGTTACACAATATTTAATGTATTGGGATTTAGGAAGAATGGTGAACTTGTGCTGGAAACTAAAAAGAAGAACGAAGAGTTTACGGCACTTTGAATTTTATGAACCACTCAAAGAACACATCAATAATCTTGGGATTTCTGGAGAAATAGGTTCATTCTTCATGGATTGTTACAAGGAAACGCTACTTCTGTTGAACCACTCAGATGGTTGTGTATATTCTGACCTTAATTGATATGATGGCCACATTGCAAGGTATGGATTTACAATGTGATATGTTTGTCTCATGATCCGTAGTTAAGGTGTGGTAAAATCACTTTCAATATTTTTCTATCAATGTTTTAATGTGGACGGGTAATGTCATTCTTGGAAAAGAATCATTTGATGTCATGTTTATGTATTTGAAGTTTCTATGGCAGCTCAAAAGAATCTCTTTATGTATTATAATCACGGTTTATGCATTTCACGTTAGTCTCATACAATTATTGCTTGAGTATATCAATAATAACATGCCTCACATGTAGAAGTATTTTGCCATTCCTGGCTTAGTACCTCTTTGTTACACTCTCCTCTCAATTTGCTCAGGGGCTATATTGGTTAATTCGGAAATACAAACATGAGTTTATAAGTCTTCTGATATGCGACATTGCAATGTATAAGTACTAGCTGCCTATATGTGAGTAGTCAGCATGCTAAATAGGAAAGCCTAGAAAGTTGCTAGACACAATACAATCATGCAAGTATATCCCAGATTATTACATTACCAAGTATATCCCATGGGTTCCAACATTCCATTTTTTTATGTGTTGAATACAAAAATCACATTCCATTTCTATACCTTTGGTGTTTTCTCATTCTTTTCTTTAAGTACTTTGTTGAATCATAGGTTTTTATACATTTACATACTCAGTTTTTAATATTTTAGTTTACAAATATCGCTTGAATTTGTATGCCATTAGTTATATAACACTAGTTATTATTATTGTTGTTAGTAATTTTACATACTAGTAGATGTGAACAGATGGACATTTTGTATGTTAAAACAATCTTAGCACACCAAGTGATACAGAAAATTGTTTCATATGACGTAGAAAAAAATATGATTCGACTCCACGCTGCTTGACAAATCTAATTTTTATAATGTTGCCGATAAATCTGTTGCAATGCACGGACAAACTGTCCTAAAACATACATGGAAGTTTTGTACGCAAGTAAAAGTATTTGGCCTGTGGCGAAAATTTTCCTCAATCCTCGTCTTTAATTAACCTTCCCGATGGTCAAGTTCCCGGTTAACGATTTCGTTTATGTTTGTTTGTTATTTTTGATTGAAAGTCGTGGGCCTGGAATACTTAGTTGGGCTAAGTCCTTGTATAAAATATTGTGTATGAAAGAATAAATGGCCCATGTATAAGTAACAAAAAATGTGAGATGAGTGGTGTGCCTTGTGTGCATGCAATGGCAGGATATTTGCATGTAGGGAAGGATGCAGATCTTGGTGTAAGTTACTGGTTTAGTCAGGATATGTGGTTTAATACCTATCAGTTTTCAATTAGACCTGTTTTAGGAACCAAGTATTGGAAGAAAATGAAACAAACTCCACCATTGCCACCAATAGTTAGAAAAATGCCAGGTAGACCACAAAAACAAAGAATTAGGTGTCCAACTGAGGAGACAACTCAAGTTAGTAGGGTGGGTAGGAGAATGACATGTACCAATTGTCGGCAACAAGGACATAACAAAAAGGGCTGTAAAAATGACCCACAACCCAAACCAGAAGCTGTTATTAGGCAACCTGGTAGGAAAACTACCCCTGTAATACCACAGTGTGCAAGTAGAGGTGGTGGCATAGGTAGTAGGGGCAGAGGAAGGGGTAGAGGCAGAGGTGTGGGTAGAGGGAGAGGTGTGGGTAGAGGAAGTAATGTTGGTAGAGGGAGAGGTGTGGGTAGAGGAAGTAATGTTGGCAAAGGGGTTGGCTCATCAACTGTGGGTTGTGATGGCCCAAGAAATGTGGATTCTGATGGTCCATCAACTGTGGGTGGAGATGGCCCAACAACTGTGGGTGGTGTGGGTATTGCTGGCCCATCAAGTGTGGGTCTTGTTGGTCCATCTAATGTTGGTTGTGCAGGTCCATCAAAAGTGGGAGCTGATGGTCTTACAGATGAGGTATGAATTAACTTTACATAAGTTTTTATGCAACTATTAATGTGCCAAAACCAATCCTAATATGGTGTTAACACAGGAGTATTATGAAAGAGTTGGTAAAGAAGCTCTAAGAACAACTTTGGAGGAACAAGCTTTGGAGCAGGAACAGTACCTTGCCAGAGTTAGAGCTGACCAACAATGGGAAGACCAATTGGACTGGTTGAACCAGAATTGGGAAGTGTCAGGGGAGGAAACTAGTCAAGAAAGAAGGGCTAGGCACCTAGCAACTCAGGCATCTGTGCTTCAACAAGCACCATCTCAGCAAGTGCAAGAAAGTCTTGATCTCAGTGTCCCTGAAGATACACAAGCTGATGAAGCAACATCCACTCCAGCTAAAGAGAGTGTCCCTGAAGATATGGATGTTGATCAGGAAGGGCCACCTAAAACAAAAAAGAAGAGATGTTCAACATCTACCAGAACATTTGTGAAACAAAGGGGTAGGTCAGAAAGAATTGCCAACAGAAAACTCACTTTCAAGTTTGACAAACATGGCACAGGATCTACTCCTGACAAGGCATTTGATGTGTCTCCTTGATGTCTATTGTAGAATCTGCTTATGTAACTAAACATCTAGTATCTTAAACTTATAACCTAAGATTTCATGGTTCATGTAGGCTGCTGAAAAGCACATCTTTTGGGTGTTGTTTATTTGTGCTTTCAAAAACAATGACTGCCTTTCAATGAATGAAATCTATTATGTATTTAACTAGTGTCTGTTTTTCCTTATATGTTTGTTTATGTCATTGAAACTGCCAAAAGTCATTGAAACAGCCAAAAGTGCATGTGGTAATGGGTGACTTTTGTTGGTTTTTTTGCAAAAAGGCATGTGGTAATGGGTGACTTTTGTTGGTTTTTTTGCAAAAAGGCATGTGGAATGGGTACAAAATAGCTGTCATACCATGTGTTGTTGCTTTCTAACATTGTTTTATCTGCAAAAAGTGGTGTGGAATGGGTACAAGTTTGCTGTCATACACTACCTGATTTCACTATCAAACATCTACATTGCAGATAGATGCATACCCTACCATTTTACAACCATGTGAAACAAAAGCATATATTTATTACATAAACTTGGTTCTTACAGCAATGAAAACTAAAACCAACCTACATAGATAATATTCATTAGAAATACATGCCAAAAGCTAAATTCCCCTAACACACCACATATGATACTAGCTATTTCATAGCCAAAACCAACCCCAATAAAAACACTAACACAACCACAACTGACTTGTAGATAAACAAACTCTTTTGACTTTTCTTGAATTCTGCCTTCACATCTGCAAATTCCAATTCAACAACAGCTAACTCATCTCTGCTCCTCATTTCAACTTCAAGTTGATGTCTTTCATTGGGATTGAGAATCAAGTACATTTCACGAAGATGGTGTCTATACCAATCACAGTCCAGTTCTGGATCTAACCAGTGCCATCTTGTACAATTCTTAACACCTCTTTTCTACAAAAATTTAAAAAAAAATGACATATCAAAAGACATAATTATGTTTTCAAATATACATATCAAATCACTTACATATCTGTTAGGGCAAACTTTGAATCTTCTGCAAGGGTTTGAAGGGGTCCAAGAAGTAAGACTCATCAATGGAAGTTGGCATTTGCAGTGTGTTGGCATGGGTAGATAACGATTAGGTTGGTATTGAATAGGTTGGTAGCGATTAGATTCATGGGAGGAAGAAGCAGACGACATCACAATAATTTGGGGCTAGGGTTAAAAAATTAGGTTAAACGTTATATAAAGGGGTCGGGTCAAAAAACGGGTTCAAAAATACGGGTTAACAAAACGGGTGTCCAAGTGATGATATGGAATTTAAGAAAAAAAAAAATTACGTGGAATATGTCCAAGTGGCATAATTGTTATAATTAGGACAAAACTTTATAAAAAATTGCTCAATCTGGTAATAAATTAGTTAATTATTCAATCCGGGACAATTTTGTAAGTACGTTGCTATTCTATAGATTTTACCCTGATCTGTTTTGTGTTCTTATAGAAAACAAATGCAAGAAACGAACAAGTGTTAAGTATAGTAGCTGGTAAGTGTCTTCTTATATGTTCCTCAGGTCTTAAGTTCGATTATCGGCAACATTGCTTACGCTTTTTTATTAGTTAAATTCGTTAAAACAGCTACATTCCTTACCCTTTTTTTATGGGTGTTGATAATGCCACATATAAAATTACTTCATACACATAAAAATCATGCATAATGACAAAAAATATTTTGTCCTTATATATGATTTTTATGTGTGTGAAGTAATTTCATATGTGGCAATATCATTTGCCTTTTTTTATTAGTTAAATTCGTTTAAATAGCCATCTATACATATAAAAAATAAATTGTATAAACACGTAATTAATATAGTTACATCTCTCGATGTACTCTCTCTTTTTCTCATAAACATTTTGTTGAATCTGATGGTATTATACATTACATAATCAGAAATGTGCTATTTCAAATTGTGAATTACGCATCAATTCATTTATGTCTTTATACAATGACTAAAAAAGTGGTGGAATTAGCTAGAGAAATAGAGAAGTCTCTAAAACATTTTGCTACAAATCCTTAGTAATGTGCGGTAATTATGCAGTTTTTTTTACCCATCACAAGGAGTTTTTACCTCTTCGTTGATATAATACAAAGTATGTTACAAATTGAAATATTTATGGGATAAAAGTCTTGAGCTATAACATTATAAGAATGATCATATAATACGAAACATGCATCTAGCACGTAATGTCTAAATAAGTAAATATAGGTCTTTGTGTTTCCAGTCATGAATGTTCCTCTAGATAACTTTATCACACCACCACACGTCATTACACGCGTCACCGCCATATTTTCCTCAGGTTGGCTTTTCATTTCAACATGCAAATTTACAGTTATTACGATTTATGTTTGATTATTTTGGTTCAAAGTTATAGGCGTGTAGACATATGTATTATATGGGCTAAGCCCTTGTATAAAGTTTCAGTCATGTTCTTTTTAAAGTTTATGATAAATAGATGAAATAAAAGATATGTCATATGTGTAGAGGGGGTGTGTTGGTAAGCGTACCATAGCTTATCTTCAAGGTTTATGGTTCAATTCTCACAGCACATTTCGCACTCATGTTTTTATTTTTCATAAATCGGGTTTTTTTTTTTTTTTTTTTTTTTTTTTTTTTTTTTTTTTTTTTAAATACCATTTTGGCCTGTAGCTATTGGTAGTGCTAGCTCATATGAAGTGTTGTGTAGTTTTGTAAAAATAATCAATCCAGTGGTAAAAGATTAAATAGGCCAATGAGGAATGACCTTTTTTGAGTAACTGCTTTTGTATATTTTTGTCTTGTTATTCAATCGTAAGGTCTACGTTCAAATTGCATGTGCACTATTTCATCTTTTCATTTTTGTAAATATCATTTGTTTTAACATCTGATTATTTTGTCTTGAAAATCAAAACTAATATTTTCAATGGACACACAACATGTTTTTGTTGCTAATAAATTCTTCAAGTGCAACAAAATAAATTGATTAACATAATTTTATTATCAAATGCCAAGTAATCTAAAATTGTTGGAAATTTCATATTATAAAAAACAATTGAGGTTAAGGATGCTTTATCCGACCAAACAATATAGGACAAGTTGGGGGGGGGGGGGGGGGGGGGGGGGGGGGGGGGAATCAACAATCACACAAAACACACCAAGGTTCGTCTAAAGTTTTGTGAATTAAATAATTTTCCCGACTGTCACGCTTATACTCGACACTTTTGTTTGTGTTTTGTACTTTTGTTTGTCATTTTTGTTAACAGTTACGACTTACGAGCCTGTAATACTTAGCTAGGCTAAGCCCATGTGTAAAATGTTGTCTATGAAAAAAGAGGAATGCTATAGCCACAAAGAAAATTTCCAAAAAAAATCCACAAAGTGATGTGTCAAAAGGTCATTGGTTTAATCATAAAGAGGAGAGAGAAACTATCACAACATACACCAATGATCTTTTGACACATCACTTTGTGGATGTTTTGTGAAAATTTTCTTTGTTGCTATAGTATTCCTCATGAAAAAAAGGGATGTTCTTGTCTTGTTATATAAAAAGTAGATGAAGGACATAAATTGATATGTGGAATGTGGGGTTGCTGGCAAGTAATTGGCTATTTACATCAAAGTGGCCTCGGTTCAATTCTCAGCAATGTTAAAGGTTCCATTTTTTATAAATTAAAATCACAAAACCAGCTCAACGGCTTAAAAAGTGATATATCTACTACAAAATACTTTGTAACTTGCGGTAAATACGTATAGTTTTTTACCTGCCACAATGCTAAGTGTTTAGCTCTTCGTTAATATACATCTTAGAATGATCAGATAATAGGAAACATCCATTACGTAATACATCTAAATATAGATTTTTAAGTACTTAGCATGACAACCAATTAAAGTTGGATATCGTATATCACTTTTTAAACTTAAGTTTGTTTTGTTCAGCGACTGCAACATAATTTGATTGTCCAAATATAACTTCTACTTCTTCAAGCTTCTTTGTGTTTCCGGTCAATCAGTCAAAGAGATCAATCAGTCTCAAAATCCAACAGTCCCAAGAGATCGAACTAGTTTGTTATTGAAACAAAATTAACAAATTCTTAAGGATATCTATGTGTTATGCGTAAGAGTTTCATCAACGGGACAAAGAAATTTGTTATTGACTACTTGGATTGGAAGTTATGGGCTTGTTAAAATTAATTTATCATTATATGGGCTAAGCCTATGTATGAAAGGGCTGTAAAGTTGCTTTGATGGTCCATGGTTCAATTATCAGTACACTCTTTGTTCACATTTTTTTTAATTAACAATATAGCTATGTGTCCTGTCATTTTACTTTCAGAAAACATCATATTAGTTTTTTTCCTCTAAAAAGTAATATTTTAATAATCTGATAACCAATTAGAGTCCATATACCTTCTAAAGCTAAGTTAATTTTGTTTTAGTGACTAAAATGGAATTGTTTGTTTTAATATAACTTTTAACTTTCTCAAGCTTACAATTGTCGAAGACTTTGTGTCTTTGTGTGTGTGTGTTTATTTGTTACTCCGTATTAAGTTTTATGAAGGTGTAATTGTGTAAATGTTATTTGGGATAAACTCACAAAAACTAAAATGGGCCAAATGGCCTTTTTTAACATTATCATTTGTCTTGTAATAGAATTTTTGTAAACCTCATAAATAAAAGATGCTGGAGAATAAGTGATAGACTGTTATATGAAAGCAAGATCACATTGTATTTGAAGTAATGTGTGGCTAATTCTCAAGGTCATTGGTTCAATTTCCATGTATGATTGATTTTCATTCTTATCTATACTACTTATAAAGGAAAAACAGTCAAAGTAAAAAGTTGAGTTTTCAACATTTGGTCATATAAGAGAGAAAAATAATGTAATTAATACTGTTATTAAAACACCCCGTCACTTAAAAGTACAATGATTTATTTACATTGTACAACCAATTAAAAACATATCTACCAAATTAAATACAACCCATTAAAACACAAACCGGGTTGACCCGGGATGCTTCAAACCCGGTGGGTTGACCCGGTTTAATTTGACCCGTTTTCGACCCAACCTAGCAAGCTGACCTGGTTTAAATCGACCCATTTTTCAACCGGAACGGTTCAACCGGTTGAACCACTCGGGTCGAACCGGGTTTCAAAATATTATGTTTAATTCCCAAATCTTCAAACTTTTATTATTTTTAGTTTATAACCTATAAACTTTTTTTTATCAATAAACTATCTGTCGCTATAAAATCCCGTTGCTATGCACGGGTACTCGTCTAGTGTGTTGAATACAAAAATCAAATTTCACATTTCTACATGTTCGGTATTTTCTTTTATTTGTAAGCACTATGTTGGATCTTAAGATAGTCCGTTTCCCTTTTTTTTTTGTTTTTTTGTTTTGTTTTTTTTTTTGTTTTTTTTCATCACACAAATATCGTTTGAATTTGTTTGCCTTTAGATATACAACACCAATTATTATTATTGGTGTTGGTAACTTTAACAAACTAGTAGATGTGAACAAATGGACATTTTGTATGTTAAAACAATCTTAGCACCCCCGAGAGATATGATTTGGACATATCTAAACCATTACATAAAAAATAAGTAGCTATAAAATACTAATGCTCTATAATCAACCAATAACTCGTATAGATTATTATAAAGTACTCCGTATTATTCAGTTAACGTCAGTCAACCTTGTATCCCACATTCCCACATAGGCCAAAGAAGTGAAATCTTACTTGAGGACCATACATTGTAAGAATAGTGTTATGTTTCCAAATACGTAGTTCTTTGACGTTGGTTGCAAAAAATAATAATAATAAAAATAAAATAAAAAAATAAAATAAAAATGTCATTTATGCATTCAAAGTTTGTTGTGAAGAGTTAAATTTAAAGTTACGGTTTATTATTTTAGTCACAAGTGATTAGTGCATTTAAAGACAATTCTAAATGATACTTTTATCAAATTTCTTACTGTACAACATTTCGCAAAAATTAGACAATATAAGAAATATGAGTGGTTTTTGTATTTAAAGAAAGAGTATTTACTATAAAATGATAGAAGAAATATATACGGAGTAGGTATCGTCAATTCGTCAAAGACCAAAAATTTTAAATGGATGGGTCCAAATGATACTGGTAAGTCATTTTAAGATGTGTTTTAAATGGGCCGGTCCATATCCAATAAGAAGGAGGGTTAAGATAACCTTCTGGAAAGAACCCCTTACCTAACCCTAGTCATATTCTCATCATATCTAAACAGGTTCATAAAAGAGAAGTAAACTGATGGCGAAAGAAAGGTAGTCCTTTCCTTTTTACCAGTTTAGTTTTTCAATATATTTACATATATATTTATTTGGAATAACTTCATATATCCATAATTTACATAAATAATACTAGAGTGATATATCATTTTGACTCGTTACATAAACGGATTGAGACAACTCTTGGTACAACATTTCTAGTGAAATCAAGAGACATGGTGACAATTTTGTTGTACTATTATACACCTTAATCATCACAAGGTGCCAACGCAAGTGAGTCATTAGAATTATCCGAATGGATAAATGTGTTGCCTTCACGAGTCATACCAAATCACTCACGAAGCGACAGAGTTTGAGTCCGCTTGACGTATTCCAAACTATTGATGTTTCGCAAAGGGTAACTTAATGAGTCATACAAAGATTGCCTAAAGAAAGTATGTTTAACAAATAACTACTTGCAGGCTTGCCGCGTAGAATACTACAATTGATACTAAGAGAATGTACAATGATACATCATTACATAGATGAGGCATTATGGATCTTGCAAGGCTAGAGTCTTCACCCTCCGTATGTTCACTCTTACAATACAACAAACCATCTGTAATCAAGAAAAACTAACAATGGAACTGCAATTTTGTATATTCAACACATTGTCATTTTCTACCCGTTTTGGTTGGCTTATCATGTTAACTCACATTTAGTCCTGCCATCGTAAACTTGGGTCAAACGGTAGCCACGATATCAAGTTTTTGCAACCAAGTTTGTCTGTATCCTTGAACCAAATGAATGTAGTTTTTCATTAATCAGTTATGTTGTGCAGGACCATGAGAAACAATACAGAGAGGAGGAAACTAGGATATTTCTCAAGTGGGACCGGTAATCCAATTGATGACTGCTGGAGGTGTGACAAAAACTGGCAACATAACCGCAAGCGTCTTGCTGACTGTGGCATTGAGTTTGTACGAAATGCCATTGGAGGCCGTGATGGTCGGTTTTATGTAGTCACTGATTCCAGAGACGATGACCTGTTAACCCACGACCAGGCACCCTACGTCTTGCTGTCATACAAAAGACTCCATTATGGATCGTGTTCAAACGTGACATGGCACTACAAGATATGTGACTTTTCCTGACTGACTATTTGTCAAAAAAAAAGCCAAAAATCCGACAGTAAAAGCCATTTAGTCTACTCCCACTAAAAATACAACAGTCAGTACAGAAGGGGCAGGTATATGTCTATTCTCACTGTTTTTAAAAGTCTCATAACTGTTTTTAAAATTCATACTGACTAAACAACTTTAGTCAGTAAAAGTCTCATAACTGTTTTTAAAAGATACCATTCGAAATTGCAATTTCAAATCCATTACTTGCTAATTGAAAACAAAAATCAGCAATACAAATACCAACACATGTAAACATGAAACTGTAATTCGCATTCCAAAATGTAGTACATATACCAAAATTCAAATGTGATACAATATATTACTAATTCATAAGGTGACCATGAACGTGATTTTCTAAGCCCAGTCTGCGAAACAGTCGTGACGTCCATTGGCTAAGCAAGAGGACGTGTAGTGCAGCTATGTGTAGTGCAGCTATTTCAGATGGAACAACAGCCAGACTCTTGCATCATCTTCACTGCAGAACAACTAATGAAATTAAAAAAAGAAAGTCAAAACAATATAATTCAATGTTTCAAAAAATTGCAAGTTATAACTATAATTAAAATGGGAATTGTTTGAATACCTCAAACCGCGTTTTTTGTTGATCTAATCTTTGAGTTCAAACTACACCAAAAAGACATAAGAATAGAAGCCAATATACGTTTATAATAACTTGTCACAAGAAAGTATGCAAAATATAACCTTGATGTGTAAGGAACAGAGTCAAGATTACTCACCGGAGATATTAATTTGATCAAGTAATATATCTTTTCGCAAAGTAGAAACAATAGAAGATGATAGTTCTAAATCAGAAACACAAACTGCACTAGTGCATATATTATCCATTCTGGCAATTCAATTGTACTGTTTAGCTATCAATTGCCTTAGATTACATCAAAACAATCTCAACTCGCAATTTATGAGAACTTGCTATTGAATTAACTCAGACATGTTTATATGCTATGAAAAGTTTGGGAAAAGAGAATAAAACTATAGGTTACAACATTGACCCATCAACTTAAAATGGGTCAAAAATATCAGTACGGTAATCATTGCTGCATAAAAGACTTTGTTGAATGAATCATATGTTAGTGCCTATTTAAAACTCCTTAATTTAAGTTATATATGGTCAAGATGAATGGAAGCTGGAGTATCATCAAAAGTTAACCAGAAAACGCATAATCACAAGTAATTGCAGGTCCTAAATTTAATGGAGTAGCTTCTTACCTACCATGATGGTCTTTCGCGCTTTCTGCTACTGCACAGATTCCTGGTTCCTAGCAGTCAGATAGTTTACTCAAATCTATCAGTTGTATGCATTATTATCTAGTAACAACCTTTAACAAAAGTTGGATAGGTTTACTCATTCATCAGCTGCTAACCTTATTATCACTTTATCCATATGTTTTCTGTTTCCTTTTTCCCTAAGTTACAAGTAACATGTATGTAAACATGGGATAACAAATCTTTAGCATGTCTGCAATTATACAGAGAAATAGCAACAACCTAACCTCTAACTCCAATTGTTTGGCTATAAGCATACTATTTTTGCATCCATGACGATGTCGAATTTCTTTTAGCTAAACAAAAACAAAATAAACAATGGTGTCAAAATCACGGATGGAAGTGAAACAAAAGTCTCATATGAATATAATCATAAATAACTTACCATCTCCTTGCAGAATTGTGATCCTGCAAATTAAATGAAATTGTCACCAATTTTCCGACTAAAAAACTTTAGCAAACTGGAGAATTTTGTTAAGCAAACCAACCACTAGCATCTGACCATGTGATTGAGCAAGCTGCAAATTCTGCTGCTGCATCTTCTGCAAGTAATCTGTAGTTTAAGTAACTCATCAGTCAGCTCCGCTAAGCTCAATAATTCTACTGGAAAAAATATTGAAGAAAATTGTATGTTCACGGTCAAGTAAATAAGGGTTTAAAACCATATTAGAAGAGTCCAGTTTTCAAAACCATATTAGAGTCTGGTTTTCTGAACAGAGTAGGATGACCATCAAAATAGTTTGCGTCATGTCTAAAGAGTTGCCATCTCTATGCTTCTTACGAAATCTTGAAGGTGACATGGCCTACTTTTTTTCGCTTTGTTCAATAGGAAACACGGGAACCTGCAATATTCAGAAGTTAAATCTCTTAACTATAAGCACTTAGATGGATTATAAACAATCATCAGAGTTTTGAAAACTTCGTTCTCACTTCTGCACCATTTTACTAGAAGCACTTAGATAGATTATAAACAATCATCCGAGCTTAAAAAACTGAGATTCTCACTTCTGAACCATTTTCTGTTGACTTTGCAATGTTACTAGGAGGAGCATCTGTTTCGGTAGTTCAGTAGAAGCCAAGGTAACCTGTAGTATTCAATGTTAAACATGTATTCTGAAAACCATATTTAAATGGATTATAAGTAATCATCAGATTTCAGATAAGATTAATGCTCCTTTTGAAACATTTAAACAAAGAGTTTGTTCTTACTTTTAGAGATTAGAATTTGACAGCTTCTTCTGAAAAAGCACAATCATGATCCACTTTCCACTAGACTTCCACCATATCGATAGATATCCGCTACTAGGAAATGCTTAATTCTAAATTTTCTGCATAATCCAATGATTTTGAACAAACGACAAACATAAAAAAATTAAATAGTATACTTTAATTTTTCACACAATGACTTCAAAATTGAACTTTAGATTCTCAAAGTACCATGTTGGCATGTTTAGTTACAGATCACATCACTATCAATAAGAGTGACATTATCAATATTCAATTTGATAAGTTACAGTTTGGTAACAAAAGTCCAATACACGTTTTTAACACACGAGATCAGTTGATGTTGAAACTAACACAATATATTAGAGAATTATTTAAAGTTAACATAGCAGCCCCAATTTTGTGGCTTGTTTTGAGTCTTATGGGCTTATATAAGTTTATTATGACGTAACATGCTTATAGGTCCCAAAATAAGTCACAAAATTGAGGCTTATGAAATATAAGCCCAAATCAAATAAGCTCATAAGCCACATATAAGCTTAAACAAACACCTCTTAATCAGATTTCCATTATCAAACAAATAAATTTCATTCAGACATTTTATCAAACACTTTAGCTGCACATAAAAATATAACATTACAAAATCAAAAGAAAGGGGGAAAAACTTCTTGATCACATGTTCCATACCCATAAGCTTCAATTGTTTAGAAGCACAATAACAAGATAAGAAAAAATTACCTCAAGTTCTAAACTGAACTAATCACGAATCGATTGATTCGTTAAAGCAAGAACTTATTATGAACAGTTTTAAAACCATTGATGCGCGTGGAGCTAATGTTCATATAGCTTATGGAGGTTGCCTAACTCTTCAGTTTATTACCAATGTTATTATTCACGGTTTACACATTCATGACTGTAAACCAACTGGTAACGCGCTGGTTAGAAGCTCTCCGTCTCATTATGGTTGGAGGACAATGGCTGATGGTGATGCTATTTCTATCTTTGGATCAAGTCATATATGGATCGATCATAACTCGCTCTCTAAATGTGCTGACGGACTTGTGGATGCTGTTATGGGCTCGACTGCCATCACCATTTCCAATAACCACTTAGCTCACCACAACGAGGTACGTCAATCTTGATATCATAACTAGAAAAGAGCGGGTCAAAAGGGTAACTTTGTTTTGTGTCAAAACAGTCTAATGGGTTGTCCTAAAACGCGTTAGAGGTCACATATAACCACAATCAACGCGTGTATCAGCACATGCATCACATTATCATATCTACTAATAATTGTTAAAAAAGCAAAAAGATCAACACTTTAATGATTTATACTTTGATAACAGGTGATGCTGTTGGGCCATAGTGACTCATATGTAAGAGACAAGATGATGCAAGTGACTATAGCTTATAACCACTTTGGTAAAGGTCTAATCCATTTATTACTAGAAATTTAATTCACTGTTTTTGTACAATGTAAATTAGGTGCATATCCGACTTAATTTTGGTAAAAAAAAAAAAATAATAATGTTGCAGATGCAGACATGGTTATTTTCATGTAGTAAACAATGACTACACTCACTGGGAGATGTATGCTATTGGTGGAAGTGCAAGCCCCACCATTAACAGCCAAGGCAACAGATATCTTGCCCCTGCCAATCCTTTTGCTAAAGAGGTAACTTTAATTACTACTTCACTCTCTATTTATAACTTTGTTGGTGTACTTTTTGCCTTTTTGGTGTTTGAATGTCATTATGGAAATAATGTGATAATTGACACTTGATATTTAAATCGGCGGGGAAACTCTGACCCGTGCACCCTTTTTGGATGCTGACTAAAGACATTGGGCACCTATTACATTAACCTTTAGCTGGAAGTTGGGATTGAACCCAAGACCTGTTTCTTCAAAACCCTCCTTGACCGGTCTATTGGACGTTTGCCTTTTTGATGTTGATTTTGAGATGGAAATTTGGCTATGTGTACAGGTTACAAAGAGGGTGGATACGGCTGCAGGAAAATGGCATGGATGGAACTGGAGATCAGAAGGCGACCTACTTCTTAACGGTGCTTATTTTACCCCATCTGGTGCTGGAGCCTCTGCTAGCTATGCTAGAGCCTCAAGTTTGGGTGCTAAATCATCTAGCATGGTCGGTAGTATGACCTCCAATGCAGGTGCTCTTGGCTGTCGTAGGGGCCGCCAATGCTAGCCCCCGTCTATCCTCTCACCATAAACTTATTTCAATGTTTTTCTAGTGTGTTCATTTCACATTCCATATTTTTCAACCTTTTGATCCTTTTTATTTTCTTGCCGTATTTCTGGCAAGTGAGTGTTATTTACACATCAACATGTCTCGTGCAACCTCGGCCAAGCTTCAATTGAGAACACGAACTATATATTCACTATTTTCGGGAGCAGGTTTGAAGTGTTGTTCACATGTGTGCTTTGTCTGCTAGTTTGTGTTTTAGATCTGACTAGGTATATTGGTTTTAGGATACATGATCCAAATGGCTTCTCTCTTTTTTTTTTTTCTTTCTTTTCTGCTTTCTTCCTAATTTTTCAAGTGTAATTTGGGTGTCTTGAGTCGATACAAGTTGTAATGTCGGATGTTGTCATGAAATGAGAAGGATAGTTTATTTTCTGTGACTGTTATTTATGTTCTTTGACATACAAAAAGGCTAAAAGCACATGCATCTAAGAAACTTAAGTTCATAAGAAATATTGTTCTTTGACATACATTGTACTTTTGCAATTTGCATATGTAATGTATCGGGTAAACATATAAAGTCAGGACTATTGACTATTGAGGTTATTCAGGAAGCGTGAGCCTTTAACTCAAATGAATGTAGCTTAATCGGGGTATGTCCTTGACAGTTTTTGACCCTTTCTATAGCTACTTCCAAGATGTGTACGTGGTGAAGTTTGAACCTGAGACCTCTTGTGAGGATATTACGTCACTTCTGTGATGGTCTTCTATGTAATGTACCAAATTTGGTAAAATAATTTTGGTTTTTTAGAAACATAAACTGTTTGTACAAAAGTAAATAAATAATGAAAAGAAACACAAGCATTGCAAAATGATGAAACTGTTATGTTTCTTGCTTTGTCTTGTGCCAAGCATGATCTTGTTTCAACTTTTCACTTTTGGTGTGAAATTTTAATGTTTTGGAGGGTGAGTTGGTGTGGTCATGATTTTGGTTTCTTTAATAATAATGTTGTTTTTTTCTTTATTATTACCAAAAGGTCTCATGAAGACTTTTCTTTTGTCAAAGCTAGTAATGATCCTGTCTCAAAGACATTAAAGAGCATTGGATCCTTCTTCACCAGCTTTTTTATCCAAATTTATCAAATTTTATCAATGGTTTTTCCCTCCAAATCAACTCTTGTACTTGAAATTTAGACCCAAAGAAAAGTTGCCTTGCATTACCAACGATACTTGACTAACGTGGTGGCATGTAATTCGAACAACATGAGTTGCATTATCGTCAATTGATTCCTCGGCCGTTAACCAAACAAAAAAGAATGAAAAAAAATGAGAGTAAATCCATATGAAACTAGTGATTAAGTTTGTACTCCGTAGATGATATCAGAGTTCAGTTGCAGTCCTCACTAAATTACCGTATTTAAACTTTGGCATTAGTTATTAGAATATACAAACGCTCTATAATGAACAGATAATTTAACTAGCATGGAGTGTTTAGTATTCCCACATAGGTTAAAGAAGTGAAATCTTCATTGGATATATACTATTGTATGTAGACCATACATTTCAAGAGTAGTGTCATGTTTTCGGTACCACACTATGTTGTTGAGGATTGTAAAACCATACATGTCAAGAGTAGCGTTTTGCACCAATAGATATAAATTTCTATCGTAGGTTTCGAATACATAACTAGCCTCAGCAAAGTGGGATTTTACCGGTGCAAGAGCTCTTCCGCGATGAGAAATCTTGTTCTTTTCTTCCTTGGGAGTTTCAGCATATCTACAATAACAGAAATCATAAAATTAGTTTGGTTTTATTGCAAGCATGTGATGATATAAAAGGTGCAGGGAGATTAGAGATGGTGAGTCAAAACGGTCGGGTTGAAACGGATCAAAACGAATTTGCTTTGTAAGAGTGTCAAATCGGATTAAGGTCCATAAGAGTGTAAAATGATTCAGGTTCAAACAGGTGGTTAGGTCAGACCGGGAACCTACAAAAACTTGACGTGACTTTCAACGTGTTTGACCCATTCGACCAGTTTGATGTGTTCCTCTTTTAGCTAATCTTGATTTGAGACATTGGACCCGTTAAAGATATGAAAAAGCCAAGACCCTTTTATAAGTTAATCGGTCGAAATTGCCACTTATTATGGAGATGATCCTATAGAAACAAAGATGGGATTATGTTTGATCATAACCATCAGGTGAGAAGTTTCACCTATGTGGGATACAAATGTAATGGTTATATCAAACGCATAATATTGTAGATGCTTACGTGCCGACTTGTGCATTTCTAGTACTCTAATCTATATCATTCATCTGTTCATAATAGAGCGTTTCGTATTTGAAGCTACTTGGTTTCTTAATGAAAAAGTTTAAATTATGTTATTAAGTGATGACGCAATTAATCTAATACACACACACAATCAGTAACACCTTTAATCCTATATAAATTGAGTTCATTACGCAAACACAAACATAAACCAAACAACTTGCCTGTAAACAGATCACGTGTTTGAGAGAACATTCCGGTGCCTGTAGCCATGGCGGTTGGCCTGAGTTGGTTCCGAATCAGCGTTTCAAAAATGAAGGAGTTGTGAAGCACAAGAACAATAACTATTGTGCACCAACACAAAATGATAACACCACACATATCTCATTCTTTTAGCAACTCTTCCCACTTGTTCAGCAGATGCCCCCATTTTCTTGTTACGTTTGAATTGGTTACTGTGACAAATGTGGACGATAACTGCTGTTTGGGCACGTTCATACCTCTCTCAAACTCCTTTGGAACAACAGAATGCACATAATCTGCTTGTCTAAAATAAACTTTTATGCCCATATTTCCCAAGAATTTAGGCATAGCATTATGAAGACCACCAGTTGCAACCTCTGTAGAAGTTCCTGCAAAAGCACACATTTTGTAAATATGAGAGACGAAAAAAGGTACCCGTCAGGAACATGACGATACAAAAATTTTCAGGGAAATTACTACGTATATAGTTCAAAGTCATATTTCCCACATAATTATAATTCAAGTAAAATTACAATTTGATCTCTATCATCAATTAAGGTGACATAGTCATAAATTTATACCTTTAAATACGTCTCTAAGATTTTAAGTCTAATAATATAACTGGAATATTTCTAAGATAAGGAAGTTGACTGTTCCTTTTGATGTTGATCTCTTGTTAATCACACCTTGATTCACTAGTTTACTACGGAGTATAATCAAGTCAGTAGATGAGGTTGGTACAGAACATTCCCTAATATAGGATGCTAAAGCGGTGCAAACTACACGTTTTCTTTGCATTTAGTCGACTTAATTCGTTAAGTCCCCTCCTCCCCTTTTTCGTTTATCTTGTATCTGGTACTAAGAAAAGGTTTGATTACCATAAATGAAGTTTGAAGCCTATATCCTGTAACGAAAGGTCATTCCATTACTCTAAAAGCAAGAAATTATCCCTAGAAGAGTAAAGGCACACTTTTCCACCCTTTACCAAATTGAGTTATTCAATGATCAAAACACGATTTTACAATTACTACTTTCAAACACATATGTAGATATGTAGCCAATAAAAACACAGGTTATAGCTTATGAACAGCACCAGAAGTGCTCCAATAAACTAAAAACATCGCACTTACCGCATCATTACTCTGTAACTTGTCTTATCAAGACAAATTACGCATCATTTTAATAGAACATGAATAAAATAGAATTCACAATATATGAGTTCATTATGCAAATATAAACAAAAACTTAACAGCTTCCCTGCAATTACAGATCACGTGTTTGAGTGATTTGAGAGAACATCATCGGTAACTTGCGGAGTACACATTCCGGTGCCCGTAGCCGTGGCGGTTGGCCTGAGATCCTGATTCTGCACACGAATCGAGATGTTAATTTTCTTTATTGGGTATTCGTTCAATTGTTGGATGAAAACCATATTAGTTTATTTGGTTTCGATTCGTATGTGTTTATGTTTGGACGAAATTCGTAGTTAAAAGCTTTAAAAGTCGTCGAGTGGAGTTCTTATTATAATTTTTGGCTTTATCGCTTATGTCATGCACTTCTTTACACATATCGTAACTACACGGATGCTATTTTTAAGACTTGTAACTTAAACCTTTATAATTTCGGCCCCCCTAGAAAAAAACTTCAAGCTCCGCCACTGATCGCTACCAAGAGCTACATATTCAACCATTATTGTGGGGGTCTTCACAATACTTCTGTAGTTTTGTACAGGAACTATAAACAAAAAAGAAACTTCATTAGATACTTAAACACGGATATATACCGGTGCTATACATAGCATGAAGATAATTATAACAGCGTATACCCAACAGAGGACTCCCTTCAAAAGCAGACCGATGTAAATTGCTGATGTGGATTAAATCGCATGTTTTTTGCTTTTTTTTTTTTTTTTTTTTTTTTTTTTTGGTAAATATTAGATGGTGAACTTGATGCAGAGTAAACAACATTTGGTGGTAGTCATGCATTTGCCTCAAAATATATACAACAGGTTACAATAACTTGTTGTCCCACTTTAACTTAAATGCAGAGTAAACAATGGGTCCAATTTAGAATATGTTACAAAATCTGCAAAGATTGTTAATAATTTGTTACAAAATATGCAAAGATAAACATTATTGTACATTCAAGCATTGATTCATGAATTCATACCAATCACTTCTAGAACATGGTGTTGTAATGCAACGCAAGATATGGCTAAAGCTATTAAGTATAATGAGCTAAATTTAGTATACGGATAAATCTATCTTACATGGCGTTGTACTATACTGGGAGATAGCATCTCGATACGTATGTGTCTATTCAGACTCCTTTCATGAGCTTCATCCAATATTAAACCGAAAAACTGAAAAACCGAAAAACCGAACCGAAACCAATAATAAACCGAAAAAACCGAACCGCCAAAAACCAAACGGTTTCAGTTTCGGGTTCTATAAAAACCGAACATTTCGGCTCGGTTTCAGTTTTAGCCAAAAACCGGCCCAAACTAGTGATCAAAAGTTCAAAAGTTTTACTAGATTCCAGTAAAATCAATTCTGCATTTTTGTTTTTTAAGCTGTAAAAATATTCAAAACAACTAAAACATTGCACAAATACAAAGAATTGCAATATAAAGAACAGTTCGGGATGGAAAGAACAATATGATCATATAACTTCATGGGTCAAGTATTTTCCTGCATTTCTCTAAAACATGTATTCTCTAAAACAATCTTAAACTCTAAAAAAACATTAAGAAAAGTGTTCCACAATGTATGCTTCATTATTGTCATGCTCATAAACCATCTTCGTCACTCCATCACACCAATATCTGCAATAAAATAACAATAATTACCATCTTCCAATAACAACATACGAGGCCGTTTAGTTGAACGCATATTGATAACTAATAGTAACTACTCGGAAAAAAGAGATACCTCAAATGATTAAAGTTACAGCCTTCTCAGCAAATAGTACCTGCTTGCAAATAGTTAGCTTGTGTTATATCGCTGATGGGTAAACTGATAATAATTTAACTTCATGGGTCAAGTGGGTAACGGGTCAAACAGGTCATTAGTCTAATGGGTCATGCTTAGAAAATACGTCGGACGGGTCACCACTTTGTAGATACATCCATATATCAGATAATGGGCAATCTAAAAATTGTTTAACTGATTTGCAGGTAAACATAAAATATTTACAGGTAGAGTAATGAACTTACCGTCCCAAATCAGAGAAGTTTCGCCAAACGGTTCTGTTTGCAGCATCCTCAATGATACCTAGCTTAACTGATTTGCCAAACTCATTCCAGAACTTGGTATATTGGGCTATTGGCCTCTCTTCTCATCATTAACCTTTGATTCTTCAATTTCTGTAACAAGTAAATTAAATATCAAAGTCAATAAATATGCATATATGATAAGAGAGTTCAGTAATAATGACTTAAGATCCATAGTTCAAATATTTGCAATGATTATTGGTCAGCTAGAGGTGAGAGCAACAAATGTTTAGGATGCAGCATGAGTACCTTTCTTTTCTTTGTCGTGAACTTCATCAGGGGTCCTCTTCAGCAAGTTTGCGGATCATGTCAAGGGCCTTCCCGATAAGTTTCTTTATTGTTTCTAAGCTGTTGTGTTGTTGAAGCATGTCACGAGAAACATTTAGTGGTAGGGTGTGAATCAACAAAACCCTGATGGTACAGTAAATGTTAGCAACCATGTCCAAAGACAATTATCAATTATGACGTATTCCTTATATAGCCAAACACATTATAAACAAGAACGATAAAGACTTATCAATAAGAGCGATAGATAAATACTCTTCTAACGTAGAGCTTGAGGTTAGATTTGTTGGCATTGTAGTAGCTCTCGTATAGATCGGTAGGAGCCTTGGAAGGCACAAACAGAACGGCCTTGAACTCAACATCACCTTCAGCGTTGAAGTGGCTCCATGCCATTGGCTTCTCATCACCAAAATCCTGACATACGAAAAACACCCACTAGGCCACTACTGTTACAACTGCATGGCTCAAATTTCATCTTATGCCCATACTTCCCAAAAATTTAGGCATATCATTATGAAGACCACCCGTTGCAACCTCTGTAGACTTCTGAAGTTCCTGCAAAAGCACACATTTTGTAAATATGAGAGACGAAAAAAGGTAACCATCAGGAAGAAATTACGATACCAAACTTTGGTTCATGACGATACAAAAGTTTTGGGGGAAATTACCATAGTTCAAAGTCATATTGCCCACATAATTATAACTCAAGTAAAATTACAATTTGAATACGTCTCTAACATTTCAAGTCTAATAATATAACTGGAATATTTCTAAGATAAAGAAGTTGAGTGTTCCTTTTGATGTTGATCACTTACTTGTTAATCACACCTTTTTGATTCACTAGTTTACTACGTAGTACAATCAAGTCAGTAGATGAGGTTGGTACAGAACATTCCATAATATAGGACGCTAAAGCAGGTGCTAACTACACGTTTTCTTTTCAGTTAGCTAACTTAATTTGTTAAGTCCCCTCCTCCCCTGTTTCGTTTTTCTTGTATTTGGTACTATGAAAAGGTTTGATTATCATTCCCACTCTAAAAGCCTATATCTTGTAACGAAAGGTCATTCCATTCCCACTCTAGAAGCAAGAAATTATCCCTAAAAGAGTAAAGGCACACTTTTCCACCCTTTAACAAATTGTGATATTCAATGACCAAAACAAGATTTTACAATTACTACTTTCAAACACACATGTAAATACCAAGTAGCCAATAAAAATACAGGTTATAGCTTATGAACAACACCAGAAGAGCTCCAATCAACTAAAAACATCACAATTACCGCATCATTAATCTTTAACTTGTCTTATCAAGACACATTACGCATCATATTATCATAAAAACACATGTTATAGCTTATGAATCACTAACATAGATTAACCCACATTGCAATATCCAAATTAAACTATATAAAAACATTCTGGTAACACCAATTAATAGACAAACACACGAATCAATTAGACTAAAACATAAACCCTAAATTAATAACTTCAAATTCAAAAGTCCTAATTACCTTTTATCTTATATAAATTGGGTTCATTACACAGATACAAACATAAACCAAACAACTTGCCTGAAAACAGATCTCGTGTATGAGTGATTTGAGAGAACATCATCGGTAACTGGCGGAGTACATTCCGGTGCCGTAGCCGTAGCCGTGGCGGTTGGCCTGAGACCCTGATTCTCTTCCATATATACTTGATATCTAACCACTCCAAGTCCACTTGTCTCTAGTTTGGAATTTCAGCAACACTTGGTGAATCAAATATCTGCTCAATGTCCCGACATTCACTACAATGGACAGTTTCAAGCTTTTGCAGTTGTAGCAGCTTATCGGATGAAAAAAGAGCCTGTCCACCACTAGTCTTATAAACCGTATCCACTTCGATCAAATTATGTTAAGTCCGAGGCAACCATTTCATATGAGCTTGTACTTTCATATAACTCGGTGATCGGGCCTGCAAGGTAAAAAAAAAAACACAAGCTTATTTCAGAGATAATTGTACATATTAGTTGGTTCAATGATAAAAAAAACTTCATATGCGAGTAAAATAAGCCGAAAGGCTCTACATGATTGTAAAACCGTTGGGTTTTTGGGATATGATCACATACATAACCAAACCAATATATAAATTCTAGATTGTGGGCTAGGCCACATTACAATCGGGCCTATATACATTCACGACTAACACCCTTGATATTTGCTAATCATATTACTTTCGATTCAATAATTACGCTGTAATTTTGATGAAGATTACAATTATCAATAAGGTTAACTGACTCTAATACTAGAAAAGAAACTGACTGGGGAAGGTTTTTTCTTTTTTACTTTAAAATAAAAATAATACCTGATACCGTTATTTGTGGGCATTCACTGATCTCAACTTCTTCCAATGCTGGCCATATGAATTCATTCTTCCCCAAGAAGAAACCCACAAAGTTTGGTAGATCGACTAGTGTAAGGGACTTCAAACGAGGAAAGACCATCCCAACAAAAGCAGTTGTGTGGGAATTTATAGACACATCTTCATCATCTCTGTTTGAAATCACCTCTTCAATAGCTTCACAAGACGATATTTCAATTTCCTTTAGGTTGGAAAGAAGTTTCACCATGAGAGGTGAAAACAAGTACTTGATGCTATTGCATCTTTCCATTGTTATGGTTGTGAGGTTATGGAATGAGGACTGTGATGGTTGTTTTTGAAGAATTAATTCATTCCAATTGCACTTCCACACATGACTCATCTTCTCCAAATTAGACAAATACAATTCTTGAAGATTGGGGAGTATGATCAGTTGTTGCTGGGTATTGTGAGGTGATTCTCTACTAATTGGACTTGTTATCTCAAAAACCACCTCCACATCTTTATATTCCCACAAGATAAGCTTATGAAGGTTATTAAAAGTGGGTAATGGGAATGCAATTTTAGAAATCTGCATATCACAACCACAAATGGTATATTTAGTAGTAATTCCCATTGAGAAAATATGAATATAACCGCAACAATTTTTTTTTTAATTATAATTTATTCAAGAAGAAACATCTGGATATGAGATAGTCAGATAGAAGAAACAGGGTAGAAATAGCATTATTTTTCTATTTATTTTAAAAATAATAAAAAACCCAATATTATTTTTTTTATTTATTTTAAGAAGAATAAATAACATTCAAGTAATGAAAAAGGTCACCAAAGGATAAAAACAAAAATGGAAATCATTTATTAAGTTTACCTCTTTCTCTTTCTCAACCAATTCATTCTCTCTCTCTCTTCTTCTGCCCCATCTAATAATTGTAACTTGTTTAATTGCTCTCATATCCAAATTGGTTGTGGCAGGTGTGATTAAATTTTCAAACCTCTCACAGCTTTCAATATGTATGCTTTCAACAGCTTCAAATCCATGAATCAAGTTGTTATTTCCACCATCTTTTATCCTCCACACCTCTCTAAGCTTCCCTAATCTCTCCAACCAAATGCTTCTCAACCTGCTGCTGCTAACTTTATCCATTTCACCAACACATCCCATGTCGATGTCGAATATCACTTGAATGGAACCACAACTATCGACGTAAAGCTCTTGTAGATTATTCAGGAATGGAAATGGATTGCTTGGGAGAAGATTCACAAGACTATCACAACGCCACACTTTAATGCTTCTCAAGCTGCTGCTACAAACCTGCTCTCCAATATTACCCGTACGTCCCGAGTTAATGTCAAATAACACTTTAATGGAACGACAGCTTTCTACGTTAAGCGCTTGTAGATTATTCAGGAATGGAAACGGATTGCATGAAAAAAGCTTCACAAGACTATCACATCTCTTCACTTTAATGCTTCTCAAGCTGCTGCTAAGTTGCTCAATTTCACCAAAATCCATGTTGAACAAAACTTCAATGGAACCACAACGCTCGACCGTAAGCTCTCTCAATGGGCAAAGATTACTAATACTAAACTGAGGAGGCCATATCTCCTTCAGATTCTCCATATCAGATACAACCAGTTTCTCCAGCTTCGGAGTCGCATCCTGCAAAGTAAAAAAATATTTGTTCATTCATTAGATACTCACCACTTTTTGAACCACTGTTAGTATAAAAGATTGTTAAAATAAAACACAGACTTACCTCTTTGTGAAAGAAAGATTGCATGCGGGAAATATTACTCGACACAAAAGATGATGCACTACTGGGATAAATGCTTGTAAAATTCGGAAGGCCTTCAAGTCGCAACTCCATGAGACGTGGCAACTCAATTACATCAACATTATTGCACAAATGCAATAACTTTGGTAGCTCAGCCAACTTGAGATACTTTAAGTCGGAAATCATGATTATATCAGATCGATTATTCTGGATATGTATGACTGCTTCCATATTAGGGCATCCAGAAATATTAAGATACTCGAGCTTTGACAAATTTGTTGCAACACTCGGGGTGAAAAGGTATGTCAACTCTGCACATTCTGAAACTACAAGGATTCTCAAATTGGAAAACGAAGAGTTTGGAGGAGGATGTGGTATTTCAACATCTTCAAGAGAAATCATATCATTGACTTTTAGATAAAGTGCATGTGTGAACTTAAACAGCTCGTTGATTTTGGATTTCAGTAGTTCTTTGTTGGTGACCAGCTTCAAGCTGTTTTCATATGAATGCGTGTCAACATTCCATGTGTTCAGCTCATTTCTAACTTCTGTAAAATAACATCCCACTGAGAGCTTGAATCTTTTAAGTTTCTTACAAGACATGTTCTTCATATGCGCATTGTTACCAATAAATTCAAACTCTAATGCACAAAGGTTCTTTGAACGTTCTGCAAGTTCACTATTGTTGTTGTCTGTGAAGCAGCATGCTTTTTCATAATAAGGTATCATATAAAGCTCTTCAAGCTTCACTAAGCCTTTCAAGACACCGACATCTATAACAAGACTGCAACAACCTGTTACATCCAGTAGTCTTAGCTTCTTCAAATTTCCGAATGTGGAAGGTATGGTTGTAATGCCAGAATTAGCAAAGCTCAGCACTTCCAGATTCGAAAGATTTCCGATACAAGCTAAATCAAACGTCAATGAGCATTTATGGAGACAAAGAGTTCGAAGGTTGGTGGAGCACTGAAATGATGTTGGAACAAATGCATACTCCATTCTCTCAAATGCTATAACTTTAAGCTTTTTCACTGTTGCATAAAAGTCTTGAGGCCTTAGCGACACATCTCCGTGCATAAGTTTCAAAAGTGAAAGGTTTGGAAACTGAAATTCACTAGGAAACTCAGACATGCCCTTGCATGTTAACGAAAGTTGCTTGCAAGATTGGCTCATACTATTAGCTTCACTCGAATTTGAGAAATCATCTTCATGGTGAATGATCCAGCGTCCATCCTCACCACCTATAGAAACACCTTTAGAAACAGTACCCACCACAAATGCAAGCACAAGATCATGCACTTTCACACACTCACAGTGACGACTATCACCATCCATCAACAAATATGCATTTTTGAGATTGCTCACACTTGTTTGAGTGCAGTCTCTAGCTTTTTCCATAGTAGAAACGTTGCTTAAAAGTTTTAATCCCCATGCATATCTTGTCAGATCTTCTATAGGAATATTGGAGTCCTCCGGGAACAAGCCACAAAGCAGAAAAATTGCTTTATCCTCTCGTTCTAAACTATCGTAACTTATCTCAATAATTTGTTGCACTTTCTCTTCAAGATCATTTATCTTCAAACGATCAAGTGCACGTCTCCATACACTAATGTTCTTTTTACATTTAACTGTTGCACCAATGATTTTGATGGCAAGGGGCAAACAACCACATTTTTTGACAATTTTACATCCTATTTCATAGAGATCACCATCATCTTTGGCTGAAATCTCTGCAATTTGACAAAAGAAATCCCGTGCTTCCTCTTCCTCTAAGACATCAACTCTAACAGCTTGAAGAACATAACCAGCATCAACTGCAATCTGTTGGCAAATATTTTCATCTCGTGATGTGAGCAACAACTTAACCCCATTTGGCAAAGGACTTCCTAATCCGATATCTTCAAGTTTAATCTTGCTCTCCTTCCACACATCGTCCATTATAACCAGACTCTTTTCTTTACGCTCTGAGAATACTTCAAATCTTTTTGAAAGATAAGTTGCCATTAGCGTTTCATCAGTTTCGGTTAGAGGATCGCCTGTCTGCACTGCTATGGCATTCTGAATGTCAAACAAGTTGGAACTTTTCCCAACAACTACAACCACGATCCATTTAAACATCTTGTTATCATGTGCAGCCTTTTTCAGTTGTTTCATCAGCGTGGTTTTCCCCACACCACCCATTCCACACAAGGCTACCACTCGAGTCTTATCATCATCATGTTGAAGGAACTTCAATGCATCATCGAATATCTTATCTCTTGACTTAAAAACAATTTGGGTATTTCCACCTGATGTAGATGTTGATGCCGGGCGTTTGGAATCGACTCTTCCCAAAGGGATTTGGGCATCAATCCAGATGATGTCAGAACTCTCTTTAATTAGACCTTCGATATCCTCTGTTAGCCTCAATGCATTTCTTCCTGCAAGATACTTCTTTTTGACATTAAAGCAACCAATGTCGTTGCTTGAAATTTTTTCAACTTCTTTCTTGATGTCTTCTACTTCTTTCAACCATCCCGGTACACGAGCAGGTATCTCTTTATTGTTTACAATGTTTGCTTTCATACGATTTTCGTTATCAACTCTTTGACTGTCCAGAACCTCCATTTTTTTTATCATTTTCTTCACACGATCGGCGGAGGAAGTGAGATTTCTCAACTTTTGTGTAATATGATTCGTCAAAACTTTCACAACAGGCTCAACGATTGCAGATGATACAACTTCCATTTTCCTGAGACATAAGAAATTGTATAAACAAAATTAGGGGTGGCAATTCCCGAAATGATAGGAAAATAAACAAGTTAAGCTTGGGTCTAAACAGGGTTAATTCACATGGTTGGTTTGCTGTGATCAAAACACGATAGAACTACCAACAAAAGGGATGAGAATCTTATTACAGTATTCATACTGTTGGATTGCTTATTATTGTCTGCTTATAAACAAGTACTTATATGCTACTTGAAAATAAGCACTCGGGTTATGAAAATAGCAATTTGTTACAAAATTTCATTCAAATCAATCTATCAAATACATTAAGGTCAAATATGAAAGTAAAAAACCTGGCTAATATTAATTTTACCTCAAATAAATAAGCATGCATATAAAAAAACTTGTTTATTTTAACTAAAAATAAATAGGCAATACCAAACACCAACTTAATCTATAACACTATAAATAAACAAATTTATTTCTCCTTAGATAAGTATATATCAAAGAAAGTTGTATAAATATGGGGTCTGCAATTAGTGACTTATAGAAAATATATGCTAAATTGATATGTTAAAAAGACCTTATACAGATTTCAGAGATTCACCAGCTAGCTCACAAGGATCAAATAATGTTTACTGAACAAAAACAAGTTGGTTGAAAATTTCAGGAGTGTGAAATGAAGCAATCATTGAATGTGGTAGATTAAGGCTTGTGACAGAGGGACGGAAAAAATCGATCGAGCATATGGGTCAACCGATCTTGAGATCGGTCGTGATCATTGTGAAGAAATCGGTCGCCGGCCACTTTTGTGCAAAATCGGTTGCTTACACGACCGACTTGAAACACACAAAAAGCTTCCAAGTTTGTATTTAACCTTTGCATGCAACTTCTTGTATTTAACCTTCAATGCATTTCCTTCACTCATCACCTTTGCAGGCATCTTTTTTTTTTCTTCTCAACTATGTATGTGTTTTGTTTTTGTTTATGTTGTTGTTCTGTGATGTTTTTTTCTTGTATTAAAGTGGTTCTTACCGCTTTGAGTCACTTGCATGAGGTTCCATGTGTCCTTCCATGTGTCTACTACTACTACTATAGTTTATAGCCCAAAAAAAGTAAGAAACTTATGTTAAAATGTTTAAAATAATAATAATAATAATAATAAAATAAAATAAATATGGGTCACCACTGTGAAAAGAGAGGTGAATATGAGTTGAGGAGAGAGAAAGCTGAAGTGACAGCCGAAAAGATGGTGCAATATAGGTTGCCACTGTCACCAGCCTAAGGGGAGTAAATAATAAGAGAGAGATAACTTATTAAATTGGAGCAAACTTTATGCATGAAGTGACTCTTCATAGCAGACAGTGCATTATTGACTTTAACAGTACCATTACTCACGGGTTTTGAAAGGCTGATTCTATCTGGGGGTCGGGTCCGAATAACTTGCGTTTACACGTTTTTTTCAAGTCAATGCGTTTACAAGGTTTTTTTCTTTCGAATTTCTTATAGTCTTGGGGGTCTTTGTTTAAGTTTTTCTTTTTTTAGCCTTTTAGGTGCTGTTTGGTTGGGAGAAATTAGAGAGATTTTGAGGTATTTGAAATTAAAATATCTTGGTAAGTATTTTTGGTAGACTCACATGGAGATTTTAAACTACTCCAGCTAGCTTTATTATGAGGTTATTTAAATGGCCCACTTGAGATAGGCAATTATAATGCCTAAGATTCTCATAGAAATTATAATTCTAGAATTTAAAATTTTTGAATCAAACAGCACCTTAGGGATTTGTGAGGTTCTTTAATTATACGGTCAAAGTAAAGTTGCATGAATGTTTTGTGTAATTTTAGGGTGTGTTTGGTTAGAAGTGGGGAAAAGTAAAATGAATGCAAAGAAATGGGTGATGGTGTGTAATCAATCTTTTACCTCTCAATTTACTCTATAATGGTAAATTATCTATTAGTGGATAATCATTATATTAACTCATCCAACCAAGCATCTTTAATTAATCCCTTTCTCATTCCTCACCCCCTTAACCCCACCAAGCACCCCTTATTAGCTTGAGATTATGAGCTTACAACAATGGATGTTTTTAGATTTTGCGGCCTATTTTATATGGGTATACTAATTTGAAGATAACAAAAAAGAACGAAAAAAAATGAGAGTAAAATCACTAAACCCATATGAAAATAGTGATAAAGTTTGTACTCCATAGATGATATCCGAGTTCAATTGCAGTCATCACTTAATTACCGTATCTAAACTCTGGTATTAGTTATCAGATTAGCATCAAAATACAAACGCTCTATAATGAACATATAGCTTAATTAGCATGTACCGTTTAATATTCCCACATGGATTAAAAAAGTGAGCTTCATTGGATATATACTTAAGTGTATGAACACCATACATGTCATGAAATAGTGTCATGTTTTTAGTTTAGATACTTCATTGTTGGGGATTGTAAAACGAAAAAAAAAAAAAAAAAAAAAAAAAAAAAAAAAAAAAAAAATCAAACTTCAGTGACAAACAATGTGTATTGGAAACTTGACATTTTTCTTTTATTATTATTATTTTTAAATATGTGCGTCACTAAAAAAGAACTTTCATGGTATCTATTGTCACTTGAAAAAAATGGCACTCTATGCCTTTTTTGTTTACAAAGATTGTCCATACATGTATATGCAACTAATATACAGTAATGTTCATCCAATAGCCGTTGTTGTACTTTTCGATCTCTAGATGTTACACCAATCCACATGAACTTACATAACCGTTACAATACAATGCCATATTGATTCTGCAGTAACATACTTTAAAAATGAACTAAGGCATGTCCCTCCATGTATGGTCTTTGTTAAGCACATACGACTTTGGTCGTTTAAGCTCTTAGCATTCTAGAGTTCCATCATGCAAAAGGTACAACATTGGTGATCTAAACCCTCTTTGTTGCCTACATTTCTAGTTAAGATATCGATTGTACCATTCAAACTGATCCTAATGTCTCTTAACACTCATTGGGATTGTCCATGTAACGTGTTTGGGCCTTTGTACTTTTTGTGATTATCTATAATACTTTACGTTTCACCAAATTTTAATATTTTTATTTTTGAAAACTACGTAAAACAAACTAAACTAGATAGCACAAAATTATCATGTAAACCCTCAATACCATGATATAAATATTGGTGGATCTATTTAACATAGAAAAAATTATTAATGTACAAGGACGAATGGTTTATATAAATGCGCTTAGCCCATACAATATTGACAGGCCCATAAGACATCCATATTGCATAAGACAGGCCCATAATTCCCCAAATTATACTATCATTAATTCATTATCATGTCCAGTAGATCATCAATAAACATTTATTTATTGAAGATTTCCTAAGAAAGTGTTCATCAATAGTAACTAACCGTATTTTAATAAACCCATTTCGCCATTGGTGCTCATTCCAATCTCTAAATGTCTTACTGATTCACCTGAACTTACCTAACCCCTACAGTACAATACAATGCCATATTGATTATGCAGTCACATGTTACGAAAATGAAGTAAAGTATGGCTCATTCCATGTATGGTATCTATTGAGCACACATGAGTTTGGTCCTTTAAGCTCTTAGAGTAAAGGGAGTGAATGAGTGATAACTTGAGTTAAAAAATAACGCCGTGCCACGTCAGCGCCACATTATCTCAGCACCAAATAACATAACACTAAAAAACACCAGGAAATCATAATACCAAATAACACCACTTTTTACAAATTTACAAATTCCACCATCAACAATTTCATTAATTAAACATTCATACACTATATTATTAAATATATATCCCGCTCATATTTGAATTTGAATTATAAATATATATATCCCGCTCATATTTGAATTTGAATTTTAAATATTTATCCCGCTCCTATTGTTTTAAACGGCTATAAATAGCATACCAGTTTACAAATTTTTTTCAAACTTTAAACATTCGAAATGAGTAATCGTTGGTCAGTAGAAGAAGAAATCTTGCTAGCTCAAGCTTGGGTTGCAGTTCATGAAGATCCTTACCAACACGATGCATACTCTTTTTAGAACCGGATTGTTATCATTTTCAACAATCTTTCTGGCGGTCCCAATCGAAACAAAGATATGGTGTCGAGTAAATGAAGCAGACTCAACAGTGAATGTATTGTATTCAATGGTATTTACAAACACTTGCGGCTAACAACCAGGGATGATCACACTGTTTGTCTCACGAATGCAATGAGAACTTTTAAAGATCGCTATGGTGGAAAAAGCTTCAATTATGTTCATGTGTGGCAGGTTTTGAGAAACAACCCCAGATGGGCCGAATTGTAATGTCTTTTGTGTTGTATCTGTTATATGTGTCGTATGTCTTGTTTCTCGTATCGTATTGTAATGTTTTTTTTAGGAAATGAATTTATTTAACATAAATACTAAAACATTACATAAACATTACATAATCCTAGCTTAAAACATCACATAAATTAAAAACGATACTAAATTAAAACATCACATAACCCTAGCTTCAGTTGTAGTCCGGGTGATCCCAGGTCTGAGAGTTGTTTGAGTCGTAATCGTCGTCATAAGGATCAAAGCTCGCCAACATCTCTGCTTCTAACTCAGCTTCCATCCTGCTCAGCTCACGCTCTTTGTAAGAGTTCCAACCACTATCATCAACACCTCTTGGAGCAGATGAACTTGATGCACCTTTCTGTTGTTGTTGCTCAACCATAGCAGCTTCCACACTTTTTTCATAACTCCAACGAATCTTGTTTGCTTTTTGGGCATGTATCTGACTCACACAGGCCCTCAATTTCTCAACAACGGCATGATCTTTGCGAAATTCAACATACAAAAAATCGTTAATCACAAATTTTCTGTCGTCAGAGATGTGATTGCACTCTGAGTATTGTGTTCTCAGTTGTTGTTTGAGTTCCTTTGCGTGCTCAAACTTGTTAATAAGTTCGACAAGTGCCTTTTGTCGAGCCATGTCGTCTATCTCGGCCTGTTTCCTGACATATTCTTGAATTTGTTCGACGGTATGAGGGAGTTTGTTGCAAGCCATTGTTTTTTTTTTAATGTTTTTTGTGTGTGAATAACATAAGTATAATAGTTGTATTTATAAGGATTTGAAAAAAAAAGTTAATTTTGAAAAACATAACCGTTGTATTCAAACGGTAAGTTTCTTTTTATATTTTATTTTTTATTTTTTTTATCCTTGCCTTCCAAACGGCTATATTAGGGGGTGTTTTGATGGTGATAGTTTTACATGGTGGCAAAAGAAGTTGCGTTTTTTGTTGGCTACGTTGAATGTGGCATATGTCCTCAGCAAGCCGTATCCTGTGGAGACCAAAAACGTAACTCTTAATGCTTCTCGTGAATGACTCAAGTTTGAGAAAGATGACTTTATATGACATGGGAACATCCTCAATGCTATGTCAGACCCATTGTTTGATGTTTACCAAAATATCGAAACGGCAAGGGAACTCTGGAATGCTCTCAAGGAACGATACTTCACGGAGGATGCAACAAGTAAGAAATTTATTGTTTCTAAATTCAATTCTTACAAAATGGTAGTCTTATGTATGCCATGACATATGCTAGACATGATATTGCATATGTGATAAGAAGATTAAGTAGACATACTAGTAATCCTGGTAAGGAGCAATGGAATGCTGTAAATCGAGTATTTAAATACTTGAAGAAAACCATGGATTATGGTTTGGAAAACAGCTTAGAGCCATCAGTATTAAAAGGTTATACTGATGCAAGTTGGATAACTGATCAAGCCTATGCATCCACGAGCGGATGGATATTCACTCTTGGTGAGGGTATAGTGTCTAGGTGATCAAAGAAACATAGCTGTTTAACAGACTCTACTATGGCAACGGAACTTGTGGCATTTGTTTCATGCTGCAAAGAAGCAGAATGACTATGGGACTTATTAATAAACATACCCTTATGGCCAAAACCTATGCCACCAATCTTTGTGCATTGTGATAGTCAATCTACACTATCAAGAGCATACAATCAAGTGTACAATAGTAAGTACAGGTATATCGGACTTAGGCACAGACAAGTCAATCAGTTGATAATTGAAAAAGGTGATCGTCATTAGTGTCTTACTATTGAGTAACATCTTATCATGCTAAAACTGATTGAAAAGTGTGAGGGATGGGAGCAAGCCCACATAAAATAGTCACCCACGATGGAACCTTGCCTTGACGCTTGGTATTTCACCAAGTCTCGAGATCAAGTAAAAGTACATCATCCAAATGTGACTGAAGTTCTACAACATTTACAACAAACCATCCCAGGCTTAGTAGAACTTGGAATCGTAATGTAGTAAAAGGTTGAATAGAATTCTTAATGGACTTATAACACAATTGTGTTGGATTGTTTTAAGTTACGTGAACAATCTTGATAAGGTCCACCTATTTGAATGTGGAAGTGAGGCCACTTCCTATGAGTTCTAGGGCTTGGCTCTAAAGCATTCTGAGAAACCAAAATAAGACCCATGGACGGTTAAAGGGTCGGTACAAAGTGGATTGAATGAACGAGAGGAAGGATATGCGTGAAGCATTTCCATTTAACATATAAAGGAAGATGGTTCAATGACTTTGGTTCTACCACTTTTACCCTAGTTAAGCTTGAGCACTTTCCTTACATAAAGATTCAATGTGTAATATTCCATCTTTACTTATGCATAACACCCCAGGGGATTTCTGAATCGGGTTAGGTCTTTATGTGTCGTTTTCAAAACCTATGTCCATTTTGAAAATGGTGGGGGGTTATTAGGTAATTATTTTCAAAAGACACATTAGTCATTTGGGTTGAATCTTATGAAGGAAAAGAGAGGTTTGTTTTGTTTTGGTCTTTGCCATGAAATGGAGATTAGCGACAGTTTTTCTGTCACAAAACCGACGCTAATGAACCATCGCCGACGTAAAGACACGCCTAATCGAAATGGTAGCGGTTATATCTGTTAAAAGAGGCATAACTGAGTGAACCATCGTGACTGTTTGAAGAAGCATCGGTTAGTGACGGTTTTTGTCGTTAAGTCGTCGTTAAAGCTTTGCTAAATGCACCTTTTAGTGAACCATTGTGACTATTTGAATGGTCATGACTCTCCCTGTATATAGTGCCATCATTCTAGTGTTTTTGATCATCCAATCATCCCAAAAGAAACGAAAAACACATAAAAAATCCTTTCTTTTGGTATACCCGAATGCTATAAATAATAATGCTATAGAATTATTATTTTTAGTGTCTTGAAAACCTTGATAATTCGGTAGTTCATCCAGTTTATCACCACCTCCTGTAGTGTTGATAAATTTCTACGTACGTTGCTTCATTGTATCTTGGGAGGTGATTCTCCAATAACCCGTTGCACGATATTCATTCGAATAGTGGGGGCGAAATCACTTTAAGAAAAGAGAGCACTTGCCTTGAAGTAACAAGTAGTAGTATTAGCCATTAACATTGAACCCCGGAACCAACATGTTCTATAGTTTGGTTTAGGAGAGAAATTGAAAGAAGATCTAAAATCAAATATACTAGCTCAATTAATCAATCTGTCAATCCAATTCATGATTATTGTCATCCTCTCTAAAAATATGGTGGCTAACAATATAGCTACTAGGACTAATATGGTGACTAAAAATTATCGAGGTTTTTATGCTGCCAATCTGCTATGTACTATACCTAAATGCTCTGTTGTAAAAATCGGCCCAGGTAGCCATTTAATCCCCGCATAATCGCTGATCGCTCACTAAGCGCCTTGATTTATCATAATCAGCCTATTTAATCGCTTTGGTCAAAGATTGCTTAAAAATTGGTCAACAAACCGATTAATCGGATAAAATTGGTCTAATCGGAAAAATTGCGTAAAATTCGGTCAACAAAATCACTTAAAAGTCGGACAAAATAGCTTACAAATTGGTCAACAAACCGATTAATTAGACAAAATCAGCCAAAGATCGCTTTAAAATGGTCAACAAACCGAGTAATATCTATGTTTGACTTTGAACTTTAAAGAATTATGTATTATATTTATATTTGAACATTTGAAATATTTGAACTTTGATGCATTATGTTTATCTTATATATATAATATAATATAATATCTAAAATTACAATTTCGTGCATAAAAACTCCAATCTGATTAATCTCCGCCTAACCGATTAATCGCTAGGCCCTACCCGACCGCCTCACTAGCGCCTAGCGATTTTTACAACCTTGCCTAAATGTGTACATGTAAAACAACGCTAAATAAATAAAAACACACAAGTTTAATAAAAAAAAAAAATGTATTTTGTCAAACAAATCCATGTGTGGCACGTGCTAGACCTTGTCCATATCTGCATCCTTCCCTGCTTGCTGAGCCCACCCGTAGGTATTACTAGTATGTAGTATCATGATGATATCACATATGCCAACGTACCTAGCTAGTCTTTGCCGGTTTCAAATATTGAATGAAAGGCAAAGGTCACACGTTCAAGGCATGGTACTTAACAAAATGAGTCGGTCGACCTCTTAAAGAAACATATGCGGGTGTACGTGGCAGCTCTATTACCTACCCTTACATTATCGGAATGGTATACATATCACCCTTATTCCTAATAATGAAAGCCTAATTAATCTTTACCTACCCTTACTTTATATTATTTACACTTACATAATCAAAAAGTTTTACATATTCGTGGTACGAGAAGAGTTATTTTACATACAAGGACTCATCATCACCATTAATCTAAAAAGAAAAGAATTGTTGGGATTAAAAGTATTTTAATATTTTACCTATTTTTTATAATTTAAATATATTATAAAACGTTAATCGTTAAGCGAAAATAGTTACACCATCGCGACGAGCATTTAATTATCTTTCTATAGATGAGCACTTTGATATACGTTCGACAAAATTTTTTATTTTTCATTTTTTTTATTATTTTTTTATTTTTTTATTTTTTTGCCGAAAAAAATCACATGTGATATGTAATATCACATGTGATTTTTTCGGTAATGAAAAAAAACGTGAAAAAAACGATTTTTTTTTTTCGAAAGTATATAAAAGTGCTTATCTATAGAAAGATAATTAAATGCACGTTGTAACGGTATATTTTTTTTCGCTTAACGATTAACGGTTTGAAAGATATTAATATTTGAAAAAATATGATAAAGGTTGGTTTTTTAAATTGTTGTGATTAATCTCATCTATTAGATCAAATAAAGATGCAGGGTGAAGATTAGTCCCTTAGTATTTAAAAAAAAAAAAAAAAAAATTGTTCTCAAATAATCTTAAATCCTGATGGTATTGCTACTATAAAAACTCCTAATTTGAAAGTCATCAACTATGATTACTCGAAATTGGGATAAACAAATCCTTTTTTGCCCTTATTCATAATAAAACAACCCAAAATAAAATCTATTCAACAATGATTACTTGAAATTAGACTACAATCAAACAACTCGATTGGCAAAGCATAATGCTCAATTTTGCTGACGTGACAACATTGAGCAATCTAATCGGTTCTTGTATTTTTATTCTTTCTCAATTGCCTCCCAAAATATTTTTTCTTTTATTATACAAAAGGTTTTTAATAAAAGAGCATAAAATAAAAGCTTTTTAACAGTAATTACTCAAATCTTTTTTGGGCAATCAAAATTGGACACTGCGATTGCTTACTCCTTTACGCAATTACATCAAAAGGCCAGGTCAAATAAGTACTGTAACCAATGTTTAACAACCAAAATTTATCTGGGACCCATCTCTGTTACTTATATCCAGTCACACAAATTCAGTTAAAGCAAGTTAAGAGGGTAGGAACAACTTATAAGGTGGCTTTTTAACCACATAGGATCATCGTGAGTGCAATATTATGAATATATCCATAGCTGCATTTGCCTAAAATATCTAGCCTTTTGAATTTAACTAACGACTTGGCTAACTAACTTTTTCAAACAAAGTGATTTCAACATATAAGCTTCAACAATAATTTATATAGTGCATGGCAATTAACATCAGCTTATCAAACACTTTTAGCAAAACCCAAATAAACATGATCAATGCTCCCATTAACAAATAAAAAACCGCTTATATAACCTTCTAACAGAATCTAAAGTAGAACCCACGACAATTAATATATATAAAAGCTATTTTCTTCATTGACATATTTATCAAACAGTTGTTGGCATGCGTGTGTAAAATCTGGTGATAATATAATACATGTAAAAGCAAAACAGATTATAGAAAGCTCACCAGTTGTAAAAGAGGATAGCTACAAAGCCGCAATGAAGGAAGTAGTTGTATATCAAAGTCCAATGTGCACTGAACAAATAATTTGGTTGAGCTCGATCATATGATATTAAAAGTGCTCCAAGGAATAAACCAACAAACAAGCAAAGCAATCTTGTGCCATGGAAATAATATGCTTTTCTCCATCTTTACTCTTTATTTTTTTTAGAAAAGCATCTCATACTATATGGTATTGTGGTTTACGATGGATAACCTTTAGTCACAAGTTTATGTATATCATTTTTCTAAACTAAAGGCATCTAGGAATAGAGAAAATTTCACTAAAATGAAATCAGGAAAGGAAATAACAAAAATTTTGAAATTTGAAGAAATATTTGGTAAGTTTCACTATTTGTAGAGTCCACACTCGTTTGAGCTAATATGATTTTAACAAAGTCAAGATGCGGAACAGTACTCCAAAATAAGCTACCAGTTTTTCTGGCCAAAATACCCGACAAGTTTGTTTGTTGGCCAACCAACACCTCTTAAAATTGGTTTCGTTTGAACACATAAAATACTTTATTTTGAAAGTGAATTCAACACGATTCAAGCAGATAATTCAAGATTGTCATCACACCCAGGGACGGACATACTTGAGACACAAAGTATCCACATGCATACCCTTTTAGGACCATCGGTATTGTGAACTGTTTGTTTTTTTTATAAACCTTTTAGATTTTAACATGAAACTCTAGGCATAAAATGAGAAAAACTCCTAATCCCAAACACCACAGCATCTAAAATTGATCCATCTAACAATTGATAAAAATGAAAACCTTTTTCTTCATTCACGCATTGAATTAAACAGTTGGCATGCATGTATAAAATTAAATCGTCATATAAAAAATGTAAAAGCAAAAAGGTTAGAAAGATTTCACAAGTTGTTGGCTTGAAGTTGATGCCAAGGTATAAACCAACGAGCAAGCAATGTTGTAAGCCGGCATGGAATCAAATACTTTGCTTTTCTCCATCTCTACTCTTTAAATATAACATTTTCTAAACTATATATAATCTTACCTATATAATTAATGTGGGTGTGATCAGTATTAAAAAATATGAAACATTTGTTTACACAGGTGGTTGTCTACATGGTTTCCGTTTACTAAGAAGTATAGACGGTAGACTTTTGGCCTCTAAAAAGTTACTACTACATGTAAAGTATAGTTTGATTGAGCATAGAAACTGCATGTTTTCGTTACTAAATGGAGAAACCAGGGCTGTCCCATTGATTTGGGTGGCCCGGTGCGAAATCACGAATGAGACCCTCATAAATCGCGAAAAGTTTAACTATTTTTGAAAATAAAAAGTTTTTTGATATTACATAAACACACTAAAAATTCAAACTTGATAATATTTAACAGATACTAAAAATTCAAAACATTATATACTTAGATATGTATAAAACTATAAATATTAATGGATGTATACTAAATTGGAGGCCCCTTACAACGAAGGGCCCTGTGCGGTTGCACCACTTGCACATGCTAATTGCCGCCACTGGCAGAAACTGAGGAACACAGGTTATATTTTTTGTGAAACTTTTATCATTTTTGCGGAACTTACGTCCCTTCACATGTGTAAAAGCAATAAGGCACGAAACATATTGCATACGGCCCTTCAACAAAACAGTTTACGTACAATACCATATCTTTGTGCATATTTTGAAGTAGAACATGTGTCTTTTGAAATCTTATTATCTTTAAAACATGGTAGCAAATTATCAAATAGTCTGACTCCAATAAACGTACCTTCGAATACCTTAATAATGATCACCCGAAAATAGTAATAGAAAACGTCAACATAATGTTGGTGAGCTTCTAGGTTTGAAAGAAACACATGGAGCTATGATTAGAGTAGTGTGGTACAAAAGTGAGCAAGAAATGCATAAACAAGCACAAAATAAAGTTCACACGTTTCGCAACAATTGATCATGATGATGACATATACGTATAGCTCGCTCCGATAATATTCACCAACTCAAGGGTGCGGGTGCCAACACAAATAGTAAAGAATGCTACTTCCAAAATGGTACTATCAATACATCCTAACCTTATAACTTGTGCGGTGTGTATTCATCTTTTCATGAGGTGTGGGTGTCAACCCAACTAGTACAGGTTGCTACTTCCCAAATGGTACTATCAACACAATCCTAATGGTACCGAGTGCTACTTCCAAAATGGTACTATCAATACATCCTAACCTTATAACTTGTGCGGAGTGTATTCATCTTATCATGAGGTGTGGGTGTCAACCCAACTAGTACAGGGTGCTACTTCCCAAATGGTACTATCAACACAATCCTAATAATAACATCAAATTAGCCTGATATTTCATATATCAAATTCTCGTGTTTATTGTCTCATTTATATTAATATGATACTTAATTCGTTCATATTCATTCACATTTGTATTTCAGGTTAATTGAAACGTTTGAACGGAAAAGATGCGAGAAAAGGCCATAAGGCCAAGGAATTTTCTAAGTAGCAAGAAAGTTACGGCGTAGCTTGGTTATTGAGGTTACACCGTAGATATCCAAAGAGTTAGCAAGAGCTATGAAGGTTACGCCGTAACCAATTAATAGGTTACGGCGTAAAAATGGAAAAAAGTTTATGAGAGTTTAACGACCGTAACCTACTCTTGAGTTTACGCTGTAGTAACCAAAAGTGAAGGTTACGACATAACTTGGGATTTAGTTACGCCATAGTGATGGATATACATGTGGATAATCATATACTGATGAAGACTTACGGCGTAAGTTGTCATTGACTTACGCCGTAATTAATAACTTGGGCGCGAAGGAGTTAAAGTCTAGGGGATGAAGCGGCAAATTAATATTAAGTTTATTTACTACGAGGACTGAAAATAATAATACGAAGTACGATGAGGGGCCAAAAGTGTTAAAATCAATTGAGGTTTCAATACATATTTATGTATATGTACGCATGAATGGTGAATAAAGGCCACAAGGACTGAAACTGAAATTAATGCATGATCAGGACTAAACTTGGTTGAGGCCAAAGTATATATTTCTACCTATTCTATAAGAAAGGCTTTTTCATTTAGAAGGAGACACGTAAGCACTTGGATAATTGACACATAGTCCTTAGTAAAAAATCTACCTATTGTATATGCAAGAGCTCCTTTTTAACTGTAGAACCTCAATAAAAGACATCTGTCCATTTACAGCTGGTCATTATTTACACTTCCCTTAATAAAGTCACATATGGGGAACCCTTACTCATAAAATTAGTACGTTGTGGTTCATCCTCTCCCATTTTTTTCTTTCAATGAATAATTTGTCGGCACAGTAAAATAACACCGGTGACTAACTTTACAAATCATGATAAGTTTTTAGTATGTTAACGTTAAACCTTCTTCTTTCCTTTCTTTAACTCATTCAAATACTTTTATGTCAATGCACACATTAGATTTTATAAATTTCATTCAAGGTTTGTACATCTTCATACAGTGACGGAGCCAAAATTGTTCGGCCGGGTAGGCCAAAACAAAAAACTTTAAAAAATTAAAAATTAAAGAGTCGTACAATAAGAGTTTTTCATTTTATCCGCTCATGACGCTTTTTAACATCATTAAAATCATCTAGAACACCATCTAATTCAATAGGAAAACACATATTTTTTTATCTTTATGATTGTCCATGGGCTGAATATTTAGTTTTGGGTGGGCCAATATATATTTTGTGTATAAAATACATCTCAACACATGTACACTACTACTGCTTATAAAAAAGTTGGGGTTGGCCTTGGCATACCCAATTGATAGTGTGGCTCCGTCCCTGTCTTCATAGTTCATATGTTTTACTTAACAGTGACTTATTATGCAGTGGCATAAAGATAGGGACAAAACAGTTAATGGCCAACTATGGTGTAGTTCATGAAGATGTCATTGAAGGAAGTGGTGGAGCAAACCTCAAACAGACATGGTGAGAGCATAAGTAGATATGACAAGACATAAAATTTTCTTTTTCACTGTCATTTGTATGTGATTAAGTTAACATAGAAGTTTTTAATCAATTTATGGATGTTCTTCATGTTTGAATAAGCTTTTGTATTATAATGATGCACTAATGGTTGATTTATTGAGCTACAATCGTGAAGTCGTCAAGAGTCATGGGAAAAGTTGTTGATAAGTGTCAAAAATGGGTATATAAAGAAATTTTATCAATTTCTTTAGATACTAAAAAGATCATAAATTTATTTTTATTTTCACTTTCCTCTAATCATCTTTTGCAGGTGGTTGTTCTGGAATATTTTAATTATTGTTGGGTTGCAACAAGCCAACAAGCCATGGACGTGTTGAAGAGGATGTAAGTGCATCACTAATGTTGAATTCCTATTATCTAATTCACAAAGTGCAATAACGTAGTGTTACATGCATTTTGGGTTCTTGAAGGTGCCTAGCTATAAGTGCCATAATTATTTTCTTTAACAACTGTGTAAGATCTACGGATACAAAAGGACCTATGCTTGTAAAGTAAAATATATGCATGTAACATACAAAGTGAGAAAGATAAGAAAGATGGTATAACTAGCAAAGTGTAGAATAATTACTAAAAAATGTACAAAATTACATCAACTTATAGGTGAGATGTATAAATTATACAAAATACGCGTGTTGTTTATTAACTACTCATATACCGACTAATTACCGTGTGTGGTCTCAACTTTTATATGTACGGATTCAAGGTTTAAACAGCTTAATAAATAAGCAAGTTGTAAAAGTATAAAATACAATTATTGTTTTCGGAGAAGTGATATTTCTTTGGACAAGAAAATAAGTGTCAACAAAGAATGTCACAGAGCATGGTGAGTGCTGACAATTAATAATGAATAGTAAAAAAAATAGTAAAGATGGTGGATGGAGTCACGGAGATGTGAAAGACCTTGTTACCTCTGCACATGACTTTATTTTGTCTTAGTTGATTTTTATTTCAAATTTGTAATAGTTATTGTGGTCCACTGGGCATGTCTTATTCAGTTAAGCGTGCCTAGTGGAGAGTAGTACCGGTTTGGGTGACCAAACCGGGAAGTCCTCCCTTGTGGACCACTGCCCTGTCGGTACGATTTCAAAGTCCTTCAATGAAGGTTTCAACCCACAAGGGTTCGAATCTGGAGAAGGCAGAGTTTACTTCAATTTAAGTGTCGTGCCTTCGGGCGGCTTAAGTTGAAGGTTTTCCCCCCATCGGGTTTCAAATTGGACTTGGATTTCCCATAAGAAATGAAAGTCAATTTTCAAAAAAAAAAAAGTTATTTAGCCGATACTTTTAAACAAATAATCGTATAGCACATGTTAACATAAATAACGATACACGTACAATTATTGAGAAAGTAAAACACATTTAAATTATGAGTAATGCTATTTTGGCTAATTTTAACAACAAACTTATCACAAAATCGGCTAGCTAATATCAATACATAGTTAAACATATGCTTTACAATTTTTGCCAACATTACATGTGGAGAGAGTGAATTGCATTTATGTTTGATATACTCAGTATTAGATAGTTAGTGATTTTGGATGATTTTGTGGAAACATTATGTATTGTCTTAACATAGATACATTAGTACAAAAGTCTTCAAGAGGTCAAATACGGTTTGTAATACCTTTTTGGTACATGGTTATTAATTACCCGAACGTGGAGGTGAATATTTTAAAATATGAAAACCAAAAAAATATTATTATAGATCTATCAATTTATTTGGAATGGGGTTTGGTGACTTGGTGGTACAAGACCTATTATAGGGGCATGGCTGCGGTTGAATTTGGGTATGATTGTGGTAAAGATCGTCAAAATAGAAAGGTTGGTAGGAGAAAAAAAAATCTGTTTTTTATCATCAAAATTTTGAAGGCTGTAGCATTTTGTTTACTTAAAAACAGAAGTACAAGCATCTTTGTCATGTGTAAAGTCTTTTTCCAATTTTATATTTTGTATTTATTTGTAGTTGATTGAGTGACATAACCAAACTTACATTACTCCGTACATGTTATAATGTATTTTGATATAATATACTAGAAAAAAAAATGAAAACCTCCTCATCAATTTACATCATGGTTAATCTTTTATGTACAGAGAGAGTAATTTGTGCACACAAAAATCAACAACTTACTTGTTATGACACATAGTTATTTTTAAGAAATACTTTCATATATACCAAATATAAATATCAAAATGTCATATATATAATCAATTTACAAGCTTTGAATGTATCATGTATAATGTAGGTTAAAACATGTTTCGAGTAAATATAACATTATAGTGTTTAAGTTAGGTAAATATGAAATTGTCTCAAAAACAAAACGTGAACTATATTGGGCGTGCTTAGCACGGCCACAAATGCTACCTAGTATTACGTATAAATTGATACTATATATTATAGACGGGAGTTTAGAAAGAAAAAAAATTAATAAACAAATATTAAAATATAATTTCTCAATTAAAAAAGTGTTTTTTTTTCCCAATATTATAGATATATAACATTTCCCAAAGGACAGTGCGTCCTACCCTCCCGATTTAGTAAAATACTATTATTTGTGAGTAAAATACTATTATTTGTGGTAAGTCCATGTAAGTTAGCCTGCACTTTGGAAGAACACTGGCCCAAAAATGACCCAACTTCTAGCCGAATTTACTAGCACTTCGGGTTTCTCAAAATCTGCGGATATACGTTCTTATCTACAGCCACCGCCCTGGACAACCAACTTGCTGCACTTTCTCCTAAGCACCCAACCATCGGAAAACTCGACGTATAGATCTGTTAAGGTTAGATGTGCTGCCCTTCGAAGTTGTTGTGTTTTTTTTAGCAAATACCTTTTTTTTAGTGTGTTGCTTTGAAATTTGTAGATAAGCTTCAGTACCTTCTCCGCCTCTGTTCGCCGACATCGATATCGTCAACCTAAACCACAATTGTTGTTGGTGTATTTGTCTTTCTGCAAAACCTAAACCACAAAGAAGAAAAAATCTAGATTCATCAACTGAAAACATCAACCAAAAGGGGTCATCAAGAAAATGATTTTGAAAACAATACCTATTCCAAAGGTACAATCTTTTTTTTTTTTTTTTTTTTTTTTTTTTTTTTTTTTTTTTTTTTTTTAATTATATTGATGTTTTAGCTTTAATTATTTTTTTATTAGTTTTTTTATTTATTATTTTTATTTTTTTATTTATAAATAATGTGATTAGATTATCTGTTTTTTTTAGAAACACTTCTTGAAGTAGCTGTGGGATTTGCTTATTGAAAATGATGTAAGCCCCAAAAATATGTTTAATATTTGGGGAAACGATTCGTATAGCTATAGGTAATTGTACGCGCTGTTTTGCTAGAGTTTTTTGTTGTCAAATGAACTGACCCTTAGGTATAATGTTGAGCAGGTATGAAATCGCTACACGTTACACAACATCCCCGCTCTTATAGGCGTTATCAATGGTGAGTCAACTTTGTTTTAATAAATATCCCGGCTTCCTCTTTCATCGGCTTCTTATTTGAATTTTAATTTTGGTTGTATGTAGGTGTATCTATGTCGGCCGGTTCAGTTGATGCACAGACCCTTGCAGCACCCGTGCCTATGGTTCTGGAATTTTTTCAGGGTACTGATGTGCGTGAACATATGCCTGCTGCACGTACGTTTACGTATTTAGCTTTCTTTAAAGCGGATGTACAAATCTTTTTTCATAACATGTTGTCTAAATGATTGTGTTTGTTTTTTCTCTTCTTTTTTTGTTTCCATAGCAAATATATTGGCCAATGATCATGTTGAGGGCCAGGCTGCCACAACCAGTCGCACCCGAAGATGCCCGCGTAATATGTAGATTCAGTTGATTTCTTTAAATCATGTACGAATATCTTATATGTTGTTCTATCGTATAAGCTGAATTCCACCTTTACTTTCTCTTTCAGGTGAGACACGTAGATCGAATGCCCGACAAAGTTCCCATACCAGTGGGCGACCAAATAGACATTGTATGTGTATATATTGCAATACAATATACATATATTTTTTTTTATCATTATTTTTTTTTTATTACTTTTGGTGCACTTCTACTTCATATGCTTAAATTCCTATGGCTCATTCAATTTGCATTCATAGATTTTTAAGGAAACCTACTAATTTTCTACTATTTGTCATAATTTATTGCAGGTTCCAAAATTTGGGCCTAAGTTCATCATCGGGGTTTTGTTGTAGTTTGTGAGGGGTTTGAAGACGCGTAGTCCAAGAGCAAAGTCTTATGAGTATGTTACAACAAATTGGGATACCAGCAGATATCAAACACATCAAGGGATCTCTTATTCAAGAATTATCAGGGGTACTTTTTTAACTTTCTGATGAAAGGTTGCTTTGATGTTATGTATCTTTGTTTTCTAATGCATATTGTGGTTCTTTAGAGTTACGAATCAGATCCGTAGCTCTACGACAAGGAGGAGCAAAGGATGGCAGGATAAGCTCCAGACCTCCAGTTGTTGTTATAAAAGCTGACGAAATCATGTAGTCCAAAAGTTAATTCCGAGGTACCTTTAGTTTTAGATTTTGATTATGGGTTTGATCAACTTTTGAGTTATTGTGGTTGACAGCATGGCAATATTGATGGTAGTAATATTGGTCTGGTCCGTAAGTTCTGTCATGGGTTCAATTTTGGCACATGTTGGCTGGGATTGCTTACCCAAGTAAACATGTCTTTGTGCATGTGAAACTTGCTTATTTGTTTGTATTTCTGAATTTTAGCCTATTTTTCAATTTGTTTTCAAGGACTAAAAGGGTTGGATGGGCATGAATGCAGGAATATTGCAGTGTAGAAACATATTGATACATCTATAATGGAGGTTTAAAGGTCCGTTTTCCACCATCATTCTTTATATACAAATTGTAGTTTGGTTAGGAACTCATGTATGCAATCGCAAATATTATTATCAGCTATGTAAAACACAATTGATATGTACACAGTAAATGAAATATACATTGTTATCGTCAACAGTAAATCGAATGAGATTGTAAATCAGGGGGTGTCTGATTATTTGTTGTACTCTAATTCAGTTATTCCATATGAAATTGCCTTGCCTATTTAAAGAAGCCTAACGTCTGATGCACATCTCCTATAGCGCACGTTGCTGACGTATTAGAAGAAGGGAAGTTAAAATCACACTGGATCAATCACCGACTACAATTAACATCTGAAGGTGAGTTGACTTTAGAGCTGTTATGTGTGCGTATGCAGTCATTGTGGTATACAAACAGTGCTATTATCAATATTTATCGTTTAACTTTTTTTTCCGTAGGTGTCTCTGGGATCACACATAATAATCGGACAAGATTGTTCACGGGTAGCCAATACGCACGCTCAAAGGGTCAAAGTTCATACCGAATGACTGAAGGTATGTTCACAGGCCATTAGGTTTGCAAAATGGTTTTTGCATTTACACTATACTTAATTGTTTATAGTTAACGACACCATTATACAAACCTAATGGCGTCTGAACTTGTGGGGGCTTCCTGTGTAGTATCTACATTAAGTAGATGTACTCCGTACTAAGGTTAGCTGTTGTATGCACATAAGCTGGCGCAAATGCAGCCTAGATACTAATGTAGAAGCATGCATACTTTTGTATTGCCCAGCTTTTGAATGTTGTCACAAATTTTGTCCCAATCCATTTATGTAATATAACGACAGCGTTCATCGAAACCATTGTATGACAGTGAAACTTTTTGTAAATGACCCCGCCGCAACGCGGCGGGCTACCGCCACTCGTTATATATTATAGACGGGAGTTTAGAAAAAAAAAATTAATAAATAAATATTAAAATATAATTTCTCAATTAAAAAATTATTTTTTTCCCCAATGAAAACGACCCATACAATACTAAAAAAAAAAAAAAAAAAAAAAAAAAAAAAAAAAAACACTCTGAACTTCTTAATATTTATGGGTTTTTTTATATAACAAACTTTATTTGCCAAATATTTAACAGATATCTAGCGGTTTCTTGAATAAAAAAATACTGACAAAAAGGTCACTCGATAACGAGCAAAACAAGTCCAATATTGATATGTTTTTTACGCTGAAATAAAAAAAACGGAAAGAAGTCAAAAAATTATTAAGAATCGCTAAAAAAAATTAAAAAAGAATCGTTTTCATGGTTAAAATGTATTATGATATTAGGGTTTTTTTTTTTTTTTTTTTTTTTTTTTAATATTACTGTAAAATTCATACTTTGTTTTTGAACTTTTTTAATATCATCGTAAGTTTTTTTAATATCGCAGTAAAAAAACAACGATATCAAGTTTTTATTGATATCAATGTGACTTTTTCAATATCACAGTTCATTTTTATATGTAAAAAAGCTTAATATCACATTGGTTTTATAATATCACCATAACAATCATAAAACCTTTCATAATATCTTTAATATCACGGTAGGACTTATAATAACAAAAACAAAAGTGCTCAGAAAAATCTGAAAAAAGTAAAAAAGTAAAGATTACAACAATAGTAAGGATCACTCAAAAGGAAAATAAATTAAAAAATCATTTTAAGGGTCAATTGGCACCGTGATAATAGCGTGTGTATGTGTGTGGTGTGTGTGATTAGATCTAAATCAGATCTGGATGGACTGTCCAGATCTATCTGTACGTTCACACTAAAATCCAAAATCCGCACGTGATCCTAACTATATATATATATATATATATATATATATATATATATATATATATATATATATATATATATATATATATATATATATATATATATATATATATATATATATATATATATATATATGTAGTTTTTAAATAAAAGAACTTTCAAAATGCACCCTTAACGTATCAAATAATTTTAAAAACTATAAGGACAAAAAACGTACAGCTCTATAAGAGTTAATATATAATTCTTTTGTTTATATAGCAAAGTTTATTATTATCCTAAATATTTTTAAAACTATAAGGGGGAAAAAAAAAAAGCAAAATTTATTTGCGAGCGAAAGTTTTGCCCCTCCCCCCCCCCCCCTCCCCGCGAAGCGCGGGTTGATTCCATCTTGTTGGACATGATGGCGTACAATATTATCATCAATTGGGAATATCAAAAAGTGGTGAAGGGTTACTGTTGCGCAGACAGAAACAAGAGAAAAAAAAAAGGCGTGCAGTTGTAGCTTTTTGAGGGGAAATCCTTCGAGGTTTTGCCCCGATATTGGACTAGGGGATCGATGACATTTAATTAGCACGATATGTTATCATTTTTCGACTTTCATTATTTATTTTAGTTTCATTATTAATTAATACTCCCTCCGTCCCATTTTGATTGTCCAGTTTGAATTTTCAAAGTCAAACCGGTTCAACTTTGACCATAAATATATATTTTTATTATATAATACTTGATGAAAAAATTATACCATTGAAAAGTACACTTAAAACTCAATCCATTTATATATTTTGCATCAAATATTATATAACACCCACAAAAATATTTAATGTCAAAGTTGAAGAATGAAGACTAAAAAAGTCAATATTGGACAATAAAAATGGGACGGAGGGAGTATAATTTTGATTCTGCTTAACGGACATGTTATTCAAGAAATACAAAACGAGTTGTATTATTGCCAATTTTTCCACGACGACAACCAAACAAATAAATGTTATACTGTTATATAGAAATGCAAGTCAACATGTAGGTAGGTACATTATTTGATCAAAACTAGTCCAACTTTTGCATCCCACATAGGTTAAAGAAGTGAAAATCTTTCTTGTTTATGTACTATGGTGAATGATGATCACACATGTCTAGAATATTGCTATATTCTCGGGTATGAGAGCTAATGAAGTTATAAAATCAAAATTTTCAAACTTCGTCAATCTTCGTGTCTTAGAAAATGAATATAATTCTTGACTTTTTTAGTATTTTTTGTCCCTTAAAAACATAGGTAATTTAAAATATTTAATACAAATATTCTCCATATGTTTATACAATCAAGAGCAAATGAAAAAATAATAATAAATAACGCAAGAAATTGTGGAAAAATTAAAACATTCCAAATGCATTTTTTTTTTCTTTTTTCTTGTTTTTTTTTTCAATACAAAATGATGATTCACTAAATTTGTAAATTAATTCAAGACTTTTAAACTCTGATAAGATTTTGCATATATTAAAATGATAAGACTTTTAAACATTTTTATTAAAGTTTTCCTGCAAAAACCTTGAACCTTTTTAATTCCAAAAAACCCACGCACTCCATTTTCTTCCACCAATACCAAAACTCCCATTTTTATAAAAATGTAAGGCGCCAATGGTGAATCTCCTCTATTTTATTCCAACAATCCAAGAAAAACTACACTCCATTATTTTATTCTCAATTAACAAATGAAAAAGTGCTCAAATTTTTACTAAACCATTAGTGCCCACAACGTTTTTGACAAAATGCCCCAAAGAAAATTTTACAACCTTTATTCTTCCTTTCCTATTTAACTTAAAACCTTGCAAAACCCTACACTCAAAATCCAATTCTTGTAAATCCTTTAACACAAAAAACCCACCTTTTATTTCCAAATTACCATAAGTAAAATTGTTCGACTAAAATGGCACCCTCCTCTACCTCTTCGGAAGGAATTTGGCCGTGTCCGTTTCGGGGATTTCATTGTTTCCCGGATGGTGAAGTGGGTAATAAAGGGATTGCTCGTTTAATTTCTCATCTCAAGAGTTTACACCTTTCGACCGATGAACGCAAATGTGTCTTACGTGAGGCTATTTCTACGGATCGTGGATTATTTATGGCATTGACGGAAACTTTGAAGGCATTTGACCAATGGTTATGTGGGAATTGTATGACTTTACATGCTTTGATTCGCGCTTGTCATAACCCGGATGGTTTTGTCCGTTTTTCTAAAGGGTCCGACGACATGAGTGGATACATCGTGGGCATTTCCAAACCGAGTATTAAGGAGTCCGAGACAAAAGGTATCGTGGGGTTGGTTTTGGATGTTGATCTTCTTGATCGTGTTTTTAAAGTGCCTATCATTACAGTCAAATCTATACCTCATGGTTGTCGTCTCGCCTTCTCTCAAGCGTTGAAAACAGTTCTTTACAAGGTGGTTGCCTAGCCCGGCTCTGTCGATGCATGGGTTAAGCTGTTACTCTTTCCACGTTGTACGTTGCACGTATGCTGGCCCAAGAATAGACAAGAACGTTGATCTGGAAATAGAAAATCCTTGCAACAAAGTTCTATATTGAAGTCTTTGGCTACATAGGGGGAAGATGATGGTATTAAACGCTAATTAAAAATATGTTAGATGGTTCTGGGTTGGGGCCCTTGGGTCACGGTGGGGATTATTTTCTAGAAGAGGGAAAAACGAGTAACACCAACATGAGACAGTGTCTTCGCAAGGTTGCAGATGGGCATTTTACGGCAGCATTGAAAGTTCTATCCTCCTCCGGGGTTGCTCTATATTGTGATGATACCATTAAAGCCTTGGAGACTAAGCATCCTTACAAGCAACCCCCATCCAGGCCAAGCAACACATTTTCTGAGCCTCCACTTGTAGCGGAAGTTGATAGTGTCTTTGGTTGTATCAAATCATTCCCTAACGCTGCGTTCTCGAGTTTTCTTAGGTGGGGATAGAAATGATGTGTAAAGAAGAGAAAATAAAGGAAAAGAAAAGGAAAGAAAGTTGATTTTATATTTCATGTTCTCGAGTTGAAATGAAATGAAAGGAAAAGAAATAATGTTGTTTTCTCGAATTGGGAAGAAAAGAAAGAAAAAAGAGACATAATTACATTTATGTACTTTTAAATATGTTCATTTTATCATAAGAGTCGAATATGAGTAAATATTGAAAGTTATATCGGTTATTATATAGTAAAAAGTGCGGTTCTAGAATTGTTTCCGTTCAAATCCGCCCATATTTGGGCGGAAATTTTCTATAGGAAAATGACAAGAATTTTCCTTTCATTTCCTTCGAGTTTCCTTTCCTTTCTGTCTAAGAAAAACTCAAGAACACAATAAAATTTCAGTTTCTTATCATTTCCTTTCCTTTCCTTCTAAAAATGAACTCGAGAACGGAGTGTAAAGGTACTTCATGTGGAAGAGATGGTTTGAGGGCTCAACATATTTTAGATGCTTTATGTTGAGAGGGGTCTGCTACCTCCGCAGATCTCTTAAAGGCAATCACTTCAGTCGTTAATTTATGGTTAGCGGGAAGGTGTCCACCTGTTTTAGCGGAGTTTGTTGCATCTGCTCCTCTCACGCCACTCCTTAAACCAGATAACGGGATTCGGCCTATTGCAGTAGGCACTATATGGCAACGTTTGGTTTCCAAGGTTGCTATAAAAGGTGTGGGTAAAGAAATGGCCAAGTACCTCAGTGATTTTCACTTTGGGGTCGGAGTGTCGGGTGGCGCTGAGGCTGTTTTACATAGCGCCAATAGGGTGTTGAGTGAATATCACAGTGATGGGTCTCTTGCTATGCTTACAGTGGACTTCTCGAATGCAATTAACCTTGTGGATAGATCAGCACTACTCCACGAGGTTAGGGTGAGGTGCCCCTCTATTTCTTTATGGGTGGATTTCTTATATGGGGCAGGCATCGAGGTTGTATATAGGAGACACACATATCTGGTCTACCACTGGGGTGCAACAAGGTGACCCATTGGGACCTCTTATTTTTGCTCTTATATTGCACCCGCTAGTACATAAGATCAGGGACAATTGTAAGCTTCTTCTTCATGCTTGGTATCTTGACGATGGGACCGTTATTGGAGATGCAGAAGAGGTAGCCAGGGTGTTAGACATTATAAGGGCAAATGGACCAGGTTTGGGCCTTGAACTTAATATCAAGAAAACAGAGATATTTTGGCCCTCGTGTAATGGTATGAAGCTTCGTGAGGGTTTATTCCCTATTTATATTCGAAGGCCATCATTGGGTGTGAAGCTTCTTGGGGGAACGGTTAGTAGAGACACGGATTTTATTAGTGGGTTGGCTATGAGGAGAGCTGCGAATGCTGTTGATTTGATGAGTCTTCTTCCACAGTTACACGACCCGCAGAGTGAGCTCCTTTTACTTCGATCATGTATGGGTATTGCCAAACTTTTTTTTGGATTAAGGACTTGTCAACCTGTACACATGGAGGATGCGGCCTTGTTCTTTGACAAAGGGTTACGTGAGTCGATCGAGAACATGGTGGTTTGTGGAGGGCCTTTTTTTGGAGATTTAGAGTTGCGACTCGCTTCTTTACCCATTCGATTTAGTGGTTTGGGTTTGTACTCGGCAAAGGTGGTTTCCTCTTATGCTTTTGTGGCTTCGAGGGCCCAATCTTGGGTGCTACAAGACCACATCTTACGGGACAGTGGCATATGTAGTATGGATGATGATTATGTTTGTGCTATGGATTGTCTTTGTGATATGATTCCAAGCTTTGATTTTAGTGGTTTCACTAATAAGGACACCGCCCCCTCTAAACCCCAACAAACATTGGCGAGTGCTCTTTTTAGTGAAATGGTCAAGGATATGGAAGCTCACTTCGACATGACTATGAGACAGAAAGCAGTTTTTGAGTGTCTACGGGCAACCACATGCTCAAGATTTTCTTCTAGCTATCCCCATAGACGAGCTAGGTCAACATATGTCACCGGTGGAATATCGTACTATCCTTAAGTATCGCCTTATGATTCCTTTATTTCCGGTTGATGAGATATGCCCAGTTTGTCACAAGGCATGTTTGGATTCCTTTGGGGAACATGCGGTTCATTGCAAGGAGCGCCCGGGCTTCAAGTACAGGCATGATATGGTTAGGGACGTCCTTTTTGACATATTTAGGCGTGCTGAGATCTCTGTCAAGAAAGAAGCGCCTGTGAACTTTTTAACTGACCCAATGGATGGAAGATCCACACTCAAACCGGCAGACGTTTTGGTTTTTGGGTGGGTTGGAGGGAAACATGCGTGTGTGGATCTAACCGGGGTTTCTCCTCTTGTGGGGTTGAGTAGCCGGAGTTTTAAAGTAGGACAGGCTGCTTTGAAAGCCGCCTCGTACAAAGTAGCAAAACACGAGAAAGCGTGCATTGAAAATCAGCATGTTTTTATTCCTTTCGCGTTTGATACTTTTGGTTTTCTGGCACCTGAGGCAGTGGAGCTACTCAACAGAGTTCAACGTGCTATGTATAGTAATGTTGTAACACCTAGATCCACAAATGTCGTTTTTAAGATAATTAGGTTTGCAATTCAAAAAAGGCTAGCGGCGCAGCTTGTTGCTCGCTTGCCTTCCACTATTATGTAAATTCAATTCAATATTATATATATAAAAAGGTGTGTAAAATTGCATTTTGGTGATCATTTCTCACATTTCTTAGTTTATCACCGGAACTAGATTTATGTTTATATAACTAAAAATATCTAGTAATCTTCTATCTATCTATATAATATAACAAAACCATAACTATACCATTAATATAAACGTTTCATCGATGCAACTGATCTTACCTTGTCCCTACTATATGTACAACCACATTGATTTTGCATTGACATGTTAAAAATATGAATCAAGGTGTGGCCCTCCATGTTCTTATTTGGATTCTTGCACCAATGATCTCCTTAAATTTGCATTAATCAAAATACGAAGTGTTATAGACCGGAAATTAAAATTCAGTTACTTTTTTTTTTCTTTTTTTTTCTTACGCGTCGAATACATGCCCAACCTCAGCAAAGCGGGATGTTCCCATAGGCTAACTCGATCAGTGACACAGAAGAATGGCCAAAATTTTAGCTTTTTTTATTCTCATTTTGAGAAACTGGATTTTGAATGTTGCACAAAGTATTTTTGTTAGCTAACCCAACAGTTTAATCATCATGTGAAAACGACAAAAGAAGCTAAACCCAACAGTCCAATCATCCCTACTTTGTTAGAATTAATAAAGCATGACAATCATAATATTAAGTAAATCAAGTAGTCACAATATGCGGAAGCATAGGAACATTTATAACATATAAAAGATTAACATAAACGTAAATAAGAACGTACCGTTAGATTCTAGCTAAACAAGAATCACTTCAATAAACCTTGAATGAGAGTAAAGATGGATCTATGATAAACCCCTTACCTTTTGTTTATCGATCACTTGATAATAACTATTGTGAGTTATTACCTCGTTCTTGTGCACACAAACTACTAACGAATTAAAGGTTATGCTAGTAAACGAAACACAAGAATTTTCTTATGAAAATTTTCGATCCAAAAACCCTTGAGGGTGGTTTGGACGATCGGCCAAGAAGGGAAAAAACAAGAAGAGAAAAAACTTTTTAGGGTTTTGTGTGTGTGCATAAAAGATAGAAAAGTTTTTACCCTAGGCTTGCTTTTATACTAAATGTAAAACTTTGGGAACAAGTTAGGGCAAAGGGGAACCCCTTTGTGTGTGGATCGACCGGCCTAAGGACCCAAGGGGTCCTTCCGGATCCTTCTTGCCTCCTAATTACATTCTAGTCCCTTTCGTTTGTTCGTTAGTCAATTCCGTTAAGTACTAACGACCGTTAGCCATTTCTTGCGTTTAAATAATTATATATATACAACATTTAATATATATCAATTATTATTCTTTAATTCTCATTTGTAATGTGTGTAATCCCCGAGGTCTCAATTTTGATTCTAGTTATACACGTATTAATATTTATCCACAAACTCTAACATACTTTATAGCACCATACGGCCTATACAAGTATACTACAAATTAAGTTGTGGTTCCATGTAAGGCTCTATTGAACACATATGACTTAATACTTTAGGCTTCTAAATTGCACAGCTCAGTCATGGATAAGGTGCCATTCAAACTGACCCACAGATGTCATCCATGTGACTAACAAATGAGTCGACTAGGGTGATTTGAGACGACCCTCTTGGTTGCCTATATTTCTACAGAAGATATCAAGAGACATAGACAGCTTCGTCCTAAACTCTTGTCAATCTAAAAATCAATCAATCACAAGGTTGTAACGAAAAGACTCGCCAAACCCACACGGAGTTTTGAGTCTTGTTCACCTAAACCAAACGTTTATAGTTTCCAAAACGATAACATGGCCAGCCTCATAAAAATAGCCTATTGATTTAATTCACAAATGTTCTCCGAGATTCTAAATGAATATGAAATAAGCACAAATACTAACCTACGATTATTCATTTTATTATCAACAACCAGCATTACACATAACAAGCAGCCAATCGAGCTTTCTCTTTAAAAATATCCTCCGGATCACTTTGCAATTTGACTATTATATAAGTTTGATGATTAAACAATTTACTTACAGTCAAGCCTTAGTGAGTGAAAAGGAATAGATTGTCCCAAAATAAGACCACTCGCTATGTTTACAGTTGAATTTTTATTCTACTAGATTTACAGTTACCAACTTCTATGATGGGAAGTCACGGGCCTGTTGTTGACTTGTTGTTGTCATATATGAAAAGTTTGTGAGTATGATTTAGAGTTATAATTTGTTCAGTTATGACAAGTATAAGTTAAATAGACGTAGCAAGATATGAATCATGTGTTACGAGTTGGTGTACTGGTAAATTAAGTGTGTAAGTTACCCTTTACGATCAACTTGCCGCATTTTTTTTTAATTTTTACCTTGCAGATTTACAGTTGACTATTAATACAGTTGGTGTTATTTTTTTATTCAAAGTTATGGGCTAGGCCTATTTTGAAAGTACACATAAAAGATGAAAGTTTTTGTCCTGTTATAGAATTTATATGGTAAGTTAGATGATATGTGGTGAGGTAGTCCGTTGATAGTTGAAGTGCATTTTATCTTGAATGTTTGTGGTTCAATTCTCACCGGATTCTCCATCGCGTTTCTATTTTTTATTTTCCTAAAATATCATTTATTTTCAATCCTTTTTGGAATTTCTCTAGTACTTTTAAATGTACAAAACGATTTATCATTTATTATTTTCATAAAACATCATTTATTTTTAATCCTCTTTGGAATTTCTCTCTCACTTTTTAATGTACAAAACGATTTATCATCAAATAACACAAAGAGAGTAACAAAACGATTTATCATCAAATGTCAAGTTATTCGGCTGTCGAAATCTGAAAACAATTTAAGTAAAGAATTCCTAATGCCATACCCCAATACTTAAAATACAAGTTGAAAAGATAAACAAACAATTTAAGTAAAGAATTCCTAATTCCTAATGTATTAGGATACCTAGAGCTCTTAGGGTATTGACACTTGAATCGTGTATATCACTTTTTAATACAATATTTGTATTATATTTGGTGCTTTGGGTATACGAAATTCATCTTGAGTAAAAACAAGAAAACGCTCACATTCAAGTCACTAGAAAAAGTGCTAAACATAGAGATTTATTGTTGATATGGATATATTCATATGAAAGACCAAATTGTGATTGTATATAAATATAAAGTGAAAAGCCACAATTTTTTTGGATGGTCACACATTTTGGTGAATAACTAATGTTGGTAATCAAATTAATCTACGAGTGTGCATTCACCAACTAACTAAAACTCAACCAGATTCACATGAGCACCACTTCTTTGAATGTCCATTTTCAATTAAAGTGTGAAAGTCCATGGTGGAAGCGGCTGGTATGAGGGGTGTATCCTCGAAATGGAGTGACATTGTTGCATGGTTACTTCCAATCTCCAAAGAAAATAAGGTAACTACAATTGTTGGTCGATTACTCGTGGCTGCCTCTACTTACGTCGTGTGGCAGGAACGCAACAACCGAACCCATGGGAAGTGTGGAAGACAGCCTGATGGAGTTGCACAAGTTATTCTTGATATGGTTAGGTTAAAGTTGTCTTCCATTCGGTTCAAGAAGAGTATTCGAGTGGATCAAATGAAGAGAACGTGGAAGATTGCAGATATTCAAGTCGACGACATAGGCTAGCCTTGGTTCGGTGTAGAGGTTGCGCGGTCACTGTTTATATTCTTTTATAGCCTCTATTTCATTGTTGTTATGTTTTGAGTATGTGCAAAACATATTGTTTTGAGTTTAGGGTCGCTCATTACCATCCTTTTTTGTACCGAACCTTTATTCTTTTTTAATATATTCACCGGGTATAAACCCTTTAAAAAAAAGAAAAAAATAATAAAAAAAATAAAATAAAAAAACCTTGACGTTTTTATATGTTACAATTAGTATTCGCAAAACTTCACTTAAAATGTTACAAAGACCGCCAACTTATTATATTTATTAAAAAAACTCTCTTATATGACAAGGAAGGTATATGTATCATAAGAACTAAATTACCTGCAGCGTAGAACACTTAGGTGTCGTTTGTTTTGTCAGAGCTTTTAACTCTTTATTTGCAAACCATGTCAGCGGAATAAGTTGTACATTTAAGCTCTTCATTTGCAAGAAGAAGACCGTTTGTTTTTTGTGTTATTGAAGTATTTTTTTTTCACTAGTATCTTTTGTGCTATTGAAGTTTTTTTTGTTTTTTTTTCAGTACCATTTTTTGTGCTATTGAAGTACTTTTTTCTTTTCATTTTTCTTTTTCACAAATTTTTTACGTTTTTGTCCGTTTGTTACTGTTTTGGTACGTTTTTTTTACGTTTTCAAGCGTTTTTTACGTTTCGTCTCTTTTTTACGTTTTTGTCCATTTTTTACGTTTGCATCCGTTTTTTTGCGTTTTCGTCTGTGTTTTTAAGTTTTCGTCTATTTTTTTACGTTTTCGCTAGTTTTTCTATGTTTTCGTCCGTTTATTTAAGTTTTCGTCTGTTGTTTTACGTTTTCGTCTATCTTTTTTATGTTTTGATATGTTTTTTTTACGTTTTCGACCTTTATTTACTTTTTTTGTCTATTTTTTTAGGTTTTTGTCCCATTTTTACATTTTCGACCGTCTTTTTACAATTTCGTTTTCTTTTTCGTTTTTTAACCTTTTTTACGTTTTTACTTTTTTTTTAAGTTTTCGTTTTCATTTTTGTCTTTTTACGTTTTCATTTTTTACATTTTTTACGTTTTCGTCATTTTTTTACGTTTACGTCTGTTTTTACGTTTTGTCCGTTTTTTGCATTTTCGTCTGTTATTGTACGTTTTTCTAAGTTATCTTACGTAAACGTAAAAAAAAGACAAAAACGTAAGAAAACGGACGAAAACGTAAAAAAAATAAAAACGTAAGAAAAAAAAGAAAACGTAAAAAAAAGGGGTGAAAATGTTAAAAAAGACAAAAACGTAATAACCGGACGGAAGACCTAAAAAACGGGCGACAACGTAACAAAACAGAAGAAAACGTAAAAAAGACGAAAACATAAATAAAAGACGCAAAGAAGTAAAAAAACGAGCGAAAACGTAAAAAAATAGGCGAAAACGAAAAAAATGAATGAAAACGTAAAAATACAGACGAAAACATAAAAATACAGACGAAAACGTAAAAAAAAAAGGGCGAAAATGTAAAAAAAATGTTTGAAAACGTAAAAAAATGACGAAAACGTAAAAAAAAAGGCGAAAACGTAAAAAAAATTGACGAAAACTTGAAAAAACAAACGAAAACATAAAAAATAGATATTGAGAAAGAGATGTATGGTTTGTGAAAGAAGATGCAAGAAGTGAAAGAAGAGGTAAGAAGTGAAAGATAATATCTGAAATTTAGAAGAGGAAAGAAGTGAAAAGAAGTACTTATGTCTGCAAAAAAACAAACATAAACATCTGCCCTCCGCAGACAAAAGAAGTGAAAGGAGCTAAAAAGTGCTTATTGTAAAAAAGAAACGACACCTTTACTTTCATGGCATCTAATTCGAGAAACTCAAAATGAGTTGCATAAGAGGATCTCCGATTCAAATTGTGCCGTCAGTTGTCACTATAAGCGTATTTAAACTTTCGCACTATTTTTAGTAGCGTCAAAAAGAACGATCTATAATAGACACGTACATAGTATATAGAAATGCGACACGCACTTTGTACATTATTTGATAAAAACCATTTCAACTTTACATCCCACATAGTTAAAATTGTTTATATACGATAGTAAATGTGAATCATGTATGTCAATAATATTACTATGTTTTCATGTAGCGTTTGTTGGTAGAGTTGATTATAAATCTAAAAAAAATCATACTCTATATTCAAAATTGTATAAGAAAATTAGTATATAATTCTTGGGAATGGATCCAATAAGAAGAGAAAATAAAATAAGAAGAATGAGAAATGTTTATAGCCACACATTTCAAATGAGGAAGGAGAATTTCATGGGAGATGCATCTTATTTTGTAGGTGCATCTGAAATGTGCGGTTGTAATCACTTCTCATTCTTCTCATTTTACTTTTATTTCTCATTTGATCCTTACTCTATAAATCTTAACTTTTTGTACTAAAAAAATGAATTAAAATGTGGCCAAGGTAGCTATAGAGCACACACGAGCTTGTTTCGTTAAGTTCTTAACATTGGACTACTCAATCATACACAAAGTTCCATTCAAATTGATCCAAATGTCCTTTACCATCCAGGGGCGGACCTTAGGGAGTTCCGGGGGTTCACGGGAACAAAATAGGCTTTCCTCGATCATTTAGTGTGAAAAAATGAATGTAAAATTCTTGACTTTTTTAGTATCTGTAGTCACCTAAAAACGGGGGAGTCCAAACTTTGTACTGGAAAATGGATTAAGGCGTGGCCCTCCATGTAAAGTCGCTATTGAACACATATGTGTTTATTCCGTTGATGATACACATTTGATTCTTAGATATCCATTTCCATCCATGCGACTAAGATATGAGGTAACCCTAGTACAACATAGGTGACTCAAGCCCTCTTAGACTCTTGGTTGCCTACATTTCTAGAGATGAAGCAAGAGACAGAGTGACCACTTTTGTCAATGTTCAATTCAATATATTACAAGGTACCAACGAATGTGTGTCAATATCCAAAATGGATAGATGTGTCACCCCCGTGAGACCTACTAAAAAACTCAAGAAACCTCGAGTTTGAGTTCGGTTCACCTAACCAAACTATTGATGTTTCGCAAAGGGTAACTCAATCAGCCACACAAAGATTGCCTATAGATTTTTATACACCAGACTCATCTTAAATTCTAAACTAAACTACTTGCGGAATAATTCAGCCGTCACAGAAATAAAGAATGTACACTGATCTATCATCACAAAGATGAAGGTTATGCATGGATCTTGCAAGACTTTGTAGAAGTCCTAGTAGTATATTCACTAGCACAATGCAAAATTAAATATAGGGTCACGATCTCGATTCAAGATTTCATTTACACCACAATTCGGATTAGCCACAAATGAATTGTTTGTTGACTATCTAAGGTCTCATTTTCAACTCATTTCACACGAACATTGATAAATGTGGACTAGATTAAGTCTATGCCTTGTGAAATGTAACTATAGAGTTGTGCTTAACTTATGCTATATAAAAATTAAAGACAAACAATTTTCATAAACAAAAATTAAAGACAAACAATCTTCATAAACTACAACAAAGTTTAACCAAAAAAGACAGAAAGACCGAGTGAGTTTCTCAACCAATTTAGACCCAGAAAATTACTTTCATTACCAACAACTTCATGGCGTACGTGTAGTTCAAGAAACACAAAGCACGTTGCATTAACGCCAATTTTTAACTCGACCACTACCAAACATAAAAGAAGGAAAATAATAGAGTAAACCAGTATGAAATCACTCAAATTGCGTTGTCCCTTTATAAAAAATGTCAAATGATTGCTTTAATATAGATATACATCCACTTGTGTCAGCAGCGATTTATTTCACTGGTTTTTGCTTCCTTTTAGTAAAAAAAAAAATTGTCACTTTCTTTCGAAAAGAGAAGATCATAAGGTTAAACAAAGACCCTTTAAGTTTAAATCCCACATAGGTTAAAGAAGTGAAATATTTCTTGTTTATATACTCTGGTTAAGGAGGATCATACATGTCTAGAATATTATTATCTTTTGAGAAACATGTGTTTATGAAGTTGATTATAAATTCAAAATTTCAAACTTCCCGAATTAGTGTATCTCAAAATAAATATAAAATTCTTGACTTTTTATTATCTTTTGTCACTTAAAAAATGAGGTGTCATTCTCTCTCACACATTCACACTTTTAATCTCTCTATCTCTCCCACACACATACACACTTTTAATTTTTAAATAATAATTTTAATTTTAATTTTAATTAAAAATATTTTTTTCTCTTACCTCAAAACCAAATCCAAATCCAAATTTTAAACCAACTCCAAATCTTAATCTTAAACCCACCAACAAACCAAATGGGCCCTGAGTAATCTTATTTTTTTTATTTGCCAAGATTGTCCACATGTTAATATAACTAAATATTTAGTAATCTTTTATCTATCTTTATAATAAAACAAAACCATAACTACCATCATTCTCAATTTAACTGTAAGAGATAATTTTAAATATGTGATAGATGTTCAATAGAACCGTTTCACCAATCCACCTAAACTTACCTAACCCCTACCAAACGTGCAATGCCATATTGATTCTGCAGAATGAATGAAGATACTCGCCATCCAAGTTCTTTAGGGTTCTTGAACCAAATGATCCTTCAATTTGCATTAATTAAAATGCAAAGTGTTATAAACCATGAACGTATCACAATTTTTTTATCCTACATGTCGAATACATGCACGGTCTCAACAAAGCCGGATGTTTCCCAAAGGCTAACCCAACAGTCCAATGATAGTGTGAAAATGGAAAAGAAGCTAAACCATCTCATATAATGCCATACGGCCTTTACAACAATATTGTGCCTCCATGTAAGGGCTCTATTGAACACATATGACTTAGTACTTTAGTCTTCTAAATTGCACAACACACTCATCCGGAAATGAGGTGACTAGGCTGATTCGAGACTCTCTTGGTTGCCTATATTTTTGGATAGGATATCAAGAGACAAGGGGACAACTTTGTCCTATACTCCTATCAATGTAAAACTCAATCAAGCACAAGGTACCAATGAACATATGTCACCATAATTATTCAAAATGAACATATGTGTCACCCTCATGAGCCCTACCAAAAGACTCACCAAACCCATAGAGTTTTGAGTCCTGTTCACCTAAACCACCTGTTCTCCTAGATGCTAAATGAACGTTTATCTTATCTTACATTACTATAAATCATTAGGACCTTTTTTATATTAGTTTTCAAAAAATTGAGTTACACACTTACTATTTATAGTATGATCTTAATATCGTTGAAAGAACCACAAATTTGTAACATTCATCTTAAAATTTTCCTCTTACAAAAGCTCATATTCGCAGGATGCTAACAAATGTCAGAATGAACGGTTTGTGGAAGCAGAGAGAGAATTAGTAGAAAAAAAACTATGTAATATTGTTGTTTGTGTAGGAGGATTTGTAGGATGAAAAGATAGGAGGGTGTAGCAAAGCTCTATTATTATATGTGAAAAATTTTTACATTAAATAGATGGAGTGTGTGGAAACTCATGTCTAGTGTGGGTGATCGGATGGTAAGTGGAGTATGGTATATTTGAAATGTCCATGGTTAAATTCTCATTCGTTGCTTGCATTAGTTTTTTGTTTTTTTGTTTTTCCTTTTTTTTTTTTGTTTTTTTTTAAAATTATATCCATGTTACCCGTCATTTCACTTTCAGAAACATCATCTTCGGTATCAGTTTTAGTGCAACAAAATAAAATGATTAGTGTCATTTTTATGATCAAAGGCTACAATTGTTGGAACAATCAAGTTTAAAGACGCTTTATCCAACTAAATAATACAGGACAAGTTGAAAAGAACAAAACATCAACAATCACGCAAAATTGTCTCAGTTCTACTATTTTCAAAATCTGGTTATTTTATCTTCAATAAAGCAATAGGATTTTGAATGTTATATTTTGATTTTAGTTCAACAACTAGCATAAAGTTGGATTATAAAGTTAAGTTTTACTAGTTTAAAAGAGTGAATATATCAGATACTCCACTTCGACGAGTTTATGTATACACTACAAGAAAAAGTGTCTATAGTGACCAAAATTTAGTGCCGACTTTTTTTTGTCACTATTTGGGCAAAATAGTGATCATATAATACATTGACACTAATATTTGGTCATCCGTAAACAGTTAGTCACCAAGCTTAAAAGTGGTCATTAATTTCGTCACAATACATATGCGTTGTTTTTCGGCATAAAAAGTAACGAACATTGTTGGTCACTAAATTTTTAAAAGGTTAATGGCGAAAAATGTTTGTTTAAGCTTATATGTGGTTTATTAGCTTATTCGTGTTTCAGCTTATATTTCATAAATCATAATTTTTTTAACTTATTTTGAGACTTGTGGGTTTATATAAGTTTATTATGATATGATAAACTTGTATGAGTAAGGGGGGGTGACAATGTTGCCTAACAAATACTCAAACTAATTTGTAATTAGCCAATAGAATCAATACAACACTTTTCATGCCTAATCATGCCTAACTACTTATTCTTAGTGGCAATGTGATGCCTAACCATGCTTTTTTTTTTTTTTTTTTTTTTTTTTTTTTTTTTTTTTTAATTCATAATTATATTTACAATTTAATTAAAAACATCAAATTTCATTAATAATTCAAATAAAAGTTACATAATACTTAGGAAAATAAAAACAAAAAAAATTAAAAATAGGAAATGACTAGTCATCGAGGTATGGTAAGTCTTGCGCCGCTACGTGCTCCGTAAGATCATATTGAAGACGGTTATGAATATCTTCGTCGAGTAACTCTTCTAGCAAACTATCGTCATAAACTGGCGTGACCGGCTGATCCATTATATGAACCGGTGATATTGCCATACCATCGTCTTTTAAAATCATATTGCCCAATATAATACACGTATAAACGATTTGTCGAATCTTTGCCACGGTCATAGGTCGTAGAGGACGACTGAGAATAAACCATTTTCCCTTCAAACGACCAAAAGCTCGCTCGACATCCTTTCTTGCAGACTCTTGTAGCTTCTTGAATTTCTTTTCCTTCGGGTCAGTGGGATACGTATATGCTTTAACAAGAGTTGAATACTTAGGATAGATTCTATCGGCAAGATAATATCCACGTTTGTAGAGACGTCCACGTAAATAAAATGAACTATTTGGCGCCGTACCATTTCGCTCGGTAACATATAATGGAGACTGATTCAAAACATTGGTATCATTGTTTGAGCTGGGCGGACCAAAAAACGAATGCCAAATCCACAAATCATATGAAGCCGTCGCTTCAAGCATAATAGTCGGGTATTGGTGATCACCTCTCTTATATTGGCCTTTCAAATATTTAGGACAATTTCGCCAAGTGAGATGTGTACAATCAATGCTACCAAGCATTCCAGGAATGTGATGTTTTTCTTCATGTACCTCGAATAACCGTGCAATGTCATGGGTTGTCGGCCTACGTAAGAACTCTCGACCGTATAACTTTATAATCGCATCGCAAAATTTATCAAGACATTCACCTAGAAAAAACGACAACTTTTAATATAAAAAAATAAATAACGAAATATTATTTTATAAAACAAAAAACAAAAATATTTTTAAAAAGACAATTCCGAAATATTTTTTGTACAAAAAAACATTTTAAAAAAAATGAATAACGAATAAAAAAAATTAATAACAAATAAAAAAAATTTAATAACGAATAAAAAAAATAATAACCAATAAAAAAAATTACTAATAACCTGAAGTTCTTCGTGCCATGTTTAAATAGTCATCGAATCTATCCAGAGGTTCACCCTTTGCGAGTTGCCGTATCGCCGATGTACATTTTTGTAACGGCGTGAAACTAATCTTTCCAAACGCGTCTTGACCCTCTTGAAACCATTTGAATTGCGCTTCAATGTCACCAACAATTTTTAAAAACAATCTTTTACTCATACGAAAACGATCACGAAAAACACTTTCGTTAAACTTTGGTTGTTCAACGAAATAGTCATTCAATAGATTTTCTAAAGCTTTATCACGAAAACGTTTTACATAACCACGGATGAAGGTAGAGCTTGCCGTGTCTTCAAGAGCTTCGTACGCGGCTAAAAAGGTTTCGATTGTACTACCGGATAACCATTCTTCGGATGAGTCGGGGGGAATAATTATCTCGTTTGAGGATGAACAAGATGATGACATGGTTACTAGAATGTAAATTGTATGTGTGATTTGATATTAGTTTAGATGTGAAAATAAAAAGGAAAATTGTGAGTATTTAAAGGAAATTTTTTATTTTTATTTATTTTTTTTTTGAAAAACGCCCAAACGGTCGAATATTAAATGGGTCCAACGTTCCAATTTTGAATGTTCCTTCATTTACCGATTCGGTGATGTTCACCGCTTGCCTTGCCGATTCCTTCATGCCTACAACGAGGCAATGGGCATGCCGTGCCTTGCCGAGTCTTGCCGATGGAACACCGATCACATTGCCACCCCCTTAAAGATTAAATAAGAAATAAAAGTAAAATGAGAAGGATGAAAAATAATCACAGCCGCACATTTCAGATGAACATATAAGCATAAATGCATCTCTCATAAAATTCTCCTTTCACATTTGAAATTTGTGGCTGAAAATATTTCCTTTTACATTTGAAAATTTGTGGCTGAAAATATTTCTTATTGTTCTTATTCTTATTGGATCATTTCCCAAACTTGTATTAACCCATAAGTTTTAAAATAAATCAAAATTGGGGCTTATATAACATAGGTGTCAATTACTCCAAACAAAAATTAGAAGGAAATAATTCCAAAAAGTATAATTACCAGTTGTACACATCCTCTTAATATAACATCTCCAAAGTATACAATTCTTTTTCTTTTCTTATTATCCCCAAATTTCACCACCACACAAACCCTAACCCTAATTCCCAAATTAATCAACCAAATCACAATTAAACTCAAATTCACCTTCATAATCACATCAATTTTACTTCTAACCAATCAATTTCCAAAAAAAAAAAAAATGGATGATTACGAGAGTGGAACAAAGACTTTAAATCCAACCGTGGAACTTTTAAAGAGCACAATCACTTTGACAAAGAAAACTATAATTCTCATGGCGATCAGGAACTCCATAACAAGAGTAAGGAGACCGGCCCACCAGAACAGAAGGTAACATTTGGAACTAGTTTGATACTGTTTTTAGACCTTATGAAAATATTTCCATTAAGGTGAATTGTGTTTTTAAGCCCCACATTATTAATCATGTTGGTTTTTTGTTTTAAGCATCATCTTTGATGTATGTTATCACCCTTTAAGTTTCATAGGGCAGGGAGACATGTTATGTTTAATATACTCATCACAAGTATTTGCTACAGATTAATGCCAGTGATGACCGGTCTTCCTCAACCATTGAAACCAAGATTCTTGACGTGGTTCAGATGAACTCTGTCATTGCTGATTCAAGGCCAAAGTGTTTGGTAAGTTACATTCAGTATACAGTATACATGGTTTTTTGTTCTGGGTAGAAGGTTTGAGATGGCTTTTTGTAGGTAATTGATGGAGCTCTTGGTGATGGAAAAGGCGCAATGGATGTTATTTTAAAGATGGTAATATAAATGATTTTTTTTTACCATTTATGTTTTGCTTTATCGCCATAAGCTTTTAAATAGTTTTAGCTCTTACACTGAATATGAAACTTAAATTGCCTCCATTTTTTTTTAATTTATTTTATTTTATTTTTAAGTCAATGACAAATATGGACGTTGGTATTAAATAGTTCATAAATCTCATAAATCTCGTCAAGACCTACTAGCTTAAATATAAGGATTGGTATATGTATAATGTCAATAAGATGGTTAGAAATATATAGTGTCTTTTTTTTTTTTTTTTTTTTTTTTTTTTTTTTTTCACACAAGATTTTCACACTATTATCAATGCAGGTCACTGCTGATAAGAGGTCTAATACAGGGGCAGAATCAGAACAATCAGGAAAGTCAAAGAAGAAGGACACACCACTTCTTAGACCTGTAAGATCTGTTTACTGTGCATGTTTATTTGATGATCAAATTCTGCTTGTTTGATACTCATGGTTTGTCTTCATATGCAGGTGATTTGCATTTGCAAATGACCTATATGCACCTGCTTTGTGACTATTGCGCCAGGTGGCAAAGTAAGTATTTTCTTATGCTAGTTGGAAAATACTTACGTTATGCAGAAGTCAAAATTTAAATAGTTCTTAGTCTTGCTATTTTCAATGATTCTATGGTACGTTATGTATGCTCATTAGGAAAGCTTTAACTGACAGGACACTCTATACATTTTCGTCTTTGGTATCTAGTTTATGTTTTCTTATTATGCCTCTTGACTTCTGTCTGTCTTTCAAATCAGATAATTCAACTTGCTCCCAGATCACAAAATGGCCAGTTTTTTGCATGGGTTGTGGATGGAGCCATGCATAAAATCCCTATCAATGTTTCCAGAGTAATTCAGCTCAATTCTAAAGCTCCAGTTACCTATATTTATATAAATTGATGTAATCGCGATTCTTGTATTTCGTTTCGAATAAAGAAATATAGATTTTGTAGATGTAATTAATTTTGGATTTCTATTGTTTCAGATAAATTTTTTCCATTTTGGATTTTAATGAAGAAATTAGTGATTACAAGAGAATTTTTTTTGCCATATTTTTTCAATTAGTGACGATTGTTTGGTCATAAAATTCAAAGAAAAGTGACCACTTTCTTAGTGTAGTAGATAACGAGTGACCACTTCGTTGGTCACTTCATCTAAAATAGTGACCACTTTTACTTTTAGTAGCCATAAGGATTCTGTTGTGACATGTTATGAAAATGAACTAAGGCTTCGCCCTCCATGTAACGTCTCTGTTGAGCACATATGAGTTTGGTCCGTTAAGTTCTTACCATTGCCGTTTTGCCATTCATGTGACTAAAGTTTGTGAATGTGATGGGCCTAGTGGAGTATGGTATATTTGAAACGTCCATGGTTCAATTCGGTTCTCGGTTTGGATATGGTTTTGGTAATGAAAACCGAAATATCCGAATAAACCGAAAACCAAAACCGAACCGAACCGAAAATAACCGAATCGAACTTATAATCGAACCGAATTTGCCAAAACCGAACCAAACCGAAATTTTAATTCGGTTCTCGGTTTGGAAATGGTTTTGGTAATGAAAACCGAAAACCGAACCGAAAACCAAATTCATATAAATTTATATATTTTTTATATATTTATATATATAAAAAGATCAATAAACGTTATATATATATATATTTATATTTATGTTTATATATATATATAAATAACAAAAAAATTCTATCCTAATATTAAAAAATACTTTTTATGTTTGAAATAACTTTTTTGGCAAAATATATTTGTATATTTTTCTTTTTTTTAAATAAAGTGTGTAATTTGGTTAAACCAAAAACCGAACCGAACCAAACCGAACTAGAATTTAACCAAACCGAACCAAAAACCGAATTTGAATTCGGTTTGGTTTGGTTCACGGTTTGACCCTAAAAAAAATTTAACCGAATTAACCGAACCGAATTAACCGAATAATCGAAAACCGAACCGATCAACACCCCTACATCTGTGTTGCTTGCGTTAGGGTTTATTTTATTATTATTATTTTTTTTATATATATTATTATTATTATTTTTTTTAATTATATCCATGTTGCCCATCATTTCACTTTCAGAAAGACAGAAATATCATATTCGGTATCAGTGTTAGTGCAACATAATAAAATGATTTGCGTCATGTTATGATCAAAGGCTACAATTGTTGGAACAATAAAGGTTAAAGACGCTTAATCCAACTAAATAATATCGGACAAGTTGAAAAGAACCAAACATCAACAATCACGCAAAATTGTCTCAAGTTCTAATAACTACTATTTTCAAAATCTGATTATTTTATCTTCAAAAAAGCAATAGGATGTTGAATATTATATTTTGATTTTACTTCAACAACTAGCATAAAGTTGGATTTTAAATTTAAGTTTTACTAGTTTAAAGAAACTTCTAGTTTCAGTAATATTTTCAAAGCGAAATCTTATTCTTGGATAAAAGAGTGAATACATCACATACTCCACTTAGACGAGTTTATGTGCAATTATCGTTTTTGTTTTCAAGCAAAAAAGCTAGGACATAAGTTTAAATTTTGTTTTACATAAAAACGAACCAAATATAAAAAGGACTTTAATTCTTGCCGTTCAAAAGAAAAAAAAAAAAAAAAAAAGACTTTAATGACCGTTCTAACTTTTTGTTTACAAAGATCATACATATCTTAGGATATCAACTTCTAAAAAACCCATGTCGTCATTGGTGTTCAATTCAATATCTAAATGTTTCACCGATCTACCTGAACACATCTACCATTCAAACAGATCCAGATGACTAAGATACCATGAAACTCGGGTAGTCGGGCACAACATTGGTAATTTAAGCCCTCTTCGTTGCGTACATTTCTAGAGAGGAATGATCCAAAATCGAAGGACATGTAAACCTCACAAGTTACTAAAAAACTCACAAAACCCCGAGTTTCAGTCCAGTTCACCTAACAGATAAATGGTATATAGAAATTCCTGAGTGAACATGTAGGCATGTATATTATTTGATCAAAACCATTCCAAGTTTACATCCCACATTGTGAAAAGAAGTAAAATCTTTCTTGTTTATATACTATAGTGAATGTGGATCATACATGTCAATAATATTACTAGTTATCTAGTGCATGCTTGTTGATAAAGTTGATTTTAAAACTAAATCATACTTTCTTCAACAAGCTTGTACCAGAAAATGAGTATCTGATTGTTGACAGCACATATGAGAGCTTGTGTTGTTAAGCTCTTAACATTGTTCTACTCAATCATACACAAAGTTCCATTCGAACTGATCCAGATGTCCATTTCCATATGCGTAATTAAGATATGAGATAACTCAGGTACAACATTTGTGATTCTTACTTTACATTACCAACGACACTTAATTAACTTCATTCGCAATTTCTTTTAAATAATAGAGACTACTAATTAGAAACTTTCTAGGAAATGTGATTATGATAATAGTAACTAAAAAATAAAAATTTAGCAATAACCATTTTTAAGGAGACCTGTTTCGCCGTGGTGCTCTAAACGTTTTACCAATACAACTGAACTTACCTAACACCTACCACACAATGCCATACGGATTCTGCAGCGACATGTTTACATAGTTGAATTAAGGCATGCACAAGGTACCATTCAAACTGATCCACATGACTAAGATATGAGACAACTCCTTAATCATCACAAGGTGCCAACGCAAGTGAGTCACCTGAATTATCCAAATGGATAGATGTGTCGCCCTCACGAGGCCTACCAAAAAACTCACCAAGCAACAGAGTTGAGTCCGCTTGACGTAATCCAAAGGATATATGTTTTGCAAAGGGTAACTTAATGAGTCACACAAAGATTGCCTAAAGAAAGTATGTTTAACAAATAACTAGTTGCAGGCTTGCAGCGTAGAATACTGATACGCCTGGGCCCGAGCCCATGGCTTATTTAGGTCTTAGGGTTTACTTTGTCTTATAAATACTCTTGTAATCATTTATTATAATCAATCAAAGTTAACAAATCTTTAGTTCTTTTCTTTTATTTTCTTACGGAGCCAGCACACGCTTGAAGTGGTGCCTTATCTCGATACAACCCCTAACTGAGTCGTATCAAATACTGTAATTGATACTAAGACAATGTACACTGATATATCAATATATAGATTAGGGGTTATGGATACTAAGACAATGTTCACTCATATAATACAACAAACCGTCTGCAGTCAAGAAAAAACTTGCAATGGAACTGCAATTTTGTATGTTCATCACATTGTCATTTTCTACCAGTTTTGGTTGGTTTATCATGTTAACTGACATTTAGAGTCATGTCGCCATAGACTTGGTCAAACATTAGTCACAAAAATCAGTTTTTGCAACCATGTTCTGTTGTATCCTTGAACCAAATGAATGTAATTTTACATTAATCAGTTTCTGAACCCAAAGTACAAAGTGAATACCTCATTGGGAATCAAAAGCAATGCAATAATTTTCTATAAGTACGATATGAATCTCAAGTGTTATACACGGTACACCAATTAAAATAATCTTCTATCTTATGTGTCAAATGCACAGCCAACCTCTGCAAAGTGGGATTTTACCAGTGCAAGAGCTCTTCCTCGATCAGAAATCTTGTTCTTTTCTTCCTTGGGCATTTCAGCATATGTATAACATGATATAACTCTTTTTTGGTCAGATATTTGAGATCTATGCGAGTATGCAGATCTAAATTGGATTGTATAGATGGCAAGATAAGCGGGTTAGGTAACAGGTTAACATGGGTTCAGGTGGACACGGGTCATATTTTGGTCTACGTCTGGTCAGAATGGGTTGACATGAAAACACTTTTTGCCCAGTTTCTATATTTTCTCACGTGCAATTCACGCGTTAGCAATTAAAACAATAGTCTAAATCTTCAATTAATATTATTAAAAGGTTGTATGCATTAAAAAGAGACTTTGGCCACTTTAAACTCAGTGACCCATTCGACCCGTTTCCATTTAGGGAATACTGATATGACCCATTGTACCCGTTTGAGATATTGTCATCCCAAATCTACCCATTCCTAGTAAATTGGTCAAAATTGCCACCTATAACAAGATGGTCATAGAGAAATAGATGAAAGGACAGGATTATGTTTGATCATAACCATCAGGTTGGAAGATTGGGTCCCATCCAAAGACGTTTAGTCCACTTGCAGGAACAATTTTCCCCTGAAACAATATGCATTGTGTTAAATTATTCATAATACCATTTGAGATGTGATTAGCACATACAGAATATGTTACGTGTGTAAAAACACAGTGGAAAAGTTAAGGCATACCGGGGTCTTTCCCACAAACGTAATGGGTTCAAGATCTGGCCTAATTGCAAAAGAAAATATACACATAGCATAGGCAGATTTATCCTCAAACGCCATCAACATATTGTTCAGACCTACAAAAGTAATATAAGTACTCAACAAACATTATACTTTTAGGTTCTACATCTAGGTAAGTTTGTAACAAAAAGCAATTTAAGAACCTTCATGACCAAGCTTCTGAAGAAACCACTTGCTATCCATTAGCATTTTGCATCCGGTCACAAAAATTACAAAGTAAAATCAATAATGTCGTAACAGACCAAATCTGACACATGAAAAAATTTGAGTTTATTCCATTACTATTTACCACATTAAGATGTCACCAAGGTCCAGTTTGATGTACTAAAATTCTTGACAGTTCAGAACCCGAAATGTCAGTTTATCTATATAAGTGATTAACGAATTGTAGATAATTATCGAATCGAAAACTGGTATAAAAAACAATAATAGGCTGTTGTGGCCAATAGCTAATCAAAACCAAGTATATTTCTTGTTGGAATTATTACATCATGACATTCATATAAATAAACCAAGAACATCAAAGTGAGCATATAGCGGAAGCAATTATAACAAGACCATAATATGTAATTAATTAATCAAAACATAAATAGTAAACGTACCTTTATGATTCTAGCCCGAACAAGAATCAAAGCAATCTTCCGGAACCAAGAACCCTAATTAGGGTTTATATGGATTATAAGAATTACCCCTTACCTTTTTGTAATTCAATCCAAGAATCAAACAATAATGTGTTTGAATCACGTTCTTGTACACACGTACTAATTCAAGAAAAAGTTTATGCAAGTAATAAACACAAAACTATTTTAGATCAATAAAATCGAAACCCTTAGGGTTTGGTTTTGATGAAATCGACCAAGAAAAGAAGGAGAGGAGAAAACACCAAGATGTGTGTGTACAAGTTATGAGAAAAACCTACATCTTGGGTTTGCTTATATACTAATCAATACTTGGAGCACAAGGCACATAAGGAGGTGGAAACACCTCTTGGGCCGATCGGTTTTGGAACCCACAAGGGTATTCCGGAACCTTCTCTTGTTTCCATGTTTTGTCTAGTATTACTTTCCTAATCTTCGTTTAATAAATAATTAGTCATTAATCAATAATACTAATTATTATTATTTGTTTTGTGTTTAATAATTAATTATACCATATTATAAATAATTATTACATTTTCTCTTCATACGTATTGTGTGCAATCCCGTGATCTCAAGTTCGATCCTAACACACGACTACTAAAATAATGTCCATATTCTAACAGCTCCCACTTGGACATATTTTAATAGTGTGATCACATCGGTTAGCGTCTTGCAACACGCCGATGCCTCTAGTACGATCTCGAGCAAGGCTCCTGGACAAACCTTTTAATGATTTCTCATTATTATTATCCTTTTGTTTCTAATACCACGTTAATAAGGATATGGATTAAAGTCATTCCTTAATTAACCATTCTGTTTCTCGTTGTTTATGATTGATCAAGATTACCAAATCTTCTGAACATATTCAGGTGAGATCTTGGGTACGGCCGTACATGCATCTTACCAACCCTACGAGGGGCCCAGCGGTATTAAACTCCAAAAATAAATTTGAAGGAACAAATTCTATCTTGAATACAAGCAAAACCCACAAACTTTGTAACACTTCCGAAAACAACCCTTATTACTACCAGTTACGAATAGCGTTAAGTTGTATCACAAAAATGTACTACATTCATGACACTTATCTTGCATCTCAAGTCTGAGGATAACTTCTCATGATTTACTTAATAACAAAATCCATAAAGTAACATCATGTAGTTGGGATAAGTCCTATATTCAGTATCATCGAATATCATCTGAAATGGCATGACTACGCATCAATATACTTTAAGTATATTATACCAACCTTCAGATTTGTCTTAATTTAATAATATTCCCGTATTATTAACTGACAATGGACAATTTAAGAATATCCTTTATTCATGGATTAAACATACAAATATAGGATACAATATATTATAAATTAAACATACCATGTATTTCAATTTATTATAATAATTGTTTAACATCCCTTATCCAAATATTAAATAGATCAATGCATGATAACTCTTGTTGATGAATTATGTCTCAAGCAATGACATTCATACTTGTTGACAAGACATAAATCATCCAACTTTGATCTATTGGAATTTTAAGAATACTTATTTCAAGAATTCAACTATTGAAATTCTTATATGTGCATAGTCAAATATTTTGATAATGCCATATTTCATAAAAATGTGAGACATCCTTAACCACCAATTTATGATAATTTAAACTTTCAAACATTTTAAAGTTTAAAGTATTCTTATTCTTTTAATGTATAATGCAACTATGCTTTTAATAAGCATAACTAGTAATAGCCAAGTATAAAATCCTTACCATAACTAGTATTGAGTGTCATCTCAATTTCATTAGCATCATTGTATGCAACAACAATATGCTATTAAAACTTTCCGTAAACATTAATATCTATTGTGTAATGTTTGATACCTTTCAAACTTTCAAGTTTGTTAGCCATGACAATTTTCACAACCATTGAAAAATTGTTCATCTATAGAATTTGAAGCTGTTCCAGTTTTTAGGATGTGATTCTATAATCAAACATATTCTTTTTAGAATATTACACGAGTTATCTAATAACTTTTTAATTAGATATTAATATTGCCAAATCATCTTGTAATCAAGCATGATACAACAAAACATGATGTACATGAAAAATCTTTGAGTCATACTTAGATTTTATTCATGTCATACATATCTATTCAGACTTTCCAAATAATATATCATGTTATATATTAGATTTATTTACCGCACATGTTTCAACTATTTTGATTCCAAGGTTGTATGTCTTATTTTCTAAATCTTACAAGTAAAATTTCATTCCATTCTAAGACTTAACATTTACTTATATGGAATATTACTTTTCATATATTCTACAACATATATGATTTAAGAAATTAAACATAATACTCCCACTAGCTTTTAGGAATACTTAGAAATTATCTTATTTCAATTATAAATCCAAACATGAATTTAATAATTAAATATAAAATAATCTTCTAGATGCATGCATTTATCCATCCATGGATCATTGCATCATGTACACTTTCAAAGATTTATTTGAATTCATAAACTCCTTTTGATTACTTATCGTCCTCGCTCAAGTAATCATTCATGAAAGAGTTTTGATATTCTATTGTCAATGACAATCATATTCTTTATATTTTTAATGTGTTTAGAATAGAATATTCAATCACAATTAATTGCTTAAGTGTGATTAATAATCTTGTCATAAAACATATATTAAATACGTGTACAACATAGTCCATATGATTTCTATACAAAGATTTAAACCACAAGGGTTACTTTATCTTTGAAGAAACTCATCTTCATTTTCTAGTCTAACTATTAAGATAAATCAAATTTCAAAAAATTGATTATCTTTATGGACAGCATCTTAATCATTCATATCATGTATACTTTACCCAACTACTATTTGGTAATGTATCATAATGATTATCAGGTTTACAATAATCCTGTAAATCATAGCCCTCAGCATATTAATCAAATATCTGAGATATATTGCTATTTTATGAATGATAATTTCATTATCTTGAGATTTAACATTTAAATATCAAACTTCATCATCATCTTGAGATTTAACATTTAAATGTCAAACTTCATCATGATATTTACTAGTGTATTTTAGAAGATTATGTATCTTGTAATTTTATCGTTTAAAGATCAACACTCCCACTTGCTTTTAGCAATTTAAAGACTATCTTTAAATACTTAGCAAATTAAGCAATAATACAATATTCTCTTTTGGGATATTACAAATACATATTGACAGTTCCTAACTTAATTTTGTTTATAACCTCTTCATAAGCAGTTAAACAAATTTGGAACTTCAATTTAAGACTTAATGTGATTCATCACATTTATCACATTCCATCATATGACAATGTCTTATTAATCTTCTATGTTGGAGTTTTATTAAATATGTCCAAGTCATACTCAACATTATAACCTTGATATCTTTTGGAAGAAAAGAAGTCATAGTTATCATTAATCAAACAATATAACAAGAGTTTGATTTTCCTAACTGAACATACCATAAACATTTGATATTTCATTAGTATTAATATTGTAAGACAATCTAACAATATTTAAGATAACCATATTCCTTTTGACTTGTTTATTTACCAACTAAGTCATTTTAATGGTATAATAATTTTCAAGCCAATTACATGCTTTATAACACGAGTACTTTTTACAAAGTTACTTTATGTTCATGTCTTTACAAGAAAACATAAACTGTTATAATCCCACTATACGTTATAAGTCATTTAACCATTTAATAACTTCATGTATATGTCTTAATTAAAAGACACAACAAGATAACGTCTTACTTTATTATAAGTCTTGTAACAATTAAAAGACTTTATGTTTATATCTTTACAATGAAACATAAACATGTTTAACTAAAGTAATTATGAACACCATCTTTTGGTTTCAATAGTAATTTCAAGTTAATATATTACTTCACAATAATGTAAATAACATTATTTCTTCATTTATTTATGTCATTCCAAGAACACATAAATATTCAGATTGAAGTAGCATTAGATTACTTAATTAATTTATGTCATTCCTTGAATTCATAAATATAATAATTAAAGTAGTCTTGATCATATTGACACATGTTCTAATAGGTATCTAATTTAGAAACTGCAATTCTCATAGTTCAATCACATCAGTTGATCTGCTAGTAATGAAAATATGAAATTCACGTTGTTGTTGCAATCTAGTTAAGTCTCACATAACATAAATTGTAACACCAAGTATTTCTTGAATTAGCTTAGTATAATTCATATTAGAACATTATTCTAATTTAGAAACTGCAAATTCTCATAGTTCAATTACATCAGTTGATCTGCTAGTAATGAAAAATGAAATTCACCTTGTTGTTGCAATCTAGTTAAGTCTCACATAACATAAATTGTAACACCAAGTGTTTCTTGAATTAATATTAGAACATTATTCTCTTACCTTGTAGTCAAGAGAATCCTTTAAATCATATCTTTATGAGTTGTTTCTTGCACACATTAAAGATAACATTTCTCCCACTTGTGCATGGAACAACCTCATATAGTTGATAAACAATATGCCATGCATTTGTTTATGTGATCAATATGATTGTGTCATATATTTTAGCATAACAAGTAGATGTAAAACAACAATGTCTAGTAAGGAAACGTACAAGACTATCCTTAAAAGTATGAGTGTCTACACTTGGAAAGTAATTATCTTTAGCTACCAAGATGTCAAAGCTTGTAACTCCCACTGAATTAAAGATCATTACAATAATTTCTTATTCAGTAATAAGTACACAATACTCCCACTAAATTTGAAAACATTTAAAATGTTTCATATCTAGTGAAAGAAATAGTGTACTTTTAACTTTCCTACACCTTTAATTGTCCATACGTAACAATTACTTAAGCACTTAAAAGTGTATTCTACTACGTAAATGATGGACTATCCACCAAATGCTATTAACTTGAAAATTGGGCATGCAATTTCTTCCTTAATAGGTCTACCATCCTACAATGTATGTAGCACCTTTAAAATAGTCAAAACAACTAGTTTGTCTTTAAACATTTTGCAGTAATTAGTCTAGCTTCTAATTATAATAACTCATAAAATGTCATACATAATTTTCTGTTAACCAAATATCATATTTGTTACTAAGAATTTGATCACCGAATGAGGATGATAAAATACCTATGAAAAATGTATGCAATTTTCTTAACCATTAAAAATTTGCTATGAGTTATATTAGAATTTAGACATATCTAATATTCCTATTATCCTTTCTCATTAGTGAAAAGGAATAGGATTGTGTCTCACTCTTCCTTCATAGAAAGGAGACTTCTGTTGTCTTTTAAGTAAATATTTCTTAATCAAACATTTGTTTGAAAACAGAACTAGATCAATTTACCAAAGCCCAAAATACGTTTACGGTTTGAACGTTGCATTAATACATTAAAACGAATTACAAAATTCAATTTCAGTATTTTCGATAATTAGATCTTTAAGAAAATAAAATACCCATTGGCAAATATTCATATAAACCATAGTATTTTCTTAAAGCTAGGATCCTAAATTGACATAGTACCTTTACATCAGTTGATCTGCTAGTAATGATAGTATTCAACAAGGTAATTGTCGAACAATAATTGCCAATATCATATTGCAATTCCTAGATTTATGGGATTTACAATCACAAAACATTTGTATTGTAAGCATGTTTGATCCCCATCTTAATGCCTTGAGTCCAAGTCTCACTTCCTACTCAATTTAAGTCGTCTAACTTAAAAACTGCAAACTCATAAATCCATCACATCAGTTGATCTGCTAGCAATGAATTTATGAAATTTACCTCTCCATTGCAATCTCGCCAAGTCTCACATGACGTAAATTACAACTTCAAGTGTTCTTAATTAGATGGCATTCAACTTAATTTATAAGGGTATAACTATTTTGATGTGATCAAAATAATGTATGAAGAAGCATGCATACAACTTCATAACATTGGTTTTACAAAACATTTTTATTACCAATTTGCTAAGAGTAAAATAGCAAAGTTTTGATTGAGGTATCGGGTTCACCAATTAAAGAATAACCATCAATTATCGCCCACTATATCGTACTTTTGCTTAAGCCCGAAAGCTTAGTGTTTCGGATAATCATTGTGGAATTGTGGATTATTCACCCTTAAGATGACAATGTACATGTAATGGTTGTTCGGTAAGTCTAATTTACACACAAACGAGCGTTAAGACATGAATGTTGTCTATCTAAGGCCACAATTTAATGCGATGCCATCCTTATACCCATCTTGTAGTGTGTAAACTTCGGTCGAGCCTATTTAACCATTACGTACAAAAACATCAATCAACCAATCCTTTGAAATTTTAACTTCTTAAAAACCAAAACAATTTCGCCATTATTTAGTCCGTATTATTTTTCTATTCAAAAAATTACCCTTTTCGTTTATAAACATGTCTAACATAATAATAAACAAAAACAAGTAATATAAAATAAAAAATAAAACAACTAAATAAACAAATATACATAATCATAACAATTAAATATGTATACAACATGTAGCCACATGCAAATCTTATTACAAAGTCCTATTAATAATCAAATCTAGGTGTATTACGTATTAATTCAATTAGGGCTTTCTTTTCCTTGGAAAAAGAGCCACATACATCGATAAATCGATTGCGTAAGCCAAAATTAAATAAATACCACATAGCACATAATTGATTACTTAATATTGGAGTCTTACCCAATTCGACATCTATTAAAATTTACATGTTTTAATATAACTTAACCATTAATATATATAAACAATTTAAACAATTTAAATTATAACAATAAAAATCCATGCAAATATGCACTTTTCATGGATTTAGCTTAACAATTAACATATTGCACCAAGATCGTTTACTAAAACGCATAACAATAACATGACATCTTAGGGTTTCTAATCAAATTAAAAAATTAAAAGCCATAAACCCTAATAACCCTTAAAGGTCATTCGACCCAAAAAAAATTAGGGTTAGGGATTCTAACAAATAAACCCTAAAAACATGTAACTAAACGAATCAAGATCCAATTTTTATGCGTTTTGATAATTAATTACACATTATAACGGCTCTAGATGCCACTGTTGGAATTATTACATCATGACATTCATATAAATAAACCAAGAACATCAAAGTGAGCATATAGCGGAAGCAATTATAACAAGACCATAATATGTAATTAATTAATCAAAACATAAATAGTAAACGTACCTTTATGATTCTAGCCCGAACAAGAATCAAAGCAATCTTCCGGAACCAAGAACCCTAATTAGGGTTTATATGGATTATAAGAATTACCCCTTACCTTTTTGTAATTCAATCCAAGAATCAAACAATAATGTGTTTGAATCACGTTCTTGTACACACGTACTAATTCAAGAAAAAGTTTATGCAAGTAATAAACACAAAACTATTTTAGATCAATAAAATCGAAACCCTTAGGGTTTGGTTTTGATGAAATCGACCAAGAAAAGAAGGAGAGGAGAAAACACCAAGATGTGTGTGTACAAGTTATGAGAAAAACCTACATCTTGGGTTTGCTTATATACTAATCAATACTTGGAGCACAAGGCACATAAGGAGGTGGAAACACCTCTTGGGCCGATCGGTTTTGGAACCCACAAGGGTATTCCGGAACCTTCTCTTGTTTCCATGTTTTGTCTAGTATTACTTTCCTAATCTTCGTTTAATAAATAATTAGTCATTAATCAATAATACTAATTATTATTATTTGTTTTGTGTTTAATAATTAATTATACCATATTATAAATAATTATTACATTTTCTCTTCATACGTATTGTGTGCAATCCCGTGATCTCAAGTTCGATCCTAACACACGACTACTAAAATAATGTCCATATTCTAACATTTCTTGCCCATAAAAGGGTATACAACACTAACCCTTTCATCGCTGATAGGTAATAACACATTATGCTTCAATTAAATTAACCAAGATGCAAAGAATGTGAAATCCAAACTAACAATTTTATAAGAGATGTCTTAATTTAAGCTAACCAAGTCTTGCTAACAATGTAAACAGGTTTTTTATCAAGGAGATGCTTAGATTTGCTGCAAACCTAAAGTTCCAAATATGTCAGCTATCCGATAAGTAGTTGTTGTAACAGAACAAAAGTTTCAGGGTAAATCTTTTAGCACATAACTTTAGTGAATCCATTTGGCCAAAATATGTCAAAGTCTATAAGAAGATTGATGTAACCAACATTTGGATAGAAATAGGAACGACTTTAACTTGTGACACAGTGCTTTTTATGTGAGAGAGACACATTGACAGGAAGCCATTAAACATCACCTTCATGAGAAAAAAGAAAGTGCAGCGACGGAGACTTACATGTAAGGCTCTGCAAACAAAACAAAGTACAAAATACAAGCGGTCTATAATGAACAAATAAATGGTATAGATTTGACAAATACCATTTCAACATACATCTCACATAGGTTACATAACAAATAAAATGCTCGAATAAAACTACTTGCAGTACAATACTCCAACTGGAACTAAAACGGTTAACTTAATCAGTCACACAAAAAGTTGCCTACTGATTTTATTAACAAACTTGTCATATATACTGAATAAAGCATATTTAACAAATAAAACGCTTGAACTAAACTACTTGCAGCGTAGAATACCTAACTAACTTCATGGCATGTAATTTAAAAAACACAAAATTTATAGAAGATCTCCGAATCCAGTTGCCTTGTCACTTAATAACTGTATTCAAACTTTGCACTAACTGTCAGAACAGCTTCAACCCACAAACACTCTATAATGAACTTCTAACTGGAGTTAACCTTTTATCCCACATAGGTTATGGAAGTGAAATTTTCCTTGGTTATATACTACATGTAAGAGAACAATTTCTGTTGACAATGCTATCATGTTTTCGGTTACATGGTGCGTTAGAGTTTATTATATTTGGTGAAAAATAAACATTAGTGATGCCATGATCGAAAATTAATATAAAAGTTTTTGTATTTGTCTGTCACTTTATTTGTTATCACTAAAAAAACTGATAACTGTCCATTATGTTTATGCAACAAAATATGAAGTAATCTTTTATTTTTGGGGTAATTTCATATCTCCCCTTCCTTTACCTGCAAATTTCATATATACCCAAACATGCATTAAAAACATTGTACATTATGCATTCAATACTTGCACTTTGGGTATATATGAAATTAATCTTGAAAGTAGGGTGATATATGAAATAAATCCTTTATTTTTATCACTAAAAAATGCACGAATCAACATGTGTGTGTACATCTTATAATAAAACACCATGAAACTTTGCATCCCACATAGATCAAAGAAGGGAAATCATTCTTGTTTATATGCTATAGTGAATAAGCAACATACATGTCAATAAAAATACTGTGTTTTCAGGTACTTGGTTGACAATGGAGTTGATTGTGAAACTTAAAGAATCAAAACTCCTATCCTTTCAAGAACCCGTTAATAAGTATAAATTCTTGGCTCTTTTTTTTTTAGTATCTTTTCACTTAAAAAGGCAAAACTTAATAACTTCTTATGTTAAAAAGGCGGAACTTACATAAAGTTTGTATAACTTGTGTTAATTTAAATTTTTTGTATTCGACAATTTTCGTTCTAGGTATTCAAAGTTAATTTCATGTGCAATTTAAGGATTTTTATTTATTTATTTATTTTTTCAAAAGAGGTTACAAGACTTAATTTTAACCAAAATTACTTTTAACTAAAATGGTACATGGCATTAGGTTACCATTCCAACTAAAATATGACATGTAAAAACTTTCCAAAAAAAAAAAAAAAAAAAACATGGTTAACATATAAAAGTTGACTTTGATATATTAACTTGAGAATAACAAAAGTTGAATACTTAATATTTAATTTAACTTGATATATAATGTATAGTACAAAAATATTAATTTAACCTAAAGTATAATGTATAGTACATTTTTGTCCGATTTGCCTAAGGAGATAGTTACTACAATTGTTTTCATTTTACCATCATTTGCAATTTCTTTAAAATAACAAAGACTACTAATTAGAAACTTTTTAGGAAATGTGATTTGTCAATAGTACTTAAAAAATTAAAATTTAGCAATAACCATATTTTAAAAAACTTGCTTCGCTGTGGTGTCTCTAAACATTTCACCAATACTTCTAAACTTAACTAATACCTACCACACAATGCCATATTGATTCTGCAGCGACATGTTACATTTTAATTAAGGCGTGCACAAGGTACCATCGATTAAGATATGAGACAACTCTTGGGACAACAATTCCAGTGAAATTAAAAGACAATTAATCATCACAAGGTATCAACACAAGTGAGTCACCAGAATTATCCAAATGGATAGATGTGTCGCCCTCATGAGTCCTACCAAAAAACTAACCAAGCAATAGAGTTTGAGTCCGCTTGACGTAATCCAAACCATTGATGTTTCACAAAGGGTAACTTAACGAGTCACACAAAGATTGCCTAAAGAAAGTATGTTTAACAAATAACTACTTGCAGGCTTGTAGCGTAGAATACTGCAATTGATACTAGGACAATATACCCTTATATATCAATACATAGATGAAGGGTTATGGATCTTGCAAGGCTAGAGTCTCCATCCTCCGTATGTTCACTCATACAACACAACAAACCATCTACAATCAAGAAAAAATGACGATTGAACTGCAATTTTGTATGTTCAATCACATTGTCATTTTATACCACTTTTGGTTGGTTTATCATGTTAACTCACATGTAGAGTACTGTCACCATAGACTTGGTCAAACATTTGTCACAAAATTCAGTTTTTTCAACCATGTTCTGTTGTAGACTTGTATACTTGAACCAAATGAATATAGTTTTGCGTTGATCACTTCTGATCCCAAAAGAAATAATATTCACAACCAAAAACTCCCATCTAAAACACCTTTTCTAAAAGCTCAGTATGAATCTATAATGTTATACAACAATAGAAATAATTTTCTATCGTATGTGTCAAATACATACCCAGCCTCAGCAAAATAGAATTTTACCAGTGCAAGAGCTCTTCCGTGATGAGATATCTTGTTCTTTTCTTCCTTGGGCATTTTAGCATATCTATAACATGATATAACACTTTTCTGGTCAGATATTTGAGATCTATACGAGCATGCAGATCTAAATTGGATATAGACGGCGAGATGAGAGGGTTAGGTAACATGTTAAAATGGGTTCAGGTGGACACGGGACATAGTTTGGTCTACGTCGGGTCAAAATTGGTTGACATGAAAACACTTTTTGTCCCATTTCTAAATTTTCTTACATACAATTCATGCGTTAGCAATGAATTACAACAATAGTCTAAATCTTCAATTAATATTATTAGAAGGTTCTAATGATGTATCCATTAAAAACAGACTTTGGCCACCTTTAAACTGAGTGACCCGTTCGACCCGTTTCCATTTAGGGAATACTGATTCGACCCATTGCATTGTCATCCCAATACCTACAAAATGTTGTTCAGACCTACAAAAGTAATATAAGTACTCAACAAACGCTATATATTTTTCAGGTTCTACATCAAGATAAGTTTGTAACAGAAAGTAATTCAAGTACCTTCATGACCAAGCTTTTGAAGAAACCACTTGCTATCGATCAGCATTTTCCATCCGTTCACAAACTTGACAAAGTAAATCCAATAATGTCAAAATTTTCACGGAATCTCGACCAGTCACATGTGGCCAAAAGAAGCTAAACCAACATTCATATATTCCAAAATAATACCATTTCACATTTGTTCTTCGTAATTTGCAGTGACAAGCTACGACAACGACCAAAAGTGTGCCCAGCCTCTATCGAACGCATATGACTTGGTCCTTTCCACTCTTAGCAGGTACAACTCACACATGCAAAAGCTATCACTAAAACTAATCCAGATGTTCACAGTTATCCATTGAGTAACAAATGAGGCAACACAAGTTATTCGAGCCCCTCATGGTTGCCTAAATTTCCAGAAAAGATATCAAGAGATAGAGCGACAACTTTTTCCAACTTTTTCCTACCATACAACTCATTCAATTGTGACGTAACAATGAACATGTGTCACCCTCACGAGTGCTAACAAAATTAATATGAAGGCATGTTATTTAAAAAGCACAAAATGAGTTGCATTACGGCCATTTATCTCATCGACCACAACCAAGCAAAAAAGAACGAAAATGTGAGAGTAAACCCTCACGAGGATCTCTGAATTCAATTGCACCATCACTTAATAACCGTATTAAAACTTTCGCACTATTATCAAAGAAGCTTCAACGACCAACACCGTATAATACACAAATGGTAAATAGGAATGGCAGGAGTCAACATTTACATCCCACATAGGTTAAGGAAGTGAAATCTTTCTTGTTTATATACTCTAGTAAATGAGTTTCATACATGTCAAGAATATTACCTTGTCTTCCATGCACTTAGTTGTCGACGATGTTGATTATTAACTAAGAAAATTCAAACATTTGACAACTTGTGCTTGTAATATAAATATAAAATTCTTGACTTTTAGTACTAGTTATAATACCTGTGCGTGCACAGGGTTTTTAAAATTTTGATTTGATTATGTATTATTATCGATTAAAAAGTGAACCACCTAACATGTTTCAAATAGTTTTACTTAGTGGACTAAAGATAAAAAAATCATATGTATATATGTTCTAATCTACCTATTGTTTTAGGAGAATACTTTTGGATTAAAAATTATATTTTATTATTCAAGCAAAATCACATGATAATACTTGACTTGCATGAGATGTTAGTAATATATGCTTTTAGTTTTGCAAACCTGTGCTATCAATTTACGATGTGTTTTGTAATTGTGGTATTTCTTTTACTTATATTTTCGTTATTTAGTTTTTCTTTTTTTGATTTAGGAGGTGATTCTTATCAAATAAGGATTGTGATGCATGCATTTTTTTTATAATTTAAAGAACACACCTTCTATATTCAAGAATGACTATCTAACCGATGTGTTTTTGTTTGTTTTTTTTAATAATTAACTTTGTATAACGTTTTTAACTGACAGAGATGTTGAGTTTGAGGTTAATATTGTTATTTAACTTTAACTATTGATATCATGTTGTACAAAATGTGCGAATTTAGTGGCACATAATGAGCGTTGATGAAGTTAAAATATGCTGCGTAAAGTTTTTAAAATATTTTTATGGATATCCATATATAAGTTTTAAATAACAATTTCATGAGTCGTTGTAATAAGTAGAATCGCGTATATTTATTTTCATATCAAAGTAACTCATGCTTACCATTTGATATTTATATTCCCCTTACTAAGAATTTAGCCGTATTTCAAATTCGTGTACGCATAAATTAAACTTTTATATAGTAACATAAGTCTTTATTTAAAAAAAATATTCTAATGGATGAAAGTTTAAAACTAACGTTAGTTTAAAAAATATTTAACGTATATTAAAACTAATTCGCATATTTACTAAATTTACTTTAATTGACGAAAGTAAAAAAAAAATAAAATAAAATAAAATAAAAAAAATACTATTACTCATGTAATTTTAAACAAAGTTAACATTATAAAGTATAGGGGTATAAAGTGTAAGGGGTTAATTGTTTATTATCTAAAGTTATTAAAAAACATGTAGACTTATAATTTTATACTTAACTCTAATATATTTAAAATTCAACCACTAATGTTTTATTAATTACCTCATCTTTTCTTAAGTTTTTATTTTCGTAAATTTGACACCTATATTTTTATGTGTTTTTTTTATCAATCAAATTCTCCACCAAATTTATTAAAGTTTGACCAAAATTAATTTAATTTTGACTTTTTATTGGCCAATCATATTGCTTGATTTCGCTTATGTGTCAAAATCGAACTCTCCTATTGGTCCAATTGTTTTTTCAATGAGAAGGGTTTTGCAAAAACACTCCAAAATGATGTAATTCTTGTATTATATAAAAGATTTGTTCTCGCTTTTAAGAATGGATACCCCAAACTCTTTGTTTACAAAGACTGGATCCTAGTTTTGCCGAATCTTGTTTCTAATTGGTTAATGTATACTCCCGTGAATTTTAAAGGCTTTGTATGATAAGTTAAAACGACGCTTTTTTTAAATGAATGATTTAAATATGTGATAAAACTACACAAACACTCAGGAAAATAAAAGTATCTAAAATCATCATATAAAGGTTTTCGAAATACATAAAAGTTTATAAAATCCATATTATTAGACCACTTTTGAAAGCTTTATAAAAGTTAAGGGCTCACTTTTTACATGAACTTACCTAACCTCTACCGTACAATGCCATATTGATTTTGCCATGACATGATGAGCACATATAATTTTGGTCAAGCTCTTATCATTGTTCAGCTCAAACAAATATTGCCAGCTAAGAAAAAATCTCTTAAATGACAAGAAAGGTGTATTTATCATATAAAATGCTTGAAATAAACCACCTTACTTTCAGGGCATTTAATTCAAGAAACACAAAATGAGTTGCATAAGAGCACACATGAGCTTGTTTCGTTAAGCTCTTAACATTGGACTACTCAATCATAAACAAAGTTCCATTCAAATTGATCAAAATGTTCTTCACTAGGGGCGGACTTAAGGGAGTTCCGGGGGTTCACGGGAACAAAATAGGCTTTCCTCGATCATTTTGTGTGAATGTAAAATTCTTGACTTTTTTCAGTATCTGTAGTCACCTAGAAAATGGGTGCTCCAAATTTTGTAAAATTGATTAAGGTGTGGCGCTCCATGTAAAATTCTTTCAACTTTTTAATATAACATACTCAAAATTTTACTAGGGAGTAGTAAAAAGATACTACGTACTTTTAATGATAATCATGGAGACCTCATGGTTGGTGCGTTTGTGAAAATGATAATATGATAGCAAATTGAAAATGATTAAAGGCCCGTTTGGTTTGTAAAAAGATTTGAAATTGGATTTGGATTCTGTTTGTAATGAAAGAAAATGTGGTAAGAGAAAAAAAAAATATTTTATTAAAAACTTTATTTTAATAATTGATAAATGATTTATTAGAAAAAGAGTGTGGTAGTTTTATTTTTTAATAATTAATTTATGTATATATTGTGAGTGATATATAAATGTAGGGTCAATTATTTAACAAAAGACACCACATACCACATGAATCAATCTATCATTACCGAACCTACTTCGATTCCCAAAAATTTGAACCAAACATTTAATTTTGAAATGAAACCATTCCTTGAATCCAAAAGCTATAAACCAAACAAGCCCTAAATGCTTATTATTATATGGCTTAAGCCCATTTCTACTGCTTTTGTCTTGCTCTAAATATTTTAGGGATAATTTCATCTATATTCTTGCAAAACATCAACATTACGTCAATATCCTTGTAATTTTTAAAATTACGTCAATATCCTTCTAAACTCTTGAAATACCCATCTATATCCAAATACTTAATTTAATTGTAATCAAATTATTTATTTATTAAGACTAAGTCACATTACCTTTTTACCCCTATCACTTTAATTAAATTACTCTATCTTATATATATCGCATTCTTCCCCAGATTGGACCTTTCTTTTTTCATGTCTGTTGCACTATTTTATCCTATTAGGATTGCCTCTATCTAACTATCTTTTTCATTATAATAATTCAATTAGTGTGATATACGAGTAGTAATTAAACCTTTAATACACCAACGAAGAGGCAAAAAATTAAACATTAGAATACAATATATAAATTAAAAGAAAATTAGAAATAAATACTTAAAGACATCCTTCAACAATCTGGTATTAGAAGCTTACACATGAAACAAAGCACACTCATTATACACACAAAAAAAGAAATCAAAGTTGAATTTCAACCATCTACAAAAGTCGATTGAAGTCATCTATTCATCATGTTTAACCAATGTTTCTAGATCCCATATAGTGAAAAAGTAAACACAGATATTACAATCACTATACGACTAAAGCTCAATCGAAGGGGTAGTGGCCACTAGCCAGCGGGTTTGTTACTTCAGGTGAAGGCTTAAGGGTAATAAAGTAATTTTATCTATTTATTACTGTAATATTTAAATATTACTTTTATGTTTTATAATTGACTTTTTGTAATTAAATTATATATTTGGATATACATGAGTATTAAGGAGGTTTTTGAAGGATATTGATGTAATATTGAAGTTTTAGAAGGATATAGATGAAATTGTCCCAATATTTTATGCTAAATTGAGGTAGGAAGACATATATAATGGGATAGAGTGTAGTTCGTTTGGTAAGTTTACCGTGATATAGCCTAAACGTCTTTTCATTTTCTTTCTTTGTGTTGCTAACAACTCACTCCTTTTTCATATTCTTTATTGTTCTAAAATCACTTTAACGTTTAACTTAATCAAAAGCTATTGATTAAAAAACTCACTCATGCAAAAGGTGCCTTTCAAACTGATCTAGATGTTCAATGACATCCATGTGACTTTAAATTGAGGGCTTTGAGGCGACTTGAGTCTCGCTTGATTGCCTTGATTTCTAGCGAAGACAGAGTGACAACTTTGTCCAACGAGTTTATAACTCAATCAGTCACTAGGCACCAACGTACTCGATTCCACCATAATTATCCAAAATGGATAGATGTGTCACACTTATATATCATTATAAGGATGAAGGGTTACGATTCTTCGAAGGCTATGTAGGAGTGATCGGTGTATATACTCACTCAATACAACTAACCAATTTATTTAAGGAAGATAACAATGTAACTTACTTTTTTGTATGTTCTATCATATTGTTATTTTCCATCAGTTTAATTGGATTACTTTGTTCTTTCTCATTTTGGGTACTACTTGGCTAACTGACATAAGGTTGGCTTTTGCACCATCCTTTATTTGCAACAATCAGTTTTTGAACCGAAAATACGAAGTGGATACATCTTTGGGAGATCAAAAGAATTGTAAAAGTGATAAAAACAAAACAACAAACTCCGAGCTATATAGTATCTTGTTTAGAAGTACAATATGATTTGACCCATTCTAAATTTTCCTCATTAACTTCACGCACATGTTATTATTGAAGAAACACAAAACAAGTTGCATTATTGCCAATTTTTCCATGACCATCACCAAACAAAAAAAATATGAGAGTAAACCCATATGAAACCAGTCATAAAATTTCTACTCCATTGAAGATCGCCAAATCTTGCGTCGTCACTTAATAAATGTGTCTAAACTTTTACATCAAAAATAATACCAGTTGCTTTAAAATACGTACTAATGCTCTATAATAAACCAATAACTCGTACAGACTGTATTTAGTTAAAAGTTAGTTCAACCTTGTATCCCACATTGGCCAAACAAGTGAAATCTTCCTTGGATATACATACTAGAGTGCATGATGTTCATAATTGTGTTATGTTTCCAAATCTGTAATTCTTTGACGTTGTTATGCTCCGGCTGGGTATTGTTATTGTTGTTTTCTTTTAGTAAGCTAACCAAACGACCCCTTGTTCTGTTTAAGACTAGTTAGGGGTATCATAATGCACACAACATCCCTGGATCACCCTCTTAACGATCGGTGGATAAGATGGTATGATCCTGAAATGTGTGCTCGTTCAAGAATGATCATACCAGGCCTTTTTAGGGGGAGAAATGAGCTCGAGAAAAGATTAGAAGTTGCTCAAGGTGATGTGTAAAACCTTAATTCCCATAACCCACAAACCGGGTTTGGGCCTAATTATCCACTAATAAAATATTGTGCATGAAAGAGGGGTAGGGGGTCCATGTATGATAACATTTGTTGAAATGATTTGTGATTCTGTTCTTGTCTTGTTATAATAAACAAATGAAGGAGATGAATTAGTAAGGGTGCGTTTGGTTCACAGTTTGTTTTGAAAGGAATTGTAATCTGTCAAAGGAATTGTAATTTGAATGAATTGTAATTCAAAGAGTTGGAGTGTGTTGTAATTGTAATGTGTTGGAGTTGTAATTAATGTATTCTGTCATTGTGTTTGGTTGGATCTAAACGTAGAAATTCAAAAAAGATTAAAAAAAAAAAAAAAAAAAAAAAAAAAAAAAAAACTTTTATAATAATAATAATAATAATAATAATAATAATAATAATAATAGTTATTATTATTTAAATTTTTATTTTTTAATAATAAAATAATAATAATAATAATAAATATTATTATTATATAAATATTTAAATAATAATAATAAATATTATTATTATTATATAAATATCATTATTTTAATTTTTATATTAAATATTTATTATTATTATTATTATTATTATATAAATATTATTATAATAAAAATTTATTATTATTATAACAATAAATATTATTATATTATTATTATTATTATAGAAATATTATTATTTTAATATTTATATTAAATTATTATTATTATTATTATACTATTATTATTATTTTATTATTTATATATTATAATATATAAATATTATTATAATAAATATTTGTTATACTAGTAATAATAATAATAATAATAATAATAATAATAATAATAATAATAATAATAATAATTATAATAATAATAATAATAATAATAATAATAATAATAATAATAATTATTATTATTATTATTATTATTATTATTATTATTATTATTATTATTATTATTATTATTTTTCTGAATTAAAACGTAATTCAAAACTTTCCAACCAACATCCTATGTAATCTGAATTCCTTTATTTGATGTAATTGTAATGACTAAATTACAATTACAATGCAAACCAAACAACATACGTAATGTAATCTGAATTACAATCTCTTCATTTGTGAACCAAACAGACAACGTAATATAATCTGAATTACAATTACATCCAATTACGCCAGATTACGGCGAACCAAACGTCCCCTAAGTGGAAAGTTGGGTTGCTAGTAAGTCATATGTGAAATACGGCAATGGCCTCGGTTCAATTCTCAGCACAACAAATTTTCTACTTTTTATTAATTAAAAACACTGAAACGGCTTTACGGCTTGTTCATATGTTTCTCTTCATTCCGAAGTGTGACACATCATTTTAAAAAAAGTTTAAAGTTTTACTATCAACCAATCAAATAATGTTTGTTTTCCGTTTTATAATTTGTTTTGATTGGCTGTAATCTGGAAACATAAAGTACAAATACAAATACATAATTTGTTTTGAATTAACCCTTTTACCCAAATATATATATATATATATATATATATATATATATATATATATATATATATATATATATATATATATATATATATATATATATATATATATATCTTGGTGTTCTCTCTTTCTTTTTCGCATAAACATTTTGTTCGATCCCACATTCCCACGTCACACGCACCACACCGTCACACGTCACTGCACGCACCACCGCCATCTTTTCCTCCGGTTGACTTTTCATTTCGACATGCAAATTTACAGTTATAGTATTTATTAGTTGAGTATTTTCATTCGAAGTTATAGACATGTAGTTATTATATGGGCTAAGCTCATATGTAAAGTTTCTGCCTTGTTCTAAAAGTTTATACTCCCTCCGTCACATATTAATTGTCCTATTTTGACTTTTGCAGTTTTTCTTCTACAACTTTGACCTTAAATACTTCGTTTTGTGTTATATAATACTCGATAAAAATTATACCAAAGAAAAATATATTGAAAACACAATTTATTCATATATTTTGCATCAAGTATTATATAACACAAAAAGATATAGTTAAGGTCAAAGTTAGGAAAGAAAGAATTTGAAAAGTCAAACAGGACAATTATTATGAGACAGAGAGAGTAATAAATAGATGAAATAAGAGATATGTCATGTGTGTATAGGGAGTCTGTTGGTAAGTGTATTGTAGTTGACCTTGAAGTAGGGGTGTTCACGGTTCGGTTAATTAACCGAATAAACCGAAAACCGAACCGAACCGAACCGAAATAAAACCGAACCGAACATATAACCGAACCGAACTTGTTAAAACCGAACCGAACCGAATTAAAAATTCGGTTTTCGGTTTGGATATGGGTTTAGCTATCTGAACCGAAAACCGAACCGAAAACCGAATTTATATAAATATATATATTTTTTATATATTTATATTATTTTAAATATAAAAAATATCCATTAAAATTTTATACTAATATAAAAAAACACTTTTTTATGCTTGAAATATTTTTTTTTGCCAAAAATATATATAATTAAATTCAAAAAAAATATAAATAGTGTAATTTAAGTAAAAAGTTCGGTTTTCGGTTTTGACCCATAACCGAACCGAACTTCGGTTCGGTTCTCGGTTCGGTTCGGTTATATATATTTTCGGTTCGGTTCGGTTTTCGGTTATGACCCAAAAATTTTTTTTAACCGACCAACCCGAACCGAATAAACCGATTAACCGATAACCGAACCGATGAACACCCCTACCTTGAAGGTCTATTGAATTCAAATACTCAATATCCCTCCTACCACTTTTTTGATTTCGGCCTGTAGCTATTAGTAAGGCTAACTGGCTAAGCTTATTGGGATTAAAATGGGCCAATGATCTTTTGAGAAATTGCTTTTGTATATTTTCGTCTTGTTATGGAAACTCGAATATAAATATATGTAGCAATATATGAAATCTGTGAGGAACAAGAGTCGCTTGTTAAGTGAATTATTATCCAATCGCAAGGTCTATAGTTCAAATCCCAAGTTTGCTATTTCTTCTTTTTATTTTTCGTAAACATCATTTGTTTTAACATCTGATTATTTTGTCTAGAAAAAATCAAAACTAAAATTTTCAAATGATACAAAACATGTTTTTGGTGCTAATAAATTCTTTAAGAGAAACAAAATAAATTGATAAACGTTATTTTATTATCAAATGCAAAGTAATCTAAAATTGTTGAAAATTTCATATAGGACAAGTTAAAAAAAAATAAATAAATAAATAAAATCAACAATCACACAAAACACACCAAGGTTCGTCTAAAGTTTTGACAATTAAATAATTTCCCCGACTTTCACGCTTATACTCGTCACTTTTGTTTGTGTTTTATACTTTTGTTTGTTATTTTTGCTAACAGTTTCAACTTACGAGCCTGTAATACTTAACCAGTGTTCTAAAAGGCTCGCCAAGGCGCGAGGCGTGGCCTCGACGCCACGAAATGGACCAAGGCGTGAGGTCTAGGCGTCGTGTGAAAAGGTGTGGAGTAAGGCGTGAAAAGGCGTGCAAAGGCGCGCCTTTTTGGTAAGGCGTGGCGCCATTTTTAGAAGCATTTAGGGATTTAGGATTTGGGCTTGAATTTCAAGTATTTGGGTTATTTCTTTCTTGAGCCTCGTAATTTCAAAACTTAATTCCTACTTGGGTCTTGTATTTGGGCCTGGCTATTTGGGATTTGGGCTTTAGTATTTGAAATTGCTCTTATAAAATGATATAAAATTATAAATACGTAAATTTATAAATATTTTGTTGTCGCCTTAAGCACGCCTTAAGAAACGCCAAGGCTTCGCAAAGGCGCGTAAGGCTTGAGGCGTGGTTGTGCTGCCACGTCACGCCTCACGCCTTTTAGAACATTGTACTTAACTAGGCTAAGCCCATGTGTAAAATATTGTCTATAAAAAAAAGGATGTTCTTGTCTTGTTATATAAAAAGTAGATGAAGGACATAAATTGATATGTGGAATGTGGGGTTGCTGGCAAGTAATTGGTTATTTACATCAAAATGGCCTCGGTTCAATTCTCAGCTATGCTCATTTTCCATTTTTTTAAAATTAAAATCACAAAACCGGCTCAATGGCTAAAACGGTGATATATCTACTACAAAATACTTTGTGACTTGCGGTAAATACGTATAGTTTTTTACCTGCCACAATGCTAAGTGTTTAGGTCTTCATTAATATACATCTTACGTAATACATCTTAGCATGACAACCAATTAAAATTGGATATTCTACATCACTTTTTAAACTTATCTACTTTTTTTTTTTTTTTTTTTTTTTTTTTTTTTTTTTTTTTTTTTAACAATCTCACAATGTACAACACACAAACTATCTCACATGTTGTAAGAAGGACTTGAACCCACAACCATTTTGGTTGAGGAGCTTCTCACACAACTAAAGAGATACCATTGGAACACAAGCCGGAACCATTTGGTAAAATTTAAGTTTGCTCTGTTTTAGCGACTGAAACATAATTTGATTGTCCAAATATAACTTTTACTTCTTCAAGCTTCTTTGTGTTTCCGGTCACGAATGTTACTGTAGGTAAGTTCACTAATCCGCCACTCACCACCACACACGCCATCACCATTTTCGACGTGATTACGTTAATGTTTAGAATTTTTTCGAAATAGTGTTAATATTTGAAAAAAATATCGATTTTTTCTAAAGTCATCTTAAATGCACCCGGTCCATCGAAATGTGTTTCTAGTATTAATGTTCAAATTTTTTTGTGCACCCGGTCATATTTGGTCATGGCTCCGTCCTCTATCTATTATATATATGAGCTTTTGAAGTTTTTTCAAAAATGTAGTTTGTTACAAACTACATTTTACTTTCGTATAAAACTTTTGTTAGATATATAACATATGCCTTGGTAATATGTGTGTTTGTGAAATCGATAATGTGCAAATAATTGTACGTGTAACTGACTCGCATTAAATTAAACTTGATCTCTAAAATACATGATTTACCAAAAAAAATTATTTCAAGGTACCTGCCGTTGCAACGTGCGGGTACATTGCTAGTTTTTTTGTTTTTTTTGTTTTTGTTTTTTTTTTTTTTTTTTTGAACGACAACTTTTAAAAGCTAGCAAGGAGCTAGAAAGAACATTACAAGGAAATTAAATAATTACCCTGCTAGTACTAACAAAAAAGAACGAACAACACTCTATATTTTATCCCACATAGATTCTTGTTTATATACTATAGTAAATGAGCTTCATGCATGTCTAGAATATTACCATGTTTTCAATCACATGGTTATGGATGAAGTTGATTATGAAAGTAAAAAAAATCAAACTTCGTTAATGAACATGCTTTTGGAAAACATCTATAAATGCTTGACGTTTTTTGTATTTGTTCTCTTATTAAAATGGCTACTCCAAACTAGACTTTAATACATTTTTTTTAACTTATACTTTAATACATATGGACTAGATAAAATCTACTCTATATGAAATATTACTCTAGAGTTGTACTTAACTTATGATATATACATAGGACAAACAATTTTCATAAACTATAACAAAATTTAACTAAAATTGACATAAAGACCGAGTGATTTGCTCAAGAAACACAAAACGAGCTGTGCATTATCGACAATTTTTTTCTCAAACATGACCAAACATAAAAGAACGAAAATAATAGAGTAAGCCCCGCATGAAATCACTCAAATTACGTAGTCCCATAATAAGTACCATTTTTAACTTTGGTCCAAGAACGTCAAATGATTGCTCGAATATAGATATACATCCACTTGTGTTAGAAACAAGATTTATTTCAATGTTTTTTGCTTCCTTTTTTGAAAAGAGAATATCATAAGCTTAAACGAACACCCCTTAAGTTTACATCCCACATCAGTTAAGGAAATGAAAATTTTCTATTTATATACTATAGAGAATGAGGATCACACATGTCTAGAATATTACTATGTTTTGGGATGCATGTGTTTATGAAGTTGATTATTAAACTAAAGATTTCAAACTTTATAAAATCTTTCGTCTCAAAATAATTATAAAATTCTTTGGCTTTTTAGTATCTTTTGTCACTTATAAAATAGTAATCTAAATTTTATTATTTACAAAGATTGACCATATGTTTATAAAACCAGATATTTAGTAGTAATCTTTTTATCTATCTTTTTAATAAAATAAAACCGTAACTATACCGGCCATCATTCTCAATTTTAACTATTGGCTAGAGATTTTTTATAGGGTTAATTATTGGAAAATGTATCAAACTTGTCATTTGTTGTTAGTGTTTGTACTTATTTTTTTTCCTTATTGTGTATACTTAATTATTGTGTATATTTTGTATCTATTAAATCTTAACTACTTATAATGTAGATTTAGTCAAAGGGGAAAAGTGGAAAACTGAATTTTCAGTCAATCCCCATTTTGCCCTTCTATATTAAAAGGGTGAGAGAAAATGGATTGTGTAATTAATGTTCTTATTAAAACACCCCATAACTTAAAATTATAATAATTTATTCATATGGTACAACCAATTAAAAGCATCTATATCAAATTAAAAACAATCAATTAAAACACCCCTTACTAAAAAAGTACAATAAAATTTTCACAATATATAATTTAAACAAGCTACAACATAACATAAAATATAAAATAATTAAACACACTAATTAATCTTATTTTTAAAACACCCTAAAATGAAAAGTATATGTTATTATACACATTATACAAATAAATAAAACACACAAAACTTTATACAAGCTAACAAGTTGATGTTGCATATAGTTTTGAAAACTGGACCGGACCAACGGGTTCAACTGGGAAAAACATATAGTTTCGAAAACTGGACACGACGGGTTCAGTTATTAAAAGCATGACTCGGTTTAAATCGACCTATTTTTCGATCGAAACAGTTCAACCGGGTTTCAAAACATTATGTTAACATGAGCTTAAGTATCAAAGTCAATAAGTCAACAAAGTCAATAAGTGAACACATTTAATCTCTAACTCTTCAAACTTTTATTAGAGGTGGCAAAACGGGCGGGCACGGGCACGGGTTAAAACGGGCACGAGCTAAACGGACAAATTATAAATCGGGCTAAACGGGCACGGGCTAAAACAAGCAAATTATAATTCAACTATTAAAAACATTCGGAACAGTCCTAAAAACCCCTTTAATTTATCTTGTAAAAAAAGATCAAGCATCTAAGTCTTAACTATATTTAATTATTTTTTCTTAAAAAACAAAAAAATAGAGTATTAAATGAATAAAAATGCAACTAATTAAATATATCTATCAATTAATTAGAGTATTAAATAATTATGCATAAAATAGTTAATAAATGAGATAAATTAAAATTAAAATAGTTGGAATGTTTTATAGTTACCAGTGACAAGTGAATTGGTCGGGAAAAAAATGAGAGTAATTGCTTGAAAGTTGAATTATGTGATTCGAAAGCCCATCTAATAATATTTGTTTTTATCTTTTGCCTGTAAGAGCCATCAAATAAATGCAAGGGGGCAAAAAACGCCCAAAACTTTTAAAAAAGTGTCAAAAATCGCCCAAAAGTTACAAATTGGGCAAGATTTGCCACCCCTAACTTTTATTATTTTTCATTTATAACCCATAAACTTTCTTTTATCACTAAACGATCTGTCGTTATAATATCCCGTTGCTATGCACGGGTATTCCTCTAGTCATCTAAAATGATCATTTTACTTTTCAAAATTTGAAAAAGTAAGGGTAAAATAGTCACAAAATACACACAATAATCAAAATTTGATAGTTCAGTATATCTATACTACTATATAATGCATCTAATTACAAACTTAACTCCTTACCAAAAATTAGATAAGGAGCTTCAATTATGAGGTGACATATGTCACTTCTCAACTAACTCCAAGCCTAACTCGTAACCAAAAATTAAGATAAGGAGCTCAAATCATTAGATAACATTTGTCACTTCTTAACTTAAAATTCATCTTTATTTTCAAATTAAAATATATTTTTATCTATTTTTTTATGATCTAATTTCACCATATTTTTTTAAAAATTTTGTGCTTTTTAATTCAACATCCATTTTGATATATTTTTATGAATTTTTAGTTTTTACATTTTTAGCGGGTTTATTTTTATTAATTCAAATTTTTACCACTTTAACCTTTATTTCAATCAATACAATCTTCATTCGACAAAATCATATACTTTTGGTGGGAGTGTTTGACGGGTAAGATATTGCGAGGGTCTTTCTATATGCGGGAATAATAATGTCACGGGAAAGCAACGGGAAACCCAAGAAAATAAATACAACTAACATATACATTTGCAGTGTTGTGAAACGAATTCATTAAGCGGGCAGGGAATTGCGGAGAAAGTTGGGATATCAATTCGTTTACTATATTATAATGTAACCATATTTATCACCGCCGTTGTGCGCGGGTATCCAACAAGTACTATAAGAAAAATAAAAATTAAGTACATACAATAATAAAAAGTGACAAATATGCTACATTTTCAAGCAATTAACTCTTTTTTATAATATGTCACGAATGTTCAATAGAAACATTTCACTAATCCACGTGAACTTACCTAACCCAACCATACGTGTAGTTCAATGCCATATTGATTATGCAGTTAAATGTTACGAAAATGAATGAATGAAGGTGTGGCTCTCTGATTAAGTTCTTTTGGATTCTTGAACCAAATTATCCTTAAATTTGCATTAATCGAAAGACAAAGTGATATAGACACGTGCAAATATATTTTTTTAATCTTATGTGTTGAATGCATGCCCACCCTCGATCAGCAATGCGGAATGTTCCTAGAGGCCAACTCGTTAGCCACACAAGAAAGAGCAACAATTTAAGTTATTCTATTTTCCTTTTAAGAACTGGATTTTTGAATGTTGCACAATGTATTTTAATTGGCGAACCCAGCAGTCCAATGATCGTGTGAAAATGGTAAAAGAAGCTAAACAATCTCATATACAGTCTTTACGACAAACTAAGTTGTGTCTCCATTTAAGGGCACGTATGGCTTAGTACTTTAGGCTTCTAAGTTGAAAAGCTCACTCATCTGCATATGTCAACCATGTGACTAACAAATGAGTCAACTAGGGTGATTCGAGATTCGAGCCGACCCTCTTGGTTGCCTATATTTTTAGAGAAGATATCAAAAGACAGCTTCGTCCTATACTCCTTCCAATTTAACACTCAATCAATCATAAGTATGATTGGAAGTTATGAGTTTGCTATTATTATATGGGGCTATGGGCTAAGACTATTTATACAAAGTTTGTGTCTGTGAAAATTTATGTTTAAGGAGTCAACTAGGTGGGGTGGTCGGCTCGTAAAGTGAAGCATGCCTTACTTGGGCGGTTTACGGTTCGATTCTCAGCCTTCTACTTCACCATTGCTTTTTATTTTTAAACATCTTACAACATTTTTTATTTGTTTAAATCTTTTTTCACAAACAAATCGATGACTCGACTGTGAACCGAACCCGAACAACCCCACACCCGACTAATACCCCTAGTGACATATTTCTTTTGAATTAAAAAAAAAATAAATAAATAAAATACAACAAAAACAATAAGAAAAAAAAAAGTTTATAAATTTTTTTTCAAGTAAATAATAGTTCCTCACTTTTTGGAGGCATTCTAATTCTCCTCATTTTGACAATTCGTTTTTGAGATATCAAACATAATATTTGAAGGAAATTTAAATGCAAATGACATGAAATGCCCTCAATATACCACAACCAAACGCGCCCTCGCTTATTTTTATTAGAAATATTTCATATATGCGTTCTTGTCATTGCACATCGAAAAAGGAAACAAAAGTCCAAACTGATAATGGATCATGATGTACGCATAAAACATGATCATCTCAAAAATCAATAAAACAAACAAAAAGGAACTCATTTTCTAATATGAACCGATGAACTTTATTTGGTAGCCAGAGGTTTCGTGGGTGAATCTAGATGTTTTTTTATTATTGTTATATCTTATGGATTAATAAGTAAAATAATAATAACAATAATAAGAGTCAATTGCAAAATGCATTATTGTTACAAGCAAAAAGACGAAAATACTTTTTATGTTAGAACTACGTGAGCAAAAAATAAGGGGCCGTTTGGTTTGTAGATGGGTTTAGGATTTGGATTTGGATTAGGATTATAACTTGGATTTAGATTTGGATTAGGAGAGAGAAATTATATTTATATAATATTTTTTGTAAAAGTAATTTTTGTTTGGTGTATAAATAAAATGTTTAAATTTAAAGATTTAATAATTTTTATGTAAAAAATGAAATAAAAAAAAAACAATGAGTAGCTGATAAAATATTTGACCCCACAATTTTAGAAAAGTTAAACAAATCCTTGTCCTTTAGTTGGGATTTCTACAAACTTCATATCTAGTAACTATCCCTAATTGTGGGGCCTACAAAAGTAAACCAAACAACAAAAATTGGCATGGTTCCCAAATCCAAACCTCACTCCCTAAAACCAAACGGACCTTAAGAGATTTTTTTTGCATTGTTTATTAATAAGGGTGTATATAGTCCAACGTTTGCTCACAGGGATGAATATGACCTAAGTTAGCTGGTAGAGATGTAAATTCTGAAATTTGGCAAAACACATAGGGATAATCGATTGTAAATCTTTATCCAAATTGTCACTTTTTATTATGTTGTATACAAAATAATAATAATAATAATAATAATAAATAAATAAATAAAATAAAAAATAAAAATGTAGACTTCTATAATCTATATAAAAACAAAATGGTCAATGTGAAAAAGTGAAAAAGTTAATCTGTGAAATGTTGAAAAATTTATATTAGGTAAGAAAAAACTTAAAACATCACAATAAAAGAAATGTTAAAACTAAATTAGGAAATGTTGAAACATATGTTTTAAAAAGAAACTATTAATACACTGGGTTGACTTGGGACGCTTCAAAGCCGGCGGGTTGACCTGAGACGCTTCAAACCCGGCGGGTTGAATCGGTTTAATTTGACCCGTTTTTTGACCCAACCCGTCGGGTTGAACCGGTTTAAATTGACCCGTTTTTTTGACTAGAACAATTGAACCAACTGGGTCGAACCGGGTTTTAAAACATTATGTCTAATCCTCAAATCTTAAAACTTTTATTATTTTTCGTTTATAACTCATAAACTATTTTTTATCACTAAAACTATTTGTAACTATAAAATATTGTTATTTACGGTATCGTCTAGTAAGTAATAAGTGAGTTAAGCTGACTTGGCCCTAGCCCCTAGTTGACCCGTTCCATTTTAAAAATACCCATTATATTTACAAGTAGTGCCAAACACCCTTTTATCTCACCTTCATTACATCACCCCAGCAGCACCGCCACTTTCCCTACCCCTTTGAATCAAAATAAAATCCATACAAAAACGTGATGGCTGTTGTGGTGGTTCTTGACGGTTATGGTTGCGGCTGTCATTTGGGTTTTCGGTGGCGGCTCTTTGTCGTTGTGGTATGACTAGAGATGATGGTAAATTTTAACTAAAACAAGGTTGCCAGGTGCTAAAAATTGGTTAGTTTTATGATAATTGCCTCGGATGAATGTGATGATCTTCTGGCTGGTTTGATTATGTGTCAAAATTTGAACATTGTGGTCATAAAGTAAGTCCAGTATAGAGTTGTTTCATACAACTGTTTGTCCGGAATAAAGTTGGTTGGTTGGAGAATGAAACTGATTTTTTTTTTAGCTGGCAAGTTATAACAGGCATAGGATGATGAACAGGTGCCATGTCACCATTTTCCGTAATCTTACATACAACATGAGGTTTAGAGTGCTCGGTACAATGGCGGATGGCTCAAGCCATGAGTTTTGGTGCCACACTATGGCGTGAGAAACCACATCGGAAGTGGGCTGGTGGGTCTTGGCGCCGTGGCCACCAGCTCACGCCAAAAGCTATTTCTTTTTTTCATTTTTTTAGTGGGGCACTGTTTTTACTTATGACATCATTTTTACTTCACGGCACCATTTGTTTTTATTGAGAAAGAGTGTTTTGGTGCTATATGCCAAAGTTGTGTCATGGACAAAAAGTGCTGAGGTGGCAGCACCTCATGACACTAACACCAACTCACGGCACTAAGTGTACGTAACTCTCTTAGCAATACAACTATATTTGTTAAGAAAAAAAAATGATACACAACATAATAAAAAGTAACAACTTAAATATGTTACAATTAATTATTCAAAACACATATATGTATTTTGGAGTTTACCATCTTATTAATTTCATTTGGTTTAACTTAAACATAAAAGTCAAGATCTATGACAACTCGCAATTACTTATTGCTTCTAAGCTTGTGGTCGATGGTCTATACGCTATCTTTGTGAACTGTTGTTTGTTTTTCTTTATTTTTATTGATTAATAGTAGGTAGTGATTTTTGTGAAATAAAAATTACTTCTCAAAATACTCTGAATCGGCTCGATAAAAGCTTGAAACGAGCCGAGCCTTAACAAGCTCAAGATTTACATAAAGCTTGTTTAATAAACGAGCTTGATTAAAGTCGCGAGGCTAAACGGACTTTTACTTTTTTAGTAATATACTACGGAGTACTAAGTTTCTAAGATAATTAAGCATTAAAATTATATCTTAGTAAACAAACCAAGCTCAAGCTTCTCTAATATTAAACGAGCCGAGCTCGGCTCAGCTACTTACCCCATATCTTTTTTCAATTGGATTGATGAGGGTAATAATGATGAGAGAGAGAGAAAAAAAAAAAATAAAAATAAAAACTTTGTTTATTCTTTTACTAAAGTTTGAGTACATATGGACATATGGTACTGTTTATAGTCAATAAAGCACATTCAATGATTGCTTCATTTCATACTTCTGATATTTTCAACCGACTTGTTTTTGTTCAGTAAACATTTGATCCTTGAGAGCTGGGCATCTTTGAAATCTGTATAAGGTATTTTTAACATATTTGGCATATATCTTCTACATAAGTTACTAATTGCATATCCCATATCTTTACTTTTCTTAGTTTACGAGTTATGTAACACTCTTTGATATGTACTAATCTAAGGAGAAATAGATCTGTTTATTTATAGTCTTTTTATAGATCAAGTTGGTGGTATTGCTTATTTATTTTTAGTTAAACTAAACAAGTTTTTGATATGCATGCTTATTTAAGGTAAATTGGTTTGAATGAACTTTTGAAACAAATTGTTATTTTCATAACCCGAGTGCTTGCTTATTTTTAAGTACTTGTTTATAAGCAGAAAATATGTACCCCCAATATCCAAAATTATGAATACTGTAATAAGATTCTCATCCCTTTTGTTGGTAGTTCAGGCGTGTTTCGATCACAACAAACCAACCATGTGAACTAACCCGGTTACCCGTTAACCAAGCACGGTTACTTTGTTTATCTAAATAAGTTGGCGCGTCAACCCGAAACCTGTTTAGACCCAAGCGTAACCTGTTTATTTTCATATCGTTTCGACAATTGCCACCCCTAGCTTTGTTTACATGATTTCTTATGTCTCAGGAAAATGGATGTTGCTACTACAATCGTTGGTCCTATTGTGACTGTTTTGACAGGTCATATTAAGCAAAAGCTGGGATATCTCACTTCATACACTGAACATGTTGAGCACATGAAAAACAGAATGCTGTTTTTGGAAGATCGAAGTGCTGATATCGAACGCCGCAAGAGACAAAGCAGTACTACCAATCGAATGATACCTACTCATGTACCACGGTGGTTGGAAGATGTTAAAAAGATCAAGGAAGATGTTGATAACATTCCAAGCAACAACATTGGTTGCTTTAATGTTAAAAAGAAGTTTCTAGCAGGAAGAAATGCATTAAGGCTTACCAAGGTTATCGAACGTCTTATTAAAGATGGTTCTGACATCATCTCTTCTGACACCATCTGGCGTGAAGCTGAAGGATGTCTTGGCAGAGTCGATTCCAAAAACCTGGCATCAACATCAACATCAGGCGTAAGTGTGTTCAACTCAAGAGTAAAGACATTCAATGATGCATTGAAACTCCTTCAACAAGATGATGATGATACAGCTCGAGTGATAGCCTTGTGTGGAATGGGTGGTGTGGGGAAAACCACGCTGATGAAACAACTGAAAGAGGCTGCACATGATAACAAGATGTTTAATTGGATCGTGGATGTACCTATTGGGAAAAGTTCCAACTTGTTTAAAATTCAGAAGGTCATAGCAGCACACACAGGCAAATCTCTAACCGAAACTGATGAAACGCTAATGGCTACTTATCTTTCTAAAAGATTCAGAGAGTTTTCAGAGCGTAAAGAAAAGAGTCTGGTTATTTTGGACGATGTGTGGGAGAAGATTAAACTCGAAGATATCGGATTAGCGGGTCCTTTGCCAAATGGGGTTAAGTTGTTGCTCACATCACGGGATGTAAAAGTTTGCCGACAGATTGCAGTTGATGCTGATTCTGTTCTTGAAGTAGTTAGAGTTGATGTCTTGGAGGAAGGGGAAGCACGGGATTTCTTTTCTCGAATCGCAGGAGTTTCAGCGGAATGTGATCATGATCTCTATAAAATAGGATGTGGTATTGTCAAAAAATGTGGTTGTTTGCCCCTTGCCATCAAACTCATTGCCGCAACGCTTAACAATCAAAATGAATTTGTATGGAGACGTACACTCAAGTGTCTGAAGAATAATGATCTTGATAAGAACGTACAAGAAATTATTGAGATAAGCTACAATAATTTAAAAGAAGAGGATAAAGCGATTTTTCTGCTTTGTGGCTTGTTCCCCGAGGACTCTAATATTGCCATAGAAGATCTCACAAGATATGCATGGGGATTAAAACTTTTAAACAAAGTTTATACTATGGAAGATGCTAGAGACAGCACACAAACGAGTGTTAGCAACCTCAAAAATGCATATTTGTTAATGGATGGTGATAGGCATCACACTGAGTGTGTGAAATTGCATGATCTTGTGCTTGCTTTTGTGGTAGGTACTGTTTCTAAAGGTGGCAAGGATGGATGTTGGATCATTCACCATGATGATTTCTCAAAGTGGAGTGACGCTGATAATAAGAGCAAGGCTTGCAAGCAAATTTCGTTAGCATGTAAGGGTATGTCTAAGTTTCCTAGTGACTTCAGGTTTCCAAACCTTTCACTTTTGAAACTTATGCACGGAGATGAGTCGCTAAGGGCTCCTCAAGACTTTTATGCAATAATGGAAAAGCTTCAAGTTATAGCATTGAGAGAATGGAGTATCCATTCGTTCCCACATCTATTCAGTTCTCCGCCAACCTTCGAACTCTTTGTCTCTATGAATGCTCATTGATGTTTGATCTAAATTGTATAGGAAATCTTTTGAATCTGGAAGTGCTTAGCTTTGCTAATTCTGGCATTACAATCCTACCTTCCACATTCGGAAATTTGAAGAGGCTAAGAGTACTCGATGTCACAGGTTGTTACAAACTTGTTATAGATGACGGTGTCTTGAAAAGCTTAGTGAAACTTGAAGAGCTTTATATGAGAAGTAATTATAGACGTGCACTCTGCTTCACAGACAACAACTGTAGTGAACTTGCAGAGCGTTCAGAGAATCTTTGTGCATTAGAATTTGAATTTATTTGTAACATTGCTCATATGAAGAACATGTCTTACGAGAGACTTAAAAGATTCAAGCTCTCAGTGGGATGTTATTTTACAGAAGTCCTTCACTGGCCGCGCAGATATCAAGGTGAAACGCGCTCATATGAAAACAGCTTGAAGCTGATCACCAACAGAGAAAAACTATTACAATCTAAAATCAACAAGCTGTTTAAGATCACGGATGCGCTTTATCTACAAGTAAATGATATGAAGTCCCTTGAAGATGTTGACATGGAATCCCCGCATCAACATCCTCCTCGAAACTCTTCGTTTTACAATTTGAGGCTACTTGTAGTTTCAGAATCTGTAAAGTTGAAATACCTTTTCACCATGAATGTTGCAACAAGTTTGTCAAAGCTTGAGTATCTGGATATTTCCGGATGCCCTTTAATGGAAGCAGTCATACATACCGAGAATGATGGATCAAATATAATTAAGTTTTCCCACTTAAAGTATCTCAGCTTGGTTAGGCTGCCAGAGTTATTGCATTTCTGCAATAAGGTTAATGTAATTGAGCTGCCACGTCTCATGGAGTTGCAACTTGAAGGCCTTCCAAAAATTACAAGCATTTATCCCGATATTGCAACATCTTTTGTGTCGAGTAATATATCCCCCACGCAATCTTTCTTGAACGAAGAGGTAAGTATATGCTTTGTATTAATATACTTACATTAACAATCTTTTCAACTAAAAGTGTTTTAATAACAGGCGGGTATCTATTGAATAAAAAAATCTTAAATAATTTGCAGGATGCGACTCCAAAGCTGGAGAAGTTGTTTGTTTCTGATATGGAGAATTTGAAGGAGATATGGCCTCCTCAGTTTAGTATTTGTAATCTTTGCCCATTGAGAGAGCTTACCGTCGAGGGTTGTGGTTCCATTCAAGTCTTGTTCAACATGGATTTTGGTGAAATCGAGCAACTTAGCAGCTTGAGAAGCATTAAAGTGAAGAGATGTGATAGTCTTGTGAAGCTTTTTTCATGCAATCCATTTCCATTCCTGAATAATCTACAAGTGCTTAACGTCTTTAGATGTGGTTCCATTCAAGTGTTATTTAACACTGACTTGGGACGTGCTGGTAAAAGTGAAGAACAAGTTTGTAGCAACAGTTTGAGAAGCATTGCAGTGGAAAAGTGTGATAGTCTTGTGAATCTTCTCCCAAGCAATCCAATGCCATTATTCAATAACCTAGAACGGCTTCAAGTTATAAGTTGTGCTTCCATTGAAGTGATATTCGACATCGACATGGGATGTGTCTGTGAAATGGATAAAGTTAGCAGCAGCAGGTTGAGAAGCATTCGTTTGTGGCATTTAGGGAGCGTAGAGAGGTGTGGAGGATAAAAGATCCTGGAAATAACTTGATTCATGGATTTGAAGATGTTGAAAGCATACGTATTGAAGATTGTGAGAGGTTTGAAAATTTAATCACACCTGCCACCAATATTGATTTGAGAGCACTCAAAGAAGTTGAATTGGTTGAGTGTAACCAAGATCAAGAGGTACGGCTCTTAACATATACTATGTTTAAAACTAAAAATTTGTTGCAGTTATATATATGCATATTTTCTCAATGGAAATTATTACTAAATATATCTTTTGTGGTTCTCATATGCAGATTAATGCTATGTCTATACTCGGGGAAGACTCAAATGATGAGATTTCTAAAATTGCATTCCCATCATATCTATTACCCACTTTCCATAACCTTCATGAACTTGTTTTGTGGGACTACAAAGCTGTGGAGGTGGTCTTTGAGATAACGTCTCCAAGTAGTAGAGAATCACCTCACAATACTCAACAACCACCAATACTCCCCTATCTTGAAGAATTACGGTTAGAGTATATGGGGAGGATGAGTCATGTGTGGAAGTGCGATTGGAATGAAGTCTTAATTCTTCAAAAACCACATTCACGGTCCTCATTCCATAACCTCACAACCATAACAATGGAAAGCTGCAATAGCATCAAGTACTTGTTTTCACTTCTCATGGCGAAACTTCTTTCCAACTTAAAGAAAATTCATATAAAGTCTTGTGATGCTATTGAAGAGGTTGTTTCAAACAGAGATAATGAAGATACCTCTTTATATTCCCACATAAACACCAGTCTCTTCCCTCATTTAGACATTCTTGAGCTTGAAAAACTCACAAGTTTCAAGTGTATTGGTGGTGGTGCCAATGGTATATCTAGTGACATTCATGACCAACTTAAGGTATGTTTCCTATATATTTAGTGCCTAAAATAAAGGTTGGTTAATTTTGTTAATATTATTAGCTATGTTGATAATATAATCAAATTCTCGATTTTTTTCCAGTTATCTGAAGCTTCTTGGTCCTTATGCCAATACACTAGAGAGATAAGTATAGAAGATTGTGATTCATTGTCAAGTGTGATTCCATGGTATGCTGTAGGACAAATGCAAAAGCTTCAGGTGCTGAAAATTACAAATTGCAAATCAATGACAGAGGTGTTTGAAACTCAAGAGATCAACAAGAAGAATGGTACTGATACTGGAAAGTCACTTCTAAGGCTAGAATATATTATGATGCTCAAACTTCCAAAACTGAAGATCTTGAAAATTCAAGGGTGCAACCTTTTGAAACATATATTCACATTTTCCACTCTTGAAAGCCTCACGGAACTCGAAGAGTTAGAGATAGAGGATTGCGAGGCAATGGAAGTCATTGTTAAGAAAACTAATAGAGAGCAAACAACGGCATCTGATGTGGTGGTCTTTCCTCATTTAAAATCCCTTTCACTAGTCGATCTACCAAACTTTGTGGGTTTCTTCTTGGGGACGAATGAATTCATATGGCCAGCATTGGAAAAGGTTGTGATCGTTGAATGCCCACAAATAACGGTGTTCACTTACGGTCGGTCAACAGCTCCAAAGCTTAACTTCATAAATTCAAGCTTAGGCAAACATAGTGTTGAATGTGGACTTAACTTTCGTGTGACCACCACCTCGCATCAGGTATTCTTTTCTAGACTCAGGCCTTGTATAACTTAATATTTGAAACAGTGCATAAACTTTTAGTATTAGACTCAATTAACCTTATTAATAATTGTATTCTTCATCAAAATTACAGTGTGATTATTGGATCGAAAGTAATACGATTAGAAAATATCAACGGTTGTACAATCATGTAAAGCCTTTTGGCTTATTTTACTCGCATATGAAGGTTTTTTTTATCATTGAACCAACTTATATGTTCAATTATCTCGGACATAAGCTTGTGTGTGTGTGTGGTTTTTTTTCACCTTGTAGGCCAGATTACCGACTTATGAAAGTACAAGCTCATACCGCCCTACTACTATGGAACGGTTGCCTTGGTCTTATCATAATTTGATCAAAGCGGATATGAATAATAACCCCTGTGGTGGACAGACTCTTTTTTCATCCGATGAGGTGTCACAACTGCAAAAGCTTGAAACTGTCCATTATAGTGGATGTCGGGACATTGAGCAGATATTTGATTCACAAATTGTTGCTGAAATTCCAAACTTGAGACAAGTGGACTTGCAGTGGTTAGGTATCAAGTATATATGGAACAACAAGCAGGGGACAGTATTAAAGTTTCCAAACCTAACACGACTCTCTATTTTTAAATGTGATAGTTTAGAATATGTATTTACATGTTCGATGGTTGGCAGTCTATTGCAACTCCAGGAACTACATATACATGGGTGCAATAGGATGAAGGTAATTGTGAAGGGAGAAGAAGAAGAATGTGATGCCATAGTGAAGGCTACTGTGGAGTTTCCTTGTCTAAAGTCCTTAAAACTTGAATATCTTTCAAGTCTCACGGGATTTTGCTTAGGAAAGGAAGCTTTTGAATTTCCATCACTGGATACCTTGCAAATTAAAAGGTGTCGAGAAATGGCGGTTTTCACCAAGGGAGATTTGTCTGCTCCAAAGCTATATGCAATTAGTACAGAGGATGGGAAGTATAATATACACAACAGGCTGAACTCCATTATAAAAAACTTTACCCTTTGGTAAAAGGTGAAAATATGTCTTACCATAAGAAAGTGGGACTAAATCTGTAACGCTGATTCAGAACCAACTCAATTCGCCTGCAGAATCAGGATCTCAGGCACCGGATTGTACTCTGCCAGTTACGGATGATGTTCTCTCAAACACGGATAAAAGGTAATTAGGAATTTTCAAAATTTATGACAACTTCACAGTAATTGATGATAGAGATCAAATTGTAATTTTACTTGAGTTATAATTATGTGGGCAATATCACTTTGAACTATAGTAATTTCCCCCTAAATTTTTGTATCGTCATGAACCAAAATTAATTAGGCATCGTAACTTCTTCCTGACGGTTACCTTTTTTCATCTCTCATATTACAAAATGTGTGCTTTTGCAGGAACTTCAGAAGTCTACAGAGGTTGCAACTAATGCTATGCCTAAATTCTTGGGAAGTATGAGCATAAAAGTTGGTTTTAGACAAGCAGATTCTGTACATTCTGTTGTACCGAAGGAGTTTGAGAGAGGCATGAAAGGGCCCAAACAGCAGTTATCGTCCACATTTTGTCACAATAACTAATTCAAAATGTAACAAGAAAAAAGGGGCATCTGCTGAACATGTCGGAAGAGTTGCTAAAGTATGGGATATATGTCGAGTTATCATTTTGTGTAGGTGCAAAATAGTTGTTTAGGTGGTGCAATCCTGAGGTTCCTTGATGTTGCTATGTTTTCTCCATTATTTGTAGCTATATACGTTTGCGTTCTTTTGGATACTCGTAGATGCACGAATTTACAACTTTTTGTCGAACGGGTCGTTGAATTGAATAAACTTTTGCTATGTACTTTGTTTGATTGCTTTTACACGTGTCTGCTTAATCAAACAATATATGCATGATCTTTTCAGTGAGCTTATTCTGAGCCTCTGGCCGAAAAAAGAATCATCAAGGCTTGAATTATAGCTTGTTACAAATATTTAAACTATCAAAATAGCACTGAGCTTGAACAATGACAGAAACGGCTCTAAAGGATAGACCGATAGATGTCTTGTAAACCGATGTTTGAAACTGATGGCTATTTTGGTATAGACACATGTTTTATAACATCCTAAAATAGAATACAAGGTATTTTGATAGAAATCCCACCAAAATATTCAAGCCGAGTGCTGAAAGCTATGAATTCCAAAATATTCAAACCGAGTCCTGAAAACCATTGAACAAATGATCAATTACTGAAGATCAGCACCAGGATTCCATACAATCATCCTGTCTTGAGTGAGCAGCCTCCTTTTAATGGCAAGCCATAGAACAAATCAATGACTAGGTACACGTTGGGAATACCATACCACAGATCACCATGGAACAGTTGGCAATTGTTCCATACAATCTTGCCAAACTTGCTTAGTAACAAAATGTTTAGTTCTCCCATCATTGCATTTCCACACAGTATAATTGAAGATTATAGATGGCAAGATGAGCGGGTTAGGTAACAGGTTAACATGGACTCAAGTGGACACGAGTCATATTTTGGTCTGCATTTGGTCAGAATGGGTTGACATGAAAACACTTTTTGCCCAGTTTCTAAATTTTCATACATACAATTCATGCGTTAGCAATGAATTACAACAATAATCTGAATCTTCAATTAATATTATTAGAAGGTAATATGCATTAAAAACAGACTTTGGCCACCTTTAAACTGAGTTACCCGTTCGACCCATTTCCATTTAAGGAATACTGATTTGACCCATTGTACACATTTGAGATATTGTCAATTTGTCATCCCAAAACCTATTCCTAGTAAATTGGTCAATATTGCCACCGATAACAAGATGATCATATAGAAATAGATGAACTGACAGGATTACGTTTGATCATAACCATCAGGTTGGAAGAATGGGTCCCATCCAAGGTCATTTGGTCCACTTGCAGGAACAAATTTCCCCTGAAAGCGTAAGTATTGTGTTAAATTGTTTGTAATACCATTTGATGTGTGATTAGACATACAGAATATGTCATATGTGTAATAAACAAAGTGGATAAGTTAACGCATACAGGGAGTCTTTCCCCATACGTAATGGGTTCAAAATGTGGCAGTGTTTGATTGGCACAATAAAAAAGAAGAGTGAGAAAAAGCCAATCAAACACTGCCACGTCATTTTGTGGAATTGCTTTGTGGACCATTTTGTATGGTTCTATCACCCCTCAATCAATAATGTCTGAACAGACCAAATTTGACCCATGACAAAATTTGAGTTTATTCATTACTATTTACCAAGATGCAAAGAATGTGACACCCAAGCTAGCTATCACATAAGAGATGTCTTAATTTAAGCTACCCGAGTCTTGCTAACAACGTAAACAGGTTTCATATAATGTGCTGCAAACCTAAAGTCCCAACAATCAGCATTGATGTCAGCTATCCGATTTCGAAAAAAAACTTTTAAGATTAGTAGTTGTAACTGAACTAAAGAAGATTGATATAACCAACATTTGAATAGAAATATGAATGATTTTAATTTGTGACACAATGCTTTTATGCGAGACAAATTGACAGGAAGCCATTAAACATCACCTTCATGAGAAAATGAAAGTGCAGCTAGGGATACTTGCATGTGTGTTTGTGAAATCTTAAGGTTATGTTTATCGATTTCAATATGCAGCTTTTGCTTTTGTATCAAGCTTTGTTAGATAACGTATGCATCGATAATGTGCAAATAATATGTGTTTTCGATTCACTACAAAAAACGCTCAACGGCTCAAGAGATTGCTGATGATTTACCAAGTGCAGTGAGTATTGCATACATATTATGAAACTACGTACTAAGTTCAGATCCTTAAGTCAAACCATGCACTACAACCAAACAACAACAAAAAAAACCGATACAATGGGTCTTGCCCGGATATAGCCGGATATGACCTGGTCTAACTGGATGTAACGGGTCTTGGCCGGATATAACTTTAAGAAACCTTAAAAAAAAATAACAAAAATAAAATAAAATAAAAAATAAAAAAGCAGCCAATCTTACAATCGAGTTTTAAATATAAAGTTTTTGTCGTGTTATGACAAGTTTTAAGTTAAATAGACGCAGTGAAATATTCATCATGTGAGGTCAGTGGGTCTCTTTGTAATTAAGACAAGTAGAAATTGTTGGTAAGGTTTATGGTTCGATTCCCATGTATCTCCATAAGCGTTTTTAACTAAATGTACAAAGCTAAAAAGGTCTCTCCATAAACGTTGGTTCGGTAATTAGCTCCAGGAGTAGTTATAAACCCTGGAAACTAAAACCGAAATCCTTTTTTAGCATTCAATGAACGTTTAAAAATGGGTTTTGGGACTGTAGTTGGCTAAGCCTATGTATAGTTTATTGTGTATCAAAAAAAATGGGTCCATGTTTACCCAAATAATATGTGTAATGAAATGATACACTTTTGTGTTAAATAAATTAGGTTGGAAACTAAGCCTTGTTTGGTGATGTGGTGTATTTGTAAGAATAAGGGCTTTTATACAAAACGTCTCGAGTTCAATTCCCAATAGATTCTCATCATTCATTTTTATACAATTTATTGCTTGCTCACTAATTAGATTTTTATCATTGTATTTTGGTTTCATTCAAAACAAGTATTTACTAGTTAATTACAACTAACTATATTAGCTTTAAAAGTAAACATGTTGTTTTATTAACGAATGGTGTTTTTATATGCGTACATTTTGAACATAGACATCATTATTTGCGATTTGAGATAAAATGCATAATTCACAATTTGACACCCTTCGTGTTTTCTTCTTCTATTCCTCGTAAACAATAATAACTCGGCTCTATTTGTATGTTAACGAAAAAACTCAAAGAAACATAACTAAGCTAAAAATTAGTCTATAGAATATTTCCTAAAGTACAAGTTGGAACGTGCTGTAAAATTGTCCACGGCCCTCGCGTTGCCACCATTTCGATCGTGGAGGGTTACAAACTTACTGATGTTGACAGTCCTCCTAATTGTTTTTGTCTATAATTGATATACTTATGTAACCCCAACCTTAGGTACAATGCCATTTTGATTTCGGAGTGACATGTTACATAAACGGATGAAGGTGTAGCCCTCAAAGTTCTTTTCGATTCTGGAACCCAATGTTCCTTAAATTAGCATTAATCCAAATGTATCTTACGTGTGTCGGATACATGACCAGCCTTAGTAAAGCGGGATGTTCCCACAGGCCAACTCGGACATTCAGACAATAATGGCCAACAATTTAACTTTTTTATTTACCTTTTAAAAGCGGGATTTTTTTATTTTACTTTTTTTTTATCTTATTTTTGTTGGCTAACACAACAGTTAATCATCGTGTGAAGACGGCAAAAGAAGCTAAACCAAGTTGTGCCATACAACCTTAGGACTCTATTGAACACATATGACTCATGCATAAGGTGCAATTCAAACTCATCCAGATGTCATCCATGAGACTAAGAAATGAGGCGACTCAGGTACAACACAGGTGATTGGAGCCCCTCTTGATTGCCTACATTTCTAAGGAAGATATCAAGAGACAGAGATATAGAAGTACTCACTGGAGTACAATCAAAGTAATTAAATTTCTTTAACACCTTCTCAATGTAATGAGACTGAGATATAGAAATTTTGTTACTTTCATGTTTAATCCTTATGCCAAGGATAACATCTGCCTCCCCCATATCCTTCATGGAGAACTTTGATGACAAAAATTCTTTTGTAAGATCAACTTGATTTTGGTCAGTGCCAAAGATCAACATGTCATCAACATATAGACAAATGATGACTCCTTTACCAGATTCATCAAATTTGCTATATACACATTTGTCAGCCTGATTAAGTAAATAACCACTAGACAAAACCACTTCATCAAACTTTTGATGCCATTGCTTAGGTGCAAATTTTAGTCCATAAAGAGACTTAATCAGTTTACACACCTTGTTTTCATTGTCAGGCATGATGAAGCCCTGAGGTTGGTTCATGTAAACCTCCTCATCTAAATCACCATTCAAGAAAGCTGTCTTCACATCCATCTGATGAATAATCAGATTGTGAATTGATGCCAAAGCAATTAGCAATCTTATGGTACTGATACGTGCCACTGGAGCATAAGTATCAAAGTAGTCTATTCCTGACTTTTGTTTAAAGCCTTGAATAACTAATCTTGCCTTGAACTTTTCAACAGTTCCATCTACCTTCATTTTCTTTTTGAAAATCCATTTGCTACCTAAAGGTTTGCAACCAGGTGGTAGATCAGTCAACACATAAGTGTTATTGCCCATGATGGAGTCCATCTCATCATTAATTGCTTCTTTCCAGAAAGCAACATCCTGGGACTTCATTGCTTCTTCAAATGTTTTGGGATCATCCTCCACAATGAAGCAATAGGAGTATTGGTTAGAGACCTCACTCCTTGTACCTTCAATTAAGTATAATTGAAACTCTGGTCCAAATGACTTTGGAGTCCTCACCCTATTGCTCCTTCTGAGCTCAGGTTCAGGTTGTTGTTCCACAACCTCAGCAGGATCCTCATTAGCAGGAACCTCATCAGCAGGAACCTCTGAAACACCATTGTCATTGGTTCCATTTGGAATCCTTTGACTTGGTCTAGGGATAGATGAGAATCTGTTCTCATCAAATAGTGCATCCATTGATTCAATTATTGAGTTAATTGAAACAGACTCATTAGGTTCTATAACATAAAACCTATATGCCTTGGAATGCTCAGCATATCCAACAAAGATGCATTCAATGCCTCTTTCACCCAAAGTTTTCTGTTTTGGATCAGGGAGTCTTACAACAGCCCTACAACCCCATATCCTAAGATAATTAAGGTTAGGTTTCTTTTTAGTCCACAGTTCATAAGGGGTAACTTTGTTCCTTTTGTTGGGAACCCTATTTAATAAATAGCAAGCTGTTAACATAGCTTCACCCCAGAACCCTTGACTCAGCCCTGAATAGGACAACATGGAATTAACCATCTCCTTCAGCACCCTGTTTTTCCTTTCAGAAATACCATTTTGCTGAGGAGTATAAGGGGCAGTCGTTTCATGGATTATACCAACAGACTGAAAATACAGAGTATCCATGTACTCACCTCCCCTATCAGTCCTTAATCTTTTGATTAGAGACCCTTGTTGCAATTCAACTTCAGTTTTAAATACTTTAAATTTATCTAATGCTTCATCTTTAGAATGTAATAAATAAACATGACAAAACCTAGAAGCATCATCAATAAAAGTCACAAAGTATTTCTTATTCCCCAAAGAGGGAGTAGCATGTAAATCACAAAGATCACTGTGAATTAACTCCAAAACTTTAGTTTCACGTTTTACTCCTTGAAAAGGTTTCTTAGTTATCTTGTTCAACATACAAGTTTTACACTTTTCAGTGTTCACATCAAAGGCTGGAATTAACCCATCCTTAGACATATCTTGCATTCTTTTAAAATGTACATGGCCAAGTCTTGCATGCCAAAGGTTTGAATCATAAAGTTTAGATGTAGATATAAAAGCAGAATCAATATTATCATGAACAATATTAAGTCTGAACATTTGATTACATAAATAACCAAAACCAATAAACACACCATTTTTAGACAAAACAAACTTATTAGATTCAATAACCTGTTTATAACCACAATTATTTAAAACACTACTAGAAACCAAATTCTTTCTAATATCAGGAACATGTAAAACATTAAATAAAGAAACAATCTTTCCAGAACTAAACTTCAACTCAACACATTCTTTTCCATGCACCAGGGCAGTTGACTCATTTCCCATGTGAAGAATAGAACCATCATTCATTGACTTGTAGGTCTTGAACCAGCTTCTATCTTTACACACATGAATTGTAGCTCCAGAGTCAACCCACCAAGCAACATCATCATCCTGCACAAAGTAAATATCAGATATATATGTAACATAATAAATCTTAAAAGACTTATTAAACACATTCTGACCTTTCAGAGAATTGGTGTTACCATTCCCTCCACTTGTGCCTGATCCATTGGATTTGTTTCCAACTTTACCACCCTTGCAATCTTTCCTGAAGTGTCCAGGTTTCCCACACTTCCAACAAGCCACCTTAGGTTTCTTGTTAAGATCAAATTTGGTGTTATCTTGATGCTTACGCTTGCCCTTGTTGTCATTGTACTTGGTGGAGTTGTTATGCTCCACCATATTGACAACTGATGGACCAGTAGCAGTGCTACTCTTTGGCTTGTCAATGTCTTGAGCTTTGAGTGAATCCTCAATGCGCAAGTGACTGCCCAACTCAACAAGAGTTAACTCCTCCTTCTTATGCTTAAGCATATGCTTGAATTCTTTCCAAGAAGGAGGAAGTTTATCGATGATACAAGAGACTGAAATAGCCTCATCCATGTTCATCTTGTGTTGTGTGAATCGACCAAGTATACCAAGAAGTTCATTGTATTGTTCCATGACAGGTCTAGAATCAACCATTTTGTAATTGTTAAAATTACTTACAAGGAACTTCTTACTTGATGCATCCTCAGCCATATACTTGGCTTCCAAGGAATCCCATAGTTCTTGTGAAGTTTCAACATTCTGATAAATATCAAATAAAGTATCAGACATACCATTGAGAATTAAACCTCTGCAAACATAATCATCATTCTCCCATTTGCTTCTTGCTCTCATCTGCTCCATAGTAGCAGCTTCTCCAAAATCTTCTGGAATCTCAGTAGTAAGAACATACACCACGTTCATACTGGTCAGCAAGAATTGCATCTTCTTCTGCCATCTTCTGAAATCCACACCTTCAAACTTTTCCAACTTGGAAAAGTTAGCAGCTATTTGTCTCATAGCAGCAGCCATTGATTATCACTAATAGTTTCTATTGATTGTTGGTTGTTATTTGTAAAACAGTTTCCCAGATTAGGGTTAAGATAATCAATAAAGGTACCGGATATTCACTTGAAATCGTGGTATCACTTTCCAATAGAAACTATTCGACCCTATGCCTGGGTTACACGAATATCTCTATGGGATAAGACCAAGTGATGTTCTTGCTTTAGGCACAAACCAAGAACCAGATGCGTATTGAAGTGTTTAGGGTTTTGTGTTTAGTATATTGTATGATTACTTCTCTCCATGCAGAATGATGTGATCTCTATTTATAATAAAGAATACTCAAACCCTAGCCCATGGTATTATGTATAATTAACGGCCCATTAATTATAACATAATAATTTCCATAATAATAGGGATCAGTGGTTAAAACCTAGCAGCAAAATTGCTGATGCTATCAGCAGATTCTCACTAGCAGCAGAATGCTATAAGCAGCAGAATCAGCTAGCAGCAGAATCAGCTGTCAGCAGAATCCTAGCAGCAGATTCACAACACTAGCAGCAGAGTCTGCTAGCAGTACTTTGATCAATACATAACCACTCTTGAGTCAGGGGATTCAGTGACCAAATGGGTGTATACTCCATACCTCCAAACCCATTACCAGGTGTAAATTGATCCCTCAAGTGCACTAAATTTTCCAACAGCTATTGTTAGGCTACTTGCAGTAAGGAGAGATAATCTTTCTCAATTTCACTGTCACATCAACTTTCTCTCTTCAGCGACCTTCAAGCGATTGGATGCCACAGTAAGGGCGACCTACACTACAAAAAACATACCCCACGAAAATACCTTATCTATACACACACACAAAAATCAAGGTGTGATATCGATTGAGTTCACGACCATGTTCCAAAAAATTTGCTTGGCGATCGATTGCCCATAGGCCATAGTAGGTCGATCGAATGGGAATTGATCGCATGTGTCGATCTTGGAGCCTACTGCAAGTAGCCTTATGCATGAGAGTAAACCCATGTGAAATTAGTGATAAAGTTTGTACTACTTAGATGATATTCGAGTTTAATTGCATCGTTACTTAAGTACCATTTTTAAACTCTGGCATTAGTTATGAGATTACAAAAGCTCTATAATGAACATATAACTTAACTAGCATGGACTGTGAGTATTATTTGATTAGCCCATACAATAATAACATGCCCATAAAACATCCATATTTGATATGTTTGTACTTTGTTTCATAGTAAAGTTTTATGAGTAGTGCTATTTAGACCTACAACACAAGCCTAAAAACATGCCTAATGCATAAATCACTTGTACAATTTTATTATGTATTTTCTCTCTCCAAATTTTCACCAATCATTTTTTGAAATCAACCAATCAAATCATTAGATACATTTGTAAGCTTGATTAGTAGGCACAACAATCATTTTTCAAGTTTTATATATAAGTGGAGCAGGAAATATAAAAATGTAAGGGGTTGATGGTAGACGGTAAGCGAACTGATATTTGTCAGAAAGGTCTTGTATAATTCTCGTCATACCATTGGTCTTTCTTTTTAATCTTAGTCTAGTACTTGCTCAACCAGCGGCGGTGCTGAGAACGTCAAAAAAAAAAAATTAGGCCCGGCACGAAGAAAAAAAAAATGCCCTTATATTATAATATCCATATACCATAATCAAGTACGAAAAGCCAAAAATACGAACAAAAATCATTCTTGCAACAAAAGTATTACTTCTACAAAATAAAATATATTTAAGTAAACCGTGCGGTTCTTCTTGTGTTTTTTGAGGAAAAGTCTTCGATCAATGATTCATAATTCATGTTCTCCAAAAATCATTCACGCCTTCAGCCCTTCACCCTTTTGTCCCTTCACAATCGTTTTTTATTTTTTGGATTAAATGATTAATATGGTTTATTTTTAGTGCCCCTTTGTGGGTTGGGCCTAGTATATATAATGGATATAAAAAAATTTAGTGCCCCTTAGTGGGTTGAGCCCGACTCGATGGTGAGCCGGCCCAAAACCGCCATGTGCTCAACGGTAAATTCTTATAAAATACGGAGTACCTAAACTACATTCTTCACATTTTACATCTTTTGCCTCTTGTGTTTTCTGTTGCTATTCTTTAACAATAGCACTTTCTTGAATCTGATTTTACTTTTCTCAAACATCATTTGAGTTGTTTCTTAGCTGGAGTGCGGATGAAGTGGGCGACAAGCTTCTAAATTTTCCCCATGGATATCATGTAGCATGAGTCAACATGCAGGTATGTTCGTTATTATGTATTTTATAAAATCATTTCAACTACATTAAATAAGTGAAACTTTCCTTAGATATAGTGTATGAAGATCAAACATGTGAAAAATGGTACTCCATATTAGGTTTTCAAGTATATGGTTAAAGATAAGGGCATCCACTATGGATTAACCAATTAAAGGTTTATGAAATTGCTACATCATATAATGTCATTAATTCTTAAAACGTTTTATGTTATAAACCTATTGTTACTATTGATAAACCTTTTGAGGTTTATAAAATTGCTCTAACATTTGAATGTCATTTGTATTATTTATTTAAAAAAAAATGAAATAAACATTTTTTGGACCTCTCCAAGATCTTACACCTTTTCATGCCACATAGGCATGAAATGATTCCTCACTATGGTATAAAATTTGGCATGAAATGATTCCTCACTATGGTATAAAATTACTGGACCTCTTCATGGTGTACATGAATCCGTAGTTTACGTCACATATATATAACAAGATCAATTTAATACGTGACATTCTATCGAGCACATACATCAATGCACATTACTTTAACAAATCAATATGATTTACTACATTTGTTAATGTGAAAGGATTATTATATTGTATATAGGTTAGTTAGTGCCATAATTGGGTTTACATCAATTTCATACTTTTTATCGGGTGATTGTTAAGACTCGATAGCTCAGAGTTTGTCTTTCGATTGTCTAGTTATTTTTTTGTTGTGAAGATCATTGTGGTTTCCAGAGTCATTTAAAAGTGACACGTTGGTTATTGTCATCATATGCTTAGTTGTATTTGTAACATAGTGCTAGTTTTTAATGTAGGAAAATGACTCAGAATCTTAAAAGTGTGACTAACTTTGTGGCTAATTCGATGTGGTAATCGCTCATTAGTTTGTAAATAAGTTGGTCTTTTTTTATGATCGACACTATGTTGCCACATCAGTTTATGTACACAGTTAGTCATATAAGCTAAACATAAAAATAAACTCTTTTTAATTAAATATATTGCATTTCAAATCAAATATATAAAAGTAAACCCATTAGATATTATTTATAGTTTTTTTAAAAAGTACATATCCACATGCAAATGTTACATGTTTTAGTGTAATCAGCAAGTTTTTAAGGAATTTCCTTTATTGGGTATGTAGTTTTTTCATGAACCATCATTTTAGTTTCTACACCTTTGTCAAATTTGCCATAACTGAGGAATCAAACCATGTGACCCTTCTAACACCTAAATGAAAAAACCCAGTCTACATAACTTTCCCACATGGTTTTTACTTTTTTTACTTTTAACCATAGGTCTAGTGTAACTTCAATGTTACTCTTATTCTATAAGAACCTCAAGAAACACTTTATGATATAAGAAGGAAATAGCATGCTAAAGATGGTCAAATTCACTTTTCAACTTTTTAATGTGTTGGAAATTGAGTTAACTTTATTGTTCCATGAGAAATAAAGTTACCAACAGAACCAGTGCCGTGAAAAAACACTGGTTCTATCTAAGTAAATGTCGATAATAGTCTTACAGTAAGTAGTTCGTCAAAATCAGATAATCTCGTCCAAAACATAACCCGAGTCCCGATATGTTACATAAATACTTCCATGTGAAATGAATAAATGTATTTGAAGTGATCCAAATTTCCAATAAGCTTGGTACTGAACAAGCTTATCTTAGCCATGTGCCACACTATCACACCCATGTGCTTCTAAAGCAATCAATCTTCATTTGTTTGGTCCATATGTTAAAAAGACAAAACCAAATAATGTTTTTTGTACTTATTTTCTTAAATTTAGATTTGGACTAATGTGTGTTCAGTATGTTCCTCATTCAGTTACCATGAGTCCATGATGCATTTTGACCATTGTTATGTAAGCAAATGACACAAGTACATTTTCATGGTTAAAAATCTTGACAAAATCCTTAAATGATACTAGTACATAAACATATGACAATAGTGACATGTATACTTTTATAATCGGTTAAACTAAGTTAGAAAGTAAATTTCGCCCGATCTCACCCGTTTTGACCCATTATAGTTTTACTAATTTTGACATGACGAGGCCGTTCTGTCTCGTAAATATTTTTAGTGGTTTTGACCTAGCCCAAGGTTTTGACTAGTGAACTTTTTTCTTAATACCGGTTTTGACCCATTAGTTTTTTTTTTTTTTTTTTTTTTTTTTTTTTTTTTTTTTTTTTTTTTTTTTTTTTAACCAAATTTTGACCGGACCTGAAAATTCTAATAATATGTGATGTTGTGCAGGACCATGAGAAATAACACCGAGAGGAGGAAACTGGGATATTTCTCATGTGGGACTGGTAATCCTATTGATGACTGCTGGAGGTGTGACAAAAACTGGCAGCATAACCGCAAGCGTCTTGCTGACTGTGGCATTGGGTTTGGGCGAAATGCCATTGGAGGCCGTGACGGTCGGTTCTATGTAGTCACTGAGTCCAGAGACGATGACCCTGTTAACCCACGACCAGGCACCCTACGTCATGCTGTCATACAAAAGGCTCCATTATGGATCGTGTTCAAACATGACATGGTGATTACGTTAAAGCAAGAACTTATTATGAATAGTTTTAAAACCATTGATGCGCGTGGAGCTAATGTTCATATAGCTTATGGAGGTTGCCTAACTCTTCAGTTTATTACCAATGTTATTATTCACGGTTTACACATTCATGACTGTAAACCAACTGGTAACGCATTGGTTAGAAGCTCTCCATCTCATTATGGTTGGAGGACAATGGCTGATGGTGATGCTATTTCTATCTTTGGATCAAGTCATATATGGATCGATCATAACTCGCTCTCTAAATGTGCTGACGGACTTGTGGATGCTGTTATGGGCTCGACTGCCATCACCATTTCCAATAACCACTTAGCTCACCACAACGAGGTACGTCAATCTTGATATCATAACTAGAAAAATGAAGGGTCGAAAGGGTTAAGTGATTGGTCAAAACTCAAAAGGGTAACTTTGCTTTGGGTCGAAACAGTCAAATGGGTCAAGTCGGTGAGTTTTGTCCTAAAACGCGTTAGAGGTCACATATAACCACGATCAACGCGTGTATAAGCACATGCATCAGATTATCATATCTACTAATAATTGTAAAAAAGCAAAAAGATCCACACTTTAATGATTTAAACTTTGATAACAGGTGATGTTGTTGGGCCATAGTGACTCATATGTAAGAGACAAGATGATGCAAGTGACAATAGCTTATAACCACTTTGGTAAAGGTCTAATTCAGAGAATGCCAAGGTACACATCCATTTATGACTAGAAATTTAATTCACTGTTTTTGTACAATGTAAATTAGGTGCATATCTGACTTAATTTTACAATGACTACACTCACTGGGAGATGTATGCTATTGGTGGAAGTGCAAGCCCCACCATTAACAGCCAAGGCAACAGATATCTTGCCCCTGCCAATCCTTTTGCTAAAGAGGTAACTTTAATTACTACTTCACTCTCTATTTATAACTTTGTTGGTGTACTTTTTGGTGTTTGAATGTCATTATGGAAATAATGTGATAATTGACACTTGATATTTAAATCGGCGGGGAAACTCTGACCCGTGCACCCTTTTTGGATGCTGACTAAAGACATTGGGCACCTATTACATTAACCTTTAGCTGGAAGTTGGGATTGAACCCAAGACCTGTTTCTTCAAAACCCTCCTTGACCGGTCTATTGGACGTTTGCCTTTTTGATGTTGATTTTGAGATGGAAATTTGGCTATGTGTACAGGTTACAAAGAGGGTGGATACGGCTGCAGGAAAATGGCATGGATGGAACTGGAGATCAGAAGGCGACCTACTTCTTAACGGTGCTTATTTCACCCCATCTGGTGCTGGAGCATCGGCTAGCTATGCTAGAGCCTCAAGTTTGGGTGCTAAATCATCTAGCATGGTCGGTAGTATGACCTCCAATGCCGGTGCTCTTGGCTGCCGTAGGGGTCGCCAGTGCTAGCCTCCGTCTATCCTCTCACCATAAACTTATTTCAATGTTTTTCTAGTGTGTTCATTTCACATTCCATATTTTTCTCCCTTTTGATCCTTTTTTTTTTCTTGCCCTATTTCTGGCAAGTGAGTGTTATTTACACATCAACATGTCTCGTGCAACCTCGGCCAAGCTTCAATTGAGAACAAGAACTATGTATTCACTATTTTTGGGAGCAGGTTTGAAGTGTTGTTCACACGTGTGCTTTGTCTGCTAGTTTGTGTTTTAGATCTGACTAGGTATATTGGTTTTAGGTTACATGATCCAAATGGCTTCTTTTTTTTCGTTCTTTTCCGCTTTCTTCCTAATTTTTCAAGTGTAATTTGGGTGTCTTGAGTCGATACAAGTTGTAATGTCGGATGTTGTCATGAAATGAGAAGGATAGTTTATTTTCTGTGACTGTTATTTATGTTCTTTGTACAAAAAGGCTAAAAGCATATGCATTTATCAAACTTAAGTTCATAAGAAATATTGTCCTTTGACATACATTGTACTTTTGCAATTTGCATATGTAACGTATCGGGTAAACATATAAGGTGAGGACTATTGAGGTTATTCAGAGAGTGCAAGCCTTTAACTCAAATGAAGGAAGCTTAATCAGGGTATGTCCTTGACCGTTTTTGACCCTTTCTATAGCTACTTCCAAGATGTGTACGTGGTGAAGTTTGAACCTGAGACCTCTTGTGAGGATATTATGTCACTTCTGTGATGGTCTTCTATGTAATGTACCAAATTTAATTTTGGTTTTTTAGAAACATAAACTGTTTGTACAAAAGTAAATAAATAATGAAAAGAAACACAAGCATCGCAAAATGATGAAACTGTTATGTTTCTTGCTTTGTCTTGTGCCAAGCATGATCTTGTTCCACCTTTTTTACTTTTGGTGTGAAATTTAAATGTTTTGGAGGGTGAGTTGGTGTGGTCATGATTTTGGTTTCTTTAATAATAATGTTGTTTTTTTCTTTATTATTACCAAAAAGGTCTCATGAAGACTTTTCTTTTGTCAAAGCTAGTAATGATCCTGTCTCAAAGACATTAAAGAGCATTGGATCCTTCTTCACCAGCTTTTTTATCCAAATTTATCAAATTTTATCAATGGTTTTTCCCTCCAAATCAACTCTTGTACTTGAAATTTAGACCCAAAGAAAAGTTGCCTTGCATTACCAACGATACTTGACTAACGTGGTGGCATGTAATTCGAACAGCATGAGTTGCATTATCGTCAATTGATTCCTCGGCCGTTAACCAAACAAAAAAGAATGAAAAAAAATGAGAGTAAATCCATATGAAACTAGTGATTAAGTTTGTACTCCGTAGATGATATCAGAGTTCAGTTGCAGTCCTCACTAAATTACCGTATTTAAACTTTGGCATTAGTTATTAGAATATACAAACGCTCTATATTGAACAGATAATTTAACTAGCATGGAGTGTTTAGTATTCCCACATAGGTTAAAGAAGTGAAATCTTCATTGGATATATACTATTGTATGTAGACCATACATGTCAAGAGTAGTGTCATGTTTTCGGTACCACACTTTGTTGCTGAGGATTGTAAAACCATACATGTCAAGAGTGGCGTTTTGCACCAATAGATATAAATTTCTATCGTAGGTTTCGAATACTAACTAGCCTCAGCAAAGTGGGATTGTACCGGTGCAAGAGCTCTTCCGCGATGAGAAATCTTGTTCTTTTCTTCCTTGGGCGTTTCAGCATATCTACAATAACAGAAATCATAAAATTAGTTTGGTTTTATTGCAAGCATGCGATGATATAAAAGGTGCAGGGAGATTAGAGACGGTGAGTCAAAATGGTTGGGTTGAAACGGATCAAAATCAATTTGCTTCGTAAGAGTGTCAAATCGGATTAAGGTCCATAAGAGTGTCAAAATGTAACAGGTTCAAACAGATGGTTAGGTCCGACTGGGAACCTACAGGGCCGTCCCATGAATTGGTGAAATTTTTGAGGGCTCTGTACGAAATTATATAATGAGGCTTTTCGATAAGCAATGTTATATATAAAGTGTCACAATTTATAAGATATAATGCAATTAGTTATCAAAACGTTATAACATATTACCCATTTAAGATATTTTACCATCTAAATACTCTTTTATTTGTTAAAAATATGTTGACACATACATATAATTATTAACGGGACAAATTTTGGGGCCCCTTAAAATTTTGAGGCCCTGAGCGGTCGCTCACCTTGCACACCCTCAAAGCCGGCCCTGGGAACCTACAAAAACTTGACGTGACTTTCAACCTGTTTGACCCATTCGACCCACTTGATGTGTTCCTCTTTTAGCTAAACTTGATTTGAGACATTGGACCCCAAAAAGCCAAGACCCGCTTATAAGTTAATTGCTCGAAATTGCCACCTATTATGGATATGATCCTATAGAAACAGAGATGGGATTACGTTTGATCATAACCATCAGGTGGGAAGTTTCATATTTCTAGATGCTTACATGCCGACTTGTGCATTTCTAGTACTCTAATGTATATCATTCATCTGTTTCGTATTTGAATCTACTTGGATTCTTAATGAAAAAGTTTAAACTATGTTATTAATTGACGACACAATTTTGAGACTGAGATCTTCTACACCAATAATGCAACTCGTTTTGTGTTTCTTGAATTACATGCCATGAAATTAATTAAGTATTATTCGCTGCAGGTAGTTTAGTTCAAGCGTTTAATAAAATCAGTAGGCAATCTTTGTGTGACTGATAAGTAGCTTCATGCAAAACGCCAATAGTTTGGATTAGTGAACCGGACTCGAACTTTGGGTTTCATGAGTTTTTTTAGTAGGACTCATGTGGGTGACACATCTATCCATTTTGGATAAATACATGTTCGCTCGTACCTAGTGATTGATTAAGCTCTACATTGTTAGGAGAAAGTTGTTCCTCTGTCTCCATATATTCTCTATAAATAAGAGGGCTCTAGCCATCTTGTTATACCAATGTCGCCTCATTCTTAGTCACATACTCACATGGATATTTCGAATGGTATCTTTTTACTTGATTGTGTGTTCAATACAAAGTTCGGAGTACCCATTTTTTTCATGTGCCAAAAGATACCAGAAATGTTGATGATTTTAGTGTCATCAAACATTTTGATGTTGATCTCTTCTTAATCACACCTTGATTCACTAGTAGTTGAGGTTGGCACAAAACATTCCCTAATATAGGACGCTAAAGCAGGTGCTAACTGCACGTTTTTTTGCGTTTAGTCAACTTAATTCGTTAAGTCCCCTCCTCCCCTATTTCGTTTATCTTGTATCTGGTACAAGGAAATGGTTTGGTTATCATAATTAGTGCAGTTTGAATCCTATATCTTGTGACGAAAGGTCAGTCCATTCCAACTCTAAAAGCAAGAAATTATCCCTAAAAGAATAAAGGCACACTTTTCCACCCTTTAGTCCTTTACCAAATTGTGATACTCAATGATCAAAAACAAGATTTACAATTACTAATTTCAAACACAAATGTAAATAAGCAGCCAATAAAAACAAAGGTTATAGCTTATGAACAACACCAAAAGTGCTCCAATCAACTAAAACTATTGCACTTACCGCATCATTACTCTTTAACTTGTCTTATCAAGACACATTACGCATCATTTTATTAGAATCGGTAGTCGGTCGGTTGACCTCCTTTAGCTTATAGTCGGTGTAGTTGGGATTAATCGGTGATTAATCAAGTTTGACATTTCCGGTAAGTTTAGGTATTTATAACAAGAATTGCCTTATACCAATAACTTGTAATAGATATAAACAGTGATTAAAACAAGTTTTCGGCGTGTCTATAGTATTTCCGGCAAGATTTGCATGTTTCCGACAAGTTTGGCCATCGTTGACTACTATAGACAACCGCTGACCAAGTTATTTGACTGATTTGCACAAATCGAAAAGGTTTGTGGCCGGTTAATGCCTAGGCAACAATTAATTGGCCTTGTAGACTTTTTTGCAACACTAAAAAAAAAACATTAAAAAAAAAAAAAAAAAAAAAAAAAAAAAAAAAAAAAAAAAAAAAAAAAAGTGGCACATCACTATATAGAGAATTGAAATGACGACGCCATGACTCATGACTAGTTAACATTAGTGTCATTGAAATCATCCTGAAAAAAGTTGAAAAACTCAGCTTCAGCTAAACGATAATGATCCAAAGAAGCTAAAGGACCTTCACCAAACACATTCATCACTACTTGTAGGGGAGGCAAATTCTGATTGACAAGTTAGGTCAAGTTATCGCTTTCATTTTTTTAATCCAAAATATAGAGATTTTTGTTTGTTTAGCGACTTAAAACATGATTGTAGATTTGGAACTCATTACATGTTAGTAATTTACAATTACAACAAGAGATTAACCGCTGTTATCCAATTTCCTTCGAAACTATACAAATGCCAATCACGGACTATTGAATATATAACCAACAGTTGATAAATTGTAATTCGAGTTTATTATACAAGTGTATCATCTTGAAAATAATCCAGCTTTGTTTAGAAAACAGCCAGAAGCAGGATCTCCAATGCAGCCACAAAAACCATCATCGTCCTTAGCAAATGAAGCTGGCAGTGGATGATCAGGAATTATACCAACCTACATGGGTGAAGACAAGTATAAAGTAGTCAAAATTTAAGGAAGGCAAAGTATAACGGGCTTGTAAAGGGTCAAATGGGTAATTTTAGTGCAAGTTGAACGACTGGGGCCTAGTTGACCCACAAGCACGTGTTTGTCTAATGTTCTCAAAATCTGACCATTTGGGTCGTTTACGATAATACATATTCCAAACTGACTCATTCATATAAGCAAATGGGTCAAAAATACCAGGCCTTTCAAAAACCAAATTTACCAAAGAGATCAATAGTCTCTGTGAGTGGAGAGAAGTAGAAAGATAGAGAACCTTATTGATGTCGATGTGATCAGGGGTTTCATAACGAGCAACAGTAACAGCCAAGCCAGATCCATCAGACATTTCAAATACCGATTGAATTTTCCTGTGAATAAAGAACATTTTAGGACATTTTATCGAAAACATAATGCTATTAAAAGTATAAGTATTGTAAAGATTGTTTACCCTTTGCCAAAAGTGGGTTCTCCAAGAAGCACTGCACGCTTGTTATCCTTTAAGGCACCAGCCAAGATCTCGCTTGCACTTGCAGTTCCTTTGTTCACCTACAAGAACAAATAACTTTTTACAGGTGGTCATTTCAGCCCATTTACGTATTACAGCAATCTAAATCGCAACTGTGACCTAACAATGAAAGCCATTACAGCACTTTAATGAAAAGAATGGTATAGATGGCATTACCAGCACGGCTAGAGGTTCTGAATCAGCGATTGCATTGGTTCCATCAGTGTCATATATATCTCGAACACCACGGCTATCACAGATGTACACAATCACACCTTTATCCAACCTGGTTTGCATCAGTTATACCATAAGAACTTTGAACTAATATGATAACAATTTTAGGAAAACTTCAACCCATTTAAGCTATTTCCAATAAAAGCAATACTTATTTACTTGTTTGACCCGTTAAAAATAAAAACTTAAACACGTATAGCACATTCAGAAGCAAATGGGTCAAAATTTTTACCCAAAATTTTTCGTTAAACCATGAGTTCAAACATAAAAGCCAGATACTTAACACTCTAAAAAGCCAGCAAATAATGATTTTTTTTGCAGAAATGTTGATGCAGACTTACCAAATCTTAGCGATCTCAATTCCTTCGGGAAAAAGACCACCACTGCATCACAATTTAATCATCTTTTAGATAGCATTACAATAACAATGCTTAAAATGAATCCCATAAACACTGATCCTTATAACTTATAAGAATATTACCTATTATTGCGAAGGTCCAATACAAAACCGCCAACATTTTCTCTCCTTAAAATTTCAATTGCTTCCTTGACGGCAGCTGGAACGGCTTTTTTGTTAGAATGATTATTTACAAATAAAGCTACATGTTATAAAATTAGAAATATTGCATCATCTTGTATTCTAAAGTGTCTTCCCCTAACAAATTTATAACAGGTACATAAAAAATACATATTAAGTGGTGTATGAAATATATCCGTCAACATCAACCAATAACAGTAAGTAGTTATCATACCAGAAGCATTTTGGTTGAATGATGTTAACTTTATGTATCCAATCGTGGAGGTACCCTTTCCCAGACCAGGTGTCTCGCAAACTCTTGACTTCACCGGATTTAACGAAATGTTTTCCCGCCTGCACACCACATTTACAGTCCATTAAGAGTACGTATCCACTAAAGTCTAAACAACATAACATTTTAACTAGTGTACAAATGAAGTGCTATAGTTAAGGCGTCCAGAACAATCTCAATCCATTTAGTTATAAATGATTTTGTTCTATCACCCAATCCGCCTGATCCACCCATTTTAAATCTATATCCAACAATAACAAGAAGAAACCCATGCTTATATTTTGATACCTTGTTCTTATAATTTACACAAACGATCACACATATGAAGCTTGCAGCAAATTTAAATGGAAGGAATTGAAGCAAATGAACGTACGTTAACGATAGCTGCTTTATCTCGGATCTGCTTCGTACTTTTAGCTGTACTGTAGTTCCTTCGGGGCCCCTGAGAGTCAGTTAAAAGTCTTTACTTTAAGGCTCAAGGAGAGCGTTAACTAACAAAGAATTAGAAACAGTCAATCATAACTTACTCCAGGCGTTCTGCTGCATCATAAATGTCCATCGTTTCTGTACTCGTATTATCAATAGCCATAATCAGATCACCAGGTGGAAATGGCAGCCCTACTGGCGGGACCCCCTGGAGAAGCTGAAATAACCATAATTCCAGATAGAGCTCCATCATTTCCGACTGCCTTCATAAAAAATATTTGCATATTTAAAAAAGAACTAACAAATAATGGAAAAGGTTTGATTACCATAAGTGAAGTTTCAAGCCTATAAATCTATATCTATACTACATGTATGTGGTACTAGGAAAAGGTTTGATTAGCATAAGTGAGGCACACTTTACCAAAACAAGATTTTACAATTACTAATTTCAAACATATATGTAATTAAGTAGCAAATAAAAACACAGGTTATAGCTGATGAACAACACCAAAAGTGCTCCAATCAGCTAAAAACATGGCACTTACCGCATCATTACTCTTTAACTTGTCTTATCAAGACACATTACGCATCTTTTTATTAGAACATGAATCTAATAGAATTCAAAATATATGAATCACTAACACAGATAACAGATTAACCCACATTGCAATATCGAAATTAAACTATATAAAAACGTTTAGCTAACATCAATAAATCTAATACAGTTTAAACTTAGAATAATAAATAGACAAACACACGAATCAAGTAGACAAACACACATAAATTGAGTTCGTTATGCATATATAAACATAAACCAAACAACTTGCCTGAAAACAGATTTCGTGTTTGAGTAATTTGAGAGAACATCATCGATTCATTGGTAACTGGCGGAGTACAATCCGGTGCCCATAGCCGTGGCGGTTAGCCTGAGATACTGATTCCGCCGACAAATAGAGACGAGATTCGTTGGATTGAGTTGGTTCTGAATCAGTGTTTCAAAAGTGGAGTTGTGAAGCGTAAGAACAAGAACTTTTACAGTTTTAGTCCCTTGATATTTCTTCACCTTTTAAACTCGTTCGGAGCAGACAAATCTCCCTTGATGTCATTTTTGAACACCCCTTAATTTCCAAGGTATCCAATGATGGAAATTCAAAAGCTTCCTTTCCTAAGCAAAATCCCTCGAGACTATCAAGATCAACAAGTTTTAAGGACTTCAGACAAGGAAACTTTACAATAGCATCCACTATGGAATCAGATTCTTCTTCTCCCTTCACAATTGCCTTCATACTTCTGCAGTAACTTATATGTAGTTCCTGGAGATGCAATAGACTACCAACCATCGAATATGTAAATACATATTCTAACCTTTCACATCTGTGAATAGACAGTCTTGTTAGGTTTGGAAACTTTAATACTGTCCCCTGCTTGCTCTTCCATATATACTTGAGACTATCTAACCCCTCCAAGTCCACTTGTCTCAAGTTTGGAATTTCAGCAACAGTTTGTGAATCAAATATTTGCTCAATGTCCCGACAATAACTACAACGGACAGTTTCAAGCTTTTGCAGTTGTGACACTTCATCAGATGAAAAAATAGTCTGTCCACCACTGGTGTTAAAAGACATATCAACTTCGATCAAATTATGATGAGACCAAGGCAACCGTTTCATAGTAGTATGGTGGTACGAGATTGAACTCTCAGAACTTGGTAATCGGGCCTACAAGGTAAAAAATAAATTAAATAAATAAATAAATAAATAAATAAAACCACACATACACAAGCTTATGTCATATGGATAATTGTACATCAGTTGGTTCAATGATAAAAAAAACTTCATATGCGAGTAAAAATAAGCCAAAAGGCTCTACATGATTGTAAAACCGTTGGGCTTTGGGGATCACATACATAACCAAACCGTTGATATTTGCTAACCATATTACGATGTAATTTTGATGAAGATTACAATTATCAATAAGGTTAATTGACTCTAATACTAGAAAAGAAACTGACATGGGAAGGTTTTTTCTTTTTTATTTAAAATAAAAATAATACCTGATGCGAGGTGGTCGTCTCATGAAAGTTAAGGCCGAATTCAACACTATGTTTGCCTAAGCTTGTATTTATGAACTTAAGCTTCGGAGCTGTGGATTGACCACAAGTAAACACTGTTATTTGTGGGCATTCACGGATCACAACCGTTTCCAATGCTGGCCATATGAATTCATTCTTCCCCAAGAAGAAACCCACAAAGTTTGGTAGATTGACTAGTCTAAGGGACTTCAAACGAGGAAAGACCATCCCAACAGAAGCAGTTGTGTGGGAATTTATAGACACATCTTCATCATCTCTGTTTGAAATCACCTCTTCAATAGCATCACAGTACGATATACAAATTTCCTTTAGGCTGGAAAGAAGTTTCACCATGAGAGGTGAAAACAAGTACTTGATGCTGTTGCAATTTTCTATCCATATGGTTGTGAGGTTATGGAATGAGGACTGTGAAGATGGTTGTTTTTGAAGAATTAATTCATTCCAATTGCACTTCCACACATGACTCATCTTCTCCAAACCAAACAAATCCAATTTTTCAAGATTGGGGAGTATGATGAGTTGTTGCTGGGTATTGTGAGGTGATTCTCTACTAATTGGACTCGTTATCTCAAAAACCACCTCCACATCTTCACAGCTCCGCCAAACTTTAAGTTTATGAAGGTGATTAAAAGTGGGTAATGGGAATGCAATTTTAGAAATCTGCATATCACAACCACAAATGATATATTTAGTAATAATTCCCATTGAGAAAATATGGATATAACTGCAACAATTTTTTTTTAAAGTTATAATTTATTCAATAAGAAACATCTGGATATGAGATATAAGAAACAGCGCAGAAATAGTTGGCAACACTATTTAACTATTAAAGAAGAAAATATGAATATAACTGCAATATATATATATATATATATATATATATATATATATATATATATATATATATATATATTTATATGGTAGACTTTCTTACGAGAACCATAATATCTGCGAGAACTGAGAGAACCACTAAAAATATACATGCACGCCTTTTAAAATAAAATAAAAATACATGCAAATCATCAATAATCGTAAGTATCCACCAATGTTCTTCAATATCAACATGAACTTATCCTCTTTTTTCACAAAAACCTTACACACGGCCGCAATATTATTGTTGCACGCCTTGTAAGAACATACATGCACATCTTCAAAGAAAAATTTTGTATTTCCAATTACTTATCAAATTATTTAGAACAACTATGTTTTTTTTCAAACATGTATGTTGTTTTTAGAACATATGTGAAAAAATACAATTATTGAAGCCGTGCATATATGTTTTTGGTAGTTCTCTCAGTTCTCGCAGATAAGATGGTTCTCGTAAGAAAGTCTCACTGTATATATATATATATATATATATATAGGGGGACTTTCTTACGAGAACCATTTTATCTGCGAGAACTAAGAGAACCACAAAAAACATACATGCACGCCTTTTAAAATAAAATAAAAATACATGCAAATCATCAATAATCGTAAACATCCACTTATGTTCTTCAATATCATTATCAACTCATCATCTTTTTTCACAAAAACCTTACACACAGCCGCAATATTGTCGTTGCACGTCTTATAAGAACATACATGCACACCTTCAAAGAAATTTTTTGTATTTCGAATTTCTTATCAAATTCTTTAGAACAACTATGTTTTTTTTAAAACATATGTGTTGTTTTGAAAACATATGTGCAAAAATACAATTATTAAAGGCGTGCATGTATGTTTTTGGTGGTTCTATCAGTTCTTGCGGATAAAATGGTTCTCGTTTGAAAGTTACACTATATATATATATATATATATATATATATATATATATATATATATATATATATATATATATATATATATATATATATAGGATCCGGTTCCATTGAGAAGGTTTTTATTTTGAGAAGATTGAGAAATCTTCGTTTGAACTAATTGATTCATGTTTTTGATTTGATTCATAAGTAAACATCATTTTATGGTGAATCGAATCTATAAATCACAAATTTGATTCACAAATCGTTGTTAAAATCGAGTTATGATGATGATTCATTAAATTTGTGCAGATGATTCAGTATTCTACATATATCGCAAAATCAAGAGATTTTTAACATTGATTCAAATTTTTTTTACACATTTTGAATTTTAATCACATTAAAATGAGTTTCATGCTTGAAAAACATGAATCAAAGTTAAAAATCTATTGTTTTTGAAAACCTTCTCAATCTTCTCAAAATAAAAACCTTCTCAATCGATCCAGATTATATATATATATATATATATATATAAAATTTATTCAAGAAGAAACATATGGATATGAGATAGAAGAAGCAGGATAGAAATAGCATTATTTTTTTATTTATTTTAAAAATAATAAAAAACCCAAAATAATTTTTTTATTTATTTTTAAAAAATAAATAACATTCAAATAATGAAAAGAGGTCACAAAAGGATAAAAACAAAAATGGAAATAATTTATTAAGTGGTACCTCTTTCTCTTTCTCAACCAATTCATTCTTTCTCTCGCTTTCTCCGCCGCATCTCCAAATTTTAGATAAAAACAAAAATGGAAATGATTTATTAAGTGGTACCTCTTTCTCTTTCTCAACCAATTCATTCTTTCTCTCGCTTTCTCTGGCCCATCTCCAAATTTTAACTTCTTTGAGTGCTCTCATATCAAAAGTGGTTGTGGCTGGTGTGATTAAATTTTCAAACCTCTCACAATCTTTAATACGTATCTTTTCAACAGCTTCAAATCGATGAATCAAGTTATTTCCAGCTTCTTTTATCCTCCACACCTCTCTAAGCTTCCTTAATCCCCCCAGTTTAATGCTTCTCAACCTGCTGCTGCTAACTTTATCCATTTCACCAACATATCCCATGTCGATGTCAAATATCACTTCAATGGACCCACAACTTTTTATGTTAAGCTGTTGTAGATTATTCAAGAATGGAAATGGATTGCATGAAAAAAGCTTCACAAGACGAGAACATCCATGCACTTTAATGCTTCTCAAGCTGCTGCTAAGTTGCTTGACTTCACCAAAATCCATGTTGAACAAGACTTCAATGGAACCACAATCCAAGACCTTAAGTTCTCTCAATGGGCAAAGATTAGTAATGCTAAACTGAGGAGGCCATATCTCCTTCAAATTCTCCATATCAGAAACAACCAGTTTCTCCAGTTTAGGAGTCGCATCCTGCAAAGTAAAAAATTATTGTTCCTTCAGTAGATACTCACAACTTTTTGAACCACTGTTAGTATAAAAGATTGTTAAAATAAAACACAGACTTACCTCTTTGTGAAAGAAATATTGCAAACTCTGAAGGCCTCGAAGTTGCAACTCCACGAGACATGGTAGCTCAATTGCACAATCATTATTGCAGAAATGCAATAACTTTGGTAAATAAGCCAACTTGAGATACTTTAAGTTGCTAAACTTAATTATATCGGATACATTATTCTCAGTATGTATGAGTATGACTGCTTCCATTATAGGGCATCCGGAAATATCCAGATACTCAAGCTTTGACAAATTTTGTGCTACACTCGGTGTGAAAAGGTATTTCAATTCTGTACATTCTGAAACTACAAGGAGTCTTAAATTGCAAAACGAAGAGTATCGAGGAGGATCTGGTATTTCAACATCTTTAAGAGACTTCATATCATTCACTTGTAGAGAAAGTGCAACTGTGATCTCAAATAGCTTGTTGATTTTAGATTCCAGTAGTTGTTTTGTGTTGGTGACCAGCTTCAAGCTGTTTTCATATGAATGCGTGTCAACTTGATCTGCTTCCAGTTCGTTTCTAACTTCGGAAAAATTCCATCCCAATGAGAGCTTGAATCTTTGAAGTTTCTCATAAGACATGTTCTTCATATGCGCATTGTCACCAACAAATTCAAATTCTAATGCACAAAGGTTCTTTGAGCGTTCTGCAAGTTCACTACTGTTGTTTTCTGTGAAGCAGAGTGCACGTCCGAGTACACGTCCTCTCATATAAAGCTCTTCAAGTTTCACTAAGCTTTCCAAGACACCGTCATCTATAACAAGATTGCAACAACCTGTTACATCCAATAGTCGTAGCTTCTTCAAATTTCCGAATGTGGAAGGTAGGATGGTAATGCCAGAGTTAGCAAAGCTAAGAACTTCCAGATTCGAAAGATTTCCAATACAAGCTAAATCAAACATCAAGGAGCATTCATGGAGACAAAGAGTTCGAAGGTTGGAGGAGAACTGAACAGGTGTGGGAATTAATGGATACTCCAACTTCTCAAATGCTATAACTTGAAGCTGTTCCATTCCTTCATAAAAGCCTGGAGGAAACCTTAGCGACTCATCTCCGTGCATAAGTTTCAAAAGTGAAAGGTTTGGAAACCTTAAGTCACTAGGAAACTTAGACATATCCTTACATGTTAACGAAATTCGCTTGCAATACTGGCTCATACTATTAGCTTCACTCCACTTTGAGAAATCATCTTCATGGTGAATGATCAAACATCCGTCCTCACCACCTTTAGAAACGGTATTTACCACAAATGCAAGCACAAGATCATGCATTTTCACACACTCATACTCATACTCATCACCATCCATCAACAAATATTTATTTTTGAGATTGCTCACACTTGTTTGTGTGCTGACTCTAGCATCTTCCATAGAAGAAACTTGCTTTAAAAGTTTTAATCCCCATGCATATCTTGTGAGATCTTCTATGGGGATATTAGAGTCCTCAGGGAACAAGCCACAAAGCAGAAAAATCGCTTTATCCTCTTGTTTTAAATTATTGTAGCTTATCACAATAATTTCTTGTACGATCTCATCAAGATTATTCTCCAGACACTTGAGTGTACGTCTCCATACAAATTCATTTTGACTGTTAAGAGTTGCGGCAATGACTGTGATGGCTAGGGGCAAACCACCACACTTTTTGACAATTTCACATCCTATTATATAGAGATCATGATCGGGTGAAATGCCTGCTTTTTGACAAAATAAATCGTGTGCTTCATTTTCCTTTAAGACATTAACCTCAACTACTTTAAGAGGAGAATCAGCATCAACTGCAATATTTCGGCAAATATTTGCATCTCGTGATGTGAGCAGCAACTTAACCCCATTTGGCAAAGGACTCGCTAATCCGATATCTTCAAGTTTAATCTTCTCCCACACATCGTCCAGTATAACCAGAATCTTTTCTTTACGTTCCAAGAATCCTTCAAATCTTTTAGAAAGATAAGTTGTCCTTAGTGTTTCATCAGTTTCAGTTAGAGGTTTGCCTGTGTGCACTGCTATGGCATTCTGAATGGCAAACAAGTTGGAACTTTTCCCAACAGGTACATCCACAATCCACTTAAACATCTTGTTATCTTCTGCAGCCTTTTTCAGTTGTTTCTTCAGCGTGGTTTTACCCACACCACCCATTCCACACAAGGCTATCACTCGAGCTGTATGATCATCATCTTCTTGAAGGAGCTTAAGTGCATCATTGAATATCTTTACTCTTGAGTCGAACAAATTTTGAGTATTTCCACCTGGTGTTGATGTTGATGGTGGGCGTTTGGGATCTACTCTTCCAAGAGGTATTACAGCAGTAGTCCAGGTGAATTTTTCTGTAATAAGACGGTCGATATCCTTGATATGCGCCAATGCATTTTTTCCTGCTAGATACTTCTTTTTGACATTAAACCATCCAATGTTGTTACTTGGAAATTTTTCAACTTCTTCCTTATTGTCTTCTACTTCTTTCAACCACCCCTCTACACGAGCAGGTATCTCTAGATTGTTATCACGGTTTCTCCTAAAATAATTTTCGTTGTCAATTCTTTGACCGTCCAAAACCTTCATTTTGTCTTTCATTTCCTTCACACGATCGGCGGAGGAAGTGAGATTTCTCAACTTTTGCGTAATATGATTCGTCAAAACATTCACAACAGGCTCAACGATTGCAGATGATACAAGCTCCATTTTCCTGAGACATAAGAAATTATATAAACAAAATTAGGGGTGGCAATTCCCGAAACGGATAGGAAAATAAACAAGTTAAGCTTGGGTCTAAACAGAGTTAATTCAGTATTCATATTTTTAGATTGCTTATTATTTTCTGCTTAGAAACAAGTACTTATAAGCTACTTAAAAATAAGCACTCGGGTTATGAAAATAACAATTTGTTACAAAATTTCATTCAAATCAATCTATCAAATACGAAAGTAAAAAACCAAGCTAATATTAATCGTACCTCAAATAAGCATGCATATCAAAAACTTGTTTATTTTAACTAAAAATAAACAAGCAATACCAAACACCAACTAGCTTAATCTATAAGACTATAGATAAACAGATTTATTTCTCCTTAGATTAGTACATATCAAAGTAGTGATGCATTATACTTAAAAAGAAAGTTACATAACTCGAAGAAAAGTAAAGATATGGGGTCTGCAATGAGTGACTTATAGAAAATATATGCTAAATTAATATGTTATGAATAATACCTTATACTGATTTAACTAGCTCTCAAGGATCAAATAATGTTTTACAGAACAAAAACAAGTTGGTTGAAAATTTCACGAGTGTGAAATGAAGCAATCATTGAATGTGGTAGATTAAGGGGAGTAAATTATGAGAGAGAGAACTTGTTAAATTGGAGCAAACTTTATTTATGCATGAAGTGACTCTTCATATATAGCCGACACTGCATTATTGACTTTAACAGTACCATATTTACTCACGGGTTTTGAAAGGCTAATTCTAGTGGGGGGTCGGGGTCCGAATAACTTGCGTTTACACGTTTTTTTTCATTTCAATGCGTGTACAAGGTTTTTTTCTTTCGAATTTCTTATAGTCTTTGGGGGGTCTTTGTTTAAGTTTTTCTTTTTTCAGGAATTTGTGAGGCTCTTAAATTATACGGTCAAGGTAAAGTTGCATGAATGTTTTGTGTGGGAAAAGTGAAAATGAATGCAAAGGAGTGGGTGATGGTGTGTAATTAATTCTTTACCTCTCAATTTTCTCTATAATGGTCAATTATCCATTAGTGGGTAATTGTTATATTAACCCCTCCAACCAAGTACCTATAATCAATCCATTTCTCATTCCTCACCCCTTAACCCCAACAAGCACCCCTTATTAACTTGAGATCATGAGCTTACAACAATGGATGTTTATAGATTTTGTGGCTTACTTTATATGGGTGTACTAATTTGAAGATAACAAAAATACTTTTATGCCTTGAAATATCATTTTACATGTTGATATATGCTTTTAGTCATTTAAAGTTATGCTAATTAATGATACTTTAAAAACTATTTTTTAATAAAAATACAATTTAATAAACATATTGTTAAAACCAAGCAAGCTACACTAAACACAAAAAACATATAAATAATAACAACAACAACAACAACAACAACAACAACAACAACAACAACAACAATCATAATAATAATAATAATAATTCAAATGAGAACTAATTAAACTTTCTGCACGAAGTGACTCTTCATATCAGTGATTTTATTGACTTTAAACACTACCATACATAGTACTCACGTGTTTTGAAAGAATAAACAGTACCTTATGAAAATAAACAAGTTAAGCTAGGGTCTAACATGTTTCTTTTTTTTTGACGGAGAAGACAAAACTAGATCGTGTGAAGAGAGAGGAAGGTGTTAACGTTTCTTTTTTTTTTTTTTTTTTTTTTTTTTTTTTTTTCATCCTACACGTGCCTCATTTTGTTGTTTGTATTTACATGGAATACTTTTTTTTTTCTTTTTTACTCTGTCAATTTAATTTTTATTGTCGACATTTTGAGTTATCTTAAATTAGTTTTCCATCTTCAAAAACAAATACGAGTAAGAAATAGTATAAGTTAAGCTTATCATATTACTTATTATTACAAACTTTAAAAAAGTTAAAAAAATAATTACTTAGGGATAAAACTGTTATTGTGTAAAAAAAAAAAAAAAAAAAAAAAAAAAAAAAAAAAAAAAAAAAAAAACTCTGTAGTGATGATGTTTTTTTCTAAATTATATGTTTTTGTCTATGACAAACTATTTTAAGACGGAGCGACTAGAGAGTAAGGCTATGTTTGGCGCCGCGAAGCTTTTTGGAGTCTTTTGGGGCGATGAGCGGTGAGCACGAGCTTTTTTATTTTTATTCTTCGTTTGCCAAAGGAGCGGTGAGCTTTGCTATTTTTTAGGAAAGCTCATTTTTCAAATATTTTTTTAAAAAGCTGTGAGCTATGGTCACTGCTCACAGCTCACTGCTACTTTTACCAAACACACCCTAATACTTTGTATAATTGCATATACAAAGTTAGAAACACATGCATTTGCTGAACATGTTACACATCTTAATGATGATGATAAATTTGATATTAACAAATCTCTCAAAAGGTTTAAATATGATGAAAAGTCTTGATATTTTATAATTGTATATTTCTTTTTTTGTGTCAACTAACCTCTTCCTCAATACTTTACCCCAAAACAATAAATACATGTTTTATTTGACCTTTAACTAGAGGTTGAAGCTAAACTCGTCACCTATTTCCTCAAAACTCTCATTAACAATTAATTGAACGTTTGTGATGAAAAATGATGAATACATCGATAACAGTTTGTTGTAAACAAATTTAGATAAGAAACTATAAATATGTCATTGTGGTACGTATAGATACGTTCTATGACCTACGACTAAGAAACAACATGTTCCAATTGAACGAAAAAGACCTCAACTTTGTAACGATCTTTTTCCACCTTTGCACGTCACCTATCTATCAAAAGTTGCAACGAACTAGGGCGTACGCACAACTTATGGTTCACCTTGTCATAGTATTATAAGGAGAAAGCTTTCAAAATTATTCATTTATAATTAGAATACTAGTTATAATCCCCGCGCACGCGCGGGTTAATTTTTTAAATTTTTTGAATCATATATTTTTATTTATTAAAAAACAAATAATTTAATATTTGTTTTGTTTGATTTATGATGTTTAATTATAGTTTTTTATTATTAAAGATAATTATTTAAAAATTTTAATCCTATTATTAATTACATCTTATCTATATTTTTTGTATTTATCTTCTACTTGTGTTATGGATAAATATAAAATGTTACCTAATAAAAAAATAATCTTTTTTTTAAATAATATTATTACTAAATAAGGTATGGTTTAGTTTTTTGAAATGGTAAAGTCCCCACTTAGGGTTTTGTTTTATTATATAAAAAATATGTCATTAATTACTTATGTTGATGACACGTTAAGACTCATTTTTAAACCATAAAGTGTTAAAACTTTTAATAAAACATGAAAAATATTCTTGTTTATTACTCGTAATATGCAACAATATTTTTAATATTCACGCACACATGCACTAATTGTTTTATAAAACAAACTTTAATAAGGCTTAATGTCTATCTTTAAATATAGGGCTAATGGTTTGATAATATACCGTATTTGTCATAATTTTCTTCTATATATGTATCGAACAATTTTTTTTATTAATTAATATAGTACTAAACTTGCATTTTTGTTATTTTTTTGGTATTTTATGACCATTTTTTCCTTCATTTTATTAACCCCAAGAGGGGCAAAACGGTCATAAAATATACATAAAATACCAAAAATGCAAGTTTAGTAAATATAATAGCAAAAAATTTTGTTTGATACATATAGAAGGAAATTATGACAAATCACTCTATATATACAAATCACTAAATCACATAAACTATCTGTAATACTACATTACTAGAGATGCAAAAAATACGGTTTATGAACCGAACCGGAGAAAAAATCAAAACTGGTTTTTCCAAAAAATCAAAAACTAGTTTAGCGAAAACTGAATCACCGGTTTAGAAACCGATTAGCATTATTTGTTGTCAATCAGTTTGAAAACCGGTTAAACCGAACCAGTTTGGGTAAACCAGTTTAAACCGAACCAAATCTGGGTAAAACCAGTTTAAACCGAACCGGTTCTTGGTTTAAATGTGCACCTCTATACATTACGGGGTATAAAGGATTTGGGACCAGCTAAATGAGAAGTTTTAAAATTTTTAGCCAACACACTCACTTATTATAAAATTGTGTTGGTTACAACATAGGATCATTGTAAAGCATTTGTATTACATTATAAATCATTTGTGACTTGTTAAATGAGAAGTCTTAAAATTTTCAGCCAACACACTTACCTATTATGGAATTGTGTTGGCTACAACATAGTAGGTTACGACATTTTAAAACGCCTTTTATAGAAATGTTTTATAAAAATCAAACTACAATGTAATTTAACCAAAAAAATGTCTAAAACCATAACTACCATTTTAATTCATGTTTTTAGTATACAAATATATTTTATTGTAATTTATTGAATGATAAATGATATTTGTAATAATTTGTGATTCTGTATGATAAATGATATGTTATATTTGAATTCTTTTAATATAATTGCATAATATTTTCGATGTTATAAAGTATACAACCATTATTAATAAAATTATCAATCATCACATTGTCTTCGTCCTCGCATTACGCGAGCATCATATTTGGTACATCTTTGTATAATGATACTTATTTTGTTAGTATGTTTTATTATTATACTACTTTTCGAAAACATATTTATTTATAAAGTACCCGCAGCCACAACGCAAAAATAGTCTACTAGTATTTTAAACTATCTTAACTTATTTCAATATAGGTCCTTTGTAACCAACACGCTTAACCACTTTTGATATATACATGTTGCCAGAAATATTTCAATATCTCATTCATGATATGATACGAAATGTTAAGGGCTTCCAAAATAAATTAAAAATAAAATAGCTTTCATTCCGGTTACTCTTTTCATTAAAAAAAATGTTGTATTAAACTTTGTCAATTTTTACCTTTATCATACTAACGTAGCGTTTGGTATGTCGTAATCAAAGGAGGAATTGAAAGGATTATTGCGATGGAATGAGAAAATGTTGTTTGTTCATATTTATGTAATGTAATAATTCATTACAAGGAATGACTCATTACACTAAAATCATTCCTTAGGGGTCCCTTACTTTTTCTTCATTACATCCCGTAATTGAATCAAAATTACATAAAACTCCACCATTAACTATCCATATTTATGAAACTTCTCATCAATAATGGGCATTTTAGTCTTTTTATTATGATTTCATTACGTCTTATCAAATAAACAAACATGATAAATAATGGCAATGACTCATTACATTACACCACTTATTCCATTACATTGGTCATTCCATTCATTTAACATTTCATTTTGTCCTACCAAACGAACCCTAAGGGATTTTTTTTTTTTTTTTTTTTTTTTTTTTTTTTTTTTTTTTTTTTTTTAATAGCTAAGAGGATGTGTGGAGCCGATACCTATATTAACATCTTATGGCTTAAATTTTTTGCCTTTGAGATATAGACCCATTAGTGAAAAAAGTGGGTCTCTTCTAACAAAATAATAATATTAAATTGATGGGTTTCACTATCTTTCCCCATAAAGTAAAAAAGAAACACCCCTAAAGAGGAGTGCTGGGGCTGGGGGCCTTTTCCATATTAACAACTTATTTAAGAGAGAGTAATTTTTGAAAGTCCATCCATTAAAAGGGAATAAGGAATGGGTCCACTCATTAAGTAGGAATAAGATAAAAAAGAAGCACCCACTAACTTTTATTTCAATGAACTTTTGATAAAACAATATACCTTCTATAAAATTTGAACTTAAGGGCATGTTTGTTAAAGAGAATTTCAAATGAAAATGAAGTGAAGTAAATAATAGAAATTCAGATAATAGTAATCAGTAGAAAATTTTGTTCAATTCTAATGTTTGTTATAAAATAAATTTGACCCGAGAAATGAAATAAAAAATGATAAATAAAAAAAATTTAAATAACATGTCTATGACACTCACATGTATTTGTTTGTTGATTTTCTAAAAAAAATTATTTTTTCTAAATAACAATTCTAAAAAAATATTTATTTAAATTATTTTTATTTTTTTTAAATTATTTAATTTTTATTTTTTTTTAATTTTAAAAAAATTAATTTTTCAAAATAACAATTCTATAAAAAATATATTTTAAAAAAAATATTTTTTTTTAAATTATTTTTTATAAAAAAATTATTTAAAAATAAATTAAAACTTATATTTTAAAAATTTTATTTAAAAAAATTAAAAACTTATTTTTTTAAAAAAATTATTAATTTTTTTCTTTAAAAATTATTAAAAAATATTTTCTTTAAAAATGTATTTTTTTTCTAAATTAAACAAATTATTTTTTAAATAATCTATTTGACACTAAAATACACATGCAAGTTAAAAAAGGAAAGAAAAAAAAAACATATCGTAAAGAAATATTACAAAAACTAACCATTTTATTTCTTCAATTTTCAAACAAAAAGTGATGGAAATGAAACTTTAAAATAAAAATTACACTACCAATTCTCTATCTATTCTCTTAAAATTTTCACTTTTTTATTTCTTTCATCTACAAACAATAGAATTCAATTCATTTCCATTTCTCTTATCTCATTTCTCTCTACCAAACACACCCTAAGAAGTTCCAATCGTTTGGCATGGGTATGTGTGGATGCACAATTGTACTTTACTAGTTATTACTACTTTCATCTCAAATTATAATCTTCCTTTCTATTTTAAGATGTCTCACAATAATAATATTCTTTTTGTGTTAACCAATCCAATAAGTGGAGATGATATTTAATTGATTAATAAGTGTAATGGTTCAATTTTTTAAAATTGTGTACTTTTGTTTGTGATAATAATTTTAAGACGAAAAGAATACTCCCTTCATAAAAATTGGACCACTACAAATTTCAACCACCCAAATATAATATTCTTCTACAAAATTCTTTTTTATTACTTTAGATGAAATATATATAATTATTTTGAGATATTACAAAAAGAAAATATGATTTGAGACTGACGGAGTATGTTATGAGAAGAAAGCCTTCAAAAATGTTCATGTATATTAGGACACGTCACCTCATGCTGATGACACGTTAGGACCCATTTTTAAACCTTAAAGTGTTAAAACCTTTAACCGTTTTGTTTGTGGGCGCGTTTATAAAATAATTCTTATAATATATATTTTATAAATATGTTTTATATATATGTATAAAGGATTAAATGTATTTATAAATACTGAGTTCAAAATTGAGTTTTTGATATAATAGATTCTTTCAAAGAAATTCGTTTTTTTTTTTAAATTACTTATTGAAAATCGTGTACAATAAATTTTTAAGTAGATATACACTGTTAAAGTTTAAATTTTTATTATAAAATCGTGTATAATTTTGTTTTCAATGATACATGCATCGCTGTTATTTGAGCCAATTTTATATATTAGCGGTTTTCGTGTGATATGGGTCTTTTGTAGTTATTGTTACAATGTTGAGCATGGTCTTTTCTGTTACTGTTATGGGTCTATTGCGGGCTTGGAATTCAAGTAACAAAAACTCATCATAGAATCCTATTTGAGTAATAGCTTAATGCATACTAATAGTCTATTTGCTAGTCAGGTATCTAGTTTTTGTTATATGTCCATTAGACGCTTTTCTTTAATTTATAATTTTATATAGTACAATGAGAGGAAGATTTGATAGTGAAATCTTCCTCCCACTTTTGGGCGGAAAGAGAAAGGAAACGGAATTGAAACTTAAGAACTGAGCGTAAGGGACTTACAAGGGAGGAATTTGTATACTCAAAGAGAACAAAAGGGGATACTTCAAAATGAGTAATTTGTGTGAGTGCTAACTAAGTCACCCCATTCATCTCACTATGTTAAGTAATCTGTGAGCTTATAGGCTATTTTCTTATTAGTTTTTGTAATTAGCTCCTTTATACATATTTGATATTTTCAAAGAAAAAAAATCATAACAGAAACTCTAGCAATTTAATATTACTACTTGTCAAACTATTGCTTTCTAATATAGCTAAGCTCCTTGTTCTAAGGTGTTAGATTGAATGATGGGTTTGTGCATATTTTAATTGCTAACTTGTTATAGATTTATGAATGAATAATACCACTCGATTCAAGTCTTAATATATTTATTTACACATATGTGTTTGTGGAAAATGGATTAAGTCGAAAGAGAGTAAGGGAATAGCACCATCATAGATATTTTTAGACATTTATGAGCATATATACTTAAAGCGGTTTTGCCTATTTTTTTTTCTACTAGAGTTCCCATTTATGCATCATATAATAATAATGATTTTGTGTTTTCTTTTGTAGATTCATGGATGTGTTAGACAAGAGGGGAGATCGATAATGTCATTAATAAGAGCATGGTATTAGATAAATCTTATGGTATGAGATTTTTTATACCATCAAGTAGTTTAACTAATCTTTCGATGAGTTAATGCTTACTCAGTTTCACTCTATTGTGTGTTGAGTTTACGATACCTAAAGACACATGTTAAACCAGTTTCAAATTGCTTATATAAAGTGCTTATTTTAGTGTATTCACACAACACAATCCAACCTAGTGTTTAGACGTACGTGTATGAAGAGACAAAAGTTGAACAAATTATCGAGAAGATTCAACAATATCATGAGCTTAGCATGGTTATACGCAACACTCTAAACACAACTTATGATGCTTTGTTTATTACAATCAATCACATTAGTATTAGTAATAGTATTAGTTCGGTAATGCTAACAAATCTTCTTTTGTATAATAAAAGAATTACATCATTTCGGAGTGTTTTTGCAAATCCCTTCTCATTGAAAAAAAAATTGGACCAATAGTAGAGCTCGATTTTGCCATGTAAGCGAAATCGAGCAACGTGATTGGTCAATAGAAAGTCAAAATTAAATTGATTTTGGTCAAACTTAATAAATTTGGTGGAGAAATTTGGTTAAGAAAAAAATGCATAAAAATATAGGTGTCAAATTTATGAAAATGAAAACTTAAAAAAAGAGAAAGTAATTAATAAAACTTTAGTGATTGAATTTTAAATAATTTATATAGAGTAAAGTGTAAAATTACAAGTTTCTATGTTTTTTAATAACTTTATAAAAAACACAAATAACCCCTTACACTTTATACCCCCTATACTTTATAATATTAACTTTATTTAAAATTACATAAGTATTAGTATTAGTTTTTTTTAACTCATGTTAGTATTTAAAAGTTTATGCGTACACGGGTTTGAAATATGGCTAAATTATTAGTAACGGGAATATAAACATCAAATGGTAAGCACGATACTGTGATATGAAAATAAATATACGCGTATCTACTTATAACGACTCATGTAATTATTATTTAAAATTTGTATATGGATATCCATAAAAACATTTTAAAAATTTTACGGAGCATATTTTAACTTCATCAACGCTCATTATGTGCTACTAAATTCATACATTTTGTACAACATTATATCAATAATTAAAGTTAAACAACAAAATCAACCTCAACCTCAACATGTCTGTCAGTTAAAAACATTATACAAAGCTAATTATTAAAAAAGCAAACAAACAAACACATGGATTAGATCGTCATTGTTTAATATAAAATGTGTTTTCCTTAAATTATATAAAAAAATGCACGTATCATAATCCTTATTTGATAATAATCACCTCCTAAATCAAAAATCAAAAAGAAAAAAAAAACTACGTAGGTGATAACCTAACTTTATTCATTGACGTGATGTTTTTTTTAAAAAAAAAAAAAAAAAAAAAAATCTTAATAGTTAGCCGTTGTAAACAAATTTAAAGTATGTACATGAGAATTATTTAGCAAGAATATATAATTTTAATCAGGTTATTACGTTACTATACTGCGATAATGTTATTGAGTTTGTAATCACGGATGTGAGATACAACCATTATTCTATACTTATGATTTATGTGTAAACCTCTTTTTGCTTCTGAATAGAATCCGAAAGAGACCTCAACAGAACTTTGGCTTATGCCTTATCTAGCTGATAGTATTTAGTAACTTTTTTATGGTTTAACTTTTTTGTTATACACACCAACTTTTAGTAACTATTTTTTATGTTTTATTGAAAACCTCTACACTTAATATTTGTGTTTTTACTATAAACACACTAAGCTATAATAGAATTAGTTGTGAGTTCAGGGTTTTTCACTAAGCTTCTAAAAAACTAATAGCTTTATCATACACTTATTGTGTTATGGTAATTGAATAAGCAATAAGCACCTTTAATAAGCATAACCAAACACCCCTTTAGTTCTAATATGAAGTTTTCTTATTTGATGTTGTGACTAACTTTATTGTTATCCTCACTATAATGCAACATGTTAGTGGTTTTTGCAGTTTTATCATCTTATCGCACACACTAAAGTGTAATGCAATTTGTTGTGTGCATTTTTTAGATGAGGATTAAGTATCAACACATGATTATCGTGGAAGGATTTTTTACGCCTGCTCAAGGTGTGAATGTATAATTTAGTTAAGTTGCTGATTTAGATAATACATGAATGTATTCTAATGTATTAAAGATGTGTTTTAGTGCCTATATGGGGAATTTTATGGTAGGAATTCTTTTCGGAGTGTAATTGTCTTTGAATGAGTTAATGAAACTTAGCAAGTGTTTGCTGTCATTGATAACACTATGGGTGTCAACCAACGGTATAAAATATGGGTGTCTTTTACCTTGATAATTTAGGCTAATTGTGAAGAAAGTTGCATTAAAGTGGAAGGTCGGTAAGGATTCATTCAATCCTAAAAGACTTGCGAACGTACTCTTTGTCATTTTTTTCATGCATTTATAATTTACTTATAGAAGTAATAATAATTTCCTTATATAGTTTGGGCTTAGAGAAAAATTATTCTTATACATTATACATAAACATAAGATTAAATTTGAGTTCTATCCATTACATCTTTTTTTTATTTCTCTTTATGTAATAAAGAAGTTAAAGTGTAAGCATCTATGTTAATTTGGTAATTTTATTATCAAACTTGAGAAGTAAATAGCACAAACTTATGAAAATACAACTTTCCAAACAAAAAGGTACATTAGTAAAATGATATGATGGTTATTCATAATCTAGAAAATGAATCAATCTTCAAAGCTATCTAAATATGCTACATATTTTAACAAAAATATAAGTAAAAGAAATACTACAATTACAAAACACATCGTAAATTGATTGCACGAGTTTGCAAAACTAAAAACATATATCACTAACATCTCATGCATGTCAAGTATCATCATTTGATTTTGCTTGAATAATAAAATATAATTTTTAATCCAAAATCGTTCTCATAAAATAATAGGTATGTTATAACATATACATATGATTTTTTATTTTTAGTCCACCAAGTAAAACTATTTAAAACATGTTAAGTGGTTCATTTCTTAATCGATAATAATACATAATAAAAACAAAATTTTAAAAATCATGTGCGTGCATAGGTATTATAATTAGTAATACAATGAAAGTAAGTCTCTAACCGAGCGGGTCATGCAACAAGTTTTATATAAATATTAACATTGCTAACACTAACAAGTTTTGGTGTTTTAAAAATCAACATTTACCTTTAAATAAGTTTGCATAGAATAAACAATAAAACTTTTATTCATTTATCTTTTTGACAATAAATGAAACACAAAATTGAAAAAGGTTGTTTGATGAACACCAAATTGAATTTATATAAAAGCCCAATTTCGCTACATGGCAAAATAAAACCTTCTTGTTAGTTACTCCAATACAAATCAAATTGGCCTTCAATTTGGTCAAAATTGATAATTTTGTGTACGAAATAGATGTAAAAAAAACAAAAGTAGCCATATGTACTTGGCCGCTCCTTTCTCTTTTTGCTTTTTCTTTTAGACTTAAGTGAAAAATAACATTATATTATGATTTGTCAATGGAATCTATATTTAAGTACAAAACTTATAAAAAGTAGTCAAGCTTATATTTAACATTACGAATTGAAGTGTAAATTATCAGTTTTCATAATCTTCGTATATTTCTGTAAAATTCAAAAATTTGATAATTAAAACCTTTATTTTTATTAAATTGAATTAAAATAAATTAAAATTTTAATACCAAGAACCCTATATATGTACGGGGTTATAAATATCGAAATAAAAGCATGAGTATAGAGAAATGATATGGATGATAAATGAAAATTTCTAATTCAGACACCGTGGTTATAGAAATACTACAACAAATAAATTACTCCAAAGGTGAGAGTGTTATGTATCATTTTTTTTCTTCAAAAGATCAAAATATTAAATCCTCACATTTCATTCCAATTTTATTTAACGGCTCTAAATAAATATGATTTTTTCAATTGATGGGAAATTTCGTCATATAGAAAAGGGAGATGATTTACACACTCCACCAAATGATTGGGACACTCCAATTAATTACTTTTGGACATTTATACCCTCACATAGGTGAAAGTGTAATGGTAACTATGAGGGTATAAATGTCCAACTCCCAATCATTTTATGAAGTGTGCAAATCACCTCCCTATAGAAAAGCCAAATCTCTAATCCTTTATCCCAAAAAATTAGGGTTTTGACTTACACAAACTGTAAAACCCACATTTTCATATCATGATTAAATGACTAAAATACCCTCCACTTTGAAATTTTGAAGAATTAAGTACGTTTACCAAACAAGCCCTAAATAAAAAACGGTTATCGTACAATCACAAATATAAACATGTAACTTCAAGTAAATGATAATTGAGTTACCACACATTATAAGAACTCAAGAATGTAAAAATTTGATTAAAATACAAGTGTTGCATGTTAGTTGACCTAAAGGGGTCCAAAACTAATAAAACTTGTACACAACTTGCATAATAACTAAATATTCATAACCTAAGTATTACTTTTGTTCAAAAATTGAAATCTTTGACCCAATTGTTCCCCATGGCCGGCCATTATGGAGGATGGGATCAAAATCCCTAAACTTTAGCCAATTACCGATTTATTTAGAAACTACTTCCCATTTTTCCCATTTACCTAAAAATAGAAATCCCCTCTACTCCTGGTTCTCCTTCTCTACGCCACCCACCACCAAAAAAATACCTTCATCTATCAAAAATATTGACCTAGAAACATTGGTGATTAATTGTACGTGTTCGTGAGAAGATTTGGTATACATTGGAGATTGTTTGGTAGCATTTGGAGGCTTGCTTCTTGGTTTTGCTCAACCATTCGATCACCACATCAACCCTAGAAAGGGTTTGGTATCTTCTAATCTAATTATTGTTCATCTCTTTCAATTCCTTTCATCATGAATATCATTATACGTGAAAACCAAAAAGATACGAATTGTTATACATACATATACATAATCGATCTATAATTATTATTATGAGGAAATTGATAAACTTCGATTATTTTGATGAAATGATGATAAAAACATGATTGTGGTAACATTTGTAACACATTAACACGTTTGTTTGATTTGAAAATGGATTCCCTTTTGTATTAAAAATTATGGCCGCCACCCCCAAATGGACCTAGATGGGTTTTTATGTTGGATTTGATAAATGTTATATGCTTGGGATTTTATTTTCATGATTGGATTGAATTGGTATAACATGTAACTAGTTTGGTAAATTAAATTGATACGAAAATGGATTTGGGATTTATTATGGATCGAATGGTATTAATTTTCATGAGTTCTGGATTGTTTTTGATGTTTGATGATGATAACGTGCTTGTGGTGATTATATGATAAGGATTAGATATTTAGTTTGTTAATTGTTGAATTAAAACGGGTGAATGGTTATTTGGTATATGGTTCGAATTATATGAAGGGGAATTAGGGTTTATATTAGTTTTAATGATTAAATTAATGATGATGATGAGTGGTGTAATGATTAAATGGTTGTTAGGGTTTTTGGATTAATTGTCATATTTGTTTTATAAGTTAAAGGTTATTTTGTAAATTAGAAAACTTAAGGGCTATTTATGTAAATTAATATATTTCGAGTTAAATGAGATAAACGGACTAGAAATGTCATTTTGTGATACTTGGTGGACTTATGCGGTTATTTGGTTAATTATGTGGTTTACATGTTAATTAGATAACTTAAACGGTTAAATTGTAAATATGATAACTAGAAGGACTAAAAATGTAAATATGGATATGTTATGTATGGTTCGACCTAAAAATGATGTAGGGGCTATTTGTGACATTTTGTATAGTTGTGGTGCTTATGTGATAATTATATTAGTTAAGGGTTTAAATATGTAAATGAGATAATTAAAGGATTTAAAATGGAAACTTTGTAAACTTAAGGGTGTGAAGTGTAATATTTGCGTATTTGACTTTCTTGACTTAAGTTGATGTGTTATAATGTGAATGTGATCTATTGTGACCCTTAACTTGTGATATTAACACTTTAAACCCTAAAAGATATTCGAAGACCATACAAAACCCTAATTTGAGAAATCTTATATAAAATGAAATTCTTGACATTTATAAACATGGGAACTGGATAATATGATAAAACTAACTTGTAAGAATATGTTAACATTCGGAAACTTGCTAATTTTGGAAATCTGCTAATTATGAAAACCTGCTATTTTTGGAAAGTACTATTTATGAAAACCTTCTAAAATTGGAAAAATACTAAAAATAGAAAGTCTTCTAAAATACTTAAACCACTTACAGTGGGAAGTTACTAAATATGGAAAGTTACCTAAAATAGAAAGCTGCTAAATATGGAAAGCTAATAAAAATGGAAAGATAACTAAAAGAGGTAACTTAGGTAATTTAAACTCGTCATAATTCGTATACACTTGCTTCTAGGTACGGTGAAGCGGGAGTGATCCACCTGCGTTTGTTAGGTTCTAGCTTTGGTATTGTTTCGACAAGGTACAAATATTTCGTACTCTTTCAGCAAGAGTACAACTACTTCTCTCTCATGATTTCTCTCTCTCTCTCTCTCTCTCTCTCTCTCTCTCTCTCTCTCTCTCTCTCTCTCCTTTATATTATTTGATTGACTATTTGACATTGATCCTTTTGATATTGAACCTCGCTATTGACCCTTGATATTTGTCCTTTGGATATTGACTCTTTGATTGATTCTTTGACATTGAACCTTTGACTTTGAACCTTTGATTATGACTTGACACTTGTACTTGATATTGAACCTTGACTACTTGACCCTTCAGTATTTTACCTGGTATTACTTGTTGTGGACTAGCCACAACCATAACATTGATGCACCAATGTTATGTACTCTAGTGGGGCTAGAGAGATGTCCCCCCCACCGTCCCTACTTAATTATCAACTACTACTATGATTATGACTTGTTTACAGGGGTGTATGGATGCATCCTAGATTTATCTTGCTTGATACTTGCTTGGGCTACGGCCATTATGATAATGACATGGACTACATTATATATTTATTTGGTGACTGGGCTTGCGTGCATTGCAACCCCTCACATCTTGGGAGTTGATCACTCCAACCTTGGGTTACTTGGTTTACTTGGATACTTGCTTGGCCTGGGGATTAAATACTGAAAGCCTTGAAACTTGTTAATCCTTGATATTTAACTTGTTAATCCTTGATATTTAATTTGTTAATCCTTGATAATCCTTGATACTTAACTTTGATAACCCTTGATTTCCATTGACACCATATGTAATCTATCCTATTGTTCATTGATTATTCATTATATCTTGATTGCTTTGTTATTTGCTTCATATCTGTTCACTGAGCTTTTTATGCTCAGCCGCGTTTCTTTTCCATACGGCGGGTACTTAAGCTAGGTTGCGGGGTTTAGCTTTGGGGATGAGAGAGTGTGGACCTACCCTTGTGCTTTGTTTTGAATAATGGAACTTTTTCCTTATTGTTATTTCTGGATTTTGGAACTTGTCCTCGTACTTTGTCTTGTTTGTTTCTGGGGCATTGATTTTGTTTAAGTCCCCAATGATTACTCTTTGATGACTTTTATTTAAGACTTCCGCTGTTGACTTGAACTTGATTGTATCTGATATGTCACCATATTGTAATGTCTCTACCCTTGCTGGGTTGGGGCGTTACACAAACACACACATAAACATGTTATTAAAATTAATCATCAAATCAACTCCAAAAGAATTTAATAATAATCAACTTCATCGTAAAAATCTTTGTCACTAATAGTAATTTTTCAAATTTAGGGTTCAATTTTTGTTTTTTTTTTCCACAGATTTTGGATCCGAATTTATCAATTAACAAACAATGGATCCAAATTCATCAATTAACAAACAATTGGTTGGATATGGAGGATAATTAGATTATGGAAGATGAATATCAGCTTATGGATAACGTAATCATGTTATTGCTGATTCATCGGGGCATCGATGGAGAACATCAGGTTGTGGATGAAACAGATTGAGATTAGATCTAGAAGAAGAAGCAATTGCCTGTACAAATAAATGTGATGATGTCTGACCCTCAAAATGTGAAAATCACATGTGATTTACCAATAATAAATCACATGTGATTACACCTATGTTGTGACATTTATAATAGTTTGAATGGTGAAATCACGTAATTATATTTAGAATCACGTGTGATTATAAACGAAAGTTTTGCATATTACAGTACTTGGATGTATGGTGGGGTGATAGGTGTGTCACGCATATAAATAATATGACCCCCAGTGGCGAAGCTAGAACAAATTTCTTGGGAGGGCTGAAACAATTTTTGTTCCGGAAAAACATTAAATGGGAGGGCCGAAACAATTTTTTTTTCTCAAAAAACACATGAAATTGCGAAAAAAAATACACTAACGAGCTTAGGCCTAGGGGGCTGGGACCCTTCCCGGCCCCTTAATAGCCCCGCCCTTGTGGATAATAATTGTTTCAATATAATTATTTTTAAATTAAACACTAATTTTAATCTACTCTTGGATCAAATAGATTGGTAGGCATGAACAGATCTATTACTCCATCTCCATGTTTCAATCGCTATATAAACGATTTAAAGGTAAAAAGAAATACGACAACAATCGTAAATGGTAGAACTTTTAAGAATATCATAGCCTAAATGTCAAAAGCCCAATATTCAAAACATAAGCCATCAATCTAACTTTTCAAATGGTGTCTTAACTTTGTTTCCCTCTTTGAAATTATACTCTACTTGTTCAAATATTAAAAATTAAAAATTAAATAAAAAAATCATAATCTGCTTCTTTTTCAAACTATTCACCACCACCTATTATGATTTCAACTTTCATGTTACTTCAGTACTTCACGATACTAATTTAAATTTTAGGTATTTTATATTTCGGTAAAGATAAATCTGTTGTTACAAGATTATAAATAAGAATAACATTGGGTCAAATTTTGGAGAATGGGGATAATTTATCAAGAAAAGCTTGTTCAATAACAAAATTTTAGATTTATAGTAGGATCAGTATCGATACCAATCCTACAATCTTACGATCTCAGTCCGAAATCTTACTTTGATCTTGCGAAGTGCTTTTATGAAGTACAATCTTACGACATACTTTCAGTAATTAATCAATTTTTTAACAAAGTAATCAGTCATATTTGGCTACTCATAATTTTATTACACAAGTAATTTTGCCAAATTGAATCACATTACAAATACTAAAACATTAAAAAGGTTATAACTACAATAGATGGAACTACGCAGTATTATGATAATAACAAAAACGAAAACGAAAACATCGAGCCATATTCACCTGGCGCTTTGTCAAGCCTTATTAATCTGACATAGAGCGTGGGCAAATAAAATCTCATTTGGTCTACAATTAGTAACTTATACGAAACATGTATGCTATATATGTAAAATTACCTTGAAGACCAAGACAAATTTCAAAGATCACACGATCAAACTCTCAAGGTTGTAGTGCTATCACACGAACTCTCAAGGTTGTAGGGCTAACTTCTTTTTTTCTTTTTCTTTTTTTTTGAATAGGTTGTAGGGCTATTTGAGCAAAGCAAGTTTGTTAATGTCTGTCAACAACACCAGGAATGTGGTTATATATAAATCAAGCATTAAAGGTAGTAAATAATGAGAGATGTAACATGTGAAGGATAACTTAAATATGGAATATAAATATAACGATATATGTTCTGAGTTAAAATCTCTTATCTAATAAGATTGTGTATATATAAGAGAGGAAATTAAAATGGGAAGATGGATTACTCTTTCTATTAACTAAGGAAGAGTTTGATTTTTAAATTGAGTATTTTGATCGGCAAATCAAAGGGGAGTAAAATTACCTTGAAAACCAGGACAGATTTCAGAGATCACACTAACTCTCAAAGTTGTAGGGCTAATTGAGCAAAGCAAGTTGGTTGAACACCATATGTCTATCAACAGCAGCCACGAATGAGTTTTTTATAATGAGTGTTTTAATCAAGCATTAAAGGTAGCCATGTGACAAGTTAGGAGGAGTATAATGAGTGATGTAACATGTGTTTTTTATTTTGTCTGTAAAGTAGTTGCTTTCTAGAAAAATATTTACCATTGTAAGGCAAGTCTATAGTATTAACTATTATATGGTGTTTTCACTTTTTATTTGTAGTCATTTCTTTTAAATGGAGCAGCGACGTAAACTGAATTCAACTCTCTCTATATCGTTCAAAAACTAGAACCTATACTATTTTAAGACAATTTTTACACTCATACATTGTTGAAAGGTGGTTTAGCAATAGGAATCAAAATTTTTTCACTAGTTAAAATATGCTTGGCATTTCAATTTGACACATCAATCTATTATACATCAAACATAGATTGAAAAATATGGTAACTACTTTAACAGAAAAAAAATGACATTCAACAAAACAATAGATTCACAAATGCATTCCTCCAAGTTAGTTTTACCTAAACTGGATTCATAATGTAAAATTGGTTCAATTTACAGTGATCAACAAAATTGAAACAATTTATGATAATGTCAAATGAGAAATATCCATAATTGTTTGTAGCATCAGCGTTCACATAGCGGAGCTAGGCGCCACATCATTGTTCACAACAGCATGTTGTAGGTATTTTATATTTGATAAATAAACCATCCTGTACAAGCTATATAACCCATATTACAACACTGTAATGCACAAAATGTGGTGTGTGCATCAAAAAGAGTGATGTATGTATCAACCCCAACACTAAATAATCCTACAAATTACGTAGCAAGCATCATAGAGTACTAAAAGTACAATATACGGTGACAAGAAAAATACAAATACAAATATAAAGAAATAACTAAACATCTATCTATATATCATTAATGTACATACATATGTAGATGGATCGATGATTCAAAATCGCAAGTCATGTAACGATGAAAACAAAGGGTCATGTAGGTAGAGTTTCTTTCTTTCTTTTCTTGTTTACTGTTTGTCATTTGCCTTCATTTAAGAAAGATTAAAAAATAAGTTATGATATTAAAATTGGAAACTAATGCCACACAGTAGTCAATATTTATAAACATACCATACAATGGACATTAATTTTTTAAAAGCAATTAGTTTATCAAAAACTCGGTGATCATAAGGCAATTTGGGCCGGTTTTTGGCTAAAATCAAACCTCTAACCTAAAATTTGGTTTTAAGTTTTTTAAAACCAAACCCGCACCAAAAGGGGTTGGTTTTTGATTCTTTGCGGTTCAGTTTTTGGATATTCGAAAGTTGATAGTTTTATGTTAAACCCATTATTTTAGCTAATTTCTTTAAATTCGAATATACGGAATTTCGGATAAAAGTTTTATATATCCGAATTTACAAATATCTAAATTTTTTGGAAAACTTTTATATGAGTTCTAAAAGTGACATTTCATAAAACTCAACCTTTTAATAAATTTCGATCAAATTTTCAGATATCCGAATACGAATATTTTTTGAACATCCAAAACCTATATCAAGAAATCCTAAAATGTAGGTTAAATATTTTGTCGTAAAATAATAATATCACATAACATGTATATATAGATAAGATGTGCGAACATATATATAATAAAAAAAAACTAATTTTACGAATTTATTATAGTGTTAGTTAAATAAACACATGTTACGAATATTCAATCTCTTAGTTTTTGGACTTTTGTGATTACTTATATCAAAACTAATACGCATATATATTTTTATTAGTTTTATGAATATAAGTATGTGGCGGTTCGGTTTGTTCGGTTTGTGTTTTCATATAAAAACCGAAAACCGAACCAAAACTTTTGATTTTTTAAAACCAAAGCCGCACTATTGGCTTTAAAATTGGTTCGGTTTTTCAGTTTTGTTGCTCTCCCCTATGGTAAAGTATAACTTAAATTTGAAATATATAACGATATATGTTCTGAGTTAAAATCTCTTATGTAATAAGATTATTTAGCCAGGTACCCGCGTGTTGCGGCGGCGGGTACCCTATAAATAAAATTTTATGTGAGTAATGTATGATTGTATGCTTTCTGTGACGAATGACAATAATATTAAGGAGTTAAGAGGTATTCGCCTATTGTTTCTTATGATGATGAATATAACAAAAGGCGTTTGATGAAAAGAAAACATGAATACAGGAAAAGGGACATATACGACCAGTATTTTATAAACCGGACCGGACCGACGATTCAACCGGGAACTGGTTGGTCTGGAACCGTCCGACTAAACGGGACAAAACCACAAAAGAGCACAAAAAACCGTGAATCGTTTGGAGAACCGGTTCGATGCCCGGTCCGGTTTTAAAAAAAACATGTATACGAAGATAAAATCAAAAGTAATATTAATTGTGTGAATTTTTGTGTTTGATTCGCTTGTACAACAGGTATAATTACATGTACTTTTTATGTATGAGGTGTTTTTTTTATGTATAGGAGAATTGCAGATTATTTAAATATATGGTGAGGTATTTGATGAGTCACGAGAAAAAACAATTCGACCCCAATAATAATTATTTCAATACCTTTTAATTAAAAACTAATTGTAATCTACACTCTTCGATCAAATAGATTTATAGATTGGTAAGTATGAAGTGATCTATTACTCCATGTTTCAATCGCTATATAAACGATTTATAGGTAAAAAGAAATAGGACAACACTCGTAAATGGTAAAAGTTTTAAGAATATCATGGCCTAAATGCCAAAAGCCCAATATCCAAAACATAAGCCATCAATCTAAGTTTTCGAATAGTGTCTTAACTTTATTTCCCTCTTTGAAATTATACTAGGACAAATGATTTAAAAAAGTATCATACTTGTCATCATTTTTTGGGTAGCGAATAATTTTTTTTCTTTTGTTGTTACTTTTTTTTTCAAATTCACCATTTTTAGGGTACCATGTGACATTTTTGCTTTTCAGGGGAAAAAGTTTTCTATTGGCTAAGAGGGACAAAAATGTCCAAAAATTTCTCAAAATATACTAAAAAAAATTAATTTGAAAGAAAGTACCCACAATAGTAAAAAAATTTGTTCGCTGCCCACAAAAGGAATTGGTGGCAACTATGATAGTTTTTTTTAATCATTTACCATTATACTATGCATGTTGAAAAATAAAAAATAAAAAATCATAGTCAGTTCTTTTTCAAACTATTCACCACCACCTAGTATGATTTCAACTTTCATGTTTACTTCACGATACTAATTGAATTTTAAGGTATTTTTACAATTCGGTAAAGATAAATCTGTTGTCACAAGAATATGGATGAGAATAATAACACTGGGTCAAATTTTGGAGACTCGGGATAATTTATCCAAAAAACGCTTGTTCAATAACAAAATTTTAGCTTTATAGTAGGATTAGTATTGACAATCCTACAATCTTACGATCTCAGTCCGATTGTGTGTTATTTACAATCCTACTTTTCTCTTACGAAGTACGATCTTACGACATACTTTCAGTAATTAGTCATTTTAAGGGATAATACCGAGTTTTTTGTCAGAGCCTTGTAGTTTAAAAAAAAAATTACGCGACCCTTGTAGTTTCGAAAAAAATTACATCACAAGTATATTTATATTATTTTTCTATTGTTTTCTTTTTACACTTCAACACACACAAAAATAATAAAAAAATGAATAAATAAATAAAATAAAAGGTAACTGTAAAAATCAAACGCTACTTCACGCCTACACTTTTGGAGGCATCCCTATCACGTCGGCTCTCATCTCACCACATGTCGACGTCTTTGTGATACAAACTCTCGCCTGACTACATCTCTTTTCGCTGCCAGATAACACTTGGTTTAGATTTTAGTTTTAAATTTGTTAATCTTGACATTTTATTTGTTGTACACCCATGAGCTTTATGAAATCTAATCTAACTTAGTGGAACTTGACATTTGACAGTAGGGTTTCAGAACTTGTTTTTGATACATAGTACATTGCAACCTGTTATTGTATTGAATATAATGGTTTCATTGTAATGTTTATCTAGTAAAATGGCTCATGCATATGAACTTCCTAAAACTTTCTGGTAGCCTAAGCATATTGATTTTTCATATGCATTTTTTTTTCGTTAAATGGTTCATGCATATTGATATAATAATGTTTTTAACTGCTTTGTGGTTTTATAGGCTACCATGGAATCAAAGTTTGTTGTACTACTACGTATTATGTTACTGGGGTGGCAAAATTTGTGATGGACCACAAGGTATAAGTTATAATAAGCTTCCAAGTAAAGCTATCAAGGTTCAACATGAAATAAAATTCAATGAACTTATTAATCAAATCCATTATGCGGCATCCATTGATATATGTTCTGGTCAATGGTCATCGAATTATCCGAACGATTTAGCTACTGAAGTGAGATATAATTTGAACATATGTGCTTATTCAATCTGGACATGTAATAATTTGAATTTATTATGTTAAATGAATTTAATTTTTTATTTTAACACATTGGCATGTTAATGGTTGGATTGATAAGTGTGTGATCACATTTGTTTGATTCTAAGTTATTTATAAATTTTAAATGTTTATGTGATTTTGATGTTGTAGTGTTTTATAATTTTGCTGAACCATATCACATGATTTATATATTATGACTCGAATGTAATGCTATGTTATGCTTTTAAAGTGAAAAGGAAGGCTTGAAATGGCAGGGATACATACTGACGAAAAAAAAAAAGAGAAAAAAATAGTAATTACTAGTATGATGTAAATAACCTTTCAAGTACAACGTTTGTGTATATATGTTTTTAAACTACAATGATGTGACAAAAAAACTCGATAATACCTTTAAAAAGTATCGTATTGATCAAAAATACTCTTCTCAATAGTGCAAAAAAAAAAAAAAAAAAAAAAAAAAAACTCTCTTGTGAGTATCAATGTTGACATCTTGTCTTTATTTGAATAGTTTGACCATTTTACCCTTCCAAGTTACATAAGGGATCATTCCAAAATGCCCTTTGCGCCCAACTTATTTGCTTTTTGCCTTTCACTCAGAAAGTTCCGAAACAACCCATTGGGCAACCGGGAAACTTTTTTTAGCCAACGAGGGGACGCCAAGTGTTCGGAATTTTGGGCAACCGGGAAACTTTTTTTAGCCAACGAGGGGACGCCAAGTGTTCAAAATTTTGGGCAACTTTTATATTTTGTGGGCAACTTGTGTATTTTTTGGGTAACTTGGGACACTTGACGTTCTAAGATTTGCTACACTAAAGTTGCCCGGTTGCCCAGTGGGTAGTTTCGAAACTTTCTAATTTAAGGGCAGAAAAGCAAATCAATTGGGTGCGAAGGTCATTTTTGGAATTATCCCGTTACATAAATAATCCTTGTAGGTTTGCGAAATTGCAGCCGCCGTCCCTACGGTAAATTACATAAATTGACTCTTCAAGAAGAAAATTTCGGAATTTTTTTCCCGGATTTTTTTTCGAAATTCTTTTTCAATTTTTTTTCGTAATTTTTTTGTCGAAATATTTTTTTGCAACTTTTTTTCCTGGAATATTTTTTTCGCTACATGTGAAAAAAAAATTGTGATTTTTTTCATAACATGTGAAGACGTATAGAATCGGATGAAAACATATAAAACGGATGAATAAAAGTGGACAAAAACTTAAGAAAACGGACGAAAACGTATAAAATCAGATGAAAACGTAAAAAAAAAACGGACGAATACGTATATAAAAACATGTAGGCAAAAATTCATATAAAATCACGTAGACAAAAGCGTATATAAAAAATATTGGGTAAAACAAAAAGGAGTGGATAAAAAAAAAAAAAAAAAAAAAAAAAAAAAAAAAAAAAAAAAGGGACGGTAATGCAATTTTCGCTAACCCACAGGGACCATTTATGTAATTTATCCTATTTTCACAAACTCATAGGGTAAAATAGTCATCACAGGTTTTTCACTACACAAATAAAAACAAAAGTGTCAACATTAATACTCACATAAAGACAAGGTGTCAACATTAATACTCACAAGAGTTTTTTTTCCCCTCTAATCACAATAGTATTTTTGGATAAGTATAATGCTTTTTAAATGTATTATCCCCTTTTTTTTTTAACAAAGTAGTTAGTCATATTTGGCGACTCGTAATTTTATTACACAAGTAATGTTGTCAGATTGATTCACATACATATACTTAAAAGCTAAAATGGTTATTACTAAAATATATGACACCACGCAGTATTATGATAATAACAAAAAGGAAAACGAAAACATCGAGCCTTATTCACCTGGCGCTTTGTCAAGCCTTGTTAATCTGAAATAGAGCATGGGCAAATAAAATCTCATTTTGTCTACAATTAGTAACTTATACGAAACATGCATGCAATATATGTAAAATTACCTTGAAAACCAAGACAAATTTCAAAGATCACATGAACTCACAAGGTTGTAGTGCTATCACACGAACTCTCAAGGTTGTAGGGCTAATTGAGCAAAGCAAGTTTATTGAACACCAGATGTTTGCCAACTAGGGATGGACCTACATTGGTGTCGGGTGTGGCATGGGCTACACCCACTTTTTAGTCATGAAGTGCAAATTTTTTTCACAAATTGTCCTTTTTTATGTGCAACTCGATCTAGATAAAATTTTTTTGCTACTTTCGGTTTTTGTTATAACTTTTGTTAGCCCAACAATCATTTTTTGCAACACATTCTCGAAAATTTTGGATACGTCCCAACTGTCAACAACCAGGAATGTGGTTATATATAAATCAAGCATTAAAGGTAGCTAGGTGACATATGTCAACACCTTCTTGAAAATTTTAGGAACGTCCCAACTGTAAACAACCAAGAATGTGGTTATATTAAATCAAGCATTAAAGGTAGCCATGTGACAAGTTAGAGGAGTAATGACAGATGTAACGTGTGTGTTTTATTGTGTCGGTAATGGATAACTTAAATACGAAATATATAACGGTATATGTTCTGAGTTAAAATCTCTTATCTAAAGGATTGGCCGACTAATACACGACACTTCAGGATTGTTTGCACCTAGCAGGAATTGAACTTAAGATCTCACACAGTTTAAAGTGATAGTCACAAACCCTCTTGCCACTAGGCCACCTATCCTTTAGATAAGAGATTTTAACTCGTAACATATATCGTTATATATTCCGTATTTAAGTTATCCTTTACCGACACAATAAAAAACACATGTTACATCTGGCATTATTTACCCCTGTTAACTTGTCACATGGCTAACTTTAATTTTTTTTGAACGGCAAAGAGAGATATATTATATATAAAACTGCTACTAGCAAGGCGCTAGAAGTAAAAAACAGTACAGACTAGACACAAACTACATTAACTAAACTCTGCTAGAGGCTTTAACTGCGTGGACTACTAAAGGGATGAAAAAACTCTAGCCGATTACAGGGAACCCAAGACTAGAGAAAAATCCCCACTCACGGAGGCTGAGCCACCGGTTTTCACTCTTTTTATGAAGGCCCAAACAAGTCTCGAGGAAATGAAACAAAAAAGAAACAAAGAAACTTAAGTTCCAAACATAGATAATAAGCCAGCGACACCACGAAACAAACATCACGAACCCGCGAGCAACAAAGGATTTTGCAGCCATCCAACCCAATTACTCGACATGCGAGAATGCCAAGAAAATGAAGTGGTACGGATATTATCAAATAGATCACCTTTCTTCATCGGTTGAGCACAAAAGAGATGTTGTTACGATATCTCCACATCAACCACATGGCTACTATTAATGCTTGATTTATATATAACCACATTCCTGGTTGTTGACAGTTGGGACAGACCCATGATTTTCGAGAGGTTATTGTACAAAATGATTGTTGGGCTAACTAAAGTTATAATAAAAACCGAAAGTAGCAAAAAAATTTTATCAGGATCTAGTTGCACATATAAAAAAGGACAGTTTTTGAAAAAAAAATTGCACTTCATGACTAAAAATTGGGTGTAGCCCGTAGCCCCGTACCACACCTAATACCAATGTAGGTCCATCCCTAGTTGGCAGACATTACAAACTTGCTTTGCTCAATTAGCCCTACAACCTTGAGAGTTCGTGTAATCTTTGAAATCTATCTTGGTTTTCAAGGTAATTTTACATATATCGCATGCATGTTTCGTATAAGTTACTAATTGTAGACCAAATGAGATTTTATTTGCCCATGTTCGATTTCAGATTAATAAGGCTTGACAAAGCGCCATGAGAATAACGCTCGATGTTGTCGTTTTCGTTTTTGTTATTATCATAATACTGCGTAGTTCCATCTATTTTAGACATAACCATTTTAACGTTTAAGTATTTGGAATGTGAATCAATCTGACAACATTACTTGTGTAATAAAATTACGAGTCGCCAACTATGACAATTACTTTGTTAAAAAATGACTAATTACTGAAAGTATGTCATAAGATCGTACTTCGTAAGAGCAAAGTAGGATAGTTAATAACACACAATCGAACTGAGATCAAAAGATTGTAGGATTGGTATCAATACCAATCCTACTATAAAGTAAAAATTTTGTTATTGAATAAGCATTTTTCGGATAAATTATCCCCATTCTCCAAAATTTGACCCAATGTTATTCTTATCCATAATCTTGTAACAACAGATTTATCTTCATCGAAATGTAAAAATACCTTAAAATTAAATTAGTATCATGAAGTAAACATGAAAGTTGAAATCATACTAGGTGGCGGTGATTAGTTTCAAAAAGAAGTAGACTATGATTTTTTATTTTTGTACAAGCAGAGATGCCTAAAACTCTAAGAGCCCTTGGTACAGTGCGCCTTGGCTCGGGTTCGGCACGAGATACTACACCGGAGGTCGGCTGGTGTGTAGTGGCGCCGTATCCACCAACCTACGCGAAAGGCAATTTATTATTATTATTATTATTATTATTATTATTATTATTATTATTATTATTGCAATTTATTATTATTATTATTATTATTATTATTATTATTATTATTATTATTATTATTATTATTATTATTATGCCTCAGTTGCCTTTTGGTTTTGCTTTTTGAGACCTTTAAGTTTCGCGTTCCCAAACTAGACCGAGCAACTGGACAACTTAAAGTACCCAATCATGTTTCGTCATATGTCCGACATTATTTTACCATAGTAGACCAGTTGCCCAATTGTTATACCAATGTTGATCAGTTACCCTATGACTCATCACCTCGTAATCAGTAAAGTCACAATTGTCACTTAGTGGGGTTGGTTGCCCAATTGTACACGGCAACGACGGTCTAATTTGGGAACGAGAAAGTTAAAGGTCTCAGAAAGAAAACCAAAAGGCAACTGGGGCATTTAGGAAATTTATTATTATTATTATTATTATTATTATTATTATTATTATTATTATTATTTATTTATTTATTTATTGATTTATTTATGTTTTGTTTTTGGTTTGGTGGGTTTGTTTGTGTTTGTGTGTGTTTCTCTGACGTGTTTGTGTGATTTTTCTTATCTTTTATTTTATTTTTCTTTATTTATTATTATTTTTTTTTTGTTTTGCAAGTATGTTTGAGGAAGAAGACAACCATGATTCTTTTTGTGTTTAAACCTTGTAGTATAATAGTTTACATTATTAGTCAAAATACTTTATTCTTTTGCAAAGTTAATCATTTGTTGGTTTATATTTTTATGTCTTATTTTCTTTTATGTTTATTTTTTATTTAATGTACTTTTTTATTTGATGTCTTTTTTATTCTATGTAATGTGTTATTATTAATGAAATTAATTTTTAGTTAAATGTATTGTTTTATTTAAAAAATTAAAGAAAAAAATGCATGACGACAACAAAAAACTGACGTTATGTTAGGGATGAGTATTTTAGTGTAATAGCCAAAACTGGTGCTATTGGCAAAAAATACTGAAATGGCATCACTTTTCCCATATCACCACCACATGACACCAATGGTGTACCTAGCACACAATGAAAAGTAGTTATAGCATAGTACTCGTAGTTGTGTATAGAGCTGGCGAATTGCGATGGTAGGGGCCAACAATTACATGGCTAATATGAATACAACGCTTCCTTTTCATGGAGTAGTTGTATGACATAAATGATGGGCCTCGCTAGTCACCATCCAATTTACTGAGGTTACACCACGATTTTTTAAAAACGTTTTTATGCTCAAAATAAATATAAGTAAATCGTAAGAATCTCACTAGTCATAAGGACTTGTTTATTTTGCAACATTATATTTCAACCTATGATTGTCACCAATGCAAAAAGCTGTTTCTCTGACTCTCTACCCTTTTGAAGAATCTCACTGGTCGAGCTTGCGTGAGCTTTTGTTTGAATAAGTCATATTCAAGTATTTGATCTAATGGCATTGGAGATCCTCTTATTGACTTAGAATAGCTAGCCGAAATGAAAAAGTTTTGTAACATCAAATTTATACCCTAATACATAAGTTATGTTACATCAACTACTTATTTGCTTAAACAATCTGATTATATTACCCTGAATGTTTCATAAATCTGATTGCTAACCACTGCAAAGCTGATTATTAGGACTTTAGGCTTGTAGCACATTCGAACATCCATTACTTTGCTTGTGCAATCTGTTTACATTGTTAGCAAGACTTGGTGGCTTATGTGTTTTTACCTTTCGGTAATGATAGAATTAGTGTTGTAGATGCTTTTCTAGGCAAGAAATTCTCTAGGTTTTGGCTAGCTATTGGTCACAATTATTGCTAAATAAGCGAAAGTGTCCATTACTTATTGTCGGTGAATGGACTGCTAGATTTTTTTTTTTTTTTTTTTTTTTTTTTTTTTTTATTATTATTATTTTTTTTATAAAAAAAATAAATAAATAAAACCAATTTTTGACGATCATCTACATGTCAATCACTAATATTAAGCATGAATAATAGATGAGCTTACATTTCACGTTCGGAATTGCAAAAACATTATGATAACTTGCAACTTCAGTACACAAAACTTGACTGTTTTGACTTTTTTTTTTTTTTTTTTTTTTTTTTTTTTTTCTTCTCAAACAGTTAAGAATAAACTCAAAATGAATCTGTTTGTTATGGGTGAAATTTGGTCTTTTCTGGATTTATTGATTTTACTTTCTCATGTGTGATACGGGATGGAAAATGCTGATCAATAGCAAGTGGTTCCTTCAGAAGCTTGGTCATGAAGGTGCATAGAATACTCTTTATGTCGTATTTACCTTCATTTTAAACTATAAAAATCTAATACTAATTAACCACTTCAATCGTGTTTGTAGGTCTAAACAATACGTTGATGGCTTATGCGGATAAATCTGCTTATGCTATGTGTATATTTTCTCTTGCTATTGGGCCAAATCATGAACCCATTACATTTTTGGGAAAGACCCCGGTATGCTCTACATTTTAAACTTTGTTTCGTAAGATACCAAATGGTTTCACTTTGTTTTTTATGATGTCAAACGGTTTAACTGATCTTTTGAAGTCTAACATGTGATTTGAATCATTGAATGTATGGTTGAAGGAATGTGTCAGGTTTTGTTTAATTGGTGGCATTTCAAATAAATTTACACACAAGTTACCCTTTTAGGGGAAGATCCTTTCTTCAAGAGGACCGAATGACTTCAGATGGGATCCCGTCTTTCCAACCTGATGGTTATGATCAAACGTAATGCCATCTCTGTTTCTATAGGATCATCTCCTTGACTCCATAATGGGTGGCAATTTCGATCAACTTATTTATAAATGGCTCCAGGCCTTTCATATCTGAAAATTTAGCTAGAAGAGGAACACATCAAATGGGCCAAACAGGTTAAAAGTGAGGTCAAGTCCGTCCTTTATGAGTACAAACTTATAAATGTGGATAAAGAAGATTTATAGGTCCCGATTCTAACCTAGTGAACCTTAATCAGATTTGACATTATTATGAACCAAACCCATTTTGATCCGTTTTAACCCGACTCATTTTGACTCGCCATCACATGCTGATTGCTGGGAATAACACCAAACTAATTTTATGATTTCTGTTGTTATAATTATGCTGAAATGCCCAAGGAAGAAAAGAACAAGATTTCACATCTCGGAAGAGCTCTTGCGTTGGTAAAATCCCACTTTGTTGAGGCTGGTTATGTATTCGACACCTAAGATAGAATACCACTTTGTATTTTGGGTTAAAAAACTTATTAATACAAATCTGAATCATTTTGTTGAAGGATACAAAAAACATTTGGATGCAAAAGCTTTTTGTATTAATATCTTAAGTTTGTGACTAATCTTTGACCACTTTGACAATGGTAGTACTCTAGATGTGAGTTAACTTTTGAAAACTAACCACAATCAATAGAAAATGACGATGTTATGACCATAAAAAGTGTAATTTACATTGTCTTATTTGTTAATCAGAATGGTCTGATGTATCGTATGAGCAAGACCCAGTGCCCTCATCTTTCATAATAGTTTGGTTTAGGGGAACATGGCTCAAAAAACTCTGTGTGAATGGCACCTTATGCGTAAGTGAGCTGTGCAATTTAGAAGCCTAAAGTACTAAGTCATGTGTGTTAAATAGGTGAGCTGTGCAATTTAGTTAACAGTTTCTATTGGTCAATAAAATTAAGAATGATATGTATAGATAGATAGAAGATTATAAATATGTAGTTTTATAAACAAATGGACAATCCTTTTAAATAAAGTTTTCGGAGTAACCATTTTTTTAAAGTGACAAGAGATGCTAAAAAAAAGTCTAAGAATATTATATTCATTTCGGAGTACAAGTCTGAACTAAAGTTTGATATTTTTGGATTTAGAATCAACTTTAACAACACTTATCCCGAAATGTAGTAACAATCTAAACATGTGTGATGTAAAGGAATGTTTTGAGCCACTTTCAATAGTTCGAAAGTTTAAATATGCTCATTTAGTGGCGACACAATTTTGATTTGGATATCCTCTTATGCAACTCATTTTGTGTTTCAAGAATTATATGCCCCGAAAGTTAAGTGTTCTACATTGCAGTTAGTTTAGTTCATATGATAAATATACCTTCTTTTGTAAATAATAAATTAGGGTTACTCCTTTTTAAGTGACAAAAGATACTAAAAAGTCTAGAGTTTTATACATATTTTGAGACACAAGTAAGTGTGAGGTTTGAACTTTTTAGCATTATAATCAACTTCACAAATAAATATATCTGAAAATATAGTAATATTCTAGACATATATGATACTCATTTACTATAGTATATAAATAAGAAAGATTTCACTTCTTTAACCTATGTGGGATGTAAACTTGTTTAAGCTTGTATAGATTTCACTTTGTTAACCTACGTGGAATGTAAACGTAAAGAGTGTTCGTTTATGCTTATATAGATTTCACTTCGTTAATTGATCTTCTCCTTTCTAAAGAAAGTGACAATAAAATTTACTAAAAGGAAACACAAACCATTGAAATAAATCTTGTTTCTAACAAAAGTGGATGTATACCGATATTTGAGCAATCATTTGACGTTCTTGGCCAAAGTTCAAATATGGTACTACTTATAAGAGCACTAGGTATGGTCACACGGAGACTCCGTGTGACCATACCTAGTGCTCAAGTTCTTCGTAAATACTTTGAACGTCGGACCATGTTGGTTTTCTTAAATACTCCGGCATAAACAAATCCATTACGCACTTGTTAAAATTATCAAGACAATCACGTGAAGTATGTTCACCCATTTGCAAATACTCATCAAACACATCGGGTGAGTTGTCGTATGCCAATTGGCGTATGGCAGATGTACACTTCATAAGAACACTTATACTCATTCGACCCATACAATCGGGTGCTTGCGCAAAGAATTTAAAATGATCTAGAAGAGGATCGGAATAATAAGATTCAATACCTTCGACTATTTGTAGAAATAGTTTCCGGCTCATACGAAATCTTCTTCGAAAATTCCGGTTCGTATACTTATATCCTTGTTTCAAATGTTGCTGATATTCGTACACGGCTATCATAAACTCAAAGTCGGTTTCATCATCTACATCGGACTAGTTCCTTTCTTCTTTGTAACTTATATTCGGATCCATTGTGAATGGTACAATGTTTTTTAGAGAGGAAGTATATAATTTTGAATTTGAGTTGTGAAAATGTGAAAAAAAAAGTGTGTTAAATGGGTATTTATAGTGGTTGTAAAATGGTTTTGAAATAATTTTTATTTACTTATTATTATTTCTTTTAAGAAACTAGCCATTTTTAAACGTTAGTTTACGTTAAGGTGTGTTTGTGATTTTTTTTTTTCAATTCCAGCAGCTAGTTCTTTGGTACAGGGGGTGTTTGTGATTTTTTTATTTTTATTTTTATTATTATTTTTTTAATTCAAGATTCCACCTTAACGCTGCGTCAAATCCTTAGCGCAGCATGTTAACGTGCCGTTAACACACACCCATGATGTGATTAACGCACCTCAGTGCAGCTAGGTTAACCAATAACGTGGGGGGGGGGGGGGGGGGGGGGGGAGGGGGTGTTATTATACGATTGCTCTAAGGTCTCAATATCAACTCATTATACATGAACATTAATTTGGACTAGATTAAATCTATACTTTGTGAAATATAACTATAGAGTAGTACTTACCTAACGATACATAAAGACAAAAAAAATTTATAAACTACAACAAAATTTAAATGAAAGAGACATAAAGATCGATGGAATTGCTTGACCGATTTAGAAAAATAATAATAATAATAATAATAATAATAAATAAAATAAAATAAAATCACTTTACATTACCAACGACATTTAATTAACTTCATTAACTTCATGGCATGTAATTTAATTAAGAAATACACAACAAATTGGATGATGGCCCTTTTTCCTCGATCACAACCAAACAAAAAAGAATGAAAATATCGTAATAAGCCTGCATAAAATCACTCAAATTTTGTCATCCCTTAGTATAGATTAGAGTGGCTTCAAAATACTAACGATCTATAATGAACATACATGAATACAACGATTTATAATGAACGGATAACTCGTATAGATTAATAACATAGGTTAAAGAAGCTAAATATTTCTTGCTTGTATACTATAGCAAACGGTGTGCCTACATGTTTAAAATATTACTATGTTTTCAATAGCAAGTTTGTACCGGAGTTTGATTTACTAGACTTCTTTACAAGCTTGTATTGGAAAATGTTTATAAGGGTTCTTCACTTTTTTTAGTATCTTTTGGCAGTTAGAAAAAATGGGTACTACACCAAACTTTGTATTTACAAAGGTGTATTTATCCAAAATGAATAGGTGAGTCACACTCATGAAACCCAAACTTCGAGTCCGGTTCACCTAATCCGAACTATTGACGTTTAGTAAGGGGCTGCCTAATCAGTCACACAAAGATTGCCTACTGAATTTAATTGAAAAAAAAAAATTCTCTTATATGCGAAAGAAGTATCTTCTTTGTATAAAACGCTTGAACTAAATTACATGCGACGAAGAATACTTACTTCATGGCATGTAATTCAAGAAACAAAAAACGAGTTGCATTATTGGCAATATTTTCCTCGACAACAACCGGAACATAAAAGAACGAAAATATGAGAGTAAACTAACCCGTATGAAATCAGTGATATAAATTTGTACTCCGTAGAAGATCTCCATCTCAAATTTGCGTTGTCACTTAATAACATAATTTCAACCTTTTTATTAATTAAGAATGCCAGTGGCTTCAAATAAGAACGCTCTATGATGAACACATGAATGGTATAGATTTGAATACTAGAAATGAACAAGTCGGCATGTAAGAATGTACAATATTATGTGTTTGATAAAACCATTTCATATCTATATCCTACACAGATGAAAGAAGTGAAATGTTTCTTATTTATATATGATAGAGAACGAAGATCATACATCTTTAGAATATTACTATGTTTTTAGCCAGGTGTGTTAATGAAGTTGATTATAATACTAAAAAAACATTCAAACTTCACTAAACATTGTGTACTGAAAATTTAATATAAATTCTTGATTTTTTAGTAGTATATCTTTTAGCTTAAAAAAATATTCGTACTCCAAAGTCCAAACTTTTTATTATTTTGGTTCCCTACATTTCTAGTGAAGGTATCAAGAGAAAAAGTGACAACTTTCTCCTGCTAAATAAGTATGAGTAACATGTACAACTCAATCGATCACAAGGTACTAACGATGGCGAGTCACAAAAATTTTCCTAAATGGATAGATGTGTTGCACTTACCAGACGAAGACGTACCGAGTTTGAGTTATGTTCACTTTGTAGTTTGTCCAAACTAGTGACGTTTCCAATATGGTTAGTTGATCAGTAATATAAAAATTACCAATTTGGTGTTACGCCAACTAATTTCTATATAAGAAAAGTTGTTATGATAATCATGGAGAGCTCATGGTGGGTGCGTTTGTGAAAATGATAAGAAGATAGCAAATTGAGAATAAGAGTTCACAATAGCATTTAACTAATTTATGAAGCTTTTGTCTTGCTGTAAACATTTTATGGTAAATAGCGGTATGGAGATATGTATCATGGGATGGAGTATAGTTCATTTGGTAAGTTTATTGCCCTATGACGACATGAAGGTCTGCGGTTCAATTCTCAGAGGACAAATACTCATCTTTTTTTATTTTCATTTTTTTCTTTGTACGTGTTGCTAATAGCTCACCGCTTTTTCATTTTGGTATATTTTAAAATAAATACATAAAGAAAAAAACTTTTTTTTTTCACTATATAGTCAATTAAACATATTCTTAAACACTTGAACTCTTGATTGTCCTACCAATGTATATGCATAACTTAATCGCCTCACAATTTAAATCTATAAAATATGGCTATAAATCATCGCAGCAAGAAAAGTTACCTCCTGATTATATTTTCCCGAGCGCCGGGTTTACAATTAATGATTTTGTTTGTGTTTGTAATTTTATTTTTTGATTGAAAGTTACGGGCCTAAGCCGCTAAGCTCTCGTAAAAAAATTGTGTGAAAAAAAGGAGGTGGTATTTAATTGTTGGTGTTTCTTTTATTGAAAGCTATGGGCCTCTTGTCTTGTTACAGAATTTTTAAGGTGAGTTTAATAATGTGGGGAGTGTGAGTCTGAAGGTAAGTGATCTTTAACTTGTCAACAACGTCAGAGGTTCAATTCCCTGTGTGCTCATACTCCTTTTTTGTTTTTCATTTTCATGAAACATCATCTTTTTAGCTGTATTTTGGCCAACTAAATAACTGTTTTTAGATCATTTTCCATTTTTTCATCGTTGGTACTTGTTGTGTTCCAAGATTACAAAAGTTAAAAATTAATTTATGTTGATGTCACACTATAATATTTGCACATATGATTTAAGCTCTCTTTGTTGCTTTAGTTTCTAGTGAAGGTATCAAGAGATGGAGTGACAACATTGTTTAATGCAAGAGTCAACGTTTAGAAATCTAAAATTTGATTCGACCACTATCAACTATATTTAACTTTGGTCCAAGAACATCAAATGATTGCTCGAATATAGATATACATCCAGTTGTGTCAGAAAAAAGATCTATTTCAATGGTTTTTCTTCATTTTCAGTAAATTTTATTGTCGCTTTCTTTGGAAAGGAAAGGTACAATCCCAACTAAATCATGAAGAGGAAGAAAACGCGTTAGAAACAACCCAATAAGTTACTTGATTATGTTCTCTTCTAACCAAAAAATGGTTAATTTCTATATTCTTTGCCTTTAAACAAATGTCATCTATCAGAGTTGCAAAACTCTATAGTGAGTGTGCTTGTGAAAATGATAAGAAGATACGTAGCAAATTGTTGTGATAAGAGTCCACAATGGCATTTAATTATCCGTGATCAAATGCTTATTATTATAAGGGTCAAGCCGTAAACACATTATATGTTAAGTAGAGGTAGGAATACATGTATCATGTGATGGGGTGTAGGTCATTTGGTATGTGTGCTGTACTATAATCCAAAGGTTTGTGGTTCGAATCCCAATTGTCTCATACCTCACTTTTTTTGTTTTCGTTATTTTACTTCATTTTTTTTTATTATTTTTTTAAACTAAATATACCAAACTAACAAATTCTCAAGCATTTAAAATTTAAAAATAAAAGTTAAAGAAAAAAAACTCTTGATGTCAGTATAAAGTCGAGTGAACATGTTTTCAAACACTTACACTGTGTTCCCGAGTTTTATTTTCGAAAGAAAAGAAGAGAAGTGGATGGTAAATTAAAAAAAATTTGTGTTCCCGAGTTTTTTTAAGAGAGAAGAGAAAAGAAAATGAGTAGAAAATTGCCTAATCTTCTCTCCTAAACTTTCTTCCCAAATGTGGGATGATTTGGAAGGAAAGTAATTATGGAAACTAATTATAATCAAAATGTCTTAAATACCATAACATATAACATAAAATATATCTACAACATAGGGCATTATTGTAAAATCATCATTTTAATTCTTGCTCTTCTTTTCTTTTCTCTCTAACTCAGGAACACGAATTAAAATTTTAATATCTCTTCTCTTCTCTTCTTTTCTGTCTATTTTAACCTCTTCTCTTCTTTTCTTTCATATCAAAACTCAGGAACAGAGTGTTAAACTTCTTCAAAATGACTATAGAACTGATTGTTCTAAAATCACTTCAACAGTTTAACTTCATCAAGCTTCTTTGCATTTCCCGTCATGAATGTCCATCAAGCTATCTATTAAAACAACTCACTCATGTAAAAGTGCCTTTCAAACTGATCCGGATATTCAACGACATCCATGTGACTATAAATTGAGGGCTTTGAGACGACTTTCTAGCCAAGATAGAGTGACAACTTTGTCCTACCAATGTCTAACTCAATCAATCACTAGGTACTTACGTACGCGATCCACCAAAATTATCCAAGACGGATAGATGTGTCTCACTCACGAGTCATCACCAAATCCCACATAGTTTTGAGTCATGTTCACCTAAACCATTCTCTTGAAGTTTCCGCCGAAAGGATAACTTGATCAGTCACATAAAAATAGCCAGTTGAATTTATTCACACATGCATGTTTTCCTAAAAAGCTTGTATTAAGCTAGTTGCAGAGTAGAACACTACAGATCTACAGTTGCCATATTAACAAATAAAGTACAGTTATATCTATACTACTATATAATGTATTTGTGACTATTCTATGATTAGAAAGGCTTAAAAATTCAGACTTTTACTTACTAATTATGGAAACAACCACCTCTAACAATCATCCCCAACAATTTATAACCACTTCAACAAACACCCCTAACAATTTATAACCACCTCAACAACCACCCCCAACAATTTATAACCACCTCAACAACCACCCCAACAACCACTTTCCACCACCCCACCTCCGTCCTCTTCACCCCCAACAATCAGCCCCCGCATCACGCGGGCACCTTTCTAGTATCATTATAAGGATGAAGGGTTACGATTCTTCGAAGACTATGTAGGAGTGATCATATATTCACTCACTCAATACAGCTAATCAATTTATTTAAGGAGGGTAACAATGTAACTTGCCTTTTTGTATGTTCATCATATTGTCATTTTCCATCAATTTCAATTGAATTATTTTGTTCTGTAACATTTGGGGTACTACTGGTTAACTGACATAAGGTTGGCTGTTGCACCATTGCAACAATAAGTTTTTGAACCCAAAATACAAAGTGGATACATCTTTGGGAGATTTAAAGAATTGTAAAAGTGAGAAAAACACAACCGTAAACTATGAGCTATATAATATCAAGAAACACAAAGCGAGTTTTGCATTATCTCCAATTTTTCCATGACCGCAACTAAACAAAAAAGAACAAAAATATGAGAGTAAACCCATACGAGGATTTCTGAATCCAATAGCGTCGTCACTGAGTAACCGTATTAAACAATGGCACCCTATTATTAAAGTGGCTTCAAATTACAAACACTATATAATTATATAACGAACAGATAAATGTTATATAGAAATGCAAGAGGAAACTTGTAGGTATGTATATTATTGGATCAAACCCTTCAAAGTTTACATCCCACATAGCTAAAAGAAGTAAAGTCTTTCTTGTTTGTGTACGATAGTGAATGAGGATCATACATGTCAAGAATATTACTATGTTCTAGGATATAGGTGTTAATGAAGTAGATTTTAAAATAAAAAATTTCAAACTTTCTTAATTTCCATATCCTAGAAAATTAATATAAATTCTTCCCTTTTTTTAGTATCCGTTGTCCGTTAAAAAAAGGTCAGTATATTTAACAAATAAAATGTTTGAACTAAATTACTTGCAGCGTAGAATACTTAAATAACATCATGACATGTAATTCTATTGAACACATATCAACTTGGTCCACAGCCATGGTAAAACTCAATCATGCACAAGGTACCATTCAAACTGATCAAGATGTGCATAGCCATCCATGTGAATAAAAAGATGAGGCAACTCTGGTACAACACGGGGTGATTTGAGCGCCTCTTGGTTGCTACATTATTCTAGCTAGAAGATATGAAGAGACAAACTGACAATTTTCTCCTACCAATGTAAAACTTAATCAATTACAAGGTACCCAACTGACTTGAGTCACCACAATGATGTAAACACGAGTCTTGTTAAAAAAACTCATGGAACCTCACTCAAGTCGAGTCATGTTCACCTATCCAAACTATTGATGTTCCACAAGCAAAGATTTACTACTAATTTTGTATAAAAAACTTATCTTATATGCGAATGTCATTATATTTAGCACATAAAAGGCTTGAATTAAACTAGTTTTAACGTAAAATACTTAACTATCTTCATGGCATGTAATTCAAGAAACATAAAAAAGAGTTGCATTATCGCCAAGTTTTTCCTTGATCGACCACAACCAAACAAAAAGAACGAAAATATGAGAGTAAACCCATCCGATAACAATGATTTAAAAATAATAATAATAATAATAATAAAAAAAAAAAAAAAAAAAAAAAAAAAAAAAAAAAAAACACACTCCATAAAGGACAGTCTGAATCCAATTATGTCATCACGTAATAACTGTATTCAAACTTTGGCATTAACTGTCAGATTAGCTTCAAACTATATAATGAACATATAACTGTAGTATAGTAGACTTTGGTATTTACAGTTCAACCTTATACATATCCCACATGGGTGGAAGAAGTGAAATGTTCTATGGTTATATACTCCATTTGTAAGACAACAATTTGTGTTGAGAATGCTATCATGTTTTCTGTTACATGATGCACTTAGTGTTTATTATATTAGCGAAAAAATAAACTTTGAAGGCGTCTCTAACTGAAAACTGATATAAAGTCTCGACTTTTTTAATATTTGTTCTAATTTAACAAATACTTTTATTTATTTATTTATTTGTTGTCACTTAAAAAAAGTGGTGCTCCAAACTTTTTAATTACAAAAAAATGTCCCTATGTTTATTCAACTAAACATTAGTGATCTTTTATGTACATCCGATAGATGTTTGGTGTTAATTTCAATCTCTAAATGTTGGACTGATTCACCTCACTTACCTAGCCATATTGATTCTGCTGTACGTAACATGTTAAAAAAATGTATCAAAGCATGGCCCTCCATGTAACGTCTTTGTTGAGAACATATGAGTTTGGACTTTTAAGCTCACGATTGTACAACTCAATCATATACGCAAAAGGTATTATTCAAACTCATCTAGATGTCCATTGCCATCCATGTGACTAAGATATGAATTAAGGGCACAACATTGGTGACCTGAGCTCTCTTTGTTGCCTAAATTTCTAGTGAAGGCATCGAGAGACAGTGTGACGACTTCGTCATACCAATGTACTATTCAATCGATCACAAGGTACCAGCGCACACGTGTCACCGTAGCTATCCAAAATGAATAGATGTGGTGCGAGTCCTACCAAAATACCCGCCAAACGCCACAGAGTTTGAGTACGGTTCACTTAAACGGCTAAACCAAACTAAAGAAGTTTCCCAAAGGATACGTTGATCTATCACATGAGAATATTATTCACAAATGTTCTCTTAAAGGCTAAATGAAATATATTTAACAAATAAAAGGCTTATATTATGGTACTTACATAGCAGAACACTACAATTGCCATAGGAGGAAAAAAAAAAAAAGGAGGACACTAAAATATTGTAATATGGATGAACTCACACAATATTGTCACTTTCCATAAATTTTAATTGGTTTATTTTGTTATGTCTCATTTAGGGTAGTACATAGCCAAAGTGGTCAAAGCGTCAAACATTCACTCACATAATGTTGGCTTTTGCACCATCATGTATTGGCAACAATCAGTTTTTAAACTAGTGCAAGAGTTGGATCTTTCGTCATGAGAATCTCTCTTTTTTTTTTTTTCTTTTTTTTCCCCCTCGATTACATACATTACACATGTTGAAAATCATTTGACCTTAACGTACATGTTTCCATACATCTTGTATTCTTATCATCTGATGAATGTATACATTAGAATACAAGCAATTCACGTGTGGTCAAGTAAGCATGTACAATATTCACTTGTTTGATAAAACCATTTCATATTTATATCCCACATAGGTTGAAGAACTGAAATCTGGTTTGTTTATATACATTGTATTGATGAAGTTGATTATAAAACTAAAAATTCTATCAACTAAAAATTCAAACTTCTTCAACTCATTGTCTTGAAAAATTAATATAAATTCTTGATTTTTTAGTGGTATATCTTTTTTCACTTAAAAAAACATCCGTAGTCCAAAGTCCAAACTTTTTATTTATTTTCAAGTTTTCAAAGACATTATGAAATTTCGTTTTTTACTTGCATGCATTGTGTTAAAATGTAACAAGATACATTGTATACAAGAGAAGCCTGCAGTAATTAATGAGTATCTTACATCACAACTTGGATTGCAACTTAAATGATGCTATTGTTATTATCCATGAGAGTAAACCCATGTGAAATTAGTGATAAAGTTTGTACTCCTTAGATGATATTCGAGTTCAATACTTAATTACCGTATTTAAACTTTGGCATTAGTTATGAGATTAGCTTCAAGATACAAACACTCTATAATGAACATATAACTTAACTAGCATGGACTGTCAGTATTATTTGATTAAGGTCAATTGAACCTTATATCCCATAGTACCACATTGGTTAATGAAGTGAAATCTTGCTTGGATATATAGTACAGTGTACGAAGACTATCCATGGTAAGAATAATGTTATGTTTTCAAATTCACACATCTCATCGAAGATTGTAAAACTAAAAGAATGAAACTTTGATGACCAGTGTGTATTTGAAAATGGGTTTTGCTAACGACAGCCTAAGGGTTGTCATTAAGAGACATTATTTTATTACAATTGTTTGTAAGAATGAAATTCAACCAATCACAATCAAGTATCAATTGTGTAATCAATATATTCTAAATTGTCTCCACATTTTTCGGAACTATCATCCAATTAGAAGCATTAATAAATGGTGTTGTAATAAAACGTATTTGCTTAACGACAACCCTTAGGGCTGTCGTTAGCAAAACCCTTTAAAAATTGATATAAAATTCTGGACTTTTTTTTAAGACCTTCCTCATTTAGAAAAACATCTTTATCATCTGTTGTCACATTAAAATGGTACCATAAATTTTTTTGTCTACAAAGATTGTATATAGATGTTTATGAAACTAAATATAGAGTTAGGATCAAATAAGAATAAAACTTAAAATGAGAATGATAAGAATAAACCAAAATTACACATTTTAGATGCACTTATAAAAATAGATGTATCTTCCCTTGAAAATCTCTCTTTTATTTGAAATATGTGGCTAGAAATTCTTCTTATTCTTCTCCTTTTATTTTTTCTTCTTACCGGATCCCTTCCCACTAAATATATAGTAATGTTCTATGTATATCCAATAACCGTTACCATACAATGTCATGCTAATTCCAAGAGCTGTCTTTGAGGGTGTGCAAGGTGAGCGACTACTCAGGGCCCCAAAAAGTTTAGAGGCCCCAAAATTTGTCTCGTTAATAATTATATGCATGCGTACACATATTTTTCATGAAGAAAAAGGTATTTAGATGAGAAAATATCTTAAATGAGTAATATGTTAGAATGTTTAGATAACTAATTACATTATATCTTATAAACGGTGACAATTTATATACAATATTCCTTTTCAGAAGGCCATATAATGTGATTTCGTCCGGGGCCCTTAAAAAAATATGAAATTCATAGGACGGCCCTGCTGATTCCGCAGTGACATGCTACAGAAAGGAACCATGGCATGTCCCTCCATGTAATTAAGGCATAAATTGAGTACATACAAGTTTGGTCATTTAAGCTCTTACCATTCAAACAAATTGAGATGACTCTTGACACTGAGGATTGTCTATGTAGTTTGTTTGAGGCTTTGTACCTTTTGGTGATTATCTATAATACTTTACCTTTCACCAAAGTTTTTTATTTGTATTTTTGAAAATGACGTAAAACAAACTAAATTAGATAGCATAAAATAACGATGTAAACCTTTAATAACATGATATAAATTTTGGTGCATCTATTTAAGATAGAAAAAGTTATAAAAAGGACAAATAGTTTATAAATGGGATATGTTTGTTTCATTGTAAAGTTTTGTATATATAACTGGAGCAGGAAATTTAAGAATGTAAGGGGATGATGGTAGACGGTAAGCGAAAACTGATATTTGTCGGAAAGATCTTGGGTTCAATTCTTGACATACCATTGGTCTCTAATTTTATTTTATTTTAATAAATCTCAGTCTAGTACTCACTCAACGGTAAATTCTTATAAAATACCTAAACTACATTCACATTTTACATCTTTTGCCTCTTGTGTTTTCTGTTGCTATTCATAAACAATAGCACTTTCTTGAATCTGATTTTACTTTTCTCAAATATCATTTGAGTTGTTTCTTAGCCGGAGTGTGGATGAAGTGGGCAACAAGCTTCTAAATTTTCCCCATAGATAGCATGAGTCAACATGCAGGTATGTTCATGTATTTTATAAAATCATTTCAACTACATTAAATAAGTGAAACTTTCCTTAGATATGGTGTATAAAGATCAAACATGTGAAGAATGGTACTCCGTATTAGGTTTTCAGGTATATGGTTAAAGATAATGGTGTACATGAATCCCTAGTTTACGTCACATATAACAAGACAATTTAATACGTGACATTCTATCGAGCACATACATCAATGCTCATTACTTTAACTAATCAATATGATTTACTACATTTGTTAATGTGAAAGGATTATTATATTGTATAGGTTGGTTAGTGCCATAATCAGGTTTACATCAGTTTCATACTTTTTTATCAGGTGATTGTTAGGACTCGATAGCTAAGAGCTTCTCTTTCGATTGTCTAGTTATTTTTTTGTTATGAATGCGAGGATCATTGTGATTTTTAGGTCGTTTTAAGGTGACACATTGGATATCGTCGTTATATTCTTAGTTGTATTTGTAACATAGTGCCAGTTTTTAATCTAGAAAAATGACTAAGAATCCCAAAAGTGTATCAATCGTTTATTGGTTTGTGAATAAGTTGATCTTTTTGCTAGACCGACACTATGTTGCCACATCAGTTTATGTACACAATTAGTATATCAGCTAAACATAAAAATCTAACTCTTTTTAATTAAATATATTGCTTTTCAAATCAAATATATAAAAGTAAACCCATTAGATATTATTTATAGTTTTTAAATAAAAGTACATATACATGTTTTAGTGTTATCAGCAAGTTTTTAAGGAATTTCCTTTATTGGGTATGCAGTTTTTTCATGAACCATCATTTTAGTTTCTACACCTTTGTCAAATTTGCCATAACTGAGGAACCAAACCATGTGACCCTACTAACACCTAAATGAAAAAATTCAGTCTACATAACTTTTTCACATGGATTTTCAGTATTATTTCATTTCAACACCTTTACAACCCATTGGTTTTTACTTTTTTTACTTTTAACCATAGGTCTAGTGTAACTTCAATGTTACTCTTATTGTATAAGAACCTCAAGAAACACTTTATGATATAAGAAGGAAATAGCATGCTAAAGATGGTCAAATTCACTTTTCAACTTTTTAATGTGTTGGAAATTGAGTTCATTTTATTGTTCTACGAGACATAAAGTTACTAAGAGAACCAGTGTCGTGAAATAAAAACACTTGTTCTATCTAAGTAATTGTCGATAATCGCTTATATTAAGTAGTTCGTCTAAATCAGATAATCTCGTCCAAAACATAACACGAGCCCCCAATGGTATGTTACGTAAATACTTCCATGTGAAATGAATAAATGTATTTGAAGTGATCCAAATTTCCTATAAGCTTGGTACTGAACAAGCTTATCTTAGCCATGTGCCACACTATCACACCCATGTGCTTCTAAAGCAATCAATCTTCATTTGTTTGGTCCATATGTTAAAAAGACAAAACCAAATAATGTTTTTTGTACTTATTTTCTTAAATTTTGATTTGGACTAATGTGTGTTCAGTATGTTCCTCATTCAGTTGCCATGATGTATTTTGACCATTGTATGTAAGCAAATGATACAAGTACATTTTCATGGTTAAAAATCTTGACAAAATCCTTAAATGATACTAGTACATAAATATCACAATAGTGACATGTATACTTTTAAAACCGGTTTAAATAAGTTAGAAAGTAAATTTTGCCCGATCTCACCCGTTTTGACCCATTATAGTTTTACTAATTTTGACATGTCGAGGCCGTTCTGTCCCATAAAGCTTATTTGTCTGTTTTGACCCGTAAATAGTTTTACTGGTTTTGACATGGCCTAAAGTTTCTACTAGTAAACTTTTTTTTTACCGGTTTTGACCCATTAGATTTTTTTCTTACCAATTTTGACCGGACCTGAAAATTCTAATAATATGTAATTTTGTGCAGGACCATGAGAAACAACACCGAGAGGAGGAAACTGGGATATTTCTCATGTGGGACCGGTAATCCTATTGATGACTGCTGGAGGTGTGACAAAAACTGGCAGCATAACCGCAAGCGTCTTGCTGACTGTGGCATTGGGTTTGGGAGAAATGCCATTGGAGGCCGTGACGGTCGGTTTTATGTGGTCACTGATTCCAGAGACGATGACCCTGTTAACCCACGACCAGGCACCCTGCGTCATGCTGTCATACAAAAGGCTCCATTATGGATCGTGTTCAAACATGACATGGTGATTACGTTAAAGCAAGAACTTATTATGAACAGTTTTAAAACCATTGATGCGCGTGGAGCTAATGTTCATATAGCTTATGGAGGATGCCTAACTCTTCAGTTTATTACCAATGTTATTATTCATGGTTTACACATTCATGACTGTAAACCAACTGGTAACGCGCTGGTTAGAAGCTCTCCGTCTCATTATGGTTGGAGGACAATGGCTGATGGTGATGCTATTTCTATCTTTGGATCAAGTCATATATGGATAGATCATAACTCGCTCTCTAAATGTGCTGACGGACTTGTGGATGCTGTTATGGGCTCCACTGCCATCACCATTTCCAATAACCACTTAGCTCACCACAACGAGGTACATCAATCTTGATATCATAACTAGAAAAGGGCGGGTCAAAAGGATAACTTTGTTTTGTGTCAAAACAGTCAAATGGGTTATTCTAAAACGCGTTAGAGGTCACATATAACCACAATCAACGCGTGTATAAGCACATGCATCACATTATCATATCTACTAATAATTGTAGAAAAGCAAAAAGATCCACACTTTAATGATTTAAACTTTGATAACAGGTGATGTTGTTGGGCCATAGTGACTCATAGTGACTCATTTATTACTAGAAATTTAATTCACTGTTTTGGTACAATGTAAATTAGGTGCATATCTGACTTAATTTTGGTAAAAAAAAATAATAATGTTGCAGATGCAGACATGGTTATTTTCATGTAGTAAACAATGACTACACCCACTGGGAGATGTATGCTATTGGTGGAAGTGCAAGCCCCACCATTAACAGCCAAGGCAACAGATATCTTGCCCCTGCCAATATAGGACGCTAAAGTAGGTGCTGGGTCCAATTTAGAATATCTTACAAAATCTGCAAAGATTGTTAATAATTTGTTACAAAATATGCAAAGATAAACATTATTGTACATTCAAGCATTGATTCATGAATTCATACCAATCACTTCTAGAACATGATGTTGTAATGCAATGCAAGATATGGCTAAAGCTATTAAGTATAATGAGCTAAATTTAGTATACGGATAAATCTATCTTACATGGCGTTGTACTATAATGGGAGATAGCATCTCGATACGTATGTGTCTATTCAGACTCCTTTCATGAGCTTCATCCAATATTAAACCGAAAAACTGAAAAACCGAAAAACCGAACCGAAACCGATAATAAACCGAAAAAACCTAACCACCAAAAACCAAACGGTTTCAGTTTCGGGTTCGATAAAAACCGAACATTTCGGCTCGGTTTCGGTTTTAGCCAAAAACCGACCCAAACTAGTGATCAAAAGTTCAAAAGTTTTACTAGATTCCAGTAAAATCAATTCTGCATTTTTGTTTTTTAAGCTGTAAAAATATTCAAAACAACTAAAACATTGCACAAATACAAAGAATTGCAATATAAAGAACAGTTCGGGATAGAAAGAACAATATGATCATATAACTTCATGGGTCAAGTATTTTACTGCATTTCTCTAAAACAAGTATGCTCTAAAACATGTATTCTCTAAAACAATCTTAAACTCTAAAAAACATTAAGAAAAGTGTTCCACAATATATGCTTCATTACTGTCATGCTCATAAACCATCTTCCAATATCTGCAATAAAATAACAATAATTACCATCTTCCAATAACAATATACGAGGCCGTTTAGTTGAACGCATATTGATAACTAATAGTAACTACTCGGAAAAAAGAGATACCTCAAATGATTAAAGTTACAGCCTTCTCAGCAAATAGTACCTGCTTGCAAATAGTTAGCTTGTGTTAAATCACTGATGGGTAAACTGATAATAATTTAACTTCATGGGTCAAGTGGGTAACGGGTCAAACAGGTCATTAGTCTAATGGGTCATGCATAGAAAATACGTCGGACGCGTCACCACTTTGTAGATACATCCACATATCAGATAATGGGCAATCTAAAAATTGTTTAACTGATTTGCAGGTAAACATAAAATATTTACAGGTAGAGTAATGAACTTACCGTCCCAAATCATAGAAGTTTCACCAAACGGTGCTGTTTGCAGCATCCTCAATGATACCTAGCTTAACTGATTTGCCAAACTCATTCTAGAACTTGGTATATTGGGCTATTGGCCTCTCTTCTCATCATTAACCTTTGATTCTTCGATCTCTGTAACAAGTAAATTAAATATCAAAGTCAATAAATATGCATATATGATAAGAGAGTTCAGTAATAATGACTTAAGATCCATAGTTCAAATATTTGCAATGATTATTGGTCAGCTAGAGGTGAGAGCAACAAATGTTTAGGATGCAGCATGTGTACCTTTCTTTTCTTTGTCGTGAACTTCATCAGGGGTCCTCTTCAGCAAGTTTGCGGATCATGTCAAGGGCCCTTCCCGATAAGTTTCTTTATTGTTTCTAAGCTGTTGTGTTGTTGAAGCATGTCACGAGAAACATTTAGTGGTAGGGTGTGAATCAACAAAACCCTGATGGAACAGTAAATGTTAGCAACCATGTCCAAAGACAATTATCAATTATGACGTATTCCTTATACAGCCAAACACATTATAAACAAGAACGATAAAGACTTACCAATAAGAGCGATAGATAAATACTCTTCTAACGTGAGCTTGAGGTTAGATTTGTTGGCATTGTAGTAGCTCTCGTATAGATCGGTAGGAGCCTTGGAAGGCACAAACAGAACGGCCTTGAACTCAACATCACCTTCAGCGTTGAAGTGGCTCCATGCCATTGGCTTCTCATCACCAAAATCCTGACATACTAGGCCACTACTGTTACAACTGCATGGCTCAAATTTCATCTTATTTACTTATGTATGGCACGTGATTTTAGCTATATTTTATCTTTAACAGTTCACACGGGTTTAAGCTTTTAGATTTTAGAACACATGGAGTCGGCCCAGCGTAAATTGTTCCAAAATGGACCTTTTGACCAAAACCCATTTTACACATTAATTAACCCACCCGAACCCATTTTGAGCATCAAGTAGAAATTATCGGTATTCACCTTAGCAAGAGAGTGATAGAACTTTGTGTACTCTTCTTCGGCAACCTCTGGATTTCTTAACCAGATAGCTTTAACATTGTTCAAGCATTCCCATTCGTATGTTGTTTCCTTGATGGTTTTGGTCTTCAATTTTTCTTCATCTTCCTCCTTGTCAGAACTTCTGCTTCTTTCTCTTCACCCTCGGTGGCTTCGGCTGTTCAAACCATTCAAAGGAATTACAAGTTATTAGAGTAAATAAGCAACAAATATCATAAGTTCAACAAGGCTTTCTGACAAACGTTTTTCTTGCTCATCACAGGAGTCATCCAGGCACCTCAACATCAAAAAGTTGTAAATTCGTGCATCTACGAATATCCAAGAGAAGACAATCGTATATAGCTACAAATGGAGAAAACATAGCAACATCAAGCAGCCTTATGATTGCACCACCTAAACAACCATTTTGCACCAACACAAAATAAAATCACCACGCATCAGCAGATGCCCCCACTTTCTTGTTACATTTGAATTGGTTACTGTGACAAATGTGGACGATAACTGCTGTTTGGGCCTTTTCATGCCTCTCTCAAACTCCTTTGGAACAACAGAATGTACAGAGTCTGCTTGTCTAAAACCAAATTTTATGCCCAAAACTTCCCAAAAATTTAGGCATATCATTATGAAGACCACCAGTTGCAACCTCTGTAGACTTCTGAAGTTCCTGCAAAAGCACACATTGTGTAAATATGAGAGACGAAAAAAGGTAACCATCAGGAAGAAATTACGATACCAAACTTTGGTTCATGACGATACAAAAGTTTTGGGGGAAATTACCATAGTTCAAAGTCATATTGCCCACATAATTATAACTCAAGTAAAATTACAATTTGAATACGTCTCTAACATTTCAAGTCTAATAATATAATTGGAATATTTCTAAGATAAAGAAGTTGACTGTTCCTTTTAATGTTGATCACTTACTTGTTAATCACACCTTTTTTATTCACTAGTTTACTACGTAGTACAATCAAGTCAGTAGATGAGGTTGGTACAGAACATTCCATAATATAGGACGCTAAAGCAGGTGCTAACTACACGTTTTCGTTGCAGTTAGCTAACTTAATTTGTTAAGTCCCCTCCGCCCCTGTTTCGTTTTTCTTGTATTTGGTACTATGAAAAGGTTTGATTATCATTCCCACTCTAAAAGCCTATATCTTGTAACGAAAGGTCATTCCATTCCCACTCTAGAAGCAAGAAATTATCCCTAAAAGAGTAAAGGCACACTTTTCCACCCTTTAACAAATTGTGATATTCAATGACCAAAACAAGATTTTACAATTACTACTTTCAAAAATACAGGTTATAGCTTATGAACAACACCAGAAGAGCTCCAATCAACTAAAAACATCACAATTACCACATCATTAATCTTTAACTTGTCTTATTAAGACACATTATGCATCATATTATCATAAAAACACAGGTTATAGCTTATGAATCACTAACATAGATTAACCCACATTGCAATATCCAAATTAAACTATATAAAAACATTCTGGTAACACCAATTAATAGACAAACACATGAATCAATTAGACTAAAACATAAACCCTAAATTAATAACTTCAAATTCAAAAGTCCTAATTACCTTTTATCCTATACAAATTGGGTTCATTACGCAGATACAAACATAAACCAAACAACTTGCATGAAAACAGATCTCGTGTATGAGTGATTTGAGAGAACATCATCGGTAACTGGCGGAGTACATTCCGGTGCCGTAGCAGTGGCGGTTGGCCTGAGACCCTGATTCTCTTCCATATATACTTGATATCTAACCACTCCGTCTCAAGTTTGGAATTTCAGCAACACTTGGTGAATCAAATATCTGCTCAATGTCCCGACATTCACTACAATGGACAGTTTCAAGCTTTTGCAATTGTAGCAGCTTATCGGATGAAAAAAGAGCCTGTCCACCACTGGTCTTATAAACCGTATCCACTTCGATCAAATTATGATAAGTCCGAGGCAACCATTTCATCTGAGCTTGTACTTTCATATAACTCGGTGATCGGGCCTGCAAGGTAAAAAAAAACACAAGCTTATGTCATAGATAATTGTACATATTAGTTGGTTCAATGATAAAAAAAACTTCATATGCGAGTAAAATAAGCCGAAAGGCTCTACATGATTGTAAAACCGTTGGGTTTTGGGTTCACATACATAACCAAACCAATATATAACCTACACAAGATTATTCTAGATTGTGGGCTAGGCCACATTACAATCGGGCCTATATACATACTATACATACACGACTAACACCGCTGATATTTGCTAATCATATTACTTTCGATCCAATAATTAAGCTGTAATTTTGATGAAGATTACAAAAGGTTAATTGACTCTAATACTAGAAAAGAAACTGACATGGGAAGGTTTTTTCTTTTTTACTTTAAAATAAAAATAATACCTGATACTGTTATTTGTGGGCAGTTACGGATATCAACCTCTTCCAATGTTGGCCATTTAAATTCATTCTTCCCCAAGAAGAAACCCACAAAGTTTGGTAGATAGACTAGTCTAAGGGACTTCAATTGAGGAAAGACCATCCCAACAGAAGCAGTTGTGTGGGAATTTATAGACACATCTTCATCTTCTCTGTTTGAAATCACCTCTTCAATAGCATCACACCTCCGTATATCAATTTCCTTTAGGCTGGAAAGAAGTTTCACCATGAGAGGTGAAAACAAGTACTTGATGCTATTGCAGTAGTTCATTGTTATGGTTGTGAGGTTATGGAATGAGGACTGTGATGGTTGTTTTTGAAAGAATTCATTCCAATTGCACTTCCACACATGACTCATCCTCTCCATACACTCTAAGTTTAATTCTTCAAGATTGGGGAGGATGATCAGTTGTTGCTGGGTATTGTGAGGTGATTCTCTACTAATTGGACTCGTTATCTCAAAAACCACCTCCACATCTTCATAGCTCTTAAAAAGATAAAGTTTATGAAGGTTATGAAAAGTGGGTAACAGAGAGGATGGGAATGCAATTTTAGAAATCTGCATATCACAACCACAAATGATATATTTAGTAATAATTCACATTGAGAAAATATGAATATAACTGCAACAATTTTTTTTTAATTATAATTTATTCAAGAAGAAACATCTGGATATGAGATAGAAGAAACAGGGTAGAAATAGCATTATTTTTCTATTTATTTTTAAAATAATAAAAAACCCAATATAATTTTTTTATTTATTTTAAAAAGGATAAAAACAAAAATAGAAATCATTTAATTAAGTTGTACCTCTTTCTCTTTCTCAACCAATTCATCCTTTCTCTCTCTTTCTCTGCCGTAGTTAGCAATTGTAACTTCTTTGAGTGCTCTCATATCCAAATTGGTTGTGACAGGTGTGATTAAATTTTCAAACCTCTCACATCTTTCAATCCATATGCTTTCAACAGCTTCAAATCCATGAATCAAGTTATTTCCAGCATCTTTTATCCTCCACACCTCTCTAAGCTTCCATAAATCATCCAACCAAATGCTTCTCAACCTGCTGCTGCTAACTTTATCCATTTCACCAACACATCCCATGTCGATGTCGAATATCACTTCAACAGAAGCACATTCTCTAACATCAAGCTCTTCTAGAAGATTGAATAATGGCATTGGATTGCTTGGGAGAAGATTCACAAGACTATCACAATCCGACACTTTAATGCTTCTCAAACTGCTGCTATAAACCTGTTCTTCACTTTTACCAGCACGTCCCAAGTCAGTGTTAAATAACATTTGAATGGAACCACAACTTTTAACGTTAAGCTTTTGTAGATTATTCAGGAATGGAAATGGATTGCATGAAAAAAGCTTCACAAGACTATCACATCTCTCCACTGTAATGCTTCTCAAACTGCTGGTAGGTTGTTCGATTTCACCGAAATCCATGTTGAACAAGACTTCAATGGAACCACAACCTTCGACCATAAGCTCTCTCAATGGGCTAAGATTACGAATATTAAACTGAGGAGGCCATATCTCCTTCAAATTCTTCATAAAATAAACAACCAATTTCTCCAGTTTAGGAGTCGCATCCTGCAAAGTAAAAAAATATTTGTTCATTCATTAGATACTCACCACTTTTTCAACCACTGTTAGTATAAAAGATTGTTAAAATAAAACACAGACTTGCCTCTTTGTGAAAGAAAGATTGCATGCGGGAAATATTACTAGACACAGAAGATGATGCTTGTAAAATTCGGAAGGCCTTTAAGTCGCAACTCAATGAGACGTGGCAACTCAATTACATCAACATTATTGCAGAAATGCAATAACTTTGGTAGCTCAGCCAACCTGAGATACTTTAAGTCAGAAAACATGATTATATCAGATCGATTATTCTGGATATGTATGACTGCTTTCATATTAGGGCATCCAGAAATATCAAGATACTCGAGCTTTGACAAATTTGTTGCAACACTCGGTGTGAAAAGGTATGTCAACTCTGCACATTCTGAAACTACAAGGATTCTCAAATTGGAAAACGAAGAGTTTGGAGGAGGATGTGGTATTTCAACATCTTCAAGAGAATTCATATCATTGACTTGTAGATAAAGTGCATGTGTGATCTTAAACAGCTCATTGATTTTAGATTTCAGTAGTTCTTCTGTGTTGGTGACCAGCTTCAAGCTGTTTTCATATGAGTCCATGTCAACCATATATATCTTTACGTGTTCTCTAACTTCTGTAAAAGAACATCTCACTGAGAGCTTGAATCTTTTAAGGTTCTCTGAACGCTCTGCAAATTCTCTACTGTTGTTGTCTGTGAAGCAGCATGCTATGTCATGATTCTTTTTTGGGAAGCAGAATGCTGCTTCATGATAAGGTATCATCATATAAAGCTCTTCAAGCTTCACTAAGCCTTTCAAGACACCGTCATCTATAACAAGATTGCAACAACCTGTTACATCCAGTAGTCGTAGCTTCTTCAAATTTCCGAATGTGGAAGGTATAGTTGTAATGTCAGAGTTAGCAAAGCTAAGCACTTCCAGATTCGAAAGATTTCCGATACAAGCTAAATCAAACGTCAATGAGCATTTATGGAGACAAAGAGTTCGAAGGTTGGTGGAGCACCGAAATGATGTTGGAACAAATGCATACTCCATTCTCTCAAATGCTATAACTTTAAGCTTTTTCACTGTTGCATAAAAGTCTTGAGGCCTTAGCGACACATCTCCGTGCATAAGTTTCAAAAGTGAAAGGTTTGGAAACTGAAATTCACTAGGAAACTCAGACATGCCCTTGCATGTTAACGAAAGTTGCTTGCAAGATTGGCTCATACTATTAGCTTCACTCGAATTTGAGAAATCATCTTCATGGTGAATGATCCAGCGTCCATCCTCACCACCTATAGAAACACCTTTAGAAACAGTACCCACCACAAATGCAAGCACAAGATCATGCATTTTCACACACTCACGGTGACGACTATCACCATCAATCAACAAATATGCATTTTTGAGATTGCTCACACTTGTTTGAGTGCAGTCTCTAGCTCTTTCCATAGTAAAAACGTTGTTTAAAAGTTTTAATCCCCATGCATATCTTGTCAGATCTTCTATGGGAATATTGGAGTCCTCCGGGAACAAGCCACAAAGCAGAAAAATTGCTTTATCCTCTCGTTCTAAACTATCATAACTTATCTCAATAATTTCTTGCACTTTCTCTTCAAGATCATTTATCTTCAAACGATCGAGTGTACGTCTCCATACTCTCATGTTCTCTTCACATTTAAGAGTTGCAGCAATGATTTTGATGGCAAGGGGCAAAAAACCACATTTTTGGACAATTTCACATCCAATTTCAAAGAGATCACGATCATGTCTGGCTGAATTCCCTGCAATTCGAAAAAAGAAATCCTGAGCTTCCCCTTCCTCCAAAAAATCAACCTTAACTTCTTTAAGAGTAGAATCAGCATCAACTGCAATTTGTCGGCAAATACGTGCATCTCGTGATGTGAGCAGCAGCTTGAATCCATTAGGCAAAGGACTCGCTAATCCTATATCTTCGAGTTTAATCTTGCTCTCCTTCCAGACATCGTCCAATATTACCAGAATCTTTTCTTTCCTCTTTGAAAATTCTTCAAATCTTTTGGAAAGACAAGTTGCCATTAGCTTTACATTAGTTTCGGTTAGAGGTGCGCCTGTGTCTGCTGCTATGACCTTCTGAATGTCAAGCAAGTTGGGAGTATTCCCAATAACTGCCTTCACAATGCAATTAAACATCTTTTCATTTTTTGCAACCTCTTTCAGTTGGTTCATCAGCGTGGTTTTCCCCACACCACCCATTCCACACAAGGCTATCACTCGAGCTGCATCATCATCATTTTGTCGAAGTAGCTTCAATGCATCATTGAACGTCTTAACTCTTGACTTGAACAAATTTTGGGTACCTCCTCCTGATGTTGAAGCCAGGTGTTTGGAATCAACTCTTCCGAAACCGATGGGGGCATCACTCCAGTTCATTTCAGAACTCTCTCTAATAAGACGATCGATAACCTGGATATTCCTCAAAGCATTTCTTCCTGCTCGATACTTCATTTTTATATTGAAGCATCCATCGTTGTTAGTTGGAATGTTGTTGGCATCTTCCTTGATCTTTTTAACTTCTTCCAACCACCCCTCTACACGAGCAGGTATCTCTAGATTGTTATCACGGTTTCTTCTAAAATAATTTTCGTTATCAACTCTATGACCGTCCAAAACCTTCATTTTGTCTTTCATTTCCTTCACACGATCGGCGTAGGAAGTGAGGTTTCTCAACTTTTGCGTAATATGATTCGTCAAAACATTCACAACAGGACCAAGGATTGCAGATACAACTTCCATTTTCCTGAGACATAAGAAATTATATAAACAAAATTAGGGGTGGCAATTCCCGAAACGGATAGGAAAATAAACAAGTTAAGCTTGTGTCTAATAGTTCAGATGGTTGGTTTGTTGTGATCAAAACACGACTGAACTACCAACAAAAGGGATGAGAATCTTATTACAGTATTCATACTTTTGGATTGCTTATTATTTTCTGCTTATAAAAAATTACTTACAAGCTACTTAAAAATAAGCACTCGGGTTAATTATGAAAACAATTTGTTTCAAAATTTCATTCAAATCAATCTATCAAATACATATAATAAGGTCAAATATGAAAGTAAAAAACCTAGCTAATTTTAATTTTACCTCAAATAAATAAGCAAACATATCAAAAACTTGTTTATTTTAACTAAAAATAAACAAGCAATACCAAACACCAAGTAGCTTATTCTATAAGACTATAAATAAACAGATCTATTTCTCCTTAGATTAGTACATATCAAAGTAGTGATGCATTATATTTAAAAAGAAAGTTACATAACTCGAAGAAAAGTAAAGATATGGGGTCTGCAATGAGTGACTTATAGAAAATATATGCTAAATTAATATGTTAAGAATAATACCTTATACAGATTTCAGAGATTTCACCAGCTAGCTCACAAGGATCAAATAATGTTTACTGAATAAAAACAAGTTGGTTGAAAATTTGGAATGTGAAATGAAGCAAGCATTGAGTGTGGTAGATTAAGTGGAGTGTAAATAATGAGAGAGAGATGACTTGTTATATTGGAGCTAACTTTTTGCATGAAGTGACTCTTCATAGCAGAGAGTGCTTTATTGACAACTACCGTATGTACTCACGTGGTCTAAACATAGTTAAAAAAAAAAAAAAAAAAAAAAGGTCTAAACATGTTTAGAGAAAGACAAAACTAGATCGTGTGAAGAGAGAGGAAGGTGTTAACATTTCTTTTTTTTGCATCTCACACGTGGCTCATTTTGTTGTTTGTATTTACATGGAATACATTTTTTTTCTTTTTTACTCTTGTCAATTTAATATTTATTGTCCACATTTTGAGTTATCCTAAATTAGTTTTCCATCTTAAAAAATAGACAAGAAATATAAATTAAGTTTATCAGATTACTTATTATTACAACTTTAAAAAAGTTAAAAATTGTTTAATAAGGGATAAAACTGTTATTGTACAAAAAGTAAGAAAGAAAAAGAGGTAATGATAATATTTTTCCTAAATTGAATGTTTTTATCTATGACAAACTATTTTAAGACGGAGAGACTAGAGAGTAAGGCTATATTTGGCGCGAAGCTTTTTTGAGCTTTTTGGGACGATAAGCGGTGAGCACGAGCTTTTTGATTTTTATTTTTCGTTTGGCAAAGGAGCGGTGAGCTTTGCTATTTTTTTAGAAAAGCTCATTTTCCAATGCTTCTTTAAGAAGCTGTGAGCTGTGGCTACTGCTCATAGCTCACTGCTACTTTTACCAAACACACCCTATTACTTTGCATAATTACATATACAAAGTTAGAAACACATGCATTTGCTGAACATGTTACACATCTTAATGAAATGATAATGATAATTTTGATATTAACAAATCTCTCAAAAGGTTTAAATATGCTGGTAAGTCTTGATATTGTATAATTGTATATTTCTTTTATTTGTCGACTAACCTCTTCCTCAGTACTCTACCCCAAAACAATAAATACATGTTTTATTTGACTTTTAACTAGAACTTGAAGCTAAACTCGTCACCTATTTCCTCAAAACACTCATTAACAATTAATTGAACGTTTTTGATGAAAAATGATGAATACATCGATAACAGTTTGTTGTAAACAAATTTAGATAAGACACTATAAATATGTCATTGTGGGTACGTACAAATACGTTATATGACCTACGACTAAGAAACAGTGGGTACGTACAGATACGTTCTATGACCTACGACTAAGAAACAACATGTTCCAATTTAAGGAAAAAGACCTCAACTTTGTAAAGATCTTTTTCCACCTTTACACGTCACCTATCTATCAAAAGTTACAACGAAAAGTTGAGGTCTTTTTCCACCTTTACACGTCACCTATCTATCAAAAGTTACAACGAACTAGGGCGTACGCACAACTTATGGTTCACCTTGTCATACTATTATAAGGAGAAAGCTTTCAAAATTGTTCATCTATAATTAGGACATGTCATTAATTACTTATGTTGATGACACGTTAGGACTCATTTTTAAACCATAAAGTGTTAAAAATTTTAATAAAACATTAAAAAAATTCTTGTTTATTACTCCTAACATTCAACAATATTTTTAATATTCACGCACATATGCACTAATTGTTTTTTAAAACAAACTTGAATAAGGCTTAATATCTATCTTTAAATATAGGGCTAATGGTTTGATATATCATAGTTTTCATTAATTTTCTTCTATATCATAGTTGTATTACACAGTAGGTTACGACATTTTAGAACACCTTTTATAGAAATGTTTTACAAAAAAACAAACTACAATCTAATTTAAAAAAAAAAAAAAAAAAAAAAAAAAAAAAAAAAAAAAAAAAAAAATCTAAGACCATAGCTACCATTTTAATTCATGTTTTTAGTATACAAATATATTTTATTGTAATTCATTGAATGATAAATGATATTTGTAATAATTTTTGATTGCGTATGATAAATGATATGTTATATTTGAATTCTTTTAATATATTTGCATAATATTTTCGATGTTATAAAGTATGCAACCACTATTAATAAAAGTATCAATCATCACGTTGTCTTTCGTCCTCGCATTACGCGAGCATCATATTTGGTACATCTTTGTATAACGATACTTATTTTGTTATTATGTTTTATTATTATACAACTTTTCGACAATATATTTATTTATAAAGTACATGCAGCCTCGACGCACGAATACATTACTAGTATTTTAAACTATCTTAACTTATTTCAATATAGGTCTTTCATAACCAACAAGCTTAACCATTTTTGATATATACATGTTGCCAGAAATACTACAATATCTCATTCATGATATGATACAAAATGTTAAGGGCTTCCAAAATAAAATAAAATAAAATAAGAAATGAGCTTTCATTCCAGTTACTCTTTTCTTTAAAAAAAATGTTGTAATAAACATTTAGTCAATTTTTCCCTTTTATCTCATACTAAGGGGGTGTTGTGTGCCTTGTCCATATGAACCACTTATTCAAGAGAGACCAGATTTTGAGAGTCCCCCATTAAAAGGTAATAAAGGATGGGCCCACTCATTAAGTAGGAATAAGAGAAAAAAGAAGCACTCACTAACTTTTTCTGTCAATAAACTTATGATAAAACAATATACCTTCTACAAAATTTGACCTTATAGGGCATGTTTGGTAGAAAGAATTTAAAAGAAAATGAAATGAAGTAGAGAATAGAAGTCAGTAGAAAATTTTGTTCAATTCTAATGTTTGGTAAAAAACAGAAACTTGACCCGATAAATGAAAAATAATAATATTAATAAATAAATAAAATTTAAAAAACATTTTGTCATATGAGACTCACATGTATTTATTTGTTGATTTTTTTAAAAAATTTTATTTTCTAAATAACAATTCTAAAAATTATATATTTAAAAAAAATTAATTATTTTTTAAAATTTTTTAAAATTTTATTTTTTAAAAAAATTATTTAATTTTTTTTCCTTTTTATAAAAAAATATTTTTTATAAAATTAGTTAAAAAATTAATTTAAAAAAATATTTTCTAAATAACAATTCTATAAAAAATATATTTTAAAAAAATATATTGTTTTAAATTAGTTTTTAAAAAAAATTAAAAAACTTTTTTTGTAAAAAAATTATTTAAAAAAATTATAAAAGCTTATTTTTTTAAAAATTTATTTAAAAAATTTATTTAAATTTATTTTTTATAAAAATTATTTTTTTAAAAAAATATTCTTTAAAAATGTTTTTTATTAATTAAACAAATTATTTTTTAAATAATCTATTTGACACTAAAATACACATGCAAGTTAAAAAAGAAAAAATACATATCGTAAAAAAATATTACAAAAACTAACCATTTCCATTTCTCCAATTTCCAAACAAAAAGTGATGGAAATGAAACTTTATAAATATTACACTACTAATTTTCTATCAATTCTCTCAAATTCTCCACCTTCATATTTCTCTCATCTACCAAACAATAGAATTCAAGTCGTGTCGTTTCAATTTCTCTTATCCCATTTCTCTCTACCAAACACACCCTAAGAAGTTCCTATCGTTTGGCATGGGTTTATGTGCATGCACAATTGTACCTTACTAGTTATTACTACTTTTATCTCAAATTATAATCTTCATTTCTACTTTAAGATGTCTCATAATAATAATATTCTTCTTGTGTTAACCAATCAAGCAATAGTTCAATAAGTGGAGATGATATTTAATTGATTAATGAGTGTAATGGTTCAATTTTTTTAAAATTGTGTACTTTTGTGTGTGATAATAATTTTAAAAAGAAAACAATACTCCCTTCATAAAAATTATTGGATCACTACAAATTTCAACTACTCAAATATAATATTCTTATACAAAATTCTTTTTTATTACTTTAGATGGAATATAAATAATTATTTTGAGATATCTCAAAAAGAAAATATGAAATATACTGTGTTAAAACCTTTACCCGTTTGGTTTGTGTACGCGTTTATAAAATAATGGTTATAATATATATTTTAGAAATATGTTTTATATATCTATGTAAATGATTAAGGGTGTGTTTGGTTTCCTCTTAAGGGAATCAAACTATCACTATGAAAGTGATAGTTTGTCTTTGTTTAGAATGTCTGGGCCCACAACTATGACTATGAAAGTCTAACATATTTCATACTCCATATACAACTTTTGAGGAGGGAACGGATCTTTCATAGTTGAGAAACCCACCACTACTATCAAACTCATCATTGCTCGCATCATACCAAACGCACCCTAAATGTATTTATTAATATTGAGTTCAAAATTGAGTTTTTGATATAATTGATTCTTTCAAAGAACTTTGTTTTGTTTTAAATTACTTTTTGAAAATCGTGTACAATAAATTTTAAGTAGATATACGCAGTTAAAGATTAACTTTCTATTATAAAATAGTGTATAATTTTGTTTTTAATTTTGTTTTCAAAGATACGTGGATTGCTGTTATTTGAGCCAATTTATACATTAGCGGTTTTCGTGTGATATGGGTCTTTTGTAGTTATTGTTACAATGTTGAGCATGGTATTTTCTGTTACTGCTATGGATCTATTGCGGGCTTGGAATTCAAGTAACAAAAACTCATCATAGAATCCTATTTAAGTATTATCTTAATGCGTACTAATAGCCTATTTGCTAGCCAGGTATTTAGTTTTTGTTCGTTTTTGTTCTATGTCCATTGGCATCAAGTAGTTTAACTAATTATTCGATGAGTTGATGCTTACTCAATTTTACTCTATTGTGTGTTTGAGTTTTTATGCCCAAAGACACATGTTAAACTAGTTTCAAATTGCTTATATGAAGTTCTTATTTCAGTGTATTCACACAACACAATTCAACTTAGTGTTTAGACTAGAGTACGAGTGTTAATGGACAAAAAATGAACAAATTGTTGAGAAAATTCAACAAAATTATCTCGTTATACGCAGCACTCTAAACACAGCTTATGATTCTTTGTTTATTACTATCCATCACAGTAGTATTAGTTCAGTAAACTAACAAATAATACAATGAAAGTAAAGGGTGCTTCGTTTTTACTTTATGGGAAGAGATAGTGGGATCTATCAATTTAATAGTATTAATTTTTTAAATGTGACCCACAATTTTTGTTAGTTTGTCTGGATTCACAAGCCAAAATTCATAAGGTTCTCCCCATTAATTGGCTTATATAGAGGTGCGTCTCACATGAGGCTCTTACTTCTCTTACTAACAAATAAAAAGAAACAACCCTTAAGTCTCTTGCCAAGCGGGTCATGCAGCTAGTTTTATATAAATAACAACATTGCTAACACTAACAAGTGTTGGCGTCTTAAAAATCAACATTTACCTTTAAATTAGTTTGCATAGAATAAACAACGAAACTTTTATTCTTTTATCTTTTTTACGATAAATGAAACACAAAATTGAAAAAGGATGTTTGATGAAAACCAAATGAACCAATATAAAAAAGCCCAATTTCACTACATGGCAAAATAAAACTTTCTTATTAGTTAATACAAGTTAAAATTGGCCTTCAATTAGGTCGAAATTGATAATTTTGTGTACGAAACCAAATGTAAAAAAACAAAAATAGCCATGTACTAGGCCGTTCCTTACTTTTTGCTTTTTCTTCTACACTTAAGTGTAAAATAATATTGTACTATGATTGGTCAATGAAATCTACATTTAAGTCCAAAACTTATAAAAAGTAGTCAAATTTATATTTAACATTACGAATTTAAGTGTCAAATTATCAGTTTGCATAATTTTTGTAACTTCAAAATTTTCACATATTTCCCTAAAATTCAAAAATTTGAGAATAAAAACCTTTATTTTTATTAAATTAAATTAAACTTTTAATACTAAGAACCCTATATACGTACAAGGTTTTAAATATCAAAATAGACGCACATGTTTTAAACTCATTTGAATACCAAACCCCGTGCACAATGTGATTCTCAGGGGTTTACAAGAGCAACCTTAATTATTATTATTTTTAAGTAAAACTAGAAAACATCGTGTACGCATGAATTTATAATTCAACAACTCATGCTGAGTATTTATCGTAACTTTGAAGTTTAAGTAAGGATATCTTAATTTACAACCCACCTCCAAAAACGTTATATACACATAGGTTATAAATATCAAAATAAATGAACAAGTTTTAAATTAAATTGATCTTGATACTCAAACCTTGTTAGGGAATCCACTATGATAAACCTTTCTAAACATTATGATAAACCTTTCTAAAAGTTTATAATTGAGTTATGACATTAATTTATAAACCTTTTTATTTTAAAAACCTAACCGCCCTATGTATAAACCTTTTCAAGTTTTATAAACATGTCACTTAATTCAAATGCATTAAATTATGCAAAGCTTCAATATCTTAAACCACTTGAGGTCACATAAGCTAAAAATGAATGTTCACTATGGGTTACAAGTTTTTAGACCTATTCATAATTTTATAAACCTTTTTATAAACTATCATATTAGATGCCCTTAGGAATAATAAATGAATGTGATAATATTTTATTTAGTTTATTGGTTGTTTACAAGATACAGTATAGAAGTTTAGAGACCACATATGTAATAAGTTGTAAGTCATCAATGATTTAGAGAGTATAAATACCAATTATTGTATGATGTACATGTGTGTGTAGGAAATGCAACGAAACATTCTCTGAATTTTCAATGTCACATATCTAATCAAGTTTCTTTTGAATCTTTGTTTCTCACACCCGAAAGATCTATTTTCTTGTGATGAATCTTTGTTCGGATCGATTGAGAAGATTGTGAAACAACCTTGGTCATTCATCTCATTGAATTATTACAAAGGCAATAGGTATCGACAATTTTATAATCTTCTTTCTCTAATCCTAGTTTAGTGTCGTACGTTTCTCTTTTCATGTGCCAAATATAGTTTCAAACTTGATTAAGTGACTCCTTTTTTTATTTGATTTCTTTGTGTTCATCACCATCAGAAGGAATATTTTATACACATATATACATATTACTCCAACCTTTTTATTATTTATTTATGTGAGGATTTATATAACAAGTAACCCTTTTATATTGTTATAGATATAGCTTATTAATGATTCACAATTATATGAATTAGTACAGTCCAACGGTTTTCTTTTTCAATGGAGGAGCGACTAAAATACAATTTATTGGACAAAAACAAACTTTCTTTATATATAAATACTTTTGTTATTCCAATATGCAATTTTTAAAAAACATAGTATTCAAAATAAATTAACTTAAACTTTTAATTACACAGGTAAATACAATCTAGTGATCTGAAACCAAATAATTTTTTGTTTGTTTCAGATAATTCAGCCTAACAAAATCAGGATCATATTTTAGATCTCATTCATCTTTGCAAAAGGTGAGATCATTATATATCATTTTTTTTTCAAAAGATCAAAATATTAACTCCTCACATTTCATTCCAATTTTATTTAACGACCCTAAATAAATATAATATATTTTTATCGAAAATTAATATAATATTTTCAGTTGAGAGAAAATTTTGTCATATAGAAAAGCCAAATCTCCAATCTTTTTTCATTCTCTACCAGAAATTTAGGATTTTGACTTACATAAACACACATAAACATGTTATTAAAATTAATCATCAAATCAACTCCAAAAGCGTTTAATAATTATCAACTTCATTGTAAAAATCTGTCACTAATAAAAAACCAAAAGCATTTAAAAATATCATAGCCTAAATGCCAAAAGCCTAGTATCATAGTGTGCTTGTTCAAAAAGAAAAAATCAAAAATCATAGCGTGCTTCTTTTTCAAACTATTCACCACCACCTACTATATATGATTTCAACTTTCATGTTTACTTCACGATGCTAATTTAATTTTAAGGTATTTTTACATTGTGTTTTGCTAAACACTGTCCACTGGGCAATGTTAAGACGTATTAAATAATCTATTCTTTCCATATTTAAAGTAATTATGTATTTAATGCACAATAAATGAACATAAAAATTAACTTAAATATATGTCATTTTTGATTTAACAAAGTCCAAGTTTCTTTTGTAAATTTATATTAAACATTGCCCAATGGGCATTGTTTAGCGAAACCCTTTTATATTTCGGTAAAGATAAATCTGTTGTTACAAGACTATGGATAAGAATAACATTAGAGTCAAATTTTGTAGAATGGGGATAATTTTTTCAAAAAAAAAAAAGCTTGTTCAATCTTACATTGGAGTCAAATTTTATAGTAGGATTGGTATCGATACCAATCCTACAATCTTACGATCTGAGTCCGATTGTGTGTTATTTACAATCCAACTTTGATCTTGCGAAGTGCTCTTATGAAGTACTATCTTACGACATACTTTCAGTAATTAGTCATTTTTTTAACAAAGTAATGAGTCATACTTGGCGACTCGTAATTTTGCTACACAAGTAATGTTGTCAAAGGTTATACTTAAACGTTAAAAAGGTTATAACTAAAATAAATACTTAAACGTTAAAAAGGTTATAACTAAAATAGATGGAACTACGCAGTAATAACAAAAGCGAATACGAAAACATCGAGCCTTATTAATCTAACATAGAGCATGGACACATAAAATTTAATTTGGTCTACATGCAGTTAGTAACTTATACGAAACATGCATGCTATATATGTAGATGGAACTACGCAGTAATAACAAAAGCGAAAACGAAAACATCGAGCCTTATTAATCTGACATAGAGCATGGACACATAAAATTTCATTTGGTCTACATGCAGTTAGTAACTTATACGAAACATGCATGCTATACATGTAAAATTACCTTGAAAACCAAAACAGATTTCAAAGATCACACGAACTCTCACGATTGTTGGGCTAATTGAGCAAAGCAAGTTTGTTGAACACCAGATGACTGTAAACAACCAGGAATGTGGTTATATATAGATATGTGACAAGTTAAGATGAGTAAATAATGACAGATAAAACATGTGTTTTTTAATTTCTCGGTGAAGGATTACTTAAATACGGAATAAATGATATATGTTCCGAGTTTAAATCTCTAAAAAGATCAAATAAATAGACAAATATTCGTACAAAAGATATTTTTTTTATATAGTTTTCAAAAAAAATACTTAAAATATTCTACAACATCATGTATGTTGGTACATAAAATAGTTCGAAAGAAGTTATTCTAATTTTAAGTTTTTATTCGTTTTTTAGTGCACAAAAATTTCAACTTGCTATAGTGTGATGCGCAAAAAAAATTATATATACTATATAAAAGGCAGGCACTTCACCAAAATGTGACACGTGTCGCTACAGTGTTTGCTACAGTACGCGCTACAGTAACTTTTTTTGCGTCGCTACAGTACTCGGTACAGATTTTTTTTTTTAACCTAAATTTCCTTAAGGAAATTTGTTTAAAAAAAACAAAAGATAAAAATAAAAAAATACAAAAAATAATACACTTACAAAAAATTTCTTATACAAATTTGTTTCTTTTAAAATACCAAAAAAAAATAATAATAAAAATAAATAAATAAATAAAAGGCATACCGAAAAAACAAACCACCAAAAAAAATTTCAACCGCAACGCCAAAAAAAAAAACCGTAAACATAAAAAAATTATGCTTCCAAGTAAACATATGCATACTTCAAATAACAAAATTATTAATTACACCGTAGAACCCACAAAATACAAAACACAAAATACACCCGCCGCAACGCGCGGGCTACCCAGCTATTTTGATATAAAAAGTCAAAAGAAGTTGCATACAAAAACGATTTTTTTATGCAAAAAAAATAATAAAAAAAAACGATTTAATGCACAAATGTTTTTTTTTTATAAAGTTATTCTAGTTAGTCATATTTGGCGACTCATGAGTTTATTTCACAAGTAATGTTGTCAAATTGATTCACATACAGATACTTAAACGTTAAAAAAGGTTATAAGTACAATAGATGGATCTACGCAGTATTATGACAATAACAAAAACAAAAACGAAAACATCGAGCCGTATTCACCTGGACAAATAAAATCTCAATTAGTCTACACTTAGTAACGAAAAATGCATGCTATATATGTAAGTAAAATTACCTTGAAAACCAAGACAAATTTCAAAGATCACACGAACTCTCACGGTTGTATGGCTAATTGAGCAAAGCAAGTTTGTTGAATACCAGATGACTGTCAACAACCAGGAATGTGGTTATACATAAATATGTGACAAGTTAAGAGGAGTAAATAATGAGAGATATAACATGTGTTTTTTACTTTGTCGGTAAAGGATAACTTAAATATGGAATATATAACTATATATGCAGTGGCGGAGGCAGAAAATCTAGTCGATGGGGCAACTTCGATAACGGGGTGAAACTTTATTTATAGTAAAATTCAGAATGGGTCGGGTCGGGCAAAAAAAAACACTTTCTTTTAAGCAATCAACGTTAACTGATTATACATTTCATCAAGTTCGTCTGAAATCAACTCGGCTTGTAATTTATAACTTATAAAATATAAATTCGTAGCTAAAAAGTAAAACAAGCTAAAAATGACTAAACTTGTATCAAAGTGATTGGACCTTTATAAATTGCTATATATGCTTACATATACAATATGATATTTCGTTTAAGTATGTTAACATAAATCTTTTTTTGGAGAATAAAAAAGCTTAAAATTTACTGTAATACAGTACTTAATTTTGAACTAAAACAACACCTTCTATTCTCCTAATAACTTTTAACAACTACAGTAGCTAAGCTTGAATATAGGACAAAAAAGCAAGACACAAACGTAAATACAGTATTTAAAAAAAAAAGGCAAACCACTTATTCAAAATATAAAACCATTAAAAATCTTATTAACAAAATACAAAAGCAAATTGAAAAAAGCAAACCACTTCCCAAGTAAAAGTCATCTTCTTCATCATATTTTCTCACCCACAAAAACCAAAAGGAAAGAAACAAGCCATGTATATGTCTGCTTAAGCAATGCAATACCAGTACTATGATAATAACAAAAACGAAAATGAAAACATCGAGCCTTATTCACCTGACGCTTTGTCAAGCATTATTACATAGAGCGTGGGCAAATAAAATTTCATTGGGTCTACATGTAATTAGTAAGATATACGAAACATGCATGCTATATATGTAAGTAAAATTACCTTGAAAACCAAGACAGATTTCAAAGATCACACGAACTCTCAAGGTTATAGTGCTAATTGAGCAAAGCCAGTTTGTTAAACAGCAGATGTCTATCACCTGGGCAAATAAAATCTCATTTGGTCAACAATTAGTAAGTTATACGAAACATGCATGCTAAATATGTAAGTAAAAATTACCTTGAAAACCAACACAGATTTCAAATATCACACGAACTCAAGGTTGTAGAACTAACTTTTTTCTTCTTCCCTTTCTTTTATTTTTATTTTTTGAGTTTTTTTTAACAGGTTGTAGGGCTAATTGAGCAAATTAAAGCAAGTTTGTTAAAACACCTATGTCTATCATCAACCAGGAATGGGTCATATATAAATGAAACATTTGGTGGGCCATGTGACAAGTTAATAATGAGAAATGTAACATGTGTTTTCCATTTTCTCGGTAAAAGGATAACTTAAATATGTATGTTCCGAGTTATTTCTTACATGAACATGAAGAGATAAAATAAAAAGATAAATAAATAAAAGATTTATTTCTTAAAATGTTCTGGAAAAAAAAAATCACTAGATTTGATATATTGGTGCATAAAAAAGTTATAAAAAAAGTTATTATAATTTAAAGTTTTTATATTTTTTTAATACATAAAAATTTGAACTTGTATTTGTGCAAAAAGTCAAAAGAAGTTGTGTGCAAAAACGAATTTAAAAGAAAAAAAAAATGAAAACGATTTATGGACAAACGTCTTTTTCATAAATTTTTTTGGCAAACCTTACTACGTTTAGAAAAACTTTGTTCACAACTTTTTTATTCACCAACATACCCAATCTTGCGAATTTTTTTATTTTTATTTTTCAAAAACTTTAAAAAAAAAATCTTTTGTATCCTACTTACAAATATTTATCTTTTTATTTTAACATTTTCATATATAAAGTAAGGTTAAAATAAAAAGACAAATATCCGTATAAATGATGAAAAGGATTTTTTTTTTTTTTTTTTAAGTTCTTAAAAATTATCACAAGATTTGGTATGTTGGTATATAAAAGTGTTGTGAGATGTTTTTCAAATTTTGAGTTTCAATACATTTTTTAATGTAAAAGAATGAAATTTTGATACACAAAAAATTTGATGCGCAAAAATTTCAACTTGTTATATACGATGCACAATAAAATTTTGATTGAAAAAGTCGAAAGAAGTTTGGTACAACAACGAATTTTTGATGCAAAAAAAAATTAATGCACAAATATTTTTTTATTCAGGAAAACTATCGACTTTTAGAAAAATTGCTAATCCGTTCTTTACACTAATTATTGGATTAATATTTTTTGCTAATAATTCATTTAAATCATTTTTAAATTTTAATAGTAATAATAAAAGTTACGGTCATTATTGTAGTCAATATCAGAGCATCTCCAAGGCATGGTGTAATAAATGGTTCAATGCACTGACACATGACTGCATATCAGCATCTTATTATTTTATATAAGCTTTCACAATGCATTAAACTTTACACAATTAAATGCATTTTCATATCACTATAAATTTATTCATTTTTTTAACAAATTAAAATACACGTAAACTTTAGAATTTGCGATATTATCTTTTAACATATATGAACAATCACTACTATTTTGAACATAAACAAGTTGGTTGAAATTTGAAAATTTCAAGAGTGTGAAATGAAGCGAGCATTGAATGTGGTAGATTAAATTGGAGCTAACTTTCTGCATGAATAATACTCTTTCATAGCAGAAGTAAATTATGAGAGATAAAATTGGAGCTAACTTTCTGCATGAATAATACTCTTTCATAGCAGAAGTAAATTATGAGAGAGATAAAATTGAAGAATGCTACATTCACTCACAAATTTCATACAAATCACTTACTCGCTGAGTTGTCATCCACTAATTGTGGTATGAGAGAGAAGAGAGAGAAATTGTAATAATCTCCACCAATCAGTGGGTGACAACTCAACGTGTGAGTGATTTGTGTGGAATTTGTGAGTGGATGTAGAATTTCTTGATAAAATTGGAGCTAACTTTTTGCATGCATAGACCCTTCATAGCAGAGAAGACCATGCTTTATTGACTTCACGCGTTTTGTAAGGATAAATAATTAAATATACATTCATTACTACATGGGTACAATTATTTGAAAAGTTTTGTTCGGTTTGTATAACCCAAAAAAGCAATGCCAGCAATGCGCCAAAACCTACAATGAAAAGCACCAAGCCATCAACTGACTTGTACGATTTAAAAAATTAAAGTAGTCAGTGTTACAGTAATTATATATCATGTATGACAGTATGAGTGAAATGAAACTCACCATCTTCAATTTAACGCGTTTACACGTTTTTTTCTAGTCAATGCGTGTACAAGGTCTTTTTTTTTTCGAATTTCTTATAGTCTTTGTGGTCTTTGTTTAAGTTTTTCTTTGTTAGCCTTTTAGTAAGGATTTGTGAGGTTCTTAATTATACAGTCAAAGTAAAGTTGCATGAATATTTTGCGTAATCTTATTAGAGCACAAGGAATATTAACATGTTATAACACCAACTTATCCGTCACGTCAATATCACATCATTTCGACATCAAATAACATAACACCAAAAAATACCAGGAAATCATAACACCACTTTTTCGGACCTGCCTTTTTTAAAATTACACTTTACAAATTCTATCATCAACAATTTCATTCATTAAATATTTAAACACTTCATTTATAAAATTAAACATTACAATACGAAATAAAAAACATTACATTAAAAAAAACAACATAAAAGAAATTACGAAATAAAATACGATAAGTAAATAACTAAAACTAGTCGTCATCTACTTCCATAATTACGAAATTTGATATTATTAAAAAAAAAAAAAAAGTGATAAAATTTTGAAGACACGAAAATTTACGGTTTGATATGATTTAATTGTCCATATTCATAACATATTAACATGTACACAAAAAAAAAAATTTAAATAAAAAGTTAGATCATGGTAAAAAGTGCTACATTAAGTTTGCTAAAAAGGTACAAAGTGCTACGGTAGTCTGTGTTGAAAATATTGGAAAAAGACAAAAAAAAGTGTCAGGACCAAATTACCTACATGTGACCTGCACGTGAGGACCGAGATAACTGACAAAACTAACGAGCGTTAGAATTTTGGACTAGCGGCATAATATATTTTCGATCGTGGATCAAAAAAGCAATAATTCTCGTTTTTAGATGTCGTATGAAATCCGGAAAAAGTATAAGGACCAACGGTGTAATTTACTCTTATTATCTATAATACTTTACCTTTTACGTAAAACAAACTAAATTAGATAGCATAAAATAACGATGTAAACCCTAATTAACATGATATAAATTTTGGTGCATCTATTTAAGATTGAAAAAGTTATACTACGGAGTAATAAGGATCACAAATAATTTATAAATAGTTTTAGCCCATACAATAACATGTTTGTTTCATTGTAAAGTGTTGTATATATACGTAGAACATGAAATTTAACAATGTATGTGGACGATGGGAGTCGGTAACCGAACCACCATTTATCCTGAAGGTCTTAGGTTCAATTCTTGATGAATGATTTATTTATTTTTTATTTTTTTAATCTTGGTCTTTGGTTCAACAATAAATTCTTATAAAATAACTTAAAATACGTTCATCACATTTTACATCTTTTGCCTCTTGTGTTTTTGTTGCTATTCATAAACAATACTCCCCCGTCTCAAAATATAAGTCTATTTTGACTTTTTCAAAGTCTTTTTAATCCAACTTTAACCTTAATTATTTTCTTTCGTGTTATATAATACTTGATGCAAAATATATAAATGAATTTCTGTTTTAAATGCATTGTCATTGGTATAATTTTTATCAAGTATTATATAACACGAAAAAAAATTAAGGTAAAAGTAGAAAAAAAAAACTTTGAAAAATTGAAAGTTGACTTATATTTTGAGACGGAGCGAGTAACACTTTCTCGAATCTACATGTAATATAAGAAATACACAGCAGATTGCATCATATCATCGCCCTTTTTTCTTCTATCACAACCAAACAAAAAAGAACGAAAATATTAGCGTAAACCAATCTGAAATCACTCAAATTGCGTCGTCTCTTAGTAAGTACTATATTTAAACTTTGCGTACATTATAAGAGTTGCTTCAAAATACAAACGATCTATAATGAACAAATATGAATACAACGATTTACATTGAACGGAAAACTAGTATAGATTAGAATACTAGAAATGCATGAGTCAACATGCAGGTATTATGTAGAGTATATGATAAAAACCACCTTTACTACCTTATAATCTATTTAGGACATCTATATTTAGAAATTTAAAAAAAAATAATAATAATAAGACCAGAAACATTTCCTTTAAAGGAAATCTTAAACAATTCAGCAGATATTGTTCATCCACATTAATGCAGTCAAATAAATCAAATAAAACGTGTAAAAGTTAATAGATACACATGAAAACTAAATGTCTTTAATTAACTTGTAACAACCTTTTTCAATGCATACACACAAATAATTATTAAAAACGTGTAACCGCTAATTATCATTATTATCAATAATGATTATTAAAAATATGTAACTGCAATCTTTATATAAATCCACACATATCATTTCATATCTCTCACACACAATTTTTTTTTTTTTTTTTTTTTTTTTTTTTTTTTTTTTTTTTTTTTTTAATTCTTTGTGAGGAGCATCTACAACAAAAATAGTCCTCAATATACCCTCACTTTCGCAACCCAACTCTAACAAGTACTTTTTGCAAGATTATTTATATGTTTGTGGCCCTGTCGCTTGATGACCATTTATGTTGCACGGAAGCACCGTCGGGGTGCCGTCTCCCGCGCCCGAAACGTTTCGAAAACGTGAAACGTTTCTGGAAACTAGGAAACATTTTAAGTCATTTGGAAACGTCTTGTGTTGTGCAGGAAACGTATTGGAAATGTTTTTGGGCCATTTAAAAGTGTTTCTACAACTAAAAATGCATATTTGATTTGAAATCTTGAAAAGTCTTTGAGTCGAAATCTTGAGTTCACATGTTTGTGTTAGGTTACGAACAATTAAGAAAAGAAGAAAGACGACTGTTGCTTTATCTGTGTGTGGTTCATAGATAGAAATGAAGGAGATGTCTTGATTAGTTCACATTTGTGGATTGGTTTTTCATTTGTTTATTTTCAATTATAACAAGAAAAAAAAGGTACATGTTTTTGTTTTGGGGCTACTAAGAAAAAGAGTGTGGCTGCGTTTTATATGTAGAATTGTGACTAGGTTTACACAAATTTAGGATAGTTATAATAGGGATAAGTTATTATATGTGGACTTGGGTTGTGTATTAACTAAAGAAGTTGGGTTGGACTTGTGTTTACATAATCTGTTGGAATACTAATAAATAAAAAAGGGGCGATTTGTATTAACTAAAAAGGTCCGAAGAGTTGAAATATGTTACATGAAAATTTTTATAAATGTAGTTATTATCATAATTTATTGACTAAGACATTGAAAACTTAAAAAAATAAGCATTACAACAAATAAAGAACAAGTTATTAACCAACTAGTAGGGAACCTGGCACAATGCGGCGGCGACCCGATGACTAATTTTGTGACGAACTTTTATTTGGATATGAAATAGTTTTCATTGTTATTGCTTATAGATATTTTAATTAAAAGATGTCATTCATTCGTAAAGTTATTGTTAGAAAAAATGTACCGGCTGTCACAAAATTGGTCATCGGGTACCCGCCGGCGCATTGCGTGAGTACCCTACTATTTTTAACATATATCCCACATAGGTTAAAGAAGCTAAATCTTCTTGTTTGTATGCTATAGCCAACGATGTGCATACATGTTTAGAATATTACTATGTTTTCAATCACAAGTCACACGAGTTTGATTTACTATTACTTCGTTACAAACTTGTATTGTAAAATGTATATAAAGTTCTTCACCTTTTTTAATAGGGATTGTCTAACTAGTGCCCTTAGGGCACTGGTTAAGAAGAGTGAGGACCCACAAAACAGGACCAAAATATATTTTAAATACTTAGATCCGCTATCGCCTCTTGGCTTTGCTTTAATAGATTCTATTCGACTGGAAGGAACGTTAGTGGATAAAGTCTTGGATTAAGAAGGCTGGTCAGTAGAAAACCTGGAAGGATTGATCGAAATGCCGAGTTATCATAATAATATGTAGGGACCCACAACTTTTCAATAAAAAATATATTTTTTTGATACTGTTTTGTGGGTCCTCCCCCTTCTTAACCAGTGCCCTAAGGGCACTAGTTAGACAATCCCATTTTAATATCATTTGGCACTTGAAAAAATGGGTACTCCAAACTTCGTATTTACAAAGGTGTGGCGCTTCATGTAAGGTTTCTAATTTAAGGGTGGAAATTAGTCTAGCCGTCGTGAAAAGCTTAAAATTAGATCGGTAAAAATCTTGAATGAGCTAAGCTTAAACGAGCTCGAGCTTATATTGCGCCTCATATATTAGTCAGCACTAGGATATTTTGAATATTGAGCATATTTAATACATTATGCATTTGTAGTATAGGTGAGCTTATTAACGAGCTCAATAACAAGCTTATTAACGAGCTCAAAATAAATATACTACGAGTCAAGTTCGAGCCGAGCCTTTATTTTTACTAGTTCATCGTAAAAACGAGCTGAGGTCGAGCTTGTACAATTTATCACGAGCCGAGCTCGGCCTTAGAAAACAAGGCTCAAATCGAGGAGAGCTCGAGCTTTACAAAACCTAAACAAAGTGAGCTCGAGCTCGAGCTCAAGCTCTTGTGGGCTGGACTGAGCTCGTTTCCACCCCAAGTCTCTAGAAATTAGAGTACTAGAAATGCACAAGTCGGCATGTAAGCGTGTAAAATATTACTACGTACTAATACGGAGTTAAAAAGATACTACCCGTGATTAAATGCTTATTATTACATGGGTTAAGCCCATTTTCTAAACATTTATGTTAAATAGAGGTAGTAAGAAATATGCTATAATATAAAGTGTAGTGCTATTGGTAAGTGGTTGGCTTTATGACCCGAAGGTCTGCCGTTCGATTCCCAAATGTCCTGTGCATATCTTTTTATTTTTCTCATTTTTTTCTTTGAGATTTTTTTTTTTTTTTTTTTTTTTTTTTTTTTTTTTTTTTTTTTTTTATGTCATTCACCGCTCTTGTATTTTGGTATTTTAAAAATAAATAAAATTAAAGAAAAGAACTCTTGATGTGACTATAAAGTCAAGTAAATATACATATTCTCAAACATTTCAATTTCTTCAAAATCGCCCTAAAATTTATTGATTGTTCTAAAACCACTTTAACAGTTCAACTTTATCGAGCTATCTATTGAACAACTCACTCACGCAAAATGTGTCTTTTAAACTAATTTGTATGTTCAATGACATCCATGTGTCTGTAAATTGAGGGCTTTGAGGCGACTCGATTCCCTCTTTGTTGCCTTCTGTTCTAGCGAAGATAGAGTGACAATTTTGTCCTACCGCTATTCATTTTTATATTACAAGGTCCAATGAATGTGTGTCACCTTAAATCCAGAATTATCTAAATCACGAGTCATACTAAAAAACTCATCGAACCTCACAGAGTTCGAGTCTAGTTCACTATCGAAACTATTGATGTTTCACAACTGGTAACTTAGTCACTCACACAAAGATTTCCTACTTATATGACACGGAAAGTATATTTAACGTATAAAATGATTAGACTAAGCTACTTGCAGCGTTGAATATCTAATTAGCTTCATGGCATGAAATTCTAAAAACCACACAACTATTAGATATTGTAAGTGCATGATCATATAATTAATAATGTGCCATATATATATGAAACAAGATGGCTTGATAAATAAGCTAACACATGGGCTAATCTCAAAACAATTATACTTGGGCCACAATAACATATTCGGCTAATACACCCCTGCAGTTGGAGCCGGAGGCCTTCAGATGTTCAATCTGGGGAAAAAATCTTGAAACAATGCACTAGGAAGACCCTTGGTAAAAATATCTGTATATTATGGAACATGCTTGACGCAGACACGACCCTTTGCCACAAAATCACGAACAAAATGATATCAAGCTCTATATGTTTGGTGCGTTGATGTTGAACTGGATTGTTAGAGAGATACACAGCACTGGCATTATCACAATAAACCAAAGTAACAGTAAAAACAGGTGCATGTCACTCACACAAAAGGTTACGAATCCAAGCATTTTCGGCAACAACATTGGCAACGCCTCAATATTCAGCCTCAACACTTGATCTAGATATCGTCACTTGGCGCTTGTCAGACCAAGAAAGTAAGTTATCCCCAAGGAAAATACAATAGCCAGATGTGGAACGTCGAGTGACAGGGCAACCAGCCTAGTCAGCATCCGTGTAAGTCGTTAGTTTAACATCAGTAGAAACATACAGCTGTAAACCATAATCAAGAGTACCTCGAACATACTGCAGAATACGCTTGAGAGCAGAAAAATGCGGCTCCCTAGGATCATGCATATAAAGGCACACCTGCTGAACAACATATGAGAAATTAGGTCGTGTAAATGTAAGATACTGAAGAGCAATGACCAAGCTGCGATACAAAGTAGGATCAGAAACTGGGTCACCATCAGGACCAAGCTAAGAATCAGTGTCAACATGAGTCTAACAAGGATTACAATTTTGCATATGAGTTGCATTATCGCTAGTTTTTCAAAAAAACAAAAAATGTGAGAGTACACCCATTTAAAATTTGTGATAACATTTGAACCCTATAGAAGATCTCCAAATTAAATAGCGTTGTCACTTGCACATGATAACTATATTAAAACATTGGCATTGACTTTCAGCTCCAAAGTACAAACTCTATAATGAACATAAGAACTAGTAAAGTAAATCTCAATACTGTCTTCCACGGTTTATGGATCTCAATGCCATCTTCCACGGTGTATAAGGAAGGTTGAGATGTAGACAGTCTTACCCCTACCCAAGGTAGAGAGGCTGCTTCCTATTCTACCAAAGGTAGAAAAGGACCTCCCGGCCTTGCAAGGAGTAAGGATCAAACCCTTGACCTCTATCTCTAGAGACAAGGGTGTTAACCACTTGATCCAGTCAAACCCTTGACCTCTATCTCAAGAGATAGAGTGACAACATTGTCCTACCAATGTACAGCTTAAACATTCACAAAGTACCAACCAATGTGTCACTACAATTATCCAGCATGGATAGATGTGTCACCCTCACAAGTCCAACTAAAAAACTCATGAAACCCGGAGTTTGAGCTCGCTTCACCTAAAAAAAATATTGGTGTTTCGCAAACAGTAACTTAATCATTCACACGACGATAGCATACAGATTTTATTCGCCGAACTTATCTTAGTTCCCAAACTAACTTTTTTTAGAATGGAAATTGTTAACTTTCTCGCAATATTTACACCACAAATCAATCTCACATGTCCTAAGAGGGACTTGAACCCACAACCATTTGATTGAGAGCTTCTTATACAACATGAGGTTATTAGACACAGATGACCCAAAGCCCGGTTGTGGATTTTGAGTCATCTGCATCTAATAGCAGTAACATTAATTGGGACACAAGTCCTTTGGTAGTTCCTAAACTATACTACTTGTAGAGCAAAATAAAACAAAGATATTATCAAAAAGAAGTGTTTGAATCTTGCAAGAGTTGTGTTAAATAAACAAAAAAACAAAAAAACAAATCTTGCAAGAGTTTGCCTGTGTCTCAGTATATGGACTCTCACAAAGCAACAATAAATATAGGGTAGAGATTTCGATTCAAAGTTTTTATTTATGCCACAATTCATATTTCTTTTACATCACAAATGAATTGTTGTTGACTCTATAAGGTCTTATTTTCAACTCATTTTACACGAACGTTGATAAATTTGGACTAGATTAAGTCTATACTTTGTGAAATATAACTATAGAGTGTAACAACCAATTTAGACTCAGAAAATTACTTTCATTACCAACAACTTCAAGGCATGTAGTGTAACACACCAACCCGAGAAGGGCTAAAGTATCACATTATGGTGACATTTCAGAACATACAAAGAATAATACGCAAGCGGAAGACTTCATAAATAACATAAGTCAAGAACATCAAGACTTAAACAATACGAATCCAACATAAGTCTAAAGGAAATAAAATGAAGTAAATAATCCAACAAAAGTTCCATGATCATCCAAACAATGGGGAAACTAAATAGGGTAGGTCCGCTATGCTCCTACTCTCAACACTCGAGCCCAGATTCCCGCTTATTACCTGCCGCATGGAAAAGAAAACGCAGCTGAACATAAAAAGCCCAGTGAACAGATATATATGCAAAGCAAAGGTAATAAACAAACGAAATGAGAAAGATCATAAGAATGAGCATAATGTATCACAAGTCAAATGAATGAAACATAATAGAGATATCAAATGTAATCATAATCAGATAATAATCTAGAGCACGTATCAACAAAGGCTTGTCTACCCGAGCCACTCGAATAGACACAAGAAATATAGGAAAGCCACGAGCCGACCTACCAGAGCCACTCGAATAGGTCTCAAATCACATAATCACATATCCGTCAATTCATAGGGTGTACATAGAGGGGAGACCTCTAAGTACCAGATGCGAAAGGGGTACAAGGCACGTACAGCCAGTCACAAAATCAAATCATATCATATCATATCAAACGTACCTAGGATGCATCCATACGCCCCCCACAAACAAATCATATACAAAGTGGCCAAGTGATCACATATCATATCATAAACAGACGGGGACGCCGGGGACTAATCACACTGCCCCAGATAGTGTCATGCCATTGGTGCCTCAATGACACGCCCATGGTACCTCCATGAGTAGACTAAAAACTCGGGCATCAGAACAGAACATATCAGAACAAACAAAGCAAAGCTATCCGTAACAAAATGCTCCCAGAGCATGACAGAACAGAATGCTCCCAGAGCATGACAGAACAGAATCTCGCAATCACATAATCATAATCAAAGTGGATAGCAAATCAGAATCAAATCAGAGGTATTATAGCAAGGCTCATATCAAATAGATCATATCAACGAATCATATCAAATGGATCATATCAATCATATCAAATGGGGAACATAGCAATGGCTTAGGGAATCTTAATACGAATCAAAGATCAAGATCAAGAGTCATGAGAGAGAAAACCCCTTACTGAAAGAGGATAGAATATCTGTACCTTATGCAAAGCAACCAAATACCAACCACAGAAAGCAAATGGAAATGAAAATTACTCCCTCCTCGACGGATCTACAAGAATATGATAAGGTATTATTTTATGTTCATAGAATCAAGTTACTTATTTTAGTATACTATCCATTTAAGTAACTTCCCATATTTAGTAACTTTAATACTTTAAGGTTATTATTAACGATTAAATAATATATAAGGTTTAAAATGACCAACATAGTAGGTTAGGGTTAAGTACGACAATTAGAAAAGTTTAGGGTCAAAATATAAATTATCAAAGATTAAATATTAAAATGTCAAATAAAAATTATTGTAAAGTTTATTTTAATAAATTATTATTAAGATAATAATTTTGGACCCGTCATTTATAGTTTTATATAATTTGTTAACGTACCCACGATGTTAATATTTATACCGCGACGACCCAAGATTTTTATAAAATCAATTAAGACTTGTTTATAATCCGAAATCGACTCGTCCTTATTAACAAACATATATGTATATGAAATGTATATTACGAATCTCTTAAGCCACCGACTCATATTCACCACTTTATATTATATAACACTTTTACTCTTTGTGTCCACATACTCAGGTTAAAGGACAAGTTTCATTTTGCTTATAGGTTGACAATGCTACCACTTTTATATATTCGAAAATAGTTGACATATTTTATATCATGTAACCCAATTTACAAAGACAACTTACCCATGCACGTACTAATAGATAATGAGACACACACTCAACCATGATTTAACGAGTCAAGTCCAGCCATATTCACACGTGAAGACATAGGCTAATATTTCCATTCTACCACCTTTTAATCATGCTTTGTATTTTCAGATTATACGCACCTCATTCAAGATCAGGTATATCAGATTTTAGAGCTCGTTTAGTTATATCTTTTAGGTCGACAAGCTGCTAACCACGACACCATATTACATAGTACAAGTTTTAAACAGATTTTATATATATAGCGCATATATGTGTCGTTCATTTTACAGAGTCAATAACTCATACATGTCGACACTTATATCGTATTACACGTCTCATTAAAGATTATTCAAAACAGAAGCATATTGACAAAACAGATAGTTACTTGCCTCTCCTTGTTTAATCTTTCTTGTTCCTTGATGCCTTCTTTCTTGCTTACTATCTTGTTCATACTTTCTTCAGATCTTGATTTCCCCATGACTTTTGGTTTTGTTGCATAGTTGTGATCCTTCTTGCTTTCTTACTTGCTTACTTGTGATCATATGATCGGTTCTTACTTGCTTTGAAATACAACGGTTTCTCTTACTTGGATCTTTGTAACAAAACGCAGCCATGGTTCTTTCTTTTTCTTTCTTCATACTCGACATCTTATCTGCATACTTTAAACTAACCATCTGACTTTGTATTCACCGGTTTCGGATCGATTTTGATTTCAACTTTACTAGTATCGGATCAAAACGATATCAACCTTCAACTATGATTAATTTGATATCAACTCTAAATAGTTTCGGATCAAAATTAATCAATCTTCTTTCTCAATATTTTCTTCTTGTTTGCGGGGCGAATCAAACCACCTGGTTCTTTTTCCACCGGGCAAAAACTTTCTTTCTTGTTTGCGGGGCGAATCAAACCACCTGGTTCTTTTTCCACCGGGCAAAACTTTCTTCCTTTCTTTGGTCCTCTAGTTCTTGATCAAACCTGCCTCGCTGATGATAATCTCTGATTTGTGTTGTTAGATCCCTTGAAGCTCTGATACCAATTGTTACAGGTCTTTAATCTCCAGAATCGAATGATCATAACAACAATCGTGTATAAATAATGCAAAACAGAATCTAATAAATAGAGACAAAGAAGATTTGGGATGAACCCTTTATATTGATATGAAGTGATCGAATGGGTTACTGTTTACAGAAATCCTAGACCTATATATACATGTTGAATCGTTGCCTTCATGCCAAGAGCCATACCTATTCCTGTAAAGCAAACGACACAACCCTTTCTAAACGTTATAACCTAACTAACTATATAACCGTTTATACCCTAATAGACTAAACGATTATCTATGGCCCAGCCCATATACAATGTGGGTTTACAGACTTCTAAAACTAAAATACATAATACATACTAAACTATTCTAATTTACAATTTCTAACTAAACTATAACTTTAACTATCTAACTGCCTTCTGATTCTTCATGTAGTGTGTCGACTTGCAGCCCAAAACACAGAAACTTGCAGCCCTTCATTTGATACTCTAACTTCAACTATTGTTTTGTCATTATAATTCCAACAAAGCAAGGATCTACATACGCTTCATGATTTCATGTGAGATCATTTTTATCATTTCATGTGAACCAAAATCGTAAAACATGTATTCATATCAATTAGCCGCTTCCTTTTAGTTTAATATAAGACATGTTGAGCATGTTATAGGAGATCAAAACGAAAAGGAGACGAAGTAAGGATGATACGATATACCCTTGATGCGAATCGAATAGAGGAGGACAGAAACCAAACGGATCAAACCAGAACTACAATTGAATTCCCAGCACGCCCAAGCCCTCGAACCAGAATGTACACAAACACAATAACTCCTTCTCGAACCAGAAATGTCACGACCAATTTACCACACCTTTGCACCACCTTCGTACTCCGTTACAGCCTCGAACCAAAACACCTTGTATCTCGTTTCTTTTATGATCGAATTAAAGAAAATATTGTGCCGTCACTTTGTTGTTATTAGGGTTTTGTGTGAGTGAGATGGTTATACGAGTGGGGAGGATAAGAAACCAACTTTCAGGATATAATATGGGAGAAAGGCCGAGTAATAGGGAGTCAACAGAAGACCAATCTCCTTTCAAAATATTTCAAATGTAACTTATAATATTTTAGGTTTATCTTATAGTTCAAATAGCATGTTATCTGTTAGTGTACACCTGTAATCATATTCTGTTCCAACAATCTTGAGCACGTGTTATATGTACCTACTTAGGAATATATATTACCGAATATTATATGTACATGTTTAGGATTCGTGGTCATGATCTCTATTTGTAAATTAGTACTTTGCATTTCTCAACTTAGAATATTCAAATACTTATGTTATTAATTAGTACTTGGTAGATTTCAAGTATCAAGGTTCCAAATTTATGTTATATTCGTATTCAAATAATTGTAAGACGTACTAGAATGTCGGGTGTTATATGTAGTTCAAGAAATACAAAACAAGTTGCCGTATGAATCGCTCAAATTTTGTCGTCCCTTAATAAGTAGTACTATACTTTGCCCCAAGAACGTCAAATGATTGCTCGCTCGAATATAGATATGCATCCACTTGTGTCAGAAACATGATTCATTACAATGGTTTTTGCTTCCTCTTAGAGCAAAGGGTCCATTTTTCCTGCAATTTCAACAACAAATAACATAACATTAAAAAATTTAAATATATATATATAATACATTATGCATTTGTATTATAGACGAGCTTATTAACAAGCTTGTTAACAAGTTCAAAATAGATATCCTACAAGCAGAGCTCGAGCCGGACTTTATTTTTCATTGGCTCATCATAAAAACAAATAGAGCCTGAGCCAAGCTCGGGCTTGTATAGCATACCACGAGCGGAGCTCGAGTTTAGAAAATAAGCCTTGAGCCGAGCCGAGCTCTCTCGAGCTTAGAAGAACAAGGTCAAACCAAGCTGAGTCGAGCTCAAGCTCGAGCTTTATAAAAGTTAAACAAGCGAAGTTCGAACTTTGGCAGGCTCGAGCTCGGCTCGGCTCGTTTCCACCCAAAATCTCTATTGAATACAAATGGTTCTTCAACTCAATCATGCAAAAAGGTACCGTTCAAACTAATCGATCTCGATTTCCAAACATCCGTGTGAGCATGTGACTAAGAATGAGGCGACATTGGTATAAAACAGATGGCTCGAGCACTCTTATTTCTAGAGAATATATAAAGAGACAGATGAATACTTAATTAACTTCATGGCATGAAATTTAAGAAACACAAAACGAGTCGCATTATTGGCAATATTTTCCTCAGCCACAACCAAACAAAGAAGAATGAAAATATGATAGTAAACGCATATGAAATTAGTGATAAAATTTGCACTCCGTATAAGATCTCCGAATCAAATTGCGTCATCACTTAATAATAGAATTAAACTTTGACGGTAACAATCCGAGTAGCTTCAAAACAAAAACGCTCTATGTGTTTTATTGGATTCTTCCTTGTGTCCTATGTGTAATGTTGAATTCGAAGACATTCAGCATGTCTTGTTCCAATGTGATGTGGCTCAGGCTGTCTTTCGTAGAATCTGTCGTTGGTGGGATTTAGATTGGCAGGAGATTCGGTCTTTTTTAGAGTGGGATGCTTGGTTTTTAGCCATTCGGCTTCCTTCCCGTCTCAAGGATGTTTTAGAAGGAGTTTTTTGCGCAGCATGGTGGAGGATTTGGAGTCTCCGGAATATGTTATTTTTGACACGTCGCCTCCTAGTCGTTCGGGTTTGTTTGATGATATCGTTTCTTGGTCTTTTCTATGGTGTTCTAGTAGATGTAATAGGGCGTTTTTTTGGGAGTGTTGGTTAAAAATCCCCTCTTTAATTTCCTTGTAATGTTTTTCTAGCTCCTTGCTAGTTTTTATAAAGTTGCCGTTCAAAAAAAACAAAAAAACAAAAAACAAAAACGCTCTATAATGAACAAATGAATGGTACGGATTATAATACCCTAAACGCATGAGCCAACATGTAGGTATGTACGTACGTTATTATGTATTTGACAGAATCATTTCAACTGTACATTATGTCATTATCCCACATAGGGTTAAGAAGTGAAATCTTCTTTGGTTATATACGACTCGTATACAGTGGCGGACCCAGGAAAATCAAATGTGAGGGGCATTTTTTTTTTTTAAACTACAATAGCAACAAAATGCTGAAAAAAAAGTATGATCGAAATGATAAATCGAGTATTGTTATTTGGAGATTAATGATTTATATGGTTTGAGAGTGTTGAATATTTGATTTTAGTATGTAGGTGGGGGGCAATTTTAATTTTTGGTGGGGGGGGGGGGGGGGGGGCACTTTCGAAAAAAAAAAAAAAAACTAAAATCTTATCTTTTTCGGCTAGTCATGTGGGGCGCCACCACCCCAAACTCAATTCTTAGGTCCGCCCCTGCTCGTATAGTCTATGACTATCATACATGTTGAGAAGAAAACGTTAGATTTTCAAGTGCATTGTTAATGAAGTTTAATTATAAACTTGAACAATAAAAACCTCATCATCCGTGAACTTGAAAAATAGCATAAATTCTTAACATTTTAATATCGTTTCTCGCTCAAAAAATGGGACTCCAAACTTTTCATTTACAAAGATTTAGTTCATACTTCAGAGAAGATCTCATACTTAAATTGCGCTGTCACTTAACAAAATTTAAGCTTTGTCACTGACAATCCGATCGAGTAGCTTCAAAATATACATACTCTATAGTAAACCGATAACTTGTATAAACTAATTATAAAAATATGGTTTTCTGCTTCGGTTGATTCATTTCTTACATAAGTAGATGTTTCAGAATGTAATAGGTTTGATCGGGGGTACGTACATTTAAGGTGTTAAAAATATCTCTTTCAACTTTTTGATATAACATACTCAAAATTTTACTCTAACTAATACGGAGTACTCAAAAAGACACTATTGTGATGTGTTTGTGAAAATGACAAAAAGATAGCAAATTGAGAGAGTGTAGGTTATGTGGTTAGTGAAACGTATTATAACCCAATGGTCTGTGGTTCGATTCTCAAAGGCCATATACATATCGTTTTACTTCTTTATTTGAAATTATTTTCTTTTACTATTATACGAATTACGAAATTAACAACTTGCCGTATTATCATTCACCGTTTTTGTATTTTGGTATTTTTAAAATAAATAAAAATTAAGAAAAAACTCTTGATGTCACTATAAAGTCAAGTAAACATACATATTCTCAAAACTGTTTGTCAACCATTTACCATTTTTTTCTATCATTGGTACGTTCCAAGATAACAAAAGTTAAAAATTAAATTATGTTATGTTGATGTCACACTGTATTTGCATAAGTATTCAGGGTTGGACCGGAGAGGGCTTCCGGAAGCGCTTGGGAATCTCAGGGATTTATCTCACGTAGTGTAAAAATTGTCGAAAACATTAATTTTTGGAAAATGCATAAAGTCTTTAAAAATTTGTATTACAAATCTTCTATTCTTCTTTAATCTTATGAAATAAATTTCATGACTTCTAATGATGGATCCGCCATTCTTTGTAGGTCATTTTAATATCTTTGTAGGTTATTCTCGCATGTGGACAATAATATTAAAAAGAAAAAGGTGAATGTATTAAATTTATTGTTCTATGTATCTAACATGCAAGCATTCTATCTAGGAATTATTTTAACCAATTTATTTAACGAAGATAACAATGTAACTAACATTTTTGTATGTTCTATCATATTGTTATTTTACAAAACAAGTTGCATTATTGCCAATTTATCCACGACCACAACCAGACAAAAAATAACGAAAAGTATGAGAGTAAACCCACATGAGGATGTATGAATCGAATTGCGTTGTCACTTAATACTCCGTATTTGTATTCAAACAGCAGCACTAATTTAGATTGTATATAAAAATGCAAGAGTCAAGATGAGTCTACTTTTCATTTTTACAAGGTGCAAACGGACGTGTCTCACCAGAATTATCTAAAATGGCTAGATGTGTTAGTGTGTCACCCTAAGGAGTCCTGCTACAAAACTCATCGAACCTCACACAGGTTGAGTTCGGTTTAGTTATCCAAATATTGACGTTTCGCAATTAAACGGAAATAATTAATCACTCACAAAAAGATTTTATACTTATATTATATGAAAAGTATATTTAACGTATAAAATGCTTAAACTAACATACTTCTAACGTTGAATACTTAATCAAGTTCATGGCATGCATACAATTCAAGAAACACAAAACGATGTGCATTATTGACACATTTTCAAACAAGAAAGAACGAAAAATGTGAGAGTAAGCCCATTTGAAATCCGTGATAAAATTTGTACCCCATAGAAGATCTCCAAACGTTGTCACTTAATAACATAATATAAACTTTTTCAGTAAGAATCTGAGTAGCTTCAAATACGAACGCTCTATGATGAACCAATGAATGGTATAGATTAGAGTACTAGATACGCATAAGCCGGCGTGTAAGCATGTACAATTTTATGTGTTTGATAAAACCATTTCATATTTTTATCCCACATTGATGAAAGAAATCTTTCTTGTTTATATACTACAGAGAATGAAGATCTCACATATCAAGAATAATATTATGTTTTCAGACACACTTGTTTATCAAGTTGATTATAAAACTAAAAAATTCAAACTTGATTACAAGTGCTTTGAAAATTTAATATAAAATCTTTGGTTTTTAGTTTACCTTTTCATTTAAGAAGTGTTCGTACTCCAAAGTCGAAACTTTTATTTATTTTCAAGTTTTACATATATTGTCCGTAAATTTTAGAAATCTTCTATCTGTTTTATGAAAAGAAATAACTTGAGATAAAGTAAAACACAAACCGTATCTTAGGACACCGTACAGTGCCATATTGGTTCAGCGGTGACGTGTTATGAAAATGAGTTAAGGTACATGTGGCTCTCCATGTGAGGTCTATTAATACAGATCCTGGTGACTATGGTGCATCTCTGGTCTTTTAGCTCTCGGTTGCCTACATTTCTACTAAAGGTATCTAGAGAAAAAGTGACAACTTTGTCCTGCTAAATAAGTATGGGTACCATGTACGACTCAATCGATCACAACTCACAAGCTACTAACGAAGGAGAGTCACAAAAATTATCCGTAATTGATAGATGTGCCGCACTGACCAAACGACATACCGAGTCTGAGTTATCTTCGCTTAGTCCAAACTAATGACGTTTCCAAAAATGGTTACTTGATTAGTAACATAAAAATTACCTATTGGTGCTACGCCAACTAATTTCTATATAAGAAAAATGTTATAATGCTAAATAAGTACATTAGTGTTAATGATAATCATGGAGACCCCATGGTGGGTGCGTTTGTGAAAATGATAAGAAGCTAGATAGCAAATTGAGATCAAGAGTTCACAATAGCAGTTAACTAAATTCTAAAGTTTTTGTCTGTAAACATTTTATGTTAAATAGCGGTATGTAGATATGTATCATGGGATGAAGTATAGTTCATTTGGTAAGTTTATTGTCCTATAACTTGAAGGTCTGCGTTTCGATTCTCATAGGACACATACTCCATCGCTTTTTCATTTCACTATAATAGTCAAGTGAACATATTCTTAAACACTTGAACTCTTGATTGTTCTAAAATCACTTTAACAATTTAGCTTCACTTACCAATAGGCCCATGCTCCACTCATTACTAAACTCGCCATACAAAATTTATAACAAGACAACATGCCCATAGCTTTCAATAAAAGAAACACCAACAAATAAATACCACCCGATTATATTTTCCCGAGCGCCGGGTTTACAATTAATGATTTCGTTTGTGTTTGTAATTTTATTTTTTGATTTAAAGGTACCGGCCTAAGCCGCTAACCTCTCATAAAAATATTGTGTGTAAAAAAGGAGGTGGTATTTATTTGTTGGTGTTTCTTTTATTGAAAGGTGTGGGCATGTTGTCTTGTTATAAATTTTGTATGGCGAGTTTAGTAATGAGTGGAGCGTGGGTCTATTGGTAAGTGAAGCTTAGCTTGTTCACAAGGTCTGTGCTAAATGTTCAAAACTGACTTTCGATTCATTTTTTTCATCATTGGTACGTTCCAAGATATTAAAAGTTAAAAATTAAATTATGTTGATGTCACACTATAATATTTGCATAATTTGCATTTGTATTCGAGGGTGAACCGAAGAGGGCTTCCGGAAGTGCTCGGGAATCTCAGGATTTATCTCGCGTGGTGTGAAAATTGTTGAAAACATTACTTTTTGGGAAATGCATAAAGTCTTGGTATTACAAATCTTCTTTAATCTTATAAAATAAATTCCATGACTTCTAATGATGGACCCGCCACTCTTTGTAGGTTATTTTTATATCTTTGTAGGTCATTTAGGCATGTGGACAAAAAAATTGTAATTCAAAAAACACATATTCCTTAACAAAAAAGAACGAAAATACGAAAGTAAGCACATATTGTACTCTGTAGAAGATCTCCGTCTCAAAATTGCGTTGTCATGTAATAACTTAATTTAAACTTTTTGAATAAGAATCCGAGTAGCTTCAAGAACGAATGCTTTAAGATGAACATATGAATGATGTAGATTAGATCATTAGAATACTAGAAATGCACAAGTCGGCATGTAAGCATGTATAATATCATATTTATATCCCACATAGATGAAAGAAGTGAAATCTTTCTTATTTATATACTATAGAGAATGAGAATCATACATCTCTAGAATATTACTATGATTTCAGCTCATAATCTTGGAGACGTTGATAACTATAAAACTAAGAAATTCAAATTTCTTCAAGCATTCTGAGCTGCATTCTTTATTTTTAGTGGTATATCTTTTCACTTAAAAAGTGTTCGTACTCCAAAGTCCAAACTTTTTATTTATTTTCAATTTTTTCATTATAAAATTTCCCTTTTTATTTACATACGTTATCCATAAAACACTAACCATATGTTAGGATACCATATTGTGAGTAACACATTTCGTGATTCGTGTTCATTCCGGTCTTTAAATGTTTGACCGATCTACCTGGATCGACTTACCTAACACATACACTACAATGCCATATTGGTTCTGTTGTGACATGTTACAAAAATGAGTTAAGGTGTGGCTCTCCTTGTGAGGTCTCTATTAAAACTAATCCTGATGACTATGGTGCACATGTTGCAACTCTGGTCTTTAAGCCTCTCTTGGTTACCAAAATAAAGGTAATGTCTTTTGGTAAGTTTACCGTTCTACAACCTGAAGGTCTATGGTTCAATTCTCAAAAACTTCTTTCTTTTTATTTTATTTTTTTTCTTTGTGTTGCTATTAACTGACCGCTTTTTTATTTTGGTATATTAAAAAAAAAAAAAAAAAAAAAAAAAAAAAAAAAAAAACTCTTGATGTCACTATAAAGTCAAGTGAACAAATTCTTCTTCAAAATCGCCAAAAAATTATTGTTCTAAAATCACTTTTAAGAGTTTAACTTCAACAAGCTATCTATTAAACAACTCCCTCATGCAAAAGGTGCCTTTCAATTCAAAGTGATCCAAATGTTCAATGACATCCATGTGACTATAATACGAGGGCTTTGAGGCGAATAGAGTCCCTCTTGATTACCTTCATCTAATCATATTAATTCAAGAGTAAAATACATCGTTCGTCCCTAAACTTGTCCAAAACATCATATTGGGTCGTACCTTGACTTTTTTTTTTCACCGTGAGTCCTTAATCCATGTTTTTAATCATACTGAGTCATTTTTTCCGTTATTTTTCCCCGCTTGACTGTTTTTTTCAGGTCAACTCCTAATTTTCTTTTGGTACAACTTGTACAAGCCTAGGGACGAATGATTTATTTACTTTAAAAGTTAACACCATCACCTCACTCACCCACACTACCATCACTACCACCACCAATACCACCATCATCTTGTCATCATCATCTCGTCACCACAATTCATCACGAAACACAACACTCATTCCCAAATCTCATTCATCCTCTCCAAACACAACTCAGTTCAATTCAAACTGATTTGGATGTCCATTGCAATCCATGTGATGTACTAAGAAATGAGGAAACTTTTGTACAACATTGGTGACTCGAGCCCTCCCCGTTGCCTACATTTCTAGAGACGATATCGGGAGAGTCTGCCGATTATGTCCTACTACATGTATAACTCTTTCACTCATTTGGTACAAACGAACAAAATGAATCATCAGATTATCCAAATGGATAGATGTGTCACATTGTCACCCTCACAAGTCATATCAAAAAACGGACCAGACCTCATTGTATTAGAGTCTGAATCAATCAGGTAATTATGCCCTAAAAACTTATAACTCAAGTCGTTCTTTGCAGTGACATGTTACGGCAAATGAATTAGGTCGTGACCCTCCATATGCAAGGTCTCTATTGAACACGTTTATTAAATGAGCCACTCATGCAAAAGGTGCCACGCAAAAGGCAATTTTTTTTACAACACAGATGATTCGAGTCCCTCAAGTGCCTCCATATCTAGTGAAGGAGTGACAACTTTGTTCTACCCATGTTCATTTCTATATTACAAAGTACCAACGGATGTGTCTCACCAGAATGATCTAAAATTGATAGGCGTGTTAGTGTGTCACCCCTAACGAGTCGTCCTACTAAAAAGCTCACTCAACCTAACACAGGTCGAGTCTAGTTCACTTATCCAACTATTGATCAGGTAACTTAATCACTCACACAAAGATTTCCTACGTATATGATATGGAAAGTATATTTTTAACATATAAAACGCTTAAACTTAACTACTTGCAGCGTTGAATCTCTAATTAACTTCATGGCATGAAATTCATGAAAAACAAAACGTGAAAACGAGTTGCATAATCGCCACTTTTAAAAAAGAACGAAAAATATGAGTACACCCATTTGTAATCCGTGACAAATCCAATTTTATTGTCACTTAATAACTGTATTGGAACTTTGGCACTAACTATTAGAGTAGCTTCAAACTAGAAACACTCTATAATGAACATATAACTGCTGGTGTAGATTATTGTTATTTGATAAAAACTAGTTTAACCTTATAAATATCCCACATAGATGAAAGATGTGAAATCTCATTTGGTTATATAGTAGATTGTAAGAGACTAAGAGCATAGCTTGTGTTGAGTATGCTGTCATGCTTTCAATTATATGATGCAATTTGAGTTTATTATATTAGCGAAAACATAAACTCATCAAGTATTGTATAGTCGAAAACTGATATAAAACTCTTGACTTTTTTAAATATCTCTTGTAACTTTATATATATATATATATATATATATATATATATATATATATATATATATATATATATATATATATATATATATATATATATATATATATATAAAATTTTTTACTGTAATATTTTGTTGTCACTTAGAAAAAGTAATACCCCAAACCTTTTATTACAAAGATTGTCAATATGTTTATGCAACCAAAAATTTAATAATCTTCTATGTAAATCCATTAGCAGTTGGTGTTTATTTCGACCTCTAAATGTTTCACCTATCCTTCTAAACTTAGCTGGAGCCATAAGGATTCTGTTGTGACATGTTATAAAAATGAATAAAGGCTTGGCCCTCCATGTAACGTCTCTGCTGAGCACATATGAGTTTGGTCCTTTAAGCTCTTACCATTGCCTATTTGCCATCCATGTGACTAAAGATATGAGGCAAATCTGGTACAATATTGGGGATTTGAGCCACTTTTGTTGCCTATATTTCTAATGAAGGTATCAAGAGACAGAGTCGCAGCTTTGTCCTACCAATGTACAATGCAATCAATCACAAGGTACTAACGAACGCGAGTCATAGAATTATCTAAAATGGATAGATGTGTCGCACTCACTAGTCACTCCAATAAACTTCATCAATCAGACAGAGTTTTTGATCATTCTGCACAGAAGAAAAAGCACTCTCAAGACGGTACCCCTTTTTCATACATTACATCGTTATCATATAGGCCTCCAAATTTTTTTATTTTACTTACCTAGCCATATTGATTCTGCTATGACATGTTACGATGAAGTCTCTGTCGAGCACTATTGAAAACTAAAGAGAAGTGAGTGAAAGTGAAATTCTTATTAATGAAAATGATCAAACAATACAACATTTATACAAGATGACATGAGAGTCAAACTAAAAAGTCAAACTATGTTCACACATGTCAAGAGAGTATTACTATGTTTTTCAACCACTTGGTTGTTAATGAATTTGATATATTAAAAAAATTCGAACTTCGTTAAATGAAGTGAGATCGTTGTTGTTTATATACGCAAAGTATGTTACAGAATTGCAATACTCATGGGTTCATGATTTGGCCCAATAGCGAGAGAAAATAAGTTGCTAGAATGAAAAAAATGAGAGTAAACCCAAATGAAAATTAGTGGTAAAGTTTGTACTATGTAGTCGAAATCTGACAATTGCATTCGTCACTTAATTACCATGGATGTTAGTATTATTTGAATAAAGTCAATTCAACCTTAGATCTCACAGTCCCACATAGGTTAAAGAAGTGAAATCTTGCTTGGATATATACTACATTGTACGATGACAAGCCGTGTTGAGAATAATGTTATGTTTTCACAACCGAAATGAACACAGGTCTTGTAGAACAAAAAAAATCAAGACCTGGTATCATATCTGTGTTGAAAAATTAATATAAAATTCCAACTCTTTATTTTAATATGCTTGTCACTTAAAAAAATGGTACTCTATTCCTTTCTATTTAAAAAAATTGTCCATAAATGTTTACGCAACTAAATGTATAGTAATGTTCTAAGTAAATCCAATAACCGTTGTTGTTCTTTTCAATCTCTAGATGTTTCACACCAATCCACATGAACTTACATAAGCCCTACCGTACAATGCATATTGATTCCCCTATAACATACAATATAAATTAACTAAGGCATGTCCCTCCATGTAAGGTCTTTACTGAGGACATTTGATAATTGGCCGCTTAAGCTTTTACCACTCTAGAGTTCAATCAAGCAAATGCTACAACATTGGTGATTTGAGCCCTTTTTGTTGCCTACATATCTAGTTAAGATATCAAGAAAGTACCATTTAAACTAATCCTAAGGTTTCTTAGCACTCATGAGAATCGTCCATGTTCGAGCCTTATAGTTTTTGTGATTATCTATAATACTTTACCTTTCACCAAATTCTTAGCCCATACAATAATAACGGGCCCATAACACATCCATATTGGATATATTCGATTGTTTCATTTACTTTTACATCCTTTGCCTCTCGTGTTTGCTTTTAGTTTTTCTTTTCATAAACATTTTGTTGAATCTAATTTTGTTATATAAACTGCATAATCAAGCTTTTATTTTCCTATATATCATTTGAGTTGTTTAGCCGACTGTGGGCGACAAGCTTCCATATTGGATATGTACGTATTTGATAGTCATTTCAACTACCTTACATCCCACTTAGGTTAAGGAAGTAAAATCTTTCTTGTTATATACTTACTACTTATAGTATAAGATAGTCAATGTTATGTTACGTGTACTCTCTTTATATTAAAAATATTACTAATAGACTAAGATATAATGTTTGTATTTTTATTTTTTAATTATATTGCTTATTTGAATTGATTTTTTTTTAAATTAGTTGAAAAGTCTCGACTCACACTACATATAATTATGAGATGTGTTTGGAATGATTTATCCAAAAACTTATAAAAGTTTATGTATTCTCTTGATACGGTTTATCCAAACACTTTATGAAAATTTACTGCTACGTTTTTTTAACACAACAATAAAAGATCTCTCTTCCAAGTATACAGTTTAGTAGTTTACTTTTAAAACACAATGACTTAGGGTGATTTGATTGTTTTTTTCTTTATATACAATGTAATCATATGCTATTTAATCTAAGCTCAAAATATATTATACTAATACGTAATTAAATATTTATATCAAAATCACGTGCGTGCACACGTATTATAACTAATTACTGTATGTAAACTTTGGCATTAGTTATCAGAGTAGCTTCAATATACAGGCGTTCTTAAATAGCATGGATTGTGAGTATTATTTGACTAGAGTCAGTTAAAGTGTTAAACGTTATTCCCACATATGTTAGAGAAGTGACATCTTCCTTGAATACAGGACGGAGCCAGAAAGAAATATGACCGGGTGCACAAATTTTTTTTAACCGTAATATAATAGAGTTAAAAAGTGGATGAAAACGAAGATTTTATTAAAACGATAAATAAATGAACATATTACCTTCTAATTAGTGATTCTACTATCTCCATAGCAAAAAAAAAAAAAAAAAAAAAAAACACTTACGTGCACTCTCATTTTTAATATTAATAAGTTCTTCTTTCTTTATAACACAAGTTAAAGTGCCGTTAAAATAATCATCACTCATCCGATTATGCAAATCAGTTTTTATAAGCTTCATTTTAGAAAAACATCTTTCAACCGTAGCCGTAGCAATAGAAAAGACTAAAACCAACTTCATTTAAGCACTACTTTTCATATATATTGTAAATACGACAATAAAATGCCCCATGACAACACAATTGGGGTACTATTCGTATTTTAATACATTGTTGACAACAATAAAAATGCCCCATGACAACACAATTGGGGTACTATTCAAATTCTAATATATTGTTGACTATATCTTAAACTTGTTATCCCTATTTGTTTTAATAGAAATTGCATAGTTATTCACTTATTCTTATTGCCCTAAGCCCTTATTGATGATGATAGACTATACGAAACCAACAAATTAGTCAAGATTTTATACAACCAATCAAAACATGAAAACTTTAAAAGACATAATAAACAAATAAAAGATATATGTTACGACTTATGAACCTTTTTCATCTTTGTGGTGTTGGTTCAATTTTGGATTTTGTAAATTGTTAGAATGATGAATAAACTTGTTCCATTAAAAAACTATTTCATGAGCTTTTGTGCTTTAATTTATTAAACTTGTTTCATCTTCGGGCTTTTACAAAATTTTATATTTATTTTTTATTTGTAAGTATACAAACTAAATAATACTAGAGACACATTTTAATGCATCGGGTGCATTTAAGATACATTTAAGAAAAATCGATAAGTTTTTCAAAGATTAACACTATATCGAAAAAATCCATGAGGTGCACGTGCACCCGCGGGCACCCCTTGGCTCCGTCCCTGCTTGAATATATATAGTACATTGTACGAGGACCATCCATGTTGTGAATCAAACCTTGGTGTCACATCTGTATTGGAAAATTAATATAAAATAACTTTTTTTGTAAATATATGTGTCACTTAAAAAAATGGTATTGTATGCCTTTTTGTTTAATCAGTCACACGACGATTGCATATAGATTTGATTCACCGATCTTTTCTTAAATGCTAAACTAAGACTTCTTGCAGAGCAGAAAAATTCAGTTGTCACAAAAACAAAGAAAGTACATTGATATATCTTCACAAAGATGATAGGTTACGGATCTTGCAAGATTTTGTAGAAGTTAAGTATACTATTCACTAGCACGTACAATACCACAATAAATATAGGGTCACGATTTCGATTCAATATTTAATCCACAAATGGATTGTTGTGGACTATATAAGGTCGCAATATCAAGTCATTTAACACAAGCATTGTATATTATACTTACCTAATGATACACAAAGAAACAATTTTCATAAACTAGAACAAATTTAACTGAAAGAGACAGAATGACCGAGCGAGTTTCTTGATCAATTTGGAGAGAAAAAATTACTTTAAATTACCAACAACTTCATGGCATGTAGTTGAAGAAACAGAAAACGAGTTGCATTAATAAGTAGTACTCACTATATTTAAACTTTGACCCAAGGACGTCAAATGATTTCTCGAAGATAGATATATACATGTCAGAAGCAAAATTTATTTCAATGGTTTTTGCATCCTTTTAGTAAATTTTATTGTCACTTTCTTTGGAAAGGAGAAGATTAGCTAACAAAATGAAATCTATATAAGCATAAACAAACACTCCTTGAGTTTACATTCCATATAGGTTAAAGAAGAAACATCTTTCTTGTTTTTATACTATAGAGAACAAGGATCACGCATGTCTAGACTTGTACAATGTTTCGGACACATGTGTTTATGAAGTTGATTATAAAACCCAAAATTTCAAACTTCGTAATTTCTTGTTTCTGAAAATAAGTATATAATTCTTGACTTTTTAGTGTCTTTTGTCACTTAAAAATGAGTAATCTAAATTTTTTAATTACAAAGATTGTCCATATGTTTATATAACAAACCAAGTTGCACGATGATAGTGTGAAAACGGAAAAAGAAGCTAAGGGGGTGTTTCTTTTTTTCCGTAGCTAAGGGTTTGGATCCACTAAGGGTTCACAAAAGTATTTAATAATATTTCTTTTTAATGTGGAACCCACTTAGGGTGTGTTTACTTTTTTCCTTAATGTCTCTTAATGGGGTATATAATATCATTATTTTTTTTATTTGGGCCCACCAATTCTCTTTGATGGTCTTTGTGCATAGAGAGTGAAAATACTCACTCATCCCCATTAAGAGGTATTAAGGGAAGAGGAACCCACATAACCCTTAGCTAAGAAAAAAAGTAAACAAACCCTTATTTCCACTAATAAGTCTATATCTATAAGGAATAAGATTTCTTCTTTTCCCCATTAAGACACACTAAGAGCCATAGGTCCCACATGACCCCCATACATCTCTTAGCTAACAAAAAAAAAAGAAACACTCCCTAAACCATCTCATGTAATGCCATACGGCCTATACAACAAACCAAGTTGCACGATCGTGCCTCCATGTAAGGGCTCTATTGAGCACATATGACTTAGTACCTTAGTCTTCTAAATTGCACAGCTACTCATCCAGAAATGAGGCGACTATGCTGATTAGAGACCCTCTTGGTTGCCTATGTGTTTAGAGAAGATATCAAGAGACAAAGCGACAGCTTTGTCCTATACTCCTATCAATGTAAAACTCAATCAAGCACAAGGTATCAATGATTCAATGAACATATGTCACCATAATTATTCAAAATGAACAGATGTGTCGCCCTTATGAGCCCTACCAAGAGACTCACCAAACCCACACGAAGTTTTGAGTCTTGTTCACCTAAACCACCTGTTCTCCTAGATGCTAAATGAACGTTTATCTTATCGTATCTTACATTACTATAGATCATTAGGACCTTTTTTATATTAGTTTTCAAAAAATTAAGTTACACACTTACTATTTATAGCATGATCTTAATATCATTGAAAAAACCGCAAATTTTTGTAACACTCATCTTAAAATTGATGGAGTATTCAAGTTTATAACTGTCAATTAATCATGAGTCAAATTCATAATCATGTTCATTGAATTACTCATAAGCTCATTATCTTATTTATAAATTTGTACTCTTACGTCATAAATTTGTGGACAACAATTTTAAGAAATGAAATATTATTTGTCTTGGTAACTAAATATAGCATATAAACATTGCATGTTGAACTTAGATAATACTCCCCCGTCTTAAAATAAGAGTCCATCTTACTATTTACGTTTGTCCCAAAATAAGTGTTTCAGTTTTTATATATGGACAGTAATTATGACGAGTTTTTCTACTTTACCCTTTAAATTAAAACCTGTATTAATTACTCATTTTTTTATTTCTATATTAATTATGAGGGTAAAAATGATTTTTTATCAATTAAAACTAGCATTAATTACACATATCATAATTTCAACATTTTTTTTGTTTTTGGACTCTCTTTTTGGGACTAAGGGAGTAGGCATGATTACCAATCAAAGTTGGATGATATCCTACATTGAGTTTCGTAAGTTATTGTATTACTTAATATAGGCTCATGTATACAGATAACATTTGTGTAACGTGATGAAATGTTTTGACAATAGCAAATTGGTAAGCATATTCAAAATGTCTTTGGTTCAATTCTTATATAAGTGAATACTTGCCTCTTAGTAAATTGAACTTTTTACTTTCATAAATTGTATTCTTTTGTTTTTTCAAGTTACATGCTTTTTTTTTTTCCAAAGACTGAGATTTTATTATCACCTTCCAGATTTACTGTTGACTTATTTTGATTGAAAGTTATGGGCCTGTTACTATTATATGGGTTAAGCCTATATATAAAAGGTTCTTGTGTTTGTGATAGTTTAGGTTAAATAGATTGAGCAAGACAAAATACCAGTAAGAGAGGGTGTGCAAGTTGGTAAAGTGAAGTATATGCCTTACTTGGTTTATGGTTCGATTCCCAATTTGTCTACTTAGCCTTTTTTAATTTACGTACTTTTGACGTTTTTATCTTTTTGAAAGTACTTTTTGTTACTAAGACTGCAGGTAAGAGAAAATTAAATAAATACCTTGTTCATTTTCAGACATAATAAGCAAAAATGATTAATTTTTTTCACTAACTTATGCATTTTATTTTTAACTCTGTTTAACATTTTTTTTAATCTTTTTATGGCAAACATAGTATTACAAACAAAAATTCTCTAAAAGGACAAACTAACACTTGTTTCTAACTACATGTACAAAACTTTATTATTTTTGATGAATTTCAAGATGCTAAATCTTCATTTAAACTTTCACATTTAGAATCCTGCCATCGTAAACTTGGTCAAACATTGCCACAACATGTTCTGTTGTATCCTTGAACAAAATTATTCTAGTTTTGCGTTAAATCACTTTCTGAACCCAAAATACAAATTGAATACAAGGCGTAATTGTTGTGTTATATTACGGCTGGTCGAAGACATCTTCTGCTTAATTCAACTTCTTTTGTATTCTTCAGTCACATCCTCGATTGGAACTACAATATGACTCTAACGTGTTCTGCACCCACTACAAAAAGTTAGTTAAATTGTCCACATTTTAAAGGCCAAATGTCTACGGATAAAAATATGTAAAATTATAGAGTCCACACTTGCTCATGTGTGGTAATAATAGGTGTGACAAATTTTCCTACACATGTAAATGTGAAGATACTATCCAAATATCTATGGATAAAAGTGTGAAAACATTATTTGAATGTCTACGCTTGAAAGTGTGGCAAAATTATAAAAGATATCTACAATTAAGTGTGGCTTTCTTCTAATTTATTTTTCTTACACTTATAAGTGTGGCTCTTTTGTAATTTATTCACACTTATATATGTGAATTATTTTAATATATTTCTGACTTCTATAAGTGTGGCAAAACATTAAAAAAAAAAAAAAAAAAAAGAAAAAAAATCCACGGTTGATTATACCGTGAAAAGTAACCATGGAGAATTTAACTATTTGTGGTAGAGGCCACTAGAAATATATATATATATATATATATATATATATATATATATATATGAGTTAAAATAAAAAGGGCCTTATAATAAAAAGTGTAGGAAGGATTGTGAGGGCGACATGTGTCACCCCTATGCCACATCATATGACACATGTCACCACCCCCACCCCCCACACCCCCCCCCCCCGTAAAAAAAAAAAAAAAAAAAAAAAAAAAAAAAAAAAAATCCCGCCAAAAAAAAATTTTTTTTGGGGCAAAAAAATTTTTTTTTTCCCGCCAAAATTTTTTAGTGCAACACAGTTATAAAGTTACTGCATCACAATTATAAAAGTTACTGCATCACAGTTTTAAATTTTAGTGCATTAAGGTTATAAGTTACTGCAACATAGCTGATGCACTAAACTATTAACTATGATGCAGTAACTTATAAAAAAGATGTAACACCCCCAAAATTTAGTACAGCGGAAGACTCAACAAGCTTTCGGGGTGCTACGGGGATTGGTATCCAACACAAGAAATAATAGAACGAGATAAAGTAAACATAAGAAAAATACAACCAAAACGGGGTTTTAAAGTTTACATTTATCCCAACATCGTTCAGAGTCAGGCCCAAAAGAAATAAACGTAGGTCCACAATTTAATATCAGAGTTTAGAAAAATAGATCCATAAACCAGGTGCCATTGCCAAGCCTCCAATCCAAGCATCCATAGAGCATCACTTAATTTCCTGAGAAAACGTGCTAAAAGTCAGCTTTCGCTGGTGAGATCATAGGTTTAAATTCAACTAATAATATAGTTGACATGTACGCAAAACGCTTGCTAGCTAGACTAAGGATTCGCTAAAAGCCTGCGGATACCCTCCGCTCTCAACATAACACACGGATACCCTTCCGTAATAACCAAAACACACGGATACCATTCCGTAACAACATAGATATTCGGGTAACCCCCGCAATACCAATAAATACTCGGATAACCTCCGAAGTATTAATAACCTATAGGTGCACACTACAGTATCTAAATAAGTCAACCTTGAATAGTACACACAACATATATGTGACTAAAGCTGACAGTCCCAATTAACCAAATAAGTCAACCTTGAATAGTACACACAACATATATGTGACTAAAGCTGACAATCCCAATTAACCAAATAAGTCAACCTTGAATAGTACACACAAAAGGTGTGACTAAAGCTGACAATAGATCCTAGTCCATACGCATAGCAAGTTTAGAAAGCATATAAAAGCGATAATAGTCCACGTAAAATGATTTGCACGTTTCTCACCCCAATCGTTGAAAACATAGTTCAAGAGTAAAAAGTGGGGCTATGACTCACCTCAAGTCCAGAAATCAGCAATAAGAAATCGGTAGAGGTAAGATGTATAATAACTCAAAAGACTGCAACTACGGACTCGGCACGACCTAACAATATCAACTCGTTCAGAAATCATTTCCTCAATTTCAATATATTCCCAAACCCGGACGAGAATCCGTTTTATTTCCGAAAATCCATTTCGTATAAGTTTGGTGTATTTGCGTTTGGTATCCATACGGGTGGTGGGTCGACACAACTCAAACCAAGGAGTCACAACAAAAAGGATGATAAAACAATCTATGGGTCTAATATTAGCCTAATATATTACTTAAATAAATCATCGAAGTTTAACAAATCCGTCGATTTGGTAATCCTCCATATTTATTTACTTAATATACCATTCTAGGATTATACCCGAATCCTAGGTCACACATTGCACATAAAGTACTATATGGTATATATCAAAGTTTAATAACTTCACTAACTATACCGTTAAGCTCACCAAATTCGTCAATTTGGTAATCCCACGAGATACTTAGTAACTTATTATTCCCGTACACATACCACAACCTATAGGCGTCGTAGGATACGATGCCCATTAATATACTCAATTTAAATAACTAAATAGCTCTTATTTAACCCGTCGATTAAATAAGTTACGTAGTTATCGAAAATGAATGTATTAATCGTCATATATCCGTGACAACACAAACGTCACAAATAATAAACCACTTGGACTCAAGCGACCACGACCCCGTATAACTCGATAGTTTCCTTTATTTATTTAAAAGAAATTATTTTATTTAATATTTATTTAACGTCAAGATTTCATCGTTATTTATAGCCGTTTTATTATAATAACGCTCCCGACATTTATTACACCACTTTCATAGTATAATATTTATCGTTACGTTATTGTTATAATATTACTCGTGATCGTTTTATTATTAATATACGCACTTGTATAAATATATATACGTTTTCACGTTTATATATTTATATAAACGTTTATATTATTAATAATATTATTACGAGTTTTATTAGTTGTGTTTAATTATAAATAATTGTCGAGTCATACGAAATGGTCACATGTCCGAGTCATCACTCTCGGCTCATTGTCCAAGTCCAAAATAGAAATAATAAACAACACAACCAAGTAATTAATCTCCGTCCAACAACTTCCCAAAACACGTGCTACAACAATAGGGTCCGACTACGGCACCCGACTAACCTATCTCCGTCAATCTAAGTGACCGTCTCACAATCGGTCCCCACTTTTACCATTCGACAACAACTCCTCAAAATAATAATCCCATTGCCGAGACTACGAGGGTCTCGGCTCTTCTATTCACCCTCGACACCATCAAACATCAACAACAACATTAGAACAACCATAGCCACCAATAATAATAACAAATAAACCATATCAACAGGAACTCAAGATTTCCAACCAATGGTTGCTTGCCGAACCCCTGTGGGTCTTGGCTAGCTCACACCGAGCCTCAAGACCAACCATATGGACCCCCTTGGGTCACGACATCAAATAACAACAATAAATTATCATCACCAAAACACAAGAATCAAACCAAACGGACCCTTAGGGTCACCCCAACTCGGCAGCCATCAAGAAGCCAAAATCAAACAAAAATAAAAAGATACTAGGACAATAACACAAGAAATAGACATCATGAGACCAAGATTAAACAAGATAAACCCATATAGCTCATCAATCAACCCACGCCGAGAGCCTAGGCTCTCGGTTTTCATTCGATACCCACAAGAATCAACAAACCCGGATACCAAACTTGTTAGAAAACATGTTTCATTCAAAAACCCATTCATATATCTTGTTTTTAATCACCAACTCGCCCAAGAATTTAACCCCGTGACTCACATGTCACGAATTTAATAAAAATACGAGTCACCATGCTTGTGACTCATCTTACCTTCAATATTACAAGAAAAGGTTATGAAAAATCTTCAAAAATAAGGAAAACTCGAGCTTAAATTTAGTAGATCTAATAGATCTAGTGATGGGGGTTATTTTTATGGTGGTGGTGTGGTCGTAGTGGTGGCGGTGGAGCAGCAGTAGGGCGGCGGCTGCTTATGGTAGCTAGGGTTTGTAAGAAAGAATAGAGGTGAGGGAGGGAGAGATAAATAGGAGTGGTGTGTTTGTTTGTGTTAACCAGGGAGCCACAAGGACGAGTTTTATTGCTACTCTTTTATCCCTTTTTATTTTTTTCTTCTAATAATAATAATACTAGTAATAATAATAGAAGTAAGAGTATTATTACATTTTAGGGTAAAGTGGCTAGGTGTAAATTACACGGACCAAAACCCGAAACTCGTTTCAAACATTTAATATTTCACGAGACGTTCCATAATAAATATATATATAGTCGAATCCGTAGACTCAAGACATAAAATTTTAGTTAGGTTATCCTAGTGCCGGAGTCAACGTAGGGCCAATAAAATCTCATCACATCGATAATCCAAATTCGAATTCATAAAATATTTTGGATATAATCAACCAAAATATTGGTTTTACCAGTTCGTTATGAATAAAATTTCAAATATAATTTTAGAAACGAACTTTAATGTAATGCGGGTTTTCAAAATAACTCCCTAATTTGCCAGTTGTCACAAAAGATGCACCAAAACTTAAAAAAGAATCGTATTTTAATTGTGATGCAGTTACATACATATATGATGCATAAAACTTATGATAATTCAGTTTCTTTATAACCATGATGCAGTAACTTTATAACCATGATGCAGTAACATTAAAACCATGAATGCAGTAACCGTGATGCAGTAAAATCATAATTGTGATGCAGTAAACGTGATGCAGTAACTTTATAACCGTGATGCAGTAACTTTATAACTGTGATGCACTAAAAAATTTTGGCGGGAAAAAAAATTTTTTTTTTGCCCCAAAAAAAATTTTTTTTTGGCGGGAAAATTTTTTTTTCGGCGGGGGGGGGGGGGGGGGGGGGGGGTGGGTGGGTGAGGGTGGGGTGACACGTGTCATATGATGTGGCAAGGGGGTGACACATGTCACTCCCACAATCCTTCCTACACTTTTTATTATAAGGCCCTTTTTAGAATAACCACACCATATATATATATATATATATATATATATATATATATATATATATATATATATATATATATATATATATATATATATATTATCTTACGAGGCAAATACATACGTAGCCTCAGTAAAGCGGAATTTTCATGGAATCTCGACCAGTCACGTGAATATATAAGGCCAAAGGAAGCTAAACCATCATTCGTATATTCTAAAATCACATTTGTTGTTCGATCCAAACTCTAATAGTTCCTATTTCATATGGAGTTTGCAGTGGCAGGCTACGACAACAAACAAAAGCGTGGTCTGCCTCTATCGAACACATATGACTTGGTCCTTTCGGCTCTTAGCATCGAACAACTCACACATGCAAAAGGTATCACTAAAATTAATCCAGATGTCCATAGGTATCCATGAGTAACAAATGAGGCAACACAAGTTATTTGAACCCCTCATGGTTCCCTAAATTTCCAGAAAATATATCAAGAGATAAAGTGACAACTTTTTCCTACTAACGTATAACTCATTCAATTGCGATGTAATAACGAGTGTGTGTCACCCTCACGAGTCTAACAAATTAAACACAAGACCGCACAGAGTTTGAGTACGGTGCACCTCATCTAAAAAGCTTGACATTTTGATACGTTACAATTTTTATTCGCAAAACTTCATTTAAATGTTAAATGAAGCAAAAAATAAATACATAAATAAATAAAATTACTCGCTCCGTTCTAAAATAAGTGTCATGTTTTGACTTTTTCTTTTTCAACTTTGACTTTAATAATTTTTTGTGTTATATACTATAATAGTGGATGAAAATTATACCAATGAGAATACATTTAAAAATCTATTCATATATTTTGCATCAAACATTATATAACAAAAAAATAAAAATTAAAAATAAAATAAAATAAAAGTTAATTTTAAAGTTGAAAATAAAAATTTCAAAAGTCAAAACAGAATAAATCTTTGTTATATAAACTGCATAATCATATCTTCAAGATGCTTATAATATTATTAATGTTGTACAGCAGCAGAAGGCTTAAATTATACTATTTAAAGAAACAAAAAGTAAACCTGCTATAGAACCCAGAGTCTCAGTAGCTTCATGTTGAACCATAGGATGTTTGGTCATGTCTTTAAGTACCCTAGAAAGTGCATCCGACGCATATTTACATATCAAAACGTGTTTGTGTTTGCTGCTGGAAATAAGAGCGTCATGTTCCATGGAGTCTGCGCATCACAAAATGGACATGGCCAGTGTTGTCATTCCTTTTGTTAGACTACTACAGAGCTTTGTCCATGAATTCTTTTACAGGAAAATAACATTGCAAGCAAGTTCTCCTTAAATCCTCCTGCGATTGAAATTTTGAATCATAATCAATTAATCTTCTTATATGAAAATTGGTAACACCTTCTGAAACAATTATCACAGGCCACATTGATACATACACTGGTTTTCCACTTACTTGTTGTTGAGCATCTATGCCAATGCCATATATATTCCCTTATGTGGATCACTTGCTCGGTTTCAGTCGCAGTCAGCCAGATGCTATCGCTTATGTAACTTATGCAACAGCTTCATGAAGAGCTCTTTGTGATGTTCAGACCAGCTAGCATTCTCGTTATAATGGCTGACATAGCGTTGTTTTCCTAGTAGCATACTTCCTTAACAAAAATGATACAATAGCACAACTACAAACCAAAGACAGGTAAAAAAAAGTATTCTAAGCATCTTGAAGATATGATTTACATTGAAACACAACACAAACACACCTTTCATTTTCGATTTTAACCACCACCTTAACTCGGCAACGTAGTTCCAGAATTTTTCGTAGCCGAAATACTGAAGGCATACAAAATTACATGAGTGGCCATAGTTCAGTAAGCCTATTCTGAACCAGGGTTCCAGTCATGCGCAGATGTCTGGCCACAATATAGTGCGCTCTTTTAAGAACATTATACAAAAGCCAAAACGGATCAAGCAATCAGTAAGCTCAAATATACCATAAGGAGAAACATCGATATGTTAAACTAATTAAAATCTTGTCATTAACATTTTTCTTTTAGTGTGTTACTACTTACCTTTCAATCAAGTTCTTAAACTATAAAAAATTATTCAAAATACCTTAAGTTGATTGACAACTGGGACACGATACGGCTGGAATCAAACACATAGCGCGACTACCTATTGGTTTGCATATTGTTATTCATCCCAGGTAGCTAACATTACCCAAAAGAGCACGATCCGGCTCAGATTAATATTAATGGTATCACAAATGGGGCACCTATACGGATACCAAGGTTGGCACAACTGGGATTGTGAGGGGGGGGGGGTGCTTATTTGGTGTTATTATGTTAATTTTTGGAAAAATAATTTAGTCTTGATAGGCTTAAGCAATTGTCGAAAATAAAGTTAAACTATAAATATTTATCATTTACTTTGTTTCTTTGTACATGATCTGTTAACCACCTTACTATATTCTATACTTTTAGCACCTATTGGCCCATTTTACTTCTAACTCAATCCTTCCGTGACTTTTGCATTTTATAGTTATTTTAGTCTCATTATTTCAGTAAAGACTAAAAATACAAACATGAAAACAACCGAGAGATTCATATTGAACTGCAACATATGAATTTAAAGATCAAAACTTGCTTCGTAAAAAAAGGTGTTCAATAAATTCATTTTCCCTACTGAAATTCCGATACCCTGTACAAATTGATGGAGTTCAGTTATGCAGTTTCGACATTCATGAAACAAAATCATTAAGGATATAAGGTTAGTTAACAGTACCTGACACCCAAGATCTTCCAGTTCAAAGATAGGATTTAAATCCATTTCCTTTTTTAGCAGTCACATTCTGTAGTAACAGAAATAAGGGATAATTGTTGGCGACTATGACCGATATTCCTCTTTTCCTTATCATCATTTGTAATATTGGACACGGGCTGATAGGCATCATGTTCCAGACTACTTTCATGTGATACGAAATAGCAAATCCAAACAGCTTTCACACACCAGGCTACAAAAGAAATTACAGCTACTATGAAGCAAACACAACAAAAATAACATATAATAAATTCTAATGTTTATGTTTGTAGTGGCGACTAATGTGTGGCTGACATACACAAATAAGATCGAAATCGTGTACAAACATACAAATTTCATCATTGTATCTGAAATTATACATCTAACTCTTTAAATTCCTAACATGATTAGTTTATGAAATTTTTTGAAACAAATAAAAGTTAAAAATTGCTAAACCTATCACCATAGCCCAAAAGTAAAATGTACAACAACATCAACCAACCAAAAGCCTCTTTATTTATACTGTTCATTTCAAAACATGAATATATCCAATAAGGCAACACGATCAAATCATAAGAAATTGCTTTTCTCTAAAAATAAATATATGCAGAACAAACAAATATATCATTTACCTTGGATATATCATGCTGGTTACGTACCTGTGTAAATTGGGTTTTAAATGATCAAGGCGCGACTTAATATGCTCAACTTAAAAATGACCCTCTTTCACCTGTTAAAAGCTTCACAACATACAAATTCCTAAAATAAGGTGGATGAACTTTTACCTTTGAAACTTTGTAGACCTGGCCTTCAAAATGATCCTTGTTGACCCGTTACCAGACCTATGTTGCCTCACCTCATTGTTTTTCAAAGCGATACTCTTCTTAATACTTCATATTTCCATCCAGATAATTGTTCGCTGCTTTTGTACATAAAAAAGTCAATATTAGTATGAAAACTAATAACAAAAACCTGAAACGTAGAAATTCTAGTAATGTCAAAATAATGGGTTCACCTACAATTCGGTTGCATCTCTTGTTTCCAATTTCTGTAAATCTAATTGCAACATACTTCATATACTCTCCCTGCGGCTGCAATAGCGAAACATCATAATATAAATTACTACGAATTACCTCTCTTAATTCCACATGATTACTTCTCTTAATTCCACATCATTGTTCTCAATACATAAAAAAGCAACAATATGAATATGTGTTATACCTAATCTCTTGGACATGTTGTTCAGTATCGATCTCCATATCTTATAGTTATATCCCCTCATCCTCCAATCTATTCTCATAATCTGCATAAAATCCAAAATACGTGTACAAATCAGTGGTGCTTTATAATAACTTAGAAAAGACAGAAAACATAAAAAATTCATACCATTGTAATTAGCGCTGCAACATCAATGGCCAAAGGGTCAAATTCTGATCTAAAGTTTTGACCAAAGTTCAGAAGAATATTCTGCAATGTACTTACATGTTGGCCACAGCGCTTCGTGAGTTCTGAAACTGTGAGGCCCTCAAATATTTAAACTGTTTTATTGGAATGAGACCTAACAGTCTTTTGGAGTCTAGGAGGCAGATATGGTGGTTGAACCGGGGGCGGAACATTTTATGATTTCTTGGGACTACTTTTATGTAACGTGACAGTTTCATAAGGCAAAGTCCACGTGTTGCTTATAAGGTACTAAGCATACATTGCAAAACACAACATTGGTCATGTAAGCATTGATTGACACACTTACAATAACTGACACAGAAATAGGTAATCCAATCCCAACCACCCTCTTACGACTCTCTAAAGAGACAAATCAAGAGCTGTCATGCTTATACAATGCTGGTAGGTTTATTCTAATGCAGTAGTGCTTAAGTCAAATGGGACAATCCGGTATGTTTATACTAATAGGCTAGTTTCAAACAATTATGTTAAAACGGGTCAAGTTGTGTTTCATAACTTTTAATGGGTATTATTAGCCAAAATGATAATGGGCAAAAGGGTTTAAACTTGAAAAGTTAAGTCATCCCTGGGTACTTGGTGTCCCTATCTAACAACTGGATAATTATGTAGACCTATTTTGATTCTTTTTTAACAATTTACATGCTTCTAGCCCAAAAACACTATATTGTTTGTTTCGCTTATAGTTGATACCTTAAACAATGACCACTGACTTAGTAACATAAAAGTTGTAAGTCCATTTACCTCAAGCAATGACCACGGCTATTACCAATATATTGGGGAAGTGGAACCTGTTTTGATATTACATTAGTACCTGTAACAACAAACTGTGAAGAATTAATATAAGACTAACAATCTTATATATCTTACATTAGTTAAGATATTTGTTTAAATTATATTAACCTTTTCCACATTGTAACTTTTGATAGTACCTGCATCTTCTTACGATCTTCCTCATCAGCATCCTACTGATCCGCCAACGATCTGCAACAATAAAAAGCAACAATCACGTCAATCCAAAAAAACAACAATCACATCAATCCAATACATTGGTTGTACTACTAATGGGCAGCACATTTGACCTCTGTTATTTCTACCAGTAAATAAAGTGTACGAACAAAAAATACCCAGCCAACATACAAACGCAACTATCATCTGTGTGAACCAACAACAACAAACCGACATGTATCTACGACTAAAAAAAAGAAACGGTCTAACCAACTGGACTCGAAAAGAGTCGATAACAATTTTTCACCAAAGTAATTCATCAAACGGGCTAACCAACCGCAAAAATTACCTCAAGAAATTCATAGCTGCATATCATAAAATAATTAACATATCATAGTCCAAAATTAACTAAACCTGCTGCAAACACACCATCCAAAACTTATTGATTGCAAGTAATTTTTCAGATTCACAAACAAAGGCTGTTTAAGCAGAATCACTTACATGTGGTCGAAGATTTCTCTTTACTTTGACCTTGTTTTTCACCATCCTTTTCCCACTGTTCTTCCTCAATACCTAGTATCCTAAACCTCAAAACCCGAAAAATTAAACTCAATTAAACTCAAAACAACCAATTCGTATTTAGAATTTTTGCCGAATAGTTATTTGTGCCTCTAACTCAGAAAAACCTAAAAACTTACTTGGGAGATGTAGGTCTTGAAAACTTCAATCATCTACTTTTAAAAAGTTACTCCTTTGGAACTCTTACAGTAATTCAACCAATCCACTTACAAATACCGAAGTAGTAACCTGAAAAAAAAAACACATTAGAATATAGAATCATTTTCTTGAGAATATGAATAATCAATATCAAAGATTACCTAGAAAATACTTCAGTTACAATACCCGAGTAAATGATTATAATCCTTCTCTGGAAGAATGGTGTGGTTGATGTTTTAGGTATGTATGTGTGGGTGTGTGTGGAAAGCTCTGGAAGAGGAATATGATGACCGGGTCATTCCAGGCTTTGGGCTGCAGCAGCCCGCATGATTTTGGCGGGAAAAAGGGTGAGTAAAAGGATGTCGTTATCTTTGTGTTTTAATATATATTGTTAATGCATGTTATTCAAAAAGCACAAAAGGAGTTGCATCTCGTCATTTTTCTCATCGACCACAACCAAGCAAAAAAGAACGAAAATATGAGAGTAAACCCTCATAAGGATCTCCGAATTCAATTGCACCGTCACTTAATAACCGTATTAGAACTTTCACACTATTATCAAAGAAGCTTCAACGAACAACACCGTAAAATGAACACATAAATGATTAATAGAAATGCAGGAGTCACCCACATATGTTAAAGAAATGAAATCTTACTTGTTTAAATACTATAGTAAATGAGCTCCATACATGTCTAGAATACTGCCAAGTTTTCGAGGAACTTGGTTGTTAACAAAGTTGATTTTGAAAATAATCCTTCTCCTTGAAAACAAATATAATATGCTTGACATTTTTTGTATTTGTTCTCACTGCTACTCCAAACTGTTTATTTACACAGATTGTTCATATCTTAAGATACCATATTCTAAGAAACCCCTTGTCGTTGGTGTCCATTCCAATCTCTTAGCATTTCACTGATACATACTGATTCTGCGGTGACGTGATGGGTTATGGGTGTTGGTATTTTAGTGTAAAATAGATTGAGTTTAATATGCATATAAGGGTCGACACTTATATGAATATTAACTGGACTAACGGGGGTTCCAAATAGATTGAGTTTAATATGCATATAAGGGTCGACACTTATATGAATATTAACTGGACTAACGGGGGTTCCAAGGGGGCGGTAGCCCCCTTGGTGGGGGTTCGGGGGCAACGCCCCTGAGAGAAGCAGGGTCCAAGGGGCGGCAGCCCCTGGCAGGGTCCACTAAGTTGCTATGTCAAAAATTCCTCAGAAAATTAAATTTTCGGAAATTGAGGGACTAAATTTGACAACTTGAAACCTTGAAACTGCCAAAAGGCAGTTAACCCTAAATCCCGTTTGTGTAATATACAGAAAAGACACAAGGATACATAGACGATTTTCTGATTGAAAACATAACAACATACACAAACTTGAATCAATTAGATTTTATCCGGTCGTTAATTGGTATCCACTCTAATTTAATTGATCTGAAAGCATTCATACTCGTGACTTCTAATTGCTATCAGGATACCCTATCACCCTATATACGACACATAAACAACAAAGATCGATTAAATTATTAACAAGATGGCAGGAGAATCTGTACGAGATATGACATCTAAGTTTGTGAAGTTAGCCAAATTCGAAGGGCAGGATTTTCGAAGATGGCAGAAGAAAATGCAATTCTTGTTAACCACCATGAAGGTTGTGTACGTTTTGACGACACCAGCACCGGAGGAAGTGGAGGGTGAAACCATTGATCAAATCAGAAAACGCAACAAGTTCTGGAATGATGACTTCATATGTCGAGGAACAATTTTAAACGGTATGTGTGACACTCTTTTTGATATTTATCAAAACGTAGAATCTGCAAAAGAGTTATGGGAAACGCTTCAAGCCAAGTACATGGCTGAAGATTCATCCAGTAAGAAATTCTTGGTTAGTGATTTCATGAATTACAAAATGATAGATGGTCGTTCCGTTATGGAACAATACAATGAGTGTCTTAGTATACTTGGTCGCTTTACCCAACATGGTTTAAAAATGGATGAATCCATTGCGACGACATCTATTATTGACAAACTTCCGCCTTCTTGGAAGGATTTCAAAACTAATTTGAAACATAAGAAGGAAGAATACAATTTGGTTGAGTTGGGAAGTACCATTAGTATTGAGGAAGGGTGTAGACGTATGGAAAAAACATGGGTGAATGAAAAAGACAAGGATATTGGCGGTTCAAATGTCAATATGGTTGAAGAAACTAATAATAGTTTCAAAAAGGGTTCGAATTCTAAGAACAAGAAACGAAAGTTTCAAGGTAACGATTACAACAAGGGAAGTGTAAAGAAAGCAAAACAGTCCAACGATGGGGGCTGTTGGAAATGTGGGAAACCTAGACATTTCAAACGTGATTGCCGTAGTGGAAAAGGCAAAAACGAGGCTGGTACTAGTGGTGGATCCAAAGGAGATCCGAAACAAGCAGGTACAATATTAACAATTAATTATAATTCGGATTTGAATTATGTATCATTAATTTGTGAATCATTCTATGTACAGGATGATGATATTGCTTGGTGGTATGATTCTGGTGCGACGTGTCATGTGTGCAAGGACCGAAGATGGTTTAAGGAACTTGCAACTATTAATGATGGACGTGTTTTAACTATGGGAAATGTCGCAACAGAACCAATACTTGGAATTGGACTAGTAGATTTAACTTTTACTTCTGGAAAAACAATTTCGTTGTGTAATGTATTGTATGTGCCCGGTATTCGGAAAAACTTGTTGTCCGGTGTATTATTAAATAATTGTGGGTACAAACAAGTGTTAGAATCCGACAAGTATATCTTGTCGAAACATGGTTCTTTTGTTGGATTTGGTTATTTGTGTAATGGAATGATTATGCTTAATTTAGATATGCCTTCTACTTTTAATTCGATTTGTATGGTTAATTCTATATCTAGTGTTAAACTTAGTAACATGGAATTATGGCATGCTAGACAAGGACATGTTCATTACAAAAGAATGAAAGAGATGTCTAAAATGAGTATGATTCCATCTATTGAGTTGGACCATAATAAGTGTAAAACTTGCATGTTAACTAAGATTACTAGAAAACCATTTAAAAATGCAAATCGTGAATCCAAACTGTTAGACCTTATTCATAGTGATCTATGTGATTTGCATGCTACACCATCTCTAGGAAATAAGAAATATGTCATAACTTTCATTGATGATGCATCACGTTATTGCTATATATATTTATTGCATTCAAAGGATGAAGCTCTTGATAAATTTCGTATTTATAAACAAGAGGTAGAGCTTCATCAAAAGGATTTGGTAAAAATCTTGCGTACCGATCGTGGAGGGGAGTATTATGATCCGGTATATTTCCAATCTACCGGAATAATACACCAAACAATGGCTCCATACACACCACAACAAAATGGTGTGGCTGAAAGAAAGAATAGGACATTGAAAGAAATGGTGAATTCAATGTTATCTTATTCGGGGTTAAGTGAAGGATTTTGGGGAGAAGCCATGTTAACGGCTTGTTATTTGCTGAACCGTATTCCCGGTAAAAGCAATAAGAAAACTCCTTATGAACTTTCGCATAAAAAAGCACCAAACTTGAGTTTTCTCAAAGTTTGGGGATGTAGGGCTGTTGTTAGGCTCACTGAACCTAAAAGGAAAACTTTAGGTGAAAGAGGTATAGATTGCATATTCATTGGGTATGCTGAAAACTCATATGCATATAGGTTTTATGTATTAGAACCTAATGAGTATGTTTCTGTGAATTCTGTGATAGAATCACGAGATGCAATCTTTGATGAAGAAAGATTCACATCTATACCTAGGCCAAGGGACATGATTCATAGTTCTAAGGAACCGGTTAATACCGAGGATGTTCCATCGACTAGCACTGAACCAAGAAAGGGTACACGAGTAAGAAAAACCAAAACTTTTGGTGATGATTTTCAACTTTACTTAGTTGAAGGATCAAGGAATGAAATTAATTATCAATATCAATATTGTTTTAATATTGATAAGGATCCAATGACATATAGTGAAGCAATGGCTTCAAGGGATGTTGCTTTTTGGAAAGAAGCAATCCAAGATGAGATGGATTCTATCTTGCAAAACGAATTTTGGAAATTGGCTGATTTACCTCCTGGTTGTAAACCATTAGGAAGTAAATGGATCTTCAAGAGGAAGATGAAAGTAGATGGTACTATTGATAAGTATAAAGCCAGGTTGGTAATCCAAGGCTTTAGACAAAAATAGGGTATTGATTATTTCGATACATATGCTCCGGTTGCTAGGATATCTACTATTAGATTGTTATTAGCATTAGCTGCTATACACAATCTTGTAATTCATCAAATGGATGTGAAAACTGCATTCTTGAATGGTGAATTAGATGAAGAGATTTATATGAAACAACCCGAAGGGTTTGTTATGCCTGGACATGAACACAAGGTATGTAAGTTGGTTAAATCTCTTTATGGGTTAAAACAAGCACCTAAACAATGGCATCAAAAATTTGATGAAATTGTGTTGTCAAGTGGTTTTGTTTTAAATCAAGCTGACAAATGTGTTTATAGTAAATTTGATGATTCTAAGAATGGAGTCATTATATGCTTATATGTAGATGACATGTTGATCTTTGGTACAAACCAAGATCAAGTGGATGAGACAAAGGAATTCTTGTCATCTAAATTTGCTATGAAAGACATGGGGGAGGCGGAAGTGATCTTAGGTATTAAGATCATACGTGAAAACAAGGGTATTTCAATTTCTCAATCTCATTATATTGAGAAGATCTTGGATAAGTTTGACTTTAAGAATTATTCTCCCACAAGTACTCCCATGGATCCGCAACTTAAGCTATTACCTAATAAAGGTAAAGCGGTGTCTCAACTTGAATACTCGAAAAGGATTGGATCCTTAATGTATGCTATGATAAGTACTAGGCCGGATATTGCTTATGCAGTCGGAAAGCTTAGTAGGTTTACTAGCAATCCTAGTACATTTCATTGGCGAGCATTGGATCGAGTATTTCAGTACTTGAAAGGAACAGTTGATTATAAGTTAACTTACATTGGGTTTCCTTCAGTAATTGAGGGTTTTAGCGATGCAAGTTGGATATCCAATAAAGAAGATCATTCTTCTACATCTGGATGGGTGTTCCTTCTTGGGGGAGGTGCCATTAGCTGGGCATAAAAGAAACAGACTTGCATAACAAACTCAACAATGGAATCCGAGTTTGTTGCTTTGGCGGTAGCTGGTAATGAGGCTGAATGGTTAAGGAATTTGATTTATGAAATTCCGTTGTGGCCAAAGCCGATTTCTTCTATTTCTATCAGGTGTGATAGTCAAGCTACTTTGGCTAAGGCTTATAGTCAAGTGTATAATGGCAAGTCAAGACACTTAGGTGTAAGACACAGCATGGTTCGTGAGCTCATAATGCATGGTGTCATATCCGTTGAGTGGATTGCAACTCATCGGAATTTAGCTGATCATTTAACCAAAGGGTTATGTAGAGATCTCGTGAAAGGATCAGCTGTGGGATTGGGGTTAAAGTCCATATAAAAGCTCTCATGTTAAGATACCCAATTCCCACCTAATATGACGTTAGGTGCTGAATTTTGAATGTGGAAAGCTTAACATCTAGAGTTTGGAACACAACATTAAATTATCCCAAAGGTATGTGTTCGGTTCTGCAAGATAAAGAAGGTTGAAGTGTTCTTCTTAATAGTTTTTTTGAAAAATTGCATTTGCAGGTGCGAGATTAAAAGAACTACCTATATGAGTACGAAGTTTAGCTGCTTCAAGAAGTTGGGACTTGGCTTCGATGTACTCAAGAAAGGATAGGGACATAGGCTAGTAAAATAATGTGTCAAGTAAGAAATTGTGTATGTAAAACTAATGTGTATATTATCTTCATGTATTCAATGGTGATATTACAAGGTTCAATCTTTCGGGAGACCTTGATATCCGAATATTTGGAATGTGTAATATACTAATATGAAATTCAATCGTCTCGACATTTCATTTATGCATTAGTTTGATTGTTTGCTGTGAACTAGTTAGTTAATTTATGATTACACTAAAATGGGGGAGGTTTGTTGGTATTTTAGTGTAAAATAGATTGAGTTTAATATGCATATAAGGGTCGACACTTATATGAATATTAACTGGACTAACGGGGGTTCCAAGGGGGCGGTAGCCCCCTTGGTGGGGGTTCGGGGGCAACGCCCCTGAGAGAAGCAGGGTCCAAGGGGCGGCAGCCCCTGGCAGGGTCCACTAAGTTGCTATGTCAAAAATTCCTCAGAAAATTAAATTTTCGGAAATTGAGAGACTAAATTTGACAACTTGAAACCTTGAAACTGCCAAAAGGCAGTTAACCCTAAATCCCGTTTGTGTAATATACAGAAAAGACACAAGGATACAGAGACGATTTTCTGATTGAAAACATAACAACATACACAAACTTGAATCAATTAGATTTTATCCGGTCGTTAATTGGTATCCACTCCAATTTAATCGATCTGAAAGCGTTCATACTCGTGACTTCTAATTGCTATCAGGATACCCTATCACTCTATATACGACACATAAACAACAATGGGTACAAAAATGAATCAAGGGATGGTCCTCCACTTAATGTCTCTATTGATCGAACACATATAGTTTTGGTTAAGCTCTTAATTACAGTATCATTGTTCAACTCAAACAAAGATTGCCAACTAATTATATTTTTTTAAAAAATGTCTTATATGACAAGGAAGGTATATTTATCATATGAACTAAACTACCTGCAGTGTAAAACACTTATTTGACTTTCATGGCTTGTAATTCGAGAAACACAAAATGAGTTGCATAAGAGGATATCCAAATCAGATTGTGTCGTCACTGAATAAGTGTATTTAAACTTTCACACTATTGAAAGTACGTAGCTTCAAAGAACAACGATCTATAATAAATAGATAAATGGTATATACTATATATAGAAATGCAATAAGCACTGTGTACATTATTTGACCAAAGTTAAGTTTTTCTTGTTTATAGACTATAGTGAATGTGGATCATAGATGTCAATAATATTACTATGTTTTCATGTACGCAGTTGTCGGTAGAGTTGATTATAAAACTAAAACATATCATACTCTATCGGCAAACTTGTACAAGAAAATGAGCATATAATTCTTGAATTTTTTAGTAATGATGATGAATGTATAGTTTTTGTACTAAAAAATGAATTAAAACGTGCCCAAGGTAGCCATAGAGCACACATGATCTTGTTTCGTTAAGTTCTTAGCATTGGACTACTCAATCATACACAAAGTTCCATTCAAATTGATCCAAATGTCCTTTACTATCCAGGGCGGACCTAGGGGAGTTCTGGGGGTTCACGGGAACAAAATGGATTTTCCTCATTTAGTGCAAAAAATGAAAGTAAAATTCTTGATTTTTTTAGTATATGTAGTCACCTAAAAACGGGGCAATCCAAATTTTGTACTGGAAAATGGATTAAGGTGTGGCCCTCCATGTAAAGTCGCTATTACTAACAAAAAAGAACGATTAACTCTCTATATTTACATCCCACATAGATTAAAGAGGTGAAATCTTTCTTGTTTATATATTATTGTAAATGAGGTTCTTACATGTCATATTATCATGTTTTCAAAGCGCATGGTTATGGACGAAGTTGATTATGAAAGTAAAATTAAACTTCGCTAATGAACATGCTTTCGGAAAACATCTATAAATGCTCGACGTTTTTTGTATTTGTTCTCACTTATTAAAATGGCTACTCCAAACTAGACTTTAATACTTTTTTTTTAAACTTATACTTTAATACATATGGACTAGATAAAATCTATACTATATGAAATATTACTCTAGAGTTGTACTTAACTTATGATATATACATAGGATAAACAATTTTCATAAACTATAACAAAATGTAACTAAAATTGACATAAAGACCGAGTGATTTGCTCAAGAAACACAAAACGAGCTGTCTATTATCGGCAATTTTTTTTCTCAAACATGACCAAACATAAAAGAACGAAAATAATAGAGTAACCCTGCATGAAATCACTCAAATTACGTAGTTATTTAGTAAGTACCATTTTTAACTTTTGCCGAAGAACGTCAAATGATTGCTCGAATATAGATATACATCCACTTGTGTCAGTAACAAGATTTATTTCATTGGGGCAATTACATATATACGCACTAAAACTTGCATATTTGCATATATATACAAAAAACATGCTTAACTTGCATTGTACTTCATGCATTGAAATCTTGTATTTTGAAAAAATATGCAAATTTTTTAGTTCTAATGGGTATATATATGCAATTCTCCCTATTTCAATGTTGTTAGCTTCCTTTTTAGTAAATAACATTGTCACTTTTTTTTTTCGAAAAGAAAATATCATAAGCTTAAACAAACATCCCTTAAGTTTACATCCCCCATCGGTTATGGAAATGAATTTTTTTTTATTTATATACTATAGAGAATGAGGATCGCACATGTCTAGAATATTACTATGTTTTGGGATGCATGTGTTTACGAAGTTGATTATTAAACTAAAGATATCAAACTTCGAAGAATCTTGTGTCCCAAAATAATTATAAAATTCTTTGGCTTTTTAGTATCTTTTGTCACTTATAAAATAGTAATCTAAAATTTTTATTTACCTAGATTGTTCATATGTTTATAAAACTAGATATCTAGTAGTAATCTTTTATCTATCTTTTTAACAAAACAAAACCGTTACTATACCGGCCATCATTCTCAATTTAACTATTAGCTAGAGATTTTTTATAGAATTAATTACTTGAAAATGTATCATACTTGTCATTTTTTGTTAGTGTGTCTACTGATTTTTTTCTTTGTGTACTGAACTTCCAAATTTCGTTTATTGTGTGTATTTTGTGACTATTCAACTATGTAAAATGACTATTTTACCCTTCAAAAAAAGTAAGGATAATAAGAAAAAGAAAAGTTAACTACATATAATAACAAAAAGTAACAAATATGATACATTTTCATTCAATTAACCATTTTTATAACATGTGACGAATGTTCAATAGAAACGTTTCACCGATCCACCTAAACTTACCTAACCCAACAATACGTGTATTAGTTCAATGCCATATTGATTATGCAGGCAGTTAAATGTTCCGAAAAAGAATGAATGAAGGTGTGGCTCTCTAAGTTCTTTTGGATTGTTGAACCAAATGATCCTTAAAATCAATGATAAAATGAAAAGCTGCTATTTTTCTCTTAAAATATGTGAAAATCATATTTTCACCTCTCTAAAATATATAATTTTGCCAATCTTTTGCACCATCATCGAAAATAGTTGACAATCACCGAAAAAAGTGATTTTTACGTATCTTTTTATAAGTTGAGTTTTTACAAGTTTATTATGTTTTTAAATACCATGGTAAGAATAGTGTCTTTTATACAAACACCAAAACTCGTGCCCTTTGGCAACGAACTTTTTTGGTTGCCGGAGAGGACATGTCCTCACTAAAGCTTATTAGTGACGACATGTCCACCAAAAAACTCGCCGGCAATGTGTCGCCGCTAGAAGCCTTAGCGACAACATCTTCAACGATTTAGCGACGATACGAGTGGGTCCCACTTTTTTCATAGTCAAACTCAAAAGATAACTTTCGAGCCACACATGCTTTTAGCGACGACAAATCCACTCCAAATGCCGTCGCTAGTTTATATATAATTAACTAATTAATTAAATACATTTATATTTAACTAACCCAGTTTAACACTTAGTGAGAGTAAGCCCACAGAGTATTTGGTTAGGACATTTAGGAGGTCATATTCTCGTCAATTTTTCAGGTGGGAAATTTACGAGCCAAATGGAAATGAAAAGTCAATAAAACCCAAAATTGTACCTTCATCTTTGGCGAGGACATATCCTCGCTAAAGGTCACACGCAAAAATTCTACACAGACTAGCCACGGCCAAAGTTTAAACTCGAACTTTTTTGTCATTTAGTGGGTCTTTGGCGAGGACATGCATGTCCTCGCCAATTGTTTATCCCCGTGTTCTCTCTTTTTTATTTTTTTCTTGTAGTGAGAAAGGTCTTAAATTCAATTCCCAGCACTCCCGTGTTAAAAAAATTTATACATTTTAATGCTAGCTCACTAATACATTGTATGTTTTCTTAAATTACATTTTTATCATTGTATTTTAGTTTCATTTAGAACAAGTGGTGAATTACAAATAACTATATTAGCTTTAAATGTAAACATGAAATTTTATTCACTAGTGCATTTCAAATGTAGACATGTTTACGATTTGAATATAAATTACATAATTCCATTTTGAGGAGCATTATTGCCAGTCATTTTCTTGACCACGACCAAGTAAAATGAACAAGAATATGAGAATAAATCCGTATGAGGATCCCTGAATCCAAATGCGTCCTTACTAAGTTACGGTATTTGAACTTTGGCGTTAATTATTGAAGTAGCTACAAAATACAAACGCTTGATAATGAACAAATAAATGGTATAGGTTTGATACAAACGCCCTATAAAAACATCCCACGTAGGTTACACAACTTAAATCATCCTTATTTATATAGTGTAGCGTGTCAGGTACATACATGTTGAGATTGTTACAAAGTTTTCGGATAGAGTGTTTGCGAAGTTTGTTTATGAAAGCTAAAATAATAAAAACTTTGCTGGTGTCTACTTCTGAAGAATTAGTATAAATTCTTAACTTTTTTATATCCATTTTCACTATAAAAAAAAGGGTACTCCAAACTTCTTATTTACAAAGGTTGTCTATATGTTTATGTCGCTAAGTATTTAGTAATCTTCTATCCATATGACAAAACAAAACCGTGATTTTATCATCTTCCTCGGTTTTAATTAACTGATAGCAATTGTTATTTGTAGATTTTTCAAAGTATGCAATAGCGTTAAAAAAAAAAAAAAAAAAAAAAAGGCCATGCACTAGCCGTATTTTAAGAAGCCCCTTTGGCCGTTGGTGTTCAATCAATCTCCAATCGTTTCACCGACCCGAGTGAGCTTACCTGACCGCAACCATACAACATGGGTGAGTTGAGTCCCTCTTGGTTGCCTACATTTCCTACCGATGTTCAATTCAATATATTACAAGGTTACCAATGTATCACCAGAACTATCCAAAATGGATAAGATGTGCAAGTCACTGTCATGATCAAGTCCTAAAAAAATGGTGAGACCCAGTTTGAGTCCCGTTCACCTAATCCAAACTATTGACATTTCCCAAAGGGGTAACTTAATCGGTCACACAAAGGCTGGCTATTGATTGATTCACAAAATTTCTCTTAAATGCTAAATGAGGTATATTTAACAAATAAAACGCTCAAATAAAACTACGTGCAGCTAGAATACTCCAATTGAAACTAAAATAGTTAACTGAATCAGTCGCACAAAAAGTTGCCTACTGATTTTATTAACAAGCTTATCTTATATACAAAGGAAAGTATATTTAACAAATAAAAGTTATAAAACGTTTCAACTAAACTATTGGCAGCGTAGAATACCTAACTAACTTCATGGCACAATCGCCAAAGTTTCCTCGACAAACACCATACAAAAAAGAACGAAAATACAAAATTAAACCCATATGAAATGATTGATATAATTTGTATTCATAGAAGATCTCCGAATCCAATTGCCTTGTCACTTATTAATAAGGGTAGCTTGAAACTACAAACACTTTATAATGCATAAAACTGGTGTAGAGTATTGTTATTTGATAAAAATTAGTTCAACCTTTTATCCCACATAGGTGAAAGAAGTGAAATCTTCCTTGGTCATATACAATATTCTAAGAGAACAGTTTGTGTTGAGAATGATATCATGTTTGTGGTTACATGATGCACTTGGAGTTTATTATAGCGAAAAAATAAACTTTAAAGGCATTTTTCTAACGGAAAAGTGATATAAAGTTTCGACTTTTTTAATATCTGTTCTAACTTAACAAATACATTTTTTTTTTATTTGTTGTCACTTAAAAAAAGTGGTGCTCCAAACTTTTTAATTACAAAAAATTTCCCTATGTTTATTCAACTAAACATTTAGTAATCTTCTATGTATATCCAATAGCCGTTTGGTGTTCATTTCAATCTCTAAATGTTGGACTGATTCACCTCACTTACCTAGCCTTATTGATTCTGCCGTACGTAACATGTTACGAAAATGTATCAAGGCATGGCCCTCCATGTAACGTCTTTGTTGAGAACATATGAGTTTGGTCTTTTAAGCTCATGATTGTACAACTCAATGATGCAAAAGGTATCTTCCAAACTGATCCATATGTCCATTGCATCCATATGACTAAGATATGAAGGGCACAACATTGGTGACTTGTGGCCTCTTTGTTGCCTAAATTTCTAGTGAAGGCATCAAGAAACAGTGTGACGACTTCGTCATACCAATGTACGGCTCAATCGATCACAAGGTACCAACGAACACGTGTCACCATTACTATCCAAAATGAATAGATGTGGTATGAGTCCTACCAAAATACCCACCAAATGCCACAGAGTTTGAGTACGGTTCACTTAAACGGCTAAACCAAACTAATGAAGATTCCAAAGGATACCTTGATCTGTCACGTAACAATATATTGTCTATTAATATTATTCACAAATGTTCTCTTAAAGGCTAAATGAAATATATTTAACAAATAAAAGGCTTATATTATGGTACTTACACAGCAGAACACTACAGAGGGAGGGAGGAAGGGAAAAAAAAAAAAAAAGGACACTAAAATATTGTCATTTTCCATCAATTTTAATTGGTTTATTTTGTTATGTCTCATTTATAGGGTAGTACATATATAACCAAAGTGGTCAAAGCAAGGCCGTCAAGATCGCGATTCCACGCAGGATCGTTTTTGTCTTTGCAAGATCGAGATCGTAAGATCGGATCGCGATCCTACGATCCTACTAATTTGTCATATTTTGTAAACAAATGATATACGAGTCAAACTGTTTTACATTTTTACTCAACGTCAAAGATAAGTTCATATAATATCCTCTTGAAAATGACAAAGTTTAAATTTCAAATACTAAAGTAATAGTAAAATACAAAAAAGTCAAGTTTCAATCGTTACATTAACGATTTAGTGCAATAATATTACATAACATAGGTCCTAAATATCTCAAAACATACGAACCATCAACATGATTTCAAGAAAACAAACGTTTCATAAGTGGCATTACAAAACATACCCTTTGATTAGTTTAATCACAGTGAAGTAAAGTAAATTAAACTATTGAACACTTTTTAGACTATAATCTATTCAGAAAAGTAGAAAACTATGTATAAACTATAATCTATTTAGAAAATGAAACAATAGTGATGTACTCATTAGACATTAGTAAAAGACACATTTGTTTTTTTGGCCTAAGCAAGTGGGATGGACTTAAAAGATTAAAAAAAAAAAAAAAAAAAAAAAAAAAAAAAAAAAAAGTGAACTCGGATCGCGTGTCGATCTTACGATTTTATGTGCGATCCTACGATCCTACCTCAGATGCGATCCTACCACGATCCTACACGATTTTGACTGGTGTGCACGTAAAATCGTACGACTCGCGAGTTTGACAGCCTTGGGTCAAAGTATTCTGTATTGGCAACAATCAGTTTTGAAACGAGTGCAAGAGTTCTTTCGCCATGATAAATTTTTTTTCCCCCCTCGATTAAAATACATTTTTTTTCGATTAAAATACATTACACATGCTGAAAATCATTTTACCCGAACGTACATGTTTCCATACATCTTGTATTCTTATCATCTGATGAATGTATACATTAGAATACTAGCAATTCACGTGTGGTCAAGTAAGCATGTACAATATCACGTGTTTGATAAAACCATGAAATTTCATGTTTTTATCCCACATAGGTTAAAGAAGTGATTTTTTTTTTGTTCATATACTATAGAGAATGAAGATCTCACATGTCTAGAATAATTATATGTTTTCAGACACATTGTGTTGATGAAGTTGATTACAAAACTAAAAAATTCAAACTTCTCCAACTCATTATCTTGAAAAATTAATATAAATTCTTGATTTTTTAGTGGTATATCTTTTTTCACTTAAAAAAATATTCGTACTCAAAAGTCCAAACTTTTTATTATTTTCAAGTTTTTCAAAGACATTATGAAATTTTGTTTTTTACTTGCATGCATTGTGTTAAATGCAACAAGATACATTGTATACAAGACAAGCCTATAGTAATTAACGAGTATCATACATCACAACTTGGATTGCAGCTTAAATGATAATATTGTTAGGCTACTCGCAGTAAGGAGAGATAATCCCTCCAAATTGTCACGTCAGCTTTCTCTCTCCAGCGATATTCAGGCGATTGGGTGCCCCAGTAAAGGCGACTTACGCTACAAAAAATATACCCAAAAAAATACCTTTTCTAAAAAAAAAAAAAAAGGTGTGATATCGATTGAGTTCACGACCATGTTCCAATAAAAATGCTTGGCGATCGATTGCCCATAGTAGGTCGATCGAGTGGGAATCGATCGCATGTGTCGATCTTGGAGCCTTACTGCAAGTAGCATTTTGCATGAGAGTAAACCCATGTGAAATTAGTGATAAAGTTTGTACTCCTTAGATGATATTTGAGTTCAATTGCATCGTTAATTAATTACCGTATTTAAACTCTGGCATTAGTTATGAGATTACAAACGCTCTATAATGAACATATAACTTAACTAGCATGGACTGTGTGTATTATTTGATTAGCCCTTACAATAATAATAGGCCCATAAAACATCCATATTTGATATGTTTGTTTAATAGTAAAGTTTTATATATAAGTGGAGCAGGAAATATAGAAATGTAAGGGGTTGATGGTAGACGGTAAGCGAACTGATATTTGTCCGAAAGGTCTTGGGTTTATTCTCGTCATACCATTGGTCTTTCTTTTTAATCTCAGTCTAGTACTTGTTCAACGGTAAATTCTTCCTAAACTACATTCTTCGCATTTTACATCTTTTGCCTCTTGTGTTTTCTGTTGTTATTCATAAACAATAGCACTTTCTTGAATCTGATTTTACTTTTCTCAAATATCATTTTTGTTGTTTCTTAGCTGGAGCGTGGATGAAGTGGGTGACAAGCTTCTAAATTTTCCCCATAGAGATCATGTAGCATGAGTCAACATTATGTACGTTATTATGTGCTTTGTATTTGATAAAATCATTTCAACCAACTTACATCCTACATATGTTAAAGAAGTGAAATATTTCTTGTTTGTACAATATATATATATAGTGAATGAGACATATTAGCAACTCTTCCCTATAACTCATTCGGACGGGTACAACACATGTTATTCAAGAAACACAATACAAGTTTGCATTATCGCCAATTTACTCCATGACCACAACCAAACAAAAATGAACGAAAACGTAACAGTAAACCTATATTAAGGATCACTTATTAACCGCATTTAAAACAATGGCACAGCTTTAAAGTACAAACACTCTATAATGAACAAATAAATGGTTTACAGAAATGCAAGAGTCAACATGTAGATATGTACATTATTTGATTAAAAACCATTCTAAGTTTACATCCCACATAGGTTGAAGAAGTGAAATCTGTCTTGTTTGTATACTACATTCAGTGAGTATCATACATGTTTAGAATATTACAATGTTTTCAGATACATGTATTGGCCAAGTTGATTGTAAAACTAAAAATTTCAAACTTGGGACTTTCCTGTATCTCAAAACGAATATAATATTCTTGACTTTTTTGTATCCGTATCCCCTTGAGAAAAATGGGTAATCCAAAAAATTTATTCACAAATTTTTTTATTCTACTGTGACATGTTATAGAAATGAATTGGGGCAATTGCATATATACCCACTAAAACTTGCATATTTGTATATATACCCAAAACATGTTTAACTTGCATTGTACATCATGCATTGAAAACTTGTATTTTGGGGAAATATGCAAGTTTTTGAGTTTTAGTGGGTATATATGCAATTCTCCCAAATGAATTAAGGCAGGTCCTCCATGTAAGGTCTCTATTGAGCAACATGAGCTTGTATCTCTTAACAATCTTCAACTCAATCATGCACAAAGTACCATTAAATTGATCCAGATGACTAAGATATGATGCAACTATCGTATAACATTGGTGATTTGAGCCCTCTTGGTTGCCTATATTTTTAGTGAAGGTATCAGGAGAAAAAGTGGTAACTTTGTCCTACCGTGTACTCAATCAATCACTAGTTACTAACGAACGCGGGTCACCAAAATTATCCAAAATGGATATATGTGTCAGCCTCGCAAGTCTTACCAAAATATACTCACCGTATGACAGAGTTTGAGTCCGGTTTACTTAATCAGTCACAAAAAGATTACCTAAGGAAAGTATATTTAACAAATAAAACGCTTGAATTAAACAACTTGCAGCGTAGAATACTGCAAATGACACTAAAACAATGTACACTGATATATCAATACATAGATGAGAGGTTATGGATCTTGCAAGGCTAGATTCTCCGCCCTCCATATGTTGTTCCCTCATACAATACCAAAAACCAATTGTAATAAAGAAAAAGGACAATGTTACTTCACTTTTGTATGTTCATCACCGTCTCATTTTCTATGAGTTTTGGTGAGTTATCAAGTTATTGAGCACATATATGAGGTAACTCTGTGTACCAAAGTGACTCGCACCGTGCCCTTCTTGGTTGCTGGCATTTCTAAAGAGGAATTAAAAGAAAAAAATCACAACATTGTCCTACCAATGTTCAATTCAATATATTATAAGGTACCAACGAGCATGTGTCATCCTTATGACTCCTACTAAAAAACTCACGTAACATTACAAGAATCATTTATCATAACATAACTAAAATAAAAAAACTCAAAATTACCTTCATTAATTTGGGGTTACTGCTAGAGCAAAAAGTGTAAAATTAGGGTAAAAATGACAAACCCGGCTGGCTGGAATTGTTTATCTGGGTCTACCCGGATATTTGCTTAAAAAAACCGGTTGACCCGCCCGGGTTTCAAACGAACAGACGATTTTCGAGTTTTTGTCGTTGCAGATTTACAATTTGACTATTTATTTGTTGGTGTTATTTTTGATTAAAAGTTATAGGACTGTTATTATGGGCTATGCCAAATTTTAAAGTAACAGCAATTGCATCCAATTCAAAAAGATAAAGTTTTTGTCTTGTTATAAAATTTGTATGATTATTTGCAACAAAAAAAAAAATGTATGATTAGATAGGTGATTAGTGGCCAGGTGAGGTGAGGTGGTATGGTGGTAAGCGACGCACATCTTAGTCTAAAGGTGTGTGGTTCAATTCCCATCAGATCTCTCTTCCGCATTTTTACTTTTTATTTTTGTAAAACATCATTTATTTTAAATCCTCTTTGGATTTTCTCTCACACTTCAAAATGTACAAAACGATTTATCATCAAATGTCAAGTTATTCGCCTAGTTATGTTGAAATTTGAAAACAATTTAACTAAAGAATGCCTTGTCCAATACTTCTTAGAAGACAAGCTGGAAAAAATACATTAACGATCACACAAACCACGTTCGTATGCACAACTAGAAATATTTTTCTATCTTACGAGGCAAATACATGCACAGCCTCAACAAAGCAAGATTTTCACGGAATCTTGACCAGTCACGTGGCCAAAAGAAGCTAAACCATCATTCATATATTCCAAAATATCCATAAACTATAACAAAATTTGACTAAAAGTGACATAAATACCGAGTGAGTTTCTCAATCAATTTAGACACAAAACATTACTTTACATCAATTGCCAACAACTTCGTGGCATGTTGTTCAAGAAACACAAAACAAGTTGCCTTATCACTAATTTTTAACTTGACCACAACCAAACAAAAAAGAATAAAGATATTAGTGTAAATCCGTATTAAATCACTATAATTGCGTCGTCCCTTAATAAGTATTACGTACTATATTTAAACTTTGGCCCAAGAAGGCCAAATGATTACATCCCACATAGGTTAAAGAGGTGTAATCTTTTTTGTTTATATACTATAGTGAATGAGAAACATTCATGTCTCTAGAATATCACTATTATGGGATACATGTGTTTATGAAGTTGATTATAAAACTAAAAATTTCTGAGACTCGTGTGACCTAGAATATATATAAAACGAGCGTGGCAGCCCGCGCGCGTTGCCGCGGCATTGCTTTGTTGATAGTGTCGAGATGTGTAAAGATGTCTAAATTTTTGTTGGTGTTATTATATTGAAAAAATTAGATTAACTTTCTTTGTTGGGCGTAAGTTTGTTTATAAATCTTTATTTAGGTAAAAAAAAAAGTTTGATACATAAGTGCGGTTGCAATAAAAAAACTACTGATGCCTGACAATTATCCATAAGACATATGGCACTAATACATACAACATTACCAATATGCCAAAAACACATTTATTTGCAAATTTAGTCGTTTATCATAGGTCTCAAGTAACTCATTTATCCAAGGAACAGCTGAGAGTTGGTTCAAGTGAAACCTTTTGCACACGTAAAGGATAACCATCATTAGCATGTTTTCCCAAAGCACTTTGTCTGCGGGTCGTCACCTCTGCTTCTAGGCAAATCTGGATTCATGATAAAAGAAAATGAATAAGCAAAATAATAATAATGCATAATCAAGTTTTTAGTTGTTGATGCTAACATCAGAAAAGCAATTATCTGATATCCATTTGCAAACAGGAGATGGTAACAATTGAAGTATTATATGTATATTTAAGGTCGAATAACTAATCAGTTTCACGGCAAGACAATATAACTTAGCTAATTTCACCTACAGAATCAATGTAACATCGAGTAACATGTAATTCCATAGATAATATGAAAAAAAAAAAGTTAAAACACATAAAACCGATTCGTTCTTGTAGCCTTTGCGTGGCTGTTAATGTTTGATGACTACTTGACATTGTATAATCACACTGAAAACACAGTGTAGAATAAGGCATTTAAATGGAACTTTCATTTATCACTGTGAGATTTCAACTGCAGCCCTCATACTTGCATCCCTATCACCTTATATTACACGATCTCATATACAGGTTATTAGCCTTACCGCATGTAGCAAAACAAAGAAACAAATACACGTAGTAGGAAAAAAGTGGCCCCTAGTCAACTATATATATAACAGAAATTTATCTGTTACTTTGACATGATCTGTTATTTAATCCTCATACCATATAATCACATTCAAAATAGCAATAGACAACAAACAAAGCTTACCCCCAAGTTCTGTAAACTGGCGGTTACATCTTCCTGTTGCTGCTATAGAATAGTTCTCAGATCTTGAAATTCCTAAAGCATCTTCCTGTTGATGCTGTAGAATAATTCTCAGATCTTGAAATTACTAAAGCACATACACGTGATCCACATTAGCGAATAAAGTTGTTATTATCAAGGGCAAATTATTAAAAAAAGTATTATACTTGCCACTGTTTCATCTTCTGGGTAGCGAACTATTTTTTCATTCTGAGGGTAATTTTCGTTCAAATTCATCATCTTTAGGGTATTTTGCGAAATTTTTGGACATTTTAGCCCCTCGTAGCTAATACAAATTTTTTTCCCCGAAGGGCAAAAATGTCACATATTACCCTGAAGATGATGAATTTGAAAGAATATTACCCTCAAAATGAAAAAAAAAATAGTTCGCTACCCGGAAGATGAAACAGTGGCAAGTATAATACTTTTTTTTTAATAATTTGCCCTATTATCAACCATTATAGTGTGAAGGTACTGCGAAGGTGGTTACAGATTGAACCTATAGCATAAAGTCCAGCGCAAATCTTTATATCAGTTCATTTTCGACTGACGCGCTAGGTTATGTGTATCCACATTTTAAAAACAATAGCGGTGGATGGCTCCTCATCCCGAATCTATTGTACCAGATAAAAAATGCAGCCTAGTAAGCTTTTGCAATCAAAAGGACAAAAACATGTTTACTTAGTCCGCTTACCCATTTTACCTCAAAAAAAATATAAGCAAATCTTTCAATCAAACAAAATCCCGATTAATATTTTAGTGGTGAATTTTTCTTAAGATAAGCAAATCTTTCAACCATACAAAATATTAATCTTTCAACCAAATCTTTCTTAAAATAAACTTATAATTAGCCTGAGTAATCGTAAAAAGAAAAAGCCTGTCACAAAAGAAAATTAATGAAGGAAATGGATAAAGAACGTACATCCATGGTAGTTGTCAAGCTCATGGAACCATCCTCCTCGCTCCTTTGCTTTTCTTCATCTACTTACCGAGTTGTGTTGCTGCTGCCACCAACCCATCCTTCATCTTGATTCTCCCAATGGATTTTGGTATCAACTCCTGGTGGTGCTTTCTGCTTCCCTTCCCCATCTCCTACTGCTGTTGCACAAATGCAAACTTTTATTAAACATGCATTTGGTCCAAAATGAAACAACAGAACATCAAATTCTTCAAAATGTAAACAGAAAAATAGGAAAATGTAGTAACTAATGTAGTATACCTTCAAGTCCAAAACGTTAAACACATTCCCTGAATCATCTATTTCATGTGATTAATCAGGAGCATAAGTCCACTGACCATTAACAACAAAATGATGATGTTAAACACCCGCATTTAGCCCCTTAACTATTGAGTAATCATTGCCCGAACCCACTAATAACTCCCTGAAAAAAAATAATTCAAAAAAAGTGACGAAGAAAAAGGGAAAAAATTAGCACAAAAGTAGCAAACTTATGCGAACCTTGTTCTCCAGTTATCCCATGATCCCTCAACGGCAACATGTGTGCCATCGTGAATCCACTTGAACACTGTCGGTATGATCTTTTCTTGATTTATAGAGTTGAGCTCTTCTTGAATTTACATATTCTGATTAGGATTTTGTGAAGGAGTAACATGGGCCTGAAAAGATTGAGTTTCGAGATATTATTCAGTAAATACGAATATGTGAATGAGTTGATCACACAATGAATTCAAGATTGTTCGACTACTTAGGTTTATTCAACCAATACACAAACCAGAAATGTTAAACCCTTGAAACAATAGATCTTAAGTAGCCCATACCAAGTTTCATAGATTTCGATCATATTAACTATTTGAACTGTCCTACTTCATTTGTAGCAAATAAACAACTTCATATACAATTCTTTTGCTAAGTGCCATGAATTTTAGCCGTTCACATTAAAATGATTGTGTTTCAATGTTTGGAGCCCTTTTAAAAAATGGTTAAGTCGTCCATCCTTTTTTGTTGCTTGTGTATCCCATAAAATCCAGAAAACAAAATTTGCTAAACATCAGTACCACTAAAAACCAACAGCTTTCATCCTTACTCTAACTTATGTAGTTATCTCGGTAAAAAATCTCGTATCGTTCAAGGTCTGAGATTTGAAATATCGGTTATCGCGGTGAGATATCGGTGAGATATTGGTTTTTATTTTTATTAATTTAATTATTACATTTAATATTTTTAATTATATATTTTATATAAATATAACATAAATACATTTGAGTAAAGTCCATTTATATTCTTAGGGGGAATAATTTTAGTTGGCCCATTTGTGTGAGGCCCAAAAAAAAACAAGGAGCAGATACATCTTTTACTAGTGGTACAACAAAGTCCAATTACTTTAATAAGCTTTTAGGTTACAACATGTACATCTTTTTATTTTTCAGCCGTCATCCATCTCTTCTCTCTTCAATAGTCACCCATCTTCTTCTCTCTTCAAGAATGACCATCTTCTCTCCTTTATTAGAGTTTCCACCGGAAAAACCTTCACCACGAAAATCATAACACCAGATTCAAGAAAATCATAGCAAATCTCGGCCAATCTCGCTGTGAATATCGGCTCCGATATCAAAATCTCGGCAAAATCTCGGCCAATCTTGCCGAGAATATCGGCTCCGAGATTTGGAGACGAGATTTGGAACCGAGATTTTTCCGATGTCCGAGATCCGAGATCTCGGCGAGATCTCGCCGAGATTAACTACATAGACTCTAACATCATATGACCATGTATTATAATCAATATATTATACCACATAAGTACCACAAATCTTATCACTTTTAATATTATGAAGAATCATCAACAAAAAGTAACAAAATCATCAGTGTATCACTTCTGTCCCTTTTCTGTTTGCTTCATGAAATTATAAGATGATTTCACTGATCTTACCAGCTTAGTGATGCTATTGAAATCCGTAATGGTATCTGTAAACTTTTCAACATCTTCATCATGAATTGAAGTAGCCAACTCCTACCATAGATATAAAAACATATATTTCAGAAAACTTTAATGCTCCAAGTATAGCGACTTCTTCAGAAAGTAACAAATAAGTTCAAGGTTTTGCGGTGTCTCTCATCAACTCAAATTGACCCGTTTTAAGCACACTAACTTTACTTAATGTTTTAAGGAACATCACACCTCATTAAAACAATATGATAGCATATTCAGTTTATACGAAAAACACTAAATCAAAGGGTGACAAAGTATAGGAATAAGACAGTTACAACATCTAGTGCTTCTCTGCCATTACAACTAAAGAAAAAATTACCTCAGTGGCCTCGCCAAAGGGTTCACAAATTTTGCTCAAATTAGTTGTTGTTGCAAAAGTAAAAGTCTACGCTGTTGATGAACCTTGACCTCTACCCCTCTCAAAAGCTCCCTAAATTGAGAAAGCCTTGGAACCTGAGTGAGGGAAGCAGCAGCTTCAAGAGTCTATCAGGTGTACCCTCATTCGGGAGAATTGTGGGTCACGGCTCCGGGAGGATCTCAGCCTGGGTTTTAAAAAGCGCGAAGCGCTTATAAGCGCTAAGGGTCAAAAAACTGAAGCGCGAGGCGATGAGGCGAAAGCGCACGCCTTTCATAGGCGAGGCGCATACTTTATACAAAACAATTATAACTTTGTTAGAAAGCATAATTCATATATAAAAACACATCAACAAGACATTTAACAACAATAACACCGATTCATTCCCCATTCATTCTCAAAGTTTGAGATTCCCTATCGCTAAAATAGTAGATATAACAAAATAAAGATTTTAAGCTTATCAAATTCCTACTGGAGAATAACAAAAGGACCACAAAGGCATGCATGTGAACAAAAACCATGCAATGTATAAGAATGAATGGGGATTTATGCAAATCAGAAGAAAGCATACATTCTCCATTAATTCTCAAAGTTTGGGGTTCACTATCTCTAAAATACTAGATATTACAAACCATAGATGATAAGTTTATCGTAAAAGCATGCATGTGAACAAAAACCATGCAATGCATAGGAATCCTTTTAAAGCCCAATTCCCAACTAGAAGGGACTAACAATAGTCCATTTAAATCCTTTTAGTTTTAAATGTATTTTTTATACCCATAAACACATGAGGCGTTAAAAAGCGCTCTTCAAAGGCGCCAAAAAGCATCGCCTTTTCTCGCCTTTTGTAATGGATGCGCATCAAGGGTTCTGATGCGATGACCTTACTGCCTCGGCTCGCCTCACGCCTTAGGCGCAAAAAGGCGCGCTTTTTTAAACACAGATCTCAGCGGACATCGACTGCACTGACAAACCATAAAAATAGTAAAAAGTTATCACATTCAACATGTGGCAAGCAAGGATTGGCTGAAGAAAGTCTGGCCAGTTGGGTATTATGGAATAAAGAAAGCAAAATGTGAATTTTTTCAGATTTGGTATGGTGGGCTTTGTTTTTATGGTTTACTTCAGCTTCAAGAAGCAACATGCCTCTTCAGGAAAAAAAAAAAAAAAAAAAAAGTTTTTCTTTAAGATTAGACAATTTATTTATGGTCTTCTACATTCCTAAAGATTGTTCCTTGAAACATAGTTTAGGTAACCCTTTTCCCAAATCTCAACCCTCAGTTATTTGTATTCACACGTTATATATACTAAACCTTTTCCTGCTTCATTTTAACCATAAAGAAACAAAACATACCATACCCACATTAAAGTACCCACATGAGCTATTCTAGGATAGGTAACTCGAATATACAAAAATACAAAAAAAAAAAAAAAAAAAAAATCTTCCATCAATACTGTACATACATATAGCAGTGCAAATAATTAACAAAAATCCATCATCAGACAAAGATAGTCCTATGGCAAAATATATTGTTACATTATAACAAACAACAAAGATAATCCTATGGCAAAATATATTGTTACATTATAACAAACAACAGATTCAATAACTAATAAAAATGTATCACAACCAATAGATTATGGAGGAGATTGTTTAAGCTTTGTTTTGTCGCTTAGGGAGTGTTTGTTTCGGCTTATATTGCTAACAAAAGGATATGCTTTTATCCAAGGCTGCTCTTATTAATTAAATTTCAGAACCTACAATATTGTTAATTGCTAGATAAAATAAGTATCGATTTGTGTAAGTTGATTCAAAATGTACCTTTAAACAGCGATTCAACGCTATCAGCTAGCTCCCATTTGAAGACATCGAACCATCTTCAAGAGACCCGATAGGAGTATCTTGTACATCTCAATTATACCTTCACCATAAAAGTAGAGCACACCAAAGTAATTAAGTTGAGTAACAAACAAACATAAAAAAAAAAATACCACAAACCGAAGTCTCTCAGAAATTTCATCAAACACATAGCAGGCACAATTTGTTGTTCTTCTTCTGCAACTTGAAACCGTGTAGCATATTGAAACCTTTTAGCATGATTCTTTTTCTCCATCTTGATTTGTGGATCTGTTTCAACCTTTGTTTCAGATCTTTACTTGAATTTAAGTAAATGCAAAATAGATTTAGGTAGAATAAGTTACCTGTAACTGAAGATATTCAGTATGATTTTGATCTTGGATTAATGGGGGTTTTGCATATTATGTCTATGGATGCACAAACATGATCTTCTGGAGATAGGAGTGTGTGTCTGGATTCTTCTTTTGAGAAAATTAAAGATGATAGTCAGATAATGATGATGATCAGATGGAGTCTAAGACAGAGAAGATGAATGAGAGCTTCAAGAATAATTGAGGAGAAATAGATAAAATTAAAGAATGAAGATGAATGTGAGTCGGTAGTGTGTTATGGAAATTTCTAGAGAGAGCGAAAGAGATAGAGATGGGTGTGCGTGTATTTGTGAGGAGGAAATATTTTTTTATTTGATGAACAATGCTTATAATAGTAAAGTACAACAATTTGGAGCATGTTTTACTGTTATTTCAACTGTGCGGTACACATTTTGATGCACCCAAAATCCTACCTAATATATAGATATATAATATAATTCTTGACTTTTTATCTTTTGTCACTAAAAAATAGTTATCGAAACTTTTTATTTACAAAGATTGTCCATATAAGATTGTCCATATGTGTTTATAACTAAGTATTTAAGAATTTTTTATTAATCTTTATAATAAAACAAAACCGTAACTATACCATCATTCTCAATTTACGAGTAATTGTTAACCTAGAGAATTTTTAGAATAAGTAGTAGATGTTCAATAGAAACATTTCACCATTCCACCTGAAGTTACCTAAACCCTCGCGTATGTACAAATTATCCTTCAATTTGCATTAATTAAAATGTGAAGTGTTATAGGCCGGAACGTACAAATATTTTTTTTATCTTTCGTGTCAGATAGATGCCCGGCCTCAGCAACGGCATATGTTCCCAGAGGCTATCTCGATCAGTCACGCAAGAATGGCCAACAATTTTAGTTTTTTGGTTTCCTTTTAAGAAGCTGGATTTTGAATATTTTACAAAGTATTTTTGTTAGCTAACCCAACAGTCCAATCATCAAGTTAAAAAGGCAAAAGCAGCTAAACCATCTCATACACTCAGTTGAGTCCTATTCACCTAAGCCAAATAATTGAAGTTTGTGAAACAAGAACTTGATCAGTCATATAAATATAGCTTATTGAGTTTATTCACAAATATTCTCCTAGATGCTAAATGAACGCTTATTTTAAGCAATAAGCAACAACAAAGGAAGTACACTCATACAAGGTCATAAAGATGAGGGCTATGGGTCTTGTTGGACTATGCAGGAGCCCAGGTATATTAATTCATACGATACAATAGTTTTATGTTAACCATGATGAAAGAAGTGATAAATCATGTATGGAGAGTGGTTCATTTGATAAGTGGAGTGTGTAATCTAATATGATGTTCTACGCTTCAATTCTCTCATGAACAAATCTCCAAGCTTTTTTTTGTTAAATAATCATCTTTTTTCTCTTTTCATTTTCATTAAATATCATTTGAGTTGATTTGTTAAATATACAAGTTGGTGCGTTATTGTGTGTTGTAGGCTATGTTTGACAAAAGTAGCTGTGAGCAGTAACACTGAGCAGTAGCAGTGAGCCGTGAGCAGTAGTCAAAAAAGCTCGCAGCTTCATAAAGAAGCATTGGGAAAATGAGCTTTCCTAAAAAATAGCAAAGCCCACAGCTCTCATGCCAAACGAACACTATAAATCAAAAAGCTCATTGTTCACCGCTCATTGCCCAAAAAAGCTCCAAAAAGCTTTGTGCCAAACATAGCCGTAGTGTTTTCCGTTCTCTATTATTTGGCTATTGGTTGTGTGATTCATTGTCGTGAGTGTACGATCCCACCATAAATTCATCGCACAGTACAACAATTATATGGGTTCGCCATTTCTATTCAAAGTATCATTTACACCACAACTGAATTGTTGTGGACTATATATATAACCGTTTGTGAAATATTAGGCATGCCTAAAAACATGCCTAATGATATGCCTAAAAGTGTGTGACAAGAATTTATTGGTTGTTGTAGCCGGACCTACTTCACAAAACAATAAAGTCTTGCCACATAGTTTTAGACATACCATTAGGCAATGTTTTAGTCATGCTTATCATTTCTCTAACCGTTTTTAAACTTTATAATGAACAAATAAATTGTGTACAAAAATGCAAGAGTCAACATGTAAGTATATATCCGTTTAAAAGAATGTAGGTGTGTACATTTTTAAATAAAAGACCATCGAACTTTGCATCACACATAGATAAAAAAGGAAATCTTTCTTGTTTATATACTGAAGTGAATAAACAACATACATGTCAATAACAATACTATGATTTTTAGGTTCATGGTTGCCGATAAGTAAAACTTAAAAAAATTTAAAACACAATGTTGACTTTGAACCTGGAAATAAGTATAAATTCTTGACTTTTTATAGTATATTTTTCTAGGCAATTTAAGCTCCTTTTATTTTTCAAAAGAGGTTATGAGATATAACTTTAATTGAAATAACTTTTAAATGTCCAACTAAAATGATGCATCGCTTTAATTTACCATTCCAACTAAAATATGACAGGTAAGAACTTTCAAAAACTCAAAAACCCTTGTGTTAGATAGAAAAGTCGTCTTTGAAACATAGTTGAGAATAACAAAAGTTGGTTACTTCACCTTTAATTTAACGTAATACATAGAGGTGAGTTATTTTATAAACTAAGTTTTTGTTACAAACTGAGGGACAAATCCTCATCATCCATCTAGTTTGATCTAATGGTGGGAATTAAGCTAAGATTTAATAAGACAACCTAAGTCCATGTTTTTTTTTTCTTATCCTTTTTATCTATCTTATTTATTCATTTTTTTTTTCCTTTTTTCTTTTCTTTTTTTTAACTTCACGTTTTTTTTTTCCTTTTTTTTTTTTTGCGTTTTTTTTTACGTTTTTTTCGTTTTTCATACATATTCGTCTGTCTTTTACGTTTTCGTCAGTTTTCTTACGTTTTAGTTCGTTTTCATACATTTTCCTCCGATTTCATACGTTTTCGTCTGTTTTCTTACGTTTTCGCTCGTTTTCATACGTTTTCGTCTGTTTTCTTACGTTTTCACCCGTTTTCATACGTTTCGTCCATTTTAATACGTTTTCATCCGTTTTTATATGTTTTCGTCCGTTTTTTAAGTTTTCGTCCGTTTTTATACGTTTTCGTACGTTTATATACGTTTTCATCCGTTTTCGTCTGTTTTTATACGTTTTTGACCGTTTTTATACATTTTCGTCCGTTTTCATACATTTTCGTATGTTTTCAGGCCTTTTTGTCCATTTTTATACGTTTTCGTCCATTTTTTACGTTTTCAACTGTTTTCAAACGTTTTCGTCTACTTTTATACGTTTTCGTCTGTTTTTATACGTCTTCCTTCGTTTTTTGTCCGTTTTCATACGTTTTCGTCTGTTTTATATGATTTTGTCCATTTTTATATGTTTTCATCTTTTTTTATACGTTTTTGTCCGTTTACATACGTTTTCATCTGTTTTCGTCCGTTTTCATACGTTTTCGTCCGTTTTCAGACGTTTTCGTCCATTTTTATACATCATTGTCCGTTTTCAAACATTTTCGTCCGTTTTCGTACGTATTCGTCCGTTTTCATCTATTTTCATATGTTTTCGTCCATTTCTAAATGTTTTCGGCCATTTTTAGATGCTTTCATACGTTTTTGAATATCGAAAGTATTATTCTTTGATACTTAGAATATCACAGGTGATATTCTGAATATCACAAGTGATTTTCAACTAGTGTTTTGTAACATGAAAATCACTTGTGATATTCAGAAAATCACAAGTGATATTCAGAAAATCACAAGTGATATTCAAAATATCACAAGTGATTTTCAATTAATGATTTATAACATAAAAATCACAAGTGATATTCTAAATATTACAAGTGATTTTCAACTAATGTTTTGTAACATGATCATCACTTGTAATTTTTTAAATATCATTTGTGATATTCTGAATATCACTTGTGATTTTAATGTTACAATGCATTAATTGAATATCACTTGTGATATTTAGAATATCACAAGTGATATTCTGAATATTACAAGTGATATTCTGAATATCACAAGTGATTTTCAACTAATGTTTTGTAACATGAAAATGACAAGTGATATTCTCAATATCACAAGTGATATTCAGAAAATTACAAGTGATATTCAGAATAGTACAAGTGATTTTCACGTTTTTTTAATTCACGTTTTTTTCACTTTCATTCGTTTTCATACATTTTTGAATATCACAATTGATATTCAGAATATCACTTGTGATTTTCTGAATATCACTAATAATATTCTGAATATCACTTGTGATTTTCTGAATATCTATCACTTGCGAATATCACAAGTGATATTCTGAATATAACAGAATGTCACTTGTGATATTCTGAAACGTATGAAAACGTTTGAGAATGGCCAAGAACACAGAATATCAATTGTGGTACTCAATATATCACTTGTGATATTCAGAAAATCACAAAATGTGACATGTGATATTCAGATAATCACTTGTGATATTCTGAATTTCACTTGTGATATTTAGTATATCACTGGGGTGATATGCTGAATATCACAAAATATCACTTGTGATATTCCGAAACGTATGAAAACGTCTGAGAATGGCCAAAGATATTGAAAAACAGACAAAAACAAATGAAAATGACGAGAATATAAGAAAACGGAAGAATATGTATGAAAACGGAAGAAAATATATGAAAGCATAAAAACACGTATGAAAAAGGAAGAAAACGTATGAAAAATAGGACGAAAACGAAAGAAAAAGGATGAAAATGGACAAAAACGCAAGAAAACGGATGAAAACGCAAGAAAACGGGTGAATAAGTATGAAACGGACAAAAACACATGAAGTAAAGACACGTCTAAAAACGGATGAAAAAGTATAAAAAATAGGACGAAAACGAAAGAAAACGGAAGAAAACGCAATAAAACGCAAGAAAACGGATAAAGACGAAAGAAAACGGATGAATAAGTATGAAACGGACAAAAACACGGGAAAGCATAAAAACTGTTAAAAGTTACGTATAAATATTAATAAGTAAGTGACTAGTATCGAACCCGAGACCTCGGGATTGCACACATTACAAACGAGAATAAAGAAAAATAAATATATATATATATATATATATATATATATATATATATATATATATATATATATATATATGTTATATGTATCGTATATATGTATTTATAAACACTTGAGGGACTAAATAATCGTTAATTATTAAACGTAAGTATTAACTATTATTAGTAACGAAAGAACGAGGACTAGAGTGTAATTTGGAAGACAAGAAGGTTCCGGAATCCCCTTGGAGGGGGTGTGGCCGGTCGACCAAGCCCAAGGAGGGTCGACCCACCCTTGCTTTTTCCCCAAGATTACTCTAGTATAAATACAAGGCCTAAGGGTTAGACTTTTACATCTTTTGTGCACACACACAAAACCCTAAAGCTTTTCCTCTCTTTCTTTTCTTCTTGGCCGATCGGCGCACACCCCTAACTAGGGTTTGGGTCGATTTTTTCATAAGCTAAAACAAGTGTTTTTGTTTACTTGCATAAACCTTTATTCGTTGGTAGTTTGCATGTACAAGAACGAGGTAATTACTCACTATAGTAATTATCAAGAGATCGATAAACAAAACGGTATGGGGTTTGTTGATATAAATAATGTTTGTGAATGTTATTAATATTTCTCAATAAACCTATGTTTTGATAATCACAAAACTTAAATCAAATTAAGTCAAGAATAAGACATAAACAAGTATTTGGTGACAAATATTTACCTCTACATCTTATATCACTTAAGGTATGCATAAACTTAGTAACTTATGCATTACATGATCAAAGGAAATTTTATATTAATACATAACATTATATAAAATGATTTTAACATTTTATATATATTTGTAAATCATTTTTGGTAAAGCTTTATTAAACCACAAAAATATGATTTCAAATTTCCAACTAAAAAGGGCAAATTTTATCCAGAGAATCTTTTCAAATGTTCAGGAGGGCGGCCCCCTTAATTTTACTAGGCGGCCCCCTTAATCATTAAGGGGACCGGCCTATAATTAAGGGGACCGGCACGCTCCCGAACAGTATTTTCTGGCCCTATAAATATTGGATCATTCCACATATTTTTCTCACCTTTTTGCACTATAAACTTTCTGATCCAATCTTCTTCTCTAGATCTAAAATCCTTTGATCATATATTTCATAAGTCTTTGTTTCCAAGTGATCCAAAGCTTCATCCATTCAAGTGCAAGAAGAAGAACACTTCTCTACATCCATCTTATTGTAGTGGTGTTGTGTATAGCTAGTTTCATATAGTACTAGTGATAGCTATTTGTTAAGGTGTTGTGAATATTTGTTGATTGTAGAATCTTGGTGTGTTGTAAACTAGTTTAGTAGTTGTGACATAGTTGTGCATAGAAGAAGGTGTGAAGATTGACAAGGTGTGAAGACGGTGTGAAGTCTTGAAGAAGGTGTGAAGGTGTGCTTAAGGTGTGAAGATCACGTGGTGTGATATTTGGTGTGAGATTGGTTCTAGCTACGATTAGAACTCGACATTTAGCTTAGTGTCGTTAACTTGTGTAAGCCAAGGTGTGTAAGGTTTCTCCACCATAAGGAGTTTGTTGACATAGTGAAGAAAACTCTCGAGTGTGGTACTCGGGGAGTGGAGTAGGGCAAGGAAGGTGTCCTTGTAGCCGAACCACTATAAATTCGCGTGTTGTTGTTTGATCTTTCTAACTCTATCTTTTCTTCATTATATTTCAATACTTTCAATATTAGTTTAGACTTGCTTATATTGGTTGTTGCTTGAATTCACTTAAGATCGAATCGAAAGTTTTTATAACCAACAAAATATTTTGGAAATAAATTTTAAAAGAACATAAAACTATTCAACCCCCCCTTCTAGTTTTCCACAATTGGTATCAGGAGCCACGTCTAGCAAGATCTTTAAAATATATTGTATTTTAAAACTTGTAACGATCTATGGAATCTGAAAAATATTTAGAAGGGCAATCTATGCAAAGACCACCACTATTTGAAAGTGATGGATTTTTATATTGGAAAAATCGATTCGAAACTTATGTGAAGTCAAAAGATCTAGATCTTTGGCATGTTATTACTAATGGTGATTTTTTACCTATTCAAAATAACCCGGAAACTAAGAAAGATGAAATCGTACCTTTTGAAAAACAAAATGATGATTTAAAAAGAAAACTTGCTAAAAATAATGAAGCAAAAATGGTTATTTATAATGCGCTACCACGTAAAGAGTACGAAAGGATCTTTATGTGTGAAACCGCAAAAGAAATTTGGAACTCTTTACTAATAACTCACCAAGGTAATAGTCAAGTCAAAGATAATAAGATAGATCTACTTGTTCAACAATACGAGCAATTCACGATTCTGGAAGAGGAATCAATTGACAATGCTTTTGCTAGATTTAACACTATCATCACAAGTTTAAAAGCACTTGATGAGAATTTTTCTAATAAGAATTTTGTTAGGAAGTTTCTTAGGGCTCTTCATCCAAAATGGCGAGCTAAAGTGACGGCTATTGAAGAATCGAAGAATTTGTCAACTTTGCAACTTGACGAATTAATTGGAAATCTAAAAGTCTACGAAGTCATCATTAAAAAGGACTCCGAAATGGTCAAGGAAAAACGAGAGCAAAGCAAGTCAATCGCCTTGAAAGCTAGAAAGGAATCTAGTATCGAAGATAGCTCATCTTCCGAAAGTGATGACGAAGAATACGCCATGGCCGTAAGAGATTTCAAGAAATTCTTCAAAAGGCGAGGAAGATTCGTAAGACAACCGTATGATGAAAAGAAAACATTTCAAAAGAGTAAAGATGACAAGAACAACAAGATTGAAAGAAAGTGTTTCAAGTGTGGAGATCCAAATCACCTTATTGGAAAATGTCCAATGATGACAAGAGATCAAAATCAAAGAGCATTTGTTGGAGGTGCTTGGAGTGATAGTGATGATGATGAGAATGAAACGACAAAGGAAGAAAAATGTCTCATGGCGAATACACCAAATGAGGTACGTTCCGAAACCGAATATTTTAGTGATGAAAGTATATTATTAGATGAAAAAGATCTAGATAAGGAATATATTAAACTATGCAAATTAGGACAACTAGTAATGGCCAAAAACAAATCACTAAAATACATTAACAATCAATTAGAAAGTGAAGTACTTGAACTAAAAATTAAAATACATCAACTAGAAAAAGGTAAAGAAATTTTTGAAGGATGTAAATCATGTCAAGAGCTTAAAGGTGAAAACGAAATACTTAGGGAAGAAATTCGCAAACTTGACAAATTTGAAAATAGTAGTCAATCACTTAGTAAAATAATAAGTATTCAAAGAACATCCGGAGACAAAACCGGCTTAGGATTTAATTCAAATGAGGCTTCAACAAGCGAGATTAAAAATGTAAAATTTGAAAGTGAACTCAACAAACAAAAACCTTTAAAATCTAATCCTAAGTATATACTTATTAATGATAAGAAAATACCTCTTGCCAACGATGAAGAAGTTAAAGATTTTTATAAACCGTCTTTAAAGACCGAAGTAGGATCGTCTAAACCCAAAATAAGATCTAAAACTCCACCACCTAGAAAACCAAATAATTCTCATCCTAGGTCTAAAACACCTCAACCAAGAAGAAATCAAAATAGACAAAACTATAATAACAATAGTAATCAAATGTGGAACTACCAACAAAGCTACAATCCTTGGGGCATTCTACCACCTTTCATGCACCCGAGTCAAATGTTAAACATGTTTGGACCAAATAACTTTGGACCAAAAGGACAATGGAGATCAAATGGCTAGACGAACATTCCTTGAGGCAATCTTGGTTTTTCTCTCAACATAGACTTTTTCAAAGTCTATATTTCATCTTGATGTTGTTGAAGATTTCTTTTGAAGACCACCAGGTACGCCATTCTTTCACAACTCATTGCCATGCTTAGATAAATATGCATTGTTTGATTTCGTCAATTATTTAGATATAATTTGTCATTATCTTCTATTTGTTAGAATCACATATATACTTATATATACATATATATACTATTATACGTAATATATTAAATATATATATATATATTCACTTGCACATAACCTAGATACGTCATTTGTTGACTTTCTAGAACTCCAAGAAATCGTTCTTTATCGAACCCTTTCTTTCCCCTCCTCACGTTATTCTAGTAAGTCCTCTTTTAGGAGACTCATGATGATGAAGGGATATGAGTCAAGTGGACTTTTATAATGCAAGAACGCCTTCGCACGTGAACACTATGGATGAAACAAACTCCTCTCGCCAAGTATATCCTATCTCCGCTACTATCCTTCAAATCTCACTCATCAACCCATCTTTCAATCACATTTATACTTATATATATAAACAATATATATATACACACTTATTCACATATTCCCGAACACACCTCAAACCCTTCATCAATTTAACACTTTGATCATTTTATCCAAAAATTGTCAAAGGTATATTTTAATTATCGAAACGGTAATTAAAAATTGTTAAGAATTTTATCATCGTGCCAATAGACGTTTACGTATTTTTGATATATTATAAATCTAAGTATATACGTATAAATATTTTTGTTCCAGAAACGAATTCCGCGAAATTTGGAAAATTTCAAAGGCGGCCCCCTTAATGATTAAGGGGACCGGCTTGGTATCGAGGGCGGTCCCCTTAATATTTAAGGGGGCCGGCCATCTGACAGTTCCAAATCCGTTTTTCCTTCTTAATTCCATTCCTAAACACTCCATTCACTCATTTGTTCCTCCCCACTGCTACTGAGTACGAACCAAAACACCCAAAAACTTCAAAATCCTCCATCATATCACCAATCCGGGGTTGTTTCGCAAGGGGCAAACATCAACCAAACATATAACAACATCTTTTGTAAGATTTCCAACATGCATTTCATCACTTTTCATTCGATTTGGTGTCTAATCAATAATTATGCATTTTATCAAAACTCATTTTAATTCGATTTTAAGTGTAATTAAAGCTAGAAATTGAACTACCAAATGCTCCCCATAGGATTTGGATGATGTTTTGCAACTCAAAATTAGTATAACATATCATCTTGTCAAAATCATTAATCGCCCATAAACCCTAGTCGAATTTTATTTTTCAAAAGGCACATTGTTGATATAACTCTTAAAAACCATTTAAAACTTACTACATTACATTGTTTTAACGCTCTAAACAATCAAAGCATACTTTTCAAGTTGTTGATTAAATGGTTCATGAAGACAACATGGGCGTTTGGTTCATGAACAAACCATAACTATATGAAGTTATTTGAAACCTAAAACTAGCTTATAAGTTTTGTTAATAATACTAGAATCAATAGAGGTCACCAAGATATATAATCAATATATATATTGATATTTTTAGGATATTGTTATCTAGTTAAGGGAGCGTTTGGTTTATCTTTAAAATGATATTTTTGAAAACTAAAATTCGCATTTCAATCTTTTAAACAAGCTTATGTTGTGTCAAACTGTTACGAAATGGAAGATATATAATCTAATATATATCTAGCCTTATTTCGAAATGAATTATGATATCATACCCTTTTGATATTATACATTCTAAACGAGTTTAAAATCAAAATAAAAGGAACATCATGAAACTACTTCATTGAATATTTTTTTTGTGTCGAAGTAGAATTTTGTTCCACATATATTGCATATAATTATATATATACATATATATATATATACAATATATGCATGATAGTTGTCTTTATATTAATTCTATTCTTCTTGTTATTTTGTTTAGGTGAAAATGCCTAAGACCACGGTTGGTGATGTATCCAAAACCAAACAATACATTCCAAATGTCTCTTCTACTCCCGGCATGTCTCCTTCAGTTGCATGTTCTATCGTCCTATTGAAAATAGAAACATTCACGAAGGAAGAATTGTCGACCCATCTTTCTATGAATCTGATGACACATAACGAATGTTCTCCAATATTCGTTTTGAATGTCTTTTCCAAATCAACGAACCTATCATTCCTCGTTTTATCCCCGACTTCTATAGCCAAGTGACGGTGCAAACCGATCCCTATGGTCATCTCCTCATTTCCTTCATGATTCAAAATCAATTCATCACTCTTACTCTTGCTCAATTTGGGCAAATTCTTAGAATCCCATTCAACGGCCAAGCCGTTTTCTCAAATGAATGGGATCTTTCCACTCTTGAAAGAAATCGTCCTCAGGATGGCCCCTACTATTCTGAGATTCCTAGTCCTGAAGACATTCGTCGAATGCTTGAACTAGAACGTCGTACGACTAGTCGAGTAATCAAGTCGAAGAATGTCGATATTCATGCTAATCAAATCCTCCTCAAAGAGCTAAGCCCCGACATGAAGAAGTGGGAAGAACTCATTCGCGAGAATGCGTTTGGTACGGGTGGTCACCGTGATCATGTCACGGCGAGCATTGCCCACATGCTTTACTGTGTTGTTGCTGAAGAGCAATACAATTTGGCTTATCTTTTTGTTCATCGAATAATGTCCGCCAAAAACACCCCAAATGCCAATCTTCCTTATGGTATGTTTCTCACACGACTTTATCGTTATGTGATGGAACATTACCCACATCTTCAAAGAGACTACTACGTTCATATCCTTCCCACTTTGAATCAACTTACTTGTGTTCGTACTCGTCGTCCTCGTAGTGACAAAGGAAAATCCCGTGTTCCTTTGTACTCTAGGGGTCGTGGTTCTACATCTCATCGTGATGACGATGATGATGATGATGAAAACACCTCACGTGTTAGTACTCCATCCCCCACGACCTTTGTTGATGATCTTCCTGATCTTGATTACTCCGAATATTCAATTCCTCTTCCTCACGAACGTACCGATGAACTTCTCTTCTCTCGCCAAACCTCCATCATCAATCAACAACAACAAATGCATGAAGAGATGCGAGGAGGATTCAAATCCGTTGGGAAGATGTTTAGGAAGATGCTTGGAAAGAAGAAGAAGTAGAAGATTTTGATGTATTGCTATTTGTTACTACTTGTTTTTATTTGACACTTGTATGGTTTGCTACTTGTCCGACTTATTCGGAACTACTTGTGTTAGCTCTTGTTTATCTCTTGAATAATTTTTAGCCTTTGAATAATTATCATTCAATGCTATGCTTCTTTTCAAATATGGATTATAATATGTTAATTTGCATGCAAAATTTGGTTATATATATATATGTTTATATATCATCATTCCTATTGTATATGCTTCTAATAGAGCTTGCTGGAAAAACAAACTTGAAAAATGGCCAAATTCTGCAAATTTTGGGTTTCTGGTCGTCTGGGAAAACACCAGATGGGCGGCCCCCTTAATTCCCTAGGCGGTCCCCTTAATGATTAAGGGGGCCGGCATACAATTAAGGGGACCGGCCATCTGGAACTGGGTTTACTGTATTCTTTTGCATCTTGTGAATCCTTTCTCTAGTTTCAGCTACCATTTCCCATTTTGACCCAACTGATTTTAGAATCTCTTTCAACCATTTCAAACATTTACCTAAATCACCCACTTCCATACTATAAATTCCCTCCATTATCACCATTCTTCATCTCATCATTCATCATATCATCATGACTCCTCCAAGCACCTCAAACTCCAAAACCTCCAAGAAACAAAAACTTGTGGTCATCCCCCCAAAACAACTCTTCATTGACTTAACAAATGAAGACAACAAAACACCATCACCTCCACCCAAATGCTCATCCCCAAGTGCACCCAATGCACCATCTAAAACACCTTCCACTCATGGAACCTCTTCATCATCCATACCCTCAACCTCATCAATCAATGACTACATCAACTTACACTTGTCACCACAAGTATCATCACCACCTCCTACACAAGAACCCATGTCTACTCATCTTACCATCTCACTTTCACCAACAACACCACTTGATGCTCATCTCTCATCACCACAAATTTCACCACCATTCTTTGCCAATCCCGTACCTTGGAGGCTACTTGAATCCCATGGGGATACTTGTCTTTGTTGCATCCATAACCGCACGGTCATCTTTGGCCTTAGAGATGAAATTCAATATATGTTTTCATATATTGAACATTTTCTTACCAACCCACCACCACCACCAACTCCACCATCCTCTCCAATAATCCCTCCACCACAATTCTCACCTATTACTCCACCATCTCCATCATGCTCTCCAAATTAAGCATATGCTATGCTTAATAAATAATGCATTTACCCTCCCTTTTGCTTGCAAGCTCTATGAAGTCCATGTACCCTTTGCATGATGATGTATTTCTATTGTTGTTAGCTTATGTAATTGCTAATATCTTGTACTCTTCATTACTTGTACTTGTATTGTTGTGTCTTGACACAACTATTGCTCTAATATGAATGTTTCTTTCTTTCCTTATTACATTATATTTGTGTGCATGTCTATACTTGTGCTTCTAATATTTTTGTTTTGCAAGCATTCCATAGCTCGATCTCTTGGTGCCCCCAAACGAGGGGGAGTACACATCAAGGGGGAGTTTCTACCCGTCAAAATTTTCACGAATGAAAACTTGTCGGCTTAACCTTTTTGATGTTACAAAAAGGGGGAGAAGTACATATAAACTCACTAAAATACTTGTTTAAAAACTAATTTTTGAGTTAATAAGTTTAAGTTTTGTAATCAACAAAAAGGGGGAGATTGTTGATATAAATAATGTTTGTGAATGTTATTAATATTTCTCAATAAACCTATGTTTTGATAATCACAAAACTTAAATCAAATTAAGTCAAGAATAAGACATAAACAAGTATTTGGTGACAAATATTTACCTCTACATCTTATATCACTTAAGGTATGCATAAACTTAGTAACTTATGCATTACATGATCAAAGGAAATTTTATATTAATACATAACATTATATAAAATGATTTTAACATTTTATATATATTTGTAAATCATTTTTGGTAAAGCTTTATTAAACCACAAAAATATGATTTCAAATTTCCAACCAAAAAGGGCAAATTTTATCCAGAGAATCTTTTCAAACGTTTAGGAGGGCGGCCCCCTTAATTTTACTAGGCAGCCCCCTTAATCATTAAGGGGACCGGCACGCTCCCGAACAGTATTTTCTGGCCCTATAAATATTGGATCATTCCACATATTTTTCTCACCTTTTTGCACTATAAACTTTCTGATCCAATCTTCTTCTCTAGATCTAAAATCCTTTGATCATATATTTCATAAGTCTTTGTTTCCAAGTGATCCAAAGCTTCATCCATTCAAGTGCAAGAAGAAGAACACTTCTCTACATCCATCTTATTGTAGTGGTGTTGTGTATAGCTAGTTTCATATAGTACTAGTGATAGCTATTTGTTAAGGTGTTGTGAATATTTGTTGATTGTAGAATCTTGGTGTGTTGTAAACTAGTTTAGTAGTTGTGACATAGTTGTGCATAGAAGAAGGTGTGAAGATTGACAAGGTGTGAAGACGGTGTGAAGTCTTGAAGAAGGTGTGATTAAGGTGTGAAGATCACGTGGTGTGATATTTGGTGTGAGATTGGTTCTAGCTACGATTAGAACTCGACATTTAGCTTAGTGTCGTTAACTTGTGCAAGCCAAGGTGCGTAAGGTTTCTCCACCATAAGGAGTTTGTTGACATAGTGAAGAAAACTCTCGAGTGTGGTACTCGGGGAATGGAGTAGGGCATGGAAGGTGTCCTTATAGCCGAACCACTATAAATTCGCGTGTTGTTGTTTGATCTTTCTAACTCTATCTTTTCTTCATTATATTTCAATACTTTCAATATTAGTTTAGACTTGCTTATATTGGTTGTTGCTTGAATTCACTTAAGATCGAATCGAAAGTTTTTATAACCAACAAAATATTTTGGAAATAAATTTTAAAAGAACATAAAATTATTCAACCCCCCCCCCCTTCTAGTTTTCCACAGGGTTTATCATTGATTTATTTTACACAAGATTCAAGGTTTATTGAAGTGCAACGGGTATGTTCTTATTTATGTTTTAGTTAATATTTACTTGTCGCAATATGTGTTATTTGATTGTCAAACTCTAACAGTGGCATCACGAGCCATGTATAACATGTAATTGATTACTAAAACGTAATAAAAATCGGATCTTTAATTGTTTTAGATACATGTTTTTTTTCTAGGGTTTTCTTTAAATTTTTTTAATAAAATTTTAAAGCCTAACTGTTAGGTCATGATTTTAAAACATAATCACTAAAATAGATCTAGAGAGAGAAAGTAAGTTTAGAGAGATAGTGGAAGGAACACCTAATGAAAATAAGAGACAAATAACCTTACTAGTGAACCAACCAACCTCAAAATGAGGTTATACATAGCTATTTATAGGTAAGGATTAGGGCTTCCCTAAACTTAGGCAACATGTCATACTTAGCCCTTAGACTTTATCCAAACCTATAAACCAAGCATAAAACTTACAAAATACATAAAATAACTAATGTTATAACTAAGTAATGCAACCTATACCAAAACTCAATGACCGACACTTGAAATAATAAAGTCTATTCCCAACAATCTCCCCCTAAGGGTCGGTCATCAAAGGTTGCTTGACGTCGTCATCTTCTATACTTTGACTTTGTAGTCGACGTCCTCAAAAATAGTTAGAATAATCTTTCATCGTTCTTTGTACTTCGTTCTTTGTTGATGTGATGGTGATCATGTTATGAAGTTGTCTGCCGATCGTCCCTTTGGTGTCTGTGGTGGTTGTCCGCCATTCCAACATGCTCATACATCTTTGGACTTTGACTTATGAAAGCACGAAGTTCCTTTTCATACACTTAGATCTTTAGTCTTTATACTTTGCAGATTCTTCTTTTTGGCGTAGAATCTTTCTTTGAACTTTGTGGTGCTAAGATCTTTGGGGGAGCGTTCATTTGCTTCAAGATGTATGTATAAGCATGCTGGAATCTACCATCATGGAGGAGATGTACCTGCAAGTAAACAGTTAGCAATAATCAACCGGTACTTACAGATAAGGAATTAGAGCTTGTCAACAGCATATTGTGAAGACTCCTTCTAATCCTTATCCAAGCCGTTCCCATATCAGATACTCCCGAAGGAGCTTACGAGACCTACTAGGTAGCTCAATGACTGGGTGAGTAGCTGGGGATCACTCCACGACTGTAGATCGCTAAAGAACCACCACGAACACTAAGCGTAACCCTTGTGGGGTTACCGAAGTGACCTGCTGTCAGGGCTGTTTGATGTTGACCCTGGCAGGAATTTCCGTTCAATCATTGAGAAATACATATGTAATTCTCTCATAAACGTTCTCGGCAGATTGCTATGATCTGCGAAGGACTCGATAATTTACAGCTGGTGCCCATTGATGTAGAACACCAGTTGTAGAAATACTAAGTGTTCCTAAGAGATCTTTGATGTATCTCATGGCTCTAGAATCGATAAGTGCTCACTTAGGTTTCCTATACGGAGACTAGGGAGGGGTCTCCTGCTTCAATATCAACTATCTCTAAGAGATAAGTCGATAGATTACACTTGTTCCCCGTGAGAATGAAACAAGCTCTTTTAAGAGAACTTGAGTGGCTAGAAGGTTTAGTGCATTGCGTCACTGGGTCCATGACGACTTAATCTTCAATACCGGTGGTGTCTTTGCAACAACCAGTAGCATATGAATTGAACCCGGTGTCTGCCCTAAGGTTGAACATATGGAGGGCTATTTCTTTTCACCCTTTTCTTTACTTTTCTTTTTAATTCTTCAACCCCTTCTTTCTCCTTTCATTCTTTACTCCTTTTTTCATATCATACCTAAGGACTTCTAGTTCTAACTATTGGTGATGTCCTTGGGTAGATCCCTCCGGCTTAGGCGGATCATAGGACGGTTATTTCCTAACCTTAGTCACCTTATAACTCCATAACTATCCTATAATTGCCATTGAAACCTTTGAAAATCTCTCAAAGTGTTTGTGTTTATCAAACATTTTGTTTAACACTTTGAGAGTTTTATGTTTTCTTTATGAAGGGCTCCCCCTTCACATGTGCTCATATGTATTTAATAAATTTGCACATGCGGGAGGAGCGAGCACTTTTGAATTGATCCACTTTCAGTGAACAAGACCGATTCGAGACACGCTTACATCACTAGTTAGACTAGCTTGAAGTTATTACCCAACCTGGTCAAGTCCACAGAAAGTTTCTCGAAATGGTACATTTCTACTAAGACTAATGCTTTTCGAGACACGCTTACGTGGCTAGTTAAAGAGTTCCATTGTCAGCTTTTAGGTGACAACTAGCTCTAATAACTAACTTGATGTTATTACCCGTCGAGGAAAAGTCTTTTAGAATTTACTAACTTTTATGTTTCATCAATTCCTGGGTGAATCTGAGTCTAGCTCGCATGAGATTTGACATTTCAGCAACTTTTAACTTTCATATTTTAATCACTTTCCTTTTCTCCCCCTCAAAAATAGCATATAAGATGTTGTTTTTGACAAACATTTGATTTTAATATGCTTTTTGAGTCTTATGGGGAGATATCAACAAGAACTTTTGTTTTTCCAAAAAACGATGAGTTTTCAAGTGCTCCCCCTCAACAAGTGAATACTCATTGAGGTGAAATACTTGTCTTTTGAGCAGAATTATGAAAATCAGAAAAGTTTGATTAATTCTACTCAAAAGTAAGAAGCCTTCGCTCCTTATATTAGGATTGAGGCACTGAAGCGTACCTCAGGGTCCTTTCAATACAAGTGCGGGTTGTACACTGTTATGTGTGCACAAACCATAAAACATGATTTTGACAAAGCATTTTGATTTCAAAATACTCCCCCTCAAAACGAGCATGTGTTTTGACATTTTTAAACTTTGGAGCGAATTGGGGAGTAAAGGTTTGAAAAATCTTGAGCAAAATTTTGAAAAGTTTTGAAAAACCTTTTGAAAATTTTTGAATAAATTTTGCTCAAGATTAAGAAGTTTTAGATAAGCTTCGCATGAAAAACTTCTTCTTGTTTTTTTAAGGATAAGTGCGCGTTTGGTTTTAAAGAACGGTTTAGCAAGGCACTTTCCTTTCTCTGAAACCCGAGTTGTACACTGAAATGAGTGCACAAGTCGTTGTTTTTATACAAAATTAGTTTTCTTTTAAACAAAACACTCCCCCTCAAATAATGAACATTATTCGAGAGATAGTCTTCTTGAGCAGAATTTAGAAACGTATTAAAGAAATACTTTTTGAAAAATTCGAGAGATAATTCTGCTCAAGGTTTTAGAAAACATAATCAAGTATTATACAACAAAGAATGATTGAAATTCAAAAACTCTTTTACTGTTGAAAGTTGTTTGAGACCCGGAGTCTCTCTTTTGAGTTTTTAAAATCTGAAAAAGATTTCCATTGAAAGTTGAACCTCATGGGTTCTTTTTGAAGATTAGTTTTGTGATGAATGGAAAACTTCAGGTATTTGGGATGCCCAAATCAGAGTCATTCTTTAATCGTCGCCAAAGCATTCCAGATTATGAAAATTTGAAAATTTTAGGACAACTTTGCTTTGGTCTTCACACTTGCTTTACCGGTGTAAAACAATAGTGTAGAGTTTGGAAAAATTTGTTTCTCACCATTTTGGATTCATTTACCAGTTTAGCCTTTAAACACATTTTGTCCTTTGACCTCAAAATATGTTCCATAAGAAACATTTTGTCGAATGTTGAAATTTTGACTTTCAAAGGGATGACAAGTAGTTGCACACAGAGAAAATGCATCAGGCACAAACAAGTATAAGATGAATAAAAAAATCTCATTCTAAATCAACCTAAGTGCTCAGAATTCTCAAATAAACACACAAGATCACAGATAAATTCATTCTTTCACTCGAGATTTTCCAATTATGATTATGCTTTGGGGTTATGATTTGAGTCTATGCACACATGTTAGCATCAAAATGCAGGAATATTGAACAAACAAATGCCCTAGTAGCAGCAAAGACATCGACATCTAAAACCCTAAATCACATAATTCTAAACCTATGTTGTATCTAATTGAGCAAACACATCAATCGAGCATTCTTTAGTGTTCTCTAAAGCTATATAAACTAGTTAGTTAGACAAAACACATAAAAATGAAAGAAATGCCCCGATCGATATTTACATAAACCCTAGTTTCTGATTTTACCCTTTTGACCGTTGAAAACACTTGAAACATTTAGGGAACGATTAGACAACAATAATGAAGAAATTAGAAACTTACAAATGAAAAGAAATTGAGGAAAAAAAATCGTAAGTCTGATTCGTTGAGGTTTCTAATTATGTGTGAAACTTTTGAGAGCATTTGTTGAAACATTTATTAGAGCCCGTTTTATTTTCCATGCAAGATCCTTTTTTGTAAATCTTTACTCATTAAAGGTTAATTACTTTTCCATTTGAAGTCCAAACAAGGTCAACTTGGAATCATTGCAAAAAGAATTTCCTTTCTCCCCCTCGAATTAGCATATATTTTGTGAAATCTTTTTGTACCTTTTAATTCGAGAGATCATAGAAGTTTTTGAAAATGAGATTTTATTACGAATGATGAAGAAACATTTTATCCTTGAAGAATTATGATAAGGTGTGCAAACTTGATGATATTGTGAAAAGTTTTCTCCCCCTCAAAACATGTTCCATTTTGACAGAGAAAAGCAAAATTTGTTTAAATAGAGGAACATGGTTTTGAAGATTTGAAGTTTGTACACAAAGAAAGAAGATTCTTTTTGTAGAAAAAATATTTACAGAAAGACTTTGATGTTTGACTCTTCTTAGTTTTTAAGAAAAATTTTCAAATCATCTGGAGTCAAACATCACATACCATTTTGGTGAACAAAATCAACAAACCTTGATGGAGGTAAAGCCTTTGCAAACAAGTCCGCCAACTGGTATTTAGTGCCCACAACATTTAATTCAACGGCACCCTTTTCGACATGCTCCTGTGAATGGCACTTTTGGAATCACAGTAGATCGGACTCTTTGAACTAAGGGATGATCTCAAGTCCAATTGTGTGTCGAAAGGTGAAGTTGGTAATAATCTCGCATATTAGCAGGATCCAAATTGCGTGTAGACGACTCAGTAATGTCAAGAATGAGTTGAGCCGGTGCAAACGGATTAAAGAACACTTAAAGAACGCCTCTGGGTCATGCTCTGCGATTTGTGGAACTGATTTAGGTATGGAGTCTTCAGTTGATTGTCGTGAGTTGGAAACGGTTTGTTTTGCCGTTGTTGGAGATGCAATTGGAGGACCGTCTCTCTCAACAGTTGTTGTTGTTTGTTGAGGTGAATCAGGTACTTGATTGTGATCAAGATGTGCAGCGGAAATTGGTTAGACCTCAGAAAGACGGTTTTCAATCGTATCATCAAACAATGGAGCAAACAAGGTTTCCACTTCCTTGCGGGTGAGAGACAATTGTTCAGCAGAAGAGTCTAGAAAGTTAGACGGTTGATTGCTGGTCCTAAGCTGTTGTGCTCAGAAACCATAACATTAAGCTCGGGTCCGAAACTGATTTGTTCCGAAGCCATATCATTAAGCTCGGGTCCGAAACTGAGTTGTTCCGAAGCCATACCTGTTATATCTGCAAAGAAACAAAGAATAGACAAGAAAAACAGAGAACACGGATCCCCAAGAGAAACTGGGTTCCAGATGTTAGAAGCATAAAGATGTAGTGTCAATTATCTTCTTGACACTCGAACACACAATTCCGACGGTTTTCCTTCTTGTCTCAGGGGTAGATATAGTGGAGTTCACATTAGTTTTGGTGCAAATGTCTAAAATCTTTCCTGTAGGAATCCATCTAAGACCAATCGATTTGAAAATTCTACCTGTAGGTACCCACCTAATGTTAGATCTAGGAGATGTTTTCCTTTTAGATGCAGTGGAATGAAATGTGGGAGCATCACTTCGTTGAGAAAACCTACGTCCTATATTGATCCACTTCTTAGGTTTTTGGCTTATGACTTTTGGTTCAACAGGTTTGTTTGTCTTAGTTGATTGAGCCTTTTCAAGTGAATTTCCCTTTTGAAGATATTTTAAAGCACCAACAACATGATTATTTACGCAACTACTCTTAGAAGCTAGCCAATTCCTATTAGTTTGTTGTTTACTCTTAGGTTTTGGAGTGCTACTACAAGCAGTGTTTTGTACTACAGTGGAAGGCATCACATGAGGTTTTGAACCTAGAATTCCATCCTTTTGAAGTAGCGCCTTTTTCCTAGCCTTTTCTAGATCATAGTTCTTGTACATGTCATATTTTCCATAAGAATCTTTACTTTTAATGCTCGTATTAGACACTGTTTTCGAACTAATCCTAGATGAGCCAGGTATAATCACGTGTTGAGATTTAGATACAGATGCATTTTCCTTAGGCCAAGAATGTGGAGTGACTGGTTTTGTCAAATTGTTTTTCTCAACAACTTGGGAGGCAAACCGAGGTTTTGAAAATTTAGGTCGTTCAGATTTAAATGCAGTCGGTTGTCTAACCACTGATTGTTTTCTGATTTTTTGAGAAGGCGGTTTCCCCAAGATTGATGGTTTTGCAAACTTAGTATCCACACTCTGGCCAGTCAGTCTTCTTAATTTGTTTTGTAATGCAGCATGTGCAAACACCTTTTCTTGAATTTGACCTTTTAAAAGCTCATTTTCTTTAACTAATGTATCCACACGTTTTCTTTGTTCATTCAAAAATTGACCATTGTTGCCCGAATTAATAGATTCGTTTTGCATTTGAAGTTCAAGTGAGATGCAATGTGCCTCTAGTTTTGAGAAATCTTTATGACACTGGGCAATGGTCTTTTTGAGAAGAAGGTTTTCAGACTCAAGAGTTTGGTATGATGTTTCAGTAATTGGATTATCAGGTAAGGACTCAGATTCAGAATGTATTACTAGACATTGAACAACATCCTGGTCAACCTTTCCTTCATTACTGAAGTTAGGTTGCTCATATTGTTGTTTCTCATATGCAGGCATAATATGATCAACAGTAGATTGTACCTCAACCATTTGCTCTTTGTCAAAGTTCGGTTCTTTGTCATAGATGGGTATGAAATCTTCCTCATCCATCTGTCCTTTGTCAAGGTTGGGCTCTGAGTCATAGAAGGGTATGATCTCTGCACAATCTGCATCTTTATCATTCCCCAGTCTGCTGTTGTCATCCTGCACTTCTGATTCTGTCCCTTTGCATTCCATGGCAACCAAATTATCTTCCAATGTATCAACTTTATGAACTTGCTCTTCTTGAATCTGCAACTTCTGTTCTTTGATGGTACTCAGATGAAGTGATCTTTCATTAAGCATAAATTCTAAGCGGTTTAGGCGTGAAACAAGTTGATCTCTAAAATCTTCAACCTCCATACTTGTGATGTTCTCTCTCCATACATTGCTTTCATATTTATAGTGTATGAGAGCTTTAAAATGCAATGCCATGAACACTTTGAACTGAGCCTTGAGCGCTCTAAATCCTTCCATGCAATCGCTTCCCTGTTCAATTTGTTTTTCAATTTGAACAATGTTTTCTCGGAGTTTCCTTTGGAAGGTTAGACGATCCATTCCAGTTCCGAAGAATGCATTAAAGGTACCCCCCCCCCCCCCGTAGGAAACCATGCATCTGAGAGAATCTTGCATTGAGTCTTAACTGATTCAAAATGAGCTAAGTAATTTTCTGTAGAATTGATGGATCTTTCCTCAGCTTCAGTCATCTTTCTCTCCAATGGGTCTTTAGAGTCATCAGAAGCATTTGTGTCGTATACAGGTTCAGTATCATCCATGACACCCGAATTATCTTCCAATATTTTAACCTCATTGCCTACATTAACTACATTTGCAGTATTCTCACCATTCCCAACCAGCCTTTGAGTAATACTTCCTTGTATCACAACTCTTTCACCTTGCTTGACAGCTCGATTTCGGGAATTTCGGGAATTTGATAAAGCCTGACTCGTAAATTGTATGAAGTCTGAGATGATTCTGCTGTGACTTAGTTCATGCATTTGAGACCTTGATTGATACATTTTTTCATTGTTTAATCTCATAATTGGATCTTCAGAATCATCATAATCATGCTCTGGGCTTGTATTATTCATGTGAGATTCCTGCATGTTTGCCATTAATATCACATCTGCTGTATCGATTTCCAAATCTGCTGTATTGGATTCCAAATCTGCTGTATTGGATTCCAAATCTGCATATTCATCATCAGATGGAATATCTCCCATGACACTTTGCAAAACAGCATTGAGATTACCCCCTTCAACATCTATTTGACTAAGTGTGGCATCGTATTCAACATTAGCATCAAAGAGTGGAGTTGAATCATAATCTTGATCTTCCACATCTACAATATTTTCCGTATATGCCAAAAATGCCATGCTTGGTCCGATAAGATCTTCTTCATCATCAGTATCTTTCATTGTGTAAAAGCATTCATAAGTTGAAGTCTTCATGCATTTGCCTTTATCAGTAGAAGCTTGTCCAAGCTTCACTAAATTTTGTAGAAGAGATTGCATGTGATCATTTAGTGTTGCAGGATGGTACTGAGGAATGAAGAAAGGCTCAGGTACATTCGGAGGATTGAAGAAGAGACCATTTGGAGTGTAGATTACTGAACCATGGTCAACATCCGGAGATGGTGGAGCAGGGAGAATGGTCTTCAGTGGATTCATGCTTAAGCAAGATTCAAGAATTTGCTTCATTCTGAAGCGATGAAGTTCTTCTGTATGATGCATAGCTTCAAGATATCTCCACATTTCATAAGCACTAGCTTGAAAGTCCATATACATGTAAATTGAGTTGGGAAGTGCCACTGTTATGAACCATACAGCCTGTTGGTCAGCATCGTACTGAGCAAGTTCAGTTGCATTCAAATCTTCATCAGTTTGTATTCTGATAATCCCAGTTGAGTCAGCAAGAAATATCATTTTGTATGGACCATCTTGAATGGATTTAAGCATGAGATCTGCAGCAGGACGATCTGTGAGCCATTGTAAAAATCTCCGTTTCCAAACAGTATACGTTCCTGGTAGCAACATCGGAGGCCTTGATTCATTGCCAAAGAGCAGAACATGGCGAATGAGGGAGCCGTGACTATGTTGTTCATGATACTGTTGCTGATGAGAATATTGGTGAGGAAGGTAATTGGAAGAAGGTCCTGTTGCTGATGAGAATATTGGTGAGGAAGGTAGTTGGAAGAATGTCCTGTTGCTGATGACTGTTGCTGATGAGAATATTGGTGAGGAAGGTAGTTGGAAGAAGTCCTTGAGACGTTGTAGATGACATTGCTCTCCCCCTTGATTGTTGCGATGTAATCGAAAAAATCAAGCTAAATGTCACACGCAAGGTCGAAATAGTGAATTCAGATTTTCCCTCCAAAAATTATTTGAAAAAAATTTTCTTTCCCAAAATTTGAAAATCACTATGAAATGCAATTATAAGGTTGCAAGAAAAATTTGAGTTTCAAAAATTTTGCCGTCAAATTTTACCGAAATTTTTTGAATTTTGGCCTAAAAATTTGAATTTTGGGCCAAAATTTTCAACGTTATACCAAAATTGAAATTTCGCGTAAAAATTGAACGTTTAGTCTCTGGTAAAAAATGAATTTTTTTTTCTTTTTTTTTTTTTTTTTTTGAAATCAAGAAGAGAAAGATAAGAAGGAGAAAACTTTGTAAAGATGAGATGATGTGATTATGTTAGATTTGGATCTTTTAAGGATAAGTAAAGGTTTAAATTTTAATTTGATTTGAAAACTTGAAAAAAAAAAAAAGTTTGTGTTCTAACTCGGTATGACGTTATGTATGTATCTAACTCGATAAGTCCAGATTATGGTTCAAACTCGATAAGTTGTTAGGTTACTAACTCGATATGTTCTGAAGGTTTCTAACTTGATATGTATCCTAACTCGATAGGTGGTCTTGATTTGGGCAGAGTATCCCCTTAGTTTGAGTCACAATTGTCCTAACTCGATAAATGATTAGGTAAACAAGGCTAACTTGCCAAAATCCAAAATCCAAACTCGATAGAAAACACTTAACTCGATAGATCTTATAACACCTAACTCGATAGAACTTGAAATAAACCCCTAACTCGATAGAATATTACACCTAACTCGATAAGTTAAAAAAAATTAACCCCTAACTCGATAGGTGTGACACCTAACTCGATAGATCTTAAGCACCTAACTCGATAGAACCAAAGTGAACCCCTAACTCGAAAATAACTCGATGAACAGTACCACTTTTCTCAAATGCACAACAAACACCAAGTTTTTACTACCAAATCAAACCTAAATCAACCTATATTATCCCTTGGCGAATGATACCACTTGTTAGGTCATGATTTTAAAACATAATCACTAAGATAGATCTAGAGAGAGAAAGTAAGTTTAGAGAGATAGTGGAAGGAACACCTAATGAAAATAAGAGACAAATAACCTTACTAGTGAACCAACCAACCTCAAAATGAGGTTATACATAGCTATTTATAGGTAAGGATTAGGGCTTCTCTAAACTTAGACAACATGTCATACTTAGCCCTTAGACTTTATCCAAACCTATAAACCAAACATAAAACTTACAAAATACATAAAATAACTAATGTTATAACTAAGTAATGCAACCTATACCAAAACTCAATGACCGACACTTGAAATAATAAAGTCTATTCCCAACACTAACCCTAATTTGGGGGGGGGGGGGGGTCGATTTCCACTTAAAACCCTAATTAGGGTTTGTGGTTTTCTTGATTAAATTGTAATCTGATACGTGAGAATCGCACCAGGCTTTACCTCTCAAGGGATCTTGAGAAGCTTACAACCCCCACCAGGCAGTGTACCTGATCGTTGTAGTATAGTATAGTGACAAGTACCGGGGGATTGATCGTTCAGCCAGGAATAGTGTCGCTAGGATTAGAAAACCTAAATACTAGTTCTAAAGATGAGGGATGATTATTTTTGTGTTTTTATATTTTTTAGAAAGCAAGTAAAAATCTCGGGTTTGAAAGATTTAGGCGGAATTAGTTGCTAGTCAACTAACCCAATACTAAAGATGCAATCAAAATAAAATACTAGAAATGAAAATAAACTAAATTATACTAAAGTTGTGAGCAATAAGTGGAGAAAATGTGTTTACTTAGATTTCACTACTCCCTAGACATCTTTTATACGTTAATTACTTGTTATAGTTGCGTGGATGACGGATTGTATTCCTTAATACCATTCATGGGGTGGCGCACTTAACTCCCCAATCCTATGAGCTCTTATCTCCTCCTATGCCATGCCCAGCACAACCATAGGGATTATAAACAGTGGCTCATGCATTAAATACAACCAATAAAAATCTAGTGCATGATGCGTGGGAATCGCAACAGGCTTTACCTCTCGAGGGATCTCGAGAAGCTTACAACTCCCATCAGGCAGTGTACCTGATCGTTGTAGTATAGTATAGTGACAAGTACCGGGGGATTGATCGTTCAGCTTAGGAATAGTGTCGCTAGGATTAGAAAGCCTAAATACTAGTTCTAAAGGTGAGGGATGATTATTTTTGTGTTTTTATATTTTATAGAAAGCAATTAAAAATCTCGGGTTTGAAGGATTTGGGCGGAATTAGTTGTTAATCAACTAACCCAATACTAAGATGCAATCAAAATAGGGTACCAAACTTTGCGTTTTTGTGCACCTAAGCTACCAAACTTTTTTTTTTGTTCAAATCGGTTACTGAACTATACGGGTTTGACATTTAGGTTACTCAAAATCATAAATGTGTTCATCGAGATTACCCCGATGACCGGTAACCGGAATATTGAATTATTACTTTGTCCACGTCAGCTTTATGTTCAAATAAGTTACTCAACTTTGCGATTTTGTTCGTCTAAGTTACTGAAGTTTTTTTTTTTTTTTTTTTTTTTTTTTTTTTTTTTTTTTTTTAATTGGGGTTACTAATATATATTTGACAACTGCAAAAATCATCCCTGTGGTTTATAAAAATTTGCAAGAATCATCCCTGAACACTAACGTTGTTAGTTTTACCCGTTAGGTGTTAAATAATATTTGTCCGTTAGTCCCTCCGTTAATATTTTTTGCACTGTTAATCCTCATTTTTTAAAATGAATTATACGTTGTCTGTTTTTACATTTCGTCCGGTTTTTACGTTTTCGTCCGTTTTTTTACGTTTTTGTCTATTTTTATCCATTTTTACTGTTTTGTTCGTTTTTTGTTACGTTTTCGTCCGTTTTTTCACATTCTTGTCAGTTTTTACGTTCACGTCCGTTTTTTAACGTTCTCGTCCATTTTTTAACGTTCTTGTCCGTTTTTTAACATTCTTATCAAATGTTTTTATACACGTTATTATATACCTTTTTTATACGTTTTTATATAAGTTTTTTTATACGTTTTTATGATGTGGCGTTGAGGTGTTTGGTGAGTGAGGGTATTTTTTATGTGACTTATAAGGGTAGCCTAAATTAACAAAGTTCAATAACTTATTTGTATAAAACTTTAGTAACTTAGGTGAACAAATTCGCAAAGTTTAGTAACTTAGGTGAAAAAATTCGCAAAGTTCAGCAACTTATTTGTATAATTAAAAAATAAAAGTCAGCTGCCAGCGTGGCTTGCCAACCGGTTATAACAAGTGCAAAATAGTTGGGTCACTATTTTGCCCGGTAACGATAGTTCAGTAACCCATTTGAACAAAAAAAAGTTGGGTAACTTAGGTGCACAAAAACGCAAAGTTGGGTAACCTATTTGATATAAAACCCATCAAAATAAAATACTAGAAATGAAAATAAACTAAATTATACTAAGGTTGTGAGCAATAAGTGGAGAAAATGTGTTTACTTAGATTTCACTACTCCCTAGACATCTTTTACACGTTAATTACTTGTTATAAATGCATGGATGACGGATCGTATTCCTTAATACCATTCATGGGGTGGCACACATAACTCCCCAATTCTATGAGCTCTTATCTCCTCCTACACCATGCCCACCACAACTATAGGGATTGTAAACAGTGGCTCATGCATTAAATACAACCAATAAAGACCTAGTGCGCGTCGGTTCATGTTTCTTAAGACGTTCAAGCATGTTACCAATTGGAGATCTGCCAGTTTTCTTAAGCCTAACATATAAATCATTAATCCAAGACAAGTATAAACAAGTAATCAACACATAATTAACATCTAGGTTTCATTAGATCTAAGCAAACACAAGATAGTTCTAGCCTAGCATGATGGAATTAAGACAAGAACAAGATATAGACAACCAACACATAGACATATTGATTGAATTGAAAGAACACTTATCTCAATTACACATGTAAGGTATCAAGGGCTTGGAACCCTTGAAAAACCTGTAAAATTCGCACCAAGTTCGTACTTAGGGTTTCTCCAAAACTTCTCTCTTTTTTAATGTGAAAATTAGAAAACTATATATAGGAAATAGGGTCTGACGGCGTCAAGACAAATTTTGTGACGCCGTCACCTCGCCAAGTATCGCTTTCACCTACCGTTATCTTGGACTCCTTGCAATCTATCATGGCACTAGCGATTGCTAAAAATCCTCTTCCTACCAACAATGGGCATGTAGTGTCACTAACCATGTCTAGGACGTGAAAATCCGCTAATATAGTTAACTTTCCTACGTGAACAACTACATCCTTAATCATTCCAACCGGGTGGGCAATACTCCCATCCGCTAGCCCTATCAATACCTCCGTTTCCTCTAACTTTCCTAGCTTAAGAGCGGTGAATAAGGATAAGGGAATCAAGTTGAGGCTTGACCCTAAATCGGCTAGTGTGTCGAAAGCTTCGGATCTTCCTATCTTACAAGGCAAAACAAATATACCCGGATCATCAAGCTTTTTAGGCAACTTGTTTTGAACGAAGGCGGTCCCATTGTTACCTAGCTTACACTTCTCATATTTTTCTAGGAGGGCACTATAGTAAGGAGCACGTGCTAAGACATCAATGACGGGGCGTTCAAGGTGAAGTTCTTTGAATTCATCGTCAAGGTCTTGCGTAAGAGGTGTTTCAACTATGCTTTTGACTGGCTCTATATTGGGTGTTTTATTTGATTGGTCCTTTTGAGGAACTTGGTTTGATTTGAAACACGTGCTCGTGGATTTAACCGAGTAATATTGTGGGCACGAAGTGGGTGACGAAACTGAAGATATGGAATTAACGTTTAGTTTCAGATTTTTGATCGTGTCGCTTAGAAGTGCTCCCATTTCTCGGTCATTGAGAACCTTCAACAATGCGTCAATTCTAGTGGTCATCTCGCTTTGCTTTTGTTTGAAATCGGCTTCAAACTTAGATATGCGAGCTTCTTGAGATGCCATGAACTTAGACATCAATCCTTCAAGATTGTTGGTACTACCAAAGTTATTAGAAGGATTGTTGTTGAAAGTACGGTTGGAGGGTGGACCGCTTGGTTGGTAACGATTAGGCGGATTGGATGAATTGGGTTGATTTTGTTTGCACCTAAGGTTTGGGTGATTTTTCCATGAGGGGTTGTATGAATCACCGTAAGTATTTGGCTCGGGCTTGAAAGTGTACCACTTATCTCCCGCTTCGTTGGTACGCGTGGATGCGTAATCCGCAAAAGCTATTCCGGGGAGTTCCACACAATCGCGAGTGTCATGGGGACCACTACATAATTCGCATGAAGAAGTGATTTTGTTCACTTGGCTTGAAGGCTTAGGAGCTTCGTAAGATTTCATGAGAAACTTGACTTGGTCCTCAAGTTCCATGATCCTACGGTCGGGAGTGCTAGAATTGTTCGAAGGCAAAGATATTGCCTTGACCGTTTTATTCAAGTCACGGGGATCATTCCAACTTTCGTTGTCATAGAGAGCAAGATCTTCTATGAGTTCCCATGATTGTTCCGCACTAAGATCACGTAGCTTACCACCGGCCGATTGGTCAATGGCTCGCCTCGTGGAGATGTCGATATGGTCATAAAAGATTTGGACTTGGAGCCAAAGATCTATGCCATGATGAGGGACTTTTTGGAGTAAGTCCTTGAAACGAGTCCATGCTTCATAAAGAGATTCATTTTGACGTTGTTGGAACATCAAGATGTCATTTCTAAGCTTAGTAGTTCTCCCCGGTGGGAAAAATTGAGCAAGAAAACGAGTGGTGAGATCATCCCATGTGGTGATGGATCCCGCGGGTAAACGCTCAAGCCATTGACTAGCTTGATCCCGTAGAGAGAATTGGAATAGGCGTAATCGGGTTGTCTCTCTAGTTTCAACATCTAGGTCTATGGAATCTACGATTTTGAGGAAGTCCTTAAGATGTTGGTTTGGATCTTCGGAACGAAGTCCATGGAATGCACATCCGCTTTTCACCAACCGGATGGTGTCGGATCGCAAGGGGGTCACATTGGCTCCGGTGAGCTCAATGGTGTTTCGGTAGCCTTGGTGGCTAGGTCGGGAATACTCTCCTAAGGTTCGGGGCCTAAGGGGTTCTAATGGTGGGTTTTGTTGTGGTGGGATGACGGGCTCAAAGATGTTCCCGTTGTCCATGATGTCGGATGGTTACGAACAAAGGCACAAAGAAATAAGATAGACTAAAGAGAACCTAAAAAATAAAAATAAAATCTTACTAGAAAGGAATCTAGTAAGTAGACCTAATAAAAAGAAATTCTAACCTAGACAATAACTATTCCCCAGGCAGCGGCGCCAAAAACTTGATGCGTGGGAATCGCAACAGGCTTTACCTCTCGAGGGATCTCGAGAAGCTTACAACCCCCACCAGGCAGTGTACCTGATCGTTATAGTATAGTATAGTGACAAGTACCGGGTGATTGATCGTTCAGCTTAGGAATAGTGTCGCTAGGATTAGAAAGCCTAAATACTAGTTATAAAGGTGAGGGATGATTATTTTTGTGTTTTTATATTTTGTAGAAAGCAATTAAAAATCTCGGGTTTGAAGGATTTTGGGCGGAATTTGTTGTTAATCAACTAACCCAATACTAAGATGCAATCAAAATAAAATACTAGAAATGAAAACAAACTAAATTATACTAAGGTTGTGAGCAATAAGTGGAGAAAATGTGTTTACTTAGATTTCACTACTCCCTAGACATCTTTTACACGTTAATTACTTGTTATAAATGCATGGATGACGGATCGTATTCCTTAATACCATTCAAGGGGTGGCACACATAACTCCCCAATTCTATGAGCTCTTATCTCCTCCTACACCATGCCCAACACAACTATAGGGATTGTAAACAGTGGCTCATGCATTAAATACAACCAATAAAGACCTAGTGCGCGTCGGTTAATGTTTCTTAAGACGTTCAAGCATGTTACCAATTGGAGATCTGCCAGTTTTCTTAAGCCTAACATATAAATCATTCATCCAAGACAAGTATAAACAAGTAATCAACACATAATTAACATCTAGGTTTCATTAGATCTAAGCAAACACAAGATAGATCTAGCCTAGCATGATGGAATTAAGATAAGAACAAGATATAGACAAGCAACACATAAACATATTGATTGAATTGAAAGAACACTTATCTCAATTACACATGTAAGGTATCAAGGGCTTGGAACCCTTGAAAAACCTGTAAAATTCGCACCAAGTTCGTACTTAGGGTTTCTCCAAAACTTCTCTCTTTAAATGTGAAAAATTAGAAAACTATATATAGGAAAAGGGGTCTGAAGGCGTCAAGACCAAGCTTGTGACGCCGTCACCTCACCGCCAAAACTATTCTCGGACTGCCTTGATCTACATTTGACGCCGTCAAGACTTAATCATTTCCAGGCCATCATGACTTTTACTCTTGATGCCCTACCTTCGTGACACCGTCAAATCTCTTCTGGATCGTCATGGAATTTTGCTCTTGACGCCGTCAGGAAGTTACTCTTGACGCCGTCACCTACTGTTCCCAGCATGGAAAATTAAGACTTAGGCGTTTTCTTCACTTTTATGCTCCAAAAACGTCTGAATTGCTTCCTTTTCCAGATTTCTCTCCCAAAGTACCTAAAATCACAAAAGGAACGATTTAGGGCAATATTTGATCAAATAAATTCGAATTCGGGCTTAAATGACCCCCTAAAAACGGATCATTTTTCGCCTCATCAGTGCACATCAGTTCATGTTTCCTAAGACGTTCAAGCATGTTACCATTTGGAGATCTGCCAGTTTTCTTAAGCCTAACATCGAATTCATTCATCCAATACAGCTATAAACAAGTAATCAACACATAATTAACATCTAGGTTTCATTAGATCCAAGCAAACACAAGATAGATCTAGCCTAGCATGATGGAATTAAGACAAGAACAAGATATAGACAACCAACACATAGAAATATTGATTGAAGTAAAAGAATACTTATCTCAATTACACATGAAAGGTATCAAGGGCTTAGAACCCTTGAAAAACCTGTAAAATTCGCACCAAGTTCGTACTTAGGGTTTCTCCAAAACTTCTCTCTTTTTTAATGTGAAAATTAGAAAACTATATATAGGAAATAGGGTCTGACGGCGTCAAGACAAATTTTGTGACGCCGTCACCTCGCCGCCAAAATACTTCTCGGACTGCCTTGATCTACTTTTGACGCCGTCATGTGTTATGCATTTCCAGGCCGTCATGAATTTTACTCTTGACGCCCTACTTCGTGACGTCGTCAAATCTGTACTGGATCGTAATGAAAATTACTCTTGACGCCGTCAAGATTTTCTTCTTGACGCCGTCACCTACTGTTCTGAGCAAGGAAAATTAAGACTTTGGCGTTTTCTTCACTTTTATGCTCCAAAAACGTCCGAATTGCTTCATTTTCCAGATTTCACTCCCAAAGTACCTAAAATCACAAAAGGAACGTTTTAGGGCAATATTTGATCAAATAAATTCAATTCCGGGCTTAAATGACCCCCTAAAAGTGGTTCATTTTTCGCCTCATCATATTCCCTTACACTTGAGATTTGCTTGTCCTCAAGCAAATGCGCTTTTATTCTACTCAAAATACAAGTTAGGGGTCATTTAATACTAATATAAAAGTAATCACAACAAATAATCGTTCCACTAAAGACCAAAGACAAGCGCGGAGGTCATATACTAGCACCTCACAAATAGTGTTTAGATACTCATATCTCTCGGGTGTAATAAAGTATAAATTACAATATGGAAACGGAAGATATCTCTCACTACCTGTCATAGCAAAATAGATAACCATAGGCTTGGGAAATGATCAAACCTCCACCATATGGCGTAAGCACCTAGGATAAACTATCAAAGAGGTCTTTTAAAGGGTTGTAACGTTATGTGTAGGGATATGAAATACATGGTTTTGTTGGATAAAAGAAGTTTTACTGGTGGCGAGTTAACAATCTTGGTTAATTACATGTACAATGTGGCGTTGCTAAGCCAAGACTAGACTCGACTTAAGCTAATAAATGAAAAATAACAAAAACATAAAATGAACATAAAATAAAAAGGGATGGTAGTCCGTATGTTTTTTCTCTTTTTCTTTTTTCATTATTTTTATTTTCTTTTTCTTGATTTTTTAAGGTTTTTTTTTTTTTTTTTTTTTTTTTTTTTTTTTTTTTTTTTGCATACACTCTTACCCTACCATCCAAAATAATACATCATAGGGAATAAACATTCCCCTTACACTTGAATTTTTACATACTTTACAATAAACTAATCTAATGACTCGAATTAAGAAAATCAAAACACTTGGAGCACTTTTAAGATTAACGCACATATGGGGGTAATATGATGTTCTTCCCCATTACTCCATAAAATAAGTACTTTACCCATGAGTCCCAATCGTCCCAAAACAATATATACAAGGATATGACTCGACTTAGCAACCATGTAATCAATTAGATAGTTAACTTAGGGTTTAACAAATAACAATAATGCACTAAAAATGAGCGCATACACGGAAGGCTAAGGCGATTTGGTTGTACATTTAAGTGGGGTGTAACAAATTCTTCCTTTAAGTAAGATGCTTAAAGTTAGAAACGAAAAGATAGGCTCGGAGGGGTGTACTAGGGGTTTCGAGTACTAAAAATGAGTACAATGCTAAGGGTGTGGGAAAAATTAGTTGACTTAACTAGCCAAGTAATATGACTTAAATGGTCAAGTAATTATGATACGGGTTTAACACAAGGGTGATCCTAATGCCTCTTATCATGTAGTAAATCCTACCACACGAATGTAGTCTCACTAGCTGTCTCGGGATGCATCACTAACGCAAGTTCTAGATCTAAATGCTACCGGTACACTCATAAGCACTAGTAATAAATGCTTTTCCTATCAAATCTAAAGGCGAACCTCACATATTTGGGTGGAAAATTTTTCTGAAAGTACGGTTATGTGCTAGTCATACAATCTCCTATCCATGAGACGCTTGCTATGGCTAAAGTTTCACTCCTAAATGTTGTAAAAAATTTTAAATTTGGCACTAAAATTGCACTAACAAGTATTTCTCATAGTTTTATTACACATCTACTATCAAACAAAACAAACTCAAGCGAAGGTGCATATGTAAGGTATCATATTTTTACCCTCCCCTTACACTTAAGATGAACATTGTCCCCAATGTTCAAGTAAAGAATGTAAAAGTGAAAAAGTAAAAAGAATGAAATCAAATACTCCCCTGATTCGCTCGGTATGGATAATAAGGTGGCCAGGTTAGATCTTCCTCCAAGAAAATGAACAATCAAAGCTTCCCTTCCAGAATATAAATCATCTTCTTGTCAACATAACCTGTAAATCCTGAGAAAATAGACAAAAACAACCTCGCGTAAAATTGGCGGCATCCTATATAAGTTACTAAATCCTAGAAAACAAGATAAGATATAATGCTTGTGGAATGAAGTTTGCAGATTTCCTGGAGATTGTAAAACTTAATACTTCACAAAAACCATAAGACTCCGTTAGAAAAACAAAACTAGTAAAATTTCCAGATTTTTACACGTGACGCCGTCAAGAAGAAATTCTTGACGCCGTCAGAAGTGACCTGCAGAAATTCTTATGTTAAGTTTCCGGAAAATTTCTGGAAAAACTTGGTCCTAATTCCTGGAAAATCCTGCAAAACTTCATTATGACTCAATACAAGCATTTGACTCTTAACAAATACGAATATATATGTTCATTTAATATTATGGAGAATCATGATCGGTTTGTTTCTTAAAAACATATTTGGGGTTTCCCCTTACACTTATCTTTTGCAAAAATACTTTTAGGTGGAGTTAAGACTAGGCCAAAACAACAAAATAAAGTATTTCCACTATTTAGTTTAGAAACATGATCTACCAACAATAAAAATAAAGCATGCATACGGAAGCAAATAACAAACAAACAAAAGTAAAATCACACAAAGCATGGGTTGCCTCCCAAGAAGCGCTTTTCTTTATTTACGAGTCTTGTAGCTAGACTCAAGGTCATGGGTTACTACGTGATACGGGGGAGTTCCTAATTGAGAACATCTTTGGGATCAAACTTAGGTTTCAACTTCCTATCGGTTTCCTTAGTATGGTATGACCTTTCAAACTTTTCACCATCCGGATCATACAAAGTCATCCTCATATGCCATGATCCGTCACCTTCTTTAGGTGGCTTGTCCCACCTCCATTTACACTTATCTCCTTCTCTTTTCCACTTATTCATCTCTATGTTAATAGGCATTACGCTTAAGAACTCAATCATCTTCCTAAAGACTAAGGGGTCCTCAAAGGGGTCTAGCTCTTCATCTCTAGCTATGAGTTGTTCTACCGAATGTGTCTTTTCAACGAAATCTTTCTCTAGATAAAATGGGCATTGAGGTCCTATGAAATTCCTTTTTATCCAAGGTCCATATCTAGATGGTCTCCTATTCATCTCTACCCAATGCGGTGTCGGTTCATCATCACAATCATAACTATGCTTCTTTACATCGTACACCGACCAAGTATCGCCTTCACCTACCGCTATCTTAGACTCCTTACAATCTATCATGGTGCTAGCGGTTGCTAAAAATTCTCTTCCTACCAATAATGGGCATGTAGTGTCACTAACCATGTCTAGGACGTGAAAATCTACTAATATAGTTAACTTTCCTACGTGAACAACTACATCCTTAATCATTCCAACCGGGTGGGCAATACTCCCATCCGCTAGCCCTATCAATACCTCCGTTTCCTCTAACTTTCCTAGCTTAAGAGCAGTGAATAAGGATAAGGGAATCAAGTTGAGGCTTGACCCGAAATCGGCTAGTGTGTCGAAAGCTTCGGATCTTCCTATCTTACAAGGCAAAACAAATATACCCGGATCATCAAGCTTTTTAGGCAACTTGTTTTGAATGAAGACGGTCCCATTTTTACCTAGCTTAAACTTCTCATATTTTTCTAGGAGGGCACAATAGTAAGGAGCACGCGCTAAGACATCAATGACGGGGCGTTCAAGGTGAAGTTCTTTGAATTCATCGTCAAGGTCTTGCGTAGGAGGTGTTTCAACTATACTTTTGACCGGTTCTATATTGGGTGTTTTATTTGATTGGTCCTTTTGAAGAATTTGGTTTTGTTTGAAACACGTGCTCGTTGATTTAACCGAGTAGTATTGTGGACACGAAGTGGGTGACGAAACTGAAGATATGGAATTAATGTTTAGTTTCGGATTCTTGATTGTGTCGCTTGGGAGTGCTCCCATTTCTCGGTCATTGAGAACTTTCAACAATGCGTCAATTCTAGTGGTCATCTCGCTTTGCTTTTGTTTGAAATCGGCTTCAAACTTAGATATGCGAGCTTCTTGAGATGCCATGAACTTAGACATCAACCCTTCAAGATGATTGGTACTACCATAATTGTTAGAAGGATTGTTGTTGAAAGTACGGTTGGATGGTGGACCGTTTGGTTGGTAACGATTAGGCGGATTGGAAGAATTGGGTTGATTTTGTTTCCACCTAAGGTTTGGATGATTTTTCCAAGAGGGGTTGTATGAATCACCGTAAGTGTTTGGCTCGGGCTTGAAAGTGTACCACTTATCTCCCGCTTCGTCGGTACGCGTGGATGCGTAGTCCGCAAAAGCTGTTCCGGGGAGTTCCACACAATCACGAGTGTCATGGGGACCACTACATAATTCGCATGAAGAAGTGATTTTGTTCACTTGGCTTGAAGGTTTAGGAGCTTCATAAGATTTCATGAGAAACTTGACTTGGTCCTCAAGTTCCATGATCCTACGGTCAGGAGTGCTAGAATTGTTTGAAGGCAAAGATATTGCCTTGACCGTTTTATTCAAATCACGGGGATCATTCCAACTTTTGTTGTCATAGAGAGCAAGATCTTCTATGAGTTCCCATGATTGTTCCGCACTTAGATCACGTAGCTTACCACCGGCCGATTGGTCAATGGCTCGCCTCGTGGAGATATCGATATGGTCTTAAAAAATTTGGACTTGGAGCCAAAGATCTATGCCATGATGAGGGACTTTTTGGAGTAAGTCCTTGAAACGAGTCCATGCTTCATAAAGAGATTCATTTTGACGTTGTTGGAACATCAAGATGTCATTTCTAAGCTTAGTAGTTCTCCCCGGTGGGAAAAATTGAGCAAGGAAACGAGTGGTGAGATCATCCCATGTGGTGATGGATCCCGCGGATAAACGCTCAAGCCATTGACTAGCTTGATCCCGTAGAGAGAATTGAAATAGGCGTAATCAGGTTGTCTCTCTAGTTTCAATATCTAGGTCTATGGAATCTACGATTTTGAGGAAGTCCTTAAGATGTTGGTTTGGATCTTCGGAACGAAGTCCATGGAATGCACATCCGCTTTGCACCAACCGGATGGTGTCGGATCGCAAGGGAGTCACATTGGCTCCGGTGAGCTCAATGGTGTTTCGGTAGCCTTGGTGGCTAGGTCGGGAATACTCTCCTAAGGTTCGGGGCCTAAGGGGTTCTAATGGTGGGTTTTGTTGAGGTGGGATGACGGGTTCAAAGATGTTCCCGTTGTCCATGATGTCGGGTGGTGAAGAGTTACGAACAAAGACACAAAGAAATAAGATAGACTAAAGAAATCCTAAAAATAAAAATAAAATCTCACTAGAAAGGAATCTAGCAAGTAGACCTAATAAAAAGAGATTCTAACCTAGACAATAACTATTTCCCGGGCTGCGGCGCCAAAAACTTGATACGTGGGAATCGCACCAGGCTTTACCTCTCAAGGGATCTTGAGAAGCTTACAACCCCCACAAGGCAGTGTACCTGATCGTTGTAGTATAGTATAGTGACAAGTACCGGGGGATTGATCGTTCAGCTAGGAATAGTGTCGCTAAGATTAGAAAACCTAAATACTAGTTCTAAAGATGAGGGATGATTATTTTTGTGTTTTTATATTTTTTAGAAAGCAAGTAAAAATCTCGGGTTTGAAGGATTTGGGCGGAATTAGTTTCTAGTCAACTAACCCAATACTAAAGATGCAATCAAAATAAAATACTATAAATGAAAATAAACTAAATTATACTAAAGTTGTGAGCAATAAGTGGGGAAAATGTGTTTACTTAGATTTCACTACTCCCTAGACATCTTTTATTCGTTAATTACTTGTTATAGTTGCGTGGATGACGGATTGTATTCCTTAATACCATTCATGGGGTGGCGCACTTAACTCTCCAATCCTATGAGCTCTTATCTCCTCCTATGCCATGCCCAGCACAACCATAGGGATTATAAACAGTGGCTCATGCATTAAATACAACCAATAAAAACCTAGTGCACATCAGTTCATGTTTCCTAAGACGTTCAAGCATGTTACCATTTGGAGATCTGCCAGTTTTCTTAAGCCTAACATCGAATTCATTCATCCAATACAACTATAAACAAGTAATCAACACATAATTAACATCTAGGTTTCATTAGATCCAAGCAAACACAAGATAGATCTAGCCTAGCATGATGGAATTAAGACAAGAACAAGATATAGACAACCAACACATAGACATATTGATTGAATTAAAAGAATACTTATCTCAATTACACATGAAAGGTATCAAGGGCTTAGAACCCTTGAAAACCCTGTAAAATTCGCACCAAGTTCGTACTTAGGGTTTCTCCAAAACTTCTCTATTTTTTAATGTGAAAATTAGAAAACTATATATAGGAAATAGGGTCTGACGGCGTCAAGACAAATTTTGTGACGCCGTCACCTCGCCGCCAAAATACTTCTCGGACTGCCTTGATCTACTTTTGACGCCGTCATGTGTTATGCATTTCCAGGCCGTCATGAATTTTACTCTTGACGCCCTACTTCGTGACGCCGTTAAATCTGTACTGGATCGTCATGGAAATTACTCTTGACGCCGTCAAGATTTTCTTCTTGACGCCGTCACCTACTGTTCCCAGCAAGGAAAATTAAGACTTTGACGTTTTCTTCACTTTTATGCTCCAAAAACGTCCGAATTGCTTCCTTTTCCAGGTTTCACTCCCAAAGTACCTAAAATCACAAAAGGAACGATTTAGGGCAATATTTGATCAAATAAATTCAATTTCGGGCTTAAATGACCCCCTAAAAGTGGTTCATTTTTCGCCTCATCATAATCACATAGAAATCCTAGGTCTTTAACCGGTTTTGTGAACGTACTTGTGACCTATGTGCTAATTGTTAGGTTTAATCCATGACGAAACATGCATGTTAGTCATGGATCTTGTTTGTTTTATTTATTTGTCACATGTTTTAAATAGATCTAAAATTGGGGAAGACTCCAATACATAAATATTAAAATCAATTTATATGCTATGTGGTGTGTATATCATCTTTGACCTACGCAATTGATTCGTCAATGTATGTGACTCTCCTCCATCAAGAGGAGAAGGCCTTGGTTGATTACATGCATAATTATACCTAGAATTGATTTTATTAGGATCTTTTTAACAAGGTTTGCATGTGGCTAATTGTTTCACGTTATTATTACTAGTTGTTTATTTTTCTTTAAATTACTTGTCTTTTTATTGTTTCTTAATTGTTGGACTTGTTGTAAGCAATAAAAAGGGTGATTTTCATAAAAGAAAATAATATGGACTAATAATGCTGAAACCCTAAGTGATAAAGATTGAATCTTTATTACATGATTTTGAGATTGAATCCATAAACTTTTGCTTGATTGATGTTTTGTACAAATATGCTTTTAAAACTAAATCTTTTAAGACGATATTCATAACCGTGATTTGAAGGCTTCGAAAAGAGCCTTAGAGTCTGCCTTGGTTATCACAATCTTGAATATGTCTTAAACGAATTACTTTTAAATCATAATTGTAGAAAGTCATCTTAGGGTTTTTTAAACCTCAAGTAAAACTTTGTGTATTAATTTCACGAATTGGTAATAAAAAAGGTTTTGAAAACTTATGCTATAAAGATGAGTGCATGCATCTTTATACATATTTTGATTTACATATCAAAATTGAATACCCTTATAATTTAAGTTACATGACGTCTATCTATAAGGAACACTTGGAATTTTAATTTAGTAAATGTGAGGCCTAGGCTAAATTACTATAACAAGGTAAAATTCTTTTAACGCGTGAGACCATAATTGTAATTTTACAGTTTCTAAGGTAGACGACTTAATTAAGTTGTGCGTGAGACCTAGAACTTAAGGTATGAGATGGGATGAAACATGTTTACAAGGCAAATTGATGAATCAATTTGATGTAAATCCCATAATGATCTAGGAATTAGAAATCTTGTTTGCCAATTATTGTTCGACAGATTACTATCTTTTGTACTTTCACCACTAGCAGATCAACTGATGTGGTGGAACTATGTAAAGTTAGGTCCTAGATTTTCAAGAAAATTTTGGTGGTTATATGAATATAGCTATGGGTATTTTATTTTCTTAAAGAGATTTATTATCGAAAATACTAATATTTGAACTTTTATCTGTAGATATGGCTAAACCCGATACCCCATCTGTGATTTCTGCTTTCAAGAGTCACCTTGAGAGAGAAAAATTGACTGGAAAGAATTTCAATGATTGGCACCGTTCGCTTAGAATTGTCTTGAGGGCGACCGGTAAGCTCAATTTCTTGACCGATGAATGCCCAGCTGAGCCTGCTTCTACTGAACCAGAAGCAGTTAAGTCGGCGTGGAGGGAGAAACATGCTAAGTTTAATGAGGTTGCTTGTTTAATGCTCACTAGCATGATTGCTCAGTTACAAAAGAAGTTTGAGTACTTTTTCCCAAAAGATATGCTTGAAGTACTTCAGCAATCTTATGAGAAACCTCCTGCAGTTGAATTGTATGATGAACTTGACAAGCTACACAACTGCAAGCATGGTGATGGTGAACCAGTTGAAGATTATGTGACTGAGATGAAGGAATCTTTTGACCAGCTTCACAGAATTGGATTTGGTTACCCTGAGATTGTGCAAGTGCACTTGATCAACAGGGCCCTTAACAAGGACTTTGCTAGTTTTGTGCAGAATTTCAACATGCACTGCTCGGGGAAGACAGTCTCAGAATTACTCGCACTGCTTGTTGATTATGAGAAATGTCTACCAGCCAAGGTCACGGCTCCTACCCCGCAAGTGTTGGCAATTCATGGGGGGAGAATCCAGAAGAAATTGCATGTGAACAAAGGCAAGGGGAAAGGTGATAAAGGCAAGCAGGTCATGGCCTATCAACCTCAACCCAAGATGAAGAAGAATCAGCCTAAGCAGAACAAGGTGAATCCGCCAAATAAGAAGGATCATGCTTGTCACCATTGTCATGAAAAGGGCCATTGGAAGCGCAATTGCCCTCTCTACATTCATGACTTGCGACTCAAGAAGCAGGGGAATGAAGCTGCTAACCCCAGTTCATCAGGTGCGTTCTTTATGATTGAATTATTCACTCTTACTCCTAAACTGAATTCATAGGTATATGATACGGGATGTGGCATTCATATTTGCAATACCTTGCAGGGGTTCAGAGTTGAGAGAAAGCTGGCCTATGGACAACAATTCTTGCACGTTGGTAACGGAGCGCATGCAGGAGTTGAAGCTATAGGAGTTTTTGATTTAGTGTTGCCTTCGGGCCTAGTACTATCTTTAAATAATTGTCATTATGCACCGTCAATTGTTAGAGGTGTAATTTCATTTTCATGTTTGTTGAACCTTGGTTTTCATCATACTATTTCTAGCAATGGAATTTCAGTTTCTTTAAATGGTGTTTTTACTTTAATGCTATTGCTGTGAATGGTGTCTTTGAAATTGATATGAATGATAATGATAATGCTTTTGTTAAAAATAATTCAATGTATAGCATCAACAATAAGAGAATCAAGAAAGGTCTGGATTCATCTTATCTTTGGCATTGTCGACTTGCTCACATTGGCAAAGATCGCATGAAAAAGCTGCAACATGATGGGCTTTTAGAAAAGATCAATGATGAATCATATGATAAATGCGAATCTTGCATTGCTGGGAAGATGACTAAGAAACCTTTTAAAAATAGGATTGAAAGGGCTAATGATCTACTTGGTCTTATTCACACAGATGTGTGTGGACCACTTAGACATGTGTCAAGGAGAGGTGCTAGCTACTTCTTAACATTTACGGATGATTACAGCCGTTATGGTTATGTTTATTTACTTAAACATAAACATGAGGTATTTGAAACATTCAAAGTGTTTAAAGCAGAAGTAGAGTTGCAACTAGGAAAAAAGATTAAAGCTCTTCGATCCGATAGAGGTGGTGAATACCTGAGTCAAGAGTTTATAGAATACTTAGCAAAGGAGGGAATTGTCCAGCACCTCACTTCTCCATATACTCCACAACAAAATGGTGTATCTGAAAGAAGGAATCGTACATTGCAAGACATGATACGATCTATGTTTAATCTAACAACTCTTCCTTACTCGTTTTGGGATTATGCCTTGGAATCTGCGGTTCGCATTTTAAATATGGTTCCAACAAAGAAGGTTGATAAGACTCCATATGAGTTATGGACTGGAAAAGCTCCTAACTTGTCTTATCTAAAGGTCTGGGGTTGTGAGGCGTATGTTAAACGTGACTCAGCAGACAAACTCCAACAAAGATCTGTAAAGTGCATCTTCGTAGGATACCCTAAGGAAACTATGGATTACTACTTTTATTACCCAACTGAAAACAAAGTTTTTGTTGCAAGGTATGGGGACTTCTTAGAAAAGGAGCTCATATCTCAAGAATTCAGTGGGAGAGTATATGATCTGGAAGACGATCATGAAGATGTAGTGCCTTCTGAAAACATCAGCCAACTTTCTGAGGAACCTGAAAGTTTAGGTCCTCCACCAGAAGTTGAAGTGGTTCCCGTTCGCAGGTCATCTAGATCTGTGAAGGCTCCTACATGTCTATGTCTTAACATGGAGTGTGATGACAACTTGATAGGGGAACTTGATGAACCTACAAGTTATAAAGCTGCCATGAATAGTCCTGAAAAGGAAAAATGGCAGGGAGCTATGAATGGGGAAATGCAATCCATGAAAGACAATGAAGTCTGGGAAGAAGTAGACCTACCTCCGGGTGCCAAGCTAGTTGGGAGTAAATGGCTCTACAAGAAAAAGACTGATATGGATGGCATTGTACACACCTATAAGGCCCGTTTGGTAGCTAAAGGCTATACTCAAACTTTTGGTGTTGACTATGAGGAGACCTTTTCTCCTGTAGCTGACATAAGGGCAATTAGGATTCTTATAGCCATAGCCGCTTACTATGACTATGAGATTTGGCAAATGGATGTCAAAACCGCCTTCTTAAATGGTCGCCTAGATGAAGACATCTATATGGCGCAGCCTGAGGGGTTTGTGAATCCAGAATTCCCAGATCGTGTATGCAAGCTTAAAAGATCCATTTATGGATTGAAGCAAGCATCACGACAATGGAATAAGAGATTTGATAGTGAAATTAAGAAGTATGGATTCACTCAAAATCTTGATGAGCCATGTGTATATCACAAAGCTAGTGGGAGCAATGTAATTTTCCTTATATTATATGTCGATGACATATTGATCATGGGAAACGATATTCCAAGTTTGCAAAAGGTTAAGGCATATCTTGGAAGTTGTTTTTCTATAAAAGATTTAGGGGAAGCTGCATTTATTCTGGGAATCAAGATATATAGAGATAGATCTCAACGATTAATTGGATTAAGCCAAAGTGCTTACATTGATAAAATATTGAAGAGATTCAATATGCAAAATTCCAAGAAAGGATATTTGCCGATGCAAGAGCAACATGGCTTGAGCGAGAAAGTTTGTGCTTCAACACCTGAAGAGGTACAATGCATGAAGAGAGTCCCTTATGCTTCGGCTGTGGGATCTATTATGTATGCGGTGAAAAGCACAAGGCCTGATGTGGCGTTTGATCAGAATTTAACCAGTCGTTATGAGCAGAATCCAGGTGAAAAACACTGGACTGCTGTTAAGAATATTCTTAAGTACCTTAGGGCTACTAAATAGATGTTCTTAGTTTATGGGGATACTCCATCTGCAGAACTTGATGTTACAGGTTACTGCGATGCTTCTTGGAAAGGTGATAAAGATGATACGAAGTCTCAGACTAGTTATGTTTTTATCATTAATGGAGGAGTTGTAGATTGGAGGAGCAGAAAGTAGAGTGTACTAGCGATGTCTGCTACAGAAAGTGAGTATATAGCTGCTTCAGAAGCTGCAATGGAAGCTGTTTGGATTAGGAAGTTTGTTTCAGGGCTTGGGGTTATGCCTTCGATTCAGCAACCTATAAAAATGTATTGTGACAACTCAGCTGCAATTACATTTGCCAATGAACCTGGAATCATGAAAGGCACCAGACATTTCCCGATTAAGCACCAGTATGTCAGAGAACAAGTTGAGATAGGTGAAATCAAAATGCTCAAAGTTCACACAGATGAAAACTTAGCTGATCAATTTACAAAGCCTTTACCTGGCACCAAGCTTTACAAGCATGCTGAAGGAATAGGACTTAAATTAGCTGAAAGTTTCATGCCCATTTGTGATTAGTATTTGGATAAGGGATGTAATGTACAATTATTATTTTAATGAAATAAAATATTGTTTGTGTTTATCTATTCATTGTCTTAATAATATATCCTATATTTGCATGTTTAAGATCCATGAATAATTTATTATTCTAAATAGTCCGTTGTCAATTAATGATATGGAAATATCATTAAACTAAGACAATTTTGAGTATTGGTTAAGGATATACTTGAAAGTATATTGATGCGTAGTCATACCAATTTCACATGATATTCAATGAATTGAGTATTGGACTTATCCCAACAATATGATTTAAAATTTATTGTGAGAATTATATTTAAAGTTATCCTCAGACTTGAGATACCAGATAAGTGTCATGGATGCAGTGCATTTTTGTGAGACAATCTACCGCTTACCGTAATTGGAAGTCATAAGGGTTGTTTTCAGAAGTGTGGCAAAGTTCATGGGTTATTCTTGTAGTCAAGAGAGAATTCGTTCCTTCTGATTTGTTCAGAAGTTTAATACTGCTTGGCCCCTCGTAAGGTTGACAAAATGTTTGTGTGGCCACGCCCAAAGTCTATCTGGAATACGTTCAGATGTTTTGGTAATTTTGTTCAATCATAAAGAGACAAGAAACAAAATTTAATAAAGAACCTCACATCTTTATTAATGTAGTATTAGAAGCGAAAGGATAATAATAATGATGAATCATTAAAGGTTTTCTAGGAAACCTAGCTCGGGTCGAACTGGGGGCATTGGAGTGTTGCAAGACGACAACCAATGTCATTTTACTATTAATAGATATACGAGTGGGAGCTGTTAAAAGTTACGTATAAATATTAATAAGTAAGTGACTAGTATCAAACCCGAGACCTCGGGATTGCACACATTACAAACGAGAATAAAGTAAAATAAATATATATATGTTATATGTATCGTATATACGTATTTATAAACACTTGAGGGACTAAATAATCGTTAATTATTAAACGTAAGTATTAACTATTATTAGTAACGAAAGAACGAGGACTAGAGTGTAATTTAGAAGACAAGAAGGTTCCGGAATCCCCTTGGAGGGGGTGTGGCCGGTTGATACGTGGGAATCGCACCAGGCTTTACCTCTCAAGGGATCTTGAGAAGCTTACAACCCCCACCAGGCAGTGTACCTGATCGTTGTAGTATAGTATAGTGACAAGTACCGGGGGATTGATCGTTCAGCTAGGAATAGTGTCGCTAGGATTAGAAAACCTAAATACTAGTTCTAGAGATGAGAGATGATTGATGCGTGGGAATCGCAACAGGCTTTACCTCTCGAGGGATCTCGAGAAGCTTACAACCTCCACCAGGCAGTGTACCTGATCGTTGTAGTATAGTATAATGACAAGTACCGGGGGATTGATCGTTCAGCTTAGGAATAGTGTCGCTAGGATTAGAAAGCCTAAATACTAGTTCTAAAGGTGAGGGATGATTATTTTTGTGTTTTTATATTTTATGGAAAGCAAATTAAAATCTCGGGTTTGAAGGATTTGGGCGGAATTAGTTGTTATTCAACTAACCCAATACTAAGATGCAATCAAAATAAAATACTAGAAATGAAAAGAAACTAATTTATACTAAAGTTGTGAGCAGTAATTGGAGAAAATGTGTTTACTTAGATTTCACTACTCCCTAGATATCTTTTACACGTTAATTACTTGTTATAATTGTATGGATGACGGATCGTATTCCTTAATATCATTCATGGGGTGGCACACATAACTCCCCAATTCTATGAGCTCTTATCTCCTCCTACACCATGCCCAGCACAACTATAGGGATTGTAAACAGTGGCTCATGCATTAAATACAACCAATAAAGACCTAGTGTGCGTTGGTTCATGTTTCTTAAGACGTTCAAGCATGTTACCAATTGGAGATCTGTCAGTTTTCTTAAGCCTAACATATAAATCATTCATCCAAGACAAGAATAAACAAGTAATCAACACATAATCAATATCTAGGTTTTATTAGATCTAAGCAAACACAAGATAGATCTAGCCTAGCATGATGGAATTAAGACAAGAACATGATATAGACAACCAACACATAGACATATTGATTGAATTAGAAGAACACTTATCTTGATTAATCATGCAAGGTATCAAGGGGTTGGAACCCTTGAAAAACCTGTAAAGTTACACCAAAATTGTACTTAGGGTTTCTCCCAAAACTCCTCTCTTTTTAATGTGAAAAATTAGAAAACTATATATAGGAAAAGGGGTCTGACGGCGTCAAGACCAAATAGGTGACGCCGTCACCTCGCCGCCAAAACAATCCTTGGACTGCCTAGATCTACATTTGACGCCGTCAAGTACAATTCATTTCCAGGCCGTCATGACTTTAACTCTTGACGCCCTACCTTCATGACACCGTCAAAACTCTTCTGGGTCGTCATGGAATTTTACTCTTGACTCTGTCAGGGAACTACTCTTGACGCCGTCATGCACTGTTCCCAGCATGAAAAATTAAGACTTTGGCGTTTTCTTCACTTTTATGCTCCAAAAACGTCCGAATTGCTTCCTTTTCCAGATTTCACTCCCAAAGTACCTAAAATCATAAAAGGAACGATTTAGGGCAATATTTGATCAAATAAATTCGGATTTGGGCTTAAATGACCCCCTAAAAATGGATCATTTTTCGCCTCATCAATGATTCTTTTTGTATTTATATATTTTTTTAGAAAGCAAATTAAAATCTCGGGTTTAAAGGGTTTGGGCGGAATTAGTTGCTAGTCAACTAACCCAATACTAAGATGCAATCAAAATAAAATACTAAAAATGAAAATAAACTATATTAAACTAAGGTTGTGAGCAATAAGTGGTAGAAATGTGTTTACTTAGATTTCACTACTCCCTAGATATCTTTTACACGTTAATTACTTGTTATAGTTGCGTGGATGACGGATTGTATTCCTTAATACCATTCATGGGGCGGCGCACTTACTTCCCCAATCCTATGAGTGCCTACTTCACTCCTATGTCGAGCCTGCAAGAAGCTCCTAACATGGGATCATTAGAATTTACTCATGCATTAAATACAACTAATAAAACCTAGTACACATCGGTTCATGTTTCCTAAGACGTTCAAGCATGTTACCATTTGGAGATCTGCCAGTTTTCTTAAGCCTAACATTGAAATCATTCATCCAATACAACCATAAACAAGTAATCAACACATAATCAACATCTAGGTTTCATTAGATCTAAGCAAACACAAGATAAATCTAGCCTAACATGGTGGAATCAAGACAAGCACAAGATATAGACAACCAACACATAGACATATTGATTGAATTAAGAAAAGACTTATCTCAATAACACATGTAAGGATTCAAGGGTTGAAAACCCTTGAAAAGCTGTAAAATTCGTATATGGTTCGGCCTTAGGGTTTCTCCAAACTTGTTCCTCTCTAATGAATGAAAATTAGAAAACTATATATAGATATTAGAGGCTGACGGCGTCAAGAACAAATGGGTGACGCCGTCATCTCGTTGCCAAAATAATCCTCGGACTGCCTTGATCTACATCTGACGCCGTCATGTTGTCCATTTTTGCAGGCCGTCACACTTTTAACTCTTGACGCTCTACTTGTGACGCCTTCATTTCTGTACTGGGTACTCATGATATTTACTCTTGACGCCGTTAGGAAAGTACTCTTGATGCCGTCACACACTGTTCCTAGCATGGAAAATTAAGACTTTGGCGTTTTCTTCACTTTTATGCTCCAAAAACGTCCGAATTGCTTCTTTTTCCAGATTTCACTCCCAAAGTACCTAAAATCACAAAAGGAACGATTTAGGGCAATATTTGATCAAATAAATTCGGATTTGGGCTTAAATGACCCCCTAAAAATGGATCATTTTTGGCCTCATCAATGATTCTTTTTGTATTTATATATTTTTTTAGAAAGCAAATTAAAATCTCTGGTTTAAAGGGTTTGGGCGGAATTAGTTGCTAGTCAACTAACCCAATACTAAGATGCAATCAAAATAAAATACTAAAAATGAAAATAAACTATATTAAACTAAGGTTGTGAGCAATAAGTGGGAGAAATGTGTTTACTTAGATTTCACTACTCCCTAGATATCTTTTACACGTTAATTACTTGTTATAGTTGCGTGGATGACGGATTGTATTCCTTAATACCATTCATGGGGTGGCGCACTTACTTCCCCAATCCTATGAGTGCCTACTTCACTCCTATGTCGAGCCTGCAAGAAGCTCCTAACATGGGATCATTAGAATTTACTCATGCATTAAATACAACCAATAAAACCTAGTACACATCGGTTCATGTTTCCTAAGACGTTCAAGCATGTTACCATTTGGAGATCTGCCAGTTTTCTTAAGCCTAACATTGAAATCATTCATCCAATACAACCATAAACAAGTAATCAACACATAATCAACATCTAGGTTTCATTAGATCTAAGCAAACACAAGATAAATCTAGCCTAACATGGTGGAATCAAGACAAGCACAAGATATAGACAACCAACACATAGACATATTGATTGAATTAAGAAAAGACTTATCTCAATAACACATGTAAGGATTCAAGGGTTGAAAATCCTTGAAAAGCTGTAAAATTCGTATATGGTTCGGCCTTAGGGTTTCTCCAAACTTGTTCCTCTCTAATGAATGAAAATTAGAAAACTATATATAGATATTAGAGGCTGACGGCGTCAAGAACAAATGGGTGACGCCGTCATCTCGTCGCCAAAATAATCCTCAGACTGCCTTGATCTACATCTGACGCCGTCATGTTGTCCATTTTTGCAGGCCGTCACACTTTTAACTCTTGACGCTCTACTTGTGACGCCTTCATTTCTGTACTGGGTAGTCATGATATTTACTCTTGACGCCGTAAGGAAAGTACTCTTGATGCCGTCACACACTGTTCCTAGCATGGAAAATTAAGACTTTGGCGTTTTCTTCACTTTTATGCTCCAAAAACGTCCGAATTGCTTCCTTTTCCAGATTTCACTCCCAAAGTACCTAAAATCACAAAAGGAACGATTTAGGGTAATATTTGATCAAATAAATTCTATTCCGGGCTTAAATGACCCCCTAAAAACGGATCATTTTTCGCCTCATCATATACCCTTACACTTGAGATTTGCTTGTCCTCAAGCAAATGCGCTTTTATTCTACTCAAAATACAAGTTAGGGGTTATTTAACACTAATATAAAAGTAATTAAAACAAATAATCATTCCACTAAAGACCAAAGACAAGCACGAAGGTCATATACTAGCACCTCACAAATAGTGTTTAGATACTCACATCTCTCGGGTGTAATAAAGTATAAATTACAATATGGAAACGGAAGATATCTCTCACTACCTGTCATAGCAAAATAGATAACCATAGGCTTGGGAAAGGATCAAACCTCCACCACATGGCGTAAGCACCTAGGATAAACTATCAAAGAGGTCTTTTAAAGGGTTGTAACGTTAGGTGTAGGGAAATGAAATACACGGTTTTGTTGGATATAGGCGGTCTTTACTGGTGGCGAGTTAACAATCTTGGTTAATTACATGTACAATACGGCGTTGCTACGCCAAGACTAGACTCGACTTAAGCAAATAAATGAAAAATAACAAAAACATAAAATAAACATAGAATAAAAAAGGATGGTAGTCCGTATGTTTTTTTTTTCTATTCTTTTTCTAATTTTTTTTTCTTTTCCTTGATTTTTTTGATTTTTTTGATTTTTTTTTGATTTTTGATTTTTTATTTTTAGACATACACTCTTACCCTACCATCCAAAATAATACATCATATGGAATGGAAATTCCCCTTACACTTGAATTTTTACATACTTTACAATAAACTAATCAAATGACTCGAATTAAGAAAATCAAAACACTTGGAGTACTTTTAAGATTAACGTACATACGGGGGTAATAAATGATTTTCTTCCCCATTACTCCATAAATAAGTACTTTACCCATGAGTCCCAATCGTCCCAAAATAATATGTACAAGGATATGACTCGACTTAGCAACCATGTAATCAATTAGATAATTAACTTAGGGTTTAACAAATAACAATAATGCACTAAAGATGAGTGCTTACACGGAAGGCTAAGGCGATTTGGGTGTACATTTAAGTGGGGTGTAACAAATTCTTCCTTTATGTAAAATGCTTAAAGTTAGAAACGAAAAGATAAGTTCGGAGGGGTGTACTAGGGGTTTCGTGTACTAAAAATGAGTACAACGCTAAGGTGTTGGAAAAATTAGTTGACTTAACTAGCCAAGTAATATGACTTAAATGGTCAAGTAATTATGATACGGGTTTAATACAAGGGTGATCCTAGTGCCTCTTATCATGTAACAAATCCTACTACACAAATGTAGTCTCACTAGCGGTCTCGGGATGCATCACTAACGCAAGTTCTAGAATCTAAATGCTACCGGTACACTCATAAGCACTAATAGTAAATGCTTTTCCTATCAAATCTAAAGGCGAACCTCACATATTTGGGTGGAAAATTTTTCTGAATAGTATGGTTTTGTGCTATTCATACAATCTCCTATCCATGAGATGCTTGCTATGGCTAAAGTTTCACTCCTAAATGTTGTAAAAAATTTTAAATTTGGCGCTAAAATTGCACTAACAAGTATTTCTCATAGTTTTATTACACATCTACTATTAAACAAACAAACTCAAGCGAAAGTGTATTTGTAAGGTATCATCATTTTACCCTCCCCTTACACTTAAGATGAACATTGTCCCCAATGTTCAAGTAAAGAATGTAAAAGTGAAAAAGTAAAAAGAATGAAATCAAATATTCCTCTGATTCGCTCGGTATGGATAATAAGGTAGCCAGGTTAGATCTTCCTCCAAGAAAATGAACAATCAAAGCTTCCCTTACAGAATATAAATCATCTTCTTGTCATACATAACCTGTAAATCCTGAGAAAACAGACAAAGCAACCTCGCATAAAATCGGCGGCAATATACATAAGTTACTAAATCCTATAAAACAAAATAAGATATAACGCTTGTAGAATGAAGTTTGCAGATTTCCTGGAGATTATAAAACTTAATAATTCAACAAAAACTTTAAGAATCCGTTAGAAAAACAAAACTAGTAAAATTTTCAGATTTTTACATGTGACGCCGTCAAGAGCAAGCTCATGACGCCGTCAGAAGTGACCTGCAGAAATTCTTGTGTTAAGTTTCCGAAAAATTTCTGGAAAAACTTGGTCCTACTTCCTGGAAAATCCTGCAAAACTTCATTATGACTCAATACAAGCATTTGACTCTAACAAATACGAATATACATGTTCACTTAATATTGTGGAGAATCATGATCGGTTTGTTTCTTAAAAACATATTTGGGGTTTCCCCTTACACTTATCTTTTGTAAAAATACCTTTTGGTGAAGTTAAGACTAGGCCAAACAACAAAGTAAAATATTTCCACTCTTTAGTTTAGAAACATGATCTACCAACAATAAAAATAAAGCATGCATACGGAAGCAAATAACAAACAAACAAAATAAAATCACACAAAGCATGGGTTGCCTCCCAAGAAGCGCTTTTCTTTATTTACGAGTCTTGTAGCTAGACTCAAAGTCATGGGTTACTACGTGACCTCATCGTTGTTTCATTCTCTGATTGTAAATGTTCTTTGTAAAAACCAATCACCTTTTTCTCAATCGCTCCTATAATCCTATGGGCAAATTCCTTATCGACTTTATACTTTGGTCCTAGAGTCAAGCAATCTTTGTAGAAGAGACTCCTCTTTTCCCATATATAATCCATGCCCTTTTTTTCTCCTCTTCATTGATGTCCTCAAAAGCACCAATGTTATCCTTGTCAAATCGGGATATAAAGCGAAATTCTTTCATTCTATTAGGCATCCTATAAGTGACCCTATCGGTGTTACTTGCAAATCGGATTGTCCCTTCTATCTCATCATATTCTAACTTGGACTCCTCAACAAATGGTTTACCAAACACAACATTGGACAATCAACAATCAATAACATTAGCAAGATCTTCCACAATCATAAAGTCGGTGACAAAAGTGAAATTCCCAACAAAGACGTGTAGACCTTTAACTCTCCCGACAAAGTTACAAACTCCACCGGGGTATTTGGGATCTCTTCTAGGTTCAAGTCTTGTTTTCACTATATCATTATAAACACTTGAGGACATAATGTTGATTGGAGCTTTGAAGTCAATGTAAGCATTGTCAACGTGTCTATACCCAATCATACATGGTATCTTAGCATTCTTAGGATCGCCTCTCTTTATCTTAGGTTCGATTCTAGTAAAAGGACATCGAGGGTCATCAATAAGATTATTATAATATGCAATCTCCTCCTTAGTGGGATATAGATTAAAATAATCATTTAGCTTCGGATCTATTTCCCCCTCTTCAAGTTCCTCAACGACATTCACAAAATCATTAGGCCCTAGGTCCTCATTTGAATACAAGGCGGTCGCTAGGTCACTAAATGCATGGTCGAGCTCAACTTTAATCAACCTATTAAGCTCCCTAAGTTCCCTAATCTCACTCTCAATTTGTTCACGTAACACAACTACTTCTCTAGGGGAAAGGGGTGGATTCGCATTTTCCATAATGGTCAACGGAATAGTCAATGAATTTAATTTACTAACAAAGGCACGAAGAAAAAGATAGACTAAAGAAAACCTAAAAGTAAAAATAAAATCTTACTAGAAAGGAATCTAGCAAGTAGACCTAATAAAAAGAGATTCTAACCTAGACAATAACTATTCCCCGGGCTGCGGCGCCAAAAACTTGATACGTGGGAATCGCACCAGGCTTTACCTCTCAAGGGATCTTGAGAAGCTTACAACCCCCACCAGGCAGTGTACCTGATCGTTGTAGTATAGTATAGTGACAAGTACCGGGGGATTGATCGTTCAGCTAGGAATAGTGTCGCTAGGATTAGAAAACCTAAATACTTGTTCTAGAGATGAGAGATGATTCTTTTTGTATTTATATATTTTTTTAGAAAGCAAATTAAAATCTCGGGTTTAAAGGATTTGGGCGGAATTAGTTGCTAGTCAACTAACCCAATACTAAGATGCAATCAAAATAAAATACTAAAAATGAAAATAAACTATATTAAACTAAGGTTGTGAGCAATAAGTGGGAGAAATGTGTTTACTTAGATTTCACTACTCCCTAGATATCTTTTACACGTTAATTACTTGTTATAGTTGCGTGGATGACGGATTGTATTCCTTAATACCATTCATGGGGTGGCGCACTTACTTCCCCAATCCTATGAGTGCCTACTTCACTCCTATGTCGAGCCTGCAAGAAGCTCCTAACATGGGATCATTAGAATTTACTCATGCATTAAATACAACCAATAAAACCTAGTACACATCGGTTCATGTTTCCTAAGACGTTCAAGCATGTTACCATTTGGAGATCTGCCAGTTTTCTTAAGCCTAACATTGAAATCATTCATCCAATACAACCATAAACAAGTAATCAACACATAATCAATATCTAGGTTTCATTAGATCTAAGCAAAAACAAGATAAATCTAGCCTAACATGGTGGAATCAAGACAAGCACAAGATATAGACAACCAACACATAGACATATTGATTGAATTAAGAAAAGACTTATCTCAATAACACATGTAAGGATTCAAGGGTTGAAAACCCTTGAAAAGCTGTAAAATTCGTATATTGTTCGGCCTTAGGGTTTCTCCAAACTTGTTCCTCTCTAATGAATGAAAATTATAAAACTATATATAGATATTAGAGGCTGACGGCGTCAAGAACAAATGGGTGACGCCGTCATCTCGTCGCCAAAATAATCCTCGGACTGCCTTGATCTACATCCGACGCCGTCATGTTGTCCATTTTTGCAGGCCGTCACACTTTTAACTCTTGACGCTCTACTTGTGACGCCTTCATTTCTATACTGGGTCGTCATGATATTAACTCTTGACGCCTCAGGAAAGTACTCTTGACGCCGTCACACACTGTTCCTAGCATGGAAAATTAAGTCTTTGGCATTTTCTTCACTTTTTTGCTCCAAAAACGTCCGAATTGCTTCATTTTCCAGATTTCACTCCCAAAGTACCTAAAATCACAAAAGGAACGATTTAGGGTAATATTTGATCAAATAAATTCAATTGCGGGCTTAAATGACCCTCTAAAAACGGATCATTTTTCGCCTCATCACCGATCGACCAAGCCCAAGGAGGGTCGACCCACCCTTGCTTGTTCCCCAAGATTAATCTAGTATAAATACAAGGCCTAAGGGTTAGACTTTTACATCTTTTGTGCACACACACAAAACCCTAAAGCTTTTCTTCTCTTTCTTTTCTTCTTGGCCGATCGGCACACACCCCTAACTAGGGTTTGGGTCGATTTTTTCATAAGCTAAAACAAGTGTTTTTGTTTACTTGCATAAACCTTTATTCGTTGGTAGTTTGTGTGTACAAGAACGAGGTAATTACTCATTATAGTAATTATCAAGAGATCGATAAACAAAATGGTAAGGGGTTTATCATTGATCTATTTTACACAATATTCAAGTTTTATTGAAGTGCAACGGGTATGTTCTTATTTATGTTTTAGTTAATATTTACTTGTTATACTTGATCCTAGCTTCCGCAATATGTGTTATTTGATTGTCAAACTCTAACAAAAACATGTCTAAAAACGGATGAAAACGTATGAAAAATGGACGAAAACGGATAAAAACGAATGAAAATGGACGAAAACGTGTATAAACGTATGAAAACGGACAAAAACGAATTAAAACGTCTGATAATGGAGGAAAACGTGTATAAATGTATGAAAACGGACGAAAACATACGAAAGTGAAAAAAAAATTGAATTAAAATAAAAAACGTGAATTTAAAAAAAAATACACGTGAATTAACAAAATGTGATTTTTTTTTTAAAAAGTAAAAAAAAAAAAAAAGGTGAATTAAAAAAAATGTTTATTAAAAAAAAGCTTGAAAAAAGAAAAAAAAAACAATGTGAATAGAAAAGGAGTGACCAAGGGAAAAAAAATCTTTGACTAGAAAACAAAAAAGGCAAAAAAAGAAGAAAAAAAAACCACGTGAAGGGCTAAAAAAGACAAAAAAATAAAAATAAAAAAATAATAAAAGAAAAAAGAAGTGAATAAAAAGAAAGAGAAAAGGAAAAGAAAAAAACATGGACTTAGGTTTTTATATTAAATCTTAGGTTAATCTCCACCATTAGATCAAATTAGATGGATGTGAGAATTTGTCCCTCGGTATGTAACAAAAACTTAGTTCACAGATGAACTTTTCTCGTAATACATAATACATTTTTGTCGATCTGCTCTAAGGTAATAGTTACTACACTTGCTTATATTTTACCATCATTCACAGGCTTTTATTATTATTATTATTATTATTATTATTATTATTATTATTATTATTATTAAATAATAGAGACCATTAATTAGAAACTTTTTACAAAATGTGATAATGTCAATAGTACTTAAAATTTAGCAATTACCATTTTTAGAGAAACCTGTTTCGTCGTAGTGTCTTTAAACGTTTCACCCATACATGGGAACCTACCTAACACCTACCGCACAATGTCATATTCAATCTGCAGCGACATGTTACCTAGTTAATTAAGACACGCACAAGGTACAATTCAAACTTATTTAGATTAAGGATGTTCATCGGTCCGGTTTTCGGGTTTGTGGGTTTAATTGTTCAGGTTCATCGGTTTGAAAATTTTTAAAGTTAAAACCAAAACCAAACAAAACCAATTATAATAGGAATAAAACGAAACCATACACCAAATTAGAATTCGGTTTGGTTTCGGTTAAAATCAAAAAAACCAAATTCAAGTTTCAAAACATATTCTAGAAGTCACAAATAAAAATCTATAAGTTTAAATAAATCTAAAAAATCAGAAGGCTCACAAAATACTCAAGGAAATCAACAAAATAAAAGTTAAGAAATGAAAAGGTTTCAGAACTTAACGGAAGTAAATAAAAGCAACAAAATATTCTTCGACAAAAGTCTTTAGAAATCTTAATATTAAATATTTCATATTCAAATCTTCAAGCATCTAAACCCAGTTGCAACTTCACTCATCTTCTCCAATGTTTGCACTTGATGTCGTTTTCATCCCTGAAAAAGCAATACTTGATTTTAGCAATACTCGTCGCGCTATCAAACCAAGCTAAAACCTAACGTAATGTTGTTGAGTCGAGTTGAGTTCTGTTAAAAGTTCGACCCATTTACACCTCTCGATGGCAACTCTTACCATTTAATTACATTTATTTTGAGCATAAAAAGTCAGTCCGGATTTAAATATCGTGGTGAGTAGTGAGGCCCATCATTTAACTCATACTACTACTGTACTACACTCCAATGAAAAAAGAAGCGTTGTATTCATTTTAGCCATGTAATTGTTGGCCCCTACCATCGCCATTCGCCACCTCTATACAACAACTAGGAGTACTATGTTATAACTACTTTTCATTACAGTTTAATGCAACAGGCTAAAGCGCAACAAACTTAAATTCTTAACACGTGGTTTTGTTCTTGATGCGTCTTGAGTTTTGATAACTTTTTTTGGAAGCAACAAAGATAGTATATTACAGTAATAATAAAAGAGTCTTTAGCGAAAAGATATATGAATACAACTCGCACAAACATCAACAAGAATAACAAAACAAGAGTTAACATGGAGCAAATGATCCGTATGCTGAAAATAATATGATTCAAACCAGACTCGTGTCAATTTCGGTTTACTTTACTACGATTCGATATCCAACGAAACAAAGTGTTTGTAAGCTCAAGATAACACGACTCAATACGACTCAATATTATTATCGATTAATATTCAATATATATATTTGTTGAACGAAATATTTGACTTTCTTTAGCTAACATGAAGTTGTTTAAACTTAGCTATTGATATCACGAGACATCATGGCCCGTGCGATGCACGGGCTTTGTTCATCATAATTAAATCATACTTGTATTTTGGGTAAAAAATGTTCGGGTTATGTTGACGCGTTGATTTTTTCTGTATATACTCTTAATCTTCACTCATCATGTGTACCATCAAATTATTGATGTTGCTCTTCCGTTTACGCTAATTCGCATTCCCGTTGCCATGAATTGTATAGTGCGAGATTTTAAGTAATTTCTTTTATTACTATAAAGTTCAGCGTGTCATTTACAATATGAATATTCGTGCGAACGACACCTGGTCAAGAACATTCATGAAAGTAAAGCGAATATATAATCTCGTGCTAACGTTGAACCCATGCATCCTGAATAGTTAACAAATTGCATCCTGAATAGTTAACAAATTTTCTTCAGTTATATAGTATTTTAACCGCGAGTATAAATAAAGCTACTCCGATATTCTAAAAACAATAGAGCGTAATGCGTAGTATCAAATATATCACTAATAATAGCACGTCATATAGTTTTGCTAACCAAAAAACATATGTTGAAAATATTTTGACAATAAGTCAAACTTATGATCAACATTTACTTTAAATGTAAACCTGAATGAGATAATATGAAGACCATAATAACTTAGTTTGTCTTATAAAGTATAAAAACAAAAAGCACAAAAACATTTTTGTCAAGTTATTGAAAAAAAATATATTTTTACAACTTTTAAATGTAACTTTTAATACATAAGATAGATAAGGATTTGGAAGCATACATAAAATCAACTTTCAAATGCATTTTAATTACGTTAATATACATTAGAGTTAATTACTGTATAATCAAATAAAACAAATAACTATGAGAATGAGTTTGAAAATAATAAAAATTTGGTTTAAGTAGTGATTCATTATTGTTGTTCTTTTATATTAGTTAGATAATCCTTAGCCTTTCTAAAAAAAAATCATTTAACATCATATAAACTCTTGAGGACATTATGAAACAATTTCCAATCTTCGAATTCAATTATATAACCAAATTATAAACCGGAAGAACTTCCATGGAAGTCACTTCAAAATAAATCAACTGGGAAAAAATTCGTGGAATTCATTTACTAAGCATGAAACGTAAAATTTTAAAATATCATTAAAAGGGCTCTTCACACTAAGGCAAGTGAGCATATACCAAAAAAAAAATAATAATAAAAAATTAAAAAAAATAAAAACCCCGATCCTTTCTGGCTTAAAAACCAAAAACTTGTTTCCTTAAAAACCGGTTTTCTGAAGAAAAAAAATCGCCAAATTGAAACCGGTTTGCATATTTCAAAGGTCGTCCGGTCTGAAAATGGTTTAAACCGTTCCGGTCCTAAAAACAATTACATTGATATGCTATTATGGTCTAGCTCTCCAATAATTAATAGTTTTTACTCTCAAATTTTTTATTTTATTATTCTATGCAACTTTTGCTCTCAAGTTAATCATGTGGTAGTTACTATTCTTAACTTAAACATTTTAAATAGATAAATAAAATAGAAATGAGTATACGCCAATGTTATTTAGTAAGTAAACTTACATCTTTCTTTTAAATCATAATTTCCCAGAAATCTAAAGGTTATTTCTTGTTTTTTGATGATATGCATTCGCCTTTTTAATAAGAAAAGAGAGTTATAATTGGTATATTTAAATTATACTATAAACAGTCTAAATTATTCTACGATATTTAATTTACTATATTTATAAAACAATCAATCATGCTAGATTAAAAGACAGAGAAAGATCACTGAACATGATAAATTAAAAATATTTATGTGTTTTGGTATTTTCGTTCTTGATTTACGACTTGATCAATTCTATTGACCTTATGCAATTCTATTATTAAATTGAGACATGGCTAGCTCATATCTTTTTACATCGAAGCTTAAATACCTCCTAATATTTTGCACCACTAACCCTAATCCCTTTTCTTCCTTACTCACACAACCACCACTTTATCTTTTCTCTCAAAACAATAAACAAAATGCAATAATCATCAAAGGAAACCCTTCATTTGACTATACTGAAACTAGACTATAAACGCAAACCCATAATATTATTTCTGATCAAACACGAACATCAAACAAACTCTTCCAGTATCTCACAACCGAAACTTAAGGCGGATCTTTGAGTCTTATACAAAGCTTAACCGAAGATTATATGAGTCTTGTTGATATTGATTCTCAGCTTCAAGATCTCGTTGTAGGTCTCGGGTAGGTTTGATATGTGTTTCATTTTTTTTCCTTTTTTTTTGTTAAAGATCCGTGATGGGTGTTGTAAGATCTTTAAAGATCAGTTACTTTTGAAATAATCAACACACTGAGATCTTTTTTTAGTATTTCATGTCTTGTTGTGGCTTGTTGAAGATCTGAATAGGTTAGATTTGTCGTTCGTTTATGAATCGGTTTGATGTAAATGCAAGGATTTTAAACGGATGTTTACTTCTCCTTTACTTCAAGTGCTAATCTTCATATTTGGCTGATAAGGGTGCTTTAATGGAGTTGTGTGATTTGTGGCCGAGTTGTGTGACTTTTGGGTTTGTACATTTTAGTTGTTTAATTGGTAATAAGAAAATTGTTTGAGATTTCAAGGTGGGTATGTCACCGGCGGAACCACTAAAACAACAATGTAACCACCCAAGCTCGAAACACCACCTGTTGAATTAATATTCGGTAGTGTTGATGGCGGAAGCAGTTGATATTGGCAGCGGTTCCAGTCACTGTAGCTGCAAAAGAATCTGCTTTACTGGAGGTGGTGGGTGTGACCTGTTTTGTGTGTGAGTTGTGGTTTCGGGGTTTGCTTATAAATACTTAAAAAAAGAAGCTGAAAGAGTTAAACAATAAATATGATTTGTATGATATGACTATAGAAATTCTTAAATTTTAATGGAGTAATGAAAGTTCAACATGAAAATATGTTTTGTATGGTATGACTATAGAAATTCTTAAAATTCAATGGAATAATGAGGCTTCAACATGAACAGAGGGGTGCATACGTTTTATATTCTTGCTTTTATTTATTTATTGTGGTTTGTAAGAGCTCTTTAAAAAGCTTTAAATTGTATATTAAGAGGCTCGTTGTGTTTTAGTTGATATGTATTATACGGATTACCATTTTATGCCATTAATGCTTACATTAACATGGAACTCATTCTTTATTACATGGCTTTTTGTTTGTAAAAGCTATTTGATAAGCTATTTTAATGAAGTTTCTTAGCTTAATTTGTATAATAGAGTTTCTTATCTTATACCATTAATGCTAACATTATAATAGAGTTTCTTAGCTTATATCATTAATGCTCACATTCAATAGGGGGAATTCAATTTTTATATATATATAGATGTTCTGAAAATTATATGTGTTTGATAGCACGTAATTACCTTTGAAAAAATGATTTTCAATATATCCTTATTTAAACTATAAAGACGAATTACATATGTGTCGTCGTTGTACGTAAAATCTTATGTATTTAGTTTCATCTCACAGTAACCCGTGAGGTCGTGCATTCATTTTAATATTTATATTATTGTTATTAATAATTTCAGTAGTATTTAATTTTTTAAATCCATATACACCATTAGTAAAAAGAATACTTTTGCAAAATGTCTTTACTTAATCTTATAAATAGAAATAAAGTGAGTTCTTCATATATGTACAATATATTCTTGATGTACATATCACAATAATTTGTGCTTTTATTTTGATATTTATAATTCATTGCATCTACATTAATTTGATATACAATGATAATAACATTTATTAATAACAACATATATTATTATTATTATTATTATTATTATTATTATTATTATTATTATTATTATTATTATTATTATATAAAGTCTAGGAAGTGTCTATCTAATAATAAAGTCATTAAATATGTAAATAAACTTATCATTCTACATGTTTTTCTAACTATATATTAAAAAAAAAAAACATATAAAGATGCTCTATAACTTTCTTATAGGGATGAGTATTTCGTCCCGAATCTCGAAACCAGAATCGGAACCGTACCGATACCGTACCAAAAATGTACCGATTCCGATATACGGTATGGTATTGGGACTACGAAATAAGGTGAAAAAATAGGGACTACTAATTCGGTACGGGACCGGTACCAAATCGGGAAATTCCCGAAAAAATGGGGAAAACCCGGTTTTTCGGTACCGGTATCCGAATACCCTTCTACGGTACCGGTACCACTAATTTATACTCGGGAAAAATCGGTACCACTAATTCGGTACAGGACCGGTACCGTGCTTATCCATACTTTCTTACATGATAGGTTTTGTTAGTTTCCCCAATTTTTTTATTTTATTTTATTTTTTATTTTTTATTTTTTTTTTTTTTTAAACCTACACATGTTTTCAATGCATGTTTATTTTGTTGTAAAAAAATTAAATTAGTTTGTCCAAATTAAAACAATGTTAATCCACTTTTATTTGTTGATCCAAATATTCGATTTAAAAATCAAACTCTTCCTTAGTAAATAGAAAAATCCATCTTCCCATTTTATATCCTCTCTTATATAAGGTAAAATGATTTAGTGAGAAAATAACTTAAAATAAGAAAAATAAAAAATAACTATAACCACATATTTGAGATGCATCAAATTAATTAGATGCATCTCTATTCGTTTATATGCATCCTAATTTGTTTCGAAAGTGATTTTAAAGTGAAAAAAAATGCAAAATATAGTACTAGCAACAAATTTGACCCACATGGAAACGAAAAATATATAAAATTCATCTAACCTATGTCATGCATCTAATATATGCATATGGCTCTAATTTTTAGCTAGAAAATATATTATGGTGCATTTAAAAGATTAAAGATGCATCTAATTTAAATCTATGCATCTTTAATGTGTAGTTATAATTATTTCTCATCATTCTAATTTTATGTTTTCTTCACATTTAACCTTAAGGGGGCGTTTGGTTGGAGCAATTTAGAATTCCGGAATTTTAAATTATAGAAAATTAAAATTCTTGAGAATTTAGAATTCCGGAATTTAAAAAACCTTCGCATGTTTGGTTGACAGAAATTTATAAATATATTTTTTTAATATAAATTTCATAAATATTCTCTTTAAAAGTTTATAAAAAAAATTATAAAAAAAGTTTATAAAAAAATTATAAAAAAAGTTTTTAAAAAATTTATAAAACATTTACAAAAAAAATTATAAAAAAAACTTTATAAAAAATTTATAAAAAGTTATAAAAAATTTATAAATTTTTTTTAAAAATAAAAGTTAATAAAAATTTATAAAATTTTAGAAAAGAAGTTTATTAAAAATTTATAAAAAAAGTGTATAAAAAAAACTTTTTAAAAAATTTATAAAAAATTATAAAAAAAAGTTTATAAAAAATTATAAAAAAAAGTTTATAAAAAAGGTTTATAAAAAAAGTTTATAAAAATTTATAAAATTTTTATAAAAAAGTCTATAAAAAATTTTAAAAAAAAAGTTTATAAATAGTTTATAAAAGTTCTATTTAAAAGTTTTTAAAAAAACGATAAGAAAAAAAGTTTATAAAAAATATTTGAAGTAAATTAAAATTACTCACTTTTTGGAGACATTTTAATTTCCCTATTTTAAGGAATTTTAATTTGCTTTGCTATTTAGATTCCCTCTTCTCTAACGAACCAAACATGGTCATTGGGGGAATTTTAATTTCAAATCTCCCCAAATTCCATCAATTTGCTCCAACCAAACACCCCCTAAGTCCTCTTATATATACATAAATCTTATTAGATAAGAGATTTTAACTCAAAACATATATCGTTATTTAGATTAATAGATATTATTCCATATTTAAGATATCCTTTACCGACAAAAAAAAAAGCACATGTTACATCTCTCATTATTTACTCCTCTTAGCTTATCATATGGCCACCTTTAATGCTTGATTTATATTTATATATAGCCACATTTCCTAGTTGTTGACAAACTTGCTTTGCTCAATTAGCCCTACAACGTGTTCAAAACAACAACAACAACAAAAGCTCTACAACCTTGAAAGTTCGATCGTGTGATCTTTGAAATCTGTCTTGGTTTTCAAGGTAATTTTACTTACATATATAGCATGCATGTTTCACATAAGTTACTAATTGTTGACCAAATGAGATTTTATTTGCCCAGGTGAATAAGGATCGATGTTTTCGTTTTTGTTTTTGTTATTGTCATTATGATAATATTGCGTAGATCCATCTATTTTAGTTATAACCTTTTTTAACGTTAAAGTATCTGTAGTGTGAATCAATTGGACTACATTACTTGTGTAAATAAACTCACGAGTCGCCAAATATGTAGAATAACTTTATAAAAATTTTATAAAAAAAACATTTGTGCATTAAAGCGTTTTTTTTTTCTTTTTTTTTATTGCAAAAAAAATTCATTTTTGTATACAACTTCTTTTGACTTTTTGCATCAAATTTTTATTGCGCATCACACTATAACAATTTGAAATTTTTATGCATTAAAAAAATGAATAAAAACTTAAAAGTAGAATAACTTCTTTCGAACTTGTATATTTACCAACATACTTGACGTTGTGGAATATTTTAAGTATTTTTTGAGAACTTTCAAAAAAAAATCTTTTGCATCTTTTATACGAATGTTTGTCTTTTTATTTGATCTTTTTTAGAGATTTAAACTCGGAACATATATAATTATATTCCATATTAAACTTCACCGAGAAATTAAAAAACACGAGAAATTTAAAAACACATGTTTCATCTGTCATTATTTACTCCTCTTAACTTGTCACATATTTATATGTAACCATATTCCTGGTTGTTGACAGTCATCTGGTGTTCAACAAACTTGCTTTGCTCAATTAGCCCTACAACCGTGAGAGTTGGTGTGATATTTGAAATCTGTCTTGGTTTTCAAGGTAATTTTACTTACATATATAGCATGCATTTTTCGTATAACTTACTAAGTGTAGACCAAATGAGATTTTATATCCCCAGGTGAATAAGGCTCGATGTTTTCATTTTCGTTTTTGTTAATTATTGTCATAATACTGCGTAGTTCCATCTATTTTAGTTATAACCTTTTTTTAACGTTTAACTGTTTAAGTATCTGTAATGTGAATCAATCTGACAACATTTCTTGGGTAATAAAATTACTAGTCGCAAAATATGACTATTTACTGAAAGTATGTCATAAGATCGTACTTCGTAAGAGCACTTCGCAAAATCAAAGTTGGATAGTAAATAACACACAATCCTTTCGCCGTTCCGAAACTAGCACAATATCATCATCGAATATCAAGCACCATGGGGTGTCCTCGTGTCCCTCTTGATAGCTCGTTAAGGCTCAAGGCGAAGAAGTATGGGTTAATGGTCGATCCCTGGTGAAGCCCTACTTCCACGGGGTTGATTGTTGTCGTGCTAAGCAATCAAAAAAATTAGGATCGTCAATGTTTTTTTAAGAGTAAGATATGTTAGAAAACCTCAAGGAAAGAGACCCAATAATACAAACAATAAGAACCACAGAAGCTTCCAAAAAAGAAGCAACCCCCTCACAAAATCACACCAATCCAACTAAGATTGCTCAATGTTGCTCGTGAAAGAAAGCTGATATTGAGTAGAATCATTAGATGGCCATTAGTTTGTGCCGGTTAACATTCATATTGTTAATGTTTTAGAAAAACTAAACAAAAACATATGGTTAAAATCCTTATTAGAAAATAAGACTTTTGATATGTCAAGACTAATGGTGCATCCTATTGTTTTTAGAATTAAACAATGGTTAAAATTGTTACCGAAGAATTAGACTTTTGATACTTTAAAATTAAAGAGGCGTATTTTACGAAATAAAAAGGAATTCTAATATCATAAATTAATTTGTACAATTTCTTATTTATTTCAATAATAAATTAAGTTTGAAAAATAATAATCTTTAAATAACTTTAGAATTATGTTGTTTAAGACAAAATGACAACTTTATAAAGTCAAGCGGGTCAAATTGTTATTACGCCTTATTAAAATTTGCTTTGTAAGACCACTAGCGTAAGAGGGTGGTTTTTTTCACTTAATGAGTAGGTCAATTTTTTTATTTTTTTTTTCCTTTTATTGTAGAGGTTCATAAAACTTCTCTCTCAATTAAGAGTTTAAAATAGGTCTCTCTTCCAAACATTTAATTTAGTAAACAACCCTTAATACTCTATTCTCAAGTAAACAACCCTTAGTACTATGTAGATTAATTAATTTATTTTGCACAAGATAATCACAAAATCAACCATACCCGCACACCATTACAGATACACTACTATATACATGCTTAAAAGTATATGTATTGACACTCACATTTTTCATCATAAAATCAATCATGCTTATGACTAAGTAACAATTAATCGAAAATGCAATGCATAGTGATAACAATTAATAACTGAAAAAAATGAAAGGTACCACAACCATTGGTTTACTTTGAGATAAATGAAACGCAATGCATAAATGAAGCTGAAAAAAATGAAATGCAATGCAAAGTGATCACAATCATTGGTCATTTACTTTGAGATAAATTATATTTGACAATCATTGGTTTTAGACAAAAAAATAAACAAAATAAAAAAGTTTGTTTATGAGAAATGATATTGATTAAAATACATAGCTGTCCAAAATCTGTCTCGGTGTGAAAATAAGACGTAAACAAATGGAGTCGTAATTGACTGATCGTGATTCGTGAATGGTAAATGAGGATATAATAAAGTAATTTAATAAAAGCTCATGTTGTTAGTTAACCACTTCCTTTTCTAATCCCCTAAATTTGGAAGGAACACATACGGAAAAAAAACCCATACATTCTCTTCCTCCCATCTTCTTGTACCTTACCTTTCACTCTTAAAAAAAAACATAAGAACACCCTTTTTATCGATTTCCCTTCCCATCCTTTACCTTTGTATTAAAAAAGAAACTTGAGAATAGAGCGTAAATGTAAGTGTTGATTAAAAATATTGGTTGCAAATTAATAAACAAGAATATTTTTCAAGTTTTATTAAAGGTTTTAACGCTTTATGGTTTAAAAATGGGTCCTAACTTGTCATCAACATGAGTAATGACGTGTCCTAATTTTACATGATCAATTTTGAAGGCTTTTTTCTTATAACATACTTTTGTCGTTTTGAAAATATTGTCATATATAAAAGCACACGATTTAAGAAAATTAAACTATTACAATTTTCAATCAATCATATATCATCTTCACTTAGGCTAGCGACAGAAGGCTTCCTCGATCTACTGAAGCGATCGATCCCAGTCGATCGAGGCTGTTGTGGGTATTCGGTCGAGGCAACAGAAAAGGGACAAATAGTCGAGAGGAGGACCGAATGTTTGGTTCTTTATTTGTGGCATTTTAGCTGTTGGAATTCAAGTATCCAAACAAAACAAAAAAACTCTTGCAACCTTTGGGAAAAAAAAAGAAAAAAAAAAGCTTTTATATTTCCTTATAAATACCCAACATTAACACACTCCAATTCTTCACACAACATAAACACAATCTCTATTAAAAATGTCTAAGAAAACACCACAACAAGCAAAAGGCCGAAAATCCCGATTACAACAAAACATCCCGGAAGTATCACCGGATTCGACTTTCCGGTTAACCGGTATCTCACCAAACGTCAATTTCCGACCCCGTTCTCTTGATTATGATTCTCAACAACCTCAACAACAACAAACATTCAATCCATTTGCTATGCATCCTAATGTTAATCGTCCATTTGTTCCCCCGTATCAAAACAACCAACAACCACAACAAACCCACTCCCGTCGAAGCCAACTATCTATGTATGGCTCCCCCGATTCCTGTTATCGTCCAACAATGAACTCATCATCGTCTTCATATTCTAATTATCAAAATTATTCTCCGGTTAACCACATCAACCTAGATGCTTGTGATTTTATGGAAAAATTACAAAACAATCCGAGTTTTTTTGTTGGAAACGGTTCGGGTTATCCGAGTCAACAAATGTCACCAGGTTATCAAGGTTCGGCTCATGGGTCGTTTCACGATTCGGTTCCAACTGATGATCTTCCTGAGGAGTTGTCGCCGGAAGCGATGTCGCCGGTTAAACCTAAGAAACGAGCTACAAGGGGTAAGAAGGCGGCGGCTGAAAAAGAGGTTGAGGAAGACAACACGAAGGATTCTGCTCCATGGACACGCAAAGAAGAGATCGCGTTGTCCATGGCTTGGTGTGATTCGTCGGAGGATAGCATAGTTGGAACCAACCAAAATTCTAGGGGATTTTGGAAGAAAGTGATTACATACTTTGAGAAAGAGGTTGGCGAAGGTAGATCGTACAACTCAATTGTCAGCAAGTGGAAAAATAGGGTTCGTCCTATAGTTGGTGCATTTTGTGCCATTTACGACAATGCTTTTACCAATTTTGGAAGTGGTGGGAATGATCTCACTGTTTATAAACGAGCATGTGAAGAATATCAAATAATGATGAACCATGCCTTTCAATTGGATCATTGTTGGGAGATTTTGAGGGACCATCAGATTTGGAAGAAAAATGAGATGCCGGTTTTTTTAAACCAACATGTCGCTCGAAAAAAACCAAGGACTTCTGAAACCGGTTCGGATAATGAAGACCCTCAAAATGAGCGACCAGTTGGTCGTGATGCTGCAAAGAAAGCTAAGAGTAAGAAGAAATTGTCGGAGAATTCCAAGTCTTCGTATTTAGAAGGGGTAGCCGACAAATGGAAAAGCATTAAGTCAATGGCATTGGGTAAGAAGCAGGAACTTGCAGACGGCTACTACGAGTTGAAGAGAAAAGAGTTGGAGCAAAGGGATAAGGAATTGGAGCTGCAGCAAAAGAAAGCGGAACAAGAAGACAGAAGATTGGCAATGGAAGAAGAAAAACTTGCACTTGATCGAGAAAGAAAAAATCAAAAAGACCTCATCTTCTATATCACACCAATCGACCCAGCTTTGCCCGCATTACAACAGCAAAAAATGCAAGAAATCAAAGACTCGATCAAGGAACGACTTAATCTAGATTATTAGTTTTTAATAAGAGTTGTAATGTTTTATTTTATTTGAATTATTATCTAACTTTTTAATTATTAATGAAATTTTAGTTTGTGTTAAAAATGATTAAAAAAAAAAAAAAAAAAAAAAAAAAAAAAAAAAAAAAAAACTGAACTAGGTCGCCCTTACTGGGGCACTGAATCGCCTGCAGGTCGCTGGAGAGAGAAAGCTGACGTGGCAGGAAAAAGTAAGGGGATTGAATCCCCTTACTGTGGGTAGCCTTACTGAACTAATATTTGACAAGTTAACACAAAAAGAATACAATTATTCTGAGACATCTTAAAATAGAAATCAAGATTATAATGTAAGACTAAAAGAATAATAACTAATAAGGTACAAGATTGTGCATACGCACAATCTACGCCAAACGATAAGAACTTCTTAAGATCAAATTTTGTAGAAGGTATATATTGTTTTATCAAAGTTCATTGAAATAAAAGTTATGAGATAAGGGGAAAAAATGACTACAGCTTTTTACAACATTCGTGTCATATCATGAATAAGATATTGTAGTTTTTCTGGTTAAATATATATCAAAAGAGGTTAAGCGTGTTGGTTATGAGGGGAAAACATGGTTATAAAATGTTTTTTAAATATCATAACTAATGCTACTATGTTGTAACCAACATAATTATATAATAAATGTGTTAGCTGAAAATTTTAAATCTTCTCTTTAGCAGGTGTCAAATATTTTATAATGTAGTATAAATAGTTTATTGAGTTAGTGATTAGTATGTGCAGTGACTGATAATGGGTGTCAACTTAACAGTGGCGGCGTAGAGGGTGTGTAAGTGGTGCAGTCGCACAGGGCACCTAATCTAAGGGGCCCCTTTTCTTCTAGTCCAGTAACATTTATAGCTACGTTTGTGTACTTATGTTATATATCCGAATGACTCTTCTTTGTAAATTCAATTATTTAAATACAACTCATTTAGCCACAATAAATAAAAGACAAAACCCCTATTAGGAATTTTTCATTTAAAAAAAATGGATTCATACCTTATTTAGTAATAATTTTATTTTAAAAAAAAGATTGTTTTCTAATTATATAACATTTTATATTTATCTATAACACAAGTAGAAGATAAATACAAAAATATAGATAAGATGCAATTAATAATAGGATTAAAATTTTTAAATAATTATCTTTAATAATAAAAAACTATAATTAAACATCATAATTAAAATAAAACAAAGATTAAATTATTTGTTTTTTAATAAATAAAAATATATGATTCAAAAAATTGTAAAAAACCCGCGCGTGCACGGAAATTATAACTACTATTAATAAACAAGAATATTTTTCTTGTTTTATTAAAAGCTATAATACTTTAAGGTTTAAAAATGAGTCCTAACATGTCATCAACATAAGTAATGACATGTCCTAATTTATAGATGAACAATTTTGAAAGCTTTCTCCTTATAATAGTAATAGTATGTCAAGGTGAATCATAACTTGTGCGTACCCCCTAACTCGTTGCAACTTTTGATAGATAAGTGACGTGCAAAGGTGAAAAAGATCGTTACAAAGTTGAGGTCTTTTTTCTTCAATTGGAAAATGATTCTTAGTCGTAGACGATACGTACCCACAATGACACATTTATAATGTCTTATCTAAATTTGTTTACATCAAATTTGTTATCGATGTATTTATCATTTTTCATCGCAAACGTTCAATAAATTGTTAATGGGAGTTTTAAGGAAATAGGTGCCGAGTTGAGTTTTAACTTCTAGTTAAAGATTAATAAAACATGTATTTATTGTTTTGGGGTAGAGTATTGAGGAAGATGTTAGTCGCCAAAAAAAAAAAAAAAAAAAAAAAGTATGATTTCAAGACTTCCCCGCTAATTTAAACCTTTCGAGAGATTTGTTAATATCAAAATTTTCATTTGAATTATTATTCTTGTTGTTGTTATATGACGACCAATTATCTAAAGATGTGTGAACATGTTCGGCAAATGTATTTGTGTTTCTAACTTGTATTTGTAATTATGCTTTAGTTGTCAGGATCCCGATTCTGATCTCAGGATCTTACGATTTTACGATACTGCAAAGCAAAAACGATCCTGATCCTACATAGGATCTTTACAAACTCAAGATCTTATAGGATCCCGATCTTGACCATAATAACTTAAGATCTAATCCGATCCGATCTTACTTTTCTCGGATTACAGACTAATAAACTAAAAATTTATGGGTTAGAATTCAGAAACAACATGTTAATATTTTTAAACACTTCATAATCATAGTTTAGGACAACATTTCTGAAAAATATTAATTGTATTTTGTATTTATAATGTATAATAATTTGTAGATTTGTACAATATTACAAAAACTATTAAGAAATAAATTAGAGTAGGATCTTGAGATCCTGATCCGATCTTACGATCACGATCTTGCAAAGAAAAAAACGATCATGGGTAGGATCCCGATCTTGAAAACCTTAAAGTATTAGTACCTCTCTCTCAAAATAATTGTTCATAGATAAAAACACATAATTTAATAAAAAATCATCATTACTGTTTTTTTTTAATACTTTTTGTACAATAATACTTTTATCTTTAATTAATTAATTAATAACTTTTTTATAGTTTGTAATAATAATAAGTAATATAATAAACTTAATTTATATTTCTATCTATTTTTGAAAACGAATAATTAATTTGAGACAACTAAAAAAATGTGAATGATAAATACGGAACGGATGAAAGAAAAAAAAAGTATATTATGTAAAATACAAACAACAAAATGAGGCACGTGCGAAGAAGAAGAAGAAGAAGAGAAAAAAAAAAAAAAAAAAAAAAAAAAAAAAAAAAAAACCCTTGAACATCTTCCTCTCTTAAGTCTTAACACAATCTAGTTTTGTCTTCTCCGTTAGATAACCAAGTCAGTCTTTTCCTCACATTAACCTGATTTTGTATAAATTAAGAAAAGAGAAATCAACTCTTTTCACTAGAAATACATCTTGTTATGTAAGCTTTTCGCCTATGTAACGGGCTGAGATATGGGATTCACTCATATCCGTTGTACTTAAATGTTTTTTGGAGTAATATATTTACCGGGTCGTTGACCTTTTACCCAAAAAAATATAATCTGTTTATGCAAAAAGGTTGACGGGTCAACCCGAAACATGTTTAGACCCTAGCTTAACTCGTTTATTTTCATGTCATTTTAGGAATTGGCACCCTAGTTTTAATTACATGATTTCTTTGGTCTCAGGAAAATGGAGTTGGTATCTCAGCTAATCGTTGAGCCTGTTGTGAAGGCTTTGACGGGTTATATTACGCAAAAGTTGAGAAACCTCACTTCCTCCGCCAAACGTGTTGAGGAAATGGAAAAAAAAATGAATGTTTTGGAAGGTCAAAGAGTTTATAACGAAAATCATTTGAGAAGAAACCGTGAAAACTATCTAGAGATACCTGATCGTGTAGATGGGTGGTTAAAAGATGCTAAAAAGATCACGGAAGATATTGAAAACGATGGATGCTTCGTTTTAGAAAAGAAGATGAGAAGAAACAGTGAAAACAATCGAGAGATACCTGATCGTGCACCAGAGTCGTTGGAAGAAGTTGAAAAGATCAAGGAAGATGCCGTTCCAACTAACAACGATGGATGCTTCAATATAAAAAAGAAGTATCTAGCAGGAAGAAATGCTTTGAGGTATATCAAGGATATTAAAAGTCTTATTAAAGAGAGTTCTGAAATGATCTGGAGTGATGCCCCCATCGGTTTTGGAAGAGTCGGTTCCAAACGCCTGGCATCAACATCACGTGCAGCTACCCAAAATCTGTTCAAGTCAAGAGATAAGACGTTCAATGATGCATTGAAGCTCCTTCAACAAGATGATGATAAAAATCGGGTGATAGCCTTGTGTGGAATGGGTGGTGTGGGGAAAACCACGCTAATGAATGACCTGAAAGAGGTTGCAAAAAATGAAAAGATGTTTAATTGCATTGTGAAAGTAGTTATTGGGAATACTCCCAACGTGCTTGAAATTCAGAAGGTCATAGCAGCACACACAGGCAAACCTCTAAACGAAACTGATGAAACGCTAATGGCAACTTATCTTTCCAGAAGATTTGAAGAATTTTCAGAGCGTAAAGAAAAGAGTCTGGTTATATTGGACGATGTCTGGAAGAAGATTAAACTCGAAGATATCGGATTAGCGAGTCCTTTGCCAAATGGGGTCAAGTTGCTGCTCACATCACGAGATGAAAATATTTGCCAACAGATTGCAGTTGATGCTAAATCTGTTCTTAAACCTGTTAGAGTTGATGTCTTGGAAGAAGAGGAAGCACGGGATTTCTTTTGTCAAATAGCAGAGATTTCAGTCGAACATGATCGTAATCTCTATGAAATAGGATGTAAAATTGTCAAAAAATGTGGTTGTTTGCCCCTTGCCATCAAAATCATTGCTGCAACTGTTCAATGTCAAAAGAAATTGAGTGTATGGAAGCATACACTCAAGTGTTTGAAAAAAAATAATGACGTGCTAGAAATTGTTGATTTAAGCTACAAGAAGTTAAAACGAGAGGAGGATAAAGCAATTTTTCTGCTTTGTGGCTTGTTCCCCGATGACTCTAATATCCCGATAGAAGATCTCACACGATATGCATGGGGATTAAAACTTTTAAACAATGCTTATACTATGGAAGATGCTAGAGACAGCACAGAAACTAGCGTGAGCAATCTTAAAAAGGCCTACTTGTTGATGGATGGTGATAGTGATAGTGATGAGTGTGTGAAAATGCATGATCTTGTGCTGGCATTTGCGGTAGCTACTGTTTCTAAAGGTGGTAAGGATGGATGTCGGATCATTCACCATGAAGATGATTTCTCAAAGTTGAGTGAAGCAAATAATATAAGGCAGTCTTGCAAGCAACTTTCGTTAACATGCAAGGGCATGTCTGAGTTTCCTAGTGAATTTCAATATCCAAACCTTTCACTTTTGAAACTTATGCACGGAAATGAGTCGCTAAGGTTTCCTCTAGACTTTTATGAAGGAATGGAAAAGCTTCAAGTTATAGCATTTGAGAAGTTGGAGTATCCGTTAGTTCCCACATCTTTTCCCTGCTCTGCCAACCTTCGAACTCTTTGTCTCGATAAATGCTCGTTGAAGTTTGATTTAACTTGTATTGGAAATCTTTCGAATCTGGAAGTGCTTAGCTTTGCTAATTCTGGCATTACAATCATACCTTCCACATTCAGAAATTTGAAGAAGCTAAGAATACTGGATGTAACAGGTTGTTGCAGTCTTGTTATAGATGCGGGTGTCTTGAAAAGCTTAGTGAAACTTGAAGAGCTTTATATGAGAGGAGGTGCACTTTGCTTCACAGACAACAACTGTAGTGAACTTGCAGAGCGTTCAGAGAACCTTTGTGCATTAGAATTTGAATTTATTGGTAACAATGCCCATATGAAGAACATGTCTTATGAGAAACTTCAAAGATTCAAGCTCTCGGTGGGATGTTATTTTTCCGAAGTTATAAAGGCACTGTGCACAAGGCAAGTTGACATGCAATCATATCATAACAGCTTGAAGCTGGTCACCGACAGAGAAGAACTACTTAAATCTAAAATCAACGAGCTGTTTAAGTTGACAGATGCACTTTATCTACGAGTGAATGATATAGATACTCTTGAAGATGTTGACGTGGAATTCCTGCCTCCCCAGCATCCTCCTCGAAACTCTTCATTTGACAATTTGAGAATCCTTGTAGTTTCAGAATGTGCAGAGTTGAAATACCTTTTTACAATGAGTGTTGCGACAACGTTGTCAAAGCTAGAGTATCTGGAAATTTCTGGATGCCCTTTAATGGAAGCAGTCATACATACTAAGAATAACGTTGATTTCTTTTCCAAACTAAAGTATCTCAGGTTGGCTGAACTACCTGAGTTATTGCATTTCTGCAATAATGTAATTGAGCTACCACGTCTCATGGAGTTGCAACTTAAAGGCCTTCCAAAAATTACAAGCATTTATCCCGAGAGTGCAACATCTTATGTGTCGAGTGATATTTCCCTCATGCAATCTCTCTTTAACAAAGAGGTAAGTATATACTTTATGTAAATAAAATAATTTCAACTATAAGTATTTAATGGTTGACAGATCATAATTAATTTGCAGGATGCGATTCCTAAACTGGAGAAATTGGTTGTTGTTCATATGAAGAATTTGAAAGAGATATGGCCTCCTCAGTTTAGTATTAGTAATCTTTGCCCATTGAGAGAGCTTACGGTCGAGGGTTGTGGTTCCATTGAAGTTGTTGGATCGTGTACACCTTGAACTTGTGTTAATATTGATACTTTGAGTAATACTATCAAGTATGCGGAATCTACTCAATAGCACTTAGAAGATTGTTTGTGTGTATGACAGTTTGTATATGAACAAGAACAATGTATAAACAAACTTTAAGCTCCAATATTATTAAAAATAATAATACGAGTGATCTATGATATCACTAGGTTTTACAACTTGAAGCTCTAGAAAACGTATTCGAAAAATCTATACTAACCTTAACCTAGGATCTCCTTTTATACTGCAAGGAGTCCTCTTGTACAAGATAAGTATAACTCTAATAGAATAGGATATACACAAGATCTATTCTATAATTATCTATGCGTGTTTCTCTAACAGTTATCAAGAGTGCAGTGGTAATATTTGTTCTTGCAGTGGTAATGAGTTTCCACTGCAAGTACAATCTTCTTGCAGTTGTAACTTCTTCACTCACCGTGGTAACTGATAGAATAATTCCCAACAATCCTCCCCTAAACTTATGATTTATTGGTAAATCAATAAGTTTCTTCAAGTATACAATAAACCTCAGGATATGGGAATTCTTCCAAACACTTATCTTGTTTTTCTTAATCTTTTATCTGCTCTTACACTTTGATCTTTAATCTTCTGAATCAAAACTTTAACATGCTGAGAACAAACCATGCTCAAGACAAACCTCCCCTGAATCTGATCATTATTATCAAAATTTTGTATCCTCCCCTGTTTGGGAGAATCTCCATCAATAAGCAGCATAATCAGACAAAATTCAGAAGTCCTTCCAACAATTAAGTATCCACCTGTTAAGAGAATGGGGTACACAGTTCCATCAATTCCTTTTGGTAACATACTACCTTCAGCACTTCCAGATGTATTACCTTCTGAGAGAGGTGCATCATAAGGCATAGAAACTGCACAACCTATATCTAATTCGTGAGAATTAGACACATGAAGTGTTGCCAAAGAAAAAGTTTACACTGTCAGTGGTAACTGTGAACCTGCAGTGGTAAAAATCAAAAGTGTTTTTCAAAGAGCAATGATAAGTAAAACATGTAAAATTTTCTGCTCTAATTATAGTTTTTAGCAAACTATCAGCTATCAACGGATTTGATATGTCTTTACCATGAGCCGTTTGCTATGGACTAGCCAACTCTTGATCACAAAGATGTATGGTGAGTTGATAACCTAGTTTTTGGTAAACTATCAACCATGAACGGATTTGATGTGTCTTTACCTGTAGCCGTTTGCTCAGGACTAGTTGATTCTTATGTGGATTAGACATGGTGAATCAATAACCATTTGTTATGTGTCTTAAGATACACATCTTATAACTCCATTCAAATTAACCATCCAATCTTAACCAAAAATAGTAAACCCAAGTTACTATGTATACATTAATTGCTCCAAAGGCAACTTGATATCTTCCATAATATCTTCATCAATTTGATCCAAGTCCTCATGATTGAGGATTGAACCACCCACATGGCTGGATATAAAAGCATAGAAAGTAGCATCACTTAGTCCTGCAATCTGCTTCTTTGAACTTCTAGTGGAAACATTTCCATTGCCAGTGGAAACAATCCTGTTACCACTGTCATCATCACTGTCACTTTCATCATCAGAACTGTCATTACCTGATGATGATATGAGTGCAACTCCTGCAGAACTTGTCTTTAACTTGCCAGCTTTCTTAAGTCTTTGTTCAATAACTTTGAAGTTATTGTATACATCATTAAGCTTCATAGTCTCAAGATCTGACTTGTCCTCCCATACAGCAACATTTGTATCAAACTCAGCAGGTAAACTTCTTAGAAATTTAAGATTGAGGTCTTCCTTTTCTACCTCAATTCCAAAAGCAGTCAGCTGAGTTACTATCTTTTGTAGCCTTGTGAATATGCTATCAAGAGATTCATTGCTTGATGAGCCAAAATTCTCATAGGTCTGCTTCAGTAAAGTCTTCTGAGTTTTCTTGGTATAGTCATTACCACCAAATACTTCACATATCTCATCAAAGAGGGTCTTTGCATCCTTGTATTTGGTAAAAGCCAGAACTTGTTCTCTGGGTAGGGCCATCAATAGCAAACCTCTAGCCTTTAAATCATTCTTCAGTTGGTTTCTTTCATCATTTGTAACTGGACCAGCATTAACCTTTGTTACTGGCTTTCCACCAACTGTCTCAACAGTTGAACCAGGTTTGAATGAATTTCCACACATTATGATCTCCCATAATGTGTAGTCTTGAACCATGAAGAATTGTTCAATCATAAGCCTCCACATCTCAAAGTCATTAATTTTAAGCTTGGGAAGCTTTGCAGCAATATTAGATTGGCTTGTTTCTGTCTCCATTGTTTCTTTTGATTCTGCCATTGGATCTTCTAAATCAAAATATCAAAGCCTTGCTCTGATACCACTTGTTGGATCGTGTACACCTTGAACTTGTGTTAATATTGATACTTTGAGTAATACTATCAAGTATGCGGAATCTACTCAATAGCACTTAGAAGATTGTTTGTGTGTATGACAGTTTGTATATGAACAAGAACAATGTATAAACAAACTTTAAGCTCCAATATTATTAAAAATAATAATACGAGTGATCTATGATATCACTAGGTTTTACAACTTGAAGCTCTAGAAAACGTATTCGAAAAATCTATACTAACCTTAACCTAGGATCTCCTTTTATACTGCAAGGAGTCCTCTTGTACAAGATAAGTATAACTCTAATAGAATAGGATATACACAAGATCTATTCTATAATTATCTATGCGTGTTTCTCTAACAGTTATCAAGAGTGCAGTGGTAATATTTGTTCTTGCAGTGGTAATGAGTTTCCACTGCAAGTACAATCTTCTTGCAGTTGTAACTTCTTCACTCACCGTGGTAACTGATAGAATAATTCCCAACAGAAGTCTTGTTCAACATGAATTTTGGTGAAATCGAGCAACTTAGAAGCAGTTTGAGGAGCATTAAAGTGGAGGGATGTGATAGTCTTGTGAAGCTTTTTTCATGCAATCCGTTTCCGTTCCTGAATAATCTACAAGAGCTTTACGTCAGTAGTTGTGGTTCCATTCAAGTGTTATTTAACACTGACTTGGGACGTGTTGGTAAAAGTGAAGAACAAGTTTGTAGCAGTAGTTTGAGAAGAATTCAAGTGTCACAATGTGATAGTCTTGTGAATCTCCTCCCAAGCAATCCAATGCCATTATTCAATCATCTAGAAGAGCTTGAAGTATTAGATTGTGCTTCCATTGAAGTGATATTCGACATCGACATGGGATGTGTTGGTGAAACGGATAAAGTTAGAAGCAGCAGGTTGAGAAGCATTGAATTGTGGGGATTAAGGAAGCTTAGAGAGGTGTGGAGGATAAAAGATGCTGGAAATAACTTGATTCATGGATTTGAAGCTGTTGAAAGCATACATATTCTAGATTGTGAGAGGTTTCAAAATTTAATCACACCTGGCACCAATATTGATTTAAGAGCACTCAAAGAATATGGAATTATGGCCTTCGGCAGAGAAAGTGAGATAAACAATGAATTGCTTGAACAAGATCAAGAGGTACGGCTCTTTACTTGTATGTTTAGCTGGAACATGCAAATGAAGCTGATTGTGACGTCTTTTCATTACTTGAATGTTATTTATTACTTTAAATAAGAGTAAATTGCATTTTTGGTCCCTAAGGTTCGACCAAATTGCATGTTTGGTCCCGAAGGTTTCGAAAGTGCAACGGCGGTCCACATTTTGAAGTTTTTGTTGCATGTTTGGTCCTGATAAATATCAAATGACCAAATTATTCTCGCCTTCTTCTTTTCCTTTTTTCTTTTCAGTTTTCTAACATAAATGGTCCATTTTTTTTTCGAAAAAAATTTTCCAAAAAGAAAAATCTTAAAAACAAATTTTAAGAATTTTTTTTTTAATTTTTTTTTCTAATAAAAATTTTCCTAAACAATCCGAAAAAAATTCTAAAAAAAAATTTTTTTTGTCAAAAAAACTTTTTTTCCTAAAAAAATAATCCGGAAGATAATAATTTAGAAATTTTTTTTCTAAAATAAAATTCTAAAAAAATGCAAAACAAATTCTAAAAAAAACTTTTTTTTCCGAAAAAAATAATTTGAGAATTCCTTTTAGAAAAAAATTCTAAAATTTTTACATACGTTTTTTTTTGAATTTTTTAAAAAAATTATTAATTTTTTCGCGTTGCCTTTTTGCGATTTTTTAAATTTTTTTTTGATTTCTTTTTACATTTTTTTTTAAAGATAAATTTTTTAGAATTAATTATTTTAAAAAAAATTTAGAATTTCATTTTAGAAACAAAATTCTATAGATTTTTTTCCTAAAAATAATTTTTTACGAATTATTTTTTATAGAAGAAAATTTTTTTGGCAAAAAAAGTTTCTTTTAGAATTTTTTTCGGATTTTTTAAAAATTTTTATTAGAAAAATAGTTGCGGTCCTTAAAGAGTTAATCCTTAAAAAGTTTTTTGAATTTTTTTAGAAAATTTATTATTAAAAAAAATTTAAGAATTTTTTTTTCGAAATCTTTTTCGCATTTTTTTAGAATTTTATTTTAGAAAAAGAAAATTTTAGAAGTATTTTTTCTAAATTTTTTTCCGATTTTTTTATTAAAAAAAGGTTTTTGAGATTTTTTTTAGGATCTTTTTGGGATTTCTTAAGAAAATTTTTATTAGAATTTTATTTCTTAAAAAAATTTTGAATTATTCTTTTTGGAATTTTTTTTTGAAAAAAAAAATGGACCATTTATGATAATAATAATAATAATAATAATAATAATAATAATAATAATAATAATAATAATAATAATAATAATAATAATAGGTTACTTATTATTTTTAAAATAAGATTAATTTCATATCTCTCCCTATTTTCATTTTTAATTTCATATATACCGAAATTACAATACAATCATTGAGTGCATAATGAACAATGTTTTAAAGCATGTTTGGAGATATGAAATTGACCCTATAAAATAAATAAAAAATAATATAAGAACTAAAATTTTGAAGAAATTTTGATAGAACCACTAACACTGGCTTTCTTTTCGTGCTCTTTTGGACTTCTCATATCTTAAATTTTTATGAAAATCATTTATTTATACATAAGAAAAGAAAAGAAAATCCAACTATTTCTAGGTTGTTTCTTCTTTCTCATGTCCAGATATTCCTTGGATTTCTTAAAAAACTTATAAAATATTTTTTAAAAATTTGTTGCAGTTATATTCAGATTTCTTAAAAAACTTATAACATATGTGTTTGTGATATATATGCAGATTAATGCTCTGTCTCTACTCAGGGAAGACTCAAATTATGAGATTTCTGAAATTGCATTCCCATCCTCTCAATTATCCACTTTCGATAACCTTCAAAATCTTTATTTGGATTGCTGTAATGGTGTGGAGATGCTCTTTGAGATAACGACTCCAAGTAGTAAAGAATCACCTCACAATACTCAACAACAACCAATACTCCCCTATCTTGAAGAATTAGAGTTATCGAATATGGGAAGGATGAGTCATGTGTGGAAGTGCGATTGGAATGAATTCTTAATTTTTCAAAAACCAGAGTCACGGTCCTCATTCCATAACCTCACAACCATATCTATGTCCTTCTGCAACAGCATCAAGTACTTGTTTTCACCTCTCATGGCGAAACTTCTTTTCAACCTAAAGAAAATTGATATAAAGTATTGTGATGCTATTGAAGAGGTTGTTTCAAACAGAGATGATGAAGATGCGTCTATATATTCCCACACAACCACTACTTTCTTCCCTCATTTAGACATTCTTAACCTTAATTCACTAACAAATTTCAAGTGTATTGGTGGAGGTGCCAATGGTATATCTACTGATATTCAGCGTAAGGTATGTTTCCTATATATTTAGTGACTAAAATATAGGTTAGTTAATTTTGTTAATATTATTAGCTATGCTAATTATATAATTAAATTCTCGTTTTGTGTCCAGTTATCTCAAGCTTCTTGGTCCTTATGCCAATATGTTAGAGAGATAAGTATAGGATATTGTGAGGCATTGTCAAGTGTGATTCCATGGTATGCTGTAGGACAAATGCAAAAGCTTCAGGTGCTGAAAATAGAAGATTGTGAATCGATGACAGAGGTGTTTGAAACTCAAGAGATCAACAACAAGAGTGGTACTGATACTGAAAAGTCACTTCCAAGGCTAGAATTTATTACGATGCTTACAAAACTAAAGATCTTGAAAATTCAAGGGTGCAACCTTTTGAAACATATATTCACATTTTCCACTCTTGAAAGCCTCACGCAACTCGAAGAGTTAGAGATAAAGGATTGCGAGGCAATGGAAGTCATTGTTACAGAAGAAAATGGAGAGCAGACAACAGCATCTGATGTGGTGGTCTTTCGTCATTTAAAATCCCTTTCACTAGTCAATCTACCAAACGTTGTGGGTTTCTTTTTGGGGAGGAGTGAATTCAGATGGCCAGCATTGGAAAAGGTTGTGATTCGTGAATGCCCACAAATAACGGTGTTCACTTATGGTCAATCTACAGCTTCGAAGCTTAAGTTCATAAATACAAGCTTAGGCAAACATAGTGTTGAATACGGCCTTAACTTTCGTGTGACCACCACCTCGCATCAGGTATTATTTTTATTTTAAATAAAAAAGGAAAAACCTTCCCATGTAGAATTACAGCGTAATAATTGTATTCTTCATGTAGTGCCTTTTGGCTTATTTTAATCACATATGAATTTTTTTTCTTATCATTGAACCAACTTAAATGTACAATAATCTCTGATATAAGGGTTTTTTTTTTTTTTTTTTTTTTTTTTTTTTTTTTTTTTTTTTAACCATGTAGACCCGATTACCGAGTTATGAAAGTACAAGCTCATACCAACATATTACTATGGAACGGTTGCCTTGGTCTTATCATAATTTGATTGAAGTGGATAAGGATTATAAACTCGGAGGACAACATCATCTTTTTTCATCTGATGAAGTGTCACAACTGCAAAAGCTTGAAACTGTTCATTTAAGGCGAAGAATCTTTAGTGGACCAGGGGACATTGAGCAGATATTTGATTCACAAACTGTTGCTGAAATTCCAAAGTTGAGACAAGTGGACTTGGAGGGGTTATCTAGTCTCAAGTATATATGGAAGAGCAAGCAGGGGACAGTATTAAAGTTTCCAAACCTAACAAGACTGTCTATTCATAGCTGTAATAGTTTAGAATATGTATTTACATGTCCCATGGTTGGTAGGCTATTGCAACTCCAGGAACTATATATAAGGGAGTGCAGAAGTATGAAGGTAATTGTGAAGGGAGAAGAAGAAGAATGTGATGCCATAGTGAATGCTAATGTGGTGTTCCCTTGTCTAAAGTCCTTAACACTTGTTTGGCTTGATAGACTCGAGGGATTTTGCATAGGAAAGGAAGCTTTTGAATTTCCATCATTGGATACCTTGGTAATTGGTAGCTGTCAAGATATAACGGTTTTCACCAAGGGAGATTTGTCTGCTCCAAAGCTATATGCAATTACTAGTATATGGAGTAGGAAAAAGTATAATATACACAACAGGCTGAACTCCATTATAAGAGATTTTACCAAAGGGTAAAAGATGAAAATATGTGTTACCATAAGAAAGAGGGGCTAAATCTGTAAAATTTATTGTTCTTATGCTTCACAACTCCATCACTTTTGAAACGCTGATTCAGAACCAACTTATATAGGGATTACAGGTAATTAGGAATTTTTAATTTGAAGTTATTAATTAAGGATTTATGTTATAGCCTGCTTTAATTGTGTGTGTATTAGATTAATTGGTGTTACCTGAATGTTTTTTATATTAAAGGTGGCAAAATAGGTGGGTCGGGTTGGGTTTGGGTCTCAGGTCTGGATGGGTTTTGGTGATGAGTTTGGGTCTATATAGGTACGGCTCTAGATGCGGTAATTGCTAATTGCGATGTTTTGGTGTTGTTCATCAGCTATAACATGTGTTTTTATTGGCTACTTATTTACATATGTGTTTGAAAGTAGTAATTGTAAATCTTGTTTTGATCATTGAATATCACAATTTGATAAAGGAAATGACCTTTCGTTACAAGATACAAGATAAATGAAACAGGGGGAGGGGACTTAACGAATTAAGTCAACTAACTGCAAAGAAAACGTGTAGTTAGCACCTGCTTTTGCGTCCTATATTAGGGCATGTTCTGTGTCAACCTCATCTACTGATTTGATTATAGTGATTTAGTAAATCAAGGTGTGATTAAAAAGAGATCAACATCAAAAGGAAAAGTCAACTGCCTTATCTTTGAAATTTTCCAGTTGTATTAGACTTGAGATGTTAGAGACGTATGTTCACTTTAAAGGTATAAGATTATGACAATGTCACAAAAATTGATGATAGAGATCAAATTGTAATTTTACTCGAGTTATAATTAAGCATGTCAGATATGCATCCAAATGCCTTTGACGTTTACCTTTTTTCGTGTCTCATATAGACAGATTGTTTGCATTCGCAGGAACTTCAGAAGTCTACATAGGTTGCAACTGGTGCTCCTCATGATGCTATTGGGAAGTATGGGCATAAAAGTTGGTTTTGGACAAGCAGTTATCGTCCACATTTGTCACAATAACTAATTCAAAATGTAACAAGAAAAGGGGGGCATCTGCTGAACATGTCGGAAGAGTTGCTAAAGTATGGGATATGTGTCGAGTTATCATTTTGTGTAGGTGCAAAATAGTTGTTTAGGTGGTGCAATCCTGAGGTTCCTTGATGTTGCTATGTTTTCTCCATTATTTGTAGCTATATACGTTTGTGTTCTTTTGGATACTCGTAGATGCACGAATTTACAACTTTTTGTCGAACGGGTCGTTAAATTGAATAAACTTTTGCTATGTACTTTGTTTGATTGCTTTTACACGTGTCTGCTTAATCAAACAAGATATGCGTGATCTTTTCAGTGAGCTTATTCTGAGCCTCTGGCCGAAAAACGAATCATCAAGGCTTGAATTATAGCTTGTTACAAATATTTAAACTATCAAAATAGCACTGAGCTTGAACAATGACAGAAACGGCTCTAAAGGATAGACCGATAGATGTCTTGTAAACTGATGTTTGAAACTGATGGCTATTTTGGTATAGACACATTTTTTATAACATCCTAAAACAGAATACAAGGCATTTTGATAGGAATCCCACCAAAATATTCAAACCAAGTCCTGAAAACCATAGAACAAATGATCAACTACCGAAGATCAGCAAAAGGATTCCATACAATCATCATGTCTTGAGTGAGCAGCCTCCTTTGAATGGCAAGCCATAGAACAAATGAATGACTAGGTACAAATTGGGAATACATACACAGAATGCCATGGAACAGTTGGTAATTGTTCCATACAATCTTGCCAAACTTGCTTAGTAACAAAATGTTTAGTTCTCCCATCATTGCATTTCCACACAGTATAATTGAAGATTATAGATGGCAAGATGAGCGGGTTAGGTAATGTTGGCGTATGTGTCCGAAGGACCTAGTCCGAACGGATCAATAAAATCCTTCCGGACCAACGGTAACCTGCGAGCCAAAGTCAAACCTAACATAAAGAGTAAGCAGCAGGCGATCAGAGGAAATGGCAGAAATGGATAGAAGCCATAAAAAGGAAAAGACATCACTAACAAGCAGGGATGACACCATCATGCTTGGCCACATCCGATGGAGACAAAACTACGACTCCTATATTAAGAGGAGAAATTATCACACAATGGTAACAGTCTCTTAGCTCTTAATTCATAATTTTCACCTACACTTAATCTCCTTATTAGATACTTACTCTCACGCCGGATTCGGGTCCTGGGATAAACCCGGGGCGAGACTAACAGGTGCTTTTGTTTTGCAAAGATCCGAAGGACCTTTAAACCACTCGTAGGACCTGAGGATAATACGAAGGACCAAGACCGTCTGAAGGATCTTATTTGCTTGTTCGGGGTAGACGCAAGATTTTACCTCAACAGGTAACAGGTTAACATGGGTTCAGGTGGACAGGGGTCATATTTTCGTCTACGTCGGGTCAGAATGGGTTGACGTGAAAACACTTTTTGCCCAGTTTCTAAATATTCATACATACAATTCATGCGTTAGCAATGAATAACAACAATAATCTGAATCTTCATTTAGGGAATACTGATTTGACCCATTGTACACGTTTGAGATATTGTCAATTTGTCATCCCAAAACCTATGTAAGGAATTATTGAAGATACTACTGATTGATACTGCTGACAGGTTCCTGCGGAAGGCTTAGTGACTTTCTGCTGATGACTGGTTCCTGCGGACATATAGAGATCCTACGGATAGAGTTTAACCGTGGATATAACTTATGTATTTTAGGACAAGATATGTAGAATATCTTTTATTAGTTTTTCATTATCCGTTTCTTGTAAGAAAGGTTAGGGTTTCCACTAGTATATAAGGAACCCTAGGTCATTGTAATATGAACAAGTTTCTAGTACGAGTTTCATTAATATTATTAGTTTATCGATCTATAGAGGATCAAGTTTAGTATAAGTTTTTTTTTTTTTTTTTTTTTTTTTTTTTTTTTTTTTTTTTTTTTTTATATTCCGCATAATTACAAGCTCACAGAGATTATCTAACTTAGTCTAGCTAGTGATTACATTAGTTGACTAACGATCTATTGGCTCGTGATCTATCAAGGTATAGATCCCTACAAGTGGTATCACAGCCACTAGATACTCTCTGTAACCTCAACACAATCACAAAACTATTCATTCAGTACCAATGGGAGACAAACCAGGCGGTGATGTTGCTCTCTCAGAAGCAGGCTCTCTTACTCAACAATTACAACAGGTGGCCTTCTCCAACAGCAATGCAAAACTTCCTTTTCTTAGGAAGGATGAGTATGAGATCTAGGCCATGAAGATGCAGAACTGGATTGCAAGTGTTGACTATAACCTCTGGAATGTTATACTCAATGGTTGTCATCCTAAAAAGCAAAGTGTTGATGCTAATGGTAAAGTTACTATTTTGGAACCTGTTTCTGCTGAAGAAATTCTTGCTATTCAAAGGGAGAACAAAGCAAGAACCATATTGCTGCAGGCAATCCCTGATGACCACATGGGAGATTTTCATTCCATGACTGATCCAAGAGAAATCTGGTGGGCAATAAAAGCTAGATTTGGTGGGAATGAAGAATCAAAGAGGATGAGAAAGAGTATGTTGAAGCTGGAATTCCAAGAATTCAAGATTACTGAAGAGGAAGGTCTTCACAAAGGTTATGACAGGTTTCAGAAGATTCTGAGTCACTTGAATCAGCTTTTAGCTAGACCTGACAATGAGGAGGTGAATTCCAGGTTCTTAAGAGCCTTACCTCCCTCATGGTCTCAAGTGAGTATATCATTGAAAACCAAAGGTGGCTTGGACTACCTCAGCTTTGATGACTTGTACAACAAACTCAGAGCTTTGGAAGGTGATATAAAGGGATTCTCTCCATATGCAGCAACTCCTTCACAATCTGCATTTGTCAGTTCTAACTCAAACTACATGCCACATACCTACACAAGTCCATCCCCAGCACCACAGGTTTACTCAAGTCCATCCACTCTAAGCCAAAGTCTTCCAATGACCACTTTGTCTTTTTCAAGTGCTAATCCAATAACTCATCCAAAGATTAGCAATGTGATGGAAGATGTACTTCATTCATTTGTTGTTGAAGTTGATAAACAGTAACAAATAGCTTATGAAGACTTTGAGCAAATTGATGAACTTGCTTTGGAAGAATTGGACTTAAAGTGGCAAATGGCTATGGTTGGTAAAAAGGTTGGTAAAAAGCTCAATGTGGATGGAAGAGATGCAGCTAGGTTTGATAGAAGGAAACTAAAGTGTTATGCTTGTGGAGAAATTTGCCATTTTGCAAGAGAATGCACAGCCAAGAAGGGTGAAGCCAGTACCAGGTATTCAGCATACAAGAAGAAAGAAGTGGAAGCTGGAGAATCAAAGGCCTTGATCACTGCTATAGATACAAGTGTGGACTGGAATGAGCATGAAGATGCTACAAGCAGTTCTCCTCAAATCTCCTGCATGGCTAGTTGTGATGATAGCTTTGGTCTCATGGGAATCTCTCCTCAGGTATCTACTTGTGTTTGTGATTGTGATTCTAAATATACAACTCTAAAAGAAGCTTATGATGATATGAAACTGAAATATAATGCTTGTTTTATTGAAGTTGCAACTTATAAAGAAGCTTTTAAAACTTTAGAACAACAAAAGGTGTGGTTTCAACATAATCAATTAGCTTATGAGGAAAATATTAGAGTTTTAAGTAGAGATTTAGAATGTGCTAGCAATGAATTAAAATTTTCTGAAAAAGAAAAAGCTAGGATTGAGTCTGAGAAAAATGTTTTGCAAGAGAAACTAGATAAAGAAATAACTTTACATAAAAAATGGTTGATTTCAGGAGATAATTTAGCTAGTTGTCTTTATCGTAGTCAAGCTGTGAGCTCTGGGATTGGTTTAGGGTTTAAAAAATATGTTGGCTTAGAGGCTAGGAATGATGTGGGTAAATCTACACCAGTAGGCTTAGCAAATCATGTTAAAGAAGGAGCTTTGCATGCAGTACCTGGACCTATCAGAGGTGTATTTATGCCTACTACCAAAACCTCTGACTTTGATGGTTCACACCATCTCTTTGGCAACAAGTCTAAAGACTTGCCAAATAAGTTTGAAGTCCCTCCAACCTTAGGAATCCCCAGGCCCTCATCCCATACGGTTGACTTACCAGAATCAAAGGAAACCACTGGCATTAGGATCAATGAATCCCCTAACACTAGAAGTATATCTAGTAATGATTCTAACAATTATGTCTCTTGTTCTTCCAGGGACAAGACCTCAGAGACCTCTAGTTATGCCAGCTGTGATTCTGATGAGGCGAAAAATGAACCATTTTTAGGGGGTCATTTAAGCCCGAATTCGAATTTATTTGATCAAATATTGCCCTAAATCGTTCCTTTTGTGATTTTAGGTCCTTTGGGAGTGAATTCTGGAAAAGGAAGCATTTTGGACGTTTTTGGAGCATAAAAGTGATGAAAACGCCAAAGACTTAATTTTCCATGCTGAGAACAGTACCTGACGGCGTCAAGAGCATTTTGGTGACGGCGTCAAGAGTAAAAGTGGTGACGGCCCAGAGAGAACGTGAAGGTGTTAGACCCCTTTCCCGGGTGTTGGGACCCTACCCTAGATGAAAGCGAACAAAGATTTATGTGATTGGCCAGTCAACGAAAGTTGCGTAATGGTCAAACCCGATAGCCAATTAATAGTCAAAGTATGACTAATATAGTAATATAATATGATGCATAACTAAAGGGGCCTAAGTTGCCATTGTAGTAAGTATGTTATAAGTTAGTTGTGGCTAAAGAAGAAGGAATGAGACCTGAGAGGCCATTCTTGCCAATGACCCAAATTTGTGTAAGTATATATGGGATTATCCTAGCAAATTCTAGACAATTCTATATCTTTCAAGGGTGTTTGCTGAGGTACGGTTTTAGAAGGAGAAAGAGAGGGAAAGTTGGGTGATGACCTAAGATGAAGAAGATGATCAAGTCTTGATGTTTATAGTCTCCCTTAGTTATGATCATAACAAGTAAGTCTTTATGTTCATGTTGTTATTGAAGCTTTGGATTAAGAGAAAAGTGGGAAATCATCATATGATCAAGATATGATCATATGATGATGTAGAAAGGTAGATGATTATGTTTTGATGGGTTTTGTTAACCCTTGTTATGTATTTGATTATTATGTTGTTAGGTTGTGATTATTTATGAAGGTTGATGATGATGGATCATTGTGTTGTTGATGTTCTTGATGTGCTTAGCTTGGAGCTAAGGTAAGTAAAATGATGATAGCATAAGTTATATGGATTTCTATCATTATGTGTTATGTATGTTTAAGATGAGAAGATGAGCTTGGGTTATGCTTATGTGATGCCATGTTTATGGCTTATGTGTTGATGAAGCTATGGATATGTTGATGTTATGTGCTAGTTGAGACTTTGAGTAGTGAGCCATGATGTAAGTGTTTTATGTATATGATGCATTATGTGGATTGAAATATGATGTATGTTATGATCGTTTTACTTACTAAGCCTTTGTGCTTATGGTTTAGTTGCCTAACCCTTTTGTAGGTTGGAATGCTTGTATGGATGGCTTGGATATAGAGATTAAGGAATTGGAGATGCAAGATTAAGGTAGTATGCATTTAGGAGCTTAGGTAGAATACCGAGCTCAAGTCATGGTTGTACCCCCGAGAGTCTTTCTACGATGTGTAAAGAGTATGTCAAGGTTGTCCTAACGTTTTGGTGGTCAACCGTTGTGTCAAAGTATGTTTTATATGTGAATGGTAAACATTAAGGGAGTGTTTGGCATAAGCGTGTTTCTACCCATTTTGGGTAGTTAACGGGTCATGTATGTATGGAACAAGTTTTATATGTTAAGCTAATGATTTTGGTTAAGTTTGAGGTGTTGTGGAAGTTGTATGTATATTATGTCTTGAAATGGGTCAAAACGGGTTTTGGCACAAAACCCGCTGTTTTGTAAAATATTATTCTGAGGGTCAAATGGTAAATGATATTGTATGAAAATGAGCTTATGAATGTAATAAGCAAATCTGGAGGTTTTGATGCAAAACAGATGTGGTATGAGTCGTTTTCCAGTACATGGGTCAAAATATGTAAGTGTGCAGAAATAGGTCTATCATAAGACCAGAGAGGGTCCATTTTTGGCTAATACTGGTAGTAGTAGGGTGTATTTTTAGAGTTCAGATGAATAGGTCTATCATAAGACCAGAGAGGGTCCATTTTAGACTAATACCTATGGTAGTAGTGTCTGTTACAGTTGAGTCATTTTCGCGTAAAGTTTCAAATTTTTGGTCAACGGGCACGAGGTGTTACAAATTGGTATCAGAGCTTCGGTTTAAGTGAATTAGATTTCCACTATAGGTTGCCTAGTCTTAAACCACTCGTAGATTGCGATGGACATAAGTTTGATTAATGCGGAAATGTAATTGTCAAGTATAAGACGGATTATGTTTTATGCTAGTTGAGCTTATAGATGATAGGTGATGGATGTATGATATAGTGTTGATGAGTATGAGGTATTAGTCCATTGAGGACTTGAAATGCCTAAATGATTAGTTGGCCGTACACCTCGGTTGGTGTCGGCGCTTGCATTGCAACTATGTGAATGTATGATAGAGTTATGGTAATGGAATGCAATTAGGAATGCTATGTGGTATTAGAGATGGGCTAGTAATGGAATTAAAGTTTTATGATGCCTTATTTACAAGGTAGACTAGTGCTTGTGGCTAGTTAGAATGTTGATGATTAGACATATATTGATTGTGCAATGGGATGTACGAATCGTAGATCACGTGGGTTGATTATGAGTATGAATGTTAGAACACTTTGTGGATAAGTGTTGAATGTTATTGTTTATATGACACTAAGTCTATGGTAGTAGTTATTTGTATGTCTAAGTTTTATGAGATGTAAGTCCACGACGGACTCAATGTGTTTAAGTGTTGAGATCACCGTACACCTCGGATAGTGTCGGTGGATATTATGTGATTATGTGAACGTGTGTCGTAGTATCGATAATGGAAAAGTGAATAGATATGATCTATGGTGTGAATGCTATTGAGCAAATATGATTGATGATAGAAGTTGTAAGAAGCATGGACTATGTCCAATATATTGTCTAGTTACCATATACATGTGATGACCTAGTGGTGGTCGAAAAAGTTGAAAGAAAACATTGATATGTGAAAAAGTTAAAGTGTATGGTTACGATATGATGAGAACATTTTATATATAAAAACATGATAAGTAAAATGTGTTAGTAAATAAATGGTTAAGCATGATAACTAGAAGTGATGAATGAGACATAGATTGCGCTTGATTTCATGGATGATATGAAGTGTGCTTGAAGAATTGTAAAACATGAGTATAGTCATGTTTATATATTGGATAGTATGTGATAAGATTAATGAAAATGTTATGAAATAAGCCTATGTAAGGCTTATATGTGTAAAGTTGAGTAGACTAAATGAAGTGATAGTATGAGTTGTGAACATGGTCAACAAGGGTTGACTAAAAGTGTGTGGTAAGGACACATAGAGAATGTGTAAACTGTAAATGGACAAGCATCATATAGTACTTGTCTAAAATAGAGATGCCACGTAGTGAATGTATGAGTCAACTTGGGGTTGATAGATAAATGATAAGTAGCATTGTGAGAATGCAAACATAATTTAACAAGTGTAATATAGCAACTTGTCTAGATGAAAGTAAACGTGGTAGCGAATGTTGAGATTGCTCAAGGCAATGAGAAGTGTTGAAGTGATAGCGTGTACTTAATGATAAAAGTACATGAAAGATTAAATGAGTAAAGATGTAATAGTTAGTGTAGCTTGGATCCAATGCTCTAGTTTTGGCATCCTTCGGGATGGCCTAGCTTGCCACGAGGGCATAGATATTTTGGCATCCTTCGAGATGGCCTAGCATGCCACGAGGGCATAGATATTTTGGCATCCTTCGAGATGGCCTAGCTTGCCACGAGGGCATGGAAATTACGGTATCCTTCGGGATAGCCAGTTTGTCTTTATGACATGGATGGAAAGTTAGAGAGATTGGATCCAAGGCTAGAAAAGATGGAAACTAATGTATGTATGATTGTTGTGTCGGAAGTACGTGAGTAGAATGATTTATAGTCTCCTTATTTAAATGGATTGGGACGCCTCTTAGTTTAAATAAAGAAATTGTAAATCACCGAACCATAAGTTTATAATTCCTTACTTGCATAGATTGGGACGCCTTTTTATGTAAGTAAAGAGTTATAAATGAGTGGGCTTATGTGTAGCCGATATGACATGAATACGGGTAGAGATATGAGAAAGTGAAAACTAAAACAAGTTAGACGTTATAAGAAGAGAGTAGATGTAAAAGCTTGTAGTGGCGTTAAGGTCCTATATGAACCTTAAGATTAACGCCTAGAATGAGTGTTCGCTTAAAGTTGATAAGATGACGGGTGGAATTTCCCACGAGTTAACAAGAAGATTGCTTTAGTAATGCGTAGATTTGGTTTTGGAAGTGCCGTTTATATGGCACTATGTATATATTGCGAGATAAGTTGCCGATTTTTGGTATAGATGCGTATTTGGTATTGTGTAAAGTGTAATTTTGACCGGTATATGACTTAAGGTCGTGTTAGTGCATTGATGATAGCGTGTTTATAGTGATGAAGTTTGACTTATCTTGAGTCAAAGTAGTAGATGTTCCCGGATGACAAGTAGTCATTGCGGAAATCATAGAAAAATTTGCGATGAGAAGTGTGTTTTAAGTTAATTGTGAGTTAAGTTTATGTATAGTAAGCTTAGAAATTGCACGATCATGTAGATCGTTGCAAGGAATTGGCTTAAAAAGCATGAGAATGAGAACATGTGTAACAATTCGCAATTTCAGGTTAATTACCATTCCCGGAAAATTTCACTATTCACTTTTACTATTCATTTTTCCCGAAACTTTCCCGAAAGTTGATTTTTATTTGATATTCTCGAGTGATAAATCATTTCCATGGAAAATTAAATGTTTGACATTCGTCAGATCATTTTCGTGAAAGTTATTAAGGAATTACACGTTTTAGGGTAAAACGTCATTCAGAAATTCTACGTACAACGAAACTCGACCGCGTTAAGTGACCCCGCATCAGAAAAATGTTTGACACACTCATGATTTATTTGAGAATTAATCGTGACTGAGAAAAACATGACCAAAGACTTCCCGGCAGGTCACCCAAGCCGGTACTACTCTCACATGAGCACGCTTAACCGTATGGGCGATTAACCGTTAGACCACAAAACGCATTTCTAAGACTATTTGAGTTTTCAACTTCTTAGAAAAAGTCAAACATATTATTCCCTCCTCCTTTGACCAAAAATCATTCCTTGATTTTATAAGTCATTCCTTGATTTTTAGGCTTACGGTTTGATGTCTAAAAGACATTTAATACCAACCGACACTAGACTGAGCCCAGTCTAGACATTATAAGTCATTTTAAATCATTAATAACCTATTAGAAAAGTAATATTTTACTTTTCTCAATTTTACGCAATATTCGTACATTTTACGTATTACGCGTTTTAGACCCGTGTTTCCAGTTTTTAGCAGGGTTTACCACCCAAATGGAACCTACCACTGATTTTATATTTTATTATGGGACATATGGACATGTCTAACAATACTTTAAAGTTTCATAAATTTACGACACCCGGTTTTACGTTTTGAGGCCTAATCATTTACGGTTGACAATTCCCGGAGTCAAGTTTCATCCAAATAACTTAGGATAATACCAAGCCAAGCCAACTCACCCTCCCTAGCTTATTGAAACCGCCAATAGGGAGGGGAGTCACCATGGTGTGGCTTGATCTTGACCATTGATCTCTAGGATCATTACAAGTGTCTTAACTAACCATGGTTAAACTTTAACCCAATATATGGTTAACTATTCTTCCTACCCTATAAATACCAAGCTAAACACATGATATTCTTTGCACCAAACCTTCTTATAACCTTCAAGTCCTAAAACCTAAGCCACTTTTCTTATATTTTGTAAGAAAGTTAACTAGTTTTTGAAAGAAAACTAGTGTTTGATCTTCAATCTTGGAAATTTTCTAAGAAAAGTTGTTATAACTTTAAAGTCTCCAAAAAGACATCGTTATAATCTTCAAATAGCTTTGGACTTCAAGAAGGCGTCGTTATAATCTTCAAATAACCTCGGTTTATCATAGATTGCAAAGGGAGAAGCTAAAGTCTATCAATGTCCTATCCTTACATGTTAACTTCCTTTCATCTTTGAAAGCCAAAAGTTGTAAGCCAAACCCTAACATGCTTCTTGTTGAATAATCATGTTCATGTTATTTACATATTATTCATGCTATATTATGTCTTGTATTCATGTCCATGATGTATAAAAGTGAGTAAAACAAGTATTGATACATATATGTAACTTATGTTATTCAAACAAGTAAACTAGTGACTTTCTTGGAAAACCATGACCAAAATGGTAAAATTATGATATTGGATCATTACAAATTACAGTAGAGGACTTAACAAGGAAACCATAGCAATTTGAACCACCTAAAACGAGTAAACGAGTCAAAAGTTATGGCGATTTGAAGTTACCAAAGATTTCCGGCAAAACTGCCAAATACCATTCTGATCAAATTTGGGTTTTGAAAGTCACACTTCTGGTCCGATTCATCAAAAAGTTAAAACACGAAAGTTGTCCGGAACGCCGTTTTCGTTCAGGAACAAAGAAGCTCGAGACCTAAAAACGCTTTCCGAGTGATAAAATTCTTCAAATTCTAAACAGCCCATTTTTAGGCGAAAGTCACTAGATTATGGTTATACTTTGAAAGGAACAAGAGGTCTTATGACCTATAATCAAGACCACAAACATGGCTAGAACCAAGGTTGTGTCTCATGACCTTGGAACAAGGACTAAAGGTCATGGCTAGGCCATGACGAAATGACCATAACAACTTACATAGGCGTAAACATGAAACAATGAATTAGGCGATAACATGAACAAGCAATTTGGATCTACTTCACCTAAAAGGAAACCATGAGATTTTACCAAGAGAAAATGGTCACTCAAGACTTATGAAACTACCCCTAATAACAATCTTCATGTACTAATAAACTTTCCTAAGTTTATTCAAATATCGGACATGTAACTTTTCGGATCAAAACTTATATCTATATATTTTATCAACTACTACAATAGTAGGGAGCCTCATGTGAGGAGTTCATTATGTAAGCCGTCGAGTTGAGTTGTGGATTTACGAATTAAAGTGTCCTGCCTCCTCGAACGCTTACTAACATGACTTCTGAAATATGTCAGCCCGAACGGTAGTAAACGATATACAAAACATACATGTTTCATGAATCTTTTCTTTCAAGGACATACAATATACATCATACCACATCATGGACTAAATGCAAGATATATATATTGGCATGTTTATGTTTCCTTAGACATTATTCCAAACCTAAGTTACAACAATTATTCTAGGTTGCTCGTAGAAGTTCTTACGGCATATCTATCATTCTCATTATACATCATTCAACTCAAGGTGAGTTCATAGCCCCACTTTCCATTACTTAATTGTTTTACAAACCCTTGGGGGGAATACATGCTATTTTTAACCGAGCACAATGTTTTTAAATTGTATGCTTGCCTGATTGTTTTATTATCACTAAGTACCATCCTTGCCAAACCGAGATCCTTTATTATGAACCATTAGTCACTACCTATAGTGAGCGCGAATATTGTGAATAGATCTATTGGGATTGACGAATCCCATTTGTATTGACTAAGTTCAAACAAATGCATTAATATTTGAGACATTAGGTATGACGGCAAAGTACCTACCGGGATAAATCTGCCGATCGATATTGGTACACGTTAACGTTATGGTGTCATAAGCTTAGTGTATAATAACGTAGCTTACCTGTTTTGTTTTCCAAACATTGGTATGAGCCTATAACTCACACTACCAACATATTGTGTTCAAACTATTTAACAAACTCTATGAATATCACTCAACCTTTGTGTTGACCTCTCAAGCATGTATTTCAGGTTCATGACGATCAAGGATGGCACGAAAGGACACGGATACTCAAGAGGGCTATAAATTTACTTATCATTCAAAAACTCACTTAATGTGATTTGTAAACATGGAACCAATTGGGACCTCATTTTGTAACCTCTGATATTTATATAATTTGAATGATAAATCTTTTAAAACGACTCAATTGGAGTTCGTTTTCTATTATTGTGACTATTGTGCCGTCGAGTAACACCCGGTTCGAATTCCGCTGCAACCATGAATTGGGGGTGTTACAGATTGGTACCAGAGCCATGGTTATAGAGAAACGGGTCTAATTGAGACCTAAACTATAACCGCACATACAAGCAAAAACATTTTTATAGCCTTCCGCTCTCCGTGTCTTCCATCCTCCAGACGATTATGGATTTAGTAAGCATGTTATGATACACAAACATGTTAGTATATTCATATATACCCATTTTGAGCATTTCCCCGTAAGCATTAGTATATTGATATATAAACTCGGTTTATTTTCAATCATTTATCTAAACAATGGACTAAACATATCTGTGTATGCCTACTAAGGCATTTCGGCACAGCCACACTCTCCCAATCATGTTCCTACTCAAACATTCACTGTCCAAGACATTGTATTATACAATGGTCTCATTCACTTTTCAAGACATTGTATATTACAATGGTCTCATTCACTTTTCAAGACATTGTATGTTACAATGGTCTCATTCACTTTTCAAGACATTGTGTGTTACAATGGTCTCATTCATTTTCCAAGACATTGTGAGATACAATGGTCTCATTCATTTTCCAAGACATTGTGAGATACAATGGTCTCATTCATTTTCCAAGACATTGTGAGATACAATGGTCTCATTCATTTTTTTTTCAAGACATTGTGAGATACAATGGTCTCATTCATTTTCCAAGACATTGTGAGATACAATGGTCTCATTCATTTTCCAAGACATTGTATTATACAATGGTCTTAATCATTTCTCAAATGTTTTGAGTCACACAATGGTCTAACCTACTTCCCAGACATTGTGAATTGCACAATGGTCTAACCTACTTCCGAGACATTGTGTTTTGTGCAATGGTCTCTAGAATTATTCCATCACATCATCAATATCATTTCATATGATATCAAAAACCCGTCACAACCTATCGATTTCTAAACAAGAAATATGAGATTTCTAAAGGACAAACAAATCCATCATCGACAAAAGCTGAAGTTCAGCTCTACATTCATCAAAGTTTTCTTATGAAACCTTCATTATTAAAAGTTCGTGATCTTGACCAAGTATGTTCTATTTTAGAACTACTTAAAATTTCCTTTCCATACGTACCTACCCTTACTATCTTCTATTCAATGGAATATGAAAACATACGTTACAAGTTTTGTATGGACGGGACTTGCAACTTAAGGGTTTGACATCGCCTTTGTTTAATGGACAGTTTCCCGAAAGCAACGAACATATCACAAGTATACCTAATTTAGGTATTTGAAAATTTTATCGAACCTCGGCTAAATATAGACTAGTCACCTATATTTAACCTAGGGACAGTGGAATATAGTCTGACTAATTATATTCGACTTAACATTTTCAAATACTGAGAATAGTTGTACTAGGGTTATGTTTAGATTGATTTCCTACATGAACACGATAAACCACCAGAGTACATTAAAACAATCTAGAGACACAATAGTGCCTTACCACTCAGCAAGATCTTAACACCTTATTTGTATGATCTAAATTCATTCTTGAAATTTTTCATTTATGAGATAATCCGAACTACTATCTTGGGATAGTTATCAATTATTCTCTTCATCCTGTAGAAGTACTATCCTGTTTAGGTCCTAAGGATACCATTCCATCATAAACTTTTAAAAATCTTTTAAGATTTTTAAAGCAAACTCAACATCTATACCTAACAGTATTAATGTTAAGCATACATTACACACTTTTGTTCATCAACATATCACAACATTATCGTCACAACCGTTACAAACACAAGCTCATTAACAGATCCTGATGCACTTTTAAAGCTCAAATCATCCTTAGTTACACCACAAGTACCCTCATCAGCTTTACAAGATTAAATATTCATCTTGCACTTTTGGAACACCAGTATCATCTCGTAATACACTACCTTGTAACTCACCGGCTAAGTATGAATGTTGTGTTGGGAATTATTAAGTAGGATGATTTATAATTATTTGAATGAATTGGGATGCCTTTTTATTTAAGTAAAGAAATTGTAAATCACCGAACCATAAGTTTATATTTCCCTATTTACATTGTTTGGGATGCCTCTCTATGTAAATAAAGAATTATAAACAAGTGGGCTTATTTGTATCCGAAATAACATAAGTATGAAGTCAATAAACACTAGGTACAACAACCGATTACCAACCAGACTATGATTGCAATTACTATCTCAATTCCTATTAATATTCGATTGCTATATCAATTTCCTTTGATATTCGACTATTACTATACCTTTCCTACATAAAAGTAAGCCTCATCCTACACCATACAATGAAACGACAAATCAAATTACATCACCGGTAATCCCAGACTCTAGTCCTCATAAGTAACCAAACCTGTTCATCGACACCACTCCAACATATAACACACAAAGAACTTCGGGACGAAGTTCCCCGTAAGGGGTAGAGACTGTAACAATTCGCAATTTCAGGTTAATTACCATTCCCGGAAAATTTCACTATTCACTTTTACTATTCATTTTTCCCGAAACTTTCCCGAAAGTTGATTTTTATTTGATATTCTCGAGTGATAAATCATTTCCATGGCAAATTAAATGTTTGACATTCGTCAGATCATTTTCGTGAAAGTTATTAAGGAATTACACGTTTTAGGGTAAAACGTCATTCAGAAATTCTACGTACAACGAAACTCGACCGCGTTAAGTGACCCCGCATCAGAAAAATGTTTGACACACTCATGATTTATTTGAGAATTAATCGTGACTGAGAAAAACATGACCAAAGACTTCCCGGCAGGTCACCCAAGCCGGTACTACTCTCACATGAGCACGCTTAACCGTATGGGCGATTAACCGTTAGACCACAAAACGTGTTTCTAAGACTATTTGAGTTTTCAACTTCTTAGAAAAAGTCAAACATATTATTCCCTCCTCCTTTGACCAAAAATCATTCCTTGATTTTATAAGTCATTCCTTGATTTTTAGGCTTACGGTTTGATGTCTAAAAGACATTTAATACCAACCGACACTAGACTGACCCCAGTCTAGACATTATAAGTCATTTTAAATCATTAATAACCTATTAGAAAAGTAATATTTTACTTTTCTCAATTTTACGCAATATTCGTACATTTTACGTATTACGCGTTTTAGACCCGTGTTTCCAGTTTTTAGCAGGGTTTACCACCCAAATGGAACCTACTACTCATTTTATATTTTATTATGGGACATATGGACATGTCTAACAATACTTTAAAGTTTCATAATTTTACGACACCCGGTTTTACGTTTTGAGGCCTAATCATTTACGGTTGACAATTCCCGGAGTCAAGTTTCATCCAAATAACTTAGGATAATACCAAGCCAAGCCAACTCACCCTCCCTAGCTTATTGAAACCGCCAATAGGGGGGGGGAGTCACCATGGTGTGGCTTGATCTTGACCATTGATCTCTAGGATCATTACAAGTGTCTTAACTAACCATGGTTAAACTTTAACCCAATATATGGTTAACTATTCTTCCTACCCTATAAATACCAAGCTAAACACATGATATTCTTTGCACCACACCTTCTTATAACCTTCAAGTCCTAAAACCTAAGGCACTTTTCTTATATTTTGTAAGAAAGTTAACTAGTTTTTGAAAGAAAACTAGTGTTTGATCTTCAATCTTGGAAATTTTCTAAGAAAAGTTGTTATAACTTTAAAGTCTCCAAAAAGAAGTCGTTATAATCTTCAAGTAGCTTTGGACTTCAAGAAGGCGTCGTTATAATCTTCAAATAACCTCGGTTTATCATCAATTGCAAAGGGAGAAGCTAAAGTCTATCAATGTCCTATCCTTACATGTTAACTTCCTTTCATCTTTGAAAGCCAAAAGTTGTAAGCCAAACCCTAACATGCTTCTTGTTGAATAATCATGTTCATGTTATTTACATATTATTCATGCTATATTATGTCTTGTATTCATGTCCATGATGTATAAAAGTGAGTAAAACAAGTATTGATACATATATGTAACTTATGTTATTCAAACAAGTAAACTAGTGACTTTCTTGGAAAACCATGACCAAAATGGTAAAATTATGATATTGGATCATTACAAATTACAGTAGAGGACTTAACAAGGAAACCATAGCAATTTGAACCACCTAAAACGAGTAAACGAGTCAAAAGTTATGGCGATTTGAAGTTACCAAAGATTTCCGGCAAAACTGCCAAATACCATTCTGATCAAATTTGGGTTTTGAAAGTCACACTTCTGGTCCGATTCATCAAAAAGTTAAAACACGAAAGTTGTCCGGAACGCCGTTTTCGTTCAGGAACAAAGAAGCTCGAGACCTAAAAACGCTTTTCGAGTGATAAAATTCTTCAAATTCTAAACAGCCCATTTTTAGGCGAAAGTCACTAGATTATGGTTATACTTTGAAAGGAACAAGAGGTCTTATGACCTATAATCAAGACCACAAACATGGCTAGAACCAAGGTTGTGTCTCATGACCTTGGAACAAGGACTAGGTCATGGCTAGGCCATGACGAAATGACCATAACAACTTACATAGGCGTAAACATGAAACAATGAATTAGGCGATAACATGAACAAGCAATTTGGATCTACTTCACCTAAAAGGAAACCATGAGATTTTACCAAGAGAAAATGGTCATTCAAGACTTATGAAACTACCCCTAATAACAATCTTCATGTACTAATAAACTTTCCTAAGTTTATTCAAATATCGGACATGTAACTTTTCGGATCAAAACTTATATCTATATATTTTATCAACTACTACAATAGTAGGGAGCCTCATGTGAGGAGTTCATTATGTAAGCCGTCGAGTTGAGTTGTGGATTTACGAATTAAAGTGTCCTGGCTCCTCGAACGCTTACTAACATGACTTCTGAAATATGTCAGCCCGAACGGTAGTAAACGATATACAAAACATACATGTTTCATGAATCTTTTCTTTCAAGGACATACAATATACATCATACCACATCATGGACTAAATGCAAGATATATATATTGGCATGTTTATGTTTCCTTAGACATTATTCCAAACCTAAGTTACAACAATTATTCTAGGTTGCTCGTAGAAGTTCTTACGGCATATCTATCATTCTCATTATACATCATTCAACTCAAGGTGAGTTCATAGCCCCACTTTCCATTACTTAATTGTTTTACAAACCCTTGGGGGGAATACATGCTATTTTTAACCGAGCACAATGTTTTTAAATTGTATGCTTGCCTGATTGTTTTATTATCACTAAGTACCATCCTTGCCAAACCGAGATCCTTTATTATGAACCATTAGTCACTACCTATAGTGAGCGCGAATATTGTGAATAGATCTATTGGGATTGACGAATCCCATTTGTATTGAATAAGTTCAAACAAATGCATTAATATTTGAGACATTAGGTATGACGGCAAAGTACCTACCGGGATAAATCTGCCGATCGATATTGGTACACGTTAACGTTATGGTGTCATAAGCTTAGTGTATAATAACGTAGCCTACCTGTTTTGTTTTCCAAACATTGGTGTGAGCCTATAACTCACACTACCAACATATTGTGTTCAAACGATTTAACAAACTCTATAAATATCACTCAACCTTTGTGTTGACCTCTCAAGCATGTATTTCAGGTTCATGACGATCAAGGATGGCACGAAAGGACACGGATACTCAAGAGGGCTATAAATTTACTTATCATTCAAAAACTCACTTAATGTGATTTGTAAACATGGAACCAATTGGGACCTCATTTTCTAACCTCTGATATTTATATAATTTGAATGATAAATCTTTTAAAACGACTCAATTGGAGTTCGTTTTCTATTATTGTGACTATTGTGCCGTCGAGTAACACCCAGTTCGAATTCCGCTGCAACCATGAATTGGGGGTGTTACAACATGTATATGTGGTGTTTTAGTTTTGGATAGTTTTAGACGAGAGATTTCGGGGACGAAATCTAAATAAGGGGGATAGAATTTTTAGACCCGTTTCCCGGGTGTTGGGACCCTACCCTAGATGAAAGCGAACAAAGATTTATGTGATTGGCCAGTCAACGAAAGTTACGTAATGGTCAAACCCGATAGCCAATTAATAGTCAAAGTATGACTAATATAGTTATATAATATGATGCATAACTAAAGGGGCCTAAGTTGCCATTGTGGTAAGTATGTTATAAGTTAGTTGTGGCTAAAGAAGAAGGAATGAGACCTGAGGGGCCATTCTTGCCAATGACCCAAATTTGTGTAAGTATATATGGGATTATCCTAGCAAATTCTAGACAATTCTATATCTTTCAAGGGTGTTTGCTGAGGTACGGTTTTAGAAGGAGAAAGAGAGGGAAAGTTGGGTGATGACCTAAGATGAAGAAGATGATCAAGTCTTGATGTTTATAGTCTCCCTTAGTTATGATCATAACAAGTAAGTCTTTATGTTCATGTTGTTATTGAAGCTTTGGATTAAGAGGAAAGTGGGAAATCATCATATGATCAAGATATGATCATATGATGATGTAGAAAGGTAGATGATTATGTTTTGATGGGTTTTGTTAACCCTTGTTATGTATTTGATTATTATGTTGTTAGGTTGTGATTATTTATGAAGGTTAATGATGATGGATCATTGTGTTGTTGATGTTCTTGATGTGCTTAGCTTGGAGCTAAGGTAAGTAAAATGATGATAGCATAAGTTATATGGATTTCTATCATTATGTGTTATGTATGTTTAAGATGAGAATATGAGCTTGGGTTATGCTTATGTGATGCCATGTTTATGGCTTATGTGTTGATGAAGCTATGGATATGTTGATGTTATGTGCTAGTTAAGACTTTGAGTAGTGAGCCATGATGTAAGTGTTTTATGTATATGATGCATTATGTGGATTGAAATATGATGTATGTTATGATCGTTTTACTTACTAAGCCTTTGTGCTTATGGTTTAGTTGCCTAACCCTTTTGTAGGTTGGAATGCTTGTATGGATGGCTTGGATATAGAGATTAAGGAATTGGAGATGCAAGATTAAGGTAGTATGCATTTAGGAGCTTAGGTAGAATACCGAGCTCAAGTCATGGTTGTACCCCCGAGAGTCTTTCTACGATGTGTAAAGAGTATGTCAAGGTTGTCCTAACGTTTTGGTGGTCAACCGTTGTGTCAAAGTATGTTTTATATGTGAATGGTAAACATTAAGGGAGTGTTTGGCATAAGCATGTTTCTACCCATTTTGGGTAGTTAACGGGTCATGTATGTATGGAACAAGTTTTATATGTTAAGCTAATGATTTTGGTTAAGTTTGAGGTGTTGTGGAAGTTGTATGTATATTATGTCTTGAAATGGGTCAAAACGGGTTTTGGCACAAAACCCGTCGTTTTGTAAAATATTATTCTGAGGGTCAAATGGTAAATGATATTGTATGAAAATGAGCTTATGAATGTAATAAGCAAATCTGGAGGTTTTGATGCAAAACAGATGTGGTATGAGTCGTTTTCCAGTACATGGGTCAAAATATGTAAGTGTGCAGAAATAGGTCTATCATAAGACCAGAGAGGGTCCATTTTTGGCTAATACTGGTGGTAGTAGGGTGTATTTTTAGAGTTCAGATGAATAGGTCTATCATAAGACCAGAGAGGGTCCATTTTAGACTAATACCTATGGTAGTAGTGTCTATTACAGTTGAGTCATTTTCGCGTAAAGTTTCAAATTTTTGGTCAACGGGCACGGGGTGTTACAGAAGGCGTCACCCAAGGCCGTTACGTGTTAACTTGTCAAAACTTGCGCGCGGAGTAGCTGATATTGTTTTGGTCATAACTTTTGCATACGAACTCGGATTTAGGTGATTCAAAAGCCCACACGAAGAGGATGAAGAGATCTACAATTTGGTGAAAAAATGGTCGTGACGGCGTCAAGAGTAACGGGCTGACGCCATCAAGATGGGTCGGGCAGAAATAAGCCTATAAATATAACATCATAACTTCACTTTTTGTAAGGCCTAAACCCTATGGTCGATTCTTGAGTTTAGGTGGGTATTTTTCCAGCAACTTAGAGGGTTTCAATCACTCCATAAAAATCATGTATTGGTTTGATGATTCTATTTCAATTATGTCTTTCATTATTATTGTTGATTGTCCTTCTTTGATTATGTTTTGCTAATTCACCTTGTGTCTACTTATGATTATGTAAAACTTGTATATAATTGATTAGATCTCATTGATTTCTTGTTGATGTTGTGTCTATCTCCATCAATGAGGGGCTTGTTGATGTGTGTGTCTATCTCCATCAAATAAGGCGTGACAACTTCAATAGATCTAGTTGGTTTAGTTTATAATTCTTGTTTCCTATTGATTCTTATTTTGATTGAATGAATTCAATGTTAGGCTTAAGAAAACTGGCAGATCTCCATTGTGTAACATGCTTGAACGTCTTAAGAAACATGAACCGCTGTGTACTAGGTTTTTATGGTTGTATTTAATGCATGAGCGAATTCTAGTGATCCCATGTTAGGAGCTTCTTAGCCGGCTCGACATAGGAGTGAAGTAGGAGCTTATAGGATTGGGGAAGTAAGTACGCCACCCCATGAATGGTATTAAGGAATACAACCCGTCAATTAAAACAAGGCTACAATTCAATAGGTAGAATTGGATAGCTAGCAAGGAGTAACATATCATGGGTAGACATGCTTCACTTATCTTGTAGAACCTTAGTTTATTTTCTTGTTTATTAGATTAATTAGTAGCTTTTGGGTTAGTTGATTAGCAACTAATTCCGCCCACTCTCCCAATACCCGAGATTTTTACTTGCTTTTCATAAAATATAAAAACATAAAAAGAATCATCCTTCACCTTTAGACCTAGTTAGATTAATTTCAATCCTAACGACACTATTCCTAGCTGAACGATCAATCCCCCGGTACTTGTCACTATACTATACTGCAACGATCAGGTACACTGCCTGGTGGGGGTTGTTACACTAGTTACTAGAGACTACAAATCAACAAACCAAAGTTATTTCCAACTAAAAATGAGTTCTACAAGCGCAATTAAAAATCAGACCAAAGACTTAGTAACACTAGTGTTGACTATTTGTTATGCGATGTAACTTTGACTTATATGAAATTCTATAGATCCTAAATGTATCTAAATTTCCTAATAAGCTGATTTTAAACTAGAATTACCTAGATGCACCTAAATTCTATCCATGTACAAAAATCACAGCAGCAAATCACAAAAATGCATATGGAATTTGAGTAAAAGCTTACTTTTGACTTTTCGAAAATAACCTTCTGATATTATGTATGAACTGACCTATACTAACTTAAAATGAACTAATGGTGCAGGCATTTCAATTCAATTCTAACAATAGCTCATGTGAGACAGTTAATCCAAACACTCCTGCTACTACTACCCTGCACTACAACTAATGATATGAGCTTCCAAATACCACTTCAGTGAACCAATAAACTAACTAAGCACTAATATGAATCAATAAAACAGTTAACTATCACTAAAACTAACTCAGATTCAGCTTAACAATTATTCTAAACAAACTAAATTGACAGATTATCAAGTATAACCAAACTACACAAATACTTAAATCCACTTAATGAAAACAGATCTACAAACAGATGATGATAGTTCAAACAAATTTCATTACAGAAATCTCTACAACAATAATAGCAAACTAAATCAAATATACTACTTATGCAATATCAAAATCCAAAACAGTTGCTTCTTATGAATGCAAAAGTAACTTCAATACTTACCAACTATATCACCTCAGCTTAGAAAAGAGGTGTTCACTAAGTGACAGGCTCAAATCCATCCTTCTCTGATTTGGCTTGCCAAAATTCACCACAAGGATCAACTGAATCAACATCAAGAACTATGTTTGACCAAAAATGAGCAGAAGAGAAATTGAGACTCAACTGACTAGTACTTACTTTCAAAGAACTTCAAAACTATTAAGAACAATTTCAAACCACAATTTAGCTTTTATGTAAGCTGATTTCACAAAACTATAACTATTTTTTTTTCTGATTTATAATGACACTTTTGATTAAAATGAAATACAAATTGAGAATGTAAAAGTGTTTCTAATTGAATTGAAATGATAAAACAGTACTATTTAAACAACAATAAGCTGTAATCTACTAAAAACAAATTTGATTCCAAACTAAAACTAAATTTCATTAATCAAAGAGAAGTTACATCTGAATTACAATTAAGAAAAGATTTTGGCAGAGCTTCGCTATTCGAAACTTCACACAGATACAAGCATCTTAAACCTCTATTTATACAACTGATAAGAAAATTCTAGAGGAGAGAGGCCACGGATTGCCAGCTTGGCAATCCGTGTGGTGTGTTTTCTGACAAGCAATCTGAGCCCTATGATCATTCATCCAATCATTGCTTCATTTATCTACCCTTGGATTAGATCCTGTGACGCGTTCCATCCAGTCATATACAGCCACGTAGCCTATTTGTGCTTCTTTTGCAAGTCTGACACAATCCTGACACCTTCTGAGCTTCTAGAAACACTTGGATTTGACAACATTACCCTTAATTACGATAACAATTGAGAATGGGTAACGGTGAATAGTGTGTAGGGTTCATGTTGGCTGGGTAAAAAGGAATTGGGGGTGAATATGGCGGGTTGTGTTTATTTATTACTTTTGGGTGTTGACCAATTGGGTACGGGTTTGACCTGGGTAGTGGTTGTGGGCTCGGGTTAGGATTGGGTGGACTTGGGCTTGTGATAAAAAAGGAATGTCTTGGGCTTTGGTGTTATGATAACATATTTGGACCACGCCTGTGTTTCTTTTTCAGATTTTAAGTATTGAAATAGCAAGGACCAATTGTGAATATTCTGAAACTTAGAGGACCATTTCTGCCATTCTTTGCAAAATTTAATCCAAGGGTTACTAATGGCATTTGATGAAAGTTGAGGGTTGATATGGCATTTTGAGCACAAATAATTATCCGGTCTTGAAAAATGCTTCCCGGCATCGGCTTTTGAATCCTTTTCCACTCTCGTGCTTGGTTTTGCTTTATTTTGTTCGTTTTTCGTAATATCCGTACCTGCACATCACAAACATAAAAACAAGTGTTTTCTTGGCATTTGTTAGCTCAAATAGTCGTATTGGGTCGGTTTTTTGCCATATAATAGTGAGTGAATAAGCACTCACCAGGGGTTGTAAGCTTCTCAAGATCCCTTGAGAGGTAAAGCCTGGTGCAATCTCTACGCATCAAGTTTTTGGTGCCGCAACCCGGGGAATAGTTATTGTTTAGGTTGAATTTGATTTTTATTAGGTCTACTCATTTGATTCCTATCAAGTGAGATTTTTTCTTTTTACTTTGTAGCTTTCTCGTAGTCTATCTTTTCTTTGTGATTTTGTATGTAATTTGCTTCAAATGGACACTTCACTTAGACTTCTAAGATTGCAAGATATGGTTGTGTGGCTAGAACACCAAGAAGTGCAAAATACGTCATTTAGAGACACCTATGAATCATATGACCCTTCACCTAGGATAGATTCTTATGAACAACCTCCATGTTTAGGATCTCGTTTTAGTGAGGCTAATAGAAAAAGCGACCTAGTTTGCCAAGGAATTATGGATAGAGCCGTATCAATAAACCATAAGTTGGATGAAGAACTAGGTTTGTTATTATCACTACCTAAGGATATAGGTGATCGTGACACGTGGAATGATGAGGTAAGTAACATAAGCCCACAAAATACTCAACCATCATTTGAGGCACACACACCGCCCGTGACTTACCCAGAAGAAGTAGAAGAAACTTTAGGAATTCCGATGGAGGTAGAACCCTTGGACCAGGCACCACTTGAGGATATAGGTTTGAATACTTGTAGTGATAACCTTACTCCTAGTTCTAGGGAATTTCCTAATGTTGATGAACCGGAACCTCAACCTTTACACAACTTTCCATCCTTAGATATTTTTAGGATGAAGGAAGCCATTCACTCACCCCCTTCACCTCATGTGGCATATTTCCACCCTAAGGGTGTGTATCACTACTTCCACCCGCACTTAATCCTAAGTGTAGGGAAAACCTCCCCTATTTCCTTTAAATAAGGGTAGAGTCAGGCTCGTGACTCGAACAAAAACAAGCGCTTATTGGGAGGCAACCCAAGCTTTATTTATTTATTTGTTTGTTTGTTTGTTTATTTGATTTTATTTGTTTCCGTATGCATGTTTTATTTTTGTTGTTTGTGGCTCATGTTTCAAAGTAAATTGTGAAAATGCTTTATTTTGTTTTTAACTTCGTCTTAATTACATATAAAGGTATTTTGCAAAAGCTAAGTGTAAGGGGAGACCCAAATTTGTTTATAAGAACGAAATTGAGCATGATCCACAACAATATTAAATGAACATGTATATTAGTAATTGTTAGGGTCAAATGCTTGTATTGAGTCATAATGATGTTTTGCAGGATTTTCCAGGAAGTAGTACATAAGTTTTTTCAGAAATTTTCCGGAAACTTAACGTAAAGATTTCTGCAGGTCACTTCTGACGGCGTCATGAGTTTACTCTTGACGGCGTCATGTGTAAAATTCTGGAAATTTTGCTAGTTTTGTTTATACCGGAGTCTTAAAGTTTTTGTTAATTCTTTAGTTTTATAAACTCCAGGAAATCTGCAAACATTCATTCCACAAGCATTATATCTTTAATTGTTTTGTTTCTATTCCTAAGTCTGGAATTACATCTAGTTGTGAGTTTTCTTTGTTCGGATTGATGCTTTGGGTTTTTGTGATTGTTTTCTCAGGTTTAACAGGTTATGTATGACAAGAAGATGATTTATATTTTGGAAGGGAAGCTTTGATTGTTCATTTTCTTGGAGGAAGATCTAACCTGGCCACCTTATTATCCATACCGAGCGAATCAGGGGAGTATTTGATTTCATTCTTTTTACTTATTTCACTTTTACATTCTTTACTTGAACATTGGGGACAATGTTCATCTTAAGTGTAAGGGGAGGGTAAAACGATGATACCTTACATATACACTTCCGCTTGAGTTTGTTTGTTTAATAGTAGATGTGTAATAAAACTATGAGAAATACTTGTTAGTCCAATTTTAGCGCCAAATTTAAAATTTTTTACAACATTTAGGAGTGAAACTTTAGCCATAGCAAGCGTCTCATGGATAGGAGATTGTATGACTAGCACATAACCGTATATTCAGAAAAATTTTCCACCCAAATATGTGAGGTTCGCCTTTAGATTTGATAGGAAAAGCATTTACTATTAGTGCTTATGAGTGTACCGGTAGCATTTAGATTCTAGAACTTGCGTTAGTGATGCATCCCGAGACCGCTAGTGAGACTACATTCGCGTAGTAGGATTTACTACATGATAAGAGGCATTAGGATCACCCTTGTGTTAAACCCGTATCATAATTACTTGACCATTTAAGTCATATTACTTGGCTAGTTAAGTCAACTAATTTTTCCCACACCTTAGCGTTGTACTCATTTTTAGTACACGAAACCCCTAGTACACCCCTCCGAGCCTATCTTTTCGTTTCTAACTATTAAGCATTTTACTTAAAGGAAGAATTTGTTACACCCCACTTAAATGTACACCCAAATCGCCTTAGCCTTTCGTGTATGCACTCATCTTTGGTGCATTATTGTTATTTGTTGAACCCTAAGTTAACTATCTAATTGATTACATGGTTGCTAAGTCGAGTCATATCCTTGTACATATTGTTTTGGGACGATTAGGACTCATTGGTAAAGTACTTATTTTATGGAGTAATGGGGAAGAACATCATATATTACCCCCATATGTACGTTAATCTTAAAAGTACTCCAAGTCTTTTGATTTTCTTAATTCGAGTCATTAGATTAGTTTATTGTAAAGTATGTAAAAATTCAAGTGTAAGGGGAATGTTCATTCCCTATGATGTATTATTTTGGATGGTAGGGTAAGAGTGTATGCAAAAAAAAAAAAAAAATGGAAAAAGAAAAGAGAAAAAACATATGGACTACCATCCCTTTTCATTCTATGTTTATTTTATGTTTTTGTTTTTTTTTTCATTTATTAGCTTAAGTCGAGTCTAGTCTTGGCTTGGCAACGCCATATTGTACATGTAATTAACCAAGATTGTTAACTCGCCACCAGTAAAAACTTCCTTTCTCCAACAAAACCGTGTATTCCATATCCCTACACCTAACGTTACAACCCTTTTAAAAGACCTCTTTGATAGTTTATCCTAGGTGCTTGCGCCATGTGGTGGAGGTTTGATCCTTTCCCAAGCCTATGGTAATCTATTTTGCTATGACAGGTAGTGAGAGATGTTTTCCATTTCCATATTGGAATTTATACTTTATTACACCCGAGAGATGTGAGTATCTAAACACTATTTGTGAGGTGCTAGTATATGACCTCCGTGCTTGTCTTTGGTCTTTAGTGGAATGATTATTTGTTGTAATTACTTTTATATTAGTGTTAAATGACCCCTAACTTGTATTTTGATTAGAATAAAAGCGCATTTACTTGAGGACAAGCAAATCTCAAGTGTAAGGGTATATGATGAGGCAAAAAATGAACCGTTTTTAGGGGGTCATTTAAGCCCGAATTCGAATTTATTTGATCAAATATTGCCCTAAATCATTCCATTTGTGATTTTAGGTCCTTTGGGAGTGAATTCTGGAAAAGGAAGCATTTTGGACGTTTTTGGAGCATAAAAGTGAAGAAAACGCCAAAGACTTAATTTTCCATGCTGAGAACAGTACCTGACGGCGTCAAGAGCATTTTGGTGATGGCGTCAAGAGTAAAAGTGGTGACGGCCCAGAGAGAACGTGAAGGCGTTACCCAAGGCCGTCACGTGTTAACTTGTCAAAACTTGCGCGCGGAGTAGCTGATATTGTTTTGGTCATAACTTTTGCATACGAACTCGGATTTAGGTGATTCAAAAGCCCACGCGAAGAGGACGAAGAGATCTACAATTTGGTGAAAAAATGGTCATGGCAGCGTCAAGAGTAACAGGCTGACGCCGTCAAGATGGGCAGGGCAGAAATAAGCCTATAAATATAACATCATAACTTCACTTTTTGTAAGCCCTAAACCCTAAGGTCGATTCCTAGGTTTAGGTGGGTGTTTTTCCAGCAACTTAGAGGGTTTCAATCACTCCATAAACATCATGTATTGGTTTGATGATTCTATCTCAATTATGTCTTTCATTATTATTGTTGATTGTCCTTCTTTGATTATGTTTTGCTAATTCACCTTGTGTCTACTTATGATTATGTGAAACTTGTTTATAATTGATTAGATCTCATTAATTTCTTGTTGATGTTGTGTCTATCTCCATCAATGAGGGGCTTGTTGATGTGTGTGTCTATCTCCATCAATTAAGGTGTGACAACTTCAATAGATCTAGTTGGTTTAGTTTATAATTCTTGTTTCCTATTGATTCTTGTTTTGATTGAATGAATTTAATGTTAGGCTTAAGAAAACTGGCAGATCTCCATTGTGTAACATGATTGAACGTCTTAAGAAACATGAACCGATGTGTACTAGGTTTTTATGGTTGTATTTAATGCATGAGCGAATTCTAGTGATCCCATGTTAGGAGCTTCTTAGCCGGCTCGACATAGGAGTGAAGTAGGAGCTTATAGGATTGGGGAAGTAAGTACGTCACCCCATGAATGGTATTAAGGAATACAACCCGTCAATTAAAACAAGGCTACAATTCAATAGGTAGAATTGGATAGCTAGCAAGGAGTAACATATCATGGGTAGACATGCTTCACTTATCTTGTAGAACCTTAGTTTATTTTCTTGTTTATTAGATTAATTAGTAGCTTTTGGGTTAGTTGATTAGCAACTAATTCCGCCCACTCTCCCAATACCCGAGATTTTTACTTGCTTTTCATAAAATATAAAAACATAAAAAGAATCATCCTTCACCTTTAGACCTAGTTAGATTAATTTCAATCCTAACGACACTATTCCTAGCTGAACGATCAATCCCTCGGTACTTGTCACTATACTATACTACAACGATCAGGTACACTGCCTGGTGGGGGTTGTAAGCTTCTCAAGATCCCTTGAGAGGTAAAGCCTGGTGCAATTCCCACGCATCAGATTCCAAGACCAAGTCAGACTCACCCAAGTCCTTAATAAAGATTTCTGACAAGTCATCTTACAAGTCTGTGGACTCTGAAGTTGCTACTGATGAAGTTCTTTATCAACCAGCCTCTTCTGAAGACTTGTTATTTACTTCTTATGAAAAACAATTCTTTTCAGTGTTTACAAAACAATTCTGTTTCTGATGTTTGTTTGAATAATTCTATGTTTAATAAGACATCTTTTGGATTTAATAAATCTTATAAGAAAAAAAAGTGTTTTGTTTGTGGTAGCAAGTTGCATTTAATTAAGGATTGTGATTTTCATGAAAAGAGGATGGGTGTTTCTGTTGTTAATAATAGACCTAGACAAAAGTGGACTAATACCTGTACCAAACCCTCAGTAGCTCTACAGGCTAAGTATCATGTCAGCAGAATGTATTCCACTCCTGCTGATTGGCCTGTTTATTCCAATAGGTCTGTTCTTAATAATAGATATATGAATACCAATAGAAATAGATATGGATCTCAACCATTTAATGGTGTTAATCATTGGTATGAATATACTGACCAAATGTGTATGGGAAGGGGTAATTGGGATTCTGCTGAAAAGTCCTCAGCAGATTGTTCTTGGACATGTAAAAGACCATTTAACTACAGGGAATCCAGGAACAATTGTGGATCTAACTCATCATCTTGGGTTCATCAGAATGATCCACAGGGCTGGCTCAAGTCTTTCATGACTTAAGTCTCTTAATATTTGTTGTTGTTGTATATTAACTTTATTTGTTGTAGGAACATCCTCTTCTTAATAAAGGTTAGGTATTGTTGATAGTGGCTGTTCAAGAAACATGTCTGGAAATGAAGAGAAGCTGCATGACTTTGTGCCTATTAATGGAGGCATAGTGAGGTTTGGAAGTGGAGTAGGAAGGATTACTGGCAAAGGAACTATTAGAACTCCAAAGGTGGATTTTGAGAATGTCTACTATGTGAAGGAACTTCAAGGATTCAATTTGTTCTCAGTCTCACAAATTTGTGACAAAAAGCTTCCTGTGCTTTTCACTGAAGATGGTTGTTTCATTCTTTCACCTGATTTCCAAATGCCTGATGACAATCAAGTATTACTAAAGGCTCCAAGAAACCATAATCTTTATACCTTTGACTTGAATGATGTCAAGCCAGAAGGTGATCTAACATGCTTGGTGGCTAAAGCATCCTTGGATGAAACTACAAAGTGGCATAGAAGGATGGCACATGTTAATTTTAAAGTCATCAACAAACTTGCTAAAGATGGACTAGTTCATGGACTTCCTTCCAAGATCTTCACCAATGAGCATAATTGTGTGGCTTGTAACAAGGGAAAGCAACACAAAGCTTCTTATAAGGCCATTACTACTGTGAGCACAATCTCAGAACCATTGCAGCTGCTTCACATGGATCTTTTTGGTCCTACATCCATCAGGAGTATTGATCATAAGTACTTCTGTTTGGTGATCACTGATGCTTTCATCAGATTCAGTTGGACATTTTTCTTAGTGACTAAAGATCAAACCTTTCATGCACTCAAAGAATTTATGGCTCTAGCTGAAAATCAACTTAACAAGAAGATTAAAGGGATAAGGTGTGACAATGTGACAGAGTTCAAAAATGCCAATCTCATTGAACTTTGTGGTTTAAAGGGTATTAAAAGAGATTATAGCACTCCTAGGACTCCACAACAGAATGGAGTTGCTGAAAGGAAGAATAGAACCCTTATAGAGGCTGCAAGATCAATGCTTGCTGACTCTAAACTTCCCACTATGTTTTGGACTGAGGCAGTTGGTACTGCCTGTTATGTATTGAATAGGGTGTTGATTACTAGACCTCACAGTAAGACACCCTATGAAGTATTGACAGGGAAGAAGCCTACCATTGAACACTTGAAACCTTTTGGTTGTCAGGTGACCATTCTGAATAACCTTTTGGTTGTCAGGTGACCATTCTGAATACAAGTGATCACCTAGGCAAATTTGAAGCTAAAGCTGCTGAAGGATATATTGTTGGTTACTCAGCTTATAGCAAGGCTTATAGGGTTTATAATTTGGCTGCAAAGAAGATAGAAGAGACTCTTAACTTGAAATTTCTGGAAGAGAATGTTAATGTTCAAGGAAAAGGTCATGAATGGTATTTTGACCTTGATTATCTAACAGATTATTTGGGTTATACTAGACACAAAACTAACCCCTCTGCAGGTGTACAAGTGTCATCTTCTAACAATGCAGGTAGCCAGGTACCCTACAGGATGATTCAGACAGTGATTCAGAATGTGATGAACCTACTATTGTTATAACAACTCTACCAATCCAGCTAGCAGATCCTCCTACCAAAGAAGCCTCTGATGCCAAATCTGCTGATGATGTGGAAAATTCAACCTATGCAGAAGATCTTGCTAGACTCAAAAAGCAAGAACATGCAGCTGCTGAGGAAGCTAAAAGACTTGGTCTTAAATTTGCTCAAGACACTGAAGCCCTCTTAAAACAAGCTGCTGTCGAAGAAAGCAGCAAACCTAGTTCTGCTGATGCATCAGCTGATGCAGCTGTTGATTCTGCTGATGGAGATTCTGCTGAAGGCATTTCTGCTGCAGTTCCTGTTACCACTGAAGCTTCCACAAGTTTAGATGAACCTTATGGCAGGTTTCCAACTCCCTCAGATCTTGCTAATGTTGAGCAAATTGATGGTATTTTTCAATCAGCTTCTTATGATGAAGACTTTGCTCCTACTTTAACCAATCTTGATACCTCCATTGATGTTAATCCTGTTGCAACTAAAAGGATTAACACCATTCATCCACAAGATAATATACTTGGTGATCCAAATGCTATGGTACTCACCAGGAGTGCTATTAAGAATACCAAGTTTGGGCAATGTGCATTTTTGACCTATGTATCCACTCAGAAGAGAGACAACCACACAGATCAGAAGCATTGTTTGTTTGCTTGTTTCTTGTCTCAAGTTGAACCCACAAGCATTAAACAGGCTTTGAGTGAGCCTAGTTGGGTTGAAGCTATGCAGGAAGAGATGCAACAATTCAAGAATCAAGATGTTTGGGTACTTGTTGATCTGCCTGCAGGGAAATTTGCAATTGGGACCAAGTGGATCTTAAAATGCAAGAGGGATGCTAGAGGTATTGTGGTCAGAAATAAAGCAAGATTGGTGGCACAAGGTTTCAGATAAGAAGAAGGGATTGACTACACTGAGGTCTTTGCACCTGTTGCTAGGGTTGAGGCCATTAGACTATTTTTAGCCTTTGCCTCATATATGGGGTTTAAGGTCTATCAGATGGATGTCAAGAGTGCCTTTCTCTATGGCAAAATAGAAGAGGAGGTATATGTTACTCAACCACAGGGCTTTGAAGACCCCCATCATCCTAAAAAGGTTTACAAAGTTGTCAAGGCACTTTATGGACTTCACCAAGCACCAAGAGCATGGTATGCTAGATTGTCTACATTTCTTTTGGAGCATGGATACAGAAGAGGGGCTATTGATAAGACCGTCTTCATTAAGAAAAACTCCAGGGACATCATTCTAGTACAGGTCTATGTGGATGACATCATCTTTGGATCCACAAAGGAAGCATGGTGCAGGGAATTTGAAGATTTGATGAAAGGTGAATTTCAAATGAGTGCAATGGGGGAGTTAACCTTTTTCCTAGGGCTGCAAGTCAAACAACAACCTGAAGGGATCTTTATTCATCAGGAGAAGTATGTTAAAGATATTTTGAAAAAGTTTGACTTTGAACTTTTGAGGACTGCTACCACTCCATATGAACCACCTAAGCTTAAGAATCCAAATGAGCAAGATGAGGCTGTGAATGTTCATCTTTATAGATCCATGATTGGATCACTCATGTATCTCACAGCTTCTAGGCCTGACATTACCTTTGCTGTCAGTGCTTGTTCAAGACATCAAGTGACTCCACTGACTTCCCACCTAAATGCTGTGAAGAAAATATTCAAGTACATAAAGGGCCAACCCAAACTAGGCCTTTGGTACCCAAGGGATTCACCATTTGTGTTGGAGGCTTACAGTGATAGTGATTATGCTGGAGCTAATTTGGATAGGAAATCCACAACAGGAGGTTGTCAATTTCTTGGAAGAAGACTCATCTCTTGGCAGTGCAAGAAACAAACCATTGTGGCTACTTCTACTACTGAAGCAGAATATGTTGCTGCTGCCAATTGCTGTGGTCAGGTACTTTGGATTCAAAATCAGATGTTGGATTATAGGTTTAACTTTATGAACACTAAAATCTACATTGATAATCAAAGTACTATTTCCATTGTTAAAAATCCTGTTTTTCATCAGAGAACTAAACACATAGAAATTAGGCGCCATTTTATAAGAGATGCAAATGAGAAGCATCTAATTCAAGTGCTTAAAATTCATACTGATGATAATGTGGCTGATTTGTTAACAAAAGCTTTTGATGGACCTAGGTTTAATCACCTAGTTGTCAACATTGGGATGGTTAACCCTTGAATGCTATGTTTGAGGGGAGGCGTAAGCCTCAGGGGAGGCATATGCCTCAAGGGAGGATTGTACATGTTGTATTTATGTAGATTATTATGTTTTCTAGAATTATGTTTACTAACTTTCTTTTATGGGTTATTACTAATCTTGTATATTATTCTGGTTGTTCTTTTGTGTTTTTATGTTTTGTTTGAATGACTGGTTACAGGTCATGTTTCTGCTGATGGTCAAAGATCTACATTCAGTGGCATTAGATATAAAGACTTTAAAGTAAAATATTATTCATCAGTGGAAAGTTTGGTACATCCATTACAAGATCTGTCATCACAAGAGACACAAAATACATCATTCACCAACAACCAACCACCATCATACCACCACATCCCTAAGCAACAACCTAATCCATCTTCCTCTTCCCTTTACCCAAGTCCTTTGGGTCTGGCATTTTCTTGTGGATTCCTCTAGATTGCATGTCTTTGTTCCAGAGCTTGGGAGCTGCAAGACCAAGCACCACCTTCAATGGACCCTTCCTTCTACTTGAGGACTGTGGCTCTTCAGGGACAGAGATTCTTCTCATATCTGCACAGACTCTTTCCATTTCACTTGTTAAGAATGCAGTGACAGGAGTGAAATCAGGGACAACCATAGCTAGAGGAGCTGGTGTTTCCTCAGCTTCAGTGGTTTCTTCTGATGAGGTTGGAGATGGACAAAACTCTGAAGGACCTTCACCTAAGTAATAGTATGATCTTTGGATTTGAGGTATGTCAAAGGTAGAGTCTGATGAATCAGAAGAGATTTCAATGACTTTGGGGGATGGCTTCATGTTTTGAAAGAGAGAAAAACTTTGGGATATGTTATTCGTGGGATGGTGAGTTGATTTTGACTTGAAGACTTATTTATAAAGACATGATTTGGGTTAAATGTGAGTTAATGTAAGTAAATGGGAGGTAGTTGAGTCAGTAGCAATTACTAAGTGTGCAAGTTGTCCACTTAATTGGATTCTTCGGATGAAAGTCAATGGTTTGACCAACATGCTGCTGATACTATTTATCTTGTTGTTAAGTGTGTTCCTGCTGATGGCCTATTCATGTTCAATTTATTCAGAGGAATGCTATTCAGAAGAATTAAAACAAGTACTAATTAACAAGACAAATTTTATTGATTCTTCAGAGGTACAATACAAGATAGTGAAAAAGAAAGATTAACAACAAAGTTCCTATTCTACTTTGCCCTTGCCCTTGCCTTCCACAGTCTTCTTCCTGCCCTTGTTGTTGATGTTGAAGAGTCCTTGCCATTGAGGACAGGGTAAACCTAACACAGCCTTTCTGATCTTTGGCAATGGTGGATTTACTTTTCTTCTTCTTGGACGAGAGGACTGAGGCTTATCAGAGGTTGTAGGGGTGTAAAGTTCATCATTCTCCTCATCCTCTTCATTAGAAGATGTAAAGAAGATGAGAGACTCATCAGGAGTGGGAACTCTGTTTGCCCTCTCCAATTCATTCCACTTTCTCTCCATCTCTCTCTGTTACTCTGGATCATCAATTTCAGAAGGGTATGGTGGAAGATCTTCTGACGATGAACTAGGAGCAGGGACATCATGTTTCTTCTTCTTGGCTTGTTCCTTTCTGAGACCACGAGGACGTGTTGGCATATTGAGTGGTGGTGGAGATGTGAGTGAGTCAGAAGTATCTGATGAGTCAGAAGAAAGGTTGATGATGTGTTGATTGGAAGCCATGGATGTATTGTTGACTGGAGATATGATAATTAGGGATTTGATTTGAAGTAGAGCGATTTGGGGATAATTAGCCTTTATTTATAAGATCACCCAACCTCGTGTCTTTATTACCATTAATGCTAGGCAGTTTGGAGATAATTAAGGGTTCTTTGAAATTTGAATTAAGAGATTTTTTTTTTCAAAGATATTTGGTTTCCGTTGATGGGTAGATTCTGCTGATCGATTCTGCGGAAGGTTCTGTTGACCATAGTCAATGTTTGACTATTTTATGCGGATTGACCATTTGCTTTCAGCCGTTTGATTTGGTTTCTATGGATGATTCAGTTAATTGGGATTTGCCTTAGTTGATTATTGGTCAAAGATTTCTTTCCAATAATTCATATCAGTTTCACTCCACGTTTGGTAACTTCCATAATTAACCAAAACGTGTATATCCCACTCCTAAATTAACTGATTCACTCTCACTATATAATTTCATAAACCATTTCAACATTTTTCAGAACTCCCAACCCTAATTTCTAATTCACAATCAATGGCTGACCTATATTTCAAAGGAGATCATAACAAACATGCCTTTCTTGGTCGTGATAAAAATGATGAAGATTATGTGGGGATGATGGAATTTCTTCACAGGTCCAAGATTTGTTATGCTCTGCTCCAGTATCCAGATGTTATTCATGAGTCTCTTGTTGTACAATTTTGGGAAACCGCTCAAATCAGGACTGTTGAAGATGGACCAACAGAGATTGTTGCTGTTTTTGATGGGGAAGAATATGTGGTTACTGAGTCATTGGTCAGGACCAAACTACAGTTGGATGATGAAGGAGGGGTGACTGAGTTGCCTAAGAGTGAGATACTTAGAGGGCTTCAGGCTGCTGGTTATAGTGGTGATGGGAAAGTTTGGTACAAGAATTTGTTTTGTCCAAAATGGAGGTTTTTGACACACACCTTACTTCAGTGCATGGGTTCTAAGTCTGGTGGATGGGACCAATTCTCTACAGACATTGCTCTTGCCATTGTGTGTCTCTCTCAGGGAAGAACATTCAACTTTTCTAGGTATATCTTTAATGCTATGCTTGAAAATGTTAAGGATACCAAACTTAAATATTTATTGTATCCTAGGTTTCTTCAAATCATTTTAGACATAGAGACCAATGACCCCACTCACTTGCCTGTTAAGGGTTTATCTAAAAAGTTGTTTACTCAAATGAAATTTAAATTTACTGGTGAACAAAGACCCTTACTTCCAGCCATGTTGCCTGGTGGCAATGCTCCTGATGGAGTAGCTGCTGATGCCCCAGTGGGCAATCCCCCTGATGGAGAAGCAGCTGATGTAGCTGCTGGTGGTCAGGATTCCCCTGATGCTCAAGCACCAGAGGATTCTCCTGAAAGAACTGAAGATGCTCCTGATGCAAATGCATCAGTTGCTTCTGATGTTCAGCCTCCACTCTCTCCAAGGTTACCCACACATGTACATTCACCAATGGATATCCATTCTCCTGAGCATAAGCTCAATGAGAATTTAGGCTTTGACCACCCTGTACACTCACCACAATTTGCCAGACTTCCTTCACTTAGTCCTTTGAGACCTCACTTTGAGGATCATGTAGATGTAGATGTAAATTTAAATTATTCTACCCACAGGACCAATGATGCTTCCAACACCACAGATATCCCTGTTGGTGGAGCTGAAGGTCCTGTTACTCTCACTTCTGTATCAGCTTTGTTGAACAGGTATGTATCTAGGGTGGACAAGTTGGAGAATGATCTGAACTTCACCAAAAAGAATCTCAGCAATGCTGTTCTGACTCTAATTGGAAGAGTTAAGAAGTTGGAGGGTAAGCTTAAGCAAAGAAAGAAACAAGGTATGGTGTATGACTCAGATGAGGACTCTACTAAAGCATCTGACAACATTGACTTAGAAGGCCTTGAACTTCTTGCTGCTACCACTTTGGAGAGTGTTTAGAAGAATGCTGACATTAGGCCTGAACCATCTGTTGCTCCAACTGCTGATGTTGCTCATTCCAATGATGCCAGTGTTCCAAAGGACTCCAGAGATAAGAAGTCTGCTGATGTTGCTCATTATGTCAGAAGGAAGCATTCTGCTGATAAGAAGTCTGCTGATGCTCCTAGCAAGAAGACTTCTGCTGATGTTCCTAGAAAGGAATCTTTTCCTACTACTTTGCCAGAAGTGGGCACTCATGGTCCATCAGTAGATATCCAAGCTGATCTCTCTCCTGCTTCTCCTGATAAAACTTTTGTTCCTCCTGAGAAGCAAGATAAAGGAAAGTCTATATTGCTTGATCAAGACATTCCTTCCAGAGTCAAATCAAAGGTGGAACTTGCTTATGAAAAACTTAGTGAGAATGTTGCTGCACATTTGCAAGCTAAAGAGGATGCTGCAGTTACTAAAGTTCAATTGGATTTGAAAGCCTCAGAAGCATTGGCTAGGAAAATTCACGATGATTTGGATAAGATGGGACCTCAATTTACTACCACCTTGCCTGCTGAAAGACAAAAGGAGCTTGATGAAATAGCTAAGAATCTTACTGCTGAACAATGGGAGAATTTGGCTGAACAAGCTGCTTCCAAGCCTAATTTGGGTGAATCTGAGCTTGGAGTTGATAATCCTGCTTTTGTTCAGATGATGGTTGAAAGAGGAAGATTGAAGAGACAACAGGAGGCAGAGATTAAAGCTATGTATCAAAAGGAAAGACCTTGGACAAAGAATGAAATAAAGAAATATATGAGAAATTTTGTGAAGAATCAGGGATGTTCTATGTTTGGGTCAGGCTGGAATCAAAAGAAGATTTGGGGATTTTCAGATAAGCAGCTCACCTTCTACTATGACAAGATCATTTCAAATCTTCATTCCTCTGGTATAAATGTTCAAGATGTTTTGGAGTTTAGAGGAAGACTATTGGATGAGCCACAAGCTAAGAAAGCTAAGATTCATGATACTGCTGCTCAACCTACTGAATCTATTGGATCTTTTCATGGTGGTCAGGAGAATGTGCAACATCCTTCAGTCTTGTCTCAGAAGGATGATACTCCTGATGCTCAGAAGGATGATACTCCTGATGCTCAGATGGATGATACTCCTGCTGCTTCTCATCATGATACTGCTGAATCTCATCCTGATACCACTGAAGCTCCACATGATGTTACCAATGATGCTTCAGATGATGATTCTGCAGATGTTCATGCTGATACTTCCAAACAAGTGCCTAAAGAAGAACCTGCTGATGGTCCTTCTATTCCTATAAATACTGGCACTAGGAGAAAGACTCTAAAGCTATCAAGAGGAAAGCTCCAAAAGATATTCCTTTAGAGGATAGTACTACTTTCTTTGATTATGCTTCTGATGATGGTCAAGACCCTGTTGTATGGGAGAAAATTGTGAAGTGGGAACTTGTTGACTCTGAGCTTGGTCAAGGAAAAGTGAATGTCATAACTAGACAAGATGGAACTACCAAGACATTCTTGTTTCTGAGTCAGATCTTACATATGGTGGACAAGCAAGATCTTCTCTCACTTTATGATTGGGTTACCAAGTACTATCAAACTCATTCCCCTTATGACATTGGAATGTATTTGATGGGTGATTTGCAGATTCTGTGTGATTCTTATAAAGGTGATTCTGGTGTAAGGTTTCAAGTATGGAAAGGTCAAAAGACTTGGGTGGTTGAATATTGGTAGTTCTTTCCACTTCCTAATGTTCATATGATTGTTACAACCACTGGTATGACCTTGTATTGCTGGGCTGATGTTCTTTACCCAATCACAAAGGAAGTAATGCATCTCATGCTGGAGACAAAGTTATCTGTTCCTTTGGATATGACTGAAAATGATCTTCATCTTGCTGAACAATTGGTAAGGTTCATCAGAAGAAGTATCTTGACTAAAAAGGAACTGGCAACCAAGCATGGCATTCAAATGGATTCATATCTGCAATGAGCTGGTCTTGGTATAGTATTTTATTGTATAATTATTTTTTATTTTCTGTTAGTTTAGTATATATAAAAAAAAAATAAAAAAAATACCTAACATATTTGTATAGTTTTGTGTATGTTGTATGCAGGTTTGTTGTTGATTCTTATCACACTCTTTGTGGTCATCAACTTGCCTGATGTTGAATATTCCATCAAAAAGTTGGCTAGTCCAAAGGGTACAACTTTGGTAAAGACTCATCAAATCTATTGATAGCTGTAATGGTTTGTTCAAAATCATAGGGTTTTCAACTCACCCATGCTTCATTGTTGAGTAGTTGAAATGGTTGTCAATTGACCATGGATTTTTCCTTTATGGATTCCAAATAATTGGCTAGCCCACATGTATATGGCTTGTGGTAAAGGCAGTGGAAAACCATATTTCGTATTCAATTGACCAAGATGATTATTCATCAATAATTGACTAGTCCTGAGCAAACGACTACAGGTAAAGACATCTCAAATCCGTTTATAGCTGATGATTTGCTAAAAATCATGTGGTTATCAGTGTACCTTTGAACACTTGGCTACTCCAGTACTGATGGCTATTGGTAAAGAGACATCAAATCCATTATTTTCAATGATTCACCTCTCACAGGAGTTAACACACCTGGATGTGATGAGAATAGTATGAAACTTATATGTTTTGATGTACATTTAGTCTTGTGTTGCTGCAAAGAATGGTGCTTTTCAATTGGTTGCTGATCATAGAGATTCTGCTTATGAAGATTCTTTGCTACTGATGTTCATCCTCAATCCTCTGGTTTGTGCTATTGGCGATCTATCAAGAAATCTTGAACTTAACTGTGTCAAATTCAAGATTAGGGGAGGATTGTAAGGAATTATTGAAGATACTACTGATTGATACTGCTGACAGGTTCCTGCGGAAGGCTTAGTGACTTTCTGCTGATGACTGGTTCCTGCGGACATATAGAGATCCTACGGATAGAGTTTAACCGTGGATATAACTTATGTATGTTAGGAAAAGATATGTAGAATATCTTTTATTAGTTTTTCATTATTCGTTTCTTGTAAGAAAGGTTAGGGTTTCCACTAGTATATAAGGAACCCTAGGTCATTGTAATATGAACAAGTTTCTAGTACGAGTTTCATTAATATTATTAGTTTATCGATCCATAGAGGATCAAGTTTAGTATAAGTTTGTTTTTATATTCCGCATAATTACAAGCTCACAGAGATTATCTAACTTAGTCTAGCTAGTGATTACATTAGTTGACTAACGATCTATTGGCTCGTGATCTATCAAGGTATAGATCCCTACAACCTATTCCTAGTAAATTGGTCAAAATTGCCACGGATAACAAGATCATATAGAAATAGATGAACAGACATGATTACATTTGATCATAACCATCAGGTTGGAAGAATGGGTCCCAAACTCCAATCCAAGGTTGTTAGGTCCACTTGCAGGAACAAATTACCCCTGAAAGCGTAAGTATTGTGTTAAAATATTTGTAATACCATTTGATGTGTGATTAGCACATGCAGAATATGTCACGTCTAAAAAACTAAGTGGATAAGTTAACACATACTGGGGTCTTTCCCCAAACGTAATGTGTTCAAGATCTGGCCCGATAGCAAAAGAAAATATACACATAGCATAGGCAGATTTATCCTCATACGCAATTCAACATATTGTTCAGACCTACAAAAGCAATATAAGTACTCAACAAACATTATATTTTTAGGTTCTACATCAAGATAAGTTTGTAACAAAAAGTAATTTAAGTGCCTTCATGACCAAGCTTCTGAAGAACCACTTGCTATCGATCAACATTTGTCATCCCGTAACAAACATTAGAACGTAAAATCAGTAATGTCAGAACAGACCAAACTAACAATCACATAAGACTATAAGAGATGTCTTAATTTAAGCTACCATAGGCTTCTAACAACGAAACAGGTTTCATATAATGTGCTGCAAACCTAAAGTCCCAACAATCAGCATTGATGTCAGCTATCCGATTTCGAAAAAACTTTTAAGATTAGTAGTTATAACTTAACTAAAGATGATTGATATAACAAACATTTGAATAGAAATATGAGTGATTTTAATTCGTGACACAATGCTTTTATGTGAGACAAATTGACAGGAAGCCATTAAACATCACCTTAATGAGAAAATGAAAGTGCAGCTAGGGATACTTACATGTGTGTTTGTGAAATCTTAAGGTTATGTTTATCAATTTCAATATGCAGCTTTTGCTTTCGTTTCAAGCTTTGTTAGATAACATATGCCATTGATAATGTGCAAATAATATGTGTTTTCGATTCACTACAAAAAAACACTCAACGGCTCAAGAGATAACTGATGATTTACCAAGTGCAGTGAGTATTGCATCCATATTATGAAACTACGTACTAAGTTCAGATCCTTAAGTCAAACCATGCACTACAACCAAACAAGAAAAAAATATATATACAATGGGTCTTGCCCGGATATAGCCGGGTCTTGACCGGATATAACCGGGTCAAACCTGATATAACCGGGTCTTGGCCGGATATAACTTTAAGAAACCTTAAAAAAACAAAAATAAATGAATAATAATAATAATATATAAAATGTTAGAATATTGTTAACCCGTAGGTGTAACTTTATTATTGATCGATATTTATAGATTACAAACCCTAATGACCTAACCCACAAGCGGGCTTGGGCCAAACATATTCTTGCCTAATACTCCCCCGCAGTCTGAGTGGCGAAATCGCTAAAGCTCGGACTGGAGTAGTAAACTGAAAAAAAAAAAAAAAAAAAAAAACTTATAGTCGACTCGTAACAAAACCGTACCAACAATCGACTTTAGTCGACTGGTACCAACGGTCGGCTAAGTCGACTGGTAACACAACCGTACCAACGATCGACTTTAGGGACTCGTACCAATGGTCAACTAAGTCGACCGGTAACAAAGTCGTACGAACAATTGACTAATTAACAAACAAACGATAAAAAAAAATGATAACTATTTAATGATTTGTTTCTTCCGCTGTCTCCAAGTTTATCAAAGAAGATCCATGGTTGTCATCTGCTATCCATCTAATAGACGTATAATATTATAATGAAATAGTTGGATATGTGATTGGTTATGAACGTGAGATGTGGATGTATGATTAAAAAAAATGACGGCAGAAAAGATAGTAGATAGATGGATATGTGTTTTGGTGAATAAAGATAGGGATATTTGACTGGGATGACAGCGGCTCAACTTAGCCACCTAGGTCTGAGGATCAGACCTGCTCCGATACCATGTTAGAATATTGTAAACCCGTGGGTGTAACTTTATTATTGATCGATATTTATAGATTACAAACGACCTAACCCACAAGCGGGGCTTGGGCCAAACATATTCTTGCCTAATATAAAAAAGTACCTGAATAGCAGCCAATCTTGCTTACAATATACTTACAGTCGAGTTTTAAAGACTGAAATGGAAGTGACTGTCCCAAAATAAGATTAACTTCTTCAAGCTTCTTTGCATTTTTGTTGACTATTTATTCTTACCTTACAGATTGAGTAAACTACAAAGATGGTCCCTGTGGTTTGCGTTAACTTACACTCTTGGTCCTTTGACTTTCTTTTGCACTGACAGTCCCTAACTCCGAAAACTTTAACACGCATGATCCTTTGACCAAATGGTGTCAGTTTTGACCGTTAAACAACCCACATGTGCAAGACATGTGAGGGTAAAAATGTCATTTTAGTCATTTTTTTTTCTTTCTTTATCGTCTTCTTCATCTTTGATAAGCTTTAATGGATCCCACCACTACCTCTTTTTCATTTTCATTCACAAACACGTAAGTCCCACCACCATTGTTTTCAACCACCAACTTTTCCGACCACCTCAATCAAACACTCATATTTTTAAAACTCCACAAATATCTTTCTCATACACACCATTAACATACCCCATTTCATGTGCAAATCAAACATAAACATCTTCATCTCTTCAAGCCACCATGACAATCGAATACATTTTTGTAATTTATTGTAATTTACTCTTCAATTTATTTTTCCAATCCACCACCTTTAATTAATTTTGTAATTTACTCTTCAATTTATTTTTTTGGTGTTTTCGTTTGACAATGGTGGCAGTTGGTGGCTGGTAAACAATGCTAGCTTTGAAGCAAAAACTATTATACATGGTAATTACATTATCATTAAAATAATAAAACAAAAAACCTTTAAAAAAAAAGCTCATAGGGGTGCACAATCTGCACTTGTAAACGCACTAGTCCATTAATTGCCAAAATGGTCAAGCACCAAACCATGTGATAATGATTCAAATGCTAACACATAAACATAAGCACACATAAAGATTCAAATACTAACACATAAATCTATAAACACATATGGGTATACAAAAAAGATTATTTTTCACAATAAAAATCATATAAAAACCAAAATAAAGACTAAAAAAAATCTTTTACAATAAAAATACAATCTTTATCATAAATTACATGAAAAAACGCAAAATCAAAACTGGGTTAAGCAAATTATCAACAATTAAGATATACACCTGTAAAAAGAGCCAAAAGCTTTATAAAAAATGGATCTAAGAAGATCTTGAAACTGTTCTTGATCAATAAAGATGAACCAGCAAATCTTGAAGATTACCAACAAGAAAAAAACTCAGTCTTTCTTCACTAATAAAAGATGAACCATCAAATCGTACCACCCTTCGTCACCGCGAACCAGCAAACCGAACCACCCATCATCGGCTACCTTAGCATCATCATCTTTCAGATCTGGGTTAAGGTTCAACTGAGATGATGATTGGGTTAGAAGTGGTTTTGTAGGTGGTGGTGGTTATTTTCCGGCGATGTAGTTTATGGGTGGTGGTGGTTATTTTGTGTGTTTTGTTTTGTGAGTGATATATATAACTGGTTCTTTTATTAAGCGGATTAATTTGTAAGGACCATAATACCCTCATGTGCCTTGCGCATGAGGAAATTTTAACAGTCAAAATGAACGCCGTTTGGTCAAGGGACTCTTAGTGTTAAGGGTTTCGGAGTTAGTGACTGTTTGTGCAAAAAAAAGTCAAAGGACCAAGAGTGAGAGTCAACACAAACCACAGGGACCATATTTGTAGTTTACTCTTACAGATTTATTTACAGTTGACTATTTATTTTGACTGAGTTATTCAATAAAGTTTTTTGTCGTGTTATGACAAGTTTCCGGCGATGTCAGTGGGTCTCTTTGTAATTAAGACAAGTAGAAATTGTTGGTAAGGTTTATGGTTCGATTCCCATGTATCTCCATAAGCGTTTTTAAGTAAATGTACAAAGCTAAAAAGGTCTCTGCATAAAGCGTTGGTTCGATAAGCTCCAGGAGTAGTTTTAAACCCTGGAAACTAAAACCGAAATCCTTTTTTAGCCTTTAATGTAGGGGTGTTGATCGGTTCGGTATTCGGTTATTCGGTTCGGTTAATTCGGTTAAATTTTTTTAGGGTCAAACCGTGAACCAAACCAAACCGAATTCAAATTCGGTTTTTGGTTCGGTTTGGTTAAATTCTAGTTCGGTTTGGTTCGGTTCGGTTTTCGATTTAACCAAATTACACACTTTATTTAAAAAAAAAGAAAAATATACAAATATATTTTGCCAAAAAAGTTATTTCAAACATAAAAAGTATTTTTTAATATTAGGATAGAATTATTTTGTTATTTATATATATATAAATATAAATATAAATATAACTTTTTATTGATCTTTTATGAATTCGGTTTTCGGTTCGGTTTTCGGTTTTGATTACCAAAATCATATCCAAACCGAGAACCGAATTAAAAGTTCGGTTTGGTTCGGTTTTGGAAAATTCGGTTCAGTTATAAGTTCGATTCGGTTATTTTCGGTTTTTGTGCTCACCCCTACTTCAATGAACGTTTAAAAATGGGCTAAGCCTATGTATAGTTTATTGTGTATCAAAAAAATGGGTCCATGTTTACCCAAATAATATGTGTAATGAAATGATACACTTTTGTGTCAAATAAATTAGGTTGGAAACTAAGCCTTGTATGGTGATGTGGTGTATTGGTAAGAATAAGGGCTTTTATACAAAACGTCTCGAGTTCAATTCCCAATAGATCGTCATCATTTATTTTTATACAATTTATTGCTTGCTCACTAATTAGATTTTTATCATTGTATTTTTTGGTTTCATTCAAAACAAGTATTTTACTAGTGAATTACAACTAACTATATTAGCTTTAAAAGTAAACATGAAGTTTTATAAACGAACGGTGTTTTTATATGCATGCATTTTGAATGTAGACATCATTATTTGCGATTTGAGTATATAAAATGCATAATTTACATTTTGACACCTTTCGTGTTTTTCTTCTTTTGTTCCTCGTAACTCAAAGCAACATAACTAAGCTAAAAATTAGTCTGTAGAAAGTAGACATTTGCTCGAGTACAAGTTGGAACGTGCAGAAAAATTGTCCACAGCACTCGCGTTGCCACCATTTCGATCGTGGAGGGTTACAAACTTACAGATGTTTATGGTCCTCCCCATTGTTTTTGTCTATAATTGATATACTTATGTAACCCCAACTGTAGGTACAATGCCATTTTGATTTCGCTTTTGATGGTCATTTCTATATTACAAGGTACCAATGGATGTGTGTCACCAGAATTATCTAAAATGGATATATGTGTCAGTGTGTCGGTCTTCTATCAATGTAAAAGTCAATCAATCACAAGGTACTAACGAACATATGTCACCAGAATTATCTAGAACGATAGATGTGTCACCCTCACGAGCCCAACCAAAAGATTCACCAAACCCACAGAGTTTTGAGTCCTGTTCACCTACATTTCTAGCTGTAAACAGTAACAAACGTTCTCCTATATGAACACTTATATTAAGCAACAACAAAGGAAGTACACTTATACAACATAATAAAGATGAGGACTATGGGTCTTGCTCGACTATGCAGGAGCCACGGTATATTCACTCATACGTTACATTAAACCAATTTGATTAACGAAGAAGACAACGTAAACTACACTTTTTTTACGGTCATCACATTGTCATTTTCTATCGATCGTGCTTGGTTTATCATGTGGATTCACATTTAGAGTACTACCATTGTCAAAGTGGTCAAAGATCAGTCACAAACTTTAGCTTTTGTATCCTTTAACAAAATGATCCCAGATTTGCATTAATCGGTTTTTTAACCCAAAATAAAAAGTGGATACCTCCCATCTAAGATACCTTGTCTAGAAGTACAGTATGAATTTAAAGAGGTACACACCAATAGAATTAATATTCTATCTAATGTGTCGAATACATAACCAGCTTCAGAAAAGTGAGATTTTACCAGTGCAAGAGCTATTCCACGATGACAAATCTTGTCCTTTTCTTCTTTGGCCATTTCAGCATAACTATAACAACAGTTTGATTTTATTGCAAGCATGCGATGTCGAGGATATGAAAGGTGCAGGGAAGATGGCAAGATGGCGAGTCAAAATGGGTCGGGTTGAAATGGATCAAAATGGGTTTGGGTCATAACAATGTCAAATCTTGTAACACCCCCAAAATTTGATACAGCGGAAGACTCAACAAGCTTTCGGGGTGCTACGGGGATTGGTATCCAACACAAGACATAATAGAACGATATAAAGTAAACATAATAAAAACGCAACCAAAACGGGGTTTTAAAATTTACATTTATCCCAACATCATTCAGAGTCAGGCCCAAAAGAAAATAACAGTAGGTCCATAATTCAATATCAGAGTTTAGAAAAATAGATCCATAAACCAAGAGCCTTAGCCGAGCCTTTCAATCCGTGCATCCATATCATCACTTAATTACCTGAGAAAACGTGCTAAAAGTCAGCTTACGCTGGTGAGATCATAGGTTTAAATTCATCTAACAATATAGTGGACATATACGCAAAACGCTTGCTAGCTAGACAAAGGATTCACTAAAAGCCTGCGGATACCCTCCGCTCCAACATAACACACGGATACCCTCCGTTCTAACACAGATATTCGGGTAACCCCCGCAATATCAATAAATACTCGGATAACCTCCAAAGTATCAATAACCTATAGGTAAACACTACAGTATCTAAATAAGCCAACCTTGAATAGTACACACGAAACCGTGTGACTAAAGCTGACAATTCCAAATAAGCCAACCTTGAATAGTACACACAAAATATATGTGACTAAAGCTGACAAAATATCCTAGTCCATACGCATAGCAAGTTTTAGAAAGAATATAGAAGCGATAATAGTCCACATAAATAATTTGCACGTTTCTCACCCCAAGTATTGAAAACATAGTTCAAGAGTAAAAGTGGGGCTATGACTCACCTCAAGTCCAGAAAACAGCAAGACGAAGACGATAGAAATAAGATGTATAGTAACTCACAAGACAGCAACTATGGACTCGGGATGACCTAACAATATCAACTCATTCAGAAATCATTTCCTCAAATTCAAAATATTCCCAAACCCGGACGTAATCCGTTTTATTTTCTGAAAATCCATTTCGTAATAGTTTGGTGTATTTACGTTTGGTATCCATACGGGTGGTGGGTCGACACAAAACAAGCCAAAAAGGTCACACAAAGAATAATAAAATAAACTATAGATCTAATATTAGCCCAATATATTATTTAAATAAATCGCCGAAGTTTATCAAATCCGTCGATTTGATAATCCTCATATTTATTTACGTAACATACCGTTCCAAGATTACACCCATTCCTAAAGCACATAGCACATAAATACTATATGGTATATATCGTAGTTTAATAAATTCCTTATATACATCGTCAAATTGGCCAGATTTCCCGATATATATATTCGCGATTTATTACCCTTTACATATACCACAACCTATGGGCGTCGTAGGATACGATGCCCATTAATATATTCATTTCATATAGCCAAATAACCCGATTCAACCCTTCGGTTAAATAGTTATTTAGTTATAGAAAACGCTTATATTAATCGTCATATATCCGTGACAACACGAAAGTCACAAATAAAACTTACTTGAACTCGAGTGACCACGACTCCGCATAACTCGATAGGTATACTCGTTATATATATAAAATGACATTTTATTTAATATTTAGTAATTATCGAGAGTTTCTCGTTTTATAACACATTTTTATAATAATACTTCCAATAATATTACGCTACTCTCGTAGCCTAATATATATTTAGTCGTATTATTTATAATATGACTCGTGATTTTTATTATTATTAATATACGCATTTATATAATTATATATCCGTTATTCACGTCTATATATTCATATAAACGTTTATATTACCAATAATTATTATTACGAGTTTTATTATTTATGTTTTAATTGTAAATAGTTATCGAGTCATACGAAATGGTCACATGTCCAAGTCATGACTCTCGGCTCATTGTCCAAGTCCAAAGTAATAAGCAATAGTCATAAAAATCAATACATCTCCGTCCAATCAATCCCAAACCACGTGCTACAACAATAGGGTCCGACTACGGCACCCGACTAACCTATATCTGTCAATCTAAGTGACCGTCTCACAATCGGTCCCCAATAACACATTTCGTCAACACTTCTCAATACCAATATCCAATATCCAATGTCGCGACCAAACATGGTCTCGACCCACATGTATTCGGCCAAGCAATCAAATAAACAACCAACCAATAACAAAACTAATATCAAACCAAGTTAACAACCAAGAAACAAAATAATCAAGGTCACACTCGGGTTGGTTTACCAAGCCAAACCCAAGCCTACACGACTCGACTGAATCGCGGTAAACACCACGAGCCAAGAGGGGCTCGAACCAAGTACCAAGGGTCACAAAAATGGCTCCAAGGAGCACTCCAAAATACCCATTCGACCACGAGGGTCTCGGCAACAACAACAATAACACGGCTTCGAGCCGCGACTCCTTTGAGTCGAACCAAACATACCAATCGAGAGCAAGAATACCAAGAGCCAAACCACGGCTCTTAATAACAAGAAATCGAGCATCAAGGCTCGAGTCAATATCCAAGCCGTGAGTCATGGACTCACGATTCGAACCAAACCCACGAATAACAACCCGGATACCAAACCATTTAATAAAATCGAGTTCCCAACAAAAACCCATAAGCATTATCCCCGTTTTTGGGTGAAAACCCATACGAATCTAAACCCATCGTGACCAAAGGTCACGTTTTAATAAAAACGCGAGTCACACTCGCCTAACCTTCGATCAAATAAGCTCCAAACCGTATAACACTTCGATAATAACCGATTGGTGGTGAAATAAGGTGATGATTCGTGATGGAAATGATGTTATAGGCGCGTGTAGGGGCGGATCTAGAAGATTTGATGGTGGAGATCACGAAAATGGTGGTGGTTTGTAGTGGTGGTCGGCGGTGTGGTGGTTATGGCCAGCGAGGGAAGCGGCGGCTAGGGTTGAGGGAGAAGAGAAAATGGGAGAGAGAGAGAGAGAGAAGTGAGGGTGAGGGTGTTTGTTGTGTGTGAAAACCGGACCAACAAGGACCAATTTTGTGGTTTACTCTTTTTATTTATTTATTTATTATTTTTTTTAAATAATAATAATGATAATAATAATATTAGTAATAATAATATTATTAGTTGTTGAGTGGGTAAAGTGGGTAAATGTAAAACATACGGCCCGAAACCCGAACTCATTTCAAACTTCAATATCTCCCGAAAAACATCCCGTAAATAATTAAATATCATCGGACTCGTAAAACAAGTCATAAAATTTCCCGTTAGGTAAACCTAGTGCCGGAGTCAACGTATTACCAGTGAGAAATTTAAAAGCATACATCATCACGTAAATTCCATAATGAATTATTAACATAATTCGCGAATTCCATAACGTCATAAAATATAATTATCCATAAAATTGGTCTTACAAGTTTGTTATGAATAAAAATTCCAAATAAAAATTATAAACGAACTTTAACGTAATGCGGGTTTTCAAAATAGCTCCCTAAATTGCCGGTTGTCACATCCTCCCAGTCTCAGAAGAAACCCGTCCCGGGTTTCTCTCGGAACAATTCGTCTACGAAGTGAAAAGCTTTGGATATTTCTTCCTGAACTCGTCCTCACGTTCCCACGTAAATTCTGGTCCGTGTCGGGAATTCCAACGAACCTTGACGAGCGGAATGCGACTTCGCTTGAGTCGTTTAACTTCACGATCTAAAATCTCAATTGGCTCTTCCACGAAATTCAATTTCACATCAATACGAATATCCTTCATTGGAATAATAGGCATCTCATCAGAAAGACATTTCTTCAAATTACTAACGTGAAACACGTCGTGAACTTTACTTAGTTCCTGTGGTAATTCCAACCTATAAGCCATGGGCCCAATTCTTTCTAAGATAAGAAATTGTCCAATGTAGCATGGGTTGAGTTTTCCACGTTTCCCGAAACGTATCACACCCTTCCAAGGTGAGACTTTCAGCATCACCTTGTCTCCAACCTGGAACTCTAAGGGTTTACGCTTGCAACCGATCACGAATCTGAGTTACTTTCTCTGTAGTTTCCAAGATAAGTTCAGGGCCTGTGAGTTGGCTATCTCCAACTTCTGCCCAACCAATAGGCGAACGACATTTTCGACCATACAAAGCTTCAAATGGTGCAGCTTTAAGACTTGTGTGGTAGCTATTATTATAGGAGAATTCCGCAAGGGGTAAGTATTTCTCCCAGCCTTTACCAAAGTCTATGATACATGCACGAAGCATATCCTCTAGAGTCTGAATGGTCCTCTCACTTTAACCATCGGTTTGGGGATGATATGCAGTACTCATATCAAGTCTCGTCCCCAAAGCCGTTTGAAGTGATCGCCACAAAGCTGACGTAAAGCGGCTATCGCAATCAGAAATAATCGATATCGGGACTCCATGACGTGAAATAATTTCCTTCACATACAATCTCGCAAGTTTATCCACACTATCATCTTCACTAATTGCTAGGAAATGAGCAGACTTACTCAGGCGATCCACAATTACCCAGATAGCGTCACAACCGCTAGCTGTCCTCGGTAATTTGGTAATGAAGTCCATTGTAATCCGCTCCCATTTCCAGACTGGAAGTTCCGGTTGCGTCAGTAATCCTGACGGTCTCTGATGTTCGGCTTTAACCTTAGAACATGTCAAGCACTTAGTAACATACGATGCTATATCTGCCTTCATGTTTAGCCACCAATATAACTTCTTAAGATCCAGGTACATCTTGTCAGATCCAGGATGAATAGAGTACCTTGACTTATACGACTCATGCATAATTAACTCCCGAATTCCTCCATATAAAGGTACCCAAATCCGATCTCCAAAACATAGTAATCCATCAGAACGCTCGACAAATCCTTTCTCATTCTCAGCCATCCCAAATATATTCTCAGCAGATCGGTTTTCTGCTTTCAACGCTTCCGTTTGAGCTTCAAGTATTTGAGACGGTAATGGCGATACTATAGTCATTCCCAATGACCTAACTCGTAACGGTGGTATTCTTTCCTTTCGACTAAGAGCATCAGTAACAACGTTTGCTTTACCAGGATGGTAGCGAATTTCGCAATCATAATCGCTTAGCAACTCAATCCAACGTCGTTGTCTCATATTGAGCTCTTTTTGATTCAAGATGTGTTGTAGACTTTTATGGTTAGTGAACACAACACACTTTGTTCCATACAAGTAATGCCTCCATATCCTTAAGGCGAAAACCACAGCACCTAACTCCAAATCAAGGGTGGTGTAGTTTTTCTCATGCTTTTTGAGCTGTCGGGAAGCATAAGCTACCACTTTCTCTCGTTGCATTAACACGGCTCCCAACCCATTATGTGAAGCGTCACAATAGACGACGAAGTCCTCGTTACCTTCCGGTAACGCTAGAATCAGAGCACTACACAACATCTTCTTAAGTAATTGAAATGCTTCCTCTTCTTTATCTCCCCATTCATACATGACACTCTTTTGAGTCAATTTGGTTAATGGCTTAGCTATCTTCGAAAATCCCTCGATGAATCTTCGGTAATAACCGGCTAAACTTAAAAATTGACGAACTTCTGTTGGGGTTGTAGGTGCAGCCCAATCTTTTATTGCCTCAATCTTAGCGGGATCCACATGGACTCCTTGTCTATCAATTACATGACCCAAAAATTGTACCGTCGGAATCCAAATTTCGCATTTAGAAAACTTGGCATAGAGTTTCTCCTTCCTGAGTAATTCTAATATAAGTCTTAGGTGCTCCTCATGCTCCTTCTCACACTTTGAATAAATCAGAATGTCATCGATGAACACAATCACAAACTTATCTACGTAAGGCTTACACACCCGATTCATGAGATCCATGAATATTGCCGGTGCGTTAGTCAACCCAAACGGCATCACCTGAAACTCGTAATGCCCGTAACGGGTTCTGAAAGCCGTTTTCGGAATATCTTCCTCGCGAACTCGAAGTTGATGATATCCCGATCTCAAATCGATCTTCGAATACACACTCGATCCTTGTAGTTGATCGAACAAGTCGTCGATCCTCGGTAACGAGTATCTATTCTTCACCGTTAACTTGTTCAGCTCTCGGTAATCAATGCACATACGAAACGATCCATCCTTCTTCTTCACAAATAAGACTGGGGCTCCCCAAGGTGAAGAACTTGGTCTTATGAATCCTTTTTCGGCTAACTCCGCCAATTATTTTGACAATTCTTCTAGCTCGGTAGGTGCAAGACGATAAGGCGCTCGTGCTACACGTGCAGCACCAGGTATCAACTCAATCTGAAACTCCACTTGTCTAGTCGGCGGTATTCCCGGCAAATCATCGGGAATCACGTCAGGAAAATCACGAACTATAGGCACATCTCCGATGCACCTTTCCTTTTTCTTCGTCCCTCCTTTCTCAGAAATTTGAGCGAAGAAAAGGTAACACCCTTTCTCCATTAGCTTTGGTAACTTAGTGCAAGAAATAACTGCTAACCGGGATGGGCTCCTCGAATCCTTTCGATCTCCTAATATATTTAGGATCTCCTTTCCGTAAGGTACACGCACGATCTTCTCGTCGCAAAGTATGTGAGCACGATACTTCGACAACCAATCCATACCAATGATGACATCAAAACTTCCTAACGTGACGGGTAGAAGATCTATGTTGAAAGGGTGGTTTAAGAAATTTAACGTGCAACCGCGAATGATGGTATTAATCCTTTCTATATTCCCATTTGCTATCTCTATATCATATCCAATTCCTAAGGCCATCGGGGGTTTCTCTAGTAAGGGTGCAAACGTAGTGGACACAAAACTCCTATCGGCACCAGTATCAAATAGTATGGAAGCATAACGATTAATGAGAAGGAACGTACCAGTAACGACGTTCGGATCTTCTCCTCTCTCGTTCCCGAGTGCATACACTCTTCCCTGAGCAGCTCCAGCTTCTACACGTTGATCCCCGTTATATTGTCGTCCACGGTTTCCTCCAGCTCCACGGTTTCCATGATTGTACCCATTACCACCCGAGCCTTGATTTCCTCGGTTCCACGATTCTCTACACTCGTTCCTATAGTGTCCCTTCTTTCCACACCCATAACAAGTAACATCTGCCTTATTTCTCATCTCAGGAGCAGCTTGAACCATAGCAAGAGGTCGAGCTCTACAATCCTTAGTTGTGTGTCCTTTCTTTGAGCTGTTCTGGCATTTCACACTACACAATCCAGTATGATGCTGGTGGCAACGACCACACTTGGGTGCATCACCGTTTTGGTTCTTCTTATCTCCATTCCCAATAGCATAAGCCTTAGCTTGTCTCTTGCTTCGGTGATCATTACCCTTAGAGTGATGGTCTCTCTTTCTCTTTCCATTCTTATCCTTATCAGCTCCTTCCAATTCCAACGAGTCCATTAGTTGTTGAGCAATTGTGATTGCCTCATGGATGTTTGCAGGCCTAGCAGAAATCACATCATTCCTTGTAGCCACAGGCAACCCATCGTTATATCGCTCAATCTTTTGAGTCTCAGTTTTTACCATATCTGGGCAAAGTAGGGCCAACTCCTGGTAACGACGATTTTAAGTCGCCATATCATTACCTTTCACTTTGTGGTTCCAAAAATCAATCTCTAGCTTCTTAACCTCATTCCTTAGGAAAAAAGTCTGAATCAGCAGAGACTTAAATTGCTCCCAAGTCATGGCATAAGCTACATCACTCCCAACGGAATTTCGGTAATTGTTCCACCAAGTTAAAGCTTCATCCTTGAAAGTAAAAGAAGCAAACTTTACCTTCGCATTCCACACACAACCACGGACATTGAACACTGACTCAGTCTTCTCAATCCATCTGACCAAGTAAACCACTCCTTCAGTTCCACCAAACTCAATGGGTCCACAAATCTTGAACTCCTTGTATTGACATCCATTAGCACGAACAGGTGGAAAAGTTCCAGCAGAATTGTTGGAATGATTTGACTCAGCTAGTAGTTCAGCAACTCTTTGCTCCACAAGTTGATTGATCATTGCTTGATCCACAGCATTAAGTGGAACATGAACATTGTCTCCCTGAACATCAACATTTTGATTCCTGTTGTTGCGGTTAGTAGTGTCCAGGTTGTCAGGAGTAGGGGTTTCAACATTTCGAGTAGGTCGGCGTCCTCGACGACCAGGGGTAGTCACTGCAGGACCAGTTCTGGTAGCTCTAACAGGGTTTCGTCGTGGGGCCATTGATCTGAAACATCATACAAGTTCATGAGTCTCCAATAGAACTTATCAATATGCTCAACAAAAGTAATTCAACGAAGCCAAGTCATGGAAGAATAGCAACAATACACCACGTAACATCAATAAAGTGAATAGGGACTCAATTTCCATAATACCTAAAATCATATAATACCATATATTAATAACCATCAACCAAACATTAGAGATCTAACATCGTTCCAACTATTGGAAAACACAAAACATACTAATCGTTCCAAACGAGACGAATACTGAACAAAATACATCAAAATATGATAACTAGCTTTTCTAACCAAACACTCCTCGGTGTAGAAAGCAACAAGACAACATAACCCAAGCAACTAGCCACGCTGCTGGCGGAGGCTCCTCAACTCCTGCCTCAAGCCATTAAGATCCCTCCATAACGATCCTAGCTCCACACTATGGGTGTCGCTGTCTCTCTTGAGGTCTGCCACCTCCTTCTCTAGCTCGGTGTTCCGCTGCCATAGCTTGCGGTCGGCCTCTCGAGCTGTGACAAAATCTCGCTGTAAACTCGCGATCTATTCATGAACCTCCATCAAAACTCTCCTTATCTCAATCGACCTGCCCTCAACAACAGTCATGTCAACTCTCAAATCCGCTAAAAACTCTCCGATAACTCTCTCAAGTCGATCAGATACTCGCGAGATCTTCTCGCCTTGGGCAGTAATCTGATCCCACAATCTGCCACTCTCACCCAGCTCGGCCTGCTCAGCAGAAACCTCAGATGACGCATCCGATGCCACTGGACTACCAGGTGGTGAATCTAACAGAAACGGATGATCGGGTGAGACAGGCTCAATTGGGTGTATAGGTGAATCAGGCTCCTCATCGTGAGATGGTGGCACTGACACATCATCATCATCAGGCATCTCATCCTCCTGAGGGTCATCCTCCTCCTCAGGGTCATCATCATCACCCTGCTCAGCCTCCTGAGGGTCATCAGCCTCATCCTCACCCTCGTATTCCTCCTCCTCCTCATCGGAAGAGTACCTCATCAATCGTCGTCTCCTAACAGGTGAACCATGTGGAGATGTGGTAGGTGATCTAGGACGACGACACAATGATGTGGGTGGCGCCTCTGACAGAAGAGAGTGAGCATCAATCTGTAAAGGTGATGGAGTAGGGCGTACCGACATGCGTGCCGTAGCTCGGTGGGCAAAGCGTGGGGCCACACGAGCAAAAGCCTGATGAAGAGTAAGCTGCCTCGATGTACCAGGGAGCCCTAGAGAAGATGAGGGTCCCTGCGTAGATGCAGCAGGTAGTGCTGAAGTAGAAGCTGTCTGCGGCACAGTAGCTGAAAGCATGGCAATCTGGTAAGGATCATCAGATGCCATAGTGAACTGTGCTGGTAATACCGGCGCGGTAAGAATATCCTCGACAACATCGGGCATATGGGAGGCCATGGTCCGTGACAACGGCGTATGGTAGGGTAAGTGTTTCAAAACAACTAAATCACAATTCAAAATACCATACCAAAAATCCTCATCAAATAATTCAATCATATAATCTCAATAAAGAGTTTCAAATATCGCATTACTAAAATATTTATAAAACAATTAGACCATATAATTCCTCGAAACGCCATCTTATTACTAAATCCATAACCTCAAATCATCTCAAGAAATTCCAAATCTAACAATCATCTCAAAAATCTCATAATACCTCATAATAATAGAAGATGCTTCGGCTTGGCGGGTTGGCGGACAGTGGTCAAGGATCATTTTCTATAAAAATTCGGTTATAGCTTAGGCGTTTATTTACCTAGTTCTCTATAACCTTGGCTCTGATACCAATCTGTAACACCCCCAAAATTTGATACAGCGGAAGACTCAACAAGCTTTCGGGGTGCTACGGGGATTGGTATCCAACACAAGACATAATAGAACGAGATAAAGTAAACATAATAAAAACGCAACCAAAACGGGGTTTTAAAGTTTACATTTATCCCAACATCATTCAGAGTCAGGCCGAAAAGAAAATAACAGTAGGTCCATAATTCAATATCAGAGTTTAAAAAAATAGATCCATAAACCAAGAGCCTTAGCCGAGCCTTTCAATCCATGCATCCATATCATCACTTAATTACCGGAGAAAACGTGCTAAAAGTCAGCTTACGCTGGTGAGATCATAGGTTTAAATTCATCTAACAATATAGTGGACATATACGCAAAACGCTTGCTAGCTACACTAAGGATTCACTAAAAGCCTGCGGATACCCTCCGCTCCAACATAACACACGGATACCCTCCGTTCTAACACATATATTCGGGTAACCCCCGCAATATCAATAAATACTCGGATAACCTCCAAAGTATCAATAACCTATAGGTACACACTACAGTATCTAAATAAGCCAACCTTGAATAGTACACACGAAACCGTGTGACTAAAGCTGACAATTCCAAATAAGCCAACCTTGAATAGTACACACAAAATATATGTGACTAAAGCTGACAAAATATCCTAGTCCATACGCATAGCAAGTTTTAGAAAGATATAGAAGCGATAATAGTCCACATAAATAATTTGCACGTTTCTCACCCCAAGTATTGAAAACGTAGTTCAAGAGTAAAAGTGGGGCTATGACTCACCTCAAGTCCAGAAAACAGCAAGACGAAGACGATAGAAATAAGATGTATAGTAACTCACAAGACAGCAACTACGGACTCGGCACGACCTAACAATATCAACTCATTCAGAAATCATTTCCTCAAATTCAAAATATTCCCAAACCCGGACGTAATCCGTTTTATTTTCCGAAAATCCATTTCGTAATAGTTTGGTGTATTTACGTTTGGTATCCATACGGGTGGTGGGTCGACACAAAACAAGCCAAAAAGGTCACACAAAGAATAATAAAATAAACTATAGATCTAATATTAGCCCAATATATTATTTAAATAAATCGCCGAAGTTTATCAAATCCGTCGATTTGATAATCCTCATATTTATTTACGTAACATACCGTTCCAAGATTACACCCATTCCTAAAGCACATAGCACATAAATACTATACGGTATATATCGTAGTTTAATAAATTCCTTATATACATCGTCAAATTGGCCAGATTTCCCGATATATATATTCGCGATTTATTACCCTTTACATATACCACAACCTATGGGCATCGTAAGATACGATGCCCATTAATATATTCGTTTCGTATAGCCAAATAACCCGATTCAACCCTTCGGTTAAATAGTTATTTAGTTATAGAAAACGCTTATATTAATCGTCATATATCCGTGACAACACGAAAGTCACAAATAAAACTTACTTGAACTCGAGTGACCACGACTCCGCATAACTCGATAGGTTTACTCGTTATATATATAAAATGACATTTTATTTAATATTTAGTAATTATCGAGAGTTTCTCGTTTTATAACACATTTTTATAATAATACTTCTAATAATATTACGCTACTCTCGTAGCCTAATATATATTTAGTCGTATTATTTATAATATGACTCGTGATTTTTATTATTATTAATATACGCATTTATATAATTATATATCCGTTATTCACGTCTATATATTCATATAAACGTTTATATTACCAATAATTATTATTACGAGTTTTATTATTTATGTTTTAATTGTAAATAGTTATCGAGTCATACGAAATGGTCACATGTCCGAGTCATGACTCTCGGCTCATTGTCCAAGTCCAAAGTAATAAGCAATAGTCATAAAAATCAATAAATCTCCGTCCAATCAATCTCAAACCACGTGCTACAACAATAGGGTCCGACTACGGCACCCGACTAACCTATATCCGTCAATCTAAGTGACCGTCTCACAATCGGTCCCCAATAACACATTTCGTCAACACTTCTCAATACCAATATCCAATATCCAATGTCGAGACCAAACATGGTCTCGACCCACATGTATTCGGCCAAGCAATCAAATAAACAACCAACCAATAACAAAACTAATATCAAACCAAGTTAACAACCAAGAAACAAAATAATCAAGGTCACACTCGGGTTGGTTTACCAAGCCAAACCCAAGCCTACACGACTCGACTGAATCGCGGTAAACACCACGAGCCAAGAGGGGCTCGAACCAAGTACCAAGGGTCACAAAAATGGCTCCAAGGAGCACTCCAAAATACCCATTCGACCACGAGGGTCTCGGCAACAACAACAATAACACGGCTTCGAGCCGCGACTCCTTTGAGTCGAACCAAACATACCAATCGAGAGCAAGAATACCAAGAGCCTAACCACGGCTCTTAATAACAAGAAATCGAGCATCAAGGCTCGAGTCAATATCCAAGCCGTGAGTCATGGACTCACGGTTCGAACCAAACCCACGAATAACAACCCGGATACCAAACCATTTAATAAAATCGAGTTCCCAACAAAAACCCATAAGCATTATCCCCGTTTTTGGGTGAAAACCCATACGAATCTAAACCCATCGTGACCAAAGGTCACGTTTTAATAAAAACGCGAGTCACACTCGCCTAACCTTCGATCAAATAAGCTCCAAACCGTATAACACTTCGATAATAACCGATTGGTGGTGAAATAAGGTGATGATTCGTGATGGAAATGATGTTATAGGCGCGTGTAGGGGCGGATCTAGAAGATTTGATGGTGGAGATCACGAAAATGGTGGTGGTTTGTAGTGGTGGTCGGCGGTGTGGTGGTTATGGCCAGCGAGGGAAGCGGCGGCTAGGGTTGAGGGAGAAGAGAAAATGGGAGAGAGAGAGAGAGAGAGAGAGAGAGAGAGAGAGAGAGAGAAGTGAGGGTGAGGGTGTTTGTTGTGTGTGAACACCGGACCAACAAGGACCAATTTTGTGGTTTACTCTTTTTATTTATTTATTTATTATTTTTATTAAATAATAATAATGATAATAATAATATTAGTAATAATAATATTATTAGTTGTTGAGTGGGTAAAGTGGGTAAATGTAAAACATACGGCCCGAAACCCGAACTCATTTCAAACTTCAATATCTCCCGAAAAACATCCCGTAAATAATTAAATATCATCGGACTCGTAAAACAAGTCATAAAATTTCCCGTTAGGTAAACCTAGTGCCGGAGTCAACGTATTACCAGTGAGAAATTTAAAAGCATACATCATCACGTAAATTCCATAATGAATTATTAACATAATTCGCGAATTCCATAACGTCATAAAATATAATTATCCATAAAATTGGTCTTACAAGTTCGTTATGAATAAAAATTCCAAATAAAAATTATAAACGAACTTTAACGTAATGCGGGTTTTCAAAATAGCTCCCTAAATTGCCGGTTGTCACATCCTCCCAGTCTCAGAAGAAACCCGTCCCGGGTTTCTCTCGGAACAATTCGTCTACGAAGTGAAAAGCTTCGGATATTTCTTCCTGAACTCGTCCTCACGTTCCCACGTAAATTCTGGTCCGTGTCGGGAATTCCAACGAACCTTGACGAGCGGAATGCGACTTCGCTTGAGTCGTTTAACTTCACGATCTAAAATCTCAATTGGCTCTTCCACGAAATTTAATTTCACATCAATACGAATATCCTTCATTGGAATAATAGGCATCTCATCAGAAAGACATTTCTTCAAATTACTAACGTGAAACACGTCGTGAACTTTACTCAGTTCCTGTGGTAATTCCAACCTATAAGCCACGGGCCCAATTCTTTCTAAGATAAGAAATGGTCCAATGTAGCGTGGGTTGAGTTTTCCACGTTTCCCGAAATGTATCACACCCTTCCAAGGTGAGACTTTCAGCATCACCTTGTCTCCAACCTGGAACTCTAAGGGTTTACGTCTCTGATCGGCGTAACTTTTCTGCCTATCTCTGGCCGCTTGCAACCGATCACGAATCTGAGTTACTTTCTCTGTAGTTTCCAAGATAAGTTCAGGGCCTGTGAGTTGGCTATCTCCAACTTCTGCCCAACCAATAGGCGAACGACATTTTTGACCATACAAAGCTTCAAATGGTGCAGCTTTAAGACTTGTGTGGTAGCTATTATTATAGGAGAATTCCGCAAGGGGTAAGTATTTCTCCCAGCCTTTACCAAAGCCTATGATACATGCACGAAGCATATCCTCTAGAGTCTGAATGGTCCTCTCACTTTAACCATCGGTTTGGGGATGATATGCAGTACTCATATCAAGTCTCGTCCCCAAAGCCGTTTGAAGTGATCGCCACAAAGCTGACGTAAAGCGGCTATCGTGATCAGAAATAATCGATATCGGGACTCCATGGCGTGAAATAATTTCCTTCACATACAATCTCGCAAGTTTATCCACACTATCATCTTCACTAATTGCTAGGAAATGAGCAGACTTAGTCAGGCGATCCACAATTACCCAGATAGCGTCACAACCGCTAGCTGTCCTCGGTAATTTGGTAATGAAGTCCATTGTAATCCGCTCCCATTTCCAGACTGGAAGTTCCGGTTGCGTCAGTAATCCTGACGGTCTCTGATGTTCGGCTTTAACCTTAGAACATGTCAAGCACTTACTAACATACGATGCTATATCTGCCTTCATGTTTGGCCACCAATATAACTTCTTAAGATCCTCGTACATCTTGTCAGATCCAGGATGAATAGAGTACCTTGACTTATGCGAATCATGCATAATTAACTCCCGAATTCCTCCATATAAAGGTACCCAAATCCGATCTCCAAAACATAGTAATCCATCAGAACGCTCGACAAATCCTTTCTCATTCTCAGCCATCCCAAATATATTCTCAGCAGATCGGTTTTCTGCTTTCAACGCTTCCGTTTGAGCTTCAAGTATTTGAGACGGTAATGGCGATACTATAGTCATTCCCAATGACCTAACTCGTAACGGTGGTATTCTTTCCTTTCGACTAAGAGCATCAGCAACAACGTTTGCTTTACCAGGATGGTAGCGAATTTCGCAATCATAATCGCTTAGCAACTCAATCCAACGTCGTTGTCTCATATTGAGCTCTTTTTGATTCAAGATGTGTTGTAGACTTTTATGGTTAGTGAACACAACACACTTTGTTCCATACAAGTAATGCCTCCATATCCTTAAGGCGAAAACCAGAGCACCTAACTCCAAATCATGGGTGGTGTAGTTTTTCTCATGCTTTTTGAGCTGTCGGGAAGCATAAGCTATCACTTTCTCTCGTTGCATTAACACGGCTCCCAACCCTTTATGTGAAGCGTCACAATAGACGACGAGGTCCTCGTTACCTTCCGGTAACGCTAGAATCAGAGCACTACACAACATCTTCTTAAGTAATTGAAATGCTTCCCCTTCTTTATCTCCCCATTCATACGTGACACTCTTTTGAGTCAATTTGGTTAATGGCTTAGCTATCTTCGAAAATCCCTCGATGAATCTTCGGTAATAACTGGCTAAACTTAAAAATTGACGAACTTCTGTTGGGGTTGTAGGTGCAGCCCAATCTTTTATTGCCTCAATCTTAGCGGGATCCACATGGACTCCTTGTCTATCAATTACATGACCCAAAAATTGTACCGTCGGAATCCAAATTTCGCATTTAGAAAACTTGGCATAGAGTTTCTCCTTCCTGAGCAATTCTAATATAAGTCTTAGGTGCTCCTCATGTTCCTTCTCACTCTTCGAATAAATCAGAATGTCATCGATGAACACAATCACAAACTTATCTAAGTAAGGCTTACACACCCGATTCATGAGATCCATGAATATTGCCGGTGCGTTAGTCAACCCAAACGGCATCACCTGAAACTCGTAATGCCTGTAACGGGTTCTGAAAGCCGTTTTCGGAATATCTTCCTCGCGAACTCGAAGTTGATGATATCCCGATCTCAAATCGATCTTCGAATACACACTCGATCCTTGTAGTTGATCGAACAAGTCGTCGATCCTCGGTAACGGGTATCTATTCTTCACCGTTAACTTGTTCAGCTCTCGGTAATAAATGCACATACGAAACGATCCATCCTTCTTCTTCACAAATAAGACTGGGCTCCCCAAGGTGAAGAACTTGGTCTTATGAATCCTTTTTCGGCTAACTCCGCCAATTGTTTTGACAATTCTTCTAGCTCGGTAGGTGCAAGACGATAAGGCGCTCGTGCTACACGTGCAACACCAGGTATCAACTCAATCTGAAACTCCACTTGCCTAGTCGGTGGTATTCCCGGCAAATCATCGGGAATCACGTCAGGAAAATCACGAACTATAGGCACATCTCCAATGCACCTTTCCTTTTTCTTCGTCCCTCATTTCTCAGAAATTTGAGCTAAGAAAAGGTAACACCCTTTCTCCGTTAGCTTTGGTAACTTAGTGCAAGAAATAACTGCTAATCGGGATGGGCTCCTCGAATCCTTTCGATCTCCTAATATATTTAGGATCTCCTTTCCGTAAGGTACACGCACGATCTTCTCGTCGCAAAGTATGTGAGCATGATACTTCGACAACCAATCCATACCAATGATGACATCAAAACTTCCTAACGTGACGGGTAGAAGATCTATGTTGAAAGGGTGGTTTAAGAAATTTAACGTGCAACCGCGAATGATGGTATTAATCCTTTCTATATTCCCATTTGCTATCTCTATATCATATCCAATTCCTAAGGCCATCGGGGGTTTCTCTAGTAAGGGTGCAAACGTAGTGGACACAAAACTCCTATCGGCACCAGTATCAAATAGTATGGAAGCATAACGATTATTGAGAAGGAACGTACCAGTAACGACGTTCGGATCTTCTCCTCTCTCGTTCCCGAGTGCATACACTCTTCCCTGAGCAGCTCCAGCTTCCACACGTTGATCCCCGTTATCTTGTCGTCCACGGTTTCCTCCAGCTCCACGGTTTCCGTGATTGTACCCATTACCACCCGAGCCTTGATTTCCTCAGTTCCACGATTCTCTACACTCGTTCCTATAGTGTCCCTTCTTTCCACACCCATAACAAGTAACATCTGCCTTATTTCTCATCTCAGGAGAAGCTTGAACCATAGCAAGAGGTCGAGCTCTACAATCCTTAGTTGTGTGTCCTTTCTTTGAGCTGTTCTGGCATTTCACACTACACAATCCAGTATGATGCTGGTGACAACGACCACACTTGGGTGCATCACCGTTTTGGTTCTTCTTATCTCCATTCCCAATAGCATAAGCCTTAGTTTGTCTCTTGCTTCGGTGATCATTACCCTTAGAGTGATGGTCTCTCTTTCTCTTTCCATTCTTATCCTTATCAGCTCCTTCCAATTCCAACGAGTCCATTAGTTGTTGAGCAATTGTGATTGCCTCATGGATGTTTGCAGGCCTAGCAGAAATCACATCATTCCTTGTAGCCACAGGCAACCCATCGGTATATCGCTCAATCTTTTGAGTCTCAGTTTTTACCATATCTGGGCAAAGTAGGGCCAACTCCTGGTAACGACGATTGTAAGTCGCCATATCATTACCTTTCACTTTGTGGCTCTAAAACTCAATCTCTAGCTTCTTAACCTCATTCCTTGGGCAATAAGTCTGAATCAGCAGAGACTTAAATTGCTCCCAAGTCATGGCATAAGCTACATCACTCCCAACGGAATTTCGGTAATTGTTCCACCAAGTTAAAGCTTCATCCTTGAAAGTAAAAGAAGCAAACTTTACCTTCGCATTCTCCGTACAACCACTGACATTGAACACTGACTCAGTCTTCTCAATCCATCTGACCAAGTAAACCACTCCTTCAGTTCCACCAAACTCAATGGGTCCACAAATCTTGAACTCCTTGTATTGACATCCATTAGCACGAACAGGTGGAAAAGTTCCAGCAGAATTGTTGGAATGATTTGACTCAGCTAGTAGTTCAGCAACTCTTTGCTCCACAATGTGACAACTGGCAAAATAGGGAGCCGTTTTATAAAACCCGCATTACATTAAAATTATAATTTGGAATTTTTGAAAATTTGTTATGACGAGATATTTTACAAACGTTGGTACGTGGTTTTTAATCGTACGATATTTATGAGATTCGGCTATTTAATTATGGTTTGGTTTGATTCGGTCGTGATGAATTATTTTGAGATCGTTATTTTTGGCACTACTTTGACTCCGGCACTAGGTTGACCTAACAATTTTAATTTCATTTTATTATTGGATCGGATATTATTATTTTGGAACGGGTTTGGTTTGAGAAGGATATTTGGTTATTTAAGTTTCGGGTTTGGTCCGTGTATTGACACCGGGCTACTAAATCCCTACACCAACTATTATTATTATTAATAATATTAAAAAGTTTATTATTTTTTTTTTTGTAAACTTAAAACTCGTCCTTGTGGTCTGCTCCTTTTATAACAACACAACCATCTCCAACATCTCACCAACCTAATCTCTCTCTCTTCTTTCTTTAAACACCACCGCCACCCTAATATCACCATAGCTCCGCCACCGCCGCCCTCACCATAAAAATAACACCACCATCTTCACCATCTTTTCGAGATCTATCTTTTGGTATAAACCACGCGCTCTAAAACGCCTTTTTCACCATGTACGAATTTCCATCATCACGTTATCACCACCATTTTTGTTCAATCTTGTTGGGTTTTTAAAGAAATGAAGTTTTGGAGTCATTTTGAAGGTGAGTAACCACGAGTTCCAACTCGTGTGTTTCGATTTGTACTCAAACCGTGGGTACACGAATATTTCTTGTTGGGTTTTGATGAAATCTTGACTAAAAGTGATGGGGAATTAATATTTTTTTATCATATAAATCCGTTTGGTATCCGGGTGCTCGTTATTGTTGTTGGGTCGAGGCATACCCGAGAGCTCATGCTCTCGGCTTGTGCCATTTTTGGTTTTATTTTGATTCTTGACTATTCTTGGTCATTAGTTGTGGATTTGGAGGATGTTGGATGAGTATTTGGAATATTGGATGATTTTTGGTTGATTGGAACATCATAATTGTCGTCGATTGGATTTTTGGTCGCGACCCAAAAGGGGTCCGTTTGGGCTGTTTTGGTGTCGAGCTCGGATGAGCTAGCCGAGACCATAATGGTCTCGGGTATGGCCTTGTAAGGTTCATGTTTGAGCCGAGACTCCAATGAGTCTCTTGACTCGGGGTTTGACTTGGTAAGTCGACCCATTTTATTGGTTTTATGGATGACTTCTTTTCTAGTGTAATTCTTTTGTTGCTATTATTGTTGTTGTTGTGGTATATATTGATACTTTGGGCATTGGTTACATTATTATTGTTGCTTGGGAATCGAGAAGAAAGGTAAGATGATTTGTTTTGTGGAGTTGTGTTGACGAAATGAGTAATGGGGACCGATTGTGAGACGGTCGAATTAGAATGACGGAGATAGGTTAGTTGGGTGCCGTAGTCGGACCCTATTGTTGTAGCATGTGATTGAGATTGATTTGGACGGAGTTGTTTATTTATTCATGACTTGGTTATTATTATTTGTGGACTTGGACTATGAGCCGAGAGTAATGACTCGGACATGTGACCAAATTCTTATGACTCGATAAATATTAAAAATCAAACGCTTATAATAAAACTCGTAATAATATTATTAGTAATATAATCGTTTATATAAGTATATAGACGTGATAAACGTATATATATTATTATAAATGCGTATATTAATAATAAAACGATCACGAGTGAACGTTATAATAATATAACGATAATTATTATACTATGCGAATAGTGCAATAAATGTCGGAATATTATTATAAATAGATAAACTAGAAATAATGACGAGAATTAATAAGTCGGGTAAGTAATAAATAAAAATATGATTTCTTTATAAATTTGGAAAACTTATCGAGTTATACGAGTTGTGGTTACTTAAGTCCAAGTGGACTTTATTATGTGACTTTTGTGTTGTCACGGATATATGACGATTAATATATCCATTTTCTATAACTACGTAACTTATTTAATCGACGGGTTAAATAGGGTTATTTAGCCATAGAAAATGAGTATATTAATGGGCATCGTATCCCACGACGCCCATAGGTTGTGGTACGTGTATTAGGATAATAAATTACTATATATCTCGTGGAATTGGCTAAATTGACGAATTTGGCAAATTGGACGATATATATAGGGAATTTATTGGACTACGATATATACCATATAGTGTTCTTTGTGCAATGTGATTTAGGTTGGGTATAATCTTGGAGCGATGTATTACGTAAATAAATATGGGGGATTATCAAATCGACGGATTTGATAAACTTCGATGATTTATTTAAATAATATATTGGACTAATATTAGACCTATAGATATGTTTATTATTTCGTTCGTTGTGGCTTCTTGGTTTGAGTTGTGTCGACCCACCACCCCTATGGATACCAAACGTCGAATTTCAAATGAATTTGAAATTAATTCGAGAAATGGATATTTTTGGAAAGTAAAATGGAATACGTTCGGGAATGGGAATATTTGATTTCGAGGAAATGATTTCTGAACGAGCTTGATATTGTTAGGAAGTGCCGAGTCTGTAGTTGCCGTTACGTGAGTTACTTGAGTTTGCTTACGTCTTTCTTCTATCGATTTCCTTTGAGGATTTCTGGACATGAGGTGAGTCATAGCCCCACTTTTAATCTTGAACTTTGTTTTCAATTCTTGGGGTGAGAAACGTGCAAATGCTTTATGTGGACTATTATCGCTTTTTGATTTCAAAACTTGCTATGCTCATAGAACTAGGTAGAGCGAGGCCTAGACTAGATCTAGGTAAGCTATTGATTTGGTTATTGAGCGAGGCCTAGACCTGAGCTAGGTAAGCTATTGATTTGGTTGTTGAGCGAGGCCTAGTCCCCGAACTAGGTAAGCTATTTGATTTGGTTATAGAGCGAGGCCTAGACTTGAGCTAGGTAAGCTATTGATTGGATTGATTTGAGCTATAGCGTGCACCTATAGGGATGATTTGATTTGGTTGGTTTATTTTGGTTGGATGAGTGAGCCCTAGTCTAGCTAGCAAGCGTTTTGCGTATATGTCCACTATATTGATTTAAGAATCTAAACCTATGATCTCACCAGCGAAAGCTGACTTTTAGCACGTTTTCTCAGGTTATTAAGTGATGCTCTGCGGATGCTTGGGATTGGAGGCTTGGCATTTGGCACCGGTTATGGATCTATATTTTCTAAACTCTGATAATTAAATTTGGACCTATTGTTATTTATTTTGGGCCTGACTCTGAATGTTGTTGGGATAAATGTAAACTTTAAAACCCCGTTTTGGTTACGTTTTTATTATGTTTACTTTATCTCGTTCTATATTGTCTTGTGTTGGATACCAATCCCCGTAGCACCCCGAAAGCTTGTTGAGTCTTCCGCTGTATCAAATTTTGGGGGTGTTACAGATTGGTATCAGAGCCAAGGTTATAGAGAACTAGGTAAATAGACACCTAAACTATAACCGATTTTTATAGAAAACGATCCTCGACCATTGCCCGCCAGCCCGCCAAGCCGAAGCATCATTGTTTATTATTGAGGATTTGAGATTTATTGATTTAGTGATATGATGGCGTTTTGAGGAATTATATGCGTTTTGAGGAATTATATGGCCTAATTGTTTTGGGAATGATTTTAGTAATGCGGTATTTTAAATCTTTCTTGATATATATATGATTTGGAATTATATGATGATTTTGATATGGTATTTTGAGTTCGCGGTTTAGTTGTTTTGAAACACTTACACCTACCCTACGCCGTTGTCACAAATCATAGCCTCCTTTGCACGTGTTGTTATTAAGAATTGTTATTGCTAGTACGCGTCGCCCCTCGTAGATCACTATGGCCCCTGATGACCCATACGTGTTGGTCATGCGTTCGGCCGCTACTTTATCGTCTCATTGACGCCCTAAGTCACCGATTTTATCGCCTCGTGGTTCACCTACTCAGAGATGACGATTGATGGAGTACCCCTCCGACGAGGAGTATGAGGAGGAGTACGAGGGCGAGCAGAATGATAACCCTCAAGAGGAGGAAGAGAATGATGACCCTCAAGATGAGGAAGAGAATGATGACCCTCAAGATGAGGAAGAGGATGATCCTCAGGAGGAGGAGATGCCTGATGATGATGGGTCGCTAGCACATTCAACTCATTCTGTGAAGCCCGATTTACCGATACATCCGTTAGAGCCGGTTTCACCTGATCATCCATTTTTGTTTGAGTTGCCACCTGGTAGTCCCGTTGAGTTGGATGCACCTACTGAGGTTTCTGCTGAGCATGCAGATTTCGGTGAAATTGGTAGGATGTGGACTCGGATTACTGCACAGGGCGAGAGGATATCGCGGATGTCTGACCGACTTGAGATGATTATTGCTGAGTTTATTGCTGAGTTGGTTGCTGAGTTGAGAGTTGATTTGACTACTGTCATGGGCAGGACGACAGCGATTGGGAGAGGTATGATGGAGATACATGAGCAGATGGAGAGTCTGCAGAGAGGTTTCCTCACGGCTCGCGAGGGAGATCACAAGCTGTGGCAGAGGAACACAGAGTTAGAAAAGGAGGTTGCGGACCTCAAGAGGGACAGAGATACACATAGTGTTGAGCTGAGATCGTTATTGAGGAATTTGGATGGTTTGAGATCGGAGTTGAGGAGCCTACGCCAGCATCATGGCTAGATCTATTTGGATTTGTGTTGTTGTTATGTTGCTTCCTAAGCCAGGGAGTACTTGGTTAGGAGAGCTGGTTATTCTATCCCTTAAGTCATGTTATTCAGATTGTATGATTCGTCTCGTATGGAACGATTAGTATTTATTATGTCTTTTGGTATTTTGGAGTGAAGTATCGATCACTACTTGTATGGACGATGGTGATCTCGTATGATATTCTACGGTTTTTGGCGTACATGGAGAATTGTGTTCCTATCTGCATGGTTGATGTTGTGTTGGTATTATGTTCGTATTTCGACTTTCACCAAATTGGATTCTTATTGGACGTTATGGTACGTATTATTGGAGTCTTACGAACCTTGTATTGTGACTTGGATCAATGGCCCCATGAAGAAACTCTGTTAGAGCTACCAGAACTGGACCTGTAACGACTACCCCTGGTCGTCAAGGACGCCGTCCTACTCGAAATGTTGAGACCCCTACTCCTGATAACCTGGACACTACTAACCGCAACAACATAACTCAAAATGTTGATGTCCAGGGAGACAATGATCATGTTCCACTTAACGCACCTACTGTGGATCAAGCAATGATCAATCAACTTGTGGAGCAACGAGTTGCTGAGCTACTAGCTAAGTCGAATCATTCCAACAATTCTGCTGGAACATTTCTACCTGTACGTGCTAATGGATGTAACTACAAGGAGTTTTGAATTTGTGGACCTATTGAGTTTGGTGGGACTGAAGGAGTGGTTTACTTGGTTAGGTGGATTGAGAAGACTGAGTCAGTGTTTAATGTCAGTAGTTGTGCGGAGAATGCGAAGGTAAAGTTTGCTTCTTTTACTTTCAAGGATGAAGCTTTAACTTGGTGGAACAATTACCGTAACTCAGTTGGGAGTGATGTGGCTTATGCTATGACTTGGGAGCAATTTAAGTCTTTGCTGATTCAGACTTACTGCCCAAGGAATGAGATTAAGAAGCTGGAGATTGAGTTCTGGAACCATAAGATGAAAGGTACCGATATGGCAACTTACAATCGCCGTTATCGAGAGTTAGCCTTGCTTTGTCCCGATATGGTTAGGACCGAGACTCAAAGGATTGAGAGGTATACCGATGGATTGCCGGTAGCTACAAGGAACGATGTGATTTCTGCTAAGCCTGCAAACATTCATGAGGCTATCACTATCGCTCAACAATTGATGGACTCTTTGGCAGTGGAAGAAACTGAGAAAGACAAGAATGAAAAGAGGAAGAGGGATAATCATTCTAAGGGTAATGATCGTCGAAGCAAGCGACAAACGACTACTAGAGCTTATGCTATGGGAGATGGAGACAAGAAGAACTACAATGGAGATGCACCCAAGTGTAGCCGATGTTATAGGAATCATTCTGGACGATGTACTGTGATGTGCAAGAATTGCTCTAGGATGGGACACATAGCTAAGGATTGTAGAGCTCGACCACTTGCTATGGTTCAAGCTACTCCTGAAACTATGAGCAAAGCAAATGTTACTTGTTATGGATGTGGAAAGAAAGGACATTATCGGAATGAGTGTAGGGAATCGTGGAACCGAGGAAATCAAGGATCGGGTGGTAATGGGTACAACAATGGAAACCGTGGAGCTGAAGGAAACCGTGGACGACAAGATAATGGGGACCAACGTGTGGAAGCTGGAGTTGCTCATGGGAGAGTGTATGCACTCGGGAACGACAGAGGAGAAGATCCGAACGTTGTTACTGATACGTTCCTTCTCAATAATCGTTATGCTTCCATAGTATTTGATACTGGTGCCGATAAGAGTTTTGTGTCCATTAAGTTTGCACCCTTACTTGAGAAACCCCCGATGGCCTTAGGAATTGGGTATGATGTAGAGTTAGCCAATGGGAACATAGAGAGGATTAGGACTATCATTCGCGGCTGCACGTTAAACTTTCTGAACCGTCCTTTCAACGTAGATCTTCTACCAGTCACATTAGGAAGTTTTGATGCCATTATTGGTATGGATTGGTTGTCGAAGTATCGTGCTCATATAACTTGCGATGAGAAGATCGTGCGTGTGCCATACGGCAAGGAGATTCTGAATATACCAGGAGATAGAAAGGATTTGAGAGGCCCATCTAGATTAGCGGTCATATCTTGCACTAAGTTGCCAAAGCTAATGGAAAGAGGAAGTTACCTTTTCTTAGCCCAAATTTCTGAGAAAGGAGAGAAGGAGAAGAAGGAAAGTTGCATTGGAGATGTACCTGTAGTTCGTGATTTGTCGGATGTGTTTCCCGATGATTTGCAGGGAATTCCGCCTACTAGGCAAGTGGAATTTCAGATTGAGTTAATACCTGGTGCTGCACCTGTAGCACGAGCGCCTTATCGTCTTGCACCGACTGAACTAGAGGAGTTGTCGAAACAATTAGCGGAGTTAGCCGAGAAGGGATTCATAGGACCAAGTTCTTCACCTTGGGGAGCCCCAGTCTTATTTGTGAAGAAGAAGGATGGATCGTTTCGTATGTGTATTGATTATCGAGAGTTGAACAAGTTAACGGTGAAGAATAGATACCCGTTACCGAGGATCGACGATTTGTTCGATCAACTTCAAGGATCTAGTGTGTACTCGAAGATCGATTTGAGATCGGGATATCGTCAGCTTCGAGTGCGCGAGGAAGATATTCCGAAAACGGCTTTCAGAACCCGTTACGGGCATTACAAGTTTCAGGTGATGCCGTTTGGGTTGACAAACGCACCGGCGGTATTCATGGACCTCATGAATCGGGTGTGTAAGCCTTACTTAGATAAGTTTGTGATTGTGGTCATCGATGACATTCTGATATACTCGAAGAGTGAGAAGGAACATGAGGAGCATCTGAGACTTATCTTAGAATTGCTCAGGAAGGAGAAACTGTATGCCAAGTTTTCGAAATGTGAATTTTGGATTCCGACGGTACAATCTCTAGGTCATGTAATTGATCGACAAGGAGTTCATGTGGATCCTGCTAAGATTGAAGTGATTAAAGATTGGGCTGCACCTACGACCCCAACAGAAGTTCGTCAATTTTTGGGATTAGCCGGTTATTTCCGAAGATTCATTGAGGGATTTTCGAAGATAGCAAAACCGTTGACCAAATTGACTCAAAAGAGTGTTAAGTATGAATGGGGAGATAAGGAAGAGGAAGCATTTCAATTACTTAAGGAAATGTTGTGTAGTGCTCCTATCTTGGTGTTACCCGAAGGTAACGAGGACTTCGTCGTCTATTGAGACGCTTCTCATAAAGGTTTAGGAGCTGTATTAATGCAACGAGAGAAGGTGATAGCTTATGCTTCCCGACAGCTCAAGAAGCACGAGAAGAACTACACCACCCATGATTTGGAGTTAGGTGCTGTGGTTTTTGCCTTGAGGATATGGAGACATTACTTGTATGGAACCAAGTGTGTAGTGTTTACTGACCACAAAAGTCTGCAACACATTTTGAACCAAAAAGAGCTCAACATGAGACAGCGACGTTGGATTGAGTTGCTAAGCGATTATGATTGTGAAATTCGCTACCATCCTGGTAAAGCAAACGTCGTTGCTGATGCTTTTAGTCGAAAGGAGAGAGAATTCCACCGTTACAAGTTAGGTCATTAGGAATGACTATCGTATCGCCATTACCGTCTCAAATATTAGAAGCTCAAACGGTAGCGTTGAAAGCAGAGAATCGAGCTGCTGAAAACATATTTGGGATGGCAGAAAATGAGAAGGGATTTGTTAAGCGTTCTGATGGAGTATTGTGTTTTGGAAACCGAAGTTGGGTACCTTTGTATGGAGGAATTCGAGAGTTGATTATGCACGAGTCGCATAAGTCAAGATACTCTACTCATCCTGGGTCTGACAAGATGTACCAGGATTTGAAAAAGTTATATTGGTGGCCAAATATGAAGGCCGATATAGCGTTGTATGTTAGTAAGTGTTTGACGTGTTCTAAAGTTAAGGCAGAACATCAAAGACCGTTAGGATTATTGACGCAGCCAGAACTCCCAGTTTGGAAGTGGGAGCATATCACGATGGACTTTATTACCAAATTACCAAAGACAGCTAGCGGTTGCGACGCTATATGGGTAATTGTGGATCGTTTTACTAAGCCTGCTCATTTCCTGGCGATTAGTTATTATGATAGTGTGGATAAACTTGCGAGGTTGTATGTGAAGGAGATTGTTGCTCGGCATGAAGTTTCGATATCGATTAATTCTGCTCGCGACAGCTGCTTTACGTCAGCGTGGTGGCGATCACTTCAAACCGCTTTGGGGACGAGACTTGATATGAGTACTGCATATCACCCCCAAGCCGATGGTCAAAGTGAGAGAACTATTCAAACTTTGGAGGATATGCTTCGTGCATGCATAATAGACTTTGGTAAAGGCTGGGAGAAGTATCTACCCCTTGCGGAGTTCTCCTATAACAATAGCTACCACACAAGTCTTAAAGCTGCACCATTTGAAGCTTTGTACGGTCGTAAATGTCGTTCACCTATTGGTTGGGCAGAAGTTGGGGATAGCCAACTCATAGGCCCTGAGCTTATTTTGGAAATTACTGAGAAAGTAACGAGAATTCGAGATCGACTGCAAGCAGCTAGAGATAGGCAGAAAAGCTACGCCAATCAGAGGCGTAAACCCCTAGAATTCCAGGTTGGAGACAAAGTGATGTTGAAAGTCTCGCCTTGGAAGGGTGTGATACGTTTTGGGAAACGTGGGAGAACTAAATCCCCGCTACATTGGACCATTTCTTATTTTGGAAAAAAATTGGGCCTGAGCTTATCGTTTGAAATTACCAATGGAGTTGAGTAAAGTTCATGATGTGTTTCATGATAGCAATCTGAAGAAATGTCATTCAGAGGAAACACCAGTTATACCAATTAAGGATATACGTATGGATGAGAATTTGAATTTCGTGGAAGAGCCGACTGAGATAATGGATTGAGAGATCAAACGACTCAAGAGGAGTTGTATTCCGCTCATCAAAGTTCGTTGGAATTCGCGGCACGGACCGGAATTCACGTGGGAACGTGAGGATGAGTTTCGGAAGAGATATCCGAAGCTTTTCACTTCGTAGATGGGTTATTTCGAGAGAAACCCGAGACGGGTTCCTTCTGAGGCTGGGAGGATGTGACAACTGGCAAAATAGGGAGCCGTTTTATAAAACCCGCATTACATTAAAATTATAATTTGGAATTTTTGAAAATTTGTTATGACGAGATATTTTACAAACGTTGGTACGTGGTTTTTAATCGTACGATATTTATGAGATTCGGCTATTTAATTATGGTTTGGTTTGATTCGGTCGTGATGAATTATTTTGAGATCGTTATTTTTGGCACTACTTTGACTCCGGCACTAGGTTGACCTAACAATTTTAATTTCATTTTATTATTGGATCGGATATTATTATTTTGGAACGGGTTTGGTTTGAGAAGGATATTTGGTTATTTAAGTTTCGGGTTTGGTCTGTGTATTGACACCGGGCTACTAAATCCCTACACCAACTATTATTATTATTAATAATATTAAAAAGTTTATTATTTTTTTTTTGTAAACTTAAAACTCGTCCTTGTGGTCTGCTCCTTTTATAACAACACAACCATCTCCAACATCTCACCAACCTAATCTCTCTCTCTTCTTTCTTTAAACACCACCGCCACCCTAATATCACCATAGCTCCGCCACCGCCGCCCTCACCATAAAAATAACACCACCATCTTCACCATCTTTTCGAGATCTATCTTTTGGTATAAACCACGCGCTCTAAAACGCCTTTTTCACCATGTACGAATTTCCATCATCACGTTATCACCACCATTTTTGTTCAATCTTGTTGGGTTTTTAAAGAAATGAAGTTTTGGAGTCATTTTGAAGGTGAGTAACCACGAGTTCCAACTCGTGTGTTTCGATTTGTACTCAAACCGTGGGTACACGAATATTTCTTGTTGGGTTTTGATGAAATCTTGACTAAAAGTGATGGGGAATTAATATTTTTTTATCATATAAATCCGTTTGGTATCCGGGTGCTCGTTATTGTTGTTGGGTCGAGGCATACCCGAGAGCTCATGCTCTCGGCTTGTGCCATTTTTGGTTTTATTTTGATTCTTGACTATTCTTGGTCATTAGTTGTGGATTTGGAGGATGTTGGATGAGTATTTGGAATATTGGATGATTTTTGGTTGATTGGAACATCATAATTGTCGTCGATTGGATTTTTGGTCGCGACCCAAAAGGGGTCCGTTTGGGCTGTTTTGGTGTCGAGCTCGGATGAGCTAGCCGAGACCATAATGGTCTCGGGTATGGCCTTGTAAGGTTCATGTTTGAGCCGAGACTCCAATGAGTCTCTTGACTCGGGGTTTGACTTGGTAAGTCGACCCATTTTATTGGTTTTATGGATGACTTCTTTTCTAGTGTAATTCTTTTGTTGCTATTATTGTTGTTGTTGTGGTATATATTGATACTTTGGGCATTGGTTACATTATTATTGTTGCTTGGGAATCGAGAAGAAAGGTAAGATGATTTGTTTTGTGGAGTTGTGTTGACGAAATGAGTAATGGGGACCGATTGTGAGACGGTCGAATTAGAATGACGGAGATAGGTTAGTTGGGTGCCGTAGTCGGACCCTATTGTTGTAGCATGTGATTGAGATTGATTTGGACGGAGTTGTTTATTTATTCATGACTTGGTTATTATTATTTGTGGACTTGGACTATGAGCCGAGAGTAATGACTCGGACATGTGACCAAATTCTTATGACTCGATAAATATTAAAAATCAAACGCTTATAATAAAACTCGTAATAATATTATTAGTAATATAATCGTTTATATAAGTATATAGACGTGATAAACGTATATATATTATTATAAATGCGTATATTAATAATAAAACGATCACGAGTGAACGTTATAATAATATAACGATAATTATTATACTATGCGAATAGTGCAATAAATGTCGGAATATTATTATAAATAGATAAACTAGAAATAATGACGAGAATTAATAAGTCGGGTAAGTAATAAATAAAAATATGATTTCTTTATAAATTTGGAAAACTTATCGAGTTATACGAGTTGTGGTTACTTAAGTCCAAGTGGACTTTATTATGTGACTTTTGTGTTGTCACGGATATATGACGATTAATATATCCATTTTCTATAACTACGTAACTTATTTAATCGACGGGTTAAATAGGGTTATTTAGCCATAGAAAATGAGTATATTAATGGGCATCGTATCCCACGACGCCCATAGGTTGTGGTACGTGTATTAGGATAATAAATTACTATATATCTCGTGGAATTGGCTAAATTGACGAATTTGGCAAATTGGACGATATATATAGGGAATTTATTGGACTACGATATATACCATATAGTGTTCTTTGTGCAATGTGATTTAGGTTGGGTATAATCTTGGAGCGATGTATTACGTAAATAAATATGGGGGATTATCAAATCGACGGATTTGATAAACTTCGATGATTTATTTAAATAATATATTGGACTAATATTAGACCTATAGATATGTTTATTATTTCGTTCGTTGTGGCTTCTTGGTTTGAGTTGTGTCGACCCACCACCCCTATGGATACCAAACGTCGAATTTCAAATGAATTTGAAATTAATTCGAGAAATGGATATTTTTGGAAAGTAAAATGGAATACGTTCGGGAATGGGAATATTTGATTTCGAGGAAATGATTTCTGAACGAGCTTGATATTGTTAGGAAGTGCCGAGTCTGTAGTTGCCGTTACGTGAGTTACTTGAGTTTGCTTACGTCTTTCTTCTATCGATTTCCTTTGAGGATTTCTGGACATGAGGTGAGTCATAGCCCCACTTTTAATCTTGAACTTTGTTTTCAATTCTTGGGGTGAGAAACGTGCAAATGCTTTATGTGGACTATTATCGCTTTTTGATTTCAAAACTTGCTATGCTCATAGAACTAGGTAGAGCGAGGCCTAGACTAGATCTAGGTAAGCTATTGATTTGGTTATTGAGCGAGGCCTAGACCTGAGCTAGGTAAGCTATTGATTTGGTTGTTGAGCGAGGCCTAGTCCCCGAACTAGGTAAGCTATTTGATTTGGTTATAGAGCGAGGCCTAGACTTGAGCTAGGTAAGCTATTGATTGGATTGATTTGAGCTATAGCGTGCACCTATAGGGATGATTTGATTTGGTTGGTTTATTTTGGTTGGATGAGTGAGCCCTAGTCTAGCTAGCAAGCGTTTTGCGTATATGTCCACTATATTGATTTAAGAATCTAAACCTATGATCTCACCAGCGAAAGCTGACTTTTAGCACGTTTTCTCAGGTTATTAAGTGATGCTCTGCGGATGCTTGGGATTGGAGGCTTGGCATTTGGCACCGGTTATGGATCTATATTTTCTAAACTCTGATAATTAAATTTGGACCTATTGTTATTTATTTTGGGCCTGACTCTGAATGTTGTTGGGATAAATGTAAACTTTAAAACCCCGTTTTGGTTACGTTTTTATTATGTTTACTTTATCTCGTTCTATATTGTCTTGTGTTGGATACCAATCCCCGTAGCACCCCGAAAGCTTGTTGAGTCTTCCGCTGTATCAAATTTTGGGGGTGTTACACACAAGTTGATTGATCATTGCTTGATCCACAGCATTAAGTGGAACATGAACATTGTCTCCCTGAACATCAACATTTTGATTCCTGTTGTTGCGGTTAGTAGTGTCCAGGTTGTCAGGAGTAGGGGTTTCAACATTTCGAGTAGGTCGGCGTCCTCGACGACCAGGGGTAGTCACTGCTGGACCAGTTCTGGTAGCTCTAACAGGGTTTCGTCATGGGGCCATTGATCTGAAACATCATACAAGTTCATGAGTCTCCAATAGAACTTATCAATATGCTCAACAAAAGTAATTCAACGAAGCCAAGTCATGGAAGAATAGCAACAATACACCACGTAACATCAATAAAGTGAATAGGGACTCAATTTCCATAATACCCAAAATCATATAATACCATATATTAATAACCATCAACCATACATTAGAGATTTAACATCGTTCCAACTATTGGAAAATACAAAACATACTAATCATTCCAAACGAGACGAATACTGAACAAAATACATCAAAATATGATAACTAGCTTTTCTAACCGAACACTCCTCGGTGTAGAAAGCAACAAAACAACATAACCCAAGCAACTAGCCACGCTGCTGGCGGAGGCTCCTCAACTCCTGCCTCAAGCCATCAAGATCCCTCCATAACGATCCTAGCTCCACACTATGGGTGTCGCTGTCTCTTTTGAGGTCTACCACCTCCTTCTCTAGCTCGGTGTTCCGCTGCCATAGCTTGCGGTCGGCCTCTCGAGCTGTGACAAAATCTCGCTGTAAACTCGCGATCTGCTCATGAACCTCCATCAAAACTCTCCTCATCTCAATCGACCTGCCCTCAACAACAGTCATGTCAACTCTCAAATCCGCTAAAAACTCTCCGATAACTCTCTCAAGTCGATCAGATACTCGCGAGATCTTCTCGCCTTGGGCAGTAATCTGAGCCCACATTCTGCCACTCTCACCCAGCTCGGCCTGCTCAGCAGAAACCTCAGATGATGCATCCGATGCCACTGGACTACCAGGTGGTGAATCTAACAGAAACGGATGATCGGGTGAGACAGGCTCAATTGGGTGTATAGGTGAATCAGGCTCCTCATCTTGAGATGGTGGCACTGACACATCATCATCATCAGGCATCTCATCCTCCTGAGGGTCATCCTCCTCCTCAGGGTCATCATCATCACCCTGCTCAGCCTCCTGAGGGTCATCAGCCTCATCCTCACCCTCGTATTCCTCCTCCTCCTCATCGGAAGAGTACCTCATCAATCGTCGTCTCCTAACAGGTGAACCATGTGGAGATGTGGTAGGTGATCTAGGACGACGACGCAATGATGTGGGTGGCGCCTCTGACAGAAGAGAGTGAGCATCAATCTGTAAAGGTGATGGAGTAGGGCGTACCGACATGCGTGCCGTAGCTCGGTGGGCAAAGCGTGGGGCCACACGAGCCAAAGCCTGATGAAGAGTAAGCTGCCTCGATGTACCAGGGAGCCCTAGAGAAGATGAGGGTCCCTGCGTAGATGCAGCAGGTAGTGCTGAAGTAGAAGCTGTCTGCGGCACAGTAGCTGAAAGCATGGCAATCTGGTAAGGATCATCAGATGCCATAGTGAACTGTGCTGGTAATACCGGCGCAGTAAGAATATCCTCGACAACATCGGGCATATGGGAGGCCATGGTCTGTGACAACGGCGTAGGGTAGGGTAAGTGTTTCAAAACAACTAAATCACAATTCAAAATACCATACCAAAAATCCTCATCAAATAATTCAATCATATAATCTGAATAAAGAGTTTCAAATACCGCATTACTAAAATATTTATAAAACAATTAGACCATATAATTCCTCGAAACGCCATCTTATTACTAAATCCATAACCTCAAATCATCTCAAGAAATTCCAAATCTAACAATCATCTCAAAAATCTCATAATACCTCATAATAATAGAAGATGCTTCGGCTTGGCGGGCTGGCGGGCAGTGGTCAAGGATCATTTTCTATAAAAATTCGGTTATAGCTTAGGCGTTTATTTACCTAGTTCTCTATAACCTTGGTTCTGATACTAATCTGTAACACCCCCAAAATTTGATACAGCGGAAGACTCAACAAGCTTTCGGGGTGCTACGGGGATTGGTATCCAACACAAGACATAATAGAACGAGATAAAGTAAACATAATAAAAACGCAACCAAAACGGGGTTTTAAAGTTTACATTTATCCCAACATCATTCAGAGTCAGGCCCAAAAGAAAATAACAGTAGGTCCATAATTCAATATCAGAGTTTAGAAAAATAGATCCATAAACCAAGAGCCTTAGCCGAGCCTTTCAATCCATGCATCCATATCATCACTTAATTACCTGAGAAAACGTGCTAAAAGTCAGCTTACGCTGGTGAGATCATAGGTTTAAATTCATCTAACAATATAGTGGACATATACGCAAAACGCTTGCTAGCTAGACTAAGGATTCACTAAAAGCCTGCGGATACCCTCCGCTCCAACATAACACACGGATACCCTCCGTTCTAACACAGATATTCGGATAACCCCCGCAATATCAGTAAATACTCGGATAACCTCCAAAGTATCAATAACCTATAGGTACACACTACAGTATCTAAATAAGCCAACCTTGAATAGTACACACGAAACCGTGTGACTAAAGCTGACAATTCCAAATAAGCCAACCTTGAATAGTACACACAAAATATATGTGACTAAAGCTGACAAAATATCCTAGTCCATACGCATAGCAAGTTTTAGAAAGAATATAGAAGCGATAATAGTCCACATAAATAATTTGCACGTTTCTCACCCCAAGTATTGAAAACATAGTTCAAGAGTAAAAGTGGGGCTATGACTCACCTCAAGTCCAGAAAACAGCAAGACGAAGACGATAGAAATAAGATATATAGTAACTCACAAGACAGCAACTACGGACTCGGCACGACCTAACAATATCAACTCGTTCAGAAATCATTTCCTCAAATTCAAAATATTCCCAAACACGGACGTAATCCATTTTATTTTCCGAAAATCCATTTCGTAATAGTTTGGTGTATTTACGTTTGGTATCCATACGGGTGGTGGGTCGACACAAAACAAACCAAAAAGGTTACACAAAGAATAATAAAATAAACTATAGATCTAATATTAGCCCAATATATTATTTAAATAAATCGCCGAAGTTTATCAAATCCGTCGATTTGATAATCCTCATATTTATTTACGTAACATACCGTTCCAAGATTACACCCATTCCTAAAGCTCATAGCACATAAATACTATATGCTATATATCGTAGTTTAATAAATTCCTTATATACATCGTCAAATTGGCCAGATTTCCCGATATATATATTTGTGATTTATTACCCTTTACATATACTACAACCTATGGGCGTCGTAGGATACGATGCCCATTAATATATTCATTTCGTATAGCCAAATAACCAGATTCAACCCTTCGGTTAAATAGTTATTTAGTTATAGAAAACGCTTATATTAATCTTCATATATCCGTGACAACACGAAAGTCACAAATAAAACTTACCTGAACTCGAGTGACCACGACTCCGCATAACTCGATAGGTTTACTCGTTATATATATATATATTAATATTTAGTAATTATCGACAGTTTCTCGTTTTATAACACATTTTTATAATAATACTTCCAATAATATTATGCTACTCTCGTAGCCTAATATATATTTAGTCGTATTATTTATAATATGACTCGTGATTTTTATTATTATTAATATACGCATTTATATAATTATATATCCGTTATTCACGTCTATATATTCATATCAACGTTTATATTACCAATAATTATTATTACGAGTTTTATTATTTATGTTTTAATTGTAAATAGTTATCGAGTCATACGAAATGGTCACATGTCCGAGTCATGACTCTCGGCTCATTGTCCAAGTCCAAAGTAATAAGCAATAGTCATAAAAATCAATACATCTCCGTCCAATCAATCCCAAACCACGTGCTACAACAATAGGGTCCGACTACGGCACCCGACTAACCTATCTCCGTCAATCTAAGTGACCGTCTCACAATCGGTCCCCAATAACACATTTCGTCAACACTTCTCAATACCAAAATCCAATATCCAATGTCGAGACCAAACATGGTCTCGACCCACATGTATTCGGCCAAGCAATCAAATAAACAACCAACCAATAACAAAACTAATATCAAACCAAGTTAACAACCAAGAAACAAAATAATCAAGGTCACACTCGGGTTGGTTTACCAAGCCAAACCCAAGCCTACACGACTCGACTGAGTCGCGGTAAACACCACGAGCCAAGAGGGGCTCGAACCAAGTACCAAGGGTCACAAAAATGGCTCCAAGGAGCACTCCAAAATACCCATTCGACCACGAGGGTCTCGGCAACAACAACAATAACACGGCTTCGAGCCGCGACTCATTTGAGTCGAACCAAACATACCAATCGAGAGCAAGAATACCAAGAGCCAAACAACGGCTCTTAATAACAAGAAATCGAGCATCAAGGCTCGAGTCAATATCCAAGCCGTGAGTCATGGACTCACGGTTCGAACCAAACCCACGAATAACAACCCGGATACCAAACCATTTAATAAAATCGAGTTCCCAATAAAAACCCATAAGTATTATCCCCGTTTTTGGGTGAAAACCCATACGAATCTAAACCCATCGTGACCAAAGGTCACGTTTTAATAAAAACGCGAGTCACACTCGCCTCACCTTCGATCAAATAAGCTCCAAACCGTATAACACTTCGATAATAACCGATTGGTGGTGAAATAAGGTGATGATTCGTGATGGAAATGATGTTATAGGCGCGTGTAGGGGCGGATCTAGAAGATTTGATGGTGGAGATCACGAAAATGGTGGTGGTTTGCAGTGGTGGTCGGCGGTGTGGTGGTTATGGCTGGCGAGGGAAGCGGCGGCTAGGGTTGAGGGAGAAGAGAATGTGGGAGAGAGAGAGAAGTGAGGGTGAGGGTGTTTGTTGTGTGTGAAAACCGGACCAACAAGGACCAATTTTGTGGTTTACTCTTTTTATTTATTTATTTTATTATTATTTTTAAATAATAATAATGATAATAATAATATTAGTATTAATAATATTGTTAGTTGTTGAGTGGGTAAAGTGGGTAAATGTAAAACATACGGCCCGAAACCCGAACTCATTTCAAACTTCAATATCTCCCGAAAAACATCCCGTAAATAATTAAATATCATCAGACTCGTAAAACAAGTCATAAAATTTCCCGTTAGGTAAACCTAGTGCCGGAGTCAACGTAGTACCAGTGAGAAATTTAAAAGCATACATCATCACGTAAATTCCATAATGAAATATTAACATAATTCGCGAATTCCATAACGTCAAAAAATATAATTATCCATAAAATTGGTCTTACAAGTTCGTTATGAATAAAAATTCCAAATAAAAATTATAAACGAACTTTAACGTAATGCGGGTTTTCAAAATAGCTCCCTAAATTGCCGGTTGTCACAAATCTGATTCAGGTTCAAACAGGTGGATCATAACAATGTCAAATGGGTTCTTAAAAGATAGACTTGACGTGACTTTCAACCTGTTATTCGACCCATTTGATGTTTTTCTCTTTTAGATAAACTTGCTTTGAACCACATGATCTGGTTAAAATATATGAAAATTGCAAGACCCGTTTATAACTAAATTGGTCGAAATTGCCGCTTATTATGGAGATGATCCTATAGAAACAGAGATGGGCTAACGTTTGATCATAACCATCAGGTTGGAAGACTGGATCGATCTTCCCCTGAAAGGGTACATTGTGTATAAAATTATTCGATATACCAATTAATCAAAACCTAGTACATTCATTCAAACGTCATGTAAATTACATTTTTTACTACAAAAGATCAGTTTTAATATCATACGAAACAAAGTGAATAATATAAAGCATACCGGTGTCTTTCCCACAAATGTAATGGGTTCATGATTTGGCCAAATAGCAAGAGAAAATACACACAGAGCATAGGCAGATTTATCCTCATAAGCCATCAACATATTGCTTAGACCTACAAACACAATTGAAGAGGTTAATTAACATTATTATTTTATAGTTTAACATCAATGTAAATATCACATAAAGATTATTACATGTACTGTAAAACCCAAAAAATAAATAAATAAATTCCTATTTTACGTCTAATTTTCATTTTTCCCTAAGGTTTGTAATAATTTATTTTAAACCTTAAACTATGTGTTATGAATAATAATGCAATTAATAATTAAGCTAAGTATTATACCTAATTTAAATAAGTGTTACAAATAAAACCTTCCTATATTACTAAATGCACAAGACGTTTTCTATGAGTGATTGACATACGTTGAATTCAATTAGTGAGATAATGATTCCCCAAATTTCGGTCCTATATTAACTTTAATAACCGACACATTTAAAACAAATGAACCCATTTAATTTACCATTAAAACATTCCATATTAAGTCACAAACGCTCCTCCTAAACTTTAGTATAAACCTGTTTCTTTGTGTCTCTCTCTTCGGTGATACGCATCACACAAACAACCCTAAAAATTCTGTTATTCTTCCTCTCATCGATCAAGTAACCGAAAGGTATTGCCAAGGTTGGTTCGTGGCGTACTAGTGTTGAGTTGATTTGTGATATTGAATTCGTAGGGTTGGAATTTCGTTTCTTGTTCTCTACCTCTTTGCCTCGTATAACAAGGTATATATCACACTAATCTCTACACTCTCTTGTCCTTTCTTGTTCTGTTCGACTAACACACATGTTCCAATTTGAATATATAATATATAAATCCTAATATGACTACTTATTTCATCACAGTTCGAATTTTATATAATAGAATAGGACCACATGAAATCATAATCTATAATATAATAAAACTTAGATATTTTACCTGATCATGACCCTATTATTGTATACTTTCGACCATATAAAACTAACCTTCGATCCTTAGTTCATGTTTAGTTATAGAATCTTTAATTATCACTCCGTAGTTTTATCTTTTTCTTGATCAGGAATGAATTTATTTTAAGGCATCTAGTTAGTATGTCAACATAATTAATTCCTATTTCCATTATGATATGGATGACTTAATCTATAACTAGTTTGGCTGAAAAAGTTACTTGACCGAGGTTTTTTTTTTTTATTTTTTTTTTTATTTTTTTTTTTTTTTAATTTTTTTTTCCTTCTATACATGATATATACTTAGCCACCTAAAATTTTTGAAAGGGTTTCATGCATGCTATTTAGTTTTGACTTCAAATTGATTATACAATTAAAACGATCACTTTTGTTTAAAAGTGAACCAAAGCCACTTAAAATTTGTAAAGGGTGTGTTGATTTTAGTTTTGGCTAAGCCCACAAACTAATGGGTTGTGTTTATTAAGATTAATTTATTTAGTTAATATGTAACATATATTTTCGGTTATTAAAACGACGGATTAACGTGATCATTTGGAAAAAATAATAATTGGTACGTTTAAACTTAATGACATTGAATGTATTTAAAACCCTAAACCTAATGACATTTATTACGTAATTGTAACCATAATTCATCATTAAATGACTTTAACGATATCGTTAAACCCTAAGTTGACTAATGTAGAAACTTACTAAATATGTATTGAACCCTAATCCATGTAGATTCGTTGAAGAACGTCTATTGATTCGTTTGCTTTCTGTTTAATTGAATTAAGGTACGGATATTCGGTCTTCCTTTTAAAGATTCTTTCATTTGCATTTCGTATTGGTACATATATTCTACCTTTTTCGGTAAACCTTTTGAAATGAACCTTTCGATATGAACCTAATGTTATGATTCCTTTATATTGATTCATTTGATATGGTCCTTTTGTTATGATCCATCTCATATGACCCCTTTGTTATGACCTTTTGTTTCGATCCATTTGACTTGACCCATTGCTCAAGGTACTATCCCTAGCCATGGAGGTAACATGGCCATGTCATTGAGGCACCAATGGCATGACACTTTCTGTGGAGGTGTGATTGATCCACGGCGTTTCCCTTATCTGTATCTGAGTATGTATGCTAGCCTTGAGCTAGTGTATGTGCTAATCTGTTTTGCAGGGGAGTGTATGGATGCATCCTAGGTAATGTGTAATGATATATGGTGATTGGTAGGTGTGTGACCCTACACCCCATCACAATCTGGTACATTGGAGTCTGCAGCTCCATGTACAATAAAGGAATTGCCGGTATAATGAATGGTTAAATGTAATGATTGATTGTTTGTTTTGGTACTTGAGCAACTTCCGTTACTATCTCTTTTACTATTCCTGGACTATTCTTTGATCTCCATGTTCATATGACCCTTCATATTATTAATGACATTGTATCTCAGCAGGTTCTCATTGGATTGTTTGTTTATTCGTTTATGTTCAATTACCTTTCATTTGTTTATATATGTTCACTGAGCGTTAGCTCAACCGCATTTTCTTTTCCCTGCGGCAGGTATCAAGTTGGAGGCTGGGATTGAGTGATGAGAGTAGGAGCTTTTAGTGGACCAACCCTACCTTAGTCTTCATTGATTTTTATTTGATTATTTCAAAAGTTAGTTTTGATTGTATTTATTTTATTAGTCCTTTTAGTCTCAACATTTGTAATTCATTGAGCTAAGTCTTCTGCTTGCGCTTTATGTTCTGAAATGACACCATAATGTTACACTTTAGACCCTTGTCGGGTTTGGGGTGTTACATTTATGGTACCAGAGACAGGTTTCGACTTGCAGAGCTTAGGCTTTGACCTGTGAGGATTGGGTAGACATTAGGATTCTTTCTACTTTGACACTTCCCTCTGTTTTGACCGTTTTTCCTATCATATTCAATATTCGATGTTAACTCTGATTTTTGTCTTCATTAATTCATTTATTGACCTTTTAGATGTCGGTCAATCAAACACCAGAGGAGATCGCCGCTTTCAATGCAGCTGTTGCTCAGGCTGTTGAAGCCCTAATGCCTGAACTTTAGGCTAGACTCTTTGAGGAATTCCGTCAGGAGGCCTCTAGTTCTGGTGGTGGGGGCACTCCAGTCACTATCTCTGGGTGGTTGGAAAAGTTTGGGAAACAGAAACCCAGATCTTTTAGTTCCCCCAACACTCCTGTTGATGCAGAAAATTAGATCGCACACATTGAAAAGATCTTCGAGGTGTTGGACTGTGGGGATGAGTTTAAGGCTCGTTTGGCCAGCTACAAGTTGGAGGGTGATGCACTGAAGTTGTGGAAGGCCTATAAGCAGGCCAAAGGTGATGCGTTCATAGCCAACATGACTTGGGCAGATTTTTGTGAAGTCTTCTTTACTCAGTACTTTCCTCTAGCTGAACAACAGAAGTTTGAGCGAGAGTACCATACTATCCGTCAAGAAGACAGGGAAACCACCAATGAATTTATGAAGCGGTTTATGAGGTTAGCAGGATTTTTAGGGGCGAAGGCCGGAACACAAGAGGAGCAGGCTTCATATTTCAAATGGGGGCTGAAAGAATGGATACCGGATGGGATTCTAAACATAGAGTTCACAGAAGTAGCTCAGGTTGCTAACGCGGGCCGTAATATCGAACTTCTTTGTGAATGAAACAGGGAGAATAAAAGAAACCGTGATGGGGACCGCATCCGATCCGATGTAACACCTACTAGTGCTTCGAGGGTACGAGATCATAAGTATCATGATTCTGAGTTGACTCCATGTAAAACATGTGGGAAGCTACACCCAGGGAAACCTTGCCACAGAAACTCTGGGGCATGTTTTGCATGCGGTTCAATGGATCATAAGATCGGTGATTGTCCTAGGAGGAAGTGAGTTGGTGATTGGTGATCGGTTCATTTTTCGTCTATGCCTTTCCTTTTACGACTTGATACATTTCTGCTATTTTCTGTTATATTTCTGGAATGTCTGATTTGAACCTGCTAATAAATTTGAAGTCAGAATTTAGCCTTATCATCGTATCTGTTTATGATTGTGATTTGTTATATGTTATATATTGATGAGTGTGTAAATACTCATCATTTTTTTCGTATCTGAACTGCCAAAACATCCAAAAACACCCAAATACGCATCAAAATACTGAAAATATCTCAGGATTGTGTTTTATATGTTTCTGATGCAAAATGTTTAAAAACAAATGAAAAACAAACAAAGTTTGCACAATTGGCAGTTTCAGTCCCTCAAGTTTTAAAATTTGACAAAACTAGTCCCTGACGTTTCAAAACGAAAGAAAAGTCAACCCAAGGTTTTATAAAGTCAAAAATTATCAAATTCGATCCTTGGGTGAAAACTTTGAGAAAATTACATGTTTGGTCCATAAAGTTTCAAAAATGGCACAAATGGTCCCTGGGTGTAAATTTCTGGAAATTGTCAAATAATGGTCTTTTGGTTAATCACTTTGGCAACTTTGGTCCCTATGATGAATTTAGGAAGATTACATGTTTGATCCTTAATTTTAAGCCAAATTACAAATTTGGTCCATGTGCAAATGCCAAAACCAAACGGACACCTTAATATTAACTCCCCTAAATCCAATACTATCCCAATCCAATCCAAATAATAATCCAGCCCACCACCCCTCTCCTTGGCCCATCACCACACAAACTCCAGCCCACCACCACTTCCTCCGATTTTAATAAAAACCAAGGTCAGGTTTGACCTTTGACCCTCCACCTCCTCCAACACCCCGTGATCCCTGCAACTTCATCATCACCACCCACTCAAACACTCAACCATCATAACCCTATCCCCCCTCCTACACCCCTCCAAATGCATCAGTCCAAAACCTCACCTCTGGCTTCAATTATCTCCAAGAAACAGACAAAGAAAGTTGGGCGCCAAAAATTTGAATGGACAAGATTGAAGTTAAATGATCCTATGGCTAGGATTAAGCTGGGAAAAGTCCAAGGAAGCCCCAAGAAACCATAATTTTCAAATATAAAAGGGTGTATTGTTGCAGTTTGAGGTGTGAAGTTTTTAGCTAAAAGTAGTTATGTCGAATTTCATGTAATCTTTATTTTTCGTGTAATCCTTAATTCAAGAGTATTTTTAAGCTTAGTTCCAGTGTAACTTTCAAGAAAATTAATAAGAATTCCAAGTTTTCAGTTTAAAATTCTAGTTTGCCTTATTTTTAGTAAATCTTCCATTTAACTTAAAAGTTGTTAGTAATTGTTTCTTGTTAATCCTATGGACTCAAATTAGCTTAACAATAAGCTTTTATAAGTTTTCAGTGTATAGAAAACAAGTTTAGTCAAAAAGCAAAAAAAAAAAAAAAAAAAAAATCACAAGAGTCAGTAAAAATCAAAAATAAATAAAAAAAGAAGACAAAGCAAGGAGTAGGGTTGATAAGGGATGGCCCTGGTTTAGAACCCTATGGGGGGTGTTAGGAATGAGTTGTGAATGATTGTGGTGCCATTGGCTGTGCAAAGAACCATTGTAAGCTAAATTCCATCTTTGAGCATATTTACTGTAGTATAGTGTATGTGCATTTACATTAATGCTTACCAGTGTTTTCTAAGCTTGTTTATGATTTTAGAATAAGATTGTTGCTTATATGTACCTATTGTTCATTTGGACCACAAAATCTCATAGCTTAGTCTGTCAACTGTCACCTATTGTAGTTTTGGTCATAAGCCTTCATCAGTCATGATAAACACCTAAGTTTGCTTTAAATATATCTAAGTTAGCTTATTAAACTAAACTGCATCATTAGATTGGCTCATATTTTCATTTCTTGTTGAAAAACTCAAATCAGTGGTGTATAAAGGGGTGTTTGGTTTAACTGTAATCTATGAGATCTAGTCATTTTCTTGAGTTGTTTTTTGTTTAAGCATGGTATAATAGACCACAAAAAAACATTCAAAGTCTAAAATTAAGACCTCATTTGAAAAAAGTCAAAAATCTCTGTCAAAGGTATCCATACAGTTAACTGTTGTGGATTTGTGAAACCAAATCAAACTTTTATGTTGTAAACTTGTTAAACTCACTTAGCTTAATCTCAGTTAGTGATAATCAATCTTATTGAGTTCATAGATTAGATCCAAAATTCACAATAGTCAAAGCTTTCATCAAAGTGAAAAGTCAAAAGCTCTTGTTTGCTCAGTTTTTCCAAAAAGTAGGCGAATTTTTCTGATTTTTCTGGACTGATTGGGAATTTGAAATTTGTTGTGTTTGTAGTCCACCACTAAATCTACCGAAACCTGGGATCACTTTATTTTTGTGAATTTGTGTGTGCAATTTACACACCCTCAAACACACCTGCAGGGCAAACCCTTGCCCTGCTTCACAACTTTGTCCACATCTCTGATTTTCATAAGCTTGCTCAGGTTTCATTATTAGGTTTTAGTGTGTAAATTTTGATAATCTTAGAAGTCTTTATGGCCTGCTACAAACCCTTGTGCTTTTTTTCCATTCAATAGCTTATTCACCTACTTAATTGTAGCCTTACATGTTGAACCATCAGACTCACCACACTGATAAGTCAGTATAGGTGACCAAGTTCATGAGCTTGTTTTGAGCTTATCTGTGAGCTACACCCTCTAGACCTTGGGCTTTTTTAGTGCTTATCAGTTCTAGTCTCATCACCTAGGGTTAGTTTGGGGTCTGGCTTATTGGGTATAGCTTATTTTGACCAAACCTTATGACCTGTTTTCAGACTTCACATTGAGCCTTTCAGTTTTGAACCAACTTTCCCAAGCTCACACAGAGCTCATAAATAAGCTATAAGCCTGGCTTATTAGCTTATTTGGTAGTCCCCCAGCCCTAGTTTGTCTATCAAAAGCTTATTTGGACTTTCTTTCACCTTTGTGGACCCCACAGAGGTCCAAAAGTCCCATTTTGGCCTGCTTAAGTCTGAGTTCTAGTGTGGATGGGCTTATTTGGTTGTTCAGCTTATTCAAACAATCTTTCTTGTGAATTTTAGCTTTTTCCATGTATACGTAAGCCAATTGTAGCTTATTTTCTGGCCTGAGTGATCTGTGTGGGTTGTTTCAAGCTTATTAAAGCTTATTTAAGCTTTTAGCTCACTGTTTGGCTTATTTACATGCACACAACTTAATTTTAAGCCCAAAGAAAAGTCCCTTTACAAAAGTTTGTTATTTTAAGTAGTTAAAGAGTTTTGTAAAAGAAAATTGAGAAAAAGACAAAAATTAAGAAAGTGGTAGCTTCTATTTAAGCCCTTTGGCTTCTTTTTAGTTAAAATAATTTTAGGAATTTTTCCAGATTTTTCCTTGTTCATTTGGTATTTTTTATAATTTATTTTAGTTTAAATTAATTAAATAATTAGTTTTAATTAATAGTTAATAATTAAAAAGTAGAAAAAATAGGTTTTCTGTTTTAAAATTAGTTTTCTAATATTTTAGACTTTTCTAAATTTAATTTTCATTTTTCTAGTTAATTTTCATAATTAATTAATAATTAGTTTAATTTAGTTAATTAAAAAGTAATTAGAAATTAGTAATTAATTAATAGTAATTAATTAAATAGTGTAAAAATTATTTTTCTTTTTCTAAAAATTTTCTTATAACATTAGGATTGTAAAAATATAATTTTCACGTTCGTAGGACTTTATTTGCTCACGTTTCACTTTTTATTTTGCGCGTTCGCCTTATGTTTAATTCAAACGCGCGTTTTTAGGTTCACTTACGTTTCTAGGTAATCTGATCATTAGTAATTGTCCCAATAGTGTTCCTAAGTCATTTTCAATCATAATCTCTTAGTATAATCTCTCAGATCAAATTTCTGACCCTCCTGTTAAATCACCCGATCACTTTAAACGTTTTTGAATACAATTGCTTCCCTCGCTGGGACATAACGACCCGGGAATACACTGTACTCCTTGGTTAGTTGGTTTTAGACGTTTGTCTAGGTTGACCATCACCTGGGAAACTTAGTTGACCATTTAAAACCAATCATATATACGTTCCGCATCTGTTGGATTCAGTCTGAAATGATCGGTTATTATTGAAGAATCTGAAATTTTCTGAACCGCCTGTTCGTTTGAATCATTTTTCCTTTCGTGACCTGGATTGTTTTTATCCGGTTCATTTTAATTTCGCGGACGAAATTTTCTTTTTAGAAGGGAAGAGTTGTAAAACTCAAAAAAAAAAAAAATAATAAATAAATTCCTATTTTACGTCTAATTTTCATTTTTCCCTAAGGTTTGTAATAATTTATTTTAAACCTTAAACTATGTGTTATGAATAATAATGCAATTAATAATTAAGCTAAGTATTATACCTAATTTAAATAAGTGTTACAAATAAAACCTTCCTATCTCTACTATCTATAATGAAAAAATGGTCAAAAGTGAAATGTCGAGTTTTCAACAATAGTCAAATGAGAGATAAAGTGAAATGTAATTAATACTGTTATTAAAATACCCCAATACTTAGAAGTATAATTATTTATTCACATTGTACAACCAAATTAAAGCATATCTACCAAATTAAATACAACAAACAAACACAAATCGGGTTGACCCGGGACGCTTCAAACCCGGCGGGTTGACCCAGTTTAATTTGACCCGTTTTCGACTCAACATAACAAGTTGACCCGGTTTAACTCGACCCATTTTTCGACTAGAACGGTTCAACCGGTTGAACCAACCGGGTCAAAGAGGGTTTTAAAACATTATCCATTACTTAAAAAAGTACAATGATTTATTCACATTGTACAACCAATTAAAAACATATATACCAAATTAAATACAACCAATTAAAACACAAACCGGGTTGACCCGAGACGCTTCAAACCCGGCGGGTTGACCCAGTTTAATTTGACCCATTTTCGACCCAACCTAGCAAGTTGACCCGGTTTAAATCGACCCATTTTTCGACCGGAACGGTTCAACCGGTTGAACCACCCGGGTCGAACCGGGTTTCAAAACATTATCCATTACTTAAAAGTACAATGATTTATTCACATTGTACAACCAATTAAAACACAAACCGGGACGCTTCAAACCCGACGGGTTGACCCAGTTTAATTTGACCCGTTTTCGACCCAACCTAGCAAGTTGACCCGGTTTAAATCAACCCATTTTTCGACCGGAATGGTTCAACCGGTTGAACCACCCTGGTCGAACCGGGTTTCAAAACATTATGTTTAATTCCCAAATTTTCAAACTTTTATTATTTTTCGTTTATAACATATAAACTTTTTTTTATCAATAAACTATTTGTCGCTATAAAATCCCGTTGCTATGCACGGATACTCGTCTAGTATTACTAAATGCACAAGACGTTTTCTATGAGTGATTGACATACGTTGAATTCAATTAGTGAGATAATGATTCCCCAAATTTCGGTCCTATATTAACTTTAATAACCGACACATTTAAAACAAATGAACCCATTTAATTTACCATTAAAACATTCCATATTAAGTCACAAACGCTCCTCCTAAACTTTAGTATAAACCTGTTTCTTTGTGTCTCTCTCTTCGGTGATACGCATCACACAAACAACCATAAAAATTATGTTATTCTTCCTCTCATCGATCAAGTAACCGAAAGGTATTGCCAAGGTTGGTTCGTGGCGTACTACTGTTGAGTTGATTTGTGATATTGAGTTCGTAGGGTTGGAATTTCGTTTCTTGTTCTCTACCTCTTTGCCTCGTATAACAAGGTATATATCACACTAATCTCTACACTCTCTTGTCCTTTGTTCTGTTCGACTAACACACATGTTCCAATCTTTTACCTAATAAAACAAAACCCCTAGTGGGAACTTTTTCATTTCCAAAAAATCAAATCATTCCTTATTAAGTAATAATCTATTTATTTTATTTTAATTCTTTTTAAACATGTAAATAAAAAAACTCTAAATATTACCTTATTTGGACAAAATTTATTAAAATTCGTTTTTACACCTCTTTTCCATAAAAATTGTGTAAAAAAATATATGTGTCAAAAGTATAATAAAAGAAACTTTAAAATAAGCGGAGTCAATCCACAAAAACTTAAGGGGTTAAAACGAAAAATGGAACAAACAAATTTTGAAACAAAACTTACAAACCCCTGAAAACCCTTATTGCCCTGAACGGCACCATTGATTAAATCGAATCGGTTTGGTTAATGGTGTCAAAAAACAAATCAATCATGACTTTGATCCAGTGTTTCAAGAATATACCGTACTTCAGTTTCCATCTTCTCAAATCCACAACAGGAACACATATCACTGATACCACAAAACCTTACACTTGAATCTTCATAGGCTCCATCTTCTCAATCGATGATACGTGTGTTGTGTGAGTCATGGTATGATTTTTCTTTCCGTCTATCAAATTTGCTTCTTCAATTTGAAAAACCTAATGCTTTGGGTCGAATCAATGGTTACCCTAATTTGATTTTTTCCTCTTTTAAGCTCATTGATTCACTTAATCTATTAATTCAATGTGCTTATTGTTAATATGTTATTTGTTAATACAATTTTGTTGGTTAATATCAGCTAGGGGGTACTGCCTGCATTTAAGAGCAACATGATAATCAGACATATCTAAGATATATTACTTTTAATGGTTAAGCGATTCAAGTCTTCTCTTAAAAATTGTATTATGAAGTGAAACTTTTTTAGGTTTTGACAGTTAAACATTTGCTCGAGTTGTTAGAAAAGTAGGAGCTCGATCTTTGTATCTTGTGTGTTGGCAAATGAACAATAACGCGGGTAGAGGATCAATTGGTGAACTGCAGAAGATTACTGAAAAATAGGGTGTATTAGCACTCTCGAAAAGGGTCGGACCTGCTTTGGCCAGGGCATGGGCTTTAACGACATCGCAGTTGGCTACATATGATGAGTGCAAGCGGGTAAAGTTCTAAAAGTGCTGTTTTTTACTTTTATACTCTTGGAAGAATCAAGTATATTGTATTGTTTCTTAAGTAACTATTTTTTCCCTTAAAAAAATGTATGGTATTGCATGCTCCGGTTGAAACCCTATATGCGCCACTGCTATAGATTGTATATATGAAGCATATACGTCAAACATATACATTTTAGCATAACCTTATATATCGAGCTAAGGAATTTTGACTCATTTACTTATAATTGGGTCAATTTGGGCGGGTCAAATGGGTTGAGAGTCGCCCAATTTCTATTTTTAATGCAAACAATCATAAATTGGTTTAATCATGGATCTTGATTTTAATGACTTACTGTAATGACATTGCTTTTGAAATCGTATTCAATGCACTTTTCATTTATAAATGGGGATTTTTCGTGCCTCAACCCAATCCATCTAAATGGCCCATTTTTACTTAAACCCATTTTGACTCATTCGCAACCCGCCCAATATATAGTTCCTGTTGTCAGTGTTCTTTACGTGGATATGTTGTAGGTTTAAGTTATCAAAATCACAAAAGGAATATCTTCTTCGCCAACAGATAAGTCTTATCTATTGTATGAAAAATTGAAAATATGTTTTTGGATTTCAAACGTACTTATTGAATGTAAATCATATGAAGGCTATTAAAGAAGATATGGGTGATAATGATGATGAAGACAATGATGTCGCTGCTCTTGAAAGAAAGATGCAACATGCTGGAATGCCTCCAACTATCTGGAAGCATGCATCGAGCGAATTAAGGTGTGTTATCTGTAAACTCTGATACGTAAACATATCTTTTTATAGTTGATTTATGTTTATGCATATACGTGGAAATCACACGGACACTGTAGCATACAGATCAAATGATGACCAACACGTCGATGATGTATCTAAGTATCCAGGTGATGATGTTTACAAGTGGGCAAATCTCCCGTGTTCCTTTAATGCTTTTTTTGATGAGGGTCTGAAGCAGCGTCATATGTCGATCATGCCATGAGATTATTCTTTGAGAGTTCTGATCTACCAAAAACAACAAAATTAGATGGATCAGTAGATGAATTGTTTTTAAAGAAGTTACAACACTGCCAATGCAAAGCGTTTTTACAAGCTGGCAAAGAGCCGAAGGAAGAATGCAGTATTAGTGATTATTGTGGAACCACGGAATTAACTATTTTAGTACTCGAGAGACATTTACTGATATCAAATGCTAGAGACTACCGTACGGTTATTTCTAGGAAAAGAGATGCAATGCAATTGTCTAATGATCACAGACCCTCTAATATAGTAGAAAAGAAGAGTGGACGAACTAGGCGGTTACTTTGATGATGGGAACCTGCAGTGGCAGAGCTAGAAAAAATTGTGGGAGGGCCGAAACAAAATTTTTTCCGAAAAAACATTAGATGGGAGGGCTGAGATGAAAAAAAAATAACACATGAAATCGTGAAAAAAATACACTAACGGGCTTAGGCCTAGGGGGCGGGAACCTTCCCGGTCCTCATAAAGCTCCGCCCTTGGGTACCTGAATTGTGAACTTGCTGTGACACGAGCCCTGGAAGACAAATGCATGAAGGTAGAATCACCTATGATTGCTGAACTAGAAATGACACAAATTGTGTTGACCGATGATGATGAATTTATGATAATTGGATGTGACGGGATATGAGATATCATGTTAAATGAAGGAGTGGGCTTTGTCCGGAGACAACTAATGCAATACAATGACCCTCAACGATGTGCTACAGAAGTCATTAATCAAGCGTTGCGCCTACACACAGGTGACAATATCACTGTTATTGTCGTTTGCTTCCCTTCTCGCATTGAGCCTCCCAAGCCGTGGCATCCAAACAGTGGATTCAGATAAAGCACACAGTACACACGAGTCAATATGCTTCAAGACAAAGAAATGGTAAAGTTTTTTGTTTTCTTTATTATTAAGCTCCCTCTTGCTTCTCCTGCTGCTATGATCTCTAAATAAATCATTAACTGTGTTAAAACAGTTGCACTGCAAATGGTTAAAAAGACGAGAGCAAACAAGACGGAAGGAACTAGAAAGTTGATATGAAGACAAGAATTTGAATGGTGAACTTGCTGTGGCACAAGCCTTTGGATACAGGTACTTAACCCATTTAATATCCTTAAATTATATTTATTCAATGTTACTTTAGAGATTAATACTTTTTTTTTAATATATTTTCTAATAATTAATTATAGCTCTAATATAACAAGAAAACGTTGATAAGGTTGTCTAGGGTGTTATTGAGGATGTTAAGGTAAAATAGTATAAAAAAAATATTGAAGCTTACGGAATCTTAACTTTGAAAAACAAATATGCTCATTCGTTTTAATGCCGACGCAAAACATTGAAGAAACTTTGAAGTTCGTTATAATGGGTTTCAAAACCCTTATCTCACCAAAACAAAGTATGGTCATCAGCTAACATTAAGGTTTGTTGAACACTAGATCGATTAAGGATGCTTTATGGTGTAAAAAATCAAATAAACCAAAAGAATGAAATCGTGTACTTGATCAAAATAGATTCAAGCTTATTCAATTAGGCAACTTTATATTTGTTGTCTACATGGGTTGTAACACCCCCAATTCATGATGCAGCGGAATTCAACTTGGGTGTTACTCGACGGCACAACAGTCATAATAATAGAAAACGATCTCTAAACGAATCGTATTAAAAAGAGTTGTCATTCATATTTATTCAAATATATTAGAGTTTACATAGTAAGGTCCCAAAAGGTTCCATTGTTTCAAAACACATCAATATAAAGTCTATGATGTTTTTATCGAATGACATAATAGTTTATAGCCTTCTTCCTTCGGTACGTGCCCTTCCGCTCCATTCTTGATTATCATGGACCTGAAATACATGCTTAAGAGGTCAACACAAAGGTTGAGTGAAATTCATAGAGTTTGTTTAACGGTTGAACACAATATGTTGGTAGTAATGAGTTAATTAGACTCATACTTATGTTAGAAAACAAAACAGTTATTATTATGTACTAAGCTCATGCAACCAAGACGTTAACGGGTACCAATATCAATCGGCGGTTTTGTTGCCCCGGTAAGTACTTTGCCGTCATACTTAATGTTTCAAATATAGTGCATTTGTTGAACTAACTGCTCAAACAAATGGGATTCGTCAATCCCAATAGGCCTATTCACAATACTCGCGCTCACTAATACTAGTGATTAAATGGTTCATGATGGGGCCTAGGATTGGCAAGGTAGGTACTTAGTAATAATAAAACAATCAGGCAGCATACAGTTTCAAAGCATTGTGTTCGGTTTAAAAGTAGCATGTATTCCCCCCAAGGGTTTGTAAAACATTGAAGTAATGTAAAGTGGGGCTATGAACTCACCTCAAGTAAGATAGCAAGTAATGAAGGTAATGGTCGGATCGTGTAGGTTTCTACGAGCAACCTATAATAGAATGTTGCGACTTAGGATTTGAGTAATGAATATGAAGTAGTGCCTATATATATCTTGCATTTAGTCCATGATGTGGTATGATGTATATTTGTATGTCTTTGAAAGAAAGATTCATGAAACATGTATGTTTTGGTATATCGTTTACTACCGTTCGGGCTGACATATTTCAGAAGTCATGTTAGTAAGCGTTCGAGGAGCCAGGACACTTTAACTCGTAAATCCACAACTCATCTCGACGGCTTACATAATGAACTCCTCACATGAGGCTCCCTACTATTGTAGTAGTTGATAAAATATATAGATATAAGTTTTGATCCGAAAAGTTACATGTCCGATATTTGGATAAACTTAGGAAAGTTTATTTAGTACATGAAGATTGTTATTAGGGGTAGTTTCATAAGTCTTGTATGACCATTTTCTCTTGGTAATATCTCATGGTTTCCTTTTAGGTGAAGTAGATCCAAATTGCTTGTTCATGTTATCGCCTAATTCATTGTTTCATGTTTACGCCTATGTAAGTTGTTATGGTCATTTCGTCATGGCCTAGCCATGACCTTTGGTCCTTGTTCCAAGGTCATGAGACACAACCTTGGCTCTAGCCATGGTGGTGGTCTTGATTATAGGTCATAATAACTCTTGTTCCTTTGAAAGTATAACAATAGTATAGTGACTTAAAATATGTAAATAGCTGTTAAGAAACTGAGAAATATCTCACTCAGAAAGCGTTTTCAAGGCTCGAGCCTCTTTGTTCCTGAATGAAAACGTGATTCCAGACAACTTTCGTGTTTTAACTTTTTCATGAATCGGACCAGAAAGGCCTCTTTTTGCGTGTTTTAGGTTCTGTCACAGAAGCTTTTTAGGCAGTTTTGCCGGAAAGTTTTGGTAACTTCAAATCGCCATAACTTTTGACTCGTTTACTCTTTTTAGGTGGTTCAAATTGCTATGGTTTCCTTGTTAAGTCCTCTACTGTAATATGTAATAATCCAATATCAAATTTTTACCATTTTGATCAGGTCTTACCAAGAAATTCACTAGTTTGCTTGTTTTAGTAACTTATCTTAACAATTCATTACAACAACATCTTTTACTCATTTTTATACATCATGGACATTCATACAAGACATAATATAGCAAGAATAACATGTAAATGATATGAACATGATAAATTAACAAGAAGCATGTTAGGTTTAGGCTTACAACTTTTGGCTTTCTAAGAAAGAAAGGAGTAACAAGTAAGGAAATGGACTTTGATAGACTTGCTTCAACCCTTTTCACTTCATGCAACCTTTCTACCCTTGGTATTCTTGAAAGATGGATGATGAAGGTTGAGGTGAATTGAGTGGATTTAAACTCAAGAGAAATCACCAAGTATATTAGGGTTTGGAAGAGTTTTGGTAACCTAAGATCACCCTAGGGTTTCTATCTTGAACTAGCTCTTGAACCTTGCTTGAACTATGAAGGAAATAAGCTAAATGTGAAGTGTTGTGGTGTGTGTTGATGGCCGGCCAAAGGAAGGGGGGAAGGGGGTATTTATAGGTCCATGAGGAGGTTACATTTCATGACTAGTCAAAGCTTTCTAAACAAGCTTCAACACATGTAACTCATCCAAGACTACATTGCCTAGGATCAAGCCACACCAAGGGTGACTCCCCCCCCCCCTAATGGCGGTTCACAAGGGATAAGGGGGTGAGTTGGCTTGGCTTGGTATTATCCTAAGTTACTTGGATGAAACTTGACTCTGGGAAATGCCAGCCGTAAATGATTAGGCCTCAAAACGTAAAACCGGGTGTCGTAAAATTATGAAACTTCAAAGTATTGTTAGACATGTCCATATGTCCCATAATAAAATATAAAACGAGTGGTAGGTTCCATTTGGGTGGTAAACCCTGCTAAAAACTGGAAACACGGGTCTAAAACGCGTAATACGTAAAATGTACGAATATTGCGTAAAATTGAGAAAAGTAAAATGTTACTTTTCTAATAGGTTAAAAATGATTTAAAATGATTTATAATGTCTAGACTGGGCTCAGTCTAGTGTCGGTTGGTATTAAATGTCTTTTAGACATCAAATCGTAAGCCTAAAAATCACGAAATGACTTATAACATCAAGGGATGATTTTTGGTCAATGGAGGAGGGAAAAATATGTTGACTTATTATAATAAGTTGAAAACTCAAATAATCTTAGAAATGCGGTGCAGGTATAGGCTAGGGTTACGGCTGAGTAAAAACGCTTAAAACTGAAAATTCCAGTTTTTCACGGCCGAGGTTTATTCTGGTCATATTTTTCTCAGTCATGATTTATTCTCAAATAAATCATGAGTGTGTCAAACATTTTTCTGATGTGGGGTCACCTGACGGGGTCAAATTTCGTTGTGCGTAGAATTTCTGGATGACGTTTTACCCTAAAACGTGTAATTCCTTAATAACTTTCAATAAAATAATCTGACGAATGTCAAACATTTAATTTGTCATGGAAATGATTTATCACTTGAGAATATGAAATAAAAATCAACTTTCTGGGAAAATTTCAGGAAAAATGAATAGTAAAAGTGAATAGTAAAATGAATAGTAAAATTTTCCAGAAATAGTAATTAACCTGAATTTGCGAATTGTTACAGTCTCCACCCCATAGGAGAGCTCCGTCCCGGAGATCAATTAGCGTTAGGAGTAGAAGCTTCGTTGGTAAAAAGATGTGGGTATTTCTTACGTATCTGGTCCTCTCGTTCCCATGTGTATTCAGGACCACGTCGTGAGTTCCAACGAACTTTGACAATTGGAATACGGCTTTGCTTGAGTTGTTTGACCTCTCGGTCCATGATTTCTACGGGTTCCTCAATAAATTGAAGATCGTCAATGAGTTGAATTTCATCGAGTGGAATCACGAGTGATTCATCCGACAAGCATTTCTTTAGGTTAGATACATGGAAAGTGGGGTGTACACTACTGAGTTCTGATGGAAGCTCAAGTCTGTACGCCACAGGGCCAACCCTGGCTAGGATTTTGAATGGTCCGATGTATCTTGGGTTTAGTTTTCCTCGTTTACCAAATCGTATCAAGCCTTTCCAAGGTGATACCTTTAGCATAACCCTATCTCCGACTTGGAATTCTAGGGGTCTGCGTCGTGTGTCGGCATAACTTTTCTGTCGATCTCTTGCGGCTTGCAGTCGATTTTTGATTTGTACAATCTTATCCGTTGTTTCACGGATGAGTTCTGGTCCAGTGAGTTGAACTTCTCCCACTTCAGCCCAACAAGCAGGTGAACGACACTTTCAACCATAAAGTGCTTCAAATGGAGCTGCTTGAATACTTGCATGATAGCTGTTGTTGTAGGAAAATTCGACTAATGGTAGATGAGTATCCCATCCTTTTCCAAAATCTATTATACAAGCTCGAAGCATGTCTTCAAGTGTTTGGATGGTTCGTTCACTCTGACCATCGGTCTGAGGGTGATACGCTGTACTCATGTCTAGATTTGTTCCAAAGGCGTCTTGGAGTGACTGCCAGAAATTGGAAGTAAATCTACCATCTCTGTCGGATATGATGGATATTGGTGCACCATGTCTTGAGACTATTTCTTTGACGTACAGTCGGGTTAGTTGTTCCATTTTGTAAGTCTCTTTGATTGGTATAAAGTGTGCGGATTTTGTGAGACGATCAACTATGACCCAAATGGAGTCATAACCGCTTGATGTCTTTGGGAGCTTGGTAATGAAGTCCATAGTAATTCTTTCCCATTTCCAAGTAGGAATCTCTGGTTATTGCAATGGACCGGATGGTTTTTGGTGTTCGGCTTTTACTTTGGAGCAGGTAAGACATTTGCTAACGTATGTTGCAATGTCGGCTTTCATGTTCGGCCACCAATAGAGTAACTTAAGATCATGATACATCTTATCAGATCCTGGATGTATGGAGTATTTAGACTTGTGTGATTCATGCATGATCAAGTCTCGTAGGCCACCATAAAGTGGTAACCAACTTCGACCTTGGAAACATAGAGTTCCATCTGAACGGGTTTCGAATTTCTTTTGTATCATGCCATCTAACTTTTCCTTTTGGATATCTTCTTGTTTCACCGCCTCAGCTTGAGCGTGAAGGATTTGGGTAGGAAAGTTGGAATTTATGGTTAAAACTAAGGCTCGGACTCATAGTGGTTTAACCCGTTCCTTTCGGCTCAGGGCGTCAGCTACTACGTTTGCCTTTCCTGGGTGGTAACGAATGTCGCAGTCATAATCACTTAGTAATTCCAACCAACGACGTTGTCTCATGTTTAGTTCTTTTTGGTTCAAAATGTGTTGTAGACTTTTATGATCGGTGTACACAGTACATCTAGTACCGTATAGATAGTGTCTCCAGATTTTTAGTGCAAAGACCACAGCTCCTAACTCTAAGTCATGAGTGGTGTAATTTTCCTCATGAACCTTGAGTTGTCTTGATGCATAAGCCATGACCTTATCGCGTTGCATCAACACGGCACCTAACCCTTGGTGCGATGCATCACAATAGACTACAAAATCTTCGATCCCATCAGGCAATGCTAGGATAGGAGCACTACAAAGTTTCTGTTTGAGGGTTTGGAAAGCTTTTTCTTCGTCTTGATTCCACACGTATTTCTTGTCTTTCTGAGTTAGCTTAGTCAAAGACTTTGCTATTGAGGAAAATCCTTCAATAAACCTTCGGTAATACCCGGCTAGACCCAGAAATTGACGTATTTCTGTAGGTGTGGTAGGTGTTGGCCAATTTTTGATAGCTTCAATTTTAGCGGGATCGACATGTAAACCGGTCTTGTCAATCACATGCCCAAGGAATTGTACTGATTGAATCCAAAATTCGCATTTGGAAAACTTTGCATACAATTTCTCTTCCTTGAGTAGTCCTAAAATTGTTCTCATGTGTTCTTTGTGTTCCTCTTCGTTTTTGGAATATATGAGAATGTCGTCTATGAATACGATCACGAATTTGTCCAAATATGGTTTACACACCCGATTCATGAGATCCATGAATACTGCCGGTGCATTTGTTAACCCAAATGGCATCACTTGGAATTCATGGTGACCATATCGTGTCCTAAAGGCTGTTTTTCGAATGTCTTCATCACGAACTCTAACTTGATGGTAACCTGATCGTAGGTCAATTTTTGAGTAATAGGTTGAACCTTGCAATTGATCGAATAAGTCATCAATTCTTGGTAGTGGGTATCGGTTCTTTATGGTTAATTTGTTTAGTCCACGGTAGTCAATACACATTCGTAATGACCCATCTTTCTTTTTCACGAACAAAACTGGAGCTCCCCAAGGTGAGGAACTAGGTCGAATAAATCCCTTGTCTGAAAGTTCTTGTAATTGATTTGATAGCTCTTGCATCTCTGAAGGTGCTAGCCGGTATGGTGCGCGGGCAACTGGCGTCGCTCCTGGTATTAAATCAATTCTGAACTCTATTTGACGATTTGGTGGTAGTCCGGGTAAATCTTCGGGAAAGACTTAAGGAAACTCACGGGCAATAGGAACATCTTCGAGACGTTTTTCATCGGATTTCTTTTCGGTTACGTGGGCTAAGAAAGCATAACATCCTTTCTCAATGTACTTCATGGTTTTGATACATGAGATGATGTTTATTCGAGTTCCACTTTGATCACCACGAATGATCAAAGTTTCATTGTCACATGGAATGTGCACAACTCTTTCACCACAAATAATGTTAGCTTGATGTTTAGACAACCAATCCATGCCAATAACAACATCAAAACTTCCGAGTTCGATTGGCATAAGATTGATGTTAAAGGGGTGGTCTAAGAGATTAAGGGTACAGTTTGGGATTACGGCATTGGTATTTACTAAGTCACCGGTAGCAAGTTCAATACTATAACTAGTGGTTAAAGTGATTGATGGAATATCAAGTAAAGGCGCAATTCTAGTAGATATAAAGCTCATATCAGCACCAGAATCGAATAAGACTTTAATAGGAATGTTATTGAGTAAGAACGTATCGGTAACCACGTTCGGGTCTTGGTGTGGTTCTCCATTTCCCATGACATAGGCTCTACCACGAGCACCTCCGCCTTGGGGTCCTTGGTTTTGAGGACAGTTGTTTTTGTAGTGTCCCCTTTCACCACACCCGAAACATGTAACTATGGGCTGTGTGTTAGCCCCAGTAGCTATACCCTTGCCCCTACAATCCCTGGCAAGATGTCCGGGTTTCTGACACTTGTTGCACTTGGCCGGGCAGGGACCTTCATGATGGTAATTGCACTTGGTACATTGTGGTAGAGTACCAACATACTTACCACCAGCTGGTGCAGCAACATAAGCCGTCGCGGCTTCTTGTCTCTTGTTCTGTTGATTGTGATGGTTGTTGTTTCGGGTTTGGTTGTTGTTGTTGTTATTCCCATGGTTACCATCCCATGGTCGCTTGTTGTTGTTGTTCTTGTTGTTGTTGTTGTTACGGTAGTTGGAGTTGTTGGGGTTGTTGGCATTGCTGTTGTTGGTGTTGTTGGTGTTGTTTTGCTTTCGGGTTTCCGACATACGTACCACTTGATCCATGAGGCTACGGGACATCCGCATAGCCTCATCAAGTTCCTTGGGATTTGCCGAAGTCGCATTCCCTTGTATGCTTGATGGAAGTCCCCAGATATACCTTTCCAACAATTTTTCCTTTGTGGAAACCATTGTTGGACAAAGTATCCTCAATTCCTGGAATCGACGGTTGTAGGTTAGGATATCATTACCCCTAACCGTATGATCCCAGAATTCAACCTCCAGCTTTTGCATTTCGCTGCGAGGGAAGTATTCCTTAATCATCATTTGTTTCAAATTAGCCCAAGTAATTTTGTAGGCATTCTCAATGCCCATGGGTTGAGCAATTGAGTTCCACCAGGACAACGCCTCATTCAACAAAGTACTCGTGGCATACTGAACTTTGTCACCCTTAGTACATTTACTGACTAAGAATACTGACTCCGCTTTTTCGAACCAACGGGTCAAACCTACAGCCCCTTCAGTACCCTTGAATTTGATGGGTTCACATTTCAGGTAGGAAATGAACGAGCAACCCTTTGGTACTGTAGTAACATTGGTCACCGGAGGGGTAGTTGAGTTTGGTCCTCCAAGGTTAAGACTGGCAATTCTGGCAGTCTCTGCAGCTAGAGCAGCTTCCGCAGCAATGGCGGCTTCCGCGGCTGCTGCAGCATCAGTAGCACCAGTAGCTGTGGCGGCTTCGGCAGCTGCTGCAGCTACGGCTACTCGTTCCGTGACAAGTGCTGCATTGACACTGTCCTTTACCAGTTTTCGGATGGCAGCTTGCGTCATCGTTGGTGGTGTCTTTCTCTTGGGCGCCATGATTCTATTGTTCAAAAGATACGTTGTAATTAGAGAGTTGTGAGATGAGCACAATTTTTGATAAGAATGATAGGATAATAATGTTTGAAACTTAAAAACATAACACATGATAGTATATAAAACAAGAGTTTTATTTATATAACGTTGATTACAAAATCGAACTTATTACAAGTTCATTCAAAACTTACTAACTGATACTTTCAGTTAGTAATTACAACGTTGTACTAAAGATAACTAGTACTATAACACTAGTCTAACGTCGGTTGGGAGGTTGTTGTAGTCCGGTTGGATTATTATTTCCGCGTGTTGCTAACACGTCTACACTTTCATTTGGACGGTATTCTTTGACATCCTTTTGGTATAGCCTTTGTTGTATGGAACTCATTTGAGTTTGCATTCCACACGAATCATTCTTAAGTTGATACCTATCAAAGTTTGCAACATCTAACCGGATTTCTGCGGTATTTAGGCGGTGAAGTAGTTTATGAATTTGTACCGCATCCTGTTCTTGGGCACTCTCAACCAAAGTGAGTCTATCCTTGACGTTATCCAAGCCAGTCAAAGGATTTAAGACTACTTCCCCAACATGAGTCGAGTCACTCTTCACGTAGCTCATGTCAAGCTTAAACCAATATAGGTCGTCTCGAGCATTCATGGCATCCATTCTAGCAGAATTTACCTTGGATATATATTCGTGCATTTGACTTGCCATTCTTTGAACTTTGAGTTGGGTTAGGTTGAGAGCTTGTTTCAAAGAGTAGATTTCGTATTGAGCTGAGTTCACGAACATATGTGTAGATGTAGATGTTCTGCCGGTTTGGTAAGTAGATTTCGGAACTTGAGCTGGAGTGGTACGGCTAGATTCGGATGAAATTGGTGAAACAGGAGGTGGAGATGTTAATGGTGATAGATGTGGCACCACTATTTGTTCCTCCGCTTCCTCATTGATGCCTTCGATGTCAATATCCATTTCTGGATCTTCTTCGTACTCATCGATGTTTATGTTCATATCCATTTCAGGATCTTCGTCCGAATCTACATCTAGATCCTCATAAGGTTCTTCCTCGTCGTCGTAGTCAATTGGTTGAAAGTAAGGATCATCGGGTCCGGGAAGAATTGGTAAATATTCAGGCATAGCAGGGAGATGATCGGGAGATGGAGGTGCGGACATGATGTCTACAATTAGTATTTCAATGTCAAAATAAATCAAATGCTTATGGAAAATGCTCAAACTATGGCAATGTGCATATAACAATATACAAATATGTTCATGTAGCATAACATGTGTAATAAGTCCATAATCTTCTGGAGGATGGAAGGCACGAAGAGCGGAAGGCTATAAAAATGTTTTTGCTTGTAATTGTAGTTATAGTTTAGGTCTCACTTAGACCCGTTTCTCTATAACCATGGCTCTGGTACCAATCTGTAACACCCCCAATTCATGATGCAGCGGAATTCAACTTGGGTGTTACTCGACGGCACAACAGTCATAATAATAGAAAACGATCTCTAAACGAATCGTATTAAAAAGAGTTGTCATTCATATTTATTCAAATATATCAGAGTTTACATAGTAAGGTCCCAAAAGGTTCCATTGTTTCAAAACACATCAATATAAAGTCTATGATGTTTTTATCGAATGACATAATAGTTTATAGCCTTCTTCCTTCGGTACGTGCCCTTCCGCTCCATTCTTGATTATCATGGACCTGAAATACATGCTTAAGAGGTCAACACAAAGGTTGAGTGAAATTCATAGAGTTTGTTTAACGGTTGAACACAATATGTTGGTAGTAATGAGTTAATTAGACTCATACTTATGTTAGAAAACAAAACAGTTATTATTATGTACTAAGCTCATGCAACCAAGACGTTAACGGGTACCAATATCAATCGGTGGTTTTGTTGCCCCGGTAAGTACTTTGCCGTCATACTTAATGTTTCAAATATAGTGCATTTGTTGAACTAACTGCTCAAACAAATGGGATTCGTCAATCCCAATAGGCCTATTCACAATATTCGCGCTCACTAATACTAGTGATTAAATGGTTCATGATGGGGCCTAGGATTGGCAAGGTAGGTACTTAGTAATAATAAAACAATCAGGCAGCATACAGTTTCAAAGCATTGTATTCGGTTTAAAAGTAGCATGTATTCCCCCCAAGGGTTTGTAAAACATTGAAGTAATGTAAAGTGGGGCTATGAACTCACCTCAAGTAAGATAGCAAGTAATGAAGGTAATGGTCGGATCGTGTAGGTTTCTACGAGCAACCTATAATAGAATGTTGCGACTTAGGATTTGAGTAATGAATATGAAGTAGTGCCTATATATATCTTGCATTTAGTCCATGATGTGGTATGATGTATATTTGTATGTCTTTGAAAGAAAGATTCATGAAACTTGTATGTTTTGGTATATCGTTTACTACCGTTCGGGCTGACATATTTCAGAAGTCATGTTAGTAAGCGTTCGAGGAGCCAGGACACTTTAACTCGTAAATCCACAACTCATCTCGACGGCTTACATAATGAACTCCTCACATGAGGCTCCCTACTATTGTAGTAGTTGATAAAATATATAGATATAAGTTTTGATCCGAAAAGTTACATGTCCGATATTTGGATAAACTTAGGAAAGTTTATTTAGTACATGAAGATTGTTATTAGGGGTAGTTTCATAAGTCTTGTATGACCATTTTCTCTTGGTAATATCTCATGGTTTCCTTTTAGGTGAAGTAGATCCAAATTGCTTGTTCATGTTATCGCCTAATTCATTGTTTCATGTTTACGCCTATGTAAGTTGTTATGGTCATTTCGTCATGGCCTAGCCATGACCTTTGGTCCTTGTTCCAAGGTCATGAGACACAACCTTGGCTCTAGCCATGGTGGTGGTCTTGATTATAGGTCATAATAACTCTTGTTCCTTTGAAAGTATAACAATAGTATAGTGACTTAAAATATGTAAATAGCTGTTAAGAAACTGAGAAATATCTCACTCAGAAAGCGTTTTCAAGGCTCGAGCCTCTTTGTTCCTGAATGAAAACGTGATTCCAGACAACTTTCGTGTTTTAACTTTTTCATGAATCGGACCAGAAAGGCCTCTTTTTGCGTGTTTTAGGTTCTGTCACAGAAGCTTTTTAGGCAGTTTTGCCGGAAAGTTTTGGTAACTTCAAATCGCCATAACTTTTGACTCGTTTACTCTTTTTAGGTGGTTCAAATTGCTATGGTTTCCTTGTTAAGTCCTCTACTGTAATATGTAATAATCCAATATCAAATTTTTACCATTTTGATCAGGTCTTACCAAGAAATTCACTAGTTTGCTTGTTTTAGTAACTTATCTTAACAATTCATTACAACAACATCTTTTACTCATTTTTATACATCATGGACATTCATACAAGACATAATATAGCAAGAATAACATGTAAATGATATGAACATGATAAATTAACAAGAAGCATGTTAGGTTTAGGCTTACAACTTTTGGCTTTCTAAGAAAGAAAGGAGTAACAAGTAAGGAAATGGACTTTGATAGACTTGCTTCAACCCTTTTCACTTCATGCAACCTTTCTACCCTTGGTATTCTTGAAAGATGGATGATGAAGGTTGAGGTGAATTGAGTGGATTTAAACTCAAGAGAAATCACCAAGTATATTAGGGTTTGGAAGAGTTTTGGTAACCTAAGATCACCCTAGGGTTTCTATCTTGAACTAGCTCTTGAACCTTGCTTGAACTATGAAGGAAATAAGCTAAATGTGAAGTGTTGTGGTGTGTGTTGATGGCCGGCCAAAGGAAGGGGGGAAGGGGGTATTTATAGGTCCATGAGGAGGTTACATTTCATGACTAGTCAAAGCTTTCTAAACAAGCTTCAACACATGTAACTCATCCAAGACTACATTGCCTAGGATCAAGCCACACCAAGGGTGACTCCCCCCCCCTAATGGCGGTTCACAAGGGATAAAGGGGTGAGTTGGCTTGGCTTGGTATTATCCTAAGTTACTTGGATGAAACTTGACTCCGGGAAATGCCAGCCGTAAATGATTAGGCCTCAAAACGTAAAACCGGGTGTCGTAAAATTATGAAACTTCAAAGTATTGTTAGACATGTCCATATGTCCCATAATAAAATATAAAATGAGTGGTAGGTTCCATTTGGGTGGTAAACCCTGCTAAAAACTGGAAACACGGGTCTAAAACGCGTAATACGTAAAATGTACGAATATTGCGTAAAATTGAGAAAAGTAAAATGTTACTTTTTTAATAGGTTAAAAATGATTTAAAATGATTTATAATGTCTAGACTGGGCTCAGTCTAGTGTCGGTTGGTATTAAATGTCTTTTAGACATCAAACCGTAAGCCTAAAAATCATGAAATGACTTATAACATCAAGGGATGATTTTTGGTCAATGGAGGAGGGAAAAATATGTTGACTTATTATAATAAGTTGAAAACTCAAATCATCTTAGAAATGCGGTGCAGGTATAGGCTAGGGTTACGGCTGAGTAAAAACGCTTAAAACTGAAAATTCCAGTTTTTCACGGCCGAGGTTTATTCTGGTCATATTTTTCTCAGTCATGATTTATTCTCAAATAAATCATGAGTGTGTCAAACATTTTTCTGATGTGGGGTCACCTGACGGGGTCAAATTTCGTTGTGCGTAGAATTTCTGGATGACGTTTTACCCTAAAACGTGTAATTCCTTAATAACTTTCAATAAAATGATCTGACGAATGTCAAACATTTAATTTGTCGTGGAAATGATTTATCACTTGAGAATATGAAATAAAAATCAACTTTCTGGGAAAATTTCGGGAAAAATGAATAGTAAAAGTGAATAGTAAAATGAATAGTAAAATTTTCCGGAAATAGTAATTAACCTGAATTTGCGAATTGTTACATGGGTCATCTCTATATATGGGCTGTGATTGTCATTGAAAAAGAGTTGTTTGGATTTTCAGGAACAACAAACAAGGACAAAGAACTTCCACGATTCAGGCACTTACATTGGTTATAAAAAAAAAATAAAAAAAAATGTTATACAGTGGTATATTTATTTTGTAACTAATTTACGTTGAGATGAAACTTTCATTTTGGTTAAAGTGACTCAAATTTTTTTGTCATACTGAGATATTTGTTGTTTATGATATGATCATGGGTTTACAAAGGTTATAATTTTTATGTAGTGATTTGGAATGTGTTTATTTTTGTGTAGTGATTATTGCTATAAATGGACTTGATACATATGCCAATTAATAAATGATGTGCCAAGGCTAATATTGATTTGTGTTGCTGCATGACACTAAAAGGATGCTATTGAAGTTACTAACTTTTGGAATGTTTTTTCAGAGTCAAAATAATTGTCAAAAGGGGCATCCTAATGGTATTTGCCTAAAGTGAACATAATAATTATGAAAAAGAACCTTATGCTCACATTAGTTCAATTGAAAAAAAGATGTAGATCATGTCTTTAGTGGTAAAGAGCTCGATATAGTTACCTTTCCAAATCTTCCACAACCTGACTTGCCTTCATCATCTTTCACCATACAACCAATTCTATTATCTCAATGTATACGGTTGGCCTGCTCAAACAATTTCCATACCAAATTATAACAATCACATCAAACTATAGTGTGGGCATCTATTTCCTTAGCAATAAAAAATTGTAGTGTAGGTTTTTAAAAATATATGAGAAATTTTGTAGTGCAATTTTTATCAAAACATCAAAGCTTCCCCCATCGATGTATAATCATTTTCTGGCTCTGCTAATGATCATAATATAACTTGAAATTGTTCATACCTATCACTAACAGGTTTTGGTAAAATCTGAAGCAAATTTCCTCATCACCTCTATCGACCGAAATTCCTATCTCTTCACATTCCTTAATCTCCTCATCACTCAACACATCACCAAACTTTCTTCTTGAAATTTCGATAATACGTTGGTGGTGGGGCTGAAATAAACTCAAAATCCACCAGCACCACTTCTCTTCCTCATCTATTTTAATGTCTTAAATATATCCTCAGTCGCCAATACCAAATGGTAAACATTAGCACCTTCATTATGCTCAAAATAGGTCTGAATATTACTTTTCCTTTTAGTTATGTAAACTGGTTCATTCATCGGCATCAACACATTCTTATTATTACATGCTAAAACAACCGAATTAATACTTCTCCACTACGTGAAATTATGAATGCAAGTGTTTAGTTATGCAACTGGCCGATTTATGTCTTCATTTTAGTTGTTCATCATAATTCTTGCTTGGATTTTCTTAATGCATGATTATAAGAATTAATGTTCTTTATTGCTTACAAAAACTTATAAAATTTTATAATAGGTGAACTAACAACATTAACATGGTAACCAAACAATCAATATTCCGACATAAACTTAAACTATTAGTTTACAAAAATTATCGATGCAAAAACAAAACATACGATAAGTAAACTTAAACTATTAGTTTATAAATTTTTGTGATTAAACAAAAAATAAATTATTTGTTTTTTAAATAGATAAAAATGCATTATTAAAAAATTTAGAAAAAACCCCGTGCGTGCACGGGTATTATAACTAGTTTGAATGTATAATATATAAATCCTAATATGACTACTTATTTCATCACAGTTCGAATTTTATATAATAGAATAGGACCACATGAAATCATAATCTATAATATAATAAAACTTAGATATTTTACCTGATCATGACCCTATTATTGTATACTTTCGACCATATAAAACTGACCTTCGATCCTTAGTTCATGTTTAGTTATAGAATCTTTAATTATCACTCCGTAGTTTTATCTTTTTCTTGATCAGGAATGAATTTATTTTAAGGCATCTAGTTAGTATTTCAACATAATTAATTCCTATTTCCATTATGATATGGATGACTTAATCTATAACTAGTTTGGCTGAAAAACTTACTTGACCGAGTTTTGCTTTTTTATTTTATTTTTTTTTTCTATACATGATATATACTTAGCCACCTAAAATTTTTAAAAGGGTTTCATGCATGCTATTTAGTTTTGACTTCAAATTGATTATACAATTAAAAGGATCACTTTTGTTTAAAAGTGAACCAAAGCCACTTAAAATTTGTAAAGGGTGTGTTGATTTTAGTTTTGGTTAAGCCCACAAACTAATGGGTTTTGTTTATTAAGATTAATTTATTTAGTTAATATGTAACATATATTTTCGGTTATTAAAACGACGGATTAACGTGATCATTTGGACATAATAATAATTGGTACGTTTAAACTTAATGACATTGAATGTATTTAAAACCCTAAACCTAATGACATTTAATACGTAATTGTAACCATAATTCATCATTAAATGACTTTAACGATATCGTTAAACCCTAAGTTGACTAGTGTAGAAACTTACTAAATATGTATTAAACTCTGATCCATGTAGATTCGTTGATGAACGTCTATTGATTCGTTTGCTTTCCGTTTAATTGAATTAAGGTACGGATATTCGGTCTTCCTTTTAAAGATTATTTCATTTGAATTTCGTATTGGTACGTATATTCTACCTTTTTCGGTAAAGGTTTCTCATGATTCTTATTCTTTGACCTTGATTCATTGCATTGCTATGAACCTTTTGAAATGAACCTTTCGATATGAACCTAATGTTATGATTCCTTTATATTGATCCATTTGATATGATCCTTTTGTTATGATCCATCTGATATGATCCCTTTGTTATGACCTTTTGTTTCGATCCATTTGATTTGACCCATTGCTCAAGGTACTATCCCTAGCCATGGAGGTAACATGGCCATGTCATTGAGGCACCAATGGCATGACACTTTCTGTGGAGGTGTGATTGATCCACGGCGTTTCCCTTATCTGTATATGTGGCCATTATCTGAGTATGTATGCTAGCCTTGAGCTTGTGTATGTGCTAATCTGTTTTGCAGGGGAGCGTATGGATGCATCCTAGGTAATGTGTAATGATATCTGGTGATTGGTAGGTGTGTGACCCTACACCCCATCACAATCTGGTACATTGGAGTCTGCAGCTCCATGTACAATAAAGGAATTGTCGGTATAATGAATGGTTAAATGAAATGATTGATTGTTTGTTTTGGTACTTGAGCAACTTCCGTTACTATCTCTTTTACCATTTCTGGACTATTCTTTGATCTCCATGTTCATATGACCCTTCATATTATTAATGACATTGTATCTCAGCAGGTTCTCATTAGATTGTTTGTTTATTCGTTTATGTTCAGTTACCTTTCATTTGTTTATATCTGTTCACTGAGCGTTAGCTCAGCCGCATTTTCTTTTCCCTGCGGCAGGTATCAAGTTGGAGGCTGGGATTGAGTGATGAGAGTAGGAGTTTTTAGTGGACCAACCCTACCTTAGCCTTCATTGATTTTTATTTGATTATTTCAAAAGTTAGTTTTGATTGTATTTATTTTATTAGTCCTTTTAGTCTCAACATTTGTAATTCATTGAGCTAAGTCTTCCGCTTGCGCTTTATGTTCTGAAATGACACCATAATGGTACACTTTAGACCCTTGTCGGGTTTGGGGTGTTACTTGTATCTTCATGACCAATCTTCTGAAGAAACCACATGCTACAGATCAGGCCATTGACATCCGGTAACACGCATGAGAATGCAAAATCAATGAAGTCAAAACATACCAAGTTTCACGCATGACAAAGATATTCATTTTGAGTTATTCAAAAAGTGCCGCAACAGTCAATTGTTATGTGCTAAAGTTGCAAGTGATCAGGAAAGTCGTTGCAGTTCAGAACATGAAATGTAAGTTCATCTATTATTCTTATTTACTACTATAAAAAACCGGTTTCAAAGACAATAAAAAAAACTAGCACTTTTTTCACCGGCAAAAAGAGATGAAATACACTTTCACTAATCTAGGAACTGCTGTGTCCAATAGCTAGCTACAACCCAGAATACTAAACCGTTCATTACCTAAAGGTAGTAACACATTATGTATATATAACATAAACCATGATGCAAATAATGTGGCATCGGAACTCACAATCTCACAAGAGATGTCAGTTAGTTATGCTAGCAGCCTAGCACGTGTTGTTAACAATACAAACAGATTAAACAAGCAAATTAAGAGAAGCTCAAATGTGCTGCAAACCTACAGTTACAATAATCAGCTTTGATGAAACTCTCAGGGGAACATTATCAGATTTTTCTCAATTATGTAACTTCAATGACTCTATTTCAGCCATTTATTCTAAGTCTATAAGAAGATTATATAAATAAACAAGATTTGAATGAAACAATGAACTATTTAACTTGTGACCTGATGATTATATGAGAGACAATTTGAAAGGAAGCCACTAAACAGGAAAACAGGGAAGTGCAGCAAGGAAACTTACATGTAAGGCCCTGCAAACAAAATAACAGAGAACGTTATGCCCTGCACAAACTAGGATTGTCAACAAACCAAACAAACACAAACACGACTTGTTTTTTCATTCGTTTTAGTCTAGCAAAACAAAATAAAATAAAAAAAAGAGCAGGTTTTGTTCTTTAAGATAGTAAACTAACAAATATGAGCAAACTCATGAACACTAGAACATGATCAAACCTTGCCAAAACGAGTATATAATTGTATTTAGACTATAGTTGTATTCGTTCTTTTTAACAAATAAACAAGCATTACGAAGTAAACAAACAAAATTAGATTGATAGTAAAATGACTAACCAGGCAAACCTTTCAGAGCATTGAAACAAAGACATGTATCTTCCACCAACATTGGTCATTTCACCTACACACACAAAAACACAAACATCAAAACCTTAAAAAAAAAAAAAAAAAAAAAAAAAAAAAAAAAAAAAAAAAAAAAAAAGGATGGAACAGTGTCGAAATCCAACAGTCCCCAAAGGATCAAACCAGATTGTTACTAAAACAAAATTAACAAATTCATATGAGGTATAACGTTATTTCATATGTGAGTGTTTAACTCATCGTTACTATACAATTTATCTTTAAGAATGCTTTATCCAAACTAATCACACAACGTATGTTAAAGCTATAACAATGGGTTGGTAAACCGATCGATTATTACGATATCAAGTTTTAAAATAAGTTAATAAGCCTGATAACCAATTAGAGTTAAAGATGTAGGAGAATAATTGATAAGTGGAATCAAGATCGAATGGTAGAGTAAGTAAAATGTGGCTTCCCATGTGTATCGTGTTCTCCACTTTTTATTACAAAGATAATATTCACATTTCTACATTTTATTATTATTATTATTATTATTATTATTATTATTATTATTATTATTATTAATAATAATTTGTAAGCACTTTTTTGAATCATAAGTTTTTATATATATTTACACAGTCAGTTTCTTTTTATTCACAAATATCTTTTGAATTTGTTCGTCTTTAGATATACGACACCAGTTACTATTGTTGTTGTTAGTAATTTTACATAACTAAAAGATGTGAACTGGCGGACATTTTCTATTTTAAAACAGATCTAAAGGATTTAGGAGTGTTTCTTTTTTCCCTTTAACTAAGAGATACCATTTAATATTATTACTTTTTATGTAGAGCCTATAAAAAAGCTTAAATTATAATGTCCTCTCAATTAAAAAGTTGGGTAAATTGCAAAAATGGTCCTTAACGTTTCACGAAATTGTAAAAATGGGACCGAGACAAAAAGTAGCGCAAAAAAGACACCAACGTTCCACATTTTCGCAAAATCGCCACTGATAGGCGTTTTCCGTTAGTTTCATCGTTAAGTGCCATGTCATCGAGGGTATTATCATCATTTCACTGCTTTAAGGTCCACGTGGCATATCACTATTGATTCAGGGACTAAATTTGTAAAGTTATTTTTATCTTTTATTTCACATCTACCACCACCACCACTCTCTACCACCACACAACCAACACCACCACCCTTTACCCTTCATCTTCATCTTCTCCGGTGACCAAACCCAGATTTCAGTCACTTTTTTCATTTTCTTTTTCTTTTTTTTTACTGTACAACAATCTTCAATTTCGTGAGCTAAAACAACATGAGTTGGTTCCAAATTGGTCAAGAGCCCCATCTGACGGTATTGGCCCGGCCAGAAAATTGTTGGAGACGTTGCTTCACAATTACAAAGAGCATAAGTCAACACAAGATTCAATAAGAAAAATGAAAAATTTTACATAGGACTTAAGTTCATCACCCTTACAAAATTGATAGGCTCTTCAAATTTCCAAGTGACGGGGGTATACTTCCACTAAGAGAGTTGCTAGAGATATCCCTGCAACATACAGAAAAAAAATCTTAATTAAAAGCTTGAATTATAAACTCATAATTCATAACAGCTTTAGTAGCTTAAATATTGATACAAGGAGTTTGTCAATTTGTTAACATTAAAAAACCTTCGAAAACTGTAACAAACTTAATGTAGTATCATACTTTACAACCTGATATTATAACAAATGATTAATGGAGCTTAAATAATGGCACATGGTGAACACATAACAACCTCTCATCTATTCTATTGATCGAAACCCCAAATGCCCAAACTAGAGAACATGAATTCAGTATTTCAAAAATCAACCACCTTTGGACCCACTTGATAATTCTGATGGCAATACTGACATTTATGATAACAAAAAGTTCTTGATGGCAAGATATGATCCTACTAAAGTACTAGTTGTAGATGATGATTAACTTACAATGTTTGAATCTTCGAAAGATTTCCTATTTCAGTAGGAATTGATCCACTTAAGTAATTATTCTGCAAAAATCTGTCAAAAGATAATATTATCGATACACATAAATAATAAAGATAATCAACAGTTCAATAAATTAACTGACGGATGTATATAAGCTTGCATCAAATATCCCATAGGATAATATCTAGTCATGTGATGGGTTTGGTACCATCGTCATCATATAAGCAACATTATATAACTTTTATGATGTGCTACAGTTTACGTTTTAATTTGACAGTAACTTATATTTTCTCAGATGAAGATGGTTGAAGGTTCAGATTATGTTTTCCGCAGATCCATTGAAAACTTAAAGCATGATGTTAACATTAAGGCATCATAAACTATAACTATTGTACTTACAATCCTTGCAGCTCTGTACAGTTTCCCAACGCTGGAGGAATTTCTCCATAGAAGTTGTTGTAATGAAGATCTCTACATCACATAATATATACCATCAGTAACGACTAGCAAAACAGCTATTGTAAAAATCAGTCCAAAAAAACATTAAAAAGTGATGGAGCCTGAATTTCACGTACAAAAATTTTAAAGCATCTAGCTTTCCAATATCTGGTGATATAGGTCCACTCAGTTTGTGATTTGAAAGATTCCTGAAAAGTTATACATATTAAAATCACATGAATTACAATACTTGCATATGCATAAGAATACGTCCATATAAAAATAGTAACTTGTTCAAGATGACGTTTGGGGTTTTAATATCTTACAGATAAACAACTCTTTTAGTCTTTATATCACATGTTACCCCTTTCCATTCACATGGATCAGTAAAAAAAAAGAAAAAGAAAAGGAAAAAAGTGAGCGGAATCTGGGTTTGGTCACCGGAATCTGGGTTTGGTCACCGGAGAAGATGAAGATGAAGGGTAAAGGGTGGTGGTGTTGGTTGTGTGGTGGTAGAGAGTGGTGGTGGTGGTAGATGTGAAATAAAAGATAAAAATAATTTTGCAAATTTAGTCCCTGAATCAATAGTGATATGCAACGTGGACCTTAAAGCAGTGAAATGATGATAATACCCTCGGTGACATGGCACTTAATGATGAAACTAACGGAAAAGGCCTCTCAGTTGCGATTTTGCGAAAATGTGGAACGTTGGTGTTTTTTTTGCGCTACTTTTTTTCTCGGTCCCGTTTTTGCAATTTCAAGGAACGTTAAGGACCATTTTTGCAGTTTACCCTAAAAAGTTTATATAAAAGTGGGTCCCACATGGACCCTTAGCTAAGGAAGAAAAGAAACACCCCTTAATATCTTTCATTACAATAGTTATATGGCAAGTAGGTTTTTGTATGGCAAAACTACGCCCTCGAGCTCGAGGTTTTAATCTCTTCATGATAGTACCTTCATTTACTTCGGGTTTCATCTCACGTAGAAAAACATATTATTTAACTCCACATTAACAAATTTATCTTCAAAACTTCGTCTATAAATCTGTTAAAAATGCACGGACAAATTGTCCAAAAACATTCATGAACGTTTCACACACTTATAAAAATTAGAGTCCACATTTCTAAAGTTTTGTGTTGCGTTAAATAAAGGTTGTAAGAGATACATCATGTGGTGGAGCGTAGGTCATTTGGTAAATCAACCTTACATAAACTGGAAGGCCTGATGTTCGATTCTCATATTATCTTCTCTTTGCCTTTTTACTTAATTTGATTTTATGTCACTCGCCGCTTTTCTATTTTGGTATCTTTTAAAATAAATAATGTCAAAGAAAAAGCTCTTGATGTCACTATAAAGTCAATTAATCGAACATATTTTCAAGCACCTAAACTTCTTCAAAATCGTCATAGAATTGATCGTTCTAAATCACTTTAACAATTTAACTTCATCAAGCTATCCGTTAAACAACTCACTCATGCAAAAATTAAAGTGTTATTGAAACTGATCCAAATGTTCAACGACATCCATGTGACTATTGAGGGCTTTGAGGCGACTCGAGTCCCTCTTGGTTGCCTTCATTTCTAGCGAAGACAGACTAACAAATTTTTCTGAAACAAAGTAGAGCATACCGGGGTCTTTCCCAAAAACTAATGGGTTCATGATTTGGTCCAATAGCAAGAGAAAATACACACAGAGCATAGGCAGAATTATCCTCATAAGCTTGTTTAGACCTACAAACACAATTCAAGTGGTTAATTAACTTTATTCTTTTATTGTTTAACATCAAATTAAATACGACCTAAATATTATTCTATGTACCTTCATGACCAAGCTTCTGAAGAAACCACTTGCTATGGATCAGCATTTGTCATCCAGTAACAGCCATGCCAAAGTGAAATCAATAATGAAGTGAAATTTACATGAAAGTGTGAGGGTTGACACTACTACAGATGTGAGTAATCAAAAGGCGTTTGCATTGCGAAATGTGAAATGTAAGTTACTCAATTATCCATTAAGGAAAAATTGGTCTAAAAGACGATCAATATACCATTTGCTGACCATTCACCGATAAGGAGTGATAAAGCTTTAGCTAATCTAAGAACCGATCGATGTCGCCAATAGCAAGCCAAAACATGGTGTACTTCTTGCCCAATAATGTGGTTAGAGCACTAACTCTTTCATTGCCGAAAGGTAAAAGTAAAGTAAAGTAAAGTAACTCCCAATACCGTCTTCCACGGGTTATGGGTCCCAATACCGTCTTCCACGGTGTATGGGGGAGGTTGATATGTAGACAGCCTTACCCCTACCTAAGGTAGAGAGGCTGCTTCCGGTTCTACCTAAGGTAGAAAAGGACCTCCAGCCTTTTGTAGGGAGTGAGGATCGAACCCTTGACCTTTTGGTTGAGAGGCAAAAACACATAATGCTTCCATCACATTAACCAGGAAGTAAATTAAGTTCGTGTGACATCCAAACTCCAGATCTAAAAAAAAATGTCTTAAATCATGATACTTTTAATTTCTTTCAATGTAAACAAATTGCATAAGCATACTAGGGTATGTTCGACTGTAGTGTAAACCTAAAGTCCCAATATTCAGTTCTTCGATTCAGCTATTTTTACGCAATTAAGTTTCAGGGGTAAAAATTAGATTTTAGAAGCAGATAAGTGGTTGATATAATAGAACTGATGTATTAGGGTTAACTTTATATTACATAACTTTAGTGGCACAATTTCAGCTTATCGTTCAAAGTCTATAAGAAGCTTAATGAAGTTTTGAGTTGAGAGAGAAATGTGAAGTGTAGAAATGATTCATTGAGATGAAAGTGAGGGATTACAATGTTTATATACAAGATGAGGTGTTGACTTTCCTAACTAACTTTTGACTTCTTTTACTAACTAACTACAATACATAAACTAGAAGCTATTACAATGTTTCAATACATGTAGCCTACTCCTCTGTTGTTTACTTGTGACTTGTGACTTGTGAGCTTGTGTCCTTGAGACTGCATTTATCTTTGATATGCCATTACTCCCCCCACAAGTTGGCATTGTGTAAGGATCACAGATGCCATACTTGGATAAGCAGTTATAATGAGGAGCCTTGGATAAACCTTTGGTTAGTACATCAGCAAGTTGATTCTTTGTAGGAATGTAAGTAGGAAGTACTTGACCCAGCTTGATCTTGTCTCTGACAAAGTGGCAGTCTATCTCAATGTGTTTTGTTCTTGCATGTTGGACTGGATTTAGTGCTAGTGCAATACCTGAGGCATTATCACAATAGATAGGAGTTGGAGAAGAGATGTTTATACCCAGATCCTTGAGTAGACATTTGAGCCAGGATACTTCACATGTTACATCAGCTAGTGCCCTGTACTCTGCCTCTGTGGAGCTTCTAGAGACAACTGGTTGTTTCTTGGATTGCCATGAGATGAGACAGGAACCCAAGAATATGCAGTAACCTGTTACTGACCTTCTTGAAAAACTGCAGCTTGCCCAATCACTGTCACAGAATGCCTTCAAGGTTAAACTTGTGTTTGTTGGGAACATGATTCCTTGTCCTGGACAGCCTTTGAGATACCTCAGAACTTTGACTAGAGCCTTCAAATGAGGTGTTCTTGGTGCTTGTGTGAACTGGCTTAGTGTTTGAGCTGCATATGACACATCTGGTCTTGTGATGGTAAGATATAGTAACTTACCAACAATAGCTCTGTACTGAGATGTATCATCAAGAAGTTCACCATCATCATGATTGAGTTTGACAAGAGGATCAAAAGGGGTGGAAGATGGTTTAGCATTGAGTAACCCTGCACTTTGAAGTAGTTCAAGTGTGTATTTCCTCTGTGTCATGACCAAGCCAGTAGTATTTCTCAAGACCTCTATACCAAGATAATAGTGTAAGGGCCCTAAGTATTTAATACTGAATTCTTGATGTAGTTGTTGTTTGATGTAAGTGATGTGAGGTAGATTGTTCCCTGTGAGAATTATATCATCTACATACACCAACAAACAGAGAAAGATGTGGTCCTTTCTATATGTGAAAAGGGAATTGTCAGCATAGCTTTGAATGAATCCTAGTTTCTATAAGAAAGTGGTTAACTTGATGAACCATTGTCTGTTGGCCTGCTTTAGACCATATAGAGACCTTTGTAGCTTACAGACACTTGTCCTTGAGTAAGTACCAGGATACCCTTGTGGTATTTTCATGTACACTTCCTCTGCTAAGTCCCCATGTAGAAAAGCATTATTGACATCTAATTGTACAATGTGCCATTGATTGTGAATGGCTGTTGCCAACAAAGCCCTAACTGTGACCATCTTTGCCACTGGGGCAAAGGTCTCATGATAATATACCCCTTCTTTCTGTGTGTAACCTTTGGCCATTAATCTGGCTTTGTACTTTTCTATAGTGCCATCAGCCCTAAGTTTGATTTTGAATATCCATTTACAATCTATAGGTATCTTACCAGGGGGCAGTTCAGTTATGATCCATGTGCCATTGGCTTCTAGGGCTGCTATTTCTAAATCCATTGCTTCTATCCACTTTGGGTTCTTTGCTGCTTGGGTATATGATTGAGGCTCAGTGATTGTGTTAATTGAGTGTATGAGGTGTCTTATTGATGATGATTGTATGTTGGTATAATTAATGAAATTTGTGAAATGATGTTTAGATGTTTTGGGTAAGTTGATATGATAATCTTGTAGTTTTGTGGGCAGTTTGGTTGTTCTGGTTGATGTTCTGTGCTGTTGTTTTGTTTGGGATGGCTGTGTTGGTTGTTGTGTGCTATGTGGTGGAGTTGTTGTGTTGTTGTGTGTTATGTGGGATGTCTGTTGTGTGTCCTCTGTTGTTTGAGTTGAGAAAGATGGTAAAGTTGTGTTTGATTGCTCTATAGAAGTATCTGTGGATAGTGGTGGTGGAGTAGGGAGTGGTGGTATTGGCGATGATGGTGGTGAAGCTGGTAGTGGTGATGTATCTGATGAAGGTGGTGAGATATCAGATGGATTTGGTGATTGTTGTGATGTTGTGTCAGCTGTGGATGAAGATATAGGAGCTTGTGTAAAGTGTGGAGGATTGAAGTATGGATTTGGTGATTGTTGTGGTGCTGTTTTGGGTGGTTTCTGATGAAATGGAAAGATATCTTCATGGAAAGTCACATGTCTGTTTGTGAAGAGTTTGTGAGTGTCAAGGTTGTACAGAATGTAACCTTTTTGAGATGGTGGGTAGCCAATGAAAATGGATGGAATTGCTCTTGCTTCAAATTTGTCAGTGGTGTGTTGGTGAGCATAGGTTTGGCAGCTAATTACCCTTAAGTGATCTAGAGGGGGTGGTTCACCATAGAGACACTCAAATGGACTTTTGTTGTGAATGGGTTTGGATGGGAGTCTGTTGATTAGGTAAGTGGCAGTGAGGATACAGTGACCCCAGAAGTGAATGGGAAAATTTGCTTGAAATCTGAGTGCTCTGGCCACTTCCAAAAGTTGTTTATGTTTTCTCTCCACCCTGGCATTCTGTTGGGGTGTATATGGACAGCTTGTTTGGTGGACAATGCCATGGTGCTCAAAAAATGATGTTAAAGATGAATTTAAGAATTCCAAGCCATTGTCACTTCTGACAGTTTTGATGGGTTTATGAAATTGGTTCTGTACATAGGAATGAAAAGCTTTTATTTGAGATGTAGCATGATCTTTGCTAGGGAGTAAATATGTCCATGTGGCTCTAGAAAAATCATCCACTATTGTCAAGAAATATTTACATTTGTTTATTGTTGGGGATTTGTAAGGACCCCAAATGTCTACATGAACAAGTTCAAAAGGAAACAAAGCATGTGAGGTACTTAAAGTGAATGGTGAAGCATGATTTTTGGCTAGTGGACAAATAGTACAGTGTGATACATCAGAATTACATGAAGTGGAAAGAGATTTGATTTGTTTGAGGACTGGAAGAGATGGATGACCCAGTCTTGAGTGCCAGAGAGAGGTGTTGTCTTTGCTAACTAACTTTTGACTTCTTTTACTAACTAACTACAATACATAAACTAGAAGCTATTACAATGTTTCAATACATGTAGCCTACTCCTCTGTTGTTTACTTGTGACTTGTGACTTGTGAGCTTGTGTCCTTGAGACTGCATTTATCTTTGATATGCCATTAAAGCTCATTAATATAACCAAGATTTGAATGAAACTATGAAATAATTAACTTGTGAAACAATGCTTTTATGCAAGACAACTTGACAGTAAGCTATAAACATCACCTTCAAGTGAAAAAAATAAAATGCAGCTAGGGAGACTTAAGGCCCGCAAACAAAACAAAATACGGAGAATGGACTACATTTTGCTTTCGTATCAAGGTTTGTTAGATAACATATGCCTTCGTGCGTAATATGTGTTTTGTAAAATCGATAACGTGCAAATAATATGTGTTTTCGATTCACTATAGAAAACGCTCAAGAGATAACTGATTTACCAAGTGCAGTGAGTATTTCATCCATATTATGAAACTACTAAGTTCAGATTCAGGTCCTTAATTGATACATACATTAAAACCATGCACTACAACAAAACAAGAAATAAAACTTTGTACCAGTATATATTACCTTGTTGATATGTGGAATCATTTGAAGCCGGGTCTAACCGGGTCTTGGCCGGATATAAATAAATAATATTATTCAATAAATTATTTGGCTATTAAATAATATAAAAATGGTAACTTTTTATACTGGCCGCGCCATTTTACAGTTGACTTTTTATTAGATTTACACACCGTTGACTATTTATTTATTTGTTGGTGTTTCTTTTATTGAAAGCTATAGGCCTCTTGTCTTATAAATTTTGAACATGGTGAGTTTAGTAATGAGTGGGAGCGTGGGACTGTTGGTAATTGAACTTTAACTTGTTCTAAAGGTCTGAAGTTCAATTCTCAATTGCACACTCTCTCTCTTTTGTTTTTCATTTTCATGAAACATCATTTTTTAGTAGTATTTTCGCTATAAACTGTTTGTAGATCATTTTCCATTTTATCATCATTGGTATGTTCCAAGATAATAAAAGTTAAAAATTAAATTATGTTGATGTCACACTATAATATTTTCACATATCAGTTTGGTCCTTTAAGCTCTTACCATGGTATAGTTAAATCATTCAAAGTGATACAGATGACTAAAATTATGAGGCAACTCTGATACAACATTGGTGATTTAAGCTCTCTTTGTTGTTTTAGTTTCTATCAAGAGATAAGAGTAACAACTTTCTCCTACCAATGTACATCTCAATCAATCACGAGCTACCAACCAAGTGGTCAAAGATCTGTCACAAACTTTAGCTTTTGTATCCTTTAACAAAATGATCCCAGATTTGCATTAATCAGTTTTTTAACCCAAAATACAAAGTGCAGCGAGCTCTTCCGCGATGTGAAATCTTGTTCTTTTCTTCCTTGGGCATTTCATCATAACTATAACATGATAAAACATTATTTTGGTCAGATATCTGAGATCTATGCGAGGCATTTCAGCATAACTATAACAACAAAGATTATTAAATTAGTTTGGTTTTATTGCAAGCATGCACTGATATGAAAGGTGCAGGGAGATTATTGGTTTGGTTCATAAGAATCTCAATTCTGATTCAGGTTTAGGTCACAGTGGTTTAGGTTCATACGGTGGCTAGGTCAAAATGGGGACCTACAAAAACTTCTTTCTCCCCAAAGATACTTTTACCATGTTTGACCCATTCGACCCATTTGATATGTTCCTCTTTAGCTAAGCTTGATTTGAACCATAGGACCCATTTGATAAGTAAATTTTTCGAATTGCCACCTAAATGATCCTATAGAAACAAAGATGGCCTTACGTTTGATCATAACCATCAGGTTGAAAGACTGAATCCCATCCAAAGTCATTTGGTTCTCTTGCAGGAACAATCTTTTCCCCCGAAAGGGTACATTGTGTGTAAAGTTATTTGAAATGCCAATTAATCAAAACCTAGTACGTTCATTCATACATGTTACAAATGTCCTAAAATAATCTTAACTTCTTCAAGTTTCTTTGCATTCCCAGCCACAAATGTCACCGGAGCTAACTTCAATACACCCCCACTCGCACACGCGCCACCGCCATTTTACAGTTGACTATTTATTTGTTGTTGTGTTATGGGATTGTGTAAAGTATTCTCAGACCAAGTATAAGTTAAATAGTGTGTCGTGAGCTAGTCTGTTGGTAAATGAAGTGTAATTTACTCGTGAGGTCTACGGTTCAATTCCCTACAGATTGGTTTGTGATTTTTTTTTTTTTTTTCCCCTAATAAATCATCTTTTGCTATCTTTTCTTTCGTATTTTTCCTAAAGATTCCTTCAAAGTAATATTTGTCCATTTTTTATTTTATATACATTTACAGTTGACTATTTATTAGAGATTTACAGTTGACTACTTTACTAGTCTTCTCAAAGTCATGGGGCAGTCACACAAGAATGCCTCCATGGCTCCATGCAGGGGCTCTATTTAACACATATGACTTAGCACTTTAGGCTTATAAATTGCACAGCTCACTCATGCATACGGTGCCATTCAAACTGATCCAAATGCCATTCAAGTGACTAAGAAATGAGGCGACTCGGCTACAACACAGGTGATCTGAGCCATCTTGGTTGCCTACATTTCTAAGGAAGATGTCATGAGACAGAAGGACAACTTTGTCCTAACGAACATATGTCACCAGAATTATCCAAACGCATAGATGCTAAATTAACGCTTATGGTATTAAGCAACAACAACGGAAGTGCACTTATACAACATCATAAAGATGAGGACTATGGGTCATTTTAAATTACTACCATTGTCAAAGTGATCAAAGATCAGTCACAAACTTTAGCTTTTGTTTCCTTAAACAAAATGATCCCAGATTTGCATTTGTCAGTTTTTTTAACCCAAAATGCAAAATCGATACCTTTCATCTAACGGAAATAATATTCTATCTTATGTGTCGAATACATACCCAGCCTCGGCAAAGTGGGATTTTACCACTGCAAGAGCTATTCCGCGCTGAGATACCTTGTTCTTTTCTTCTTTGGGAATTTCAGCATAATCATAACGACATAAATCATAAAATTAGTTTGGTTTTATCACAAGCAGCAATGATATGAAAGGTGCAGGGAGATTATAGATGGTGAGTCTGTTAAATGTTACGTATAAACATTAATAGGTAAATGTCTAGGATCGAACACGAGACCTCGGGATTGCACACTTTACAGACAAGAATAATGTAAATAAATTTATATATTTATTAAATGTATGAAATATATATATTTATGTCACTTAATGGACTAAACGGTCGTTAGTTGTTAACCGTATGGACTAACTATCGTTAAATAAGAAAAACAAGGACTAGAGTGTAACTTGTGTGACAAGGAGGTTCTAGAACTCCCTTTGGGAGCCTAGGCCGGTCGAACAAGGGGTGGGGAGGCCCAACCCTTGCTTGCTTGGTCACCAAGATATCCTCTAATATAAATACAAGGCCAAGGGTTAAACCTACACATCTTTTGTGCACACACTCTAACCCTAAAACTTGTTTTCCTCCTTTGTTTTTTGTGGCCGATCGTACCTCCCCCCTCCAAGGGTTTGTGGGTCGATTTTTCCATTACAAAACCATAAGTGATTTGTTTACTTGCAACAACCTTTATTCGTTGGAGTTTGTGTGTACAAGAACGAGGTAATTACTTACTTTAGTAATTATCAAGAGATCGATAAACAAAACGGTAAGGGGTTTATCATTGATCTATATTGTCCAAGAATCAAGGTTTATTGAAGTGCATCGGGTACGTTTACTATTTACGTTTTGGTTAATATTTATATGTTATACTTGATCCTAGCTTCCGCAATACGTGCTATTTGATTGTGCAACTCTAACAGTGGCATCACGAGCCATGTATAACATGTAATTGATTACTAAAACGTAATAAAAACCGGATCTTTAATTGTTTTAGATACATGTTTTTTTTGATCTAGGGTTTTTCCTATTTTTTTTTTCTAAAAATTTTCGAAACCCTAACCCTAATTTTGGGGGGGGGGGGTCGATTTTCTCCATGAAACCCTAATTAGGGTTTTGTGGTTTTCTTGATTATGTGTAATCACTAGAAACCCTAGGTCATTAACCGGTTAATTGAACGTATCTTGTGACCTAATTGCTAATTGTTAGGTTTTAATCCGTGATTTACATGCATGTTTGTCATGGATCTTGTTTTGTTGTCACATATTTAGATAGATCTTAAATTGGGGAAGACTCCAATACATATATTAAAATCAATTTTATATGCTATGTGGTGTGTTTTTAGCTTTGGCCTACGCAATTGATTCGTCAATGTATGTGGCTCACCTCCATTAAGAGGTGAAAGCCTTAGTTGATTACATGCGTTTTTATACCTAGAATTGATTTTATTAGGATCTTTTCTAATACGGTTTGCATGTGGCTAATTGTTTCACTTATATTATTATTGTTTGTTTGATTTTCTTTGCTACTTGTTTTATTGTTTTTTAGTTGGACTTGATGTAAGCAATAAAAGGGTGTTTTCATAAAGAAAATTAAAACGGACTAATAATTGTGAAACCCTAAAGTGATAAAGTAAGAATCTTGCAATGGTCTTATGACAATCGTGGTCCGATTCGCACGGTAATCAGCTCCCAGTCGAGACTAGCATTATTCAAACTTTATTACTATTTTGAGATTGAATCCATAAACTTTTGCTTGAATGATGTTTTGTGCAAATATACTTTTAAAATTAAGTCTTTTAAGATGATATTCATAACCGTGATTTGAAGGCTTAGAAAAGAGCCTTAGAGTCTGCCTTGGTTATCACAATCTTGAATATATCTTAAACGAATTACTTTTAAAATTATATGTTGTAGAAAGTCATCTTAGGGTTTTGGCATAAACCTCAAGTAAAACTTTGTGTATTAATTTCAGGAATCAGACATAAAAAGTTTTTATGAAAACTTATGCTATAAAGATGAGTGCATGCATCTTTGTACATAATTTTGATTCACATATCAAAAATCAATACCCTTATAATTTAAGTTACGTGCCATCTACCTATAAGAAACACTTGGAATTTTAATTTAGTAAACGTGAGACCTAGGCTAAATTACTATAACAAGGTAAAATTCTTTTAACGCGTGAGACCATAATTGTAATTTTACAGTTTCTAAGGTAGACGACTTAATTAAGTTGTGCGTGAGACCTAGAACTTAAGGCATGAGATGGGATGAAACATGCTTACAAAGGCAAATTGATGAATCAATTTGAGTAAATCCCATAATGATCTAGGAATTGGAAATCTTGTTTGCCAATTATTGTTCGACAGATTACTATCTTTTGTACTTTTACCACTAGCAGATCAACTGGTGTGGTAAAACTATGTAAAGTTAGATCCTAGATTTTCAAGAAAATTAGTTGGTTATATGAATATAGCCTTGGGTATTTTATTTTCTTGAAGATATTGATTATCGAAAATACTAATATTTGAACTTTATCTGTAGATATGGCTCAACCCGATAACCAAACTGTGATTAATGCTTTCAAGAGTCATCTTGAGAGAGAGAAACTCACAGGAAAGAATTTCAATGACTGGTACCGTTCGCTCAGAATTGTCTTGAGGGCGTCTGGTAAGATGGATTTCTTGACCGAAGAATGCCCACCTGAGCCTCCTGCTACTGCTACACCAGAAGCAAAAGCGGCTTGGAAGGTGGTACATGCTAAGTACAATGAGGTTGCTTGTCTAATGCTCACTAGCATGAATGCTCAATTACAAAAGAAGTATGAGTATGCGTTTCCTAAAGATATGCTTGAGATGCTTCAACAATCTTATGAGAAACCGCCTGCAGTTGAATTGTATGATGAACTTGACAAGCTACACAACTGCAAGCATGGTGATGGTAAACCAGTAGCCGATTATGTGGATGAGATGAAGGACTCCTTTGATCAACTTCACAGAATTGGTTTTGGTTACCCCGAGAATGTGCAAGTGCACTTGATCAACAGATCCCTTAACAAGGATTTTGCTGGTTTTGTGCAGAACTTCAACATGCATTGCTCGGGGAAGACAGTCTCAGAATTACTCGCATTGCTTGTTGATTATGAGAAAAGTCTACCAGCCAAGGTCAAGAATCCCACCCCGCAAGTGTTGGCAATTCATGGGGGGAGAATCCAGAAGAAATCGCATGTGAACAAAGGCAAAGGGAAGGTTAACAAAGGCAAGCAGGTCATGGCCTATCAACCTGAACCCAAGATGAAGCAACATCAGCCTAAGCAGAACAAGGTGAATCCGCCAAACAAGAAGGATCAGGCTTGTCACCATTGTCATGAAAAGGGCCATTGGAAGCGCAATTGCCCTCTCTACATTCATGACTTGCGACTCAAGAAGCAGGGGAATGATGCTGGTAACCCCAGCTCATCAGGTGCGTTCTTTATGATTGAATTATTCACTCTTACTCCTAAATTGAATTCATGGGTATATGATACTGGATGTGGCATTCATATCTGCAATACCATGCAGGGGTTTAGAGTTGAGAGAAAGCTGGCCTATGGACAACAATTCTTGCACGTTGGTAACGGAGCGCATGCAGGAGTTGAAGCTATAGGAGTATTTAATTTAGTGTTGCCTTCGGGCCTAGTACTATCTTTAAATAATTGTCATTATGCACCGTCAATTGTTAGAGGTGTAATTTCATTTTCATGTTTGTTGAACCAAGGTTTTCATCATACTATTTCAAGCAATGGAATTTCGGTTTCTTTAAATAATGTTTTTTATTTTAATGCTATTGCTGTGAATGGTGTATTTGAAATTGATATGAATGATAATGATAATGCTTTTGTTACAAATAATTCGATGTATAGCATCAACAATAAGAGAATCAAGAAAGGTCTGGATTCATCTTATCTTTGGCATTGTCGACTTGCTCACATTGGCAAAGATCGCATGAAAAAGCTGCAACATGATGGGCTTTTAAATAAGATCAATGATGAATCATTTGATAAATGCGAATCTTGCATTGCTGGGAAGATGACTAAGAAACCCTTTAAAAATAGGATTGAAAGGGCTAATGATCTACTTGGTCTTATTCACACAGATGTGTGTGGACCACTTAGACATGTGTCAAGGAGGGGTGCTAGCTACTTCTTAACATTTACGGATGATTATAGCCGTTATGGTTATGTTTATTTACTTAAACATAAACATGAGGTATTTGAAACATTCAAAGTGTTTAAAGCAGAAGTAGAGTTGCAACTAGGAAAGAAGATTAAAGCTCTTCGATCCGATAGAGGTGGTGAATACCTGAGTCAGGAGTTCATAGATTATCTAGCAAAGGAGGGAATTGTCCAGCACCTTACTTCTCCATATACTCCACAACAAAATGGTGTATCTGAGAGAAGGAATCGTACATTGCAAGACATGATACGATCTATGTTTAATCTAACAACTCTTCCTTTCTCGTTTTGGGATTATGCCTTAGAATCTGCGGTTCGCATTCTAAATATGGTTCCAACAAAGAAGGTTGATAAGACACCATATGAGGTATGGACTGGAAAAGCTCCTAACCTGTCTTATCTTAAGGTCTGGGGTTGTGAGGCGTATGTTAAACGTGACTCGGCAGACAAACTCCAACAAAGATCTGTGAAGTGCATCTTCGTAGGATACCCTAAGGAAACTATGGGATACTACTTTTATTACCCACCTGAAAACAAAGTATTTGTTGCAAGGTATGGAGACTTTCTTGAAAGAGAGCTCATATCTCAAGAATTCAGTGGGAGAGTATATGATCTGGAAGACGGTCATGAAGATGTAGAACCTTCTGAAAGCACTAACGAACTTCCGGTAGAACCTGAAAGTTTAGGTCCTCCACCAGAAGTTGAAGTGATTCCCATTCGTAGGTCAACAAGACCAGTAAAAGCTCCTACTCGTCTATGTCTTAATGTAGAGAGTGATGAGTATATACTGGGTGATCTTGATGAGCCTACAAGTTATAAAGCTGCCATGAATGGTCCTGAAAAGGCCAAATGGAAAGAAGCTATGGATGGGGAAATGCAATCCATGGAAGACAATGATGTCTGGGAAGAAGTAGACCTACCTCCGGGTGCCAAACTAGTTGGGAGTAAATGGCTCTACAAGAAAAAGACTGACATGGATAGCGTTGTACACACCTATAAGGCCCGTTGTGTAGCTAAAGGCTATACACAAACTTTTGGTGTTGACTATGAGGAGACCTTTTCTCCTGTAGCTGACATAAGGGCAATTAGGATTCTTATAGCCATAGCCGCTTACTATGACTATGAGATTTGGCAAATGGATGTTAAAACCGCCTTCTTAAATGGTCGCCTAGATGAGGACATCTATATGGCGCAGCCTGAGGGGTATGTAAATCCAGAATTTCCAAATCGTGTATGCAAGCTTAAAAGATCCATTTATTGATTAAAGCAAGCATCACGACAATGGAATAAAAGATTTGATGGTGAGATTAAAAAGTATGGATTCACTAAAAATCTTGATGAGCCATGTGTATATCACAAAGTTAGTGGGAGTAATGTAATTTTCCTTATATTATATGTCGATGACATATTGATCATGGGGAACGACATTCCAAGTCTACAAAAGGTTAAGGAATATCTTGGAAGTTGTTTTTCTATGAAAGATTTAGGGGAAGCTGCATTTATTCTGGGAATCAAGATATATAGAGATAGATCTCAGCGATTAATTGGATTAAGCCAAAGTGCTTACATTGATAAAATATTGAAGAGATTCAATATGCAAAATTCCAAGAAAGGATATTTGCCGATGCAAGAGCAACATGGCTTGAGCAACAAGGTTTGTGCTTCAACACCTGATGAGGTGCAACGCATGAAAAGAGTCCCTTATGCTTCGGCTGTGGGATCTATAATGTATGCGGTGAAAAGTACAAGACCCGATGTAGCGTTTGCTCAGAATTTAACCAGTCGATATCAGCAAAATCCAGGTTTAGCTCACTGGACTGCTGTTAAGAATATTCTTAAATACCTTAGGGCAACTAAGGATATGTTTTTGGTTTATGGGGGAAATCCATCGGCAGAACTTGATGTTACAGGTTACTGCGATGCTTCTTGGAAAGGTGATAAGGATGATACGAAGTCTCAGACGGGTTATGTCTTTGTCATTAATGGAGGAGCAGTGGATTGGAGGAGCAGAAAGCAGAGTGTACTAGCGATGTCTGCTACAGAGAGTGAGTATATAGCTGCTTCAGAAGCTGCAATGGAAGCTGTTTGGATTAGGAAGTTTGTCTCGGGGCTTGGAGTCATGCCTTCGATTCAAAGACCTATAAAAATGTATTGTGACAATTCTGCTGCAATCACATTTGCCAATGAGCCTGGAATCATGAAAGGCACCAGACATTTCCCGATTAAGCATCACTATGTTCGAGAACAAGTCGAAATAGGCGAAATCGAAATGCTCAAAGTTCACACAGATGATAACTTGGCGGATCAATTAACAAAGCCTCTACCTGGCACTAAGCTTTATAAGCATGCAGCAGGTGTAGGACTTAGATTAGCTGAAAGTTTCATGCCCATTTGTGATTAGTGTTTGGATAAAGGATGTAATGTACAATTATTATTTTAATGGAATAAAATAAGTTTTATGTTTATTTATCATTGTCTTAATAATATATCCTATATTTGCATGTTTAAGATCCTTGAATAATTTATTATTCTAAATGTCCATTGTCGATTAATGATATGGGAATATCATTAAACTAAGACAAATTTGAGTATTGGTTTAGGATATACTTGAAAGTATATTGATGCGTAGTCATACCAATTTCACATAATATTCGATGAATTGAATATTGGACTTATCCCAACAATATGATTTAATATGTAATGTGAGAATCATATTTAAAGTTATCCTCAGACTTGAGATACCAGATAAGTGTCATGGATGTAGTGCATTTTTGTGAAGCAATCTACCGCTCACCGTAACAGGGAGTTATAAGGATTGTTTTCAGAAGTGTTGCAAAGTTCATGGGTTATTCTTGTAGTCAAGAGAGAATTCATTCCTTCTGATTTGTTCAGAAGTTTAATACTGCTGGGCCCCTCGTAGGGTTGACAAAATGTTTGCATGGCCATACCCAAAGTCTATCTGGAATACGTTCAGATGTTTTGGTAATTTTGTTCAATCATAAAGAAACGAGAAACAGAATTTTAATAAAGGAACTCACATCTTTATTAATGCGGTATTAGTAATGAAAGGATAATTATGATGATGAATCATTAAAGGTTTTTCCAGGAAACCTAGCTCGGTTTGAACTAGGGGCATTGGAGTGTTGCAAGACGCTAACCAATGTCATTTTACTATTAATGAATATACGAGTGGGAGCTGTTAAATGTTACGTATAAACATTAATAGGTAAATGTCTAGGATCGAACACGAGACCTCGGGATTGCACACTTTACAAACAAGAATAATGTAAATAAATTTATATATTTATTAAATGTATGAAATATATATATTTATGTCACTTAATGGACTAAACGGTCGTTAGTTGTTAACCGTATGGACTAACTATCGTTAAATAAGAAAAACAAGGACTAGAGTGTAACTTGTGTGACAAGGAGGTTCTAGAACTCCCTTTGGGAGCCTAGGCCGGTCGAACAAGGGGTGGGGAGGCCCAACCCTTGCTTGCTTGGTCACCAAGATATCCTCTAATATAAATACAAGGCCAAGGGTTAAACCTACACATCTTTTGTGCACACACTCTAACCCTAAAACTTGTTTTCCTCCTTTGTTTTTTGTGGCCGATCGTACCTCCCCCCTCCAAGGGTTTGTGGGTCGATTTTTCCATTACAAAACCATAAGTGATTTGTTTACTTGCAACAACCTTTATTCGTTGGAGTTTGTGTGTACAAGAACGAGGTAATTACTTACTTTAGTAATTATCAAGAGATCGATAAACAAAACGGTAAGGGGTTTATCATTGATCTATATTGTCCAAGAATCAAGGTTTATTGAAGTGCATCGGGTACGTTTACTATTTACGTTTTGGTTAATATTTATATGTTATACTTGATCCTAGCTTCCGCAATACGTGCTATTTGATTGTGCAACTCTAACAGAGTCAAGATGGATCGGGTTGAAACGGATCAAAATGGTTTTGGTTCATAAGATAGAGTGATAGACTTGCCGTGACTTTCAACCTGGTCGACCCATTTGATGTGTTCCTCTTTTAGCTAAACTTGCTTTGAACCACAGGACTGAAAGAATCAGTCCCTTTTAACCCGGACTCCCACCCACTATCACAGCAATCAAAACGGCAAGATGGGTTTAAATGTTTGTATATTAAAAGATGGGAAACTGATTACATTGTTTACAAAGTGCTAGACTTCTATTTATAATAAAACTAAACTAAATAAACGTGGACATGAGCCCATGACTCCTACAAAATCTCTCTAACTACCAGGAAACCATAAACCCATTTTCACTTCCATGCATAAACTTCGGTCAACCACAAGACTAGGTAAAACCCATGCAACTGGTAACACCTTTTATTCTGTCACTCTCAATGATAAACTATCCATTGACCCGCTCCATGAACTCAGCCCATCAAGATTACCCAACAAGGACCCGGTAAAAATATGAAAATTGCAAGACCCGTTTATAAGTAAATTGGTCAAAATTGCCACCTATTCAGGAGATGATTTTATAGAAACAGAAATGGCCTTACGTTTAATCATAACCATCAGGTTAGAAGACGGATTCCATCCAAAGTCAGTGGGTCCTCTTGCAGGAACGATCTTCCCCAGAAACGGTACATTGCGTGTAAAATTATTTGAAATGCCAACAAACAAAATCAAGTACGTTCATTCATAGGTATATACTGATTGTATTTCAAACCGCAAAAACATGAATTAAACCATTTGATATAGTAAGAAACAAAGTGAATAGCATAATGCATACCAGGGTCTTTCCCACAAACGTAATTGGTTCATGGTTTGGCCCAATAGAAAGAGAAAATATACACAGAGCATAGGCAGATTTATCCTCATAAGCAATCAACATACCGTTTAGACCTCCAAATGCAAATGAATTGGTCAATTAACATTATTTTTTTATAGTTTAACATCAAGGTAAATACGACATAAAGATTATTCTATGTACCTTCATGACCAAGCTTCTGAAGGAACCACTTGCTATGGATAAGCATTTTCCATCCGATGACACACATGAGAAACTAAAATCAATAAAGCCAGAAAAGACCAAATTTCACCCGTAACAAAGAGATTCATGTTGAGTTTATTCATAACTATGTAGTATTTACAACCAAAAATGTCAAAACAGTGAAGTTTTATGTACTGAAGTTGACAGTAGATGAAGATGATAGTCGAAAATTGGTTAACAGACAAAAAGGAAAAACAAAATAAAATAAAATAAAATAAAATAAAATAAAAATAGCAGTCCATTCACCGACAATATGTGATGGAAACTTTCGCTAATTTAGGAACCATTGTGACCAATAGCTAGCCGAAACCTAGAGAACTTCTTGCCTAGAAAAGCGTCTAAAACACTAATCCTATCATTACCGAAAGATAAAAACATGCAATGCTTCCATTACATTAATCAAGATGCAGAAAATGTGAAATCTGAACTCACAATTTCACAAGAGTTGTCTTATTTTATGCTATCAGGTCTTGTTAACAATATAAATAGATTGAACAGACAAATTGAGGAATGTTCAAATGTGCTGCAAACCTACGGTCCAGTAATCAGCTTTGCGGTGTTCAGCCATCAGATTTTATAAAACATTCAGGGTAACAAGAACAGATTATCTGAAACGTGTTAGTGTTCATTGTATAAGAGATATAAGCTTGTCCTTAATGTTTATGTTTTCGGTTATTAAACTGATTCATTATTTAGAACCTATGATAGTGGAGCCTGAACATACATCACCATTATGTACGCTTTATAACTATATAGTTAAGAGCAGTGAAACAAAGACAAGTATCTTCCACCAACACCGGTCCTTTCACCTACACATAAAACACACCACAACATCATAACCGTAAATAAAAACATAAAACCTTAAACCCTTACAAAAACATAATAAAAAAAAAAAAAAAAAAAAAAAAAAAAAAAAAAAAAAAACAAACTTAGAGAAAAAAAATATACCTGATTAACAGCCAATATAGCTTTTTTTTAAAAAACCAATCAAACAATTAATAAAAATAAACAATTAAATAATTATTATATATGCAATGGAATTGACTTTAACTTGTTCAAGCTTTCTTTGCATTCCCAAACACAAATGTCACCGGTGGTAACTTTTTTAAACTCGCCGCCATTATATAGTTGACTTTTTTTATAATAGATTTAAAGTTAACAATTTAATTTGTTGGTGTTTCTTTTAGGATGAAAAGTAGAGATAGCAAAAGCACCCGAAACCCAAACTGGTTGGGTCGGGTTTGGGGGCGGGTTGGCGAGTTTTGGTGCGGGTTCGGGTATTGATTTAAAAAATTATCCGGGTACGGATTCAGAGACGGGTTCTAGTAATACCCGTCTCGATTACCCGTACCCGTACCCATACCTGTTTACCCGAATGTGTACCCACTTTATTGTTATTATGATTAATTAGAGTACATATATATTATATATAATTTCTTCCATTTGTAATTTTTATATAAGTATCTTTATTATGTAAGACATTTGGATGTTTTACATGATTTATTTAAAACGTAAAATCGTTTGATACAGTAATTTTTCTAACTTTTTAGATATATCAGGATGTTTTGCATTATTTTTTCGGTGGGTTTTAGAGTGATTTAGGCTTGATAATTGAGATTTTGTTCATAAAATATTCAATTGAGGATACCCGATACCCGGTGAAAAAACCCGAAAAACCGATGGATTATATTAAATGGGTACCCATCGGGTAATATTAATTGTGGACCATATTTTTGAAAAGAAAAAGAATGTAGTAAATATAAGAGCTGTGTTTAAAGCATTAACACATGCATTAATTATTTGTATCTTTAACAATAATCATTCACCCTCTTCATTTAACTTCTCTCAACCGACTATATGTACTATAATATAGGGGTGTGCACGGTTCGGTTTGGGTCGGTTTTTGGCTAAAACCGAAACCGAACCGAATATTTCGGTTTTCATAAAACCTAAAACCGAAACCGTTCGGTTTTTGGCGGTTCGGTTTATCATCGGTTTCGGTTCGATTTTTCGGTTTTTTCGGTTTCTAACCGTTTATATTTGGGCATGGCAAATTTATACCAAAAAAGTTGTATTACATAGAAAATTGGTTATTCTTATTTACCTTTTTCTTGTCAATGTAAGCATAATAATGTTTATTGCATAGTTCTATAATTACAAATATAGATGAGACACACACATGCAGGTGAACATACACATAGTATGATCATCGTTATATATTTACTGATATATTCTCAAGTAAACATACGACACGACAAACACGCATATAAACATAAACGTTATGATAAATATTTTATAAATCTACCCACAAAATGAATATGAGTTTATAAATTTGATTTATTTGGTTATTTATTCATATTATATTAATTATATATTATTATATAATAAAATTGGTTTGGCCCAGTTTTTGCGGTTCGGTTTGTGGACGAAAACCGAAACTGAACCGTATATATCGGTTTTTGAAAAATTAAAAACCGAACCATCGGTTTTTAGTTTCGGTCAGTTTTTTTGGTTCGGTTTTTTTGGTTTTCGGTTCGATTTTAGTTTTTTCTGTTTTGTTTGCTCACCCCGGTCCGGTAGGTATCTGTTATATATTTGTCAAATAAAGTTTGTTATATAAAAAGGTCGTAAATATTAAAAAGTTTGTTTTGTAAATTTTTTTTACTAATATTTAAATAAACAAATAATTTCGTTTGTATTCGTTCGAGAATACCATCGCCCTGTTATAGTATATAGATAATACTAGTTATAATACCCGCGCACGCGCGGGTTTTTTTAAAGATTTTTTGAATTATATATTTTTATTTATTAAAAAACAAATAATTTAATATTTGTTTTGTTTGATTTATGATTTTAGTTTTTTATTATTAAAGATAATTATTTAAAATTTTTAATCCTATTATTAATTGCATCTTATCTATATTTTTTGTATTTATCTTCTACTTGTGTTATTGATAAATATAAAATGTTACTTAATAAAAAATAATATTTATTTTTAAATAATATTATTACTAAATAAGGTATGGTTTACTTTTTTGAAATGAAAAAGTCACCACTTAGGGTTTTGTTTTATTATATAAAAGATTTAATTGAAAAAAATATTTTTTTTAACCCGACACGGAAATCGAGTCCGTGCCCCATAGTATATAGTAGGAATGTATGAGAAAAGTTTTATACGAAACTACATTTAGCTAAAGTACAAATTAAACGATCTCATCCATCCATTCCCCTTTCATCCAACGGTGTATATTTATTACAAAAAAAAAAAAAAAAAAAAAAAAAAAAAAAAAAAAACGGAGGGGCATTTTTGTAATTTGCATACTTACTCTAATATTCATCCCATCTGTTGATATAAATAATTGACTAAAAACATTATTCATATCTTCCGATATCTCTATATTTTGATAATCACAAAACTTAAACTAATCAAACCAAAGATCATGACGTAAACACGTATTTAGTAATAAATAATCACTTTCACCAACAAATCACTTAAGGTATGAATAAACAAAGTGCTTAGTGCAATGTATGATCAAAGGGGTAGTTAATTAATTAACACAAAGTTTATTTAATCATATAAACATATTATATATTTTTGAAAAACACTTTTGGTAATAAAGAAAAATGTTTTAATCATACTAAATATATGATTTCAAATATTTAACCAAAATCAGTTAGTTTTTCACCAAATAAACTTTCCCCACTAAAAGACAAGTTTTCTGGCCGTTACAGATGGGCAGCCCCCTTAATTATAAGGGGCGGTCCCCTTAATTTTAAGGGGGCCGGCCATGAATTAAGGGGACCGGCCACGCTCCTCTATCAGATTCTTTTGTCTATAAATACCACCTTAAACCTGGATTTTTTCCTCACCTTTTTGCACAAAAACTTTCTGTTCTAGATCTCCATTTCAATCCTAAAAATCCTTTGATCATTCATTTCATAAGCCTTTGTTTCCAAGTGATCCAAAGCCTCATTCTTTCAAGTGCAAAGAGAAGAATACTTCTATTAGAAGTATTACAACTTAGTATCATCTTGCTATCTAAGTTGTTTGTTTACATTTTCTTGTATATCTTTCATACTTTGGTGAATAAGGTGTATGTATTAGTTAACTAGATTTAGTTGAAGAATCTAGAATTGTTGTAAGTGTGAAGTGTAACTTGAAGTGAAGAAGAAGGGTTAGATAGTAGTGGTGATAGGAGATTGTAGCAATAGGAGCTTGTAGTGAAGAAATTAAGGATCTCTAGTGGAGAAGACTAGAAGACATTTGTAGATTGAAGTTGTGAAGACATTAGTGGCTTGAAGGTGTCAAGACATTAGTGCATTGAAGTTGTGAAGACATTAGTGGCTTGAAGGTGTCAAGACACTAGTGCATAGAAGTTGTGAAGATATTAGTGACTTGAAGGTGTCAAGACATTAGTACTTTGAAAGTGTGAAGAGAATAGAAGATTGATGTATAGAAGATTGGTGTGTAGAAGATTGGTGTGAAGAAAATAGTAGATTGGTGTGAAGATTGGTGTGTAGATTGGTGTGTAGATTGGTGTGAAGATTGGTGTGTAAATTAGTGTGTATATTGGTGTGTACGGTTTTCTCCGCCATAAAGGAGGTCTTTGATCTAGTGAAGAAAACTCTCGAGTAGGTGACTCGGGGAGTGGAGTAGGGCAAGGAAGGTGTCCTTGTAGCCGAACCACTATAAATCCTTTGTGTCTCGGTTTGATCTTTCCATCTCTCACTCTTTGATTTATTACTTACTTGCATTTCACACATAGTCATAATTGATAGTATTGTGCATATGTTGATTTCACATAAAGATCAAACTAAAATCCATTCATAAAACTAATCTTACAAAAACCAACCTAGTACATATAATTATATCTATACACTACTACACATATATATGCTTACATAAAATATATGAAATTGTATATTCTTTCCAAACATTATACATAAGCATTGTATATATAAAATCTTTAATAAATCTTGTATTTATACTTTTGTAGTTAAGTGTTTTGAAATTGTACATTATACATAAGTAGTATTTATACAAAATCATAAATTAACTAGTATATATATTTATGTATTAAAGTGATTTGAAAGTTTCATCTTAGAAACTATCTTTTATAAAATAAGCAAAACGAAAAAGACGTAAAACTATTCAAACCCCCCTTCTAGTTTTCCACAATTGGTACCAGAGCCACGTCTAACAAGATTTTTAAAATATACTGTATTTTAAAACTTGTAACGATCTATGGAATTCGAAAAATATCTAGAAGGAGAATTTACGCAAAAACCACCATTATTTGAAAATGATCATTTTCTTGAATGGAAAAATAAATTTGAAAATTATGTGAAATCAATAGATCTTGATCTTTGGCATATTATTTCAATTGGTGATCTTAAACTAACCAAAATGGATTTTGAAAATCAATATAATAATCTTCAAATAAAAATTGATAAAAATACTAAAGCTAAATTACTTATTTTCAAAACTCTACCAAATGTTGAATATGAAAGATTATTTCCTTGTAAAACGGCAAATGATATTTGGAAAAGCCTTTTAAAGTTTCACCAAGAGAAATGTAAAACCAAAGATGATAAACTTGATATTGCACATGAAATTGTTACTCTAGAAAATTTAATAGATAAATATTTAGTTGAAATAAACACATGTACTACTAGTTCAAATGTCATCATTGAAGGTACCAATAATGAAGAACACATGTGTCAAATCCGAAGAAAGCATGTTAATAAATCATGGTGCAACAAGGATGATAAAGACGATGTAAATACAGAATACGTGAACATCCTAACAAATGTTAATACAAATAGTGATGACAAGGATTACATGCTCCAAGATCCAAGCAATACTACAAACAAAACATGGAGCGACATGAACAATGGAATTGATCACCGTATAGCGAGTGAAGATTGTACAAGTACAAATAAGGTACAATTCAAAACCAAAAATTTTTGCTATGATCAATTTACATTAGAATTTTCAAAAATGGAAAATAACTTCAAACACTTTTGCAACATTGACTCAAAAATTATTTTTAAAAATGAATCTTCAACATCCGCTGAAAATAACTTTGAAAAAGAAATAATTTTAGAAGACAAAATGTCTAGACTTGAAAGTAATATTGAAATTGATCTTGAATGTAAAAATTGTCAAGATTATAAACATGAAATTAAAATGGAAAAGGAAAAAGCAAAAATATTGGCAAAATTCGAAAATAGTTCTAAATCTTTAAAATATCTACTTAACATTCAAAAGTCATTTTATGATAAAACCGGATTAGGATTTACGGCGGATGAGTATTTGACAAATACATCAAAACAAATAAAATTTGTTAAATCTAATGGAAAAATTTAGAACTATTATTATTTACATCCATTGATTATTTCTCTAGTCAAGAAAGTTATTGTTTGTCTGTTGAAACAAACAAATAATGAATTCTTGTACTTCTCAACGACATCCTCTTCATATGCATTTAAGTGCATTGGATGTTCGCTACTAATCAACTCGGACCCATGAGAATCTGGGTACCAAGCTCTATGTCATGTGTAGGTAATTAACGATCAAAGGAACTACTACTTTTTGGATCGCTCTATTCGCTTTCTTTCATTTGATGACCATTGTCTTTATGGTGTGTTCGTTACTACCTCATGACGAAGGATTCTTGTTCTACCATTCTTAATCTGCACGACTTGTGATGATTGGTGCGACCGATAGTGTTACTATGATCAAGTCTCCTTGATCCTTTTTGCATTGGGATATTACTTCGCTTCTTCAACTTGCTTTGGGGAAAACCTTATCGACGTTTTATATTGCTCTCATGACCACTCTTAAAGAAGAGCTGGACCTGAGGTAAGTTTTCTTTTCAAAAACTTGCCTACATTACATTAAGATAGAGTATGCTTCAATTAGTATATTAATATGTTTTAATTTGCAAGTTGCTATGCTTTTAGATCATGAATACCAATATATGCATACATAACATTAGGATAATTAACCCTCTTATTGCTATGTCTACTATTATTTATTTTAGTTTTCATCTATATTGATAATCTTCTATGATCTAGAATAGAATGCTTGCCACTTGTGCTATATGATCTTACTAGTTGCATTAATAGATGTGTTATAATTAAGACTTGCTAGTGACTCAATATTACAATGTGTCTTGTATACATGCATATATACATATGTCTATATTGCATTCATTGATGATTTTCTTTGTCCTTTCCTATCTCATTGCATTTAGATGTTCAATGTCTACCATATCTCTCTCATATCTTTAGTTGCCATTAGAGATGATTACATGTGACAATGGGCTGAATCGATTCTCTTGAAGTATATCTTTCACCTGAAATTTCTTGATTATCAAAATCAATATGTCATATTTAAAAACTTCTCTCTTTTAGTTAAAACCCTTCGAATATCTATTTTATGCTTTTTCGAACAACATGCTTAATCATAAGCTATCATAACATTATTTTGATCTTTATCAAAGCAGAAACATTTTTCTTTTTGAAACAAAACAAAATTTGTCCTATTAGGATACAAACTTGAATGTATTTCAAAACATTAAGCCAAGTATTAGTGAATCAAGAATACTTCATATTTGGTAATCTTCGATAGGTAAATTTAGGAACTCGATTTCTGCTAAAAGGAGAATGACTACTGGAGAATCTATTGACTAGAAATTCAATTTAACCTAACGGTTGAATTGCTTCTATGTGAGAAGTTGGGTGTGTGTAACCCGTAAAAATGGTCGTGTTTAGCCTGAATTGAGCACCACTAGTAATAGTCTCATACTCATTCTCCAACTTGATTAAATTGCACTTCCTATATATACCTAACGCTAGTTTACTTTTATGAACCTTGCTTCTCATTAGATTCTTTCGTTCCCAGATTTATGGCATTAAGTGAAAACTTACTTTCAAACATTGTTGAATAAAACTAAAAACATTTTATTTAAAACATTATTATTTTCTCACATATGTCATAAACTTATGTGAAAATGACATCCACAATCTAATCAAATCATTTCATGAGAATCATGGTTTGCCCATATGGATCTTGTTTGTAACAAGTCTTGAAGTTCATATAATCATATCTTCCCACTTGTTTATCATAAGCAATCTTAAATTCATTTGCACTAATCGTACTTACCATTATCTTCATATAGTTGCATACTTAACTAGTTTGCTTTATTGCTTTCTTAGTTACCAAACTTAATTGAAATATTAGTAGATGACATGATTATTAGGAATTAATTGTTCACTCTAATCATTTCTATGATATTCTCTACATTCATGAATAGTATGCTCTATATTGCCTCAAGAGTTGAACTTACTTGAATCCAAATCCAAAAACACAACCTTTTTGAAAATTTTCTGCCAAAAACCCATTTCTGGCATTCTGGGAATCACCAGATGGGCGGCCCTCTTAAATTATAAGGGCGGCCCCCTTAAATTTAAGGGGACCGGCCTCCATTTAAGGGGACCGGCCATCTGATGGTCGGGGATACTGTTGCCTTTATCACTTTTTGACCCATTTCAATATATACTTCCCAAAATTCACAAACATATTTTGTCCCATGCTATCCCTCAAATTTTCCTTCCTAAACCACATTTCTCATACACTATAAATACTCTCCTCCCACCATTAATGCCATCACACCCAAACATGTCATCTTCCAACAACCAAAAACCAAAGATTTCAAGAACCGCACGGATCTCCGTCAAACCCGTTTGGAGGAGGAAACTTGATTCTTGTCATAACCCTTGTGATGTTGTTTCAAGTCAACCAACAACTAAACCTCAAACCCACTCAAATGAGTCATCCCACAACCTATCTTCCACTAATACCCTCATTAATGCTTCCTCTTTTGATGAGCATGCTCAATCCCAAAACAACAATCCCAATATCTCAATCAACACTTCACATATTGCTCATTCAACAAAGACATCATCCACTCATGAAGAACATCTTCCACCCATATCATGTTTTCATGATTACCCAAGCTCAAACATATCTCCACCACCTAGAGTACCACCACCACTTCCTACAACCTCACATGCCACTCCAATGTTGCATGTGCAAACCTTCACCCAAGACAACTATCATGCTCCACCACCATCACCTTCCTCCGAACACTTGAAGTTCGTTGAGGAGCTAAAAGAGGCACATGAGCTTAGTGCTCTTTTAGCATTACATCTTGCTCAACGCAATTTGGATCCACCACAATCAAGCTCACCATTATCACCACATAACAAAAACCAACTTGAGAAGCATGTTAACAATTGCCCTTGTTGCATCTTCCTTCAACAACAAACCATTGCTTTGAATGAACACTTCACTTGGATTGAGTATCTTCTTACTAGATCTCAACAAACCCCATCACTTGAACAACATCACAACCCTCAACCAACAAACTCCACTTCAAATCCACCACCTCCAAGCTCTACAAACTCACCAACACCCATGGAACCAAGAGTTTACCTCCACTAAACCACCAAGCATTTGATATGCTTATGTTTTCTCATTTTCAAATAAAACTCCTCAACCATTTTGGGATTCAAGAAAGTTTGATGACACTCCTTGTTGGCACTATAGGATGTTCTATGTTTTTTTAGAATTCTATTTGTATTGCCTTTGTAACAATGATTATGGGTTGACATAATCATTTCTCTATTATTGAATGGTTTTATATATGTTTCTTATTCCCTTGTGCCATGATTATTACTTGTTAATATTATGCTATATGTATTTGCTTGTGCCATGCTTGTGCTTCTAATATTTTTCTTGCAAGAATTACTTTCTCGAAACCTTGGTGCCCTCAAACGAGGGGGAGCATACATCAAGGGGGAGTTTTCTACCCGTTTAAACTTCTCTCACGAAGCTTATTCGGCCTAACCTTTTTGATTCTACAAAAAGGGGGAGAAGTGAATGTAAACTTACTAAATACTTGTCTAAATATTAATTTTTGGATTTAATAAGTTTAGGTTTTGTAATCATCAAAAAGGGGGAGATTGTTGATATAAATAATTGACTAAAAACATTATTCATATCTTCCGATATCTCTATGTTTTGATAATCACAAAACTTAAACTAATCAAACCAAAGATCATGACGTAAACACGTATTTAGTAATAAATAATCACTTTCACCAACAAATCACTTAAGGTATGAATAAACAAAGTGCTTAGTGCAATGTATGATCAAAGGGGTAGTTAATTAATTAACACAAAGTTTATTTAATCATATAAACATATTATATACTTTTGAAAAACACTTTTGGTAATAAAGAAAAATGTTTTAATCATACTAAATATATGATTTCAAATATTTAACCAAAATCAGTTAGTTTTTCACCAAATAAACTTTCCCCACTAAAAGACAAGTTTTCTGGCCGTTACAGATGGGCAGCCCCCTTAATTATAAGGGGCGGTCCCCTTAATTTTAAGGGGGCCGGCCATGAATTAAGGGGACCGGCCACGCTCCTCTATCAGATTCTTTTGTCTATAAATACCACCTTAAACCTGGATTTTTTCCTCACCTTTTTGCACAAAAACTTTCTGTTCTAGATCTCCATTTCAATCCTAAAAATCCTTTGATCATTCATTTCATAAGCCTTTGTTTCCAAGTGATCCAAAGTCTCATTCTTTCAAGTGCAAAGAGAAGAATACTTCTATTAGAAGTATTACAACTTAGTATCATCTTGCTATCTAAGTTGTTTGTTTACATTTTCTTGTATATCTTTCATACTTTGGTGAATAAGGTGTATGTATTAGTTAACTAGATTTAGTTGAAGAATCTAGAATTGTTGTAAGTGTGAAGTGTAACTTGAAGTGAAGAAGAAGGGTTAGATAGTAGTGGTGATAGGAGATTGTAGCAATAGGAGCTTGTAGTGAAGAAATTAAGGATCTCTAGTGGAGAAGACTCGAAGACATTTGTAGATTGAAGTTGTGAAGACATTAGTGGCTTGAAGGTGTCAAGACATTAGTGCATTGAAGTTGTGAAGACATTAGTGGCTTGAAGGTGTCAAGACACTAGTGCATAGAAGTTGTGAAGATATTAGTGACTTGAAGGTGTCAAGACATTAGTACTTTGAAAGTGTGAAGAGAATAGAAGATTGATGTATAGAAGATTGGTGTGTAGAAGATTGGTGTGAAGAAAATAGTAGATTGGTGTGAAGATTGGTGTGTAGATTGGTGTGTAGATTGGTGTGAAGATTGGTGTGTAAATTAGTGTGTATATTGGTGTGTACGGTTTTCTCCGCCATAAAGGAGGTCTTTGATCTAGTGAAGAAAACTCTCGAGTAGGTGACTCGGGGAGTGGAGTAGGGCAAGGAAGGTGTCCTTGTAGCCGAACCACTATAAATCCTTTGTGTCTCGGTTTGATCTTTCCATCTCTCACTCTTTGATTTATTACTTACTTGCATTTCACACATAGTCATAATTGATAGTATTGTGCATATGTTGATTTCACATAAAGATCAAACTAAAATCCATTCATAAAACTAATCTTACAAAAACCAACCTAGTACATATAATTATATCTATACACTACTACACATATATATGCTTACATAAAATATATGAAATTGTATATTCTTTCCAAACATTATACATAAGCATTGTATATATAAAATCTTTAATAAATCTTGTATTTATACTTTTGTAGTTAAGTGTTTTGAAATTGTACATTATATATAAGTAGTATTTATACAAAATCATAAATTAACTAGTATATATATTTATGTATTAAAGTGATTTGAAAGTTTCATCTTAGAAACTATCTTTTATAAAATAAGCAAAACGAAAAAGACGTAAAACTATTCAACCCCCCCTTCTAGTTTTCCACACCATCACACGATTCACGTTTTTTTCTCACACAAATATTCACCCTCACACATAGTAAAACACACACTCTTTCCTTATTTCCCCCAATTCAAACCCTAACCCTATATCGTTTAATCGCCGTTAATCCATCATCAATCCGTCATTAATCGCCATTTAAATGGATCCACGTGATGAAATAGCTCAATCTAAAGAGCGTTTTTTTTGTCGGAGCCCATCGATAATGTCGAATCTGGTATGTTTTTGTCTCATTTTTTAAATCAGTTATTATTTTGAATTTTTGTTATCGATTAGGTTATTTTTTTGAATTTATTAGCTTATTTTGTGGTTTTATTAGCTTTACTGAATGAGTGTTTAGATTAGTTTATGTTAGCGATTAGATTAGATTTTAGGATTAGTTAATTTTTTTTTATGTAATGACTGTTTAGGATTAGCTTATTTTTGCTTATTTTTTGGTTTTTGATAAGCATAAGTAGATAAGCAAATGGGATTTTGCTTATCACTGAATAATCCTATGGGATTATCACTGATTCCCATGGGATTCACATAAGAATGAGTGGTTTGTGATGTATAAGTAGATTAGCGAGTACATTGTGTTTGAGTTGTTTTTTTTTTTTTTTTTTTTTTTTTTAAGAGAATTACAGACTATTTAGATTTGTTTTTGCTTGATGTAAGCTGTATATGCGATATATTTGGCTAGATAAATATGGCATAATCAGATAAGCGGTTGTAGTTTGAGTGTTTAGCAAATTCGTTATGTACGTCGTTGTATTGTTTTTGTATGCTTATACTTGATTTACGCCTGTATGTGCGATATATGTACCTGTAAGGAGTGTTTAGGAAATAGCGTAACTAAAGCAATGTAGGATGAGATAGTGTTCGGTTTTATGAAAACGGTGTTGTCATTCAAATAAGATAAGTGATTGATTACTTATTATTAAGCAAAAGTAGTTTCAAATAAGTGATTGCAGTTTGTTTACGGTATATAATGCTTGTTGCAACAATTCAATCTGTGAATTAATCGCTTAGGTTATTGAGATTATGCAACTTTTTTAATTAATAGCACATAGGTATTCCATCTGTATCACAAGTCCAGTTGAAAAATCTATTAGTGTTTGTTTGACTATGAACGATCAGAGGGGTGTTACAAGTCGAGGTGAAGGGATTGCGGAATATCAGTGGTTTGTGATATAAGTAGATTAGCAAATGGGATTTTGTTTCACTGAATAATCCTATGGGATTATCACTGAATCCCATGGGATTCACATAGAATTAAAATTATGGCAAATATCAGTGTTTAAGAATAATCCTATGGGATTATCACTGAATCCCATGGGATTAACATATAATGAGTGTTTGTATTAGCTTTTAGGAATCAGGTTTATAGTTTTCTATTTTGTTTGTTAGTTTTAGGTGTTTGTGATTAATTAGTTTTTTCTGTTGTTAGTTGCTTATAACTAATATTATTCTTTTCATCTTATAATTTATGTAGGTAAAGTATTGAACCCAACACCGTTGTCTAGGTTCAATCCGTTCGATAATTTGGGAAAGAAAACATCGCCGGTGAAGCAGCCTCGGTTCAATCTGTTTGATCTTAAAAAAACCAAATCGCCGTCAAAGACAAAACCAGCGGGTGATGTTAGTGAGGCTGCCAAACCAGTAGAGTTTGAGGTTAATGTTCAGGGGAAGGCGATTGTTGATCAGGGAAAGGAGAGTAGTGTTGTTATTGCTGCAGTTGTTGCTGATTTGGAGAAGGAGAGTCAGAAGGAGAAGGAGAAGGGGAAGGGGAAGGAGAAGGAGGAGAATGTTATTGAGAAGGTGGTGGAGAGTGAGGAGAACGTTATTGAGAAGGTGGTGGAGAGCGAGAATGAGGAGAGTGGGAAGTTGGTTACATATAAATCAAAAAAGGGTAAAAAGGGTTCTGTTGTTGATGATAAGAAGCTTAAGAAGAATTTTAAGGTGACGGTTGTTGATGATAAGAAGCTTAAGAAGAGTGTTAAGGTGACGGAGCCAGTTAAGACGACTCCGAAGAAGAAGTCTGATAAAGTAATATCAGAAGCTCCTGTTTTGACATCCAATAAGTTGGTTCAGGATGAAACTCCAACTCCTCCAAAGAAACGGAAATTAGCATTACCAAAAGTTGATGATAGTTCAAAGAAACAAAAGCTTAAGGTTCTGAAAGGTATAGATATGTCCCAAATCCATGAAATTTGTTTTTATTTCATCTCTATTGCTTTAAGTTTTTCTGTTCGAGTCTTTCATCTAATTTAATATTATGTTAAAAGTTATGGGATTGACAGTGAATCCCATGGGATTCACAGTGAATCCCATGGGATTCACTGTGAATCCCATGGGATTCACTGTGAATCCCATGGAATTTTCTAGTGAATCCCATGATATTTTAGTTATAGTAGTTGTAGTTGAGCTTATTTGATTCTCTGTACAATTGGTTGGTTGAACTAAGTTGTTGAGTTAGTTTAATATAATGATTCTACATTAGTTTTAATCCTTAGATCAGTAGTCAGAAGTCTAAATCTGCATTTAGTAGTTTTATATATAGCTTAAGAGGGTGTTTGGATCTGTGGAGGGTGTTTGTACAACTTCTATGCTGCTTAGAGTAGAATTATATTAGAAGTTTAATTGGTGAAAGTCAAATTGGCTTATCATTTCATTTTAGATGGCTACTCATAATTTGATCTTGCATTCATGTTGATTTGTTACAATTGGTGATTGTGCATATGATTTTTGTGATTTAACATGTTCATTTTACATCTGGATTAGTCAAAGTTTTTATCTAAGTTTTTAGCAATTGAATTCAGAATTAGCCAAAGTTTAGTGATCATCAAATAGTCAACTGTCATAGCATTTGATAATCTGTAGGCTGCTGAATTGGAATCTCAGTATAGTAGACAAGATTTTGCCCCCATTGTTTCGAACTTTAGAGCTTCTTAGGATAGCTAATTCTTGTCTGCAAGTTAGGGCATTTTATTTTGTTTGATGAATTTTCTTATTAACTGCATTGGTTCATATTGGTTTGTGATCTCAGTTTACTTATTTGTTTTGAGTTTGTTTGATTGTACTCTAGCTTATTTTCAGTCCTGATCCCATGGGATTAATAATGAATCCCATGGGATTCACTGTCAATCCCATGGGATTAATAATGAATCCCATGGGATTCACTGCCAATCCCATGGGATTATGAATACAGAATGGCATTATGAATCCCATAGGATTCACAGTGAATCCCATGGGATTGTATGTGACTAAATATTACCGAAGGCCACACAAACATAAAATTCACGTGGCAATTGGATGATCTATAGTCACACAATATACACATTTCTTTCACTTTAAACAGCATATGGTCACACTTATTAACACTTTTGGCCACTGTTTGATTAATGGTATGTGACTAAATACCCAAAACAAACATGCTTTGTGTGACTAAATATTACAAAAGGCCACACAAACATAAAATTCACGTGGCCATTGGATGATCAATAGTCACATAAAATACACATTTCTTCACTTTAAACAGCATATGGTCACACTTATTTACACTTTTGGCCACTTTGTGTTAAATTGTATGTGACTAACTCCAAAAAAACAACACCTATTGTGTGACTAAATCATCACAAACGTCACATTTATTGTATATTCATGTGGCCACAGGACGGGAAATAGTCACACAAAATACATATTTACTTGAATATATCATCTCAAATGTCACATATATTATATATTTATGTGGCCAAAGGACGAACAATAGTCACTCTCAAAAAACATTCGTGTGACTATAAGGTGTTTACGGTCACTGATAATGACTAATCCAACAAAACTTGCGCCTATTTTGTCACACATATTCGGGGTTTTGGTCACTCTTTTTCGATGGAAAAGGCCACGAACTCAACAATGTGACCATATGCCACCTACGGTGGCGGGACCTTTTGTCACACATGACGAAAAAAACGTGCATGACTATATGCATATCGTCACACATTTTTGGCGTGACCAATAGCACTTTTTGTACCAGTGTATAATCAACTAGGGCCTTCACCTCTTAATGGAAGTGAGCCACATACATTGACGAATCAATTACGTAGGCCAAAGTTAATCACATACCACATAGCACATAAATTGATTTTAATAATTATGGGGTCTTCCCCAATTTAGATCTATCTAAACATGTGACACAACTTAACAATTAATAACCCATGACTAACATGCATGTTTCGTCACGGATCAAAGCATAACAATTACCAATTAGGTCAAGGATACGCCCAATTAACACATAAACATGTAGGCAACCTAGGGTTTCTTATCCAATTAATATTAAAAACCACAAACCCTAATTTTGATCAAGAAGGTAATCGACCCCCTCCCCAAATTTTTAGGGTTTAGGAAATTAAAGAACCCTAGATCTATAAAAACAACCTAACATGTATGTAAAACAATCAAAATTCATTTTTTATGTGTTTTATGTAATCAATTACATGTTATAGCAAGCTCGTGATACCACTGTTAGAATATAAGAATCATGACAATCATATAAACAGGTAAACACATATGCGGAAGCGTAGGAACATCTATAACATATAAAAGATTAACATAAATTAAATAGGAACGTACCTTTAGTGATTCTAGAAAAACAAGAATCAATTAATTATCTTGAACAATATGATGAACCCTAATTAGGGTTTATATGGATCAATGATTAACCCCTTACCATTTTGTTAATCGATCCCTTGATAATTACTATAGTGAGTAATTACCTCGTTTTTCTACACACAAATTAATAGCGAATTAAAGAGATTGCAAGATCTAGAAAACACTTGTATTTTGTAAACAAGAATCGACCAAAATCCCTAGGGATGTTTGTACGATCAGTTTTGACAAAGAAAAGAGAAGAGAAAACTTTAGGTTTGTTTGTGTGCACAAAAGGTACAAAACAATGACCCTTGGTTTTGTATATATAGTGAATGTCAATCTTGGAGGACAAGTTAGGGCAAGGGAATCCCCTTCCCTTGTGGATCGACCGACCATAGAACCCCAAGGGGTCTTCCGGATCTTTCTTGCCATCTAATTACATTCAAGTCCCTTTTCTTTGCTCGTTAGTCAATTCCGTTAAGTACTAACAACCATTAGACAATATTAAGTGTTTAAATAATTATATATATAACATTTAATATATATCAATTATTATACTTTAATTCTCATTTGTAATGTGTGCAATCCCGAGGTCTCGGGTTCGATACTAGACATGCACGTATTAATATTTATCCATAAATTCCAACAATGATTGCATCATTTAGTCCTATTTATATGTAAGCTTTGCATTAGTAGCAAGTATGAATGAAGAAGAATATTATAGTCTAGTTCCTCTCTAGTTTCTTGGAGTCTTGCCCGCTCTAAGGGCCTTATCATCTCGTTCCCTATCTAGTTCTTAGGAGATTGACCATCTCTAATTTGTATCTTAACAATGGTGCTTTCATCGACTTACTTGATGCCTCCACAACGTTACCACGACATATCGAAGAAAAGATGGCTGCTATAGCCGATCAATTCGTTAAGTGGCTTGATATCATGTCCTCGTCGAATGCTCGACTCGACACCAAATTTCAAAAACTCACTTTCCAAACCACCATTACCACCGATCTTATTACAGATTTGACGTGCATCGACATTCAGGTTGCAACTCAAATTCCTCCATCCCCATTGCCACCTTCAACTACCCAATCAACTCATAATGAGCCAAAAGTCCTCACTCCTGCCACCGCCTCCAACACTAACGCCTCCTTACACGTACTCGACATGCTTACTAACCCACTAAAGCAAACCGATGCACTGCCATTACATCGCCTTTCAACCAAAGAAATCCAAATTACACGTGGCCAAGGACTTTGTTTTCAATGCCCGGAGGCATTTCATCCCGGTCATCAATTTCATCCTCCAAAGTTTGTTGTTCTTGAATCCGAACACGAACCACCTTGGAGCCATTTACCTGGACTATGGCAACCTCAGCCTTGAGGACAAGGCCGTTTTTCTAGGATGGGAGTATTGATACGTACATGTCAAAACCAAGTCAAAAGAAGAACAACCATTGTCTCCATCAATTTTGCATACAATCACATTTCATTTTAAAATAGTTATTTGCATGCATGAGTCAGTTACATGCATATGTATTTCAATTCCTAGATTAGTGGATTAGTGGGTCATGTACAAGTAATTACGGTTACTTGATGATTGCATCATTTAGTCCTATTTATATGTAAGCTTTGCATTAGTAGCAAGTATGAATGAGGAAGAATATTAAAGTCTAGTTCCTCTCTAGTTTCTTGGAGTCTTGCCCGCTCTAAGGGCCTTATCATCTCGTTCCCTATCTAGTTCTTAGGAGATTGACCATCTCTAATCGCTCTCTTAACACGTGGCCTCATGTAACTTCTCTCTATTGACCACATATGAATTTGGTCCTTTAGACTCTTTACAATTGTACTACTCAATTATGCACAAATTCCATATAAACTGATCCGGATGTCCATTGCAATCCATGTGACTAAGAAATGAGGCCACTCTGGTATACACTATTGTTGACTCGAGCCCTCTGTTGGGAATTACATATTTGAAGATTACAAAACCTACAAGCAAAGAATGAAGAAAGAAGAAACAATGAAGACCTAATATGTAATAGTTACTTAGCTTGATTAGTAAGCTAGGGTTTAGGGTTTGTAACCTCCCTCTATTATATAAAGAGGGAAGGCGTCTAGATTACAAAACATCATTCATAGCTAGATAGGGCTTAAAAGATCTTTAACACCCTCCTCGTTGCCTACATTTCTAGAGATGATTTCAGCTGACGATTATGTCCTACCATATGGATAACTCGTTGTTCGTTTGATACTAACGAACAAAGTGATTCATCAAATTATCCAGATTGATAGATGTGTCACCATGGAATATGGACAGATATGTCACCCTTACAAGTCCTACAACAACTTCTGTTGGAAAAATGTGGTCAAAAGAGTTGAATGACAATTGATGTCGTCATTATGTATACTAATGTGAATTGAAATCAAAATTAATTTGTGGTTTATTTTGATTCATGAGACATTAGTGAAATTAATTGTGTGAATTAATTTTGACCATTTTGCTCATATCCCTATTCCCTATAAGTTGAGAGTTATCCTCTCATTCATCTCCTTTTTGTTATCATTCATATTTCTTGTATATCCGGTGTGTAATAGAGGGAAGACACGTTTTTTGTTCGCCTTGATAACCCGTTTGTGCTAACGGGGTTATCCGTTGTTGTTGTATCCTGGGAGATAGACGTTCACGATTCTCAAGCACCGTGGAGAGGATGAATCTGTCTTAAGAAAAGTGTGAACATCACACGCCTCAACATTTTCCTTGTTCGTGTTTTTGAGTCTCAACAATTAAACATAAGGTAAAGTTTTATATACTTTATGCTTATCATTTTATTATTCATTTGTCTCCAATAGCAATACACATGATATATACAACAATCTTAAGACATATTATTTATGTTGCTATTAAAGACAATTGTGCAAGCGAGAAATAACAAAATGAAGCTTGATCTTTGAAATTATTTTATTAATAGTATTTTTTGTCAAATAAAACTAAATCCGTTTTAGTTTGATTAGGTTACTGTAAAAGTAGCTATTAATAAATTACATATGAATTATTGATTGTTGAACGTTTTTTCATTTCAAAAGGTTTACGATTGCCTTTGAGATATAACGTATATGTGAACCAGGAACTGAAATTGTTGGAGTTCGTGTTCAAAAAAAAAAAAAAAAAAAAAAAAAAAAAAAAAAAAAAAAAAAAACCGTGTAATCTGTATGGTAAACAATAAATAAATAAAAGATGTTATACTTAGGTGTCTATTTGAGTAATGAGTTAACTCAGTGAACCAAAATATCCAAAATAAGAGGTAAAAGGAAATAAGGAAGTATTGAGTTTTGTTTCGATTGTATTTGAAGCTTTATTATTTGATAAACCGTTTTTGCACAATGGTAGTTTATTTGTTGAACTTTTATCTTTTATTAGTACTGATCGATATATGTCGACATTTCGCTCGAACAGGATTTTGCAAGTGGGGTAATAGATGTAGATTTTGGCATGCCAACATGCAATGTAATAATATGGCATTGGCATGGGACGTGGGAACCAGACATATGCGAATTATTATGGTAGTGGGAATTTACCATTTAGGCAGCAGACACAACAAAGTGCACAATGGTATGGAAGATTGGCACAACAAGCCCAAAACCCTTTGTTATTACAACAGCCCATCAATAGCCAATCCACTCCTTTTTGGGTCGCGGCTCAGCAGGCCCAACAGCCTCATTATGTCACTCCCCAGATGGCCCAACCCACTGGTTCGTCTAATGGTATTCTGGGGGCAGCACCCGCCTTATTCCCGACTTCTTTTCCGACTCAAGAGACGTTTTTACCTAATGCGTTTAGCACAATGACTTTACTGGACCCGACTTGGAATATGGATACAGGTGCCTCTTCTCATCTCAATTCTAATACAAGTAATCTAAGTACCATTTTAATAAACGCTTATATCCATCTGTACACGTTGGTGACGGTAATTCCATTCCCGTTACCAACACCGGCCATAGCATTATTCCTACTCTTCATCGCCCTCTACACCTTCATAATGTACTTGTCACCCCTAACATCATTGAAAATCTCATTTCTGTTCGTCAATTTACTAGGGATAATAATTGCACTATTGAATTAGACGCGTTTGGTTTTTCTGTGAAGGATTTCCTGACTCGCCACATCCTCCTTCGATGTGACAGCTCGGGTGATCTCTATCCAGTTACCAAGCCTTCAATTATCCCTACTGCCTTTGTCTCCACAAGCCCATCCACGTGGCATCAACATCTTGGTCATCCCGGTGATGAAGTGCTACGATCTCTTGTTTCTCGTCAGTTTATTTCCTGTAATAAAGAAAAGACTCCACATATTTGTCATGCTTGTCAACTTGGCAAACATGTGAAACTTCCTTTTTATAGTTCAGAATCTATTGTTGAACATCCCTTTGATATTATCCATTCTGATTTATGGACTTCTCCAGTTGTTAGTTCAAGTGGCTTTAAATATTATGTCTTATTTCTTGATCATTTTTCTCACTATTTGTGGATATATCCCTACGCTCTAAATCTGACATGTTCGATAAGTTTTTGCATTTTCGTAAGTATGTTCAAAATCAATTTAAATGCGAAATTAAGAGCTTCCAATGTGACCATGGTGGTGAGTTCGACAACAACCGACTTCACACACTTTTTGTTAATAATGGTATTCAAATTAGATTTTCTTGCCCAAAAACCTCTCAACAAAATGGCAAGGCAGAACGAGTGATACGAACCATCAATAACGTCATTCACACACTTCTTTTTCAAGCACATCTACCCCCTCCTTTTGGGTCGAGGCTTTGCATATGGCCGCCTACCTTCTTAATCTTCTCCCTTCAACCGCTATAAACAACGAAATCTCCTGTACAAGACTTTTCCAAAAGGAACCCGACTATTCGCGTTTACGCATCTTCGGGTGCCTTTGTTACCCTCACCTTCACTCACCTGACAAACTTGCCCCACGAGCTACCCCGTGCATCTTCTTGGGTTATCCCGCCTATCATCACGGTTTCCGTTGCCTAGACCTTGAAACCAATAAAATTCTCATTTCTTGGCATGTCACATTCGATGAAACCCAATTCCCTTACCGATCCATGACACCTAATTCCCCACCTTCGTACGCCTTTTTAGATCCTGTACCTCCCCCACTTCTTAATCATTTTCTCAACACTCCTAGCACCCCTACTCCCTCGCAACCTCTCGGCACCCCCAACCAACCCAACTCTCCACAGCAAGCCAACAACACTCCACCACTCACGAACCAAATGCAAACCCAATCCCCTACCCATATAACCCCTGTCTAAACGGACATCACAGACCCAATATCTCAGGCCTAAAACCACCAGGATTCACCCCAACAACCATCACCTCCTGTTCACCCCACACAACAGGGAAACAACACTCAAATACCAAACTCCACCACAACCCATACCCAACAGCCCAATACCGAACCCACTCGTACTCACCGTATGGTCACTAGGTCTCAATCGGGCATAGTCAAACCTGTCGATCGTCTATCTTTACATACATCTTCCAGTTCCCCTATACCTAAATCTCTGTCTCTTGCTCTCAAAGTTCCTCAATGGCGTAATGCTATGTACAATGAGTATAATGCGTTAGTTAAAAATGGCACTTGGATTCTTGTACCGAGGCTAAATGGTGTTAATATGGTTCGTTCTATGTGGTTATTTAAGCATAAGTTTCATGCTGATGGGACTTTGAGCCGATATAAGGCTCGTTTGGTTGCTAATGGCAGTAGTCAACAACTTGGTATTGATTGTGACGAGACCTTTAGTCCGGTTGTTAAACCGGCAACCATCCGCACTGTTCTAAGTCTTGCAGTATCTCGCAAGTGGCCTATTCATCAGCTTGACGTTAAGAATGCATTTCTTAATGGTGATTTGTCTGAGACTGTCTATATGCATCAGCCACCGGGATTTTTGGATTCCCGGTACCCTCATCATGTTTGTCTTTTGCAGAGATCTTTATATGGATTGAAGCAAGCACCTCGTGCTTGGTTTCAGCGGTTTGCAGGTTATGCCACACGAGTCGGGTTTTACCATAGTCGCTGTGATTCTTCATTATTTATTTTATGACAGGGTTCTCAGGTTTCTTATTTGCTTATCTATGTGGATGATATTATACTTACAGCTTCTTCTCCGGCTCAACTTCAGCAAATCATTGCTTCTTTACATAGTGAGTTTGACATGACTGACCTCGGGGAACTTAATTATTTTCTTAGTATCTATGCTACTCGCCATTCTACAGGATTGTTTCTATCCCAGGGAAAGTATGTTATTCAGCTTCTTGAGCGTGCACACATGGCTAACTGTAACCCTTCTCGAACACCAGTTGATACAGAGTCAAAACTGGGTCCCGAAGGTGTTTTGGTTCAGGATCCTACCTTATATCGCAGTCTTGCAGGTGCTCTTCAGTATCTCACATTCACTCGCCCGGATCTGTCTTATGCGGTGCAACAGATTTGTCTTTACATGCACGACCCACGCGAACCACATTTAGCTGCTCTCAAACATATCTTACGATATGTTCAGGGCACTTTGGATTATGGTCTCCACCTATACTCATCTAATACCACCTCTCTTGTTGGTTATACTGATGCTGATTGGGTAGGCTGCCCCTCTACTCGACGGTCCACTTCAGGTTATTGTGTTTTTCTGGGTGATAACTTACTATTGTGGTCTTCAAAGCGTCAACACACCCTTTCGCGTTCCAGTGCCGAAGCTGAATATCGCGGTGTTGCTAATGTTGTGGCTGAGACTGTATGGCTCCGTAACTTGCTTCGTAAGTTGCACTCTCCATTATCTTCTGCCACCCTTGTCTACTGTGATAATGTTAGTGCTATTTATATGTCTGCCAACCCTGTTCAACACCAGCGGACGAAACATATTGAGATAGACATACACTTCGTCCGTGACATGGTTACCGCTGGTCAGGTGCGTGTTTTACATGTACCATCTCGTATCAGTACGCAGATATCTTCACCAAAGGACTGCCTTCTACTTTGTTTGAAGAATTTAGATCCAGTTTGAGCGTCCGACCTCCTCCCACTCCAACTGCGGGGGTGTATTAATCGTTATTTGTATATGTAGGCCTAGTAGTATGTTTGTTATGTAATTAGGCCTAAGCCCATGATCATTAGTCTAGAATGATCTCTTGTATCAAATATAATGGTTAGTTGTTATCAATAAGGATCAAGGAAATCATAACCTTCTTCAGCTTTCTCGTTAGAAATATCCTCCGGGTCACATTGCAATTCTGGCTTAAGATGCTGAAAAGGAATTGAATGACCCAAAACAAGTTTAACTTCTTCAAGCTTCTTTGCTCACAAATGTCAACACACCCCCACTCGCCACCACGACCATACGCGCCGCCGCCATTTTGCAGTTGACTTTTTAGTACTATTATAGATTCACTTTTACAGTTGACTAGTTGGAAGTTATGGGCCTGTTATTATTACGGTATAAAAATTTGTCTGTTTTTGAAAGTTTATGTTAAATAGTTGGAGGGAGAAGACATTCATGAGTGTTGTGGTGGTGTGCGACTTTCATGGAAGGTCTATGGTTCAATTCTCAGCAACCCGCTTCACCACGACTTTTTTAATTAATTTTGTAAGTTTTTTATCTTTTCATTTTCGAAAAATATCATATTAGCTTTTTCTTTAAAAGGGTGAGATTTTAACAATGTGAGCCGTGTATGAGGGTATGCATCAAAATATACATTTTAAATAATTGGGGCCTCAACATTTATATTGAAAAAAAAAAATACTGATTAGCGATATATGATTTTATGCTTCTAAATACTATAGTATATGTTATATATTTTATCGTCATACTAAGTTATCCCATAGGTATTTTGCACATGACCTTCACTCTTAGCTACAATGCTATGAACAACAACGATCTGAAGAGCAGACCGCGAATGAAATGGAAAAAACAAAGCTCCTAACTGATCTAAAAAAATGGAGAGTTTCATTAGCGTGACAAAGAAACATTCAAGCTACCTTCAGCGTGTTCAACAAAATCTAATTATAATCAAATGTCTCTTGGCATAGCGGTATGTGAGTGGCCCAAAAACGTGAAGGTTGTATGTTTAGGGCTCGTTGGAGACATATGTGAGATATAATGTGTGAGATAAGTGATGTATGTTGTAGAAATTTGCCATTCAAAAAATATCTAACTCTACACAACACGCTAGAAAAATTAATCTTTAAAACATTTGTTAGAATATCCTTAATTTGTAAACGCGTGAAAAACTATCAAGGTTTAGAGTTGGTTATCCTACATTAATTTTCTTAAGCTGCGTTAAGTTTGTTTTAGTGACTAAAATTGATTTGATTGATCTAATACAACTTTAACTTCCTCGACGTTGAAAACTTATGAATGTGTAAGTACTACTTGGGATAAGCCAACAAAAACTAAAATGGGCCAATGGCCTTTCTTAACAATATCATTTGTCATGTAATAGAACTTTTCTAACACCGTCGTTAAAAAGATGTAGGAGAATAATTGATAAGTGAAATTAAAATCACATGGTAAAGTGAAGTAATGTGCGGCTTATTCTCAAGGTCCACTGGTTCAATTCTCATGGGTTCCAAAAACATACATGAAAGTTTTGTAAAAGGGCCGATTGTGTAATTTTAATTGGGCTTAGACCCAATGGTGTATTTACTTTATTAGGGTTTCCTACTTTGTTAGTAAAACTAGATGGGTCTGGGCTGCCGCGTTGCAGCAGGGCGTCGTTTTATGTCGTTAGTAGTTGCATCGTATTTTGTTTTTGTTTGAAAATGATTATATGTTTTAACGGCGAACTACTGCTTCTTTTTTTTTGTTTTTTTTTTTTTTTTTTTTTTTGTTTTTTTTCATATTTGAAAGTGTAGCTTATTTATGGTTATGAAATTTGTATTATATAAAAAGTCTAGTACATGTAAAGTGGTAATAGCAGTTGTAAAGTAAGGCACATGAAGAAAAAACATGCAAAGTATAACGAAAGTACACGTTCGTTTAGCGTATATAACAAAGTCATTAAGAATGAAAATGGGCCTAACATGAAGCTGGATCAATGGTAATGGAACAGCCCAAAGATTGGGCCTTATCACACGCTAGTAGGCCGAAGATGGAAAGAACTGTAGGTGCACTGTAGAAAAGAGGCATATACGGCGTCGTTTGTGATGCCTTATTATATATATACTAGATTGGCGATGAACGCCGATTTCTGGCTCGCCTGTTTTTTTCGTCGAGATAGTTATCCGTAAATAAATTTTTATTTGAGGTAAAGTATATATGTTTTTTGCCTGTTTTTTGTACAATGTCATAACTATTTTTTCATGGTGGAAAGTGCTCTTTTTTTTTCTTTTTTTTTTGGAAAGTAAACAAACAAAACAAATAAATAAAACCAGATCCCTACAAAAGGTACTCATTTTCCATTATTCTGAAGTGTAAATTTTCAAATTTTCATCAACTCAGACGCATCCTCAAAAATGGAAGTCATTGTTCCAGTGCAACATTTCTCAAATCTCAAGAAGCTGATTACATCACATCTCATATAACATAACGCTGCAGAATAAATTCAGTAATACAACTATGAACATGCAGACTACAAAATTAGCATGTTGTTGAGGCGCAAGTTCTAAGTGAGTCTTGAAGGATATCCTCATTAAGTGACCGCCCTGCACAAATTGAACAATAGCTAAGAGCAAGGCAAAATGGGTAGGCTGGGTAATAAGTCATAATGAATATTTCTAATACAGTTCAAAAATAATGATTATAGTTTGAGATTTTGTCAGCCTTGTCTTGCACTCTAATCATCAGATGCAGTTGTGGTTTGTTAATATGGGAAGCGTGCTCATATCAGTGACGAAATATTTTAGAAGCTGAATGACCCAAATATAGAACCCGATTCAACCCATTTTATAAGAAAGTGAGATAAAATTGCCACCCTTTAAACATCTTACCTTTAGCATGGATAAATGATTGGCAAGTCTTCGAAGAACACATACACTGATACGCAAATCTCCTGGTGCACCACCTGATATATTAGGTTATACATATTCAAAGATTAATCGTAAATGAAAATTTCAAAAATAAAAAGTGACCTAAACTGTAACCATATTAGCAGTAATGTTAGCAGCAACAGCAGGTATAGTCAAAAGGGAGACGGGGTATTTGACAACAAAAAAGGATCAATTACTAAAGGGAGTGCAACGTACATAAAAGACAAATTTACGTACCCCGGGGTATTTGGTAACGGGTACCATGATCGTTCGGTGATCTACTGTTACTTTTATCCGACAGTTTGTTAACACATATAGTAGTCACAGATAACAAACAAAGCAACAACTGAGTTCATGTAATTTGGCCGTACACTATGTACGCAGACGTCGGGAGTGTAAGTTAACAAATCAGTTGTTGCTTTTTTTGGTATACAAAACGAAAGTTAGTATGCGTTCGGGTTCTAGACAGTTGAGTTCATGTAATTTAGCCTAAAGTATACTAACTTTCGTTTTGTATTCTCATGTCTCTGCATACGGCTGCTATATGTATCATTTAAATGCTATTATCTGTAATTAGCTTAATATGTTGTATGACCCATGCTATATCTGTCATTTTAAATTTTGGAAGATACTGAACTCGCATCAGTAAAAAAAAAAACAATTAGATCTTAAATTAGGGGAAAAACGAAAAGAAGAAAAACAAATATACCTTTTGTACTTTTTCTTCCAAGGTCTGTGACAGTCACATCGTTCCTATCTCCATCTGCTAAGAAAATGGATTTGGCTAGCATACTTACTCTTCCGAGCACATTACATTGTGCCATAACCACCCAGATATTCCGTAAACTGTTAACCCTGTAAATGAAACATAAAAAATTCTTACAGTGCCATGACGGGTAATAATAAGCTTATATTTCACATTTGAATCATGCAATAATATTGATAACACAATATCTGCCATTCATTTACAATTGGAACTCACTTTCGCTGGAAAATAGTTCAACCCAAGAAAACAGTGATGTAACTTTGTAAAAAAAAACATAGTTATAGCTAGATCATATAATCAAAAACAATAAAAATATAGGGGATAAATTCATAGCTCACAAATAGTATTAGTCTCGTCATCATACCCACGAACTCTCTCTACATCCTCAGACGCCACAGCGACATCTGTCGGCACACCATACTGTCTTGTCAGCTCCCATATCCATATAAAACTGTCGAAACAGTTTTTTTTCCCAGCTCGCTGTGGTCATACGCAAACTTGAATAGCTATAACCAAAATCAAATTTTGAACTTAATCTTATAAGACTACCTGCGATTTGAAGCAATAAAGCCAAATTTGTAGTAGCTCGTAGGTCCAATCTAAGAAAAAGTCTGGAATTAAAAGGGAAACCCCAAATTTCTTTCGTTAAATTAAAACGCATGATTAATCTGGCAGATTTACAAAGGATACGTACCTGGTGAATTTGTATTGTCAACTAATGAAGCTCTTTACCTCATCAAGAAATTTTGAAAAACATCTGAGTCGCATTCACGTCAAGGTACAAAAGATAGCCATTTTCGGCGTCTGCATTGGCTCCTTGCCCATGGTTTGTACCTGCTAATGGAAGTACGGAACACGCGTAATTCACGCAAGGTAACATTTTCACATAAATGACCCAATTTCGCAACAAACACAATAATCACAAATTTATACCTCGGTATGATATTGCAGCTCGTATGTCTGGATTTAATTCAAGAATGTCTCTTGCATTTTCCATTTGACGTTTCAGCCAAGTCGTGTGAAGAAGACATGTTAACTGCAATAGGCATAAGGAGAGTTGGAACCATGTATAAGATATAGATGTCTGGTGTATTAAAGAATTTCTAAAAAAGAAATATTTTAGAACCTTCTGTATAGCAGTTTGGTTGAGTGGTTTGCAGTCGTTTGACATGTATGTTAGCATTTTGAGTAGTAGTGTATACATCAAGGCCACTACAATGCACAAATTTCTTATAAATGCTCGTTTCACTTTAATGTGTAAGTGCTATGATATAAAATGAATAGAAATTATCAATATACCTGCTGAGCTCGCTTGTAATTAGCGTCATAATAACCGGCTGAAAGGGCATATCTCCCTATGAAAATCCTCCTTTTTACCTGTAAAATATATAAATATTAGTTGCACCGGCTGAAACGTAATGAAAGAATTATAATACAACAATCATACAAAGATATTAGGATGCAATCTCTATATTTAATATAAAATCCGGATTAGCCCATAAGCTTGTTTATACTTTACTGAGCAAACTGACTATTTTTTATTGCAGTCACCATTTTAATTCTACTATAAAAACTTAAAAAGAAGAGTAAATAAGTTTTTTTTATGAGAATTTACTTGCACCGTGTGAAGTTCATCAGAGTTGACAATACTCAAAACATCTTTCCAGAAGTAGACAAATAGACCAATCAATAAAGAATAGGTTTACATCCGAAGTGACTGTTAGACTGCAAGCTAGAACTAAATTTAGTATCGTTACAGCTACCTGGAGCATTGTTCAACCAAAACGACATCAATATTACTTTATATTGTCATGGTTACAATGAAATCAAGTTGCATACTGACCGTTTATACTATCCGTGCCACATTACGATAAGATTTTAATGACCCATTTCATTAGCTCTTCCCAACACCGTGAGCCCATAACCTCATATACACACTCAATTCCTGTAAAGACCTATAACAATATAATTCACAAAATTGACCACAATCTTTTCAATTCTGTTTTTCTTGTCTGTAAGCGATAAAAAACAACGGCACTATAAATTGTAACATCCATATACAATTACTTATTTTATACGCTAATCAAATAAGCAGTTGAAAAAAGCCTAAAAACGTAGCTACAAATTGAACCTCCGAATCTGTAGAAATAACCAAAAAACAACAAACCACCTTAAACATTCTGGCACCAAATCAACCATAACAAAGGTAATCAATGCATAATAAAGGCAGAATGACCAAGCTTCTGAAACCCTAAATCAAAATACAGAACTCACACGTCCCGATGTCGAAGATTATGATTAAAGACAAAGAAAAAAAGAGAGTCTAAACTTACAAAATCAATTTGGGCAAAACCACGAATCCACTTCTTCTCCATAACAAAATCTAACAATAGCATCACGCCGCCGACTGACATATTTCCATAGCTTCAGTAACAAAATCGGGATTCGTGATGGGAGATGAAGAAAGCAGAAGGCGTAGTGTTTCTGTCTCGAGAATGTTCCGGCGTCTGTGCGTATACTTATCTAAAAGGCGGCTTATCTTTTGGGTTGGGTTGGGTTACCGACGCTGGACCACAAAGAGAAGGCCAGTTAGCCCAAATAAAATGGCGGGAAAAAAGTGCACATATACGGCGTCGTTTGCACGTGTTTTAATATAAACTTGTACGTAGTAATTAATTTCACACGCCCCCTCCTGAGTTACCACCATTTACCGTTCATATCTCCCAAAATCAAAAATCAGTGAAAATGTCAGACAACATTCCTTATGAAATTCAACTGGAGATCATTAAAAAAGTTTCTGATGTCAAGTCATTGGTTCGATTCAGGGGCGTTTCCAAACCATGGAAATCTTTTATCGAAAGCTCCGACTTTATCACTAGTTACGGCGCCCGCGACACTCAGCCGCATCGTTTACTTTTAAGGTACAAAGAAGCTGTAGATCCTCGTGAGCTAAAATTTCTTTCTTTTGTAGATGATGATACGGACATTTTTGCCCAACAACAAGACTTTGCCCCAAATGTTTCTGACTTCGTGAAAAATTTTAATGATTTGAGAGTAATTGGTTCCTCCCATGGTTTGTTGTGTTTTTATAGTCGCAACAAAAGGATGTTTGTTCTTTGGAACAATTCACTCAAAAAGTCTGTTGGGATTGCTTTACCTGATTATACAAAAAAAAGGATGTTTGCCTATAATCAAAACATCTTTTGGTTTTATGGTTTGTCCAGTCACCAGTGATCCTATCATTGTCGACTTTTCATACCGTGGGGTAGTTCCCATACAAGTTCACATTTTTACATTGAGCTCTAAGAGATGGAACCTGACTCTGTGTAGCAATCTGCCTCGCGTACAAATGAACCGTGTATCTTCTCAGGTTGTTATAGGTAGTTGTATTTATTGGGTTGTTTATGAGGGGTTTGTCATGTCTAACTTATATTTTATGATCCTATCATTTGATTTGAATGCTAAAGAATTTAGAGTCGTACACATACCACGTAGCGTATGTGACGCAACAAAATTATACTATTTATCCATATCAAAGCGAGGGGAGTCACTTGTTCTGCTTGTACCCAATAGTGAGATTGAGATACTTGGTTGTGGTGTATGGAAGTTGGAGCATGATGACACTTTTACGAATCTTTTCACCATTAGCACACCTGGTTACACAATATTTAATGTATTGGGATTTAGGAAGAATGGTGAACTTGTGATGGAAACTAAAAAGAAGGACCAAGAGTTTACGGCACTTGAATTTTATGAACCACTCAAAGAACACATCAATAATCTTGGGATTTCTGGAGAAATAGGTTCATTCTTCATGGATTGTTACAAGGAAACGCTACTTCTGTTGAATCACTCGGATGGTTGTGTATATTCTGACCTTAATTGATATGATGGCCACATTGCAAGGTATGGATTTACAATGTGATATGTTGTCTCATGATCTGTAGTTAAGGTGTGGGAAAATCACTTTCAATATTTTTCTATCAATGTTTTAATGTGGACGGGTAATGTCATTCTTGGAAAAGAATCATTTGATGTCATGTTTATGTATTTGAAGTTTCTATGGCAGCTGAAAAGAATCTCTTTATGTATTATAATCACGGTTTATGCATTTCATGTTAGTATCATACAATTATTGCTTGAGTAATAATCAATAATAACATGCCTCACATGTAGAAGTATTTTGCCATTCTTGGCTTAGTACCTCTTTGTTACACTCTCCTCTCAATTTGCTCAGGAGCTATATTGGTTAATTCGGAAATGCAAACATGAGTTTATCAGTCTTCTGATATGCGACACTGCAATTTATAACTAGCTGCTTAGAAAGTAATTGCTAGACACAATACAATCATGCAAGTATATCCCTGATTATTACATTATCAAGTTTTAGAGTTGGTTATCCTACATTATTTTTCAAAAGCTGCGTTAAGTTTGTTTTAGTGACTAAAATTGAATTGACTGCTCTAATACTACTTTAACTTCCTCGACTTCGAAAACTTATGAATGTGCAACTGTGTAAGTACTATTTGGGATAAGCCCACAAAAACTAAAATGGGCCAATGGCCTTTCTTAACAATATCATTTGTGTGGTGTGTAATAGAACTTTTCTAACACATCATAAAAAAGATGTAGGAGAATAATTGACAAGTGAAATTAAAATCACGTGGTAGTGAATTAATGTGTGGCTTATTCTCAAGGACAATGGTTCAATTCCCATGGGTTCTAAACATTTCATTTTTTACGTGTTGAATACAAAAATCACATTCACATTTCTACATCTTTGGTATTTTCTTATTCTTATCTGTAAGCACATTGTTGACTTGAATCATAAGTTTTTATTTATTTACATACTTAGTTTTTTTAGTTTATTTTACAAATGTCGTTTGAATTTGTTTGCCTTTTACAACACTAGTTATTATTATTGTTGTTAGTAATTTTAACATAACTAATAGTTGTGAGCTAATGGACATTTTGGATGTTAAAACTATCTTAGCAAGCCTAAGGGTTACAAAGAAGTGTTTCATCTAACGTAGAAAAACATAGATGATTTGTCTTGTTGCGTGACAAATCTAATTTTTAAATTGTTGCATATAAATCTGGTGCAATGCATGAACAGACTGCCTAAAACATACATGAAAGTTTCGTACGCGAGTAAAAGTATTTGTCCCGTGGCGAAAATTTACCTCCTCTTTAACTTTCCGGTTGGTCAAGTTCCCAGTTAACCATTTCGTTTAAGTTTGTTTGTTACTAGTATTTTTTTATTGAAAATCATGGGCCTGGAATACTAAGCTGGGCTAAATCCTTGTATAAAATATTGGGTATGAAAGAGTAAATGGCCCATGTATAAGTAACATTACTCTAGACTCTAGAGTTTGGATGATCTGTTTTGTGTTCTTATATAAGATAAGATGCAAGATATAAACAAGTGGTAAGTTTGGTAGCTGGTAAGTGTCTTCTTATAGATTCGTCCGGTCATAAGTTCAATTCTCAGTGACCTCCTTACCATTTTTTTTATTTTTTAAAATCGTTAAAACGGCCATTTATACATATAATAAATAAATTGTATAAACGCATAATTCATATATTTACATTTCTCGGTGTTTTCTCATCTGATTATGCATAGTTTTTTACCCGTCACGATGAGTTTTTACCTCTTCGTTTATACAATAAAAAATATGTCACAGAATTGAAATATTTATGGGATAAAGGCTATGTTTGGCAAAAGTAGCTGTGAGCAGTAGCATTGAGCAGTAGCAGTGAGCAGTAGCCAAAAAAGCTCACAGCTTCATAAAGAAGCATTGGGAAAATGAGCTTTCCTAAAAAATAGCAAAGCCCACAACTCTCATGCCAAACAAACATCAAAAATAAAAAAGCTCATTCTCACCGCTCATTACCCCAAAAAGCTCCAAAAAAGCTCCGTGCCAAACATAGCCAAAGTCTTGAGCTATAACATATAATACGAAAGTATCTATATAAGTAAATATAGGTCTTTAATGTGAATATTAAAATAAGATACTTAGCATGACAACCAATCAAAGTTGGATATCCTATATTTACTTTCTTAAGTTTAGCCAATTTTGTTTTAGTGACTCATATGAAATTTAATATAACTTTAACTTGGTCTAGCTTCTTTGCATTTCCGGTCAAAATGTTACTTGTTGGCGTATGTACCCTCCGGATATACGACATACCCTCCGGATCCAAATCAAACTAAACATGGCCGAACGTGTCTAGAAAGAATAGACTAATATCCGAAAGGTCAGCAAGTTGTCCGGATGACCCCAGTCCTCCGGAATACCTCACCATTCGGATGATCCAGTAAGTACATTAATCAAAGTACAAACAAGTACACTAAGTATATGATAATGGAGCATAAACTTGCGAACATTAAGGACTAAGTACAAACCAGCCTGGCACTCCATATGGAAAGTCTATAAATAGAGAGGAAATCTGCATTTAAGGTTAACTAATTTTCTCCCACTCTCTAGTATTATTCATATTTTCTCTCACTAAGAACCTATACTTACTCTTACGCCGGAGGTTGGTCCTGGGATACATTCCCGGGGCGAGACTAACGGACGTATTTGTTTTGCAGATATCCGAAGCAGTATATAGTAAACCAGAATCACATCGAATCCGAAGGGCCTACTCTAGTCCGAAGGATTCATCTCGCTTGTTTGAAGTAGAAACGAACTTTTACTTCAACAAATTGGCGCCATCCGTGGGACCCGTCATTCACTCTACCTATGCTAAGAGATGACAGGTCCTACCCCAACAACACCTGAAGGAAGTGGAAGTCGTCCGGATAACAATACCCAAACCTGGAGCTGAGTGAACAATTCATACAGAGGTTCGCTCTTCGGAGGAAATGCATCAGAGATCCAATGGAAATAACTAAGATTGCCCGGAAAGTTAATGAAGCCCTCTCGGAATTTAAGGAACGGTGGACGGATGAGGCTAGTCGTATTTCAGGAGTGCCGGAATTAATGCAGATATCCTCCTTCATTGATGGTTGCAAGAGTCCGGAGTTAGCAAAAAGGTTCTCCGAAAAAGTTCCTCAAACCGTAACCGAAATGATGATGAGAGTCGATGACTTTATCCGCTCCGAAAGAGCATTTTGGTTAACGGAAGTACCGAAAGGAGAAAGGGTGGACAACTACCGAAAAGATTATCACTCCAATTCATACAGCCGGAATGACCACAACACACAACGCTCCTCCTTCAGAGGAAATCACAGGAAAGATATCCAAGATTTCAGACCCCGACGAAATGATCATTTTTCACCATACGTGCCTGCCCGAAGGGAAAAGATCTATCGGACAGACTACCGAACGGATCACCATCGTAATGATGGAAACAGAAGAGACACCAGGCCCATAGATTTAAACATGCTCACCAAAGCCCCCAAAGAAATCCTGTCAACCGAACATCAGCTCAGACTTCCCGCGCCTCCCCCACTAAGAGGAAGACCATCAAGAGAAAACATGGATAAGTTCTGCGACTATCACGGAGAGAAAGGTCATCTTACCAACGATTGTCACAACCTAAAGGAGCAGCTTAAGAAAGCAATGGAGACGGGCAAGCTGGACCACCTGATTAGGGACGTCCGACAAAGAGACAAAGCACCTCCCCGAAATGACCCTCAAAACAACCAAAGACGAATCATCAATATGGTCCGACATCAGGAAAGGAATCCGAAACGCAAAGTTATAGATCAGGAAGAAGAATAGATGAACGCCCCCATAAGCTTTCCGCCGATCCTACCGGGGGATGCTTCCGACGAACCTCTTATAGTGGAAGCAGAGATTGAGGGATATACCGTACGAAGGGTATATGTTGACCAAGGTGCTCCGGTAGAAGTAATGTACGAACACTGTTTCCTAAACCTTGACTCTTCCATCCGGTCTCGTCTGACAAAAACAAACACACCACTGATAGGATTCGCAGGAGAAGCCATAAATCCGTTGGGGAAGATCGAATTAGAAGTATGTTTCTGAAACGAAGGACTATACCGCCGAACTATCATGATGTTCGCAGTAGTCAGGTCTCCCTCCCCATACAATGTGATACTTTGTCGATCCAGAATTAAAACACTAAGGGCCATCCCTTCGACCATACACTCCATGATGAAATTCCCAACACCGAGGGGCATTGCTACCTTAGTGACTCGATCTGTCGTCATTTCAGAGTGTCGGAAATTGGAAGAAAGGTTCTTAGTGGAAAGGGAAACCCAGACAGAGACCTCAGAAACCACCATTGAAGAAACTACTGGAACCGAAGAAGTGTTGGTTCATCCGGCTTATCCGGAACAACTGGTGACGATAGGAAGGCATTTCTCAAAAGAAGGACGAGGGAAACTAATAACGTTACTTAAAAATAGCCGGGACGTCTTCGCATGGGAACCCTCTGATATGACCGGCATTCCCAGATGGGCAGCCGAACACAAGCTTAATGTCAACATCCAAGACAAACCGATGGCACAAAAGAAGAGATTCTTCTCGGAAGAAAAGAACCGAGCCATAAATCAAGATGTGGAAGAGTGGCTAAAGGCCGGAATAATCAGACCTGTCCGGTATCCGACATGGATCTCTAACCTGGTACTAGTAAAGAAACCGGACGACAGTTGGAGGATGTGTATTGATTTTAAGAACCTGAACTCATCATGCCGCAAAGACTACTATCCACTACCCGAAATAGATTGGAAGATCGAATCGGTGATAGGATTCCGCTATAAGTGTTTTCTGGATGCTTATAAGGGATATCACCAAGTGCAAATGGCAAAAGAAGACGAAGAGAAAACAGCCTTCTATACCGATCGGGGAACATACTGCTATGTTAAAATGCCATTCGGATTGAAAAATGCCGGAGCAACCTATCAGAAGTTGGTAGATTCCGCCTTCCGGAAACAAATTGGTCGGAACTTGGAAGTATATGTAGACGATATGGTGATTAAAAGCCAAACGGAGAAGGAGCTGTTGGCCGATATAGCAGAAACGTTCGACAACCTCCGAGGAATAAACATGAAGTTAAACCCTAAAAAGTGCTCCTTTGGAGTAGAGGAAGGAAAATTCCTCGGATATATGGTGACGTCCGAAGGGATTAGAGCAAACCCCAAGAAAACTAGAGCAATCGCCGATATGCAATCACCAAAATCATTAAAGGAAATGCAAAGCTTAAGTGGTAAACTTGCAGCACTCAACCGTTTCTTGTCAAAATCTGCCGAAAGATCTTTACCTTTCTTTGAAACGTTAAAGAACATCACGAAAGATAATAAAGAAAAATACCAATGGACGGGGGCGGCTGAAAAGGCCTTCCAAGAAATGAAGAAAATGATTCTGGAACTCCCATGCCTAACAACACCGAAACCTAAAGAAGATATGTACCTATACCTATCAGCCGCAACGGAAGCAATAAGTGGGGTACTGATGGTCGAAAGGGAAGGACGGCAGATACCAGTTCATTATGTGAGCCGGACCTTACACGAAGCCGAAAAGAGATATGCTCCGGTTGAAAAGCTGGCTTTAGCACTATTACATCTATCCAGAAGACTAAGGCGATATTTCGAAGCTCACCCTATCAAAGTTATAACGGATCATCCTATCAAGCAAGTGCTGAACCGAGCGGAAGCTTCCGGACGGTTAGCCAAATATACGGTGGAACTAGGAGCCTACAACATTACCTATGTACCAAGAAATGCTGTCAAAGGGCAAGTTCTCGCTGACTTCATTAATGAAGTACCCATCGAAACCACCTTCCCGGATCCGAAGAGGAGGAACAGGGATATATGTATCATCTCTCAACCAGAAGAATGGATCTTGTACACTGATGGAGCCTCTAGCAGAAAAGGTTCCGGAGCAGGGCTAGTGTTAATTAGTCCGGAAAAAGAGGAATACACCTATGCTCTCAGGTTAAATTTCGAAGCTACCAACAACGGAGCAGAATACGAAGCACTCTTGGCCGGACTGAGAATCGTAAAAGAAATGCATATAGAAGCGTTAGACGTACGAGTGGACTCTAACTTGGTGGCAAGCCAAATTAATGGAAAATTTACCGCGTACAAGGAGAGCATGGCAAAGTACCTCGCCAAGGCCAAGGAATACATCACTTGCTTCAAACGTTTCAGGATAAAGAATATCCCAAGAGCTCAAAACCAAAAAGCAGACGTACTCAGTCAGCTAGCATCTGTAGCGTTTGACCACTTAACAAAGGAAGTCCTGGTAGAAGTGTTGGAGAAACCATCCACAGAAGAGGAGACGATTAACGCAATAGTAGAAGAAGAGGAGGAAAACTGGATGTCACCTATATTCCGATGCCTAAACGAAGGAATATGGCCGGAGGATCAAAACGAAGCTCTAAACCTCCGTATGAAAATAAGCCATTATGCACTGATTGACAATGTACTATTCAAAAAATTCTACCTAGGACCAATGTTACGATGCGTCGGACCTCTCCAAGCCAATTATATAATTCGAGAAGTGCACGAAGGAGCGTGTGGCATGCATTCCGGACCCCGAACCGTAGTAGCTAAGCTCATGGAACAAGGCTACTATTGGTCAACCATGCATCGAGATGCTAGGGAAGTCATTCGAAAATACAATGCCTGTCAGATACATGCTCCGGTCCTGAAGTTACCAAAAATGGTACTAACCTCCGTCATGGCACCATGGCCCTTCTTCCAATGGGCAATTGACATATTAGGACCTTTACCCGAAGCTCCAGGAAAAGTTAAGTACGTTATTGTGGCAATAGACTACTTTACAAAATGGATGGAGGCGAAGCCGTTGGCTAAGACAACCGGCAAGGAGGTCAAAAAGTTTGTATGGGATAACATTGTCTGTAGGTTCGGATTACCTAAGATAATCGTTACGGACAACGGAAGTAATTTCGTGGGAGATCCGTTCAAAAGTTGGTGCGAAAAATTGAATATTACATAAATCAATACGGCCGTGGCTCACCCTCAAGCCAACGGATTAGTCGAAAGAGCCAACAAAAGCCTAATGAAGGGATTCAAGTCTCGGCTCGGAAGGGAAAGAGCCGGATGGGTAGATGAATTACCAAATGTGCTTTGGGCTTTCCGGACAACCTTGAAAACTAGTAACGGAGAAACCCCCTTCAGTTTGACCTATGGAAGCGAAGCAGTCATTCCGGCGGAAATCGGTATGCCCACCTTCCGGACCATGATGACAAATGTCGAGAACAATGACGACGAAATCAACCTTAACCTAAATTTGTTGGAAGAACAACGAGAAATGGCAGCCATAAGGGAGGCAAAATATAAGAAGAAGGTTGAACAAAATTTGTTGGCATATGTACCCTCCGGATATACGACATACCCTCCAGATCCAAATCAAACTAAACATGGCCGAACGTGTCTAGCAAGAATAGACTAATATCCGAAAGGTCAGCAAGTTGTCTGGATGACCCCAGTCCTCCGGAATACCTCACCATTCGGATGATCCAGTAAGTACATTAATCAAAGTACAAACAAGTACACTAAGTATATGATAATGGAGCATAAACTTGCGAACATTAAGGACTAAGTACAAACCAGCCTGGCACTCCATATGGAAAGTCTATAAATAGAGAGGAAATCTGCATTTAAGGTTAACTAATTTTCTCCCACTCTCTAGTATTATTCATATTTTCTCTCACTAAGAACCTATACTTACTCTTACGCCGGAGGTTGGTCCTGAGATACATTCCCGGGGCTAGACTAACGGACCTATTTGTTTTGCAGATATCCGAAGCAGTATATAGTAAACCAGAATCACATCGAATCAGAAGGGCCTACTCTAGTCCGAAGGATTCATCTCGCTTGTTTGAAGTAGAAACGAACTTTTACTTCAACATTACTCGAGGTTATAACTAAATGGATTGAGACAACTCTTGGTACAACATTTCTAGTGAAATCAAGAGACAGGGTGACAACTTTGTTGTACCACTATTATTATACACCTTAATTATCACAAGTTGCCAACGCAAGTGAGTCATTAGATTTATCCCAATGGATAAATGTGCCGCTCTCAAGAGTCATACCAAAACACTCACGAAGTGACAGAGTTCGAGTCCGCTTGACGTATTACAAACTATTGATGTTTCGCAAAGGGTAACTTAATGAATCACACAAAGATTTCCTAAACAAAGTATGTTTAACAAATAACTACTTCCAGGCTTGCCGCGTAGAATACTGCAATTGGTACTAAGACAATGTACACTGATATATCAATACATAGATGAAGGTTATGGATCTTGCAAGGCTAGAGTCTCCACTCTCCGTATGTTCACTCTTACAATACAACAAACCATATGCAATTAAAAATAATAATAATAATAATAATAATAATAAAATATAGAGAGAACTAACTAACAATGGAACTGCAATTTTGTATGTTTATCACATTGTTATTTTCTATCCGTTTTGTTGGTGTATCTTGTTAACTCACATTTAGTCCTGCCATCGTAAACTTGGGTCAAACAGTAGCCACGATATCAAGTTTTTGCAACCAAGTTTGTCTGTATCCTGTTGAAGTAAAAGTTTGTTTCTACTTCAGACAAGCGAGATGAATCCTTCGGACTAGAGTGAGTCCTTCGGATTCAGTGTGACTTTGCTTATGGTATATTGCTTCGGATATCTGCAAAACAAACACGTCCGTTAGACTCGCCCCGGGAATGTATCCCAGGACCAACCTCCGGCGTGAGAGTAAGTATATGTTCTTAGTGAGAGAAAGTATGAATAAAACTAGAGAGTAGGAGAAAATTAGTTAACCTTAAATGAAGATTTCCTCTCTATTTATAGACTTTCAATATGGAGCGCCAGGCTGGTTTGTACTTACCCCTTAATGTTCACTAGTTTGTGCTCCATTATCATATACTTAGTGTACTTGTTTGTACTTTGATTAATGTACTTACTGGATCAACCGAACGGTGAGGTGTTCCGGATGTCTAGGGTTCTTCGGCTTCTCGTTATACTGTTGGGAATTATTCTATCAGTTACCACGGTGAGTAAAGAAGTTACAACTGCAAGAAGATTGTACTTGCAGTGGAAACTCATTACCACTGCAAGAACAAATATTACCACTGCTCACTTGTTAGCTGTTAGAGAAACGCGTATTGATAAACATAGAAAAGATTTTGTGTATATCTTATTCTATTAGTATTATACTTATCTTGTACAAGAGGACTCCTTGTTCTATAAAAGGAGATCCTAGATGATTACTTAGATATACGTTTTTCTAGAGCTTCAAGTTGTAAAACCTAGTGATATCATAGATCACTCGTATTATTATCTTTAATAATATTGGAGCTTAAAGTTTGTTTATACATTGTTCTTGTTCATATACAAACTGTCATACACACAAACAATCTTCTAAGTGCTATTGAGTAGATTCCGCATACTTGATAGTATTACTCAAAGTATCAATATTAACACAAGTTCAAGGTGTACACGATCCAACAAGTGGTATCAGAGCAAGGCTTTGATATTTTGATTTAGAAGATCCAATGGCAGATTCAAAAGATACAATGGAGACAGAAACAAGCCAATCTAATATTGCTGCAAAGCTTCCCAAGCTTAAAATTAATGACTTTGAGATGTGGAGGCTTATGATTGAACAATTCTTTATGGTTCAAGACTACACATTATGGGAGATCATAATGTGTGGAAATTCATTCAAACCTGGTTCAACTGTTGAGACAGTTGGTGGCAAGCCAGTAACAAAAGTAAATGCTGGTCCAGTTACAAATGATGAAAGAAACCAACTGAAGAATGATTTAAAGGCTAGAGGTTTGCTATTGATGGCCCTACCCAGAGAACAAGTTCTGGCTTTTACCAAATACAAGGATGCAAAGACTCTCTTTGATGAGATATGTGAAGTATTTGGTGATAATGACTATACCAAGAAAACTCAAAAGACTTTACTGAAGCAGACCTATGAGAATTTTGGCTCATCAAGCAATGAATCTCTTGATAGCATATTCACAAGGCTACAAAAGATTGTAACTCAGCTGACTGCTTTTGGAATTGAGGTAGAAAAGGAAGACCTCAATCTTAAATTTTTAAGAAGTTTACCTGCTGAGTTTGATACAAATGTTGCTGTATGGGAGGATAAGTCAGATCTTGAGACAATGAAGCTTAATGATGTGTACAATAACTTCAAAGTTATTGAACAAAGACTTAAGAAAGCTGGCAAGTTAAAGACAAGTTCTGCAGGAGTTGCACTCATATCATCATCAGGTAATGACAGTTCTGATGATGAAAGTGACAGTGATGATGACAGTGGTAACATGATTGTTTCCACTGGTAATGGTAATGTTTCCACTAGGAGCTCTAAAAGGCAGATTGCAGGACTAAGTGATGCTACTTTCTATGCCTTTATATCCAGCCATGTGGGTGGTTCAATCCTCAATCATGAGGACTTGGATCAAATTGATGAAGATGACATGGAGGAGATGGACATCAAATGGCAGGTAGCATTGCTCAGCTTAAGATCAAAGAAGTTCTGGAAGAAGACAGGGAGAAAGATTCATATAAGTGGAGATGAGACTGTAGGTTTTGATAAAAAGAAGGTGGAGTGCTATAACTGTCACAAGAAGGGGCACTTTGCAAGAGAATGCAGAAAACCAAGGAAATCTGACAATAAGTCAACTTGGTACAAGAAGGAAAAGGCCAAAGAACCTACAACAGAAGAGCCAAAGGTGCTATTGGCTATTGATGGTGTAAGCTTTGATTGGAGCTTTATGGGTCAGAATGGAGAAGATGATCAAGAATCTGCAATGCTGGCCACTGAGCATGCACTCATGGCTTTCTCTGACTCTGAGGTATATACTGATAATGCTTGTTCTAAAAACTGTAAGGCCTTAAAAGAGTATAATAGTTTACAAAAACAATATGATGAGCTGATGCTAGAGTTACACCATACTAATCATAACTTAGCAAATCATAAGAGAGGTCTAGGTGTTTTAGAAAAACAGATAGAGCATTATAGGGCTAATGAATCTAAATTCAGTGATGATATTGCTGTTTTAAAAAGGGATTTAGATTATTATCTTGAAGTAAATAAAGCTCTTAGGGAAGAGATTGAGAAAGTTACAAAGGCTAGTGAGAATATTGAGATTACTAAGAAAACACTAGATCATCAATCCAAGAGCATTGACAAAATTTGGGAAGCCCAAATTGTGAGCAAAGCTAAATCAGGTCTTGGATACAAATCTGTTCCACCACCTCTAAGAGGTGTTCCAGCACCACCTGGCATTGATCTAGCTCACACAGGCTTAGAAGAGTTTCAGTATCCACCCATGACCTATGGACCAAAATTTGTTAAACCAGTTGAAACTGAAAAGGTTCATGTTGAGGTTGAGACTTTTGATAGTGCTAGTGACTCATCTCTTAAAGATGAATGTTTGAATGTTGAGTCTAAAACTAGTGTTACTGAAAATGTTAAAGTTGAGGAGAGTAAAAGCATTCCTGATGAAGTTAAAGAGAAGCCTAGAACACAGTCTAATTTCACTAGGTCTACTACTAGGTATGCTGAAATGTACAGGGATAGGCCTAAAACTCCTAAAGGTAACATGAGAAGTTGGAATCATGTTAAAACTAGACAGTTTGGTAGTGACTTTGTGTTTTACAATAAGGCTTGTCACATATGTGGTAGCTTTGACCATTTAGCTAAAGACTGTACCTACCACATGGGAAGAAGGGAAGTTTTTACAAGGGTGAATGGATCAAATTTTAATAAAATGACTCACCCAAATCCCCTAAGCAAAATGGTTCCCAGGTCTGTTATGCTTAACACTGGCATTAAACATGTTTCCACTGCTAGACCAGCAGTTACCACTGCCAGAAGTAATAACAGAGTTTATCCTAAGTCCCCTGTTACTTCTTTTGTTAAATCTTACCAAACAGGGAAAAAGACTTATTTTGAAAAGAATGATCACAAGAACCAAATGTGGAGACCAAAATTTTCTAATCCAGCAGTTTCCACTGCTAGGCATGCAGTTACCACTGCAAGACCAATTGTTTCCACTGATGTTCAAAAGAAAAGGGTAAACTTGGGAAAAGCTGTTAAGGCCTCAGCTCGTTGGGAATGGAAACCAAAAGGAACAACAAACAATCCCAATGGTGTATCAATGACCTTTGATAGATATAATTATATTGATACACGAGGCAGATCCAAGTCATTTGTGGCTTGGGTCCCCAAAAGGTACTAATTCCTTTATATTGTGTGCAGGGACATTCAAAGACAAAAGAAGATCAAGGTTATTCAGATAGTGGATGTTCCAGGCATATGACTGGCAACAAGGCTTATCTTTCAAATTTCAAATCACTTGATGGGCAAGCTGTCAGTTTTGGAGGAGGAATTGGTGGAAAAGTTTCTGGCAAAGGTACTATCAAGGCTGGAAACTTGGACTTTGAGAATGTATACTATGTACCAGAACTCAAGTACAACCTCTTCAGTGTGTCACAAATGTGTGACAAGAAACACAGAGTTCTATTCTCAGAAGATGAATGCTTTATCTTATCTAAGGATTATAAGCTACCTGAAGAAAATGACATTTTGCTTAAAATTCCTAGAAAAGGTAATCTATACAGCATAGACATGAAGAAGATAGTGGCTAAGGATGATGTTACTTGTTTACTTGCAAAAGCCACTCTGGATGAATCTATGCTTTGGCACAGAAGACTTGGTCATGTTAATTTCAAGACCATCAACAAGATTGTAAAAGATGGTCTGGTCATTGGATTACCTCAGAAGAGATTTGAAAATGATCAAACATGTGTTGCTTGTCTTAAAGGAAAGCAACACAGAGCTTCATGCAAGTCCAAGACTGTTAATACTATTGATCATCCACTCTACATGCTACATATGGACTTGTTTGGTCCTACTTCTGTTAACAGCATCAATTTGAAGAAGTATTGCCTTGTTGTGACTGATGATTTTAGCAGATTTACATGGGTTTTCTTCTTAAATACCAAGGATGAAACCACTGACATACTCAAGACTTTCATCACTGAAGTTGAAAATCAGACTGAAAAGAAGATAAAGATCATCAGATGTGACAATGGGACAGAGTTCAAGAATAGAGTAATGGATGACTTCTGCAGAGACAAAGGTATTAAAAGGGAATTTAGTGTTGCTAGAACACCTCAGCAAAATGGTGTTGCTGAAAGAAGAAATAGAACACTAATTGAGGCTACAAGAACTATGATTGCTGATTCAAAGTTACCAGTGACATTTTGGGCTGAAGCAGTTAACACTGCTTGCTATATTCAAAATAGAGTATTAGTGGTCAAGTCAAAGAACAAGACACCTTATGAGCTTTTCAGAGGAAGACCCCCACTTTTGGATTTCTTGAAGCCATTTGGATGTCATGTCACAATTTTGAATACCATTGATCATTTGGGAAAGTTTGAAGAAAAGGCAGATGAAGGTTTCTTTGTTGGTTATTCCATGGTTAGTAAGGCTTTTAGAGTCTACAACTTAAGAACAAGAAAGATAGAAGAGAATTTGCATGTTCAGTTTCTTGAAAATAAAGCTAATATAGCAGGTTCAGGACCTGAATGGCTATTTGATCTTGAGACTTTATCAAATACCATGAATTATGTTCCTATTGCTTCAGATTCAAGTGATGTTGATCTTGAAGATTCAGAAGAGTTTATTGATGATGATGAATCTTGTCAAGATGCTGAGGATGACAAAGATCAATTTGTTATGCCAATTTGGGACTTTGATGCTGATGCAGACTCACAACCTTCACAACCTTCAAAGAATACTAGTCAGGAAGATGAATTTGTGAATTTTGATGTTCTGCATGATGATATTCCTGAAGACAGTGGTAATCCTTCTACCACTGCAACACATGATGTTTCCACTGAAGGTCCAGCTGTAGAAAATATAGCTCAGGAGACACAAATTGATGATGTTGAAATCACAAATATGCCATCATCATATGATATTCCTAACACATCACAGTCTACAATTCATAAAGCTCATCCAATTAAGAATGTTATTGGTGAAATTAATTCAGGTGTGAAAACAAGAAGGCAAACAAGGATGACAGATGTTCATGGGTTCATAAGTGAAGTCTATGAGTCCAAGAATCATATTACCAAGAATGAATGTTTATTCTTCTGCTTTCTATCACAAATGGAGCCTAAAAATATTTCTATGGCTTTAGGAGAATCAAGCTGGGTTGAAGCTATGCAGGAAGAGCTATTGCAGTTTAAGCTTCAAAAGGTTTGGGTTCTTTGTGACTTACCTGATGGTATGAAAGTGATTGGTACTAAATGGGTGTTCAGAAATAAGAAAGATGAAAGAGGCATTGTCATCAGAAACAAAGCTAGATTAGTTGCTCAAGGATACACTCAAGAGGAGGGTATTGATTATGAAGAAGTTTTTGCTCCTGTTGCAAGGCTTGAGGCTATTAGACTATTTCTAGCTTATGCATCATTTATGGGCTTTACTGTCTATCAAATGGATGTTAAGAGTGCCTTTCTTTATGGTACTATTGATGAGGAGGTATATGTTGCTCAACCTCCAGGCTTTGAAGATCCACATCACCCCAACAAAGTTTATAAAGTAGTCAAGGCTCTCTATGGTCTACATCAGGCTCCAAGGAAGTGGTATGAAACCTTAGCTACTTATTTAATGAATAATGGGTTTCATAGGGGCAAGATAGATCAAACTTTGTTTATCAAGAAAGATAAGGGTGATATACTACTTGTTCAAGTATATGTTGATGATATTATCTTTGGATCAACTAAACCAGAGATGTGTAAAGAGTTTGAGAAGCTGATGAAAGATGAATTTCAAATGAGTTCTATGGGGGAACTCACATTCTTTTTGGGGCTGCAAGTTCAACAGAGTAAAGAAGGGATTTTTATTAGTCAAGACAAGTATGTGGCTGAGATTATTAAGAAGTTCAAGTTCACTGATGCAAAATCTTCCAATACCCCTGCTGACAAGACCACTCACTTATTATTGAAGAATGCTAGTGGTGTAAATGTGGATGTGCATACTTACAGGTCAATGATTGGCTCTTTGATGTATCTTACTTCATCAAGGCCAGACATTATGTTTGCTGTGTGTGCCTGTGCAAGATTTCAAGTGACTCCAAAGACATCTCATATGGCTGCAGTGGAAAAGATTTTTCGATACTTGAAGACTTATCCTAATCTGGGATTGTGGTATCCAAGGGAATCTCCTATGGAGTTGATTACCTACTCAGATAGTGACTATGCTGGTGCAAGCTTGGATAGAAGGTCAACCACAGGAGGATGTCAATTCCTTGGATGTAGATTGGTGTCATGGCAGTGCAAGAAACAGACAATGGTTGCTACTTCAACCACTGAAGCAGAATATGTTGCAGCTGCTAGTTGTTGTGCTCAGATCCTTTGGCTTCAGAATCAACTCTTGGATTATGGGTACAATTTCATGAACACCATCATCTATATAGACAATAGTAGTACAATTTGCATTATTAAGAATCCTGTGCAACACACTAAAACTAAACATATTGAAATTAGACATCACTTTATTAGAGATTGTTTTGAGAAAAAGCTCATTAATGTTGTCAAAATTCATACTGATGACAATTATGCTGATTTATTAACAAAAGGGCTTGATGTGGGTAGGTTTCAGTACTTGGTAACAGGTATTGGAATGCTTCATCCATAAACTCTTGATGTCTAATACTCTTTAGTGTAGCAGGATAATTTTTAATGTACTATTATTGTTTGTATATGTATGTATGGTTTTTCACTAACAAATCAGCTCAGTGGAAACTATGCATCACACAGTGGAAAGATTTGTTCTCACAGTATTAACAAGGAAATAGAGAAGATCATTTATTTATTGCTTAACAAGGGTTGCCAAGTACATTCTTTTCAAAGACAACTTCAAAACACATGTCAACAACTTACAACCTAACAACCTAAGATCTTCAGACACTACATAGGCTTCTTTCCTTTGCCCTCATATGTATGCTTGCTCTTAGCTGGCTTGTACCTCTTCTCATCAAAGGATAGTTGCTTCCTTGGACATGCAAGACCAAGCACTTGTGGTGGAGGTTTCAGATCTTTTGCAGACTTTGATGACTCTGGCCACTTCATGTTGCTTATGGCAGTTTTCAGGGCAGTTGTAAGTGCCTTTGGCAGTTCCTCAGACAGGTTGAAGGTTGGATCATCTTTCTCTGAATCAACATCAACTGATGGAGCTGATGTAGTTGTTGGTGGAAAGTATCCACTCCATCCAGTAGAATGCTCCTCAGAATCTGAGTAGTAGCTGATTGCTTCATCTGAAGAATCATCCGAGGAGATATAGATAAGTGGGAACCAACTCATGATGATGTATGGGATTATGTTTCTTGAGGGATGTTGTTGATGAAAGATAAAAGTTTTTGATCTCTATTTATATGCAAAGTCAAGGTTTATGGCTAATTAATGAAGATTATTTACTTCCATCCGTTTTGGTAGGTTGAAGAAGTTATTATGGAAGCTATCAAGTTGCCTTTGGAGCAATTAATGTATAAATAGTAACTTGGGTTTACTATTTTTGGTTAAGATTGGATGGTTAATTTGAATGGAGTTATAAGATGTGTATCTTAAGACACATAACAAATGGTTATTGATTCACCATGTCTAATCCACATAAGAATCAACTAGTCCTAAGCAAACGGCTACAGGTAAAGACACATCAAATCCGTTCATGGTTGATAGTTTACCAAAAACTAGGTTATCAACTCACCATACATCTTTGTGATCAAGAGTTGGCTAGTCCATAGCAAACGGCTCATGGTAAAGACATATCAAATCCGTTGATAGCTGATAGTTTGCTAAAAACTATAATTAGAGCATAAACTTTTACATGTTTTACTTCTCATTGCTCTTTGAAAAACTCTTTTGATTTTTACCACTGCAGGTTCACAGTTACCACTGACAGTGTAAAACTTTTTCTTTGGCAACACTTCATATGTCTGATTCTCACGAATTAGATATAGGTTGTGCAGTTTCTATGCCTTATGATGCACCTCTCTCAGAAGGTAATACATCTGGAAGTGCTGCAGGTAGTATGTTACCACAAGGAATTGATGGAACTGTGTACCTTATTCTCTTAACAGGTGGATATTTATTGATGGAAGGACTTCTGAATTTTGTCTGATTATGCTGCTTATTGATGGAGATTCTCCCAAACAGGGGAGGATACAAAATTTTGATAATAATGATCAGATTCAGGGGAGGTTTGTCTTGAGCATGGTTTGTTCTCAGCATGTTAAAGTTAAGACTGTATGCAGATAATGAGAAGAGAGTTTTGATTCAGAAGATTAAAGATCAAAGTGTAAGAGCAGATAAAAGATTAAGAAAAACAAGATAAGTGTTTGGAAGAATTCCCATATCCTCAGGTTTATTGTATACTTGAAGAAACTTATTGATTTACTAATAAATCATAAGTTTAGGGGAGGATTGTTGGGAATTATTCTATCAGTTACCACGGTGAGTAAAGAAGTTACAACTGCAAGAAGATTGTACTTGCAGTGGAAACTCATTACCACTGCAAGAACAAATATTACCACTGCTCACTTGTTAGCTGTTAGAGAAACGCGTATTGATAAACATAGAAAAGATTTTGTGTATATCTTATTCTATTAGTATTATACTTATCTTGTACAAGAGGACTCCTTGTTCTATAAAAGGAGATCCTAGATGATTACTTAGATATACGTTTTTCTAGAGCTTCAAGTTGTAAAACCTAGTGATATCATAGATCACTCGTATTATTATCTTTAATAATATTGGAGCTTAAAGTTTGTTTATACATTGTTCTTGTTCATATACAAACTGTCATACACACAAACAATCTTCTAAGTGCTATTGAGTAGATTCCGCATACTTGATAGTATTACTCAAAGTATCAATATTAACACAAGTTCAAGGTGTACACGATCCAACATATACCTTTCGGATATTAATCTATTCTTTCCCGACACGTTCGGCCATGTTAAGCTTGATTAGGATCCAGAAGGTATGTTGTATATCCGGAGGGTACATACGCCAACATGTCCCCCCCCCCCCCAGTATCATAGTATTGGTTATGCCAATGGTGTGATACTAAGTTTATTTTTTGCAGCTTTCCGAAGGATTTGTAGCTTCGTCCTTCCTTAGAGTCGTGTGCAAGATGCCAAAAGTAATTAATGTGTCGTTTAAGGTGCGCCGTCGTTTTTTACCGCGTCGTTTGGATTGGAACACGTATGCGTTTTGTGAGACACACGACGTGGATGCTTGACACGTTAGCCCTACGGGTGACGTGTCCTTTCCCGCCCATTTTTTACCGTCTATAAATAGTCCATTTTTCTTCATTTACACCACTGTTATTTTTCTCACACATACACTCTGACACGTTTATCTGTTCCGTATTCTGAACGATTATTCTCGCCGTCTTTGAGGTACGTCCGAGTCCGTTTAGTATTTTTGTTTCTTTGGCTATATCTTTTCTCTTCCTACCGGACCCAATATGTCAGAGTCTACAGCGTCTTTTGAATATGAGGATGTATCCATGCCGGAGGGTTCACATGTCAAGAAGGACATACACCTGAGGCCGTCTACGATGGATGATGGTGAGGTACTCGTGGTAGTGGAAACTTTTAGGATTCCGAAGGATTTGCATCCGAGGGCACCTCCGTCGGGTATGACGATGGATCGATTGCCTGCGGATGCTATTGGCTTATACTCAGAATATTTCTTTGACGGAGGTCTTACTGTCCCTTTTTCTACCTTTCTCTTAGATGTTATTAGGTATTTTAAAATTCACATATCTCAGTTGGTTCCGTTGGGGATGCACCGTGCTACTCTTTCCGAGGTGTATTGCCGGAGCATGCACATTCCTCCTACCACCCCTCTATTCCGTGTCTTTTACAAACTTAGCAAACAAGGTTGCTGGTTTTCCTTTGAGAAACGTGTGCACAAGGATAGAAAGATTTGCTTTGGAGAGTTTCCTTCCTGCCTGAAGGGCTGGAAATATCACTTTTTCTTGATCGATAGGAGAGCCATTCCTTTTGCCATGCCTTGGAGGCATTCGGACACGGATGTGTCCGATCCATTTCCCAAGAGGAGTGAATACGATGTTGCTCATGCCGAAAGGTTGGCTGAGACAATTATCGAGCCGTGCCAAGTGCCCCAGTCTTTCTTATATGCGTTGGGTCTTTCGGACCATTGGAAATTTACCGGCTTCCGTCCGGCTTTGAGGGATGAGCAGGGGAGGGGTATAGCCCTTATTATAAATATGAATTTTCAAATTGTGCCTTTCTTTTTTATTTTTATCTTTAATGACGTCTTGTTTGTTCGCAGGTGTAACTATGTCAAGCTATTTGAAGAAACCTCCACTCCGAAAGGTGGTGAATGTGGTCAAGGGAGATGCACTGCCGCAGGGGCAGGGTCGTGAGATGCACACTACTCGCCCCCTTGCCACCAATGCTGAAGTTCCTGAAAAGGACGAGGAGTTGAAGAGGGTGGAAGTGCCGGATGACAAGGTGCTGGCGGCCAAAGATAAAAAGAAGGAGCAGGCAGCGAAGTTGGGCTCTAAGAAACCTCCGTCCAAGAGAGCCGGAGGGAGTATCTCCTCCAAGGTTCATAAGAGGTTCAAGCAGTCTGCTGGCCATGTTATTGACCTGGATACTACGGAGGAAGTTGAGGAGCCGGACCAATCCGCTCGGTTCATCCGGAGAATATACCCTCCGGTATGTTAGTAAACATTCTGTTCATAACTTTTCCTTGATTTGTTTCTTATTTATTTGATAAGTGTTCTTTATTTTCAGGGAGTTCGAAGGATGGTTCCCGCCGTCCGGGCAAGGGGCTTGCTGATGAGGAGGATGTCCAGGTGGACATAGATGGAGATGATGATGATGATGACACATTTGTTCCGGCCTGGGTGGTGAAGATGGGGACTCGCATGAACAATGCGATTGTCTGCCGAGACATGCTGATTAACTTGGCCACCCCGGCTGAAGAGAGGCACTTGGATGGTCAGGATGATACTGAGGCCATCCGAAGGTCTTGGTTACTGATGGGTAAGCACGTTACGGCTCAAGCAGACGTCCTTTTCCGCTTTGAGTCTCTTAAGCGTGAGTACCAGAAGTTGTCTGAGACTCATCAAGGGTGTGATCAGGTGCTAGAGGATAAGTGTAAGAGGTTGGACGAAGTGGCTGAGGAGTTGAATGAGCTAAAGGATAAGCATGCAGCATGTGGTGAGGTGAATCCGGAGGGGGTTCAGAAGTTGCATGCTGAAAATGCGGGTCTGGAGGATAGGGTCTCCCAGCTTGAGGTGGAGAAGGAAGAGTGGAGAAAGGTTTCCGCTGAACAGGCCGAGAAGATAAAATTGTTAGAGGGCAATTTTTCAGATGCTAAGTTGAAGTTGGCCGATGAAGAAAAGGCTTACAAGGAACTTCACCAAGAGAAGCAAGAAATTGCTATAGCTGCCGGAAATGCAGAAATGGAGCGCAACCGAATTGTTAATGAGTTCGTTCCAGAAGCTATCCATCGCTTCCTTGGTAGTCACGAGTTCCGGACGGCATTGGCGGAACCGTTCAACTTGTTCTACCTTTCCGGGTTAATTGATGGGGCTGGTTTATTCGAGGAGTCGGAGAAAGCAGCTAAGTTATTGGGAGAAGTTGAGTGGATGGATATGGAAGCTGGGGTCAAATATGGTCCGTCAATGATCAGGCCCTTTCTCAGGACTACCCGTACATCCAGAAGATCCGGGAAACCATTTACCGGAAGTTTGATGAGCTGAATGCCTTAGTTCCTGATCCTGCTCCCACTGAAGAACCGGCGACTGAGGGGACGGAGGTTGAATCTCATGTCGAGAATCCCTCCGAGAACCAGTCTTCGGATCAGAATGTCTCAGTTTTTACCTGAAGTGTTAAGGATTAGCACATCTCCATTTTGACTATGGGCACAGATGTTGCGGACTCTTTGTGAAGCTTTTATTCGGAATTTCTTATGTTGGTTTTATGATGATGTAATAGAATAGGGTATTGGTGTTCCGTTCTTTTGTAGGATAGATGTTTCGGAACATTTGATGTAACAATTTTGAACGTTGAATATATATATCATTTCACTTTTTCTTCGTATTTTTAATTCTCCTGATATTCATCTTATGCGTGTGTGTATATATCGGATGACGTAGGTCAAAGTATTTCGGCCGTATCCCTTGCATGTTCACTTGTTATATCAAAATTGTTTCATACTTGGACATATATACTTTCTGTCAAGTGACTTGTTGTCACTTATTATCCGGACAGATTGAACCTATCGGGTCTTGGCTTTATATTATGTCACTGGGGAATGTATTTTACGGTGCAATTTGTACCCTTCGGAGTTTGGCCTTAAGCTATACCCACTTGGGGTTTTATTTGACGGGGTAACCTGTACCATTTGGCGCTTGGCCTTAAGCTATACCGACTTGGGATTTTATCTGACGGGGTAACCTGTACCCTTCGGCACTTGGCCTAAAGTGATACCCACTTGGGGTTTTATTTGACGGGGTAGCCTGTACCCTTCGGCACTTGGCCTAAAGTTATACCCACTTGGGGTTTTATTTGACGGGGTAACCTGTACCCTTCGGCACTTGGCCTAAAGTGATACCCACTTGGGGTTTTATTTGACGGGGTAACCTGTACCCTTCGGCACTTGGCCTAAAGTTATACCCACTTGGGGTTTTATTTAACGGGGTAGCCTGTACCCTTCGGCGCTTGGCCTAAAGTTATACCCACTTGGGGTTTTATTTGATGGGGTAACCTGTACCCTTCGGCACTTGGCCTAAAGTTATACCCACTTGGGGTTTTATTTGACGGGGTAGCCTGTACCCTTCGGCGCTTGGCCTAAAGTTATACCCACTTGGGGTTTTATTCTTTTGGACAACTTGTGCCCTAATGGGAGCAACTTTTTCATATGGTTCAAATGCATCGGACGTTTCATTGATGTGAAAATGGCTCATGCCTTACAATAAATTCTGAAATAACAGAGTACAATATGGGTTACATAAAACATTTCTTTAGGTTAACTGCATGCCAGGTTCGAGGTACTTCCACGTCTTCCATGGTTTGGAGCTTGTACGTGCCGTGCTGATAAGCCTCCGTTATCCGGTAGGGGCCTTCCCAATTGGGTCCCAATTTTCCTTGATCTTCCACCCTGCTAGCTTCGTTCTTCCAGTATACGAAATCTCCCACTTTGAAAGCTTCGGGTTTAACCCTTCGATTGTAATACTGCTCCACTTTCTTTTTGTATTTCGCTTCCCTTATGGCTGCCATTTCTCGCCGTTCTTCTAATAAATTTAGGTTCAGATTGATTTCGTCGTCATTGTTTTCGAGATTTGCCATCATGGTCCGGAAGGTAGGCATACCGATTTCCGCCGGAATGACTGCCTCACTTCCGTAAGTCAGACTAAAGGGAGTTTCTCTGTTGCTAGTTTTCAAGGTTGTCCGGAAAGCCCATAACACGTTTGGTAATTCATCTACCCATCCGACCCTTTCTCTTCCGAGCCGGGACTTAAATCCCTTCATTAGACTTTTGTTGGCTCTTTCGACCAATCCGTTGACCTGAGGATGAGCCACAGCCGTGTTGATTTGTGTAATATTCAACCTCTCGCACCAACTTTTGAACGGATCTCCCACGAAGTTACTTCCGTTGTCCGTGACGATTATCTTGGGTAATCCGAACCTACAGACAATGTTGTCCCACACAAATTTTTTGACTTCCTTACCGGTTGTTTTAGCCAACGGTTTCGCTTCCATCCATTTCGTAAAATAGTCTATTGCCACAATAACATACTTAACTTTTCCTGGAGCTTCGGGAAAAGGTCCCAAAATGTCAATTGCCCATTGGAAGAAAGGCCATGGTGCCATGACGGAGGTTAATACCGTTTTTGGCAGCTTAGGAACCGGAGCGTGTATCTGGCACGAGTCGCATTTCTGGATAACCTCCCTGGCGTCCCGGTGCATGGTTGGCCAATAGTAGCCTTGTCTCATTAGTTTGGCTACAACAGATCGTGGTCCGGAATACATGCCACATGCCCCCCTCGTGTACTTCGCGGATAACATAATTAGCCTGGAGGGGTCCTACACACCGTAGCATTGGTCCTAGATAAGATTTCCTGAATAGTACTTCGTCGATCAGTGTGTAGTAACTTATTTTCATACGAAGGTTTCGGGCTTCATTTAGGTCCTCCGGCCATATTCCTTCTTTTAAGCATCAGAGTATGGGTGACATCCAATTTTCCTCTTCTTCTTCTACTACTGTACTGATTATCTCTTCCTCGGTGGACGGTTTCTCCAATACCTCCCCCAAGATTTCTTTCGTTAAGTGATTGAATGCTACGGACGCTAATTTGCTTAGCACGTCTGCTTTCTGGTTCTGTGCCCTCGGAATATTCTTTATTTTAAAACGTTTGAAGCAAGCAATATATTCTTTAGCCTTAGCGAGGTATTTGGTCATGCTTTTCCGTGTATGCAGTGAACTCTCCGTTGATTTGACTTGTCACCAGGTTCGAGTCCTGATGCGTGGGAATCGCACCTTGCTTTACCTCTCGAGGGATCTCGCGAGGCTTACAACCCCCACCAGGCAGTGTACCTGATCGTTGTAGTATAGTATAGTGACAAGTACCGGGGGATTGATCGTTCAGCTTAGGAATAGTGTCGCTAGGATTAGAAAACCTAATTAATAGTTCTAGAGATGAAAGATGATTATTTTTGTATTTTTTTATATTTTATGAAAGCAAGTAAAATCTCGGATTTTAGAAGAGTGGGCGGAATTAGTTGCTATTCAACTAACCCAAAAACTACTTTATAACTAATTAAACTAATGAAAATGAAATTAAACTAATATTAAACTAAGGTTGTGAGCAGTATTTGGAGAAATTGTGTTTACTTAGACTTCATTACTCCCTAGATATCTTTTACATGTCAATTACTTGTTACACTTGCATGGATGACGGATTGTATTCCTTAATACCATTCGTGGGGTGGCATACATAACTCCCCAACTCTATGAGCTCTTATCTCCTCCTACACCATGACCCAGCACAACTATAGGGATTGTAAACAGTGGCTCATGCATTAAATACAACCAATAAAGACCTAGTACGCCTCGGTTCATGTTTCTTAAGACGTTCAAGCATGTTACCATTTGGAGATCTGCCAGTTTTCTTAAGCCTAACATATAATATCATTCATCCAAGAACAAGAATAGACAAGTAATTAACACATAATCAACATCTAGGTTTCATTAGATCTAAGCAAACACAAAAGAAATCTAGCCTAGCATAGTAGAATTAAGATAAGAACAAAAGATAAACAACCAACACATAGACATATTGATTGAATTAAGAGTATACTTATCTCAATTACAATGCAAGGTATCAAGGGTTTGGAACCCTTGAAAAACCTGTAAAAGAGGCACCAAAATCGTCTTTAGGGTTTCACCAAAACTTCTCCTTCTTAATGAAAAAACTAGAAAACTATATATAGGAAAATCGTCCTGACGGCGTCAAGAGTTAATTCTGACGCCGTCAGCCAGCCGCCAATAACTTCCTCGGACGCCCTAGATCCAATTGTGACGGCCTTGGTGACGCCGTCACCACCTACGGTAAAATAATCTTTGGCCACTTTGACGCCGTCATCTCTTCATCTGACGCCTTCACAACCTACGGTAAAATATTCATCCTTTCTGACGCCGTCAAGAGTAAATCCTTAACGCCGTCACCTTGTAATTTCAGCTTGGATTTGGTACTTTGTCGTTTTCTTCACTTTATGCTCCAAAAACGTCCAAAATAGCCTCTTTTCCAGAATTCACTCTCCAAACACCTAAAATCACAAAAGGAACGATTTAGGGCAATATTTGATCAAATAAAGTCGAATTCGGGCTTAAATGACCCCCTAAAAACGGATCATTTTTCGCCTCATCAAGTCCACCCTTACGTCCAGCGCTTCTATGTGCATTTTCTTTGCGATTCGTAGTCCAGCAAGGAGTGCTTCGTATTCTGCTCCGTTGTTAGTGGCATTGAAGTTCATTCGGAGGGCATAAGTATATTCTTCTTTATCCGGACTGATCAGTACTAGCCCCGCTCCGGAACCCTTTTTACTGGAAGCTCCATCGGTATACAAGATCCATTCTTCGGTTTGGGAGATATTGCATATCTCCCTTCCCCTCCTTTTTGGTTCCGGATAGATGGTTCCGATGGGTACTTCATTGATGAAATCGGCTAACACTTGTCCTTTGACGACATTTCTGGGTACATAGGTGATGTTATAAGCTCCTAATTCCACCGCGTATTTGGCCAATCGTCCGGAAGATTCAGCTCTGTTTAGTACTTGCTTGATGGGGTAATCCGTTATGACCTTGATAGGGTGAGCTTCGAAATATCGCCTTAGCCTTCTAGACAGATGTAGCAGTGTTAAGGCCAGTTTTTCAACCGGAGCATACCTTCTTTCGGCATCATGCAACGTCCGACTTACGTAGTGAACAGGGATCTGTCGTCCTTCTCTTTCAACCATCACTACCCCGCTTATTGCCCCCGTTGCTGCCGATAAGTATAGATACATATCTTCCTTTGGTTTTGGCGTTGTTAGGCATGGTAGTTCTAGGATCATCTTCTTCATTTCTTGAAAAGCTTTTTCGGCTTCCTCCGTCCATTGATATCTTTCTTTGTTCTCTTTGGTAATGTTCTTCAAAGTTTCAAAGAAGGGCAATGATCTTTCAGCGGATTTTGATAAGAAGCGGTTTAGTGCAGCCAACTTGCCACTTAAACTTTGTATTTCCTTTAGTGTTTTTGGAGATTGCAAATCGGCAATTGCTCGGGTTTTCTTAGGATTTGCTCTAATCCCTTCGGAAGTTATCATGTATCCGAGAAACTTACCTTCTTCCACTCCGAAAGAACATTTCTTGGGGTTTAATTTCATATTGATTTCCCAGAGGTTATTGAATGTTTCCGCGATGTCGGCCAGGAGCTCTTTCTCCGATTGGCTTTTAATGACCATGTCATCTACATATACTTCCAAATTCCTGCCAATTTGCGTCCGGAAGGCGGAGTCTACCAGCTTCTGATAGGTAGCTCCGGCATTTTTCAATCCGAACGGCATTTTGACATAGCAATATGTCCCATGATCAGTATAGAAGGCTATTTTTTCTTCATCTTCCTTTGCCATTTATACTTGGTGATAACCTTTGTAGGCATCTAGGAAACACTTATATCGGAATCCCATTACTGATTCAATCTTCCAATCTATCTCCGGCAGCGGATAGTAATCCTTTCGGCACGATGAGTTAAGATTTTTGAAATCGATGCACATCCTCCAACTCCCGTCCGGATTTTTTACTAGTACGGGATTGGATATCCAGGTTGGGTATCGGACGGGTGTGATTATCCCTGCTTTTAACCATTCTTCTGTATCCTTGTTTATAGCTTGGTTCTTTTCTTCCGAAAAGAACCTCTTCTTTTGAGCAACAGGCTTGTCTTGGATATTCACATTGAGTTTATGTTCCGCCGCCCATCGGGGAACACCAGTCATGTCCGAAGGTTCCCATGCAAAAACGTCTTGGCTATTTTTGAGCAACGTAATTAGCTGTCTTCTTCCTTCTTTTGAGAAATTTTTTCCTATTGTCACCAGCTGCTCCGGGTAAGCTGGATGAACCAATATTTCTTCTGTTCCCGCTGTTCCTCCTTCTGTCGCGGATTCCGGAAGACCTTCAAACTTCATTTCTTTTTCCATCAAGAACTTTTCTTCTAGTTTCCTGCATTCCGATATGATGACGGATCGGGTGACTAAAGTGGCTATACCTCTTGGTGTTGGGAATTTCATCATGGCATGTATCGTGGAAGGGATAGCTCTTAATTTCTTCATTCCTGAACGTCCCAGTATTATATTATAGGGTGAGGGGGATCTTACTATTGCGAATACCATAGTCGTCCGGCTATATAGTCCTTCGTTTCCGAAGCACACCTCCAGCTCTAACTTTCCCAATGGATTTATTGCTTCTCCGGCGAACCCGACTAGCGGTGTGTTCGTTTTTGTCAGTCGGGACTGGATAGAGGGGTCAAGGTTGAGAAAGCAATGTTCATACATTACTTCTATTGAAGCGCCTTGGTCTACGTATATCCTACGTACAGTATACCCTTCGATTTCCGCTTCCACTATCAATGGTTCTTCTGAAACATCCCCAGGGAGTATGGGAGGGAAACTTATAGGAGTGTTCATCCAATCCTCTTCCTGATCCATGGTTTTTCGCTTATACTTTCTTGCCGGATATTGAATCATGTTGATAATTCGTCCTTGGTTGGTGTTATTGTTATTTCTCTGAGGTGCTCTCTCCCTTTGCCTAACATCTCTGATCAAGTGGTCTAGTTTGCCCGTCTCCATAGCTTTTTTGAGCTATTCCTTTAGATTGTGACAATCGTTAGTTAGGTGACCCTTTCCCCATGATAGTCACAATATTTGTCCATGTTTTCTCTGGCAGGTCTTCCCCTCAACGGAGGTGGTGCCGGAAGTCTAAGATGGTGTTCAGTTGCGAGGATTTCTTTGGGAGCTTTCGAGAGTACGTTTAAGTCTAATGGCCGGACCTCCCTCCGATTTGCGTCATTGCGGCGGTAATCCGCTCCGTACTCATTCCTGTTTGGATTTTCATTCCTGGTTTGCCTATAAGGTACATAGTGATCATTTCGCCGGGGTCGGAATTCTTCCCGATGAGTATCTCGCCTACGATTCCCTCGAAATGAGGATCGCTGCGTGTTCTGGTCATTCCGGTTGTATGAGTTGGAATTGTAATCTTTTCTGTAATTATCTGCTCGTTCTCCCCTTGGCACCTCGGTCAACCGATATGCTCTCTCGGAACGAATGAAATCGTCTACCCTCATCATCATTTCGGTTACCGTCCGGGGGATTTTTTCAGAGAACCTCTTTGCCAGCTCTGGACATTTGCAACCGTCCATAAAAGAAGATATTTGCATCACTTCCGGAACTCCAGAAATACGACTAGCTTCATCGGTCCAACGTTCCTTGAACTCAGACAGGGCTTCGTTAGCTTTCCGGACGATCTTAGTTATCTCCATAGGGTCTCGAATACATTTTCTTCGCAAGGCAAACCTATGCACGAATTGTTCACACAAAGTGTCCCAGTTGTCGATACTTCCTCGGGGAAGGTTGTCGAACCATCCTCTAGCTGCATCGTCCAGAGTTTGCTGAAACATCATACACCATATGGGCATAGGCCAAGCACCTTGGTTGGCAGCTCCTTCGAACCTTGTGATGTGATCGTCCGGATCGGCGGATCCGTCATATAACTTTATGTGGGAGGGCATTGAGTATTTTGCATTTTTAGGTCCGGTGAAATCAATTATCCTTCGGGTGAACGGGCTCTTGGATGCTGCCTTGAAAGGCTTGGACAGATCGTCCATCACTTCCTCTTCTGTTTTATGTGCTTCGACATCATGAGATTGGGCGGCTTCGAAGTCGAGATGGATAGGTTCGATTGGCGTTTCGCCCGAAGTATTGTACTGTTGGATGAGAGCTTTTAGGGTGGCAATGTGGTTTTGGATTTGTTCCATGTTACTGGTTTGGGTATTGTTATCCGGACGACTTCCACTTCCTTCAGGTGTTGTTGGGGTAGGACCTGTCATCTCTTAGCTTAGGTAGAGTGAATGACGGGTCCCACGGATGGCGCCAATTTGTTGAAGTAAAAGTTTGTTTCTACTTCAGACAAGCGAGATGAATCCTTCGGACTAGAGTGAGTCCTTCGAATTCAGTGTGACTTTGCTTATGGTATATTGCTTCGGATATCTGCAAAACAGACACGTCCGTTAGACTCGCCCCGGGAATGTATCCCAGGACCAACTTCCGGCGTTAGAGTAAGTATATGTTCTTAGTGAGAGAAAGTATGAATAAAACTAGAGAGTAGGAGAAAATTAGTTAACCTTAAATGAAGATTTCCTCTCTATTTATAGACTTTCTATATGGAGCGCCAGACTGGTTTGTACTTACCCCTTAATGTTCGCTAGTTTGTGCTCCATTATCATATACTTAGTGTACTTGTTTGTACTTTGATTAATGTACTTACTGGATCATCCGAACGGTGAGGTGTTCCGGATGTCTGGGGTTCTACGGCTTCTCGTTATACCTTTCGGATATTAATCTATTCTTTCCCGACACGTTCGGCCATGTTAAGCTTGATTTGGATCCGGAAGGTATGTTGTATATCCGGAGGGTACATACGCCAACATATCCTTGAACCAAATGAATGTAGTTTTGCATTAATCAGTTTCTGAACCAAAAATACAAAGTGGATACCTCATTGGGGAATCACAAAAGCAATGCAAAGTGGGAAAATCACAACCACAAACTCCCATCTAAAACACCTTTCTAAAGGTGGATACCTCATTGTCATCAAGAGAGAGTATGTAGTTGAAGATGAGGGTAGGTGGACATGTGTGTAGGGGTCGAGTAGTCGCATGGTCACACATGACGAGAATTAAAAGTGGGGGGCGAACGAGTAGTGGCAGCAAGGTGATCGATTGGGAATCGATTGTCCAAGTCGATCATATATCATTACTGCGAGTAGCCTGAGATGTATAGAAGAAATAAAAACACGTACATCAGGCTCAATAACCATTTCCTTCAGATCACATGTTAAAAATTTTATAAAGAAGAAATAAAAAAAAAAAAAAAAAAAAAAAAAAAAGCTATAAATTGAGGGTTAACCTTATGAACATAACATCTAAACTAAGAAAAGAAAATATGAAGAGACCTTCAAAACACTTTCTAAACACACTCTTAATTGGTGCAAAGGCAAAGTAACCTTCTACAAGTATGAAGGTTTTTGGAGCATTCAAACGAACCTTGAAGATGCAATTTTGGCTAAGCAAAGCTTCAAGGCTCGGGCAACTGATGTATTACTATGCAGTTGCCCGAAATCGGGTACAAACTTGGCTAAAGGCCTTGGCTTTTGCAATAGTGCTAGAGAAAACCCTTGACCTAATCGAAGTCGACAACTCCTGTTTCCCACTCATGTCCACACACATTTCTTACCCTTCATTGCCAGAGTCAGTCTTATCTTCAAACTGCAAGATTGTTTACATATATCGCAACGTTAAAGATGTCATAGTTTCCCATTACAATTTCCTTAGAGAAATATCAAAGTGAATAAAAGTGGGTATTTACTTGCAAAGGATTTTGTGGTAGAAATCCGATTTTTTTTTTCAGAAAGGCAAAGGATGGGGATTGGGAGAATTACTTCAAGGATGATATGAAGGAAAAGATAGACAAACTGATTGATCAGGAACTCAGTAGCACTGGTTTAGTCCTCAAATAAGAGGCAATTAAAGATCACTTGATATTACTCTATTAAGTGTCGTCTGAACTGTTTTATTTATTTTAGAATCTATACTAAGTAATTCGTCAAAATAAGATAATGTCGTCCAAAACATAACCCGAGTTCCCTATGATATGTTACATCTGAACAAGCTTATCTTAGCCATGTGACACACTATCACACTCATATGCTTCTAAAGCAGTGAGAGATAGATGAAGCAATCAATCTTCATTTGTTTGGTCCATATGTTAAAAGACAAAACCAAATAATGTTTTTTGTACTCATGTAAGCAAATATGGTTAAAAATCTTGACAAAATCCTTAAATGATCCTAGTACATAAACATATGACAATAGTGACATGTACGTATACTTTTAAAATTGGTTTAAATAAGTTAGAAAGTAAATTTTGCTCGATCTCACCCGTTTCGAACAGTAAATGTTTTAAAATTTTTGACTTGACTCGCCCATTTTGACCTGTAAGATTTTTACTAAGTTTGGCATGACGAGGCTGTTTTGACCCGTAGCATTTTTTATCAGTTTCGACCCGTAAATTGTTTTACTGGTTTTGACCTGACACAAGGTTTCAACTAGTAAACATTTTTTTTACCGGTTTTGACCCTACCTGTTTTGACCCATTAGATTTTTTTAACCAATTTTGACCAGACCTGAAAATTCTAATACGAGTAGTATGTAATGTTGTGCAGGACCATGAGAAACAACACCGAGAGGAGGAAACTCGGATATTTCTCATGTGGGACCGGTAATCCTATTGATGACTGCCGGAGGTGTGACAAAAACTGGCAGCATAACCGCAAGCATCTTGCTGACTGTGGCATTGGGTTTGGGCGAAATGCCATTGGAGGCCGTGATGGTCGGTTTTATGTCGTCACTGATTCCAGAGACGATGACCCTGTTAACCCACGACCAGGCACCCTACGTCATGCTGTCATACAAAAGGCTCCATTATGGATCGTGTTCAAACATGACATGGTGATTACGTTAAAGCAAGAACTTATTATGAACAGTTTTAAAACCATTGATGCACGTGGAGCTAATGTTCATATAGCTTATGGAGGTTGCCTAACTCTTCAGTTTATTACCAATGTTATTATTCACGGTTTACACATTCATGACTGTAAACCAACTGGTAACGCGCTGGTTAGAAGCTCTCCGTCTCATTATGGTTGGAGGACAATGGCTGGTGGTGATGCTATTTCTATCATCGGATCAAGTCATATATGGATCGATCATAACTCGCTCTCTAAATGTGCTGACGGACTTGTGGATGCTGTTATGGGCTCGACTGCCATCACCATTTCCAATAACCACTTAGCTCACCATAACGAGGTACGTCAATCTTGATATCATAACTAGAAAAGGGCGGGTCAAAAGGGTAACTTTGTTTTGTGTCAAAACAGTAAAATGGGTTGGCCTAAAACGCGTTAGAGGTCACATATAACCACAATCAACGCGTGTATAGCACATGCATCACATTATCATATCTACTAATAATTGTTAAAAAAGCAAAAAGATCAACACTTTAATGATTTAAACTTTGATAACAGGTGATGTTGTTGGGCCATAGTGACTCATATGTAAGAGACAAGATGATGCAAGTGACTATAGCTTATAACCACTTTGGTAAAGGTCTAATTCAGAGAATGCCAAGGTACAAATCCATTTATTACTAGAAATTTAATTCACTGTTTTGGTACAATGTAAATTAGGTGCATATCTGACTTAATTTTGGTAAAAAAAATAATAATGTTGCAGATGCAGACATGGTTATTTTCATGTAGTAAACAATGACTACTACACTCACTGGGAGATGTATGCTATTGGTGGAAGTGCAAGCCCCACCATTAACAGCCAAGGCAACAGATATCTTGCCCCTGCCAATCCTTTTGCTAAAGAGGTATCTTTATTACTATTTGACTATATATTTATAACTTGGTTGGTGTACTTTTGGTGTTTGAATGTCATTATGGAAATAATGTAATTATTTACACTTTATATTTAAATTGGCGAGAAAACTCTGACCCGTGCATCCTTTATGGATGCCGACTAAAGACATTAGGCACCTATTCCATATTCTTCAAAACCTTCCTTGACAGGTCAATTGGATGTTTTGGCGGGGGAGTGATGACACTAGGGCAATGCCCCAATGTACACTTGATAATCAAAAAAGAAAAAATTAATACTCCGTAATAAAACAGTTTTGTACTATTTAGAAGAAAACTTTGTTATTTAGTTTTCCGAGCGATACTTTTTGATGTTGATTTTGAGATGGAAATTTGATTATGTGTACAGGTTACAAAGAGGGTGGATACGGCTGCAGGAAAATGGCATGGACGGAACTGGAGATCAGAAGGTGATCTACTTCTTAACGGCGCTTATTTCACCCCATCTGGTGCTGGAGCCTCTGCTAGCTATGCTAGAGCCTCAAGTTTGGGTGCTAAATCATCTAGCATGGTCGGTAGTATGACCTCCAGTGCTGGTGCTCTTGGCTGCCGTAGGGGTCGCCAGTGCTAGCCTCCGTCTATCCTCTCACCATAAACTTATTTCAATGTTTTTTCTAGTGTGTTCATTTCACATTCCATATTTTTCTCCCTTTTGATCCTTTTTTTTTTCTTTCCTTTTCTAGCCCTATTTCTGGCAAGTGAGTGTTATTTACACATCAACATGTCTCGTGCAACCTCAGCCAAGCTTCAATTGAGAACACGAACTATGTATTCACTATTTTCGGGAGCAGGTTTGAAGTGTTGTTCACACGTGTGCTTTGTCTGCTAGTTTGTGTTTTAGATCTGACTAGGTATATTGGTTTTAGGTTACATGCTCCAAATGGCTTCTTCTTTTTTTCGTTCTTTTCCGCTTTCTTCCTAATTTTTCAAGTGTAATTTGGGTGTCTTGAGTCGATACAAGTTGTAATGTCGGATGTTGTCATGAAATGAAAGGATAGTTTATTTTCTGTGACTGTTATTTATGTTCTTTGACATACAAAAAGGCTAAAAGCATATGCATCTAACAAACTTAAGTTCATAAGAAATATTGTTCTTTGACATACATTGTACTTTTGCAATTTGCATATGTACCGTATCGGGTAACATATAAGGTCAGGACTATTGAGGTTATTCAGGAAGCATGAGCCTTTAACTCAAATGAAAGTGGTTTAATCGGGGTATGTCCTTGACCGTTTTTGACCCTTTCTATAGCTTCTTCCAAGATGTGTACGTGGTGAGGTTTTAACCTGAGACCTCTTGTGAGGATATTATGTCACTTTGTGATGGTCTTCTATGTAATGTACCAAATTTGGTAAAATAATTTTGGTTTTTAGAATCATAAACTGTTTGTACAAAAGTAAATAAATAATGAAAAGAAACACAAGCTATGCAAAATGATGAAACTGTTATGTTTCTTGCTTTGTCTTGTGCCAAGCATGATCTTGTTTCAACTTTTCACTTTTGGTGTGAAATTTAAATGTTTTGGAGGGTGAGTTGGTGTGGTCATGATTTTGGTTTCTAGTAATAATGTTGTTTTTTTTTTTCTTTATTATTACCAAAAGGTCTCATGAAGACTTTTCTTTTATCAAAGCTAGTAATGATCTTGTCTCAAAGACATTAAAGAGCATTGGATCCTTCTTCACCAGCTATTTAATCCAAATTTATCAAATTTTTCTACATGGTTTTTCCCTCCAAATCAACTCTTGTATTTGAACTTTAGACCCAAAAAAAGGTGCCGTACATTACCAATGACACTTAACTAACGCCGTGAACACAACAAGAGTTGCATTATCGCCAATTGATTCCTCAGCCACAACCAAACATAAAAAGAATGAAAAAAAAATGAGAGTAAACCTTATGGCATGGAGCCATGGACTGTTAGTATTATTTGATTAAAGTCCATTCAACTAACCTTATATGTATGTTCAAAAAAAAAAACTAACCTTATATGTAGTCCCACATAGGTTAAAGAAGTGAAATCTTGCTTGGATATATAGTAAAGTGTACAAGGACCATCCATTCCAAGAATAATGTTATGTTTTCAAATACATAGATGTCATCAAAGATTGTAAACCGAAGAAAATCAAACCTTGATCATTGCTGTGTGCTTGAAAATTGATATAAAATTCTTGACTTTTTTCTAATACCTTCGTCATTTAGAAAAAACATCTTTATTATCTGATGTCACTTAATAAATGGTACCATATACTTTTTATGTTTAGTATATGCAACTAAACATATACTAATGTTCTATGTATATCTAGTAGTTGTTGCTGTTCTTTTCGATCTTTAGATGTTTCACCAATCCACCTGAACTTACATAACCCCTACCGTACATGCCATATTGATCCCGCAGTGACATGCAACATAAATGACTAAGGCATGTCCCTCCATGTAAGGAGTACATACAAGTCTGGTCGTTTAACGTCTTACCATTCTGCAGTTCAATCATGCATGCAAATTGTACCATTCAAACTAATTGAGATGACTCGGAACTGAAGCAACTATGGTACAATGTTGGTGTTTAATCCCTCTTTATTGCCTACATTTATAATTAAGATATCAAGAGAGTACCATTCAAACTAATCCTAAGGTCTCATGGGGATCCTCGATGTAGCGTGTTTTGGCTTTGTACCTTTTGTGATTATCTATACTACTTTACCTTTCAGCAATTTTTTTTTTTTTTTTTTTTTTTAAACGATGTTAAACAAACTAAATTTAATGGCTGATGTAAATCCTTAATAATTATTAACATGATATAAATCTTGGTGCATCGATTAAATTAAGGGAAGTGATTTGCACACTCCCAAAAATGATTGGCACACTCAAAATGTGAGTGTGTTGACATTTATACCCTTACATTGTTTGGACTTATTCTTATCCTGTAAGGGTATAAATGTCAACACACTCATAATTTGAGTGTGCCAATCATTTTTGGGAGTGTGCAAATCACTTCCCTTAAATTAAAGATAGAAAAAGTTACTTAGTATAAAATACTAGTAACTTAATAAGTACAAATAATTTATAAATGGGCTTAGCCCATACAATAACAACAGGCCCATAACACATCCATAGTGGATATATTTGTTTCATTGTAAAGTTTTGTATATATAAGTGGATCAAGAAATTTAATAATGTATGGGGATGATGGTAGTCCGTAAGCAAACCACTATATGTATGTTTGGCGAAAGTAACTGTTGTTGGTGTTGGAGATTATAAAAAATAGATTATTTTTATAAGCTACATGAAGTAACCTTTAGTTTTAAGAGATTATGAAAGATTATTTTTTTTTATAATCTATTATAAGTTATGTCTGACAAACAAATATTATTTTTTAAATAGCTTATTTTTTGAAAAAATAAATATAATCTCTCAACAATCTTGTGTGACAAACATATTATTGATTAATAAAACGTATATAGACTCTTTTCTAGACAATTATTGACTATTGTAATAGGTCTACAATTTATATCCTTCAATATTTGTAATCATTTTGGGTACGTTTTGCGAAAGTAACTGTTGCTGGAGATGGTACTGGTGCTGGAGATGGTGCTGGTGTTGGAGATTATAAAAAAATATTATTTTTATAAGCTACATGAAGTAACATTTGGTTTTAAAAGATTTTAAAAAATTATTTTTTTTAGAATCTCTTATAAGTTATTTCTGCTAAACAAAGATTATTTTTTAAGTAGCTTATTTTTAAAAAAAATAAGCACCATCTCCCAACAATCTTGTGTGCCAAACATAGCCTATATATAAAAGCTTCTAAATTTTCCTGATAGATAACATGTAGCGGCATAAATGTAGGTATGTACGTTATTATGTATTTGATAAAAATCATTTCAACTACCTTACATCCCATATTAGGGATGAGCTAAAGAACCAAAGAACCGGAACCGGACCGAGAACCGAACCGGAACCATGAAGAACCGAACCGGAACCAGAACCATTGGTTCCAGTTCCAGTTCTTGATTTTGAGATTTTTCGGTTCTTTGATCGGTTCCACCGGTTCCTGGTTCGGGAACCAAAGATCCAATAATTATAAAAATATGTAATTTTTTTTACTTCTTATCAAAATATTAATAAAAATCAAACCCTACGTATCATAAAAAAAAAACCCTAATAGCCATCAAGCCAAATATTTAAACCCTAATCTTTAGTTCATTCACAAATCAATAATTAATCTTAGTTATTTTGATGGACAAAGTTTTAAGTTATTTCATTTTGTTTTTCGGATTGTTATGCATTATTGTTTTGTTAAAAATATGAACAAGTGAAAGTAACTATAGAATGATTGATTATTTGAGTTTATGGTTTAGTTGTTAATTGTTATTTGCTTAAATGTAAATGGTTGCAAGTTCCTAAAAAGTTTAATTTTTTTTTTATTAGCTTAATAAAAAAAATGGTTCCTACACGGATATATCCAAATGAACCGGAACCGGAACCAAAAAACTATACTCGGTTCGGTTCTTGGTTCCCACTTTTCAGAAATCGGTTCTCGGATCCACCGGTTCCAGAACCATGCTAATCCCTATCCCATATAGGTTAAAGAAGCAATATTTGGAGAGCTTTTTTAGAATATGTGACAGATGTCATCAATGATAACTTAAAAAATCAAATGGGTGTTCATTTCAACCCACACACGTCTCACCGCTCTAGCAGAACTTATCTAATCCCTATTGTATGACATGTGACCAACATGATTTAAGGTGTGGCCTCATGTAACGTCTCTATTGAGCACATGAGTTTGGTCCTTTACATTCTTACCATTGTACTACTTAATCATGCACAAAGTTTCATTTAAACTGATATGGATGTCTGTTACAACGCATGTGACTTGGAAATGAGGCAACTATGGTACAACATTGGTGACTCGAGCCCTCTACATTTCTAGACTATATCAGGATACTCTGACGGTTATGTCTTACCACATGTATAACTCTTTCGTTCATTTGGTACTAACGAACAAAGTGAATCATCAAATTATCCGGATGGATAGATGTGTCACCCGCACAAGTCATACCACAAAACCGACCAAAATTCATTGTGTTAAGAGTCCAAATCAGGTAAGAATGCCCTAAAAACTTATAATTTCCTTATGGATAAGATGTATTTTGAATGTTGCACCAAGTATTGTTTGATAACGCAACAAGAAGTTGAAGCATCATTCATGTTCCAAAAGAAAAACATTTCTCCGTTATGTTCATTCACATTTCATCACTCCAACTGAAATTCTCTGTGCCCCTACCGTACAATATCGAACGCTCATTGTAGTGACATGTTACGACAAATGAACTATCAATTGAGGCCACTTTGTTACAAGACAGGTGATTCGAGTCCCTCTTGGTTGCCTTCATTTCTAACCTAGAAGAAGTGACAACTTTGTTTTACCAAAATACAAGGTACCAATGGTGTGTGTCACCATAATTATCCAAAACGGATAGATGTGTCAGTATATGTGTGTTCATCCTCATGAGTCCTGATAAAAACAATCACCGAACCTCACACACGTCGAGTCCAATTCACTTATCCAAACTATTGATGTTTCGCAAAGGGAACTTAATCGCTCAAACAAAAGATTTCCTACTTATATGATATGGAAAGTATATTTAACATATAAAATGCTTAAACTAAATTACTTGCAGCGTTGAATCTCTAATTAACTTCATGCGATGATATAAAAGGTGCAGGGAGATTAGAGATGGTGAGTCAAAATGGGTCGGGTTGAAACTGATCAAAATCGATTTGCTTCATAAGAGTGTCAAACCAGATTAAGGTCCATATAAGTGTCAAAATGGTTCAGGTTCAACCTGTTTGACCCATTCGACCCATTTGATGTGTTCCTCTTTTAGCTAAATTTGATTTGAGACTTTGGACCCGTTAAAGATATGAAAAAGCCAAGACCCTTTTATAAGTTAATCGGTCGAAATTGCTACCTATTATGGATATGATCCTATAGAAACAGAGATGGGATTACGTTTGATCATTTAACCATCAGGTGGGAAGTTTCACCTATGTGGGATATAAATATAATGGTTTTATCAAACGCATAATATTGTAGATGTTTACATGCCGACTTGTGCGTTTCTAGTACTCTAATGTATATCATTTATCTGTTCATAATAGAGCGTTTCGTATTTGAATCTGCTTGGATTCTTAATGAAAAAGTTTAAACTATGTTATTAATTGACAGCATAATTTTGAGACAGATCTTCTACGCCAATAATGCAACTCGTTTTGTGTTTCTTGAATTACATGCATGAAATTAATTAAGTATTATTCGCTGCAGGTAGTTTAGTTCAAGCGTTTAATAAAATCAGTAGGCAATCTTTGTGTGACTGATAAGTAGCCCCATGCAAAACGCCAATAGTTTGGATTAGTGAACCGGACTCTAACTTTGGGTTTTTTGAGTTTTTTCAGTAGGACTCATGTGGGTGACACATCTATCCATTTTGGATAAATACATGTTCGCTCGTACCTAGTGATTGATTAAGCTCTACATTGTTAGGAGAAAGTTGTTCCTCTGTCAGTCTGTCTCCATATATTCTGTATAAATAAGAGGGCTCTAGCCATCTTGTTATAACAATGTCGCCTCATTCTTAGTCACATACTCACATGGATATTTCGAATGGTGTCTTTTTACTTGATTTTGTGTTCAATACAAAGTTCGGAGTACCCATTTTTTTCATGTGCCAAAAGATACCAGAAATGTTGATGATTTTAGTGTCATCAAACATTTTGATGTTGATCTCTTCTTAATCACACCTTGATTCACTAGTAGTTGAGGTTGGCACAAAACATTCCCTAATATAGGACGCTAAAGCAGGTGCTAACTGCACGTTTTCTTTGCGTTTAGTCAACTTAATTCGTTAAGTCCCCTCCTCCCCTATTTCGTTTATCTTGTATCTGGTACAAGGAAATGGTTTGGTTATCATAATTAGTGCAGTTTGAAGCCTATATATATCTTGTGACGAAAGGTCAGTCCATTCCAACTCTAAAAGCAAGAAATTATCCCTAAAAGAATAAAGGCACACTTTTCCACCCTTTAGTCCTTTACCAAATTGTGATACTCAATGATCAAAAACAAGATTTACAATTACTAATTTCAAACACAAATGTAAATAAGCAGCCAATAAAAACAAAGGTTATAGCTTATGAACAACACCAAAAGTGCTCCAATCAACTAAAACTATCGCACTTACCACATCATTACTCTTTAACTTGTCTTATCAAGACACATTACGCATCATTTTATTAGAATCGGTAGTCGGTCGGTTGACCTCCTTTAGCTTATAGTCGGTGTAGTTGGGATTAATCGAGTTTGACATTTCCGGTAAGTTTAGGTATTTATAACAAGAATTGCCTTATACCAATAACTTGTAATATATATAAACAACGACTATAAGTGATTAAAACAAGTTTTCGGCGTGTTTATAGTATTTCCGGCAAGATTTGCATGTTTCCAACAAGTTTGGCCAACGTTGACTACTATAGACCACCGCTGACCAAGTTATTTGACCGATTTGCACAAATCGAAAAGGTTCGCAATTAATTGGCCTTGTAGACTTTTTTGCAACACTAAAAAAAAAAAAAAAAAAAAAAAAAAAAAAAAAAAAGTGGCACATCACTATATAGAGAATTGAAATGACGACGCCATAACTCATGACTAGTTAACATTAGTGTCATTGAAATCATCCTGAAAAAAGTTGAAAAACTCAGCTTCAGCTAAACGATAATGATCCAAAGAAGCTAAAGGACCTTCACCAAACACATCACTACTTGTAGGGGAGGCAAATTCTGATTGACAAGTTAGGTCAAGTTATCGCTTTCATTTTTTTAATCCAAAATATAGAGATTTTTGTTTGTTTAGCGACTTAAAACATGATTGTAGATTTGGAACTCATTACATGTTAGTAATTTACAATTACAACAAGAGATTAACCGCTGTTATCCAATTTCCTTCGAAACTATACAAATGCCAATCACGGACTATTGAATATATAACCAACAGTTGATAAATTGTAGTTCGAGTTTATTATACAAGTGTATCATCTTGAAAATAATCCAGCTTTGTTTAGAAAACAGCCAGAAGCAGGATCTCCAATGCAGCCACAAAAACCATCATCGTCCTTAGCAAATGATGCTGGCAACGGATGATCAGGAATTATGCCAACCTGCAATGGGAAGGCAGTTATAAAGTAGTCAAAGTTTAGAAGCAAGTGTCACGGGCTGGTAAAGGGTCAAACAGGTCATATTTTGTCCAAAGTTTTATCTAATGTTCTCAAAATTTGACCGTTTGGGTCGTTTGCGATAATACATATTCCAAACTGACTCGTTCATATAAGCAAATGGGTCAAAAATACCAGGTATGTCAAAAACCAAAGAGATCAATAGTCTTTGAGTGGAGAGAAGTAGAAAGATAGAGAACCTTATTGATGTCTACGTGATCAGGGGTTTCATAACGAGCAACAGTAACAGCCAAGCCAGATCCATCAGACATTTCAAATACCGATTGAATTTTTCTGTGAATAAAGAACGTTTTAGGACATTTTATCGAAAATGAAATGCTATTAAAAGTATAAGTATTGTAAAGATTGTTTACCCTTTGCCAAAAGTGGGTTCTCCAAGAAGCACTGCACGCATGTTATCCTTTAAAGCACCAGCCAAGATCTCGCTTGCACTTGCAGTTCCTTTGTTCACCTACAAGAACAAATAACTTTTTACAGGTGGGTGGCCATTTCAGCCCATTTACGTATTACAGCAATCTAAATCGCAACTGTGACCTAACAATGAAAGCCATTACAGCACTTTAATGAAAAGAATGGTATAGATGGCATTACCAGCACGGCTAGAGGTTCTGAATCAGCGATTGCATTGGTTCCATCAGTGTCATATATATCTCGAACACCACAGCTATCACAGATGTACACAATCACAGCTATTGCACTGGTTCCATCAGTTATACCATAAGAACTTTGAACTAATATGATAACAATTTTAGGAAAACTTCAACTGATTTAAGCTATTTCCAATAAAAGTAATACTTATTTACTTGTTTGACCCGTTAAAAATAAAAACTTAAACACGTATAGCACATTCAGAACCAAATGGGTCAAAAATTTTACCCAAAATTTTTCGTTAAACCATGAGTTCAAACATAAAAGCCAGATACTTAATACTCTAAAAAGCCAGCAAAAAGTTATAATAATGATTTTTTTTGCAGAAATGTTACTGCAGACTTACCAAATCTTAGCGATCTCAATTCCTTCGGAAAAAAGACCACCACTGCATCACAATTTAATCATCTTTTAGAAAGCATTACAATAACAATGCTTAAAATGAATCCCATAAACACTGATCGGTATAACTTAAAAGAATATTACCTATTATTGCGAAGGTCCAATACAAAACCGCCAACATTTTCTCTCCTTAAAATTTCAATTGCTTCCTTGACGGCAGCTGGAACGGCTTTTTTATTAGAATGATTATTTACAAATAAAGCTACAGGTTATAAAATTAGAAATATTGCATCATCTTGTATTCTAAAGTGTCTTCCCCTAACAAATTTATAACAGGTACATAAAAAATACATATTAAGTGGTGTATGAAATATATCCGTCAACATCAACCAATAACAGTAAGTAGTTACCATACCAGAAGCATTTTGGTTGAATGATGTTAACTTTATGTATCCAATCGTGGAGGTACCCTTTCCCAGACCAGGTGTCTCGCAAACTCTTGACTTCACCGGATTTAACGAAAGGTTTTCCCGCCTACACACCACATTTACAGTCCATTAAGAGTACGTATCCACTAAAGTCTAAACAACAGACTAGCAAAAAAGATTCTAACACCACATAACATTTTAACTAGTGTACAAATGAAATGCTATAGTTAAGGCGTCCAGAACAATTTCAATCCATTTAGTTATAAATGATTTTGTTCTATCACCCACTCCGCCTGATCCACCCTTTTTAAATCTATATCCAACAATAACAAGAAGAAACCCATGCTTATATTTTGATACCTTGTTCTTATAATTTACACAAACGATCACATATATGAAGCTTGCAGCAAATTTAAATGGAAGGAATTGAAGCAAATGAACGTACGTTAACGATAGCTGCTTTATCTCGGATCTGCTTCGTACTTTTAGCTGTACTGTAGTTCCTTCGGGGCCCCTGAGAGTCAGTTAAAAGTCTTTACTTTAAGGCTCAAGGAGAGCGTTAACTAACAAAGAATTAGAAACAGTCAATCATAACTTACTCCAGGCGTTCTGCTGCATCATAAATGTCCATCGTTTCTGTACTCGTATTATCAATAGCCATAATCAGATCACCAGGTGGAAATGGCAGCCCTACTGGCGGGACCCCCTGGAGAAGCTGAAATAACCATAATTCCAGATAGAGCTCCATCATTTCCGACTGCTTTCATAAAAAATATTTGCATATTTAAAAAAGAACTAACAAATAATGGAAAAGATTTGATTACCATAAGTGAAGTTTCAAGCCTATAAATCTATATCTATACTACATGTATGTGGTACCAGGAAAAGGTTTGATTAGCATAAGTGAAGTTTGAAGCCTATATCTTGTAACCAAAGGCACACTTTATCAAAACAAGATTTTACAATTACTACTTTCAAACATATATGTAATTAAGTAGCAAATAAAAACACAGGTTATAGCTGATGAACAACACCAAAAGTGCTCCAATCAGCTAAAAACATGGCACTTACCGCATCATTACTCTTTAACTTGTCTTATCAAGACACATTACGCATCTTTTTATTAGAACATGAATCTAATAGAATTCAAAATATATGAATCACTAACACAGATTAACCCACATTGCAATATCCAAATTAAACTATATAAAAACGTTTAGCTAACATCAATAAATCTAATACAGTTTAAACTTAGAATAATAAATAGACAAACACACGAATCAAGTAGACAAACACACATAAATTGAGTTCGTTATGCATATACAAACATAAACCAAACAACTTGCCTGAAAACAGATTTCGTGTTTGAGTAATTTGAGAGAACATCATTGATTCATTGGTAACTGGCGGAGTACAATCTGGTGCCCATAGCCGTGGCGGTTAGCCTGAGATCCTGATTCCGCCGACAAATAGAGACGAGATTCGTTGGATTGAGTTGGTTCTGAATCAGTGTTTCAAAAGTGGAGTTGTGAAGCGTAAGAACAAGAACTTTTACAGTTTTAGTCCCTTGATATTTCTTCACCTTTTAAACTCGTTCGGAGCAGACAAATCTCCCTTGATGTCATTTTTGAACACCGCTTAATTTCCAAGGTATCCAATGATGGAAATTCAAAAGCTTCCTTTCCTAAGCAAAATCCCTCGAGACTATCAAGATCAAAAAGTTTTAAGGACTTCAGACAAGGAAACTTTACAATAGCATCCACTATGGAATCAGATTCTTCTTCTCCCTTCACAATTGCCTTCATACTTGTGCAGTCACTTATATGTAGTTCCCGGAGTTGCAATAGACTACCAACCATGGGACATGTTAATACATATTCTAAACTACTGCAATTATGAATAGACAGTCTTGTTAGGTTTGGAAACTTTAATACTGTCCCCTGCTTGCTCTTCCATATATACTTGAGACTATCTAACCACTCCAAGTCCACTTGTCTCAAGTTTGGAATTTCAGCATCAGTTTGTGAATCAAATATCTGCTCAATGCCCCAACATCTACAACTGACAGTTTCAAGCTTTTGCAGTTGTGACACTTCATCAGATGAAAAAAGAGTCTGTCCACCACTTGGGTTAAAAACCATATCAACTTCGATCAAATTATGATGAGACCAAGGCAACCGTTTCATAGTAGTAGGGTGGTACGAGCTTGAACTCTCAGAACTTGGTAATCGGGCCTACAAGGTAAAAAATAAATTAAATAAATAAATAAAACCACAAATACACAAGCTTATGTCACGGATAATTATACATATCAGTTGGTTCAATGATAAAAAAAACTTCATATGCGAGTAAAATAAGCCAAAAGGCTCTACATGATTGTAAAACCGTTGGGCTTTGGGGATCACATACATAACCAAACCGTTGATATTTCCTAATCATATTACTTTCGATCCAATAACTACGCTGTAATTTTGATGAAGATTACAATCATGGGCGGAACTTTTAAGGGGCAGGGGAGGGCCCCGGCCCCCCAAAATTTGCGACACCTAGTGTTAATTATTATTGGTTTTAGGGGTAATTTAGTTGAGGTTACAAACAAATCTCCGATTCGGCCCTTCCAAAATAAATTCGGCCCCCCTAAAAAAAATGTTCAAGTTCCGTCTATGATTACAATTATCAATAAGGTTAATTGACTCTAATACTAGAAAAGAAACTGACATGGGAAGGTTTTTTCTTTTTTACTTTAAAATAAAAATAATACCTGATGCGATGTGGTCGTCACATGAAAGTTAAGGCCGAATTCATCACTATGTTTGCCTAAGCTTGTATTTATGAACTTAAGCTTCGGAGCTGTAGATTGACCATAAGTAAACACCGTTATTTGTGGGCATCCACGGATCTCAACCTCTTCCAATGCTGGCCATCTAAATTCATTCTTCCCCAAGAAGAAACCCACAAAGTTCGGTAGATTGACTAGTACAAGGGACTTCAAATGAGGAAAGACCATCCCAACAGAAGCAGTTGTGTGGGAATTTATAGACACATCTTCATCATCTCTGTTTGAAATCACCTCTTCAATACCATCACAAGACGATATATAAATTTCCTTTAGGTTGGAAAGAAGTTTCACCATTAGAGGTGAAAACAAGTACTTGATGCTGTTGCACTCCCACATTGATATGGTTGTGAGGTTATGGAATGAGGACTGTGATGGTTGTTTTTGAAGAATTAATTCATTCCAATTGCACTTCCACACATGACTCATCTTCTCCAAACCATACAAATCCAATTGTTCAAGATTGGGGAGTATCATGAGTTGTTGCTGGGTATTGTCAGGTGATTCTCTACTAATTGGACTCGTTATCTCAAAAACCACCTCCACATCGACATAGCAGCAGTTCCACAAAAGATGAAGTGTATGAAGGTTATTAAAAGTGGGTAATGGGAATGCAATTTTAGAAATCTGCATATCACAACCACAAATGATATATATTTAGTAATAATTCCCATTGAGAAAATATGAATATAACTGCAACAATTTTTTTTTAAAAAAAATTATAATTTATTAAAGAAGAAAGATGTGGATATAAGATGGAAGAAACAGCGAAGAAATAGCTGGCAACACTATCAAAAGAGTATTATTTTTCTATTTATTTTAAAAATAATAAAAGCCCCAATATTATTTTTTTATTTATTTTAAAAAGATTAAATAACATTCAAGTAGAGGTCACAAAAGGATAAAAACAAAAATAGAAATCATTTAATTAAGTTGTACCTCTTTCTCTTTCTCAACCAATTCATTCTTTCTCACCCTTTCTTTGCCGCATCCATGAATTTCAACTTTTTTGAGTGCTCTCATATCCAAATTGGTTGTGGCAGGTGTGATTAAATTTTCAAACGTCTCACAATCTCTAATATCTATGCTTTCAACAGCTTCAAATCCATGAATCAAGTTATTTCCAGCATCTTTTATCCTCCACACCTCTCTAAGCTTCCCTAATCTCTCCAACCAAATGCTTCTCAACCTGCTGCTGCTAACTTTATCCATTTCACCAACACATCCCATGTCGATGTCGAATATCACTTCAACAGAAGCACAATGTCTTACATCAAGCTCTTCTAGATGATTGAATAATGGCATTGGATTTCTTGGGAGAAGATTCACAAGACTATCACATTCTTCCACTTGGATGCTTCTCAAGCTGCTGCTACAATCCTGCAAAGTAAAAAAAGATTTGTTCATTCATTAGATACCCGCCTGTTATTAACAAACACTTTTAGTTGAAGGCATTGTTAATATCAGTATATTAATACAAAGCATATACTTACCTCTTTGTTGAACAAAGATTGCGTGGGGGAGATATCAGTCGACACAAAAGATGTTGTACTGCTGGGATAAATGCTAGTAATTTTTGGAAGGCCTTCAAGTTGCAACTCCATGAGACTTGGTAGCTCAATTACATTGAAGTTATTGCAGAAACACAATAGGTTTGGTAGCCTGGCCAACCTGAGATACTTTAAGTTGGAAAACATGATATCGGATCCATTATTCTCAGTATGTATGACTGCTTCCATAGCATCACAGACGGAAATTTCCAGATACTCGAGCTTTGACAAATTTGTTGCAACACTCTGTGTGAAAAGGTATTTCAACTCTGCACATTCTGAAACTACAAGGATTCTCAAATTGGAAAACGAAGAGTTTGGAGGAGGATGTGGTATTTCAACATCTTCAAGAGAATTCATATCATTGACTTGTAGATAAAGTGCATCTGTGAACTTAAACAGCTCGTTGATTTTAGATTTCAGTAGTTCTTTGTTGGTGACCAGCTTCAAGCTGTTTTCATATGAGTGCACGTCAACTTGATTTGTTTCCAGTTGGTCTCTAACTTCTGTAAAAGAACATCCCACTGAGAGCTTGAATCTTTTAAGTTTCTCACAAGACATGTTCTTCATATGCGCATTGTTACCAATAAATTCTAATTCTAATGCACAAAGGTTCTTTGAACGTTCTGCAAGTTCACTATTGTTGTTGTCTGTGAAGCAGCATGCTTTTTCATCATAAGGTATCATATAAAGCTCTTCAAGCTTCACTAAGCTTTTCAAGACTCCGTCATCTATAACAAGATTGCAACAACCTGTTACATCCAGTAGTCGTAGCTTCTTCAAATTTCCGAATGTGGAAGGTATGGTTGTAATGCCAGAGTTAGCAAAGCTAAGAACTTCCAGATTCGAAAGATTTCCGATACAAGCTAAATCAAACGTCAAGGAGCATTCATGGAGACAAAGAGTTCGAAGGTTGGAGGAGAACTGAACAGGTGTGGGAATTAATGGATACTCCATATTCTCAAATGCTATAACTTGAAGCTGTTCCATTCCTTCATAAAAGCCTGGAGGAAACCTTAGCGACTCATCTCCATGCATAAGTTTCAAAAGTGAAAGGTTTGGAAACCTTAAGTCACTAGGAAACTTAGACATATCCTTACATGTGAACGAAATTCGCTTGCAAGACTGGCTCATACTGTTAGCTTCACTCCACTTTGAGAAATCATCTTCATGGTGAATGATCAAACATCTGTCCTCACCACCTTTAGAAATAGTATTTACCACAAATGCAAGCACAAGATCATGCATTTTCACACACTCATAGCCATCACTATCACCATCCATCAACAAAGATGCATCTTTTAGATTGCTCACACTTGTTATAGTTCTATTTCTAGCTCTTTCCATAGTAGAAACTTGATTTAAAAGGTTTAGTCCCTTTGCATATCTTGTCAGATCTTCTAAAGGAATATTGGAGTCCTCCGGGAACAAGCCACAAAGCAGAAAAATTGCTTTATCCTCTTGCTTTAAATTATTGTAGCTCATCTCAATAATTTCTTGTACCTTATCATCAAGAACATTTATCTTCAAACGATCGAGTGCATCTTCCCATACATTCCTGTTCTTTCGATATTTAACAGTTCCAGCAATGATTTTGATGGCAAGGGGCAAACAACCACATTTTTTTACAATTTCACATCCTATTTCATAGAGATCACCATCATGTTCGGCTGAAATCCCTGCTTTTTGACAAAAGAAATCATGTGCTTCATTTTCCTTCAAGACATCAACCTTAACTTCTTCAAGAGCAGCATCATCTGCAATCTGTCGGCAAACTTGTACATCCCGCGATGTGAGCAACAACTTAACCCCATTTGGCAAAGGACTCGCTAATCCGATATCTTCAAGTTTAATCTTGCTCTCCTTCCAGACATCGTCCAGTATAACCAGAATCTTTTCTTTAAGCTCCAAGAATCCTTTAAATCTTTTAGAAAGATGAACTGCCCTTAGTTCTTCATCAGTTTTAGTTAGAGGTTCGAGTTTTTCATCAGATTTGGATAGAGGCCCGCCTGTGTGCTCTGCTATGGCATTTTGAATGGCAAATAAGTTGGAAGTTTTCCCAACAGTTACAACCACGATCCAATTAAACATCTTGTTATCTTCTGCAGCCTCTTTCAGTTGTTTCATCAGCGTGGTTTTCCCCACACCACCCATTCCACACAAGGCTATCACTCGAGCCGCACCATCATCATTTTGTTGAAGTAGCTTCAATGCATCATTGAACGTCTTATCTCTTGACTTGAACAAATTTTGGGTACCTCCTCCTGATGTTGAAGCCAGGCGTTTGGAATCAACTCTTCCGAAACCGATGGGGGCATCACTCCAGTTCATTTCAGAACTCTCTCTAATAAGACGATCGATAACCTGGATATACCTCAAAGCATTTCTTCCTGCTCGATACTTCTTTTTTATATTGAAGCATCCAACATTGTTAGTTGGAATGTTGTCGGCATCTTCCTTGATCTTTTCAACTTCTTCCAACGACTCTGGTACACGATCAGGTATCTCTTGATTGTTTTCACTGTTTCTTCTCATCTTCTTTTCTAAAACGAAGCATCCATCGTTTTCGACATCTTCCTTGATCTTTTTAACTTCTTCCAACCACTCTTGTACACGAGCAGGTATCTCTTTATAGTCTGCAAGGTTTCTTCTCAAATGATTTTCGTTATCAATTATTTCACCGTCCAAAACCTTCATTTTCTCTTTCATTTCCTTCACACGATCGGCAGAGGAAGTGAGATTTCTCAACTTTTGAGTAATATGACCCATCAAAGCCTTCACAACAGGATCAATGATTGCAGATGTTACAAGCTCCATTTTCCTGAGACATAAGAAATAATGTAATTAAAACTAGGGTGCCAATTCCTAAAATGACATGAAAATAAACAAGTTAAGCATAGTAAACAGGGTTAGTTCAGATGGTTGGTTTGTTGTGATCAAAACAAGACTGAACTACCAACAAAAGGGATGAGAATCTTATTACAGTATTCATACTTTTGGATTTCTTATTATTTTCTGCTTATAAACAAGTACTTATAAGCTACTTAAAAATAAGCACTCGGGTTAATTATGAAAATAACAATTTGTTTCAAAATTTCATTTAAACCAATTTATCAAATACATAAGGACAAATATGAAAGTAAAAAAACCTAGCTAATACTAATTTTACCTCAAATAAATAAGCATGCATATCAAAAACTTGTTTATTTTTAACTAAAAAAAATAAGCGATACCAAACACCAACTTAATCTGTAACACTATAAATAAACAGATTTATTTCTCCTTAGATTAGTACATATCAAAGAAAGTTGTATAAATATGGGGTCTGCAATGAGTGACTTATAGAAAATATATGCTACTAAATATGTTAAAAATACCTTATACAGATTTTAGAGATTCACCAGCTAGCTCACAAGGATCAAATAATGTTTACTGAATAAAAACAAGTTGGTTGAAAATTTCAGGAATGTGAAATGAAGCAAGCATTGAGTGTGGTAGATCAAGGGGAGTGTAAATAATGAGAGAGATAACTTGTTATATTGGAGCTAACTTTTTGCATGAAGTGACTCTTCATAGCAGAGAGTGCTTTATTGACTACTACCATATGTACTCACGTGTTCAAAATAAGCTAGGGTCTAAACATAGTTCCAAAAAAAAAAAAAAAAAAAAAAAAAAAAAAAAGGTCTAAACATGTTTAAAAAAGAGAGGAAGGTGTTAACGTTTTTTTTTTTTTTTTTTTTTTTTCATCCCACACGAGGCTCATGTTGTTGTTTGTATTTACATGGAATACATTTTTTTCTTTTTTACTCTGTCAATTTAATATTTATTGTCCACATTTTGAGTTATTCTAAATTAGTTTTCCATCTTCAAAAATAGACAAGAAATATAAATTAAGTTTATCATATTACTTATTATTACAAAAAAAGAGCAAGGTTGGATCAAGTGGTTAACACTCTTGCCTCTGGAGACAGAGGTCAAGGGTTCGATCCTCACCCCTTGCAAGGCCGGAGGTCCTTTTCTACCTTTGGTAGAACCGGAAGCAACCTCTCTACCTTAGGTAGGGGTATGGTTGTCTACGTCTCAACCTCCCCCATACACCGTGGAAGACGGTATTGGGACCCATAACCCGTGAAAGACGGTATTGGGAGTTACTTTACTTTACTTTACTTTATATTACTTATTATTACAACTTTTAAAAAGTTAAAAATTAATTAATTGCGGATAAAAGTGTTATTGTACAAAAAGTAAGAAAGAAAAAGAGATAATGATAATGTTTTTCTTAAATTGTATGTTTTTGTCTATGACAAACTATTTTAAAGAGAGAGTAATACTTTGTATAATTACAAATAGAAAGTTAGAAACACATATGCATTTGCTCAACATGTTACACATCTTAATGATAATGATAATGATAATGATAATTCAAATGAAAATTTTGATATTAACAAATCTCTCAAAAGGTTTAAATTAGATATTCTATATTTCTTTTTTGTGCCGACTAACATCTTCATCAATACTCTACCCAAAACAATAAATACATGTTTTATTTGATCTTTAACTAGAAGTTGAAACTAAACTCGTCACCTATTTCCTCAAAACTCTCATTAACAATTAATTGAGCGTTTTGTGATGAAAAATGATGACTACATCGATAGCAGTTTTTGATGTAAGCAAATTTAGATAAGAAACTATAAATATGTCATTGTGGGTACGTATAGATACGTTCTATGACCTACGACTAAGAAACAACATGTTTCACTTGAAGGAAAAAGATCATTTTCCACCTTTGCATGTCACCTATCTATCAAAAGTTGCAACTAACTAAGGCGTATGCACAACTTATAATTCACCTTGTCATACTATTATAAGGAGAAAGCTTTCAAAATTGTTCATCTATAATTAGGACATACTTATGTTGATGACATGTTAGGACTCATTTTTAAACCTTAAAGTATTAAAACTTTTAATAAAACATAAAACATATTCTTGTTTATTAATATGCAACAATATTTTTAATAAAGCATGTGTATTACATTATAAAGCATTTGAGACTTTTTCAATGAGAACTCTTAAAATTTTCAGCCAATACATTTACCTATTATGAAATTGTGTTGGTTACAACATAGTAGGTTACGATATTTTAAAGCACCTTTTATATAAATGTTTTACGAAAAAAACAAACTACAATGTAATTTAACAAAAAAAAAATGTCTAAAACTATAACTACCATTTTAATTGATGCTTTTAATATACAAATATATTTTACTGTAATTTATTGAATGATAAATGATATGCGTAATAATTTGTGATTGTGTATGATAAATGATATGTTATATTTGAATTCTTTTAATATAATTGCATAATATTTTCGATGTTATAAAGTATGCAACCACTATTAATAAAAGTATCAAACATCACGTGGTCTTTCTTCCTCGCATTACGCGAGCATCATATTTGGTACATGTTCGTATAATGACACTTATTTTGTTGTTATATTTTAATATTATACTGTAACAATTTTTTGCATAACATTTTTCGACAATATATTTATTTATAAAGTACCCGCAGCCTCAACGCACGAATACCCGACTAGTATTTTAACTATCTTAACTTATTTCAATATAGGTCCTTCATAACCAACATGCTTAACCACTTATGATATATACATGTTGCCAGAAATATTACAATATATCATTCATAACCAACATTTTTCGACAATATATTTATTTATAAAGTACCCGCAGCCTCAACGCACGAATACCCGACTAGTATTTTAACTATCTTAACTTATTCATGATATATCATTCATGATATGATACGAATTGTTAAGGGCTTCCAACAAAAAAGAGAAAAAAAAAAAAAAAAAAAAAAAAAAAAAAAAAAAAAAAAAAAAAGGCTTTCATTCCGGTTACTCTTTTCTTTAGAAAAATGTTGGGTAATAACTTTTAGTCATTTTTACCCTTTATCTTTTACTAACTTTTATGTCAATGAACTTTTGATAAAACAATATACCTTCTACAAAATTTGATCTTAAGAAGTTCCTATCGTTTGGCGTGGGTTTGTGAGTATGCACAATATTGTACCTTACTAGTTATTACTCCTTTCGTCTCAAATTATATTCTTCATTTCTATTTTTAGATATCTCACAATATTAGTATTCTTATTGTGTTAACGAATCAAGCAAATGTTCAATAAGTGAGGATGATATTTCATTGATTATTGAGTTTAATGGTCTAATTTTTTAAAATTGAGTGCTTTTGTTTGTGATAATTACTTTAAGACTAAAAGAATACTCCCTCCATAAAAATGAGACAATTACAAATTTTAACCACTTAAATATAATATTCTTTTACTAAATTCTTTTTTAATACTTTAGATGAAATATAAACAATTATTTTGAGACATCACAAAAAAAATATGAAATATAATTTTGAGACTGACAGAGTATGTTATAAGAAGAAAGCCTTCAAAAATGTTCATGTATATTATGACATGTCACCTCATGTTGATAGCACGTTAAGACCCATTTTTAAACTTTAAAGTGTTAAAACCTTTACCTGTTTGATTTGTGGACGGGTTTAAAATTTGGATTATGATTTGAATTTGATATTAAATGATGAGAAAAAAACATATAATTATTCAAAATAATATTTAGTTTTATAAAAAAATATAGATACGAAAAACAAAATTTTATTATTAAAAAACATTTTAAAAAGAAGAAAGACTAATCAAGGTAGAGCCATGTGTTTTTAAGTAAAAGACAAAGGTTTATTATTTGCTAAAAGTAACTCCCGACCTCTCTCCTTAAGGTTTTGTATATGCTGAATATTTATCCACCATCCTCAGGGGGCCACTAAGAGATACCAAACACTTGGGGTGCGTTTGTTATCTAGGTTTTAGAATAAAAGTTTGGACTCAATACTATTTTTATTTGTTTGCTTTGCAATGATTGAATTTGTGTGGGGCCACAATACCCAACTTTGTGTTTTCTTTGTATCTCACACATCTTTTTTATTTATCTCCTTTTGTAAACTATAACAAAAAGTAATTTTTAAGGGTGCGTTTGGTTCGTAGACAGGATTAGAATTGGATTTGGATTTAGTTTAGGATATGGATTTGAATATGGTTTTGAAGTAAGAGAAAAAAATATATTTAATTAAAATTAAAATTAAAATTAAAATTATTATTTAAAAATTAAAAGTGTGCATGTGTGTGAGAGTCTGAGAGATAGAGACATTAAATATGTCAATGTGTGTAAGAGAGTGTAATTCACTCAAACCAAACTCTTTTGCCTTCTATGGGTTTTGTGGGCCCGTCGCCACTATTCCAAATCTAAACCACCAACCAAATAATTGATTTTCATGACACGAATCCAAACCCCACCCAAATCACCCCAATCAAACGCACCCTAAATTTAACTCTAATCCCAAACCCACAAAACAATCAAAATTTTAAATTCCCATCAATATTCTTTATCTACTCTTCCATCAAACAAAATCCAAATCCAAATCTAATGCCAAACCCATCTACGAACCAAACGGTCCCTTACTTTTCACTATCATTCCTAAACTATTGTGAAAAGACCCCAACCAAACGGGCCTTAATAAAACATGAAAAATATTATTGTTTATTAATTTGCAACAAATATTTTTAATCAACACTTACACTTAGGGGTCATTTACTAAGGGTGCGCAGAGGTTAAAAATAGAGAATGAGAAAGGAAAAGACAAATGAAATGCTAAGGAAATAGAAAAGGTAAGAAAATCATCCCCTCAATTTATTGAGTAATGGCCTATTACCCACTATTGGGTAATGGGTCATTGCGTTGGAGTCAACAAAGCACCATGTTTCATTTCTTTTCCTATTGATTAGGCCTTATACCCCTCAACCAGCACCCCTAGATTAAGTGGTTTGGAGAAATATATATTTTAACTTCTTGAGAAATAGTGGTTTTTGTGGACCTTTACAAAAAGAGAAAATGAAGGTTTTGGAAAAATAAAAAATAAAAAATAAATAAATAAATGAACTTTACACTAATTGTCATATGAAAAAAAAATTAATAAGACGCAATGAAAATTCAGACCCACATGACTTTATAGAGTTGTCATTTTGTCTTAAACAACATAATTCTAAAATTATTTAAAGATAATTATTTTTCAAACTTTACTTATTATTGAAATAAAGAAGAAACTGTACAAATTAGTTATTGATATTAGAATTCCTTTTTATTTCGTAAAGTAGCATGCCACTTTAATTTTAAAGTATCAAAAGTCTAATTCTTCGGTAAGAATTTTAACCATTGTTTAATTTTAAAAACAATAGGATGCTAGGGATGGCAATGGGTGAGAAAAAACTCACAACCCGCGGGTGAGTACCCGCACGTAAAAGGGTGGGTAACCCGTCAGATTTCACTCACGGGTGGGTAGTGGGTGAAAATTTCTACCCATCGGTGGATAGTGGGCGGGTGACGCGTAATGTATACCCCTCACGGGTAAACCCATGACATTCAAAGTACCCACGGGTGTACCCGTCAAAATATACTACTTAAAGATTTGTGAGATTATAGATATAATTTAATAACTACAACTTTCTAGAAAACATGATAAGCTAACAATTTATTTAAGTTACAAGACTAAAAGGTAAGAAAGATCAAATCATCAAAGATATATTCATAATACATCTCAGATTGAACATCAACACTCAAATATTCCTTCCCGACTTCTCGCTTGAACTTTCGCTCACTGATCCATGGGTTTACCCCTGGGCAACAAATACCCACGTACATGGGCATGGGTAGAAAATTGTACCCACTGGTGGGTAATAGGCGGATGATGGATTAAAGGAACCCATGCCCATTGCCCACGGATGCCATCCCTAAGGATGCACCGTTAATCTTTATGTATCAAGAGTCTTACCGCCTAATAAGGATTTTAACCACATAGTTTTGTTTAGTTTTTCTAAAAACAATTAAACAATAACAATATGAACGTTAACTGGCACAAACTAATGGCCATCAAATCATTTTACTCACAATCCGCTTTCTTTCACGAGCAACATTGAGCAATCTTAGTTGGATTGGTACGATTTTGTGTGGGGGTTGCTTCTTTATTGGAAGCTTCTATGTTTCTTATTGTTTACTATATTTTTGGGTCTACTTCCTTGAGGTTTTTTTAACATATCTTGCTCTTTAAGAAAAAACATTGACAATCCTAATCTTTTTGATTACTTAGCACGATAACAATCAACCCCATGGAAGTAAGGCTTCACCAGGGATTTACCATTAGCCCATACTTTTTCGCCTTGATCCCTGACGAGCTATCAAGAGGACACACTAAGGTGCTAGATATTCAATGAAGTTTCAGAATTGGCGGAAGGATTAAACAACAGACTTAAGAACTGAAGAGAGGCACTAGAAGACAACGGCCTACGGATCAGCCGAGAGGAGACATAATATCTAAGTTGTGACTTTAGTAACATTGAGATCGCCTACAACGAAGAAGTGGACATTTGTATTGAAGACAAGATCTTACAACTAAATAAATCTTTTAGATATCTTGGATCATTTACTTATCTTTATTTTTTATTTTATTATTATTTTTTTTTAGTAATATATTTTACCGGGTGGATGCCCTTTACTCAAAAAAATATTCACAAATCCGGGAAGATTGACGAAAACGTATCCCACCGTATTAAATCAACATAGTTGAAGTGGAGAGTGGCCACATGAGTCATATGTGATAAAAATGTCCCTCTTATGCTAAAGAGAAAATTCTATAGAGTGACAATAAGACATGCCATGTTGTGTGGGTCAAAGTGCTCGTCAATTACGAAAGCCCAAGCAAATAGGGTGTAAATGGCGGAATTAAGAATGTTAAGGTGGACTCGTTATAAGACCATGTTGGACATGATTCTGAATGGAGTCTACAGAGTGGAGCTTCAAGGTGAAACTATCATCAACAAAATGAGGGAAAAATGATTGAGGTGGTTCGAACATGTCAGGAAAAGACCACAATTAAATCTTTACGGTCAACTAAGAACTTTCAATATGCCAAAGAAGGTTTGGAAATCGATTTAGTCAACAAACCACCATTCTTGTATCATGAAACCTACCCTCAATGGTAATCCATTTCAACTAGTACATCGAGAAATACCGTCTTGCTACTTAAATAAGTAAATCACCAAAGAATGGTCCCTGTGAACCATTTGTTGATACTTGATACCAATGAAGATGCACAGCTTTAGGAAAAAGATCCACGTGACTATCCCTTACTGAAAGAAGAAGGATATAAGCCGATGCACTTGTTAAAGATCTGCTAATCCTCAATTTTCCGAATGAAATTAACATGAATATTGACAAATGTAAGATTGAGAAGGAGTTTTGGGATGAGATCGAGAAACAAATCAACGAAACGAGATTGGGAGCATGTACCAAGCTTACTATCACATCACCAGTTATAAGAAGTTATAAGAAATTCACTGCTAAGGAAAGAGAATGTTTGATCGACACTAGGGATGGCACCCGTGGGTAATGGGCACGAGTACCTCTAACCCGTCACCCGCCCATATAGTTTTTTTCTCACCCATCACCCACCCGTCACCCACCAATGGGTACAAATTTCTACCCATGCCCTTGCCCGTGGGTTTTTGTTAGCCATGAGTAAACCCATGGGTTAGTGTTATGCAACAAAATTACAAAACGATGATATGAAACTAACAACGAAATTGTGTAATATGACACCAATCAATTTGTCAAATACAACTTTGAATATTTGATCTTTCATACTCTCTTTTTAGTCTTGAAACTCAAACAAACTTTTAGGTTAATGTGTTTTTTTAGACTTGGTAGTAACTACTAAATGTATACCTGCAACATCTTAAATAGTTTAATTACTATAATTAATTTTAACATGGATTTATGGGTACACCTACGAGTATTTTGACGGGTATACCCATGGGTATTTTAAATGGGTTTCATGGGTTTACCCACGATGGGTATACCTCACCCGTCACCCACACGCCACCCACTGATGGGTAAAGATTTTCACCCACAACTCACCCAGGGGTGAAAATTGACGCGTTTACCCACCCATTTATGGCGGGTACCTGCGGGTTGTGGGTTTTTTCTTGCCCATTGCCATCCCTAATCGACACCTACACTAGATTTTGTGGACTAATGAGTGAACTAGAGACTGGAGAGAAACAATCTAAAGAAGACGAAACTAGAGATCAATGTCAAGTTTTCGTACAGTCTTCTACCTAAATGGAAAAATTCCTCCAACAACATCAAGCAAAACAAGAAAATTGGTACACTTGATATTCACACAATTTATGAAACCCTTAACTTGTGTCAGGATGATGTTACTCAGATGCTCTAATCTTAAAAGAAGTTATGTCATTGAGCTATGTAATTCTTATAACCATTTGGCTCTAGCTTTTGACAAATAGTTCAAACATTATTCTTCCTCAAGCGGATGTGAGAGTTGAAACTGATGGGTACTCTGACTCTCATAGTGACTATGACGATAAGGAATCAAAGAAGAATATGAGGAAAGTTGTTCTTCTTTCCAGAAAACTTCTAAGGAACAATCTTTGTATCTCATATGCTAAGAGTCATACACGCAAAGGTATGAGGAGAAGAGGAGTGTGGAGAAACCTAAGGAGGAAAAATAAGGATGACGCAATGTGAAAAACCGGGTCACTTGCTAACTAATGTAGGAAGCCAAAGGCCAAAGACTTTGAGTACAATAGGAAAATTCTTATGTGCAAGCAACCGACGGGAACTACATTACTAGATGAAGATGCAAGCTAGTTGGAGCTATCACAATCGGACGAAGAGGATCTGGATGTGAAAGTGTGCCTCATGGCTAAGATGAACCAAGTCATGTCTGATTACAAGAATGTTATATCTAAGGTTAAACGTAGGTAATTTAGATTTAAAGCATTCATAGAAAAACAAATGTTAGAATATTTAGAAAAGCATGATCGAGGAAGAGCAAAATTCTCTTCTGCATATACTAAATTCGACGCTTTAAATATATTAAATTCGACACTTTAAATATGAGAAATGCATTGCCTGAGATAAAGTATTCGATTTTCAAAAAAAGTTTTGATAATGTACAAAATATAAATGATACTTTGACCGCAAATATTTCTAAATTAAGTGATAAACTTGAATATACTCAATCAAAAGCCTCGATAAAGGGAGAAAAAAAAATACTTTAACAAAAAAAATTGTTCCAAAAATCAAAGATTTTGAAAAAACTTTACAGTAGGGGACAAATCTTTTATATAATAAAATAAAATCACGAGCGGGAACTTTTTCATTTCAAAAAACTCAACCTTCTGATATTTAGTAATATTTTTATTTAAAAAAAAAGATTATTTTCTTATTAAGTAATATTTTATATTTATTCACAACACAAGTAGAAGATAAATACAAAAAATATAAATAAGATGCAATTAACAATATAATTAAAATTTTTAGATAATTATCTTTAATAAAAAAAACTATAATTAAACATTATAAATCAAACAAAACAAATATTAAATTATTTGTTTTTTAATCAATAAAAATATATGATTAAAAAAAAACCACGCGTGCGCGAGCATTATAACTAGTACATCAAACAATTTTTCAAATCAACCAAAAGATTTGGTGCATTTCAAATCTAAAGAAAGCTTAGAATATGATAAAAAGTACTTGAAAAACGCAACGTACCAACTTCAATGTATATATGATGCTAAACTTACCGGCTTTATGATTGCCTAAAGATTATATGAGATAATCTAATAATAATATAATATTGCTAATCTAGAATCTAAGAAGTGCTTAGAAACTAAAAAAATATTGTGTGATTATAAACAATTTAACAATAGCTATAAGCTAGAGACTTTATTGTGATATATGGTTCAAAAAATTATGCATGATATATCATGGTTGAAAACTAAGAATGCTTATTTTTTAATGGCAAAAAAAATAATAATAAAAAAATAATAATAAAAAAATCATTTGATGTTCTACAAAAATACTTATACCCATTTTGCGAAAGTTTGTCAAAAGTACATGAAAACCTATATTGAAAGATAACTAAATGATCGTCACGATAATGTAATTAATGTGAATTCACGATTTATGGTTCTTGGAATCTTGGGTATGTAAACTTTTTTTATTACCTTTTTCTTTTTTTTTTATTATTATTATTTTTTTAATTGAGCGGAAGTGGGTTTATTAAAAATATCAATTACTTCTTTTTTTTCTTTTATAAATTCGCGACTAAGATATGAAAGGAAAATATTAATCTCTAAAGAATTTTTTTAATAATGGATTTTATTTATGTTATCAATATATGAGGTGAGATCAACAAAGAACATTTTTTTAAAAAATAAATCGGTGAATCCTAGCCATTCATATTTTATCAAACAAAAAAACTAATTTCTCACAATTTTTTTAAACAACATATCTTTCAAACGGTAAATATTCAAACTATTAAGAATAAACTAGAATCAAATCATCTTTCTATAGATATGTACTTCTATATATTTTCGACGATTTTTTTTTTCAAAATTTTCGCTCAGAAAAATAACACGTGATTTGTAAAATAAAATCACGTGTGATTTGTTATTTTTCTCATTTATAAAATTTTCGCACGAAAAATTACTTGTGATTTGTTATTTTTATAATTTGTAAAAACATTTGTGATTTGTTATTTTTCGCAAGTCATATGTGATTTTTAAAGTAATAAATCACATGTGATTTTTCAAATCACATGTTATTTTTTTCGGCGGAAGTTTTGTAAAAAAATGTTCGTTGAAACTAAATACAAGTGCATGTGTATAGAAAGATAAATTAATTATCGTCAAAATGCTATAATTAATTTCGCATAACGATTATAAGTTTGTAATATATTTATTTAAAAAAAATGATAAAAGTTTTTTTTTTTTTTTTTTAATAGGTGCTGTTTAAGCATTTTATATACATATAAAAAGGGTTTTGCTAGTTGTTGTTAGCAAATCTTTTTTTTTTTTTTTAATTAATGAATAAATGAATGACTGAAATTACATGGTTTTTCGCTTATACTTTCTGATCCATGGTTTTTCGCTTATACTTTCTTGCCGGATATTGAATCATGTTGATAATTCGTCCTTGGTTGGTGTTATTGTTATTTCTCTGAGGTGCTCTCTCCCTTTGCCTAACATCTCTGATCAAGTGGTCTAGTTTGCCCGTCTCCATAGCTTTTTTGAGCTATTCCTTTAGATTGTGACAATCGTTAGTTAGGTGACCCTTTCCCCATGATAGTCACAATATTTGTCCATGTTTTCTCTGGCAGGTCTTCCCCTCAACGGAGGTGGTGCCGGAAGTCTAAGATGGTGTTCAGTTGCGAGGATTTCTTTGGGAGCTTTCGAGAGTACGTTTAAGTCTAATGGCCGGACCTCCCTCCGATTTGCGTCATTGCGGCGGTAATCCGCTCCGTACTCATTCCTGTTTGGATTTTCATTCCTGGTTTGCCTATAAGGTACATAGTGATCATTTCGCCGGGGTCGGAATTCTTCCCGATGAGTATCTCGCCTACGATTCCCTCGAAATGAGGATCGCTGCGTGTTCTGGTCATTCCGGTTGTATGAGTTGGAAGTGTAATCTTTTCTGTAATTATCTGCTCGTTCTCCCCTTGGCACCTCGGTCAACCGATATGCTCTCTCGGAACGAATGAAATCGTCTACCCTCATCATCATTTCGGTTACCGTCCGGGGGATTTTTTCAGAGAACCTCTTTGCCAGCTCTGGACATTTGCAACCGTCCATAAAAGAAGATATTTGCATCACTTCCGGAACTCCAGAAATACGACTAGCTTCATCGGTCCAACGTTCCTTGAACTCAGACAGGGCTTCGTTAGCTTTCCGGACGATCTTAGTTATCTCCATAGGGTCTCGAATACATTTTCTTCGCAAGGCAAACCTATGCACGAATTGTTCACACAAAGTGTCCCAGTTGTCGATACTTCCTCGGGGAAGGTTGTCGAACCATCCTCTAGCTGCATCGTCCAGAGTTTGCTGAAACATCATACACCATATGGGCATAGGCCAAGCACCTTGGTTGGCAGCTCCTTCGAACCTTGTGATGTGATCGTCCGGATCGGCGGATCCGTCATATAACTTTATGTGGGAGGGCATTGAGTATTTTGCATTTTTAGGTCCGGTGAAATCAATTATCCTTCGGGTGAACGGGCTCTTGGATGCTGCCTTGAAAGGCTTGGACAGATCGTCCATCACTTCCTCTTCTGTTTTATGTGCTTCGACATCATGAGATTGGGCGGCTTCGAAGTCGAGATGGATAGGTTCGATTGGCGTTTCGCCCGAAGTATTGTACTGTTGGATGAGAGCTTTTAGGGTGGCAATGTGGTTTTGGATTTGTTCCATGTTACTGGTTTGGGTATTGTTATCCGGACGACTTCCACTTCCTTCAGGTGTTGTTGGGGTAGGACCTGTCATCTCTTAGCTTAGGTAGAGTGAATGACGGGTCCCACGGATGGCGCCAATTTGTTGAAGTAAAAGTTTGTTTCTACTTCAGACAAGCGAGATGAATCCTTCGGACTAGAGTGAGTCCTTCGAATTCAGTGTGACTTTGCTTATGGTATATTGCTTCGGATATCTGCAAAACAGACACGTCCGTTAGACTCGCCCCGGGAATGTATCCCAGGACCAACTTCCGGCGTTAGAGTAAGTATATGTTCTTAGTGAGAGAAAGTATGAATAAAACTAGAGAGTAGGAGAAAATTAGTTAACCTTAAATGAAGATTTCCTCTCTATTTATAGACTTTCTATATGGAGCGCCAGACTGGTTTGTACTTACCCCTTAATGTTCGCTAGTTTGTGCTCCATTATCATATACTTAGTGTACTTGTTTGTACTTTGATTAATGTACTTACTGGATCATCCGAACGGTGAGGTGTTCCGGATGTCTGGGGTTCTACGGCTTCTCGTTATACCTTTCGGATATTAATCTATTCTTTCCCGACACGTTCGGCCATGTTAAGCTTGATTTGGATCCGGAAGGTATGTTGTATATCCGGAGGGTACATACGCCAACATATCCTTGAACCAAATGAATGTAGTTTTGCATTAATCAGTTTCTGAACCAAAAATACAAAGTGGATACCTCATTGGGGAATCACAAAAGCAATGCAAAGTGGGAAAATCACAACCACAAACTCCCATCTAAAACACCTTTCTAAAGGTGGATACCTCATTGTCATCAAGAGAGAGTATGTAGTTGAAGATGAGGGTAGGTGGACATGTGTGTAGGGGTCGAGTAGTCGCATGGTCACACATGACGAGAATTAAAAGTGGGGGGCGAACGAGTAGTGGCAGCAAGGTGATCGATTGGGAATCGATTGTCCAAGTCGATCATATATCATTACTGCGAGTAGCCTGAGATGTATAGAAGAAATAAAAACACGTACATCAGGCTCAATAACCATTTCCTTCAGATCACATGTTAAAAATTTTATAAAGAAGAAATAAAAAAAAAAAAAAAAAAAAAAAAAAAAGCTATAAATTGAGGGTTAACCTTATGAACATAACATCTAAACTAAGAAAAGAAAATATGAAGAGACCTTCAAAACACTTTCTAAACACACTCTTAATTGGTGCAAAGGCAAAGTAACCTTCTACAAGTATGAAGGTTTTTGGAGCATTCAAACGAACCTTGAAGATGCAATTTTGGCTAAGCAAAGCTTCAAGGCTCGGGCAACTGATGTATTACTATGCAGTTGCCCGAAATCGGGTACAAACTTGGCTAAAGGCCTTGGCTTTTGCAATAGTGCTAGAGAAAACCCTTGACCTAATCGAAGTCGACAACTCCTGTTTCCCACTCATGTCCACACACATTTCTTACCCTTCATTGCCAGAGTCAGTCTTATCTTCAAACTGCAAGATTGTTTACATATATCGCAACGTTAAAGATGTCATAGTTTCCCATTACAATTTCCTTAGAGAAATATCAAAGTGAATAAAAGTGGGTATTTACTTGCAAAGGATTTTGTGGTAGAAATCCGATTTTTTTTTTCAGAAAGGCAAAGGATGGGGATTGGGAGAATTACTTCAAGGATGATATGAAGGAAAAGATAGACAAACTGATTGATCAGGAACTCAGTAGCACTGGTTTAGTCCTCAAATAAGAGGCAATTAAAGATCACTTGATATTACTCTATTAAGTGTCGTCTGAACTGTTTTATTTATTTTAGAATCTATACTAAGTAATTCGTCAAAATAAGATAATGTCGTCCAAAACATAACCCGAGTTCCCTATGATATGTTACATCTGAACAAGCTTATCTTAGCCATGTGACACACTATCACACTCATATGCTTCTAAAGCAGTGAGAGATAGATGAAGCAATCAATCTTCATTTGTTTGGTCCATATGTTAAAAGACAAAACCAAATAATGTTTTTTGTACTCATGTAAGCAAATATGGTTAAAAATCTTGACAAAATCCTTAAATGATCCTAGTACATAAACATATGACAATAGTGACATGTACGTATACTTTTAAAATTGGTTTAAATAAGTTAGAAAGTAAATTTTGCTCGATCTCACCCGTTTCGAACAGTAAATGTTTTAAAATTTTTGACTTGACTCGCCCATTTTGACCTGTAAGATTTTTACTAAGTTTGGCATGACGAGGCTGTTTTGACCCGTAGCATTTTTTATCAGTTTCGACCCGTAAATTGTTTTACTGGTTTTGACCTGACACAAGGTTTCAACTAGTAAACATTTTTTTTACCGGTTTTGACCCTACCTGTTTTGACCCATTAGATTTTTTTAACCAATTTTGACCAGACCTGAAAATTCTAATACGAGTAGTATGTAATGTTGTGCAGGACCATGAGAAACAACACCGAGAGGAGGAAACTCGGATATTTCTCATGTGGGACCGGTAATCCTATTGATGACTGCCGGAGGTGTGACAAAAACTGGCAGCATAACCGCAAGCATCTTGCTGACTGTGGCATTGGGTTTGGGCGAAATGCCATTGGAGGCCGTGATGGTCGGTTTTATGTCGTCACTGATTCCAGAGACGATGACCCTGTTAACCCACGACCAGGCACCCTACGTCATGCTGTCATACAAAAGGCTCCATTATGGATCGTGTTCAAACATGACATGGTGATTACGTTAAAGCAAGAACTTATTATGAACAGTTTTAAAACCATTGATGCACGTGGAGCTAATGTTCATATAGCTTATGGAGGTTGCCTAACTCTTCAGTTTATTACCAATGTTATTATTCACGGTTTACACATTCATGACTGTAAACCAACTGGTAACGCGCTGGTTAGAAGCTCTCCGTCTCATTATGGTTGGAGGACAATGGCTGGTGGTGATGCTATTTCTATCATCGGATCAAGTCATATATGGATCGATCATAACTCGCTCTCTAAATGTGCTGACGGACTTGTGGATGCTGTTATGGGCTCGACTGCCATCACCATTTCCAATAACCACTTAGCTCACCATAACGAGGTACGTCAATCTTGATATCATAACTAGAAAAGGGCGGGTCAAAAGGGTAACTTTGTTTTGTGTCAAAACAGTAAAATGGGTTGGCCTAAAACGCGTTAGAGGTCACATATAACCACAATCAACGCGTGTATAGCACATGCATCACATTATCATATCTACTAATAATTGTTAAAAAAGCAAAAAGATCAACACTTTAATGATTTAAACTTTGATAACAGGTGATGTTGTTGGGCCATAGTGACTCATATGTAAGAGACAAGATGATGCAAGTGACTATAGCTTATAACCACTTTGGTAAAGGTCTAATTCAGAGAATGCCAAGGTACAAATCCATTTATTACTAGAAATTTAATTCACTGTTTTGGTACAATGTAAATTAGGTGCATATCTGACTTAATTTTGGTAAAAAAAATAATAATGTTGCAGATGCAGACATGGTTATTTTCATGTAGTAAACAATGACTACTACACTCACTGGGAGATGTATGCTATTGGTGGAAGTGCAAGCCCCACCATTAACAGCCAAGGCAACAGATATCTTGCCCCTGCCAATCCTTTTGCTAAAGAGGTATCTTTATTACTATTTGACTATATATTTATAACTTGGTTGGTGTACTTTTGGTGTTTGAATGTCATTATGGAAATAATGTAATTATTTACACTTTATATTTAAATTGGCGAGAAAACTCTGACCCGTGCATCCTTTATGGATGCCGACTAAAGACATTAGGCACCTATTCCATATTCTTCAAAACCTTCCTTGACAGGTCAATTGGATGTTTTGGCGGGGGAGTGATGACACTAGGGCAATGCCCCAATGTACACTTGATAATCAAAAAAGAAAAAATTAATACTCCGTAATAAAACAGTTTTGTACTATTTAGAAGAAAACTTTGTTATTTAGTTTTCCGAGCGATACTTTTTGATGTTGATTTTGAGATGGAAATTTGATTATGTGTACAGGTTACAAAGAGGGTGGATACGGCTGCAGGAAAATGGCATGGACGGAACTGGAGATCAGAAGGTGATCTACTTCTTAACGGCGCTTATTTCACCCCATCTGGTGCTGGAGCCTCTGCTAGCTATGCTAGAGCCTCAAGTTTGGGTGCTAAATCATCTAGCATGGTCGGTAGTATGACCTCCAGTGCTGGTGCTCTTGGCTGCCGTAGGGGTCGCCAGTGCTAGCCTCCGTCTATCCTCTCACCATAAACTTATTTCAATGTTTTTTCTAGTGTGTTCATTTCACATTCCATATTTTTCTCCCTTTTGATCCTTTTTTTTTTCTTTCCTTTTCTAGCCCTATTTCTGGCAAGTGAGTGTTATTTACACATCAACATGTCTCGTGCAACCTCAGCCAAGCTTCAATTGAGAACACGAACTATGTATTCACTATTTTCGGGAGCAGGTTTGAAGTGTTGTTCACACGTGTGCTTTGTCTGCTAGTTTGTGTTTTAGATCTGACTAGGTATATTGGTTTTAGGTTACATGCTCCAAATGGCTTCTTCTTTTTTTCGTTCTTTTCCGCTTTCTTCCTAATTTTTCAAGTGTAATTTGGGTGTCTTGAGTCGATACAAGTTGTAATGTCGGATGTTGTCATGAAATGAAAGGATAGTTTATTTTCTGTGACTGTTATTTATGTTCTTTGACATACAAAAAGGCTAAAAGCATATGCATCTAACAAACTTAAGTTCATAAGAAATATTGTTCTTTGACATACATTGTACTTTTGCAATTTGCATATGTACCGTATCGGGTAACATATAAGGTCAGGACTATTGAGGTTATTCAGGAAGCATGAGCCTTTAACTCAAATGAAAGTGGTTTAATCGGGGTATGTCCTTGACCGTTTTTGACCCTTTCTATAGCTTCTTCCAAGATGTGTACGTGGTGAGGTTTTAACCTGAGACCTCTTGTGAGGATATTATGTCACTTTGTGATGGTCTTCTATGTAATGTACCAAATTTGGTAAAATAATTTTGGTTTTTAGAATCATAAACTGTTTGTACAAAAGTAAATAAATAATGAAAAGAAACACAAGCTATGCAAAATGATGAAACTGTTATGTTTCTTGCTTTGTCTTGTGCCAAGCATGATCTTGTTTCAACTTTTCACTTTTGGTGTGAAATTTAAATGTTTTGGAGGGTGAGTTGGTGTGGTCATGATTTTGGTTTCTAGTAATAATGTTGTTTTTTTTTTTCTTTATTATTACCAAAAGGTCTCATGAAGACTTTTCTTTTATCAAAGCTAGTAATGATCTTGTCTCAAAGACATTAAAGAGCATTGGATCCTTCTTCACCAGCTATTTAATCCAAATTTATCAAATTTTTCTACATGGTTTTTCCCTCCAAATCAACTCTTGTATTTGAACTTTAGACCCAAAAAAAGGTGCCGTACATTACCAATGACACTTAACTAACGCCGTGAACACAACAAGAGTTGCATTATCGCCAATTGATTCCTCAGCCACAACCAAACATAAAAAGAATGAAAAAAAAATGAGAGTAAACCTTATGGCATGGAGCCATGGACTGTTAGTATTATTTGATTAAAGTCCATTCAACTAACCTTATATGTATGTTCAAAAAAAAAAACTAACCTTATATGTAGTCCCACATAGGTTAAAGAAGTGAAATCTTGCTTGGATATATAGTAAAGTGTACAAGGACCATCCATTCCAAGAATAATGTTATGTTTTCAAATACATAGATGTCATCAAAGATTGTAAACCGAAGAAAATCAAACCTTGATCATTGCTGTGTGCTTGAAAATTGATATAAAATTCTTGACTTTTTTCTAATACCTTCGTCATTTAGAAAAAACATCTTTATTATCTGATGTCACTTAATAAATGGTACCATATACTTTTTATGTTTAGTATATGCAACTAAACATATACTAATGTTCTATGTATATCTAGTAGTTGTTGCTGTTCTTTTCGATCTTTAGATGTTTCACCAATCCACCTGAACTTACATAACCCCTACCGTACATGCCATATTGATCCCGCAGTGACATGCAACATAAATGACTAAGGCATGTCCCTCCATGTAAGGAGTACATACAAGTCTGGTCGTTTAACGTCTTACCATTCTGCAGTTCAATCATGCATGCAAATTGTACCATTCAAACTAATTGAGATGACTCGGAACTGAAGCAACTATGGTACAATGTTGGTGTTTAATCCCTCTTTATTGCCTACATTTATAATTAAGATATCAAGAGAGTACCATTCAAACTAATCCTAAGGTCTCATGGGGATCCTCGATGTAGCGTGTTTTGGCTTTGTACCTTTTGTGATTATCTATACTACTTTACCTTTCAGCAATTTTTTTTTTTTTTTTTTTTTTTAAACGATGTTAAACAAACTAAATTTAATGGCTGATGTAAATCCTTAATAATTATTAACATGATATAAATCTTGGTGCATCGATTAAATTAAGGGAAGTGATTTGCACACTCCCAAAAATGATTGGCACACTCAAAATGTGAGTGTGTTGACATTTATACCCTTACATTGTTTGGACTTATTCTTATCCTGTAAGGGTATAAATGTCAACACACTCATAATTTGAGTGTGCCAATCATTTTTGGGAGTGTGCAAATCACTTCCCTTAAATTAAAGATAGAAAAAGTTACTTAGTATAAAATACTAGTAACTTAATAAGTACAAATAATTTATAAATGGGCTTAGCCCATACAATAACAACAGGCCCATAACACATCCATAGTGGATATATTTGTTTCATTGTAAAGTTTTGTATATATAAGTGGATCAAGAAATTTAATAATGTATGGGGATGATGGTAGTCCGTAAGCAAACCACTATATGTATGTTTGGCGAAAGTAACTGTTGTTGGTGTTGGAGATTATAAAAAATAGATTATTTTTATAAGCTACATGAAGTAACCTTTAGTTTTAAGAGATTATGAAAGATTATTTTTTTTTATAATCTATTATAAGTTATGTCTGACAAACAAATATTATTTTTTAAATAGCTTATTTTTTGAAAAAATAAATATAATCTCTCAACAATCTTGTGTGACAAACATATTATTGATTAATAAAACGTATATAGACTCTTTTCTAGACAATTATTGACTATTGTAATAGGTCTACAATTTATATCCTTCAATATTTGTAATCATTTTGGGTACGTTTTGCGAAAGTAACTGTTGCTGGAGATGGTACTGGTGCTGGAGATGGTGCTGGTGTTGGAGATTATAAAAAAATATTATTTTTATAAGCTACATGAAGTAACATTTGGTTTTAAAAGATTTTAAAAAATTATTTTTTTTAGAATCTCTTATAAGTTATTTCTGCTAAACAAAGATTATTTTTTAAGTAGCTTATTTTTAAAAAAAATAAGCACCATCTCCCAACAATCTTGTGTGCCAAACATAGCCTATATATAAAAGCTTCTAAATTTTCCTGATAGATAACATGTAGCGGCATAAATGTAGGTATGTACGTTATTATGTATTTGATAAAAATCATTTCAACTACCTTACATCCCATATTAGGGATGAGCTAAAGAACCAAAGAACCGGAACCGGACCGAGAACCGAACCGGAACCATGAAGAACCGAACCGGAACCAGAACCATTGGTTCCAGTTCCAGTTCTTGATTTTGAGATTTTTCGGTTCTTTGATCGGTTCCACCGGTTCCTGGTTCGGGAACCAAAGATCCAATAATTATAAAAATATGTAATTTTTTTTACTTCTTATCAAAATATTAATAAAAATCAAACCCTACGTATCATAAAAAAAAAACCCTAATAGCCATCAAGCCAAATATTTAAACCCTAATCTTTAGTTCATTCACAAATCAATAATTAATCTTAGTTATTTTGATGGACAAAGTTTTAAGTTATTTCATTTTGTTTTTCGGATTGTTATGCATTATTGTTTTGTTAAAAATATGAACAAGTGAAAGTAACTATAGAATGATTGATTATTTGAGTTTATGGTTTAGTTGTTAATTGTTATTTGCTTAAATGTAAATGGTTGCAAGTTCCTAAAAAGTTTAATTTTTTTTTTATTAGCTTAATAAAAAAAATGGTTCCTACACGGATATATCCAAATGAACCGGAACCGGAACCAAAAAACTATACTCGGTTCGGTTCTTGGTTCCCACTTTTCAGAAATCGGTTCTCGGATCCACCGGTTCCAGAACCATGCTAATCCCTATCCCATATAGGTTAAAGAAGCAATATTTGGAGAGCTTTTTTAGAATATGTGACAGATGTCATCAATGATAACTTAAAAAATCAAATGGGTGTTCATTTCAACCCACACACGTCTCACCGCTCTAGCAGAACTTATCTAATCCCTATTGTATGACATGTGACCAACATGATTTAAGGTGTGGCCTCATGTAACGTCTCTATTGAGCACATGAGTTTGGTCCTTTACATTCTTACCATTGTACTACTTAATCATGCACAAAGTTTCATTTAAACTGATATGGATGTCTGTTACAACGCATGTGACTTGGAAATGAGGCAACTATGGTACAACATTGGTGACTCGAGCCCTCTACATTTCTAGACTATATCAGGATACTCTGACGGTTATGTCTTACCACATGTATAACTCTTTCGTTCATTTGGTACTAACGAACAAAGTGAATCATCAAATTATCCGGATGGATAGATGTGTCACCCGCACAAGTCATACCACAAAACCGACCAAAATTCATTGTGTTAAGAGTCCAAATCAGGTAAGAATGCCCTAAAAACTTATAATTTCCTTATGGATAAGATGTATTTTGAATGTTGCACCAAGTATTGTTTGATAACGCAACAAGAAGTTGAAGCATCATTCATGTTCCAAAAGAAAAACATTTCTCCGTTATGTTCATTCACATTTCATCACTCCAACTGAAATTCTCTGTGCCCCTACCGTACAATATCGAACGCTCATTGTAGTGACATGTTACGACAAATGAACTATCAATTGAGGCCACTTTGTTACAAGACAGGTGATTCGAGTCCCTCTTGGTTGCCTTCATTTCTAACCTAGAAGAAGTGACAACTTTGTTTTACCAAAATACAAGGTACCAATGGTGTGTGTCACCATAATTATCCAAAACGGATAGATGTGTCAGTATATGTGTGTTCATCCTCATGAGTCCTGATAAAAACAATCACCGAACCTCACACACGTCGAGTCCAATTCACTTATCCAAACTATTGATGTTTCGCAAAGGGAACTTAATCGCTCAAACAAAAGATTTCCTACTTATATGATATGGAAAGTATATTTAACATATAAAATGCTTAAACTAAATTACTTGCAGCGTTGAATCTCTAATTAACTTCATGCGATGATATAAAAGGTGCAGGGAGATTAGAGATGGTGAGTCAAAATGGGTCGGGTTGAAACTGATCAAAATCGATTTGCTTCATAAGAGTGTCAAACCAGATTAAGGTCCATATAAGTGTCAAAATGGTTCAGGTTCAACCTGTTTGACCCATTCGACCCATTTGATGTGTTCCTCTTTTAGCTAAATTTGATTTGAGACTTTGGACCCGTTAAAGATATGAAAAAGCCAAGACCCTTTTATAAGTTAATCGGTCGAAATTGCTACCTATTATGGATATGATCCTATAGAAACAGAGATGGGATTACGTTTGATCATTTAACCATCAGGTGGGAAGTTTCACCTATGTGGGATATAAATATAATGGTTTTATCAAACGCATAATATTGTAGATGTTTACATGCCGACTTGTGCGTTTCTAGTACTCTAATGTATATCATTTATCTGTTCATAATAGAGCGTTTCGTATTTGAATCTGCTTGGATTCTTAATGAAAAAGTTTAAACTATGTTATTAATTGACAGCATAATTTTGAGACAGATCTTCTACGCCAATAATGCAACTCGTTTTGTGTTTCTTGAATTACATGCATGAAATTAATTAAGTATTATTCGCTGCAGGTAGTTTAGTTCAAGCGTTTAATAAAATCAGTAGGCAATCTTTGTGTGACTGATAAGTAGCCCCATGCAAAACGCCAATAGTTTGGATTAGTGAACCGGACTCTAACTTTGGGTTTTTTGAGTTTTTTCAGTAGGACTCATGTGGGTGACACATCTATCCATTTTGGATAAATACATGTTCGCTCGTACCTAGTGATTGATTAAGCTCTACATTGTTAGGAGAAAGTTGTTCCTCTGTCAGTCTGTCTCCATATATTCTGTATAAATAAGAGGGCTCTAGCCATCTTGTTATAACAATGTCGCCTCATTCTTAGTCACATACTCACATGGATATTTCGAATGGTGTCTTTTTACTTGATTTTGTGTTCAATACAAAGTTCGGAGTACCCATTTTTTTCATGTGCCAAAAGATACCAGAAATGTTGATGATTTTAGTGTCATCAAACATTTTGATGTTGATCTCTTCTTAATCACACCTTGATTCACTAGTAGTTGAGGTTGGCACAAAACATTCCCTAATATAGGACGCTAAAGCAGGTGCTAACTGCACGTTTTCTTTGCGTTTAGTCAACTTAATTCGTTAAGTCCCCTCCTCCCCTATTTCGTTTATCTTGTATCTGGTACAAGGAAATGGTTTGGTTATCATAATTAGTGCAGTTTGAAGCCTATATATATCTTGTGACGAAAGGTCAGTCCATTCCAACTCTAAAAGCAAGAAATTATCCCTAAAAGAATAAAGGCACACTTTTCCACCCTTTAGTCCTTTACCAAATTGTGATACTCAATGATCAAAAACAAGATTTACAATTACTAATTTCAAACACAAATGTAAATAAGCAGCCAATAAAAACAAAGGTTATAGCTTATGAACAACACCAAAAGTGCTCCAATCAACTAAAACTATCGCACTTACCACATCATTACTCTTTAACTTGTCTTATCAAGACACATTACGCATCATTTTATTAGAATCGGTAGTCGGTCGGTTGACCTCCTTTAGCTTATAGTCGGTGTAGTTGGGATTAATCGAGTTTGACATTTCCGGTAAGTTTAGGTATTTATAACAAGAATTGCCTTATACCAATAACTTGTAATATATATAAACAACGACTATAAGTGATTAAAACAAGTTTTCGGCGTGTTTATAGTATTTCCGGCAAGATTTGCATGTTTCCAACAAGTTTGGCCAACGTTGACTACTATAGACCACCGCTGACCAAGTTATTTGACCGATTTGCACAAATCGAAAAGGTTCGCAATTAATTGGCCTTGTAGACTTTTTTGCAACACTAAAAAAAAAAAAAAAAAAAAAAAAAAAAAAAAAAAAGTGGCACATCACTATATAGAGAATTGAAATGACGACGCCATAACTCATGACTAGTTAACATTAGTGTCATTGAAATCATCCTGAAAAAAGTTGAAAAACTCAGCTTCAGCTAAACGATAATGATCCAAAGAAGCTAAAGGACCTTCACCAAACACATCACTACTTGTAGGGGAGGCAAATTCTGATTGACAAGTTAGGTCAAGTTATCGCTTTCATTTTTTTAATCCAAAATATAGAGATTTTTGTTTGTTTAGCGACTTAAAACATGATTGTAGATTTGGAACTCATTACATGTTAGTAATTTACAATTACAACAAGAGATTAACCGCTGTTATCCAATTTCCTTCGAAACTATACAAATGCCAATCACGGACTATTGAATATATAACCAACAGTTGATAAATTGTAGTTCGAGTTTATTATACAAGTGTATCATCTTGAAAATAATCCAGCTTTGTTTAGAAAACAGCCAGAAGCAGGATCTCCAATGCAGCCACAAAAACCATCATCGTCCTTAGCAAATGATGCTGGCAACGGATGATCAGGAATTATGCCAACCTGCAATGGGAAGGCAGTTATAAAGTAGTCAAAGTTTAGAAGCAAGTGTCACGGGCTGGTAAAGGGTCAAACAGGTCATATTTTGTCCAAAGTTTTATCTAATGTTCTCAAAATTTGACCGTTTGGGTCGTTTGCGATAATACATATTCCAAACTGACTCGTTCATATAAGCAAATGGGTCAAAAATACCAGGTATGTCAAAAACCAAAGAGATCAATAGTCTTTGAGTGGAGAGAAGTAGAAAGATAGAGAACCTTATTGATGTCTACGTGATCAGGGGTTTCATAACGAGCAACAGTAACAGCCAAGCCAGATCCATCAGACATTTCAAATACCGATTGAATTTTTCTGTGAATAAAGAACGTTTTAGGACATTTTATCGAAAATGAAATGCTATTAAAAGTATAAGTATTGTAAAGATTGTTTACCCTTTGCCAAAAGTGGGTTCTCCAAGAAGCACTGCACGCATGTTATCCTTTAAAGCACCAGCCAAGATCTCGCTTGCACTTGCAGTTCCTTTGTTCACCTACAAGAACAAATAACTTTTTACAGGTGGGTGGCCATTTCAGCCCATTTACGTATTACAGCAATCTAAATCGCAACTGTGACCTAACAATGAAAGCCATTACAGCACTTTAATGAAAAGAATGGTATAGATGGCATTACCAGCACGGCTAGAGGTTCTGAATCAGCGATTGCATTGGTTCCATCAGTGTCATATATATCTCGAACACCACAGCTATCACAGATGTACACAATCACAGCTATTGCACTGGTTCCATCAGTTATACCATAAGAACTTTGAACTAATATGATAACAATTTTAGGAAAACTTCAACTGATTTAAGCTATTTCCAATAAAAGTAATACTTATTTACTTGTTTGACCCGTTAAAAATAAAAACTTAAACACGTATAGCACATTCAGAACCAAATGGGTCAAAAATTTTACCCAAAATTTTTCGTTAAACCATGAGTTCAAACATAAAAGCCAGATACTTAATACTCTAAAAAGCCAGCAAAAAGTTATAATAATGATTTTTTTTGCAGAAATGTTACTGCAGACTTACCAAATCTTAGCGATCTCAATTCCTTCGGAAAAAAGACCACCACTGCATCACAATTTAATCATCTTTTAGAAAGCATTACAATAACAATGCTTAAAATGAATCCCATAAACACTGATCGGTATAACTTAAAAGAATATTACCTATTATTGCGAAGGTCCAATACAAAACCGCCAACATTTTCTCTCCTTAAAATTTCAATTGCTTCCTTGACGGCAGCTGGAACGGCTTTTTTATTAGAATGATTATTTACAAATAAAGCTACAGGTTATAAAATTAGAAATATTGCATCATCTTGTATTCTAAAGTGTCTTCCCCTAACAAATTTATAACAGGTACATAAAAAATACATATTAAGTGGTGTATGAAATATATCCGTCAACATCAACCAATAACAGTAAGTAGTTACCATACCAGAAGCATTTTGGTTGAATGATGTTAACTTTATGTATCCAATCGTGGAGGTACCCTTTCCCAGACCAGGTGTCTCGCAAACTCTTGACTTCACCGGATTTAACGAAAGGTTTTCCCGCCTACACACCACATTTACAGTCCATTAAGAGTACGTATCCACTAAAGTCTAAACAACAGACTAGCAAAAAAGATTCTAACACCACATAACATTTTAACTAGTGTACAAATGAAATGCTATAGTTAAGGCGTCCAGAACAATTTCAATCCATTTAGTTATAAATGATTTTGTTCTATCACCCACTCCGCCTGATCCACCCTTTTTAAATCTATATCCAACAATAACAAGAAGAAACCCATGCTTATATTTTGATACCTTGTTCTTATAATTTACACAAACGATCACATATATGAAGCTTGCAGCAAATTTAAATGGAAGGAATTGAAGCAAATGAACGTACGTTAACGATAGCTGCTTTATCTCGGATCTGCTTCGTACTTTTAGCTGTACTGTAGTTCCTTCGGGGCCCCTGAGAGTCAGTTAAAAGTCTTTACTTTAAGGCTCAAGGAGAGCGTTAACTAACAAAGAATTAGAAACAGTCAATCATAACTTACTCCAGGCGTTCTGCTGCATCATAAATGTCCATCGTTTCTGTACTCGTATTATCAATAGCCATAATCAGATCACCAGGTGGAAATGGCAGCCCTACTGGCGGGACCCCCTGGAGAAGCTGAAATAACCATAATTCCAGATAGAGCTCCATCATTTCCGACTGCTTTCATAAAAAATATTTGCATATTTAAAAAAGAACTAACAAATAATGGAAAAGATTTGATTACCATAAGTGAAGTTTCAAGCCTATAAATCTATATCTATACTACATGTATGTGGTACCAGGAAAAGGTTTGATTAGCATAAGTGAAGTTTGAAGCCTATATCTTGTAACCAAAGGCACACTTTATCAAAACAAGATTTTACAATTACTACTTTCAAACATATATGTAATTAAGTAGCAAATAAAAACACAGGTTATAGCTGATGAACAACACCAAAAGTGCTCCAATCAGCTAAAAACATGGCACTTACCGCATCATTACTCTTTAACTTGTCTTATCAAGACACATTACGCATCTTTTTATTAGAACATGAATCTAATAGAATTCAAAATATATGAATCACTAACACAGATTAACCCACATTGCAATATCCAAATTAAACTATATAAAAACGTTTAGCTAACATCAATAAATCTAATACAGTTTAAACTTAGAATAATAAATAGACAAACACACGAATCAAGTAGACAAACACACATAAATTGAGTTCGTTATGCATATACAAACATAAACCAAACAACTTGCCTGAAAACAGATTTCGTGTTTGAGTAATTTGAGAGAACATCATTGATTCATTGGTAACTGGCGGAGTACAATCTGGTGCCCATAGCCGTGGCGGTTAGCCTGAGATCCTGATTCCGCCGACAAATAGAGACGAGATTCGTTGGATTGAGTTGGTTCTGAATCAGTGTTTCAAAAGTGGAGTTGTGAAGCGTAAGAACAAGAACTTTTACAGTTTTAGTCCCTTGATATTTCTTCACCTTTTAAACTCGTTCGGAGCAGACAAATCTCCCTTGATGTCATTTTTGAACACCGCTTAATTTCCAAGGTATCCAATGATGGAAATTCAAAAGCTTCCTTTCCTAAGCAAAATCCCTCGAGACTATCAAGATCAAAAAGTTTTAAGGACTTCAGACAAGGAAACTTTACAATAGCATCCACTATGGAATCAGATTCTTCTTCTCCCTTCACAATTGCCTTCATACTTGTGCAGTCACTTATATGTAGTTCCCGGAGTTGCAATAGACTACCAACCATGGGACATGTTAATACATATTCTAAACTACTGCAATTATGAATAGACAGTCTTGTTAGGTTTGGAAACTTTAATACTGTCCCCTGCTTGCTCTTCCATATATACTTGAGACTATCTAACCACTCCAAGTCCACTTGTCTCAAGTTTGGAATTTCAGCATCAGTTTGTGAATCAAATATCTGCTCAATGCCCCAACATCTACAACTGACAGTTTCAAGCTTTTGCAGTTGTGACACTTCATCAGATGAAAAAAGAGTCTGTCCACCACTTGGGTTAAAAACCATATCAACTTCGATCAAATTATGATGAGACCAAGGCAACCGTTTCATAGTAGTAGGGTGGTACGAGCTTGAACTCTCAGAACTTGGTAATCGGGCCTACAAGGTAAAAAATAAATTAAATAAATAAATAAAACCACAAATACACAAGCTTATGTCACGGATAATTATACATATCAGTTGGTTCAATGATAAAAAAAACTTCATATGCGAGTAAAATAAGCCAAAAGGCTCTACATGATTGTAAAACCGTTGGGCTTTGGGGATCACATACATAACCAAACCGTTGATATTTCCTAATCATATTACTTTCGATCCAATAACTACGCTGTAATTTTGATGAAGATTACAATCATGGGCGGAACTTTTAAGGGGCAGGGGAGGGCCCCGGCCCCCCAAAATTTGCGACACCTAGTGTTAATTATTATTGGTTTTAGGGGTAATTTAGTTGAGGTTACAAACAAATCTCCGATTCGGCCCTTCCAAAATAAATTCGGCCCCCCTAAAAAAAATGTTCAAGTTCCGTCTATGATTACAATTATCAATAAGGTTAATTGACTCTAATACTAGAAAAGAAACTGACATGGGAAGGTTTTTTCTTTTTTACTTTAAAATAAAAATAATACCTGATGCGATGTGGTCGTCACATGAAAGTTAAGGCCGAATTCATCACTATGTTTGCCTAAGCTTGTATTTATGAACTTAAGCTTCGGAGCTGTAGATTGACCATAAGTAAACACCGTTATTTGTGGGCATCCACGGATCTCAACCTCTTCCAATGCTGGCCATCTAAATTCATTCTTCCCCAAGAAGAAACCCACAAAGTTCGGTAGATTGACTAGTACAAGGGACTTCAAATGAGGAAAGACCATCCCAACAGAAGCAGTTGTGTGGGAATTTATAGACACATCTTCATCATCTCTGTTTGAAATCACCTCTTCAATACCATCACAAGACGATATATAAATTTCCTTTAGGTTGGAAAGAAGTTTCACCATTAGAGGTGAAAACAAGTACTTGATGCTGTTGCACTCCCACATTGATATGGTTGTGAGGTTATGGAATGAGGACTGTGATGGTTGTTTTTGAAGAATTAATTCATTCCAATTGCACTTCCACACATGACTCATCTTCTCCAAACCATACAAATCCAATTGTTCAAGATTGGGGAGTATCATGAGTTGTTGCTGGGTATTGTCAGGTGATTCTCTACTAATTGGACTCGTTATCTCAAAAACCACCTCCACATCGACATAGCAGCAGTTCCACAAAAGATGAAGTGTATGAAGGTTATTAAAAGTGGGTAATGGGAATGCAATTTTAGAAATCTGCATATCACAACCACAAATGATATATATTTAGTAATAATTCCCATTGAGAAAATATGAATATAACTGCAACAATTTTTTTTTAAAAAAAATTATAATTTATTAAAGAAGAAAGATGTGGATATAAGATGGAAGAAACAGCGAAGAAATAGCTGGCAACACTATCAAAAGAGTATTATTTTTCTATTTATTTTAAAAATAATAAAAGCCCCAATATTATTTTTTTATTTATTTTAAAAAGATTAAATAACATTCAAGTAGAGGTCACAAAAGGATAAAAACAAAAATAGAAATCATTTAATTAAGTTGTACCTCTTTCTCTTTCTCAACCAATTCATTCTTTCTCACCCTTTCTTTGCCGCATCCATGAATTTCAACTTTTTTGAGTGCTCTCATATCCAAATTGGTTGTGGCAGGTGTGATTAAATTTTCAAACGTCTCACAATCTCTAATATCTATGCTTTCAACAGCTTCAAATCCATGAATCAAGTTATTTCCAGCATCTTTTATCCTCCACACCTCTCTAAGCTTCCCTAATCTCTCCAACCAAATGCTTCTCAACCTGCTGCTGCTAACTTTATCCATTTCACCAACACATCCCATGTCGATGTCGAATATCACTTCAACAGAAGCACAATGTCTTACATCAAGCTCTTCTAGATGATTGAATAATGGCATTGGATTTCTTGGGAGAAGATTCACAAGACTATCACATTCTTCCACTTGGATGCTTCTCAAGCTGCTGCTACAATCCTGCAAAGTAAAAAAAGATTTGTTCATTCATTAGATACCCGCCTGTTATTAACAAACACTTTTAGTTGAAGGCATTGTTAATATCAGTATATTAATACAAAGCATATACTTACCTCTTTGTTGAACAAAGATTGCGTGGGGGAGATATCAGTCGACACAAAAGATGTTGTACTGCTGGGATAAATGCTAGTAATTTTTGGAAGGCCTTCAAGTTGCAACTCCATGAGACTTGGTAGCTCAATTACATTGAAGTTATTGCAGAAACACAATAGGTTTGGTAGCCTGGCCAACCTGAGATACTTTAAGTTGGAAAACATGATATCGGATCCATTATTCTCAGTATGTATGACTGCTTCCATAGCATCACAGACGGAAATTTCCAGATACTCGAGCTTTGACAAATTTGTTGCAACACTCTGTGTGAAAAGGTATTTCAACTCTGCACATTCTGAAACTACAAGGATTCTCAAATTGGAAAACGAAGAGTTTGGAGGAGGATGTGGTATTTCAACATCTTCAAGAGAATTCATATCATTGACTTGTAGATAAAGTGCATCTGTGAACTTAAACAGCTCGTTGATTTTAGATTTCAGTAGTTCTTTGTTGGTGACCAGCTTCAAGCTGTTTTCATATGAGTGCACGTCAACTTGATTTGTTTCCAGTTGGTCTCTAACTTCTGTAAAAGAACATCCCACTGAGAGCTTGAATCTTTTAAGTTTCTCACAAGACATGTTCTTCATATGCGCATTGTTACCAATAAATTCTAATTCTAATGCACAAAGGTTCTTTGAACGTTCTGCAAGTTCACTATTGTTGTTGTCTGTGAAGCAGCATGCTTTTTCATCATAAGGTATCATATAAAGCTCTTCAAGCTTCACTAAGCTTTTCAAGACTCCGTCATCTATAACAAGATTGCAACAACCTGTTACATCCAGTAGTCGTAGCTTCTTCAAATTTCCGAATGTGGAAGGTATGGTTGTAATGCCAGAGTTAGCAAAGCTAAGAACTTCCAGATTCGAAAGATTTCCGATACAAGCTAAATCAAACGTCAAGGAGCATTCATGGAGACAAAGAGTTCGAAGGTTGGAGGAGAACTGAACAGGTGTGGGAATTAATGGATACTCCATATTCTCAAATGCTATAACTTGAAGCTGTTCCATTCCTTCATAAAAGCCTGGAGGAAACCTTAGCGACTCATCTCCATGCATAAGTTTCAAAAGTGAAAGGTTTGGAAACCTTAAGTCACTAGGAAACTTAGACATATCCTTACATGTGAACGAAATTCGCTTGCAAGACTGGCTCATACTGTTAGCTTCACTCCACTTTGAGAAATCATCTTCATGGTGAATGATCAAACATCTGTCCTCACCACCTTTAGAAATAGTATTTACCACAAATGCAAGCACAAGATCATGCATTTTCACACACTCATAGCCATCACTATCACCATCCATCAACAAAGATGCATCTTTTAGATTGCTCACACTTGTTATAGTTCTATTTCTAGCTCTTTCCATAGTAGAAACTTGATTTAAAAGGTTTAGTCCCTTTGCATATCTTGTCAGATCTTCTAAAGGAATATTGGAGTCCTCCGGGAACAAGCCACAAAGCAGAAAAATTGCTTTATCCTCTTGCTTTAAATTATTGTAGCTCATCTCAATAATTTCTTGTACCTTATCATCAAGAACATTTATCTTCAAACGATCGAGTGCATCTTCCCATACATTCCTGTTCTTTCGATATTTAACAGTTCCAGCAATGATTTTGATGGCAAGGGGCAAACAACCACATTTTTTTACAATTTCACATCCTATTTCATAGAGATCACCATCATGTTCGGCTGAAATCCCTGCTTTTTGACAAAAGAAATCATGTGCTTCATTTTCCTTCAAGACATCAACCTTAACTTCTTCAAGAGCAGCATCATCTGCAATCTGTCGGCAAACTTGTACATCCCGCGATGTGAGCAACAACTTAACCCCATTTGGCAAAGGACTCGCTAATCCGATATCTTCAAGTTTAATCTTGCTCTCCTTCCAGACATCGTCCAGTATAACCAGAATCTTTTCTTTAAGCTCCAAGAATCCTTTAAATCTTTTAGAAAGATGAACTGCCCTTAGTTCTTCATCAGTTTTAGTTAGAGGTTCGAGTTTTTCATCAGATTTGGATAGAGGCCCGCCTGTGTGCTCTGCTATGGCATTTTGAATGGCAAATAAGTTGGAAGTTTTCCCAACAGTTACAACCACGATCCAATTAAACATCTTGTTATCTTCTGCAGCCTCTTTCAGTTGTTTCATCAGCGTGGTTTTCCCCACACCACCCATTCCACACAAGGCTATCACTCGAGCCGCACCATCATCATTTTGTTGAAGTAGCTTCAATGCATCATTGAACGTCTTATCTCTTGACTTGAACAAATTTTGGGTACCTCCTCCTGATGTTGAAGCCAGGCGTTTGGAATCAACTCTTCCGAAACCGATGGGGGCATCACTCCAGTTCATTTCAGAACTCTCTCTAATAAGACGATCGATAACCTGGATATACCTCAAAGCATTTCTTCCTGCTCGATACTTCTTTTTTATATTGAAGCATCCAACATTGTTAGTTGGAATGTTGTCGGCATCTTCCTTGATCTTTTCAACTTCTTCCAACGACTCTGGTACACGATCAGGTATCTCTTGATTGTTTTCACTGTTTCTTCTCATCTTCTTTTCTAAAACGAAGCATCCATCGTTTTCGACATCTTCCTTGATCTTTTTAACTTCTTCCAACCACTCTTGTACACGAGCAGGTATCTCTTTATAGTCTGCAAGGTTTCTTCTCAAATGATTTTCGTTATCAATTATTTCACCGTCCAAAACCTTCATTTTCTCTTTCATTTCCTTCACACGATCGGCAGAGGAAGTGAGATTTCTCAACTTTTGAGTAATATGACCCATCAAAGCCTTCACAACAGGATCAATGATTGCAGATGTTACAAGCTCCATTTTCCTGAGACATAAGAAATAATGTAATTAAAACTAGGGTGCCAATTCCTAAAATGACATGAAAATAAACAAGTTAAGCATAGTAAACAGGGTTAGTTCAGATGGTTGGTTTGTTGTGATCAAAACAAGACTGAACTACCAACAAAAGGGATGAGAATCTTATTACAGTATTCATACTTTTGGATTTCTTATTATTTTCTGCTTATAAACAAGTACTTATAAGCTACTTAAAAATAAGCACTCGGGTTAATTATGAAAATAACAATTTGTTTCAAAATTTCATTTAAACCAATTTATCAAATACATAAGGACAAATATGAAAGTAAAAAAACCTAGCTAATACTAATTTTACCTCAAATAAATAAGCATGCATATCAAAAACTTGTTTATTTTTAACTAAAAAAAATAAGCGATACCAAACACCAACTTAATCTGTAACACTATAAATAAACAGATTTATTTCTCCTTAGATTAGTACATATCAAAGAAAGTTGTATAAATATGGGGTCTGCAATGAGTGACTTATAGAAAATATATGCTACTAAATATGTTAAAAATACCTTATACAGATTTTAGAGATTCACCAGCTAGCTCACAAGGATCAAATAATGTTTACTGAATAAAAACAAGTTGGTTGAAAATTTCAGGAATGTGAAATGAAGCAAGCATTGAGTGTGGTAGATCAAGGGGAGTGTAAATAATGAGAGAGATAACTTGTTATATTGGAGCTAACTTTTTGCATGAAGTGACTCTTCATAGCAGAGAGTGCTTTATTGACTACTACCATATGTACTCACGTGTTCAAAATAAGCTAGGGTCTAAACATAGTTCCAAAAAAAAAAAAAAAAAAAAAAAAAAAAAAAAGGTCTAAACATGTTTAAAAAAGAGAGGAAGGTGTTAACGTTTTTTTTTTTTTTTTTTTTTTTTCATCCCACACGAGGCTCATGTTGTTGTTTGTATTTACATGGAATACATTTTTTTCTTTTTTACTCTGTCAATTTAATATTTATTGTCCACATTTTGAGTTATTCTAAATTAGTTTTCCATCTTCAAAAATAGACAAGAAATATAAATTAAGTTTATCATATTACTTATTATTACAAAAAAAGAGCAAGGTTGGATCAAGTGGTTAACACTCTTGCCTCTGGAGACAGAGGTCAAGGGTTCGATCCTCACCCCTTGCAAGGCCGGAGGTCCTTTTCTACCTTTGGTAGAACCGGAAGCAACCTCTCTACCTTAGGTAGGGGTATGGTTGTCTACGTCTCAACCTCCCCCATACACCGTGGAAGACGGTATTGGGACCCATAACCCGTGAAAGACGGTATTGGGAGTTACTTTACTTTACTTTACTTTATATTACTTATTATTACAACTTTTAAAAAGTTAAAAATTAATTAATTGCGGATAAAAGTGTTATTGTACAAAAAGTAAGAAAGAAAAAGAGATAATGATAATGTTTTTCTTAAATTGTATGTTTTTGTCTATGACAAACTATTTTAAAGAGAGAGTAATACTTTGTATAATTACAAATAGAAAGTTAGAAACACATATGCATTTGCTCAACATGTTACACATCTTAATGATAATGATAATGATAATGATAATTCAAATGAAAATTTTGATATTAACAAATCTCTCAAAAGGTTTAAATTAGATATTCTATATTTCTTTTTTGTGCCGACTAACATCTTCATCAATACTCTACCCAAAACAATAAATACATGTTTTATTTGATCTTTAACTAGAAGTTGAAACTAAACTCGTCACCTATTTCCTCAAAACTCTCATTAACAATTAATTGAGCGTTTTGTGATGAAAAATGATGACTACATCGATAGCAGTTTTTGATGTAAGCAAATTTAGATAAGAAACTATAAATATGTCATTGTGGGTACGTATAGATACGTTCTATGACCTACGACTAAGAAACAACATGTTTCACTTGAAGGAAAAAGATCATTTTCCACCTTTGCATGTCACCTATCTATCAAAAGTTGCAACTAACTAAGGCGTATGCACAACTTATAATTCACCTTGTCATACTATTATAAGGAGAAAGCTTTCAAAATTGTTCATCTATAATTAGGACATACTTATGTTGATGACATGTTAGGACTCATTTTTAAACCTTAAAGTATTAAAACTTTTAATAAAACATAAAACATATTCTTGTTTATTAATATGCAACAATATTTTTAATAAAGCATGTGTATTACATTATAAAGCATTTGAGACTTTTTCAATGAGAACTCTTAAAATTTTCAGCCAATACATTTACCTATTATGAAATTGTGTTGGTTACAACATAGTAGGTTACGATATTTTAAAGCACCTTTTATATAAATGTTTTACGAAAAAAACAAACTACAATGTAATTTAACAAAAAAAAAATGTCTAAAACTATAACTACCATTTTAATTGATGCTTTTAATATACAAATATATTTTACTGTAATTTATTGAATGATAAATGATATGCGTAATAATTTGTGATTGTGTATGATAAATGATATGTTATATTTGAATTCTTTTAATATAATTGCATAATATTTTCGATGTTATAAAGTATGCAACCACTATTAATAAAAGTATCAAACATCACGTGGTCTTTCTTCCTCGCATTACGCGAGCATCATATTTGGTACATGTTCGTATAATGACACTTATTTTGTTGTTATATTTTAATATTATACTGTAACAATTTTTTGCATAACATTTTTCGACAATATATTTATTTATAAAGTACCCGCAGCCTCAACGCACGAATACCCGACTAGTATTTTAACTATCTTAACTTATTTCAATATAGGTCCTTCATAACCAACATGCTTAACCACTTATGATATATACATGTTGCCAGAAATATTACAATATATCATTCATAACCAACATTTTTCGACAATATATTTATTTATAAAGTACCCGCAGCCTCAACGCACGAATACCCGACTAGTATTTTAACTATCTTAACTTATTCATGATATATCATTCATGATATGATACGAATTGTTAAGGGCTTCCAACAAAAAAGAGAAAAAAAAAAAAAAAAAAAAAAAAAAAAAAAAAAAAAAAAAAAAAGGCTTTCATTCCGGTTACTCTTTTCTTTAGAAAAATGTTGGGTAATAACTTTTAGTCATTTTTACCCTTTATCTTTTACTAACTTTTATGTCAATGAACTTTTGATAAAACAATATACCTTCTACAAAATTTGATCTTAAGAAGTTCCTATCGTTTGGCGTGGGTTTGTGAGTATGCACAATATTGTACCTTACTAGTTATTACTCCTTTCGTCTCAAATTATATTCTTCATTTCTATTTTTAGATATCTCACAATATTAGTATTCTTATTGTGTTAACGAATCAAGCAAATGTTCAATAAGTGAGGATGATATTTCATTGATTATTGAGTTTAATGGTCTAATTTTTTAAAATTGAGTGCTTTTGTTTGTGATAATTACTTTAAGACTAAAAGAATACTCCCTCCATAAAAATGAGACAATTACAAATTTTAACCACTTAAATATAATATTCTTTTACTAAATTCTTTTTTAATACTTTAGATGAAATATAAACAATTATTTTGAGACATCACAAAAAAAATATGAAATATAATTTTGAGACTGACAGAGTATGTTATAAGAAGAAAGCCTTCAAAAATGTTCATGTATATTATGACATGTCACCTCATGTTGATAGCACGTTAAGACCCATTTTTAAACTTTAAAGTGTTAAAACCTTTACCTGTTTGATTTGTGGACGGGTTTAAAATTTGGATTATGATTTGAATTTGATATTAAATGATGAGAAAAAAACATATAATTATTCAAAATAATATTTAGTTTTATAAAAAAATATAGATACGAAAAACAAAATTTTATTATTAAAAAACATTTTAAAAAGAAGAAAGACTAATCAAGGTAGAGCCATGTGTTTTTAAGTAAAAGACAAAGGTTTATTATTTGCTAAAAGTAACTCCCGACCTCTCTCCTTAAGGTTTTGTATATGCTGAATATTTATCCACCATCCTCAGGGGGCCACTAAGAGATACCAAACACTTGGGGTGCGTTTGTTATCTAGGTTTTAGAATAAAAGTTTGGACTCAATACTATTTTTATTTGTTTGCTTTGCAATGATTGAATTTGTGTGGGGCCACAATACCCAACTTTGTGTTTTCTTTGTATCTCACACATCTTTTTTATTTATCTCCTTTTGTAAACTATAACAAAAAGTAATTTTTAAGGGTGCGTTTGGTTCGTAGACAGGATTAGAATTGGATTTGGATTTAGTTTAGGATATGGATTTGAATATGGTTTTGAAGTAAGAGAAAAAAATATATTTAATTAAAATTAAAATTAAAATTAAAATTATTATTTAAAAATTAAAAGTGTGCATGTGTGTGAGAGTCTGAGAGATAGAGACATTAAATATGTCAATGTGTGTAAGAGAGTGTAATTCACTCAAACCAAACTCTTTTGCCTTCTATGGGTTTTGTGGGCCCGTCGCCACTATTCCAAATCTAAACCACCAACCAAATAATTGATTTTCATGACACGAATCCAAACCCCACCCAAATCACCCCAATCAAACGCACCCTAAATTTAACTCTAATCCCAAACCCACAAAACAATCAAAATTTTAAATTCCCATCAATATTCTTTATCTACTCTTCCATCAAACAAAATCCAAATCCAAATCTAATGCCAAACCCATCTACGAACCAAACGGTCCCTTACTTTTCACTATCATTCCTAAACTATTGTGAAAAGACCCCAACCAAACGGGCCTTAATAAAACATGAAAAATATTATTGTTTATTAATTTGCAACAAATATTTTTAATCAACACTTACACTTAGGGGTCATTTACTAAGGGTGCGCAGAGGTTAAAAATAGAGAATGAGAAAGGAAAAGACAAATGAAATGCTAAGGAAATAGAAAAGGTAAGAAAATCATCCCCTCAATTTATTGAGTAATGGCCTATTACCCACTATTGGGTAATGGGTCATTGCGTTGGAGTCAACAAAGCACCATGTTTCATTTCTTTTCCTATTGATTAGGCCTTATACCCCTCAACCAGCACCCCTAGATTAAGTGGTTTGGAGAAATATATATTTTAACTTCTTGAGAAATAGTGGTTTTTGTGGACCTTTACAAAAAGAGAAAATGAAGGTTTTGGAAAAATAAAAAATAAAAAATAAATAAATAAATGAACTTTACACTAATTGTCATATGAAAAAAAAATTAATAAGACGCAATGAAAATTCAGACCCACATGACTTTATAGAGTTGTCATTTTGTCTTAAACAACATAATTCTAAAATTATTTAAAGATAATTATTTTTCAAACTTTACTTATTATTGAAATAAAGAAGAAACTGTACAAATTAGTTATTGATATTAGAATTCCTTTTTATTTCGTAAAGTAGCATGCCACTTTAATTTTAAAGTATCAAAAGTCTAATTCTTCGGTAAGAATTTTAACCATTGTTTAATTTTAAAAACAATAGGATGCTAGGGATGGCAATGGGTGAGAAAAAACTCACAACCCGCGGGTGAGTACCCGCACGTAAAAGGGTGGGTAACCCGTCAGATTTCACTCACGGGTGGGTAGTGGGTGAAAATTTCTACCCATCGGTGGATAGTGGGCGGGTGACGCGTAATGTATACCCCTCACGGGTAAACCCATGACATTCAAAGTACCCACGGGTGTACCCGTCAAAATATACTACTTAAAGATTTGTGAGATTATAGATATAATTTAATAACTACAACTTTCTAGAAAACATGATAAGCTAACAATTTATTTAAGTTACAAGACTAAAAGGTAAGAAAGATCAAATCATCAAAGATATATTCATAATACATCTCAGATTGAACATCAACACTCAAATATTCCTTCCCGACTTCTCGCTTGAACTTTCGCTCACTGATCCATGGGTTTACCCCTGGGCAACAAATACCCACGTACATGGGCATGGGTAGAAAATTGTACCCACTGGTGGGTAATAGGCGGATGATGGATTAAAGGAACCCATGCCCATTGCCCACGGATGCCATCCCTAAGGATGCACCGTTAATCTTTATGTATCAAGAGTCTTACCGCCTAATAAGGATTTTAACCACATAGTTTTGTTTAGTTTTTCTAAAAACAATTAAACAATAACAATATGAACGTTAACTGGCACAAACTAATGGCCATCAAATCATTTTACTCACAATCCGCTTTCTTTCACGAGCAACATTGAGCAATCTTAGTTGGATTGGTACGATTTTGTGTGGGGGTTGCTTCTTTATTGGAAGCTTCTATGTTTCTTATTGTTTACTATATTTTTGGGTCTACTTCCTTGAGGTTTTTTTAACATATCTTGCTCTTTAAGAAAAAACATTGACAATCCTAATCTTTTTGATTACTTAGCACGATAACAATCAACCCCATGGAAGTAAGGCTTCACCAGGGATTTACCATTAGCCCATACTTTTTCGCCTTGATCCCTGACGAGCTATCAAGAGGACACACTAAGGTGCTAGATATTCAATGAAGTTTCAGAATTGGCGGAAGGATTAAACAACAGACTTAAGAACTGAAGAGAGGCACTAGAAGACAACGGCCTACGGATCAGCCGAGAGGAGACATAATATCTAAGTTGTGACTTTAGTAACATTGAGATCGCCTACAACGAAGAAGTGGACATTTGTATTGAAGACAAGATCTTACAACTAAATAAATCTTTTAGATATCTTGGATCATTTACTTATCTTTATTTTTTATTTTATTATTATTTTTTTTTAGTAATATATTTTACCGGGTGGATGCCCTTTACTCAAAAAAATATTCACAAATCCGGGAAGATTGACGAAAACGTATCCCACCGTATTAAATCAACATAGTTGAAGTGGAGAGTGGCCACATGAGTCATATGTGATAAAAATGTCCCTCTTATGCTAAAGAGAAAATTCTATAGAGTGACAATAAGACATGCCATGTTGTGTGGGTCAAAGTGCTCGTCAATTACGAAAGCCCAAGCAAATAGGGTGTAAATGGCGGAATTAAGAATGTTAAGGTGGACTCGTTATAAGACCATGTTGGACATGATTCTGAATGGAGTCTACAGAGTGGAGCTTCAAGGTGAAACTATCATCAACAAAATGAGGGAAAAATGATTGAGGTGGTTCGAACATGTCAGGAAAAGACCACAATTAAATCTTTACGGTCAACTAAGAACTTTCAATATGCCAAAGAAGGTTTGGAAATCGATTTAGTCAACAAACCACCATTCTTGTATCATGAAACCTACCCTCAATGGTAATCCATTTCAACTAGTACATCGAGAAATACCGTCTTGCTACTTAAATAAGTAAATCACCAAAGAATGGTCCCTGTGAACCATTTGTTGATACTTGATACCAATGAAGATGCACAGCTTTAGGAAAAAGATCCACGTGACTATCCCTTACTGAAAGAAGAAGGATATAAGCCGATGCACTTGTTAAAGATCTGCTAATCCTCAATTTTCCGAATGAAATTAACATGAATATTGACAAATGTAAGATTGAGAAGGAGTTTTGGGATGAGATCGAGAAACAAATCAACGAAACGAGATTGGGAGCATGTACCAAGCTTACTATCACATCACCAGTTATAAGAAGTTATAAGAAATTCACTGCTAAGGAAAGAGAATGTTTGATCGACACTAGGGATGGCACCCGTGGGTAATGGGCACGAGTACCTCTAACCCGTCACCCGCCCATATAGTTTTTTTCTCACCCATCACCCACCCGTCACCCACCAATGGGTACAAATTTCTACCCATGCCCTTGCCCGTGGGTTTTTGTTAGCCATGAGTAAACCCATGGGTTAGTGTTATGCAACAAAATTACAAAACGATGATATGAAACTAACAACGAAATTGTGTAATATGACACCAATCAATTTGTCAAATACAACTTTGAATATTTGATCTTTCATACTCTCTTTTTAGTCTTGAAACTCAAACAAACTTTTAGGTTAATGTGTTTTTTTAGACTTGGTAGTAACTACTAAATGTATACCTGCAACATCTTAAATAGTTTAATTACTATAATTAATTTTAACATGGATTTATGGGTACACCTACGAGTATTTTGACGGGTATACCCATGGGTATTTTAAATGGGTTTCATGGGTTTACCCACGATGGGTATACCTCACCCGTCACCCACACGCCACCCACTGATGGGTAAAGATTTTCACCCACAACTCACCCAGGGGTGAAAATTGACGCGTTTACCCACCCATTTATGGCGGGTACCTGCGGGTTGTGGGTTTTTTCTTGCCCATTGCCATCCCTAATCGACACCTACACTAGATTTTGTGGACTAATGAGTGAACTAGAGACTGGAGAGAAACAATCTAAAGAAGACGAAACTAGAGATCAATGTCAAGTTTTCGTACAGTCTTCTACCTAAATGGAAAAATTCCTCCAACAACATCAAGCAAAACAAGAAAATTGGTACACTTGATATTCACACAATTTATGAAACCCTTAACTTGTGTCAGGATGATGTTACTCAGATGCTCTAATCTTAAAAGAAGTTATGTCATTGAGCTATGTAATTCTTATAACCATTTGGCTCTAGCTTTTGACAAATAGTTCAAACATTATTCTTCCTCAAGCGGATGTGAGAGTTGAAACTGATGGGTACTCTGACTCTCATAGTGACTATGACGATAAGGAATCAAAGAAGAATATGAGGAAAGTTGTTCTTCTTTCCAGAAAACTTCTAAGGAACAATCTTTGTATCTCATATGCTAAGAGTCATACACGCAAAGGTATGAGGAGAAGAGGAGTGTGGAGAAACCTAAGGAGGAAAAATAAGGATGACGCAATGTGAAAAACCGGGTCACTTGCTAACTAATGTAGGAAGCCAAAGGCCAAAGACTTTGAGTACAATAGGAAAATTCTTATGTGCAAGCAACCGACGGGAACTACATTACTAGATGAAGATGCAAGCTAGTTGGAGCTATCACAATCGGACGAAGAGGATCTGGATGTGAAAGTGTGCCTCATGGCTAAGATGAACCAAGTCATGTCTGATTACAAGAATGTTATATCTAAGGTTAAACGTAGGTAATTTAGATTTAAAGCATTCATAGAAAAACAAATGTTAGAATATTTAGAAAAGCATGATCGAGGAAGAGCAAAATTCTCTTCTGCATATACTAAATTCGACGCTTTAAATATATTAAATTCGACACTTTAAATATGAGAAATGCATTGCCTGAGATAAAGTATTCGATTTTCAAAAAAAGTTTTGATAATGTACAAAATATAAATGATACTTTGACCGCAAATATTTCTAAATTAAGTGATAAACTTGAATATACTCAATCAAAAGCCTCGATAAAGGGAGAAAAAAAAATACTTTAACAAAAAAAATTGTTCCAAAAATCAAAGATTTTGAAAAAACTTTACAGTAGGGGACAAATCTTTTATATAATAAAATAAAATCACGAGCGGGAACTTTTTCATTTCAAAAAACTCAACCTTCTGATATTTAGTAATATTTTTATTTAAAAAAAAAGATTATTTTCTTATTAAGTAATATTTTATATTTATTCACAACACAAGTAGAAGATAAATACAAAAAATATAAATAAGATGCAATTAACAATATAATTAAAATTTTTAGATAATTATCTTTAATAAAAAAAACTATAATTAAACATTATAAATCAAACAAAACAAATATTAAATTATTTGTTTTTTAATCAATAAAAATATATGATTAAAAAAAAACCACGCGTGCGCGAGCATTATAACTAGTACATCAAACAATTTTTCAAATCAACCAAAAGATTTGGTGCATTTCAAATCTAAAGAAAGCTTAGAATATGATAAAAAGTACTTGAAAAACGCAACGTACCAACTTCAATGTATATATGATGCTAAACTTACCGGCTTTATGATTGCCTAAAGATTATATGAGATAATCTAATAATAATATAATATTGCTAATCTAGAATCTAAGAAGTGCTTAGAAACTAAAAAAATATTGTGTGATTATAAACAATTTAACAATAGCTATAAGCTAGAGACTTTATTGTGATATATGGTTCAAAAAATTATGCATGATATATCATGGTTGAAAACTAAGAATGCTTATTTTTTAATGGCAAAAAAAATAATAATAAAAAAATAATAATAAAAAAATCATTTGATGTTCTACAAAAATACTTATACCCATTTTGCGAAAGTTTGTCAAAAGTACATGAAAACCTATATTGAAAGATAACTAAATGATCGTCACGATAATGTAATTAATGTGAATTCACGATTTATGGTTCTTGGAATCTTGGGTATGTAAACTTTTTTTATTACCTTTTTCTTTTTTTTTTATTATTATTATTTTTTTAATTGAGCGGAAGTGGGTTTATTAAAAATATCAATTACTTCTTTTTTTTCTTTTATAAATTCGCGACTAAGATATGAAAGGAAAATATTAATCTCTAAAGAATTTTTTTAATAATGGATTTTATTTATGTTATCAATATATGAGGTGAGATCAACAAAGAACATTTTTTTAAAAAATAAATCGGTGAATCCTAGCCATTCATATTTTATCAAACAAAAAAACTAATTTCTCACAATTTTTTTAAACAACATATCTTTCAAACGGTAAATATTCAAACTATTAAGAATAAACTAGAATCAAATCATCTTTCTATAGATATGTACTTCTATATATTTTCGACGATTTTTTTTTTCAAAATTTTCGCTCAGAAAAATAACACGTGATTTGTAAAATAAAATCACGTGTGATTTGTTATTTTTCTCATTTATAAAATTTTCGCACGAAAAATTACTTGTGATTTGTTATTTTTATAATTTGTAAAAACATTTGTGATTTGTTATTTTTCGCAAGTCATATGTGATTTTTAAAGTAATAAATCACATGTGATTTTTCAAATCACATGTTATTTTTTTCGGCGGAAGTTTTGTAAAAAAATGTTCGTTGAAACTAAATACAAGTGCATGTGTATAGAAAGATAAATTAATTATCGTCAAAATGCTATAATTAATTTCGCATAACGATTATAAGTTTGTAATATATTTATTTAAAAAAAATGATAAAAGTTTTTTTTTTTTTTTTTTAATAGGTGCTGTTTAAGCATTTTATATACATATAAAAAGGGTTTTGCTAGTTGTTGTTAGCAAATCTTTTTTTTTTTTTTTAATTAATGAATAAATGAATGACTGAAATTACATGATTTGTTTTTTAGATAAACACTATTCCGTATAAAACTTGTCATCCATATATTGTTTTTTTTTTTTTTTTTACAATTAAGATAACGTATAACTACAGATCCACCTAGATTTTCTTAGGATATACTACTAGTACCATGTTACAAGGGGTTCGTTCATCTTTTATTTTAGTATTTGGTTCGTTCATCTTTTATATTGTTTTTTATATTAGTATTGGTTAGTGATTTACTACCAATAAAGTTAGGTGAAGATAATATACGGTTAAAGCCACACATATTAAAAAGTATGTATACACGTGGCTACTATGACAAAGTTAAAAGTGAAAATGTCGAGATACCTTAAAATTGCGCAAAAAACTAGTAGATGTTTAAACACGAGGTGGATCACCCGCGCGTTGCCGCGGGATGTTTTGCCAAAGAAGCAGTTATTGCAGTTAACGACTGTTAGTTATAAGGACAAAATTTGCAACGAACCTCTAAGATGGTGGACCAATTGCAGACCTTTAAGACGAATGACCAATTGTAAAAAAAATAAAAAAATAAAAAATAAAAAATTTATAAGGACTAAATTTGCAACGAACCTCTAAGACGAATGACCAATTGTAAAAAAAAAATAAATAAATAAAAAAATAAATAAATAAAAAAATAATAAAAAATTAACGGTCGTTAATACTTAACGGTCGTTAAATACTTAACGCCCGTTAGTTACTGTACATTCTACTGTTCACTGTGAGTGTATTTACTGTAACTTTGTGCTACTGTAGCTAGCTACAGTAAATCCTGATAAATGTTAGTATTATAAATGTTTTATCATTGCTTAAAAATACTTAGAAACCTGTCGTAACGCATAGAAAAAATCTAACTCGTTAGAATACAAAGTAGATTGGACTAAAACAAACAATAACCTCTAATTGATTTCATAATCGAATAACTAAACTTATATATATATATATATATATATATATATATATATATATATATATATATATATATATATATATATATATATATATATATATATATATAGTGTTGTATTCTATGCAGTACCAATATTAGATGCAGTACTTTACAGTACTATTTAAATGAATCTGGGCCATTGGATGAGTTAATGAAGGGACAAGATTAAAAGTGCCAAAATTGTAATTAAACAAAAGATGATGGTTATATTTTCAATTTAACAAAAGGCTGAAAGGGTGTTTTGGGAACTTTACTTTTATGCAATATAATAACCGTCCCTATTTTTAAGAAACATAGTAGAATAATATTCAGAATTAAATTGTCAAATCTTTCATCTCTCTCAATTTTACAACCCTCTCTCCACAACCTCTCAAACCTAACCCTAATGTCAGCCGCCGCTACCATCATGTCACCACCCCTTTCGTCACCATTTTTTTGTTTGATTTTTATTTTGTAAATTGTTATTTAGATTTCTTGGGCAGTCTTTTGGTAGGATTATCATATCTGATATTATTACTAGTGGGTGGTCATGTTGTGATTGGAAGTCAGGTGGAGATGGTCGCCGGATTGTGACCGCCGGATCCGGTCAAAGTTGTTGGTGGAGGGTCAAGCGGAGATGCGTACAAAAGGTAAGCAGATCTGGTGTTTATAACTTAAGGGAAAAAATACTTTTATTTGAGATTGTATGAACTAGGAACATTTTGACACAAAATTACAAAGTTTTGTAATTTTATATTAGTTTGACTTAACTATTATTCGTTATCCTATTCATGAATTCAGTAAATGTATGAGATTGGTCACTGACTTGCTCGCAATTTTATACTACGTATTAGTTTGATGCTAATAATATATTATAATGGTAATTAAATAATTATATACTGGTAATTAGATTGGTCACCTCTTATATAATGGTAATTAAATAATTATATACTGGTAATTAGATTGGTCACCTCTTTGGTGCATTGATGTAACGTTTGGTAAAAAAAAGTCTTTTAAATATGGAGTATGTCATGAATTTTGTCTATTCTTATGATTGCATTTCTAAGAGCATTAGTATTATTTAAATGTTATAATAATCATTCAATGTAAAGTTAAAGTAAGCTGCTCACAAAAAATTGCAGCATGCAAATATATTTTTAGAAGACGGGCACACATGTTCTAATGAATTTGACGAGAAAGCGCAACGTGCACATATGTTTTTGGAAGGGTACTCATATGTTTATAATTTCAGGTTGAACATGTTTGATAAAGTTGAGGAGCAATACCAATATAAAGTGAAGCGTGCACATATGTTCTTGGAAGAGTACTCATATGTTATAATGAATTTGATAAGAAAGTAAAGCGTGCACATATGTTCTTGGAAGAGTACTCATATGTTCTAATGAATTTGATGAGAAAGTGAAGCGTGCACATATGTTCTTGGAAGGGTAATCATATGTTCTAATGAATTTGATAAGAAAGTGAAGCGTGCACATATATTCTTGAAAGAGTGCACACATGTTTTTGAATGACGCGCACATTTATATTTAACAAGATACTTGTACATGTATTGTATTTTATTTGATATTGAATTTTGTGTATACTATTTATTTTATTGGTTTGTTATTTAATTTTTAGAGGTTACATGTATACGTTTTTGTTTTTGGTCATAAATATCGAAGATCAAATAATGTACACTAGAAACATATGTGTAATTACCATTTTAAGCAAAATAAGTTTGGCGTCGAAACAATTAAACGCAAAAATATATGTAAGTATACCATATTTAAAAAAAACACATATGCACTTGATTTTCTGAAAACATGTCTGAAAAAAAAAAGAAAAAAAAAACTATTTCCGAAAATAAAGGGGCTTAGAAAAACGTTTTTTAATTAAAAAAAATTTAAAAAAGGTAAAAATGTGTTTTACTAATTTACCCTTTTCAATTAAATAAAAATGTTTATTAATACTAAATTTCTATTGGTCAAAATGAGTACTGTAAAGTACTGCATCTAATATTGGTACTGCATATAACGCGCCCCTATATATATATATATATATATATATATATATATATATATATATATATATATATATATATATATATATATATATATATATATATATATATATATATATAAACTAGACGAGTACCCGTGCATAGCAACGGGATTTTATAGCGACAGATAGTTTATTGATAAAAAAAAGTTTATAGGTTATAAACGAAAAATAATAAAAGTTTGAAGATTTGGGAGTTAAAACATAATGTTTTGAAACCCAGTTCGACCCGGGTGGTTCAATTGGTTGAACTGTTCCGGTCGAAAAACGAGTTTGAAGCGTCTCGGGTCAACCCGGTTTGTGTTTTAGTTGATTGTATTTAATTTGGTAGATATGTTTTTTAATTGGTTATACAATGTGAATAAATCATTGTACTTTTAAGTAATGGATAATGTTTTGAAACCCGGTTTGACCCGGTTGGTTCAACCGGTTGAACCATTCAGGTCGAAAAATGGGTAGATTTAAACCGGGTCAACTTGCTAGGTTGGGTCGAAAACGGGTCAAATCAAACTGGGTCAACCCGTCGGGTTTGAAGCGTCCCGGGTCAACCCGTTTTGTGTTTGAATTGGTTGTATTTAATTTGGTATATATGTTTTAATTTTGTTGTACAATGTGAATAAATAATTGTATTGTTAAGTATTGGGGTGTTTTAATAAGAGTATTAATTATATTTCACTTTCTCTCTCATTTGACTATTGTTGAAAACTCAACATTTCACTTTTGACCATTTTTCTATTATAAGTAGTATAGATATAGATACTTTTGTAATAATCTTTTAATTATACAGGTAGACACAATCTAGTGATCTGAAACCAAATAATCTTTTGTTTCTTTCATATAATTAAGCCTAAGAAAATCCCAATCATAATCAATAGGGTCGGGTTGACCCGAACCCGATAAGCCTTATCGGGTCAGGTTAAATCGGGTCAAAGAAAACTTATTTGGTTAGTTTGACCCGAACCCGATAACCCAACATTGTTATGGAGTCGGGTCAAGCCGATAATATTTAATCTATTTTTTCTTAGATATTTTTTCCTATATTTATATTTATAAATAGTCCATTAAGTAATTAAGTAAGTATATTTTGTTTTAGTTTATTATTTAGTGTTAGTGTATTGGTTTCTACATGTTATTTTTGTTTTTATAAGGAAAGGAACAAATATAGCTACTGTAGTACGTAGCATAAAAAAAAAATAAAAAAAATAATATGTTTTAGTTGGTACAATTTATTAGAAGCTAACTGACTAATGTAGCGCTTAACATGGTTATTTGAATAACAATTAAGCTGATGTGTAGACGATAATAAAAACTTTTAAATTACTTATAATTGAATCATTTACATAGATGTTAAAGAGTCGACGCGCTATTCTGCTTTCTTTTATACAAACAGAAACATAGTAAAGATGTAAAGACTTGTAAGTTTAATATGAGATGTCAACTATCATTTAGCATAGTAATAAAGACTTCACAAACTTACACAAGAAAAGAATTACATATACGATGCTTCAATGCCCTTTTAATTAAAAACTAATGTTAATCTACAGTCTCGATCAAATAGATTGGTAGGCACGAAATGATCTATTACTCCATGTTTCAATGCTACATAAACGATTTACATGTAAAAAGAAATAGGACAACAAACGTAAACAGTAAACATTTTAAGGATATCATAGCCTAAATGCCAAAAGGCCGATATCATGGTGTGCTTGTTCAAAAATAAAAAATCACAGTGTGCTTCTTTTTCAAACTATTCACCATCACCTAGTATGATTTCAACTTTCATGTTTACTTCACGATACTAATTTAAATTTAAGGTACTTTTACATTTCGGTAAAGATAAATCTGTTGTTACAAGACTATGGATAAGAAAAACATCGGGTCAAATTTTGGAGAATCGGGATAATTTTTTCAACAAAAAGCATGTTCAATAACAAAATTTTAGCTTTATAGTAGGATTGGTATCGATACCTATCCTACAATCTTACAATCATGCGAAGTGCTCTTATGAAGTACGATTTTACGACATACTTTCAATAATTAGTCATTTTTTTTATCAAAGTAATCAGTCATATTTGGCGACTCGTAATTTTATTACACAAGTAATGTTGTCAGATTGATTTACATTACAGATACTTAAATGTTAACGAAAACATCAAGCCTTATTCACCTGGCGTTGTGTCAAGCCTTATTAATCTGACATAGAGCGTGGGCAAAGAAAAATCTCATTTGATCTAACTTATACGAAACATGAATGCGATATATGTAAAATTACCTTGAAAAAACCAAGACGGATTTCAAAGATCACACGAACTCTCACGGTTGTAGTGCTATCACACAAAATCTCAAGGTTGTAACTTGTAACGCTAATTGAGCAAAGCAGGTTTGTTGAACACCAGATGTCTGTCAACAACCAAGAATGTGGCTATATATAAACCAAGCATTAAAGGTAGCCATGTGACAAGTTAAGAGGAGTAAATAATGACATATATAACATGTGTTTTTTATTTTCTAGGTAAATGATAACTTAAATATGAAACATACTCTCTCTGTCTCAAAATTATTCCTAATCGACCAAAAACATACAAATTAAAAAAAATGCATATATTACTGTTTTGACTTTTGTAAAAGCCACTAAAAGACACTTTTACCTTTTGACTATTAATTATCGATTTTTTTTTTTAAAAATATTGTAAAAAAAAAATATTGTTTTGGAACTTTTTAGAAAAAAGATTAAAAAAAAAATCTAAAAAATATATATATTTTTTAAAAATTTCGAATAAAAAAATTTTTCGAATAAAATTTTTTAGATAAATATTTGAATAAAAAAATTTTTTGGAATTTTAAAATTCATTTTTTCATTTTCTTTCGAAAACCGTTTTTAAATTTTTCTTTTTCAAAAATATTTTTTTGGAATTTTTTTTGTGGTGATGTACTGTGCATGAAATGATTATACATACTCAAGGACCAAACATGTAATTTTCTAACGAAGTGAGTTAACGAAAGTTAGTAAAAAACTTAAATCCGCCAAACAAAACAGTTGGCCGCCTTTTTGTGCAAGAAAAAAAGTAGAGTACCTTGATTCGAAACAAACACTAAGCTGGATACCTTTTTGTGTCATTTGCCCTTTCATTAATAAAGATATAAATATTGATACATAAAACTTAAAAGGTTACATAGCTTGTAAAATACTAGGAAATGGTAGAAATCTGGTGTCTACACTATGCCAAAAATATGTAAGAGTACCTTGAAATACAGACTTCAAAGATGTAATCAGTTCTCAAAGAAGTAATGTTTTTTGTGTTCAAAGAAAGAAGGTTTTGGTTGAGTTCTAGATGATTAAAAACAAATGGAGAAGGGTTCGAGAAAACATGCAGGAAAATTCAAAAGTGTAAAGTGAAATGGCTACTGTTTTGCCAACTAATTTTCCATTACATTTGGCCATGTGTCAAATAAAGCTAGTTAATAATTGAGTGATCGTGAAATATCAACGTAGCCACTCAACCAAAGTAAAGCAAATTATTGTAGTTCTGGGCCTAGTTGCTTAGAGGCGATAATGGAAGGGTCCTACAATCACATGGGCTTATTCTTTTTCTCAAAACAAATCTTTAAAAGAATTTATGAGTTTATTAGATTATATATTGCCGAATGCTTGATCTAACGATGCCCATTTATGCTTGATATAAAGAGAGCTAGGTGGAGTGAGGGAACGAATAATACTTATTGGGGTGTTGCTGAGTATCATCTCAAGTTCTCAACACTTCTCTAATAACACAACAATAACTAAAACAATATTTTTAGCACAATAAACAAATAACACTTATTGTTACATATGAGCCTTGCAAAAAAAAAAAAAAAAAAAAAAACTCCACCAAAAATACTTACTCACTAACTAAAAAGGAAAAAAAAGAGAAATACCAACAAACCCCATTGATGGGTGGGCTAAAGGATGAACGGCGCATAGCGACAGGATGACAGCCAACAGCAGCGCATTGTTGCTGTTATTGAATGAATGGCTGGTAACTCCCTCTGCACCGTCCTCACTAATAGTTGATCTTTAACGTTAAATTCCTAACTTCAATTAACCGTTTAATTAAGATAATTATTTTACGTGACATTTTTATAATTTACTTTATCATAATTACAAAAAGTAATCCATTAAATTCTAGGTAATAAAGAGTGGTCAAATAATAGTAATCCTAGTTGTTTGTTTTTTTTATAGCAAAGGTCAAAAAGGTTGCTAAATGAGTGATCGTGAAACATCGACGTAGCAACTTGTGGTAGTCCTACTCGCTTAGAGGTGATAAGGAAAGGGGTCTACAATCACATGGTGCATGGTGGAAATAATTGTCATACAACGCTTTATTTCCATGGAGTGATAGTATAAGTTAAATGATGGGTCTCACTAGTCACCATCTCCGATTTAAAGTTCTGTTTTTTCAAAACAAAATTTTAAAAGAATTTATTAGCTTACTAGATTATACTAGCCGAATGCTCTATCTAGCGATACTCATGTATGGTTTTAGATAAAATTAAATTGCGTTGATTTTTGTATGTTAGTTTTTTATTTATATTTCATGTATTTGTGTTCATGGTCTAGTGAGCAGTCATCTCTTTGTGCATGAGTTCTTACACGTAAGTACGTAAAAAGTGATTGGTCCACGGATGTGTTTTAAATTTAACGATTAACGATATAATAAGGTACCGAGAAGCAACGGCAAAGACGAATAATTTTTTATGAACAAAATTTATCATGCAACATTTTATGAGGTAAGGCCTGGATAAACAGATAGCCGAGGGAAAGAGTCACATCTGCACAAATCTTATAGGGTGTATAGTGTCCTTGTAGGTAAGCGTTTGATTAAAAAGTGTATAGAGAATAAAAAATATACAAAGTAATACGAGCCGAAATGTGTTTTCTAATATATTTTATGATGTTATCTAATACATTTCAAAACATAGTTCTACTTGTTCTTTTTTTATAAATCATCATCTCACGTTTACAAAAAAAACAAAGCAACCTCACCACAAAATGTGTTTTTAAATACCGTAAGAAAATTCATATGAATATGACACTTTCGTAAAAAGTTGTATAATTAATATCAAATCCAATGAGTTAACATCAAGGAACTAGTGGTCTGGTGGTAAAATAGTACGCCTAGGCTGGTTGGGTCCATTGCACTACATCTCTTAAATGAGATGAAATCAAGGCAATCCTGAGCTTCGCTTTTTTTCCCCAATGATTATATTTGCAATCGCGAATTTTTAATGACTTCAGTTTCAAGGTTCGTTTTCTTTTCTACCTCTATTTATTTCCAGACATGTAGTATCGCCTAGGCGACCCAAATATGTATAGAGAAATCTGAACGTATTAGGGTACTATACAATGTTAATGGGTTACACAAAAATAAGTGATCCATCAAGTATTTATGAACTCAAAGTGGAATGATGAAACAAATTTAACTACAACTTATGTATAGAAAGGTTACGAGGGTGAGGGATGTTGTGTGCATTATGTATTGGGGATCGAACAATGGACCTTTCAAATAGGTAACACTGCACTTATCAAAAGTGTGCATCGTATAATCGTATATACATGGGCTTAGCCCAATTAAACAATACAGGCCTATTACATGCTATTGTCGTTCAGTTAACCAAGTAGTTTAGTACATACATATAATGATTAGCAAGTTTTGTAATATTTAATAGAACAAAAAGTTTGATACACACTATAAACTTTTCTGTCAAGTAAACATTCGGAATGGGTTATCTATCTTTTCTATCATGTAACGCGCTTTGCATTTTATGTTTAGATTTTTTTTATTTTTATTATTTTTTTAATTTTTTTTATACGACAACTATTTATCTCACGATTTATATACAACAATTTTATCTCACATGTTATAGACAAGGCTTGAACTCACAACCATGGACGAAATTATGTAGGGGCAGGGGAGGATCCTGACCCCAAAATTTGCGGCACCTAGTGTAAAATATTATAGGTTTTAGAGGTAATTTAGTTGAGGTTACAAACAAATCTTCGATTTGGCCCCTCAAAATAAATTCGCCCCCCACTCAAAAAAATGTTCAAGTTCCGTCTATGCTCACAACCATATAACAAAAAGGTGCCTTTGGGACAAAAACTTTGGTGCATTATATGTTTAGATAGAACATTCTAAAAACTATATTGTTTTATAACATGCAGGTAAATCCTTAGCTTGCGGCAATGAAAAACGTTACTTCTTTTAATTGGTAGATGAAACCATCATGTATGTTTTTTTAATAGTTTGTCAAATATTTTTAGAGATGAAACTTGTAAGGGCATTGTAATTCGGTTAAGTAGTATGTTATTTTGCGTTGGATGAAATCATCATAAAACAAACGTAACCCTCATTTATATCCTTTTGGATTTGCTAAAACTGTTTCAACGTAAAATGGTTATATGTTAAGATTAATAACTAGAAGATCAACATTTTTTTTTTCAAAATTGTTTTATACAGAAGATAATACACATACTTTAACAGAAAAATCAATGCATTATAATATTATTAATTTTATATCTATTTTTTTTTATATGTCTATTGTTTAAGTAGACAGTTATTTACTTATTTTAAGTTACATCTAAGTAAATTGGCAGATCAAAATATAATTAGACGGTGAGATTTTTTACTTTCGTACATTTAATAGTTAAAAGCTTGATATCCACAAGTAAGTTAAACTTAATTTACCACCACACTACCTCGTAACACATGACTACTATTTTCCTACATCTATATAATAACTTATTTATTATAACACAAAAACATATAAATAGTCAACTGTAAATCTGCAAGGTGAAAATAAAAAGTCAAGAACTTATACTTATTTCAAGTATTCAAATCGCCAAGGAGTTTTGATTCTTTATGTTTTTTGCAATCAACTCCATGGGCAACCATGTACAAATATTTCCCTTCTTTAGTGTATGTGGAACGCAAAGTTTGATGGCTTTTTATTAAAAGATGTGCATATCTACGTGTTGACTCTTTCATTTCTTTACACCATTTATTGGTTCATTATAGAGTTTAAAAACGGTTATATAATCCGCAACAATTCATTTGTGGTGTAAATGAAATTTTGAATAGAAATGGCGGACTTATATAATTGTTGTGCTGTGCGATAAATATATGGTGCGATCGTGCACTCACGGTCACAAAATGAATAGCCAAATAATAGAGAAATTGCAAAACAACACAACACACAATTATTCAACAACTTGTATCTATACTACTTACGTAGTATAATACATCTTACACCTTCTTTTATATTAAAACTAGCCTATAAACCCGTGATAAATCACGGGTGGCTTATAAAAAGTATGAAACAAACATCGTTCAACTATATAAAGTAACTACTGTAAATCCTTAAATAAAACGATAAAACTTGCATGATTGCTTAAAGGATAATCAATTATAGGCCTGCAATTTTCAGACTACAACTGAAATAATAGGTTAAAAAGTATATTCAAATAAAATGTCGAAGTTGTACATAGATGTTAAAGTTTATAGAAAAAGTCGCACTTATGTATATTATCAGAGTAATTAATATTACTTGTAGTATAACTTAACAAACAGAGGATAAATACATAGATCAGAGATTAGAACATTGTGATATATTAGCTGCTAAGACTGTCATGTAGCTTGACAGAAATATAGGCATTCATGCCAAGCATAAAGGCACCACAATTTGTTTAAACGTATTAAATTGGTGAGTATGAAGAAATGTTATCTACTGGTCATACAAATCTCCCACCTATATAAAACAAGGTTGGGTTTTGATAAGTCAACCCCCCAAAAATCTTTAAAATTCGCTACGTGGCATTTATTTTAATCTAATGGTCCACAAACAATTTAGTCCCTAAAAAATCTCTCCCAATTAATAACCTTAAAGACTTATTCTCCCCAAATTAGTCAACCCGTAAAACAAAACAATAACCGAAACATTCAACCCTAAATCAAATCATCGCCAAATTCAGTTATGATGATATGATAATCTCCACACTCCACACTAATTTGTTAACACACGAAGAAATCCCCAAAATCAGTTATCATGATCCGATCATATTCCCAAATAAATTATCACCATAAAAGAGGTATGAATAAAGGGTTTATCAATTTGTGAATGGATCATCAACATAAACCATTCAATCCATGGATGATGAAGTTACAATCATATATTGATCCAACCGTTTTGAATTCCAGGTTCTCAATTTGCAAACGAATATATCAGTGATTATCAAGTTAGGGTTTTTTGTGATTGTTGGTTTCGGTTGTCATATTAGGAATTAATTTTGCTATTGTTATGATGAATTTCGAAAACTTTGATTTCACAATCATCCTATAATTTTTTATTTTTTAAGTAGTAGATGATATTATATGTTGATAATGTTGGAAATTTAGAATAAATTATTTATGCGAAAAGAATAATTAGTTACGAGTAAAAGTAGATGATCTTATGATTTATGCGAAAAGGATAGAAGTGATGATGATATAGCATAAAGAAAATGATATAAGTGATAAAGAAATTGAACCTACAGAACTTGATTGGCCATGTGGAAAGGATCTAATTAAGCTCAAAATACTTGACGAGAAACCATAGTCAACCTACATAAAGTTGGGATAGATGTAATTGGTGCTTGGTTCTCTAAATACATTAGTTGACGATAATAAAAGAATTCCCAAAAGTAAATGTGTATGCCAACTGATATGGCATTCAAAAGCGAATAGGTATGCCAACTGATATAGTGAATTTTTTGTATCATAAAAGGTGAATATTTTGCCATCTGATATGTAGCATTTAGGATGCCTTATTTCAACAACTTAGTATGTTTTGATTTATTAAGCACTTTTTTGTATTAATATATCTGGGCCTTTGGATATTGTAGAACTTTTGTGTATTAGATGTAATGGAATTATAATACATTGTAGCACCCCTTACTATGTTTTTGATACTTCTATAGGCGATTTTTCTTTTGGCACAAAATGAAGAGAAGCTACATGAAGGTTTTGTAGGATAGCACAACACGCCCTTTTCAAAACAGTTTGCGTGAGTATGAGTGTACACATGACTTTAAATGGTATTTTCTATTGGGATTTTGGCGTAAAAGGTTATGAAGATTGGTTTTTTTTTTAACTAACTTAATATATTTAATTGCAAGTATCATGATTGTTATAATTGATTCACAGGCTGGAGATGGGTCTTCTGAAGCTGATTTTGACATCTCTCCAAATACAGTACCGCTTCAAAATTTGGTAAGCGATTAATATGGACCAAAGATTTCAATTACACACTGAAATACATTGCAATGTCATCTTCATGCTATTAGAGAAAGATAGTATTTTCATCCATTAGTGGTTATACATGTATGGGCTATCAAGAAAGAAGTGGTTATGTGCCAAGAAGATTTAAGAAGTTGATTTTATAGATCTTTGAACTTTTATGGAATGTGGCAGCGCGGACATACTTAAGGCATAGTCAGAGCACCATCCGTATGGTATAAAAATAATTTATTTCATTTTAACACTAAATCCATACCGTTTTATAGAAAGGGCAACTTGACAGATTTTTGGATCCGCCACTGGAATGTGGCTATCAAAACTGCTTCATTCAAGAACATTTGTTATCATTATAGCCTTACGTAAGTCTACTTCAGATTGTCATACAAGCTTTTCGTTTATAACACATATGATTAAAAAAAAATTACGATATCTGCATGTTTCAATATGAAATAGCACCTTCTTTGAAAGACCCAATTAATTTGCTGCTAATGTATAGGTAGTATTTATATCAGCAGTTATGTTTATACAAATTACTTAAAAGGGTCAAGATCCACCCAAACTATATTTACGACTCATCTATAGATAAATGGGATGTTCCTCAATATTTTATTTTTTAAAGCAGGTAATGGGCAAATTTGTTAAATATAGGGAAGATGAAAAGACGATATTTGTATGGCAAGACTATTATTGATTATAAATACGAGAAGGGCATGAATTAAAGGCATGCATTAAATTGGAACAAACCATTCTCCTCCAAGACGCACGATCCTTTTCCAATATAGACCAACAAGGTAAATTCTATAATCTTGAACTACATTTATGACATCAACATGCTATGTGTAATACTTAGCAGAAACAATTCTATATTTCATATTTTCTTTTTTGCACAGTTCAGTTTTAGTTGCTTGAAAGTGATGCCATAGATTCTTGATTTTGGAAAGATGATTTTTATTTCAAAAGTGACGGCAAGCCGTCTATATATACAATTACTCATTTGTATGCCATAGTTGAATCTACTTGAAGAAGTATGGTATACATTCGTCAAGATAACAAATAGATGCACAACTCTTCTCTTGATCCTATTCCAACTAATCAACATGTTTTAATACATAAATTTGGTTTTTGAAAATCCAGTGTTCGATTTGTTTGATATAAAAAATAACTTACCATGATCCATTTCCTTCAAGGTTGGTAATTAGAACCTACATTTTGTGTACATAAACGCCATTGTAACTATTAGCATTAAATGAAAATTTTGTGGTAATCAAGGATGTTATAGCTTAAATCTTTAAACTAAGTTCATGATAGCACATATTCCTTGATTGTTGGTAATCAATGAAAATTTTGTAACTAAGTTCATGATAGCACATATGAGACAAAAATGTAATTTTGATTATGTATGAGCATACATATGGACATCTGGCATTGCTTCATGATAGCATATATTCCTTGATTGTTGGTGATCATTGTATGGGGTAAGATGCTGAAACTTGATATATCATATGCCGGATAAGATAAAAGTCTGGTGAAGCAAGCATATGCCATATTAGTAGTGATGCTGATTATAACTATTATTTACAGACAAGGAAGTGCATTCTTAGACATCAACTCTGGTGTAAGTATGACTGTAAGTGTACTCATACATTATAATTGTTTATTTAAATAATATATTTGTTATTTTTTTATGTAATTATCCAACTATCATTCTGAGTGTATTCATCAGCTCAGTCATTTTGCATGAATACTTCCAATCCAGTTACAAGTTTATAGATCTTTCATCAAATGCTTTGATCTCCATGCATCAGAGGGTTAATCAGTGGCCCAAATACATGCTTTGCGGATATCTCATGTAAGAAATGCTTATCAACTATACTACTGAATTAATATCCAAGTTTTGGAATGAAACACTATAGGAATGGTTGTACGTTGTAATTTATTTCTACTTTTGATGCTACAATTTAGTATTTTAAGTAATGGAAACTTAAAGTAGTGTAGATAGTATTTAAAATTGTAGGTGGTTGTTAAGTACAAAAGAAAAAAAATAAACAAATAAATAAAACAACTAATGAGTTAATCCAACCTATTTGTCGCGTAAACCAACCTCACCTGCTCAGCTGTTTCTACCTCTTTTTTTTATCCATTTCCTACAGGAGGTAATGCCTCTAAAGAGACCGTCTACGCAAGCACTGTCTACTCAGGCACCACCGGAAAAGATTTTGTGTATTTTGTCACTGCCTTAAAAGGTGTCTTCTACTCAGGCACTACCTATAAAGGGTTCATCTACTCACTGCCTGAAAAGGTTTCGTGTATTTTGGCACTGCCTAAAAAGGTGTCATCTATACATCATGTCCTTGATATAGGTAACTATATACAAGGAGCTCCTAAATATTTATTTTCTGAACCAATGCTATAGATGAGAATGACATCAAGAATCCATCATGACATGTGTATAAATAATTACAGGTATGTATTATTTCTCTCCTAATTGTGTTGAAAAGAGTATCGATATTTGATTCAAAAAGTTGTAAACTATTGATGGGCATGACATTAGTTGAATTATGTACAATATCCTTTTTTTTTTACCAGATTACACTTAAGCACTTGATAAAATGTGTGGGTTGGGCAAGTGGGATGGGTAACATGCTTAAACAGGTAGTATAAATTATTTAGGAAGTATCTTGCATTCGAATTATTTCAAATGGCTTGATTAATATACAACTTATAGCTCAAATACAATAGATATGTGGTCAAGTTAATGTATATGCTTTTAATTGTGCCGTTAATATGGTTGTTCATCGGTAATTTTCTCCTTTATTTTCTCCTTAAAACCACGAACAAACACCCCCTAAGAGAGTGTTCAGGAGTGCTTCTTAATTGCTTATATGTGTATTTATGCGCTGATAATTAGTTTCGTGTTTGGAGCAAACTACATATTATATATATTTTACTTTCAAATAAGCACATAAACATAAGTAGATTAGTACCTCTTTATTTTTAAGTAGATAAGTACTTCAATATAAGCAATCCCAAGCACAGCTTAAATGGCATGGTAACAAGCTTGCTTATTTATTTTTATATTTTTGCAGGACGAATTTATTAAATGTGCTCCATGTTCTTAAGAATCCAAATGTCTACGCTAATGGTTGCTTTATCCTCAAAGATGTTGTAGACCGAGCACTAATGAAGAAGAGAACCTGGTACCTAATTTACTAATACGTCAAGTTGAAAATTGCTATAGGAAATTTTAGAAGTATGCTATATCTTACTTTTTCATTTACTCGAACCATTATAAATGTTGGTAGCAACTTGGCATACGTGTAACTTTTTCTTATCCTCACATGTTAAAAGCATTAATAGCCATTACAAAGGTACAAACATGATTTGCTGTAACAGTATGGAAGAAGTATTCATAAGTATCAATTTAATTTTCATGTTTGAAATTAAATATTAAAGGTTAGTAGTAACTTAGGAAGTCAAAGGAAAGGTAATTAGTTGCTTAATGTCCTATACCCCAATGTATTTGGTGTTTTTTTAATCAGGCTTTATTATGGTACTGATTCGTGTTATGATCTTTTGTCGATGCAGGCTGCTCAAGGAGCTGTTGATGTTTACATCGGTGCAAACCCCTCTACTGAAGGAGATGGCGAAGATGACGGTGTTTATGATTAAGTCGTCAAGGTTGTTGACATTGTTGACATGTTTAGACTCCAGGTAAAAATACAACTACTTTTGAATGCTTTCGAAAATTTGAGATTTTTTTTAGGTTTTTAAGATATCAAGATATTGGCAAAAGTGTAGGAGCAACCTTCTTTTGATGAGAAACAGGTTATTTTCATATCAAGAAATACATCAAACAAATAAGCCTTAATCTTGATGCTGTTATTAGTCATTTGCCCATTACCCATACTACAATGATTATTATGTTGAGTTGCAAAATTAGAATTACTTTAAGCAAACTGGTATCTTGATAAAATATAGTATGTGTGTATCAAAAAACTATGTTGACAGTAGTAATATTTAAATGGTCAGAAACTAAGTTGCCAGTAGTAATATTGAAATGTTTGAGAAGGGTTTCATCAACGAGGTTTTTTTATAGCTGTTTCATGCTTCATTTTTACATATAACAATTCCACAAAACAAATACACTTTTATAGGAGTCTGCTTATCACCTTCAAAATCACGAGGTAACTATTGCTAATTCAAGTAAATTTAGAAGTGGTGATTACGTCCCTTTCAACATGGAAGAAATGCCAAACTCTGCCAAAGATGTTGATCCAGGAAATGTTGTGAAGGGCAAGCATAAAGTCATTGATTTGGATGAGTACGATGAAAGGGATAAAGAAGCAAAAATCGGAAAGAATGACTTACCTCAAGTCATATAACATGAGTAGTGATCTACCTGCTTGATATATCCTTTGATTGTTTAGATGTTTGTCATCTTTTAATTTGTTTGCATTTGGGATAATTATGCATGTTTAAGTCTTATGTTGTGACAAATATTATTGCAATCACACAAGTAACATCGTGTACAAAGAAGTCCTTTTCATTTTCGTTAAATTCTTAGTTTTTTAAAATTTTATGTTTTAAAATACATTCAAGGTTATTTATGTTACAGTATTTATCTTTTAGCATTATATATACTTTAATATGTTAAATATTTACATCATGTTTTTAATACATATTTTATATTTGATAATAAAATTTTTTGCTAGCCGGCCATCGGCGGGCCTTAGGCTAGTAGTTTATATAACATGATCATTGATTAACTACATACATTTGCCATTCATGCCAAGCGTAAAGGAACCCCAATTTGTTTCTCTCGGTATCCTGTAAACCTCGTTCATGTAGAGTAAAAGTGTGTCAGCCTTAAACATGATGAATGTTCAAATTATCTGAAAATTTAAAACCAAATAAGAATAAAAGCAGCAATATATAATAGTTAGATTTTGTAAAAAGAGCATAAGAATGAAACAATCATGTCCATTACGTTAGGTGAAGGAAACCAACATCGTAAATGGCTTGATATTTATGTCTTAAGTTTCCAAGGTTCATGTAGGAAATCCAGTTGTATTCAACAATAATAAACTGTTGAAAACAGCCCCATTTACCGTTTAATTTTGTAAGTAAATTAAATAGGAAAAAACTGAATTTAATATAAGGAACTTAAAACTGGGGAAAGTATATAATAGGCGGCCAAATAGACCCGTTTTCAAGTTAACATGTTCTCCAATTAACAAAAATATCTTAAATTGTTATATGGTATGCAATTAGTACAAACTAATACTAACCTCATGACCACAAGTGACCAATGTTAAACAACAAAATGTCTTTCAATGACAATACTTGCACGTGAGTTCTTCAAGACGTATCCAATTTAAGCACATCCGGCCAACGATTGCATCACTATCCACAAGATATGTAAACTGACACGTCCACCCATGATCTTGCATTTATTTTCATCTAGCGGCACAAAAAGTAACTTAAATCAATTAGGTATAGTCTAAAGATACTTACCATCAAAATTGCATAACATCGTCGTCTATCCAATCATTATTGGCAGTCATGCATGTCATCAAACAACAACTTGTGTGCTTTCACCTGACTGAATCTCTTTTTAACATCACTTCCAATAAGGACACCACTTAAACAACTATAAGTTAAATATTAGGAACTGGTAGGCAGGTTAAAGTAACATGGCTACGACATGTTAACCTTGACTAACAAATTCCTTACAATTAAGAATAAACTAACACGAAGTTTGTTGAAGTCAATTATAAGTATTCTCAGCACATTGATGAAGTATTTATTAAGAGATGTAAGTTAATATCTGAAGCTCAATCTAATTAAAAGTTTACTCCATCATCACTACTCATAAATGATATAAGAAGCATGAACCAAGTTCCAATAAGGTACATCAGACAGTTTTTTATTAATCATTTAAATGGTACTCATGTGGAAAAACATAACCATAAATATAGCTGAAAGTTCATACCTTTAGAGACTCGTTCCTAACTTTGTTAATTTTGAAAACTCAGCCAATAGGAAAAAAATATATCCATTAGAAATGTCAGATTTATTAAAAGCACCGGGTGTGGTGGCTCAATCCATTCTTGTCCTATATGTCACCTTATCACCATGGCGCGACTATAGCCATTGCTCTAAGTACGATTCATGTAACTGTGAAATGTGTAAAATGCATGTTTAAGTGAGATATAAATTAGGCAAATATACAGTCAAGATTTGAGACAAAGGTTTTTATATACATGTGATTAAATATAAGGAATTTGACAAAAAAATGTTCTACACATGTTAGTAAATTGACAGATAGGAAACAATAGCAAAACGCAAAACTTCCTACCCAACTATTGAATAACATCTAGATACAAATAAATAGTTGAATCCATTTCAATTTTGTTTTGTTTAATTCAATACAGGGGAAAAAAACACATATCATGTGTTGGAATTGTAAAGGATGTTAATGTGAAAATCTTGATTATCAAAAACCTTTTCAAAAAATGTCAACATAAATGAAGCAATACCATTGCATACAGATGATCATGAACATAGAATATTTAAAAAGAAATAAGCAAAGATAAATGAGTTTGAAGTAAGCAACCTCGAAGCGTCTATTGAAATCAGTTTTGAGCATTTTTATCAACACCCAAACAGCAATAAAGCAAATAAACCGTTTAAATGCCCAAACCCAAAATACTACAGTAACAGATCCCTAAGTTTGTATTGACAATTAAAATACCTAAACTTAAAGTGAACGATCATGAATTATAAAAATTGAATAGATAATGTGCAGTACCCACAAAAAAAAAAGAAAACAAAAACAAAAACAAAAACCCCAAACCATCAAATTGACGTCAAACAACTTATAAAGTAAACATACCTTGAACAAATTTGAGATTCGGAAACCTTGAAATTCGAAAACCGCCGGCCACCACTCTAAACTACCACCATAATCCGATTCCCCATCATTTCTACTCTTAGATCCACTATACCACGCGCCTCCTATCACCACTTTATCACACGAATCACCATCTTATTCACCACTTTTCGATTGATTCTTGAAAGATTATCAAAGTTTTGGAGTTCTAGTTCGAAGGTGAGCGAGTATTCACTCGTATGGTTAATAAAACCGTGACCTAGAGTCACGGCAAGATGAGATCCGAATGGGTTTTAATTAAAAACGTGTAATACTTGATGGGTTGTGGATGAAAAACGTTTTTCTTAATAAGTTTGGTATCCGGGTTGGTTTATCTTCGTCGGGTCGAGGAGTACCCGAGGGTGTAACCCTCGGTTTGTGCTTGTTATTCCGGCTATTCGAGCTGTTGATCTTGGTGTTCGAATGAGGTGTTTGGAACCTCATTTATGTTATTGACCGATTTTTGATGGTCATAGTTAACCATGGTTGTCGATGGTTTCTTGGCCGACCACCCTTGTGAGTCGTGTAGTTTGATGGCTCGATGCCATCTTGAATTGACTCTCGTGAGTCGCGGCCTCTCGGCCATATATGGTTATTGAAGCCGAGACCCAAGTGGTCGAATGGCTAGTTGGAGTTTGGCTCTTGGAGCTTATTTTGATGACTTGAGGTTGTTGATTCGAGTCCTCGCGACTCGTGGTTTTGAGCCGTGACTCAAGTGAGTCGAGGGCTCGGGTTTGGCTTGGTAAACCGACCCAAACATTAACATGGTTAATGTTATATTGGTTTTGTGATAAATGTGAACTAAGTGTATATTATTATTGGTTATTATTGCTATTGTTATATTGTTGTGGTATTTATTTCTCGGCCGTATACCTTTGGGTCGAATTGGATATTGGATTGGTTATTGGTTATGGTTTGATATTGTGAAGTTGTTGTCGAGTGGTATATGATATGAGGACCGGTTATGAGACGGTCGTTAGATGACGGAGATAGGTTAGTCGGGTACCGTAGTCGGACCTTATTGTTGTAGCCCGTGGTTGAGATTGTGATTGGACGGAGTTTATTATTTATGACTTTGGTTTATTATTGGACTTGGACAATGAGCCGAGAGTCATGACTCGGACATATGACCATTTCGTGTAACTCAATAAATATTAAAAGTAAAACGAGAATGATAAAACTCGTAATAATAATTATTAATAATATGAACGTTTATACGAAAGTATATACGTGAATAACGTATATATAACTATATAAACGCGTATATTAATAATAATAATAATCACGAGTCGTATTATAAATAATACGATTAGATATATATTAGGCTACGAAAGTGGCGTAATATTATTAAACGTATTATTATTATTAAAAATTGTGTTATAAACGGGAAACTCCCGACAATTATGAAACGTTTAATAAAAGGTCATTTCGGATATATAACGGATAAACTTATTGAGTTAGGCGAAATTGTTGTCACTCGGGTCCAGGTAAGTTATTATTTGCGACATTCGTGTTGTCTCGGATATATGACGACTAATATGGACGTTTTCTATAAGTAAATAACCACTCAACCGTAAGGTTGAGCCGTGTTGTTTGGTTATATGAAACGAATATATTAGTGGGCATCGTATCCTACGACGCCCATAGGTTGTAGTATATGTAAAGGGTAATAGATTGCGAGTGTATATATCGGGAAATCTGGCCAATTTGACGATATATACGAGGAATTTATTAAACTGAGATATATACTATATAGTGATTACGTGCTATGTGCTTTATATGTGCTTTAGATTGGGTGTAATCTTGGAACGGTATATTACGTAAATAAATATGAGGATTATCAAATCGACGGATTTGATAAACTTTGGCGATTTATTTAAATGATATATTGGGCTAATATTAGATCTATAGTTTATTATATTTTCTATGTGCGATCTTATTGGTTTGTTTTGAGTCGACCCACCACCCGTATGGATACCAAACGCAAATACACCAAACTAATACGAAATGGATTTTCGGTAATAAAACGGATTCTCGTCCGGGTTTGGGAATATTATATATTTGAGGAAATGATTTCTGAAAGAGTTAATATTGTTAGGTCGTGCCAAGTCCGTAGTTGCTGTTTCGTGAGTTATCATACATCTTATTGCTACCTACCTCGTCTTGCTATATTTCTGGACTTGAGGTGAGTCATAGCCCCACTTTTTACTCTTGAACTATGTTTTCAACGATTGGGGTGAGAAACGTGCAAATTATTTTACGTGGACTATTATCGCTTTTATATGCTTTCTAAACTTGCTATGCGTATGGACTAGGATCTATTGTCAACTTTAGTCACACATGTCGTGTGTACTATTCAAGGTTGGCTTATTTGGTTATTTGGGATTGTCAGCTTTAGTCACATATATGTTGTGTGTACTATTCAAGGTTGACTTATTTAGATACTGTAGTGTGCACCTATAGGTTATTATTACTTCGGAGGTTATCCGAGTATTTTTGGTATTGCGGGGGTTACCCGAATATCTATGTTGTTACGGAAGGGTATCCGTGTGTTTGGTTATTACGGAAGGGTATCCGTGTGTTATGATTGAGAGCGGAGGGTATCCGCAGGCTTTTAGCGAATCCTTAGTCTAGCTAGCAAGCGTTTTGCGTACATGTCCACTATATTATTAGTTGAATTTAAACCTATGATCTCACCAGCGAAAGCTGACTTTTAGCACGTTTTCTCAGGTAATTAAGTGTTGAGGTGCATGCTTGGATTGGAAGGCTCGGCTATGGCACACGGTTATGGATCTATATTTTCTAAACTCTGATAATTAAATTTGGACCTATTGCTATTTTATTTTGGGCCTGACTCTGAATGATGTGGGATAAATGTAAACTTTAAAGCCCCGTTTTGCTTGTGTTTTTATTATGTTTACTTTATCTCGTTCTATATTGTCTTGTGTTGGATACCAATCCCCGTAGCACCCCGAAAGCTTGTTGAGTCTTCCGCTGTATCAAATTTTGGGGGTGTTACAGATTGGTATCAGAGCCAAGGTTATAGAGAACTAGGTAAATAAACGCCTAAACTATAACCGTATTTTTATAGAAAATGATCCTTGACTACCGCCCGCCAGCCCGCCAAGCCGAAGCATCTTCTATTATTTGAGGTATTATGAGATATTTGAGATGATTTGAGGTTTATGGATTTTAGTATTAAGATGGCGTTCTTGAGGATTTATATGGTCTATATGTTTTATAAACATTTTTAGAAATGCGGTGTTTGAAATTCTTTTATTAAGATTATATGGTACTATTTGATGGGTATATTTGGTACGATTTTATGAGTTGTGATTTAAGTTGTTTTTGAAACACTTACACCTACCCTACGCCGTTGTCACAGTCTATGGCCTCCCATGTGCCTGATGTCATCGAGGACATCCTTACTGCACCAGTTTTACCTGCACAGTTCACTATGGCATCTGATGACCCTTACCAGATGGCCATGTCTACAGCTATTGTGTCACAGGCAGCTTCTACTTCAGCACTACCTGCTGCATCTACGCAGGGACCCTCATCTTCTCTAGGGCTCCCTGGTACATCGAGGCAGCTTACTCTTCATCAGGCTTTGGCTCGTGTGGCACCACGCTTTGCCCACCGAGCTACGGCACGCATGTCGGTACGCACTACTCCATCACCCTTACAGATTGATGCTCATTCTCTTCTGTCTGAGGCGCCACCCACATCATTGCGTCGTCGTCCTAGATCACCTACTACATCTCCACATGGTTCACCTAGTAGGAGACGACGAGTGATGAGGTACTCTTCCGATGAGGAGGAGGAGTACGAGGGTGAGGATGAGGCTGATGACCCTGAGCGAGAGGATGACCCTCAGGAGGCTGAGCATGGTGATGATGATGACCCTGAGGAGAAGGATGACCCTCAGGAGGATGAGATGCCTGATGATGATGATGATGAGTTAGCACCACCAGCTCAGGCTGAGGAGCCTGATTCACCTGTACACCCGATTGAGCCCGATTCACCTGATAATCCGTTCTTGTTTGAGTTGCCACCTGGTAGTCCCGTTGAGTCGGATACATCGTCTGAGGTATCTGCTGAGCATGCCGAGTTAGGTGAGATTGGCAGGTTGTGGACTCAGATTACGGCTCTTGGTGAGAGAGTTACTCATATGTCTGAGCGGATTGATAGAGTGACTGTTGAGTTTATTGGGCAGTTGAGGGTTGATATGGTTATGGCTGAGAGAAGGATTACCGAGATGAGGAGAGTTTTGATGGAGGTACATGAGCATATCGATAGTATTCAGCGAGGATTTATTACTGCTCGTGAGGCCGACCGCAAGCTTTGGCAAAGGAATGCCGAGCTAGAGAAGGAGGTGGCTGACCTCAAGAGAGACCGAGACACCCATAGCGTGGAGTTAGGATCGTTATGGAGGGGTCTTGATGGCTTGAGGCAGGAGTTGAGGATTCTCCGTCAGCCCCGTGGCTAGTTGCTTGAGTTATATTATCTTGTTGCTTTCTTAGCCGAGGAGTGTTCGGTTAGAAAAGCTAGTTATCATATTTTGATGTATTTTGTTCGGTATTCGTCTCTTTTGGAACGATTAGTATGTTTTGTGTTATCCGTTAGTTGGAACGATATAGATCGCTATTGTATGGTTGATGGTTATTGGTATATGGTATTATGTGATTTTGGGCGTTATGGAAATTGAGTCCTTATTCGCTTATTGTTACATAGCATCAATGGCACCCCGTCGAAACCCTGTTAGGTCTACCAGGACTGGTCCTGCTGTGACTACTCCTACTCCTGCTCGTCGAGGTCGTCGACCTACACGAAATGTTGAAACCACTACTCCAGACAACCTGGACACCACTAACCGTAACAACAGGAATCAAAATGTTGATGTTCAGGGAGACAATGGTCATGTTCCACTTAATGCACCTACTGTGGATCAAGCAATGATCAACCAACTCGTGGAGCAAAGAGTTGCTGAACTACTCGCTGAGTCAAATCATTCCAACAATTCTGCTGGAACTTTTCCACCTGTTCGTGCTAATGGATGTCAATATAAGGAATTCAAGATTTGTGGACCCATTGAGTTTGGTGGAAATGAAGGAGTGGTTTACTTAGTTAGATGGATTGAGAAGACTGAGTCAGTGTTTAATGTCAGTGGTTGTGCGGAGAATGCGAAGGTAAAGTTTGCTTCTTTTACTTTCAAGGATGAAGCTTTGACTTGGTGGAACAACTACCGAAATGCAGTTGGGAGTGATATAGCATATGCTATGACTTGGGAGCAATTTAAGTCCTTGTTGATTCAGACTTATTGCCCAAGGAATGAGGTCAAGAAGCTAGAGATTGAGTTTTGGAATCACAAGGTGAAAGGTAATGATATGGCGACTTACAATCGTCGTTACCAGGAGTTAGCCTTGTTGTGCCCTGATATGGTGAAAACCGAGACTCAAAAGATCGAGAGGTATACTGATGGTTTGCCTGTAGCTACGAGGAATGATGTAATTTCTGCTAGGCCTGCAAACATCCATGAGGCAATCACAATTGCTCAACAACTTATGGATTCGTTGGAATTAGAAGAAGCTGATAAGGAGAAGAATGGAAAGAGAAAGAGAGACCGTCACTCTAAGAGTAATGATCACCGAAGCAAGAGACAAGCTAAGGCTTATGCTATTGGGAATGGAGATAGGAAGAATCAGAACGGTGACGCACCCAAGTGTGATCGTTGCCATCAGCATCACACTGGATGGTGTAGTGTGAAATGCCAGAATTGCTCAAAGAAAGGACATACAGCTAGGGACTGTAGAGCTCGACCTCTTGCAATGGTTCAAGCTGCTCCTGAGATGAGAAACAAGGCAGATGTTACCTGTTATGGGTGTGGAAAGAAGGGACACTATAGGAATGAGTGTAGAGAGTCGCAGAACCGTGGAAATCAAGGCTCGGGTGGTACTGGGTACAATTATGGAAACCGTGGAGCTGGAGGAAATCGTGGACGACAAGATAATGGGGACCAACGTGTGGAAGCTGGAGCTGCTCAAGGAAGAGTGTATGCACTCGGGAACGACAGAGGAGAAGATCCGAACGTCGTTACTGGTACGTTCCTTCTCAATAATCGTTATGCTTCCATACTGTTTGATACTGGTGCCGATAGAAGTTTTGTGTCCACTACATTTGCACCATTACTAGAGAAACCCCCGATAGCCTTAGGAATTGGATATGATATTGAGTTAGCTAATGGAAACCTAGAAAGGATTAATACCATCATTCGCGGTTGTACACTAAATTTCTTGAACCACCCTTTCAACATAGATCTTTTACCCGTCACGTTAGGAAGTTTTGATGTAATCATTGGTATGGATTGGTTGTCGAAGTATCGTGCTCACATACTTTGCGACGAGAAGGTCGTACGTGTACCATACGGAAAGGAGGTCCTAAATATATTAGGAGACCGTAAGGATTCTAGGAGCCCATCCCGATTGGCGGTGATTTCTTGCACTAAGTTACCGAAGCTAATGGAGAAGGGATGTTATCTTTTCTTAGCTCAAATTTCTGAGAAGGGAGAGACGAAGAAAAAGGAAAGGTGCATTGGAGATGTGCCTATAGTTCGTGATTTTCCTGATGTGTTTCCCGATGATTTGCCGGGAATCCCACCAAGTAGACAAGTGGAGTTTCAGATTGAGTTGATACCTGGTGCTGCACCTGTAGCACGAGCACCTTATCGTCTTGCACCTACCGAACTGGAAGAGTTTTTGAAACAATTGGCGGAGTTAGCCGAAAAGGGATTCATAAGACCAAGTTCTTCACCTTGGGGAGCCCCAGTCTTGTTTGTGAAGAAGAAGGATGGATCGTTTCGCATGTGTATTGACTATAGAGAGTTGAATAAGTTAACGGTGAAGAATCGATACCCGTTACCTAGGATCGATGATTTGTTCGATCAACTTCAAGGATCAAGTGTGTATTCAAAGATCGATTTGAGATCGGGATATCATCAACTTCGAGTTCGTGAGGAGGATATTCCGAAAACGGCTTTCAGAACCCGTTACGGGCATTACGAGTTTCAGGTGATGCCGTTTGGGTTGACTAACGCACCAGCAATATTCATGGATCTCATGAATCGCGTGTGTAAGCCATACTTGGATAAGTTCGTGATTGTATTCATCGATGACATTCTGATTTATTCAAAGAGTGAGAAAGAGCATGAGGAGCATTTAAGACTCATTTTGGAATTGCTCAGGAAGGAGAAACTTTATGCCAAGTTTTCGAAATGTGAATTTTGGATTCCGACTGTACAATTTTTGGGTCACGTGATTGATAGACAAGGAGTCCACGTGGATCCTGCAAAAATTGAAGCAATAAAAGATTGGGCTGCACCTACAACCCCAACCGAAGTTCGTCAATTTTTGGGTTTAGCTGGCTATTACCGAAGATTCATCGAGGGATTTTCGAAGATAGCTAAACCATTGACCAAATTGACTCAAAAGAGTGTTACGTATGAATGGGGAGATAAAGAAGAGGAAGCGTTTCAATTGCTTAAGAAATGTTGTGTAGTGCTCCTATCTTAGCGTTACCAGAAGGTAACGAGGATTTCGTCGTCTATTGTGACGCCTCACATAAAGGTTTAGGAGCCGTGTTAATGCAACGAGAGAAGGTGATAGCTTATGCTTCCCGACAGCTCAAAAAGCATGAGAAAAACTACACTACCCATGATTTGGAGCTCGGTGCTGTGGTTTTTGCTTTAAGAATATGGAGACATTACTTGTATGGAACCAAGTGTGTTGTATTTACTGACCATAAAAGTCTACAACACATCTTGAATCAAAAAGAGCTCAACATGAGACAACGACGTTGGATCGAGTTGCTAAGCGATTACGATTGTGAAATTCGCTACCACCCTGGTAAAGCAAACGTTGTTGCTGATGCTCTTAGTCGAAAGGAAAGGGTACCACCATTACGAGTTAGGTCATTGGGAATGACTATCGTATCGCCATTACCATCTCAAATACTCGAAGCTCAAACGGAAGCATTGAAAGCAGAAAATAGATCTGCCGATAACATATTTGGGATGGCTGATAATGAGAAAGGATTTGTTAAGCGTTCGGATGGATTATTATGTTTTGGAGATCGGATTTGGGTACCGTTATATGGAGAAATTCGAGAATTGATTATGCATGAGTCGCATAAGTCAAAGTACTCCATTCACCCTGGTTCCGATAAAATGTACCAAGATCTTAAGAAGTTCTATTGGTGGCCAAATATGAAGGCAAATATAGCATCGTATGTTAGTAAGTGCTTGACATGCGCCAAGGTTAAGGCTGAACACCAGAGACCGTCAGGACTACTAACGCAACCAGAACTTCCAGTCTGGAAATGGGAGCGGATTACTATGGACTTCATTACCAAATTACCGAGGACGGCTAGCGGTTGTGACGCTATCTGGGTAATTGTGGACCGTCTGACAAAGTCTGCTCATTTCCTAGCTATTAGTGAAGATGATAGTGTGGATAAGCTTGCAAGGTTATATGTGAAGGAAATTATTTCGCGTCATGGAGTCCCGATATCTATTATTTCGGATCGTGATAGTCGTTTTACGTCAGCTTTGTGGCGATCACTTCAAACGGCTTTGGGGACGAGGCTTGATATGAGTACTGCATATCATCCCCAAACCGACGGTCAAAGTGAGAGGACCATTCAGACGTTAGAGGATATGCTTCGTGCATGCATCATAGACTTTGGTAAAGGCTGGGAGAAGTATTTACCCCTTGCGGAATTCTCCTATAATAACAGCTACCACACAAGTCTTAAGGCTGCACCATTCGAAGCTTTGTATGGCAGAAAGTGTCGTTCGCCTATTGGTTGGGCAGAAGTTGGAGATAGTCAACTTACAGGCCCTGAGCTTATTTTAGAAACTACCGAGAAAGTAACTCAGATTCGTGATCGGTTGCAAGCCGCCAGAGATAGGCAGAAGAGCTACGCCGATCAGAGACGTAAACCCTTAGAATTCCAGGTTGGAGACAAAGTGATGCTGAAAGTCTCGCCTTGGAAAGGTGTAATACGTTTCGGGAAACGTGGTAAACTCAACCCGCGCTACATTGGACCATTCTTGATCTTAGAAAGAATTGGGCCCGTGGCTTATAGGTTGGAATTACCGTCTGAACTGAGCAAAGTTCACGACGTGTTTCACGTGAGTAATTTGAAGAAATGTCTTTCTGATGAAATGCCCGTCATTCCAATGAGGGACATTCGTATTGATGAGAAATTGAATTTCGTGGAGGAGCCGATCGAGATTTTAGATCGTGAAGTTAAACGACTCAAGAGGAGTCGCATTCCGCTCGTCAAGGTTCGTTGGAACTCCCGACATGGACCAGAATTTACGTGGGAACGTGAGGACGAGTTCAGGAAGAGATATCCGAAGCTTTTCACTTCGTAGATGGACATTTTTCCGAGTGAAACCCGGGACGGGTTTCCTTCTGAGACGGGGAGGATGTGACAACCGGCAGTTTAGGGAGCCATTTTAAAAATCCGCATTTCGATATAAGTTCGTTTATAATTTTTATTTGAAATTTTCATTTCACCACGAACTTGTAAGACCTATTTTATGGAAATTTTATTTAATGACGTTATGGTATTCGTGAATTATGTTCATAATTCGTTTTTGATTATATGATCGGTGACGTATGATTTGAATTCTCACTTGGTACTACGTTGACTTTGGCACTAGGATTACCTAACATAATTTTATGATTCGTCTTACGAGTCCGTTATATATTTTAATTAATTACGAGAGGTTCTCGTGTAATATGGAAATTTTAAAATGAGTTCGGGTTCGGGCCACGTGTTTTTACATTTACCCATATTGCCCGCTCAACCGTAATAATATCTTATTATTACTATCATTATATTTATTACACTTATTATTATTATTATTAAAAAAAAAGAAAAAAAAAAAGAGAAAAGTTAACAAAAGGGTCCGTTTGGCCGGTTCACCACACACACACAACACTCACTATTTTTTTTTTATCTCTCTCTATTCTCTCATCTCCCTCACCCTCTTCCTCTCTTTGGCTAAACCCTAGCCGCCACCTTAATTATCCGGCCACACCTTAGCCACCGCCGGCCACCACTCTAAACTACCACCATAATCCGATTCCCCATCATTTCTACTCTTAGATCCACTATACCACGCGCCTCCTATCACCACTTTATCACACGAATCACCATCTTATTCACCACTTTTCGATTGATTCTTGAAAGATTATCAAAGTTTTGGAGTTCTAGTTCGAAGGTGAGCGAGTATTCACTCGTATGGTTAATAAAACCGTGACCTAGAGTCACGGCAAGATGAGATCCGAATGGGTTTTAATTAAAAACGTGTAATACTTGATGGGTTGTGGATGAAAAACGTTTTTCTTAATAAGTTTGGTATCCGGGTTGGTTTATCTTCGTCGGGTCGAGGAGTACCCGAGGGTGTAACCCTCGGTTTGTGCTTGTTATTCCGGCTATTCGAGCTGTTGATCTTGGTGTTCGAATGAGGTGTTTGGAACCTCATTTATGTTATTGACCGATTTTTGATGGTCATAGTTAACCATGGTTGTCGATGGTTTCTTGGCCGACCACCCTTGTGAGTCGTGTAGTTTGATGGCTCGATGCCATCTTGAATTGACTCTCGTGAGTCGCGGCCTCTCGGCCATATATGGTTATTGAAGCCGAGACCCAAGTGGTCGAATGGCTAGTTGGAGTTTGGCTCTTGGAGCTTATTTTGATGACTTGAGGTTGTTGATTCGAGTCCTCGCGACTCGTGGTTTTGAGCCGTGACTCAAGTGAGTCGAGGGCTCGGGTTTGGCTTGGTAAACCGACCCAAACATTAACATGGTTAATGTTATATTGGTTTTGTGATAAATGTGAACTAAGTGTATATTATTATTGGTTATTATTGCTATTGTTATATTGTTGTGGTATTTATTTCTCGGCCGTATACCTTTGGGTCGAATTGGATATTGGATTGGTTATTGGTTATGGTTTGATATTGTGAAGTTGTTGTCGAGTGGTATATGATATGAGGACCGGTTATGAGACGGTCGTTAGATGACGGAGATAGGTTAGTCGGGTACCGTAGTCGGACCTTATTGTTGTAGCCCGTGGTTGAGATTGTGATTGGACGGAGTTTATTATTTATGACTTTGGTTTATTATTGGACTTGGACAATGAGCCGAGAGTCATGACTCGGACATATGACCATTTCGTGTAACTCAATAAATATTAAAAGTAAAACGAGAATGATAAAACTCGTAATAATAATTATTAATAATATGAACGTTTATACGAAAGTATATACGTGAATAACGTATATATAACTATATAAACGCGTATATTAATAATAATAATAATCACGAGTCGTATTATAAATAATACGATTAGATATATATTAGGCTACGAAAGTGGCGTAATATTATTAAACGTATTATTATTATTAAAAATTGTGTTATAAACGGGAAACTCCCGACAATTATGAAACGTTTAATAAAAGGTCATTTCGGATATATAACGGATAAACTTATTGAGTTAGGCGAAATTGTTGTCACTCGGGTCCAGGTAAGTTATTATTTGCGACATTCGTGTTGTCTCGGATATATGACGACTAATATGGACGTTTTCTATAAGTAAATAACCACTCAACCGTAAGGTTGAGCCGTGTTGTTTGGTTATATGAAACGAATATATTAGTGGGCATCGTATCCTACGACGCCCATAGGTTGTAGTATATGTAAAGGGTAATAGATTGCGAGTGTATATATCGGGAAATCTGGCCAATTTGACGATATATACGAGGAATTTATTAAACTGAGATATATACTATATAGTGATTACGTGCTATGTGCTTTATATGTGCTTTAGATTGGGTGTAATCTTGGAACGGTATATTACGTAAATAAATATGAGGATTATCAAATCGACGGATTTGATAAACTTTGGCGATTTATTTAAATGATATATTGGGCTAATATTAGATCTATAGTTTATTATATTTTCTATGTGCGATCTTATTGGTTTGTTTTGAGTCGACCCACCACCCGTATGGATACCAAACGCAAATACACCAAACTAATACGAAATGGATTTTCGGTAATAAAACGGATTCTCGTCCGGGTTTGGGAATATTATATATTTGAGGAAATGATTTCTGAAAGAGTTAATATTGTTAGGTCGTGCCAAGTCCGTAGTTGCTGTTTCGTGAGTTATCATACATCTTATTGCTACCTACCTCGTCTTGCTATATTTCTGGACTTGAGGTGAGTCATAGCCCCACTTTTTACTCTTGAACTATGTTTTCAACGATTGGGGTGAGAAACGTGCAAATTATTTTACGTGGACTATTATCGCTTTTATATGCTTTCTAAACTTGCTATGCGTATGGACTAGGATCTATTGTCAGCTTTAGTCACACATGTCGTGTGTACTATTCAAGGTTGGCTTATTTGGTTATTTGGGATTGTCAGCTTTAGTCACATATATGTTGTGTGTACTATTCAAGGTTGACTTATTTAGATACTGTAGTGTGCACCTATAGGTTATTATTACTTCGGAGGTTATCCGAGTATTTTTGGTATTGCGGGGGTTACCCGAATATCTATGTTGTTACGGAAGGGTATCCGTGTGTTTGGTTATTACGGAAGGGTATCCGTGTGTTATGATTGAGAGCGGAGGGTATCCGCAGGCTTTTAGCGAATCCTTAGTCTAGCTAGCAAGCGTTTTGCGTACATGTCCACTATATTATTAGTTGAATTTAAACCTATGATCTCACCAGCGAAAGCTGACTTTTAGCATGTTTTCTCAGGTAATTAAGTGTTGAGGTGCATGCTTGGATTGGAAGGCTCGGCTGTGGCACACGGTTATGGATCTATATTTTCTAAACTCTGATAATTAAATTTGGACCTATTGCTATTTTATTTTGGGCCTGACTCTGAATGATGTGGGATAAATGTAAACTTTAAAGCCCCGTTTTGGTTGTGTTTTTATTATGTTTACTTTATCTCGTTCTATATTGTCTTGTGTTGGATACCAATCCCCGTAGCACCCCGAAAGCTTGTTGAGTCTTCCGCTGTATCAAATTTTGGGGGTGTTACAAGAAATTAAGTTAATTAAGAGATATTTAATGTTTCAAAATTGTGTTTAATTTACTTGTACATATTGCTTTGTTAGTTGTATTACTTCATTTTAAGATCTTTAATGCCATTAGTGTGTTTAAATTACTATTTTAAGTTTAATGCCATTAGTGTGTTTAAATTACTTGTACATGTTGCTTTGATGATTGTAATGCTTAATTTTAAGTATTCTAATATTAGAAGGACTTCCTCCATTATAATATAGTATGATAACATATAGATTTTAAGATTACTAAAAATAGATTTTTAAGTAAATACAATTAGCTAAACTATTAGTACAACCATCTAAAACAATAAATGTTCAACCATTTGGCTTTTCAACCCCCTATTTAATGTTATAAAAAAACACCATTTGCATAAAAGGTACATGTTAATATGCTTATTGTACAAGCTAATTAAACATAAAAAAAAACTTCATAAAATTAATATAACTTTCTTTGTATCTTGTATATATGGTTTTTAAAACTGGATCATACAACGAACCACTTTCCCAAAAGTTTCCTGATTTTTGGTGGTTTTGTACGGTTCAGCCAGCCTCCATAATATTATCATCAATCGTCACGAAGAACATATAATCAAATACATTACTCGCATAAAATTTTATTTACAGGGTACCCGCCGCCGCAACGCCCGGATACTCTGCTAGTGATATTTAATGAAATGAAAAGATAAAAAAACATGATCCACATAAATACAAAGCATAGAGAATTAGTAGACCTTGGATTTAGATTACCCTCCACTTGCCAAACGATTGCAAGACAAATACTTTGTAGTGTATGAGTGAATATACCGTGACTCCTGCATAGTTCAGCAAGACCCATAGCTTCATCTTTTTGATGTTGTATATCGTATAAGTGTACTTCCTTTGTTGTTGCTTAATATAAGCATTCATTTAGCATCTAGGCGAACATTTGTGAATACAATCAATAGGCTATTTTTATGTGGCTGATCAAGTTATCCTTTTGGAAACTTCAGTAGTTTGGTTTAGGTGAACATGACTTAAAACTCGTGTGTGTATGGTGAGTCTTTTGTTAGGGTACATTGTAATTGATATTTAATTACATTGGTAGGACAAAATTGCCACCGTCTCTTCATATCTTCTAAAGAAATATTGGCAACCAAGAAGGGCTCAGAACACGCATGTTGTATAGAGTTGCCTCATTTCTTAGTCACATGTCTAGATCGGTTTGAATTGTACCTCTTGCATAATGAGTTGAAGAGCCTACCTTACATGGACAGCCACACCTTCATAATTAATACGGTAAAGGTTACGTAAGTTTAGGTGGATCGGTGACAAGTTCCTATTGATGACATCATCTTGTATTCTAGAAAATCTCAAGTTAACAGTTAAATTGAGAATGATGGTATAATTAGTTATATAAGCATATGGACAATCTTTTTAATTGAATGTATAATTAGTTATATAAGCATATGGACAATCTTTTTAATTGTTGTTTTTAAGGGACAAAAAGTCAAGAATTTATATTAATTTTTTCGAAGAAATGAAACTCAGAAGTTTGACATTTTTAACTTTATAATCAACTTCCCCAGCACATGTATCTGAAAACATAGTAGCATTCTGGATATGTGTGATTGTCATTCTCTATACCATATAAACAAGAAATATTTTACTTCTTTAACCTATGTGGGATGTAAAGTTTGAATGGTATTGATCAAATAATGTACACACCTACATGTTGACTCTAGCATTCTATATACTAACATTTATCTTTTCGACTGTTCATTATATACTTATACGGTGTTTGTACTTTAAAGCCACTTAGATAATACTGCCATTATCATTCTTTTTTGTTTGGTCGTGGTGACAATAAGCTTTAATGCAACTTGTTTTGTGTTTCTTGATTCTTGAATAATAAGCCCCTGAAGTTAATGAGAAACCAGTGCAATGGTTTAATCATATTGTACTTCTAAACAAGATACTACGGAGTTGATCGGAGTTTGTGGTTATGTTTTTCTCACTTTGCATTTTGGGTTCAAAAACTGATTGTTGCAAATACAGGATGGTGCAAAATCCACGTTTATTTTTGCAAGACTAGCAAGGATGACACATCTATTCATGATGGATAATTCTGGTCACTCAGGTTCGTTACTACCTTGTGAGTGATTGCATTGTACACTAGTAGAACAAAGTTGTGCCTTTGTCTCTTGATACCTTCACTAGAAGTGTAGGCAACAAAGAGGGCTCAAATCACCAATGTTTTACCATAGTTGCCTCATATCCTAGTAATCCGGATCATTTGAATGGTACTTTGCACATGATTGAACTGTACAATGGTAAGAGCTTAAAGGGCCAAACTCATTTGTGCTCAACAAAGACGTTACATGGAGGGCCATGCCTTAATACATTTTTGTAACATGTTACATACAAAATAATCAATATAGCTAGGTAAGTTAAGGTAAATCGATCAAACATTTAAAGATTGAAACTAACATTAACATCTATTGGATATACATAGAAGATTACTAAATGTTTAGTTGAATAAAGATATGGACATTTTTTCTAATTAAAAAGTTTGGAGCACCACTTTTTTTAAGTGACAACAAATAATAAAAAAAAAGTATTTGTTAATCATAAACCACACAACATCCCTGGATCACCCTCGTAACCTTTCTATACATAAGTTGCAGTTAAATTTGTTTCATCATTCAATCAGCTTCACTTTAAGTTCATAACCCATTAACATTGTATAGTACCCTAATACATTCAGATTTCTCTATACATACTTGTTTCATCATTCAATCAGCTTATCATCACATCTAAATTGCACCGGTAAGGTTTCGAACCCGGGTTAGTATCGTGGTAGAGGTACAATTTTACCACTAGACCACTGGTGACTTGTTGTTAACTCATTGGATTTTAAAATCATTATCACCACAAGTTACGAAAGTGTCATATTCATATGAATTTTCTTGCAATGTCTATTTAACAACGAAAGAAAACACATTTAGTGGTGAAGTTTCTTTGTTGTTTTGTAAACATGAGATGATGATTTATAAAAAAAAGATCTCAATTTCAACACTAACATCAATATTAACGAAATCACTCATTTTCTTATAAAATACTTAAATAGGTTAAATTATATTTTTACATCATTTGCCTCTCGTGTTTTCTTCAACTTCTTCTTTTCATAATTACATTTCTCGAATCTAATTCTATGCGTAATCAAGCTTATTATCTTAAATGTCATTTGAGCTGTTTATTAGCAGGAGTGCGGACGAGATGGGCAACAAGCTTTTAAATTCTCCCCATAGTAACATGTAGCATGAATCATTATGTAGGTATATAAGTTTTCATGCATTTGATAAAGTCCTTTCAACTATCTTACATCCCACATAGGTTTAAGAAGTAAAATCATTTTTGTTTTTATAGTATAGAGAATGATAATCACACATCTCTTGAATATTACTATGTTTTCAGATACATGTGTTGTTTAAGTTGATTATAAAATCAAAAATTTCCAACTCCAATCAACACATGTATCGGAAAATGAATATAATTTCTTGACTTTTTTAGTATTTGTTGCCCAAAAAAGACCAAATTTCACAAGTGACAAAGAGATTTGTTTTTTGACTTTATTCATTACTACTTACCACTAAAAATGTCACAACAGTCGAGTTTTATGTCCTAAAGTGATTAGAAAGCCTTTGCATCACGGAACGTGAAATGTAAGTCCATCTATTATTCTTGTTTACTACTCGTAATTGACACGTAGATGATCACAAATATTATGTTCGTGTTCATTATCTAAGATACTTGTATACTAACACAAATGAGTAGCATGGACATGGTCATAGATGGATAACGAACACTGCGCCTTTGTATTTACGTTAATTTAGAGTCATTAACTTTTGACCTTAACAAACCAATCATATAATTTTGTTTACTGTTTAGACTTGAATATATGTTATGCTGGTTCTTGTAACAAATAAACGAGCATTATGAAGTAAACCAAACACAATTAGAAGGGTAGTATACCAGGTAAACCTTTAAATATCTATCTTATAAAAAAATTAACCGTAAGAAAGATTATCAAAATACAATCGATCTGAGCCCAATATTGAATCACATTTGATTTTTACCAATTTATAGCATATATTGAAGTGTATATATACATATTTAAATATATCAGTCTTATAAAAAATTAACCGTAAGAAAGATTATCAAAATACAATCGATCTGAGCCCAATATTGAATCACATTTGATTTTTACCAATTTATAGCATATATTGAAGTGTATATATACATAATTTATAAAAAGTTTGATAGTTAGAAGATTTTTGCAAAAAACTCATTTTCAACTTTAACTTTTATATATACCTTTTGTATACCGAAGGGTAGAAGTCTAAATGAGAAATTGATATCCAACTAATGAAACGGGTCATGAGCCACAACATTTATGTTTTGAACTTTCATCTTTAACTAACAAAATGACCCTATTTATTTAAAGGCTTTTATCCATATAAAATATTTAATTGTAATAACAATAATTCGACATATCTCTACATGCATGCTGCTAGACTAAATTAAACATGAAGCAAACTATTGAATGATATGTAAACTATTGAGCGTATATAATTTTTCATACTTTTTGCGTCATCACTTAATAGCCTAATTTAAACTTTGGCGTTAATGGTGTAGAGTACAATGCTAGAACTGCACGAGTCGGTATGTAAGCATGTACAATATTATGTGTTTGTTTGATAGAACCATTTCATATCTATATCCCACGTAGGTGAGAGAAGTGAAATCTTCGTTGGTTATATAATATAGTGCATAAGGATCATGTAAGTTGAGAATGGTATTATGTTTTCAGAACTTGATTGTGGTTGAGGTTGATTATACGGGGTTAAGCCCGTTTAAAAAGTTTTTTCCGCCGTAAACATTTTATGTTAAATAGAGGTAGAAAAATATGTATAGAATGATGGAGTGTGGTTTTTTTGGTAAGTATATCGTGCTATAACCTAATGGTCAGCAGTTCGATTTCCCATAAATATCACTTTGCTGTTTTTATTTTCATTTTTTTTGCTAACAACTCAGCTTTTTTTTTTTTTTTTTTTTTTTTTTTTTTAGGATATATTTCAAAATAAATAAATAAAGAAAAAACTCATGATGTCATTATAAAGTCAAGTAAACATATTCTTCTTCAAAATTGCCGTAGAATTTATTGTTCTAAAATAACTTTTAACATTTTAACTTCATCGAGCTAGATGTTCAACAACATCCATGTGACTATAAATTGAGGGCTTTGAGGCGACTTAAGTCCCTTTTAGTTTCCTTCATTTCTAGCAAAGACAAAGTGACAACTTTGTCCTACCGATGTTCATTTTTATATCACAAGGTACCAACAAATGCGTGTCAACAGAATTATCTAAAATGGATAGATGGATCACCCTCACGAGTCCTACTAAAAAACTCACCAAATCTCACACAGGTTGAATCCAGTTCACTTATCCAAACTATTGATGTTTCGCAAAGGGAACTGAATCATTCACGCACAGATTTCCTACTTATATGATATCGAAAGTATATTTAACAAATAAAATACTTAAACTAAACTACTTGCAGAGTTGAATACTTAATTAAGTTCATGGCATTCAAGAAATTAAAGAAACACAAAATCACGTGCATTATCGCCACTTTTTCAAACAAAAAAGAATGAAATATATGAGAGTACACCCATTTGAAATCCGTGATAAAAATTTTAACTCGTAGAGGATCTCCAAATCAGATTGCGTTGTCACTTGATAAATGTATTAAAACTTTGGCATTGACTTTCATAGTAGCTCCAAACTACAAACTCTATAATGAACATAAAATAACTAGCGTAGATTGTAATTTTCTATAAAAGGTTTCAAGAGACAAAGTGGCAACTTTGTCCTAACAATGTAAACTCAATCATTTTAAAAGGTACCAACGAACGTGTGTCACTAGAATTAGCAACACGGGCACATGTGTCACCCTCGCGATTCTTACCCAATAAAAAAAAAAAAAAAAAAAAAAAAAAAAAAAAAAAAAAAAAACTCACTAGACAACGTAGATTATGAAACACTTATTTAACTTTCAGGGCATGCAATTCGAGAAACACAAAATGTGTTGCACAAGAGGATCTACGACTCAAATTGTGTCGTCACTGAATAAGCGTATTTAAACTTTTGCACTATTTAAGGTAGCTTCAAAGAACACGATCTAAAATAGACACGTACATGGTAATAGGGTAAATAAAGATGCAATACACACTTTGTACATTATTTGATCATAAGCATTTCAACTTTACATCCCACATAGTTAAAAAGAAGTAAAGTTTTTCTTGTTTATATATAATAGTGAATGTGGATCATGCATGTCAATAATGTTATATGTTTTCATGTAGCGCTTGTTGGATAGAGTTGATTATAAAACTAATTAAAAAATCATACTCTAACTGCAAGCTTGTACATGCAAATGAGTATATATTTCTTGATTTTTTAGTAATGATGAATATAAAATTTTTTCACTTTTCTAGTATTTGTACTGATAAATGAATTAAGACGTTGCCCTCCATTTCTAGAGATGACGCAAGAGACTGGGTAACCACTTTTGTCAATGTTCAATTCAATATATGTTTTTGGGTAAAAGGGAATTTTCATCATGGTAAAATTTATTTTAAAAAAAAAAAAAAAAAAAAAAAAGTTTGAAGTATAATGGAATATGGCTGAAACGTCACATTAATAAATAGCTAGCTACCAACAACTAGAACAACCACTAAAAACATAAAAAGACATTCATAACAAATAAACAAGTCCAAATAAAAGATTACTCCCTCGAACAGCCTTCAAGCTTGAAATCAAACTGATTGTGAAATTCAATATATTTACAAGGCTCGTGAGTCCTACTAGAAAAACTCATGAAACCACAGAGTTTGAGTTCGATTTACCTAATCCAAATTACTGACGTTTAGCAAAGGGCTACTTGATGAGTAACACAAAGATTATCTACTAATTTGTTTAGAAAACTTCTCTTGTATGCTAAGGTCAATAGAGTTAACAAATAGAATACTTGATTAACTTCATGGCATGCATGTATTTTAAGAAACACAAAACGAATTGCATTATCACCATTTTTTCCTCAACTTTAACGAAACATCAAATAACAAAAATACGAGAGTAAATCCATATATGAAATCAGTAATAAACTTTTGCATTAACTATCATAGTGGCTTCATAATACAAACGGCTCTATATGAGGTACATTGTACATATAAAAGGTGCAGATAAAAGCCTATTCAACCTTACATCCCATATAGATTAAGAAGTGAAATATTTCTTGTTTATATAATATAGAGAAGGAGGATCACACATGTCTAGAATATAGAATATGACTATTGTTTTTGAAAACATGTGTTATTGAAGTTGATTATAAATTTAAAAAGTTCAAACCTCAAATCTCCCTGTGTCTAAAAATGAATATATTACTCTTGACTTTTTTTTGGATCTGTTGTCACTTTAAAATAAAGGGTTAGTCTAAAATCTTTATTGATTTCCTGATTTCGTGCTTCTTTCAGGAAAAAAAAAATGGTAAGAGAACTTTCTCAAAACAATTCTCTTGAATACACTGGCAGTGCAAACCTCTTGCGACAAAAACAAAGGAAGTACACTTACATCATCACAAAGATGAGAGGCTTCGAGTCTTTGCTAGATGTTGAAGTAAAAGTTTGTTTCTACTTCAGACAAGCGAGATGAATCCTTCGGACTAGAGTAAGTCCTTCGGATTCAGTGTGACTCTTGTTTATGGTATATTGCTTCGGATATCTGCAAAATAAACACGTCCGTTAGACTCGCCCCGGGAATGTATCTCAGGACCAACCTCCGGCGTGAGAGTAAGTATATGTTCTTAGTGAGAGAAAGTATGAATAAATCTAGCGAGTAGGAGAAAATTAGTTAACCTTAAATGAAGATTTCCTCTCTATTTATAGACTTTCTATATGGAGCGCCAGGCTGGTTTGTACTTACCCCTTAATGTTCGCTAGTTTGTGCTCCATTATCATATACTTAGTGTACTTGTTTGTACTTTGATTAATGTACTTACTAGATCATCCGAACGGTGAGGTGTTCCGGATGTCTGGGGTTCTTCGGCTCTCGTTATACCTTTCGGATATTAATCTATTCTTTCCCGACACGTTCGGCCATGTTAAGCTTGATTTGGATCCGGAAGGTATGTTGTATATCCGGAGGGTACATACGCCAACATGTCTCCCCCAGTATCATAGTATTGGTTATGCCAATGGTGTGATACTAAGTTTAGTTTTTGTAGCTTTCCGAAGGGGTTGTAGCTTCGTCCTTCATTAGAGTCGTCTGCAAGATGCCAAAAGTAATTAATGTGTCGTTTAAGGTGCGCCGTCGTTTTTTACCGCGTCGTTTGGATTGGAACACGTATGCGTTTTGTGAGACACACGGCGTGGATGCTTGACACGTTAGCCCTACGGGTGACGTGTCCTTTCCCGCTCATTTTTTACCGTCTATAAATAGCCCATTTTTCTTCATTTACACCACTGTTATTTTTCTCACATACATACTGTGACACGTTTTATCTGTTCCGTATTCCGAACGATTATTCTCGCCGTCTTTGAGGTACGTCCGAGTCCGTTTAGTATTTTTGTTGTTTTGGCTACATCTTCTCTTCCTGCCGGACCCATTATGTCAGAGTCTACAGCGTCTTTTGAATATGAGGATTTATCCATGCCGGAGGGTTCACATGTCAAGAAGGATATACACCTGAGGCCGTCTACGATGGATGATGGCGAGGTACTTGTGGTAGTGGAAACTTTTAGGAATCTGAAGGATTTGCATCCGAGGGCACCTCCGTCGGGTATGACGATGGATCGATTGCCTGCGGATGCCATTGGCTTATACGCAGAATATTTCTTTGACGGAGGTCTTATTGTCCCTTTTTCTACCTTTCTCTTAGATGTTATTAGGTATTTTAAAATTCACATATCTCAGTTGGTTCCGTTGGGAATGCACCGTTCTACTCTTTTCGAGGTGTATTGCCGGAGCATGCACATTCCTCCTACCACCCCTCTATTCCGTGTCTTTTACAAACTTAGCAAACAAGGTTGCTGGTTTTCCTTTGAGAAACGTGTGCACAAGGATAGAAAGATTTGCTTCGGAGAGTTTCCTTCCTGCCTGAAGGGCTGGAAATATCACTTTTTCTTGATCGATAGGAGAGCCATTCCTTTTGCCATGCCTTGGAGGCATTCGGATTCGGATGTGTCCGATCCATTTCCCAAGAGGAGTGAATACGATGTTGCTCATGCCGAAAGGTTGGCTGAGACAATCATCGAGCCGTGCCAAGTGCCCTAGTCTTTCTTATATGCGTTGGGTCTTTCGGACCATTGGGAATTTACCGGCTTCCGTCCGGCTTTGAGGGATGAGCAGGGGAGGGGTATAGCCCTTATTAGAAATATGAATTTTCAAATTGTGCCTTTCTTTTTTATTTTTATCTTTAATGATGTCTTGTTTGTTCGCAGGTGTAACTATGTCTAGCTATTTGAAGAAACCTCCACTCCGAAAGGTGGTGAATGTGGTCAAGGGGGATGCACTGCCGCAGGGGCAGGGTCGTGAGATGCACATTACTCGCCCCCTTGCCTCCAATGCTGAAGTTCCTGAAAAGGACGAGGAGTTGAAGAAGGTGGAGGTGCCGGATGACAAGGTGCTGGCGGCCAAAGATAAAAAGAAGGAGCAGGCCGCGAAGTTGGGCTCCAAGAAATCTCCGTCCAAGAGAGCCGGAGGGAGTATCTCCTCCAAGGTTCATAAGCGGTTCAAGCAGTCTGCTGACCACGTTATTGACCTGGATAATACGGAGGAAGTTGAGGAGCCGGAGCCAATCCGCTCGGTTCATCCGAAGGATATACCCTCCGGTATGTCGGTAAACATTCTGTTCATAACTTTTCCTTGATTTGTTTCTTATTTATTTGACAAGTGTTCTTTATTTTCAGGGAGTTCGAAGGATGGTTCCCACCGTCCGGGCAAGGGGCTTGTTGATGAGGAGGATGTCCAGGTGGACATAGACGGAGATGATGATGATGATGACACATTTGTTCCGGCCTGGGTGGTGAAGAGGGGGAATCGCATGAACAATGCGAATGTCTGCCGAGACATGCTGATTAACTTGGCCACCCCGGCTGAAGAGAGGCACTTGGATGGTCAGGATGATACTGAGGCCATCCGAAGGTCTTGGTTATTGATGGGTAAGCACGTTACGGCTCAAGCGGACGTCCTTTTCCGCTTTGAGTCTCTTAAGCGTGAGTACCAGAAGTTGTCTAAGACTCATCAAGGGTGTGATCAGGCACTAGAGGATAAGTGTAAGAGGTTGGATGAAGTGGCTGGGGAGTTGGATGAGTTGAAGGGTAAGCATGCGGCCTGTGCTGAGATGAATCCGGAGGGGATTCAGAAATTGCGTGCCGAGAATGCTGGTCTGGAGGATAGGGTCTCGCAACTTGTGGTGGAGAAGGAGGAGTGGAGAAAGGTTTCTGCGGGGCAAGCTGAGAAGATAAAGTTGTTGGAGAGGCAGTTGTGTGATACCCGGCAGAAGTTGAGTGATAGAGAGAAGGCTTACAAGGAGCTCTATCAGGAAAAGGTAGATATTGCTATAGCCGCAGGTAAAGCTGAGATGGATAGGAACCGTATTGTTAATGAGTTCGTCCCGAAAGCTATCCACCGTTTCCTCGGAAGTCATGAATTCCGGACGGCATTGGCAGAACCGTTCAACTTGTTTTACCTTTCTGGGCTGATTGATGGGGCTGGTTTGTTCGAGAAGCCGGAGAAAGCGGCTAAATTGTTGGGAGAAGTGGAGGGGATGGATATGGAAGCTGGGATCAGATATGGTCCGCTGTATGATCAGGCCCTTTCTAAGGATTATCCTTACATCCAGAGTATCCGGGAAACCATTTACCGGAAGTTTGATGAGCTGAATGCCTTGGTTCCTGATCCTGCTCCCATTGAAGAACCGGTGGATGAGGGGCCGGAGGTTGAATCTCATGTCGAGAATCCCTCCGAGAACCAGTCTTCGGACCAAAATGCCTCGGTTTTTACCTGAAGTGTTGAGGATTAGCACATCTCCATTTTGACTATGGGCACAGATGTTGCGGACTCTTTGTGAAGCTTTTATTCAGAATTTCTTATGTTGGTTTTATGTGATTAATGTAATAGAATAGGGTATTGATGTTCCGTCCTTTTGTAGGATAGATGTTTCGGAACATTTGATGTAACCATTTTGAACCTTGAATATATATATCGTGTCTCTTTTTCTTCGTATTTTTAATTCTCCTGATATTCATGTTATGTGTGTGTATATATCGGATGACGTAGGTCAGGATGTTTCGGCCATACCCTATGCATGTTCATTTGTTGCATCAAAATTGTTTCATACTTGGACATATATACTATCCGTTAAATGACTTGTTGTTACTTATTATCCAGACAGCTTGAACCTATCGGGTCTTGGCTTTATATTACGTCACTGGGGAATGTATTTTACGGGGCCACTTGTACCCTTCGGCATTTGGCCTAACTTATACCCACTTGGGGTTTAATTTGACGGAGTAACCTGTACCCTTCGGCACTTGGCCTAAGTTATACCCTCTTGGGGTTTTATTTGACAGGGTAACTTGTACCCTTCGACACTTGGCCTAAGTTATACCCACTTGGGGTTTTATTTGACGGGGTAACCTATACCATTCGGCACTTGGCCTAAGTTATACCCACTTGGGGTTTTATTTGACGGGGTAACTTGTACCCTTCGACACTTGGCCTAAGTTATACCCACTTGGGGTTTTATTTGACGGGGTAACCTGTACCCTTCGGCACTTGGCCTTGAGCTATACCCACTTGGGGTTTTATTTTTCTGGACAACTTGTGCCCTGATGGAAGCAACTTTTTCATATGGTTCAAATGCATCAGATGTTTCATTGATGTGAAAATGGCTCATGCCTTACGATAAATTCTGAAATAACAAAGTACATAATGGGTTACATAAAACATTTCTTTAGGTTAATTGCATGCCAGGTCCGAGGCACTTCCACGTCTTCCATGGTTTGGAGCTTGTACGTGCCATGCTGATAAGCCTCCGTTATCCGGTAGAGGCCTTCCCAATTAGGTCCCAATTTCCCTTGATCTTCCACCCTGCTAGCTTCGTTCTTCCGATATACGAAATCTCCCACTCTGAAAGCCTCGGGTTTAACCCTTCGATTGTAATACTACTCCACTTTCTTTTTGTACTTCGCCTCCCTTATGGCTGCCATTTCTCGCCGTTCTTCTAACAAATTTAGGTTCAGATTGATTTCGTCGTCATTTTTTTCGAGATTTGCCATCATGGTCCGGAAGGTAGGCATACCGATTTCCGCCGGAATGACTGCCTCACTTCCGTAGGTCAGACTAAAGGGAGTTTCTCCGTTGCTAGTTTTCAAGGTGGTCCGGAAGGCCCATAGCACGTTTGGTAACTCATCTACCCATCCGGCTCTTTCTCTTCCAATCCGGGACTTAAATCCCTTCATTAGACTTTTGTTAGCTCTTTCGACCAATCCGTTGGCTTGAGGATGAGCCACAGCCGTGTTGATTTGTGTAATATTCAACCTCTCGCACCAACTTTTGAACGGATCTCCCACGAAGTTACTTCCGTTGTCTGTGACGATTATCTTGGGTAATCCGAACCTACAGACAATGTTGTCCCACACAAATTTTTTGACTTCCTTGCCGGTTGTTTTAGCCAGCGGTTTCGCTTCCATCCATTTTGTAAAATAGTCTATTGCCACAATAACATACTTAACTTTCCCTGGAGCTTCGGGCAAAGGTCCTAAAATGTCAATTGCCCATTGGAAGAAAGGTCATGGTGCCATGACGGAGGTTAATACCGTTTTTGGCAGCCTAGGAACCGGAGCATGTATCTGACAGGCATCGCATTTTCGAATGACTTCCTTAGCGTCCCGGTGCATGGTTGGCCAATAATAACCTTGTCTCATGAGTTTTGCTACCACAGTCCCGGGTCCGGAATGCATGCCACATGCTCCTTCGTGCACCTCTCGGATTATGTAATTAGCTTGGAGGGGTCCGACGCATCGCAGCATAGGTCCTAGGTAGGATTTTTTGAATAGCACATTATCAATCAACGTATAATGGCCTATTTTCATGCGCAGGTTTCGTGCTTCATTTTGATCCTCCGGCCATATCCCTTCGTTTAAGCAACGGAATATGGGAGACATCCAATTTTGCTTCTCTTCCTCCACTATTGCGTTAATCGCCTCTTCTTCTGTGGATGGTCTTTCCAATACTTCTACCAGGACTTCCTTTGTTAGGTGGTCAAACGCTACGGATGCTAGCTTGCTGAGCACGTCTGCTTTTTGGTTCTGGGCTCTTGGGATATTCTTTATCCTAAAACGTTTGAAGCAAGTGATGTATTCCTTGGCCTTGGCAAGGTACTTTGCCATGCTTTCCTTGTATGCAGTAAACTCTCCGTTTATTTGGCTTGCCACCAGGTTGGAGTCCACTCGTACCTCTAATGCTTCTATATGCATTTCTTTTGCGATTCTCGGTCCGGCTAGGAGTGCTTCATATTCTGCTCCGTTGTTAGTGGTTTCGAAGTTTAATCGGAGAGCATAGGTATATTCTTCTTTTTCCGGACTAATTAACACTAGTCCTGCTCCGGAGCCTTTTCTGCTAGAGGCTCCGTCAGTGTATAAGATCCATTCTTCTGGCTGAGAGACGTTACATATCTCCTTGCGCCTCCTCCCTGGATCCGGGAAGGTTGTTCCGAGGGGTACTTCATTAATGAAGTCAGCGAGCACTTGTCCTTTGACAGCATTTCTTGGTATGTAGGTAATGTTGTAGGCCCCCAGTTCTACCGTATATTTTGCTAACCGTCCAGACGATTCTGCTCGGTTTAATACTTGTTTGATGGGATGGTCCGTTATGACCTTGATGGGGTGAGCTTCGAAGTACCACCTTAATCTTCTTGATAAATGTAGGAGGGTTAAAGCCAACTTTTCAACCGGAGCATATCTCTTTTCGGCTTCGTGTAAGGTCCGGCTCACATAATGAACTGGTATCTGCCGTCCTTCCCTTTCGACCATCAGTACCCCACTTATTGCTTCCATTGCGGCCGATAGGTATAGGTACATATCTTCTTTAAGTTTCGGTGTTGTTAGGCATGGGAGTTCCAGAATTATTTTCTTCATTTCTTGGAAGGCCTTTTCAACTGCCTCCGTCCATTGGTATTTTTCTTTATTATCTTTCGTGATGTTCTTTAATGTTTCAAAGAAAGGTAAAGATCTTTCGGCGGATTTTGACAAGAAGCGGTTGAGTGCTGCAAGTTTACCATTTAAGCTTTGCATTTCCTTTAATGATTTTGGTGATTGCATATCGGCGATTGCTCTAGTCTTCTTGGGGTTTGCTCTAATCCCTTCGGATGTCACCATATATCCGAGGAATTTTCCTTCCTCTACTCCAAAGGAGCACTTTTTAGGATTTAACTTCATGTTTATTTTTCGGAGGTTGTCGAATGTTTCTGCTATATCTGCCAACAGCTCTTTTCCGTTTGGCTTTTAATCACCATATCGTCTACATATACTTCCAAGTTCCGGCCAATTTGTTTCCGGAATGCAGAATCTACCAACTTCTGATAGGTTGCTCCGGCATTCTTCAATCCGAACGGCATCTTAACATAGCAGTATGTCCCTCGATCTGTATAGAAGGTTGTTTTCTCTTCATCTTCCTTTGCCATCTGTACTTGGTGATATCCTTTATAAGCATCCAGGAAACACTTGTAGCGGAATCCTATCACTGATTCAATCTTCCAGTCTATTTCGGGTAACGGGTAGTAATCTTTGCGGCATGATGAGTTCAGGTTCTTAAAATCAATACACATCCTCCAGCTGTCGTCCGGTTTTTTCACCAGTACCGGATTAGAAATCCATGTCGGATATCGGACGGGTCTGATTATTCTGGCATTTAGCCATTCCTCCACGTCTCGATTTATGGCTTGGTTCTTTTCTTCCGAGAAAAACCTCTTTTTCTGCGCCACCGGTTTGTCCTGGACGTTTACGTTGAGCCTATGTTCAGCTGCCCATCGGGGAACGCCCGTCATATCTGAAGGCTCCCATGCGAAAACGTCTCGGCTGTTTTTGAGCAACGTTATTAATTGTCTTCGTCCTTCTTTTGAAAAACGCCTTCCTATTGTTACTAGCTGTTCCGGGTACGCCGGGTGAATTAACACTTCCTCGGTTCCAGTAGTTTCTTCAATGGTGATTTCCGAAGAGGTCTCTGTTTGGGTTTCCCTTTTCATCAGGAACTTTTCTTCGAGCTTTCTACACTCCGAGATGATGACCGATCGGGTTACCAGAGTGGCAATGCCTCTCGGCGTTGGGAATTTCATCATGGAGTGTATAGTTGACGGGATGGCCTTTAGTTCTTTGATGCCGGACCGACCAAGTATTATATTGTACGGGGAGGGAGATCTATCCACCGCGAACTTCATGATGGTTCGGCGGTAAAGACCTTCGCTTCCGAAGCATACTTCTAGCTAGATTTTCCCCAACGGATTTATGGTTTCTCCTGCGAATCCTATCAGTGGTGTGTTTGTTTTTGTTAGACGAGACCGGATGGAAGAATCAAGGTTTAGGAAACAGTGTTCGTACATCACTTCTACCGAAGCGCCTTGGTCGACATACACCCTTCGTACGGTATATCCCTCAATTTCTGCTTCCACTATAAGAGGTTCGTCGGAGGCATCCCCCGGTAGGATAGGCGGAAAGCTTATGGGGGCGTTCATCCATTCTTCTTCTGGATCTATAACTTTGCGTTTCGGCTTCCTTTCCTGATGTCAAACCATATTGATGATTCGTCTTTGGTTGTTTTGAGGGTCATTTCGGAGAGGTGCCCTGTCTCTTTGCCGGACATCCTTAATCAGGTGGTCCAGTTTGCCCGTTTCCATTGCTTTCTTAAGTTGTTCCTTGAGGTTGTGACAATCGTTGGTGAGATGACCTTTCTCTCCGTGATAGTCGCAGAACTTATCCATGTTTTCTCTTGATGGTCTTCCTCTGTGTGGCGGGGGTGCCGGTAGCCTGAGTTGATGCTCCGTTGATAGGATCTCTTTGGGGGCCTTGGTGAGCATGTTCAAATCCAAAGGCCTGGTATCTCTTCTGTTTCCATCGTTACGACGATGATCCATTCGGTAATCTGTCCGGTAGGTATTTTCCCTTCGGGTGGGCACGTATGGTGCAAATTGATCATTTCGTCGGGGTCTGAAATCTTGTTTTCCTCTGAAGGAGGAGCGTTGTGAGTTGTGGTCATTCCGGCTATATGAATTGGAGTGATAATCTTTTCGGTAGTTGTCCACCCTTTCTCCTTTTGGTACTTCCGTTAATCGAAATGCTCTTTCGGAGCGGATAAAATCATCAACTCTCATCATCATTTCAGTTACGGTTTGGGGAACTTTTTCGGAGAACCTTTTTGCTAACTCCGGACTCTTACAACCATCAATGAAGGAGGATATTTGCATTAATTCCGGCACTCCTGATATACGGCTAGCCTCGTCTGTCCATCGTTCCTTAAATTCCGGGAGGGCTACATTAGCTTTCTGGACAATCTTAGTGATTTCCATTGGATCCTGGATGCATTTCCTCCGAAGAGCGAACCTCTGTATGAATTGTTCACTCAGCTCTTCCCAACTATTGATGCTACCCCGGACTCTTACAACCATCAATGAAGGAGGATATTTGCATTAATTCCGGCACTCCTGATATACGGCTAGCCTCGTCTGTCCATCGTTCCTTAAATTCCGGGAGGGCTACATTAGCTTTCTGGACAATCTTAGTGATTTCCATTGGATCCTGGATGCATTTCCTCCGAAGAGCGAACCTCTGTATGAATTGTTCACTCAGCTCTTCCCAACTATTGATGCTACCCCGCGGGAGGTGATCGAACCATCCCCGGGCTGCGTCATCTAGGGTTTGTTGAAACATCATGCACCAAATCGGCATGGGCCAGACACCTTGATTGGCCGCTCCTTCGAATCTGGTAATGTGATCATCTGGGTCGGTGGATTCGTTGTATAATTTTAGATGTGAAGGCATGAGATACTTTGAACCTTTTGGTCCGGAGAAGTCAATGATCCTTCGGGTGAAAGGACTCTTGGACGCTGCCTTGAAGGGTTTAGAAAGATCGTCCGTCATTTCTTCTTCGGCTTTCTGTGCTTCGACATCATGAGATTGGGCGGCTTCGAAGTCGAGATGGATAGGTTCGATTGGCGTTTCGCCCGAAGTATTGTACTGTTGGATGAGAGCTTTTAGAGTGGCAATGTGGTTTTGGATTTGCTCCATGTTACAGGTTTGGGTATTGTTATCCGGACGACTTCCACTTCCTTCAGGTGTTGTTGGGGTAGGACCTGTCATCTCTTAGCTTAGGTAGAGTGAATGACGGGTCCCACGGATGGCGCCAATTTGTTGAAGTAAAAGTTTGTTTCTACTTCAGACAAGCGAGATGAATCCTTCGGACTAGAGTAAGTCCTTCGGATTCAGTGTGACTCTTGTTTATGGTATATTGCTTCGGATATCTGCAAAATAAACACGTCCGTTAGACTCGCCCCGGGAATGTATCCCAGGACCAACCTCCGGCGTGAGAGTAAGTATATGTTCTTAGTGAGAGAAAGTATGAATAAATCTAGAGAGTAGGAGAAAATTAGTTAACCTTAAATGAAGATTTCCTCTCTATTTATAGACTTTCTATATGGAGCGCCAGGCTGGTTTGTACTTACCCCTTAATGTTCGCTAGTTTGTGCTCCATTATCATATACTTAGTGTACTTGTTTGTACTTTGATTAATGTACTTACTAGATCATCCGAACGGTGAGGTGTTCCGGATGTCTGGGGATCTTCGGCTCTCGTTATACCTTTCAGATATTAATCTATTCTTTCCCGACACGTTTGGCCATGTTAAGCTTGATTTGGATCCGGAAGGTATGTTGTATATCCGGAGGGTACATACGCCAACACTAGACTATGCAGGAGTCATGGTATCTTCACTCGTACGTTACATCAAAGATAATTAATGAAGAAGAAGGCAATGTGACTTACACTTATGTATGTTTGTCATATTATCATTTTTCCATCAACATTAATGGGAATATTTGTTCTTTTAGCCAAAGTGGTCAAACACAACCAGAAACTCTAAGCTATACTATATTGTTTAGAAGTACGATATGATTTAACCCATTGTACATGTTCCTCGTTAACCTCACGAGCATGTAATTTAAGAAACACAAAACAAGTTACTTTATCTCCGAATGCAATTGCGCTATCACTAAATAGTCCTTATTGTATATAGAAATGCAAGAGTCAAAATGTAGGTGTGTACATTATTTGATAAAACCCACTCCAACATTACATCCCGCATAGGTAAAAGAAGTGAAATCTTTCTTCGTTATATACTGTACTGTATGACTATCATACATGTTGAGAGAATGTAATAGGCTTTCAAGTATATGGTTGATGAAGTTTAACTTTAAATTTGATTTGATAATAAAAACTTTTAAAACCACAAACATGAAAATTTAATATAAGTTCTCCCTTAAACAATACGAGTTTGACGATTAAACAAATTACTTACAGTCGAGTCTTAGTGAGTGAAAAGGAATTGATTGCCCCAAAATGACTTTAACTTCTTTGCATTCCCCGTCACAAAAGTCACCGGAGTTAGATTCGCTGAACCCCCACTCGCCATTTTCAAGTTGATTACTTAAGTATGATGGGAAGTCTTGAAACTCTTGAAAGTCAACTGTAAAATTATATTGACTACTATTCAAAGCTATGGGCTGTTGTAGTTATTATTATATGGGGTAAAGCCCATATATGAAAAAGTTTGTGAAAGACTGAAAGTTTATGTTAAATAGACGGAGGGATGTACGTCTAGGATTTTAAGTATGGTAAGGCGGTAGGCTGGTAAGTGTTAGGGGTGTTTTTTTTTTTTTTAGCTAAGCGTGTATGTAGGTCCTACTACTATATAAGCATCTTAATAGGGAGGGGTTGATAAATTAAGTCTTGTTGATATAGATTGAACAAGAGAATTTTATAGACCTCATCAAAAAAGTAATAATATTAAATTGCACCCCTTAGCTAAGAGAAAAAAAAACACCCGGGTGTGCATGTACGTCTAGGATTTTACTATATGTTTAAACTTAAGTTTGAGATGGAGTTTGATTTATCAGATTTCACTTACTTGTTTTGGAAAATGAATATAAAACTGAAAAAATTAAAAAACAAATTCACTGACACTTACGTATTTGAGAATTAATATGCATTTGCAGACTTTTTAATAGTATATCTTTATTTACTTTTGACAACTTTCAAATTCCAAAATGAGTGACATGTTCGACTCTTCGTTCACGAAACACACAAAAATAGTGTCAAGAAACTTGTTAATACTAACAAAAAAGAACGAACAACACTCTATATTTACATCCAACATAGTTTAAAGAGGTGAAATCTTTCATGTTTATTTACTATTGCAAAATGAGCTTCATGCACATCTATAATATTACACCATGTTTTCAAGGTGCGTGGTTATGAACGAAGTTGATTATGAAAGTAAAAAAATCAAACTTTGTTAATGAACATGCTTTTGGAAACCATCTATAAATGCTTGACATTTTTTGTATTTGTTCTCACTTATTAAAATGGCTACTCCAAACTATAATTTAATACATTTTTTTAACTTACACTTTAATACATATGGACTAGATAAAATCTATACTATATGAAATATTACTCTAGAGTTGTACTTAACTTATGATTTATATACACAGGACAAACAATTTTCATAAACTATAACAAAATTTAACTAAAATTGACATAAAGACCGAGTGATTTGATCAAGAAACTTTTTTTTTTTGTCAAACATGACCAAACATAAAAGAATGAAAATAATAGAGTAACCCTCATGAAATCACTCAAATTGCGTGGTCCCTTAATAAGTACCTTTTTTAATTTTGGCCAAGAACGTCAAATGATTGCTCGAATATAGATATGCATCCACTTGTGTCAGAAACAAGATTTATTTCAATGTTGTTTGCTTCCTTTTTAGTAAATACTATCGTCACTTTTTTTTGGAAAAGAGAAGATCATAAGCTTAAACAAACACCCCTTAAGTTTACATCCCACATAGGTTAAAGAAGTGAAATCTTTCTATTTATATACGATAGAGAATGAGGATCACACATGTCCAGAATATTACTATATTTTGGGATGCATGTGTGTTTATGAAGTTGATTATTAAAATAAAGATTTCAAACATCATAATCTTGTTCGTCTCAAAATAATTATAAAATTCTTTGGCTTTTTAGTATCTTTTGTCACTTATAAAATACTAGTAGTAATCTAAATTTTTTATTTACAAAGATTGTCCATATATGTTTATAAAACTAAATATTTAGTAATCTTTTATCTATCTTTATAATAAAACAAAACCGTAACTATACCATCATTCTCAATTTAACTCTTAACAAGACATTTTTTAGAATATGTGATAGACGTTGAATATAAACGTTTCACCGATCCACCTGAACTTACCTAACCCCTACCGTACATACAATGCCATATTGATTTTGCAATTACATGTTACAAATGAAAGGTGTGGCCTTCCAAGTTCTTTTGGATTCTTGATCCAAATGATTCTTAAATTTGCATTAATCAGTATACAAAGTGTCATACACCAGAACGTACAAATATTTGTTTATCTTATGTGTCAAATACATTCCTAGCCTCAGCAAAGCGAGATGTTCCCATAGGCTAATCAGTCACACAAGAATGGCCAACACTTTTTTACTTTTTTATTTTCCTTTAAAAAACTGGATGTTGAATGTTGCACAAAGTATTTTGTTGGCTAACCCAACAATCCAATGATCCTGTGAAAACGGCAAAAAAATCTAAACCATCTCATATATATAGTCCCATATGGCCTTTACAACAAACTAAGTTGCACAGTTGTGCCTCCATGTAAGGGCTCTATTGAACCCATATGACTTAATACTTTAGTCTTCTAGATTGCACAACTCACTCATCCAAAAATGAGGCGATCAACTAGGGTGATTTGAGACCGCCTATACTTTTGGAGATAATATCAAGAGTCAAAGGGAAAACTTTGTTCTATACTCCTGTCAATGTAATACTCAATCAATTAGCACAAGGTACCATCGAACATATGCACCATAATTGTTAGAAGGTGACTTAAACTTTAAGGGTTGTTTGATAACTTTGGTAATTCATTTGACTTGTCCTACAAGTTTGTTTGTAATTTGGAAACTAATCTATGACGGTTTGTTTTGCCTATAAACAAGGATTGATAATATTAGTTTTCTTTGTACCTTTTGAATTTATGGTTGGTACCATTTGAATAATAGTTTGGTACCTTTTAAATTAGTTTTTGTGTTGGTACATTTGAATTTAGTTTTTTTAATTTGTTTGGTAATTCGAATAAAGCTCCCGCTTCGTTTGTTTGAATTTGATTGTTTGTTTCGTTCGTTTGAATTACCTACAAGTGCTATCAAGAGCTAGGTTGATTAGCCATGAAGAAGAAGAAAAAAAAAAAGTTTTGCACATTTTGTTCGGATTTAATTTGAAAGGTGATTATTTGATTTGAAAAAAAAAATAAAAATAAAAATAAACTTGAAAGTATTGGATTTGCATTGTTCCAACTTCCAATGATTTGTTTAATCAGGCTTCGCTTTGGGTTGATTATTATATTAGAATTCGGCTGTAAGGTTTCGTTTGGGATGCGATCGACTAGAACTTAGAATTTTGGAATTGGGCTTGTATTTGGTTTTGGGTCATATGCAGTTTGGTATTATAGATTGAGGGGGTGCTTGGTAGGGAGGTTAAGGGGGTGGGAAAAGGGTAAGGTATTCAATAAGGCCCACCATTATAGAGTTTTGGTGCTTGGTTAGTGTGGGTAATGGGATTGATTACCCGGTAGTGGGTAATCAACCATTATAGAGTAAATTGGGGGGGTAAGGTATTGATTACCCACCCCACTCATTACTTTGCATTCTTTTCCCTTTCCTTTTTCCTTTCCTTTTCCCCACTTTGAACCAAGCGGGCCCTGAATTTGGTGCGTTTAATAAACAAGATTTTTTTTTTTTTTTTTTTTTTTTTTTTTTTTTTTTTTTTTTTTTTAATTTGGACCGTAATCTTTATTAAATAAGTGAGTCAATTAGAATTATTATTAGTATTAATATTTGGGGCGTTTGAATTACTAGTGCCCGTTCGACAAGTTATTTATTAACTTGAATTTGTTTGATACTTGGATAATAAGTTTGAAGTTGGACCGTAATACTTATCAAATAAGTGGGTTATTAGAATTTGAAATTGATAGTTGGGTTGTAATTCTTATTATATACGTGGACCATTGGAATTTGAATTTGGTATTTAGAATTTGAAGATTGATTTGGTGTTTGAAGACTTGGTTCAAGTCATTTGGAATTTGTTAGTTGGAAAATTTGGATCTTCGTTTGTCGGGCTTTTGAAGTTGGTTGCCTGAATTTGATAGTCTTCGTTGAAGATCGTTTGAGCCGATTTGTTTGTTTGGTTGACCAAGTCTGAACTTGTCGGTTAACGTTCGATTGTTCGATTTGAAGATTATCGGCGTTTGTAGTTCTTCGGTTTGTTTTGGATTGAATTTCCTTTGGATTGAATTTGTTTTGGGTTGGTTTTGGTAATCGATCGTTTGATTTGAATTTGGCTAGCATCTCTAGCATTTGAAATTTGGAATTTGAAAATTTGAATTTGAAGACGAAAGATTCGTTTTGTTTGAAGTTTTGAATGAGTTGAAGTCACGGTAGAGATTGTTAGAATGTGACTTAAACTTTAAGGGTTGTTTGGTAACTTTGGTAATTCGTTTGACTTGTCCTACAAGTTTGTTTGTAATTTGAAAACTAATCTATGACGGTTAGTTTTGCTTATAAATAGGGATTGATAACATTAGTTTTCTTTGTACATTTTGAATTTGTGATTGGTACCGTTTGAATAATAGTTTGGTACCTTTTGAATTTGTGTTTGGTGCCTTTCAAATTAGTTTTTGTGTTGGTACATTTGAATTTGGTTTTGTAATTTATTTGGTAATTTGAATAATGCTTCCGCTTCATTTTTTTGAATTTATTTGTTTGTTGTGTTCGTTTGAATTACCTACAATAATTACTCAAAATGGATAGATGTGTCGCCCTCACGATCTCTACCAAAAGACTCACCAAACCCACACAGAGTTTTGAGTCCTGTTCACCTAAACCACATGTTCTCCTAGAAATGTTCTCCTAGATGGTAAATGAATGCTTATATTAAGCAATAACAAAGGAAGTACACTTTTACAACATCATAAATGAGAACCATGCATGAGTCACGGTATATTCACTCATCTTTTATATAATAAAACAAAACCCATATTGAAAATTTTTCATTTCAAAAAAATGCATTCATACCTTTTTTAGTAATAAGTTTATTTAAAAAAATATTATTTTCTTATTAGGTCACAATTTATATTTATCCATAACAGAAGTAGAAGATAAATACAAAAAATATAGATAAGATACAATTAATTATAGGATTAAAATTTTTAAATAATAATCTTTAATGATAAAAAACTATAATTAAACATCATAAATCAAACAAAATAAAGATTAAATTATTTGTTTTTTAATAAATAAAAATATATAATTCAAAAAAATTTTAAAAACTCGCGCGTGCGCGGGCATTATAACTAGTACGATACAAAGCATTTGTCTTGCAATTGTTTTATGTTAAACAGATGATGAAGGAAGAGGTAAATCGTGCATGTAGAGTGGCTCATTTGATAAGTAGAGTGTAATCTAACCTACATGTCTACGGTTCAATACTATCATTGTCCAATCTCCATGATTTTTATTTTAGTAAATCATATTTTTTATCTTTCCATTTTCACTAAACTAGTTATAATACCCGCGCACGCGCGGGGTTTTTTCTAATTTTTTGAATAATATATTTTTAATTATTAAAAAATTAATAATATAATTTATGTTTTGTTTTATTTACGATAATTTTCAAAAAAAAATCGATTTTTTTTCGTCACATGTGAAAAAAAATTTCCGAAAATCTTTTCCCGAAAACTTTTTTTTCAAATTTTTTTTTCGTGACATGTGAAAATTTTCAATTTTCACATGTGAAAAAAAAAATTCACATGTGAAAAAACATTTTCACATGTGAAAATTGAAAGTTTTCGAAAAAAAAAAATCCGAAATGTTTTTTTCCGAATTTTTTGTTTTTGAAATTTTTTTTCTTCATATGTGAATATATATATATTAACTATTCGATTCATACAAAATTGGCAGCTAAGAAACAAACTGATAAAAAACAATTCGATTCATACAAAGTCTGACAACATATATCAAGTCATGTAATATATTAACTAACTGCAAGTAAAAATAAATTCTATATGTAAATCATACTGTTTTAAAAGAAAGTTTGATGCATAACCTATTGATTGAGGCAAAAGCAGTCAACTAAATTCAACCACGGATGTGGTCAAACAAGTCAAACTCCTAAGGCTCAATGCTCCGCGGAATATAGTGTTTCCCAGGGTCGTTATGTCCCGACGAGGTGTGGATTGTAAACAAACGGTTTCGTGATCGGGTGAATTTGGACAGGAAAGGGTTTGCGTTTGCTTAAACTAAGGAATTTACAACGAAATAGCTTAAACAAGCTATAAGAATAAGACTGGAAGCTAAGAAAAACCAGAAACGATTTAAACCTAAAAACGCGTACGTTACGTTTAAATAAAACGTAAACGTACAAAATAAAAAGTGAAAACGGAAATCTGAAAACACCCATGAGGTGAAAATGACTTTTTTACAAACTTAAGGATAAAAGAAAATTTAAAATGAAAATAAAGTTATTAACTTGATTATTTTAATATTTAAACACTAATTAATTAATTAAAACTATTTTAAATCTAATTTAAAATAAACTAAAAATAATAAAGGTTACAAAATAAACTAAAAACTTACAAATATATTTTCTAAACCTCTAATTGAACTTGAAGAAAGTATAAAAATTAAAAATAAATATTTATGTCTTTTTATTAGTTTTTTTTTTATTAATTAAAAACTATTTATATTAATTAAACTAATTAAATTATTTTAAATTAATATTAATACTAAATTAACTTAGAAAATTATGGGAAAATTCCTAAAATTATTTTATAACATATAAAAGCTAGGAAAAATATATAAACTAGGTTTTGCTTAAGAAAAACTAATTATGCTATTTAAACTTAATTATTAATTAATTATTAATTAAACTATTATTAATTCTAAAAATTACTAGATGACAAAATAAAAATCTATAAAAATTCCTAAAATTATTTTAGATTACCTAGATCCTAGGAAAAATATAAAAAAGTGGTCCTATTTAATAAAATCTATTACTTCTATTTTATATATTAATATTAATTATATATTAATTAATCTAATATTAATTATAAAAAATAGCAAACAAAGATAGAAAAATCTGAAAAAATTCTCAAAAATAATTTATATTACTAGCAACTAAGGAAAAATATGAAAACACAAATGTACTTGTTAAAAAATTAAAAAGAAAATTCAAGTAAATAGCTTATATTTTATAGAAGCTATCACTTCTTTTAAGGATTGTTTTCTGGCTTTTCTAGCTTGCAAACTTCTAGAAACTGAAAATGGGTAACTTGTGGTGCAATGGGATCTGCTAGGAACTTTGAATAAGCACTTGGAAGTGCTTAACCTTTCACAGTTGACTTTGGTCAACTGTGAGGGTAGAAGTGAGTGAAACAACCTCAAAGCTGAGAAGTCATATGGAAACGAGCACAAACTAGCTATTTGGACATGTTAGAAGCAAGAACAACTAACAAATACCTCAGGGAGTCAAAATGGGTTAAAAAGTGACAAGTGACCCAACTGCATATGCAGTTGAATGCCACTGTTTTGCAGCTGGCTTTTTGCAAGCTCAAGTGACCTTATGACCAATCCAAGGCTTGAGATATGAAGAATACTAGCTAGGGTGTTCAAAGAATCAAATTAGAACCAAGTGTGCCCACTGATGTGAGCTGAGACCACCCAAACAGTTGGTGGTTTGGTCTCAGCATGTCACAACTCGTAAATTCTGGTCTTTTCCCGAACTTTCACATTTACTATTCATCGGTTACTATTCATCGATCACTATTCATCATTTTTGAGGTCAGTTTGATATTCTGATAAGCGTTTTAAAATTTTACTATTCATAAAACACTATTCACCTCCGGAGAAAATTTGTCATTTATGTGTGAGTTGCGTCATTTCTGTATACGTGCGGTTATCTACCTAATAAACATTATCGTATAAACTATTACTATGAATAATTGATCCGATAATCCCAACTATGGTCCTAACACATTTTTATACTCATAATAATGATATAAAAATTATAATATTAATTTACCCGGGGTTTTGGAAATTTATTTAATTGATATCATACGTTTAATATAATTACGACGGTTTTCGTAAAAACTAAACAATAATCATCCAAACACTCAATACTTGTACCCAACATATTTTTACAATTTTTACGACTTTATTATATCCCGGTTAACTCCGTTAAAATTTATTTTTAGTTAACTCGGTACCCGGTATTTCCTAAAACTATTAATATATACATACTAATACTAATAATGCACAAACTATCTTACACTACACCATTTTTCTTTCTTTTTTTTTCACCAAATGCAGCCCCCCCCCCCCCCCCCCTTTTGATTTCCTTAAATGGTGGATCTTGTCTACTAAGACAATAATGCATATACCTTATACTTATCATATTCATTTCATTTCCTAAAAACAACTAGTAAACTTTCTCTCCTTTCTTTCCTTTGGGGTGGTGATCAGCCAAGAACACAACAACATCAAGAATCCATCATTTTTCAAAGATCAAGCTCTAATCTAGTTCCTTTAGTTGTTCTTGTTTGAGTTTTGAAATAAAAACTCAAGGTTTCTTTGGTTTTACTCATCCAAGCTCTATAATCTTTCTAGGTAAGTTGTCAAACTCTTGTTCATAATTTCTTCATGTTATTTTTATGGTCATATGATTTCCATTCAAGATCTACATGCATATGTTAGTTATACCACTCATTTATATATATATATATATATATATATATATATATATATATATATATATATATATATATATATATATATATGTATATATATATAACTTTGAAACCTTAGAAATGGATTATAGTTAGATCTTTGTTAGATCCACTTGATTTATGATGTTTAGGAACCCATGACACCCTAAGAAGGTGTATGGTAAGATTAGACTAGATTTGTGGTGATTGAAAGTGGTTTGGTTGAAGTTGGAACTAGATTGGAACACTAGAAATGGTTTTTGAAACTACATATTGACCTACTGTCCCTATTTTTGAAACGTGGGAAAATCAGTGGATGATGGGTAATTCTTGATCAAAGGTTTAGAAAATAATTTCAAAAACGAAACTTTTGGCGAAAGAACGGATTAAAACGAGTTAATAACGAAGGAGATATGATTTTCCGAATTTAACGACGAAAACTATTTTCTGAAAAACTGCATGCTGTTGGACGATTTTCATTGGACAAATAGAGGCGTTAGACGTAACCTAGAGGAGCCGAACTATCAAAAATATATTAGTATATACTAAAACGAATCCGTGGATATAAAGAACGAGTAAAATGAGCTTAAAACGACCAAGTTATACATGTTTTAAAATCGTCACAACTATATATATATTTAGTCACTACTAGAAAATAATATAACTACGTACTAAATGACATATTTTCTAGATTTCTTATTCAAGGGGTTTATTTTTAACTAACGAAATACGTACGACCCAAGGTTTATTTACGCGACTACTAGACACTATTATAAGGTTTTCAAGACGAGGAATATAACACTAACGTTTTTATATACGATATATTACGACAAGTTTTTATTATTCTAGTTGGACTTATTTTTCCTAAGTATGGAAAGTACTTTACTTTGACAATAACAATTATTTCCAAGTTACGAGTGGTATAGGTATCATGTGCATGCATACTCTCTTCATCATTTCATGATCTAAGTAGATCACTATCATTCCTATTAGGTTGCGGTTTGAGATCGAACCTCATTTCTGTGTATCCACTTTATCATCGTAGCTATCGCACCAGGTGAGTCATAGCCCCTATTCTTTTAAATTGTTTTGTTAACGTTTTGGGGGAGAATACATTCTCATTTTTACATAAATTACTACTTGACTCTTTGAACTCATTTGACCTTATAACTTGTTTTGAACTATTGAACTTAACTTGAACTTTTTAACTTAATGTACCGTATGTACTATGACCTAAAGTCTCACCTTATTGGTGGAGCGTTCTTAACCCTAAAGTCTCACCTTATTGGTGGAGCGTGCTAAGTCTCCTTTGTTCGGAGCAACACTATAAAGTCTCTCCTGTTCAGAGCATCCTTAATAATTCTCGCCATGGTGGAGTGACTAATAATTCTTCGCCAAGTCGGCGGAGTGACTAATAATTCTTTGCCTAGGTGGTGGAGTGACTAATAATTCTTCGCCAAGTCGGCGGAGTGACTAATAATTCTTTGCCTAGGTGGTGGAGTGACTTCAAGTCTCCTTTGTTCGGAGCGGCCTTGACTTATGTTGTACTATGTGCCCTTATTCGTGAACTATATTGACCACATGTGCTTGACTACCAGACATATAACTTTTGGCAGTGGGTTGTGAACACACAGGTTACAAGTCTCTTATGGCGGGACTTGCAACTGAGTGGATTTACGATGCCTTTGCTGTGTGATCATTTTTCTATATACTTTATTTGTTAAACAAAATCTATGAACTCACCAACCTCGTGTTGACACTTTAGCATGTATTTTCAGGTTTTAACCTATGGCACGCTACAGGAGGTTTTGGCAGGGCATGGCATGGTCATAGAAGACTCTGATAATTTATATAGGGACCGTTTTAAACTACTTTTAAGGGCCTACTTCCGCACTACTTTTAACGATGTAAATTCAATATTTTTTGTTAAACGATTTTATTTTAAATAAGTAAAGTGAAAACCATTTTTGAACTTGTGTTGTAATACCAATTGAGTTACACCCCAGCTACACGTATGCTTCCGCTAGACCCGATTTTGGGGGTGTGACAGATTTGGTATCAGAGCTTTGGCTATAGCGAACTAAGTGTTTTTAAAACCTAGACTATAGCTACTTTTATGAAAAACTTAACCCTATGACCGTCACGTGCCTGCCTGCCAAGCTGAAGCCTCATTGTGGTTTGTTGCTGACTTAGGTGATGAGATTTGTGTCTCATTATCTGGTATATTATATTCACTTATTCTAGTTGATTACTATCATTGTCTTTCATATGCATGTTCACGTATCATATATGTCACCCTGTTATGTTTCTCCTTGCATAGTTTCATCATTTGACGTCGAGTTTGGTCACCTGAATTAGTCTTTCTGAACGTCTTGGTATTTGTGAAGGACATAGTATTAGTATAACTAAGCTGAGTATTTCAAAATTCATGGAACCTCGGTGGAATATAGACTAGTCACCTATATTCAACCCGGGATAGTGGGACATAGGCTGACTACCTATATCCAACTCAGAAATGAATTTTGCAACACTGAGAATGGTTATAATAAAATTCTGTCTGGATTGAATCCTCAACTCAATTTCCAAATGTTTCATTATGTGTGTATACCCTCGTTGTCAGAACGCTTATACTTTTCCTCACCTCGTGAACCGCCGCCTGGAAGCACGTCAACTGGTCATTTCATCTCATGAATCTTCACCTTTATAACACTTCGGAGACCAACGTTAACTGAACTTCGGGACGAAGTTCCCTTAAGGGGTAGAGACTGTCACAACTCGTAAATTCTGGTCTTTTCCCGAACTTTCACATTTAAAACTGACCAAACCAATTGTCAAACTAAATTTATTTGGACCTAAGTGAGATTCTTGAACCAATTAATACCACAATAAGTAACAGATACATGCCAAATCAGCTTGAACCAAACACCCTTTTAAAGATTGAAATTGAAACTTTTCAAAGCAAAACACTGATTTTAACCACTAAACTGAATACCAAGGATATAGTATCATGTAAGAAACCTATTTGAGCACAAATCATTAACAAAAACAGCTTAAACCATTGAATCACCAAATTGCAATTTTTGGCAGTTAACTAGAAGATGTGGTGAAATGTGATGAAAATAATGAGAAATTAACCAGAACTTATCTCTTAAGCTATATTAAACCAGAATAAGCATAAACAAACAACAATCAAGCACAATAATCAAGCAACACAGATTATGCCAAAATCTAAGAAATCACTCACAAAATGCATCCAGGCTGTGAAGTGAGTAATCAAGGACCAAGTACAATTCCTATAGCCTCCCTTGAGGCACTAGTACCATATAAATCCAGAATCCACCAAGCTTCTTGCTTCAAACTTCCTTGAACACTGATTTTTGAATTTTAGCTTATTTATCAAGTATTTTTGAGTATTTTTGGAATTCTGGATTAGAACAAGTTATAAAGCTAAGAAAACTTGTAAAGGCTTGTTAGAAACTTAAATTGAGCTAATTAAACAGTTTTAACAACTAATAACAAGATTAAGCAAAAGTGTCAATTTTCACTTAAAAATGTCAATTCTGAATTTAGATAACAACAGTTGAAATTTAGGTTAAATAAACTTAATATTACACTGGATAAGTTGATTACATCCTTTTTTAATTGAAGATTACAAATAGAAATGGATAATACATTAAAACGTAATTTTAAGCTAATCTACAACTACACTACACTTAACTACTGCCTCTTTCTCTCTTTTTCTTTTCTTTTTATAAGCCCTGGAGGATGTCTTGACTTTCCCACTTCTTCACAGCCATTGGATGGATTACTTTTGATCTCAGCCTTTCAAAACCTTTTTGGCGGGAATTTGGGATTGGCAGTTGGTGGGGTTTGGTGTGATAATAAATGAGGAGGGGGGATGTATGGGTGTAGGAGAGGTGATATTAATGAGGGTTGGTGAAAGATGGTGAGGAGGGGGAACATGAGCCTGGTAATTAGGGGTGGTAATGGTGGGAAAGCAGGGGTTAGGGATAAACAGTGGACGAGGGTTGTGGGTTTGACTGGGGTCAACGCCCAGGGGTTGTTATTAGTTTAGGTTTGGGCCGGTTGTGATGGGCTTTGGGGGTGTTGATGGATGGGCTGGTTTGGTTTTTGGGTAAAAAAGGTGGTTTGGTTTGTTTGTTTAAGTAATAATATGACAAGGACCAACTATGTATTTTTGGAAAACTTGGGGACTGAAAATGGACATTGCCCAAAGTAACCACAAGGGTGTAATTTGCCAAGAACCAATAACACAAGGACCAAATTTTCATTTTACCATTTTTCAAAATTCCCGGGGACTAAAAATGGCATTTTTCAAAGTTAAGGGACCATTCTTGCCATTTTGTGAAAAACTTTTATCCAAGGATCCATATTGAATGTTTTTAAACTTCCAAGGATAAAAATTGGTTTTCCATCCAAAAATATCCCACCAGGGACCAAATCTGCCAAAATCTGAAACTCCAGGGACCAAACTGTAAATTTCCAAAACTTTCCAATTTTTCACCAAAGGACTAAATATGACAACTTATGATTTCAAAATGACCTTTGGTGATAATTTTCCATATTTTGAATATCCAGGGACTAGTTTTGTAATTTTATGAATGTTGGGGGACTGAAACTGCCGATTTTGCAAACTTTATACGTTTTTCATCTGTTTTTGCTCATTTTGCATCTAAAACATATAAAACACAATTTTGAAATATTTTTAGTATTTTGATGCATTTCTGAGTGTTTTTGTATGTTTTTGCAGTTCAGACTGACTAAAAATGATGAGTGTTTGAGCACTCATCACCTATTTTAGACCATTATTTTGCACAGGGCAATATAAAAAATATCATTACATCATGAAGCACTTGTTACACCTAGGTGAAAACATGTTCCAAATTAAAAATATCCATCCTTTATCACTAAATAAGTTTAGAACTTTTTAAGAACCCTTACTCAATTTTTTAAAACACAAAAACCAAGTTATTGCTTTAAGTTCCTAAGAACCGTTATAAGTCCGTCATTATGGCTTTTCCTACATTCATACCACGAACTTGTCGCTTAACTCATACTGTCTAGCATGTATAGTTTAAGTTGACGTTTTCAATTCTTACCCAAAAACACCTCCCAACAACAGGTCCTTAACTCCTGCATAGTCGGGAATAAATAAGAAAGATACATTAGAATTGGAAAATTTATTTAGGAAACAAAAATGATTATAATTACAAACTATTTAGGGTCATTTTTCATGTAATGCCTTAAATGTGTTGAACGGGAAGAATAAAGAAGAATCAACAGTTGGATTAGTTGATACTTGTGTGAGTTTCAGTGAGTCAAATGGGAGCGAAAAAGAATGTGGTAATGACCCTTGTTAAAAATTGGGTTGTAAATTATTCAGAATTAAAAAGCATGTATTCTTTGTACCGTATTTCTTCCCAAAGAATGGCTTCATCAGTGCAGACTGGATCATCTATGGCATTGTGACAAAAAAAAATGGGACCGATACATTGGTTACCAGACGGGCACTGCTAGCTCATAAATGAAATGCATCAATTGTCTAAAAGAATGACATGTCGTCATTGGTAAATCAGTGTAAAAAAGATTGATATAGAAGAGATAGTGTTGAGCAAATATATTGGGATAAGGGACGGTAGGCGTGTTACCTCAAAATTTCCAACAATTCGAGGAGAGTAATCTGAACGTGACTGCATGTAGATTGCAGATTAGTAACAAACATAATTTTTAGCTTAATGTTTCCAGCAATCTAATGGGACAACCATTTGCTCCTTGTCTCGGTTGTGAAAAAGTTTGTTGGAATCTCTGAATACCCAAGTATTGCTAGCTGTGGGATGCGACGATGTATGCACTCCCTACAAATTAATCACTGTCAAAACTAAACAAACAAAATGAATAATTTATAACAACAAAATAAAACATTATCAAATCAATAGCATTTTCACAAATTTTTAGCTGAATTGAGTAATGTACCTGTAGAAGGGTGCCGATGATTCAATTATATAACTTTGAAGGTACGTCGATTTGAAGATTGTAGCAAAATTTTCATCACTTCAAAGATCACATGATTGAACTCTTATTGAAGACCTTCGCATGTTCCAACCATTTGAATTTTCTTTTTAATAGTAATATTTTCAAGATGGTTTAGTTTCCGGGTATAAATTTATACGGGGTACTTATTTTTTGTTGTGCATATAGGCTAATGGGTCAATTTAGTGTTTGTCATGGGACTACACAAGAATAATATTTAGATATTGGGGACTTGACATAAACCAAAGCCAATTGCTAAAGAAATTTCCAGTGCATATTAGTAAAATACGTAGTGCATATTAGTAAAAGTGATAATTTCTAATTCATTTATTTTAAAAGTTGTAACAGTGTGAGTTATATGGTATTTCCAAGGGTAAAACAACCAAGCTTCGAAAAAATAGCTAAACTAAAATTGACAAATGGCGAGAGCTATTTCAATGCTTAAATCTCCACATCTAATACATAGGGTGCATAATGAGCAAAATCATAGAGTTTACCAAGGGATAAAAAAGAATAGCCAAGAAGAAGCCAATTGGATTTTAGAAAAAAGAAGTAAAAGAAAGATAAATAGTTGTAATAAAAAATGTTCACACTGAAATGATTATATATGATCCTACAATGTATCATTGTATTCTCAATTGTGACTCAATCATTATTTTATCAGAAATAGATTTTAGATATAAATATGATCCAACATAAATTCTTTTCTTCCAAAATATAGAAGGCAGGTACGCAAAAAATGAGACATGGATTACCTTGTCAATTCCTTCCCAATCTGAAAGGCTTGCTTAGGCTTCCTGATGCCTACACTAAAATTCAAATGGATAACATAAGTAACTTAATATATCTGTACAAAGTATATATCGCTAAATAATTTTATTTCAAGTTCAAAGTTGATAGTCCCTAAGGAAAGGTGATATAGAGAGTGTACATACAACTTGGTCGCGCCTTTCAAGGAAAACCCTAAAACCAAAACCTTGGCATAATCCCACGAGTGAGAATCTGTCACCAATATGTCATAGCAAGAGGTGTTGTAAGAACAAATGCAATCAAGTTCTATGTGCCACGAATATAGCAGACTTATGATAGCAATCAAGTTCTATGTGCCACGAATATAGCATACTTATGATAGCAAAAGATGACTTGTAGTAAAGATGGCAAGTTTGACCCATCTATATACAAACTAATACCAAAGAACTACCCATTTTGACCCGAACCCACTACCCTACCCACCTGACCCGTTCATTTTGCTACTTCTACGGCATATTCTGATAAGTAAGAACAAATACAAATGTTAACACAAACCTCTTAGATTCAACCGACTTCAGCTTCAACTTTCCGGCTTTAGCAAACCTACAAATAAACCCATAAAAAAATCAAGATTTGATCCTTTTTCATCAAGAATCAATCTTTTTACTTATTGAATTCTTGGTCCTCAAGTTTGTACTTGGTTGCGCCATTTACCATCTTATCAATAACTTGCCTCAAAATTAACAATTAGAATACAAAATATGTTAATTTGATTTCCTACATCTGATTTTATTTCGACCTTCGCAAACACTTGGAGTGATTTCAGTGGACGACTTCTGAATAATCTTCCCAGAAAACTAGTAAGCACACCAGTTAAACCCTAAATACAAACCCTAATTCCCCCCCCCCCCCCCTCCCTAAAATGAAACAAAATTAACATAAAAAGTAAAAACCCTTTCAGAATCTAAACCCATGAGTAGTTAAGCTACAAAGAGTAAAAGTTTTTAAAGAACATTTACAAAATCCACAACCTTTATATAAGCAAACGTAAAAATCTAATCTCAAACACCAATTGAAAAAAAAATAATAATGTATTGTACCTCCTTTTTGAAGCCACAAATAAGCATGAATAACCCATGATCGGTCGAGTTTTCAAAAACCTGATACTTGATGAGTTCAATTTTGTTTTGGTAAAATTAGGGGTTTTTTTTTTTTTTTTTTTTTTTTTTTTTTTTTTTTTTTTTTTCGATGTGATGAAAGAAAGCCAGGAAGAAGGGAATGTATTTTTAAGAAAATTTGGCTGTGTTTGGCTGTGGTTATGTTTTTCAAAACTTTTGTTTAAACCCTTCAAGATATTGTAGATTCACCCCACCTTTTTAAAGTTTTCTTTTTTCATATTTTTGACACATGTAATTTTTCATTCACTTTTCACATAAAATGAATTTATAATTATTTTTTGCCAAATTAGGAAAATTTTAAGTTTATTTAATTCAAAATCTTGTAAATAAAAAATAATAATAATTCAGTTATTACTAAATAAGGTATGATTTGATTTTTTTTAAATGAAAAAGTCCCAACTAGGGGTTTTATTTTATTAGGAAAAAGATATCATTGGAGTTATTTGGCTATTCATTGTCTTGAGTGTACGATCCTACCATATATTCATCGCACAATACAACAATTATATAGGTTCGCTATTTCTATTCAAAATTTCATTTATACCACAAATGAATTGTTGTGGACTATATAACCGTTTTTAAACTCTAAAATGAACAAATAAATGGTCCTTGGTATGTTCACAATCTTTTATTATGTGTGTGTTTGATGATATTAGATTCATGCTGTGAGAACGATAATGAAGAATCTTATAGTTTTTCAATACTAATTGATGATTGTTATCAGTGGCGGATCCAGGATTTTAGACTATATGTGGCACGATTCTGGCTTGCTTCGCTTCGCGAATACTGTAATTTAAACATAGTACGTATTAAAATAATAGAAATCTTTTGAATGGCAAAAAAAATTAAAAATTATAACATGTTTTACCTAAATCTTTTTAACAAACAAAAGTAAAACACAATTAAAAAAAGCAACTGAAGTACATTTGAATTACTGTATTTAATAATTTTTGGCTTTTTGGCTTCCCACACCATCTTTTTAGTATTGAAACACCACTGCAGAAACAAACAGTGCACCATTTTAACTTTTAGTGAAACACCACTGCAGAAACAACACTGCACCATTTTAACGTTTACTAAAGGGTTGTGTTGACTGAACGGTAGTCTACTACCATAGGTCTGCAAACCCTCCCCTAGTGGGCCCACATGCAGGTTTGTCCTTTAAGGGTTTTTTTTTTTTGTCCAAATTTATTTTTTTTGTCCAAGTTATCCAAGTTTTTTTTGTGAAATTATCCTGTCCAAGTTTATTTAGTGCAATTATCCAAGTTTTTTTTTTTTTTTTTTTTGTCACAAACACAAACACAACTGCAAACACTACACAACTGCAGTATTGAGACAAACACAGGCTCGGATTTTTCCCGTTATCGTCATCGCCAAGTCCTCTTTTTTTTGTCACAAACACAACTGCAAACACAAACACAACTGCAATATTGAGACAAACACAAACAAAAGGCTCGGATAATTGTTATCGTCATCGCCAAATGTGGAATTTTTAGAAGGCTCGGATTTGAAGGTTGCGAAAGTGATAAAAATATCACTCCGCCAGGGATTTAGCCTTGCTTGGGGCATGCAGAGCAGAATTCCCTGGTGTTCACAAAGTACTATGTCGATGGCATATTTCCCAAAATATACTTATTAATTGCAGAGGTGGATGTGAGTCGAGTGATGAGTACGAGTCCATAAAACGCACATGGGATTGGATGGTTAAAGCTCAATCACGCGCCTTATTCGAGCAACATTATCGACGACTACAACAAAAATTGGTCAACAAACCGGGTACTTAATTATTAATTTAGTGTTTTTATTATTTAACAAATATGCACCCGATTGACCTTGTATTAATTCATCGTTTTTCAGATATTGCTCAGTATCTGGATAACTGGCTCCGAGAGTACGGGCACATGTTTGTCTTGTGTGTTATCGATGAATATCAAAGCTACGGCCAATCAACAACGTGTAGAGTTGAGGCTCAACATGCATTGTTGAAATTATATTTGGGCACAACACAATCCAACTTAAACACGTTGTTGATTTCGATTGATAAGATTCTTATTTCTCAAAAGAGCGCGATACAAGAGACTTTTAACAGGAGCAAAAATGAGAAAATGAATAAATGTGATATACCAATATTTTCAGAGTTGTGGTATAACATTTCCAAACATGCTTTTACACTCATGCACAAAGAACTCCTTCAAACGAATTTCGCTGCAGAAGATTGTAACCATCAGTTGCGATCAATTTATGGATTGCCGTGCTTTTGTCAAATGATGGGGTATCGAATTCATGGTAAGTATATTAAAGTCAATATTAATGAATGCTTTCACGGAATGCTTCCACGAAATGGTTTTACATAAGTCACTTTTGATAAATGCAGGTGTGCCAATTCCATTGGAAAGCATTGATATATTTTGGAGAACCCTGTCTGTACCGTGGCCCGTTGTCGGTAACCTTGTGCTTGATGATGATGATGATGATGATGATGATGATGATGATGATGATGATGATGATACAAGAGAGTTTGAAAATGACGTTCGACAATTCAAGAGTGCTTTTGGCAAAGCGACGTCGTTTGTCAAGAAGAATATGTTGAACAAGTTAAGAGGGATATACCAACCTGAATCTGTGGACACACGTCAACCTGTTGTTCAGGAAAATACCCGTGGACGTCCAAGCGCAAAGAACAAAAAGTCCAAGGCTACAAAAGTTCCGGACTTAAATGAAGTACCAATCGTAGATCACCGAAGAAGTACAAATACAAGATCTACGAAAGTCCCGAACTTGCCGAAAGAGCCTCCAAGACACAGTTCGTACACGGGTGCTAGTCCACGGCACAGATTATATGTTGGTGATACTGTGAGCAATGGTTTTATTCGGGAAATTCCACTAATTTACCGTCCATACGTAATAAGTATACGTAATGTTGCGGGTGATGGGAATTGCGGGTTTCGGTGCGTTGCTCACTTTATTTTTCAAAACGAACATAGGTGGGCCGAAGCCAGACATAGGTTGTTGCAAGAGTTAGATTACCATAGGAGTACTTACATAGATATGTGGGGGGAACAAGACTTTAGCTTTCTTTGGAATACAATACACTGGTTCAACGGAGGTGCACCTGACGGTTACTGGATGGTGATACCAATGACGGGTCTAGTTATCGCTTCAATGCTAAATCGACCGATTGTATTTCTATCCATGCGTGGTTATCACACATGTTTTCCGCTTTTTTCCGGGCCAAACAACACACAAGGAATCGACCCCCTTGTGATTGCCCGTGTGGGGAAGAACTCATGTGCTCATTACATTATACCGACGCTAGACCCAACTTTTCCACTTCCGTGTAACCACCCACAATGGAGGTTTTTCCGAGAGCCAATTGCAGAACAATGGATAAGTTTATATCAACATCGACTATTGACGTAAATATTATACAGACAAAACATTGTAAATAATTATTGATTTATGTTGTAAATAATTATTGATTTATGTTGTAAATAACTGTTTGTATTATATAGTAATTGATTAAATATTTATTTATATTAGTAAATAACATTATTGATTGATTATGCAAATTCTTTGGTCAGATGAGCCAAAGAAATCCTTTCTGGTGCCGATGTAATAGAGGATTTATTGTAGAATGGAAATCCTGGCAAAATGGTAGTCGTGGGCGACTGTTTTATGCATGTCCTCTTTCAGTGGTAAATAATCATACGTTTGCTTAGTTATGTAAATAATTTGTTTGTTAAAAATACATTTCTTATTATTTCCTGAACATGTAACAGCCAGGTACAAAAGACTATGGGTGTCGATACTTCGTGTGAAAAGATGAATTTGAAGCAGAGCACTTTAGTCAAGCCTCTTATTCAACGCATTGCTCAAACTGCGTTGCTACAAAAAATGAGATCAAGTTGTTGAAGCAAAGAATAAAGGCGCTGGAAATAGAGTTAGAAATGGCAAGGAATCCTGAGGATCACGCTTGTCAGTCAAGTGCCTGGCTCCATGATCTTTTAACCGAAATGAATAATCTTCATATGTCGTAGATATTGTTGTTTTTAAATAATATGTTAACGTTGACGTTTAATTTTATAATAATAGTTGTTGTTTTTAAATAATTTAAGTTTAGGTGTAAACACTGATCTTGTAGTAGTTTATAAATGCAAATGAGTCAACGTCATCTTTTTTTATAACGTCATATTTTTTTATAACGTCATATTTTTTTATAACGTCATATAGGCAATTATTAATTAAGTATACACAAAAATGAGTCAACGTCATCTTTTTTTATAACGCCATATTTTTTTTATAACGTCATATTTTTTTATAACGTCATATAGGCAATTATTAATTAACTATACACAACACAAAAACATTACAAACATTAGTTTATAAATGCAAATAAGTCAACGTCATATTTTTTTATAACGTCATATTTTTTATAACGTCATATAGGCAATTATTAATTAAGTATACACAAAAATGAGTCAACGTCATCTTTTTTTATAACGTCATATAGGCAACTATTAATTAAGTATACACAACATTACTAACATTACAAAAAAATATACAAAACAAAAACATTACAAACTTAATAATAAAAAAAAAAAAACAAAAACAAAAAAAAACAACTACAAGACAAAAGTAAAAAAAAAACAAAAAAAAAGTACAAACAAAGTACACCCTCCCATTTAGGGAGGGTAGGGATAAAAAATAGACCAGGGTGTGGTCAACATGGCCCTTACTAAATCGGGGTTAATGTGACTTTTACATATATTTTCTTATTTACAATCTCTCCTTTCTTCATCATTTAATCAGTTTATTTCATTTTCATAATGTTTTTTATTATCTTCTTACACTCCCCACTCACTCACTAACACCAACCACAAGACTATTAAATAATACACCATCACGATGCCGAGGCCTTGGTAAAGAACTCACGAGCCTCATAATACTTATCCAAAACTATGTCGTGAAGAGGGTTTACTGGTTCCAGAAGATTAGCATCTTTAGACCATCCCATCGGTAAACCAGTATAGATCCAATCACTGTAAACCGAACTTAAATCCCAATTCGATCAGATCTAGCTTTGTGAGTGTGTGTTTGTATGAGTTTAGAATGAGTTTGACCAAAGGTTGTGCTTTGACCAGAGTGGAGGCTGTGGTGGTTTGTCCTGAGGTGGCGGCGACGGTGGTTTGTCTGTACCTGACGGCGGATGTTGTGGTATGACCACCACATGTGGCGACGGTTTGACCGAACGTGAAGGGTAGCGATGTTAATAATGATGGCTTAAAGTTTGTGTTGGGTTTGAACTCTCAAAAGGTGCGGCGGGTGTAAAGTTGGTGGCCGGATGTATAAGTACGATGGTGATAGAATTTTGGAAGAAAAGTGAGAATGTGTGTGTGCGAAAGAGAAAAGACAAACACAACACTCCGTATATTTTTGTAGGGATGTGTTATCCCCGCCCTTCTTACCCACTGCCACCCTACCCCCTAGCTACTGCCCCACTTTTTTGTCCCCTCTTTTTTGGTCAACATATGCGGCGGACCCTTTGCAATTTTTTTTTTTTTTTTTTAAATAAAAGTTGTGAAAGTTTTTAAAAAAAAGTATTTTATTAAATACTTAAAAAAAAAAAAGTATTTTTTTTAATAAAAGTTGTAAAAGTTTTTTTTTTTTTAATAAAAGTTGGTAATATTTAACATGTTATTATACAAAATATTATATATCAAAGTTGTATTTTTTTTTTTTTTTGTAAAAGTTAAAAAAAAAAGGTATTTTGTTAAAAAAAATATTTTGTAAAAGTTGTATAGCCGTTTAATGTGGTAACGTTTAACGTGCTAATGTGGTAACGTTTAATGTTAAAAAAATAATAAAAGTTGTAAAATAGTATTTTGTAAAAAAAATAAAAGTTGTAACAAATAATTCTTTTTTTTTACAAATGAAAATAAAAGTTGTAAAAAAGTATTTTGTTAAAAAAAGTATTTTGTTAAAAAAAGTATTTTGTAAAAGTGGTAATATTTAACGTGATATCATACAAAACATTATACATATACGTTGTTACAGTTATTTAACGTGCTATTATACAAAATATTATACATATACATTACATTATTATACATATACATATACTCTTTTCTATTTAAAAAAAAAAAAAAAAAAAAAAAAAAAAATGCCGCCACAAAACGACAAAAAAGAGTAAAAACAAAAAAGCCTACATTGTAGGGAAGGCTTGGTTAGTAAAAATAGGGGGGCGTGGATATCACCACCCATTTTTGTATTGAAAGAAAGAAAACGTAGCTGTCAATTTATGTTTTCAAGAAAATTTTAAATAATTAAAAAATGAAACCTAATTTGGTGGTGTGCAAAGCATAGCACTCTAATTTTGTAGTAGCAAATAAAAGTATAATAAAACACAAGTGTGCTCCTATGGCCTATCCCCCATGTCTATATACTGACAAAGAAAGAAAGAAACTACAGTAAAAAGGAAAACAAATACTCCACTTACGAGTATTATTTAATGAATATTACTATTCATCATCTTCAACAATGAACCTCTATATTTTTTACAGTATAATTTTCTTCATAATAAAATAATAACTCAAAAGCATTTCTCTCTTCTATTTTAGTTTACTTATGGGCATCTCTTTAGAGTGTATGTAGCACTTTTAAATAATCAAAAAATTTCAAATGAAAATTACGCTTCGTCAGATTCAATCGTATGTGGCACGTGCCACACGTGGATCATACATAGCTCCGCCCCTGATTGTTATAAACATTGTGTCGAGTACACCACAATCGGAACCACATGAGAAAATTGTGAGTGCTCATGTGAATGGTAACCATTATATTAAAGCAACACTACGCGAATGTTGCCCATGCATTACCATTAACTCATCCACTTTGAATTACATATAAAAGTGAAAATGTATCTGGATGGGAGGACACATACATTAGTTGTCAAAATGTGTTTCGCAAATATTATTATCGTATTCCAGAAAATATTGACGTAACAAAGTAATTATGTAATGTTCTTTATATTATTTATTTTCAATGAAAATTATAGTATTTGTCAATGTTGCAATCGGCCGATTAATCGTTAATCGGTCATACACCTTGTTGATTTTGAAAATCGGTGAAAAAATCGGCTTAGGCAAAAAAAAAAAAAAAAAAATGGGTCAAAAATCGACTGAATCGGTCAAAAATCGGCCGAAGCGGTCAAAAATCGGCCGAAGCGGTCAAAAATCGGCAGAATCGGCCAAGAATCGACTGAATCGGTCAAATTTAAAAAAATAAAAATTTAGGTATTCTACTTAATTTGGGGATCGTTTATTTCACTTATAACACACAATGGGCCTCATAATCAGAATTGGAGCATTTTATTGAGGTTTGAAAACATAGTAGACTTGGAATCAATTAAGATCTTTAGTTTGCTCTCCAGAAATACCCAAAACAGGCAGGAAATACCAATCCGATTAATCCCGCCTTGGCCGATTTATCGCTGCAGGGTGGTCGACCGCCCGACTACCGATTCACGATTTTTGCAACATTGGTATTTGTTCACTTATATAATAAGTATGTATATGTACATGACAAAAGTAAAAAATAACTATAAAAATAAATAAATAAGAAAAAAGAAATTATAAAAATAAACAATGATTATCTAATAAACAAGTCAATGATTAGTATAATCATTTTGGTGGGATTTTATTTTGGTGTAACAAGTTAATGATTAGTATAATTATATTAGTGTATGTATAGTCTCCCTTTATAATTGACTATTTATTTGTTGGTGTTATTTTTGATTCAAAGTTATGGGCTGTTATTATGAGCAAAACCTATTTTTAAAAGGGAAATGATTTGCACACTAAATTTATTTATTAGGACACTCACAGTATAAGCAGATGAAGCACAAAAAAGAGTATCCAAATAACTATTTGGAGTGTGCAAATCACCTCCCATTTCTAAAGTAGGAGAAATTGAATACAACTCAAAAGACAAAAGTTCTTGTCTTATTAGACAATTTTTATGGTAAATTAAATGATATGTGGTGGGGTAGTCTGGTGGTAAGTAATGTACATCTTATTTCGAAGGTGTGTGGTTCAATTCCCACCAGATCTCTCTCCCGCGTTTTTTACATTTTATTTTCAATCCTCTTTTGATTTTCTCTCGCACTTTAAAATGTACAAAACGATTTACCATCAAATGTCAAGTTATTTGGTTTTGTTGAAATCTGAAAACAATTTAACTAAAGAATGCCATGTCCAATACTTAGAAGACAAGCTGGATAAAAAAAACATCAAGGATCACACAAACATTGTTGGTATTATGGTGTTTGACAGCTGAATCGTGTTTCTTAATACAACATTTTGATCATATTTGATGATATTAATAGATTCATATGAAAGTCCAAATTGTGCAGAAAAGTGAAAAGCCACGATTTTTTGTAATGGTCACTCCTTTTGATGAATAACTAGTGTTATTAACTCATGCACTATCAATGAATACTGCAACTGTCACAAAAACAAATAAAGCGTACTAATATATCATCATAACTCATGCATTATCAATGAATAACAATCATACTCCAAGTCTTAATTAAACATAATTAGAAGGTTGTATGAATTGAGTCCCTCTTGGGTGCCTCCATCTAAATTTCTAGCGAAGAAGAAGTGACAACTTTGTTCTACCGATGTTCATTTCTATATTACAAAGTACCAACGGATGTGTCTCACCAGAATGATATAAAATTGATAGGCGTGTTAGTGTGTCACCCCTCACGAGTCGTCCTACTAAAAAGCTCACTCAACCTAACACAGGTCGAGTCTAGTTCACTTATCCAACTATTGATCAGGTAACTTAATCACTCACACAAAGATTTCCTGCGTATATGATATGGTAAGTATATTTTTAACATATAAAACACTTAAACTAAACTACTTGCAGTGTTGAATCTCTAATTAACTTCATGGCATGAAATTTATGAAACACAAAACGAGTTGCATAATTGCCACTTTTAAAGAACGAAAAACATGAGTATACCCATTTGAAATCCATGATAAATTTTTTACCTCATGGAGGATCTCCAAATCCAATTTCCTTGTCACTTAATAACTGTATTGGAACTTTGGCACTAACTATTAGAGTAGCTTCAAACTACAAACACTGACTCTATAATGAACATATAACTGGTGTAGATTATTGTTATTTGAAAAAAACTAGTTCAACCTTATAAATATCCCACATAGATGAAAGAACTGAAACCTCGTGTGGTTATATACTAGATTGCAACAGAACAACTTGTGTTGAGAATGGTATCATGTTTTCGATTACATGATGCAATGAGTTTATTATATTAGCCAAAACATAAACTCATCCAGAATTATGTAATCGAAAACTGATATAAAACTCTTGACTTTTTTTAATATTTCTTGTAACTTAACGTGTTTTTTTTTTTTTTTTTTTTTTTTTTTTTTTTTTTTTTAATAACTGTAATATTTGTTGTCACTTAGAAAAAGTAATACTCCAAACCTTTTATTTACAAAGATTGTCAATATGTTTATGCAACCAAAAATTTAATAATCTTCTATATAAATCCATTAGCAGTTGGTGTTTATTTCCACCTCTAAACGTTTCACCTATCCTTCTGAACTTACCTATAGCCATAAGGATTCTGTTGTGACATGTTACGAAAATGAATTAAGGCTTGGCCCTCCATGTAACGTCTCTGTTGAGCACATATGAGTTTGGTCCGTTAAGCTCTTATCATTGCCGATTTGCCATTCATGTGGCTAAAGATACGAGGCAAATCTGGTACAACATTGGTGATTTGAGCCACCTTTATTGCCTATATTAATTTCTAGTGAAGGTATCAAAGACAAAGTCACAACTTTGTCCTACCAATGTACAATGCAATCAATCACAAGGTACTAACGAACGCGAGTCATAGAATTATCTAAAATGGATAGACGTGTCACACTCACTAGTCCCTCTAATAAACTTCATCAATGAGACAGAGTTTTTGCTAGTAATTAAATAGGGATAATGATTTCTAAATGTATCCAACTTGACACGTTTTACCAATTAGTGTATGGAACTTTTAATTTTGCTATCTTGTGTAACAAACTTACTAATCTTTGCAAGTTTGTGTACTCGCCCCACATGGCAATGAGATTAGCTTGCCAAGTCAGCTTGCCAAGTCAGCTAATCTCATTGCCAAGTCAGCTAATCTCATTGCCAAGTCAGCTAATCTCATTGCCATGTGGGACGAGTACACAAATTTGCAAAGATTAGTAAGTTTATTACACAAGATAGCAAAATTAAAAGTTCCATACACTAATTGGTAAAACGTGTCAAGTTTGATACATTTAGAAATCATTATCCCAATTAAATAAGCAATAGGGAAAACAAAAACCAAAACATAAGTATTAAATTGAACAAAAAAACTCAAAACTTAACCTCCGTTTTTGCTAGGGAAAAAAAAAAGAAAAAGTATTGAAGTGTGTCTGGTGTGCGGAGAAGGAAAAAAAAAAAAAAAAAAAAAAAAAAAAAAAAGCACTCTCAAGAGGGTACCCCTTTTTCATATGCTATGACATGTTACGATGAAGTCTCTGTCGAGCACTATTGAAAACTAAAGAGAAGTGAATGAAAGTGAAATTCTTATTAATGAAAATGATCAAACAATACAGTATTTATACAACATGACATGAGAGAGTCAAACTAAAAAGTCAAACTATGTCTCACTCATGAGGATCTCCAAATCCAATTGCACCGCCACTTAATAATTGTATTTAGAAAATGGCATTCTTATCAGAGTAGCTTCTGTACAAACGCTATATAACAAACAGATGTTAATGAAGTGAAATCTTTCCTAAGTTTATATCCCACATAGGTTAAAGAAATGAAATCTTTCTTGTTTATGTCTATAGTGAATGGGGATCATACATGTCTAGAATATACCTGTGTTCTAGGATACAAATGTTAATGAAGTTGATTAAAAAATCAAAAATTTCAAACTTGGTTAATATTCAGATCTTAGAAATGAATATATATTCTTGACATTTTTAGTATCTGTTGTCCCTTAAAAACATAGGTAATCTTAAATATTTATGTACAAAACTTCTCTTATATGCTAAGGTCAGTGTATTTAACAAAGAAAATGCTTGAACTAAACTACTTGCAGTGTAGAATACTTAAATAACATCATGGCATGTAATCCTATTGATCAACACATATCAACTTGGTCCATTGCCATTGTAAAACTCAATCATGCACAAGGTACCATTCAAAGTGATCAAGATGTGCATAGCCATCCATATGAATAAAAAAATGAGACAACTCTGGTACAACACGGGTGATTTGAGCCCCTCTTGATTGCTACATTATTCTAGCTAGAAGATATGAAGAGACAAACTGACAATTTTCTCCTACCAATGTAAAACTTAATCAATTACAAGGCACCCAACGGACTTGAGTCACCATAATGATGTAAACACGAGTCTTGTTAAAAAAAAAACTCATGGAACCTCACTCAAGTCGAGTCCTGTTCACCTATCCAAACTATTGATGTTCCAAAAGCGAAGATTTCCTACTAATTTTGTATACAAAACTTATCTTATATGCTAATGTCATTATATTTAGCACATAAAAGGCTTGAATTAAACTAGTTGTAATGTAGAATACTTAACTATCTTCATGGCATGTAATTCTTTTCATGGACCACAACCATACAAAAAAGAACGAAAATATGAGAGTAAACCCATACCATAACAATGATAAAAAAAAAAAAAAAAAAAAAAAAAAAAAAAAAAAAAAAAAAAAAAAAAACACTTCGTAAAGGGCATTTGAATTTAATTTTGTCATCACTTAATAACTGTATTCAAAACATTGGCATTAACTGTCAGATTGGCTTCAAACTATCTAATGAATATATAACTGGTGTAGATCATTGCTATTTAGAACCTCTTAATTATCCCACATAGGTGAAAGAAGTGAAATCTTCTTTGGTTATCTACCACATTGTAAGAGAATAATTTGTGTTGAGAATGCTATCATGTTTTCGGTTACATGATGGGAATTGGAGTTTATTATATTAGTGATAGTGAAAAAAATAAACTTCGAAACCGAAAATTGATATAAAAGTCTTGACATTTTTATAATATATGTTGTCACTAAGCAATATTTTTTTTATTATTTGTTGTCATTTAAAAAATGTGGTACTCTAAACTTTTTATTTACCAAGATTGTCCATATGTTTATGCAACTAAATATTTAGTAATCCTCTATGTATATCCAATCGTTGTTGGTGTTTATTTCGATCTCTAATCGTTTCACCGATCCCATTGAACTTATCCGGTCATATTGATTCTGTTGTGACATGCTACGAAAAGGAATTAAGGCATGGTCCTCCATGTAACGTCTATGTTGAGCACATATGAGTTTGGTCCTTTAAGTTCTTACCACTGCCATTCATGTACCTAAAGATTTGAGGTAACTCTTGTACAACATTGGTTATTTGAGCCCTCTTTTTTGCCTACATTTCTAGTGAAAGTATCAAGCACAAGTACTAATGAACGTGAGTCACTAATCGACACATTGTTAATGAGGTCAAACATTCAACCACATAAGGCTGGATTTTGCACCATTCTAGTTTTTGAACCAAAATACAAAGTGGATACCTCCTTGGGGAAATCTAAAACACAACCACAAACTACGAGCTATGGTATCTTGTTGAGATCTGCAATATGAATACAAATAGTTATATATGAGAAATAATTTTCTATTTCATGCGTCGAATCCATACCGAGCCTCAACATAGTGAGATTTTACCAGTGCTGTTCAACCATGAGAAATCTTGTTCTTTTCTTCCAACATAACTAGAACAAGATTCAACCGTTTTATGCTCAGATTTTAGAGATGGCAAGATGGGCGGGGTAGGTAACGGTCAACATGGGTTCAAGTGGAAACGGGTCATATTTTAGTCTAGTCTAAATCTTTAATAAACAATAAATAGAAGGTGTATGCATTAAAACACACTTTGGACAGGTTTTAAACTAAGTGACCAGTTCGACCCGTTCCTCATTTAGGTAATAATGATTTGACCCATTGTACACATTTCGCATTACTGATAATTTTCTCTCGTCCAGAACCAAACAGAAAAGAGCAAAACTGTGAGAGTAAACCCCTATGAGGATCACTTAATAACCGCATTTAAACAATGTCACTACTTCAAAGTACAAACGCTCTATCATTAAATTATAAATGGTATATAGAAATGCAAGAGTCAACACGCAGGTATGTACATTATTTGATAAAAAGTTAAAAACAGTTCCATCTTTACAACCCACACAGGTTAAAGAAGTGAAATCTTTCTGAATTATATACTATAGTGGAGGATCACACATGTCTAGAAAATTACTATGTTTTCAGATATACAGTGTTAACTAGATTTAGAATATGTGATAATAGAACCGTTTAACTGATCCACCTCAGCTTACGTAACCCCGGCCATCCGTACAATGCCTTATTGATTCTGTTAGCCACCTCAGCTTACGTAACCCCGGCCATCCGTACAATGCCTTATTGATTCTGTTAGGAAAATGTTAGGAAAATGAATGAAAAGGTGTGGCCCTCCAAGTTCTTTTGGATTCTTGAACCAAATGATCCTTAAATTGTATTAATCAAAATACAAAGTGTTAGAGACTGGAACGTACAAATATTTTTTTAATCTTGCGTGTCGAATACATGCCGAGCCTCAGCAAAGCGGGATGTTCCCATAGCTAACTCGATCAGTCACACAAAAATTGCTAACAATTTTACTTTTTTATGTTCTTTTTAAACAAACTGGATTTTGAACGTTACACAAAGCAATTTTGTTGGCTAACCCAACAGTTCAATCATCGTGTGAAAACGACAAAAGAAGCTAAACCTAGCAGTCCAATCATCCCTACTGTATAGCGTCATACAAACTATACAAGAAACTAAGTTGTGCCACCATGGCTTCATGTAAGGGCTCTATTGAACACATATGACTTACTAGTACGTTAGGCTTCTAAATCGAACAGCTCACTCATGCATAAGGTGCCATTCACACTTATCCGCTGATGTCATCTATATGACTTAACAAATGAATCGACTAGGGTGATTCCAGACAACCCTCTTGGTTGCCTATATTTCTAGAGAAGATATTAAGAGACATAGGGACACTTATAGAACATCATAAATATCAGGGTTATGGGTCTTGCTGGAATATGCAAATATCACGGTATCTTCACTCAAACCAATTTGATTAACGAAGAAAACAACGTAAATTACACTTTCTTATGGTCATCACACTGTCATTTTTTATGTAAACTCGCATTAAAAGTACTACCATTGTCAAAGTGGTCAAAGATCAGTCACAAAATGCTAGAGAAGATTACATGAATGAAGATAACGTGAACCTCTTAATTTTGATTTCCATTACACTATACCCGGTCACCACCCAAACTCACTACCTTAGTAAAAATCTAAAACTCACCGTAGTAAAGTTAATTTTAACAAATAAAAAGTAGTCTTTTGTTCTTGTCAGTGTCTTCATCCAAAGCCACCACCCACAAGAGAAACACGAAACCCGGCTGGTTCATCTGAAACCCGGCCGGGTCGACCCGGGTGAGCTGAACGACGAATATACTCGAATAGCTCGCGATGTCTCGTTTACATCCCTATCCAACGTCGCAACTTGTGCAAATATTATTATCTAACATTGAGATAATTTCATTTATAACTTTTGTTATTTTGGAGCATACCGATGATGAAAAAATGGAAAATGATATGAAAACAGCTTTGTACATTTAGTGAAAATACAAGTCAAAATTTATGTTAATTTCATGAAAATGAAAAATAAAAGAGTAGAGTGGGTTTCTAGTGAAAACTGAACAAGCAGCAATTCACTTACCAATAGACCCACACCCCAAACACTGCCCAACTTACCATACAAATTTTAGAACAGGCCCATAGCTTTCAATAAAAGTAATCAGTCAACTGTAAATCTATAATAAAAAGTCATTGAAAGTTACCACCGGTGACATTTGTGATGAGGAATGCAAAGAAGCTTGAAGAAGTCAAAGTTATTTTGGCACATTCTATTCCTTTTCAGTCACATAAGCTTGACTTTAAGTGTAATTAGTTACATTGTCTTCTTCGTTAATCAATGATGTTGTATAATATAAGCATTCATTTAGCATCTAGGAGAACATTTGTAATATGAAATTTTTATGCAACTGATCAAGTTATCCCTTTGGAAACTACAATATTTTGGGTTTGCATCCCACATAGAATAAAGAAGGGAGATCTTTCTGGTTTATATACTGTAGTGAACGAGCACCATACGTGTCAATAACAATACTATGTTTTCAGGTATTTGATTGCCGATGGAGTTGATTGTGAAACGTGAAACTGAAAGAAGATTCAAACCCCTTTCAGATATCCAATGCCCGGAAATAAGTATAAATTCTTGGCTCTTTTTTGTATCTTTTCAACTTATGTTAATTGGAATTTTTTGTACTTAACTATGTTTTAGTGTTCATTTCAATCTCTAAATATTTGACCGATTCATCGAACTTACCTAGCCATATTGTGATATATATTATGCTGTGACATGTTACGAAAATGAATTAAGGCTTGTCCAATCATGTATGTAACGTCTCTATTGAGCACATATGAGTGTGATCCTTTAAGCTCTTACCATTGTCATTCACGTGACTAAAGATATGAGGCAACTCTGGTACAACATTGGTGATTTGCGCCACTTTGTTGCCTATAGTTTTAGTTAAGATATCGAGAGACGAAGCCAGAGATAATTGGTCCTACTAACGTACAATGCAATCAATCACAAGGTACTAACGAACGCAAGTCACCAGAATTATCTAAAATGGATAGAGTGTCGCACTCACGAGTTCCTCCAAATTCATCAATCAGACACAGTTTGAGTCAAGTTCACCTAATCAAACTATTGGTGTTATGCAAAGTGTAACTTAGTCGGTCACACAAAGACTGCCTACTGATTTTATTTACAAAACTTGTATTATATGCTAAGAAAAATATATTTAACACATAAAAGGATTGAACTAAACTACTTGCAGCGTAGAATACTTGATTAACTTCATGGCATGAAATTCAAGAAACACAATGCGAGTTGCATTATTGGCAACAATTTCCTTAATAACAACATGATCAAAAAAGAACGGAAATATGAGACCAAATGCATATGAAATCAGTGATTAGAGTTTGTACTACACAGAAGATCTCCGAAACAAAGTGCGTCGTCACTTATTAGCATAATTTAAACTTTGGCAATAATGTTGTAGATTAGAATGTTAAAAATGCACGAGTCGGCATGTAACTTTGTAAGCATGTACAATATTATGTGTTTGTTTGATCGAACCATTTCATATAAATATCCCACATAGGTGAAAGAAGTGAAATATTCTTTGGTCATATACTATAGTGTTTGAGGATCATGTATGTTGAGATTGGTATTATGTATTCAACAAGTGGATGTTGATCAAGTCAATTCTAAAACCAAAGAATTAAACTTCTCCAAAATCCATATGTTGAAAAATTAATACAAATTCTTTACTTTTTTAGTTGTGTACTTTTTTCCACTTAAAAATTGTTCTTACTCCAAAGTGCAAACTTTTTACTTATTTTCAAGTTTTTCAAAGAAATTATGAAATTTTGCATTTTATTTACATACATTGTTCACAAAGTTTAGAAACCTTCCATCTTTTTAAAGAAACGAAATAGCTAAAGACAAAGTATATGTTAGGATACCATATTGCACGAAACACATTTCGTAATTGGTGTTCTTTCTGATTAAATGTTTCACCGATCCACATGAACTTACATAACACATACCATACAGTGCAATATTTTGGTTCTGCAATCACATCTATGAAAATGAGTCAAGGTGTGGCTCTCCATGTGAGGTCTTTATTAAAAATGATCCTGCATCTTTGGGCTTTAAGCTCTCATGGTTGCCTACATTTCCGGTGAAGGTATCAATAGAAAAAGTGTCAGCTTTCACAAGGTACTACTAACGACGGCGAGTCACAAAAATTATCCGAAATGGATAGATGTGTCGCTCTCACCAAACAACACTGAGTTTGAGTTAGGTTCGCCTAATCCAATCTAATGAAGTTTTCCATACAGTTTCTTGATCAGTACCTATTGGGGCTATGCCAAAAATTTCTATATAAAAAAATTGTTATAAGCTACTTGCATAGTAGAACATTGCGATCGTCACAGAAACAAAGTAAATACACTAATATATATCATCATAAACTACAACAAATTTTAACTAAAAAAGACAGACGCTTTGATCGAGTGAGTTTCTCGACCAATTTAGACACAAAAAATTACTTTACATTACCCACGTCACTTAATCACCTCCATGGCATGAAAAAGAAACACAAAACGAGTTGCATTATCAGCGACAACCAACAAAAAAGAACAAAAATTAGAGAGTAAACCCAAAGTAGATTAGCGATATAATTTGTACTCAACAGATGATCTCTATTTAAACTTTGGCATTAACTATTGGAGAAGCTTTAAAACACAAACGCTCTTAATGAAAAGACAATTGGTACGTATAGATTATTATCATTTGATTAAAACTAGATGCGTACCCGTGCATAGCAATAGATTTTATAGCGACAGATAGTTGTAGTGAGAAAAAAAGTTTATAAGTTATAAACTAAAAATAATAAAAGTTTTATGGTTTCCATATATAGTTTTAGTGAGAAAAAAAGTTTATAAGTTATAAACTAAAAATAATAAAAGTTTTATGGTTTCCATATATAGTTTTCTTAATTTTTCAGTTTGAAGAATGTGAGTTTTTCCTTTATCTATATCTATACTACTTATAATACAAAAATTGTCAAAAGTGAAATGTTGAGTTTTCAACAATGGTCAAATGAGAGAGAAAGTGAAATGTAATTAATACTCTTATTAAAACACCCTAATACTTAAAAATACAATTATTTATTCACATTGTACAACCAAATTAAAGCATATATACCAAATTAAATACAACCAATTCAAATACAAATCGGGTTGACCCGGGATGCTTCAAACCCGGCGGGTTGACCCAATTTGATTTGACCCGTTTTCGACCCAACCTAGCAAGTTGACCCGGTTTAAATCGACCCATTTTTCGACCGGAACGGTTCAACCGGTTGAACCAACTGGGTCGAACTGGGTTTCAAAACATTATCCATAACTTAAAAGTATAATGATTTATTCACATTGTACAACCAATTAAAAACATATCTACCAAATTAAATACAACCAATTAAAACACAAACCGGGTTGACCCGGGACGCTTCAAACTCGTTTTTCGACCGGAACGGTTCAACCAATTGAACCACCCGGGTCGAACTGGGTTTCAAAACGTTATGTTTAATTCCCAAATCTTCAAACTTTTATTATTTTTCGTTTATAACCTATAAACTTTTTTTATCAATAAACTATCTATCGCTATAAAATCTCGTTGCTATGCACGGGTACTCGTCTAGTATATAGTATAGATATAGATTAATTCAACCTTACATCCCACACATTCTCACATAGACTAAAGAAGTGAAATCTTCTTTGCTTATATACTACACTATATATTAGGACCATACATGTCGAGCATATAATGTTATTTTTTCGAGACGTAGTAGCATATAAAACAAAAAATTTCAGGTTCGCTTACTGCTAGAGAATTAACATAAACTAGCTCTGCTGCTTTTTAATATACGATTTAATTTACAAAGAGTCATGGTCCTAACTATGTATTTACAACGATTCTCCATGTGATAGGGAGGAAATGTAGTCTTGAATTGGTGACCGAATGTTGTTAGTATAAGTAGTTGTTTGAATGTTCTTGTTAATGGAAATTGGTATAGCTGTATTCCTAATGAAATTTTGTATAGCTATGGATTTTTGTATATACTCGTTTTGAAGTTAATTTAAGTGCACCAGTTCATTAAATAAATGTTTCATACATTCGTAATGTTCTAAATCAAAACCTTTCATGGATCCTCATCTTGGCTGGAACACTGACATGAACATTAACTAAGTCACTCATTTTCTTATGAAATACTTAAATACGTTCAATCTTATTTTTTCCATCATTTGCCTCTCGTGTTTTCCTCTACTTCTTCTTTTCATAATTACATTTCTCGAATATTATATGCGTAATCAAGCTTTTGTTTTCTTAAATATCATTTGAGCTGTTTATTAGCCGGATTGCGGACGAGGTGGGCAACAAGCTTTTAAATTCTCCCCATAGATAACATGTAGCATGAGTCAACATGTAGTTATGTAAGTTATCATGCATTTGATAAAGTCATTTCAACTTACTTACATCCCACATAGGTTGAAGAAGTAAAATCTTTCTTGTTTATATAGTATAGAGAATGAGGATCCCACATGTTCAGAATGTTATTATGTTTTCAGATACATGTGTTGTTGAAGTTGATTATAAAATCAAAAATTTCAAACTCCAATCATCCATGTATCAGAAAATGAATATAGTCACACCGCAAGTCCCTCCACTGTTAGGGATTGGGACGAATGGTGTTACGAAACTTCATTATAAGATTCGTCGTGCAAAAAAGTAGGTCGAGGGACTTGCAATGTGATTTCGGCCAAACCACAGGGACGAACAGTGTAATTTACTCTTTAGTATGTGTTGTCCAAAAAAAAAGACCAAATTTCACTATTGACAAAGAGATTCGTTTTGCGTTTATTCATTACTATTTACCACTAAAAATGTCACAACAGATGTAAATCCAACTATAATTCATGTTTACTACTCGTAATTGACACGTAGATGATCACAGATATTATGTTCGTGTTTATTCTTTAAGATACTGACAAAAATGAGCAGCACGGACATGGTCACAAATAGATAATGAACATTGTGCCTTTGTATTTACGTTAATCGAAAGTCATTAACTTTTTACCTTAACAAATCGATCATATAATTTTGTTTACTGTTTAGACTTGAATATATGTTATGCTGGTTCTTTTAACAAATAAAGGAGCATCATGAAGTAAACCAAACAAAATTAGATAGGGTAGTATAACAGGTAAACTTTTAAATAACATACATTGAAGTGTGTATACAATCGATTTGAGCCCAATATTGAATCACATTTGATTTTTACGCAATTACGCAATATATAACATACATTGAAGTGTATATACTAATATACATAATATATAAAAAGTTGGGCAAATCATTAAAAAAAGTATTGTACTTGCCATGGTTTCGTCTTCAGGGTAGCGGACAATTTTTTTTACTTTTGAGGGTAATTTTTTTTTCATATTCATTCTCTTTAGAGTATTTTGCGAAATTTCTGGACATTTTTGCTCCTCTTAGCTAATAGAATTTTTTTTTCCGAAGGGCAAAAATGTCACATAATACCCTAAAGAGATAGAATTTGAAAGAAAATTACCCTCAAAAGTTAAAAAAAATATATATTCGTTACCCTAAAGACGAAACCATGGCAAGTATGATGTTTTTTTTAATAATTTACCCTAAAAAGTTTGATAGTTAGAAGATTTTTGAAAAAAACTCATTTTCAACTTTTACTTTTATATATACCTTTTGTATACCGAAGGTTAGAAGTCTAAATGAGAAACTGAGATCCAACTAATGAAACGGGTCATGAGCCACAACATTTATGTTTTGAACTTTCATCTTTAACTAACAAAATGACCCTATTTATTTAAAGACTTTTAACCATATAAAATATTTAATTGTACTAACAATAATACGACATATCTCTACATGCATGCTGCTAGACTAAATTAAACATGAAGCAAACTATTGAATGATATGTAAACTATTGAGCGTATAAATTTTTCATACTTTTTGTGTCATCATTTAATAGCATAATTTAAACTTTGGCATTAGTGGTGGTGTAGATTAGAATGCTAGAAGTGCACGAGTCGGTATGTAAGCATGTACAATATTATGTGTTTGTTTGATAGAACCATTTCATATTTATATCCCACATAGGTTGAGAGAAGTGAAATCTTCTTTGGTTATATAATATAGTGCATGAGGATCATGGAAGTCGAGAATGTTATTATGTTTTCAGAACTTGATTGTGTATGGATGAGGTTGATTATATGGGATTAAGCCCATTTCTAAAGTTTTTGTCTTGCTGTAAACACTTTCGCTCCGTTCTCGAGTTATTTTTTAAAAGGAAAGGAAAGGAAATGATAGGAAATTGAAATTTTATTGTGTTCTCGAGTTTTTTTTGGACAGAAAGGAAAGGAAACAGGAAGGAAATGATAGGAAAATTCTAGTGATTTTCCTATAAGAATTTTCCGCCCAAATATGGGCGGATTTGGACGGAAAGTATTTTACACTCGCACTATTTAGTATATAATGACCAATATAACTTTCAATATTTACTCATATTCGACTCTTATGATAAAATGAACATATCTAAAAGTGCATAAATGTAATTATGTCTCTTTTTCTTTCTTTTCTTCCCAACTCGAGAACACAACATTATTTTATTTCCTTTCCTTTCATTTCAACTCAAGAACACGAAATATAAAATCAACTTTCTTTCCTTTCCTTTTCATTTCTTTTCTCTTCTTTTCACATCATTTCTATTCCCACCTAGAAAAACTCGAGAACGCAGCGTTTATGTTAAATAGAGGTAGGAAAATATTTATAACATGATTGAGTGTGGTTTATTTGGTAAGTATACCGTGCTGTAACCTAATGGTCAGCGGTTCAATTACCGAATAACTTCACTTCATTGTTTTTATTTTCATTTTTTTTTTTTTTTTTTTTTTTTGCTAACAACTCACTGCTTTTTTATTTAGGATATATTTCAAAATAAAGAAAGAAAAAACTTTGATGTCATTATAAAGTCAAGTAAACATATTCTTCTTCAAAATTTCCATAGAATTAATTGTTCTTGTTAGGTCACCATTTAGTAAACACAAGTATAATGATAAGAGAAATGAGATGAGAATGAGAGTGGGATGATTATGAGAAATTTGAGAAAGTGAAATGCAAGAGTTTCCTTAATGTTTTCAAATAACCAACCAAGTTTACAAATGGCTTAAGCTTACTATTTATAGGGAAGGAGCTAGGGCAACACACCCTCTCCTTCCACTCATCAATTCGTGGGCTTTGGAGGCCCATGGGTTACATTCCTTAAGCCTAGTAAACTTAATACAAATAGTGAATAAGAGTAAATAACAGTTAAGCAACCTAACTTTATTACAAATGACCGAGACTTTATAAAATAGTAAAACTATGGTTCCAACAATCTCCCCCTAAGGATCGGTCATCATGGTTGCTTGACGTCTTTGTCGTAATCTTTGACTTTCATAGCTTCAGACGTCTTCAGAAATGATAAGAGTAATGATGAATATACTTTGCTCTTTGTCTTTGTTCTTTGATGATGTTGTAGTGATTATGTTACGAAGTAATCTGCCATTCGTCACTCCAGCGTCTGTGGTGGATGTCCGCCATTCCAACATACTCATACATCTTTGGACTTAGACTTTCATGTGTAAGAAGTTCCTTTACATACATTGAGATCTTTAGTCTTTAAACTTTGTAGATTCTTCTTTATTGTTGTAGAATCTTTCTTTGAACTTTGTGTTGCTAAGATCTTTGGGGAGCTTTCTTTGACTTCAAGATGTATGTATGAGTATGTCGGAATCTATCATCATGGAAGTGAGGTACCTGCGAGTAAACAGTTAGCAATAAATCAACCGGTACTTACGGATAAGGAATTAGAGCTCGTCAACAGCATAGTGTGAAGACTCCTTCTAATCCTTATCCAGGCCGTTCCCATATCAGATACTCCTGAGGGAGCTTACTAGACCTACTAAGTAGCTCAATGACTGGGTGAGTCGCTGGGGATCACTCCACGACTGTAGATCGTAATGGAACCACCGCAAACACTAAGCGTAACCCTTGTGGGGTTACCGAAGTGACCTGCTGTTAGGGCTGTTTGATGTTGACCCTGGCAGGATTTCCGTTCAATCATTGAGAAATACCTAAGTAATCCTCTCAAAACGTTCTAGGCAGATTGCTAAGATCTGCGAAGGACTCGATAGTTTACAACTGATGCCCATTGATGTAGAACACCAGTTGTAGAAATACTAAGTGTTCCTAAGAGATCTTTGATGTATCTCAAGGCTCTAGACTCTATAAGTGCACACCTAGGTTTCCTATGCGGAGACTGGGGAGGTGTCTCCTGCTTCAATATCAACCGTCTCTAAGAGATAGGTCGATAGGTTACGCAGGTTCCCCGTGAGAATGAAACAAATTCTTTTAAGAGAACTTGAGTGGTTAAGAAGGTTTAGTGCATCGCGTCACTGGGTCCATGACGACTTAATCTTCAATACCGGTGTTTAACAACATCCAGTAGCATATGTATTGAACCCGGTGTATGCCCTAAGGTTGAACATATGGAGGGCTATTTCTTTTCACCCTTTTCTTTTGCTTTTCTTTTTAATTCTTCAACTCCTTCTTTCCCTTTCATTCATTTCTCCTTTTTTTCGTATCATACCTAAGGACTTCTAATTCTAACTATGGGAGATGTCCTTGGGTAGATCCCTCCGGCTCTGGCGGATCATAGGACGGTTATTCCTATCTTAATCACCTTATAACTCCAACAGTAGCCAGGAAACCTTTGATTGAAAATCTCTCAAAGTGTTTGTGATAATCAAATATTTTGGTTAACACTTTGAGAGTTTTGAGTACACTTTAGAAGGGCTCCCCCTGCACATGTGCTCATAAGTGTTAAATAAATTTGCACATGCGGGAGGAGCAAGCACTTTTGAATTGATCCACTTTCCGTGAACAAGACCGATTCGAGACACGCTTACATCACTAGTTAGACTAGCTTGAAGTTATTACCCGGCCTGGTCAAGTCCACAGAAAGTTTCTCGAGACGGTACATTTCTACTAAGACAAATCCTTTTCGAGACACGCTTACGTGGTTAGTTAAAGAGATGCATTGTCAGCTTTTAGGTGACAACTAGCTCTAGTAACTAGCTTGATGTTATTACCCGTCGAGGATTTGTCCTTTCGATATAACTAACTTGTATTATCTCGTCAATTCCTGGGTCAGTGCTGAGTCTAGCTCGCTTATGATACAACTTTAAAGCTTTGACTTCGTATGTTTTAATCACTTTTTCATTTTCTCCCCCTCAAAAATAGCATACAAAATGGTGTTTTTGACAAATTTTGAGATTAAAATATGCCTTTTGAGTTTTACGGGGAGATTCACCACGAACATTTGATATTGAGCAAAGTATTTTGATTTTGACAAGTGCTCCCCCTCAACAAGTGATTAGGTTTTATTGAGGTGAAATACTTGTCCTTTTGAGCAGAATTATGAAAAATCAGAAATGTTTGATTAATTCTACTCAAAAGTAAGAAGCCTTCGCTCCTTATATTTAGGATTGAGGCACTGACGCGTACCTCAGGGTCCTTTCTTTACAAGTTTGGGTTGTGCACTGTAATGCGTGCACAAGCCATTATGAAAAATCATTCAATCAAATGAAATAATCAAATGTACCAAGTTACTCTTCGTCCGGAAGTGGAGCATCAAAGTCAGTGAACTTGGGTTCAGGTCTTTCGAAGTTTCTGACAGGAAATGATGGTCTGACGCCGATGTAACTTTCCAGTCGTCTGATCTGTTCCCGTCGAAATAACCTTTCCTCAATCTTTAAGACAAAATTCCTAACTTGTCTTCTGATGCTGGATTTCCATCTCGGTTGTTCCCCCTTAGCTATCTTCCGTCGATCATCATTCAACCTTTTTACCAGCCCATCACGAACAGTTTTGAGGGTAACATCACAGAATTTATGCACTTCATCAAATCTCATGAAACTTTGAAGTTGTTTGCTGTTGATGTAGGTGAAACCAAAAGGGTCTTGGTTGAGAGTAAACTGTGACGTTTGATAGATCCCATCAAACGTGAATTGCGGCTTAGTCAAATTGATCTTCTGCTGATAACTTTCCACACCCAGTTGAAGATCTTCCACCCTTTCTTGAACTATCAGTCGTCGGATGTAGAGAAGTAGTGATGCCATAAAGTTGTACTGTACATCTCTGTCGAAACCCCGCATTCTTCCTTTAACCTTTTCGAGGTACATATCTTCGATGTCATTCAGATAAAGGTCTGGAAAGTCTGCTTCGGAGAACTTATACTTCTTTTCATCCTGACGTTTAACCACAATTTCACGCATGAATTTGTAGTTAAATCGTTGTGATTCGTGAATCTCCAAGATGGCGATGATCTTTGATTTATGCTTCACATCTTTCAAGGATTTCTCTCCCAATCTGCTAGTGTACCCGAGACGACGACGGTCTGGCCAGTGTTGAATACCATGTAGGGCATCTCTGTCGTAAGCTACGATGGAGTTGCTGAATACACGAGTTGTTTCTTCGATGGCAGGGATTTCGTATCTGGCGGCTGGTACGGAGATTGTGAGTGATGAAGCATATTTCTTCTTGTTTTTCTCTTGGGTGAGTTTGATATTCTGAAGATCTTTGTTGAAGAAATAACTGTAGGGTAACTTGGGCTTATCTGGAAATCCTGTCAAAGGCAATGGTTTTGTCCAGTCGGTGAAGTAAGGTTTTTCATGGTTCTTTGAACTGAAATCGATATTCATTTCAGGATTTAGCCAGTCAAATTCGGCAGACATTGCACTGGCTATATTCTGCAAATGAAATTCGTATTCTACTTTGTTCCCAGATATTTTCTTGAGAAAATCTTGTGCGTACTTATTGATTCTTCTCAGCTCCATCTTTGTAAGTTTGTTGATCTGAAGATCCTTCATGATAACTTGGGTAAACTGTAGAGTATTGCCCGGAAGAGGTTCTTCATCTTCTAGAGGAGGTTGTGCTTGAACCATGTCTGTCAACCAGTCATTAAGAGGAGTATCGTCATTGTCGAGCCATGTGTGACGACTTTTCTTCTTGGATTTCTTAGACTTAGATGGAGCATCTTTGTCTTTAGCTTTGGACGGTGACGATGGTCCAGCACGAGAATCATGAGTTGGTGGAGCACGGTAATCGGTGTCAAGTTGATCCTGGAAGTCATCAGTGTGTTCCATGAAAATTTCTTCATCTTCGGTTTGACCTTTACCAGTAGTAGAGGGTTGTTGTTGAGTTTCCGGAGGAGTGGAGTCCTTTTGAGGCTATAGAGAGGATGAGGGACCTGTTCCAGACTTGGATTTCTTGCCTTTGGAGTTTGGGTCAGGATCGTCATCTTTTCTTGTCCGTTTAGGGGTTCCAACAGCTTCTTTGCATGACTCTTTTGACATGTAAGCCACCATAGCATCATGTAGTGCCTTTTCTTCAGCTGTCTGTGTGGTTTTGGTGGCAATGTTGTCAAAGAGTTTGACAAGCATGTCATTGAAGGACATTTCTGGGACGGTTGGAGCCACAGTAGAAGGTTTAGCAGTGTGAAGCGTGAATGGTGTAGTAGACAACATTTTCCTTGTAACACTTCTGATTCTGTGGTCCAAGTTGTCATTGATAGGTTCAAGAAGGTTTGCTACTGTAGGAGTGATCATATCAACCATATTTTCAGTGAGAAAATCATGTGTTGCAGTTCTGATGAATCCTTCGTAGTCAGAGTTCAAGAACTTATCGATCAGCTGCTTTGACTCCTGGAATTCCTCAACTTGTTTGGTGAGATTGGTAACAATGTTGGTGAGTTTGTTCACTTGCTCCTGAAGATCAACTTGTTGTTTTGGTTCATTGATCGAATGTTGTTTAGATTCGGTCTCAGACGGTGTGGGTGATGAGTGCTCAGGTGATGATTCGGATGATGACTCGTTGTGAGAGTCTGAAGAAGATGCGGGAGGAGTCGGATCCTTTGGTGGAGAGTCTTGTGGAGGTGGAGGTTGTGCAGAGGATGTCTGTTGAGAAGATGACTGAAGAAATATGTTGGTGTCGAATGCGTTCTTCTCTTCGTTTTCCTTTCTACGACGTTCCTCTGCTTCCTCTGCTTCTCGTGCAAGAAACTCTGGAGTGATGAGATATTCTTGTTCCTGATCCGTAGCAGTGTGTTCTTGTCCGCCAACATTCTCCTCTAAAGTAGCAGTCTCTGTCATGTGGACATCTTCAGCCTTGTCAGTATCCTTAACGTTGTCATCAGGTTGTGGAGCTGATTCTGACGTTGTGGGAGGTACGATGCTGCTTGTAGCCCCTTCATGTTCTGACTGATCAATAGGTGGTGGTGTTGGAGGATGTGATAGAAGTCGGCTTTCAAGACTTGCTTTCCTTTGTTCTTTGAGCAGTCGCTTTTCTTCAGCTCGAGTGTCGACAACTATACTCTTGAGTTTTCGTTTATCGACCAACGGTTCAACGATTGGTTCGTCTTCATCATCATTAGGCTCATTGATAGTGACACCTTTACTTCTCCTTGTCTCTTCTTCATATGTTTCAAGACTTTGTTGTACGGCAATCTCTGTAGCAGGAAATCCTTCATCAGGTGCTCTGTATCTCAGTTCATAGTCTGGTTCTTCTTCATCAGATTCCGTATCAAACTCGGATTCAGTGTCAGAAGGTGGAGGTGTTGGTTCATCACGAAGAGTGTATTCGGGAGTTACCTTCTTCTTTGGCTTGGTAGCAGGTTTGGGTTTGGATGTAGGTTTAGGTGCGGTAGTAGTCTTGGGTTTTGCCATTGAAGCAGACTTAGATCTTGTGTGAGGTGATCCAGTGGTGCTTGTTGTACTCCCAGACTTTGCACCTCCTTTGCTACGAGTCTTAATTGTTTCTTCTTCCTGTACCCCTTTGTAAGCATTGTCATACAGCTTGTAGTTCAGACTCTTCTTGATTTTATCATTCAGTAGGTATTCTGGAAGTCTCATTCCCTTGATCTTTGTAGAGGAAGTGGTCGTTTTGATGAATGAGGTGGTGAAGTCGTCCTCGAAGAGGTGCTTCGGCTCATTAGGATCAGCCATCCTCTTAATGAATTCTGGAGAACTTTTGCAGAGATGTTCAATGATAAGCTTGGTGAATCTCGTGAATGGTATCATAGTCTTCACACGTTCAGTCTGAATACTGTGGACGATATCATTCATGATAGGAACTGCAAAGTCAATCGGTGTCAGAGTCACCATTCCCCAGAATGTTTGCAGGTGTTCAAGCCTTGGATGTTCATGACCACTTTTCCTTCCAGATATAGATCTTACCACCAACAGACAGAATGTTCTCCAAGGCTGAGGGATGTACTTGACATTGAATTTGGAAAGCTTGACTAGAGGTACATCATCATCAACCTCATATCCTAATTCAATGAAGAAGTCAAGAAGTTCCAGGTCAGGTAGTATAGGAGAAAATTCATTGTCAGGTTGTGGCATGAGAAGAGCTGTTCGAAGAACGTCATGATCCACAGAGTATTTTTGGCTGTCCAGTGTAACAGTGAAAGACTCATCATCCAAGTTGGCCTGAGCAGTAAGCCAGAACTGATGAAGGTAGAACAGCGGAACTGAGGTAGAACAGGTGAGCAGAGGTTTGCAAGGATGTGCCAGTAGGATATCTTTCACAATCATGCATGATTTCTCTGTGATATTCAACTTGTTGAAATCAACTCGAGGATTGTTGTTACCAATTGTGACATTGTAGTTCTCGGGAGTGATGTCATCCAAGGTGAGTAATGGAAGAGGTTGTTCTGCGACGTTCTCATTGTGTTCAGCCATGTTTATCTGAAAAGTATCACCATAAACCAACCATCCAAATTTGTTATGTGTTAGCATAGTTTAGAGTTTGGATACAGATATTTACTTGAGACAGTTAAGCACAAATGCGTCATTTTGTAAAGAGTCAAATAATGCATATTGCAAATAAGCACAGCATGACAAGCACAATTCACAACTACATCACATTACACAACAATAATGAATCACCCCAATGATACATAGATATAACATGACAATGCCACACAGGATATCGAAAAATATTTCATAGACCTTTTATCGAAAACTTGAGTAAAGAAACAGATTATGAAAAAATGTTATTGTGAAACTTTATCGAGAAAGTGACTTTCTCGAAAAAATTCCACATAACTGACTTTTATCGAGATTTCTTAGTTTTCGAAAAAATTGATGTTTTCGAGAAACTGATGAAATTTATCGAGAAAGTGACTTTTTCGAGAATTGACTTTTTATCGAGAACTGTTATCGAGATCTTTCCTATATCAGGTTTTTGCGACAAAACTTAAAGTTATCGAGAAATCACAATTTATCTCGATAAACCAACTTTTCGAGAAACTGAAGATTTCGAAAAAAATAGAGTTCACAGAAAGATTTTCGAAAACATGATATTTTCGAAAAAACTATGAGCTTTGAACAATATTTCTCGAAAAAACTTAGGTTTCTCGATATTTAGAAAAGATTTCGATAAGATCTCAGTTTCTCGAAAAAATTCTTATACAAGAATTAATTCGAATTATGTAGAAGTCACCCTTACATTTCCTTCACAAAGTACTTTTCCTATGATTTTGGCCTGTCACCAAGGTAGATTGAACATTTTTTAGGCAAAAATACAAAGATTGCGATAAAGTTCGAGAACATGTTTTCGATAATCTTCATGAATATGAGACAAATGAGTATTATGGATTATAGCAAATCACAACTATATGTATAAGGCTATTAATGACACATATCACAGTAGACAACACATAGGACACGTTTATCTCGATATTATTGACGAACGAGGGATACAAGGTTTATCGAGAAACATGTTCAAGGGTGTGAAACATCCTAGCTAGATTAAGCATGCAAATATGAGACCTACGAAGCAAATCCCACCACTAAAAACAACCCAATAATCACAGAAGCTTATAACCCACTTCGACCCATTCTTATGAAATCGAAAACAAAGTAATCATGATGGAATGAGAAAATAAACGATGAGAAAATATTAGAAATAAGCTAAGTAACTAAACCCCATCAAGAATTGACCACCACAACATGTTAATAGCAATTTTCGAAATCCTAACCCTAGTTCTCGACATCAAGAAATCAAGAGATCGAACCGTTGAAAAACCAATTAACCAAGATCCTATGTTTGAAATGCCCTAGTGAATCCATAGGAACTTACAATTTAATGATCAAAGTCGTGGATATCACGAATGATTGAGAGCCGTAGGTTTAGTTGAAAGGGTTTAAGAAAGGTTTAAGTTTTTATGAAACTGTGGGTTTTTTGGTGGTACGGTTTGTTTGTTTTATTTATTTTGAAAAGTTTTGATTTTAGTCACTTTTAGTCCTTAGACTTTTATATGAAACAAACTAGTGTCCTAAAGTTTCTTGCAAACCATAAGTGCCATTGATATATGCATGAGATAACCTAACTTATGAAGATATAACACAAATGAGACAAAGTGATGTAATATAATTCGTCCACACATTCTGAAGAACCGTACCATACGAGAAATATGCAAGTATACCAATTAATTGGTAAAAGATTTAAGCGTGACTCCCCCTCAATACTTGTAAAGTAAGAACAAGGTGTTGAATGGAAGCGATATACTTGCATTTTTTTTTTTTTTTTTTTAAATAAAAATAAAAAATGTGAAAAATCTTTTTGGGTTTTGATAAGTATATAGTAAAGAGAGAAAAACAAAAATATTATACAGAGATAGAAGTGATGTTTGACGATCAGTTGTATTTTAAAAACTTTTCAAGATCCTCTGGTGTCAAACATCTCATACCAATTTGGTGAACTAGACTAGCAAACCTTGATGGTGCCAAGGATTTGGTAAGTAAGTCCGCCAATTGATACTCAGTTCCAACGAAATAAAGTTCAATTGTACCCCTTTCCACATGCTCTTTGATGAAATGATAACGGAGATCGATGTGTTTGGATTTGCAATGATGCACAGTGTTGCAGGAGATAGCAATCGCACTCTTTGAATCACAATAGATAGGAATCTTGTTGAATAGGTAGCCATAGTCTTTAAGTTGTGATCTCATCCAGATGACTTGAGCACAACAAGCCGACATGGCTACGTATTCAGATTCTGTAGATGACAAAGACGTGCAGTCCTGCTTCTTAGATTGCCATGACACAAGTTTGTCTCCAAGAAACTGTAATCCACCAGATGTACTTTTGCGTGTGTCTAAACATCCTGCATGATCAGCATCTGAAAAAGCAATTAGTTCAAAACCAGAATCCTTCAGATACCAGATTCCCAAGTTAATGGTTCCCTTTATGTATCGAAGGATTCTTTTGACCTCATTGAGGTGTTTTTCAGTTGGTCTTGACTGATAACGTGAGCACATGAAGACAGCAAAAACTATATCAGGTCTAGTAGCTGTGAGATATATGAGGGACCCAATCATACTTCGGTATTTGGTAGGGTCAACGGGAGTCCCATGTAAATCAGCATCTAGCTTTATGGTATAGCCCATTGGTGTATTATAAGTATCACAAGTCATCATTCCATGTTTCTTTAAAATTTCAAGAGCATATTTGGACTGATGTACAAAAATTCCACGGGGTGATTGATGAACTTGTAGTCCTAAAAAGAACGAAAGTTCACCCATCATGGACATTTCAAAATTATCTTTCATTAATTTTGCAAAATCATTAGAATAACTTCGTTTTGTTGAGGCAAAAATGATGTCATCGACATATATTTGAACAACAAGTAAGTCCTCCCCGTAGGTTTTTGTAAATAGTGTGGGATCCACCGATCCTTTAAAAAATTTATTGGCCAGTAAGAAAGTGGACAGTTTGTCATACCACGCCCGTGGAGCGTGCTTGAGTCCGTAGAGAGCCTTTTTGAGTCGGTAGACGTGATTAGGACGCTCAGGATCAACGAAGCCTTCAGGTTGGCTGACATAAACTTCTTCACGGAGTTCTCCATTCAGAAATGCTGTTTTCACATCCATTTGGTAAACCACCATATTCCTATGTGCAGCATAAGCCAAAAAGATCCGAACAGCTTCATGTCGTACCACTGGAGCAAAGGATTCAGCAAAGTCTAGACCTTCAAGTTGAGAGTATCCTTTCGCTACCAGACGTGATTTGTTGCGGATGACTGTCCCTTCTGCGTCAAGCTTATTCTTCCAGATCCATTTTAACCCGATGACAAATACTCCGTCAGGTCTTTCAACTAATTCCCACACTTCGAATCTAATGAATTGCTGAAATTCCTCTTGCATAGATTCAATCCAGTTGTCATAAGTCATTGCTTCTTTGATGTTCTTGGGTTCTTCATGACAAACTGTGAGTGCGTAGATGCAAGTTTCTCCATCTGTGTGAAGTCGTTGTCTTGTCATAACAGGTGCATCTGGATGGCCAATAATGTGAACAAGTGGATGGTCACGAGTCCATTTATGTGTTGAAGGGTGTAGTTGATATGTATCTCGCATGTTGGCAGGATCCAAGTTGCGTGTTGACGACTCAGCTATATCAGGAACTGTAGTAGCTGGTGCAAACGGATTAATGAACGCATCAGGATCATGCTCTGCGGATTGTGGAACTGATAGTTGTGGTGGATCTTCAGCTGAAAGGCGGGAAGTAGAACCAGTTTGTTCTTCTGTAGATGGTGATACAATTGGAGGACCGTCTCTCTCAACACTTGTAGAAGTTTGTTGAGGTGAGTCTGGTACTTGAATGTGATCAGGTTGAGCAGCGGAATTTGGTGAGACCTCAGTAGGACGGTATTCAATTGTGTCATCAAATAGTGGAGCAAACAAGGTTTCTAATTCTTTTCGGTTAAGTGGCAAAGGTTCAGCTGAAGATGCCGGAGAGTTGAGACGGTTAAATTCGGGTCCTAAGCTGTGTTGCTCAGAAGCCATTTGAGTGAGTTCATCAAAATTGGCGTGAATTGTTTCTTGAATTTCTCTTGTTCGACGATTCCATATCCGAAAACCTTTGGAATTTTCACAATATCCAACGAACACACCGATGTCTGCCTTAGCTTTGAGTTTACCTAAATCATCACGATCATTTTTCGGATAGCAAAGTGCTCCAAATACATGAAAGTAATCGATGTTCGGTTTTATTTTGTGAACAATTTGATATGGTGTTTTGCGATGGCATTTTGTGATCATGCAACGGTTTTGAGTATAACATGCGGTTGAAACAGCTTCTGCCCATAAGTAATCTGGCAATTGAGCATTAATCAACATTGTTCTAGCAGCTTCCACTAACGTCCTGTTGCGTCTTTCAACCACACCATTCTGTTCTGGGCTTCTAGGAATAGATGTCTGATGTTCAATTCCCACTTTCTCATAATAAGACTGTAGTGTCTGATTCTTAAATTCAGTTCCATTGTCAGTTCTGACGATTCGTACTGTGTTGCGAAGCTGAACTTGAATTTTGGTGAGAAAGGTGATGATCATCGAAGGAGCTTGATCTTTACTTCGTAGAAAATAAACCCAAGTCCATCTGGAGAAGTCATCCACAATTACTAGTATGTAGCGTTTACCGTTGATACTTTGAACACGCATCGGTCCACACAAATCCATATGTAGCAGTTGTAAGACATGATTCGTACTTTGCTCAGGTTTAGACGGAAAATGAGCACGAGTACTTTTGCCTTGTTCACAGGCTGGACATAAGTGATCTTTGGTGAAATGGAATCTTGGAAATCCATCGACAAGTTTAAAACGAGCAAGGTCAGTCATGGTTCTGAAATTCAAGTGCGAAAGACGTTTGTGCCACAACCAAGATTTAGTCGATTCAGCTTTGGAGAGAAGACATATTGGAGATGTTGCGATCATATCTGACATTGAGATTGTATAAAGATTGGAGCCGCGTGAGCCAGTCATTAGATCGTTGCCTTGTAAATCACGAACAAAGCAAGTTTTCTCACGAAATGCAACTTCGAGATCCCCATCGCAGAATTGACCAACAGAGAAAAGGTTGTGTCCAAGGCCTTCCACGTAGTAGACACGACTAATTTCAATGTTCCCGCTGATATAGTCACCATATCCCATGATTAGAGCGTAATGATCATTCCCGAATCTGACAGTTCCAATAAACTTTGAGACAAAGTTGTGTAGCAGTTTGAGATTGCCTGTCATGTGTCGGGTGCATCTGCTATCAACAATCCAGAGAATGATCTGAACTACCTGCATCACAAGAAGATGACACAGATGGAACAGAAGTAAGGGTGGAACCCAAAGATAGTGCGGGTTCCTGTTGGTTAGACACACATGTATTCAACAGTTTAGGAATCCATTTAAATTCTGGTTTGTATTGTAACCAACGTTGCCAGTTCCAGGTAGTTTTTGCCTTCTTAATGTTAAATGCATTAGTCGTTGGCTCATTCCTAGATTTGTTCGTGGCACCTATGGGGGTAACTACAACATCATCAGAAACCGTAGAGGACGGCTTTCCTAAGTTAGACTTAGAGGCAATAGTGGGCCTAGAGGGAATGCGTGTCCTACGTTTCTTATGACGAGTGAGAATAGAGTTAGCTATACATTTTGTATGATCACCAGATGAGACGCTTTTACGACAAAACACACAAGATGCATTAATATTCAAAACATTTAACGGTTCATCATTTGTTACATTTGGATTTTGATTACAATTTGCCAGACTAGAATCTAAATCTGATGCAACATGATTTTTATTCAAATTCCTAAGTTGATCTTCTACTTCTTGAGCTTCTAGTTGTCCTCTCTTACGTTGCAAGATCCTATTCTTCTTTTTACTTTTTCGCTTGGGTCTGCTAACGCTATTAGTGGAGACTAGTCCTGTAGAAGTGGAGTTATCAACATTAGTGGTTTGAACAACGTTCCCTTTAGTTGTTTTGTCTAATTGATACAATCCTGGTGCTATCACCGTGGTGTCAACCATTTTACCTTTTTGAAATAGCTTAACTTTCTCTTTTAAATCAATGATGATGTGATTTTTGTCTTGAATTTCAGACTCAAGTAAACCATTGCAATATTTGATGTCATCACGGTTTTGTTGCCATTCGGCATTTTCAATTTTCAAGTCCGCAATTTCTTTCTCGTATTTGAGACACAAACTTTTGAGAGACTCATTGTTTTTGCAAAGCTGACAAGAGTTAGAAAAATTTTGACTTTGAAATTTCAATTCCTTTTTAAGACTCTGAGCTTGACACCATTCAAGCCTTTGTTTGAGTTGACAAATTTCTTTTGAAAACTGTTTTGTCACATCATCATTCTTTTTCTTCAGATTTTCATTCTCATTTTTAAGTGTCTCTAATTCCACGTTCAACAAATTGTTATCAACACAGAGATCATCTACAAGCATAGAAGTACCAGATTTATAGAGATCATTCATGATAACAGACAAAATATCAGCACAGAGAACTTGTTCCAAGAGTCGATCAGCTTCATTTTTGAAAACTTTAGTTTGTAGCTTTTGGACCAAAATCTCATTTTCAGCAGTATCAAAAACGTTTATCATATTTTTGACCTCCTTTTGAAGTTCCTGATCCCAACGTGTAGCACATAGACGGAGGTGTTGAACAATTGGTTTCATTTGTTTTTGAAAAATATCTCTCTTTTCTCGCTCGTAAGCGGATTGAAAAGTTTCAATTTTTATTTCTGAATTGCGTTCAATTGTTTCCTCCAAAATATCGATGTCTTCCATAAAGGTTTTGAAATAATTTAAGACACGACATTTTGGTAAACGTGTAAGTTCACCGGATGATGGTAAAGGACCATTTATTTGTGCTACAGGTGGGACAGGAGCCGCATTGTGAGATGAAACATATGACTCTTCGATAAACCATGATTTCTCAGGTAATTCCTTTTGAGTGACAAAAGATTTTGAAAGTGGAGGAGCTTTTGAATAGTCATATGGTGTCCAATATTGAACTTGACTCATTTTAGACCGACTCTCTTCTTCAAGTTCTTCTTCCTCCTCAGTATCAAAAACAACAGCACGCACAATCGTATTATCAAAAAAATAATCCATACTGTAAATTTTTGGAATTTCTTTGAATGCCGTGTGAAGAAACATTGAAGTGTAATCACCAAGTGCATATCCTGTATTGGGTTTCGGTTTTAAAGTAAATTTCTGAATTGTTGTGACAGAGTTCCCGTGTTTGTAGACAACGTGACGAAATTCTTTGAGTTGTGTTTCAAGATCAACAATATCACCGAGTAAGTTGTCTATGTACTTCCTTTTCCGTATTTTATGTTCATGAAACTCCTTTTTACAACTTGACAATTCAGTTTCTGTTTTTGAAAGTTCAGTTTGAAGACATTCAACTTTTGTTTTCAATTCACGCTTCTCACTTTCAAGTTTCGAAATCAACTTTCCATGTGACTCAAGTAAATCTTGCATTTTGCGTTGAAGATCTTGTTCTTTGTTGTAAGAATCTTGAAAAGCTTTTTCAAAACTTTTAGTGTGTTTAATCTTTTCTTCTTGATTAGAAAGCTGAATTTTATAACACTCGATGTCTCTTGCAAGTGCGGCATTAGTTTCTTTTAAAACTTTGTTTTTCTCGTTGCACTTTGCAATTAGCAATTGTTGAGCATTCAGTTGTTTAGATAACATTATGAGGTCAGGGTCTGGATCAAATGATGGTTCATGTTGTTCTAACGGATCATATTTATCATTCTCAATAGGATCATCAAATGAAACAACTGTGTCATCATCAAATATGACAACAGTGCTTATTTGTTCATCTGTTTGAGAGGAGGAAGATGATGTAGATGGAACAACTTGCACCATATCTGATTCAGAAGCAGAGGGTGAAATAATATCATTGATAAAGCATGCATTAAGGTCATGTACCTGAGACAAGCCGTCAGTGTCATACACTTGACCTGAATCATTGAGCTTAAGTTCCTGCATGTTGGCCATAAGCATCACAGCTGCATTAGCTTCCAGATCTTCCATGTCATCATCATTGTGTACATTTGCCATGAAGTTGTTGTCTTGTTCAGGGAAATGTCCATCCTTTTCATCTTGAAGAGCCATGAGTAATGCCTGCTTGTGAAACTTACTACCCCGAGTACGCGGTTTAGGACATGCAGTCGCAATATGACCTTGTTCATTGCAGTTATAGCACCACACTGCATTCCCTGAGTTGGAGTTTCTAGTTGCAACTGGTTCAGACCTTTGCTGAGAAGATCCTGAGTTGTTCCTGAACCCTCCATTGTTACTAAACCTCTGACCATTCCCATAGTTTCCTGAAGAGCTTCCCGAACCAGATCGACCATAGCTACGATTCTGAATTTCCACTCTTCCATCATTAACAACAGCTTGATTCCTTGTGTTCGAAGATGAACGTTGACGGTTGTTTGTTTTGTTGGAGAATTTGCTGAAAGCGCGAGCAATAAGAGCAAGTCCCTGATTCAACGTGTTAAAGTCATCATCGTCATCATCATTGGAGTTGGAGTAGTACACAGCATCATTGTTGTTTGATGGAACAAGTAGAGTAGAAGAATCTTGTGGAGATGAATCATAAGGGATCATTTGGTTCGAGGTGGAAGATTGTGGATAACTGAAGTAGTTCTGCTCTTGAACATATGCATGATTTGACATTGGTGGTGGAGCATAGGGAGATTGAGCTACGAGAGCCAAAGTATTTGGTGTTGATGTTGGTGTGTATCCTCCTCGTAGAGCTCTATCTTTTTCCACTTCAGGTTCATGGTGTTTCAGAAAATCATACAACAAGCCATATGGAGCATCATGAAGATTCTTCGTTTGACGAACAAATGTCACATATTTATGCCAATCAGGGCCAAGACTACCCACAAATTTGGAGTTCACAGCGATCCTTGGTACAGTGATTTTGTGACGTTCCAGATCATTGACCACATTTGTGAAACGATGATAGTAGGATTCAAGTGACTCTCCAGGTTCAATTGTGATGTCAGTGTATTCCATGTATAGCTTGGATTCCATGTCATCTTTGTTCAATTGAGTGCCTTCCATGAGGAGATGAACGTGTTCCCACATAGCTTTGGCTGTTTTCTGAGCATCGACACTGCGATAGATCGGATTCGGTATACCTTGAAGTATATAAGCCATTGCATACTGATCAGCTTCACGATGTAGTTTCTGTTCTTCAGTAAGTTGTGATTCTGGAAGAGGTCTATCACCAGGAGGACGTGGAGGATCAGCATCTGGATCACCAGCTTCAAATCTTGTTGGACACTCAAATGGTCCTTCAAGTATCACTTGTTTCAGGAATTGCCCATGAGGTTTCTTTAGTTCAAGAAATCGTAGGAATCGACTTGACCATTGCACATAGTTACCAGGTGTTAGCATTGGAGGTGTCTCAAGTGATCCTGCCTCATGTCGGGATTGTTGAGTTGTAATAACTTCACACATTCTGTCAAACCAATGAGGTTGTTTGGAGGAGAACTGAGTGTTTTGTTGTGGCACTTGATATGGTTGTTGTTGAGGAATGATCTGTTGTTGTTGCATCATCAGGTAATGATGTAGTGGATTGTATGTTTGTCTTTGAGAAGGTTGTTGATTCATCTGGTGCGGAAGATAATGTTGTTGCTGATACTGCTGAGGTTGTTGTTGCTGAGGTGGATGTTGTTGAGCATGAGGAAAGTAGTGATTCGGTGGCTGAGACATCTTAAAACACTTGTGTAGAAATGGATCTTGTAGAAAGTGTAGAATTAACCAATTATCGAGAAACGTAGCACAACTAGGGTTTGCGAAACTTGTCAAGGTTTTCGAAAAAACTTAGTAGATTATTTCGAGAAACAAGATTTCGAAACTTGGCAGGTTTTCGAGAAACAAGGTTTTTCGAAACTTTGGCAGATTATTGAGAAATAAGGTTTTCGAAAATTGACAGATTTATCGAAAACTTAAGATTTCGATATTTTGCAGTTTATCGAAAAAGTAATATTTCGAAACTGTTAAATCAGTTTCTCGATAATTTTTGTGATTTCGAAAAATGTAGGTTTTTCTCGAAAAAACCACAAAATTGCGAAACTCAGTTTTCGAAATTATACAATTTCGAAAACTTTCCCAAAAGTCGAAGTACTTAACTTTCTTATACAAGAAAAAAAATACCGAGTCCACACAAACGAAGTCGAGGTAGTGCACTTTGAGAAGATCTCGAAAAAGGGAACTTGTAGGTTCTCGATAATGTGTAATTTTTGTTTTTCAAAGAAAGCAATCCTAAAACTCGTTTTTATTTCAAGATACTTGTACTTTTGTGTATAAAATGAGTAGATCTTAAAGAAAGTATAAAACTTTAAGAAAATTTTCAAACTTGAGAAGATTTCGATAAAAGTACAACTATCCAAAATCGAATAATTTAGTAAAAAGTTTGGAACTTTTTGGTTTGTTTTGATTTTAAACACAAGTTTGTAAGCAAAGATGTGAGAAAAACCAAGAAACTAACAAAAAATTTAAACTTTTACAAACAATTCGATAAAAAAAACGATTTGTTAAGAAAGAAATCAATGAAAAAACAATAACTACACCTTCCTCTAGCGAATGATACCACTTGTTAGGTCACCATTTAGTAAACACAAGTATAATGATAAGAGAAATGAGATGAGAATGAGAGTGGGATGATTATGAGAAATTTGGGAAAGTGAAATGCAAGAGTTTCCTTAATGTTTTCAAATAACCAACCAAGTTTACAAATGACCTAAGCTTACTATTTATAGGGAAGGAGCTAGGGCAACACACCCTCTCCTTCCACTCATCAATTCGTGGGCTTTGGAGGCCCATGGGTTACATTCCTTAAGCCTAGTAAACTTAATACAAATAGTGAATAAGAGTAAATAATAGTTAAGCAACCTAACTTTATTACAAATGACCGAGACTTTATAAAATAGTAAAACTATGGTTCCAACAGTTCTAAAATAACTTTTAACATTTTAACTTTATCAAGCTTGTTGTCTTCATTTCTAGCAAAGAAAGAGTGACAACTTTGTCCTACCGATATTTGTTTTTACATCACAAGCCACAAGGTACTAACGGATGTGTGTCACCCGAGTTATCTAAAAAGATAGATGTGTCACTCTCACGAGTCCTACTAAAAAAGTCACCGAACCTCACACAAGTCGAGTCCAGTTCACTTATCCAAACTATGATGTTTCGCAAAGCGAACTTAATAACTCACGCAAAGATTTCCTACTTATATCATATTGAAAGTATATTTAACATATAAAATGTTTAAACTAAACTACTTGCCGCGTTGAATACTCGGTTAACTTCATGATTCATGAAACACAAAAGGAGTTGCATAATCACCGGCTTTAAAACAATAAAAAATAAAAAACAAAATTGCTTACGTTTCTAAAGATTAGTTCAACCTTATATATCCCACATAGGTGAAAGAAGTGAAATCTTCTTTGGTTATATACGGCATTGTAAGAGAACAATTTATGGTGAGAATGCTATCATGTTTTCGGTTACATGATGCAATTGGAGTTTATTAAGGCAGAAAACAAACACACATGGCTGGTTACTAGACTAATTCATTTAGAAAAACCTATAAATAAACATGTCACAAACATTCACTAATAAAACTTCCATTCATTTATTTACATCATCTTTATGTAAGCTCCAATGTAATACGAATAAGAATGTAGATAGTAAAGTGTCTAACTGGGTAAACCCTTAAGCGCATTGAAACAAAGACAAGTATCTTCCACCAACACCGGCCCTTTTCACCTACACACACAAAACACAAACACAGAAACACTTCCGCATCAAAACCTTAAAAACAAAACATCAACCTTAAAAAACATAAAACCGTAAAAAAGCACGAAAAAAAAAAAAAACAAATGATAATGATACTCCGGTTCACCTTGCAATTCTCGCACTGATAAATAAACACAATAATTATTGGATAAAATGATAATGATACTTACAGTCGAGTTTTAGTGACTGGTCCCAAAATGAGTTTAACGTCTTCAAGCTTCTTTTCATTTCCAGTCACAAATGTCACCGGAGGTAGCTTCATTAAACCCCCACTCGCACACGCGCCGCCGCCATTTACCGTTAGCTTTTATTTTTACCATGACAGTTGACTTTTTATTGTATAAACTATATAGCTTTTGTATTGTCACACCAAGTGTAAATTAATATAGGAAGATATAAATTGCGTGTCATGAGCTAGTGTGCTGGTAAATGAAGTGTAACTTACTCATATGAAGTGTATAACTTACTCATTTGGCCTATGGTTCAACTCCCTATATGTTAGTTCATGTATTTATTTATTTATTTATTTATTTGTTTGTTTATTATTATTTTTTTCTTTCTCAGTTGGCTACTTAACTAGTCTTATTCAAAGCCATGGGCCAGTTATTATTATCATATGGGCTAAGCCCATTTATAACAAGTTTGTGAATGTCATTTCTAATTAGAGGTGCAAAAAAATCGGTTTTTTTCGGTTCGATTTTTTAATAACCAGTTATAAAAAAACCAGTTTTTCGAATAACCAGTTTCGGTTTTTCGGAATCGGTTTTCTTCGGTTATAAATGTTCGGAATCAGTTTTTTTCGGTTATAAATTTTCGGAATCGGTTATAAAAAAACCAGTTTTTTTCGGTTATAAATCAAGTCGAAGCGCATCCGCATCATATATAAAAACTTGACCATCCGCACCAATAGTAGCTTGCGAACTAGTATTTTGACCCGCCTTACAACTACCAATATGATTCCTAAGTGTAGAGTTAGACCCGGTGCTATAAAAATTCCCACATTTCCGGCAACGCGCCTTTACATTACCATCTTTCATAACACACATATCGAAATTAGACCACACATCACCTTTTCGGGTAGTTGGTCTAACAAGTTCAACATCATCATTTGTGTAATGTTGTTTTCGGACATTGCTAGTAGCAACGGAGGGAGTAGTGGAAGCTTGTTGTGATTGTCAGTTTTCCATTATAGCGAATTAGCGATTTTAGATTGTTTTTGAGAGATTAGAGAAAGAAATGAGATTGTTTTTTATGTGTTTTCAACCCCAACACATTACCTCTATTTATAGTGCCTTAAAACTCCCCAAAACCCTCAAAAATTTCAAAAAAAACGGTCATATGGCTACTAGCCGTTTGGCCTCGGTATTTTTAAAAAAAAAAACCGAAAAAAAACCGGTTAAAACCGGTCTTAACGGCTATTTTTTTTAAAAAAAAAACCGGAAAAAACCGGTAAAAACCGGTCATAACGGCTACTTTTTTTTAACGGTTATATTTAAAAAAAAACCCGGTTAAAACCGGTTATATCCGGGTTTTTTTAAAACGGTAACTTTCTTCCTTTTTTTTAAAAAAAAAAACAAAACCGGTTTTATTTTAAAACCGGATAAAAAACCGGAAAAAACCGGTATAAGTTGAAAAACTATAACCGGTCTAACCGGTCCGGTTTTTTATAAAACCGGTTTTGTCAAAACCGGTCACCGGTTTAACTACCGGTTAAACAAAAAACCGGTCATGCCCTTGCACCTCTAGGTCTAATGTTATTATTATGAAAAATGCTAAAACATGCTACATTTTCCTTCTACAAAAGCTCCTACTCGCAGGATGCTGAAAAAATGTCAGAATGAATGATTTGAACGCAGAGAGAGAATGAGTGGAAAAAAAACTATGTGATATTGTTGTTTGTGTATGAGGATTTGTAGGATGAAAAGGTAAGAGGGTGTAGGAAAGCTCTATTATTATATGTGAAAGTTTTTTTTTACCTTAAATAGATGGAGTGTGTGGAAACTCACGTCTGGTGTGGGTGATCGGATGGTAAGTGGAGTATGGTATATTTGAAATGTCCATGGTTCAATTCTCATCTGTTGCTTGCATTAGTTTTTTTTTTTTTTTTTTTTTTTTTTTTTTTTTTTTTATCCATGTTACCCGTCATTTCACTTTTAGAAAGATCATATTCTGTATCAGTTTTAGTGTAACAAAATAAAATGATTAGTGTCATTTTTATGATCAAAGGCTACAGTTGTTGGAACAATCAAGTTTAAAGACGCTTTATCCAACTAAATAATAGTATAGGACAAGTTGAAAAGAACAAAACATCAACAATCACGCTAAATTGTCTCCAAGTTCTAACAACTACTATCTTCAAAATCTGATTATTTTATCTTCAAAAAAGCAATAGGATTTTGAATATTATGTTTTGATTTTAGTTCATCAACTAGCATAAAGTTGGATTTTAAATTTAAGTTTTACTAGTTTAAAGAAACTTCTAATTTCATCAATATTCTCGAAGCGAAATCTTATTCTTGGATAAAAGAGTGAATATATCACATACTCCACTTCGACGAGTTTATGTACAATTATCATTTTTGTTTTCAAGCAAAGAGCTAGGACATAAGTTTAAATTTTGTTTTACATAAAAACGAACCAAATAAAAAAAGGACTTTAATTCTTACCGTTCAAAAGAAAATAAAAATAAAAAAGACTTTAATGACCGTTCTAATATCGATAGGATTGAGTTGAGTCGAGTCTAAGGGTAACAAAACAAAAAAAACAAGTTGCATTATAGCCAATTTTCACCACGATCAAACAAAAAAGATTGATAATGGGAGAGTAAACACATATGAAGATTTCGGAATCCTATAGTGTCGTCACTTAATAACCGTATTAAACAATGGCACCCTAATGTCAAAGTGGCTTCAAAGTACAAAAACTATATAGCGAATAGATAAATGTTTTATAGAATTGCAAGAGTCAACGTGTAGACGTATACATTATTTGATAAATAGCATTCCCAGCTTTGCTTCCCACATAGGCTAAAGAAGTGAGATCGTTGTTGTTTATATACTCTAATAGATGAGTTTCAAACATTTCAAGAGTATTACCATGTTTTTCAAGCACTTTGTTGATGCATAATCTGGTTCGGACTGATTCAACGACTCTCCTTGGGTCGTTAGTCGTCTTCTCAAGCCCTAAATAGACCTGTCAACAAAGAGAACCCGTTAGGAGTGGACCCGAGGCCGTAGCCCCGGGATCCACCTCCGACGGTCAAGTTAGTATTGATGCGCGGAGCATATGAGAATTAGGTTTAGGGTAACCTGTTATGTTGTGCCCCTAAGAAGGGAGTTCCATCCATGTATTTATAGGGCATGGATTAGGGTTTAGGCGTAGAGTGGGCCGCTGTCTGTCGGGCCTGGCCCATGTAGGGTCCAGTCCGGACCATACGTCCACAAGCCCCCCAAGTTTAGTATGACATAGCGCGTGGCTATGTTATGCTAAACTTAAGTTCTGTTCATTGCCGCGTAGGCCCAATCAACTATGACGGCATGGCCCATGTGTGCGCATGGGACGGACCATACTGCGCAGCCCACATGCGATAGTGCGCACTGGGATTGTGATTGTCTCACAATAGTGAAGGTGGATTCCGCATGTTGTATCCTGGGTAAGGGCGTACCTTTTATACCAGTAGCGATGCAGCATGGTGCGACAGAAGACGTACTTCTGTGGCAGAAGTGCGCGTTGTGCGCAACAAGGATGTGCGCAGTGCGCAACAAAGGTGCGCGCTGTGTGCGAACATTACATTCGTCTTTACAACCGACAGAGGACGTCTCCCATGCGGCAAGATGGTGCGAATATTTAAATCCGTCTTTGTACCGGGTTTGCAATACCTCTTACGTACGATCTACTTCCAAATATGCCTGCGTGACTTGTACAGAAACAGTGGTAGTATATACGCTGGTAGCCCCCCAAGTTGGATGGTGCTACTCTTGTAGGAGCATTTAACTTAGTTATTCAAATCCTGAAAAACACTTAATGCAAATATTAAAAGTATATGCCGCGAATCGCAGCATATAAAACCTAATGAAGTAAAAGATTAGCGTGAAACAATATATAGCACATAACATATATAATTAATACATAAGAGAAGTAGTAGTGCGAATGACACCTATCGTGAGGTTTTACAAACTATATAAGAGAAGTAGCACGTAGCCAATAATAAAAACAATGCGCGCATGGCGATTAATTGATCTTTTTTTTTTTAATAAAAACAATGGCGCGGATGGACGTACCATGACCGCGACTAATAGTTTCTGTTGCACGCACAGACGCAGATAGATTTATTGTGTTCGCATAGACTCTAACGTTTTGTGGATAATCGTAGTTGACCACGCCTTTCGTCCAGTGCCTGTACGTGACAGTGACAGTGCGCTCATGGCGATTGACTAGCATCGTGGTGCCTGTACATGACAGTGCGCGCATGGCGCCAATCTGCGAAGATTTCCGAATGCATGGCCTAACGCGGGTAGATTTATCGTGACTGCGCTGTTCGCGTCTAAAAGATGTGCGCGAATTAATTCACGTCTAAAAGATAAAGTAGGTCCGATCGTGCGGACATAATGCGCTCATAGCGATAAATAAAATCGTGTTTACCATGTTTAAAAGATTTATGTAAAATCCTTTCAATAATTAAAAGATAAACTGCTTTATTAATAAAAATCAGTACGGGGTGAATTAATTGTTCATTCAATATTAAAAGTATAAAAACCACCGACTGCTAATTGAATTTAAAAAACCTCTCGGTACGAGGTGAAGATAAATACCTTATCTTAATTAAATTATAAATAAATAATTTGTAGAGATTGAAATCGAATGTACCCTACGCAAGAAGACAATCGAATGTACCATGTGCTCTTGATATACCGAAACCTTTTTCTTTTCAATAAGTTTTCGGTGATGTGAGAACACGAAACTTGTCGTAATCGAGTCCCACGGATGGCGCCACTTGTTGATGCATAATCTGGCGCGGACTAATTCAACAACTCTCTTTGGGCCGTTAGTCGTCTTCTCAAGCCCTAAATAGACCTGTCAACAAAGAGAACCCGTTAGGAGTGGACCCGAGGCCGTAGCCCCGGGATCCACCTCCGACGGTCAAGTTAGTATTGATGCGCGGAGCATATGAGAATTAGGTTTAGGGTAACCTGTTATGTTGTGCCCCTAAGAAGGGAGTTCCATCCATGTATTTATAGGGCATTGATTAGGGTTTAGGCGTAGAGTGGGCCGCTGTCTGTCGGGTCTGGCCCATGTAGGGTCCAGTCCGGACCATACGTCCACACACTTGGTTGTTAATGAAGTTGGTTATATTAAATTCAAACTTCGTTAACATTACATGTATTTAAGAAATAGATATAAAATGCTTACTTTTTTAGTATTCGTTCACACTTAAACAAGAGGATAATCCTATAAAATGCACTTTTTTAGTATTTGTTCACACTTAAGCAAAAGGGTAATCCAAACTTTTTATTTACGATGATCGTACATATCTTAGGGTAGCAAATTCTGGAAAACCCATGTCGTCATTGGTGTTCAATACAATATCTAAATGTTTCACCGATCTACCTGAGCATATCTAACCCATACCATACAATGCCATGTTGATTCTGCAGTGACGCTAAAAAAATGAATTAAGGCGTGGCTCTCCATGGAAGGTCTCCACTGATCGAACACATATGAGTTTGGTCTTATAAACTCTTTACCGTTGGACTACTCAATTACGCACAAAGTTCCATTTAATCTCATCCAAATGTCCATTGCAATCCATGTGGCTAAGTAATGAGGCAACTCTGATACAACATTTTTGCGACTTCATCAGCCCTCTTTGCTGTCTTCATTTCGAGAGAGGAATCAAGATACTGTGACAACTTTGTCCAGCCAATGTTCAAATCGATATATTACGAGGGACCAACGAACGCGTGTCAGCACACAGTAAAACCTCTATAAATTAATAGTGTTGGGACCGGAATATTTTATTAATTTAGCGAGATACTATTATATTGATAAATTAATAATTTATTAATTTAAAGAATTTTTACACAAGACTTTTAAATTTTCAAGTTTAATATACTAGTTATAATGTATACTTGTTAGAGATGAAAAATAAATTTGAAAAATAAGTTCCAATTAAAATTTTATGAATTAATATTCACACTTTATAAAAATAAAATTAACACTTTAGTGCAATAAGGAGATTTTAAAATAAACTCAATATAGATTTGAAGTTCAACAAAAAAATAACAAGTGATAACGAATTCGTTTTTTACTAAACAATCTTAGGATTTTGAAGTGTATCTCTCTCTCACACACATACATATATATGGAATTTTTAGTAATTACTCCATATTAATTTATAGTTTCATTGGGACTAATATATATACACTGAGGTTTCAAAAAAATTATTATCTTAATATTTTATCGATTGGGGTCCAAATTTGTACCGGTCCCAAGTTGGGACTAGACAAATTATTAATTTTATCGAGGTTATTAATTTATCGAGTATTAATTTATAGAGATTTTATTACTCTAACTAGCTAAAAGACCCGTGAAATTCACGGGTATTTTTAAGTAACGTTGAAGAATGCAGTAAATGATATTGCGTATTATGAAGTTACAAATTAGAAAGAACCACATATGGACAAACACACGTAAAGTGTATACTGGTAATCATCAAACATACATTATATGAAATACGATAGTCAAAAATCCCAAAAGATAAAATAAACATATGTAATCTTTTATTCTACGAATGCAATATATATGTACATATAGATGTGATCATAAATTGTGTAGCACTTCTTTGTAGGCCACATTGGTGGTGGTATTAGTGAGATTTCCTTCTTCAGCATGAATAACCATCTTCAATACTTTTTTGCTCCTAATGTGAGAGGCGGCTAGATATAATTGGCCATGTGTAAAAACATGTTGTGGCAGAAGGTGATATTTTCATCGATGGGATAAGCACTCACTTACCAAAATGGCTTCCATTGATTATATTATAGTGGCGTCAATGCAACTTTTCATCAACCGACCCACATGAAGTCGTGTTCCGTTGCACAAACCATTGGATTGATCAATGTTTTGTGACAACATGATCAAAACACCCACTCTCAATTTAAGTTCGTGATTAGGTAATGCATTCCACAGTAAGAGTGGCTACTTTGACACATAATAAGATGGTGAAATCAGGTAATGTAACTAAAATTTAGCCTATGTTTTAACTTTTAGTTGGTCGAACATGCAAAATAAAAAAAAATCTGGATAAAATAAATCGTTTAATTGGGTTAAGATGCGTCAAACTATAATAAAAAACTTTCAACAACACATCCTCTCAAAAATGATAGTATTTTGTCATGGTTATCTTAAGGATATGCATGAGTTATTCGTAAAACTATGGCTTAATCCGGCACAACCCAATTCAACTTGTCTATTTTAAAACCTCTATTGAAATCAACAACTCATCTATTTAGCCAAAAATTTATGTTAATGAACATATAAACTATAAAGAACACAAAATTATCAACTGTACTCACTAACAATGAAGGCAATCTTCTTTTTAAATGAAGGAAATAACAACAATAAAGAAAAAGTTAAGTTTCCTCACTTTCTAATAATTTGGTAATTTGTTATAAGAATCTTCATTCGCCACTTCTAATAATTTGGTAATTTGTTATAAGAATCTTCATTCGCCATAACCTACAGGCTGCGACCGTGGCAACAAAAAACCAAGGCAAATAAAATTGTAGTGACAGAAATTAAAAAAGGCAAATGGATCGCTCCATGTCCCATGGGCCGTAGAGGTAAAACTATACAAAATTGAGTCAAATTCAAATATCTAGAATATTAGACTAACAAAATAAATACTCCGTATTAGACTAACTAAATAGTTTTCATAGTAAAATAAAAGTTTGTTACGTATTAGTCAAATTGATAAAAGGACAAAAAGTGTTCTGTAACTTCAACTGTTCAACACCATGTTTGACCCATTTCACAACTGTGTTAGTGTATAACATGTATATAGTAGATAATTATGAACCTAATTTTTTTTATTATCTAAGCAATAATCTTTCCATCACTAAAATGATTTAAAGGTTTTATAGTACATATAGAATATATTATGACATATATTCGTTCATGTGCACTGTTTAACCCATGTATTCGTTTATGACATATATTCCTATTTGGCATCTCTGAATTTCACTTATTCAATATAAAACATGAACCATTCTTTTCACTCAATAAGAAATATACTGGAAAAGTGTCTAACCCATAGTCACATGGAATGGGGATCGTTCCGGTACGCGATTGATGACCGGGGTCGCGATTCGCTAGGTGCCTAAAATTTGGTTCGATGGGGGGATCACTCCGGTATGATGTACCTAGTACTTAACATATTCTTAAGGAATTAAAAAAAAATCCAAAATTAAAATAATAGCTGGATACTTTTGAAATTTTCATAAGTCATAACCATCATTCAATTACATACCAAAGTTTCTGTATTAAAGTTAAAAAAAGCAACAATTTCATAATTGATAAGGGTTGAGATTCGGATCATTAATTTTCCCGTTCCCGACTGAATTAAAGGCAGAAGATGGAACGCCCTATATCTAACTCATAAACTCATTTCGTTTCCATTCCACCCTATATCTAAACTCATACCAACAGTGATTCAAGAATCCAAACCAAACATACCCTAAATTAAAGAAATTGATTAATTAAAATAAGAATACCTCAATGAAAGTTTGTCGCATACAGTGAATTTGTAAATGTGAAGAATGATGAAAATAAACTACAATTAATTTCAGTGGATTTAAGCTCGACACCTTATAGCATGATGTAAACCCCATCAAAGTTTTGGGCAATGTCATAAGCTAATTAATTTACTTATTGATATTTTTTTTTAAACATGTTTTCCACCAAAGATATTTTTCAAAATTCCATCATCACATCTCAAGGTGCAAATACTACAAATGGTTTAGAAATGAGCAAGTTTAATTATAAGAAAATTGTCCATGGTATAAAGAATGAAAAAGAAACATAGACCGAAAAAGCTTACGAAGTTAACATTAAGCAAGAGATAACATCCTCATTGTTTTCTTATAAATTACCCGTGACTGGAAAATATTAAGCCAATTGGCGCGGCTCCTACTTCCCTTTTGCTTCTCTAGACTGAATCATATTTTCACAAAGGAAAAGTCTATATGTTTACATGTAGAATTCTCAAGATGTTTACCGGTGTATACCAAACAAAAACATTCATTTATTGATATTTATGATATTGGTCAATCTGACATGAGATGATATTTTTTTTATCTCATTAACACTTCCTTTAACTTAATTACGAAATGTGATTTAATATCAAGTTAGAATCGTTAAGAAAATAACGTAGTATTTGTGGATATATCAAATCCGACCCGGTTTGACATGTTACTAACGTTTGAATGTTTTCTAAAATAATGCCCAAAAGAATGAAGTTGGAAGACATGTTAATAATTAAATTTTTGAGAAAGTGTACCTGGGCTCTTGGGAATATAAAGCGACTCGGTCAAACCATCACCTGGGGCAAGAAACGCATGCCATAAGTAATATTTCCAGGGACATTATTGTGGTATTCTGACCAATAATGGAAAAAGTAAATGAAAACACAATGGAAGTGATTTAAATAACCCTATAAATTTATCAACAGGTGAGCACTATAAGATTTAGGTGAAATATGAACACCACATTATGTCTTTCACAGAAAGAATATGGAATTAATATATTGAAATTACCTCATAGCATCCACATGTGATTTTGTATAACAATATTAGTCTTTCTCTTAGAATTATAACTCTAAGACCACTTCTTTTTAATAGTATGGAAAAGAAAAAGGAAAAAAAAAAAGAAAAAATCTTGGCATATCCTATCGCTATGTTGCTCACTTAAGATTATCTCCAAATCCCTCAATTGTTAGATAATGTAGAAAAAAGAGTGCCTATCAAAGAACTTGTAGCCTTTAGCTCCTCCGTTTTAATCACTATTAGAACTTTTTAATTCATTACCCAATCCTACAATTATTAATCTTTCGCAACATGTCATGTGACCCGTTATAACTCGCATGATCCGCAAAACTTATGTACCCGACGCACAAAATACCTTATCACCTGTTAAGTAAAGATACCAAAAAAATGCCTTGATAATAATGTGCATTTTATCAAGCATGTGATATGATTATGTAAATTTTACCAAGGATTCGCATAAATGTTTTTGGTTTAAAATGCTTTCAATGTTTCTTTCTGGTGAGACATTTCATCATATAGTTGGTGGTCAACTAATAAACACAGCATTCAAAAGCACCTATCAATTATAAGAAATATATATGGAACTCATTATAAATCAATCAAACCAAGCTAACCTTTTTATTATGCGACATCAACTTTTTATGATGAAAAGAAACCGATGATGAAAATCGGTATCAAGAAAAGTAAAATCAAGAAGTTGTTCGATACAAATCAAACTAAACAAAATAACATAAACTAAAACTTTCAGGAAGAATAAAGATCAATGAATTAAAAATGCAATATTTTTATTTATTTATTTATTTTTTTTAGATTGTGGTGGAGGAAGGAAGCATTTTTCAAAACGCCATTGTGTGTAGAAGGAAAATGATTATAAATTGATATTGGAGCGCTTTTGGATCCAATGTTTCTGGATTGAAGTTTTTGAATTGGATGAATATGAGAGAAGTTTTGGAATAGCTTTCAATCGGTTATAGAGAAGCCCTTTCATGGAGTGTATTAGAGAACATGTACTTAACTAAAATATCTATGCGCTATCTTTCAAGATACATCAGCGAATTAAATACAGGCTGCTTTAGAGAGTTGTACAAAACTCTGTTTTATTAGATAAAATAGATAGATTATCCAAGTTGGGTATAGATGTGTCACCCTCACAAGTTCTACTAAACAACTCATGAAACCCAAGTTTGGGTCTCGTTCACCTAATCCAAACTATATCTGTTTAGCAAAGGCCTACTTAATCAACCCACTGATTTTATTTTATAGTATATGCTAAGGAAAGTATATTTAACACATTGAAATTGAACGCTTGAACTGATTAGCGTAGAATACTTAATTAACTTCATGGCATGTATTTAAAGAGCATTGGAAGTCTTCTCACCAGCTTTTTAATCCAAAGCTATCTAATTTTGTACATTGTTTTCCCTCTAAGTTAACTCTTGTATTGGATCCTTCTTCACCATCTTTTTAATCCAAAATCATCTAATTTTGTATATTAGCATCAGTTCCAGACAACCGCTCAAGTAATTATGCCATCCCTCCGAATCAACTTTTGCATATGAGTTTTTAGACCAATTGATTTAAGTTTGAAATTTCAACTTAGACCGATTGAGTTACTCAAATCAAGTTGGATCAAAATTCTTTTTTACTTTACATTACCAACGACACTTGATTAACTTCATGGCATGTTATTTAAGAAACACAAAACGAGTTGCATTATCGCCCTTTTTTCCGTCGATCAAAACCATACAAGAAAGAATGAAAATATTAGCGTAAACCCGTATGAAATCACTCAAATTGCGTTGTCCCTTAATAAGTACCATACCATATTTAAACTTTGGCATGAATTATTAAGTACTGTAGCTTCAAAATACAAACGATCTATAATGAACCGATAACTAATATAGATTAGGATACTAGAAATGCGTGAGTCAACATGCTGGTATTATGTATTTGAAACCAAACCATTCCAACCTTATATCCCACATAATGAGAATCATACATGTCAAGAAGGTTATTATGTATTCAAATATACGTGATTGTCAAGAAGTTGATTATGAAACTAACAAAAACTTCTCTGACACTTGTGTCTTTGAGAATCAATATGAATTGTTGGATTTTTTTTTAGTATATCATGGTTCATTTTGGACAACTTTCAAACAGAGTGACATGTTTGACCCGTTGACCCATTGTACCCGTTCATCATTAACTTCATCACTTCATGATATGCTATCCAAGAAACACAAAACAAGTTGCCTTATCACAATTTGTCATCAACCACAACCTAACAAAAAAGAACGAAAATGTGAGAGTAAACCCTCATGAGGATCTCCAAATCCAAATGCACCGATACTTAATAATTTTATTTAGAAAATGGCATTATTATCAGAGTAGCTTCTGTACAAACGCTGTATAAAAACAGATGTTAATGAAGTGAAATCTTTCCGAAGTTTATATCCCACATAGGTTAAAGAAGTGAAATCTTTCTTGTTTATGTCTATAGTGAATGGGGATCATACATTCTAGAATATAAATGTGTTCTAGGATACAAATGTTAATGAAGTTGATTAAAAAATCAAAATTTCAAACTTGGTTAATATTGAGATCTTAGAAATGAATATATATTCTTGACATTTTTAGTATCTGTTCTCCCTTAAAAACATAGGTAATCTAAAATATTTATATACTCCGTACAAAACTTCTCTTATATGCTAAGGAGTAAGGTCAGTGTATTTAACAAATAAAATGCTTGAACTATTGACATTTAGCAAGGGGCTACCTAATCAGTCACACAAAGATTGCCTACTGAATTTAATTGAAAAAAAGTTCTCTTATATGCGAGCTCGAACTAAACTACCTGCAGCGAAGAATACTTAATTAACATCATATATGACATGTAATTCAAGAAACACAAAACGAGTTGCATTAATGGCAATTTTTTCCAAGGCAACACCCAAACAAAGAAGAACGAAAATATGAGCGTAAACACATATGAAATTAGTGATAAAACTTGTACACCATATAAGATCTCCAAATCAAATTGTGTCGTCCCTTAATAATAGAAATAAACTTTGACAGTAACAATCCGAGTAGCTTCAAAACACAAATGCTCCATAATGAACATATGAATGGTACATATTTTATAATACCCGAAATGCATGAGCCAATATATATGTAGGTATATGTACGTACATTACTATGTATTTGATAGGATCATTTCAACTGTACATTGCACCCCACATAGGTGAAACAAGTGAAATCTTCCTTGGTTAATGGTTATATAAACCATTTAGATTCTCAAGTGTGTGGTTGATGAAGTTTACTTTCCATTTCTATATTACAAGGTGCCAACGGATGCGTCTCACCAGAATTATCTAAAATGGATAGATGTGTCAGTGTGTCACCCTCACGAGTCCTGCTAAAAAACTCATCGAACCTCATGCAGGTTAAGTCCCACATTGGTGAAAGAAGTGAAATCCTCTTTGGTTATATACCACATTGTAAGTTAACAATTTGTTTTTAGAATGACATATCATCTTTTCGGTTACATGAAGCAATTGGAGTTTATTATACTAGCCAAAAAACTAAACTCAGCTTGTAGCTGAAAACTAATATGAAAGTTTTGACTTTTTTAAATATCTGATGTAACTTAACAAATACTTTTCTATTATTTGTTGTCACTTAAAAAAAGTGGTACTCCAAACTTTTTATTTACAAAGATTATCCATATGTTTATGCAACTAAATATTTAGTAATCTTCTATGTATATCCGATGGACGTTTGGTGTTAATTTCAATCTCTAAATGTTGGACTGATTCACCTCACTTACCTAGCCTTATTGATTCTGCTGTACGTAACATGTTACGAAAATGTATCAAGGCATGGCCCTCCATGTAACGTCTTTCTTGAGAACATATGAGTTTGGTCTTTTAAGCTCACGATTGTACAACTCAATCATGCAAAATGTATCATTCAAACTCATCTAGATGTCCATTGCCATCCATGTGAATAAGATATGAAGGGCTTAACATTGGTGATTTGAGCCCTCTTTGTTGCCTACATTTATAGTGAAGGCATAAGAGACATAGTGACGACTTCATCATACCAGTGTACTACTCAATTGATCACAAGGTACCAACGAACACGTGTCACCGTAGATATCCAAAATGAATAGATGTGGCGCGAGTCCTACCAAAATACCCACCAAACGCCACAGAGTTTGAGTATGGTTCACTTAAACGGCTAAACCAAACTAAAGAAGTTTCCCAAAGGATACCTTGATCTATCACATGACTATATTATTCACTACAACTGCCTTAGAAAAAAAAAAAAAAAAAAAAAAAAAAAAAAAAAAAAAGGACACTAAAATATTGTAATATGGATGAACTCCCACAATATTGTCATTTTCCATCAATTTTAATTGGTTTATTTTGTCATGTCTCATTTAAGGTAGTACATAGCCAAAGTGGTCAAAGTGTCAAACATTTAATCACATAATGTTGGCTTTTGCACCATCATGTATTCATTGTGTTGGCAACAATCAGTTTTTAAACGAGTGCAAGAGTTCTTTCGCCATGATAAATCATTTTTTTTTTTCTTTCCTCGGTTAAAATACATTACACATGCTGAAAATCATTTTGCCTTAACGTACATGCTTCCATACATCTTGTATTCTTATCATCTGATGACTGTATACATTAGAACACTAGCAATTCACGTGTGGTCAAGTAAGCATGTACAATATCACGTGTTTGATAAAACCATTTCATGTTTTTATCCCACATAGGTTAAATAAGTGAAATCTGTTTTGTTTATATACTATAGATAACGAGCATCTCACATGTCTAGAATAATTCTATGTTTTCAGACACATTGTGTTGATGAAGTTGATTATAAAACTAAAAAATTCAAACTTCTTCAACTCTTTGTCTTGAAAATTTAATATAAATTCTTGATTTTTTAGTAGTATATATTTTTTCACTTAAAAAATATTCGTGCTCGAATGTCCAAACTTTTTATTTATTTTCGAGTTTTTCAAAGACATTATGAAATTTTGTTTTTTACTTACATGCATTGTGTTAAATGCAACAAGATACATTGTATGCAAGACAAGCCTACAGTAATTAACGAGTATCTTACATCACAACTTGGATTGCAACTTAACTTATGCTATCGTTATGCATGAGAGTAAACCCATGTGAAATTAGTGATAAAATTTGTTCTCCTTAATAAGATGATATTCGAGTTCAATTGCATCGTCACTTAATTACCGTATTTAAACTCTGGCATTAGTTATGAGATTAGCTTCAAGATACAAACGCTCTATAATGAACATATAAATTAAGTAGCATGGACTGTTAGTATTATTTGATTTTTGTCAATTCAACCTTATATCCCATAGTCCCACATTTGTTAAAAAAGTGAAATCTTGCTTGGATATATAGTACAGTGTACTAAGACTATCCATTGTAAGAATAATGTTATGTTTTCAAATTCACACATCTCATCGAAGATTGTAAACTAAAAGAATGAAACTTTGATGACCAGCGTGTATTTGAAAATTGATATAAAATTCTTGACTTTTTTTTAATGCCTTCCTCATTTAGAAAAACATCTTTATCATCTGTTGTCACTTAAAAAATGGTACTATATACTTTTTATTTACAAAGATTGTCCATACATGTTTATGCAACTAAATATATAGTAACGTTCTATGTATATCCAATAACCGTTACCAAACAATGTCATGCTGATTCCGCAGTGACATGCTACAGAAATGAACCAAGGCATGTCACTCCATGTAATTAAGGTATAAATTAAGGTGGTGTTTCTTTTTTACAAATTGCCTCTTAACAACTTAATCTGATTAATTCAGACACGGACAGACATTTAGGTCATTAAGACTGTTTGTATTTTTCATGTCATTCAGAGACGGTAAGAGGCAAACTTTGTTAAGAGCGTTTGTTTTTTTTCCGACCATTAAGAGACAGTAAGAGGCATAAACCTCTTATTGAACTAGATGTAGGGGGTGTCTTAACACATTTTAATGTCATTTTTTTATAATTCTTATTTTTTTATTATTTTTTTATTTTTTTTAATTATTTCTTTTTGTCTTGTTTCACTTTTGATTTTCACATTAAAAGTATTAAATAGAATCACTGCATATGTTTTGATAGATAAAGAATGTAAAAGATAATATGTGACAATACATATTTTTTTCCAGATTGAAAAGTTTGGTCTCGAACTCATATATCTCAACTCTAACGAGATTCATATAGATAATCGTTTTGAAAACCATTTGTAGTATTTGGTTTCTTATATTCGAGTTCAATAAACATGAAATTTCATGTTTAATACAATTGATTATATTATAAAATTTGGTTTCTTATATTTAATAAAATTTATTTATTGTGCGAATGTAATGGTTTTACATTTAAATTGTAAAAACTAATAATTTAAAATATCAGACATTTTTAGAAAAACAAACAGTTTTATTTTAGTTAGATTAAGATTTCTCAACCATTTATTTAGATTAAGATAGGAATTATATTCAGACTTTTCTATCACATATTCAAATTCAGATGTGCAAATCATATTCAAATTGAGAGCCTATTAATAAACAAACAGCCCCTAAGTACATACAAGTTTGGTCATTTAAGCTCTCACCATTCTACAATTCAATCATGCTAAATGTACCATTCAAACTAATTGGGATGACTCTTGACACTCATGAGGATTGTCTATTTGTCTATGTAGTGTGCAGTGGCGGATCTAGGATTTCTTATCATGTGTGGCACAATTTTGGCTCCCTCCTTTGCTCCGCGACAAGATTTATAGCCCGTTGGTCATTAGTAAAGTTAAAGATAAAATTCGCCAATCATCGGCAAATTGGATTCACGTACAAACTTGATATATTAACTTCTGATCCATGCGAAACTAAAATTTAAAATCAAATACACCACTAGTCACTAGCTTTATCAGATTAATTGTTGGTTCAATGTTCATGTTCATAATAATAGTAAAACCTACGGTACGTAACTAGGCTAAATTATTTTCCTTTAATTTCTTGTAACTTTTTCTCAAGATGGGCTTAGTATTATATGGGCGTATCAATTTAAATTTCAATATACTAATTTTATCACTATGTTGTAGATTGTACTAGTTATACTACCCGCACACGCGCGGGTTTTTATTTTTTATTTTTTAATAATGTATTTTTTTTTAAAATACAAATAATTAAAATTTTTTATTTATTTTTATTTATTTCTTTATTTATTTTTGGGGTAAATTATCAATATTCATAGATAATTTGGTAAAATTTGTGAATGCAATAGTATAGTATACGTTAAAAGTAGAACTAATAATTATATTATAACTATGTTTGAAACTAATATATAACCTAATAATTATATAATAACTATGTTTGAAACTAATATTATACTGTAACTAAGAGTGTGAAGTTATAAGTTTTATTATTCATATATTCACTTTTAGAACTACAAAGGAACCATGAAACTATAAGAGTATGAGATATGTTCCATCAAACTATAATGTCCAAAGAACCCCTTTAAATAGCGTGCATGACTTTATCAACGATCTCCATTTATTCTTCATCATCCTCTTTCATGTGAAGTTTCATCAGTGATGGAAGAGGCTAAATTTTTAAAAATTCAAGCTTTTGCAAGTGTTCGAACCCGTTGAAAAGCCACTCCTAAACCAGTTTTTGGGCTACCATTTGACTTCATTTACTCAGCATCATCTTCGAACAGAAAATAAAGCTTAAAAATATTATAGCCTTAAAATCATGTACAAATGTTGCCGTTGATGCTAAGCATATCACGCATTCATGTAAAGAGATGAAACTGAAGAATGAAAATTGAGCAAAAAAGCCAAAGGGTATAATTTTAAATAAGTTTCTTTCAAAAAGTAGACTATTATTAAACAATATTGGTTTTAATGGTAACCTCCATTTAGGCCTGCCATCCTTAATTAACATGCATATGATTTGGGTTATACACATCAACCTGTCCGTCACAACAAAAACTATAAGTAGCACTAGTTACAATACCCGCGCACGCGCGGGTTTTTTTTTTAAGTTTATTGAATAACATATTTTAATTTATTAAAAAATAAATAATTTAATATTTGTTTTGTTTGATTTATGATTTTAAATTATAGTTTTTATTATTAAAGATAATCATTTAAAAAGTTTAATCATATTGTAATTATAGATAATTATAGTTTTTATTATTAAAGATAATCATTTAAAAAGTTTAATCCTATTGTTAGTTGCATCTTATATATATTTTTTGTATTTATCTTCTACTTATTTAGTATATCAACAAAACGAATTTAGAAATTTATAAATTAAAAAATAATAATTAATTAAAATATTACTTAATAAGGAAATAATCTTTTTTTTTTGAAATACGAAAGTCCCCAGATGGGGTTTTGTTATATTATATAAAAGATGATACATATATATTTGAATAAGTGATGACAACACTAAAGATATTCATAAATGCTTAACGTACTTACAATTTTGAGTCATTATACATATTGTACTATTTTTATTGTCAAAATGCTTATTTAAGTTTGAGTTTCTTTTCAATACGCATAACATTTTCAATTTATCCCATTTTATCTGACGTGGTATTTAATTTTGCTTTTTTATTTCCAACGTGGACTGACCCGTTTACAAGTTTGATCCATAAATGGGTATTATAACCCTAATACATAAACTCACATATTATACAAAAAACCCTAGTTGTAATTTCTGATCCTAGAAACCAAATCACACAATCAAATCACCACAATGTCTACATCCTCTACAAGTATTCGTAGGAGAAGGGTGTTAGCCACTCATTGTAATTGCAACAAGCCTTTAATTAGGCGTGTATCTTGGACTATTAATAACCCAGGTAGAAGATTCCTCAACTGTCGAAATTCAAACGTAAGTATAGTGTATTTTAACTCAATTTTAATTTTCCCCAAACTTTTTGAAATTAGGGTTTTGTGTAAAAAAATTAATTATATTTATTTTTCAGCTTTCTGGTACCACATTTTGCAATTCCTTTTACTGGATTGATCCTGAGTTGACAAATGAATGGTACAAGTCTCAGCTGTTTCAAATGTATCTAACCATGAATCCTGAGGAAAGGCAGTTGTACTATGCTGAAGTCTCTACTCAAAATCAACTACAGATCTTGGAAAATGAGTTTGATGTTTATTAGCATGAGATGATGCAGTTGGAAATTATCAAAAGCAAGAAGAAAGCTAGCCTTTTGGTCAAGTGTTTGTTGATTATGGTTGTGTTGTATGTGTTTCTTATGATGCATTAGACTAGGTTCATGTGGTTCTTTAGCAGTCTTTTGTTGGTTTATTTTGTGTTGTAAAAGACTAGTAAGTTGTCTTAGTATGATGTGGTAGGATATTTTCTGTGAACCTGTGTATTTTGATGATCACAATGAAATGAAATGGTATGTTTGGTTAATTTAAGTCAAAGCACAAAACACAGTTGCTATAAGTAGCTAGACAGACAACACAAAGCACAAAAAAATACATGTGGTCTCCACAGGTAATAAAGTAAGCCAATAATGTGTTGGACAACACAAACCACATAAGATAAAGATAAGATTCTGCATTCCCATTCATAAAGTTTTAACAACCACATTCATGGCACAACCATCCACAAAATACATGTTCAAAAGACATAAGTTCATTACAGAATCAAAACAACCTAAATCTAAAAACATTAGTCTACAGAGAAAGCTTTGTCTGGTGTAGAACCAGTGCCATATTTGTCAAACACAAATGGCTTCTTCTGGTTTGCAATTCTCTCAGATCTACCTCTATTATTGTAATAGATTCTACCAAAAGAAGGCACTACAGCTGTTGTTTTCTTTGGCCTACCTCTAGGTTTCTTTGGCATCTCTTGAGTTGCAATTTCTTTGCCTTTTTCTTTACCTTTGACTTCACTTGCAGGCTGAACATGACTTTTTTGTGTTGGTAGATCTTCACTTGCAGGCTGAACATGACTTTGTTGTGTTGGTAGATCTTCATTTGAAGGTTGAACAGAAGCTGAAAAGAATGAGATTTCTTCTCTAGCAGAAACAGATATACCAATTTGATCTTCTAATTGCTCATTGTAATCAGCAGCAGTGAACTCTTGTGCATATTCTTCCCACCATTTGTCAACAGCTTCATTTTGTTTTTGTATCTCCATATACTTTGATTTTTCTTTCTTCACAGTCCTTAAAGTGTTAGCCGCTGCCTCCATATCCAGCTGGAATTGATATTCCTGCATGATATAATCATATTAGTTAAAACCATCAACTTGTATTTTCAGTTTATCACTAGATTCTAAGTTTATAAGTGCAATACCTCTGGTGTTGTGGTGAATACTTGCTTGCTACTTGAACCCCCCAAGTTGGACCTTTTTGACATTTTATTGACATTAGTTGAACCCTTTCTTTTCGTACCAGGCTTGCTAGTTGAACCACCTTTGTTACTCCCAGCTTTACTAGTTGAACCACCACTTGGTGGTGCTCTTTTTTTTGGGTAAAACAGGATCTGGAATGTAAGTTGGCATTTCTTCAACATAATGTTCTGGTCTCTCATTGGTATTGGTTGGTTGTTCAGGTGGAGGTGGAGCAGGTGTAGTTTGATACTGTTTTGGTGGTTTAGGTTTTGATGGCTTATTACAACTCTTCTTATTGTGTCCAGGCTCCCAACAATTATGACAGTGCATGATCCTTCCTACTCTGCTAATTTCATGATCATCTTCAGTTCGATGCCTAATTCTTCTTTTTCTAGGTCTTCCGGGCATTTTCCTTTCCAATGGGGGTAAAGGTTTTGGAAATGTTGATGGCTTCCAATTCTTAGATCCTAAGACTGGTCTAATAGAGTATTGGTAAGCTTCAACCCATTTGTCTACAGAATACCATTCACTAACCCCTACCAAAGGATCTTTTTTCATATGCATATAAGCAGCCATGGCATGCACACAAGGTATTCCACTCAGTTCCCACATTCTACAAAAACATTTCTTGGTATGCAAATTAACACAGAATGCCTCATCCCCTTTTCTGACCTCAACCTCTTGGAAACCACTATTAACAACATCCCAATGTCTATACAGAATATAAATTAAGTATAAGTATTTAAAAAATAAAGTAACAAAACCACAATAAAGACACTAACCTTTGTTTATTTGTAAGAATGTTCAGTTGCCTTCTAGCAGTTGGGGTAATGCTATCTTCCAAATCCATAGCTTTCTTGTTCATGTAGTATACTCTTTGCATGATGTAAATCCAAATATCCTCAAACATTGTGATTATAGGCTTACCTCTAGCATTCAATATCCTTGCATTAAAGCTTTCAGAAATGCCATTTTCAAAGGCTGCAGTGCACCTATCCATCTAAAAAAAAGCCCTGCTCCAGCTGTTTGGGTTTCTTTCAACCAACCATTTATGTGCAGCTTCATCTAGCAACTTTATTTGGTCCATAATCTGCATGAATTGCTCTTTGATTGTGGTTGAAGCTGCTGCCCAGAAAAGCCTCTTGTACTGAAGTCCACTCCATTTCTTCTTAAAATTTGCATAGATATGTCTGGTACATTGTCTATGCTCTGCATCAGGTAACCAAGTACCAACTGCTTCAATTAAGCCCTGTATAAAAGTTGAGAGTTGTCAGTGTATTAGTTAGTAAGCATAAATCACATATTTTAAAAGTTTAAGTAGTACTGACCTTATGTGCATCAGATATTATTGTTATACCACTTCCATTATCCAAGTCCAAATCAGAATGCAATAATGAGAGAAACCAGCACCAGTTGTTTTTATTTTCTACAGCAACAACTGCCCACGCTATTGGAAACATTTGGTTGTTGGCATCTCTGCCCATTGCTGTAAGTAATTGGCCTTTACAAGTATGTGTTAGGAAACACCCATCCAAACCAATCACTTTCCTACACCCATCCTTCCATCCAGCTTTAAGACCCAAGAAACAAATATACATCCTTTTGAAGTACATCAGCCCATCATCTTTCTCTTCTATATCCAACTGACATGTGGACCCTGCGTTAGAATCTAGTAATGCTTGTCTATATTCCCACAACCTACTATAATGATCCACTAGACCTCCTTCATGATCAAACAATGCACACTGTTTAGCCCTTTTACATTGCCCTAAACTGACATCAATTTTGAACTTCTCCCTAATAGAATTTTGCATATACCTGTAAGTTAACCATGGATTGTCTATAATTTCCCTTGCACAATGATGTGCTATCCATTTGTAAGTCACCAATGACCCTAAGTTATAATTCCTAGTACACTTATGATCTACATACAAAGACTTGATTTGGAAAGACCTTTCTGTACTCATCCAACTAGCCCAAAGTCTGAATTTACAATCTTGTTGGTTTGCAACATTTTTCTTTTCTTCCTCTTTCTTTTTTGCCCACCTCTCTTTTGCTGCCTTACTTATTTTACTAGGTTCACCTTTACACACTTTATTACCCTGACCCTTAGTACTATCATTGGCATTTTCCTTGTCTTTTTCCCTCTTTTACCAGCACATCTACCTTCACTTACATCCCTACCACAAAACACTAGCAATTTATGGATGTCATTCTGCATGAACCAAAGTTGGTAACCATTTGTAACTCCATAATTAGCTAAACATTGTTTAAGTTGTGCTGGTGACTCAAACCTCATGCCTAAGAGTGGTTTACATTTATCCCATGGGGTTTCAGGATCAAAAGCAGGGTATTGAACTCCTTTTTTCACCTTATACTGACTATCTATATCATCCTCTTCAGGGTCATCAATCTCTACCATAAACCTACCATTTAAAGGAGGGATTGGATCATCCATATGCCCTATGAATTTACCCAATCCAACCAGTTTATTCAACCAATGATCATCAGTAGAAATTTTTGGAATGACAACATTTGACTCATCCTCTGTTTGAAAATCAACTAAATCCTTAACATCATCTAGAGTATCTTGGTTTTCATTATCAGAGAAGTCTTGGTCATCTTCTTGATTAACCAAATTATCATTCTTAAGCATTTCTAAAACATTATAACCACTATGCTCACAATAAATGTCCATTTTTAACTCATTTTCAGAAGCAGCTTGCACTAAAGCTTCTAAATCTTCATCTGTTTTTAAAGGTTTCAATCCTATATTCAATTGGACACCAGTTTTTAATATAGAAATAGCTAACTGGTGCAATAACAACAAGCTTACGAAGGATATGACATAACTCTGAGTAAATAACACCTTCCAAGTTTACGTTATTCACCACACGAAGGTCGCCTTCCACATACTGAAGAGGGTTGCCCACGAAAAATCCATTATAATAGAGGTTAATGGTGAAATTAACCATCTTTCAACGATGCTGCAAAATAAGGGTTTATTATAGAATTAGGGATTTTATCAATCAATCAATTAGAATACAATTACTAACAAAAAAACAACATTATATTTACATACATGAGACCAATCGATGCCAATTTTGCTAGATTATGATTATAAGAAAATTAGGGTTTGTGGAAAATGTGTTTTAGTAGCGGGAAATGAGATTTAGGGGTAAATAAGGGGGAAGTGATTAAGTAGGGTGAGTGTGTATTTTCCACCTCACATTTTCCAAATAAGCCGTTTTTTTCCAACGTGCAATTTTATTATCGAAAATAACCGGGAAACCGGCTATCACAGGTTGCATTCCATAATAAATTGAAAATGTTATGCGTATTGAAAAGAAACTCAAACTTAAATAAGCATTTTGACAATAAAAATAGTACAATATGTATAATGAGTCAAAATTGTAAGTACGTTAAGCATTTATGTATTTATCCCCTAATTTTATCACTATGTTGTAGATTGTACTAGTTATACTACCCGCACACGCGCGGGTTTTTATTTTTTATTTTTTAATAATGTATTTTTTTTTAAAATACAAATAATTAAAATTTTTTATTTATTTTTATTTATTTCTTTATTTATTTTTGGGGTAAATTATCAATATTCATAGATAATTTGGTAAAATTTGTGAATGCAATAGTATAGTATACGTTAAAAGTAGAACTAATAATTATATTATAACTATGTTTGAAACTAATATATAACCTAATAATTATATAATAACTATGTTTGAAACTAATATTATACTGTAACTAAGAGTGTGAAGTTATAAGTTTTATTATTCATATATTCACTTTTAGAACTACAAAGGAACCATGAAACTATAAGAGTATGAGATATGTTCCATCAAACTATAATGTCCAAAGAACCCCTTTAAATAGCGTGCATGACTTTATCAACGATCTCCATTTATTCTTCATCATCCTCTTTCATGTGAAGTTTCATCAGTGATGGAAGAGGCTAAATTTTTAAAAATTCAAGCTTTTGCAAGTGTTCGAACCCGTTGAAAAGCCACTCCTAAACCAGTTTTTGGGCTACCATTTGACTTCATTTACTCAGCATCATCTTCGAACAGAAAATAAAGCTTAAAAATATTATAGCCTTAAAATCATGTACAAATGTTCCCGTTGATGCTAAGCATATCACGCATTCATGTAAAGAGATGAAACTGAAGAATGAAAATTGAGCAAAAAAGCCAAAGGATATAATTTTAAATAAGTTTCTTTCAAAAAGTAGACTATTATTAAACAATATTGGTTTTAATGGTAACCTCCTTTTAGGCCTGCCATCCTTAATTAACATGCATATGATTTGGGTTATACACATCAACCTGTCCGTCACAACAAAAACTATAAGTAGCACTAGTTACAATACCCGCGCACGCGCGGTTTTTTTTTTTAAGTTTTTTGAATAACATATTTTAATTTATTAAAAAATAAATAATTTAATATTTGTTTTGTTTGATTTATGATTTTAAATTATAGTTTTTATTATTAAAGATAATCATTTAAAAAGTTTAATCATATTGTAATTATAGATAATTATAGTTTTTATTATTAAAGATAATCATTTAAAAAGTTTAATCATATTGTTAGTTGCATCTTATCTATATTTTTTGTATATATCTTCTACTTATTTAGTATATCAACAAAACGAATTTAGAAATTTATAAATTAAAAAATAATAATTAATTAAAATATTACTTAATAAGGAAATAATCTTTTTTTTTGAAATACGAAAGTCCCCACTAGGGGTTTTGTTGTATTATATAAATAAAAGATGATACATATATATTTGAATAAGTGATGACAACACTAAAGATATTTTGAACTCATCATTTGTTTATGTAAGAGACAGAGAAGGAATGGGAAAGTAAGATGATCCTTCTGGTTTGTGAGTGTTTTAAGTTAGCGTTGTATTCAGTTTTAGCTTCTTTCTAAAGTTCTATAAACCAAAGTTAAAAAAATGATTCAAGCAACTTATTCATAATTATGTATTCATGTTCCACTACTTTTAGCTTCTTTTCTTTTTTAAACCAATGCAATCAATATGATTAAATAAAAGAAAATTAGTGATTCATATATGATTCATATATGATTCATATATATACTCGTGATGACAGTTCTGGTATTCGGATAAGAAAGCAAGTCATGTCTCCCAATTCTTGACATCAAACAATGTCGAGGCTCGAGGGGTTTGCAGGTTCTGCAGGAACAACTAAACAAATAATCATAAGGTTCCATAAATTGATTGAGCAACTTATAAAATTGATGTGTATGCGGATGTCGTCTTAGGGTTGAATCCGGCAAGCCACCAAAGATTCTTCCTGTGTTTAGTTTTGTATCAAGTATGAGTCGACTGTAGTTTCTTTCACTTGGTTTTGCTTGTGTTAATGAAAGTGAGAGAGGATAATATGTGGTAACTTTCATTCCCTTTTTTTATTGATAATTATGAGTCCAAAACTATTTCTAAATAATGCTCTAGTACATGTGTTTGTTAGATTTTTTCAACATCTTTTATAATAAACGTATTTATTGAACCTTTTGCCAAATTAGGAAATAAACAGGCTTTATTTATTTAACATCTTTTAAAATAATAATAATAATAATTCAGCTATTACTTAATAAAGTATGATTTGATATTTTTGAAATGAAAAAGTCACTACTAGAGTTTTGTTTTATTATATAAAAGATGTGTAAAGGTATCTGGGCGGTCCTAAGCCTTTTGATGCCTTGGACAAGTCGAAGAAATAAACTCCGAATTACAATTTCAACACAATTTCATTACAGGTATTCCACGGTAGAAAGCATGAAAACAAACTATAATACGGGCATTCACCTGGTCAACATTTGCTAAAACTTGCTTTCAATAATCAAATAATACGGAGTAGTTTGTAGGGGATAACAATAACAAACACAACCGGATATGTTTGAATCTCTGAAAGGCGTGTGAACACTTTCAGATCGAATCAATTCGGTGGTTCTCTCGAATTATTCAATCGGATACAATTCAGAGATTGAAAACGTTTTGTAAGGTTTTTGTTTGAAATTTTATGAACCAGAGAAAACTGGATGACCAAGAAAAACGTATATCTATCAAAAACGGGATTAGGGCTATAATAACCGCCTTTTGGCTACCCCTTGAACCCTGCCAGGGGCTGCCGCCCCTTGGACCCTGCTCCCAGGGGCTGCCGCCCCTGGAACCCCACTCCCAGGGGCGCTGCCCCCGGACCCCGTCCCTTAGGGACTTTGCCCCTAAGATCATAATAAATTCAAATAGGTGTGCACTCCGCACCTCCAAACCTAAATGAAGTATTATTATGATGAAATTAGTCAAACAAGTTAATCCAATTACACTCAAATATCCAACATAGTTTGCACAACATAAATTTTGAAGGATGTAAAACCAGTGCCAGTTGATTCAATTCACTTTGCTATTGAAAAAACTAATATCCAATTATCCATAATATGATCATTAAATATGTTCGAACTAAACACAATTATTTGGAAGAAGGAAAAAAAAATAAAAAATAAAAAATAAAAAAATAAAATAAAAAAATGGCTAATGACTCCACTCGTGGCCAAGAGTATATTTTGAAAAGTAAGTGATATCATGAAATGGGTCCAGGTAAACTAAATAAAATAGAAAGTCCAATTTATCATTTCGACTAATTTGGCCAACCAAGGCACCTATCCCATCAATAATCTAGTCCACGCGTCAACTAGAAAAGAATTTCTTCTCCATCTATTATCCTAAAACTTCATCCAATGAGATCATGTGTGGTACATGCAACAGGTAGACAATGCTTGCCTCCGCCGCCCCTGGTAGTGTGTTTGAGGCTTTGCACTTTTGGTGATTATCAATAATATTTTTACCTTTCACCAAAGTTTTTTATTTGTGTTTTTGAAAATGACGTAAAACAAACTAAATTAGATAGCATAAAATGACGATGTAATATAAATTTTGGTGCATCTATTTAAGATTACAAAAGTTATACTAATAAGGATTAAGGACAAATAGTTTATTAATGTGCTTAGCCCATACAATAACACATCTATATGGGATATGTTTGTTTCATTATAAAGTTTTGTATATATAAGAGGAGCATGAAATTTAACAATGTATCGGGAAGGTCTTTGGTTCAAGACTAATTGTCCCTTTCTTTTTAATCTTAATCTTGGTCTTTGGCTCAACGCTAAATTCTTATAAAATACTTAAAATACATTCTTCACATTTTGTGAATCTGATTTTACTTTTCTCAAATATCATTTGAGTTGTTTCTTAGCCGGAGTGCGGATGAAGCGGGCGACAAGCTTCTAATTTTCCCCATAGATATCATGTAGCATGAGTCAACATTATGTACGTTATATGTTAAAGAAGTGAAATATATCTTGTTTATATATAATATAGTGAATGAGAATGATACATGCTTGTTGCCCAATAGAAGGTATCAAGAGCATATTAGCAACTTTTCCCTATAACTCAATTGGACGGGTACAGTACAACCCATGTTTTTATTCAAGAAACACAATACAAGTTTGCATTATCGCCAATTCAGTCCACGACCACAACCAAACAAAAATGAACGGAAATTAATTTAAGAGTAAACCTATATGAGGATCACTTATTAACCGCATATCAAACATTAATGGCACAACTTTAAAGTACAAATATAATGAACAGATAATTAGTATACAGAAATGCAAGAGTCAACATGTAGGTTGAAGAAGTGAAATTTATCTTGTTTCTATACTACATTGAATGAGGATCATACGTGTCTAGAATACTACAATGTTTTCAGATACATGTATTGGCCAAGTTGATTGTAAAACTAAAAATTTCTGTATCTCAAAATGAATATAACATTCCTGACTTTATGGGTAATCCAAAAATTTTATTCACAATTTTGTTGATTCTACTGTGACATGTTTTAGAAATGAATTAAGGCAGGTCCTCCATGTAAGGTCTCTATTGAGCACACATGAGTTTGTATCTATAAGCTCTTAACATTCTTCAACTCAATCATGCACAAAGTACCATCAAATTGATCCAGATGACTAAGATATGATGCAATTATCGTGTAACATTGATGATTTGAGCCCTCTAGGTTGCCTATATTTATAGTGAAGGTATCAAGAGAAAAAGTGGTAACTTTGTCCTACCGGTGTACTCAATCAATCAATAGTTACTAACGAATGCGGGTCACCAAAATTATCTAAAATGAATATATCTGTCAGCCTCGCAAGTCTTACCAAAATATACTCACCGTACGACAGAGTTTGAGTCCGGTTTACTTAATCAGTCACACAAAGATTATCTAAGGAAAGTATATTTAACAAATAAAATGCCTGAATTAAACAACTTGCAGCGTAGAACACTGCAATTGACACTAAATGAATGTACACGGATATATTAATACATAAATGAGAGGTTATGGATCTTGCAAGGCTAGAGTCTCCACCCTCCATATGTTGTTCGCAGATATGATACCAAAAACCAAATGCAATAAAGAAAAAAGACAATGTAACTGCATTCTTGTATCTTCATCACATTCTCATTTTCTATGAGTTTCGGTTGAGTTATCAAGTTATTGAAAACATATATGAGGTAACTCTGGTACACACAAAAGTGACTCGCGAGTCGCGCCCCTCTTAGTTGCTGACATTTCTAAAGAGGAATTAAAAGAAAAAAATCACAACATTGTCCTACCAATGTTCAATTCAATATATTACAAGGTACCAACGAGCATGTGTCATCCTCATGATTCCTACTAAAAAACTCACGAAATATTACAAGAACCATTTATCATCACATAACTAAAATAAAAAAACTCAAAATTACCTTCATTAATTTGGGGTTACTGCTAGAGCAAAAAGTGTAAAATTAGGGTAAAAATGACAAACCCGGCTGGCTGGAATTGTTTATCTGGGTCTACCCGGATATTTGCTTAAAAAAACCGGTTGACCCGCCCGGGTTTCAAACGAACAGACCATTTTCGAGTTTTTGTCGTTGCAGATTTACAATTTGACTATTTATTTGTTGGTGTTATTTTTGATTAAAAGTTATAGGACTGTTATTATGGGCTATGCCAAATTTTAAAGTAACAGCAATTGCATCCAATTCAAAAAGATAAAGTTTTTGTCTTGTTATAAAATTTGTATGATTATTTGCAACAAAAAAAAAAATGTATGATTAGATAGGTGATTAGTGGCCAGGTGAGGTGAGGTGGTATGGTGGTAAGCGACGCACATCTTAGTCTAAAGGTGTGTGGTTCAATTCCCATCAGATCTCTCTTCCGCATTTTTACTTTTTATTTTTGTAAAACATCATTTATTTTAAATCCTCTTTAAATTTCTCTCACACTTCAAAATGTACAAAACGATTTATCATCAAATGTCAAGTTATTCGCCTAGTTATGTTGAAATTTGAAAACAATTTAACTAAAGAATGCCTTGTCCAATACTTAGAAGACAAGCTGAAAAGAAAAAGAAAAAAGAAAAAAACATTAACGATCACACAAACCATGTTCGTATGCACAACTAGAAATATTTTTCTATCTTACGAGGCAAATACATGCACAGCCTCAACAAAGCAAGATTTTCACGGAATCTTGATGAGTCACGTGGCCAAAAGAAGCTAAACCATCATTCATATATTCCAAAATATCCATAAACTATAACAAAATTTGACTAAAAGTGACATAAATACCGAGTGAGTTTAATTTCTCGACCAATTTAGACACAAACATTACTTTACATCAATTACCAACAACTTCGTGGCATGTAGTTCAAGTAACACAAAACAAGTTGCCTTATCACCAATTTTTAACTCGACCACAACCATACAAAAAAGAATGAAGATATTAGTGTAAAGCCGTATTAAATCACTATAATTGCGTCGTCCCTTAATAAGTATTACTAGTACTATATTTAAACTTTTGCCTAATACAGTCAAATAATTACATCCCACATAAGTTAAAGAGGTGTAATCTTTCTTGTTTATATATTATAGTGAATGAGAAACATACATGTCTAGAATATTACTATGTTATGGGATACATGTGTTTATGAAGTTGAATATACAACTAAAAATTTGGAAGACCCATGGACCGAGAATATATATAAAATTCTTGAGTTTTTATCTTTTGTCAATAAAAAATGAGTAATCAAAACTTTTTATTTTCAAAGATTGTCCATATGTTTATATGACTAAAGATCAAATGAGAAGAATCCTTAAAATAAGAATGATGAGAAATGAATATAACTACACATTAGAGATGCATCAATTTGAATTAGATGCATTCTTAATCTTTTAGATGCATCACAATATATTTTTTAGCAAAAAAGTAGATGCATATACATATATTAGATGCATTTGATCAAGTTAGACGAAACGTATGTATTTTTCGTCTTCTGCAGGTCAAATTTGTTGCTAGTATACTTTGCATCGTTTTCACTTCAAAATCACTTTCGAAACTTATTGTGATGCATCTAAATGAATAAAGATGCACCTAATTCAAGTCGATACATGTTAAATATGAGGTTATAGTTATTTTTCATTCTTCTCATTTTAAGTTTTCTTCTTATTTGATTCTTACCCATATTTATATAACTAAGTATTTAGGAATCTTTTATTTATCTTTATAATAAAACCAAAACCGTAACTATACCATCATTCTCAATTTAGTTGTTAACGTAGAGAATTTTTAGAATAAGTAATAGATGTTCAATAGAAACATTTCGCCAATCCACCTGAACTTACCTAACCCTTGGCGTATGTACAAATTATCCTTCAATTTGCATTAATTAAAATGTGAAGTGTTATAGGCCGGAATGTACAAACACTATTTTTTCTTTCGTGTCAGATAGATGCCCAGCCTCAGCAAAGGCATATGTTCCCAGAGTCCAGCAAACGTACAAATATCTTTTTTGGTTTCCTTTTAAGAAGCTGGAGTTTGAATAGTTTACAAAGTATTTTTGTTGGCTAACCCAACAGTCCAATCATCGAGTGAAAAAGGCAAAAGAAGCTAAACTATCTCATATACTCAGTTGAGTAATGTTCACCTAAACGGCTAAACCAATTGAAGTTTCCGAAACACGAACGTGATTAGTCACATAAAAATAGCCTACTGATTTTTTTCACAAATATTCTCCTAGATGCAAAATGAACGCTTATATCAAACAACAACAAAGAAAGTACACTTATAAAACATCATAAAGATGAGGACTATGAGTCTTACTGGACTATGCAGGAGCCATCGCATATTCACTATGCTTTTATTTAAGTGGATCATATTTTTTTATCTTTTCATTTCATTAAATATCATTTGAGTTGTTTTTATTAAATATACAAGTTGTTGAATAATTGTGTGTTGTGTTGTTTTGTATTTTCTCTATTATTTGGCTATTCATTTTGTGATTCATTGCCGTGAGTGCATGATCCCACCATATATTTATCGCGCAGCACAACAATTATATAGGTCCGCCATTTCTGTTCAAAATTTCATTTACACCACAAATGAATTGTTGTGGATTATATAACCTTTTTTAAACTCTATAAAATAATCTCCAATGTTGGCACTAAATGTGTTTTTTGCATTAATTTAGTGCCAAAAGGTAAAAAAAAAAAAAACCTTCTCCAATGCTGGCACTATCTTTAGCACTAATTTAGTGATGTGAATAGTAAAACACTATAGTGCTACACTATTTGTCACTGATACTATTCATCTTATTTAAACTCCAACATAATTGTTAAACATTGATACTTAACTATAAAAACAAAAAATAACTTATATAAACTATATTGTTGTAAGTCTCCGATCAATACGTTTACAATGAGCCCAATATCTATATATGTTACTTTAACTATTTTTTTATTTATTGTGTCGACTTGAATTTTAGACTAATTAAAAATATTTAGTGCTAAAATTTAGTGTTATACATTGGGGGAACTTTTATTTGGTGCAAAAATAGGCAATAAAGATGCTCATTTTAAACTACTTTAGTGCAAATTTTTAGTGTTAACATTGGAGATGCTCTAATGAACCAATAAATGGTGTAAAGAAATACAAGAGTCAACACGTAGACGTAGGTATGTACATCTTTTGATAAAAAAAATAACCATCAAACTTTGCGTCCCACATAAACTAAAGAAGGGAAATTTTTATTGTTTATATACTATAGTGAATGGGCAACATACATGTTAATATAAATACTATGTTTTCAGGTACATGGTTGCCCATGGATTGCAAAACGCAAATAATCAAAACTTTATGGCAACTTGTATACTTGAAATAAGTATAATTTTTTGACTTTTTATTTTCACCTTGCAGATTTACAGTTGACTATTTGTATGTTTTTGTGTTATAACAAATAAGTTATCATATAGATGTAGGGAAATAGCAGTTATGTGTTACGAGGTAGTATGGTGGTAAATTAAGTTTAACTTACTCGTAGATATCATGTTTTTAACGTTTTTTTTTTTTTTTTTTTGAACAGCAAATTTTATTAACTAGCAAGACGTTACAGCAAAGAAAACAATTACATCACGGAACTAAAAAGAGATGGGTTTTGCATTCAACCGACCCAACTCAACCTTAAAGACCATTTTACGTTGAAACAGTTTTAGCAAATCCAAAAGGATATAAATGAGGGTTACTTTTGTTTTATGATGGTTTCAAACAACGCAAAATAACATACCATTTAACCAAATTACAAGGCCCTTAAAATCTCTAGAAATATTTGACAAACTATTAAAAAAACATACATGATGTTTTCAGCTGCAAGTAAAAGACGTAACGTTTTTTTATTGCCGCAAGCTAATTAAGGAATTGCCTCCTTGTTATAAAACAATATAATTTTTAGAATGTTCTATCTAAACATATAATTGCACCAAAGAGTTTATGTCCCAAATGTGCTCTTTGTTATGTGAGAAGCTTGTTAATCAAATGGTTTTAACTTGTAAGATAAAATTGTTGTATATATATCGTGAGATAAGTAGTTGTCGTTAAAAAAAATGCAAAGCCTGTTACATGATAGAAAAGAGATAACCCCATTCCACATGTTTACTTGACACAAAAAAATGCAAAGCCTGTTACATGATAGAAAAGAGAAACGAATAATTCAAAAAAGTCGTTACCAATCCCTGAAAAAAAAAAAAAAAAAAAACAAAAAAACTTGCTAATCATTATATGTATGTACTAAACTACTTTGTTAACTGAATGATAATGACATATTACCGATAGTAGTCACAACAAAATCACGTTAAACATATTCCCAAACACCACATAAGCAATATACTCTATATACTCCAAATCACCTTGCCCAATAAACACGAATATATTATTATTACCATTAAGATTTGGTAATTGATTATATACGAGTAGTTATTAACTTATTAAGATTGTCCTAATATCACTTTACCTTCTTCATGTTATCGCGACTCACCATCTTGACAAAAAGTAATGGGCCTGTATTGTCCCAATTGGGGCTATTGTGGTTATGTTTGGCAACAACATTTTTGAAGCGTTTAAGAGCGACAAGCAATAAGCGGTAAGCATTTGCTTGTTTGGCAACACCTTAACAAGCGTCTGAAACATGACCAACCACTCCAATCTTAAATGCTTAATGAAGAAGCAACAAGCGACAAGCGGTAAGCATTTACTTGTTTTACACTTTGGCTACGTTTGGCAAAAGTATCTGTAATTAGTAGCAATGAGCAGTAGTTGTGAGGTATGAACGGTAGCTGTGAGCAGTAGCCACATCTCACTGCTCACCGCTCACAGCTTCATAAAGAAGCATTGTAAAAATGAGCTTTCCTAAAAAATAGCAAAGCTCACAGCTCTAATGCCAAAGAAACACTAAAAATCAAAAAGCTCATTGCTCACCGCTCATTGCTCCAAAAAGCTTTGTGCAAAACATAGCCTTTATAATTACAGTTGCAGCTACGTTACCAAACACGTTTTTACTGCTTTCTGCTACTGCCTAGTGCTTACTGCTACTGCTACTGCTACTGCTACTGCTACTGCTACTGCTACTGCTACTGCTTGCTGCTTACTTCTTACTTCTTACTTCTTACTGCTACTTGTCGCCAAATATAGCCTATATGTGAAAGTTTATAATGTCAAATACATAGAGTGAGAAGGAAACTCATGCATTGTGTGGGTGATCTGCTAGTAAGTGGAGTTGATTTTTTTTCTTCAATAATTTATATGCATGTTACCTGTCATTTCACTTTCAGAAAACATCATACTCAGTATCAGTTCGAATGCAACAAAATAAAATGATTAGCGTCATGTTATGATCAAAGGCCAAGTAATCTACAATTGTTGGAACTTTCATAACATCAATAAACAATCGAGGTTAAAAACGCTTTATCCAACTAAATAATATAGGACAAGTTGAAAAGGAAAAAACATCAACAACAATCACACAAAATTGTCTCAAGTTTTAACAACAACCTGATTATATTATCTTTAAAAAAAGCATTAAAATTTTGCATATTTCGATTTTAGTCCACGAGTTTATGTACGATCATCGTTTTTGTTTCCAAGCAAAAAAGCTTGGATAGAAGTTTAAAAATTGCTGTACGTTCAAAAACGAACCAAATATAAAAAAGACATTAATTCTTAAAAAAAAATAAAAATAAAAATAAAAAAAAATAACACTAATGACCGTTCTAGTATCGATAGGATTGAGTTGACCAAATTACTGAGTCATGGAAGTGAAATCTTATTCTTGGATAAAAGAGTGAAGTTTTTTTGTGTGTGTGTCCTTGAACCAACTTATATGTACAATTATCTCTGACATAAGCTTGTGCTTTTTTTTGACCTTGTAGACCAAATTACTAAGTTATGAAAGTACAAGCTACTACCGGCCTACTACTATGGAATGGTTGCTTTGGTCTTACCATAATTTGATCGAAGTAGATATGGATTATAGTAGATATGGATTATATCCCAGTGGTGGACAGACTATTTTTTCATCTGATAAGTTGCTTCAACTACAAAAGCTAAAAACTGTTTGTTTTGGGGACTGTGAGGACACTAAGGAGGTTTTTTATTCACAAACTTTTGCTGAAATTCCAAAAATGAGATAAGTGGACTTGGAGTGGTTTGATATCAAGTGTATATGGAGATCAAGCAGGGGACAATATTAAAGCTTCCAAACCTAACACGACTGTCTATTGATAGATGTCAGAGTTTAGAATATGTATTTACATGTCCCTTGGTTGGTAGTATATTGCAACTCCAGGAACTACATATACGTAAATGCGGAAGTATGAAGGTAATTGTGAAGGGAGAAGGACAAGAATGTGATGTCATAGTGAATGCTACTGTGGAGTTCCCTTGTCTAAAGTCCTTGAAACTTGATCGTCTTTGGAGTCTCGTGGGATTTTGCATAGGAAATAAAGCTTTTGAATTTCCATCATTGGATGCCTTGGAAATTAAATGGTGTCGAGAAATGACGTTTTCACCAATGGAGATTTGCCTGCTCCAAAGCTACACGCAATTAGTATAAAGGGTAGGAAGTATAATATACCATCAGGCTGAACTCCGTTATAAAAAACTTTACCAAAGGGTAAAAGGTGAAAAATGTCTTACCATAAGAAAGAGGGACTAAATCTGTAAAAGTTATTGTTCTTATGCTTCACAACTCAATCCAACTAAGCTCATCTCTATTCGCCTGCAGACTCGGGAGATCTGTTTTCTGGCAAGTTGCTAGGGTTTATGTTATAGCTTGCTTGAGTTGTGTGTGTGTCTGTGTGTATTAGATTAATTGGTGTTACCTGGATGTTTTTATATAGTTTAATTTGGATATTGCAATATGGGTTAATCAGTGTTACTGATTCATATATTTTGAATTCTATTAGATTCATGTTCTAATAAAATGATGCGTAATGTGTCTTGATAAGAGAAGTTAATGAGTAATGATGCGGTAATTGCGATGTTTTTAGTTGGTTGGAGCACTTTTGGTGTTGTTCGTCATCTAGAACCTGTGTTTTTATTGGCTACTTATTAACCTTATTATTGTTGTCGGTGCTTCCTATTTTTATGGGAAAACTTGGCAGCCCTCTCAACCGTTAGATCTTGCAACTTTTAATCCCAGCCACTCTAATTCAAATTTTAATATTAGCAATGGATTTCATCTCATATAATCTCAACCATTAGATGTGTAGAAACTGAAAAAAAACCGTCAAACTTGTCAAGTACACTTTTATCAAAATGCACAATTATACATACGGTTACAACTTCTCGCCTTCGTCACTTCTCTTTATCATATTTCTCTCACATAATCCATTCTTAAAAAACACATACAAACGCACACACATCTGCTTCTCTCTTACAAAATTCATCATCTTTTTGTCACACACCAGAAAACACACACATCCTCTCAATTTAACAACATCAAGCGCCGCTACCACCACCATTGGACGCCACCACCACTATCATCTGAACCACGGCCGCCACCACCAGTGTAGTTTAGATATGTCTATCTGACTGGTTTTAAAATTGGTGGTTTCTTGTGGTTTTGAATTTTGGTGGTTTTGGAGGCGCTATGTTGGTTCTGGTTGATTCTTGGTGGTTTTGATGGTGTTTCAATGCTAAAAACAAGATTTTGCATTCGGTTTAAGTTATGGTTGATTGGGTTTGTATTCATCAGTTTATGTTGTTAACAAAAAATCAATGCTTTTAAATTAAGTTTTATGTTGTATCTTTGTAACAACCTCACCCATTTTGTTTCTTTGTTTTTCAGGAAGTGTTCTGGTATGAAGTTTAAAGGGTTGAGTTTAAGGAAGTGTTCTGGTACAAAGTTTGTGGTTTAGTGGTTGTGGTTCAGTGCAACTTTGCCATCTAATACGGGTTCGACTAATTCACCATAATCTTTATTATGGTTTATAACTTTATATGTTTGGGTAGATTGATATACTACTATTTTGATATTTGTAGGTTATGATGACAGTTAAGGATTATGGTTGTGCTTGTGGTTGTATCATGACAATCTTTGAGTTGGATTAGAGTTATGCAGAAAAACGTATCTACAAAGATTGTTTCAGTTGAGTGGATTGGTTCAGTTCAGTGGGTTGGTTTGTTCAGATGCAACAAACTGAAGATGCCACCAGGAAGGTCTAAGGGGTTGCTGAAATAAACATGCTCAACGGACAAGCTGAACGCCATCAATCTGAATGCCATCATAACACGCTGAATGCGAACATGCCGAAAGCGATGGGTATTTTCCTTATTTGATTAGGTTGGAGTTTGATTGTTATTAACTATTTCAACCAATTTACTCAAATGGGTATTTTCTTATACAAAAAAAGAACCAGTTTTAAACATATCTTTATTAAGTTTCAAATTTGTACAAAAACGCTATTATGGCTTTATTTTTTTTTCATAAAGAAATCATCAAGTTTTGATTTTTATCTATTTATCAGTTAATTTAAAAAATAAACAAAAACAAAAACAAAAACAAAAACTCATTTATTTGTTAAAAATAATAGAAGCTTTTGATTTTTGTTAGAAAATTTAATCAAATTATTCAATTATTATTGTTTGACTAATGTTTATTTTGTTTTGGAATTTGCAAAAAGATCAGGGTGTGCCTCCATTATCCACAAAGATTGTTTCATTTTGAAGGATCTCCCACACTTCCATAGAAGTAGTTGCATTTGCAACTTTCTCAAATATCGCATCATCAAGACATTGATAGATGTGTGTAAGAGCACTTTGATCCTTCTTTCTTGCCTTTTGCAACTCCACCCTTTGGGCGGCATTCAACGAACTTTCATCATCAACTTTCTCAACACCTTTTTCGACTATCTTCCACACATCATGTGAACCGAGTAACGCTTTCATCCAAGTGTACCAACTACCATAGTTGTCTTTGGTAAGACGAGGAAATTGAAACGAGTTCATTGCACTTGACATCTTGATCTTCTAGCTCTGATACCAATTTGTTGGAAACACAATGGCCTTTTAGGGTTATAGGAAGAGATGAACACTTAAGAGACACTTTTACAAGGGAATTTTATTACTTATGCTTTGCTTCATACTTCCAAATGTTTACATTCATCTCACATATTTATACTAGTCCATGGAAGGTTCTAGACTCGGGATATTATATGGACATTCTTACATAATCTAGATCATTCTAATACATTATAATCCTTATCCTAATTCTAGATAATTCTTACTAGATAAGTTTATCTAGATATTTCTTATGTAACATTCTAGATATTTCATATGGATATTTTTAATAAGGATTCTACGAGTTTCTAGAATCTTCTTCATCACGGTTTCGGGATTTTATTGATAGTCCAATCTTTATTCGACTAAATTAAGTTTACGATCCAACAGTAACAAGATTTATTTCAATGGTTTTTCCTTCCTTTTTAGTAAATAATATTGTCACTTTTTTTGGAAAAAAGAAAGATCATCAGCTCAAACAAACACCCCTTAAGTTTACATCCCACACAGGTTAAAGAAGTGAAATCTTTCTATTTATATATTATAGAGAATGAGGATCACACATGACTAGGATAATACTATGTATTGGGATGCATGTGATTATAAAGTTAGATTATTAAACTAAAGATTTCAAACTTCAGTCTGATAGCATTTCAAAATAATTATAAAATTCTTTGGCTTTTTAGTATCTTTTGTCATTTAAAAAATACGTAGTAGCAATCTAAATTTTTTATTTACAAAGATTGTCCATATGTTTATAAAACTAAATATTTAGTAATCTTGTATCTATCTTTATAATAAAACAAAACCGTAACTATACCATCATTCTCAATTTAACTCTTAGCTACACATTTTTTAGAATATGTGATAGCTGTTGAATATAAGCATTTCACTGATCCACCTGAACTTACCAAACCCCTACCGTACTTACAATGCCATATTGATTCTGCAATGACATGTTACGAATATGAAAGGTGTGGCCTTCCAAGTTCTTTTGGATTCTGGAACCAAATGATCCTTAAATTTGCATTAATCAATATACAAGGTGTCATACACCAGAACGTACAAATATTTGTTTATCTTATGTGTCGAATACATTCCTAGCCTCAGCAAAGCGGGATGTTCCCATAGGCTAATTCGATCAGTCACACAAGAATGACCAACAATTTAACTTTTTTATTTTCCTTTTAAGAAATGGGATTTTGAATGGTGCACAAGGAATTTTTGTTAGTTAACCCAACAGTCCTATAATCGTGTGAAAACAGCAAAAGAAGCTAAACCATCTCATATAGTGCCATACGGCCTTTGCAACAAACTAAGTTACACTATACGTTGTGCCTCCATGTAAGGGCTCTATTGTACACATATGACTTAGTACTTTAAGTATAAATTCTTGGCTTTTTTATCTTTTCACTTGAAAAGGCAAAAAGTTTTAAGAAATCTTTGCACCCTGAAAATAAGTAAAAATTCTTGGCTTTTTTTAGTATCTTTTCACTTTAAAAAAGCAAAACTTACGTAATTAAAGCTGGTCTATTTTATGTTAATTTAGTCTTTTTTGTACTCAAACTATTTTCGTTCTCGGTATAGTATATCAAAGTTAAATTTATGTTTAATATAAGTTTTTTTTTTTTTTTTTTTTTTTTTTTTTTTTTTTTTTTACTTTTCGAAAGAGTTAATCAAACATAATTTTAACAAAAATAACTTTAAATGTCCAATTAGAATGATACATCTCATTTATTTGCCATTCCAACTAAAATATTTATGGTAAAGTTTTGACCATGGTTGTCAGGATCCCGATCCTAATATTAGGATCTTACGATTTTACGATACTATAAAGCAAAAACGATTCGGATTTTACATAGGATCTTTGAAAGCTTAAGATCTTGTAAGATCCCGATCTTGACCGTAGGATCTTAAGATCTAATCTGATCCGGTCCTACTTTTCTCGGATAACAAACTAAAAAACTGCAATTTTCTGGATTATTTTTTGTAAAATTTAAAAAACAACATGTTAATCTTATTAAACATTTCATAATCATAATTTAGGACAACATTTAGATAATACATTCATATAATTTTGTGTTTATGATATATAATACTTTGTAAATTTGTATAATATTATAAAAACTCTTAAGAAAATAACATTATAGCAAGATCTTAAGATCCCGATCCGACCTTACGATCATGATCTTGCAAAGACAAAAACGATCCTGGGTAGGATCCCGATCTTGAAAACCTTGGTTTTGACAGCTTCGTATGTTTATAATCTGATTATTTTTCCACAGTCACGTTTAGTTGACACTTGACACTTTCGTTTGTGTGTGTTTGTAATTTTGGTTAACTGTACGAGCATGTAATACTTAGGGCATGTTTGGTTTGCGGGGTTGGATTGGGTTTTGCGGGACCCGTCAATAAAACAAATGTTTGGTTGGAGTTTTGAATATCAGGATTTGAATGTCAAAACCAAATTGTTGGAAAATACCTCGACAACAAACCCGAAGTTCGATCGCGGAACGCTAGATCGCGAGTTGTATCGAGCACAAGTAGTAAACACGAGAGACTACAATATACTACAAAGAACCGACCGAATATTGCACACGATATACCCTCGACAAACCCTTTATTAATACCAATAAAGCTTTTACAATTGAGGAAGAATAATGTTTTAACTAGCATCCCCTCATCTCTATTTATATAGAGATGAGGAGGTGGAAACCTAGCTTGCCTTGCACTCCAAGCTACCTAATCCTAGTTTATGTCTAACACCTAATCTAATTACAAAATACACTTAAACCCCTAAACTATGTTTAAGCTACTACTAATATTCTAACAATTTCCACCTTAGGAGTAACACTTAAACATAACCGATACTCAACATCTTTTCCTCGTGCTGGAACCTCGGACCGGGGACCACCTTGCCGACCAGGCATTGTACTTCAGTAATTTTCCAAGATTAGCTTCTGTAGACTCCTTCACTTTCTTCTTTTTAGCAACATTACCCTCTGCACCCTCTTGACCAGGTACTCCGGTTACCGTAATGTCTGCCCCCACCTTTATACCAAGGTGTATCTGTTCCTGCTCCTTTACCAAGCAGTCCGTGTTTGTCTTTTCTTCAAGTTGTTTAACCTCCAACTTTCTTTGAGCCACTGCAGCATCATCGTTACTAACCTGAACAACCCCAGCTTCACGATTCCCTTGAGCTCCCTGCAGTTCCACCTCAAACCAAACACGTTCAGCAACCTGTACTCCATGGATTCCTATTTTAACACAAGGACCAAGTTGTTTAAACCCAACTTGTTTATGACCAAGTTGTTTGAGACCAACTTGTGTATGACCAGGTTGTTTGAATCCAACTTGTTTAGAACCAAGTTGCTTGAATCCAACTTGTTTTGAACCTCCATGCTTTTGTAAACCAAAAGTCTTCACTTTTGCTTCAAGAGTATACACACAGTTCTCTTTCCTGATCCCAATCATCATAACCCGACAACCTTTGATCACCTTGATTCTACCCATCTGCATCTTCACAGTATAACCCTCTTTTTCAAGAGTACCCAATGAAATCAAGCTTTTTCTTAACCCTGGAACATACCTGACATCTTCCAGTATAAAGCTTGAACCATCATGCAACTGCATCTTCACTTTTCCTGTCCCTTTGATAGTGCATGTCCTGTTATCACCTAACTGAACCGAACCACCATCAATATCCTTGAAGTCATACAAGAAATCCCTCCTAGGTGTCATATGATAAGACCCACCTGAATCCATTACTAATTCAGTCATCTCATCATTCCCGACCACCGCCAAGGCTTCTCCAACTCTCGTCATCAGAAGAATCAGAATCCTGATCATGCTTACCCTTCCTGACGAACCCACTTGACTTCTTCTTTGGACAGTCTCTTTTTAGATGATCCTCTGAATGACATATGAAGCACTTGAGTTTACCAGTTCCACCGCTTGACTTAAACCGCGAACTTCTACCAGAATGAGCTTTCCTTGAATGATCTGACCCTCCCCTTACATATAACCCGTCACTAGTATCTTCCTTTGTGCCTTCGGTTCTTTTCTTCAACTCTCTTGAATTCAAAGTCGCCAGAACATTCTCCATTGTCAAGGATTCCCTCCCATACAACAATGTCTCCACAAAGTTTTCATAAGACGATGGCAACGATGTAAGTAACATAAGAGCCTGATCCTCATCCTCAATCTCGATATCAATATTCGCCAAATCAAGTATCAACTTATTAAACCCATCTATATGATCACCCAGTTTCGTACCTGGACTCATATAGTACGTGTACAGCTTCTTCTTCAGATACAGTCTATTTGCTAAGGACTTAGTCATATACACACTAGTTAGCTTCGTCCAAATTCCTGCAGCAGATGTTTCCTTGGTAACTTCCCGTAAAACCCGGTCTCCCAAGCATAGAATCAAGGTACTGTATGCCTTCTTCATCAAAGCAGCCTTTTCTCCTGCTTCCATGTCCGCGGGTAATGTCTCTAATGCAGCATCACATTCGAGCTGTACCATTAAAGCACGCATCTTTATTTGCCATAACCCGAAGTCATTCTTCCCATCGAATTTTTCGATGTCAAACCTAGTTATAGAACTAGCCATTCTTCTTATACCTTGCTAAAAACCTTGTCAAGTTGTTTCTTAACCAACTTTACCGACAAGACTCACAAGCCGTGTGCAATATTCCCCCTTGTTGCTATAAACACTTCTTGCAAATCGAATTAAAAAGAATAACCCTAAACCTTCGATTTCGAACAAGCAAACCCGATCGTAAACTTGAAACTCAAGCTAACCACGATCAAACTTGTACCACAAGAAAACCCGCAACAAGAACCTTCGCTTTAATTGAATTTTACCCAATATAAACGAAGTCGAGTTTTAATTATAAAACTCCAAATACGTTTGACAAAAAAAAACTTCACTTTAATTCGTCAACCTTTGTAGTATAATCTTCTTGGGATAAATAAAAATCAACAACAACCGATGATCACCTTTTGTTATTGATTTCCACGTGATACAAGATAATGTCACTTTTGTTTTAAAACATAAAACATCCTGACATCACTTTATATATAGTTCTCCACGTGGGTGATACAAAATAATTGTCCACCTCCTTTGTTGTCGATCAGTGCTACTTACCGAGAACCCGAACCGATCCTCAAAACCTCGAACTTCGATGACCACAATAACCGTGGCTCTTGATACCACTTGTTGGAAAATACCTCGACAACAAACCCGAAGTTCGATCGCGGAACGCTAGATCGCGAGTTGTATCGAGCACAAGTAGTAAACACGAGAGACTACAATATACTACAAAGAACCGACCGAATATTGCACACGATATACCCTCGACAAACCCTTTATTAATACCAATAAAGCTTTTACAATTGAGGAAGAAGAATGTTTTAACTAGCATCCCCTCATCTCTATTTATATAGAGATGAGGAGGTGGAAACCTAGCTTGCCTTGCACTCCAAGCTACCTAATCCTAGTTTATGTCTAACACCTAATCTAATTACAAAATACACTTAAACCCCTAAACTATGTTTAAGCTACTACTAATATTCTAACACAAATAGTAGCGTTTTTTGAAAGATAATGGACAAGCCATGTTTTCTAAAAAGATATGGGCCCATCTATGCTTTATCTCTTTATCGTTCCTCTTTTAATTTCTTAAAATAATAGTTTTCATTTTAAAGTAATATTTTTAATTATAAAATGAATATAAAATCTATTAAATAAATATTTTTTCTCTCTCATAAACTAAATCCTAATCTACAACTTTATATTTAAACTCAAATCATAATCTAAACCCAACTACAAACCAAACGGCACATGAGTTTGGCTAATCCAATGTATAAAATATCGTCTTTGAAAAAAAAAGAGGGGGGGGGCATGTATGATATACTAACATTTATTGAATTGATATGTTCTTGTTGAAGGACATGAATTGATATGTGGAAGGTGGGGTTGCTGGTAAGTTATTAGCTATTTACATCAATGGCCTCGGTTCAATTCTCAGCCACACTGTTTTCCAGTTTTTATAAATTAAAAAAGTTTAAACTTTTACTATCAACCAATCAAATGTTTTGTTTAAGTACTCAACAATTGTTTGGAACAAGGCTAAACATATGAGGAGGATACAAACTATTAAGTAATGAAGAATGTTTGATTGTAAAATAGTTATTTGAATATGGTTCAATTTAGAGTTTGTAGCTTAGTTAATGAGCCATTAAAGATGGGGCTACGTCTTAAATTAGACTCTAAGAAGTATAGGGGTGTTTGGAAGATAGTTATTATTCTCATGGCTTTGTAACTTGATATTGATGAACTATCCTGAAAGTAACAATATTTTGTTTTAGTGTGTTATGAAAGACTAGCAACTTTACACAATGTATTGCTCTATTCCTATGGTTTTAGAAGTCATTATCATAAAGTAGGTTTCCTGAGATAACTCGGTTTTCCCCATAGGATATCTTATTAGTTTTGATGATGTCTGATAGATACTTGATCGATGCTCATTAATATGAAGAGGAATTGACATTTGAGTAGTTGAAAGAGTGTTCTTGAAGGAAATGTAGTCGAACCTAACTGAGGTATCTTATGAAGGAGAGGTGATGACTTGCATACTATAATGCCATCCCGCGTTAGTAGTCTATATGAGGCTGGAGCTGCATTGAATGGGTAAGGAAATGTAGTCATGGGTGAGTTCATTGAATTTGGATTGATCACAGTAGGGAGGAAATGTTGTCCTCTGGTGAATTGGTGACTGAATGTTGTTAGTATAACCGGTTGTTTGAATGTTCTTGTTAATGAAAATTGGTATAGTTGTATGTGTTCGTTAATTTTGAAGTTAATTAAAGTTCACCGGCTCATTAAAAAATGTTTTGGAGGACAATAATCAAGAATCGGATTGATAGAGAACACAGTTAAATAAACATTTGAATGAAGAAATGAAGGTTAATACAAAATGAGTGCTAAGAAATGAGCTGATTGCGGGAGATCAGTGGCTATACACACAATTATTTATTTATTTTTTTTCATTACTCTTTTACAGTGTCTAACTATTTTGATCCAGGTGGCGTCTTTAGAATGCCTCACAGTAAATTCAATAATTCATAACAATGTGTGTCACCAATAATTCATATACTTTACCGACAAAATAAAATCACTTTCATCATCTATTCCACTCGGCCATTCCACTTTATTTGTCAAGTGGTCACCAATAATTCATAATTGGTTCTTTTCTCTAGCTGTGTCTTCCCCATTTCTGGTCAATTATTGATTAACATTTGATGCTCAACCAATTTGTTTTGTTCAGTAAATTAACACAACAACCTTGTGAGCTCCTGATTATTTAAAGTCTGTCTCGGTTTCAAGGTATTTTTACATATTTAGCATTTTTGGTATTAGTTACTAATTGCAGACACCAAGAAGATCTTACTTTTTTTAATTCACAAGTACGTTATGTAACGTTTATAAGTTTGATAGTATCATTATTTTGGTATGTATTAATCTTAAAATGAAACTTAGTGATTTACTTCTAGAAAAATGGATGTTGTATCTGCAATCCCGAAGTGCTTATTTCTATGTAGCTTATTAGGACTTATGGATACATAGTAAAATAAGCTATCCCAAGCAGCCCTTAATAAGTTAATATACAAAAGTATGGATACTGAAATAACATTTTCATCCCTTTTGTTGGTTGTTCGGTCAGGTTTCGGTTACAAACACTACCCATGTAATCTGTTTATGCTAACAGGTTGACGGGTCAACCCGAAACCTGCTTAGACCCAAGCTTAACCTGTTTATTTTCATTAGATTTTAGGAATTGGCACCCTAGTTTTAATTACATGAGTTCTTATGTCTCAGGAAAATGGAGTTGGTATCTCATCTAATCGTTGAGCCTGTTGTGAAGCCTTTGACGGGTTATATTACGGAAAAGCTGCGTAACTTCACTTGCTCCGCCGAACGGGTTAAGGAAATGAAAGACAAAATGAAGGTTTTGGACGGTCAAAGAATTGATAACGAAAATCATTTGAGAAGAAATCATGCAGACTATAAAGAGATACCTGCTCGTGTAGAAGAGTGGTTGGAAGAAGTTAAAAAGATCAAGGAAGATGTCGAAAATGATGGATGCTTCGATTTAAAAAAGAAGATGAGAAGAAATGGTGAAAATAATCGAGAGATACCTGATCATGTACCAGAGTCGTTGGAAGAAGTTGAAAAGATCAAGGAAGATGCCGACAACAATCCAACTAACAACGATGGATGCTTCAATATAAAAAAGAAGTATCTAGCAGGCAGAAATGCTTTGAGGCATATCAAGGATATTGAACGTCTTATTAAAGAGAGTTCTGAAATGATCTGGAGTGATGCCCCCATCGGTTTCGGAAGAGTTGATTCCAAATGCCTGGCTTCAACATCAGGAGGAGGTACCCAAAATTTGTTCAAGTCAAGAGATAAGCCGTTCAATGATGCATTGAAGCTACTTCAACAAAATGATGATGATGCGGCTCGAGTGATAGCCTTGTGTGGAATGGGTGGTGTGGGGAAAACCACGCTGATGAACCAACTGAAAGAGGTTGCAAAAAATGAAAAGATGTTTAATTGCATTGTGAAGGCAGTTATTGGGAATACTCCCAACTTGCTTGACATTCAGAAGGTCATAGCAGCAGACACAGGCGCACCTCTAACCGAAACTAATGTAAAGTTAATGGCAACTTGTCTTTCCAAAAGATTTGAAGAATTTTCAAAGAGTAAAGAAAAGATTCTGGTAATATTGGACGATGTCTGGAAGGAGAGCAAGATTAAACTCGAAGATATAGGATTAGCGAGTCCTTTGCCTTATGGGTTCAAGCTGCTGCTCACATCACGAGATGCACACATTTGCCGACAAATTGCAGTTGATGCTGATTCTGCACTTGAAGAAGTTAAGGTTGATTTCTTGGAGGAAGGGGAAGCACATGATTTCTTTTTTCGAATTGCAGGGAATTCAGCCAGACATGATCGTGATCTCTCTGAAATTGGATGTGAAATTGTCAAGAAATGTGGTTGTTTGCCCCTTGCCATCAAAATCATTGCTGCAACTCTTAAATGTGAAGAGAACATGAGTGTATGGAGACGTACACTCGATCGTTTGAAGAGAAATGATCTTGAAGAGAAAGTGCAAGAAATTATTGAGATAAGTTACGATAGTTTAGAACGAGAGGATAAAGCAATTTTTCTGCTTTGTGGCTTGTTCCCGGAGGACTCCAATATTCCTATAGAAGATCTGACAAGATATGCATGGGGACTAAAACTTTTAAAACAAGTTTCTACTATGGGAAATGCTAGAGACAGCACTCAAACAAGTGTGAGCAATCTCAAAAATAAATATTTGTTGATGGATGGTGATAGTCGTCACAGTGATTGTGTGAAAATGCATGATCTTGTGCTTGCGTTTGCTGTAGCTACTGTTTCTAAAGGTGATGAGGACGGATGTTGGATCATTCACCATGAAGATTTCTCAAAGTGGAGTGAAGCTGATAATAGTATGAGCCAGTCTTGCACGCAAATTTCGTTAGCATGCAAGGGTATGTCGGAGTTTCCCACTGACTTTAAGTTTCCAGACCTTAGAGTTTTGAAACTTGTGCAAGGAGATGAGTCGCTAAGGTTCTCAGAAAGCTTTTATGTAGGAATGGAAGAGCTTCAAGTTATAGCATTTGAGAAAATGAAGTATTCACTAGTTCCCACATCATCCGCCAAGCTTCGAACTCTTTGTCTCGATGAATGCTCATTGACGTTTGATTTAGCTTGTATTGGAAATCTTTCGAATCTGGAAGTGCTTAGCTTTGCTAATTCTTGCATTACAATCATACCTTCCACATTCGGAAATTTGAAGAAGCTAAGACTACTGGATGTAACAGGTTGTTACAATCTTGTTATAGATGATGGTGTCTTGAAAAGCTTAGTGAAACTTGAAGAGCTTTATATGAGAAGTTTTGATGGACGTGCAGAACTTGAAAAGCTTTATAATATGAGAAGTTTGAATGGACGTGCAGTCTGCTTCACAGACAACAACTGCAGTGAACTTGCAGAACGTTCAAAAAACCTTCGTGCATTAGAATTTGAATTTATTGGTGACAATGCTCATATGAAGAACATGTCTTATGAGAAACTTAAAAGATTCAAGCTCTCAGTGGGATGTTATTTTACAGAAGTTAGAGACGACGTGGAGACAAATCAAGTTGACATGCACTCATATGAAAACAGCTTGAAGCTGATCACCAACAGAGAAGAACTACTGAAATCTAAAATGAACGAGCTATTTAAGATCACAGATGCACTTTATCTACAAGTGGATGATATGAATATTCTTGAAGATGTTGATGTGGAATACCCGCATCCTCAACATCCTCCTCAAAACTCTTCATTTTACAATTTAAGACTCCTTGTAATTTCAGAATGTCCAGAGTTGAAATACCTTTTCACCCTGAATGTTGCAACAACGTTGTCAAAGCTTGAGTATCTGGATATTTCCAGATGCCCTATAATGGAAGCAGTCATATACACAGAGAATGATGGATCAGATATAATTAAGTTTTCCAACTTAAAGTATATTAGGTTGGCTGACCTACCAAAGCTATTAAGTTTCAGCAATCGCGTCAATGTTATTGAGCTGCCACTTCCCATGGAGTTGAAACTTCGAGGCCTTCCAAAAGTTACAAGCATTTATCCCATCATGCAATCTTTCTTTCACGAAGATGTAAGTATATGGTTTGTATTAATATACTGATATTGACAATATTTTCAATTAAAAGTGTTTTAATAACAGGCGGGTATCTAATGAATGAACAAATCTTTTTTTACTTTGCAGGATGTGACTCCTAAGCTGGAGAAGTTGTTTGTTTCTGATATGGGGAATTTGAAGGAGATATGGCCTCCTCAGTTTAGTAATCTTTGCCCATTGAGAGAGCTTACGGTCGAGGGTTGTGATTCCATTGAAGTCTTGTTCAACATGGATTTTGGTGAAATCGAGCAACTTAGCAGCAGCTTGAGAAGCATTAAAGTGAAGAGATGTGATAGTCTTGTGAAGCTTTTTTCATGCAATCCATTTCCATTCCTAAATAATCTACAAGAGCTTAGCGTCGAAAGTTGTGGTTCCATTCAAGTGTTATTTAACACTGACTTGGGACGTGCTTGTACAAGTGAAGAACTGGTTTGTAGCAGCAGCTTGAGAAGCATTAAAGTGTCGCAATGTGATAGTCTTGTGAATCTTCTCCCAAGCAATCCAATGCCATTATTCAATCATCTAGAAAAGCTTGAAGTATTAGATTGTGCTTCCATTGAAGTGATATTCGAAATCGACATGGGATGTGTTGGTGAAATGGATAAAGTTAGCAGTAGCAACTTGAGAAGCATTGAAGTGAAGAGATGTGATAGTCTTGTGAAGCTTTTTTCATGCAATCTATTTCCATTCCTGAATAATCTACAAGAGCTTAAGGTTGAAAGTTGTGGTTCCATTCAAGTGTTATTTAACACTGACTTGGGACGTGCTGGTAAAAGTGAAGAACAGGTTTGTAGCAGCAGTTTGAGAAGCATTGTAGTGGAAGAATGTGATAGTCTTGTGAATCTTCTCCCAAGCAATCCAATGCCATTATTCAATCATCTAGAAGAGCTTGATGTTAGATATTGTGCTTCCATTGAAGTGATATTCGACATCGAAATGGGATGTGTTGGTGAAATGGATAAAGTTAGCAGCAGCAGCAGGTTGAGAAGAATTACACTGGAGCGATTAAGGAACCTTAGAGAGGTGTGGAGGATAAAAGATGCTGGAAATAACTTGATTCATGGCTTTGAAGCTATTGAAAGAATACGTATTGAAGATTGTGAGACGTTTGAAAATATAATCACACCTGCCACAACCACTTTTGATACGAAAGCACTTAAAGAAGTTGAGATTAATGGATGCGGCAGAGAAAGAGAGAGAAGCTATGAATTGGTTAAGTATAACCAAGATCAAGAGGTACAACTCTTAACTTGAATTTTTAAAAATTTACATAAAATGATTTCCATCATTAATTTTACCCATAGATTTTATTTTCTTGTAATATGTAAGGAACGAGTGGGATAAGAAATTAATCAACAATAAGTATTCGATTTTTTTAATTAATCTATATATTGTTACTTGCTAAAATCTTTTCCCGACGCATTTTTTAATAATTAAACCTTATAACTCTAGATGCTTTTTTTTAAAAGTGAGATAATTGCATAGACTATTTATATTATATTTTATAACACAAACAATCTAAAAATATAGGTAGTACACATATTTAACATAAGGACTATTTGTATAATTGCATATAACGGCAGCGATGAATTTTGCAATTTGCTAAGGACCGTTTCTAAAATGTAACTAAACCAGAAGGACAATTTTTGTCATTTATGAAAGTGAGATAGAAGCTATTTTGTGTTATTATTAAAGTTAAAGGGGGTATTTTTCAATTTTATGAGGGTTAAACTATAAATGTGATTGAATATAGGACATATTTAGCAACATAAGCAAAGCTTGAGAGGTGTTTTTGACGTTTATCAAATGCTAAATCATTGTTCATTTACAGTGATCAACATTTGATAAAGGTTAATATAGTAATATACTACTGTAATAGGAACCTACTTTCATTACTTAAGTGTTTACTTTTATATCTTTTTTTTTAACAACAAGAATTTACTTTTATATCTTAAATACATAAAAATACTGATAATAGGAATCAAAGTTAACATCTTGAATAAACCACTAGTGGATGTGGCTTTTTTTTACGTATTTTTTTCAACTTAAAAAAATCATAAAAAAAAATAATAATAAAAATAAATAAATAAATAAAAGGCAAAAACATCCAAATATTTCTAATTTGTTTTTTGAGTTAGTTACAAAAGTTTTCGTGGTGGTTTCCCAAAAATTACAAATTTTGTCTCGAATTTTTAACAAAAGGCAACTATAGACTATTTTTTGAAACAATTAAGCTTTTAGTCCCTACTCTATCATGCCTTAAAATATGCCGTTAAGAGGGTGCACTTGCAATCTACGTAAGGGCAAAATTAGAATGTCTTTTTTGTTTATTTATTTATTTATTTATTTTTTTTAATTTGGATTTCTTTTCAAAAATTATATTATTTGACTTAGGATTTGGTGCAATTTTAACTCTATTCGATTTTTATCCATGGAAAATTATTACTAAAATTATTATACAAAATTTGTGGTTGTGGTATGCAGATTAAGGTTATATCTAAAGTTGCACTCCCATCCTATCTATTACACACTTTCCATCACCTTCATAAACTTTCATTGCGTAACTATAAAGCTGCGGAGGTGGTGTTTGAGATAACGACTCCAAGTAGTAGAGAATCACCTCACAATACTCAACGACCACCAATACTCCCCTACCTTGAAAATTTAGAGTTAAAGTTAATGGGGGGGATGAGTCATGTGTGGAAGTGCGATTGGAATGAATTCTTAATTCTTCAAAAACCACAGTCACAGTCCTCATTCCATAACCTCACAACCATATCAATGTACAAGTGCCACAGCATCAAGTACTTGTTTTCACCTCTCATGGCGAAACTTCTTTCCAGTCTAAAGAAAGTTGATATATGGCAATGTGATGGTATTGAAGAGGTTGTTTCAAACAGAGATGACGAAGATACCTCTTTATATTCCCACATAAACACCAGTCTCTTCCCTCATTTAGACATTCTTGAGCTTGAAAATCTCAGAAGTTTCAAGTGTATTGGTGGTGGCGCCAATGGTATATCTGGTGACATTCATGACCAGCTTAAGGTATGTTTCCTATATATTCAGCAACTAAAATAAATATTGGTTAGTTTTGTTAATATTATTAGCTCTGTTAATTTTATAATTAAATTCTCGTTTTTTTCAGTTATCTTCTTGGTCCTTATGCCAATACGCTAGAGAGATAAGGGTAATAAAATGTGATGCATTGTCAAGTGTGGTTCCATTGTATGCTGTAGGACAAATGCAAAAGCTTCATGTGCTGGAAATATGGGATTGCAAATCGATGACAGAGGTGTTTGAAACTAAAGAGATCAACAGCATGAGTGATACTGATACTGGAAAGTCACTTCCAAGGCTAGAATATATTACGATGTTCAAACTTCCAAAACTAAAGGTCTTGAAAATTCAAGGGTGCAACCTTTTGGAACATATATTCACATTTTCTACTCTTCAAAGCCTCACGCAACTCCAAGAGTTAGAGGTAAAGGATTGCAAGGCAATGGAAGTTATTGTTACGGAAGAAAATGGAGAGCATACAACGGCATCGGCATCTGTTGTGGTGGACTTTTCTCATTTGAAGTCCCTTGTACTAGTCAATCTACCAAACTTTGTGGGTTTCTTCTTGGGGAAGAATGAATTCACATGGCCAGCATTGGAAAACGTTGTGATCGATGAATGCCCAAATATAACGGTGTTCACTTATGGTCAGTCTACGGCTCTGAGGCTTAACTACATAAATACAAGCTTAGGCAATCATAGTGTTGAGTGTGGCCTTGACTTTCGTGTGACCACCACCTCACATCAGGTATAATTTAATATTTGAGACACTGCATAAACTTCTAGTTAGAGTCAATTAACCTTATTAATAATTGTAATCTTCATTAAAATTACAGCCTTTTGGCTTATTTTACTCACATCTGAAGGAGTTTTTTTTTTTTTTTTTTTTTTTTTTTTTTTTTTTTTTTTTTTAATCATTGAACCAACTGATATGTACAATTATCTATGACAAAAGCTCGTGTATTTTTACCTTGTAGGCCCGATTACCAAGTTATGAAAGTTCAAGCTCATACAGCCCTACTACTATAGAACGGTTGCCTTGGTCTTATCATAATTTGATCGAAGCGGATATGAATAATAACCCCTGTGGTGGACAGACTCTTTTTTCATCCGATAAGCTGCTACAACTGCAAAAGCTTGAAACTGTTCGATGTTGGGACTGTCAGGACATTGAGCAGATATTTGATTCAGAAACTGTTGCTGAAATTCCAAAATTGAGACAAGTGGAGTTGTGGTGGTTGAGAAGTCTCAAGTATATATGGAAGAGCAAGCATGGGACAGTATTAAAGTTTCCAAACCTAACAAGACTGTCTATTGATAAATGTGATAGTTTAGAATATTTATTTACATGCTCGATGGTTGGTAGTCTATTGCAACTCCAGGAACTACATATAAGTAACTGCGACAGTATGAAGGTAATTGTGAAGGGAGAAGAAGAAGAATGTGATGCCATAGTGAATGCTATTGTGGTGTTCCCTTGTCTAAAGTCCTTAAAACTTGAATCTCTTGATAGTCTCGAGGGATTTTGCTTAGGAAAGGAAGCTTTTGAATTTCCATCATTGGATACCTTGCAAATTACAGGTTGGTGTCCAAAAATGACGGTTTTCACCAAGGGAGATTTGTCTGCTCCAAAGCTATATGCAATTAGTAGTAATTGGGATAGGAAGTATAATATACACAACAGGCTGAACTCCATTATAAAAAACTTTTCCCATAGAATACGAAAGAGGGACTGAATCTGTAAAAGTCATTGTTCTTATGCTTCACAACTCCTTCATTTGTTGAAACGCTGTTTCAGAACCAACGAATCTCTCAAATGACTCAAACAGGAAATCTGTTTTCAGGCAAGTTGTTGGGTTTATGTTTGTATCTGCGTAATGAATACCTTTATATAGGATTAAAGGTAATTAGGAATTTTGAATTTTAAGTTATTAATTTAGGGTTTGTATAGGTGGGTCGGGTCGGGTTGGGATGGGTTTTGGTCTCGGGTCTGGATGGGTTTGGGTCTATATAGGTACGGGTCTAGATGCGGTAATTGCTAAACGAAACAGGGGAGGAGGGGACTTAACGAATTAAGTGGACTAACTGCAAAGAAAACGTGTAGTTAGCACCTGCTTTAGCGTCCTATATTAGGGAATGTTCTGTGTCAACCTCATCTACTGATTTGATTATAGTGATGTAGTGAATCAAGGTGATTAAGAAGAGATCAACATCAAAAGGAAAAATCAACTGCCTTATCTTAGAAATTTTCCAGTTGTATTAGACTTGAGATGTTAGAGACGTAAGTTCACTTTAAAGGTTTTAAGATTATGACAATGTCATAGTAATTGATGATAGAGATCAAATTGTAATTTTACTCGAGTTATAATTAATCATGCCGGATATGCATCCAAGTGCCTTTGACGTTTACCTTTTTTCGTGTCTCATATTTACAGATTGTGCGCTTTCGCAGGAACTTCAGAAGTCTACGCAGGTTACAACTGGTGCTCTTCATAATGCTATGCCTAAATTCTTGGGAAGTATGGGCATAAAAGTTGGTTTTAGACAAGCAAATTCTGCCATTCTGTTGTTCCAAAGAAGTTTGAGAGATGTATGAAAGGGCCCAAACAGCAGTTATCATCCACATTTGTCACATTAACCAATTCAAACGTAGCAAGAAAATGGGGGCATCTGGTAAACAAGTGGGAAGAGTTGCTAAAAGTTTGGATATGTGTGGTTTTTCATTTTGTGTTGGTGCAAAATGGTTGTTCAGGTAGTGAAATCATGGGGCCGCTTGATGTTGCTATGTTTTATGCATTATTTGTAGCTATATACGTTTGTGTTCTTTTGGATACTCGTAGATGCACGAATTTTCAACTTTTTGTCGAACGGGTCGTTGAATTGAATAAACTTTTGCCATGTACTTTGCTTGATTGCCTTTGCACATGTCTGCTTAATCACACAAGTTATGTGTGATATTTTCAGTGAGCTTATTCTGGGCTTCTGGCTGAAAAAGGAATCATCCAGGCTCGAATAATAATAGATTGTTAAAAAAAAACTAAACTATCAAAATAGAGCTTGAAACAAGAAAAAAACCCTGATATAGCCGACAATTGGTCTTGGCGGATATAACCGGGTTTTGGCCGGATATGACCGGATACAGCCGGGTCTTGGCCGGATATGACCGGATATAGGCGGGTCATGACCGAATATAACCTTGAAAGACACAAAAGGAGTACCTTAGTGACTGAAATGGAATTGACTGTCCAAAAATAAGCTTAACTTCTTTGCATTCCCCGTCACAAAAGTCACTGGTAGTAACTTCACTAAACCCCCACACCACTCGCCATTTTTACAGTTGAGTTTTTATATGATAGATTTACTTACGGTTGACTACCAAAGGAATTTATGGGCCTTTTGTTGTTATAATATGGGCTAAGCCCATATGTAAAAAGTAATTTTATAGTTTATGTTAAATAGATGGAGGGAGAGGAAAAATGATGTCTTTACTTAGAAGGTTAAGATTCAATTCTCAGCAGAATCTTTAGTAGGATTATTTTTTTAAAATTATATCTATGTTGACAAAATCCTTAAATGATACTAGTACATAAACATATGACAATAGTATGTATACTTGTAAAATTGTTTTAAACCAGTCAAAAAGTAATTTCGGCTGATCTCGGACATTTTGACCCGCTATTTTGACTGACGAGGCCGTTTTGTCCCATAAAGCTTATTTATCTGTTTTGACCCATAAATAGTTTTACTGGTTTTGACCTGGCCCAATGTTTCGACTAGTAAACTTTTTTTTTTCTTACTGGTTTTGACCCGACCTGTTTTGACCCATTAGATATTTTTTTACCAATTTTGACGGGACCTGAAAATTCTAAATTGTGATGTTGTGCAGGACCATGAGAAACAACACTGAGAGGAGGAAACTGGGATACTTCTCATGTGGGACCTGTAATCCTATTGATGACTGCTGGAGGTGTGACAAAAACTGGCAGCATAACCGCAAGCGTCTTGCTGACTGTGGCATTGGATTTGGGCGAAATGCCATTGGAGGCCGTGACGGTCGGCTTTATGTAGTCACTGATTCCAGAGACGATGACCCTGTTAACCCACGACCAGGCACCCTACGTCATGCTGTCATACAAAAGGCTCCATTATGGATCATGTTCAAACGTGACATGGTGATTACGTTAAAGCAAGAACATATTATGAACAGTTTTAAAACCATTGATGCGCGTGGAGCTAATGTTCATATAGCTTATGGAGGTTGCCTAGCTCTTCAGTTTATTACCAATGTTATTATTCACGGTTTACACATTCATGACTGTAAACCAACTGGTAACGCGCTGGTTAGAAGCTCTCCGTCTCATTATGGTTGGAGGACAATGACTGATGGTGATGCTATTTCTATGTTTGGATCAAGTCATATGAATCGATCATAACTCACTCTCTAAATGTGCTGACGGACTTGTGGATGCTGTTATGGGCTCGACTGCCATCACCATTTCCAATAACCACTTAGCTCACCACAACGAGGTACGTCAATCTTGATATCATAACTTGAAAAACGACGGGTCGAAATGGGTCAAGTCGGGTGAGTTGACGTGAAACATTTTTGTCCTAAAACGCGTTAGAGGTCACATATAACCACAATCAACGCGTGTATAAGCACATGCATCACATTATCATATCTACTAATAATTGTAAAAAAGCAAAAAGATCCACACTTTAATGATTTATACTTTGATAACAGGTGATGTTGTTGGGCCATAGTGACACATATGTAAGAGACAAGATGATGCAAGTTGTTAGTATATGATCGACTAACAACCTGGAAATCTAAAGCGGAACTTCGAAACTTGAAGACAAAACACACAATTACAGCAGCTAATATGTTTGACAGAAAAGAAAGAAACCTTGCACAAGATAATGACCCAAACGATTATATGTATTCGTTTGTAAACTTGAAAAGAAAACGGTACAATGACCCCTCCCCCCTCACCTCTTTATTATAGAGATGAGGGGGGAAGAAAACCAACTCTAAACTGAGTTGTAGTCGGCTGCTACAAAGGAGAAAACCAAAAACCGAATGCTTGGACTTAACCTATCGTTTGAGACCCTATATATAATAGTTATAGTCGGCTATGCATTGTGTATAATGGAACCGACATATAGTCTTTCCTTTTTGACTACACATGAACCAATGTTTCACTAAAGCCCCTATACTATAAACTATAGACTAATATGGATACTAAAATATTAACACAAGTGACTATAGCTTATAACCACTTTGGTAAAGGTCTAATTCAGAGAATGCCAAGGTTCACATCCATTTATGACTAGAAATTTAATTCACTGTTTTTGTACAATGTAAATTAGGTGCATATCTGACTTAATTTTGGTAAAAAAATAATAATGTTGCAGATGCAGACATGGTTATTTTCATGTAGTAAACAATGACTACACTCACTGGGAGATGTATGCTATTGGTAGAAGTGCAAGCCCCACCATTAACAGCCAAGGCAACAGATATCTTGCCCCTGCCAATCCTTTCGCTAAAGAGGTAACTTTAATACTACTTGACTCTATATTTATAACTTTAATACATATCCAGCCTCAGCAAAGTGGGATTCTACCGGTGCAAGAGCTCTTCCGCGATGAGAAATCTTGTTCTTTTCTTCCTTGGGCATTTCAGCATATCTACAATAACAGAAATCATAAAATTAGTTTGGTTTTATTGCAAGCATGCGATGATATAAAAGATGCAGGGAGATTAGAGATGGTGAGTCAAAATGGTCGGGTTGAAACGGATCAAAATCAATTTGCTTTGTAAGAGTGTCAAATCGGATTAAGGTCCATAAGAGTGTAAAATGATTCAGGTTCAAACAGGTGGTTAGGTCACACGGGGAACCTACAAAAACTTGACGTGACTTTCAACGTGTTTGACCCATTCGACCCATTTGATGTGTTCCTCTTTTAGCTAATCTTGATTTGAGACATTGGACCCGTTAAAGATATGAAAAAGCCAAGACCCTTTTATAAGTTAATCGGTCGAAATTGCCACTTATTATGGAGATGATCCTATAGAAACAAAGATGGGATTATGTTTGATCATAACCATCAGGTGAGAAGTTTCACCTATGTGGGATACAAATGTAATGGTTATATCAAACGCATAATATTGTAGATGCTTACGTGCCGACTTGTGCATTTCTAGTACTCTAATCTATATCATTCATCTGTTCATAATAGAGCGTTTCGTATTTGAAGCTACTTGGATTCTTAATGAAAAAGTTTAAATTATGTTATTAAGTGATGACGCAATTAATCTAATACACACACACAATCAGTAACACCTTTAATCCTATATAAATTGAGTTCATTACGCAAATACAAACATAAACCAAACAACTTGCCTGAAAACAGATCACGTGTTTGAGAGAACATTCCGGTGCCTGTAGCCGTGGCGGTTGGCCTGAGTTGGTTCCGAATCAGCGTTTCAAAAATGAAGGAGTTGTGAAGCACAAGAACAATAACTATTGTGCACCAACACAAAATGATAACACCACACATATCTCATACTTTTAGCAACTCTTCCCACTTATTCAGCAGATGCCCCCATTTTCTTGTTACGTTTGAATTGGTTACTGTGACAAATGTGGACGATAACTGCTGTTTGGGCCTTTTCATATCTCTCTCAAACTCCTTTGGAACAACAAAATGTACAGAATCTGCTTGTCTAAAACAAACTTTTATGCCCATACTTCCCAAGAATTTAGGCATAGTCATAAACTTTCATACCTCTCTCAAACCACCAGTTGCAACCTCTGTAGAAGTTCCTGCAAAAGCACACATTTTGTAAATATGAGAGATGAAAAAAGGTACCCGTCAGGAACATGACGATACAAAAATTTTCAGGGAAATTACTATAATTCAAGTAAAATTACAATTTGATCTCTAAGATTTCAAGTCTAATAATATAACTCGAATATTTCTAAGATAAGGAAGTTGACTGTTCCTTTTGACGTTGATCTCTTGTTAATCACACCTTGATTCACTAGTTTACTACGGAGTACAATAAAGTCAGTAGATGAGGATGGTACAGAACATTCCATAATATAGGACGCTAAAGCAGGTGCTAACTACACGTTTTCTTTGCAGTTAGTCGACTTAATTCGTTAAGTCCCCTCCTCCCCTGTTTCGTTTATCTTGTATCTGGTACTAGGAAAAGGTTTGATTACCATAAATGAAGTTTGAAGCCTATATCCTGTAATGAAAGGTCATTCCATTCCAACTCTAAAAGCAAGAAATTATTCCACCCTTTACCAAATTGTGATATTCAATTATCAAAACAAGATTTTACAGTTACTACTTTCAAACACATACGTAAACAAGTAGCCAATAAAAACACAGGTTATAGCTTATGAACAACACCAAAAGTGCTCCAATCAACTAAAACACATTACGCATCATTTTATTAGAACATGAATATAACAGAATTCAAAATACATGAATCACTAACATAGATTAACCCACATTGCAATTTCCAAATTAAACTATATAAAAACATTCAGGTAACACCAATTAATCTAATACAGTTTAAAGGTAACACCAATTAATCTAATACAGTTTAAAGTAACAATAATCAAAAGACAAACACACGAATCAATTAGACTAAAACATACACCCTAAATTAATAACTTCAAATTCAAATTTTCTAATTACCTTTAATCCTATATAAGTTGAGTTCATTATGCAAATATAAACAAAAACTTAACAGCTTGCCTGAAAACAGATCACGTGTTTGAGTGATTTGAGAGAACATCATCGGTAACTTGCGGAGTACATTCTGGTGCCTATAGCCGTGGCGGTTGGCCTGAGATCCTGATTCTGCACACGAATCGAGATGAGATTCGTTGGATTGAGTTGGTTCTGAATCAGCGTTTCAAAAGTGAAGGAATTGCGTGTAGCTTTGGAGCAGACAAATCTCCCTTGGTGAAAACCGTCATTTTTGAACAACTTCTAATTTCCAAGGTATCCAATGATGGAAATTCAAAAGCTTCCTTTCCTAAGCAAAATCCCTCGAGACTTTCAAGAGAATCAAGTTTTAAGGACTTTAGACAAGGAAACACCACAATATCATTCACTATGTCATCACATTCTTCTTCTTCTTCTCCCTTCACAATTACCTTCATATTGTAGCACCCCTTTATATGTAGTTTCTGGAGTTACAATAGACTACCAACCATGGAACATGTAAACACATATTCTAAACTCAAACAGCCACGAATAGACAGTCTTGTTAGGTTTGGAAACTTTAATATTGTCCCCTGCTTGCTCCTCCATATATACTTGAGATCATATAACCACCATAAGTTCACTTGTCTCAAGTTTGGAATTTCAGCATCAGTTTGTGAATCAAATATCTCCTCAATGTCCTGACATCCACTACAATTGACAGTTTCAAGCTTTTGCAGTTGTGACAGTTCATCAGATGAAAAAAGAGTCTGTCCACCACGGGGGTTATAACCCATATCCGCTTTGATCAAATTATGATAAGACCAAGGAAACCTGCTGTATCGGGTAATCGGGCCTGCAAGGTAATAAAAACACAAGCTTATGTCACAGATAATTGTATGTATCAGTTGGTTCAATGATTCAAAAGAAAAAAAAAAAAAAAAAAAAAAAAAAAAAAAAAAAAAAAACCCTTCATATGCGAATAAAATAAGGCAAAAGGCTCTACATGATTGTAAAACCGTTGGGCTTTGGGGATCACATACATAACCGAACCGTTGATATTTGCTAATCATATTACTTTCGATCAAATAATTACGCTGTAATTTTGATGAAGATTACAATTATCAATAAGGTTAATTGACTAATGCTAGAAAAGAAACTGACATGGGAAGGTTTTTTCTTTTTTACTTTAAAATAAAAATAATACCTGATACCGTTATTTGTGGGCATTCACGGATCACAACCTCTTCCAATGCTGGCCATCTGAATTCATTCTTCCCCAAGAAGAAACCCACAAAGTTTGGTAGATTGAATAGTATAATGGACTTCAAACGAGGAAAGACCATCCCGACAGAAGCAGTTGTGTGGGAATTTATAGACACATCTTCATCATCTCTGTTTGAAATCACCTCTTCAATAGCATCACAACACGATATATCAATTTCCTTTAGGCTGGAAAGAAGTTTCACCATTAGAGGTGAAAACAAGTACTTGATGCTGTTGCACCGGTACATTCTTATGGTTGTGAGGTTACGGAATGAGGATTGTGATGGTTGTTTTTGAAGAATTAATTCATTCCAATTGCACTTCCACACATGACTCATCCTCTCCATATAGTATAACTTTAATTCTTCAAGATTGGGGAGTATGATCAGTTGTTGCTGGTTATTGTGAGGTGATTCTATACTAATTGGACTCGTTATCTCAAAAAGCACCTCCACATTTTCATATCTCCACGAAAGATTAAGTTTATGAAGGTGATTAAAAGTGGGTAATGGGAATGCAATTTTAGAAATCTGCATATCACAACCACAAATGATATATTTAGTAATAATTCCCATTGAGAAAATATGAATATAACTGCAACAAATTTTAAAAAAATATATATATAACTTATTCAAGAAGAAACATCTGGATTTGAGATAGAAGAAACAGGGTAGAAATAGCATTTTTTTCTATTTATTTTAAAAATAATAAAAAACCCAATATAATTTTTTTATTTATTTTAAAAAGGATAAAAACAAAAATGGAAATAATTTATTAAGTTGTACCTCTTTCTCTTTCTCAACCAATTCATTCTTTCTCTTGCTTTCTCTGCCGCATCTATTAATGTCAACTGATTTGAGTGCTCTCATATCCAAATTAGTTGTGGCAGGTGTGATTAAATTTTCAAACCTCTCACAATATCTAATCTCTATGCTTTCAACAGCTTCAAATCCATGAATCAAGTTATTTCCAGCTTCTTTTATCCTCCACACCTCTCTAAGCTTCCATAACCACTCCAGCTTAATGCTTCTCAACCTGCTGCTGCTAACTTTATCCATTTCACCAACACATCCCATGTCGATGTCGAATATCACTTCAACAGAAGCACATGATCTAACTTCAAGCTCTTCTAGATGATTGAATAATGGCATTGGATTGCTTGGGAGAAGATTCACAAGACTACGACATTCCTTCACTACAATGCTTCTCAAGCTGCTGCTACAAACCTGCAAAGTAAAAAAATATTTGTTCATTCATTAAATACCCGCCTGTTATTAAAACACTTTTAGTTGAAAATTGTTAATATCAATATACTAATACAAAGCATATACTTGCCTCTTTGTTCAAGAAAGATTGTGTGGGGGAAATATTACTCGACATAAAAGATGTTGCACTATCGGGATAAATGCTTGTAATTTTTGGAAGGCCTACAAGTTGCAACTCCATGAGACGTGGTAGCTCAATTACATTGAAGTTATTGCAGAAACACAATAGGTTTGGTAGCCTGGCCAACCTGAGATACTTTAAGTTGGAAAACATGATATCGGATCCATTATTCTCAGTATGTATGACGGCTTCCATAGCATCGCAGACGAAAATTTCCAGATACTCGAGCTTTGACAAATTTGTTGCAACACTCTGTGAGAAAAGGTATTTCAAATCTGCACATTGTGTAACTACAAGTATTTAAAGCGCATTGGGTTAATATTAAGTTGCAAAATTATTGAAGTGTTATTAAGGTTAATATTGGTCAAATCAGAAAATGAAATATTGTGGTGTTCTTTTTTTTTTTTTACTTTTTTTTCTTTTAATAAATGTGCATAAATATGGTTGGATCCGAAAATAGAACAAACTCACAACCTAACGGGGTGTTTGGGATTGCTTATTTAAAATGGATTATGCGTTTTGAACACGGATAATTAGATAATATGCTGTTACAAAACATGGTTTTGAAATATAGTGTTTAGATTTGATTTTGATGTTTGATAACGCAATAATCTGATAATTAGTTTTTTTAAAATGTTTGGCTTATATAAGATTATTTATGACTCGTCATGTAAAATGACGAAAAGGATATTCTTAGTTTTACATGATATAATTTATAGTTAAATATGTAACATTTTTCTTCTTATTTTATATAACATGACATACAAATTATTTATAACTAGTTTATTTAACAAATCATTAACAAAATAAACAAATCACTTCTACCTTTATACTTTTGGTTTCATCCTCACCACATACCACTCTTCCCCACAAAATTCACTTTTACCCAAGACTCCAATTCGTCCCTCCCACATCTGCAATCTACAGTTCACAACTTACATTATTAGAAGGCAATACACAACCTATGATTCCAATCAACAGATCACAACCCACATCTGCTGCGACACACCCCTTTCCCTAAATTACAGGTCGAATTAATTGGTCGCTTTCAAACAACAATCGAGGATCCCTTTCTCAGGTTTGTGATTGGTTTGAAAAGTGGTTTACTTTTTGTGTTTAGGTTGTCCTTCCACCGATTAAGTACACTGAAAGCATAAAAATAAATATTAAGTTGAACTAATGGTTTTATCGAATTGGGATGCTTTGGATTCAGATCCTTGTGATTGGGGTGATGTTTCTTGTTTAAACGACCATGTTAACAAAATGTAAGCAAGCTGAGTTTATTTATTTATTTTGAAAATATTTATCAATTTCGTAGGGATGATGTTAGTAACAAAAGTGAGTTTGTTTATGTAGTAACATTCAAGCTGGATCGTTTTATGGTGGGAGCAATTTGCGTGCCCATAATTGGCTGATTTCAAATAACAATCAAAGATAGCTTGCACATGTTTGCACTTTATTCAAATCACATAACGTTGTTTTTGATTGTTTTGAAAAGGGGTTTAGTTTTTGGGTTAATGGCATCCTCTCACTACTTAATTACAATGAAAGGAAAGAGATAAATATTAACGTCATCTAATAATTGAAATCAAATATTTTGTGTGATATCTAGTCTATCTATAGCTTTTTAGCAAAGTAAATTAGTATGTATAGAATCATTAGGCTTACCTTGGCTTGATAGTGTAGGTTGCTAAAAGCTTCCTTATACACAATATGTCTTGTGTGGTGCTTTAATTCCTTAGCATTGTCTCAGATCATGAGGATTTTCAGTCCTTATGGGCTTTATATGAAGTAGGTGACTCTGAAGCTTTATACGAATTTGTGGTGTTATTTATGAATTTATGCTTAGAAGAATGTTTAGGTGTGAATTAAGGGGATTGTAGGGGACCGCATTTTTTAATTATGAACTATGCATTCATTTTGAGCAGATAAACATTCCCCTAAGTAGGTAATAACACATTATGAACTATGCATTCATTTTAAGTCCATGATGGAATTATGTGCTTTTTTGTTTTCCAAATTTAGAGCAGATACTTTTCATTTGGAAAGAATTAGCGGGCTCCTGTTATGTGTTATTACATTTTTAGATTGAGCGTTCACCACATTTAAATACTTTAACGGTCACATTAAAAGTATGATAAGTTTGAAGGAATCAGTAACCAAATGGGTATGACTTGATTTCATAACATAGAGCCTGATTATATGTGATGCTTTTGTGATTTCCAAATTTTTAAGATTGAAGGTGCACCACATTTAAACACTTAACTGATCACACGGAAAGCAAGGTAAGTTTAAAGTGATTAGTAACCAAATGGGTATGACTTAACAAAGTTTATGTGGTCAAACAATAGTCGCTAGAATCATTGAAATAAGAGACTGAGCACAAAACAATGGACAGACCATGATACTCATATCAAAGTTAACAAAATTCTAACACAAAGCGTTGGCTTGGACATGACCTCATATCTAAGTTGAAAAAATTTTGCCCAACACCATTGTAATATTTTATTTCCTTCTATGCACTTATTTTGAATGAAGCTCCTTATTCAGCATGCTCTTCAGGATCTTTGTCGTCTGGGACCTTTTTAACAGCAACTTCCTCTATATTTGAATATTCTTCAATGTACCTATAGTTAGTGTGGAAAAAAAACACATGTTATCCTTTGTAAGACTTATTATTCAATGTGAAATCTTATCTTGTCTTATAAGTTCTAACCTTTTCCTTTTTTTTTCCTGCTCAGATGCCTTTGATGGGGTACACATTTCTGGGCCCCTCACCAGCCTTTCCATCGGGGACTCCTAAATCTCGTCACTGTCGTCCGGTGTATATACACGTTAGAAGCTTCACCAACCTCTTGAAGCTCTAAAATTGCAGAACCAGGGGCTGGGAAAATGTTACTGCATGTGAAACTAGCCCATCCAAAAGTGCTTTTCTGACAAAGGTTGAACCATTAAGCTCAATCAAGTAAGTTTTATCTTTGACGATTCGGTATTCATCTTTTTTCTGTACGGTAAAATGTCGCATAGAAACAACAGAACCTTCTTGCAACTTATCGCTGAAACAATGCGAAATATTACTTTTCATTGTGCAGTGCAACCATGTTACATCAGTCATAATACTTTGAATGATGAAAAACATGTATTTATTTTACCTTATCATCTGAAACGACAAAGTTAGTGGTAAGGTATCTCCCATTAATATTATCGACATCCCATCTCCTGCAGATCATGACAAAAATGGGACCTTCATCGCCTTCATTCAATTGGTCCATGATGTAAGAACGTGGCTGACCTTTTTGTTGTTTTGACATATTTTTGGGATGAGTGGGCGTCCAGATATGATTGTGTAGCTGTGCCTGGTATGTAATTTATAGGAATGAATCTACATGTTAGAAGATTGGACACATTTAATGGTGAGGAGATGAAAGGAGCTGCTGATGCAGCATGGAAACTTGAAAGGGTTTGCGTCAATTGGTTGAATTGGGCAGTTTTATGATGGAGTTATAAAAGAATTTTTAAAGGCATGGAAACCAAGGGACTTGCAATATATGATTGAGTTATAGCATACCTGCAATTTACGATTAAGTTATACTGATAAGGATTTTAAAAGCAATAAGCTGCAATGGACCTGCAAAAATTGGTGGGTTGTACTGGACGATTGCATATATATAAATAGTGCAAAAAATGGGCTGAGCTGGGCAGTTTAGTGAAAATGGGTTTATGAGTTTGGTGAGTTGGGATGTAAAAATGGGTCACTCGATTACACTATTTATGTGGCACTATCATATATGATCTTTTGCTTTTGTATGATTTCACTGAGTCGGGCAGTATGTAAAAATTGGTTATGATGAGTTTAGTGAATTTATTGCATTAATGCTCATATGATCTTTTGTTTTTGTAGGATTACATTGATTGGGCGGTATGTAAGTATTGCATTAAATGGGTTTATGAGTGAGTTTGCATAATCATTTTTTATTAGTTCATTAATTAAAAAAAAAAAGTAAAGTAAAGTAACTCCCAATACCGTCTTTCACGGGTTATGGGTCCCAATACCGTCTTCCATGGTGTATGGGGAGGTTGAGACGTAGACAGCCTTACCCCTATCTAAGGTAGAGAGGCTACTTCCGGTTCTACCAAAGGTAGAAAAGGACCTCCGGCCTTTGCAAGTGGTGAGGATCGAACCCTTGAACTCTGTCTTCAAAGGTAAGGGTGTTAACCACTTGATCAAACCTTGCTCTTTTTTTTTATTAGTTCATTAATGTAAGAGCAAATTAATGTTTCATAACAATAACCAAGGCTTTAGACATTTCAGCTTAAAAGCTCTTAAAAGGTTCAAAATAAGCTTCGTATGTGCTAAATTCATTAGCTTAAACTACATAGTTAAGTTTCTTAGCTTGTGACATTAATGCTCACATTCAATAGGGGAACTCATTCTTTATATATATATATATATATATATATATATATATATATATATATATATATATATATATATATATATATATATATATAGATATAGATAGATAGATATTATTATATAGATATAGATATAGATATAGATGTGGATGGTGTAAAGTAAATTTTTGTGTCTAAATTGGTTGAGAAACTCACTCGGTCTTTCTGTCTTTTTTGGTTAAACTTTGTTGTAGTTTATGAAAACTTTTTGTCTTTAATTATTACACATATCACAAGTATAAACTTAATCTAGTCCGAATTTATCAACATTCGTGTAAAATGAGACCTTATAGAGTCAACAACAGTTCATTTGTGATGTAAAAGAAATATGAATTGTGGTGTAAATGAAAACTTGAATCGAAATTGCGACCCTATATTTATTGTTAAAGTCTTGCAAGATTCAAACACTTCATCTTTGTGATGATATATCAGTGTACTTTCTTTGTTTTTGCGACAACTAAATTATTTTGCTCTGCGAGTAGTTTAGTTTAGGAACTAAGATAAGTTCGGTGAATAAAATCTATATGCAATCTTCGTGTGACTGATTAAGTTATCATTTGTGAAACATCAACAATTTTGGTTAGGTGAACCTGGCTAAAACTCTGTTTGATTGATGAAGTTTTGTGGAGGGACTCGTGAGTGCGACACGTCTATCCATTTTAGATAATTCTGGTGACTCACGTTCGTTAGTACCTTGTGCTTGATTGCATTGCACATTGGTAGGACAAAGTTGTGACTTTGTCTTTGATACCTTCACTAGAAATATAGGCAATAAAGGTGGCTCAAGTCACAAATGTTGTACCAGATTTGCCTCATATCTTAAGTCACATGGATGGCAAATCGGCAATGGTATGAGCTTAAAGGACCAAACCCATATGTGCTCAACAGAGACGTTACATGGAGGGCCAAGCCTTAATTCATTTTCGTAACACGTCACAACAGAATCCTTATGGCTACAAGTAAGTTTAGAAGGATAGGTGAAATGTTTAGAGATCAAAATAAACACCAACAGCTAAATGGATATACATAGAAGATTACTAAATATATATTTAGTTGCTTAAAAATATGGACAATCTTTGTAAATTAAAAAGTTTGGAGTACCACTTTTTTAAAGTGACAACAAATAATAGAAAAAGTATTTGTTATGTTAGAACTGATATTAAAAAAGGGTTAATTCTTTCAAAACGTATTATACTTGTCAAAAAAATCACTTTTGCGCAGCGAACAAAAAACAAATCTTATCTGAGCAATAATGTTGACATTTTTGTCTTTATTTGCGTATTAAAGACAAATAATTTTTTTGTAAAGACCATTTTGCCCTTCAGTTTTTGTAATTTGCATCCAATGTCCTTATTTTTTTCCAATTTTTTTTTTGAAAACATTTTTTTATTTTTAGAAAATATTTTTTTTTCAAAAATATTTTTTTGAAAATATTTTTTTTTCAAAAATATTTTTATTTCGAAAATATTTTTTTTTCAAAAATATTTTTTTTTCGAAAACATTTTTTTATTTTTAGAAAATATTTTTTTTTTCAAAAATATTTTTTTTGAAAATATTTTTTTTCAAAAATATTTTTATTTCGAAAATATTTTTTTTTCAAAAATATTTTTTTTTCGAAAATATTTTTTTTCAAACTTTTCAAAAATATTTTTTTTCCAAATTTTTTGTTTTCGAGAATACATATTTTTCCAAAAAAATATATATTTTCGAAAATATTTCTTTTTCGATTTTTTTTTTCGAAAATAATATTTTCCCCAATTTTTTTTCCAAAATAAATATTTTTCCAAAAAAACTCATTTTTTCGAAAATATTTACTTTCTAAAAATTTATTTATTTTCCAAAAATATATTGCTTTCCGAATTTTTTTCGAAAATTTCACGAATTTTTTTGGAAAATTTCACGAATTTTTTTTCGAAATTATTTAAATAAAATTAAAAAAAAAAATCAGAAAAATAAGAATTTTGGAAAAAAGAATTGGAAAGAGAATAAGGATGGTGGACGCAATTTTCACAAACCAACAGGGACCATTTATGTAATTTAGACTAAGGACGGTGGATGCAATTTTCGCAAACCAACAGGGACCATTTATGTAATTTTGGAAGGGTAAAACTGCCATAATACTTAAAGAAGGACAAAAGTGTCAACATTAGTGCTTAGATAAGATTTTTTTTTGTTCACTACTCAAAACTAATATTTTGGGCAAGTATGGTACGTTTTGCCATAATTAACCCATTAAAAAAAGTCAAGACTTTTATATCAATTTTGAGTAACAGGATACAATTTGAGTAACAGGATACAATTAAATTTATTTTTCACTAGTAAAATAAACTCCAATTGCATCATGTAACCGAAAACATGATATATAGCATTCTCAACACAAACTGTACCCTTACAATGTAGTATATAACGATAGAACATTTTACTTCTTTCACCTATGTGGGATAAAAGGTTGAACTGTAAATAGCAAAGATCTACAATACACCTGTTATATGTTCATTATATAGTTTGAAGCTAATCTGACACTTAATGCCAAAGTTTGAATGCAGTTATTAAGTGATGACATAATTGGATTCAGATTTCCTTTACAGATTAATTTTTTTATCACTGTTATCGTATGGGTTTATTCTCATATTTTCATTTTTTTTGGTTGTGGTCCGGGAAAAAATCGGTGATAATGTAACTCATTTTGTGTTTATTGAATTACATGCCATGAAGATAGTTAAGTAGTACTCTATGTTACAACTAGTTTAATACAAGCCTTTATGTGTTAAATAGGGCTAAGCATAGGGCCAGATCCCGACCCGTCCGGACCCGACCCGACAAGTACCGATACCGACATAAGCAAAAAACCCATCCCGATACCGATACCGACAGAAGTCAGGTCGGTTCGGTTTTAGTCGGGCGCGATCGGTCGGTTGTCGGGTATAAGCAATCCAGCCCGATGAAGCAAACTCAAACATCCAGTCCAACTGTTAGTCTGTTATTAGCCCAAATACAAATACAAATAAGATCCAGAAGCATTACAGAAGCAAAATAGCAAATACAAAATAGCAGAATAGCAAGTTACATTACAAAATAGCAAATGTCTAGTTCCAGTAGCAAATCCAGAAGCAAATCCAGACATCCAGAAGTCTTCATGTTCTAGTGTACTAGTTCCAGTAGCAAATATAGGTATAGAAGATGAGATTGATTCACCCCTCTTGTGATGACATTGATCCATTCAATTGTAAATTAAATCGAGTTTTGATTATTTAGGTAATGATTCCAAATGGCTTTTGTGTTTCTGAGTTAGACAGAAGTAAGGAAGGGATAAAAACAACAAAGCGGCGCTATTTTGTCTAAGTAATTAGTAACCTAATGTATTTTCGGGTATGTCGGGCTTAAGTCGGTTTAACCCGATACCGATATATATACTTTTCTCTAACCGAATACCGACCCGCTATTAATCTTGTCGGTTTCGGGCCTTATCGGTTCGGTCAGTTTGTCGGGTCTTGTCAGTTTCGGTCGGTTTTACTCAGCCCTAGTGTTAAATATAATGACCTTAGCATATAAGATAAGTTTAGTATACAAAATTAGTTGGAAATCTTCGCTTGTGGAACATCAATAGTTTTGATAGGTGAACAGGACTCGACTTGAGTGAGGTTCCATGAGTATATATATATATATATATATATATATATATATATATATATATATATATATATATATATATATATATATTATTTTTTTATTTTTTTAACAAGACTCGTGTTTACATCATTCTGGTGACTCAAGTCCGTTGGGTACCTTGTAATTGATTAAGTTTTACATTGGTAGGAGAAAATTGTCAGTTTGTCGATCTCTTCATATCTTCTAGCTAGAATAATGTAGCAACCAAGAGGGGCTCAAATCACCCGTGTTGTACCAGAGTTGCCTCATTTTTTATTCACATGGATGGCTATGCACATCTTGATCAGTTTGAATGGTACCTTGTGCATGATTGAGTTTAACGATGGCTATGGACCATGTAAAAATGATAATCAGAACACTATGTTTACATCCCTATTTCAATGTTGTTAGCTTCCTTTTAAGTAAATAACATTGTCACTTTTTTTTCGAAAAGAAAAAATCATAAGCTTAAACAAACATCCCTTAAGTTTACATCCCACATCGGTTATGGAAATGAAATTTTTTTATGTATATACTATAGAGAATGAGAATCACACATGTCTAGAATATTACTATGTTTTGGGATGCATGTGTTTACGAAGTTGATTATTAAACTAAAGATTTCAAACTTCGAAGAATCTTGTGTCCCAAAATAATTATAAAATTCTTTGGCTTTTTAGTATCTTTTGTCACTTATAAAATAGTAATCTAAAATTTTTATTTACAAAGATTGTCCATATGTTTATAAAACTAGATATCAAGTAGTAATCTTTTATCTATCTTTTTAATAAAACAAAACCGTTACTATACCGGCCATCATTCTCAATTTAACTATTAGCTAGAGATTTTTTATAAGGTTAATTACTTGAAAATGTATCATACTTGTCATTTTTTATTAGTGTATGTACTGATTTTTTTTCTTTGTGTATTGAACTTTCAAATTTCGATTATTGTATGTATTTTATGACTATTCAGCTATGTAAAATGACTATTTTACACTTCAAAAAAAGTAAGGATAATAAGAAACAGAAAAGTTAACTACATATAATAACAAAAAGTAACAAATATGATACATTTTCATGCAATTAACCATTTTTATAACATGTAACGAATGTTAAATAGAAACGTTTCACCGATCCACCTGAACTTACCTAACCCAACCATACGTGTAGTTCAATGCCATATTGATTATGCAGTTAAATGTTCCGAAAATGAATGAATGAAGGTGTAGCTCTCTAAGTTATTTTGGATTGTTGAACCAAATGATCCTTAAATTTGCATTAATCAAAAGACAAAGTGATATAGACACGTGCAAATATATTTTTTATCTTATCTGTTGAATACATGCCCACCCTCAGCAAAGCGGAATGTTCCCAGAGGCAAACTCGTTAGCCACACAAGAAAGACCTGTGGGAAACGGTGAACACTTTTATTATAAAATCAGATTACAATCATAAATAAATAACAGAAATTAAATAACAGAAAAGTAAATACAGACAGAAAGGTGTAGAAGCAAAAGACAGACACTATATAACGTAAATAAAAGAAAGCAGTAAAGGTTACGAACGAGGCTCGTGTAAACACGATTCCCTTAAAATAGATTCGTCGTCTGTTTGCCAGGGTACAACGTTCAAAGCTGTTGTACAGCCGGACTTGACTTACTTGCCTGAAAGATCACGAAAAGCTGTGTGCTTCTGATCGAAAAGAATGCTGGAAATCGGCTGTAAGAGCTACCGTTTTTCTATGTACGAAACTGAATGAGAATAGGTTATATTTATAGTGAAACCCTATCTTGTTCATCAAGACTAAGTATCAGCTAAAAATAAAAGATATACTCAAATCTGTTAATCAATAAAAACGATTTGATATCTCTTTAACTTAACACAAATATTCTGTAAAACTTGTTCACAAAGTCTAAATCTATTCCTAAAATAGATTTACAGAAACTTGGAAAAAACTGGCCCGAACTAGCAGCAAAAATTTTCGCACGTAGGCGAGGTTTCGGAGCTGCATTCGTGTCCGCAGGCTCGCATGAGTTCAGTAGCTTCGAACTCATTTTGGCCCAGAAATCCCACAATCTGCACCCCCCCCCCTGTGCGCACGCATGTAGGAGTGGGAGCATAGCTCACCTAAAGGAATTTGGAAGCAAATACCAACTATTCCTTATAAACAAGCATTCACTTCTTGTTTTGGGCGATATGGGACTTTTCCAATTTTGTGTTTCACGTGCCTCACTTTGAGACACGATATCTCATTCATCTTAGCTCTATTTTGGACATACTTTAGCTTGTTACGAAGCTCTCTTGGAGGAGAACATAACGCCCCCAACAAATACTAATATATATAACATATACATATATTAAATTATGTCCAAACTTTGCAAAAACTCATTTTGCAAAACCATTTTTCCAACAATCCCCCACATGAATGGAGATCGGTCGAAAACACACGAAAGTTTCCGCGAAACTTCTGCGGTTAAGTCTTGCATAGGATAGGTAGGTTTGACCCTTTGAACCTTCCCTTGTGAGATGCACTTAGTCTCCTAGATCTGAGTAGATGCGATGTCCTTGAACTCAACATCTGTTTACGTAGACGACAATACACACTCACACAAGACTCTCCCTGACAATGTCAAGTCCTCATTGTCGTATTCGTTATGGTCATGAATACTAGCCTGGTTCTGCAAGAGCTCTTAGGAATTGCGCCCCCACAATTCCCTTCGAAGCGACCCCACTTCTCTCCCACATAGGTGATTTCATCTTGAATCATTAAAAACATATGTTTTGTGATTTCATCTTGAATCATTATGCTTTATGATTTCATCCTGAATCATTAAAGCCATATGTTTAACCTCTCAACAAGTCACATCTGTTATAGGAATGGACTAGGAAGTTACAATATATAAGTAACTCCCCCACATTGACATGACTTCCCCCACATTTCTATGATTAGGTTGTCCTATTGAACCCAGGTCTTGGGACCTCCAGTCAACTGGGTTAGGTTTTCCTTCATAGAAACTCATTCCTTCAAGGGCTTTAGTCCCATTCCTTTAGACGACTTACTAACTAACTCTCTGCTTAAGCCTTTCGTAAGCGGATCCGCGATGTTATCCTTTGACTGCACATAGTCAATTGAGATAACTCCTGTTGAGAGTAGTTGTCGTATCGAATTATGTCGACGACGGATATGTCTGGACTTTCCATTATACATTATGCTATGAGCTCTGCCAATTGCCGATTGACTATCACAATGTATACTAATGGCCATTACCGGTTTAGGCCACCTTGGTATGTCCTCTACGAATTGACGTAGCCATTCCGCCTCTTGTCTGCATTCATCTAACGCGATAAATTCTGATTCCATCGTGGACTTAGCTATAACAGTTTGCTTGGAAGACTTCCAAGATATAGCTGCCCCTCCTAGTGTAAACACATATCCACTAGTCGATCTAGAATCCTTTATGTCAGATATCCAATTTGCATCACTGTATCCTTCGATAACAGCTGGATATCTTTCATAATGCAGTCCATAATCGCGACTGTATCTCAAATAATGAAGTACCCTAGTCATAGCTCCCCAATGTGCATAACTTGGATTACTAGTATACCTACTTAGCCTGCTAACAGCATATGCTAAGTCAGGTCGGGTACTTGTCATCAAGTACATTAACATGCCAATAATTCTTGAATACTCTAATTGGGCAACACCTGCGCCTCTATTTTTAGATAGATGCTTGCTGGTGTCAATTGGAGTTCTAGCTAGGCCGGAATCCCCCGCATTATGAGTAGTCAGAATTTTGTCAACGTAATGTGCTTGACTCAACACAAGTCCCTTTTGAGTTCGTATGATCTTTATTCCAAGGATCACATCAGCCAAACCCATATCCTTCATGTCAAACTTTGATTTCAACATGTCTTTAGTAGATTTGATCATCTTGTCGTTACTGCCAACGATAAGCATATCATCAACATATAAACACAAGATTACATATCCACTACTTGTGTCTTTTACATAAACACACTTGTCGCATTCATTAATTTTGAATCCACTCTCTAGCATGATGTGATCAAATTTTTGATGCCATTGTTTGGGAGCTTGCTTTAAGCCATATAATGACTTAACAAGCCTACAAACTTTGTTCTCTTGTCCAGGAGCTATGAAACCCTCAGGTTGGTTCATGTAGATCTCTTCTTCTAAATCCCCGTTTAGAAAAGCCGTTTTCACATCCATTTGGTGAATTTCCAAATTTCTTAAAGCGGCAATAGCAAGTATCATCCTGATCGATGTTATTCGTGTAATAATCATCTCAAGAATCCCAATTCTAATAATCATCTCAATAATCTCATTCCAAGTCAATATCTCATAATACCTCAATAATAAACAATGATGCTTCGGCTTGGCGGGCTGGCGGTCAATGGTCGAGGATCGTTTCCTATAAAAATCGGTTATAGTTTAGGTGTCTATTTACCTAGTTCTCTATAACCTTGGCTCTGATACCAATCTGTAACACCCCCAAAATTTGATACAGCGGAAGACTCAACGAGCTTTCGGGGTGCTACGGGGATTGGTATCCAAACACAAGACATAAAAGAACGAGATAAAGTAAACAAGATAAAATACAACCACGCGGGGTTTTAAAGTTTACATTATCCCAAAAACATCCAAAGTCAGGCCCAAAAGAAACAAATATAGGTCCACAATAGTTATCAGAGTTTTAGAAATATGGATCCATAACCGGTGCCAAATGCCAAGCCTCCAATCCCAAGCATCCGCAGAGCATCACTTAATTACCTGAGAAAACGTGCTAAAAGTCAGCTTTCGCTGGTGAGATCATAGGTTTAGGTTCTTAATTCAATATAGTGGACATATACGCAAAACGCTTGCTAGCTAGACTAGGGCTCAATCATCCAACCAAAATAATCCAACCAAAATAATCCAACCAAATCAAATCCAACCAAATCAAATCATCCCTATAGGTGCACGCTATAGCTCAAATCAATCCAATCAATAGCTTACCTAGCTCAAGTCTAGGTCTCGCTCTATAATCAATCCAATAGCTTACCTAGTTCGGGGACTAGGCCTCGCTCAACAACTAAGTCAATAGCTTACCTAGATCAAGTCTAGGCCTCGCTCAATAACCGAATCAATAGCTTACCTAGATCAAGTCTAGGCCTCGCTCAATAACCGAATCAATAGCTTACCTAGATCAAGTCTAGGCCTCACTCTACCTAGTTCTATAAGCATAGCAAGTTTTGAAATCAAAAAGCGATAATAGTCCACATAAAACATTTGCACGTTTCTCACCCCAAGTATTGAAAACAAAGTTCAAGAGTAAAAGTGGGGCTATGACTCACCTCAAGTCCAGCAAAGAAATTCTCAAAAGAAATCGATAGAAGAAAGACGTAAGTAATCTCAAGCAACTCACGAAACGGCGACTACAGACTCGGCACTTCCTAACAATATCAAACTCGTTCAGAAATCATTTCCTCAAAATCAAATATTCCCATTCCCGAACGTATTCCATTTTACTTTCCAAAAATATTCATTTCTCGAATTAACTTCGTATTAATTTGAAATTCGACGTTTGGTATCCATATGGGTGGTGGGTCGACACAACACAAACCAAAAAGCCACAACGAACGAAATAATAAACCAACTATAGGTCTAATGTTAGCCCAACATATTATTTAAATAATTATCGAAGCTTATTAAATCCGTCGATTTGATAATCTCCCATATTTATTTACGTAATATATCGTTCCAAAATTATACCCAACCTAAATCACATAGCACAAAATACTATATGGCAAATATCGTAGTCCAATAAATTCCCTATATATATCGTCCAATTTGCCAAATTCGTCAATTTAGCCAATTCCACGAGATATATAGTAATTTATTATCCTAATACACGTACCACAACCTATGGGCGTCGTGGGATACGATGCCCATTAATATACTCATTTTATATAGCCAAATAACTCGATTTAACCCGTCGATTAAATAAGTTACTTAGTTATAGAAAATGTTTATATTAATCGTCATATATCCGTGACAACACAAAAGTCACATAATAAAGCCCACTTGGACTTAAGTAACCACAACTCGTATAACTCGATAAGTTTTCCAAATTTATAAAAGTCATCATGGTTTTATTTATTACTTACCCGACTTATTAGTTCTCGACATTATTTATAATTATTTATTTATAATAATACTCCGACATTTATTGCACTATTCGCATAGTATAATAAATATCGTTATATTATTATAACGTTCACTCGTGACCGTTTTATTATTAATATACGCATTTATAATAATATATATACGTTTATCACGTCTATATACTTATATAAACGATTATATTACTAATAATATTATTACGAGTATTATTTTTAACGTTTGATTTTAAATATTTATCGAGTCATAAGAATTTGGTCACATGTCCGAGTCATCACTCTCGGCTCATAGTCCAAGTCCACAAATAATAATAATAACCAAGTCACAATAATAAATCAACTCCGTCCAAACAGTCCCATAACCACGTGCTACAACAATAGGGTCCGACTACGGCACCCGACTAACCTATCTCCGTCAATCTAGTTCGACCGTCTCACAATCGGTCCCCATTACTCATTTCGTCAACACAACTCCACAAAACAAATCATCTTACCTTTCTTCTCGATTCCCAAGCAACAATAATAATGTAACCAATGCCCAAAGTATCAATATATACCACAACAACAACAATAATAGCAACAAAAGAATTACACTAGAAAAGAAGTCATCCATAAAACCAATAAAATGGGTCGACTTACCAAGTCAAACCCCGAGTCAAGAGACTCATTGGAGTCTCGGCTCAAACATGAACCTTACAAGGCCATACCCGAGACCATTATGGTCTCGGCTAGCTCATCCGAGCTCGACACCAAAACAGCCCAAACGGACCCCTTAGGGTCGCGGCATCACCAAAACCATAACAAGAATCAATCCGCAACCAAACCTCAAACAAATCAATATACCACAACCATAACCATACTCCAATAATCCAACCCTCGCTAACGTGAACCCGAGGTCAAAACCATCAAACATAAGCCATAAGGCTCGAACCAAAACCAAGCCATGAGCTACGGCTCATGGTTCACTCGACCTCCACATGAAATCCACCAAAACCCGGATACCAAACGAACTTTTAGATCACATTTTATCAAAAACCCACTAAATTCTTGTCTCAAAATCCATGAAAACCCGAAAAGAATTGAAAACCGTGACCCATAGTCACGATTTAAACACAAACCCGAGTCAAAACTCGACCTACCTTCAAAAACCAAAGCCAAAACGAATAGATCTTCAAGAAATATGAACAAGTGGTGATGAACTCGTGAGGATTTAATTCGAATTAGGTGTTATAGGGGGAGTTAGAGCGCGTGATTGGTACCAATAGATAGATCTCGAAAAGATGGTGAAGATGGTGGTGTTATTTTTATGGTGAGGGCGGCGGTGGCGGAGCTATGGTGATATTAGGGTGGCGGTGGTGTTTAAAGAAAGAAGAGAGAGATTAGGTTGGTGAGATGTTGGAGATGGTTGTGTTGTTATGAAAGGAGCAGACCACAAGGACGAGTTTTAAGTTTACTCAAAAAAAATAATAATAAACTTTTTAATATTATTAATAATAATAATAGTTGGTGTAGGGATTTAGTAGCCCGGTGTCAATACACGGACCAAACCCGAAACTTAAATAACCAAATATCCTTCTCAAACCAAACCCGTTCCAAAATAATAATATCCGATCCAATAATAAAATGAAATTAAAATTGTTAGGTCAACCTAGTGCCGGAGTCAAAGTAGTGCCAAAAATAACGATCTCAAAATAAATCATCACGACCGAATCAAGTCAAACCATAAATAAATAACCAAATCTCATAAATATCGTACGATTAAAAATCACGTACCAACGTTTGTAAAATATCTCGTCATAACAAACTTTCAAAAACTCCAAATTATAATTTTAATGTAATGCGGGTTTTATAAAACGGCTCCCTAGTTTGCCAGTTGTCACATCCTCCCAGCCTCAGAAGGAACCCGTCCCGGGTTTCTCTCGGAACAAACCATCTACGAAGTAAAAAGCTTCGGATATCCCTTTCGAAACTCATCCTCACGTTCCCACGTGAATTCCGGTCCGTGCCGCAAATTCCAACGAACTTTGATGAGCGGAATACGACTTCTCTTGAGTCGTTTGATCTCTCTATCCATTATCTCAATCGGCTCTTCCACGAAATTCAAACTTTCATCCACACGAATATCCTTGATTGGTATAACTGGTGTTTCCTCTGAAAGGCATTTCTTCAGATTGCTAACATGAAACACATCATGAACTTTACTCAGTTCCATAGGTAATTCTAACGATACGCTACGGGCCCAATTCTTTCTAAAATAAGAAATGGTCCAATGTAGCGGGGATTAAGTTTCCCACGTTTCCCAAAATGTATCACACCCTTCCAAGGCGAGACTTGCAACATCACTTTGTCTCCAACCTGGAATTCTAGGGGTTTACGCCTCTGATCGGCGTAGCTTTTCTGCCTATCTCTAGCTGCTTGCAGTCGATCTCGAATTTGCGTTACTTTCTCAGTAGTTTCCAAAATAAGCTCAGGGCCGGTGAGTTGGCTATCTCCAACTTCAGCCCAACCAATAGGCGAACGGCATTTACGACCATATAAAGCTTCAAATGGTGCAGCTTTAAGACTGGTGTGGTAGCTATTATTATAGGAGAATTCCGCAATGGGTAGATATTTCTCCCAGCCTTTACCAAAGTCTATGATGCATGCACGAAGCATATCCTCCAAAGTCTGAATAGTCCTCTCACTTTGACCATCGGTTTGGGGGATGATATGCAGTACTCATATCAAGTCTCGTCCCCAAAGCGGTTTGAAGTGATCGCCACAACGCTGAAGTAAAGCGGCTGTCGCGGTCAGAAATAATCGGTATCGGAACTCCATGACGAGAAACAATCTCCTTCACATACAATCTCGCAAGTTTATCCACACTATCATCTTCACTAATCGCCAGGAAATGAGCAGACTTAGTCAAGCGATCCACAATTACCCATATAGCGTCGCAACCGCTAGCTGTCTTTGGCAATTTGGTAATAAAGTCCATCATAATATGCTCCCACTTCCAAACTGGGAGTTCTGGCTGCGTCAATAATCCTAACGGTCTTTGATGTTCTGCCTTAACTTTAGAACACGTCAAACACTTACTAACATACAACGCTATATCTGCCTTCATATTTGGCCACGAATATAACTTTTTCAAATCCTGGTACATCTTGTCAGACCCAGGATGAGTAGAGTATCTTGACTTATGCGACTCGTGCATAATCAACTCTCGAATTCCTCCATACAAAGGTACCCAACTTCGGTTTCCAAAACACAATACTCCATCAGAACGCTTAACAAATCCCTTCTCATTTTCTGCCATCCCAAATATGTTTTCAACAGCTCGATTCTCTGCTTTCAACGCTACCGTTTGAGCTTCTAATATTTGAGACGGTAATGGCGATACGATAGTCATTCCTAATGACCTAACTCGTAACGGTGGAATTCTCTCTCCTTTCGACTAAAAGCATCAGCAACGACGTTTGCTTTACCAGGATGGTAGCGAATTTCACAATCATAATCGCTTAGCAACTCAATCCAACGTCGTTGTCTCATGTTGAGCTCTTTTTGGTTCAAAATGTGTTGCAGACTTTTGTGGTCAGTAAACACTACACACTTGGTTCCATACAAGTAATGTCTCCATATCCTCAAGGCAAAAACCACAGCACCTAACTCCAAATCATGGGTGGTGTAGTTCTTCTCGTGCTTCTTGAGCTGTCGGGAAGCATAAGCTATCACCTTCTCTTGTTGCATTAATACAGCTCCTAAACCTTTATGAGAAGCGTCACAATAGACGACGAAGTCCTCGTTACCTTCGGGTAACGCCAAGATAGGAGCACTACACAACATCTCCTTAAGTAACTGAAATGCTTCCTCTTCCTTACCTCCCCATTCATACTTAACACTCTTTTGCGTCAATTTGGTCAATGGTTTTGCTATCTTCGAAAATCCCTCAATGAATCTTCGGTAATAACCGGCTAATCCCAAAAACTGACGAACTTCTGTTGGGGTCGTAGGTGCAGCCCAATCTTTAATCGCTTCAATCTTAGCAGGATCTACATGAACTCCTTGTTTATCAATCACATGACCTAGAAATTGTACCGTCGGAATCCAAAATTCGCATTTCGAAATCTTGGCATACAGTTTCTCCTTCCTGAGTAATTCTAAGATAAGTCTTAGATGCTCCTCATGCTCCTTCTCACGCTTTGAATAATCAGAATTTCATCAATGAACACAATCACAAACTTATCTAAGTAAGGCTCACACACCCGATTCATGAGGTCCATGAATACCGCCGGTGCGTTCGCCAACCCAAACGGCATCACCTGAAACTCGTAATGCCCGTAACGGGTTCTGAAAGCCGTCTTCGGAATATCTTCCTCGCGCACTCGAAGCTGATGATATCCCGATCTCAAATCGATCTTCGAATACACACTCGATCCTTGAAGCTGGTCGAACAAATTGTCGATTCTCGGTAACGGGTATCTATTCTTCACCGTTAACTTGTTCAACTCTCGATAATCAATACACATATGAAACGATCCATCCTTCTTCTTCACAAATAAGATCGGGGCTCCCCAAGGCGAAGAACTTGGTCTTATACATCCCTTTTCTGCTAACTTCGCTAATTGTTTCGACAACTCTTCCCGTTCAGTAGGTGTAAGACGATAAGGCGCTCGTGCCACAGGTGCAGCACCAGGTATCAACTCTATCTGAAACCCTACTTGTCTAGTAGTCGGAATTCCCGGCAATTCATCGGGAAACACTTCCGAAAAATCACGAACTATAGGCACATCTCCAATGCACCTTTCCTTCTTCTTCTTCCTTCATTTCTCAGAAATTTGAGCTAAGAAAAGGCAACATCCTTTTTCCATTAGCTTCGGTAATTTAGTGCAAGATATGACCGCTAATCTAGATGGGCCTCTCAATTCTTTTCGATCTCCTGGTATGTTCAGAATCTCCTTGCCGTAAGGCACACGCACGATCTTCTCATCGCAAAGTATATGAGCACGATACTTCGACAACCAATCCATACCAATGATGACATCAAAACTTCCTAATGTGACGGGTAGAAGATCTATGTTGAAAGGACGATTCAGAAAGTTTAACGTACAACCACGAATGATAATCCTAATCCTCTCTATGTTCCCATTAGCTAACTCTACATCATAACCAATTCCTAAGGCCATCGGGGGTTTCTTAAGTAAGGGTGCAAACTTAGTGGACACAAAACTCTTATCGGCACCAGTATCGAATAGTATGGAAGCATAACGATTTTTGAGAAGGAACGTACCAGTAACAACGTTCGGATCTTCTCCTCTCTCGTTCCCGAGTGCATACACTCTTCTATGAGCAGCTCCAGCTTCCACACGTTGGTCCCCATTATCTTGTCGTCCACGGTTTCCTCCAGCTCCACGGTTTCCATTATTGTACCCATTACCACCCGATCCTTGATTTCCTTGGTTCCACGATTCCCTAAACTCATTCCTATAATGTCCCTTCTTTCCACATCCATAACAAGTAACATTTGCCTTACTCATAGTTTCAGGAGTAGTTTGAACCATAGCAAGTGGTCGAGCTCTGCAATCCTTAGCTATGTGTCCCATCTTAGAGCAATTCTTGCACATCACAGTACATCGTCCAGAATGATTCTTATAACATCTATTACACTTGGGTGTATCTCCATTGTAGTTCCTCTTGTCTCCATCTCCCATAGCATAAGCTCTAATAGTTGTTTGTCGCTTGTTTTGACGATCATTAACCTTAGAGTGATTATCCCTCTTCCTCTTTCCATTCTTGTCTTTCTCAGCTTCTTCCAATGCCAACGAGTCCATCAATTTGTTGAGCAATAGTGATAGCCTCATGAATGTTTGCAGGCTTAGCAAAAATCACATCGTTCCTGATAGCTACCGGCAACCCATCGGTATACCTCTCAATCCTTTGAGTCTCAGTCCTAACCATATCGGGACAAAGTAAGGCTAACTCTCGATAACGGCGATTGTAAGTTGCCATATCGGTACCTTTCACCTTATGGTTCCAGAACTCAATCTCCAGCTTCTTAATCTCATTTCTTGGGCAGTAAGTCTGAATCAGCAAAGACTTAAATTGCTCCCAAGCCATAGCATAAGCTACATCACTCTCAACCGAATTACGGTAATTGTTCCACCAAGTTAAAACTTCATCCTTGAAGGTAAAAGAAGCAAACTTTACCTTCGCATTCTCCGCACAACCACTGACATTAAACACTGACTCAGTCTTCTCAATCCACCTGACCAAGTAGACCACTCCTTCAGTTCCACCAAACTCAATGGGTCCACAAATTTTAAACTCCTTGTAGTTACATCCATTAGCACGAACAGGTGGAAATGTTCCAGCAGAAATGTTGGAATGATTTTACTCAACTAGTAACTCAGCAACTCGTTGCTCCACAAGTTGATTGATCATTGCTTGATCCACAGTAGGTGCATTAAGTGGAACATGATCATTGTCTCCCTGAACATCAACATTTTGATTCCTGTTGTTGCGGTTGGTAGCGTCCAGGTTGTCAGGAGTAGGGGTTTCAACATTTCGAGTAGGACGGCGTCCTCGGCGACCAGGGTAGTCGCGGCAGTTCCAGTTCGCGTAGCTCTAACAGGGTTTCGTCGTATAGCCATTAATGTAATACCAACACAATATCAACCACGCAAGTAAGACACAATTCTCCATGTACGCCAAAAACCGTAAAATATCATACAAGCTCACCCTCGTCCATAAGTAGCGATCAATACTTCGTTCCAAAATACCAAAAGACATGATAAATACTAATCATTCCATACGAGACGAACATACAATCCGAATAACATGACTTAAGGAATAGAATAACCAGCTCTCCTAACCAAGTACTCCCTGACTTAAGACGCAACACAACAACAACACAAATCTAAATTGATCTAGCCATGAAGCTGGCGTAGACTATTCAACTCCGATCTCAAACCATCCAAATCTCTCCATAACGATTCCAGCTCAACACTGTATATATCTCTATCTCTCTTGAGGTCTGCTGCCTCCTTCTCCAACTCCGTGTTCCTCTGCCACAGCTTGCGATCTGCCTCGCGAGCCGTGAGGAACCTCTCTGCAGACTCTCTATCTGCTCATGTATCTCCATCATACCTCTCCTAATCGCTGTCGTCCTGCCCATGACAGTAGTCAAATCTACTCTCAACTCAGCAACAAACTCAGCAATAAACTCAGCAATAACTCAGCATAATCATCTCAAGTCAGTCAGACATCCGCGAGATCCTCTCGCCCTGTGCAGTAATCCGAGTCCACATCCTGCCAATTTCACCCAAATCTGCATGCTCAGCAGAAACCTCAGAAGGTGCATCCAACTCAACGGGACTACCAGGTGGCAACTCAAACAAAAATGGATGATCAGGTGAAACCGGCTCTAACGGATGTATCGGAGAATCGGGCTTCGCAGAATGAGCCGAATGTGCTAGCGACCCATCTTCATCAGGCATCTCCTCTTCCTGAGGATCATCCTCTTACTCATCCTGAGGGTCATCATTCTCTTCCTCATCTTGAGGGTCATCATTCTCTTCACCCTCGTACTCCTCCTCATACTCCTCGTCGGAGGGGTACTCCATCAATCGTCATCTCTGAGCAGGTGAACCACGAGGCGATAAAATTGGTGACTTAGGGCGTCAATGAGACGATAAAGTAGTGGCCGAACGCATGACCAACACGTATGGGTCATCAGGGGCCATAGTGATCTACGAGGGGCGACGCGTACTAGCAATAACAATTCTTAATAACAACACGTGCAAAGGAGGAAATGATTTGTGACAACGGCGTAGGGTAGGTGTAAGTGTTTCAAAACAACTAAACCGCGTACTCAAAATACCATATCAAAATCATCATATAACTCCAAATCATATATATCAAGAAAGATTTAAAATACCGCATTACTAAAATCATTCGCAAAACAATTAAGCCAAATAATTCCTCAAAAACGCATATAATTCCTCAAAACGCATATAATTCCTCAAAACGCCATCATATCACTAAATCAATAAACCTCGAATCCTCAAATCATCTCAAGAATCCCAATTCTAATAATCATCTCAATAATCTCATTCCAAGTCAATATCTCATAATACCTCAATAATAAACAATGATGCTTCGGCTTGGCGGGCTGGCGGGCAATGGTCGAGGATCGTTTCCTATAAAAATCGGTTATAGTTTAGGTGTCTATTTACCTAGTTCTCTATAACCTTGGCTCTGATACCAATCTGTAACACCCCCAAAATTTGATACAGCGGAAGACTCAACGAGCTTTCGGGGTGCTACGGGGATTGGTATCCAAACACAAGACATAAAAGAACGAGATAAAGTAAACAAGATAAAATACAACCACGCGGGGTTTTAAAGTTTACATTATCCCAAAAACATCCAAAGTCAGGCCCAAAAGAAACAAATATAGGTCCACAATAGTTATCAGAGTTTTAGAAATATGGATCCATAACCGGTGCCAAATGCCAAGCCTCCAATCCCAAGCATCCGCAGAGCATCACTTAATTACCTGAGAAAACGTGCTAAAAGTCAGCTTTCGCTGGTGAGATCATAGGTTTAGGTTCTTAATTCAATATAGTGGACATATACGCAAAACGCTTGCTAGCTAGACTAGGGCTCAATCATCCAACCAAAATAATCCAACCAAAATAATTCAACCAAATCAAATCATCCCTATAGGTGCACGCTATAGCTCAAATCAATCCAATCAATAGCTTACCTAGCTCAAGTCTAGGTCTCGCTCTATAATCAATCCAATAGCTTACCTAGTTCGGGGACTAGGCCTCGCTCAACAACCAAGTCAATAGCTTACCTAGATCAAGTCTAGGCCTCGCTCAATAACCGAATCAATAGCTTACCTAGATCAAGTCTAGGCCTCGCTCAATAACCGAATCAATAGCTTACCTAGATCAAGTCTAGGCCTCACTCTACCTAGTTCTATAAGCATAGCAAGTTTTGAAATCAAAAAGCGATAATAGTCCACATAAAACATTTGCACGTTTCTCACCCCAAGTATTGAAAACAAAGTTCAAGAGTAAAAGTGGGGCTATGACTCACCTCAAGTCCAGCAAAGAAATTCTCAAAAGAAATCGATAGAAGAAAGACGTAAGTAATCTCAAGCAACTCACGAAACGGCGACTACAGACTCGGCACTTCCTAACAATATCAAACTCGTTCAGAAATCATTTCCTCAAAATCAAATATTCCCATTCCCGAACGTATTCCATTTTACTTTCCAAAAATATTCATTTCTCGAATTAACTTCGTATTAATTTGAAATTCGACGTTTGGTATCCATATGGGTGGTGGGTCGACACAACACAAACCAAAAAGCCACAACGAACGAAATAATAAACCAACTATAGGTCTAATGTTAGCCCAACATATTATTTAAATAATTATCGAAGCTTATTAAATCCGTCGATTTGATAATCTCCCATATTTATTTACGTAATATATCGTTCCAAAATTATACCCAACCTAAATCACATAGCACAAAATACTATATGGCAAATATCGTAGTCCAATAAATTCCCTATATATATCGTCCAATTTGCCAAATTCGTCAATTTAGCCAATTCCACGAGATATATAGTAATTTATTATCCTAATACACGTACCACAACCTATGGGCGTCATGGGATACGATGCCCATTAATATACTCATTTTATATAGCCAAATAACTCGATTTAACCCGTCGATTAAATAAGTTACTTAGTTATAGAAAATGTTTATATTAATCGTCATATATCCGTGACAACACAAAAGTCACATAATAAAGCCCACTTGGACTTAAGTAACCACAACTCGTATAACTCGATAAGTTTTCCAAATTTATAAAAGTCATCATGGTTTTATTTATTACTTACCCGACTTATTAGTTCTCGACATTATTTATAATTATTTATTTATAATAATACTCCGACATTTATTGCACTATTCGCATAGTATAATAAATATCGTTATATTATTATAACGTTCACTCGTGACCGTTTTATTATTAATATACGCATTTATAATAATATATATACGTTTATCACGTCTATATACTTATATAAACGATTATATTACTAATAATATTATTACGAGTATTATTTTTAACGTTTGATTTTAAATATTTATCGAGTCATAAGAATTTGGTCACATGTCCGAGTCATCACTCTCGGCTCATAGTCCAAGTCCACAAATAATAATAATAACCAAGTCACAATAATAAATCAACTCCGTCCAAACAGTCCCATAACCACGTGCTACAACAATAGGGTCCGACTACGGCACCCGACTAACCTATCTCCGTCAATCTAGTTCGACCGTCTCACAATCGGTCCCCATTACTCATTTCGTCAACACAACTCCACAAAACAAATCATCTTACCTTTCTTCTCGATTCCCAAGCAACAATAATAATGTAACCAATGCCCAAAGTATCAATATATACCACAACAACAACAATAATAGCAACAAAAGAATTACACTAGAAAAGAAGTCATCCATAAAACCAATAAAATGGGTCGACTTACCAAGTCAAACCCCGAGTCAAGAGACTCATTGGAGTCTCGGCTCAAACATGAACCTTACAAGGCCATACCCGAGACCGTTATGGTCTCGGCTAGCTCATCCGAGCTCGACACCAAAACAGCCCAAACGGACCCCTTAGGGTCGCGGCATCACCAAAACCATAACAAGAATCAATCCGCAACCAAACCTCAAACAAATCAATATACCACAACCATAACCATACTCCAATAATCCAACCCTCGCTAACGTGAACCCGAGGTCAAAACCATCAAACATAAGCCATAAGGCTCGAACCAAAACCAAGCCATGAGCTACGGCTCATGGTTCACTCGACCTCCACATGAAATCCACCAAAACCCGGATACCAAACGAACTTTTAGATCACATTTTATCAAAAACCCACTAAATTCTTGTCTCAAAATCCATGAAAACCCGAAAAGAATTGAAAACCGTGACCCATAGTCACGATTTGAACACAAACCCGAGTCAAAACTCGACCTACCTTCAAAAACCAAAGCCAAAACGAATAGATCTTCAAGAAATATGAACAAGTGGTGATGAACTCGTGAGGATTTAATTCGAATTAGGTGTTATAGGGGGAGTTAGAGCGCGTGATTGGTACCAATAGATAGATCTCGAAAAGATGGTGAAGATGGTGGTGTTATTTTTATGGTGAGGGCGGCGGTGGCGGAGCTATGGTGATATTAGGGTGGCGGTGGTGTTTAAAGAAAGAAGAGAGAGATTAGGTTGGTGAGATGTTGGAGATGGTTGTGTTGTTATGAAAGGAGCAGACCACAAGGACGAGTTTTAAGTTTACTCAAAAAAAATAATAATAAACTTTTTAATATTATTAATAATAATAATAGTTGGTGTAGGGATTTAGTAGCCCGGTGTCAATACACGGACCAAACCCGAAACTTAAATAACCAAATATCCTTCTCAAACTAAACCCGTTCCAAAATAATAATATCCGATCCAATAATAAAATGAAATTAAAATTGTTAGGTCAACCTAGTGCCGGAGTCAAAGTAGTGCCAAAAATAACGATCTCAAAATAAATCATCACGACCGAATCAAGTCAAACCATAAATAAATAACCAAATCTCATAAATATCGTACGATTAAAAATCACGTACCAACGTTTGTAAAATATCTCGTCATAACAAACTTTCAAAAACTCCAAATTATAATTTTAATGTAATGCGGGTTTTATAAAACGGCTCCCTAGTTTGCCAGTTGTCACAGATGCCATTGTTTGGGAGCTTGCTTTAAGCCATATAATGACTTAACAAGCCTACAAACTTTGTTCTCTTGTCCAGGAGCTATGAAACCCTCAGGTTGGTTCATGTAGATCTCTTCTTCTAAATCCCCGTTTAGAAAAGCCGTTTTCACATCCATTTGGTGAATTTCCAAATTTCTTAAAGCGGCAATAGCAAGTATCATCCTGATCGATGTTATTCGTGTAACAGGCGAATATGTATCAAAGTAATCTAGACCTTCACGTTGTCTAAATCCTTTGATTACCAATCTTGCTTTGTACTTGTCAATGGTGCCATCGGCTTTCATCTTCTTCTTGAAGATCCATTTATAGCCTAGTGGTTTACAACCAGGAGGTAAATCCACGAGCTCCCAAGTATGATTTTGTAAAATAGAATCTATTTCACTTTTAATGGCTTCTTTCCATTGAGGCCCTTCTGAGGAAGTTACCGCTTCTCGATAAGAAGTAGGTTCATGTTCTACCATAAAAGAAACAAAATCGGGTCCAAACGATTTCTCGGTTCTTGCCCTTTTGCTTCTTCTAGGTTCTACCTCTTCTTCCTCGATTTGATCTTGTCTCTCATCTTGGAGATCATTATCATCTCGTTGTCTCTTATCTTTGACAACATTGTCATCTATTCTAGATGAACTTCCAGTTTCCTTCGTTAAACAAGGAAATATATCTTCAAAGAAGGAAGCATTCCTTGATTCCATTACAGAACCCTTTTGTATATCCGGATTTTTTGAATCATGTACAATGAAACGATAAGCACTGCTATTCCTAGCATATCCGATGAATATACAATCCACAGATTTAGGTCCAATCTTTTGGGCCTTGGGAGTCGGTATAGCTACCTTTGCTAGACACCCCCACACTCGTAAGTACTGATATGATGGTTTTCTTCCCATCCATAGTTCATAAGGGGTCTCTTCTTTTTCCTTACGAGGTATCCTATTTAAAAGATAAGTAGCCGTTAGAATGGCTTCCCCCCACATGTCCTGGTTTAAACCAGAACTTATCAACATGGCATTAACCATTTCCTTCAAGGTACGGTTCTTCCTTTCGGCAATACCGTTCTGTTGAGGTGAGTAAGGAGCAGTGAACTCATGTCTGATTCCATGTTTCGCACATAGATCAGCGAATGGAGACACGTATTCACCTCCTCTATCACTTCGTACCACCTTGATTTTCTTACTAAGTTGATTCTCAACTTCGTTTTTGTATAGAACAAACTTGTCTATAGCTTCATCTTTACTTTTTAACAAGTAAACGTAGCAATACTTTGTACAATCATCAATAAACATGATAAAGTACTTATTGCCACCTTTTGTGGGTAGTGATTTCAAATCACATATGTCAGTGTGTATCATATCAAGTGGTTCGGTTTTTCGTTCAACCGATTTGAAAGATGCTCTTGTAAGTTTGGCTTCAACACAAGTTTCACATTTATATTTTGAGTCAATATGGAAATTAGGTATGCAATTAAATTTAATCAAACGGCGCATTGAATTAAAATTTACATGTCCAAGACGGCCATGCCACACATTAGAAGACTCAATCAAATAAGCAGAAGAATTCATTTTATTGATATCATTCTTAACAACCATTACATTGAGCTTAAACATACCATTCAGGGCATATCCCCTACTAACATACATTTGATTCTTAGAAAGAACAAACTTATCAGACTCAAAAACAAGACGAAAACCAAACTTGTTCAACAGCCAACCAGACACAAGATTCTTGCGAATCTCTGGAACATACAAGACATTAGTCAACTTGAGCTCTTTCTCGGATGTCATCTTCAGGATTACATCTCCTTCGCCCTTGATATCAGCAGTTGCAGAGTTGCCCATGTACAACTTGTCTCCATTGTCAACCCACCATTCCCTGTTGTTTGAACCTACCAGGTTAACTTTAGAGATCATAGCAATGACGTCAGAAACCATAGCAATCATGTCCACATCATTCACCATATTTGCCTCGCGTGGAGTCACCCGCTTCGGCATCTTACAGTTAGCAGCACGGTGACCTGGCTGGTCACAATTTAAACACACCCCTTGGAACTGTTGTTTCACAATTGCAGCTTTAGGAGCAAGGTACTCAGACTTCCCTTTCCCCTTCTTGTCATTCTTTCCTTTGCCCTTGCCTTTTCCCTTGACATGAGACTTTGAAGATGACGAAGCATGCTCAACCAAATTTGCCTTGGCAGAATCAGGCGTATAAGTGTTTTTCTGAGCCAGCTTGTTGTCCTCTTCAATACGAAGACGAACAACCAAGTCTTCAACACTCATCTCCTTTCGCTTATGCTTCAGGTAGTTCTTGAATTCTACCCAGCTTGGAGGTAACTTTTCAATGATAGAAGCAACTTGAAAAGTTTCACTCAAAGTCATTCCTTCAGCATGAATGTCGTGTAGCAAAATCTGCAGATCTTGAACCTGACTCATCACTTTCTTTGAATTATCCATCTTGTAATCCAAAAAGCGTGCTACCACGAACTTCTTTGTACCAGCATCCTCAGTTTTGTACTTGCGTTCCAATGACTCCCATAATTCTTTGGCAGTCTTGGTCTTGCAGTACACGTTGTACAAAGAGTCAACCAAACCATTCAGAACATAGTTGTGACACAAAAAGTCTGAATGTTTCCATGCTTCCAAGGCTTGAACAGCCTGTTGATTAGAGGATTGACCTTCAGCAGGAGGTTCCACTTGAGGTGCGTTCTCTTTTAAGAACCGCGCAAGGTTCAAAGTAGTGAGATAAAAGAACATCTTCTGTTGCCACCTCTTAAAATTCTGCCCATTGAATTTCTCTGGTTTCTCAACATGATTAACAACTGTGTTGGTAACTGGCGCACCAGATCCATTCACTATAGTAGTCCCAGGAGGAGTAGTGTTTGTCATCCTGAAAGATAAACACAAACAGTTAAACAAACTGTTTCAAATCGGTATCTACTTGTACCAGATCTGACTGTACGAAACTCTAACTTGGTTTCGATAAATCAGTTAATAGAAACTCAATCTTGGTTTCAATAAACTGATTAGAACAACTGCTTAAAAAAACGTTATAGATCTGTACACCAAATCTGTAAATAAAATCTGTTTAAATAAAACTGATTTCTAAAGAAACTCAACAAGATCTCGATAGAAAACAGTTTATAAATCTGTTAAAATAATTAATCCGATTTTAACAAAGTGTTTAAATTCGGTTAAACCGAATCTGTTTTAAGACTGTGGGAAACGGTGAACACTTTTATTATAAAATCAGATTACAATGATAAATAAATAACAGAAATTAAATAACAGAAAAGTAAATACAGACAGAAAGGTGTAGAAGCAGAAGACAGACACTAGAATGCCTAAATTTTTATTTTTTTAAATTCGACCGATTCGGCCGATTTTTGGCCGATTAGGCCGATTTTTGACCCATTTTTTCTGATTTTTTTGCCTAGGCCGATTTTTTCACCGATTTTCAAAAATAATCAAGGTGTATGACCGATTAACGATTAATCGGCCGATTTGGCCAATTTTTGCCACATTGTGTTTGAGCAACTAAAATATTTAGTATTTCGATCTCTAAACATTTCACCGATCCTTCTAAACTTACCTGTAACCATACTGATTCGGTTGTGACATGTTACAAAAATGAATTAAGGCTTGGCCCTCCATGTAACGTCTCTGTTGAGCACATACGAGTTTGGTCCTTTAAGCTCTCATCGTCGTATAGTTCGATCAATCATTCAAACTAATCCAGATGACTGAGATATGAGGCAACTCTGATACAACATTGGTGATTTGAGCTCTCTTTGTTGGTTTAGTTTCTAGTGAAGATATCAAGAGATAGAATGACAACTTTGTCCTACCAATGTACAGCTCAATCAATCACAAGCTACCAACCAATGAGTGTCACTAGAATTATCCAACTGCATAGATGTGTCTCCCTCATGCGTCCAACTAAAATGAGAAATGGTGGATCCACAAAAACACTTTCACAAAACACATTTTGATTGGCTTAATAAATAGAGAGAGAGAACTATTGCCAAATACACCAATCAAACAATGCAAGTCATTTTGTGGATGTGTTTTGTGAAACTTTCTTTGTTGGTCTAGCAATTCTCAACTAAAATACTCATGAAACCCCGAGTTTGAGTTTGGTTCACCTAACCAAAACTGTTGATGTTTCGCAAAAAGTAACTTAATTAGTCACACGACGATTGCATATAGGTTTTATTCACCGAACTTATCTCAAATGCTAAACTAAACTACTTGCATAGCAGAATAATTCAGTTTTCACAAAAACAAAGAAAGTACACTGATATATCCACTAGTACAATCGCCGCATTCGGTGATGACTTTTCAAGCCACGCCGACGACATGACGCCGGCACGATACCGTCCCGACGACAAGTTGTTGACACTGTGTCGTTTAGCGTTTTTATTACGATGCCGTCCCTATGACAAGTTGTCGACACTGTGTCGTTTAGCATTTTTATTAACAAAAAAATTCAACGTCTCGTTCAAGCTTTTTTTTGTCGTTTAACGTTAAATGCCGACAACACTGTGTCGTCGGGATTTTCTTCGTCGCCCGTTCTCCTGATTCTTGTTTTGATCATCGCAAAGATAAAGGGTTGTGGATCTTGAAAGACTTTGTAGAAGTCTTAGTATATTCGCTAGCACAATACAACACTAAATATAGGATCACGATTTCGATTCATGACTTCATTTACGCCACAAACGATTTGTTGTGGACTATATAAGGTCGCAATATCAAGCCCTTTCATGAACGTTATTAAATTTGGACTAGATTTAATGTAGACAAAAGTTCAATATATAACTCATATCTCCCCACATATATATTAGAGGAACATGCCATGTCATATATGCCACTTGGCAACCAAAAAATATGTGGAAACCAAAAAGTATGTCAGCTTATCCCATTTTAATTACCTGGCAACCCAATACACGCTCCTCCCACTCTCCTCACACACTCCTCCATGCTTCACCTTCATTCCGGATTTTTTCATTCATATCCCCCAAAAATAAACCTCTATATTATTTTGATTCAGGATTCAAATTAACCTAAAAAATATGACCAAATCAATTTGTTTTGATTCATGATTCAACATCATAACTGGTAACCCTCTATCACTCCATTCAGAAACAATTTTTCTTATCAATTGATTTGATACCTAAAACCTTAAACCCACAATCTGATGTATTTCTTCATTTTGTAACACAAGAGTTCAAATCACAACAACACCAATCGAAGAAAAAAGTAAGTATTAAATTCTTTAATTTTCTTTAATCACAAAATATTTAGTTTTTCGGTATGTTTGATCTAAATGTATGAGAATCATGAAGACTCTAGATGTTATAGAAACCCACAAACTGATGAATAAGTGTAAATTGAAAATACGCAGATGCACATAATTATGCACACCCGATGTTTGATGAAATGTCTAGAAACCCAAATTGCTTATTGAATATTTATCGTTTAAAATGTGTGAAACCAAGCATTTAATTTGTGAGATTAACGCAAGTAATATGAATCTGGGAAATGCAAAAAGTAAGAAACTGTGGTGTTAGATAATAAAATATAGTGTTTGGTTAAGATGGTTTATGCATATTATTTTCAGAGGAAGCTGGTCAACAAAGAGAAGGGAATAACATAACATTTGCGTCTTCGGATGATGAATGTGGGCAATTTGATGACGGGAATGCTTATGGTGATGTCGAGGGCTCTACCACACTTGTCTTACTTTTGGGCATCATGGTGATCACAAAACCATAAACATAGATTATCAAGTTTCGTAAACCAAGGTAAAAACTCTTCTATTGCATAGCAAACCAAACCGAATACTAAGTTTAGTTTCATACTCTGGATTTGTGTTACGGTTTCTATGATTTGAATTACACTTTAATTGCAAACCTTGGTCTTTTCTATTTTATTCAGTGTAGTTTTGATCGATTTGAAACTCTACACTTACTACCATTTCATCAATTATAAGTTTTAATGAAGTAGGTAAGTGTTTGATATTGAGTAATTTAAGTAAATTGATTATTTGTGTGGTGTTTTTTATAAAATGATCTGAAGAATTACGCCGTATTATATTCTTGTCAATGTTATGTGAATTACTAACGTTACTGAGAAAAATCACACTTTGTAACTGATATTGTTCTACTCATGTTTGTCTTATTATTAGTTTTATGTAATTTAAGAACACTGATCCATATAGTCAATAACTTGACAGTGAATACTTTGTCTGTATTTGCAATAAAAGTAGTATGAAATTGCATATTAGAACCACGAACATAGAGTTATCTGAAACAACGGGTATATTTGAACATGAGTTATATGAAGTATAAGATTTGAACTTCTTGTGTATAATAGCGGCCAAGTTAAATGGAATTTAGTAGTTCGATGTGCTACAATGTCGTATTATGTATATATGAAATGGTCCATGTAAGCCAAATATGCTAAAAGAAGGGAGATTAATGTCCTTACTGAACTTAATGTTCCTAGAAATGATCTTGGTAGGCCTTTATCATCTAATAAGGTTGTATGGCGATTTTAATACATAATCAAAACAACTTGAAAATTGATAATGTGGTTCCTTTTAGAGGAGTTGGTTATCCAGAATTATTGCCATCAAACAATTGTTAACAGCCACTTGATGTCAGCAGTGATTTTACATTCCAGTTGATAGATGGAGTTCTTTTAGGTTCGTTTGTCTCCTTAACACAAGCTATTTCTTTGATCTACTCTGAATATGTTCACTCGCTAGGTAACTAATTGATAAAAACCGTTGTCCCTATTTCAGATTTTGGTAAGATCTTCAAGTATAGATTTGTTCATTTGGGAGGTGATGAAGCTGACACCAGTAAGTACACTTCTAAATCGCCTATTGGAATATAACCGTATGACTTGTGCTATAACTATTGAACTTTTACATGTTAGGTTGCTGGAGCTCCACCCCTCATACAACAATGGTAAATCTCTACAGTATCTCTCAACATTATTTACATCTCAAGAACATATAGAATCCGTCAAGAAACTAAGTGGCGATAAGGGTTTTGATGTTATTATTAGGACTGATGTAACTTATGTTGCTGAATATATTAAGCTGTTTATGAAGGTGATGAAGTTGGGTCCAGACCAGCACTTATTTTGTGTCATATTTTTCATAGAGTTGATGAGGCCGTCTATACTTTCGGATGCATCTCACTTTGGTTTTCAGGTGGTTGATTGATGGCCAAAAAACCATGAATACAGAATAATACAGGTACACCAAGTGACCAAGGTACTCCTTTTTTACACTCTAAATGAGTGTATGAGATTGATATAATGATATGGTAGCTATTAAAAAGTTTTTGACCCATTTCATTAGAAATTTTAAAATGTGTTAACATGTTTGTATAGTTCGATATATGCGATTAATAGAATAGTACATGTAGGTTTTTGTATTTAAATATGTTTATGCTTATATGTAGTTTAATAAGGATGTACTCACTTGACATTTACACTTGAAAGAAACCCTGTGCGTTATGCGTACAAGATCTTAAGTTAGTGCATTTGAACAGAGCCAACTCAAACTTATGCCCTGTATTAGCCACAGAAATATAAGGCCACTATGAGCCAAACCAAAACTCGAGTTTATACGAGCCTAGAGATGCATTAGGCCAGTAATAACCCGGATTTCACTATTTGAGTCTTGAAACCAGGATTTCAAGATCCGTACTCTTTTAGGCTTTTGCTTAGCCAGCCCGGGTCAGTAGGCACTCAGGCTGTGATGGTTAATAATCGACCTGTTTAGGACATTTAGGCTTGGGGACGGGCTTTAGCCTAGTTATGTACCTCTATATGTGCCTATGGCCATATGAGTCAAGCCAATACAAGCATATATTTATAAATTCAAAACATCAGTCCTAAATCTGTCTGCAAGCTATATAAAAGCCTTTAAGAAAAGACATAAATAGAGGAATTTGAATTATAGATTCTGTTTACAAGCTCTATAGTAAGCTATAGCTAAAGATATAAAATAAAATAGTGAGAACTTGTGAAATTAATTGTCGAGTCATGGCATACCATAGTAGCATTGTGTGCGACATCAGTCCTTGGCTTGCTTGTGCTGACAATGAACTTTACTTTTTTCATTCTGTTGTCAACATAGGTTGCTGATAGTAAAATTGTGGAATTGGAAGCTACACGTGATCTATCCAAAATTTGATCGTATGTAGACATGGATGCTTTTTATGAAGCTGTCGAGACCTTGAGCAATCCCTCATTAAAAGAAATGGCTATTGGCGGCATGTCAATGTTATCTACAGCTAATTATGAGGTTCAAAGTGCAATTTTTTACTGCTTCAGTTGCTTGGAAATGCTTACCATACAGAATTACCTATGTTGTACTGTCACGTCTGCTGAGGACATAGTTTTCATCTTGCAGGTGCGCAAATTTGTGGTTCGTGCTGCGAAGCCGGGGTTCAACGCATGTAAATTATGTCCAGTAGATTATAAGAAATATACATATTATAGTGACTTAACTTGAAAGGACTTGTAGACGAGGGCAAAAGTAGGGCACTCCATTTGCTTATAAATGGGGTTTTAACTTATTACTATTCACATGGCGGTTTTTCTTTTCAAACAATAGCATTTCATGATTGTATATTTGTATTCATTTTTGTAATATTTCAACTTTATATCAATAACATGTGAATGGTTATTTCAAGAAATATATTCAATGTCTTTTTAAGTAGGTCTTTGTTTCATGTTTGTAATAAGTTGGCTATTTTGCAATTTTGGCGAGCCATTGTTATCAATAATTTTAACTGCCAAACATCTTTTTACCAACTATGCAAGTTACCCTAACATAGGAATATCATTCATTCATGTTAAAAGTTAAAACGATCAGGCCATGGACATACACGTTACTAAATTATAACAAATAATACGCTTGAAACTAGCCCGGCTATCGGCCGGGTCATGCGACTAGTTTGTCATATAATCAATGAACCAATCATAGTCATTCATTTTTTTTATCAACATAAAAAAAAAAAAAAAAAAAAAAAAAACTTTCACCATTTTTTAAAAAATTAAATATCTCGCAAACCGTTAATCGTTATTGTGAAAAAAATATGCCATCGCGACGAAAATTAAATTATCTTTATAAATATGCATTATTATATACTTTCGATGAACTTTTTTTAAAAAAAATTCGCTCAGAAAAATCACATGTGATTTGTAGAAATCACACGTGATTCGTAAAAATCAAATCATATGTGATTTTTTATGAATCACATGTATTTGTAAAAGTCACATGTGATTCGTAAAAATCACATATGATTTGATTTAAAAAAAAAGTTCGGCGAAAGTATATATATAACAATGCATATCTATAGAAAGATAATTTAATTCTCGTTACGATGGTGTATTTTTTGTAGCTTGAAGATTTACCGTTTGAATGATATGTTGTTTTAAAAAAAGGTGAAAATGGTTTTTTTTTTTTTTTTTTTTTTTTTTTTTTTTTTTTTTTTTTTTTAGATAAAAAATAGATGGATATGATTTGTTCATTCGTTTTATGATAAATATGAGTTCTATATTGATCTCACCTTATTTAATGTATACTTTGTGGAATATAACTATAATGTAGTACTTAATTACCTTAAACCCCCTGGGCTGCAGTTTAAATGGTGTTGGAGAAGACCATTGCGGCCCAGTGACATTAGTGAGCTGACATATCTTCAAAGCCTCTTTTCCAACTTTCACAATCTTTCAAATGAAGATGATCATTGGGAATGCTTGTTCAACAACTCAAGGATCTTCACAGTAAAAGGTATGAGGTCTCTTTTAGCTAATTCTTCCTCACAATCACAATCGAGTCCAACAAGATGGAATAAACTAGTACCCATTAAAGTTAATATTGCTATGAAACGAAAATAGAAGACTCCCTACAAGAGTCAACTTGGATAATAGAGGGATTGATCTAGACTAAATAAGATGTCCTGTTTGTGACAACGATCTTGAGACAGAAGAACACATTATTGTGAAATGTGATATTGCAAAGTCGGTATGGAATGGTGTCCTCAATTGGTGGAATATTCGTAATATCCAAATCGAGAGCTTAAACGATTTACTATCACTTTCTAGCAGAACAACCTTGTCTACCACCCTCTTAGCCATGTTTGATGCTGTTGTGAACTCCACAGTCTGGGTCCTTTGGCGCTTTAGAAATGATTCGTGCTTTGCAATCAAACGTCCAAACCAAAGTCTCATCGTAAGCGATATCAAGCAACTTTCTTTCACATGGATTAGCAATAGGCTGCATAACTTAGCTATTAATTGGATAGAGTGGCTATTTAATCCTTGTAACGCTCTATCCATTCCATTCTAATGTTTTGCCTAGCATCTTGCTAAGCTTTTAATCTTATTCTCCGCCGTTCAAAAAAAAAAACTTAATTACCTTAAACATAAAGACAAACAATTTTCATAAACTACAACAAAATCTAACTGAAAGAGACCGAAAGACCGACGGAGTTTCTCGACCAATTTAGACACAATAATTTACTTTACATTACCAACGAAGTTTAATTATCTTCATGGCATGTAATTTAAGAAATACACAAGAAATTGCATCATCGCCCTTTTTTCCTCGCCCACAACGAAACAAAAAAGAACAAAAGTATTAGAGCAATCCCGTATGAAATCACTCAAATTGCATCATGCCTTAATAAGTACTAGTACCATATTTAAGCTTTGACGTAAATTATAAGAGTGGCTTCAATATACAAACGATCTATAATGAACATATATGAATACAACGATTTATAATGAATGGATAACTAGTATATATTAGAATGCTAGAAATACATGAGTCAACATGTAGGTATTATGTATGAGATAAAAACCATTTGAACATACATCCCACATAGGTTAAAGATGCTAAATCCTTCTTCTTTATATACTATAGCGAACGATGTTCATATATGTTTAGAATATTACTATATGTTTTCAAAGACAGGTTTGGGGTGGAGAGTGATTTATTAGACTTCGTTACAAATTTGTATTGGAAAATAAATGTAAAGTTCTAGACTTTTTTTAGTATCTTTTGGCACTTGAAAAAAATGTATGTGATTTTACATCACTAATATGATTTAAGTGTAATGGATTGACTTAATTGACCACTGTATTATCATGATAAATGTTCAACAAGTCGGGGGTTGTGCAGAGTGTACACTTGTATGACGTTATTATGATTATGGCCCCGAATCACGGGTGTCCGGGGGCAGCGCCCCCAGTAGCGGGGTTCGAGGGGCGGCAGCCCCTAGTAGCAGGGTCCAAGGGGCGGCGGCCCCTGGCAAGGTCTAAGGGGCAGCACCCCTGCCCCCTGGCTGGGGTTGAGCTGACCTGGAATAACTGCATAGCAGTTGTAACCGTTTTTCGGTTTTGGTTGGTCATATTCTATTCTTTGTTCATAACATCAAAACATATTCACAATTCAAAAATCTGAGTTTTATCCGATTAAAGATTTCGATAGAACTATCGAAATACTTCGATCTGAAAGTGTTTACACGACTCTCAGATTACTGTGATCCAAATAATTCTAACAAAAAATGGGTACTCCATGTAACAATTCGCAATTTCAGGTTAATTTCTATTTTCGGAAAATTTTACTATTCATGTTACTATTCATTTTTACTATTCATTTCTTTTTGAAATTTTCCCGAAAGTTGATTTTTATTTCATATTCTCGAGTGATAAATCATTTCCATGGCAAAATAAATGTTTGACATTCGTCAGATCATTTTCGTGAAAGTTATTAAGGAATTACACGTAACTATACGTTTTAGGGTAAAACGTCAATCAGAAATTCTACGCACAACGAAATTTGATCCCGTCAGGTGACCCCACATCAGAAAAATGTTTAGCACACTCATGATTTATTTGAGAATAAATCATGACTGAGAAAAATATGACCAGAATAAACCTCGGCCGTGAAAAACTGGAATTTTCAGTTTTACGCGTTTTTACTCAGCCGTAACCCTAGCTTTTACCTGCACCGCATTTCTAAGATGATTTGAGCTTTCAACTTATTAAAATAAGTCAACATATTTTTCCCTCCTCCATTGACTAAAAATCATTCTTTGATTTTATAAATCATTTCGTGATTTTTAGGCTTCCGGTTTGATGTCTAAAAGACATTTAACACCAACTGACACCAGACTGAGCCCAGTCTAGACATTATAAATCATTTTAAATCATTTTTATCATATTAGAAAAGTAACATTTTACTTTTCTCAAATTTACGCAATATTCGTACATTTTACGTATTACGCGTTTAGACCCGTGTTTTCAGCTTTTAGCAGGGTTTTACCACCCGAATGACACCTACCACTCATTTTATATTTTATTATGAGACATATGGACAATTCTAACAATACTTTAAAGTTTCATAATTTTACGACACCCGGTTTTACGTTTTAAGGCCTAATCATTTACGATTGGCATTTCCCGGAGTCAAAATGCATCTAATATCTAGATATTTTATCAAGACCAAGCCACCTCCCCCCTTATCCCTTTGTGAACCGCCATAGGGGGGGGAGTCACACCCTTGTGTGGCTTGATCTTGTGTCTTGATGTCTAGGATGCATACATGTGTTGTTTTGGCAAGAAAATATCTAGTAAACTAACCTCCTCATAAGAGTATAAATACTCCCTCCCCTCCCTTCCTTGGCCGGCCATCCCAACACACCAAAACATCTCACACTTAGCTTTAAGTCTTCTAATTTGTTGCAAGGTTCAAGAGTTATTTCAAGATAGAAACCCTAGTTAGCTTATTTTTCACCAAAAATCTTCCAAACCCTAACATACTTGGTGTTTTCTCTTGAGTTTAAATCCACTCAATACACCTCAACTTTCATTACATATCTTTCAAGAATACCAAGGGTAGAAAGGTTGCATGAAGTGAAAAAGGGTTGAAGAAGTCTATCAAAGTCCATTTCCTTACTTGTTACTCCTTTCTTTAGTTAGAAAGCCAAAAGTTGTAAGCCTAAACCTAACATGCTTCTTGTTAATTTCTCATGTTCATATCATTTACATGTTATTCTTGCTATATTATATCTTGTATGAATGTCCATGGTGTATAAAGATGAGTAAAAGATGTTGTTGTAATGAATTATTGAAACAAGTTACTAAAACAAGCAAACTAGTAAATTTCTTGGTAAGACCTGATCAAAATGGTAAAAATATGATATTGGATTATTACATATTACAGTAGAGGACTTAAAAAGGAAACCGTAGCAATTTGAACCACCTAAAAAGAGTAAACGAGTCAAAAGTTATGGCGATTTGGAGTTACCAAAACTTTCCGGCAAAACTGCCTAAAAAGCTTCTGTGACAGAACTAAAACACGCAAAAAGTGGCCTTTCTGGTCCGATTCATGAAAAAGTTAAAACACGAAAGTTGTCCGGAATCATGTTTTCATTCAGGATCAAAGAGGCTCGAGCCTTGAAAACACTTTCTGAGTAAGATATTTCACAATTTCTTAACAGCTATTTACATATATATAAGTCACTAAGTTATGGTTATACTTTAAAAGGAACAATAGTTATTATGACCTATAAACAAGACCACCACCATGGCTAGAGCCAAGGTTGGGTCTCATGACCTTGGAACAAGGACCAAAGGTCATGGCTAGGCCATGACGAAATGACCATAACAACTTACATAGGCGTAAACATGAAATAACGAATTTGGCGATAACATGAACAAGCAATTTGGATCTACTTCACTTAAAAGGAAACCATGAGATTTTACCAAGACAAATGGTCATACAAAACTTATGAATCATACCCTAATAACAATCTTCATGTACTATAAACTTTCCTAAGTTTATCCAAATATCGGACATGTAACTTTTTCGGATCAAAACTTATATATATACTTTATCAACTACTACAATAGTAGGGAGCTTCATGTGAGGAGTTCATTATGTAAGCCGTCGAGATGAGTTGTGGATTTACGAGTTAAAGTGTCCTGGCTCCTCGAACGCTTACTAACATGACTTCTGAAATATGTTAGCCCGAACGGTAGTAAAAGATATACAAAACATACATGTTCATAAATCTTTTCTTTCAAAGACTTACAAATATACATCATACCTCATCATGGACTAAATGCAAGATATATATATAGGCACTCCGTTATATTCTTTACACAAATCCTAAGTCGCAACATTCTATCATAGGTTGCTCGTAGAAACCTACACGATCAAACCATCACCTTCATTACTTGCTATCGCACTTAAGGTGAGTTCATAGCCCCACTTTACATTACTTCAATGTTTTATAAACCCTTGGGGGGAATACATGCTATTTATAAACCGAACACAATGCTTTGAAACTGTATGTTGCCTGATTGTTTTATTATTACTAAGTACCTTCCTTGCCAATCCTAGGCCCCATCATGAACCATTTAATCACTAGTATTAGTGAGCGCGAGTATTGTGAATAGGCCTATTGGGATTGACGAATCCCATTTGTTTGAGCAGATTAGTTCAAACGAATGCACTGTATTTGAACATTAAGTATGACGGCAAAGTACTTACCGGGGCAACATAACCGCCGATTGATATTGGTACCCGTTAACGTATTGGTTGCATGAGCTTAGTACATAATAATAACTGTTTTGTTTTCTAACATGAGTATGAGTCTAATTAACTCTTACTACCAACATATTGTGTTCAACCGTTAAACAAACTCTATGAATATCACTCAACCTTTGTGTTGACCTCTTAAGCATGTATTTCAGGTCCATGATAATCAAGAATGGAGCGGGAAGGGCACGTACCGAAGGAAGAAGGCTATAAACAATTATGTCATTCAATAAAACATCATAGACTTTATATTGATGTGTTTTGAAACAATGGAACATTTTGGGACCTTACTATGTAAACTCTGATATATTTGAATAAATATGAATGACAACTCTTTTTATTACGATTCGTTTAGAGATCGTTTACTATTATTATGACTGTTGTGCCGTCGAGTAACACCCAAGTTGAATTCCGCTGCATCATGAATTGGGGGTGTTACAGATTGGTACCAGAGCCATAGTTATAGAGAAACGGGTCTAAGTGAGACCTAAACTATAACTACAATAACAAGCAAAAACATTTTTATAGCCTTCCGCTCTTCGTGCCTTCCATCCTCCAGAAGATTATGGACTTATTACACATGTTATGCTACATGAACATACTTGTATATTGTTATATGCACATTGACATAGTTTGAGCATTTTTCCATAAGCATTTGATTTATCTTGACATCGAAATACTAATTGTAGACATCATGTCCGCACCTCCATCTCCCGATCATCTTCCTGCTATGCCTGAGTATTTACCAATCCTTCCCGAACCTAATGATCCTTACTTTGAAGCAATTGATTACGACGATGAGGAAGAACCTTATGAGGACCTAGACAACGAAATAGATTCGGACGAAGATCCTGAAATGGATATGAACATAAACATCGATGATTACGAAGAGGATCCTGAAATGGATGTTGACATCGAAGGCATCGATGAGGAAGCGGAGGAACTATTAGTGGTGCCACATTTATCACCATTAACCTCCCCACCTCCTGTTTCACCAATTTCATCCGAATCTAACCATACCACTCCAGCTCAAGTTCCGAATTCTACTCACCAAACCGGCGAAACATCTACATCTACACATATGTTCGTGAACTCAGCTCAATACGAAATCTACTCTTTGAAACAAGCTCTCAACCTAACCCAACTCAAGGTTAAATGTATGGCAAGTCAAATGCACGAATGTATGTCCAAGGTAAATTCTGCTAGAATGGATGCCATGAACGCTCGAGACGAACTATATTGGTTTAAGCTTGACATGAGCTACGTGAAGAGTGACTCGACTCATGTTGGGGAAGAAGTCTTAAATCCTTTGACTGGCTTGGATAATGTCAAGGATAGACTCACTTTGGTTGAGCGGGCCCAAGAACAGGATGCGGTACAAATTCATAAACTACTTCACCGCCTAAATACCGCCGAAATCCGTTTAGATGTTGCAAACTTTGATAGGTATCAACTTAAGAATGATTTGTGTGGAATGCAAACTCAAATGAGTTCCATACAACAGAGGCTATACCAAAAGAATGTCAAAGAATACCGTCCAAATGAAAGTGTAGACGTGTTAGCAACACGCGGAAATAATAATCCAACCGGACTACAACAACCTCCCAACCGACGTTAGACTAGTATTATAGTGCTAGTTATCTTTAGTACAACGTTGTAATTACTAACTAAAAGTATCAGTTAGTAAGTTTTGAATGAACTTGTAATAAGTTCGATTTTGTAAACAACGTTATATAAATAAAACTCTTGTTTTATCATGTGTTATGTGTTTAAAGTTCCAACATTTTATTATCCTATCATTCTTATCAAAATTGTGCTCATCTCACAACTCTCTAATTACAACATATCTTTTGAACAATAGAATCATGGCGCCAAAGAAAAAGACCCCACCAACGATGACGCAGGCTGCCATCCGCAAACTGGTAAAGGACAGTATCAATGCAGCACTTGTTGCAGAACGAGCAGCCGTAGCTGCAGCAGCTGCCGAAGCCACCACAGCTGCTGGTGCTGCTGATGCTGCAGCAGCCGCCGATGCTGCAGCAGCTGCTGATGCTGCAGCAGCTGCTGATGCTGCAGCAGCTGATGAAGCCGCCATTGCTGCGGAAGCTGCAAGAATTGCCAGTCTTAACCTTGGAGGACCTACCCCTCCGGTGACCAATGATACTACAGTACCAAGGGGTTGCTCGTTCATTTCCTACCTGAAATGTGAACCCATCAAATTCAAGGGTACTGAAGGGGCTGTGGGTTTGACCCGTTGGTTCGAAAAGGCGGAGTCGGTGTTCTTGGTTAGTAAATGTATCGAGGCGGATAAAGTTCAGTATGCCACAAGTACTTTGTTGAATGAGGCGTTGTCCTGGTGGAACTCAATTGCTCAACCCATGGGCATTGAGAATGCCTACAAAATTTCTTGGGCTAATTTGAAACAAATGATGATCAAGGAATACTGTCCACGGAGTGAGATACAAAAGTTGGAAGTTGAGTTCTGGGATCATACGGTTAAGGGAAATGATATCATGACCTACAACCGTAGATTCCAGGAACTGAGGATACTTTGTCCAACGATGGTTTCCACAAAGGAAAAATTGTTGGAAAGGTATATTTGGGGACTTCCCCCAAGCATACAGGGGAATGTGACTTCGGCAAATCCGAAGGAACTTGATGAGGCTATACAGATGTCCCGTAGCCTCATGGATCAAGTAGTACGTATGTTGGAAACCCGCAAACAAAACAACCTCAACACCAACAACAACAACACCAACAACGCCAACAACAGCAATGCCAACAATCCCAACAATTCCAACTACCGTAACAACAACAACAACAAGAACAACAACAACAAACGACCATATGATGGTAACCGTGGGAACAACAACAACAACAACAACAACAACAACCAAACCCGAAACAACAACCACCACAATCAACAGAACAAGAGACAGGAAGCCGCGACGGCTTATGTTGCTGCACCAGCTGGTGGTAGGTACGTGGGTAATCAACCACAATGTACCAAGTGCAATTACCATCACGAAGGTCCTTGCCCGGCCAAATGCCACAAGTGCCAAAAGCCCGGACATCTTGCCAAGGATTGTAGAGGCAAGGGTATAGCTACTGGGGCTAACACACAGCCCATAGTTACCTGTTTCGGGTGTGGTGAAAGGGGACACTATAAGAACAATTGTCCTCAAAACCAAGGACCCCAAGGCGGAGGTGCTCGTGCTAGAGCCTATGTCATAGGAAAGGAAGAACCACACCAGGACCCGAACGTGGTTACCGGTACGTTCTTACTCAATAATATTCCTGTTAAAGTATTATTCGATTCTGGTGCTGATATGAGCTTTATATCTACTAGAATTGCGCCTTTACTTGATATTCCATCAATTACTTTAACCACTAGTTATAATGTTGAGCTAGCTACCGGTGACTTAGTAAAAACCAATACCGTAATCCCAAACTGTACCCTTAATCTCTTAGACCACCCCTTTGACATCAATCTTATGCCAATTGAACTCGGAAGTTTTGATGTAGTTATTGGCATGGATTGGTTGTCTAAACATCAAGCTAACATTATTTGTGGTGAAAAAGTTGTGCACATTCCATGTGACAATGAAACTTTGATCATTCGTGGTGATCAAAGTGGAACCCGAATAAACATCATCTCATGTATCAAAACCATGAAGTACATTGAGAAAGGATGTTATGCTTTCTTAGCCCACGTAACAGAAAAGAAAACAGATGAAAAACGTCTCGAAGATGTTCCTATTGCCCGTGAGTTTCCTGAAGTCTTTCCAGATGATTTACCTGGACTACCACCAAATCGCCAAATAGAGTTCAGAATTGATTTAATACCAGGAGCGGCACCAGTTGCCCGCGCACCTTACCAGCTAGCACCTTCAGAGATGCAAGAGCTATCAAATCAATTACAAGAACTTGCGGACAAGGGATTTATTCGACCCAGTTCCTCACCTTGGGGAGCTCCAGTTTTGTTCGTGAAAAAGAAAGATGGGTCATTACGAATGTGTATTGACTATCGTGAGCTAAACAAATTAACCATAAAGAACCGATACCCACTACCAAGAATTGATGACTTATTCGATCAATTGCAAGGCTCAACCTATTACTCAAAAATTGACCTACGATCAGGTTACCACCAAGTTAGAGTTCGTGATGAAGACATTCCAAAAACGGCCTTTAGGACACGATATGGTCACCATGAATTCCAAGTGATGCCCTTTGGGTTAACAAATGCACCGGCAGTATTCATGGATCTCATGAATCGTGTGTGTAAGCCATATTTGGACAAGTTCGTGATCGTATTCATAGACGACATTCTCATATATTCCAAAAACGAAGAGGAACACAAAGGACACCTGAGAACAATTTTAGGACTACTCAAGGAAGAGAAATTGTATGCAAAGTTTTCCAAATGTGAATTTTGGATTCAATCCGTACAATTCCTTGGGCATGTGATTGACAAGACCGGTTTACATGTCGATCCCGCTAAAATTGAAGCTATCAAAAATTGGCCAACACCTACCACACCTACAGAAATTCGTCAATTTCTGGGTTTAGCCGGGTATTACCGAAGGTTTATTGAAGGATTTTCCTCAATAGCAAAGTCTTTGACTAAGCTAACTCAGAAAGACAAGAAATACGTATGGAATGAAGACGAAGAAAATGCTTTCCAAACCCTCAAACAGAAACTTTGTAGTGCTCCTATCCTAGCATTGCCCGATGGGATCGAAGATTTTGTAGTCTATTGGGATGCATCGCACCAAGGGTTAGGTGCCGTGTTGATGCAACGCGATAAGGTCATGGCTTATGCATCAAGACAACTCAAGGTTCATGAGGAAAATTACACCACTCATGACTTAGAGTTAGGAGCTGTGGTCTTTGCACTAAAAATCTGGAGGCACTATCTATACGGTACTAGATGTACTGTGTACACCGATCATAAGAGTCTACAACACATTTTAGACCAAAAAGAACTAAACATGAGACAACGTCGTTGGTTGGAATTACTAAGTGATTATGACTACGACATTCGTTACCACCCAGGAAAAGCAAACGTAGTAGCCGACGCCCTAAGCCGAAAGGAACGGATTAAACCACTACGAGTCCGAGCCTTAGTTTTAACCATAAATTCCAACTTTCCTACTCAAATCCTTCACGCTCAAGCTGAGGCGGTGAAACAAGAAGACATCCAAAAGGAGAAATTGGATGGCATGATACAGAAGAAATTCGAAACCCGTTCAGATGGAACTCTATGCTTCCAAGGTCGAAGTTGGTTACCACTTTATGGTGGCCTACGAGACTTGATCATGCATGAATCACACAAATCTAAATACTCCATACATCCAGGATCTGATAAGATGTATCATGATCTTAAGTTACTATATTGGTGGCCGAACATGAAGGCCGACATTGCAACATACGTTAGCAAATGTCTTACCTGCTCCAAAGTAAAAGCCGAACATCAAAAACCATCCGGTCCATTGCAACAACCAGAGATTCCTACTTGGAAATGGGAAAGAATTACTATGGACTTCATTACCAAACTCCCAAAGACATCAAGCGGTTATGACTCCATTTGGGTCATAGTTGATCGCCTCACAAAATCCGCACACTTTATACCAATCAAAGAGACTTACAAAATGGAACAACTAACCCGACTATACGTCAAAGAAATAGTCTCAAGACATGGTGCACCAATATCCATCATATCCGACAGAGATGGTAGATTTACTTCCAATTTCTGGCAGTCACTCCAAGGCGCCTTTGGAACAAATCTAGACATGAGTACAGCGTACCACCCTCAGACCGATGGTCAGAGTGAACGAATCATCCAAACACTTGAAGACATGCTTCGAGCATGTATAATAGACTTTGGAAAAGGATGGGATACTCATCTACCATTAGTCGAATTCCCTACAACAACAGCTATCATACAAGTATTCAAGCAGCTCCATTTGAAGCACTTTATGGTCGAAAGTGTCGTTCACCTGCTTGTTGGGCTGAAGTGGGAGAAGTTCAACTCACTGGACCAGAACTCATCCGTGAAACAACAGACAAGATTGTACAAATCAGAAGTCGATTACAAGCCGCAAGAGATCGACAGAAAAGTTATGCCGACACACGACGCAGACCCCTAGAATTCCAAGTCGGAGATAGGGTTATGCTAAAAGTATCACCTTGGAAAGGTCTGATACGATTCGGTAAACGAGGAAAACTAAACCCAAGATACATCGGACCATTCAAAATCCTAGCCAGGGTTGGTCCTGCGGCGTACAGATTTGAGCTTCCATCAGAACTCAGTAGTGTACACCCCACTTTCCATGTATCTAACCTAAAGAAATGTTTGTCGGATGAATCACTCGTGATTCCACTCGATGAAATTCAACTCAATGACGATCTTCAATTTATTGAGGAACCCGTTGAAATCATGGACCGAGAGGTCAAACAACTCAAGCAAAGCCGTATTCCAATTGTCAAAGTTCGTTGGAACTCACGACGTGGTCCTGAATACACATGGGAACGAGAGGACCAGATCCGTAAGAAATACCCACATCTTTTTATCAACAAAGCTTCTACTCCTAACGCAAACTGATCTCCGGGACGGAGCTCTCGTATGGGGTGGAGACTGTAACAATTCGCAATTTCAGGTTAATTTCTATTTTCGGGAAATTTTACTATTCATGTTACTATTCATTTTTACTATTCATTTCTTTTTGAAATTTTCCCGAAAGTTGATTTTTATTTCATATTCTCGAGTGATAAATCATTTCCATGGCAAAATAAATGTTTGACATTCGTCAGATCATTTTCGTGAAAGTTATTAAGGAATTACACGTAACTATACGTTTTAGGGTAAAACGTCAATCAGAAATTCTACGCACAACGAAATTTGATCCCGTCAGGTGACCCCACATCAGAAAAATGTTTAGCACACTCATGATTTATTTGAGAATAAATCATGACTGAGAAAAATATGACCAGAATAAACCTCGGCCGTGAAAAACTGGAATTTTCAGTTTTACGCGTTTTTACTCAGCCGTAACCCTAGCTTTTACCTGCACCGCATTTCTAAGATGATTTGAGCTTTCAACTTATTAAAATAAGTCAACATATTTTTCCCTCCTCCATTGACTAAAAATCATTCTTTGATTTTATAAATCATTTCGTGATTTTTAGGCTTCCGGTTTGATGTCTAAAAGACATTTAACACCAACTGACACCAGACTGAGCCCAGTCTAGACATTATAAATCATTTTAAATCATTTTTATCATATTAGAAAAGTAACATTTTACTTTTCTCAAATTTACGCAATATTCGTACATTTTACGTATTACGCGTTTAGACCCGTGTTTTCAGCTTTTAGCAGGGTTTTACCACCCGAATGACACCTACCACTCATTTTATATTTTATTATGAGACATATGGACAATTCTAACAATACTTTAAAGTTTCATAATTTTACGACACCCGGTTTTACGTTTTAAGGCCTAATCATTTACGATTGGCATTTCCCGGAGTCAAAATGCATCTAATATCTAGATATTTTATCAAGACCAAGCCACCTCCCCCCTTATCCCTTTGTGAACCGCCATAGGGGGGGGAGTCACACCCTTGTGTGGCTTGATCTTGTGTCTTGATGTCTAGGATGCATACATGTGTTGTTTTGGCAAGAAAATATCTAGTAAACTAACCTCCTCATAAGAGTATAAATACTCCCTCCCCTCCCTTCCTTGGCCGGCCATCCCAACACACCAAAACATCTCACACTTAGCTTTAAGTCTTCTAATTTGTTGCAAGGTTCAAGAGTTATTTTAAGATAGAAACCCTAGTTAGCTTATTTTTCACCAAAAATCTTCCAAACCCTAACATACTTGGTGTTTTCTCTTGAGTTTAAATCCACTCAATACACCTCAACTTTCATTACATATCTTTCAAGAATACCAAGGGTAGAAAGGTTGCATGAAGTGAAAAAGGGTTGAAGAAGTCTATCAAAGTCCATTTCCTTACTTGTTACTCCTTTCTTTAGTTAGAAAGCCAAAAGTTGTAAGCCTAAACCTAACATGCTTCTTGTTAATTTCTCATGTTCATATCATTTACATGTTATTCTTGCTATATTATATCTTGTATGAATGTCCATGGTGTATAAAGATGAGTAAAAGATGTTGTTGTAATGAATTATTGAAACAAGTTACTAAAACAAGCAAACTAGTAAATTTCTTGGTAAGACCTGATCAAAATGGTAAAAATATGATATTGGATTATTACATATTACAGTAGAGGACTTAAAAAGGAAACCGTAGCAATTTGAACCACCTAAAAAGAGTAAACGAGTCAAAAGTTATGGCGATTTGGAGTTACCAAAACTTTCCGGCAAAACTGCCTAAAAAGCTTCTGTGACAGAACTAAAACACGCAAAAAGTGGCCTTTCTGGTCCGATTCATGAAAAAGTTAAAACACGAAAGTTGTCCGGAATCATGTTTTCATTCAGGATCAAAGAGGCTCGAGCCTTGAAAACACTTTCTGAGTAAGATATTTCACAATTTCTTAACAGCTATTTACATATATATAAGTCACTAAGTTATGGTTATACTTTAAAAGGAACAATAGTTATTATGACCTATAAACAAGACCACCACCATGGCTAGAGCCAAGGTTGGGTCTCATGACCTTGGAACAAGGACCAAAGGTCATGGCTAGGCCATGACGAAATGACCATAACAACTTACATAGGCGTAAACATGAAATAACGAATTTGGCGATAACATGAACAAGCAATTTGGATCTACTTCACTTAAAAGGAAACCATGAGATTTTACCAAGACAAATGGTCATACAAAACTTATGAATCATACCCTAATAACAATCTTCATGTACTATAAACTTTCCTAAGTTTATCCAAATATCGGACATGTAACTTTTTCGGATCAAAACTTATATATATACTTTATCAACTACTACAATAGTAGGGAGCTTCATGTGAGGAGTTCATTATGTAAGCCGTCGAGATGAGTTGTGGATTTACGAGTTAAAGTGTCCTGGCTCCTCGAACGCTTACTAACATGACTTCTGAAATATGTTAGCCCGAACGGTAGTAAAAGATATACAAAACATACATGTTCATAAATCTTTTCTTTCAAAGACTTACAAATATACATCATACCTCATCATGGACTAAATGCAAGATATATATATAGGCACTCCGTTATATTCTTTACACAAATCCTAAGTCGCAACATTCTATCATAGGTTGCTCGTAGAAACCTACACGATCAAACCATCACCTTCATTACTTGCTATCGCACTTAAGGTGAGTTCATAGCCCCACTTTACATTACTTCAATGTTTTATAAACCCTTGGGGGGAATACATGCTATTTATAAACCGAACACAATGCTTTGAAACTGTATGTTGCCTGATTGTTTTATTATTACTAAGTACCTTCCTTGCCAATCCTAGGCCCCATCATGAACCATTTAATCACTAGTATTAGTGAGCGCGAGTATTGTGAATAGGCCTATTGGGATTGACGAATCCCATTTGTTTGAGCAGATTAGTTCAAACGAATGCACTGTATTTGAACATTAAGTATGACGGCAAAGTACTTACCGGGGCAACATAACCGCCGATTGATATTGGTACCCGTTAACGTATTGGTTGCATGAGCTTAGTACATAATAATAACTGTTTTGTTTTTTTTCTAACATGAGTATGAGTCTAATTAACTCTTACTACCAACATATTGTGTTCAACCATTAAACGAACTCTATGAATATCACTCAACCTTTGTGTTGACCTCTTAAGCATGTATTTCAGGTCCATGATAATCAAGAATGGAGCGGGAAGGGCACGTACCGAAGGAAGAAGGCTATAAACAATTATGTCATTCAATAAAACATCATAGACTTTATATTGATGTGTTTTGAAACAATGGAACATTTTGGGACCTTACTATGTAAACTCTGATATATTTGAATAAATATGAATGACAACTCTTTTTATTACGATTCGTTTAGAGATCGTTTACTATTATTATGACTGTTGTGCCGTCGAGTAACACCCAAGTTGAATTCCGCTGCATCATGAATTGGGGGTGTTACACTCCAAACTTCGTATTTACAAAGGTTTCATGTAAGGTCTATATATGATAGGGAAGTATATTTAACATATAAAACGCTTAAACTAAACTAGTTGCAATGTTGAATACTTAATTAACTTCATGGAATGCATGAAATTCAAAATTAAAAAACATAAAATGAGGTGCATTTTCGCCACTACTTTTTCTAACAAAAAACAACGGAAAATATGAGAGTAAACCCATTTGAAATCCGTGATAAAATTTGTACCCCGTAGAGGTCTCTGATGAGATGCCAATTGCGTTGTTCTAATATTGTGACATTTTTAAACATTTTATTTAACCACCGGGATCAAAATGAAACAATTTTTGAATTATGGTTTATTATTTTAGTAACAAGTGATTAATGCATTTAAAGACAATTCTAAATAATACTTTTATCAAATTTCTTACAACATTTCGCAAAAATTAGACAATATAAGAAATATGAGTGGTTTTTGTATTTAAAAAGAGTATTTACTCTATATTTAGTGCAATAAATAAAATGATAGAAAGAACATATTGAGTAATAGGTATCGTCAAAGACCAAAAAATTGAAATGGATGGGTCCAAATGAGTACTGGTAACTCATTTTAAGATGTGTTTTATAAATGGGGCGGTCCATATAGGTAAAAAGACCAATAAGAAGGAAAGGGTTAAGATAACCTTCTGGAAAGAACCCCCTTACCTAACCCTAGTCATATTCTCACTCTATCTTAGCAGCTTTATTTCTGAACTCATTATATCTGAACCGGTGCATAAAAGAGAAGTAAACTTAACTGATGGCGAAAGAAAGGTAGTCCTTTCCTTTTTACCAGTTTAGTTTTTAAATATATTTACATATATACTTGTTTCAATTCCTTCCATTTATATCTGAACCGGTGCAAGCTTCATATGTGTGATCGTTCGTGTTAATTACAAGAACAAGGTATCAAGATATTAACATGCCTGGATATAGATTTAAATGGGTGGGTTAGGCGGGTTGGGTGACTGGTAAAAAGGCGACTTTCTTTTATCGTTTTGACCCGTTAGAGATTAAACAAACTCAATTATAACTAAATGGATTGAGAAAACTCTTGGTACAACATTTCTAGTGAAATCAAGAGACAGGGTGACAACTTTGTTGTACTATTATACACCTTAATCATCACAAGGTGCCAACGCAAGTGAGTCGTTAGAATTATCCAAATGGATAAATGTGTCGCCCTCACGAGTCATACCAAAACACTCATGCAGCGACAGAGTTTGAGTCAGCTTGACGTATTCCAAACTATTGATGTTTCGCAAAGGGTAACTTAATGAGTCATACAAAGATTTCCTAAAGAAAGTATGTTTAACAAATAACTACTTGCAGGCTTGCCGCGTAGAATACTACAATTGATACTAAGACAATGTACAATGATATATCATTACATAGATGAGGCATTATGGATCTTTCAAGGCTAGAGTCTTCAGCCACCGTATGTTCACTCTTACAATACAACAAACCGTCTGTAATCAAGATAATCTAACAATGGAACTGAAATTTTGTATGTTTAATCACATTGTTATTTTCTACCCGTTTTGGTTGGGTTTATCATGTTAACTCAAATTTAGTCCTGCCATCGTAAAGTTGGGTCAAACAGTAGCCACGATATCAAGTTTTTGCAACCAAGTTTGTTTGTATCCTTGAACCAAATGAATGTAGTTTTGCATTAATCAGTTATGTTGTGCAGGACCATGAGAAACAATACAGAGAGGAGGAAACTGGGATATTTCTCATGTGGGACCGGTAATCCAATTGATGACTGCTGGAGGTGTGACAAAAACTGGCAGCATAACCGCAAGCGTCTTGCTGACTGTGGCATTGAGTTTGGGCGAAATGCCATTGGAGGCCATGATGGTCGGTTTTATGTAGTCACTGATTCCAGAGACGATGACCCTGTTAACCCACGACCAGGCACCCTACGTCTTGCTGTCATACAAAAGGCTCCATTATGGATCGTGTTCAAACGTGACATAGCACTACAAGATATGTGACTTTTCCTGACTGACTATTTGTCAAAAAAAAGCCAAAAATCCGACAGTAAAAGCCATTTAGTCTACTCCCACTAACAATACAACAGTCAGTACTGAAGGGGTAGGTATATGTCTATTCTCACTATAGTTTCAGTGATGAAAGGTCAAAAAATTATACTGACTAAACAACTTTAGTCAGTAAAAGTCTCATAACTGTTTTTAAAAGATACCATTCGAAATTGCAATTTCAAATCCAATACTTGCTAATTGAAAACAAAAATCAGCAATACAAATACAAACATGTAAACATGAAACTGTAATTCGCATTCCAAAATGTAGTACATATACCAAAATTCAAATGTGATACAATATATTACTAATTCATAAGGTGACCATGAACGTGATTTTCTAAGCCCAGTCTGCAAAACAGTCGTGACGTCCATTGGCTAAGCAAGAGGACGTGTAGTGCAGCTATGTGTAGTGCAGCTATGTGTAGTGCAGCTATTTCAGATGGAACAACAGCCAGACTCTTGCATCATCTTCACTGCAGAACAACTAATGAAATTAAAAAAAGAAAGTCAAAACAATATAATTCAATGTTTCAAAAAATTGCAAGTTATAACTATAATTAAAATGGGAATTGTTTGAATACCTCAAACCGCGTTTTTTGTTGATCTAATCTTTGAGTTCAAACTACACCAAAAAGACATAATTAATAGAAGCCAATATACGTTTATAATAACTTGTCACAAGAAAGTATGCAAAATATAACCTTGATGTGTAAGGAACAGAGTCAAGATTACTCACCGGAGATATTAATTTGATCAAGTAATATATCTTTTCGCAAAGTAGAAACAATAGAAGATGATAGTTCTAAATCAGAAACACAAACTGCACTAGTGCATATATTATCCATTCTGGCAATTCAATTGTACTGTTTAGCTATCAATTGCCTTAGATTACATCAAAACAATCTCAACTCGCAATTTATGAGAACTTGCTATTGAATTAACTCAGACATGTTTATATGCTATGAAAAGTTTGGGAAAAGAGAATAAAACTATAGGTTACAACATTGACCCATCAACTTAAAATGGGTCAAAACATATCAGTACTGTAATCATTGCTGCATAAATGACTTTGTTGAATGAATCATATGTTAGTGCCTATTTAAAACTCCTTAATTTAAGTTTTATATGGTCAAGATGAATGGAAGCTGGAGTGTCATCAAAAGTTAACCAGAAAACGCATAATCACAAGTAATTGCAGGTCCTAAATTTAATGGAGTAGCTTCTTACCTACCATGATGGTCTTTCGCGCTTTCTGCTACTGCACAGATTCCTGGTTCCTAGCAGTCAGATAGTTTACTCAAATCTATCAGTTGTATGCATTATTATCTAGTAACAACCTTTAACAAAAGTTGGATAGGTTTACTCATTCATCAGCTGCTAACCTTATTATCACTTTATCCATATGTTTTCTGTTTCCTTTTTCCCTAAGGTTACAAGTAACATGTATGTAAACATGGGATAACAAATCTTTAGCATGTCTGCAATTATACAGAGAAATAGCAACAACCTAACCTCTAACTCCAATTGTTTGGCTATAAGCAGACTATTTTTGCATCCATGTCGATGTCGAATTTCTTTTTGCTAAACAAAAACAAAATAAACAATGGTGTCAAAATCACGGATGGAAGTGAAACAAAAGTCTCATATGAATATAATCATAAATAACTTACCATCTCCTTGCAGAATTGTGATCCTGCAAATTAAATGAAACTGTCACCAATTTTGCGGCTAAAAAACTTTAACAAACTGGAGAATTTTGTTAAGCAAACCAACCACTAGCATCTGACCATGTGATTGAGCAAGCTGCAAATTCTGCTGCTGCATCTTCTGCAAGTAATCTATAGTTTAAGTAACTCATCAGTCAGCTCCGCTAAGCTCAATAATTCTACTGGAAAAAATATTGAAGAAAATTGTATGTTCACGGTCAAGTAAATAAGGGTTTAAAACCATATTAGAAGAGTCCAGTTTTCAAAACCATATTAGAGTCTGGTTTTCTGAACAGAGTAGGATGACCATTGTCTGTTGACTTTGCAATGTTACTAGGAGGAGCATCTGTTTCGGTAGTTCAGTAGAAGCCAAGGTAACCTGTAGTATTCAATGTTAAACATGTATTCTGAAAACCATATTTAAATGGATTATAAGTAATCATCAGATTTCAGATAAGATTAATTCTCCTTTTGAAACATTTAAACAAAGAGTTTGTTCTTACTTTTAGAGATTAGAATTTGACAGCTTCTTCTGAAAAAGCACAATCATGATCCACTTTCCACTAGACTTCCACCATATCGATAGATATCCGCTACTAGGAAATGCTTAATTCTAAATTTTCTGCATAATCCAATGATTTTGAACAAACGACAAACATAAAAAAATTAAATAGTATACTTTAATTTTTCACACAATGACTTCAAAATTGAATTTTAGATTCTCAAAGTACCATGTTGGCATGTTTAGTTACAGATCCTCACTATCAATAAGAGTGACATTATCAATATACAATTGTTTAGAAGCACAATAACAAGATAAGAAAAAATTACCTCAAGTTCTAAACTGAACTAATCACGAATCGATTGATTCGTTAAAGCAAGAACTTATTATGAACAGTTTTAAAACAATTGATGCGCGTGGAGCTAATGTTCATATAGCTTATGGAGGATGCCTAACTCTTCAGTTTATTACCAATGTTATTATTCACGGTTTACACATTCATGACTGTAAACCAACTGGTAACGTGTTGGTTAGAAGCTCGCCGTCTCATTATGGTTGGAGGACAATGGCTGATGGTGATGCTATTTCTATCTTTGGATCAAGTCATATATGGATTGATCATAACTCGCTCTCTAAATGTGCTGACGGACTTGTGGATGCTGTTATGGGCTCGACTGCCATCACCATTTCCAATAACCATTTAGCTCACCACAACGAGGTACATCAATCTTGATATCATAACTAGAAATGGGCGGGTCAAAAGGGTAACTTTGTTTTGTGTCAAAACAGTCAAATGGGTTGTCCTAAAACGCGTTAGAGGTTACATATAACCACAAGCAACGCGTGTATCAGCACATGCATCACATTATCATATCTACTAATAATTGTTAAAAAAGCAAAAAGATCAACACTTTAATGATTTAAACTTTGATAACAGGTGATGTTGTTGGGCCATAGTGACTCATATGTAAGAGACAAGATGATGCAAGTGACTATAGCTTATAACCACTTTGGTAAAGGTCTAATTCAGAGAATGCCAAGGTACACATCCATTTATTACTAGAAATTTAATTCACTGTTTTTGTACAATGTAAATTAGGTGCATATCTGACTTAATTTTGGTAAAAAAATAATAATGTTGCAGATGCAGACATGGTTATTTTCATGTAGTAAACAATGACTACACTCACTGGGAGATGTATGCTATCGGTGGAAGTGCAAGCCCCACCATTAACAGCCAAGGCAACAGATATCTTGCCCCTGCCAATCCTTTTGCTAAAGAGGTAACTTTAATTACTACTTCACTCTCTATTTATAACTTTGTTGGTGTTTGAATGTCATTATGGAAATAATGTGATAATTGACACTTGATATTTAAATCGGCGGGGAAACTCTGACCCGTGCACCCTTTTTGGATGCTGACTAAAGACATTGGGCACCTATTACATTAACCTTTAGCTGGAAGTTGGGATTGAACCCAAGACCTGTTTCTTCAAAACCCTCCTTGACCGGTCTATTGGACATTTGCCTTTTTGATGTTGATTTTGAGATGGAAATTTGGCTATGTGTACAGGTTACAAAGAGGGTGGATACGGCTGCAGGAAAATGGCATGGATGGAACTGGAGATCAGAAGGTGACTTACTTCTTAACGGCGCTTATTTCACCCCATCTGTTGCTGGAGCCTCTGCTAGCTATGCTAGAGCCTCAAGTTTGGGTGCTAAATCATCTAGCATGGTTGGTAGTATGACCTCCAATGCCGGTGCTCTTGGCTGCCGTAGGGGTCGCCAGTGCTAGCCCCCGTCTATGCTCTCACCATAAATTTATTACAATGTTTTTCTAGTGTGTTCATTTCACATTTCATATTTTTCTCCCTTTTGACCCTTTTTTTTCTTGCCGTATTTCTGGCAAGCGAGTGTTATTTACACATCAACATGTCTCGTGCAACCTCGGCCAAGCTTCAATTGAGAACACGAACTATGTATTCACTATTTTCGGGAGCAGGTTTGAAGTGTTGTTCACACGTGTGCTTTGTCTGCTAGTTTGTGTTTTAGATCTGACTAGGTATATTGGTTTTAGGTTACATGATCCAAATGGCTTCTTTTTTTTCGTTCTTTTCCGCTTTTTTCCTAATTTTCCAAGTGTAATTTGGGTGTCTTGAGTCGATACAAGTTGTAATGTTGGATGTTGTCATGAAATGAGAAGGATAGTTTATTTTCTGTGACTGTTATTTATGTTCTTTGACATACAAAAAGGCTAAAAGCACATGCATCTAACAAACTTAAGTTCATAAGAAATATTGTTCTTTGACATACATTGTACTTTTGCAATTTGCATATGTAATGTATCGGGTAAACATATAAAGTCAGGACTATTGACTATTGAGGTTATTCAGGAAGCGTGAGCCTTTAACTCAAATGAATGTAACTTAATCGGGGTATGTCTTTGACAGTTTTTGACCCTTTCTATAGCTACTTCCAAGAAGTGTACGTGGTGATGTTTGAACCTGAGACCTCTTGTGAGGATATTACGTCACTTCTGTGATGGTCTTCTATGTAATGTACCAAATTTAATTTTGTTTTTTTAGAAACATAAACTGTTTGTACAAAAGTAAATAAATAATGAAAAGAAACACAAGCATTGCAAAATGATATGATGAAACTGTTATGTTTCTTGCTTTGTCTTGTGCCAAGCATGATCTTGTTCCACCTTTTTTACTTTTGGTGTGAAATTTAAATGTTTTGGAGGGTGAGTTGGTGTGGTCATGATTTTGGTTTCTTTAATAATAATGTTGTTTTTTTTTTTTTCTTTATTATTACCAAAAGGTCTCATGAAGACTTTTCTTTTGTCAAAGCTAGTAATGATCCTGTCTCAAAGACATTAAAGAGCATTGGATCCTTCTTCACCAGCTTTTTTATCCAAATTTATCAAATTTTGTCAATGGTTTTTCCCTCCAAATCAACTCTTGTACTTGAAATTTAGACCCAAAGAAAAGTTGCCTTGCATTACCAACGACACTTGACTAACGTGGTGGCATGTAATTCGAACAACATGAGTTGCATTATCGTCAATTGATTCCTCAGCCGTTAACCAAACAAAAAAGAATGAAAAAAAAAATGAGAGTAAATCCATATGAAACTAGTGATTAAGTTTGTACTCCGTAGATGATAAGAGTTCAGTTGCAGTCCTCACTAAATTACCGTATTTAAACTTTGGCATTAGTTATTAGAATATACAAACTCTCTATAATGAACAGATAATTTAACTAGCATGGAGTGTTTAGTATTCCCACATAGGTTAAAGAAGTGAAATCTTCATTGGATATATACTATTGTATGTAGACCATACATGTCAAGAGTAGTGTCATGTTTTCGGTACCACACTTTGTTGCTGAGGATTGTAAAACCATACATGTCAAGAGTGGCGTTTTGCACCAATAGATATAAATTTCTATCGTAGGTTTCGAATACATAACTAGCCTCAGCAAAGTGGGATTGTACCGGTGCAAGAGCTCTTCCGCGATGAGAAATCTTGTTCTTTTCTTCCTTGGGCGTTTCAGCATATCTACAATAACAGAAATCATAAAATTAGTTTGGTTTTATTGCAAGCATGCGATGATATAAAAGGTGCAGGGAGATTAGAGACGGTGAGTCAAAATGGTCGGGTTGAAACGGATCAAAATCAATTTGCTTTGTAAGAGTGTCAAATCGGATTAAGGTCCATAAGAGTGTCAAAATGTAACAGGTTCAAACAGGTGGTTAGGTCCGACTGGGAACCTACAGGGCCGTCCCATGAATTGGTGAAATTTTTGAGGGCTCTGTACGAAATTATATAATGAGGCCTTTCGATAAGCAATGTTATATATAAAGTGTCACAATTTATAAGATATAATGCAATTAGTTATCAAAACGTTATAACATATTACCCATTTAAGATATTTTACCATCTAAATACTCTTTTATTTGTTAAAAATATGTCGACACATGCATATAATTATTAACGGGACAAATTTTGGGGCCCCTTAAAATTTTGAGGCCCTGAGCGGTCGCTCACCCTGCACACCCTCAAAGCCGGCCCTGGGAACCTACAAAAACTTGACGTGACTTTCAACCTGTTTGACCCATTCGACCCACTTGATGTGTTCCTCTTTTAGCTAAACTTGATTTGAGACATTGGACCCCAAAAAGCCAAGACCCGCTTATAAGTTAATTGCTCGAAATTGCCACCTATTATGGATATGATCCTATAGAAACAGAGATGGGATTACGTTTGATCATAACCATCAGGTGGGAAGTTTCATATTTCTAGATGCTTACATGCCGACTTGTGCATTTCTAGTACTCTAATGTATATCATTCTTCTGTTTCGTATTTGAATCTACTTGGATTCTTAATGAAAAAGTTTAAACTATGTTATTAATTGACGACACAATTTTGAGACTGAGATCTTCTACACCAATAATGCAACTCGTTTTGTGTTTCTTGAATTACATGCCATAAAATTAATTAAGTATTATTCGCTGCAGGTAGTTTAGTTCAAGCGTTTAATAAAATCAGTAGGCAATCTTTGTGTGACTGATAAGTAGCTTCATGCAAAACGCCAATAGTTTGGATTAGTGAACCGGACTCGAACTTTGGGTTTCATGAGTTTTTTTAGTAGGACTCATGTGGGTGACACATCTATCCATTTTGGATAAATACATGTTCGCTCGTACCTAGTGATTGATTAAGCTCTACATTGTTAGGAGAAAGTTGTTCCTCTGTCTCCATATATTCTCTATAAATAAGAGGGCTCTAGCCATCTTGTTATACCAATGTCGCCTCATTCTTAGTCACATACTCACATGGATATTTCGAATGGTATCTTTTTACTTGATTGTGTGTTCAATACAAAGTTTGGAGTACCCATTTTTTTCATGTGCCAAAAGATACCAGAAATGTTGATGATTTTAGTGTCATCAAACATTTTGATGTTGATCTCTTCTTAATCACACCTTGATTCACTAGTAGTTGAGGTTGGCACAAAACATTCCCTAATATAGGACGCTAAAGCAGGTGCTAACTGCACGTTTTCTTTGTGTTTAGTCAACTTAATTCGTTAAGTCCCCTCCTCCCCTATTTCGTTTATCTTGTATCTGGTACAAGGAAATGGTTTGGTTATCATAATTAGTGCAGTTTGAAGCCTATATCTTGTGACGAAAGGTCGGTCCATTCCAACTCTAAAAGCAAGAAATTATCCCTAAAAGAATAAAGGCACACTTTTCCACCCTTTAGTCCTTTACCAAATTGTGATACTCAATGATCAAAAACAAGATTTACAATTACTAATTTCAAACACAAATGTAAATAAGCAGCCAATAAAAACAAAGGTTATAGCTTATGAACAACACCAAAAGTGCTCCAATCAACTAAAACTATCGCACTTACCGCATCATTACTCTTTAACTTGTCTTATCAAGACACATTACGCATCATTTTATTAGAATCGGTAGTCGGTCGGTTGACCTCCTTTAGCTTATAGTCGGTGTAGTTGGGATTAATCGAGTTTGACATTTCCGGTAAGTTTCGGTATTTATAACAAGAATTGCCTTATACCAATAACTTGTAAGAGATATAAACAGCGACTATAAGTGATTAAAACAAGTTTTCGGCGTGTTTATAGTATTTCCGGCAAGATTTGCATGTTTCCAACAAGTTTGGCCATCGTTGGCTACTATAGACCACCGCTGACCAAGTTATTTGACCGATTTGCACAAATCGAAAAGGTTTGTGGCCGATTAACAATTGGCCTTGTAGACTTTTTTGCAACACTAAAAACAAACAAAAAAAAAAAAAAAAAAAAAAAAAAAAAAAAAAAAAAAGTGGCACATCACTATATAGAGAATTGAAATGACGACGCCATGACTCATGACTAGTTAACATTAGTGTCATTGAAATCATCCTGAAAAAAGTTGAAAAACTCAGCTTCAGCTAAACGATAATGATCCAAAGAAGCTAAAGGACCTTCACCAAACACATCACTACTTGTAGGGGAGGCAAATTCTGATTGACAAGTTAGGTCAAGTTATCGCTTTCATTTTTTTAATCCAAAATATAGAGATTTTTGTTTGTTTAGCGACTTAAAACATGATTGTAGATTTGGAACTCATTACATGTTAGTAATTTACAATTACAACAAGAGATTAACCGCTGTTATCCAATTTCCTTCGAAACTATACAAATGCCAATCACGGACTATTGAATATATAACCAACAGTTGATAAATTGTAATTCGAGTTTATTATACAAGTGTATCATCTTGAAAATAATCCAGCTTTGTTTAGAAAACAGCCAGAAGCAGGATCTCCAATGCAGCCACAAAAACCATCATCGTCCTTAGCAAATGATGCTGGCAGTGGATGATCAGGAATTATACCAACCTACATGGGTGAAGGCAAGTATAAAGTAGTCAAAATTTAAGGAAGGCAAAGTATAACGGGCTTGTAAAGGGTCAAATGGGTAATTTTAGTGCAAGTTGAATGACTGGGGCCTAGTTGACCCACAAGCACGTGTTTGTCTAACGTTCTCAAAATCTGACCGTTTGGGTCGTTTACGATAATACATATTCCAAACTGACTCATTCATATAAGCAAATGCGTCAAAAATACCAGGCCTTTCAAAAACCAAATTTACCAAAGAGATCAATAGTCTCTGTGAGTGGAGAGAAGTAGAAAGATAGAGAACCTTATTGATGTCGATGTGATCAGGGGTTTCATAACCAGCAACAGTAACAGCCAAGCCAGATCCATCAGACATTTCAAATACCGATTGAATTTTCCTGTGAATAAAGAACATTTTAGGACATTTTATCGAAAACATAATGCTATTAAAAGTATAAGTATTGTAAAGATTGTTTACCCTTTGCCAAAAGTGGGTTCTCCAAGAAGCACTGCATGCGTGTTATCCTTTAAAACACCAGCCAAGATCTCGCTTGCACTTGCAGTTCCTTTGTTCACCTACAAGAACAAAAACTTTTTACAGGTGGCCATTTCAGCCCATTTACGTATTACAGCAATCTAAATCGCAACTGTGACCTAACAATGAAAGCCATTACAGCACTTTAATGAAAAGAATGGTATAGATGGCATTACCAGCACGGCTAGAGGTTCTGAATCAGCGATTGCATTGGTTCCATCAGTGTCATATATATCTCGAACACCACGGCTATCACAGATGTACACAATCACACCTTTATCCAACCTGGTTTGCATCAGTTATACCATAAGAACTTTGAACTAATATGATAACAATTTTAGGAAAACTTCAACCCATTTAAGCTATTTCCAATAAAAGCAATACTTATTTACTTGTTTGACCCGTTAAAAATAAAAACTTAAAACACTTATAGCACATTCAGAAGCAAATGGGTCAAAAATTTTACCCAAAATTTTTCGTTAAACCATGATTTCAAACATAAAATCCAGATACTTAACACTCTAAAAAGCCAGCAAAAGGTTATAATAATGATTTTTTTTTTAATTATTATTATTATTATTTTTTTGTAGAAATGTTAATGCAGACTTACCAAATCTTAGCGATCTCAATTCCTTCGGGAAAAAGACCACCACTGCATCACAATTAAATCATCTTTTAGAAAGCATTACAATAAGAATGCTTAAAATGAATCCCAACAACACTGATCCTTATAACTTATAAGAATATTACCTATTATTGCGAAGGTCCAATACAAAACCGTCAACATTTTCTATGTTAAGTAATTTGTGACTAGTAAGTGCTAACTAAGTCACCCCATTCATCTTACTATGTTAAGTAATTTGTGAGCTTATAGGCTATTTTCTTATTAGTTTTTGTAATTAGCTCCTTTATACATATTGATATTTTCAAAGAAAAAAAAAATCATAACAGAAACTCTAGCAATTTAATATTACTACTTGTCAAACTATTGCTTTCTAATATAGCTAAGCTCCTTGTTTTAAGGTGTTAGATTGAATGATGGGTTTGTGCATATTTTAATTGCTAACCTGTTATAGATTTATGAACGAATAATACCACTCGATTCAAGTTTTAATATATTTATTTACACATATGTGTTTATGGAAAAGGGATTAAGTCGAAAGAGAGTAAGGGAATAGCACCATCATAGATATTTTTAGACATTTATGAGCATATATACTTAAAGCGGTTTTCCCTATTTTTTTCTACTAGAGTTCCCATTTATGCATCATATAATAATAATGATTTTGTGTTTTCTTTTGCAGATTCATGGATGTGTTAGACAAGAGGGGAGATCGATAATGTCATTAATAAGAGCATGGTATTAGATGAATCTTATGGTATGAGATTTTTTATACCATCAAGTAGTTTAACTAATCTTTCGATGAGTTAATGCTTACTCAGTTTCACTCTATTGCGTGTTGAGTTTACGATACCTAAAGACACATGTTAAACCAGTTTCAAATTGCTTATATAAAGTGCTTATTTTAGTGTATTCACACAACACAATCCAACCTAGTGTTTAGACGTACGTGTATGAAGAGACAAAAGTTGAACAAATTATCGAGAAGATTCAACATTATGAGGTTAGCATGGTTATACGCAACACTCTAAACACAACTTATGATTCTTTGTTTATTACTATCAATCACATTAGTATTAGTAATAGTATTACTTCAGTAATACTAACAAATAATACAATGAAAGTAAGTCTCTAACCGAGCGGGTCATGCAACTAGTTTTATATAAATTATAACATTGCTAACACTAACAAGTGTTGGTGTTTTAAAAATCAACATTTACCTTTAAATAAGTTTGCATAGAATCAACAACAAAACTTTTATTCATTTATCTTTTTTACAATAAATGAAACACAAAACTGAAAAAGGATGTTTGATGAAAACCAAATTGAATTTATATAAAAGCCCAATTTCGCTACATGGCAAAATAAAACCTTCTGGTTAGTTACTCCAATACAAATCAAATTGGCCTTCAATTTGGTCAAAATTGATAATTTTGTGTACGAAATAGATGTAAAAAAACAAAAGTAGTCATATGTACTTGGCCACTCCATTCTCTTTTTGCTTTTTCTTTTAGACTTAATAAGTGAAAAATAACATTATACTATGATTTGTCAATGGAATCTATATTTAAGTCCAAAACTTATAAAAAGTAGTCAAGCTTATATTTAACATTACAAATTGAAGTGTAAATTATCAGTTTTCATAATTTTCATATATTTCTGTAAAATTCAAAAATTTGATAATTAAAACCTATATTTTTATTAAATTGAAATAAAATAAATTAAAATTTTAATACTAAGAACTCTGTATACGTACGGGGTTATAAATATTGAAATAGAATCACGACTATAGAAATGATATGGATGATAAATGAAAATTTCAAATTCAGAAACTGTGTTTATAGAAACACTACAACAAATAAATTACTCCAAAGGTGAGAGCATTATGTATCATTTTTTTTCTTCTTCAAAAGATCAAAATGTTAAATCCTCACATTTCATTCCAATTTTATTTAACGGCTCTAAATAAATATGCTTTTTTCAAATGATGGGAAATTTCGTCATATAAAAAAGCCAAATCTCCGATCCTTTTATCATTCTCCACCAGAAAATTAGAGTTTTGAATTACACAAACACATACATAAACATGTTATTAAAATTAATCATCAAATCAACTCCAAAAGAATTTAATAATTATCAACTTCATCGTAAAAATCTTTGTCACTAATAGTAATTTTTCAAATTTAGGGATCAATTTTTTTTTCTCAGATTTTGGATCCGAATTTATCAATTATCAAACAATTGGTTGGATAGGGATGATAATTAGATTATGGAAGATGAATATCAGTTTATGGATAACGAAATCATGTTATTGCCGATGAAAATCGGGTCATCGATGGAGAAAATCAGGTTGTAGATGAAACATATTGAGGTTAGATCTAAAAGAAGATGCAACTGCCCGTACAAATAAATGTGATGATGTTTGACCCTCAAACGGTGAAAATCATATGTGATTTACGAATAATAAATCACACGTGATTACACCTATGTTGTGACATTTATAATAGTTTGAATGGTGAAATCACGTAATTATATTTAGAATCACGTGTGATTATAACCGAAAGTATTGCATATTACAGTACTTGGATGTATGGTGGGGTGATAGGTGTGTCACGCATATATTTAAATAATATGACCCCCCATTGGCGAAGCTAAAACAAATTTCTTGGAAGGGCAGAAACAATTTTTGTTCCGGAAGAACATTAAATGGGAGGGCCGAAACAATTTTTTTCCGAAAGAACACATGAAGTCGCAAAAAATACACTAACGGGCTAGCCCTAGGGGGCTGGGACCCATCCCGGCCCCCTTAATAGCTCCGCCCTTGTGGATAATAATTGTTTCAATATAATTACTTTTAAATTAAACACTAATTTTAATCTACTCTTCGATCAAATAGATTGGTAGGCATGAAGATATCTATTACTCCATCTCCATGTTTCAATCGCTATATAAATGATTTAAAGGTAAAAAGAAATAGGACAACAATCGTAAATGGTAAAACTTTTAAGAATATCACAGCCTAAGGCTATGTTTGGTAAAAGTAGCTGTGAGCAGTAGCAGTGAGCTGTGAGTAGTAGACAAAAAAAAGCTCACAGCTTCATAAAGAAGCATTGGAAAAATGAGCTTTCCTAAAAAATAGCAAAGCCCACAGCTCTCATGTCAAACGAACACTATAAATAAAAAAGCTCATTGTTCACCGCTCATTACGCAAAAAAGCTCCAAAAAGCTTTGTGCCAAACATAGCCTAAATGTCAAAAGCCCAATATCCAAAACATAAGCCATCAATCTAGTTTTCAAATGGTGTCTTCTCTCTTTGAAATTATACTCTGTTGTTCAAAAATTAAAAATAAAAAATGAAATAAAAAAATCGTAGTCTGCTTCTTTTTCAAACTATTCACCACCACCTACTATGATTTCAACTTTCATGTTTACTTCATGATATATAACTTAATTTTAAGGTATTTTTACATTTAGGTAAAGATAAATATGTTGTTACAAGACTATGGATAAGAATAACTTCGGGTCAAATTTTGGAGAATAGGGATAATTTATCAAAAAAAAAAGCTTGTTCAATAACAAAATTTTAGCTTTATAGTAGGATTAGTATCGATACCAATCCTACAATCTTACGATCTCAATCCGATTGTGTGTTATTTAAAATCCTACTTTGATCTTGCGAAGTGCTCTTATGAAGTACTATATTACGACATACTTTCACTAATTAGTCATTTTTTAACAAAGTAATTAGTCGTATTTGGTTACTCGTAATTTTATTACACTAGTAATGTTGTCAGATTGATTCACATTACAGATACTTAAGCGTTAACGAAAACATCGAGCCTTATTTACCTGGCACTTTGTCAAGCCTTATTAATCTGACATAGAGCGTGGGCAAATAAAAATCTCATTTGATCTAACTTATACGAAACATGCATGCGATATATGTAAAATTACCTTGAGAAAACCAAGACAAATTTCAAATATCACACGAACTCTCTCGATTGTAGTGCTATCACATGAACTCTCAAGGTTGTAAGGCTAATTGAGCAAAGCAAGTTTGTTGAACACCAGACGTTTGTCAACAACCAGGAATGTGGCTATATATAAACCAAGCATAAAGGTAGCCATGTGACAAGTTAAGAGGAGTACATAATGACATATGTAACATGTGTTTTTTATTTTCTCAGTAAACGATAACTTAAATATGGAATATACTCTCTCTTACTCAAAATTATTCCTACTCGACCAAAAACACACAAATAAAAAAAAATGCATTTATTATTGTTTTGACTTTTGTAAAAACCACTAAAAGATAGTTTTATCCTTTGACTATTAATTATCGAAAAAAAATCTTAAAATATTCTAAAAATAAAAATATTTTTTGGAATTTTTTTCTAAAAAATATTTTAAAAAAATTTCGAATAAAAATTTTTTTCAAAATTATTTAGAAAAATATTTGAATAAAAATATTTTTTCAAAAAAATTCAAAAAAAAAAATTTTAGAAAAATTTGAAGAACTTTTTTTCGATTTTTTTTTTTGGAATTTTAAAATTCAAAAACGTTTTTTCGAAAAACGTTTTAATTTTTTTTTCTAATTTTTTTTCGAAATTAATTTTTTGGAATTTTTTTGGTGGTGATGGACTGTGCATGAAATGATTATACATTCTCAAGGACCAAACATGTAATTTTCTAACGAAGTGGGTTAACGAAAGTTAGTAAAAAACCTAAATCCGCCAAAAAAAAAATGACCGCCTTTTTGTGCAAGAAAAAAAGTAGAGTACCTTGATTGAAAACAGTCACTAAGCTGGGTACCTTTTTATGCTATTTGCCCTTTCAGCTTTCATTAATAAAGATATAAATATTGATACATCAAACTTAAGAGGTTACACAACTTGTAAAATACTAGGAAAAGGTAGAAATCCGGTGTCTACACTATGCCAAAAATATGTAAGAGTACCTTCTAATACAGACTTCAAAGATGTAACCAGTTATCAAAGAAGTAATGTTTTTTGTGTTCAAAGAAAGAAGGTTTTGGTTGAGTTCTAGATGATTAAAAACAAATGGAGAGGCGATTCGAGAAAACATGCAAGAAAATTCAAAAGTTTAAAGTGAAATGGTCTACTGTTTTGCCCACTAACCTTCCATTACATTTGGCCTTGTGTCAAATAGAGCTAGTTAATAATGAGTCATAATTTTTTGCGTTTATATGATATCAAGAGAGCTACGTGGAGTGAGGGAACGAATAACGTTTATTGTCGTGTCACTTCGGTATAATCTCAACCAGTGTTGTAAAAAAAAATTTACAAGGTCGATTGATCGCCGATTAGGTGCTACAAGGCTACCGACTTTGCCGATTTATGTAACTGGGTCAAATAAATAGATCAACCATGGTCAACAGTGATCAACAGCGGTCAATGGTGGTCAAACTTGCCGAAAACCTGTAAATCTTGCCGGAAGTACCCAAAACTCACTGTAAACTTATTTTGATAACTTATAGTAACTGTTTAAGTCTATTACAATTTTTTTTTAGAAAATACCTTGCCGAAAATAGCTAAAACTCACCGGAAATACACAAAACTTGCCGGAAATAACCAAAATTTGTCAGTATTGCCAATCCGATTAATCACCGATTAATCCCGCCTAAACCGATTACAAGCTACAAGATGGTCGACCGCCCGATTATTGATTCGCGATTTTTACAACCTTGATCTCAACACTTCTCTAATAACACAACAATAAGTAAAACAATATTTTTAGAAAAAAAACAATAACACATATTGTTACATTTGGGCCCCCAAAAATACTTACTTACTCACTAAAAAGGAAAAAAGAGAAATACCAACAAAGCCCATTGGTGGGCGGGCTAAAGGATTAACGGCGCATAGCGACGGTGCAGGATGGCGGCCATCGACAGCGCATTATTGCTGTTATTTGATGAATGGCTGGTAACTCCCTTTGCACCGTCCACACTAATAATTGATCTGTAACGTTAAATTTTTAACTTCAATTAACCGTTTAATTAAAATTGATAATTATTTTATATGACGTAATTACAAAAAGTAATCCACTAAATTCTAGGTAATAAAGAGTGGTCAAATAATTGTAGTCCTAGTTGTTTGTTTTTTTGGATAGCAAAAGTCAATAAAGGTTGCTAAATGAGTGATCGTGAAACATCGACGTAGCAATTTGTGGTAGTCCTAATCGCTTAGAGGTGATAAGGAAAGGGATCTACAATCACATGGTGTATGGTGGAAATAATGGTCATTCAACGCTTCATTTCATGGAGTGATGGTATAAGTTAAATTATGGTCTCACTAGTCACCATCTCCGGTTTAAAGTATTTATTTATTTATTTATTTTTTCAAAACAAAATTGTAAAAGAATTTATGAGCTTATTAGATTATACTAGCCGAATGCTTGATAAATTTAAATTGCGTTGATTTTTGTATGTTATTTTCTATTTTTATTTTATGTATATGTTTTCATGGTTTAGTGATAGCAGTCATCTCTTTGTGCATGAGTTCTTAGATGTAAGTACGTAACAAGTGATTGGTTCATGGATGTGTATTAAATTTAACGATTAACGATATAATAAGGTAACCAGAGGCAACGGCGACGACGAATAATTTTTTATGAACAAAATTTATCATGCAACATTTTATGATTGTGATGAAAGAAGGGTGAGAATGATATTGTGCTGATAAAATATTGTCTTTTTATGTGGCAAATATGTTTTAGAAGTAAATAATCACTGCAACAAAGTAAGTAACTTTTCGCATTTATTAAAATATATTTTCACATTTTAAAGTGTGTGAAATTGAAAAGTTGACACTTGAGTGTGAACCATATGGGTGTGGCAAATAATTTCACACTTCTAAGTGTGAAGATTAAAAAAAAAAAAAAAAGTGTGAACTTTAAATTCTTCATACTTTTAAGTGTTTCATATAGGAGCATTTAAGCAAAATAAAAAAACTAAACGATCGTTGTTAAACAAGCTGTATATTTTAAACAATAAACACTCCAAAAAGCTCGTTCCCAAACACAGCCTATGGTCAAATATAAAACCTTTGGTTAAGGCCAAATATAAAAGTAAAAAAGAATAATCTTAAATTTATCTCAAATAAGCCTATTGAAATAAGCAACTTCTATCTCCTGTAAAAATTTCCCTCAAAATAAGCTATTAGGAAAAACCAATATACATTTTTATATGATCTCACGCATTAAAATAAGCAGCTTCTACCTACCTTATTGAGTCTTGCATATTTTACTTTAAAAAATAATTAAATAAATAAGGAATACCAATAACCCCTTTATTATTAATTTATGATCCAAACATATTTATATTTTATCTCACTATGATTCATGTGTTGACGAATAAAGATAGAAATATTGATACATCAAACTTAAGAGGTTACATAACTTGTAAAATACTAGGAAAAGGTAAAATTTGGTATCTACAGTTAGTAACTTAGTTCTATGCCAAAAATTTGTAAGAGTACCTTGAAATACAGACTTCAAAGATGTCACCAGTTCTCACAGATGTAATTCTTTTAGTGTTCAAACAAAGAAGGTTCGTTGAGTTCTAAATGATTAAAAACAAACAAAAAAGGCGAGAAAACATGCAGAAATTTTCAAAAGTGTAAAGTGAGAAGGCTAGGTGGAATGAGGGAATGAATAACACTTATTAATGTACTTATTGACCTGTCACTTCAGTACTTTTTCAATAACACACTGATAACTAAAACACCATTCTCAAAAAAAATAAATACCAACAATGGCGGTCGGTGGGCAGGCTAAAGGACGAACGACGGTGCAGGATGGCGGCCAACGACAGCTCCATTAGTGCTGTTATTAGACGAATGGCTGGTAACTCCCTCTGCACCGTGCTCTCTAATAATTGATCATTAACATTAAATTCTTAACTTCAATTAGCCGTTTAATCAAAATTAATAGTAATTATATTATGTGACATTTTTATATTTTACTTTATAGTAATTACAAAATGTAATCCATTAAACTCTAGGTGATAATTGATAAAGAGTAGTCAAATAATAGTAGTCCTAGTTGTTTGTTTTATGGATAGCAAAAGTCAATAAAGATTGCTAAATGAGTGATCGTGAAACATCGACTTGTGGTAGTCCTAATCGCTTAGAGGTAATAATGAAAGTGGCCTACGATCACATGGTGCATGGTGGAAATACTTGTCATACAACGCTTTGTTTCCATGGAGTGATAGTATAAGTTAAAAATGATGGGTCTCACTAGTCACCATCTCCGATTTAAAGTTCCTTTTTTTTCAAAACAAAATTTTAAAAGAATTTATTAGCTTATTAGATTATACTAGCCGAATGCTCTATCTAGCGATACCCATGTATCGTTTAAGATAAAATTAAATTGCGTTGATTTTTGTATGTTAGTTTTTTATTTATATTCCATGTATTTGTGTTCATGGTCTAGTGAGCAGTCATCTCTATGTGCATGAGTTCTTACACGACTTACGTAACAAGTGATTGGTTCACGGATGTGTTTTAAATTTAACGATTAACGATATAAAAATTAAAAGGTACCGAGAGGCAAAGGCAAAGACGAATAATTTTTTATGAAAAAAATTTATCATGCAACATTTTATGAGGTAAGGCCTGGATAAACAAATAGCCGATGGAAAGAGTCACATCTGCACAAATCTTATAGGGTGTATAGTGTCCTTGTATGGTAAGCGTTTGATTAAAAAGTGGATAGAGAATAAAAAATATACAAAGTAATACGAGCCGAAATGTGTTTTCTAATATATTTGATGATGTTATCTAATATATTTCAAAACATAGTTCTACTTGTTATTTTTTTTATAAATCATCATCTGAGGTGAGTTATTTTAGAAACTAAATTTATGTTACATACTGAGGGACAAATCCCCACCATCCATCTAGTTTGATCTAATGGTGGGGATTAACCTAAGATTTAATAGGGCAACTTAAGTCCATGTTTTTTTTCTAGTCCTTTTGTCTATCTTATTTATTCATTTTTTTTTTCCTTTTTCCTTTTTTTTGTTTTTCTTTTTTTTCTTTCTTCACGTTTTTTTTAATTTCAATTCACCTTTTTTTTTAATTCGAGTTTTTCTTCTTTTTATTTAAATTCGCTTTTTTTTTCGTCTTTTCGTTTTTCATACATATCCATCGGTTTTTTTCCGTTTTCATACGTTTTCGGCCGTTATCATATGTTTTCGTCTGTTTTCATATATATTCGTCCGATTTCATATGTTTTATACCGTTTTCATACATTTTTGTCTATTTTTATACGTTTTCGTCTGTTTTCTTACGTTTTCATCTGTTTTTGTCCTTTTTCATACGTTTTCGTTCATTTTCATACGTTTTCACCCGTTTTCATACGTTTTTGTCCGTTTTTATGTATATTCATCCGTTTTCTTACGTTTTCATCCATTTTCAAACGTTTTCATCCATTTTCATATGTTTTCGTACGTGTTTATACGTTTTCGTCCGTTTTTATACGTTTTCATCTATTTTCGTCCGTCTTCATACGTTTTCTTAGGTTTTCGTCCGTTTTCATACGTTTTCATATGTTTTCATCCGTTTTTGTCCGTTTTCATAGTTTTCATCCGTTTTTATATATTTTTGTCCGTTTTTAGACGTTTTCTTCTGTTTTCCTACATATTCGTCAATTTTCTTACGTTTTCATCTGTCTTTAAATGTTTTCGGCCATTTCCAGATATTTTCATACGTTTTTTAATATCACAAGTGATATTCTGAACATCACAAGTGATTTTAAACTAATGTTTTGTAACATGAAAATCACAAGTGATATTCTGAAATCACAAATGATATTCTGAATATCACTTGTGATATTCTGAAAATCACAAGTGATATTGTGAATATCACAAGTGAAAGTCTGAATATCACAAGTGATTTTCAACAAATGTTTTGTACCATGAAAATCACAAGCGATATTCTGAATATCACAAGTGATATTATGTGATATTCTAAATTCCACTTGTGATATTCTGAATACCGCTTGTGATATTCTGAATATCATACAGAATATACTTGTGATATTCAGAATATCACAAGTGGTATTCAGAATGTCACTCATTCATAATATCACGAGTGATATTCTGAATATCACAAGTGATATTCTGAATATCGCAAGTGATTTTCAACAAATGTTTTTTAACATGAAAATCACAAGTGATATTCAGAATACCACAAGTGATATTCAAAATATCGCAAGTGATTTCACTTTTTTTTTAATTCATGTTTTATTTCACTTTCTAATGTTTTTGTTCGTATTCTGAATATCACAAGTGATATCCTGAATATCACAAGTGATATCTGGTGTGAGTTAATTTACACACCTTTTATTTGGCCAAAACAGGACCAAAAAGACCAAAAACCGATCAAAAATGCCAAATATATGTTTGTTTTTGTGTTTGTGATTGTGCAGGTACGGATATTTTGAAAAATGGACAAAAAATCAAAGAAAACCCGACAAAACGAGCACGAGATTTGGAAAGTGCACAAAATTACGAGACCAAAGATAATTTTATTTGAAGCATCAAGGCAAGAGACGAAAAATTTAAGGGCCCGTTTTGTACATGGTATTTGACTTTAGGCTTAGGCATCAAGGTAATGTTAACTGTTTGGCTGAGGGATTTGGATTTCAAATAGTAAAATGGTAGTCGTAATATTCGGTTTTATGAAAAGTCACGGTACTTGTCTGGTTTGTCTTTGGATTTCTGACATTCATTTGTCTTCTTTCAATATTAAAGGGCCCTTCACAATTTATAATGTATATCTTTAATAACTTGTCTATTTTATATATAAAGATATATATTTTTATTTTTATAATAATAAATTATCTATTTTATAATATATTTTCTCTCTTATAAATTAAATTCAAATAAAATCCTAATCATAAACCCATCTATATACCAAACATATCATAAATTTAAATCCAAATCTTAATCACAATTCAAATCCAAATCATAATCCAAATCCTAAACCCATCTACAAACCAAACGGACCCTAAAGATTAAATGAAGTAACACATTCAGCCCACAACATCAAAGCCCAATCCCAGCTACAAAGAAAAGGCCCAACATTGAGATATTATGACTTAGCCCATGGACTTCTATGAAATGAAAGACCAGCGCATAAGAAGAGTATAAAGCAAAATGAAGTTAATATTTCTTTGTTTGTTGGCTGCTATGGGAAAACGAAAAAAACAAAAGACAAGTAAAATGAAATGAGAAAAGAGGTGCTACATGGACTGGACTGATGGTGTTATCTCTTTTTGGCAAGCGACAAATCTGAAGAAAGAAATAAAGAGTAGTTCATTTGCTAGTTTATTTTACTCGGGGCTAGCCGACAAAAGAAAAAAAGAAATATACTACAATTGGCAAATGTGGTCCAGCGCTGTTTCATTTATATTATAGATTTATAATAACCAACTAACTTACCTTAGTTGACAACTGTGACAAAACGAGATTGTGATAAAAGAAAAATACTTGTGATGTAAGTGTGTTGTGCATAAATATGAAAGTTCACGAAATAAAATGACTAGTTGACATGCTTCCAATCGGTGGTTCACGAAGTGATGAAAAATATGAAGGTTCCAACAACGAGAGTATACACACACATGAATGAAACATTTGGAAATCGAGTTGAGAATTTATTCCAGACAAAATTTTATTATAACTATTCTCAGTGTTGCAAAATTCATTTCTGAGTCAGACATAGGTGGTCAGCCTATACCTCACTATCCCGGGTCGAATGTAGATGACCAGTCTACATTCCACCGAGGTTCCATGAATTTTGAAATACTCATCTCAGTTATACTAAGACTATGTCCTTCACAAATACCAAGACGTTCGGAAGACAAAAGCAAGTGACCAAACTCGAGGTCAATTATTGATACTATGCAAGGAAAACATAATGCGGTGACGTATATGATACGTGAACATGCTTATATGAAAGACAATTATAGTAATCAACTATAATAAATGAATATAATATATCAGATAATGAGATACAAATCTCATCATCTATGTCAGCAACTAACCACAAATGAGGCTTCAGCTTGGCAGGCAGGCACGTGACGGTCATAGGGTTAAGTTTTCGTGAAAGTAGCTATAGTATAGGTTTTAAAAACACTTAGTTCGCTATAGCCAAAGCTCTGATACAAATCTGTCACACCCCCAAAATCGGGTCCAGCGGAAGCATAAATGTAGCTAGGGTGTAACTCAATTGGTATTACAACACAAGTTAAAAAATGGTTTTCACTTCAATCATTTAGAATAAAATAATTTAACCAAAAGTATTGAATTTACATTGTTAAAAGTAGTGCAGAAGTAGGCCCTTAAAATAATTTAAAACGGTCCCCAAATGAATAATCAGAGTCTTCTATGACCATGCCATGCCCTGCCAAAACCTCCAGTAGCATGCCATTGCTTAATACCTGAAAATACATGCTAAAGTGTCAACACGAGGTTGGTGAGTTCATAGAGTTTAGTAAACAAGTAAGTAATATACAACCATTTGGAGAGAAGAATTTCCCAGTAAAAGCATCGTAAGTCCGTAGTAAGATTGATTCAAAGACATCGTAATTCAGTAGTAAGGTTGATACAAAGCATCGTAATTCAGTAATAGTTCAGTAATAAGGTTTATAAAAACCATCAGTATGTAGCTTTAATCGTATGTACAATAGCCCAAGTATAAAGTAAAGTAGTAAGATTTCAGTCGTAAAAACTACATTGTCTCTTAAGTTCATGAAACCGAAGCTGGACATAGAATTGGCCCCACCAGAGTGTTTACCAGACACTCAAATTGTTAAGACATGAAATGCATTCGTCCCGTTGGAGCAACCCAAATGCGAATGGAGGCGTCACCCTCAATAGATCTATTCACTCACTCTCGCTTGGCAATATAATTAACGGTCCATGATAATAAAGGGGACTTAACTTGGTAGTACTAAGGAAACTTAAGCAATGTATGAAATTTGTAATACTTTGGCATTGTACAAAAATAATTAAAGCGGTATATTCTCTCCCATAAGTAGTTCAAATCGTATAAGAGTATAAAGCAAGTATTGTAAGCATGTATCTCCCCCAAAGAGATTTTAAAGTAATTAAACAGTAAAAGTGGGGCTATGACTCACCTGCTGCGATAGCTACGATGACAAAAGTAGATATACTGAAATGAGGCACGATCTCTAACCGCAACCTAATATGAATGATATGATCTAATGTAAGAAATGAAATGATGCTACACATGCAAATACGTATGTTATCGATACCACTCGTTAGTTTTGAAAATAACGCTTAGCGTCGAAAAATACGTTTTTGACGTCTCGTTAAGTTAATAACCACTTTTCATGTAAATATGTTGAAACGGTACCCCATGATCCTTGTTTGGTGTTCTATCGGCAAATATAAGGTTTTCGTCGCAAAAATAACATTTTTATTACTTGAAAATATGCCAAAAAATGGCCTCGCAAAACAAGTCGCGAAATGTTGTACGTTAAGGGTTAATGGTCAAGCTCGGCGTTTTTGAAAACCGTGTAACAATATCTAGAATTCGTGTCATTTATGTTTTGGCTATACGGGTCTTGATCTATGAGAAAATCGACTCTCATTGTTGTTACTTGAAAGTATTATGTTCAACACTTACAAAATTTCATTATAGTAAAAGCTGTCAAAATTTATATAGTTTATTGGGTATATAGAGGAGGTCGTAGTTTATTCGTTACGAGTCCAATGATCAAACAGCCAATTGATTTGAAAAGCTTGCTGGGAATACTTGATTTTACTTAACTACGGCTCGGACTCAAACTGATACGATCATAAAGAAAAACAGCCGAGAAAGTGGTGTCTCGCAAAGACAGTTTTGCGGCAAAAATAATAATAGAAAAGCTGATGGAAAATATATATATTCGTCTAAGTTCAAACGCTTGTATCTTTTTTTTTATAAGCTCGTTTTCTACGTTCTTTATATCCCTGGAATAGTGGGATGGCATACTAATATATTTTTGATAAGTCGGGACGGCTAGATCAAGTTTTAGGCCTCGAAACAGTCCATGAAAATGGTGGGACAGCAAGTAATTTTTCAGAAAATAGTTTTCGTCGTTAATATTGGAAATAGCATATCTTTTTCGTCGTAACTCGGATTTTAGTGATTCAAGCGGCCACGGTTTCGTTTTTGAAAGTATTTTCTGAATATCTAACCCAATGTTACCCGGAAACCCCTGAGTTTTCTGAAATTGGCGATTTGGGACAGTAGCTATATTTGAAAGTATTTTTCGTTGTTAATATTCGGAAAATCATATCTCCTTCGTTATTAACTTGTTTTAACCAAACTATCTCAAATCAACTTCACAAATACCCAATCCTACCATACACCTTCTTAGGGTGTCATGGGTTCCTAAACATCACCAATCTTGGTGGATCTAATGAGATTGATAATAAAAATTGTAGATCTATGTTTATAAAGAAAAATAAACAATAAGTGGTATGGATCATAGTATATTTGCATGTTTTCTTACTAGATCATAAAAAGACATCAATAAATAGTTTGGAAGATTAGAAAAATGATTAGTAACTTACTTGTGATGATTATTAAGAAGTGGTGATGAAAACCCATTTAATCTTTGTGGTTTTTATTTCAAAACCCAAACTAGATTATTACTAGGACTTGATAAACACCTTGATCTTGAAAAATCAGTGATTTCTTCCTTGTTGTGTTTCTTGGCCGATTCATATACAAAGGGAGGAAGAGAGAAAGTTTTGCTAGTGTTTTTGATGTGTATAATGAAAGAATGGGAAAATGGTAGATATACATATGTGTGTATATATTTAGTGTAAGTCTTGGTCTTTGCAAAATAATTAAATAACACATGGAGTAGAAGCTAGGAGGCAAGATCCATAATTTTGGGGAGGAAATTAATGGGAAGAGAAAATTTGCAAGACTTTTGTGTATATTAAGTTAGTTATTGTGTAGTTTAGGTGTTACCGGGTACCGAGTTAACTATAAATAAATCGTGTCGTGTTGAAGTAAAATATGATGAAGTTGTAAAAATTATGAAATTACATTCCTGATAAGAATCGGGTATTAAAATAATTGTCGGGTTGAAATATCGTGATTCGACGTAATTATAGTCGTTTACCGGAAAATATAGCAATTGGTTTCAAAACACCGGGTAAATTAATAATATAATTTTTCTATCATTATAATGAGTATGAAAATATGTTAGGATCGTAATCGGGAGTATTGGGTATACGTTCGTAGTAAAAACTGAGTTGTAATCGTTAATTACAAATTAAGCATACGTATATGGAAATAATGCGTATCCGTGCATTATCTAATGTGATGATGATTTGTAGACGACTCTAGTCTATATGACGTGTCATAATTGAATGATGCATGAATTTGCAGCTAAACCACATTGGTTACGCGAATTTGAAGACCCGTAAACTCAGTTTACGATGAAATGAACGGCAAATCGTGAATAGTGATTTCCTCCCGGAATGAATAGTGTCACATGAATAGTAAAATTTCTGAACGCTTCTCGGAATCACAAACTGGCTCCGAAAATGATGAATAGTAAAATGATGAATAGTGACCAGTGAATAGTAAATGATGAATAGTAATTGATGAATAGTGAATAGGAGAAATGTCCTGAAAATGCGGGTTGTTACAGAAATACAAAAGAAGGACTGTACTGTTGCTGTCTCGTGAAAGTTTAGAGGAGAAGGATAAGCTCCTGGAGGATTTGGAAGATGCTGAGGTTGATGATGAAGATTAGTATCTATTTGGCTGTTTCTTTTGTGTTTTGATGTATTTACCTGGGTTAAATCCCTGTGTTTTTGAATGGGAATGATATGATTGTATATATTAACTTGAACCATTAATAGAATTACTGATCAAAGGACCAGTTTTGTTTTAATTATTAATCTTTTATTATTTTTAAAACCGTGTTTTCGAAAACCGTGTTTTTGAAAGTATTATGTTCAACACTTACCTGGGTTAAATCCCTGTGTTTTTGAAAACCGTGTAACAATATCTAGAAGTCGTGTCATTTAGCTTTTGGCTATACGGGTCTTGATCGATGAGAAAATCAACTTTCATTGTTGTTACTTGAAAGTATTATGTTCAACACTTACAAAATTTCATTATAGTAAAAGCTGTCAAAATTTATATAGTTTATCGGGTATATAGATGAGGTCGTAGTTTATTCGTTACGAGTCCAATGATCAAACGGCCAATTGATTTGAAAAGCTTGCTGGGAATACTTGATTTTACTTAACTACGGCTCGGACTCAAACTGATACGATCATAAAGAAAAACAGCCGAGAAAGTGGTGTCTCGCAAAGACAGTTTTGCGGCACAAATAATAATAGAAAAGCTGATGGAAAATATATATATTCATCTAAGTTCAAACGCTTGTATCTTTTTCGTTATAAGCTCGTTTTCTACGTTCTTTATATCCCCGGAATAGTGGGATGGCATACTAATATATTTTTGATAAGTCGGGACGGCTAGATCAAGTTTTAGGCCTCGAAACAGTCCATGAAAATGGTGGGACAGCAAGTAATTTTTCAGAAAATAGTTTTCGTCGTTAATATTGGAAATAGCATATCTTTTTCATCGTAACTCGGATTTTAGTGATTCAAGCGGCCACGGTTTCGTTTTTGAAAGTATTTTCTGAATATCTAACCCAATGTTACCCGGAAACCCCTGAGTTTTCTGAAATTGGCGATTTGGGACAGTAGCTATATTTGAAAGTATTTTTCGTTGTTAGTATTCGGAAAATCATATCTCCTTCGTTATTAACTTGTTTTTATCCCCGTTTTCGGCCATAGTTTCGTCTTGGAATGTATTTTCTAAATCTTTGGTCCAAAGTTACACCCTAGACCCTGAGTTTCCCACGTTTAACAAAAAGGGACAGTAGCTTTTATATAATTGTAAAAATCAACTTTTCTAGTTTGTAACTTGTTCAAGGCTTAACCAAACTATCTCAAATCAACTTCACAAATACACAATCCTACCATACACCTTCTTAGGGTGTCACAGGTTCATAAACATCACCAATCTTGGTGGATCTAATGAGATTGATAATAAAAATTGTAGATCTATGTTTATAAAGAAAAATAAACAATAAGTGGTATGGATCATAGTATATTTGCATGTTTTCTTACTAGATCATAAAAAGACATCAATAAATAGTTTGAAAGATTAGAAAAATGATTAGTAACTTACTTGTGATGATTATTAAGAAGTGGTGATGAAAACCCATTTAATCTTTGTGGTTTTTATTTCAAAACCCAAACTAGATTATTACTAGGACTTGATAAACACCTTGATCTTGAAAAATTAGTGATTTCTTCCTTGTTGTGTTTCTTGGCCGATTCATATACAAAGGGAGGAAGAGAGAAAGTTTTGCTAGTGTTTTTGATGTGTATAATGAAAGAATGGGAAAATGGTAGATATATATATGTGTGTATATATTTAGTGTAAGTCTTGGTCTTTGCAAAATAATAAAATAACACATGGAGTAGAAGCTAGGAGGCAAGATCCATAATTTTGGGGAGGAAATTAATGGGAGGAGAAGATTTGCAAGACTTTTGTGTATATTAAGTTAGTTATTGTGTAGTTTAGGTGTTACCGGGTACCGAGTTAACTAAAAATAAATCGTGTCGTGTTGAAGTAAAATATGACGAAGTTGTAAAAATTATGAAATTACAATCCTGATAAGAATCAGGTATTAAAATAATTGTCGGGTTGAAATATCGTGATTCGACGTAATTATAGTCGTTTACCGGAAAATATAGCAATTGGTTTCAAAACACCGGGTAAATTAATAATATAATTTTTATATCATTATAATGAGTATGAAAATATGTTAGGATCGTAATCGGGAGTATTGGGTATACGTTCGTAGTAAAAACTGAGTGGTAATCGTTAATTACAAATTAAGCATACGTATATGGAAATAATGCGTATCCGTGCATTATCTAATGTGATGATGATTTGTAGACGACTCTAGTCTATATGACGTGTCATAATTGAATGATGCATGAATTTGCAGCTAAACCACATTGGTTACATGAATTTGAAGACCCGTAAACTCAGTTTACGATGAAATGAACGGCAAATCGTGAATAGTGATTTCCTCCCGGAAATGAATAGTGTTTCATGAATAGTAAAATTTCTGAACGCTTCTCGGAATCACAAACTGGCTCCGAAAATGATGAATAGTAAAATGATGAATAGTGACCGGTGAATAGTAAATGATGAATAGTGAATAGGAGAAATGTCCTGAAAATGCGGGTTGTTACAGTCTCACCCTCTTAAAAGGAACTTCGTCCCGAAGTTCAGTTTTTGTTGGTCTCGGAAGTTGTATTGGTGAAAAGATGATGATTTTTATCGTATAAGCTATTGAGCTCTAACAAGGTTCAAGTCTGACGGCTACTAGGCCTACCCTGTCTGAAATATTGAATGGTCCAGTGTATATCGGGTTTAACTTTCTGGAGTTTTCTGAATGGTATTATGCCTTAGGCAGAACTTTCAACATAATCATGCCACCAACTTGAATTTCTAAGGGTTTACCGCTTATCGAACTTGTAACTGATTCTTGGTTTGTAGGAAATTCCTGGTAATTTCATGAATGCTTACGGGACTAGTGAGTTGGGCTTTTTCAAATTTTGATCCGTCAATGGATGTTGGCACTTCGACCATAGAGTGCTTCAAATGGTGTAGTCTCTAAGCTCGTGTGGTAACTATGGTTGCAACTGATTTGGTTTATGGTAATTGGATAGTCCAACCATTTCTAGAGTAAATCACTCAGGCTCTGAACATATCTTCCTATGTTTGAATCGATCTCTAATTCTGACCATTAGTCTGTAGATGATAGTTGGTGTGGTTTCAAAGGAGTCTTAATGTAATCGCTAGGAGTTTGAGGTGAATTAATTTCCTCCATTAGAAATAATTGAAATAGATATCATGAATCTTGTTTTGAAAGACTTACAAGGTTAAGTCCGTCAAAGGGTGTTGTTGAAAATAATAGATTAGGATAAGGTTGTGATTCTCCGCAGGATGTCATGAATTGAGTCTCTCTCCACCTACAATGCTTAGTCTCCATTACTAAGATTTTCCCCAAGTTATATGTCATCAAATCACAAACTCCTAAAGGTATAAGTGATGTAATATAGTGATATATTTTTCAAAGTTTGTTTTGAGATCGTGTGTTTTGTTCATAAACCTTCCCTGAGTAAATGAATTTACAAATTTTTAAGCATACGGTTTTCTAAGTGTAACAATTCGCATTTTTCAGGTTAATTACTATTCCCGAAAATTTCACTATTCACTTTTACTATTCACTTTTCACTATTCACTTTTTTACTATTCACTTTCACTATTCATCTCAGAAATTTTTATTTCATATTCTCGTAAGTTAAACTATTTTAACGATAATCCGAGAGTTTGACGCTCGTCGGATCATTTCTGCAAAAATCACAAAGCCGTGTCCGAGATTTACTTTTAGGTTTAAACATCATTCCAGCATCCCGATATGTCCATAAAACATTATAAACAATAGAAATATGATTTTCTCTCATTTTAGGACAATTCCAAAAGTATTGGAATTTTACGTTTTTCAGTTCAGCGTTTTACGCGAATTACGCGTTTTAAACCCGCGTTTCCAGTTTTAGCAGCGTTTAAGCAACCCAATAGAACTTGTCACTCATTAAATATGCTAAGATAGGTTATATTGATAAGTTCTAACATATTTATAAGTTTCATATTTTTAGGATACCCGATTTTAAGTTTCATGACTTAATGACTTACCGTTAGCGATTACCGGGACCAAAACTCACTCCGTAAGCTAGATAATACCAAGTTTAAGTACCTAGTCACTCCTCCCATCATATGAACGTGTATATGATGATTCACCAAGCCTTGGTGGCTTGGTGATAAGCCTTGGACTTTAGGATACTTGTATATTAAGCAAACTTGGTCACCAAGGGTTCATTAGATCATTACAAGTGTACAACTTGGTCTCCAAGTTTAGGCAACTTCCTAGCACCTTCCTAACCTCCTCAACTCACTATAAAAGCCCTCCCCATCTCTCTAAGTCGTTCACCACCTTAAACAACACATGCTCTCTTCATTTGATCTTATACTTCAAGTATTATCTCAAGAAATCAAGTGCAACATCAACATAGAAACTCTAGTTTAGTTTTGATTCATCAAAACTACTTCAAATCCTTAGAAACTTTGGTGATTTCTCTTGAGTTTGAATCCACTCAAGTCACCTCAACCTTCATCACCCATCTTTCAAGATTACAAGAGTAGAAAGATTGCATGAAGTGAAGTGGGTTGAAGCAAGTCTATCAAAGTCCTATCCTTACATGTTAACTTCCTTTCATCTTTGAAAGCCAAAAGTTGTAAGCCAAACCCTAACATGCTTCTTGTTAAATAATCATGTTCATGTTATTTACCTATTAATCATGCTATATTATGTCTTGTATGCATGTCCATGATGTATAAAAATGAACAAAACAAGTTATTGTAATTGATTGTTAAGATAAGTTATTAAAACAAGTAAACTAGTAACTTTCTTGGTAAGACCTGATCAAAGTGGTAAAAATATGATATTGGATTATTACATATTGTAGTAGAGGACCTAACAAGGAAACCGTAGCAATTTGAACCACCTAAAACGAGTATACGAGTCAAAAGTTATGACGATTTGAAATTACCAAAACTTTGCGGCAAAGCTGCCAAAACTTTCTGTTACAGAAACTTTAAACACGCAAAAAGAGGCATTTCTGGTCCGTTTTATGAAAAAGTTAAAACACGAAAGTTGTCCGGAATCACGTTTTCGTTCAGGTAAAGTAGCTCGAGCCTTGAAAACGCTTTCTGAGTGAGATATTTCTCAGTTTCTTAACAGCTATTTACATATATATAAGTCACTATATTATGGTTATACTTTAAAAGGAACAAGAGGTCTTATGACCTATAATCAAGACCACCACCATGGCTAGAGCCAAGGTTGAGTCTCATGACCTTGGAACATGGACCAAAGATCATGGCTAGGCCATGACGAAATGACCATAGAAGCTTACTAAGGCGAAAACATGAAACAAGGAATTGGCGATAATTTGAACAAGCAATTTGGATCTACTTCACTTAAAAAGGAACCATGAGATATTACAAGGAAAAATGGTCATACAAGACTTATGAAACTTACCCTAATAACAATCTTCATGTAATACTAAACTTTCCTAAGTTTACTCAAATATCGGACATGTAACTTTTCGAATCAAAACTTATATCTATATACTTTATCAACTACTACAATAGTAGGGAGCCTCATGTGAGGAGTTCATTATGTAAGCCGTCGAGATGAGTTGTGGATTTACGAATTAAAGTGTCCTGGCTCCTCGAACGTTTACTAACATGACTTCTGAATTATGTCGGCCCGAACGGTAGTAAACGATATATAAACAATACATGTTTCATGAACCATTTCTTTTCAAAGACTTACACTATACATCATACCACATCATGGACTAAATGCAAGATACATATATTGGCACGCTTATGTTTCCTTAGACATTATTCCAAACCTAAGTTGCAACGATTATTCTAGGTTGCTCGTAGAAGTTCTTACGGCATATCAATCATTCTCATTATACATCATCCAACTCAAGGTGAGTTCATAGCCCCACTTTCCATTACTTAATTGTTTTACAAACCCTTGGGGGAAATACATGCTATTTTTAACCGAGCACAATGTTTTTAAATTGTATGCTTGCCTGATTGTTTTATTATCACTAAGTACCAGCCTTGCTAAACCGAGATCCTTTGTTATGAACCATTTAGTCACTAGCAATAGTGAGCGCGAATATTGTGAATAGGCCTATTGGGATTAACGAATCCCATTTGTATTGACTAAGTTCAAACAAATGCACTAATATTTGAGATTTAGGTATGTTAGCAAAGTACCTACCGGGATAAATCTGCCGATCGATATTGGTACACGTTAACGTTTTGGTGTCATAAGCTTAGTGTATAATACATTTTATGGGCGTATAATAACGTAGCCTGCCTATTTTGTTTTCCAAACATTGGTGTGAGTCTATAACTCACACTACCAACATATTGTGTTCAAACGATTTAACAAACTCTATGAATATCACTCAACCTTTGTGTTGACCTCTCAAGCATGTATTTCAGGTTCATGACGATCAAGGATGGCACGGAAGGGCACGGATACTCAAGAGGGCTATAAATTTTATTATCATTCAAAAACTCATTTAATATAAATTGTAAACATGGAACCATTTGGGACCTCATTTTGTAATCTCTGATATTTATATAATTTGAATGATAAATCTTTTAAAACGACTCAATTGGAGTTCGTTTTCTATTATTGTGACTATTGTGCCGTCGAGTAACACCCTGTTCGAATTCCGCTGCATCCATGAATTGGGGGTGTTACAGATTGGTACCAGAGCCATGGTTATAGAGAAACGGGTCTAATTGAGACCTAAACTATAACCACACATACAAGCAAAAACATGTTTATAGCCTTCCGCTCTCCGTGTCTTCCATCCTCCAGACGATTATGGACTTAGTAAGCATGTTATGATACACAAACATATTAGTATATTCATATATACCCATTTTGAGCATTTCCCCGTAGACATTTTTGTGCTACACAAACATAATTGCATATTAATATATGTACCCTAAACATAATTGACCATTTCCCCGTAAGCATTACTATATTGATATATAAACTCGGTTTATTTTCAATCATTTATCTAAACAATGGACTAAACATATCTGCGTATGCCTATTCTAGGGCATTTCGACACAATCACATTCTCCCAATCATGTTCCTACTCCAACATTTTATGTCCAAGACATTGTAACTGATTGCAATGGTCTTTCCTATTTTCCAAGACATTGTATTATACAATGGTCTTAACCATTTCTCAAATGTTTTGAGTCACACAATGGTCTAACCTACTTCCCAGACATTGTGAATTGCACAATGGTCTAACCTACTTCCGAGACATTGTGTTTTGTGCAATGGTCTCTAGAATCATTCCATCACATCATCAATATCATTTCATATGACATCAAAAACCCATCACAATCTATCGATTTCGAAATAGAAATATGAGATTTCTAAAGGACAAACAAATCCATTACCTACAAAAGCTGAAGTTCAGCTCTACATTCATCAAAGTTTTCTTATGAAACCTTCATTATTAAAAGTTCGTGATCCTGGCCAAGTATGTTCTATTTTAGAACTACTTAAAACTTCCTGTACATACGTACCTACCCTTACTATCTTCTATGCAATGGAATATGAAAACATACGTTACAAGTCTTGTATGGACGGGACTTGCAACTTGAGGGTTTGGACAGTTTCCCGAAAGCAACGGACATATCAAAAGTATACCTAATTTAGGTATTTGAAAATTTTATCGAACCTTGGCTAAATATAGACTAGTCACCTATATTTAACCTAGGGACAGTGGAATATAGTCTGACTAACTATATTCGACTTAAAATTTTCAAATACTGAGAGTAGTTGTACCAGGGTTATGTTTAGGTTGATTTCCTACATGAACACGATAAACCACCAGAATACATTAAAACGATCTAGAGACACGATAGTGCTCAGCAAAATCTTTACACCTTATTTGTATGATCTAAATTCATTCTTGAAAATTTTCATTTATGAGATAATCCGAACTACTATCTTGGGATAGTTATCAATTATTCTCTTCATCCTGTAGAAGTACTATCCTGTTTAGGTCCTAAGGATACCATTCCATCATAAACCTTTAAAATCTCTTAAGATTTTCAAAACAAACTCAACATCTATACCTAAGAGTATTAATGTTAAGCATACACTACACAATTTTGTTCATCAACATATCACATCATTATCTTCACAACCGTTGCAAACACAAGCTCATTAACAGATCTTGATGCACTTTTAAAGCTCAAATCATCCTTAGTTACACCACAAGCACCCTCATCAGCTTTACAAGATTGAATATTCATCTTGTACTTTTGGAACACCAGTATCATCTCATAATACACTACCTTGTAACTCACCGGCTAATTGTGAATGTTGTGTTGGGAATTCTTAAGAAGGATGATTTGTAATTATTTGAATGGATTGGGATGCCTTTTCATTTAAATAAAGAAAATTGTAAATCACCGAACCATAAGTTTATATTTCCGTATTTACATTGTCTGGGATGCCTCTCTATGTAAATAAAGAATTATAAACAACTGGGCTTATTTGTATCCGAAATAACATAAGTATGAAGTCAATAAACACTAGGTACAACAACCGATTACCTACTAGGCTATGATTGCAATTACTATCTCAATTCCTATTAATATTCGACTGCTATATCAATTTCCTTTGATATTCGATTATTACCATACCTTTCCTATACAAAAGTAAGCCTCATCCTACACCATACACTGAAATGACAAATCAAACTCCATCACTAGTAATCCCAGACTTTAGTCCTCATAAGTAATCACACCTTTTCATTGACACCACTCCAACATATGACACACAAAGAACTTCGGGACGAAGTTCCCCGTAAGGGGTAGAGACTGTAACAATTCGCATTTTTCAGGTTAATTACTATTCCCGAAAATTTCACTATTCACTTTTTACTATTCACTTTCACTATTCATCTCAGAAATTTTTATTTCATATTCTCGTAAGTTAAACTATTTTAACGATAATCCGAGAGTTTGGCGCTCGTTGGATCATTTCTGCAAAAATCACAAAGCCGTGTCCGAGATTTACTTTTAGGTTTAAACATCATTCCAGCATCCCAATATGTCCATAAAACATTATAAACAATAGAAATATGATTTTCTCTCATTTTAGGACAATTCCAAAAGTTTTGGAATTTTACGTTTTTCAGTTCAGCGTTTTACGCGAATTACGCGTTTTAAACCCGCGTTTCAAGTTTTAGCAGCGTTTAAGCAACCCAATAGAACTTGTCACTCATTAAATATGCTAATATAGGTTATATTGATAAGTTCTAACATATTTATAAGTTTCATATTTTTAGGATACCCGATTTTAAGTTTCATGACTTAATGACTTACCGTTAGCGATTACCGGGATCAAAACTCACTCCGTAAGCTAGATAATACCAAGTTTAAGTACCTAGTCACTCTTCCCATCATATGAACGTGTATATGATGATTCACCAAGCCTTGGTGGCTTGGTGATAAGCCTTGGACTTTAGGATACTTGTATATTAAGCAAACTTGGTCACCAAGGGTTCATTAGATCATTACAAGTGTACAACTTGGTCTCCAAGTTTAGGCAACTTCCTAGCACCTTCCTAACCTCCTCAACTCACTATAAAAGCCCTCCCCATCTCTCTAAGTCGTTCACCACCTTAAACAACACATGCTCTCTTCATTTGATCTTATACTTCAAGTATTATCTCAAGAAATCAAGTGCAACATCAACATAGAAACTCTAGTTTAGTTTTGATTCATCAAAACTACTTCAAATCCTTAGAAACTTTGGTGATTTCTCTTGAGTTTGAATCCACTCAAGTCACCTCAACCTTCATCACCCATCTTTCAAGATTACAAGAGTAGAAAGATTGCATGAAGTGAAGTGGGTTGAAGCAAGTCTATCAAAGTCCTATCCTTACATGTTAACTTCCTTTCATCTTTGAAAGCCAAAAGTTGTAAGCCAAACCCTAACATGCTTCTTGTTAAATAATCATGTTCATGTTATTTACCTATTAATCATGCTATATTATGTCTTGTATGCATGTCCATGATGTATAAAAATGAACAAAACAAGTTATTGTAATTGATTGTTAAGATAAGTTATTAAAACAAGTAAACTAGTAACTTTCTTGGTAAGACCTGATCAAAGTGGTAAAAATATGATATTGGATTATTACATATTGTAGTAGAGGACCTAACAAGGAAACCGTAGCAATTTGAACCACCTAAAACGAGTATACGAGTCAAAAGTTATGACGATTTGAAATTACCAAAACTTTGCGGCAAAGCTGCCAAAACTTTCTGTTACAAAAACTTTAAACACGCAAAAAGAGGCATTTCTGGTCCGTTTCATGAAAAAGTTAAAACACAAAAGTTGTCCGGAATCACGTTTTCGTTTAGTTGTAAAGAAGCTCGAGCCTTGAAAACGCTTTCTGAGTGAGATATTTCTCAGTTTCTTAACAGCTATTTACATATATATAAGTCACTATATTATGGTTATACTTTAAAAGGAACAAGAGGTCTTATGACCTATAATCAAGACCACCACCATGGCTAGAGCCAAGGTTGAGTCTCATGACCTTGGAACAAGGACCAAAGATCATGGCTAGGCCATGACGAAATGACCATAGAAGCTTACTAAGGCGAAAACATGAAACAAGGAATTGGCGATAATTTGAACAAGCAATTTGGATCTACTTCACTTAAAAAGGAACCATGAGATATTACAAGGAAAAATGGTCATACAAGACTTATGAAACTTACCCTAATAACAATCTTCATGTAATACTAAACTTTCCTAAGTTTACTCAAATATCGGACATGTAACTTTTCGAATCAAAACTTATATCTATATACTTTATCAACTACTACAATAGTAGGGAGCCTCATGTGAGGAGTTCATTATGTAAGCCGTCGAGATGAGTTGTGGATTTACGAATTAAAGTGTCCTGGCTCCTCGAACGTTTACTAACATGACTTCTGAATTATGTCGGCCCGAACGGTAGTAAACGATATATAAACAATACATGTTTCATGAACCATTTCTTTTCAAAGACTTACACTATACATCATACCACATCATGGACTAAATGCAAGATACATATATTGGCACGCTTATGTTTCCTTAGACATTATTCCAAACCTAAGTTGCAACGATTATTCTAGGTTGCTCGTAGAAGTTCTTACGGCATATCCATCATTCTCATTATACATCATCCAACTCAAGGTGAGTTCATAGCCCCACTTTCCATTACTTAATTGTTTTACAAACCCTTGGGGGAAATACATGCTATTTTTAACCGAGCACAATGTTTTTAAATTGTATGCTTGCCTGATTGTTTTATTATCACTAAGTACCAGCCTTGCTAAACCGAGATCCTTTATTATGAACCATTTAGTCACTAGCAATAGTGAGCGCGAATATTGTGAATAGGCCTATTGGGATTAACGAATCCCATTTGTATTGACTAAGTTCAAACAAATGCACTAATATTTGAGATTTAGGTATGTTAGCAAAGTACCTACCGGGATAAATCTGCCGATCGATATTGGTACACGTTAACGTTTTGGTGTCATAAGCTTAGTGTATAATACATTTTATGGGCGTATAATAACGTAGCCTGCCTATTTTGTTTTCCAAACATTGGTGTGAGTCTATAACTCACACTACCAACATATTGTGTTCAAACGATTTAACAAACTCTATGAATATCACTCAACCTTTGTGTTGACCTCTCAAGCATGTATTTCAGGTTCATGACGATCAAGGATGGCACGGAAGGGCACGGATACTCAAGAGGGCTATAAATTTTATTATCATTCAAAAACTCATTTAATATAAATTGTAAACATGGAACCATTTGGGACCTCATTTTGTAATCTCTGATATTTATATAATTTGATTGATAAATCTTTTAAAACGACTCAATTGGAGTTCGTTTTCTATTATTGTGACTATTGTGCCGTCGAGTAACACCCTGTTTGAATTCCGCTGCATCCATGAATTGGGGGTGTTACACTAAGTAACATTTTTCTTGATGTTTCAAAATTTAATAGTTATGTAAGATAGGACAATTTTCAACCTAAGATGGATAATATGGTTTACCAAAGATTGATGTTTAAAATTTCCCAACATTCAATAGTTTTGTGAAAGATTAACCAAAAGGAATTTGCTTGTCAAAATAAGTGCCTCAGAAAAGTATTTCTTACAAGATATATGTTTTGTATAACGGTAGTTTGGAGAAAAATCCATTTTAAAGTGAGAGTATTAAGAGGGTAAAATAGCCAGGTAGGTATGTCTGCACAAATGCATAGGTGTCTAACACGTTTGAATAAAGTCTATAGGTGAGGACATGTTCAATCTATAGTCTCGGTTAAGAGGTTTGATTTATCTCTATGGTGTGGCTTAGTGACCACTCGCATCGAAACTAATCTTGTAATTCAGTCAAGCCAATACTTTCTAGATGGTAGAACTTTTGGTAATTAGGCCAGTGATAGTGGTTCGTATGGTTTTGTGATATCTTGAGGTTTCTGTTGAGTTTTGAATGGTCTTACTGTACCGAGGGATCATCCTCATAGAAGGTATTGAAAGTCTTTCCTAGGGAGGTCATTGATAATATCCACTTATCAATATAGGGAGTAGTGAGTGAGGAGTGGCATAGGAAACTATATAGTGTCAGCTAATTCCTATATATATATGGGGATGGAGAAAGGAAATGATAGTGATGGTGAAAAGGGAAGAGACTGTGACAACTGTGACAAAACGAGATTGTGATAAAAGAAAAATACTTGTGATGTAAGTGTGTTGTGCATAAATATGAAAGTTCATGAAATAAAATGACTAGTTGACATGCTTCCAATCGGTGGTTCACGAAGTGATGAAAAATATGAAGGTTCCAACAACGAGAGTATACACACACATGAATGAAACATTTGGAAATCGAGTTGAGAATTTATTCTAGACAAAATTTTATTATAACTATTATCAGTGTTGCAAAATTCATTTCTGAGTCAGACATAGGTGGTCAGCCTATACCTCACTATCCCGGGTCGAATGTAGATGACCAGTCTACATTCCACCGAGGTTCCATGAATTTTGAAATACTCATCTCAGTTATACTAAGACTATGTCCTTCACAAATACCAAGACGTTCGGAAGACAAAAGCAAGTGACCAAACTCGAGGTCAATTATTGATACTATGCAAGGAAAACATAATGCGGTGACGTATATGATACGTGAACATGCTTATATGAAAGACAATTATAGTAATCAACTATAATAAATGAATATAATATATCAGATAATGAGATACAAATCTCATCATCTATGTCAGCAACTAACCACAAATGAGGCTTCAGCTTGGCAGGCAGGCACGTGACGGTCATAGGGTTAAGTTTTCGTGAAAGTAGCTATAGTATAGGTTTTAAAAACACTTAGTTCGCTATAGCCAAAGCTCTGATACAAATCTGTCACACCCCCAAAATCGGGTCCAGCGGAAGCATAAATGTAGCTAGGGTGTAACTCAATTGGTATTACAACACAAGTTAAAAAATGGTTTTCACTTCAATCATTTAGAATAAAATAATTTAACCAAAAGTATTGAATTTACATTGTTAAAAGTAGTGCAGAAGTAGGCCCTTAAAATAATTTAAAACGGTCCCCAAATGAATAATCAGAGTCTTCTATGACCATGCCATGCCCTGCCAAAACCTCCAGTAGCATGCCATTGCTTAATACCTGAAAATACATGCTAAAGTGTCAACACGAGGTTGGTGAGTTCATAGAGTTTAGTAAACAAGTAAGTAATATACAACCATTTGGAGAGAAGAATTTCCCAGTAAAAGCATCGTAAGTCCGTAGTAAGATTGATTCAAAGACATCGTAATTCAGTAGTAAGGTTGATGCAAAGCATCGTAATTCAGTAATAGTTCAGTAATAAGGTTTATAAAAACCATCAGTATGTAGCTTTAATCGTATGTACAATAGCCCAAGTATAAAGTAAAGTAGTAAGATTTCAGTCGTAAAAACTACATTGTCTCTTAAGTTCATGAAACCGAAGCTGGACATAGAATTGGCCCCACCAGAGTGTTTACCAGACACTCAAATTGTTAAGACATGAAATGCATTCGTCCCGTTGGAGCAACCCAAATGCGAATGGAGGCGTCACCCTCAATAGATCTATTCACTCACTCTCGCTTGGCAATATAATTAACGGTCCATGATAATAAAGGGGACTTAACTTGGTAGTACTAAGGAAACTTAAGCAATGTATGAAATTTGTAATACTTTGGCATTGTACAAAAATAATTAAAGCGGTATATTCTCTCCCATAAGTAGTTCAAATCGTATAAGAGTATAAAGCAAGTATTGTAAGCATGTATCTCCCCCAAAGAGATTTTAAAGTAATTAAACAGTAAAAGTGGGGCTATGACTCACCTGCTGCGATAGCTACGATGACAAAAGTAGATATACTGAAATGAGGCACGATCTCTAACCGCAACCTAATATGAATGATATGATCTAATGTAAGAAATGAAATGATGCTACACATGCAAATACGTATGTTATCGATACCACTCGTTAGTTTTGAAAATAACGCTTAGCGTCGAAAAATACGTTTTTGACGTCTCGTTAAGTTAATAACCACTTTTCATGTAAATATGTTGAAACGGTACCCCATGATCCTTGTTTGGTGTTCTATCGGCAAATATAAGGTTTTCGTCGCAAAAATAACATTTTTATTACTTGAAAATATGCCAAAAAATGGCCTCGCAAAACAAGTCGCGAAATGTTGTACGTTAAGGGTTAATGGTCAAGCTCGGCGTTTTTGAAAACCGTGTAACAATATCTAGAATTCGTGTCATTTATGTTTTGGCTATACGGGTCTTGATCTATGAGAAAATCGACTCTCATTGTTGTTACTTGAAAGTATTATGTTCAACACTTACAAAATTTCATTATAGTAAAAGCTGTCAAAATTTATATAGTTTATTGGGTATATAGAGGAGGTCGTAGTTTATTCGTTACGAGTCCAATGATCAAACAGCCAATTGATTTGAAAAGCTTGCTGGGAATACTTGATTTTACTTAACTACGGCTCGGACTCAAACTGATACGATCATAAAGAAAAACAGCCGAGAAAGTGGTGTCTCGCAAAGACAGTTTTGCGGCAAAAATAATAATAGAAAAGCTGATGGAAAATATATATATTCGTCTAAGTTCAAACGCTTGTATCTTTTTTGTTATAAGCTCGTTTTCTACGTTCTTTATATCCCTGGAATAGTGGGATGGCATACTAATATATTTTTGATAAGTCGGGACGGCTAGATCAAGTTTTAGGCCTCGAAACAGTCCATGAAAATGGTGGGACAGCAAGTAATTTTTCAGAAAATAGTTTTCGTCGTTAATATTGGAAATAGCATATCTTTTTCGTCGTAACTCGGATTTTAGTGATTCAAGCGGCCACGGTTTCGTTTTTGAAAGTATTTTCTGAATATCTAACCCAATGTTACCCGGAAACCCCTGAGTTTTCTGAAATTGGCGATTTGGGACAGTAGCTATATTTGAAAGTATTTTTCGTTGTTAATATTCGGAAAATCATATCTCCTTCGTTATTAACTTGTTTTTATCCCCGTTTTCGGCCATAGTTTCGTCTCGGAATGTATTTTCTAAATCTTTGGTCCAAAGTTACACCCTCGACCCTGAGTTTCCCACGTTTAACAAAAAGGGACAGTAGCTTTTATATAATTGTAAAAATCAACTTTCCTAGTTTGTAACTTGTTCAAGGCTTAACCAAACTATCTCAAATCAACTTCACAAATACCCAATCCTACCATACACCTTCTTAGGGTGTCATGGGTTCCTAAACATCACCAATCTTGGTGGATCTAATGAGATTGATAATAAAAATTGTAGATCTATGTTTATAAAGAAAAATAAACAATAAGTGGTATGGATCATAGTATATTTGCATGTTTTCTTACTAGATCATAAAAAGACATCAATAAATAGTTTGGAAGATTAGAAAAATGATTAGTAACTTACTTGTGATGATTATTAAGAAGTGGTGATGAAAACCCATTTAATCTTTGTGGTTTTTATTTCAAAACCCAAACTAGATTATTACTAGGACTTGATAAACACCTTGATCTTGAAAAATCAGTGATTTCTTCCTTGTTGTGTTTCTTGGCCGATTCATATACAAAGGGAGGAAGAGAGAAAGTTTTGCTAGTGTTTTTGATGTGTATAATGAAAGAATGGGAAAATGGTAGATATACATATGTGTGTATATATTTAGTGTAAGTCTTGGTCTTTGCAAAATAATTAAATAACACATGGAGTAGAAGCTAGGAGGCAAGATCCATAATTTTGGGGAGGAAATTAATGGGAAGAGAAAATTTGCAAGAGTTTTGTGTATATTAAGTTAGTTATTGTGTAGTTTTGGTGTTACCGGGTACCGAGTTAACTATAAATAAATCGTGTCGTGTTGAAGTAAAATATGATGAAGTTGTAAAAATTATGAAATTACATTCCTGATAAGAATCGGGTATTAAAATAATTGTCGGGTTGAAATATCGTGATTCGACGTAATTATAGTCGTTTACCGGAAAATATAGCAATTGGTTTCAAAACACCGGGTAAATTAATAATATAATTTTTCTATCATTATAATGAGTATGAAAATATGTTAGGATCGTAATCGGGAGTATTGGGTATACGTTCGTAGTAAAAACTGAGTTGTAATCGTTAATTACAAATTAAGCATACGTATATGGAAATAATGCGTATCCGTGCATTATCTAATGTGATGATGATTTGTAGACGACTCTAGTCTATATGACGTGTCATAATTGAATGATGCATGAATTTGCAGCTAAACCACATTGGTTACGCGAATTTGAAGACCCGTAAACTCAGTTTACGATGAAATGAACGGCAAATCGTGAATAGTGATTTCCTCCCGGAATGAATAGTGTCACATGAATAGTAAAATTTCTGAACGCTTCTCGGAATCACAAACTGGCTCCGAAAATGATGAATAGTAAAATGATGAATAGTGACCAGTGAATAGTAAATGATGAATAGTAATTGATGAATAGTGAATAGGAGAAATGTCCTGAAAATGCGGGTTGTTACAGAAATACAAAAGAAGGACTGTACTGTTGCTGTCTCGTGAAAGTTTAGAGGAGAAGGATAAGCTCCTGGAGGATTTGGAAGATGCTGAGGTTGATGATGAAGATTAGTATCTATTTGGCTGTTTCTTTTGTGTTTTGATGTATTTACCTGGGTTAAATCCCTGTGTTTTTGAATGGGAATGATATGATTGTATATATTAACTTGAACCATTAATAGAATTACTGATCAAAGGACCAGTTTTGTTTTAATTATTAATCTTTTATTATTTTTAAAACCGTGTTTTCGAAAACCGTGTTTTTGAAAGTATTATGTTCAACACTTACCTGGGTTAAATCCCCGTGTTTTTGAAAACCGTGTAACAATATCTAGAAGTCGTGTCATTTAGCTTTTGGCTATACGGGTCTTGATCGATGAGAAAATCAACTTTCATTGTTGTTACTTGAAAGTATTATGTTCAACACTTACAAAATTTCATTATAGTAAAAGCTGTCAAAATTTATATAGTTTATCGGGTATATAGATGAGGTCGTAGTTTATTCGTTACGAGTCCAATGATCAAACGGCCAATTGATTTGAAAAGCTTGCTGGGAATACTTGATTTTACTTAACTACGGCTCGGACTCAAACTGATACGATCATAAAGAAAAACAGCCGAGAAAGTGGTGTCTCGCAAAGACAGTTTTGCGGCACAAATAATAATAGAAAAGCTGATGGAAAATATATATATTCATCTAAGTTCAAACGCTTGTATCTTTTTCGTTATAAGCTCGTTTTCTACGTTCTTTATATCCCCGGAATAGTGGGATGGCATACTAATATATTTTTGATAAGTCGGGACGGCTAGATCAAGTTTTAGGCCTCGAAACAGTCCATGAAAATGGTGGGACAGCAAGTAATTTTTCAGAAAATAGTTTTCGTCGTTAATATTGGAAATAGCATATCTTTTTCATCGTAACTCGGATTTTAGTGATTCAAGCGGCCACGGTTTCGTTTTTGAAAGTATTTTCTGAATATCTAACCCAATGTTACCCGGAAACCCCTGAGTTTTCTGAAATTGGCGATTTGGGACAGTAGCTATATTTGAAAGTATTTTTCGTTGTTAGTATTCGGAAAATCATATCTCCTTCGTTATTAACTTGTTTTTATCCCCGTTTTCGGCCATAGTTTCGTCTTGGAATGTATTTTCTAAATCTTTGGTCCAAAGTTACACCCTAGACCCTGAGTTTCCCACGTTTAACAAAAAGGGACAGTAGCTTTTATATAATTGTAAAAATCAACTTTTCTAGTTTGTAACTTGTTCAAGGCTTAACCAAACTATCTCAAATCAACTTCACAAATACACAATCCTACCATACACCTTCTTAGGGTGTCACAGGTTCCTAAACATCACCAATCTTGGTGGATCTAATGAGATTGATAATAAAAATTGTAGATCTATGTTTATAAAGAAAAATAAACAATAAGTGGTATGGATCATAGTATATTTGCATGTTTTCTTACTAGATCATAAAAAGACATCAATAAATAGTTTGAAAGATTAGAAAAATGATTAGTAACTTACTTGTGATGATTATTAAGAAGTGGTGATGAAAACCCATTTAATCTTTGTGGTTTTTATTTCAAAACCCAAACTAGATTATTACTAGGACTTGATAAACACCTTGATCTTGAAAAATTAGTGATTTCTTCCTTGTTGTGTTTCTTGGCCGATTCATATACAAAGGGAGGAAGAGAGAAAGTTTTGCTAGTGTTTTTGATGTGTATAATGAAAGAATGGGAAAATGGTAGATATATATATGTGTGTATATATTTAGTGTAAGTCTTGGTCTTTGCAAAATAATAAAATAACACATGGAGTAGAAGCTAGGAGGCAAGATCCATAATTTTGGGGAGGAAATTAATGGGAGGAGAAGATTTGCAAGACTTTTGTGTATATTAAGTTAGTTATTGTGTAGTTTAGGTGTTACCGGGTACCGAGTTAACTAAAAATAAATCGTGTCGTGTTGAAGTAAAATATGACGAAGTTGTAAAAATTATGAAATTACAATCCTGATAAGAATCAGGTATTAAAATAATTGTCGGGTTGAAATATCGTGATTCGACGTAATTATAGTCGTTTACCGGAAAATATAGCAATTGGTTTCAAAACACCGGGTAAATTAATAATATAATTTATATATCATTATAATGAGTATGAAAATATGTTAGGATCGTAATCGGGAGTATTGGGTATACGTTCGTAGTAAAAACTGAGTGGTAATCGTTAATTACAAATTAAGCATACGTATATGGAAATAATGCGTATCCGTGCATTATCTAATGTGATGATGATTTGTAGACGACTCTAGTCTATATGACGTGTCATAATTGAATGATGCATGAATTTGCAGCTAAACCACATTGGTTACACGAATTTGAAGACCCGTAAACTCAGTTTACGATGAAATGAACGGCAAATCGTGAATAGTGATTTCCTCCCGGAAATGAATAGTGTTTCATGAATAGTAAAATTTCTGAACGCTTCTCGGAATCACAAACTGGCTCCGAAAATGATGAATAGTAAAATGATGAATAGTGACCGGTGAATAGTAAATGATGAATAGTGAATAGGAGAAATGTCCTGAAAATGCGGGTTGTTACAGTCTCACCCTCTTAAAAGGAACTTCGTCCCGAAGTTCAGTTTTTGTTGGTCTCGGAAGTTGTATTGGTGAAAAGATGATGATTTTTATCGTATAAGCTATTGAGCTCTAACAAGGTTCAAGTCTGACGGCTACTAGGCCTACCCTGTCTGAAATATTGAATGGTCCAGTGTATATCGGGTTTAACTTTCTGGAGTTTTCTGAATGGTATTATGCCTTAGGCAGAACTTTCAACATAATCATGCCACCAACTTGAATTTCTAAGGGTTTACCGCTTATCGAACTTGTAACTGATTCTTGGTTTGTAGGAAATTCCTGGTAATTTCATGAATGCTTACGGGACTAGTGAGTTGGGCTTTTTCAAATTTTGATCCGTCAATGGATGTTGGCACTTCGACCATAGAGTGCTTCAAATGGTGTAGTCTCTAAGCTCGTGTGGTAACTATGGTTGCAACTGATTTGGTTTATGGTAATTGGATAGTCCAACCATTTCTAGAGTAAATCACTCAGGCTCTAAACATATCTTCCTATGTTTGAATCGATCTCTAATTCTGACCATTAGTCTGTAGATGATAGTTGGTGTGGTTTCAAAGGAGTCTTAATGTAATCGCTAGGAGTTTGAGGTGAATTAATTTCCTCCATTAGAAATAATTGAAATAGATATCATGAATCTTGTTTTGAAAGACTTACAAGGTTAAGTCTGTCAAAGGGTGTTGTTGAAAATAATAGATTAGGATAAGGTTGTGATTCTCCGCAGGATGTCATGAATTGAGTCTCTCTCCACCTACAATGCTTAGTCTCCATTACTAAGATTTTCCCCAAGTTATATGTCATCAAATCACAAACTCCTAAAGGTATAAGTGATGTAATATAGTGATATATTTTTCAAAGTTTGTTTTGAGATCGTGTGTTTTGTTCATAAACCTTCCCTGAGTAAATGAATTTACAAATTTTTAAGCATACGGTTTTCTAAGTGTAACAATTCGCATTTTTCAGGTTAATTACTATTCCCGAAAATTTCACTATTCACTTTTACTATTCACTTTTCACTATTCACTTTTTTACTATTCACTTTCACTATTCATCTCAGAAATTTTTATTTCATATTCTCGTAAGTTAAACTATTTTAACGATAATCCGAGAGTTTGACGCTCGTCGGATCATTTCTGCAAAAATCACAAAGCCGTGTCCGAGATTTACTTTTAGGTTTAAACATCATTCCAGCATCCCGATATGTCCATAAAACATTATAAACAATAGAAATATGATTTTCTCTCATTTTAGGACAATTCCAAAAGTATTGGAATTTTACGTTTTTCAGTTCAGCGTTTTACGCGAATTACGCGTTTTAAACCCGCGTTTCCAGTTTTAGCAGCGTTTAAGCAACCCAATAGAACTTGTCACTCATTAAATATGCTAAGATAGGTTATATTGATAAGTTCTAACATATTTATAAGTTTCATATTTTTAGGATACCCGATTTTAAGTTTCATGACTTAATGACTTACCGTTAGCGATTACCGGGACCAAAACTCACTCCGTAAGCTAGATAATACCAAGTTTAAGTACCTAGTCACTCCTCCCATCATATGAACGTGTATATGATGATTCACCAAGCCTTGGTGGCTTGGTGATAAGCCTTGGACTTTAGGATACTTGTATATTAAGCAAACTTGGTCACCAAGGGTTCATTAGATCATTACAAGTGTACAACTTGGTCTCCAAGTTTAGGCAACTTCCTAGCACCTTCCTAACCTCCTCAACTCACTATAAAAGCCCTCCCCATCTCTCTAAGTCGTTCACCACCTTAAACAACACATGCTCTCTTCATTTGATCTTATACTTCAAGTATTATCTCAAGAAATCAAGTGCAACATCAACATAGAAACTCTAGTTTAGTTTTGATTCATCAAAACTACTTCAAATCCTTAGAAACTTTGGTGATTTCTCTTGAGTTTGAATCCACTCAAGTCACCTCAACCTTCATCACCCATCTTTCAAGATTACAAGAGTAGAAAGATTGCATGAAGTGAAGTGGGTTGAAGCAAGTCTATCAAAGTCCTATCCTTACATGTTAACTTCCTTTCATCTTTGAAAGCCAAAAGTTGTAAGCCAAACCCTAACATGCTTCTTGTTAAATAATCATGTTCATGTTATTTACCTATTAATCATGCTATATTATGTCTTGTATGCATGTCCATGATGTATAAAAATGAACAAAACAAGTTATTGTAATTGATTGTTAAGATAAGTTATTAAAACAAGTAAACTAGTAACTTTCTTGGTAAGACCTGATCAAAGTGGTAAAACTATGATATTGGATTATTACATATTGTAGTAGAGGACCTAACAAGGAAACCGTAGCAATTTGAACCACCTAAAACGAGTATACGAGTCAAAAGTTATGACGATTTGAAATTACCAAAACTTTGCGGCAAAGCTGCCAAAACTTTCTGTTACAGAAACTTTAAACACGCAAAAAGAGGCATTTCTGGTCCGTTTTATGAAAAAGTTAAAACACGAAAGTTGTCCGGAATCACGTTTTCGTTCAGGTAAAGTAGCTCGAGCCTTGAAAACGCTTTCTGAGTGAGATATTTCTCAGTTTCTTAACAGCTATTTACATATATATAAGTCACTATATTATGGTTATACTTTAAAAGGAACAAGAGGTCTTATGACCTATAATCAAGACCACCACCATGGCTAGAGCCAAGGTTGAGTCTCATGACCTTGGAACATGGACCAAAGATCATGGCTAGGCCATGACGAAATGACCATAGAAGCTTACTAAGGCGAAAACATGAAACAAGGAATTGGCGATAATTTGAACAAGCAATTTGGATCTACTTCACTTAAAAAGGAACCATGAGATATTACAAGGAAAAATGGTCATACAAGACTTATGAAACTTACCCTAATAACAATCTTCATGTAATACTAAACTTTCCTAAGTTTACTCAAATATCGGACATGTAACTTTTCGAATCAAAACCTATATCTATATACTTTATCAACTACTACAATAGTAGGGAGCCTCATGTGAGGAGTTCATTATGTAAGCCGTCGAGATGAGTTGTGGATTTACGAATTAAAGTGTCCTGGCTCCTCGAACGTTTACTAACATGACTTCTGAATTATGTCGGCCCGAACGGTAGTAAACGATATATAAACAATACATGTTTCATGAACCATTTCTTTTCAAAGACTTACACTATACATCATACCACATCATGGACTAAATGCAAGATACATATATTGGCACGCTTATGTTTCCTTAGACATTATTCCAAACCTAAGTTGCAACGATTATTCTAGGTTGCTCGTAGAAGTTCTTACGGCATATCCATCATTCTCATTATACATCATCCAACTCAAGGTGAGTTCATAGCCCCACTTTCCATTACTTAATTGTTTTACAAACCCTTGGGGGAAATACATGCTATTTTTAACCGAGCACAATGTTTTTAAATTGTATGCTTGCCTGATTGTTTTATTATCACTAAGTACCAGCCTTGCTAAACCGAGATCCTTTATTATGAACCATTTAGTCACTAGCAATAGTGAGCGCGAATATTGTGAATAGGCCTATTGGGATTAACGAATCCCATTTGTATTGACTAAGTTCAAACAAATGCACTAATATTTGAGATTTAGGTATGTTAGCAAAGTACCTACCGGGATAAATCTGCCGATCGATATTGGTACACGTTAACGTTTTGGTGTCATAAGCTTAGTGTATAATACATTTTATGGGCGTATAATAACGTAGCCTGCCTATTTTGTTTTCCAAACATTGGTGTGAGTCTATAACTCACACTACCAACATATTGTGTTCAAACGATTTAACAAACTCTATGAATATCACTCAACCTTTGTGTTGACCTCTCAAGCATGTATTTCAGGTTCATGACGATCAAGGATGGCACGGAAGGGCACGGATACTCAAGAGGGCTATAAATTTTATTATCATTCAAAAACTCATTTAATATAAATTGTAAACATGGAACCATTTGGGACCTCATTTTGTAATCTCTGATATTTATATAATTTGAATGATAAATCTTTTAAAACGACTCAATTGGAGTTCGTTTTCTATTATTGTGACTATTGTGCCGTCGAGTAACACCCTGTTCGAATTCCGCTGCATCCATGAATTGGGGGTGTTACAGATTGGTACCAGAGCCATGGTTATAGAGAAACGGGTCTAATTGAGACCTAAACTATAACCACACATACAAGCAAAAACATGTTTATAGCCTTCCGCTCTCCGTGTCTTCCATCCTCCAGACGATTATGGACTTAGTAAGCATGTTATGATACACAAACATATTAGTATATTCATATATACCCATTTTGAGCATTTCCCCGTAGACATTTTTGTGCTACACAAACATAATTGCATATTAATATATGTACCCTAAACATAATTGACCATTTCCCCGTAAGCATTACTATATTGATATATAAACTCGGTTTATTTTCAATCATTTATCTAAACAATGGACTAAACATATCTGCGTATGCCTATTCTAGGGCATTTCGACACAATCACATTCTCCCAATCATGTTCCTACTCCAACATTTTATGTCCAAGACATTGTAACTGATTGCAATGGTCTTTCCTATTTTCCAAGACATTGTATTATACAATGGTCTTAACCATTTCTCAAATGTTTTGAGTCACACAATGGTCTAACCTACTTCCCAGACATTGTGAATTGCACAATGGTCTAACCTACTTCCGAGACATTGTGTTTTGTGCAATGGTCTCTAGAATCATTCCATCACATCATCAATATCATTTCATATGACATCAAAAACCCATCACAATCTATCGATTTCGAAATAGAAATATGAGATTTCTAAAAGACAAACAAATCCATTACCTACAAAAGCTGAAGTTCAGCTCTACATTCATCAAAGTTTTCTTATGAAACCTTCATTATTAAAAGTTCGTGATCCTGGCCAAGTATGTTCTATTTTAGAACTACTTAAAACTTCCTGTACATACGTACCTACCCTTACTATCTTCTATGCAATGGAATATGAAAACATACGTTACAAGTCTTGTATGGACGGGACTTGCAACTTGAGGGTTTGGACAGTTTCCCGAAAGCAACGGACATATCAAAAGTATACCTAATTTAGGTATTTGAAAATTTTATCGAACCTTGGCTAAATATAGACTAGTCACCTATATTTAACCTAGGGACAGTGGAATATAGTCTGACTAACTATATTCGACTTAAAATTTTCAAATACTGAGAGTAGTTGTACCAGGGTTATGTTTAGGTTGATTTCCTACATGAACACGATAAACCACCAGAATACATTAAAACGATCTAGAGACACGATAGTGCTCAGCAAAATCTTTACACCTTATTTGTATGATCTAAATTCATTCTTGAAAATTTTCATTTATGAGATAATCCGAACTACTATCTTGGGATAGTTATCAATTATTCTCTTCATCCTGTAGAAGTACTATCCTGTTTAGGTCCTAAGGATACCATTCCATCATAAACCTTTAAAATCTCTTAAGATTTTCAAAACAAACTCAACATCTATACCTAAGAGTATTAATGTTAAGCATACACTACACAATTTTGTTCATCAACATATCACATCATTATCTTCACAACCGTTGCAAACACAAGCTCATTAACAGATCTTGATGCACTTTTAAAGCTCAAATCATCCTTAGTTACACCACAAGCACCCTCATCAGCTTTACAAGATTGAATATTCATCTTGTACTTTTGGAACACCAGTATCATCTCATAATACACTACCTTGTAACTCACCGGCTAATTGTGAATGTTGTGTTGGGAATTCTTAAGTAGGATGATTTGTAATTATTTGAATGGATTGGGATGCCTTTTCATTTAAATAAAGAAAATTGTAAATCACCGAACCATAAGTTTATATTTCCGTATTTACATTGTCTGGGATGCCTCTCTATGTAAATAAAGAATTATAAACAACTGGGCTTATTTGTATCCGAAATAACATAAGTATGAAGTCAATAAACACTAGGTACAACAACCGATTACCTACTAGGCTATGATTGCAATTACTATCTCAATTCCTATTAATATTCGACTGCTATATCAATTTCCTTTGATATTCGATTATTACCATACCTTTCCTATACAAAAGTAAGCCTCATCCTACACCATACACTGAAATGACAAATCAAACTCCATCACTAGTAATCCCAGACTTTAGTCCTCATAAGTAATCACACCTTTTCATTGACACCACTCCAACATATGACACACAAAGAACTTCGGGACGAAGTTCCCCGTAAGGGGTAGAGACTGTAACAATTCGCATTTTTCAGGTTAATTACTATTCCCGAAAATTTCACTATTCACTTTTTACTATTCACTTTCACTATTCATCTCAGAAATTTTTATTTCATATTCTCGTAAGTTAAACTATTTTAACGATAATCCGAGAGTTTGGCGCTCGTTGGATCATTTCTGCAAAAATCACAAAGCCGTGTCCGAGATTTACTTTTAGGTTTAAACATCATTCCAGCATCCCAATATGTCCATAAAACATTATAAACAATAGAAATATGATTTTCTCTCATTTTAGGACAATTCCAAAAGTTTTGGAATTTTACGTTTTTCAGTTCAGCGTTTTACGCGAATTACGCGTTTTAAACCCGCGTTTCAAGTTTTAGCAGCGTTTAAGCAACCCAATAGAACTTGTCACTCATTAAATATGCTAATATAGGTTATATTGATAAGTTCTAACATATTTATAAGTTTCATATTTTTAGGATACCCGATTTTAAGTTTCATGACTTAATGACTTACCGTTAGCGATTACCGGGATCAAAACTCACTCCGTAAGCTAGATAATACCAAGTTTAAGTACCTAGTCACTCTTCCCATCATATGAACGTGTATATGATGATTCACCAAGCCTTGGTGGCTTGGTGATAAGCCTTGGACTTTAGGATACTTGTATATTAAGCAAACTTGGTCACCAAGGGTTCATTAGATCATTACAAGTGTACAACTTGGTCTCCAAGTTTAGGCAACTTCCTAGCACCTTCCTAACCTCCTCAACTCACTATAAAATCCCTCCCCATCTCTCTAAGTCGTTCACCACCTTAAACAACACATGCTCTCTTCATTTGATCTTATACTTCAAGTATTATCTCAAGAAATCAAGTGCAACATCAACATAGAAACTCTAGTTTAGTTTTGATTCATCAAAACTACTTCAAATCCTTAGAAACTTTGGTGATTTCTCTTGAGTTTGAATCCACTCAAGTCACCTCAACCTTCATCACCCATCTTTCAAGATTACAAGAGTAGAAAGATTGCATGAAGTGAAGTGGGTTGAAGCAAGTCTATCAAAGTCCTATCCTTACATGTTAACTTCCTTTCATCTTTGAAAGCCAAAAGTTGTAAGCCAAACCCTAACATGCTTCTTGTTAAATAATCATGTTCATGTTATTTACCTATTAATCATGCTATATTATGTCTTGTATGCATGTCCATGATGTATAAAAATGAACAAAACAAGTTATTGTAATTGATTGTTAAGATAAGTTATTAAAACAAGTAAACTAGTAACTTTCTTGGTAAGACCTGATCAAAGTGGTAAAAATATGATATTGGATTATTACATATTGTAGTAGAGGACCTAACAAGGAAACCGTAGCAATTTGAACCACCTAAAACGAGTATACGAGTCAAAAGTTATGACGATTTGAAATTACCAAAACTTTGCGGCAAAGCTGCCAAAACTTTCTGTTACAAAAACTTTAAACACGCAAAAAGAGGCATTTCTGGTCCGTTTCATGAAAAAGTTAAAACACAAAAGTTGTCCGGAATCACGTTTTCGTTCAGTTGTAAAGAAGCTCGAGCCTTGAAAACGCTTTCTGAGTGAGATATTTCTCAGTTTCTTAACAGCTATTTACATATATATAAGTCACTATATTATGGTTATACTTTAAAAGGAACAAGAGGTCTTATGACCTATAATCAAGACCACCACCATGGCTAGAGCCAAGGTTGAGTCTCATGACCTTGGAACAAGGACCAAAGATCATGGCTAGGCCATGACGAAATGACCATAGAAGCTTACTAAGGCGAAAACATGAAACAAGGAATTGGCGATAATTTGAACAAGCAATTTGGATCTACTTCACTTAAAAAGGAACCATGAGATATTACAAGGAAAAATGGTCATACAAGACTTATGAAACTTACCCTAATAACAATCTTCATGTAATACTAAACTTTCCTAAGTTTACTCAAATATCGGACATGTAACTTTTCGAATCAAAACTTATATCTATATACTTTATCAACTACTACAATAGTAGGGAGCCTCATGTGAGGAGTTCATTATGTAAGCCGTCGAGATGAGTTGTGGATTTACGAATTAAAGTGTCCTGGCTCCTCGAACGTTTACTAACATGACTTCTGAATTATGTCGGCCCGAACGGTAGTAAACGATATATAAACAATACATGTTTCATGAACCATTTCTTTTCAAAGACTTACACTATACATCATACCACATCATGGACTAAATGCAAGATACATATATTGGCACGCTTATGTTTCCTTAGACATTATTCCAAACCTAAGTTGCAACGATTATTCTAGGTTGCTCGTAGAAGTTCTTACGGCATATCCATCATTCTCATTATACATCATCCAACTCAAGGTGAGTTCATAGCCCCACTTTCCATTACTTAATTGTTTTACAAACCCTTGGGGGAAATACATGCTATTTTTAACCGAGCACAATGTTTTTAAATTGTATGCTTGCCTGATTGTTTTATTATCACTAAGTACCAGCCTTGCTAAACCGAGATCCTTTATTATGAACCATTTAGTCACTAGCAATAGTGAGCGCGAATATTGTGAATAGGCCTATTGGGATTAACGAATCCCATTTGTATTGACTAAGTTCAAACAAATGCACTAATATTTGAGATTTAGGTATGTTAGCAAAGTACCTACCGGGATAAATCTGCCGATCGATATTGGTACACGTTAACGTTTTGGTGTCATAAGCTTAGTGTATAATACATTTTATGGGCGTATAATAACGTAGCCTGCCTATTTTGTTTTCCAAACATTGGTGTGAGTCTATAACTCACACTACCAACATATTGTGTTCAAACGATTTAACAAACTCTATGAATATCACTCAACCTTTGTGTTGACCTCTCAAGCATGTATTTCAGGTTCATGACGATCAAGGATGGCACGGAAGGGCACGGATACTCAAGAGGGCTATAAATTTTATTATCATTCAAAAACTCATTTAATATAAATTGTAAACATGGAACCATTTGGGACCTCATTTTGTAATCTCTGATATTTATATAATTTGATTGATAAATCTTTTAAAACGACTCAATTGGAGTTCGTTTTCTATTATTGTGACTATTGTGCCGTCGAGTAACACCCTGTTTGAATTCCGCTGCATCCATGAATTGGGGGTGTTACACTAAGTAACATTTTTCTTGATGTTTCAAAATTTAATAGTTATGTAAGATAGGACAATTTTCAACCTAAGATGGATAATATGGTTTACCAAAGATTGATGTTTAAAATTTCCCAACATTCAATAGTTTTGTGAAAGATTAACCAAAAGGAATTTGCTTGTCAAAATAAGTGCCTCAGAAAAGTATTTCTTACAAGATATATGTTTTGTATAACGGTAGTTTGGAGAAAAATCCATTTTAAAGTGAGAGTATTAAGAGGGTAAAATAGCCAGGTAGGTATGTCTGCACAAATGCATAGGTGTCTAACACGTTTGAATAAAGTCTATAGGTGAGGACATGTTCAATCTATAGTCTCGGTTAAGAGGTTTGATTTATCTCTATGGTGTGGCTTAGTGACCACTCGCATCGAAACTAATCTTGTAATTCAGTCAAGCCAATACTTTCTAGATGGTAGAACTTTTGGTAATTAGGCCAGTGATAGTGGTTCGTATGGTTTTGTGATATCTTGAGGTTTCTGTTGAGTTTTGAATGGTCTTACTGTACCGAGGGATCATCCTCATAGAAGGTATTGAAAGTCTTTCCTAGGGAGGTCATTGATAATATCCACTTATCAATATAGGGAGTAGTGAGTGAGGAGTGGCATAGGAAACTATATAGTGTCAGCTAATTCCTATATATATATGGGGATGGAGAAAGGAAATGATAGTGATGGTGAAAAGGGAAGAGACTGTGACAACTGTGACAAAACGAGATTGTGATAAAAGAAAAATACTTGTGATGTAAGTGTGTTGTGCATAAATATGAAAGTTCATGAAATAAAATGACTAGTTGACATGCTTCCAATCGGTGGTTCACGAAGTGATGAAAAATATGAAGGTTCCAACAACGAGAGTATACACACACATGAATGAAACATTTGGAAATCGAGTTGAGAATTTATTCTAGACAAAATTTTATTATAACTATTATCAGTGTTGCAAAATTCATTTCTGAGTCAGACATAGGTGGTCAGCCTATACCTCACTATCCCGGGTCGAATGTAGATGACCAGTCTACATTCCACCGAGGTTCCATGAATTTTGAAATACTCATCTCAGTTATACTAAGACTATGTCCTTCACAAATACCAAGACGTTCGGAAGACAAAAGCAAGTGACCAAACTCGAGGTCAATTATTGATACTATGCAAGGAAAACATAATGCGGTGACGTATATGATACGTGAACATGCTTATATGAAAGACAATTATAGTAATCAACTATAATAAATGAATATAATATATCAGATAATGAGATACAAATCTCATCATCTATGTCAGCAACTAACCACAAATGAGGCTTCAGCTTGGCAGGCAGGCACGTGACGGTCATAGGGTTAAGTTTTCGTGAAAGTAGCTATAGTATAGGTTTTAAAAACACTTAGTTCGCTATAGCCAAAGCTCTGATACAAATCTGTCACACCCCCAAAATCGGGTCCAGCGGAAGCATAAATGTAGCTAGGGTGTAACTCAATTGGTATTACAACACAAGTTAAAAAATGGTTTTCACTTCAATCATTTAGAATAAAATAATTTAACCAAAAGTATTGAATTTACATTGTTAAAAGTAGTGCAGAAGTAGGCCCTTAAAATAATTTAAAACGGTCCCCAAATGAATAATCAGAGTCTTCTATGACCATGCCATGCCCTGCCAAAACCTCCAGTAGCATGCCATTGCTTAATACCTGAAAATACATGCTAAAGTGTCAACACGAGGTTGGTGAGTTCATAGAGTTTAGTAAACAAGTAAGTAATATACAACCATTTGGAGAGAAGAATTTCCCAGTAAAAGCATCGTAAGTCCGTAGTAAGATTGATTCAAAGACATCGTAATTCAGTAGTAAGGTTGATGCAAAGCATCGTAATTCAGTAATAGTTCAGTAATAAGGTTTATAAAAACCATCAGTATGTAGCTTTAATCGTATGTACAATAGCCCAAGTATAAAGTAAAGTAGTAAGATTTCAGTCGTAAAAACTACATTGTCTCTTAAGTTCATGAAACCGAAGCTGGACATAGAATTGGCCCCACCAGAGTGTTTACCAGACACTCAAATTGTTAAGACATGAAATGCATTCGTCCCGTTGGAGCAACCCAAATGCGAATGGAGGCGTCACCCTCAATAGATCTATTCACTCACTCTCGCTTGGCAATATAATTAACGGTCCATGATAATAAAGGGGACTTAACTTGGTAGTACTAAGGAAACTTAAGCAATGTATGAAATTTGTAATACTTTGGCATTGTACAAAAATAATTAAAGCGGTATATTCTCTCCCATAAGTAGTTCAAATCGTATAAGAGTATAAAGCAAGTATTGTAAGCATGTATCTCCCCCAAAGAGATTTTAAAGTAATTAAACAGTAAAAGTGGGGCTATGACTCACCTGCTGCGATAGCTACGATGACAAAAGTAGATATACTGAAATGAGGCACGATCTCTAACCGCAACCTAATATGAATGATATGATCTAATGTAAGAAATGAAATGATGCTACACATGCAAATACGTATGTTATCGATACCACTCGTTAGTTTTGAAAATAACGCTTAGCGTCGAAAAATACGTTTTTGACGTCTCGTTAAGTTAATAACCACTTTTCATGTAAATATGTTGAAACGGTACCCCATGATCCTTGTTTGGTGTTCTATCGGCAAATATAAGGTTTTCGTCGCAAAAATAACATTTTTATTACTTGAAAATATGCCAAAAAATGGCCTCGCAAAACAAGTCGCGAAATGTTGTACGTTAAGGGTTAATGGTCAAGCTCGGCGTTTTTGAAAACCGTGTAACAATATCTAGAATTCGTGTCATTTATGTTTTGGCTATACGGGTCTTGATCTATGAGAAAATCGACTCTCATTGTTGTTACTTGAAAGTATTATGTTCAACACTTACAAAATTTCATTATAGTAAAAGCTGTCAAAATTTATATAGTTTATCGGGTATATAGATGAGGTCGTAGTTTATTCGTTACGAGTCAAATGATCAAACAGCCAATTGATTTGAAAAGCTTGCTGGGAATACTTGATTTTACTTAACTACGGCTCGGACTCAAACTGATACGATCATAAAGAAAAACAGCCGAGAAAGTGGTGTCTCGCAAAGACAGTTTTGCGGCAAAAATAATAATAGAAAAGCTGATGGAAAATATATATATTCGTCTAAGTTCAAACGCTTGTATCTTTTTTGTTATAAGCTCGTTTTCTACGTTCTTTATATCCCTGGAATAGTGGGATGGCATACTAATATATTTTTGATAAGTCGGGACGGCTAGATCAAGTTTTAGGCCTCGAAACAGTCCATGAAAATGGTGGGACAGCAAGTAATTTTTCAGAAAATAGTTTTCGTCGTTAATATTGGAAATAGCATATCTTTTTCGTCGTAACTCGGATTTTAGTGATTCAAGCGGCCACGGTTTCGTTTTTGAAAGTATTTTCTGAATATCTAACCCAATGTTACCCGGAAACCCCTGAGTTTTCTGAAATTGGCGATTTGGGACAGTAGCTATATTTGAAAGTATTTTTCGTTGTTAATATTCGGAAAATCATATCTCCTTCGTTATTAACTTGTTTTTATCCCCGTTTTCGGCCATAGTTTCGTCTCGGAATGTATTTTCTAAATCTTTGGTCCAAAGTTACACCCTCGACCCTGAGTTTCCCACGTTTAACAAAAAGGGACAGTAGCTTTTATATAATTGTAAAAATCAACTTTCCTAGTTTGTAACTTGTTCAAGGCTTAACCAAACTATCTCAAATCAACTTCACAAATACCCAATCCTACCATACACCTTCTTAGGGTGTCATGGGTTCCTAAACATCACCAATCTTGGTGGATCTAATGAGATTGATAATAAAAATTGTAGATCTATGTTTATAAAGAAAAATAAACAATAAGTGGTATGGATCATAGTATATTTGCATGTTTTCTTACTAGATCATAAAAAGACATCAATAAATAGTTTGGAAGATTAGAAAAATGATTAGTAACTTACTTGTGATGATTATTAAGAAGTGGTGATGAAAACCCATTTAATCTTTGTGGTTTTTATTTCAAAACCCAAACTAGATTATTACTAGGACTTGATAAACACCTTGATCTTGAAAAATCAGTGATTTCTTCCTTGTTGTGTTTCTTGGCCGATTCATATACAAAGGGAGGAAGAGAGAAAGTTTTGCTAGTGTTTTTGATGTGTATAATGAAAGAATGGGAAAATGGTAGATATACATATGTGTGTATATATTTAGTGTAAGTCTTGGTCTTTGCAAAATAATTAAATAACACATGGAGTAGAAGCTAGGAGGCAAGATCCATAATTTTGGGGAGGAAATTAATGGGAAGAGAAAATTTGCAAGACTTTTGTGTATATTAAGTTAGTTATTGTGTAGTTTAGGTATTACCGGGTACCGAGTTAACTATAAATAAATCGTGTCGTGTTGAAGTAAAATATGATGAAGTTGTAAAAATTATGAAATTACATTCCTGATAAGAATCGGGTATTAAAATAATTGTCGGGTTGAAATATCGTGATTCGACGTAATTATAGTCGTTTACCGGAAAATATAGCAATTGGTTTCAAAACACCGGGTAAATTAATAATATAATTTTTCTATCATTATAATGAGTATGAAAATATGTTAGGATCGTAATCGGGAGTATTGGGTATACGTTCGTAGTAAAAACTGAGTTGTAATCGTTAATTACAAATTAAGCATACGTATATGGAAATAATGCGTATCCGTGCATTATCTAATGTGATGATGATTTGTAGACGACTCTAGTCTATATGACGTGTCATAATTGAATGATGCATGAATTTGCAGCTAAACCACATTGGTTACGCGAATTTGAAGACCCGTAAACTCAGTTTACGATGAAATGAACGGCAAATCGTGAATAGTGATTTCCTCCCGGAGTGAATAGTGTCACATGAATAGTAAAATTTCTGAACGCTTCTCGGAATCACAAACTGGCTCCGAAAATGATGAATAGTAAAATGATGAATAGTGACCAGTGAATAGTAAATGATGAATAGTGAATAGGAGAAATGTCCTGAAAATGCGGGTTGTTACAGAAATACAAAAGAAGGACTGTACTGTTGCTGTCTCGTGAAAGTTTAGAGGAGAAGGATAAGCTCCTGGAGGATTTGGAAGATGCTGAGGTTGATGATGAAGATTAGTATCTATTTGGCTGTTTCTTTTGTGTTTTGATGTATTTACCTGGGTTAAATCCCTGTGTTTTTGAATGGGAATGATATGATTGTATATATTAACTTGAACCATTAATAGAATTACTGATCAAAGGACCAGTTTTGTTTTAATTATTAATCTTTTATTATTTTTAATATATATATATATATATATATATATATATATATATATATATATATATATATATAGAGTGGGGTTATTCTAAAAAGGGCCTTATAATAAAAAGTGTAGGAAGGATTGTGGGAGTGACATGTGTCACCCCCTTGCCACATCATATGACGCATCATAGGACACGTGTCACCCCACCCCAAAAAGGGCCTTATAATAAAAAGTGTAGGAAGGATTGTGGGAGTGACATGTGTCACCCCCTTGCCACATCATAGGACACGTGTCACCCCACCCCCCGCCGAAAAAAAAATTTTTCCCGCCAAAAAAAAAATTTTTTTTTGGGGCAAAATTTTTTTTTCCCGCCAAAAAATTTTACTGCATCACAGTTATAAAGTTACTGCATCACGGTTATAAAGTTACTGCATCACGTTTACTGCATCACAATTATGATTTTACTGCATCACGGTTACTGCATTCATGGTTTTAATGTTACTGCATCATGGTTATAAAGTTATTGCATCATGGTTATAAAGAAACTGAATTATCATATGTTTTCTGCATCATATATGTATGTAACAGCATCACAATTAAAATACGATTCTTTTTTACGTTTTGGTGCATCTTTATTATAAGTTACTGCATCATAGTTAATAGTTTAGTGCATCAACTATGTTGCAGTAACCTATAACCGTAATGCACTAAAATTTAAAACTGTGATGCAGTAACTTTTATAATTGTGATGCAGTAACTTTATAACTGTGATGCACTAAAAAATTTTGGCGGGAAAAAAATTTTTTTTTTTGCCCCAATTTTTTTTTTTTTTTTTTTTTTTTTTTTTGCGGGATTTTTTTTTTTTTTTTTTGCGGGGCGGGGGGGGGGGGGGGGGGGGTGGGGTGACATGTGTCATATGATGTGGCATAGGAGTGACACATGTCGCCCTCACAATCCTTCCTACCCTTTTTATTATAAGACCCTTTTTATTTTAACCCATATATATATATATATATATATATATATATATATATATATATATATATATATATATATATATATATATATATATATTATAAAGGGTAAAGTAGTGTGTTTGACTTTTTCTCTCACTCATCTCTGCCTCACGCTCACTTAAACACATATCTTTAGATCCCAATAGCAGCTTTGGTGATTTCAATCTAAGGCAAAATTAATACAAATAAATATTAAACAATCAAAATTTTTTTAGGGTTATGATAAAGGATTTGATTGTCTGTTGATTGAGCCCAATATTTCAGGTATTCGATTTCAATATGATCAAATGAAAGCGTTCATGTTTAGATGTTTTAATTTATTGAAAGTTTGTTGCTTTATGATGTTTATTGATTTAGAAATGATATTGGATTATGTTAGTTTCGATTCAATTTAAACAATCAAGTATATGTTTTAATTATCAGCCTAAATTTGTAAGATATTGAAGATTGTTATAAATAGTGTTAGGATGATAATGGTGTATTGAAACCAAAATAGGGAACTTTTGATGATTCTATTGATAGAAGAAAATACAGATTGGATTCTGAGATGGATCGTTATGGGGTAAGGAATAGTGTGGATTGTTGTTTGTAATGAATTTAAGAATAGAATGAGCCTGAATTTATCATTATAAATTTTGGCTGTTTTAAGGTCCTTAGTTAAGTTTTGCATAGGCATGTGTGATAAATTATAAGATTTCTGATTGTATATAGCTGTAAAGTTCGTTTACGGGTAGTGTGTTTACGTGTGCATTGTAAGTGGCGAGTTGATTTAATAGGTAAAAGTATTTGCGATGACTTTAGAATACTGATTTTGTGATTAGTAAAGGAAAGGTCAGGTGAGATATGATTAATTGGTATATCTTGTTTTGGCTACAGATACGTCACATTTGTGGTTGTCACCTAAGCTAATTCATAGAACCGTACATCATTTGATTAATTAATGAAAGTTATAATAAATGGCAAATTAATTCACGTGTTTAGGTTATTTGGTAACTCTTGTTTTAACTACATGTTTGTTACATTAGTGTCATAGCTTGGGTATTTTTATTGCGACCGTCATTGAGTTAATTGGTAAAAGCATACATCCTTTGATTTATAATGAATAGTTACGATAAATGAAAATTGTGTACGTGTAATTAGGTCAATCAACATTGCTTGTTTTAATTATATATATGTTACAGTTAATGTGATTACTTGCGTATTGCACTTTTCATATTAGTTAATTGGTAGTATCGAATGACCTAATAAGTTTCTTATTGGTAGATGGTTTTATCATGTTGCTTATCATGCAACTCGTTCCTTTGTTAAAGATTTGAGTTACTGGTGGCAACGTTACGCGGATTGCATGGGTTAGTTTTAATATACTTTGTTTGTTATATCGGAATATTGCAGAATTCTAATTATAGGCTTACTATTGGTATTTTTTATATTACGTGCGATTATTTTATGCATTTTTTACAATACATAAATTCAAATGGAACAGTTATGCAACGTAAGAAAAGGGAATATCACATCATACGCGATGGTATTATGATAACAATAGATGTGTTACAATTTACTAAGGCTGAGTAAACAACATAGGAAATAGGCTGTTGTTTAAACATTATTAATTTTAAAAACATAGATACTAATATATCACACTTCAAGCCACATATTTTGGAAACATAAAAAAAGGTACTGGATTATTTCTCTTCATAGTCGATACCATAAGAAAACTATATTTCTTTGTAACTTGAGTAATTGTTCGGATATACAACCTGCAACGGTTCTACATTTGCTGCTGCTAGTGTTGCCAATGACAATTCCAAATTAATGGTTTGTTTTTTATGTTGTTAGCTTTAAAAATCTTTTGTCTCAATCTTTTTGTGTTTTTTGTAATCGGTAATTCTGGGTTTTCTTCTATTTGTCTTTTTTCTTCTTGCAGCATTGTAAGTATCTCTTGTATCTTTTCATTAGTTTGTGCACCACCGTCCTTGCGCTATAATGAAAACAAAATTGGAAATCATAATAACTTAAATTGTGCATATATTTGGAAATGAGAAAAACCATTATTAAAATATTCAGAAAACTTTTTATTTACAAATATTGATAGGGTAAATTGATTGCTAACCTGAAAATAGTTAATCAACCTTTGTAAGCTGAGAAGTTTTCGATATGGCCAACATTGAATTCCAACCGATCGACAATGTATTTTAAACATAGATAAACTAACATTTAAAGATTTTGCAGCTCTGTATAAGGGCATATTAAAGTAGTGTGAGATGATATACCTGCTAAATGACATCAGTTTAGAATGTAGTTAGTTGGTTTCTGTGTGAAAAAAAATAATATGATATGTGTATGTTGATCATAGAAGTTGATTTTTAAATGTCTACCCAATCTTTTGAAATCTCCGGAAATTATTAAAGGATATGTAACTGCTAATCAACCATAAAATAAATTTATTAGATATTGACTGCTGACATGATTCATTTGCTGAGGAAATGAAAAGCACTTGTTACTTGATGATCACTGTTGATAATACTGATTTATAAGTGTTCAGTTATGCTTTTAGGGTATTCCATAAGTAATTAATCAATGCATTAGGAACACAGATAATGAATATATGTTAAGTGTTGGAATAATATTATAATATTTAGGTGTGTTTGTGGCAAACAATAAAGTAACATTAAATAAATTTGTTGCACTATGAATAAGTGTTGGCATTCAAATTATATTATGTGGCTCTAAAAATGGAAACACATATAATGCTTAGCTGTTAATAGTTGGAATAATATAATGCAACTTAAGAGTATTTGTGGCAAATACACTAGTACAAAAATGACCTATGGTCACACATGGTCGATTTGGAACAGCCACACATTCAAATATTTGTGTGGCTGAAGGTAGGTAAATTGACAGCATTTACGAATTAGTCACACATGAGCATTTTGAATGTGTGACCATAAGACCTCTATTGCCACACAATCGACCCTTGTGTGACTAAACGTAACTGGTGATTTTGTTCCAGATCATTTAGTCACATAGGCATTTGGAACGTGTGACAAATACAAGTAACCTTGATGCCATATATGGTCACACTAAACTTATAGTCACATTTGCTTCTAATAGTATGACCAAATGCCATATACGGTCACACAAAACAGTTTGTCACACATTATTTAAGTGTAGCCAAAATCCAGTACATATAGTCACACTAAACAGTTTGTCACACATTATTTAAATGTAGCCAAAACATGATTTGTGTGACTAAATGTTAACAAAGGCTACACAAAAACACAATTCATGTGGCAAGTGGATGATCAATAGTCACACAAAATACACATTCCTTCACTTTAAATAGCATATGGTCACACCTATTAACACTTTTGGTCACTTGATGGTTAGTTGTATGTGACTAAATACACTCCCAAAAACATGCTTTGTGTGACTAAATGTCAGTAAAAGCCACAAAACCAAATTCATGTGGCAATTGGATGATCAATAGTCACACAAAATACACATTCATTCACTTTAAATAGCATATGGTCACACTTATTAACATTTTTGGTCACTTGATGGTTAGTTGTATGTGACTAAATACACTCCCAAAAACATGCTTTGTGTGACTAAATGTTACCAAAGGCCACACAATCATGTGGCAAGTGGATGATCAATAGTCACACAAACTACACATTCCTTCACTTTAAACAGCATATGGTCACACTTATTAACACTTTTGGTCACTTGATGGTTAGTTGTATGTGACTAAATTCACTCCCAAAAACATGCTTTGTGTGACTAAATGTTACCAAAGGCAACACAAAAACCAAATTCATGTGGCAAGTGGATGATCAATAGTCACACAAAATACACATTCCTTCTCTTTAAACAACATATGGTCACACTTATTAACACTTTTGGTCACTTGATGGTTAGTTGTATGTGACTAAATTCACTCCAAAAAACATGCTTTGTGTGACTAAATGTTACCAAAGGCCACACAAAAACCAAATTCATGTGGCAAGTGGATGATCAATAGTCACACAAAATACACATTCCTTCACTTTAAACAGGATATGATCACACTTATTAACACTTTTGGTCACTTGATGGTTAGTTGTATGTGACTAAATACACTCCCAAAAACATGCTTTGTGTGACTAAATGTTACCAAAGGCCACACAAAAACAAAATTCATGTGACCATTGGATGTTCAATAGTCACACAAAATACACATTCCTTCACTATAAACATCATATGGTCACACTTTTTCACACTTTTGGTCACTTTATGCTTAGTTGTATGTAACTAAATACACCCCCAAAAACATGCTTTGTGTGACTAAATGTTACCAAAGGCCACACAAAAACCAAATTCATGTGGCAATTGGATGATCAATAGTCGCACAAAATACACATTTCTTCAATTTAAACAGCATATGGTCACACTTATTAACACTTTTGGTCACTTTATCTAGAAAATATGGTCACAAATAGTTTAGCACGGTTATAAAATCATTTAGCATGGTTTACGGAATCATTGCTAACATGTATTAGCACCATTTTCCGTTACAAATAGTTTTTAGTACACCATCGTTTCAACCAATCATCTCATATATGCGCAAATTTAATTCAATAGAAGCCAAAAATAAATTGAACTCAATTTTTATTAATCATCCATAAAATTAAGTCAACATGATCACTTGAATACAATAAAATAAAAACAAATACGTCCAACATCCTTGTAAACCATGGTCTTTAGAATGACAAAGTCATAACTAGAGCTCAATGTAAATCACTAGGACAATTTATTACTAACGGAAATGAATAAAGCTCAACAGATCACGTCTTCATCTGCACCATCTATCCAATTTTTAGCTCTGATATGTACTTTATATCCTTTGTACGTGTCATAAAACCTGATGGAAATCTGCATGAAGTAGAAGCATAGAAATGTAGAATGATACTTATGAAATATTATTAATTTGAAAACCTTAAAAATAAACAATAAGGATGAGTAGGTGGAGGAGGAGGAGGATATGTCACCTTGAATAAAGTTCATTATAACTTAGACTGCAACCTTCACGTAGAATAAAAAAATCAGCTATAGATAAACATTTAACAGCATTCTCCATTCTCATTTAGTGAAAACCACTGTCCATGTGTTATATAATACAGTTAGGAATTAGTTCTAATGATATTATCCTTTTTAACATATAACATATTAAAAAAATCTCAAGTAGTGACTTATATATAGACATAACCAATTATCATCTTGCACACTTGTAACTGTAATAGACTATAGATGCAACATGTTTAAGAGCTGTTGTTGCACAAGTACATGAGTCATTCAAAGAAAACAGACACCATTGAAATAGTCATTATGATAAATCAGTAAAACAATAACGTATATAAACATGTACGCATAAGCATTTTAGTCTTTTCTAATGTATATAAACACGTACACATAAGCTGTGCAAACTTGTAACTGTAATAGACTATAGATGCAACATTTTTATGTTATTCTATAATGTTAACACATTGTCTCGAAATTCTCAAAGCACTAGACCATACTTTCATATTTTAAGGCAAAAAAGAGGTAAATTCCTATTAACTTAGTTTCAAAGCACTAGAACACAAGTCCCCCTATCATGTGTCCGTTGTCGAATTAATATTCACAGTAAAGGTCCATATTCACTCGATAGAGCAATCAAAAAATTATGTTAATTTTCTTTTGGGCATTTCATCGAACACCTTCCATACATCAAATTTGACCAGGATTAAGCAATCGATTCAATAGAATTCATACACTTCATCATTCAAGGATGAATATACCAAAATCTAATGTTATTCACATAAAAACTAGTAATTTTCATCATAGTATACACGAAATGAATGATATATGTAATCTATTACAAAACAACAATGGATATCAGTAATTAATCCGTACCTTCAATTTTTAACTCAAATAAATGAATCTCATCTATTATAATCCGGCAATCCGACAGTGGTGGCGTGCGACGGTGATTGTCCGCAACAACCATGGTCCGCGACGGTGGTGGTGGCACTTTAATAACTTGTAATGACGGTGATGTTGGTTGTGGCGAAAGAAGCTGGTGTCAGAATGAAAGTTTGACAATGATATTTATGAATTTTTATAAGATGCGTATTGAAGGAGTATCATTTTTGGGGGGAAACAAAAGCTCCGACAAGGTTTTGGGGAAATAGAAAAGATAAGGTGAGGTGGTTTTGGGGGAGTGGTGTGGTCGAGTGTTGGGGGGAAATGAAAATTTATATTGTGTTTTGGAGGAAATGAAAATTTGAGCTTTGGTGTTTTGGGGGCAAAAGATTTTGGGAATGAAAAAAATAAAAGTTTTTTTTTTTTTTTTTTTTTTTTTTTTTTTTTTTTTTTTTTTAAATTAAATATATAGATATTTTGAAAAAAAAAATGTATTTCATGCATAAAAAGTGTTTTTATATTATAACGGTTTAAACCATTTTCGTTCGTTTTTCTCTTCATTTCGGCCGTTTTTGTACGTCTAGGACCGTTTTTGTGCATTCTCTAATGTTTTCTTAATAAAACGTATGAAAGCGTACAAAATGTACGAAAGCGAACACATCGTAGAATTCGGTCGGGTTCGGGTCGATTCGGGTTGAGGCTAAAAATATATCCGAACCCCCTATTTAGAATTCGAGTTAGTTGGGTTCGGGTCAAATTGGTTTGGGTTAATTCGGGTTCTGGTCAACCCGAATATAAGTAAATGAATAAAAAAAATTGCTTACTTCAATATTTTTACATTGTAAAAGTGTTAGTTGAGTCGGGTTGGTCGGGTTTGTGTCAATTCGGGTTGGTCGGGTTCGTGTCAATTTGGAAAGGAACAGGCTTGGAAAGCAACTAACACAAAACAAGAAGCCTGAGCCACTAAATAATTGCGTCTAGTCTCGTTAATCTGAATTGACCGGCGATACTAACGCATTACCCGTACAATAAGCATGAGCCACGAATTGCCAGCTAAAAGGGTGCGCCAAAGAGTATTATAAACACCCTTCACCCACTTCACTTGGTATGCATTGAATGCGAGCATTTACTACACTCTCTAACTTACATTCTCTTATTCTCTCCAAGCCGTTATTTATTATTAAACTGGAGCTTGATTACGGGCGGCTCCCCATAACGAGGTTAACTGTTTGCTCACATTAGCAGGTTCCTAAGAGGATACCTCGAAGTCCACAACATCTGATTCATTAAGCCCAACAACATCGTCGGTCGTACTCAAAGCTTGTAATTTCAGATAATTCCCGAAGGTCATACAACCTTATAGCACCAACACCCGAATCTTACAACGACCATTAGAACACCCGGATCATATCCCACACTCCATAATAACATATAACCTCTAACTCCCGATGAATACACATTTTATCTCGTTATATGGTTATAGATCCCCATGATCTATAAACTTACCATTTGTATAAGTACACACATATATGTACTCACAGAGACCAAGGGTGATAATCGCCTAAGTAAATGCTTTGCGTCCTATTGTTTGTCTTATGTTAACTAAGTCTCTTTGAACCGCGAGTCTTCCTTTCTTGTTAAATAAGTACAAAAAAGCAAGTTTAATATGACAACTCATAGCCTACGAACCGGACCGACCGAGACCGGATCGGGCCGGACCGACCACATTCGGTCCGGTCCTCGGTCTTGGCTTTTTGGCTAATTCGGTCCTCGGTCCGGTCCGGACCACGAACCGATTATTTGACCTTGTTGGATCGGACCGACCGAGACCGGACCAGACCGGACCGACACATTCGGTCCGAACCACGAACCGATTATTTGACCTTGTTTGATTGGACCGACCGAGACCGGACTGGACCGGCGGTCCTCGGTCTTGGCTTTTTGCTAATTCGGTCCTCGGTCTAGTCGGTCCGGTCCTGGACCGATGCTTACCCCTAGTCAAGTTTTTGTAATCTTTTTATTTTTATTTTTTATATGAAAGTTATAATCTTTTTTTGATGATATAAAGTATAAAAAATTACAGTAATACTACTTTTTTAAATTGCTCACGTATGTTTCTTTTTATTATTCGAAGTGAAATTTAGGCACTAAAAAAATGAAAATTTCATATCCCGCCCTATACTTTCCAAGTCTCCCGCCCCTCTTTTCCCCAAAATCAAAACACTAGCACTTTTCCCCTCTAATTCCTGCCGCCCCACTCTTTGTTTTGTGCACAGGCGACTAGAGAGACATTAAACATGTAAACCTTATAATTTGTGCTTCTCCTTCATGAGTCAGGACCAAATTCACCACATATGTAAATATTGTTCGACCTCAATTGTGTCATGAACTCAAAGTAGCCGTGATTGACTCATATCTAATCTTCAAAAGTCGAGTTTAAGCACCAATCATCGGTGAAGGTCCTTTCCAGTTTTACTTTTCTTTAGTTTTTATTGGTTATTGGGTTCGATTTATTGTGAAATTGATTCTTCCTAGCTGTTAATGTCTTTTTATGTTTACTTATATCATTGTTAAATTTATACATTGTATCTTCAATTTGGTATTTTCAGAAGGGTCGAGTTTCTAGGAAGAAAGTATATTTTGTAATGTTAAAGTGCATTGTAAGAGTTTGGAGAGGCCAAGGCATCGTCTTCACCTCTTGGTTACATCTCATCTTTAATTTCCAGTAATTGGTTTGACAAATATATAGTATAACAACTCTATTTACATATTAAAATTATTTCTTTGGCCATGACTTACTGAAATTGATATTAAATCTATCTCATTCTTTATCCCTTTCTTTTTTAATTAAAGTTGTTGGCTTGAAATTTTTATCTAATTACTTTGCAGGTGTAATTGAATGTCAAAGAGCCTTGGGATTTAAGTGTTTTACCTACTGGTCTCATGACATTAACGAGTAAGCTTTTGAAATCAAATAAAGTAAAAAGTTTATCTACAAAATCATGTTTACAGGTCACATTGTTTGGACTTTGCTTGTTGTGTGTGGTTCTTTAAATATTACTTGTTGTTTGTTAACTTGTTTGTGTTTAGGGCCCTTATTTTTTATGCAAGCTAGTATTGCCTAAAGTAACTTATTAACAGGTGATCTACAATTGAGAAATGACAGATATCAGTAATTCTGATATAGTTGAGTTTGGCAAAACATTTTTTGTACCATTTTGTATACATTTTAACCTGTGTCTATCATACTTGAATTTCAAAGTATGTCATATAACATCAACTTTTTTTTGTTTATTGAGCAACCAAAAAGAGTTACTTTTGTTTTCTCTCTTAATGAAGTTGGTTTTGATAGCCCTTCAATGCAACTGCTTTATTGAAAGAATATATAAGTATTGGTTGTGGTTTTGGTTGTTTGTACTTTGTAAATTTCTTAGTTGGTGTTTCATATATGTTTATGAGTACTTGATAATAAACCTTTTTATATGCTAACTTACTTAGTTCTTGTTACTTTACTAGTGTAGTGTTCTTTGTCATGACTATTTGTGATATTTATTTAGTATATATTTCCTTAGTTGTAGTTTTTGTTGAATGATTTTCTAGTTCAAAAAACCTTATATTTGTCTTTTGTTTCAGATATTTCTTTTAATCCCAAGTCAAGTGCTACATTGGCTGCAAATAATGTCATCAAGAGATAGTATTGTAAAAAGTCTTGAAGTTTGCTTGTAGCAATACCACTTGCTTATTCAGTTGGATTACCAGTCGACTTGCCTAAAAAAAAACTTGCATCAATAGATGTCATGAAGGAGTTGAATCAGAAACATAAGCGTACAACTATATTTTTGCTTAATTAGGTACACTTTGTGTTTTATATACATTTTGTGTAAATTTGGCACATATTGATGGACTATACACATTTTGTTAAAAAGTGTTGCATCGGGTAGAATTTAGTTTAGAAGATGTGCGTTTGGTAGGATTTGATACAATATGTAGTATGATACTTGAATGATTGTCTAATTATTAATTTGGGTTTCAATTTATTGTAACGAAACCATTGCGGTTAGACTCCGTTGCAAACTTGTCATTTTGTTCGTTGCAATTTCCTTGTATTATATTTGTAGCAAAACCATTGGAACATGATCCGTTGCAAAACGATTGCTAATTTACAACAGATTTTTCTTCATTGAAATCCGTTGCAATATAAATTTCCATTGAGCATTAATGCTACGGTAGGAATCTCTTGCCAATCCGTTGCAAATGACCATTTGCAACGGATTCCTATCGTAGCATTAGCCCACTTGTGTTATAGTGTATTAGCAGCAATACTGACATTATTCGTCACTTTTTGTTTAATTCGATGTGTGACTAAATATTACAAAATGCCACACAAACTAAAAATTAATGTGACCATTAGATGAACAATAGTCACACAAAATACACAATTCTTCAATTTAAACAGCATATTATCACACCTATTACCACTTTTGGCCACTGTTTGCGTAATTGTATGTGACTAAATACCCAAAACCAAACATGCTTTGTGTGACTAAATATTACAAAAGGCAACATAAAAAGAAACTTCATGTGGCCATTGGATGATCAATAGTCACACAAAACACAAATTTCTTCACTTTAAACACCATATGATCACACTTATTCAAAGTTTTGGCCACTTTATGCTTAATTGTATGTGACTAAATACCCAAAAGAAACAAGATTTGTGTGACTAAATGTTACAAAAGGCCACACAAACATACAATTCATGTGGCCATTGGATGATCAATAGTCACACGAAACACACATTTCTTCACTATAAACACCATATGGTCACACTTATTCAAACTTTTGGCCACTTTATGCTTAATTGTATGTGACTAAATACCCAAAAGAAACAAGATTTGTGTGACTACATGTTACAAAAGGCCACACAAACATACAATTCATGTGGCCATTGGATGATAAATAGTCACATGAAACACACATTTCTTCACTTTAAACACCCTATGGTCACACTTATTCAAACTTTTGGCCACTTTATGCTTAATTGTATGTGACTAAATACCTAAAAGAAACAAGATTTGTGTGACTAAATGTTACAAAAGGCCACACAAACATACAATTCATGTGGCCATTGGATGATCAATAGTCACACGAAACACACATTTCTTCACTTTAAACACCATATGGTCACACTTATTCAAACTTTTGGCCACTTTATGCTTAATTGTATGTGACTAAATACCCAAAAGAAACAAGATTTGTGTGACTACATGTTACAAAAGGCCACACAAACATACAATTCATGTGGCCATTGGATGATCAATAGTCACATGAAACACACATTTCTTCACTTTAAACACCATATGGTCACACTTATTCAAACTTTTGCCACTTTATGCTTAATTGTATGTGACTAAATACCTAAAAGAAACAAGATTTGTGTGACTAAATGTTACAAAAGGCCACACAAACATACAATTCATGTGGCCATTGGATGATCAATAGTCACACGAAACACACATTTCTTCACTTTAAACACCATATGGTCACACTTATTCACACTTTTAGCCACTTTATGATTTATTGTATGTGACTAAATACCCAAAAGAAAAATGCTTTGTGTGACTAAATGTAACAAAAGGCCACACAAAAATAAAATTCATGTGGCCATTTGATTATCAATAGTCACACAAAACACACATTTCTTCACTTTAAATACCATATGGTCACACTTATTCACATTTTTGGCCACTTTATGTTTAATTGTATGTGACTAAATACCCAAAAGAAACACGATTTGTGTGACTAAATGGTACAAAAGGCCACACAAAAACCAAATTTATGTGGCAATTGGATGATCTATAGTCACACAAACCATACATTTCTTCACTTTCAACACCATATGGTCACACTTATTAACACTTTTGGCCACTTTATGGTTAATTGTATGTGACTAAATACACAAAAAGAAAATGCTTCGTGTGACTATAAGAGTTTTTGGTCACACAATGCTGATTAATCCAACTAAAATTTTACCTATTTAGTCACACATTTTAACGTTTTGGTTACTCTTTTTTAAATGAGACTAAAAGGAACCAAAACATGTGACCGTAGGTACCCTATGGTCACACCACCTTTAGTCACACATACGAAAAAAACCATGTGTGACTATATGTATATCGTCACACATATTTGGTGTAACCAATTCCAGTTTTTGGCCTAGTGATAATAAAGTAATAATAAATAAATGTTGATTGAACATTACATAGACATGCTACGATAGGTTGGTGAAAGTCTTTTTGAAAACAATGTTACGCGTGCAGTGCTTAAGTTCCGGGTCCTTGTCTTCAACCATTAGTATTTTAAGGCCATCAGGACTGGTAACTCTAGATAGCGCCACATAAATCTGGCCATGGCTGAACAAGGGAGTAGGCAAATAAAGGCCAACGTAATTAAGTGATTGGCCCTGACTTTGGTTAATTGTCATTGCATAACATGGTCTTACAGGAAATTGTCGCCGTTTTAGGATAAATGTGTAACAATTCGCATTTTCAGGTTAATTTCTATTCCCGAAAATTTTACTATTCATTTTTACTATTCACTTTCACTATTCATTTTACAAAATTTTTATTTCATATTCTCGTGAGATAAATTATTTCCATGATAAAATAAAAGTTTGACACTCATCGGATCATTTTCACGAAAGTTATTAAGAAACTATACGTCTGGTTTAAACGTCGTTTAAACACCATGCGCATAATGAAAACCAACTGCGCCAATTTTCCCCGCATCAGATTAATGTTTAGTACACTCATGATCAATTAGAGAATTTTTGATAATTAAGTTAAAATGTTACCAAATAGACCCTGTGCCGTACGAAACAGAAATTACGTTTTAAGCACTTTTACTTATCCGCAACCTTAGCCTATACCTGCACCACGTTTTCTGAGACGATTAGAAACTTTCATATTTTTGAAAAGTCAACATATTTTCACTCCTCATTTGACCAAAAATCACTCCTTGATTTTATAAATCATTCCTTAATTTTTAGGCTTACGGTTTTATGTCTAAAAGACATTAAATACCAACCGACATTAGACTGAGCCCAGTCTAGACGTTATAGATCATTTTAATCTATTATTATCCTATTAGAAAAGTTACATTTTTCTTTTCTCAGTTTTACGCAACTTTCGTACGTTTTACGTATTATGCATTTTAGACCCGCGTTTCCAGTTTTAACAGGGTTTAAGCAACCCGATAGAACTTACCACTCATTTTATATTTTATTATGGAGTATATTGACAAGTTTAGTCATTCTTTCAAGTTTCATATTTTTACGATACCCGGTTTTACGTTTCGTGGCTTAACAATTTACGGTTAGCAATTTACGGAACCAAAACTAACTCCATAAGTAGGATAATACCCAAAAATGACCAAGTCATCCCATCGACTCTTGTGAACCGCCAATAAGGGGGAGTCACCCCTTGTGTGGCTTGATCTCATGCCTTAAGCCCTAGGATGAGTCCATGTGTTCATGCTTCCTTTGAAAGCTTTGACTAAGTCTTTCATGTAACCTCCTCAAGCTCCTATAAAAGCCCTCTCCTCCTCCTCCTTGCCGCCCCATATACCACACACAACACACTTCATTTTTCTAGTTTACTTCATGTATTATTCAAAGATGCAAGTGCAATATCAATTCAAAAACTCTTGTTAGGTTTTGATTAATCCAAATACTAGTTTCAAGCTACAAGTGACTACTTCAAATCCTTAGAAAGTTTAGGTGATTCTCTTGAGTTTAAATCCACTCAAGTCACCTAAAACCTCATAACCAATCCTTCAAGAATACAAGAGTGTAGAAGGATTGCCAAAGTGAAGCGAAGTTGCTCAATCAAAGTCCTATCCTTATTCTTAACTTCCTTTCTTTAGAAAGCCTATAGTTGTAAGAAACCCTAATACACTTTCTTGCTCAATATCATTTTCATGCATATTATATTTCATTCATTCTATGTATGGTCTTTGTATTATGTTCATGATGTATAAAAACTATTAAAACAAGTTATGGAAACCATATATAGCTAAATAGACATAAACAAGAAAACTAGTGATATATATTGTGAAATTAGACCAAAATAGTATAAACATGATATTGGACAATCACATACTGTGGTAGAGGACTTAACAAGGAAAAAATATCAATTTGAATCACCAAAAACGAGTATACGAGTCAAAAGATATGGCTAATAGAAGTACCAAAACTTTGCGGCAAAACTGTCCCAAAGTTTCTGTGACAGAATTAAAACACACAAAAATAGGTCTTTCTGCTCCGTTTCATCTAAAAGTTAAAACACGAAAGTTGTCCGGAATGATGTTTTCATCAAAAACTCAGGTGCACGGGTCGAGAAATCCCGTAAGGAATGCTATTTTTCTTCAAATTCTTAACAGCCCTTTTAAATACCCAAATGACCGTGTATTGGTTATGGCTACGTAAAACCAAGAGGTCTAATGACCTTAAAGCCGAGACCACAGCCATGGCTAAGGCCAAGGATGAGTCTCAAGACCATGGTAGTAATGACCAAAGTCACGGCTAAAGACCTTATGGCTTTCGAAGTCGAAAACATGAACTAAAGTGTTAGTTGTAACATAATCAACCAATTTGGATCTACTCCATCAAATGACCATGAGACTTTACAAGTAATATCATATCCATTATAGGCTTAATAAACTCATTAAAAATAACAATCTTCATTTAAAATAAACTTTCCTAAGTTTATTCAACTATTCGGACATGTAACTTTTAAAGATCAAAAACATATATTTTCTATCAAATACTACAACACTAGGGAGCTTCATGTGAGGGGTTTCATTTGGGTAAACGGATCGACAAGTTGCTGGATTTACGATTTAAAGTGTCCTAGCTCCTCAAACGTTTACTACATGACCCCTGAATTATGACGGCCCGAATGGTAGTAAGAGATATACAAACTATACATGTTTTATAAACCACTTTTATTCAAAGACTTACACTATATACTAAGTACTACATCATGAACAATATGCAAGACATATATAGGCAATTCTTCATATTCTTTGACATTACTCCAAACCTAAGTCGCAACGTTCTATTATAGGTTACTCTTAGAGACTTTCGCGATTTGACTACCATTTTCATTACTCACTACATAACTTAAGGTGAGTTCATAGCCCCACTTTCCATTACTTAATTGTTTTACAAACCCTTGGGGGGAATACATGCTATTTTAAACCGAACACAATGCTTTGAAATTGTATGCTATATGATTGTTTTATTATTACTAAGTACCATCCTTGCCAATCAAAGGCCCCATATCATGAACCATTTAATCACTAGTATTAGTGAGCGCGAGTATTGTGAATAGGCCAATTGGGATTGACGAATCCCATTTGTATTGACCAAATGCGTTCAAACAAATGCACTATATTTGAAACATAGGTTTGACGGCAAAGCACCTACCGGGGCAACAAATCCACCGATTGATATTGGTACCCGTTAACGTATTGGTTGCATGAGCTTAGTGAATAATAATAACTATTTTGTTTTTCAACCATGAGTATGAGTCTAATTAACTCATACTACCAACATATTGTGTTCCACTACTTAACAAACTTTATGAATATCACTCAACCTTTGTGTTGACCTTTTAAGCATGTATTTCAGGTCCATGATGATCGGGGCTGGCACGGAGGGGCACAGACTCAATCAAGAATGCTATAATCTACTTTATCATTCAATAAAACATCAAAAGACTTTATATTGATGTATTTTGTAAACATGGAACCTTTTGGGACCTATCTTTGTAAACTCAGATATATTTTAATAATTCGAATGATAAGTTTTTTAAAACGACTCAGTTAGAGATCGTTTTCTATTATTATGACTGTTGTGCCATCGAGTAACACCCAGTTTGAATTCCGCTGCATCATTGAATTGGGGGTGTTACAGATTGGTATCAGAGCTATAGTTATAGAGAAATGGGTCTAATTGAGACCTAAACTATAACTGATTTTCCACAAAAACATTTTATAGCCTTCCGCTCTCCGTGCCTTCCATCCTCCAGACGATTATGGACTTATTAAGCATTTTATACTACACAGACATGTTAGCATATGGATATATGTACCCTTAGCATAATTGAGCATTGATGAGGCGAAAAATGATCCGTTTTTAGGGGGTCATTTAAGCCCGAATCCGACTTTATTTGATCAAATATTGCCCTAAATCGTTCCTTTTGTGATTTTAGGTGTTTGGAGAGTGAATTCTGGAAAAGAGGCTATTTTGGACGTTTTTGGAGCATAAAGTGAAGAAAACGACAAAGTACCAAAAATCCAAGCTGGAAATACAAGGTGACGGCGTCAAGGGATTACTCTTGACGGCGTCAGACAAGATGAATATTTTACCGTAGCTGGTGACGGCGTCAGATGGAGAGATGACGGCGTCAAAGTGGCCAAAGATTAATTTACCGTAGGTGGTGACGGCGTCACCAAGGCCGTCACAAGTGGATCTAGGGCGTCCGAGGAAGTTTATGGCGGCTAGTTGATGGCGTCAGAATTAACTCTTGACGCCGTCAGGACGATTTTCCTATATATAGTTTTCTAGTTTTTTCATTAAAGGAGGAGAAGTTTTGGTGAAACCCTAAAGACGATTTTGGTGCCTCTTTTACAGGTTTTTCAGGGGTTCCAAACCCTTGAGACCTTGCATTGTAATTGAGATAAGTATACTCTTAATTCAATCAATATGTCTATGTGTTGGTTGTTTATCTTTTGCTCTTATCTTAATTCTACTATGCTAGGCTAGATTTACTTTGTGTTTGCTTAGATCTAATGAAACCTACATGTTGATTATGTGTTGATTACTTGTCTATTCTTGTTCTTGGATGAATGATATTATATGTTAGGCTTAAGAAAACTGGCAGATCTCCAAATGGTAACATGCTTGAACGTCTTAAGAAACATGAACCGAGGCGTACTAGGTCTTTATTGGTTGTATTTAATGCATGAGCCACTGTTTACAATCCCTATAGTTGTGCTGGGTCATGGTGTAGGAGGAGATAAGAGCTCATAGAGTTGGGGAGTTATGTATGCCACCCCACGAATGGTATTAAGGAATACAATCCGTCATCCATAAAAGTGTAACAAGTAATTGACATGTAAAAGATATCTAGGGAGTAATGAAGTCTAAGTAAACACAATTTCTCCAAATACTGCTCACAACCTTAGTTTAATATTAGCTTAATTTCATTTTCATTAGTTTAATTAGTTATAAAGTAGTTTTTGGGTTAGTTGAATAACAACTAATTCCGCCCACTCTTCCAAAACCCGAGATTTTACTTGCTTTCATAAAATATAAAAACACAAAAATAATCATCTTTCATCTCTAGAACTATTAATTAGGCTTTCTAATCCTAGCGACACTATTCCTAAGCTGAACAATCAATCCCCCGGTACTTGTCACTATACTATACTACAACGATCAGGTACACTGCCTGGTGGGGGTTGTAAGCCTCGCGAGATCCCTCGAGAGGTAAAGCAAGGTGCGATTCCTACGCATCAAGTTTTTGGCGCCGCAGCCCGGGGAAATAGTTATTGTCTAGGTTAGGATTTCTTTTTATTAGGTCTACTTGCTAGATTCCTTTCTAGTAAGATTTTTATTTTTATTTTTAGGTCTTCTTTAGTCTATCTTTTTCTTTGTGTGTTTGTTCGTAATTTCCATTGACTATTCCGTTCACCATTATGGAGTACGCGAATCCACCATACCACCAACCAAAAAGGCCATTCTACCCTGTTGACATCTCGAATTTCAAACAATATCGAGATGAACCCATATATGATGCATGGACTCGTTTTAAAATTTTACTTCGAAAATTCCCTCATCATAGTTTCTCTTTATCATCCCTAACCGAAACCTTTTACTATCGTGTCAGTCAATGTGACCAAATGCACATCGATGATTTTGCCGATGGGGGCCCTAGGGAATTAAATGATGAAGAAGCGTGGGATACCATAGAAAACTGTGCCCAATATTATTATAGAGTAGACAACCCAACAAACAACATCACAAATCAATCAAAAACAAGTTTGATGGAGCAAACAGGAAGTTTGTTGGGGGATGAATATACTCATGTTGAGATACCTAGTTGGATGGCACCTAATATCATAGTACAAAACAAACATATAGGTAATCTAGGTACAATGGAGTATGAGGTGGATAATCCAAGCCCACAAAGTACCCCACAAGTCCTACCATCATTTGAGGCACATACACCGCCCGTGACTTACCCGGAAGAAGTAGAAGAGACTTTAGGAACCCCAATAGAGGTAGAACCTTTGAACAAAACACAATTAGAGGATATAGGTTTGAATACTTATAATGATAACCTTACTCTTAGTTCTAGGGAAGTTCCTAGTTTTGATGAACCGGAGCCTCAACCAAAACCATTACCTAATCTTCCATCCTTGGATGAGAATTTAGGAATTGAGATAGGTTCCGATCCACCCATCAAACCATATAGTCCGGGTAGTCTTAGGACAAAGGTAGTAGACTCTAAGCCTTGTAGAGAGGAAGCCAATATAGGAGCGGAAAATGACCTTACATGCTTACATCACCCATTTATGATTGATCACAAGAAACATTATGGGTTTAAACCGGGTTTATTAGGTCAAAATAGATCCCCAACTAGGAATCTCTCGAAGTTGATAGAAAATGATCCCTTCTTAGGAGAAAACTTCAACTCACTCATTGACCAAAGTGAACTAGGTAAGGTTATGATGAAAGGAGCACACCCGTTTGAGCATATAATTCATCCACCACTCTTCTCTCACGTGGCATACTTTCACCCTAAGGGTGTGTATCGCTACTTTCACCCGCACTTAATCCTAAGTGTAGGGAAAACCTCACCTTTATCCGTGAAATAAGGGTAGAGTCAGGCTCGTGACTCGAACAAAAACAAGCGCTTCTTGGGAGGCAACCCATGTTTTGTGTGATTTTAATTGTTTGATTGTTATTTGCTTCCGTATGCATGTTTTATTTTTATTGTTGGTTGATCATGTTTCTAAATTAAAATTTGGAAATACTTTATTATGTTGTTTGGCCTAGTCTTAACTTCAACCTAAAGGTATTTTTGCAAAAGATAAGTGTAAGGGGAGACCCCAAATATGTTTTTAAGAAACAAACCGATCATGATTCTCCACAATATTTAATGAACATGTATATTCGTATTTGTTAGAGTCAAATGCTTGTATCGAGTCATAATGAAGTTTTGCAGGATTTTCCAGGAAGTAGGACAAAGTTTTTCCAGAAATTTTCCGGAAACTTAACATAAAGATTTCTGCAGGTCCATTCTGACGGCGTCAGGTAATTGCTCTTGACGGCGTCAGGAGTTAAAAATCTGGAAATTTTACCGGTTTTGTTTTTCTAACGGAGTCTTATGGTTTTTGTGAATTATTAAGTTTTATAATCTCCAGGAAATCTGCAAACTTCATTCCACAAGCATTATATCTTACTTTGTTTTCTAGGATTTAGTAACTTATATAGGATGCCGCCGATTTTACGCGAGGTTGCCTTGTCTACTTTTGTCAGGATTTACAGGTTATTTAAGACAAGAAGATGATTTATATTCTGGAAGGGAAGCTTTGATTGTTCATTCTCTTGGAGGAAGATTTAACCTGGCCAACCTATAATCCATACCGAGCGAATCAGGGGAGTATTTGATTTCATTCTCTTTACTTTTTCACTTTTACATTCTTTACTTGAACATTGGGGACAATGTTCATCCTAAGTGTAAGGGGAGGGTAAAAAGATGATACCTTACATATGCACTTTCGCTTGAGTTTGTTTTGTTTGATAGTAGATGTGTAATAAAACTATGAGAAATACTTGTTAGTGTAATTTTAGCGCCAAATTTAAATTTTTTTACAACATTTAGGAGTGAAACTTTAGCCATAGCAAGCGTCTCATGGATAGGAGGTTGTATGACTAGCACATAACCGTATATTCAGAAAAATTTTCCACCCAAAAATGTGAGGTTCGCCTTTAGATTTGATAGGAAAAGCATTTATTATTGGTGCTTATGAGTGTACCGGTAGCATTTAGATTCTAGAATTTGCGTTAGTGATGCATCCCGAGACCGCTAGTGAGACTACATTCGTGTGGTAGGATTTACTACATGATAAGAGGCATTAGGATCACCCTTGTGTTAAACCCGTATTATAATTACTTGACCATTTAAGTCATATTACTTGGCTAGTTAAGTCAACTAATTTTTCCCACACCCTTTGCGTTGTACTCATTTTTAGTACACGATACCCCTAGTACACCCCTCCGAGCCTATCCTTTCGTTTCTAACTTTAAGCATTTTACTTAAAGGAAGAATTTGTTACACCCCACTTAAATGTACACCCAAATCGCCTTAGCCTTCCGTGTATGCGCTCATTTTTAGTGCATTATTGTTATTTGTTAAACCCTAAGTTAACTTTCTAATTGATTACATGGTTGCTAAGTCGAGTCATATCCTTGTACATATTGTTTTGGGACGATTGGGACTCATGGGTAAGTACTTGTTTTATGGAGTAATGGGGAAGAACATAATATTATTACCCCCATATGTACGTTAATCTTAAAAGTGCTCCAAGTGTTTTGATTTTCTTAATTCGAGTCATTAGAATAGTTTAATGTAAAGTATGTAAAGATTCAAGTGTAAGGGGATTGCTCATACCCCTATGATGTATTATTTTGGATGGTAGGGTAAGAGTGTATGCAAAAAAAAAAAAAAAAAAAAAAAAATAGAAAAGAAAAGAAAAAGAGAAAAACATACGGACTACCATCCCGTTTTCATTCTATGTTCATTTTATATTTTTGTTATTTTTCATTTATTAGCTTAAGTCGAGTCTAGTCTTGGCTTAGCAACGCCATCTTGTACATGTAATTTACTAAGATTGTTAACTCGCCACCAGTAAAATTCCCTTTATCCAACAAAACCGTGTAATTCATATCCCTACACCTAACGTTATAACCCTTTAAAAAAAGACCTCTTTGATAGTTTATCCTAGGTGCTTACGCCATGTGGTGGAGGTTTGATCCTTTCCCAAGCCTATGGTAATCTATTTTGCTATGACAGGTAGTGAGAGATATCTTCCATTTCCATAATGTTATATTACTTTATTACACCCGAGAGATGTGAGTATCTAAACACTATTTGTGAGGTGCTTGTGTATGACTTCCGTGCTTGTCTATTGGTCTTTAGTGGAACGATTATTTGTTGTAATTACTTTTATATTAGTGTTAAAAGATAAGTTTTTTAAAACGACTCAGTTAGAGATCGTTTTCTATTATTATGACTGTTGTGCCGTCGAGTAACACCCAGTTTGAATTCCGCTGCATCATTGAATTGGGGGTGTTACAGATTGGTATCAGAGCTATAGTTATAGAGAAATGGGTCTAATTGAGACCTAAACTATAACTGATTTTCCACAAAAACATTTTATAGCCTTCCGCTCTCCGTGCCTTCCATCCTCCAGACGATTATGGACTTATTAAGCATTTTATACTACACAGACATGTTAGCATATGGATATATGTACCCTTAGCATAATTGAGCATTGATGAGGCGAAAAATGATCCGTTTTTAGGGGGTCATTTAAGCCCGAATCCGACTTTATTTGATCAAATATTGCCCTAAATCGTTCCTTTTGTGATTTTAGGTGTTTGGAGAGTGAATTCTGGAAAAGAGGCTATTTTGGACGTTTTTGGAGCATAAAGTGAAGAAAACGACAAAGTACCAAAAATCCAAGCTGGAAATACAAGGTGACGGCGTCAAGGGATTACTCTTGACGGCGTCAGACAAGATGAATATTTTACCGTAGCTGGTGACGGCGTCAGATGGAGAGATGACGGCGTCAAAGTGGCCAAAGATTAATTTACCGTAGGTGGTGACGGCGTCACCAAGGCCGTCACAAGTGGATCTAGGGCGTCCGAGGAAGTTTATGGCGGCTAGTTGACGGCGTCAGAATTAACTCTTGACGCCGTCAGGACGATTTTCCTATATATAGTTTTCTAGTTTTTTCATTAAAGGAGGAGAAGTTTTGGTGAAACCCTAAAGACGATTTTGGTGCCTCTTTTACAGGTTTTTCAGGGGTTCCAAACCCTTGAGACCTTGCATTGTAATTGAGATAAGTATACTCTTAATTCAATCAATATGTCTATGTGTTGGTTGTTTATCTTTTGCTCTTATCTTAATTCTACTATGCTAGGCTAGATTTACTTTGTGTTTGCTTATATCTAATGAAACCTAGATGTTGATTATGTGTTGATTACTTGTCTATTCTTGTTCTTGGATGAATGATATTATATGTTAGGCTTAAGAAAACTGGCAGATCTCCAAATGGTAACATGCTTGAACGTCTTAAGAAACATGAACCGAGGCGTACTAGGTCTTTATTGGTTGTATTTAATGCATGAGCCACTGTTTACAATCCCTATAGTTGTGCTGGGTCATGGTGTAGGAGGAGATAAGAGCTCATAGAGTTGGGGAGTTATGTATGCCACCCCACGAATGGTATTAAGGAATACAATCCGTCATCCATACAAGTGTAACAAGTAATTGACATGTAAAAGATATCTAGGGAGTAATGAAGTCTAAGTAAACACAATTTCTCCAAATACTGCTCACAACCTTAGTTTAATATTAGCTTAATTTCATTTTCATTAGTTTAATTAGTTATAAAGTAGTTTTTGGGTTAGTTGAATAACAACTAATTCCGCCCACTCTTCCAAAACCCGAGATTTTACTTGCTTTCATAAAATATAAAAACACAAAAATAATCATCTTTCATCTCTAGAACTATTAATTAGGCTTTCTAATCCTAGCGACACTATTCCTAAGCTGAACGATCAATCCCCCGGTACTTGTCACTATACTATACTACAACGATCAGGTACACTGCCTGGTGGGGGTTGTAAGCCTCGCGAGATCCCTCGAGAGGTAAAGCAAGGTGCGATTCCCACGCATCAAGCATTTCCCTGAAAGCATGTTATGCTACATGAACATATTAGTATATTGATATATACACGCTCGTCATATTTTGAGCACTTCACATAAACGTTAGATTTATTTTTAACATCATAATCCTTATTGTAGACATCATGTGCATACTCACTTCTCCCGATTATGTGCCCACTCTACCTAATAACTTCCAAGTCTTACCACCCTCACCCGAGTTCGGATTTGACATCATAAATGCCTTCGCTTCTGATGACGAAGAAGAACCTTTCGGATTTAACCGACGAAGAAAAGGAGGAACCAATGCCAACTAATGTTGCGCCGAATACTTCTAATTATTTTGAACAAAATTGGGTTGAGTCAGACTCCGAGGAGGATGATGAATATGAATATGTACTAGCACCATTATCACCACCACTATCACTTCACTTTTATATCCCTACATGTGATGAGTTGGATCACTCATTATGGATCGTATCACGACCATCATTGGTCCAACAAGAAAGTCAGTATGGACACTATAGCCTCTTAAACTTCATCGACTCGTACCTCCATGACACACTAAACCAAGAAGTTACCAATCAATTAGAGCTGCTAGGACCTTCTAACCCGCAATAGACTAGTGTGATGATACTAGTTATCTTTTGTGCTACTAAACTGATTTGTCTCAGTTAGTAAATGTTATGAAATCCATGTAATAACTAGCGATAGTAAAAACGTTGTAATTACTAAACTGAAAGTATCAGTTAGTAAATTTTGAAGAAGCTTGTAATAGGTTTCGATTTTGTAAATCAATCAACGTTATATGAATAAAACTCTTGTTTTATACTATCATGTGTTATGCCTTTAAACCTCCAACGTAATTATTCTATCACTCCCATAAAAAATCATGCTTATTTCACAACTCTCTACTCACGACGTATCTTTTATATAATAGAATCATGGCACCAACGAAGAAGACACCACCAACAATGACTCAAGCTGCTATTCGCAAACTAGTTAAAGATAGTGTAAACGCAGCACTCACAATTGAATGAGCAGCCGTAGCTGCAGATGCAGCAGCAGCCGCTGAAGCCGCCACAGCTGCGGAAGTTACTAGAGCTGCAGAAGCTGCCCGAATTGCCACAGCCGTCATTAACACTGGAGGACCGAGCCCAACTAGCCCTCCAGTGATAAATGTTGCTTCGGTACCTAAGGGTTGCTCATTAATGGCCTATTTGAAATGCGAACCCACAAAATTCAAGGGTACTGAAGGAGCCATAGGTTTGACCAGCTGGTTTGAAAAAGCGGAGTCAGTATTTTTGGTCAGCAAATGTACCGAGAGTGATAAAGTTCAATATGCCACTAGTACACTGCTAGATGAAGCATTATCACGGTGGAATTCAATATCTCAACAAATAGGCATCGAAAATGCTTATAAGATTTCTTGGGATAGTTTGAAGAAAATGATGATCAAAGAGTACTGCCCCTGCAGCGAGATACAGAAGTTATGTAACACCCCAACCCGTCAAGGGTAAAGATATCACAATAAATAGTGTCCAACAGAGTAAAACACAAGCTTAATACTTTAACAATACAATGAGTACAAAGGTTACAAATGAATTCCAATATAAGGAAAAATACAATAATAAAACAAAGTCCATTATTTAAAAGAACTCTAAGGTTGGTCCATACTCTCTCATTCCCAAAGCTAAACCCCGCATCCTAGCTTAAGTACCTGCCGCATGGAAAAGAAAACGCGGCTGAGCATAAAAAGCTCAGTGAACAGATATGAAGATAACAAGCACATCAAGTAATAAGACAAGAGAGTACAAATTGAAAGTACATATGGTGTGACAAGGTATATCAAGGGACTATCAAGGTTAAGTATGAAAAGTCACTAAGGTTAAGTATCAAGAATCGTCAAGTGTAATAGCAAGGATTAACAAGTTTCAAGGATCGTCAAGTATAATGTCAAGGGTTAAGTATAATATCAAGGTTTAATAAGTATAGTATCAAGGTTTAACAAGTTTCAAGGTTTTCAAGAATTAATAAGGGTCAAGTATCAAGAATTTGCAAGTGTCAAGTATCAAGTGTCAAGGCATTTAGGTGTCAAGTATCAAGTGTCAAGGCTTTCAGGTGTCAAGTATCAAGTGTCAAGGCTTTCAGTATTTAACCCCCAGGCATAAACAAGTATCAAGTCAAGTATCCCAAGTTGGAGTGATCAACTCCCAAGATGTGAGGGGCTGTAATGCACACAAGCCTAGTAACCAAGTAATATATCATGTAGCCCAAGTCATAATCATAATGGCCGTAGCCCAAGCAAGTATCAAGTCAAGACAAGACTAGGATGCATCCATACGCCCCTGCAGGCCAATAATAATAATCATAGCAGCAGTAGATAACAAGAATCAGGGACGATGGGGGACATCTCTCCGGCCCCACTAGAGTACATAACATTAGTGCATCAATGCTATGGTTGTGGCTACTCCACAACAAGTAGCTCTTGGGTAAAATACTGAAGGGTCAAGGGTCAAGGTTCAATATCAATTGCAAGTGGTCAAGTCATAATCAAAGGTTCAAGTCAAGATTCAATGTCCAGGGTTCAATATCAAGGGTTCAATATCAAGGGTCAATATCAAGGGTTCAATATCAAGGGTTCAATCAAGGGTTCAATATCAAGGGTCAATATCAAGGGTTCAATATCAAGTAATATAAAAGAGAGAGAGAGAAGATTCATAAGAGAAATAGTTGTACTCTTGCTAAAAGAGTACGGAATATCTGTACCTAAGTCCAATTGCACAAGCAAGTCACATGTCAAAGAGATAATGCGTCACTCCCGCTTCACCAAACCTAGAAGATAATGAATACGAATCAAGAGGAGTCCGAATTACTCAAGTTACCTCTTTTAGTTATCTTTCCATTTTTAGGAACTTTCCATATTTAGCAGCTCTCTATTTTAGGTAACTTTCCAGGCTTAGTAACTTCCCACTTTAAGTAGTTTAAGCAATTTAGAAGACTTTCTATTTTTAGCAAGTTTCCTTATTTAGAAGGTTTCCGATTTTAGAAGGTTTCCATAATTAGTGCTTCTCATAATTAGCAAGTTTCCATAAATAGCAGATTTTCCGATTAGCAAGTTTTCCAATGTTAGCATATTCTTATAGGTTAGTCTTAATACCATCTCAAATTTAATAGCCTCATATATTACGGTTTTCATTTCATAGAGTATTTGTGAAATTAGGGTTTCTTAGAATTTATTATGAAGATCAAGGGTTAATTCCATCAATTAAACAAGTCAAGGGTCACAAATGAAACCATGCACATAAGCATACATATACACGACACATATAGGTCCAAAATTCCAGATTTTCACTTTAAACCCATTCTAGTTTCAAAAGTTACAAATCAACCCTTTAATTTATCCATTGTCCATAATTAAACCATTAATTAATATAATTATCAAATAAGCACCACAACTTAGCAAAATTGGCAAAACAGCCCTTACATCATTTTTAGGTTGACACAATCATGATTTAACCATATTTACAATTTTAGTTCCCTCTAGTTATGATATTTAGAATTTAACCCTTTTAATTATCAAGTTAACACATAAACCACATAATTAATCCAACAAGCACATAAATCCACCAAGTATCATAAAATGAAAATTCTAGCCCCTTTATATTAATTAAAGTCGAGAATCCCATAATTACAATAATAGTCCCTCAAGTTTCCAATTGAACAATTTAACCATAAAGTTATAAAACAATTATCACAATTCAACCAAAAACCCTAACAACACCTCAATCATCACACCAATCATTACCATCATTAATTAGGTCATAAAAATCAACATGAACCCTAATTTATTATTAATGCCATTCGAACCAATATAAACCCTAAGCCATTTTCCATTTTAATCAACAATTAACCAAACAATTTATCCAATTCATATAATATCATCATTATAACCATGTTATGATCATTAAACATCAAAAACAATCATAAATCCATATACTTAAATTTTATTCGATCCATATGAAATCAAAATCCCATTGTTATTAGTTTTAAACAATCAAAACAATCACAACATATACCAAATCAATCCAATCATCAAATCAAGCATCCACATCACATAACATTTATCAATTTAACAATAAAATCTCATCCATGGTGTTATATATGTGGCGGCCAGAAATTAAAACAAGAGACAACCCGGTTTTGATTCAAACAAACGTATTAATGTATTACAAATGTTACCACAAGCATGTTTTAATCATTATATCATAAAGTTAATCAAGGTTTATAAAGTTCTTTCATGATTATATATGGTTCGATTCATGTATAATTTATATACCAATTCGTATCTTTTGATTCTTGCGTATAACGTTATTCATGATAAAAGGAAGACAAGGAATTAATCAAGAGACAAGAAAAGATACCAACCCTTCAAGGGTTGTTTTATGGATCGACTAGGATGAAGAAACAAGAAGCAAGCCTTCAAGAGCCTCCAAATGAACTCCAATGTGCACCAAATCTTCTCACGAACCCATAGAATTAATCACCAATATTTCTTGATCAATATTTTTGATGGATTAGGGATTAGGGATGATGGTTGTGGCGTTAGAATAAGAGAACCAGGAAGGAGGAATTTATTTTTAGGTAAGTGGGAGAAAATGGGAAGTAGTTTAAATAAATTGATCACCTTAGCAAATTTTTAGGGATTCATCCCAATCCTCCCCCCATATGGTCGGCCCCTTGGTTAAATGGGTCAAAAATTCCACTTTTTGATTTATTTAAAATACTTAGGATAGTTATAGTTATTTAATTTTAAGGTTAGGTACAAGTTTTATTAGTCTTGGACCCTTATAAGTCAAGTAACATGCAATACTTATGTTTTAATCCAAATTTCACCTTCTTGAGTTCTTATGATGTTGTAGTAGCCAAAATATCATTTACTTGAAGTTACGTGTCCATATTTGTGATCGTACGATAATCGGTTTTGTTTTCCGAGCTTGTTTGGTAAACGTACCGAATTCTTTAAAATTTCAAATTGGAGGGTATTTTGGTACTTTAATCATGTCATGAAAATGTGGGTTTTACAACTATTCCCCCCTCAAAAAGAATTTTCTTCCACGAAAATGAAAGAAGGAATACGGTAGCGAAACAAAACGAATGCCTACCGGACTACAACGGAAAATGGGTAGCTGGCTCGCATAGACTCTTCGGTCTCCCAGGTCGCCTCACGTGATGGATGGTTCTTCTAAGGAATTTTAACAAAACGAATGACTTTCTTTCTCATGACTCTCTCCTGTCTATCAAAAATTACAAGTGACATATCTGGTTGAATCTGGTCGCAAGGGTATGACACCATATGTAAAGGATGATAATTGTATCTTATGGAAAGCTCATATGGGAATACGAAAAAAAAATCATGTCAAGTTAACTGTATCGAGCAGTAGAGATCTCTTCAAAGAGCTTGAGATTGGTGACAGATGTATCGAGGTCAACAGAATGCAAAATCGAGTGTTCAATTTAATCCAATTATCCAACGAACAAATGCAGAGTCAACGCATAGGTAGAATGAACCTAAAGTTTCACAAGTCGCAGAAAATTCAATGGAGTTCAAATTCTAAGCTTCTATAGATACTCCCCAAGATATCTTATGACCACAATAAGTGCACGTTATATGATGTAAGTATTATCACGTTGGCCAGGCGTCATAATACTAGCATCATATAAATATGCCCTCATGATGGTCATACTTTATCACGAGTCGTAAACAAACAAGCTAACCTTAGTTCATCTATAACTTCTATCATCCAAGAGGTCAACTGAAATCAAGTGTCATAACCAAGAGGAACATTCAATGACAAAGCAATGGAAGTCTCAATGGATACCTAAAGGAAAACAAGACTACTCGTAAGGGTAGCGGAAATCTAATCATATCAGCAATTTAGGTACGTCGTCTCAAAAGCGTCAATTTTCCCAAAATTCGCCAAAATTCCCAAACAAGACCATTATCAAATATACGCAGATTGAACATGGAACAGAGATGATATCGAAGAACCTAAATCATCCAAATATCACATTACCAATTAACGAAACTCAAGAACTGAACTAGAGTGAGTGATGAGTGCTCAAACACTCATCATTTTTGGTCTAATCTGAACTGCAAAACATACAAAAACACTCAGAAATGCATCAAAATACTAAAAATATTTCAAAATTGTGTTTTATATGTTTTAGATGCAAAACGAGCAAAAACAAACGAAAAACGCACAAAGTTTTGCAAAATTGGCAGTTTCAGTCCCTCAACTTTCATAAAATGACAAAACTAGTCCCTGGATATTAAAAATATAGAAAATTATCACCAAAGGTCCTTTTACAATCATAAGTTGTCATATTTTGTCCTTTGGTGAAAAGTTGGAAAGTTTTGGAAATTTACACTTTTGGTCCCTGGAGTTTCAAACTTTGGCAGATTTGGTCCCTGGTGGGATAATTTTGAAAGAAAAATCATTTTTAGTCCTTGGAAGTTCAAAAATGTTCAAATTTGGTCCTTGGATAAAAGATTTTACAAAATGGCAATTTTAGTCCTCCGACTTTGAAAATTATCATTTTCGGTCCCCGGGAATTTGAAAAATGAAAATAATACAACTTTGGTCCTTTTTATATTCACATGTGGGAATTTTGGTACTTATGATAAATTTTGAAAGTTGCAAATCAGCCCCTATATTTTTCAGGTTTACAACATTGGTCCTTGTGATTACATATTTACCAAATGGACCCTTTTTATTTCAAATAAACCAAACAAACACCCCCAACAACACAACCTGATCCACCCTTATATCCCCTCAGCCCACCACACCAAAGCCCAGCCCATCCCACCTTTTTGATAACTCCCTGGTCATTGACCAGTCAACCCCCAAAACCGACCACTGTTCACCTTCCCTCCCCCTTAATCCACCATTATCATCCCTAATCACCAGGGTATTTTGTCCACCCCACTTCCCCATTTTCCTCACCAAACACTCAACCTCCCACTCCAAACCCCCCTCCTCATTAATATTTCACCAACTCCACCATTGCCTGCCAAATCCATGTTTCCCGCCAAAATACATTTGAAGGCTGAGATCAACTAAAGCTAATCCAACGGCTCACACAGGTGTGGGAAAGTCAATACAACATCCCAGGGTCTATAAAAGTGAGAGAGAAGAAAGAATGGGCAAGTAGTTAGGTTTTAATTTTCTTAGTGTAATTTAGGTTGAATGTAATTTAGTTTAGTTAATCATTTTCTAATTTAGTGTTGTAATCTCTGTTGTAGTATTGAAATTATCTTCTTAATCAAAGCAAATCAGTTCTAGTTATATGTTGTTCACAGTTACATTTTATTATAAAATCTAAAATTACATTTTGCTTAAACAAGCTTTCATAAGCCTCACCCTCTCTATACTGAGTTCATTCAAGCTAAGTATAGCTTTTTGTGAACTCAGTTGTGTTTAAATTCTGTTCTATTTCAATAAGTTAAAAAAGTCAAGGAAAGTCAACCCAAGGGTATCATTGTGGCAAAGGGCACCAGCAGGGTGTTTGGGATTGTTTCTTGTTTCATTCAGCTTGGTATCAAGCTCCCATGAGCTTTAAGTTTCTGGTTTGAGGTTTGTAATTTTAAGTCCCATCATAGATTATTGTTTTGGTTCATATATATATATTTCAATTTTCATTTCTAGTTTGTACTTGATATTGTGCTCAACTCCTGTTTAACATAGATTATATATTGTCAATATAGCTTATCTCATAGGTTTGTAGCAGTAGGTTTGTCCCATTTAACCATTTACATCATCAAATCACAAGACAGTTACAATTTAGGGGTGTTTGGCATAAGCCTTTCAAGTAGGTTCAGGGAACTGTGGTTGTTGTGTTCTGGTTTATACACACTACATTAGGTGTATTAAGGCTTAGTAAACTTTAAAATCCAAGCCTTATGTTGAAAGAGTCAAAGATCCAAGGATTTACCCCCCCAACTGTCCACTGTGGGTCAGTGGGTGCCCCAAACTCACCCATTTGGTTTTAAACTTTTGCATTAATCTTCATTTGGTCTTAAAACAACATATCACAACTTATTTTGTATGTAGGATCAATTAGAAATTAGCAAAAGTCAAAGTAACAAGTTTCTTGAAGAAGTCAAATTGCACCAATTCAGATTTTTAGAAAAAGTCTAGGATTTATATAGAATTTTGTGGTTGCTTTCATGGAATGAAACTTGTTTAATTTTGTTTTCCCCCACCTCAACTCCAAGTTTCCATCCTCACCTTAATTTTGTGAAATTTCTTTTGGGCCCCACATTGCCCAAAAGTCACTTGCAGGGGGCATCACTCCCCTGCATCAGCAGCACCCCCACCACCACCACCACTTGGTGGTGGTTTTCTGACCACCCAGTGGGTCCCACAGCCCCCCACCTTGCACCATTCAACCCTCCCCATGGTAGGCTTTCATTATTGACCATTGGGTTGACCTCAATAGCCCTGGGACCCACCTAAATTTAGCCACCAAGTTTGTCCCATTTTCAGTTGTGAAACAAGTTCCAAGTGCTTATTGATTAGCTTATAGCTTATTCATTGGTCCCATTGTGCTTTTTCCAGCTAAAACAAGTTTTAATAAGTTATTTGTATCAGTTTTGACCATTGTAGGTCCCACTCAAAGCCATTTTAGCTTATTTTCTCTTTGGGTCAACAAAAGTCAACTGTCTTGACTTATTGGCTTATTCCAGCTTATTATTAAGTTCCAAAAAGTTTGTTTTTACAAAAAGTGTTTGTTTTTAAGTATTTAATAGGTTTGTAAAATAAAAATCAAGAAAAATCAATTTAAAATTAAGTGATAGTTTCTATTTAATGTAATGTAATTTAATTTTAATTTTTATTTTTAAATTTTAATTAAGTAATTAGCTTTTTTATATTTTTATTAAATTCCTCATATATTAAAGTATTTATAATAATTTTTTCAGATTTTTATTTTGAAATTTAGTATTTATTAGAATTAATATTAATTTTATTAGAAATTAATTAATATTAAGTTTAAAATAGCATAATTAGTTTTTATAAGGTAAAACCTAGTTTTTATATTTTTTATAGTTTTTATATATTATAAAGTAATTTTAGAAATTTTATTAGAATTTTTACTGTTCATTTAGTAATTTTCTTAATTTAAAATAGTTTAATTAGTAATTAGTAATTAATTAGTAATTAATTAATATAAAATTCACAAAAAGACAAAAATATTTATTTTTATTTTTTATACTTTCTTCAAGTTCTTTTTAAGGTTTAGAAAATATTTTTGTAAATTCTTAGTTTATTTTGTAACCTTTATTAATTTTAGTTTATTTTAAATTAGATTTAAAATAGTTTTAAGTAATTAAATAGAATTTAAATATTAAAATAATCATTTTAATAACTTTATTTTCATTTTAAATTTTCTTTTATCTTTTAATTTGTAAAAAGTTCATTTTCACCCCCTGGGTGTTTTTAGATTTCCGTTTTCACGTTTTATTTTGTACGTTTACGTTTTATTTAAACGTTACGTACGCGTTTTTAGGTTTTAATCGTTTCTGGTTTTTGTAACTTTCCCGTCTTATTCATATAGCTTATTTAAGCTATTTCTTCGTATATTCCTTAGTTTAATCACACTCAAACCCTTTTCTGTCCAAATTCACCCGATCACGAAACCGTTTCATAACCATTCACACCTCGTCGGGACTTAACGACCCGGGGAAACCCTATATTCCACGGAGCATTGATTCTAGGCTATTTGACTTTGTTGACCATTCCTTGGTCAATATAAGTTAGGTGGTTCGGGCTCGATCAGTGAGCATTAGTCATCATTAACTTCATCCTTCACAGAATCAACTCATCCAAACAAAAAAATGGTTCGTTCATCAAATCTCTTCAAGTCCAAGTAATCTGTCTTCTTTTGTCCATCAATCTGGAAGTGAAACAAAACTGTGAACTTGAGTCTGATTCATCAAGCCTTCTACAGTTCTTCTTGGAATGCGATGGAGTATTGTGAATTCCTAACACGATCTTTAAATCTCCTCTTCATCCAGTCTGCTTCCGCTCTTAATTCATCTTAATACAACCAAGATGAATAGGGAAGTGAGACTGCATGTCTTCATCAGCTCCAGGTTCGCCACTTTGACTAGCTCTTGTTCCCTGCATCGCCAACACTTCTGTCTTGTAAGGAGTGTCTTCACCCTTCATGGTAGCCACTGTTGTTGTCGATTGCAGGTCAGGCAGTGAAGTTTAATCTTCGCATAAGTTTCTAGTTGACGCGAATTGGTAATCATCTTCCAAGATTCTTCGGTAGGATTCAAAAGGCTATCTTTTCAATTTATTTCAATTTATTATCGGTCTTGATCACTTGGTGATAGTTTCCGATCTTGTGGAATTTAAAGAGATATTCAAATCTAAGAATGTTGTCGCCCAACAAATATCAATCTTCCAAAACGCACAAGTGGTCGCCAAATTTCTAACAAGGTACAAAATAGTTTCCATGTCCTTTCTCGTCTCCGAATGTACTATTACGTCATACGATGACTGTTTGTCCAAGTACTCATGAGGAAACGCTTTTTATCAGATTCACAAGATGGTCAGAGCTTTAGCTAATACTATTAGCGTCACTAATCGTCATAGTAGTCGTCATGAATGCGGAAAGCGATTCCAAAAATAACCTCAGCTCATAACTCCATTTCAAAACATACCACAATGTCATACTATACAATTTTCCCAAATATTCACGAGAACATAATCTCACCCTATACAAGGGAATAGTTGATGTGATGGCAATACAATTGGAATTGTTAACTTATTATTACGAGTACAAAAATGGCTTCAAAATCATCTTAAGGAACCTTCACGTTCACCCCACGTCGTTCTTCCTCTTCTTTACCAATAAAACTGGTATACTTCCCGGGTTTACTCTCGGTTAGTAAACTCATTTCTTAGAAGTTCTTTAATTTGTTTCTTCAGTCTTTCACTGAAGCCATTAGAAACGGATTTTCAAAGGTAGATCAAGATCATATCAAAGGTAAACGGAATTGTCTAACCACTACATTTGCCAAACCAGACGGATAATTCACGAATTAGGATCAAGTGCAAGGTTTGTCAAAAGTCTTTAGGCAGATAAGTTAACCATTCAAGGAGGTTGGGATTTGGTTAAGCTTCTTAGCCCAAATGTGCCTCATTGTGAATACGAACATTGTATTGTTGTCAAAGTGATGCGCGTGGAATACTAGTTGCTAACATCGTTAATGGAGTCAAATAGAAAAATGAGAATTATCCAAAAGTAACGGAATCTATTAGATTAATCAATTTAGGGTGCCAAAACCATCGTACCAATACTTCCCAAATCATCAAGATTCCCACAACAATTAACTGATGAACACAAACAAGATTGCCATAACAAAACTCACAGAAGGGAACTTAACTCAAAACTTCAATATTATCAGAGTATCTTGGAAATGGAAATGAAATTTGAAGTCTAATATAGACTAAACAGAAGAGTAAAAGAAACTAGTTCATGATTACAAATTCCCTTCATTCAACTTGGATTATAACGGCTGGTCGCCGTAGACTCTAGATCGGAGTCTAAATCATTCTCTTCTTTCTCCTCCTCTCTTTCACTAATTCAGCCATTCCTGTTATTCTCATGTGGCGGCAAAAGGAGGCTAGCAAAACCACTTTTGCGATCTCTCTCTTCTTCTTCCACAGACTCATGGCACTTTCCGTAATACTTGGTGCCAATACCTTTGTTATCATTTGTTTTAGTTTCATACATCTCTTTCTCCTTGTCATCCACCTTCTGGCAGCCCGTAGGATTAACAGTAGTTCCCTTACTCCTTCTTACGCGCTGGATCTGTCTTGAAATATCCTTAATGGCATGAGTCACCATTTTCTTCGGGTTTTCGTCAGGTGGTCCAGAGCGACGAGATTTAACCATTTGAACGGTTACCAATTGATCAGGATAAGGAAGTCAAGAATAAACACGAAAGGTAAAAGTATGCCGAAAGAAGCCTAATATCTACCCAATCCTCACAGGTGTCCAACAGAGTAAAACACAAGCTTAATACTTTAACAATACAATGAGTACAAAGGTTACAAATGAATTCCAATATAAGGAAAAATACAATAATAAAACAAAGTCCATTATTTAAAGGAACTCTAAGGTTGGTCCACACTCTCTCATTCCCAAAGCTAAACCCCGCATCCTAGCTTAAGTACCTACAGCATGGAAAAGAAAACACGGCTGAGCATAAAAAGCTCAGTGAACAGATATGAAGATAACAAGCACATCAAGTAATAAGACAAGAGAGTACGAATTGAAAGTACATATGATGTCACAAGGTATATCAAGGGACTATCAAGGTTAAGTATGAAAAGTCACTAAGGTTAAGTATCAAGAATCGTCAAGTATAATAGCAAGGATTAACAAGTTTCAAGGATCGTCAAGTATAATGTCAAGGGTTAAGTATAATATCAAGGTTTAACAAGTATAGTATCAAGGTTTAACAAGTTTCAAGGTTTTCAAGAATTAATAAGGGTCAAGTATCAAGTGTCAAGGCTTTCAGGTGTCAAGTATCAAGTGTCAAGGCTTTCAGGTGTCAAGTATCAAGTGTCAAGGCTTTCTGTATTTAACCCCAGGCACAAACAAGTATCAAGTCAAGTATCCCAAGTTAGAGTGATCAACTCCCAAGATGTGAGGGGCTGCAATGCACACGAGCCCAGTCACCAAGTAATATATCATGTAGCCCAAGTGATAATCATAATGGCCGTAGCCCAAGCAAGTATCAAGTCAAGACAAGACTAGGATGCATCCATACGCCCCTGCAGGCCAATAATAATAATCATACCAGCAGTTGATAACAAGAATCAGGGACGGTGGGGGACATCTCTCCGACCCCACTAGATTACATAACATTGGTGCATCAGTGCTATGGTTGTGGCTACTCCACAACAAGTAGCTCCTGGGTAAAATACTGAAGGGTCAAGGGTCAAGGTTCAATATCAATTGCAAGTGGTCAAGTCATAATCAAAGGTTCAAATCAAGGTTAAATGTCAAGGGTTCAATATCAAGGGTCAATATCAAGGGTTCAATCAAGGGTTCAATATCAATGGTCAATATCAAGGGTTCAATATCAAGTAATATAAAATAGAGAGAGAAGAGTCATAAGAGAAATAGTTGTACTCTTGCTGAAAGAGTACGGAATATCTGTACCTCAGTCCAATTGCACAAGCAAGTCACAAGTCAAAGAGAGAATGGGTCACTCCCGCTTCACCGAACCTAGAAGATAATGAATAGGAATCAAGACGAGTCCGAATTACTCAAGTTACCTCTTTTAGTTATCTTTCCATTTTTAGGAACTTTCCATATTTAGCAGCTCTCTATTTTAGGTAACTTTCCAGGCTTAGTAACTTCCCACTTTAAGTAGTTTAAGCATTTTAGAAGACTTTCTATTTTTAGCAAGTTTCCTTATTTAGAAGGTTTCCATATTTAGTACTTCTCATAATTAGCAAGTTTCCATAAATAGCAGATTTCCCGATTAGCAAGTTTTCCAATGTTAGCATATTCTTATAGGTTAGTCTTAATACCATCTCAAATTTCATAGCCTCGTATATTACGGTTTTCATTTCATAGAGTATTTGTGAAATTAGGGTTTCTTAGAATTTATTATGAAGATCAAGGGTAATTCCGTCAATTAAATAAGTCAAGGGTCACAAATGAAACCATGCACATAAGCATACATATACACGACACATATAGGTCCAAAATTCCAGATTTACACTTTAAACCCATTCTAGTTTCAAAAGTTACAAATCAACCCTTTAATTTATCCATTGTCCATACTTAAACCATTAATTAATATAATTATCAAATAAGCACCACAACTTAGCAAAATTGGCAAAACAGCCCTTACATCTTTTTTAGGTCGACACAATCATGATTTAACCATATTTACAATTTTAGTTCCCTCTAGTTATGATATTTAGAATTTAACCCTTTTAATTATCAAGTTAACACATAAACCACATAATTAATCCAACAAGCACATAAATCCACCAAGTATCATAAAATGAAAATTCTAGCCCCTTTATATTAATTAAAGTCGAGAATCCCATAATTATAATAATAGTCCCTCAAGTTTCCAATTTAACAATTTAACCATAAACTTATAAAACAATTATCACAATTCAACCAATAACCCTAACAACACCTCAATCATCACACCAATCATTACCATCATTAATTAGGTCATAAAAATCAACATGAACCCTAATTTATTATTAATGCCATTCGAACCAATATAAACCCTAAGTCATTTTCCATTTTAATCAACAATTAACCTAACAATTTATCCAATTCATATAATATCATCATTATAACCATGTTATCATCATTAAACATCAAAAACAATCATAAATCCATATACTTAAATTTTATTCGATCCATATGAAATCAAAATCCCATTTTTATTAGTTTTAAGCAATCAAAACAATCACAACATATACCAAATCAATCCAATCATCAAATCAAGCATCCACATCACGTAACATTTATCAATTTAACAATAAAATCTCATCCATGGTGTTAAAACAAGAGACAACCCGGTTTTGATTCAAACAAACGTATTAATGTATTACAAATGTTACCACAAGCATGTTTTAATCATTATATCATCAAGTTAATCAAGGTTTATAAATTTCTTTCAAGATTATATATGGTTCGATTCATGTATAATTTATATACCAATTCGTATCTTTTGATTCTTGCGTATACCGTTATTCATGATAAAAGGAAGACAAGGAATTAATCAAGAGACAAGAGAAGATACCAACCCTTCAAGGGTTGTTTTATGGATCGACTAGGATGAAGAAACAAGAAGCAAGCCTTCAAGAGCCTCCAAATGAACCCCAATGTGCACCAAATCTTCTCACGAACCCGTAGAATTAATCACCAATATTTCTTGATCAATATTTTTGATGGATTAGGGATTAGGGATGATGGTTGTGGCGTTAGAATAAGAGAACCAGGAAGGAGGATTTCATTTTTAGGTAAATGGGAGAAAATGGGAAGTAGTTTAAATAAATTGATCACCTTAGCAAATTTTTAGGGATTCATCCCAATCCTCCCCCATATGGCCGGCCCCTTGGTTAAATGGGTCAAAAATTCCACTTTTTGATTTATTTAAAATACTTAGGATAGTTATAGTTATTTAATTTTAAGGTAGGTACAAGTTTTATTAGTTTTGGACCCTTATAAGTCAAGTAACATGCAATACTTATGTTTTAATCCAAATTTCACCTTCTTGAGTTCTTATGATGTTGTAGTAGCCAAAATATCATTTACTTGAAGTTACATGTCCATATTTGTGATCGGACGATAATCGGTTTTGTTTTCCGAGCTTGTTTGGTAAACGTACCTAATTCTTCAAAATTTCAAATTGGAGGGTATTTTGGTACTTTAATCATGTCATAAAAATGTGGGTTTTACAAGTTAGAAGTAGAATTCTGGAACCATGTTGTTAAAGGAAATGACATCATAACTTACAACCGTCGATTCCAAGAATTAAGGATACTATGTCCAACAATGGTTTCAACAAAAGAGAAATTATTGGAACGGTATATTTGGGGACTTCCACCAAGTATACACGGGAATGTAACTTCAGCCAATCCCAAGGAACTTGATGAAGCTATGCGGATGTCTCGCAGTCTCATGGATCAAGTGGAGCGTACAGCAGAAACCCGAAGATAAAACTTCAACAACAACACTACTACCACCAACAACTCCAACTACCGTAACAACAATAACAATAGGAACAAAAACAACAACAAGTGACCATGGGATGGTAACCGTGGAAGTAACAACAACAACAACAGCCCAACTCGAAACAACAACCATCAGAACCAGCAAAACAAAAGACAAGAAGCCGCAACGGCTTATGTTGCTCCACCGAATCGTCAAGTAGAATTCCGAATGGATTTAATACCAGGAGCGGCGCTAGTTGCCCACGCACCCTACATGCTAGCACCATCAGAGATGCAAGAACTATCAAATCAATTACAAGAACTTTCGGACAAGGGATTTATTCGACCTAGTTCCTCACCTTGGGGAGCTCCAGTTTTATTCGTGAAAAAGAAAGATGGATCATTCCGAATGTGTATTGACTATTGAGAACTAAACAAATTAACAATAAAGAACCGCTACCCATTACCAAGAATTGATGATTTATTCGATCAATTATAAGGTTCAACCTATTACTCAAAAATTGACCTACGATCAGGTTACCATCAAGTTAAGGTTCGTGAGGAAGACATTCCAAAAACAGCCTTTAGGACACGATATGGTCACCATGAATTCCAAGTAATGCCATTCGGGTTAACTAATGCATCGGCAGTATTCATGGATCTCATGAATCGAGTGTGTAAGCCATATCTGGACAAATTCGTGATCGTATTCATCGACGACATTCTCATATATTCCAAAAATAAAGAGGAACAAAAAGAACACCTGAGAACAATTTTAGGATTACTCAAGGAAGAGAAATTGTATGCAAAGTTTTCCAAATGTGAATTTTGGATCTAATCAGTACAATTCCTTGGACATGTGATTGACAAAACTGGTTTACATGTTGATCCCGCTAAGATTGAAGCTATCAAAGATTGGCCAACACCTACCACACCTACAAAAATTCATCAATTTCTTGGTCTAGCTGTGTATTACCGAAGGTTTATCGAAGGATTTTCATCAATAGCAAAACCTTTGACCAAGCTAACTCAGAAAAACAAGAAATACGTTTGGAATGAAGATGAAGAAGAAGCCTTCCAAACCCTCAAACAAAAACTTTGTAGTGCCCCTATTCTAGCATTGCCAGATGGGATCTAAGATTTTGTAGTCTACTGTGATGCATCCACCAAGGTTTGGGTGCCGTGTTGATGCAACGTGAGAAAGTCATGGCTTATGCTTCACGACAACTCAAGGTTTATGAAGAAAACTACACCACTCATGACTTGGAGTTAGGAGCTGTAGTCTTTGCACTAAAAATATGGAGACACTATCTATGCGGTACTAGATGTACTGTGTTCACTGATCATAAAAGTCTTCAACACATTTTGAACCAAAAAGAACAAAATACGAGGCAACGTCGATGGTTGGAATTACTAAGTGATTACGACTGCGACATTCGCTACCACCCAGGAAAGGGAAACGTAGTTGCCGACGCTCTGAGCCGAAAGGAACGGGTTAACCCACTATGAATCCGAGCCTTAGTTTTAACCATAAATTCAAACTTTCCTGCTCAAATACTTCACGCTTAAGCTGTGGCAGTGAAACAAGAAGACATCAAAAAGGAAAAGTTGGATGGCATGATACAGAAGAAATTCGAAACCCGTTCAGACGAAACTCTATGCTTCCAAGGTCGAAGTTGGTTACCACTTTATGGTGGCCTACGAGACTTGATCATGCCTGAATCCCACAAATCCAAATATTCCGTACATCCAGGATCGGATAAGGTGTATCATGATCTTAAACTACTCTATTGGTGGCCAAACATGAAAGCTGATATTGCAACATACGTTGGCAAATGTCTTACATGCTCCAAAGTAAAAGCCGAACATCAAAAACCATCCGGTCCATTGCAACAACAAGAGATTCCTATGTGGAAATGGGAACGAATTACTATGGACTTCATTACCAAGCTTCCAAAGACATTAAGCGGATATGACTCCATCTGGGTCATCGTTGATTGTCTCACAAAATCCGCACACTTTATACCAATCAAAGAGACTTTCAAAATGGATCAGCTAACCCGACTGTACGTCAAAGAAATAGTCTCAAGACATGGTGCACCAATATCCATCATATCTAACCGAGATGGTAGATTTACCTCAAACTTCTGGCAGTCACTCCAGGGCGCCTTTGGAACAAATCTAGACATGAGTACAGCGTATCATCATCAGACCGATGGTCAGAGTGAGCGAACCATTCAAACGCTGGAAGACATGCTTCGAGCTTGTATAATAGACTTTGGAAAAGGATGGGATACTCATCTACCATTAGTCGAATTCTCATACAACAACAGTTATCACGCAAGTATCAAGGCAACACCATTTGAAGCACTTTACGGTCGAAAGTGTCGTTCACCTGCCTGTTGGGCCGAAGTGGGAGATGTTCAACTCACTAGTCCAGAACTCATTCATGAAACAATGGATAAGATTGTACAAATCAGAATTCGACTTCAAGCCGCAAGAGATCGACAGAAAAGTTATGCCGACACACGACGCAGACCCCTAGAATTCCAAGTCAGAGATAGGGTTATGCTAAAAGTATCGCCTTGGAAAGGCTTAATACGATTCGGTAAACGAGGAAAACTAAACCCAAGATACATCGGACCATTCAAAATCCTAGCCAGGGTTGGCCCAGTGGTGTACAGACGTGAGCTTCCACCAGATTTCAGTAGTGTACACCCCATTTTTCATGTATCTAATCTAAAGAAATGCTTGTCAGATGAATCACTCGTTATTCCACTCGATGAAATCCAACTCAATGACGACCTTCAATTCATCGAGGAACCCGTAGAAATCATGGACCGAGAGGTCAAACAACTCAAACAAAACCGAATTCCAATTGTCAAAATTCGTTAGAACTCACGACGTGGTCCTGAATACACATGGGAACGAGAGGACCAGATACGTCAGAAATACCCACATCTTTTTACCAACAATGCTTCTACTCCCAACGCAAATTGATCTCCGGGACGGAGCTCTCTTATGGGGTAGAGACTGTAACAATTCGCATTTTCAGGTTAATTTCTATTCCTAAAAATTCTACTATTCATTTTTACTATTCACTTTCACTATTCATTTTCCGAAATTTTTATTTCATATTCTCGTGAGATAAATTATTTCCATGATAAAATAAAAGTTTGACACTTATCGGATCATTTTCGCGAAAGTTATTAGGAAACTATACGTTTGGTTTAAACGTCGTTTAAACACCATGCGCATAACAAAAACCAACTGCGCCAATTTTCCCCGCATCAGATTACTGTTTAGTACACTCATGATCAATTAGATAATTTTTGATAATTAAGTTAAAATGTTACCAAATAGACCCTGTGCCGTATGAAACAGAAATTACGTTATAAGCACTTTTACTTATCCGCAACATTAGCCTATACCTGCACCGCATTTTCTGAGACGATTAGAAACTTTCATATTTTGGAAAATTCAACATATTTTAACTCCTCCTTTGACCAAAAATCACTCATTGATTTTATAAATCATTCCTTGATTTTTAGGCTTACGGTTTTATGTCTAAAAGACATTAAATACCAACCGACACTAGACTAAGCCCAATCTAGACATTATAGATCATTTTAATCTATTATTATCCTATTAGAAAAGTTACATTTTTCTTTTCTCAGTTTTACGCAACTTTCGTACGTTTTACGTATTACGCGTTTTAGACCCGCGTTTCCAGTTTTAACAGGGTTTAAGCAACCCGATGGAACTTACCACTCATTTTATATTTTATTATGGAGTATATTGACAAGTTTAGTCATTCTTTCAAGTTTTATATTTTTACGATACCCGGTTTTACGTTTCGTGGCTTAACAATTTACGGTTAGCAATTTACGGAACCAAAACTAACTCCATAAGTAGGATAATACCCAAAAATGACCAAGTCATCCCATCGACTCTTGTGAACCGCCAATAGGGGGGGGGGGAGTCATGTAACAATTCGCAATTTCAGGTTAACTTTTATTCCCGAAAATTTTACTATTCACTTTTTACTATTCACTTTTACTATTCACTTTTTACTATTCATCTCAGAAATTTTTATTTCATATTCTCGTAAGTTAAACTATTTTAACGATAATCCGAGAGTTTGACGCTCGTCGGATCATTTCTGCAAAAATCACAAAGCCGTGTCCGAGATTTACTTTTAGGTTTAAACGTCCTTCCAGCATCCCGATATATCCATAAAACATTATAAACAATAGAAAAATGATTTTCTATCATTTTATGACAATTCCAAAAGTTTTAGAATTTTACGTTTTTCAGTTAAGCGTTTTACGCGAATTACGCGTTTTAGACCCGTGTTTCCAGTTTTTAGCACCCGATAGAACCTACCACTCATTTTATATTTTATTATGGACTATATTGACATGTTTAACAATACTTTCAAGTTTCATATTTTTACGATACCCGGTTTTACGTTTTGAGGCTTAATAACTTACGGTTAGCGATTTACGGAGTCAAAACTAGCTATATACTTAGGATATTATCATCCAAAGACCATGACTACTCATCTAGTCACCCTTATCCTTTTAGAACCGACCTAGGGGGGGGGGAGTCATCATGTGTGGTTAAATCTTGACTTTAGCCATTAGATCTTACTTAATTACAAGTTTGTCTCCAAGTTTTAGAACTTTCCTAGGCACCTTCCTAACCTCCTCATTCATGCTATAAATAGCCAACTAGAAACACATTGATCTTCATCTTTTCATCACCAAAAATACCACACCTTTTAGTCCTAGCACCATGATCCTTTGATCTTCAGTATACAAGTTACACATAAGAGTTCAATGTCTTAGTATTCTCTACCTAGTTCTTAAGTTTGTTTGGTGATTCCATGGTTGAATTAGGAGCTACACAAGGTTACTAGGGCTGAAGTTAAATGGTTTTCACAAGGGTTAGATCAAGGCTAGCAAGGGTTACAAGAGTTATGGTGAAGGGTTTACAAGATTAGGTTTAGTGTCCTAGTTCTATACTTGACTTCCTTTCTTAAGTGAAAGCCAAAAGTTGTAAGAAACCCTTATACACTTTCTTGCTCAATATCATTTTCATGCTTATTATGGTTCTTTCATGCTATATATGTTCTTGTTATTGTGTTCATGATGTTTAAAAATGGATAAAACGAGTATTGGTATACATATGCTAACTTATGACAAGTAAACAAGCAAACTAGTGATTTTTATGGAAAACCATGACCATAATAGTATAACTTTGATATTTGACACTTACTTACTGTTAAAGAGGACTTAACAAGGAAAACATAGCAATTTGAATCACTCAAAACGAGTACACGAGTCAAAAGTTATGACCATTTGAAGTTAGCGAAACCAAAACGGCAAAACTGCCTAAATAGCATTCTGATCAAATTTTGATTTTGAAAGTCCCACTTCTGCTCCGATTCATCAAAAAGTTAAAACACGAAAGTTGTCCGGAACGACGTTTTCGTTCAGGGTTAATGAAGCTCGAGCCCTGAAAATGCTTTCCGAGTGATAAATTTCTTCAAAATCTTAACAGCCCATTTTAGACCAAAGTCACTATATTATAGTTATGATTTACTAAGACCAAGAGGTCTAATGACCTAAAGCCGAGACCACAACCATGGCTAAAGCCAAGGTTGAGTCTCAAGACCATGGAAAAATGACCAAGGTCACGGCGAAGCCATGACTAAATGACCATATAAACTTACTTAGGCGAAAACATGAAACAAGGAGTTGGCGATAACTTGAACATACAATTTGGATCTACTCCACCTAAAGAACCATGAGATACAAGTTATAATAAACTTACCCTAATAACAATCTTCATGTACAAATAGACTTTCCTAAGTTTATTCAAATATCGGACATGTAACTTTTCGGATCAAAACTTATACATTTGTTATCAAATACTACAATAGTAGGGAGCCTCATGTGAGGAGTTCATTAAGTAAGCCGTCGAGACGAGTTGTGGATTTACGAATTAAAGTGTCCTGGCTCCTCGAACGTTTACTCCATGACTTCTGAATTATGTCGGCCCGAACGGTAGTAAGAGACATACAACCTATACATGTGTCATAAACCATTTATATTCAAAGACTTACACTATATACTAAGTACTACATCATGAACATTATGCAAGAAATATATTGGCAATTCTTCGTATTCTTAGACGTTACTCCAAACCTAAGTCGCAACGTTCTATTATAGGCTGTTCCTAGAGACTTTCGCGATTGAGACTACCACTTTCATTTCTCGTTACATAAGCTTAAGGTGAGTCATAGCCCCTACTCTTTTCGTACTTGTTTTAACTCTTGGGGGGGATACATGCTCAACTACTTGCTTACTTGTACAAATACTCAAAACGTTTATACGTGACTGTGTTATACTTGATTGTCTTATACTTGATGGCATTATACTTGATTTAATACATACATGACTGTCTTTTATCTTTGGAAAGTGGCTCCCAGTTTTCTTTGGGAAGTGGCTCCCAGTTGTCTTTGGGAATTGGCTCCCAAGTGAGGTCTTCGGAGATGAAGTAGAGACTCACTACCAATTGCTTAATTGTTTTGATGAACTTATACATGTCTTAATCATACTATATTGTAGCAGTGGGTTGTGAACACACAGGTTACAAGTCTCTTATGGCAGGACTTGTAACTGAGTGGATTCACGATGCCTTTGCTGTGTGAACATTCTTTTAAGGCTTTTCAACTGTTTTAAGACAAACTCTATGAACTCACCAACCATTGTGTTGACACTTTAGCATGTTTATCTCAGGTTAGTAAGGCGATACCTAGTGCGTGGAACTTAGAGTCAAGCTGCATATTCTGAAGACTTATGCTTTTTATCATTTACCATTCAAAACATTTTGTTTACATTTATGTATCATACTTTGGAATCTCATGTTTGTAACTTTGAATTCATTAATCGAATGGTAACTTTTCAAAACGTCTCATTTAGAGTTCGTTTTCTATAACTTGTACTTTGTATTATGAAGTAGCACCCCTATGACACAGTCTTCCGCTGCGGTATTTTGGGGGTGTTACAGATTGGTACCAGAGCCTTGGTTATAGATAACTAGGTTGCATTTAGTGCCTAGACTATAACTGCTATATACGTTGGGACCTTCCTCTTTATTTGCCTTACACACAATACATACACATATGCTTTTTGGTTATAGATTTGCTTAGTTCTACGCTATTAGATGATGTGACTTTAGTATTATAAGGAGCCCCAGAGATTCGTCGAGTCATTAAAAACATGGAGCTCAGTAATAACTAATTAGTTAACTTGATCTTGTGACAGTTCTTGTTTGATGAGACACAAGATTTGAGTTAAATAATATTATTGCTTAGCTTTAGGGATTTGATGACTTGATTATCTTACTATCGGCCTCAGAAGGCGGATTTTGTGTCTGAAATTCTTAAGTAGGATGATTTAGAATCTCCTTATTTAAATGGATTGGGGCGCCTCTTCAGTTAAATAAAGAAATTGTAAATCACCGAACCATAAGTTTATGAGACCTTACTTACATAAATTTGGACGCTTCTTTATGTAAGTAATGTGTCATAAATAAGTGGGCTTAATTGTAGCCGATACGACTCCTTAACCAGAACCTTAGACGAATCAGAGTGAACACCACTATTTTTAGAGATCCCGAATTCTCTTAGACACACAATAAGTAGTTAACATCAACTGAACTTCGGGACGAAGTTCTCCTTAAGGGGTAGAGACTGTAACAATTCGCAATTTCAGGTTAACTTTTATTCCCGAAAATTTCACTATTCACTTTTCACTATTCACTTTTTACTATTCACTTTTTACTATTCATCTCAGAAATTTTTATTTCATATTCTCGTAAGTTAAACTATTTTAACGATAATCCGAGAGTTTGACGCTCGTCGGATCATTTCTGCAAAAATCACAAAGCCGTGTCCGAGATTTACTTTTAGGTTTAAACGTCCTTCCAGCATCCCGAAAGTTTTAGAATTTTACTTTTTTCAGTTCAGCTTTTTACGCGAATTACGCGTTTTAGACCCGTGTTTCCAGTTTTTAGCAGGGTTTTAGCACCCGATAGAACCTACCACTCATTTTATATTTTATTATGGACTATATTGACATGTTTAACAATACTTTCAAGTTTCATATTTTTACGATACCCGATTTTACGTTTTGAGGCTTAATAACTTACGGTTAGCGATTTACGGAGTCAAAACTAGCTACATACTTAGGATATTATCATCCAAAGACCATGACTACTCATCTAGTCACCCTTATCCTTTTAGAACCGACCTAGGGGGGGGGGGGAGTCACCATGTGTGGTTAAATCTTGACTTTAGCCATTAGATCTTACTTAATTACAACTTTGTCTCCAAGTTTTAGCACTTTCCTAGGCACCTTCCTAACCTCCTCATTCATGCTATAAATAGCCAACTAGAAACACATTGATCTTCATCTTTTCATCACCAAAAATACCACACCCTTTAGTCCTAGCACCATGATCCTTTGATCTTCAATATACAAGTTACACATAAGAGTTCAATGTCTTAGTATTCTCTACCTAGTTCTTAAGTTTGTTTGGTGATTCCATGGTTGAATTAGGAGCTACACAAGGTTACTAGGGCTGAAGTTAAATGGTTTTCACAAGGGTTAGATCAAGGCTAGAAAGGGTTACAAGAGTTATGGTGAAGGGTTTACAAGATTAGGTTTAGTGTCCTAGTTCTATACTTGACTTCCTTTCTTAAGTGAAAGCCAAAAGTTGTAAGAAAACCTTATACACTTTCTTGCTCAATATCATTTTCATGCTTATTATGGTTCTTTCATGCTATATATGTTCTTGTTATTGTGTTCATGATGTTTAAAAATGGATAAAACGAGTATTGGTATACATATGTTAACTTATGACAAGTAAACAAGCAAACTAGTGATTTTTATGGAAAACCACGACCACAATAGTATAACTTTGATATTTGACACTTACTTACTGTTAAAGAGGACTTAACAAGGAAAACATAGCAATTTGAATCACTCAAAACGAGTACACGAGTCAAAAGTTATGACCATTTGAAGTTAGCGAAACCAAAACGGCAAAACTGCCTAAATAGCATTCTGATCAAATTTTGATTTTGAAAGTCCCACTTCTGCTCCGATTCATCAAAAAGTTAAAACACGAAAGTTGTCCGGAACGACGTTTTCGTTCAGTGTTAAAGAAGCTCGAGCCCTGAAAACGCTTTCCGAATGATAATTTTCTTCAAAATCTTAACAGCCCATTTTAGACCAAAGTCACTATATTATAGTTATGATTTACTAAGACCAAGAGGTCTAATGACCTAAAGCCGAGACCACAACCATGGCTAAAGCCAAGGTTGAGTCTCAAGACCATGGAAAAATGACCAAGGTCACGACGAAGCCATGACTAAATGACCATATAAACTTACTTAGGCGAAAACATGAAACAAGGAGTTGGCGATAACTTTAACATACAATTTGGATCTACTCCACCTAAAGAACCATGAGATACAAGTTATAATAAACTTACCCTAATAACAATCTTCATGTACAAATAGACTTTCCTAAGTTTATTCAAATATCGGACATGTAACTTTTCGGATCAAAACTTATACATTTGTTATCAAATACTACAATAGTAGGGAGCCTCATGTGAGGAGTTCATTAAGTAAGCCGTCGAGACGAGTTGTGGATTTACGAATTAAAGTGTCCTGGCTCCTCGAACGTTTACTCCATGACTTCTGAATTATGTCGGCCCGAACGGTAGTAAGAGACATACAACCTATACATGTGTCATAAACCATTTATATTCAAAGACTTACACTATATACTAAGTACTACATCATGAACATTATGCAAGAAATATATTGGCAATTCTTCGTATTCTTAGACGTTACTCCAAACCTAAGTCGCAACGTTCTATTATAGGCTGTTCTTAGAGACTTTCGCGATTGAGACTACCACTTTCATTTCTCGTTACATAAGCTTAAGGTGAGTCATAGCCCCTACTCTTTTTGTACTTGTTTTAACTCTTGGGGGGGATACATGCTCAACTACTTGCTTACTTGTACAAATACTCAAAACGTTTATACGTGACTGTGTTATACTTGATTGTCTTATACTTGATGGCATTATACTTGATTTAATACATACATGACTGTCTTTTATCTTTGGGAAGTGGCTCCCAGTTTTCTTTGGGAAGTGGCTCCCAGTTTTCTTTGGGAAGTGACTCCCAGTTGTCTTTGGGAATTGGCTCCCAAGTGAGGTCTTCGGAGATGAAGTAGAGACTCACTACCAATTGCTTAATTGTTTTGATGAACTTATACATGTCTTAATCATACTATATTGTAGCAGTGGGTTGTGAACACACAGGTTACAAGTCTCTTATGGCGGGACTTGTAACTGAGTGGATTCACGATGCCTTTGCTGTGTGAACATTCTTTTAAGGCTTTTCAACTGTTTTAAGACAAACTCTATGAACTCACCAACCATTGTGTTGACACTTTAGCATGTTTATCTCAGGTTAGTAAGGCGATACCTAGTGCGTGGAACTTAGAGTCAAGCTGCATATTATGAAGACTTATGCTTTTTATCATTTACCATTCAAAACATTTTGTATACATTTATGTATCATACTTTGGAATCTCATGTTTGTAACTTTGAATTCATTAATCGAATGGTAACTTTTCAAAACGTCTCATTTAGAGTTCGTTTTCTATAACTTGTACTTTGTATTATGAAGTAGCACCCCTATGACACAGTCTTCCGCTGCGGTATTTTGGGGGTGTTACAAGTCACCCCTTGTGTTTGCTTGATCTCATGCCTTAAGCCCTAGGTTGAGTCCATGTGTTCAAGCTTCGTTTGAAGTCTTTGACTAAGTCTTTCATGTAACCTCCTCAAGCTCCTATAAAAGCCCTCTCCTCCTCCTCCTTGCCACCCCATATACCACACACAAGACACTTCATTTTGCTAGTTTACTTCATGTATTATTCAAGGATGCAAGTGCAATATCAATTCAAAAACTCTTGTTAGGTTTTGATTAATCCAAATACTAGTTTCAAGCTACAAGTAACTACTTCAAATCCTTAGAAGGATTTCCAAAGTGAAGAGAAGTTGCTCAATCAAAGTCCTATCCTTATTCTTAACTTCCTTTCTTCAGAAAGCCTAAAGTTGTAAGAAACCCTAATACACTTTCTTGCTCAATATCATTTTCATGCTTATTATATTTCATTCATTCTATATATGGTCTTTGTATTATGTTCATGATGTATAAAAACTATTAAAACAAGTTATGGAAACCAAATGTAGCTAAATATACATAAACAAGAAAACTAGTGACATATATTATGAAATTCGACCAAAATAGTATAAACATGATATTGGAAAATCACATACTATGTTAGAGGACTTAACAAGGAAAACATAGCAATTTGATTCACCTAAAATGAGTATACGAGTCAAAAGATATGGCTAATAGAAGTTACCAAAACATTGCGGCAAAACTGTCCCAAAGTCTCTGTGACAGAATTAAAACACGCAAAAAGAGGCCTATCTGCTCTGTTTCATCAAAAAGTTAAAGCACGAAAGTTGTCCGGAACGATGTTTTCTTCAAAAACTCAGGTGCACGGGTCCAGAAAACCCGTAATGAATGCTATTTTTCTTCAAAGTCTTAACAGCCCTTTTAAATACCCAAATGACCATGTATTGGTTATGGCTAAGTAAAACCAAGAGGTCTAATGACCTTAAAGCCGAGACCACAGCCATGGCTAAGGCCAAGGATGAGTCTCAAGACCATGGTAGCAATGACAAAAGTCACAGGAAAGCCACGGCTAAAGTCCTTATGGCTTTCTAAGTCGAAAACATGAACTAAAGTGTTAGTTGTAACATAATCAACCAATTTCGATCTACTCCATCAAATGACCATGAGACTTTACAAGTAATATCATATGCATTCTAGGCTTAATAAACTCATTAAAAATAACAATCTTCATTTAAAATAAACTTTCCTAAGTTTATTCAACTATTCGGACATGTAACTTTTAAAGATCAAAAACATATATTTTCTATCAAATACTACAACACTAGGGAGCTTCATGTGAGGGGTTTCATTTGGGTAAACGGATCGACGAGTTGCTGGATTTACGATTTAAAGTGTCCTAGCTCCTCGAAAGTTTACTACATGACCTATGAATTATGATGGCCCGAACGGTAGTAAGAGATATACAAACTATACATGTTTCATAAACCACTTTTATTCAAAGACTTACACTATATACTAAGTACTACATCATGAACAATATGCAAGACATATATAGGCAATTCTTCGTATTCTTTGACATTACTCCAAACCTAAGTCGCAACGTTATATTATAGGTTGCTCTTAGTGACTTTCACGATTCGACTACCATTTTCATTACTCACTACATAACTTAAGTTGAGTTCATAGCCCCACTTTCCATTACTTAATTGTTTTACAAACCCTTGGGGGGAATACATGCTATTTTAAACCAATGCTTTGAAATTGTAGGCTATCTGATTGTTTTATTATTACTAAGTACCATCCTTGCCAATCATAGGCCCCATATCATGAACCATTCAATCACTAGTATTAGTGAGCGCGAGTATTGTGAATAGGCCTATTGGGATTGATGAATCCCATTTGTATTGACCAAATGCGTTCAAACAAATGCACTATATTTGAAACATAGGTATGATGGCAAAGTACCTACCGGGGCAACAAATCCACCGATTGATATTGGTGCCCGTTAACGTATTGGTTGCATGAGCTTAGTGAATAATTGATGAGGCGAAAAATGATCCGTTTTTAGGGGGTCATTTAAGCCCGAATCCGACTTTATTTGATCAAATATTGCCCTAAATTGTTCCTTTTGTGATTTTAGGTGTTTGGAGAGTGAATTCTGGAAAAGAGGCTATTTTGGACGTTTTTAGAGCATAAAGTGAAGAAAACGACAAAGTACCAAAAATCCAAGCTGGAAATACAAGGTGACGGCGTCAAGGGGTTGCTCTTGACGGCGTCAGACAAGATGAATATTTTACCGTAGCTGGTGACGGCGTCAGATGGAGAGATGACGGCGTCAAAGTGGCCAAGATTAATTTACCGTAGGTGGTGACGACGTCACCAAGGCCGTCACAATTGGATCTAGGGCGTCCGAGGAAGTGTATGGCGGCGAGTTGACGGCGTCAGATTTTACTCTTGACGCCGTCAGGACGATTTTCCTATATATAGTTTTCTAGTTTTTTCATAAAGAGAGGAGAATTTTTGGTGAAACCCTAAAGACGATTTTGGTGCCTCTTTTACAGGTTTTTCAAGGGTTCCAAACGCTTGAGACTTTGCATTGTAATTGAGATAAGTATACTCTTAATTCAATCAATATGTCTATGTGTTGGTTGTTTATCTTTTGTTCTTATCTTAATTCTACTATGCTAGGCTAGATTTACTTTGTGTTTGCTTAGATCTAATGAAACCTAGATGTTGATTATGTGTTGATTACTTGTCTATTCTTGTTCTTGGATGAATGATATTATATGTTAGGCTTAAGAAAACTGGCAGATCTCCAAATGGTAACATGCTTGAACGTCTTAAGAAACATGAACCGAGGCGTACTAGGTCTTTATTGGTTGTATTTAATGCATGAGCCACTGTTTACAATCCCTATAGTTGTGCTGGGTCATGGTGTAGGAGGAGATAAGAGCTCATAGAGTTGGGGAGTTATGTATGCCACCCCACGAATGGTATTAAGGAATACAATCCGTCATCCATACAAGTGTAACAAGTAATTGACATGTAAAAGATATCTAGGGAGTAATGAAGTCTAAGTAAACACAATTTCTCCAAATACTGCTCACAACCTTAGTTTAATATTAGCTTAATTTCATTTTCATTAGTTTAATTAGTTATAAAGTAGTTTTTGGGTTAGTTGAATAACAACTAATTCCGCCCACTCTTCCAAAACCCGAGATTTTACTTGCTTTCATTAAAATATAAAAACACAAAAATAATCATCTTTCATCTTTAGAACTATTAATTAGGTTTTCTAATCCTAGCGACACTATTCCTAAGCTGAACGATCAATCCCCCGGTACTTGTCACTATACTATACTACAACGATCAGGTACACTGCCTGGTGGGGGTTGTAAGCCTCGCGAGATCCCTCGAGAGGTAAAGCAAGGTGTGATTCCCACGCATCAAGTTTTTGGCGCCGTTGCCGGGGAATAGTTATTGTCTAGGTTAGGATTTCTTTTTATTAGGTCTACTTGCTAGATTCCTTTCTAGTAAGATTTTTATTTTTATTTTTAGGTCTTCTTTAGTCTATCTTATTTCTTCGTGCCTTTGTTCGTAACTCTTTACCATCCGACATCATGGAAGGTGGTAACATCTTTGAACCCGTCATCCCACCACAACAAAACCCACCATTAGAACCCCTTAGGCCCCGAACCTTAGGAGAGTATTCCCGTCCTAGCCACCATGGCTACCGAAACACCATTGAGCTCACCGGAGCCAATGTGACCCCCTTGCGATCCGACACCATCCGGTTGGTGCAAAGCGGATGTGCATTCCATGGACTTCGTTCCGAAGATCCAAACCAACACCTTAAGGACTTCCTCAAAATCGTAGATTCCATAGACCTAGGTGTTGAAACTAGAGAGACTACCCGTTTACGCCTATTCTAATTCTCTCTACGGGATCAAGCTAGTCAATGGCTTGAGCCTTTACCCACGGGATCCATCACCACATGGGATGATCTCACCACTCGTTTCCTTGCTCAATTTTTCCCACCGGGGAGAACTACTAAGCTTAGAAATGACATCTTGATGTTCCAACAACGTCAAAATGAATCTCTTTACGAAGCATGGACTCGTTTCAAGGACTTACTCCAAAAAGTCCCTCATCATGGCATAGATCTTTGGCTCCAAGTCCAAATTTTCTATGACCATATCGATATCCCCACGAGGCGAACCATTGACCAATCGGCCGGTGGTAAGCTACGTGATCTTAGTGCAGAACAATCATGGGAACTCATAGAAGATCTTGCTCTCTATGACAACGAAAGTTGGAATGATCCCCATGATTTGAACAAAACGGTCAAGGCAATATCTTTGCCTTCGAACAATTCAAGCACTCCCGACCGTAGGATCATGGAGCTTGAGGACCAAGTCAAGTTTCTCATGAAATCTTACGAAGCTCCGAAGCATTCAAGCCAAGTGAACCAAATCACTTCTTCATGCGAATTATGTAGTAGTCCCCATGACACTCGTGATTGTATGGAACTCCCCGGAACAGCTTTTGCGGACTACGCATCCACGCGTACCGACGAAGCGGGAGATAAGTGGTACACTTTCAAGCCCGAGCCGAACACATACGGTGATTCATACAACCCCTCATGGAAAAATCACCCAAACCTTAGGTGGAAACAAAATCAACCCAATTCGTCCAACCTACCTAATCGTTACCAATCAAACGGTCCACCATCCAACCGTACCTTCAACAACAATCCTTCTAACAACTATGGTAGTACCAACAATCTTGAAGGATTGATGTCGATATTTATGGCATCTCAAGAAGCCCGCATAGTTAGGTTTGAAAACGAATTCAACCAGCAACAAACGGAGATGACCAACAAAATTGACAATTTGTTGAAAGCCCTCAACAACCAAACATTAGCCACACCTAGGAAGGACACTAGGGACACAAATAGTGGAATTCAAACTAAGGACCCCTCATCATCCAAACATGTCCACTTTGTCAATGTTGTCACCATTAAGCCAATAGATAGAGAGATAGAGGAGAGTGACAAGGATGAAGCTAAGGTAGAAGCCAATTGTGAGGATGAGAGTGGGAAAGTTGAGGTTAAAAAGGATGAGAAATTGGAGGAGATTGAACCTATAGAGAAATACTTTGATAAGTTGCCAACCGAGGAGGAACGGGAATACCATAAGGATTTATTCGATAGTCCCGAGAAAACATATATCTTTGGCGACCCCCTGATCAAAATGGGAGACTCCTCCAACATTAACATCCCATGTAATATAGGGCACATGCATATATGGAAAGCTTACATCGACCTTAGATCACCCGTGAACATCATGACTAGGACTTATTACAATTGGGTGATGAAGAAGCAACTCAATTTTAGGTTGATGCCTGGTAAGAATCTGATAAGTAATTTTGCAGGAAGAGTGAAAGGATTGCATGTGATTATAGGGAATCTCACCTATGAGATTGATTTTATGATAGTGGAAGACACTCGTCCAGTGATTGATGCTGACCTAAGCCAAATAATATTCGGGAAACCATTTGTTGAGGCCACTAGGATGAGTTATGATCCGACTTTAGGGATAGTTAGATTCAAGAAAGATAATGATGAGGTCGCTTATCAAATGCCCTACAAGATCGAACAATACCGCCTTCTCTCTAATTTCGAAAAAGAACACAAGCAAGCGGCTTATTATAGGAATGAGGAGGATAGACGTAGAGGAGTAGAGTATGTTAGAAATAGGATGCTTGGTTTCTACAAAGAATGCTTGCAACTAGGTCCGGAATACAAAACTGGTTTAGAAGATGACCTAGAGAATGGAACCAATGATGAAATCACGTAGTAACCCACGACTTTGAGTCTAGCTACAAGACTCGTAAATAAAGAAAAGCGCTTCTTGGGAGGCAACCCATGTTTTGTGTGATTTTAATTGTTTGATTGTTATTTGCTTCCGTATGCATGTTTTATTTTTATTGTTGGTTGATCATGTTTCTCAATTAAAATGTGAAATACTTTATTATGTTGTTTGGCCTAGTCTTAACTTCAACCTAAAGGTATTTTTGCAAAAGATAAGTGTAAGGGGAAACCCCAAATATGTTTTTAAGAAACAAACTGATCATGATTCTCCACAATATTTAATGAACATGTATATTCGTAGTTGTTAGAGTCAAATGCTTGTATTGAGTCATAATGAAGTTTTGCAGGATTTTCCAGGAAGTAGGACAAGGTTTTTCCAGAAATTTTCTGGAAACTTAACATAAAGATTTCTGCAGGTCCATTCTGACGGCGTCAGGCAATTGCTCTTGACGGCGTCAGGAGTCAAAAATCTGGAAATTTTACCCGTTTTGTTTTTCTAACGGAGTCTTATGGTTTTTGTGAATTATTAAGTTTTATAATCTCCAGGAAATCTGCAAACTTCATTCCACAAGCATTATATCTTACTTTGTTTTCTAGGATTTAGTAACTTATATAGGATGTCGCCGATTTTACGCGAGGTTGCCTTGTCTACTTTTGTCAGGATTTACAGGTTATTTAAGACAAGAAGATGATTTATATTCTGGAAGGGAAGCTTTGATTGTTCATTTTCTTGGAGGAAGATCTAATCTGGCCAACCTAAAATCCATACCGAGCGAATCAGGGGAGTATTTGATTTCATTCTCTTTACTTCTTACTTTTACATTCTTTACTTGAACATTGGGGACAATGTTCATCCTAAGTGAAGGGGAGGGTAAAAAGATGATACCTTACATATGCACTTTCGCTTGAGTTTGTTTTGTTTGATAGTAGATGTGTAATAAAACTATGAGATATACTTGTTAGTGCAATTTTAGCGCCAAATTTAAAATTTTTTACAACATTTAGGAGTGAAACTTTAGCCATAGCAAGCGTCTCATGGATAGGAGGTTGTATGACTAGCACATAACCGTATATTTAGAAAAATTTTCCACCCAAAGATGTGAGGTTCGCCTTTAGATTTGATAGGAAAAGCATTTATTATTGGTGCTTATGAGTGTACCGGTAGCATTTAGATTCTAGAACTTGCGTTAGTGATGCATCCCGAGACCGCTAGTGAGACTACATTCGTGTGGTAGGATTTACTACATGATAAGAGGCATTAGGATCACCCTTGTGTTAAACCCGTATTACAATTACTTGACCATTTAAGTCATATTACTTGGCTAGTTAAGTCAACTAATTTTTCCCACACCTTTGCGTTGTACTCATTTTTAGTACACGATACCCCTAGTACACCCCTCCGAGCCTATCTTTTCGTTTCTAACTTTAAGCATTTTACTTAAAGGAAGAATTTGTTACACCCCACTTAAATGTACAACCAAATCGCCTTAGCCTTCCGTGTATGCGCTCATTTTTAGTGCATTATTGTTATTTGTTAAACCCTAAGTTAACTTTCTAATTGATTACATGGTTGCTAAGTCGAGTCATATCCTTGTACATATTGTTTTGGGACGATTGGGACTCATGGGTAAGTACTTATTTTATGGAGTAATGGGGAAGAACATCATAATATATTACCCCCATATGTACGTTAATCTTAAAAGTGCTCCAAGTGTTTTGATTTTCTTAATTCGAGTCATTAGATTAGTTAAATGTAAAGTATGTAAAGATTCAAGTGTAAGGGGATTGCTCAAACCCCTATGATGTATTATCTTGGATGGTAGGGTAAGAGTGTATGCAAAAAAAAAAAAAAAAAAAAAAAAAAAAAAAAAAAAAAAAAATCGAAAAAAAAAATTAAGAAAAAGAAGGAAAAAAAAAATAGAAAAGGAAAAAGAAAGAAAGAAAAAAAAAACATACGGACTACCATCCCATTTTTATTCTATGTTCATTTTATGTTTTTGTTTATTTTTCATTTATTAGCTTAAGTCGAGTCTAGTCTTGGCTTAGCAACGCCATCTTGTACATGTAATTTACTAAGATTGTTAACTCGCCACCAGTAAAATTCCCTATATCCAACAAAACCGTGTAATTCATATCCCTACACCTAACGTTATAACCCTTTTTAAAGACCTCTTTGATAGTTTATCCTAGGTGCTTACGCCATGTGGTGGAGGTTTGATCCTTTCCCAAGCCTATGGTAATCTATTTTGTTATGACAGGTAGTGAGAGATATCTTCCATTTCCATAATGTTATATTACTTTATTACACCCGAGAGATGTGAGTATCTAAACACTATTTGTGAGGTGCTTGTGTATGACCTCCGTGCTTGTCTATTGGTCTTTAGTGGAACGATTATTTGTTGTAATTACTTTTATATTAGTGTTAAATGACCCCTAACTTGTCTTTTGAGTAGAATAAAAGCTCATTTGCTTGAGGACAAGCAAATCTCAAGTGTAAGGGTATATGATGAGGCGAAAAATGATCCGTTTTTAGGGGGTCATTTAAGCCCGAATCCGACTTTATTTGATCAAATATTGCCCTAAATCGTTCCTTTTGTGATTTTAGGTGTTTGGAGAGTGAATTCTGGAAAAGAGGCTATTTTGGACGTTTTTGGAGCATAAAGTGAAGAAAACGACAAAGTACCAAAAATCCAAGCTGGAAATACAAGGTGACGGCGTCAAGGGGTTGCTCTTGACGGCGTCAGACAAGATGAATATTTTACCGTAGCTGGTGACGGCGTCAGATGGAGAGATGACGGCGTCAAAGTGGCCAAGATTAATTTACCGTAGGTGGTGACGGCGTCACCAAGGCCGTCACAATTGGATCTAGGGCGTCCGAGGAAGTGTATGGCGGCGAGTTGACGGCGTCAGATTTTACTCTTGACGCCGTCAGGACGATTTTCCTATATATAGTTTTCTAGTTTTTTCATAAAGAGAGGAGAATTTTTGGTGAAACCCTAAAGACGATTTTGGTGCCTCTTTTACAGGTTTTTCAAGGGTTCCAAACGCTTGAGACCTTGCATTGTAATTGAGATAAGTATACTCTTAATTCAATCAATATGTCTATGTGTTGGTTGTTTATCTTTTGTTCTTATCTTAATTCTACTATGCTAGGCTAGATTTACTTTGTGTTTGCTTAGATCTAATGAAACCTAGATGTTGATTATGTGTTGATTACTTGTCTATTCTTGTTCTTGGATGAATGATATTATATGTTAGGCTTAAGAAAACTGGCAGATCTCCAAATGGTAACATGCTTGAACGTCTTAAGAAACATGAACCGAGGCGTACTAGGTCTTTATTGGTTGTATTTAATGCATGAGCCACTGTTTACAATCCCTATAGTTGTGCTGGGTCATGGTGTAGGAGGAGATAAGAGCTCATAGAGTTGGGGAGTTATGTATGCCACCCCACGAATGGTATTAAGGAATACAATCCGTCATCCATACAAGTGTAACAAGTAATTGACATGTAAAAGATATCTAGGGAGTAATGAAGTCTAAGTAAACACAATTTCTCCAAATAGTGCTCACAACCTTAGTTTAATATTAGCTTAATTTCATTTTCATTAGTTTAATTAGTTATAAAGTAGTTTTTGGGTTAGTTGAATAACAACTAATTCCGCCCACTCTTCCAAAACTCGAGATTTTACTTGCTTTCATTAAAATATAAAAACACAAAAATAATCATCTTTCATCTTTAGAACTATTAATTAGGTTTTCTAATCCTAGCGACACTATTCCTAAGCTGAACGATCAATCCCCCGGTACTTGTCACTATACTATACTACAACGATCAGGTACACTGCCTGGTGGGGGTTGTAAGCCTCGCGAGATCCCTCGAGAGGTAAAGCAAGGTGCGATTCCCACGCATCAATAATAATAACTATTTTGTTTTTCAACCATGAGTATGAGTCTAATTAACTCATACTACCAACATATTGTGTTCCACTACTTAACAAACTCTATGAATATCACTCAACCTTTGTGTTGACCTTTTAAGCATGTATTTCAGGTCCATGATGATCGGGGCTGGCACGGAGGAGCACAGACTCAATCAAGAAGGCTATAATCTACTTTATCATTCGATAAAACATGAAAAGACTTTATATTGATGTATTTTGTAAACATGGAACCTTTTGGGACCTATCTTTGTAAACACTGATATATTTTAATAATACGAATGATAAGTCTTTTAAAATGACTCAGTTAGAGATCATTTTCTATTATTATGACTGTTGTGCCGTCGAGTAACACCCAGTTTGAATTCCGCTGCATCATCGAATTGGTGGTGTTACAGAATGGACAATTCGATTGCGTTGATGTGAGTATAATCCTGTGTATAATGACACTCTCGCCTATATTTGAACCTATTAGCACCTTAGCGTGAATAACAAACTGGCCTAGATCTGTGATGAGCAACCTTGTTCCATTACACAGACCTTTGCTTGGATTGATATTCCGAAATAACATTATTGGTAATTCCTTTTTTAAGTGAAGAGCATGTGGGGGCATCCCGGGGAAATTTAAGGAATTTAGAAATTCAATTAGATAGTGTTCATGCTGTTCTAGGTTGTCTGTAGATGCCTTGCAAATCTCGTCTGCGCTGTTGTATGTAACAGACTCCCCTGCTAACTGTTGAAACATGTACTCATTAATGGCATCAGCATCATCATTCCGAGGAGTTGGTATTGCTCTTTCTTTGAGATACACATTGTCTGTTTGTCTTGTTGTAAAATCAGGGTATGTCTCTGCGACAATCTGCTTGATAGGACAATCCGATGATTTAATTATGAAGTTTTCAGGAATGTCAAACCAACTTGGGTCATCCTCCTCTTCTTTGCATTTCGCTGGCACCTTGCCATCCCCTACAGCCAAAACCCATACATTGAATTCCTGTTTTCGAGTATCAAGCTCTCCATTTTCATTGTACTCGTTGACACGCATGATGCGCGTAAGACTGAATACCTTACAATGCTTCCATAATTCAGATTGGTTTATACATGATTGAACAATGTCTGCCATGCTTCCTTTCGGTATAACTGGCAGAACTTGTCGAAAGTCACCTCCAATCATGACCGTCACACCTCCAAATATTCGATTCCTACTGTGCTGATCATGGTATCCTAAAATATCCCTTAGCGTCTTGTCCAATGCCTCAAAAGCATATTTTTGAGTCATTGGAGCTTCATCCCATATAATAAGTTTAACCTGCTACATGAGTTCCGCCAAATGTGTGTTTTGTTTTATGCCACATGTACTGTTCTCTAATAATTCAAGCGGTATAAGAAAACGGCTATGCGTGGTTCTGCCACCTGGTAGCAACAATGCAGCTATTCCTACACAATTTGAGTGTGTTAATTAATCAGGTATTTTTATAATTTCCAAATAGTTTATTTTATAAATTTAGTATAAATTTGTACCTGAGGATGCAACAGCAAGCACTATCATACGTTCTGATCTTAACCTTGAGATGATAGTTTTGTATAAAAATGTCTTTCCGGTTCCGCCTGGACCGTATACAAAGTAAAAGTTCCCTTTTTCACCATGGACAGATTCAATCACCTCTTCATAGATTAAACGTTGTTCGGGATTTAACAATGAATGAAGTTGTTGATGTTCCATCTTACTTTTGTTCACATCATAAGCCAACGCTTCTCTTATAAGACGATTGTCCATGTTGGTTAGTAACCTTGGGTCAGGAAGTGGTAGGTCTTGAAAATCCGATAAAGATCTCCCATGTCTATTTAACAACTCTTGGATCTCTATCAAACAATAGTTTTTTAGTTGTTCTTCCGTCAGCTCCAAATCAGGATAATCGAAATTTTTCCTTTTTTTGTGTAGAATATCTTCTGATAAAAACTTCCAGTTTTCTTCCCACAATTTTAAAGGTCTGCTGACATCACAAAAAATTAAAATTTTCACGAATATGTCACGTAACTGTGGGCCAAATATCCATACACTTGCTTCTGATATAGCATGTGTCCATTTTGTGTCATCATTTAAAAGGCCATATGCAAAACATGCTTCCTTGAATGTGGAACATAGTTTGTCGTGAACAGTCATGAGTTTTTCATAAGACTCAGGACCTCTCGCGATATTTAACAAAATTCTAAGATAAGATCGTTCTCCAAACGCGGGGTATGAGTAAACAATCCTCCAAATGCATTTTTGCAACTTGCGTTTTTTCCACATTTTGTTTTTTTCATGCCACACATAATGTGTAGGGATCTCAGCATATGTGTATTGATTCGCTTCTGTATCACGCTTGTTTAATTCAAACCAATCAGTGAACATGGTCATGTCGATACCTTCCCTTTGAATTAGTGCGGGCAAGCTTTTTGAATCACGAAGTGTGATTGCATGCTGATTTGGCAAGTGGTAATTCAGCTTCATAACAGATGGATATGAGTAATGGATGTCATAGGAAAACAAACACCACACCGCCTCACATGGAGCTAAAAAACGAAAATTCAAATAGTTTTTTATTTCGTCCACCTCCAAAACCTTTATGTTTGTCAGATCACCATCGTTTTTAACATTTTCTTGTATAACAATAGTGGCTCTATCGGGACATTTATTTAAGTACTTGAATAAGCACTTAATTGCCTTTGATATGTTACACCATTCCACGTTCATGTGAGCCTGGTATTCCAGGAGGAGATAACGGTTGTGAGGAACCACATATCTGTTATTGTACTTGAATTTTCCTTTTAGATGGTAAGCTTTATTATCCCTCTGGCGATAAACAGCATAACCATCATTATCAACAATTGTTTTAGCCACAAAAGATTTAGGAAAATGTTTTGAGCACTTAATCTCAATTGTACATTGATAACGCTCAAAGTTAACATGTTTTTATAAGCGTTATTAGTGTTTTTGTGTATGTTATTTGGTTGTTTTTATATGCTTTTTCCACTAAATTGTATCAAAGTATGTTTTTGTAGCATATGTAGCAAATGCAGGAAAAATGGAGAAAAAGTGAAGAAAATGAAGTATATGCGATTACACGAAGATTCCCAAGCTCAAAAGTCCAATCTCTGAAGCAATTCATATGAGAACCTAAGTTTTGTCATTTCCAAGTTCCAAGTTTAGAAGTTAATCAAGTTTGGATAGTGCATAAAGAGCTACACAAGGAAAGGTCAAAGTCCAAAACAGCCAGAATCTACCATCCGATCGGTTTGAGTCTGACCGATCGGATATCCATAATGACCATTTTCCATCCGATCGGTATCAACCCGCAACCGATCGGATGGTCATTTCTGCATGTTTTTGCCAACTTTTGTGCACGAATCTTGGTCTTTTGTCCCATGGTTCTAGGCCCTTCTTAGTATCTTATTGTCCAAGTTCTAGCATTTAAGTCCCTATTCATTAATAGGAGTATTGGACAAACCTATAAGGACCTCAAAAGTGCACAATTGAAGACACCATTCAAGATACCATTTACTGTTATTACTACTCACAAAGAAGAGAAATTCGTGCAGAAAGAACCAGGAACTTTGGAGAACCAAGGAAGCAACATTTGGAGTCCGAAACCCTCAAGAAATCATCACCAACACTTAGGTTATCAAGACTTATAACCATGGATTCTAATGTTAAATATTCTGAGTTTATTTGCATGTTTGGTATGAGTGGCTAGTAATCTTTTTACACTTGTTTTGATGATGTTTTATACTTAGTGATAGTTATGATTGTAATAACATGTTTAATTCAATTTCAAGTCAATCCTAAGAACCAATTGTACCTTAAGTTTCATCGTGACACTTGTTTAGCCAAGGTTAACTAATTGATAATAGTTTCAAGGGTCGAAAGATTTGTTATTACTCAACTAGTTATAATCATTTGTCTATGAATGATTGTTTTTTACCATAATTATTCTTGACTAAACAAAGAAACAAGAAGTATGATTGTAACAAGAATGCTTTTATAACATCAAATTGGATTGTTTGTAAACCTTTAGTTGGACAAAAGTTTAAATGTTTATAAACTATTGTAACCTTTTTGTCTATGAATAGGTTACCTTTTGTATTGACCATTTCTTAAGAGTATTTGATTTGTAATAAGAGTTTATTCTTGTGTTTAAGATATTCACCATACCTTATGAACCTTGGATAGATCTTGATTTGATTGGTTTATACCTCAAGCTTGTTTTTATGAACTAAAATCTTGACGAAGGTTTAACTTGTAGAAACAATAGATTAGAACACCATCTAATTATCTCAACCAACATGTTATCAAAAGTTATCACAATCATGTGTGTCATTAAGTAGAAAACTAGTCTAAACAAGTGTAGTTTTTAATTTATTGAATTTGCTTATTATCTTATTTGCGTATATTAGAGATTTACTTTTAGACTTATATTTTGATTCACTCATAAATCCCTGCGAACGATCTACCATCCGATCGGTTGGAGTCTGACCGATCGGATATCCATAATGACCATTTTTAAATTCAATCGGTATCAACCCGCAACCGATCGGATGGTCATTTCTGCATGTTTTTGCCAACTTTTGTGCACGAATCTTGGTCTTTTGTTCCATGGTTCTAGGCCCTTCTTAGTATCTTATTGTCCAAGTTCCAGCATTTAAGTCCCTATTCATTACTAGGAGTATTGGACAAGCCTATAAGGACCTCAAAAGTGCACAATTGAAGACACCATTCAAGATACTGTAACAATTTACAATTTCAGGATAATTACTATTCCCGGAAAATTTCACTATTCAGTTTTTACTATTCACTTTTTACTATTCACTTTTACTATTCACATCCAAAATTTTTATTTCATATTCTCGTAAGTTAAACTATTTTAATGATAATCCGAGAATTTCACACTCGTCGGATCATTTCTGCAAAAATCACGAAGCCGTGTCCGAGATTTACTTTTAGGTTTAAACGTCATTCCAGCATCCCGATATGTCCATAAAACACTATAAACAATAGAAATATGATTTTCTCTCATTTTACGACAATTCCAAAAGTTTTGGAATTTTAAGTTTTCCAGTTCAGCGTTTTACGCGAATTACGCGTTTTAGACCCGCGTTTTTAGTTTTAATAGCGTTTAAGCAACCCGATAGAACTTATCACTTATTAAATATGCTAAGATAGGTTATATTAATAAGTTCAAACATATTTATAAGTTTCATATTTTTAGGATACCCGATTTTAAGTTTCATGACTTAACCACTTACCATTAGCGATTACCGGGACCAAAACTCACTCCGTAAGCTAGATAATACCAAGTTTATGTATCTAGTCACTCCCCCATCATTATGGCCGACCTAAGGGGTGATTCACCATGCCTTGGTGGCTTGAGATAAGTCTTGAACTTTTGGAATACAAGTATGTGTCCAAACTTCTCATGTAAGCTTCCTAAATATCCTAATATTTGCACCTCCTCAAGGGAAACTTCCTAACACTTTCCTAGCACCTCCTCAAGGCCCTATATAACCCTCCTCATCCTCTCTTGGTCGTTCATAACCTCACACACACAAACACACTCCTAATTTTCCCTCTACTTCAAGTTTTATTCAAGAATCAAGTGTTATATCAACACATAAACCCTAGTTTGGTTTTGATTCATCAAACTACTTCAAATCCTTTTGAAACTCTTGGTGATTCTCTTGAGTTTAGATCCACTCAAGTCACCTAAACTCTCATCACAAATCCTTCAAGAATACAAGAGTAGAAGGATTGCTAAAGTGAAGAGAAGCTTGTCAATCAAAGTCCTATCCTTATTAGTTACTTCCTTTCTTGTAGAAAGCCAAAAGTTGTAAGCAAAACCCTAACATACTTCTTGTTAAATATCATATTCATGCTATTTACATATCATTCATGCTATATTTTGTCTTGTGATCATGTCCATGATGTATAAAAATGAGTAAAACAAGTATTGGTATACATATGTTAACTTATGTTATTTAAACAAGTAAACTAGTGACTTTCTTGGTATAATCTGATCAAAATGGTAAAATTATGATATTGGATCATTACATATTGTAGTAGAGGACCTAACAAGGAAACCATAGCATTTTGAACCACCTAAAACGAGTATACGAGTCAAAAGTTATGGCCAAAAGAAGTTAGCGAAACCAAAACGCCGAATCTGCCAAAATAGCATTCTGATCAAAATCCGTATTTTTTCGAGGCCCTTCTGCTCCGATTCATCAAAAAGTTAAAACACGAAAGTTGTCCGGAATCACGTTTTCGTTCAGGGACAAAGAAGCTCGAGCCCTGAAAACGCTTTCCGAGTGATAATTATCTTCAAAATTCTTAACAACCCATTTTTAGACCAAAGTCATTATATAAAGGTTATGGTTTATAAAGACCAAGAGGTCTTATGACCTAGATTCAAGACCACAACCATGGCTAGAGCCAAGGTTGAATCTCAAGACCATGGAACAATGACCAAAGGTCATGGCAAAGCCATGGCTAAAGACCATATATATAACCAAGGCGAAAACATGAGCTAAAGTATTGGCGATAACTTGAACATACAATTTGGATCTACTTCATCTAAAGAACCATGAAATATTATGAGTATTTGTCATACAAGTTATAAGAAACTTACCCTAATAACAATCTTCATGTAAAGATAAACTTTCCTAAGTTTATTCAAGTACTTGGACATGTAACTTTTCGGATCAAAACTTATATACATATATATTTTATCAACTACTACAATAGTAGGGAGCCTCATGTGAGGAGTTCATTATGTAAGCCGTCGAGATGAGTTGTGGATTTACGAATTAAAGTGTCCTGGCTCCTCGAACGTTTACTACATGACTTCTGAATTATGTCGGCCCGAACGGTAGTAAACGATATATAAACCATACATGTTTCATGAATCATTTCTTTCAAAGACTTACACTATACATCATACCACATCATGGACTAAATGCAAGACATACATATATAGGCACTTCTTCATATTCTTTACTTCAATCCTAAGTCGCGACATTCTATTATAGGTTGCTCGTAGAAACCTTCGCGATTCGACCATCATATTCACAACTTGCTACATAACTTAAGGTGAGTTCATAGCCCCACTTTCTATTGTTTAACTATTTTACAAACCCTTGGGGGGAATACATGCTATTATTTTTCTACTAGAACACAATGCTTTCTACTGTATGCTATTCGACTATGTTTTATTATCACTAAGTAACATTCTTGCGAAACCAAGATCCCTTATTATGAACCATTTAATCACTTGCGAGGGTTACTTGCAAGTGAGCGCGAATATTGTGAATAGGCCTATTGGGATTGACGAATCCCATTTGTTTTGACTAAGTTCAAACAAATGCATTAATATTTGAGACATTAGGTATGACAGCAAAGTACCTACCGGGATAAATCTGCCGATCGATATTGGTACACGTTAACGTTTTGGTGTCATAAGCTTAGTGAATTAATAACCTTTCCGGGCATATAACAACGTAGCCTATCTTTGTTTTCTAACTATGAGTGTGAGTCTATAGCTCACACTACGATTATTGTGTTCAAACGATTTAACTACAAACACTACGATTATTGTGTTCAAACGATTTAACTACAAACACTACGATTATTGTGTTCAACGATTTAACTACCAACATATTGTGTTCAAACGATTTAACAAACTCTATGAATATCACTCAACCTTTGTGTTGACCTCTCAAGCATGTATTTCAGGTTCATGACAATCAAGGATGGCACGGAAGGACACGGATACTCAAGAGGGCTATAAATTTTCTTATCATTCAAAAACTCACTTAATGTGATTTGTAAACATGGAACCAATTGGGACCTCATTTTGTAACCTCTGATATTTATATAATTTGAATGATAAATCTTTTTAATACGACTCGGTTAGAGATCGTTTTCTATTATTGTGACTATTGTGCCGTCGAGTAACACCCAGTTCGAATTCCGCTGCATCCATGAATTGGGGGTGTTACAGATTGGTACCAGAGCCAGGGTTATAGAGAAACGGGTCTAATTGAGACCTAAACTATAACTACAATCACAAGCAAAAACATTTTTATAGCCTTCCGCTCTCCGTGTCTTCCATCCTCCAGACGATTATGGACTTAGTAAGCATGTTATGATACACAAACATATTAGTATATTCATATATACCCGTTTTGAGCATTTCCCCGTAGACATTTTTGTGCTACACAAACATAATTGCATATTAATATATGTACCCTAAACATAATTGAGCATTTCCCCATAAGCATTAGTATATTGATATATAAACTCGGTTTATTTTCAATCATTTATCTAAACAATGGACTAAACATATCTGCGTATGCCTATTCTAGGGCATTACGACACAACCAGATTCTCCCAATCATGTTCCTACTCCAACATTTTATGTCCAAGACATTGTAACTGATTGCAATGGTCTTTCCTATTTTCCAAGACATTGTATTATACAATGGTCTTAACCATTTCTCAAATGTTTTGAGTCACACAATGGTCTAACCTACTTCCCAGACATTGTGAATTGCACAATGGTCTAACCTACTTCCCAGACATTGTGTTTTGTGCAATGGTCTCTAGAATCATTCCATCACATCATCAATATCATTTCATATGACATCAAAAACCCATCACAATCTATCGATTTCGAAATAGAAATATGAGATTTCTAAAGGACAAACAAATCCATTACCTACAAAAGCTGAAGTTCAGCTCTACATTCATCAAAGTTTTCTTATGAAACCTTCATTATTAAAAGTTCGTGGTCCTGGCCAAGTATGTTCTATTTTAGAACTACTTAAAACTTCCTTTCCATACGTATCTACCCTTACTATCTTCTATGCAATGGAATATGAAAACATACGTTACAAGTCTTGTATGGACGGGACTTGCAACTTAAGGGTTCGACATCGCCTTTGTTTAGTGGACAGTTTCCCAAAAGCAACGGACATATCAAAAGTATACCTAATTTAGGTATTTGAAAATTTTATCGAACCTTGGCTAAATATAGACTAGTCACCTATATTTAACCTAGGGACAGTGGAATATAGTCTGACTAACTATATTCGACTTAAAATTTTCAAATACTGAGAGTAGTTGTACTAGGGTTATGTTTAGGTTGATTTCCTACTTGAACTCGATAAACCACCAGAATACATTAAAACAATCTAGAGACACGATAATGTCTTACCACTCAGCGAAATCTTAACACCTTATCTGTATTATCTAATTTCATTCTTGAAAGTTTTCGTTTATGAGATAATCCGAACTACTATCTTGGGATAGTTATCAATTATTCTCTTCATCCTGTAGAAGTACTATCCTGTTTAGGTCCTAAAGATACCATTCCATCATAAACTTTTAAAATCTCTTAAGATTTTTAAAGCAAACTCAACATCTATACCTAAGAGTATTAATGTTAAGCTTACACTACACACTTTTGTTCATCAACATATCACATCATTATCTTCACAACCGTTACAAACACAAGCTCATTAACAGATCTTGATGCACTTTTAAAGCTCAAATCATCCATAGTTACACCACAAGCACGCTCATCAGCTTTACAAGATTGAATATTCATCTTGCACTTTTGGAACACCAGTATCATCTCGTAATACACTACCTTGTAACTCACCGGCTAAGTATGAATGTTGTGTTGGGAATTATTAAGTAGGATGATTTATAATTATTTGAATGAATTGGGATGCCTTTTCATTTAAATAAAGAAAATGTAAATCACCGAACCATTAGTTTATATTCCTCTATTTACATTGTTTGGGATGCCTCTCTATGTAAATAAAGAATTATAAACAAGTGGGCTTATTTGTATCCGAAATAACATAAGTATGAAGTCAATAAACACTAGGTACAACAACCGATTACCTACTAGGCAATGATTGCAATTACTATCTCAATTCCTATTAATATTCGACTGCTATATCAATTTCCTTTGATATTCGACTATTACCATACCTTTCCTACATAAAAGTAAGCCTCATCCTACACCATACACTGAAACGACAAATCAAACTGCATCACCAGTAAGCCCAGACTTTAGTCCTCATAAGTAACCACACCTTTTCATCGACACCACTCCAACATATGACACACAAAGAACTTCGGGACGAAGTTCCCCGTGAGGGGTAGAGACTGTAACAATTCACAATTTCAGGATAATTACTATTCCCGGAAAATTTCACTATTCAGTTTTTACTATTCACTTTTACTATTCACATCCAAAATTTTTATTTCATATTCTCGTAAGTTAAACTATTTTAATGATAATCCGAGAATTTCACACTCGTCGGATCATTTCTGCAAAAATCACGAAGCCGTGTCCGAGATTTACTTTTAGGTTTAAACGTCATTCCAGCATCCCGATATGTCCATAAAACACTATAAACAATAGAAATATGATTTTCTCTCATTTTACGACAATTCCAAAAGTTTTAGAATTTTAAGTTTTCCAGTTCAGCGTTTTACGCGAATTACGCGTTTTAGACCCGCATTTTCAGTTTTAACAGCGTTTAAGCAACCCGATAGAACTTATCACTTATTAAATATGCTAAGATACGTTATATTAATAAGTTCTAACATATTTATAAGTTTCATATTTTTAGGATACCCGATTTTAAGTTTCATGACTTAACCACTTACCATTAGCGATTACCGGGACCAAAACTCACTCCGTAAGCTAGATAATACCAAGTTTATGTATCTAGTCACTCCCCCATCATTATGGCCGACCTAAGGGGTGATTCACCATGCCTTGGTGGCTTGAGATAAGTCTTGAACTTTTGGAATACAAGTATGTGTCCAAACTTCTCATGTAAGCTTCCTAAATATCCTAATATTTGCACCTCCTCAAGGGAAACTTCCTAACACTTTCCTAGCACCTCCTCAAGGCCCTATATAACCCTCCTCATCCTCTCTTGGTCGTTCATAACCTCACACACACAAACACACTCCTAATTTTCCCTCTACTTCAAGTTTTATTCAAGAATCAAGTGTTATATCAACACATAAACCCTAGTTTGGTTTTGATTCATCAAACTACTTCAAATCCTTTTGAAACTCTTGGTGATTCTCTTGAGTTTAGATCCACTCAAGTCACCTAAACTCTCATCACAAATCCTTCAAGAATACAAGAGTAGAAGGATTGCTAAAGTGAAGAGAAGCTTGTCAATCAAAGTCCTATCCTTACTAGTTACTTCCTTTCTTGTAGAAAGCCAAAAGTTGTAAGCAAAACCCTAACATACTTCTTGTTAAATATCATATTCATGCTATTTACATATCATTCATGCTATATTTTGTCTTGTGATCATGTCCATGATGTATAAAAATGAGTAAAACAAGTATTGGTATACATATGTTAACTTATGTTATTTAAACAAGTAAACTAGTGACTTTCTTGGTATAATCTGATCAAAATGGTAAAATTATGATATTGGATCATTACATATTGTAGTAGAGGACCTAACAAGGAAACCATAGCAATTTGAACCACCTAAAACGAGTATACGAGTCAAAAGTTATGGCCAAAAGAAGTTAGCGAAACCAAAACGCCGAATCTGCCAAAATAGCATTCTGATCAAAATCCGTATTTTTTCGAGGCCCTTCTGATCCGATTCATCAAAAAGTTAAAACACGAAAGTTGTCCGGAATCACGTTTTCATTCAGGATTAAAGAAGCTTGAGCACTGAAAACGCTTTCCGAGTGATAATTTTCTTCAAAATTCTTAACAACCCATTTTTAGACCAAAGTCATTATATAAAGGTTATGGTTTATAAAGCCCAAGAGGTCTTATGACCTAGATTCAAGACCACAACCATGGCTAGAGCCAAGGTTGAATCTCAAGACCATGGAACAATGACCAAAGGTCATGGCAAAGCCATGGCTAAAGACCATATATACATACCAAGGCGAAAACATGAGCTAAAGTATTGGCGATAACTTGAACATACAATTTGGATCTACTTCATCTAAAGAACCATGAAATATTACGAGTATTTGTCATACAAGTTATAAGAAACTTACCCTAATAACAATCTTCATGTAAAGATAAACTTTCCTAAGTTTATTCAAGTTCTTGGACATGTAACTTTTCGGATCAAAACTTATATACATATATATTTTATCAACTACTACAATAGTAGGGAGCCTCATGTGAGGAGTTCATTATGTAAGCCGTCGAGATGAGTTGTGGATTTATGAATTAAAGTGTCCTGGCTCCTCGAACGTTTACTACATGACTTCTGAATTATGTCGGCCCGAACGGTAGTAAACGATATATAAACCATACATGTTTCATGAATCATTTCTTTCAAAGACTTACACTATACATCATACCACATCATGGACTAAATGCAAGACATACATATATAGGCACTTCTTCATATTCTTTACTTCAATCCTAAGTCGCGACATTCTATTATAGGTTGCTCGTAGAAACCTTCGCGATTCGACCATCATATTCACTACTTGCTACATAACTTAAGGTGAGTTCATAGCCCCACTTTCTATTGTTTAACTATTTTACAAACCCTTGGGGGGAATACATGCTATTATTTTTCTACTAGAACACAATGCTTTCTACTGTAAGCTATTCGACTATGTTTTATTATCACTAAGTAACATCCTTGCCAAACCAAGATCCCTTATTATGAACCATTTAATCACTTGCGAGGGTTACTTGCAAGTGAGCGCGAATATTGTGAATAGGCCTATTGGGATTGACGAATCCCATTTGTTTTGACTAAGTTCAAACAAATGCATTAATATTTGAGACATTAGGTATGACAGCAAAGTACCTACCGGGATAAATCTGCCGATCGATATTGGTACACGTTAAAGTTTTGGTGTCATAAGCTTAGTGAATTAATAACCTTTCCGGGCATATAACAACGTAGCCTATCTTTGTTTTCTAACTATGAGTGTGAGTCTATAGCTCACACTACGATTATTGTGTTCAAACGATTTAACTACAAACACTACGATTATTGTGTTGAAACGATTTAACTACAAACACTACGATTATTGTGTTCAACGATTTAACTACCAACATATTGTGTTCAAACGATTTAACAAACTCTATGAATATCACTCAACCTTTGTGTTGACCTCTCAAGCATGTATTTCAGGTTCATGACGATCAAGGATGGCATGGAAGGACACGGATACTCAAGAGGGCTATAAATTTTCTTATCATTCAAAAACTCACTTAATGTGATTTGTAAACGTGGAACCAATTGGGACCTCATTTTGTAACCTCTGATATTTATATAATTTGAATGATAAATCTTTTTAATACGACTCGGTTAGAGATCGTTTTCTATTATTGTGACTATTGTGCCATCGAGTAACACCCAGTTCGAATTCCGCTGCATCCATGAATTGGGGGTGTTACAGATTGGTACCAGAGCCAGGGTTATAGAGAAACGGGTCTAATTGAGACCTAAACTATAACTACAATCACAAGCAAAAACATTTTTATAGATACCATTTACTCTCATTACTACTCACAATTATTATTATCATCTAGCTCTCAAAGAAGAGAAATTTGTGCAGAAAGAACCAGGAACTTTGGAGAACCAAGGAAGCAACATTTGGAGTCCGAAACCCTCAAGAAATCATCACCAACACTTAGGTTATCAATACCTTGTCATTTGTTATCAATTTCAAAGCATTGTAAGACTTATAACCATGGATTCTAATGTTAAATATTCTGAGTTTATTTGCATGTTTGCTATGAGTGGCTAGTAATCTTTTTACACTTGTTTTGATGATTTTTATACTTAGTGATAGTTATGATTGTAATAACATGTTTTAATTCAATTTCAAGTCAATCCTAAGAACCAATTGTATCTTAAGTTTCATCGTGACATTTGTTTAGCCAAGGTTAACTAATTGATAATAGTTTCAAGGGTCGAAAGATTTGTTATTACTCAACTAGTTATAATCATTTGTCTATGAATGATTGTTTTTCACCATAATTATTCTTGACTAAACAAAGAAACAAGAAGTATGATTGTAATGAGAATGCTTTTATAACATCAAATTGGATTGTTTGTAAACCTTTAGTTGGACGAAAGTTAAACAATTGTAACCTTTTTGTCTATGAATAGGTTACCTTTTGTATTGACCATTTCTTAAGAGTATTTGATTTGTAATAAGAGTTTATTCTTGTGTTTAAGATATTAACCATACCTTATGAACCTTGGATAGATCTTGAATTGATTGGTTTATAACTAAAGCTTGTTTTTATGAACTAAAATCTTGACGAAGGTTTAACTTGTAGAAACAATAGATTAGATCACCATCTAATTATCTCAACCAACAAGTTATCAAAAGTTATCACAATCATGTGTGTCATTAAGTAGAAAACTAGTCTAAACAAGTGTAGTTTTTAATTTATTGAATTTGCTTATTATCTTATTTGCGTACATTAGAGATTTACTTTTAGACTTATATTTTGATTCACTCACAAATCCCTGCGAACGATCGCGACTTACCATCATATCTTGCTATAACGGACGAGTACACTTGCTCGTATGTGTTGTTTCTAGATTTGGTAATTCATCCTTATAAATTTAAAACCTGCACTAACAAATAGCACATCAAAGTTTTTGGCGCCATTGCCGGGGATTTTGATTGTGTGTCTATAAGTTTTAAAAGTCCGTTTCTTTTCGTGTTCATTTTCTAAAAAAAAAAAAAAAAAAAAAAAAAAAAAAAAAAAAAGAAAATCCGTAGCATCCATCCGATCGGATAGACTTCCAACCGATCGGTTTCCTATTTTTTTTATTTTATCGTAGCGTCCATCCGATCGGTTTGGTATCCAACCGATTCGGATAGATTTTTCTGTTTTCTATTTTTTTTTCTTTTTCTTTTGTTTAGGTAATTGACTCGATTCTCTTGGTAGTTGTATGAACACTCGTTCTACTACTAAAAAGCTTAGTACACCTTTATCCGATCCCGAAAGTTTGTTTCGTAAGAAAAGATCTTCATCTATTCTTAATTGGTTTGATAATTTTTCCGAAGAACATCCGATTTCCAATCTTTTTGAACCAATACCCATGGCTGACGATCAACCCATGTGGGCCGCCAATAGAACCGTAGCACCTACTCCTGGAGCTGCTATTGTTGTCGCCGACCTTGGTGAAAACTTTACCGTTAAAGGTCACCATCTTTCTATGATCAAAGACCGTCAATTTGATGGCCGTTCGCGGGCCGATCCGCATAAACACATTGCTGAATTCATTGAAATTTGTGGCATGTTTCGTTATGGAAATACTAATGTCGATGCTAGCAAGCTCAAACTTTTTCCATCATCACTCGCAGGAGATGCCAAAGTATGGTATAACAAATTAACCCCAGGAACTATCAATACTTGGGAGGAGATGAGGCAAGCTTTTGTAAGCCGATTCTTTCCACCTGCCATGTATGATAGACTAATGGGAGAAATCCGTGCTTTTTCACAAAATCCTAATGAATCTCTTGTTGAAGCTTGGCTTCGCATGAAAGATTTGCTTCGAAGTTGTCATGGTTATAATTTAGGGCGAGGAACAATAATCCAAATCTTTTATCATGGTCTTGATGAAGCATCTCAAGCAATCCTTGATGCCGGAGGAATTTTCCTTTAAAAAACACCTAACGAGGCATATCAGCTTCTTGAAGATCGAGTACTCCTTAAACTCGATTAGTCAAAAGATTCCAAAACCAAACCCCTACGGAAAACCGTTGCTTTTGCCGAAAGTTCAGATAATTCGAAACTCATGGACAAAATAGAAGCCTTGTCTTCTAAAATGGACTCGCAATACAAAGATATAAAAGGAGAAATGAAAGAAATGCGAGATGGTTGTAATTATTGTTGAGGAAATCACACATCATCCGAGTGTGATGACCAACCTATGAATAGACCCAATTAAGGGGAAGCCAATTATGTCCAAGGAGGATATCGTGGAGGAGGTTTTCGTGGTAATTATTACGGAAGAAATTCTGGAAATTGGCAAGACCGCCAACAAAGGGATAACAACCGTGATTTTCAACCTCGAGCAGACAATCCAAACCCAACAAATTTAGATAAAAAGGAAGAATCTGATTTCGAAAAAATGATGCGAGAATTCGTAAATGTTCAAAGAACCACAAATGAGTTTGTAAAAACCCAATTTTTTAATCTCAAAACCAAAGTTGAGCAAGGTCAGAAAAATCATCAAGCTTCTATCCAGGATCTTGAACAAAAATTTGGTAGACTTTCTGATCAATTTTCTTCTCGAATTCCTGGTACATTACCAAGTAACACCCAATCCAATCCAAAACCATCTGGATCAAACGATAACAATTATCGTCCACCACAAAACAGAAATGAGCATATCAATGCTGTATTCACTTGAAGTGGTCTCTCATATGATCCGCCAATAAAGCCTTATACACCGAAGATACCATATCCACAAGCCCTAAGAAAAGAGAAAAGAGAGGAGCGAAATAAGAAGTTTTTAGAGATGATCAAAGAAGTTAGAATTAACGTACCCCTCGTTGATGTTCTAGCTGGAATGCCCAATTATGGGAAATTTTTGAAAGAACTTCTTAATAATCGAAACAAGTTGGAACAAATTTCCGCTACCGTTCTCAATGAAGAATGCTCTGCTATAATTCAAAACAAAATTCCACCAAAACTTGTAGATTCCGGAAGTTTTCTTATACCATGTACATTAGGAAACAACATCACATGTGATGCTTTAGCCGATTTAGGTGCAAGTATCAATTTGATGCCCTATTCGTTGTATTCTAAACTTTCCATCAATACATTGAAACCTACTAAGATGAGTATAAGATTAGCCAACCATACATACCAATATCCTGTTGGGGTTGCTGAAAATATGCTTATTCAAGTTGGTAAATTTGTTTTTCCTGTGGATTTTGTCATCTTAGAAATGGAGGAAGATAGTCGAGTACCCTTAATCTCAGGAAGACCTTTCTTAAACGCTGCTGATGCCATGATTAAAGTCAAAGGCAAAGAACTCAATCTTGGAGTAGGATAAGATAGAATTACGTTCTTAATCGATAAAGCAATGAAATATCCAAATTCAAGTGATGACACATGTTATAACATCGATGTAATTAATGAAGTCACTGAAGAAGAATTGGATGCATTACTTGACGATTCGAAACCATTCATGACTACTTCAGAAAAGATTAGTGAAACAGATTCTGATAAAGAATTTGAGGAATTCATGGAAATAAAATAAGAAGAAGAAGAAGAAGAAGAGAAATTTGAAGATATCACTGAGAAAGATCAATTGAAAATCAAATCATCTCTAGAAGAACCACCCACTGATTTGGAACTCAAAACCCTTCCCAATAATCTAGAATATGCTTACTTAGAAGAAAATTCACTTCTTCCGGTAGTCATATCGTCGATGATCGAAACAAATCAAAAAGAAAGACTCGTTTCTGTTCTTAAGAAGCATAAACGCGGTTTTGCGTGGAAAACTTCTGATATTCCAGGAATTAGTCCAAATTTTTGCAAACACAAAATCAATTGTGAAGAAGGTACTAAACCCGTTGTAGAAAGACAACGTCGACTCAACCCAAATATGGAAGAAGTTGTTAAAAAGGAAATCATCAAACTTCTTGACGCAGGAATTATTTATCCTATTGAGGATAGCCCATGGATGAGTCCAGTTCATTGTGTTCCAAAGAAAGGAGGAATGACTGTAGTGACAAATGAAAGGAATGAATTAGTTCCTACTAGAACTGTCATTGGATGGCGAGTATATATTGATTACAGAAAACTTAACAAAGCCACCAGGAAAGATCATTTTCCTTTACCGTTCATGGATCAGATGCTCGAAAGATTAGCAGGAAACAAATACTTTTGCTTCCTCGATGGTTTTTCAAGGATATTTCCAATTCCTATCGATCCAGCCGATCAAGAGAAAACTACATTTACATGTCCTTTTTGAACCTACGCTTACCGGCGTATGCCTTTTGGTCTATGTAACGCACCTGCAACTTTTCAAAGGTGTTTGATCGCAATATTTCAAGACATGCTTGAAACATCTATGTTAGTTTTCACGGATGACTTTTCAGTTTTTGGTGATTCTTTTGAAACTTGCCTTTCCAATCTTGATAAAATGCTTGAGAGATGTGAAGCTGCACATCTAGTTCTTAATTGGGAAAAATGTCATTTCATGCTAACTAAAGGAATTGTGTTAGGACACAAGATATCAAGTTCAGGGATGGAAGTAGACAAAGCTAAAATAGATGTTATCACCAAATTACCACCACCAACTAACGTTAAAGCCGTTAGAAGTTTTCTAGGACATGCCAGTTTTTACCGCCGATTTATCAAAGATTTTTCGAAAATATCACGTCCTATGACTAAACTTTTAGAAAAAGATTCTGTATTTGACTTCAATGCTGACTGCATTAAAGCTTTTGAAACATTGAAAAGTCAATTGACTAGTGCCCCAATTATGGTTGCACCTAATTGGTCACTACCATTTCAAATCACGTGTGATGCAAGCGATTTCGCTGTTGGAGCTGTTTTAGGACAACGTGAAGGAAAACATTTTCGTCCTATATACTTTGCTAGTAAAACACTCAACAATGCTCAACAAAACTATACGGTTACGGAGAAGGAATTATTAGCCGTAATTTTTGCATTCGACAAATTCAGATCTTATCTCGTGCTTCCAAAAACGATAGTTTTTACATATCATTCCGCACTCAAATATCTGTTTACCAAACAAGATGCAAAACCGCGTCTTATCAGATGGATTTTATTACTGCAAGAATTTGATATCGAAATAAAAGATAGGAAAGGAGCAGAAAATCTTGCAGCAGATCATTTTTCACGTCTCGAGAATCCGAATTTGGAAGAATTAAAAGAAAATGAAATTAATGATTATTTTCCAGAAGAAACTCTCGTGACGATAGATAAAGATGAGATGAGGAAATACAATGGTTTGCAGATTACGCAAATTATCTTGCAGGAGATATTCTTAAAAAAAGGATGAGTCACTACCAACGCAGTAAGTTCTTTTCAGAACTAAAATACTATTATTGGGAGAAACCTTACCTTTTTAAAATGTGCAAGGATGGAATGATACGAAGATGTGTTTCGGGTGCCGAAACAAGAAAAATTCTTGATGAATGTCATCATGGCCCAACTGGGGGACATTATGGTCCTTCCACTACAGCTAGAAAAGTTTTTGATGCTAGATTCTATTGGCCTACAATTTTCAAAGAAGCATATACTCTCGTTCAAAACTGCGATGCGTGCCAAAAATCAGGTAACCTTTCTCGAAGAGACGAAATGCCTCAAAAGAGCATTCAAGTCTGTGAAATATTCGACATTTGGGGAATTGATTTTATGGGACCTTTCCCTAAATCACACAAGTACGAATATATCCTCGTTGCAATCGATTATGTTTCCAAATGGGTAGAAGCTGAAGCTCTTGCTACTAACGATGCACGAGTTGTTGTCAACTTTCTCAAAAAGCTTTTTGCTCGTTATGGAATTCCTAAAGCTTTAATAAGTGATAGAGGATCCCATTTCTATAATAAACAAATGGAGAAAGTAATGAAACGATATGGAGTTCATCATCGTTTTGCTACAACTTATCATCCACAAACTAGTGGTCAAGTCGAAAATACCAATAGAGCTATAAAAAGAATACTTGAAAAAATGGTTAAAGACAATCCTTCCGTTTGGTCAAGGAAATTAGATGACGCTCTATGGGCATTTCGTACGGCAGATAAGACACTAATTGGTACAACACCATACAGACTTTTGTATGGGAAAACATGTCATTTACCGTTCGAACTTGAACACCGTGCTTACTGGGCGTTAAGAAGCTGTAATCCTGATCTAAAAATAGCTGGAGAAAAGAGATTTTTGCAATTGCATGAACTTGATGAGTTAAGACTTCAAGCTTATGAAAACTCCAAGCTATATAAAGCAAGAACTAAAGCATATCATGATAGAAAGCTGAGAATTCGAAAACAATTCAAAGCTGGAGATAAAGTTCTGCTCTTCAATATGAAATACAAGTTTAAATATCCGAAACTCAAGCCAAAATGGTTTGGACCATATGTAGTGAAACATGGATTTCCATCAGGTTATGTTGAACTTTATGACAAACATGGTGGAAGTTTCATTGTAAATGGGCACAGAATTAAACTCTATTATGATAAAGAGCAATTAAACGTGATTTCTAATGAAGAAATTTCATCCGAATTTGAATATGAAGCTATCACATTCACGGCTCCACACAAGGGAATAGTCCCTTGGGCACACAGTAATGGTTTTATCTATGATGCTCTTCCTAGAGCTTGGGAAAATGTTACATTGGAAAACATAGATGAAATAGGAGAGGGAATTGTGATAGGAAATGTGTTGTATATCCCTAAAAGGAAACATAACACTAAAACTTCATAATCTATTCGAAGTTTGAGTCCGGCTGAGGACTCGTTAATAAAACAAGCGCTTCTCGGGAGGCAACCCGTGTGTTTATTTTTATTTTTGATTTTTGATTTATTTTTCAGTGTCTATTCCCCAAAGTTTTACCACTTGGCCGAACTTAAGTGTGGTGGTGTGCCACTAATTTGAATAAAACTGCAATGCTTTTTGTTTGTTTGTTTTTGTTTCTAATAATGTAGGTGTTGATTGCAAGAAACAGAAGATTGGATAGAAATACAACACCGGATATCATGGTTTATTTTCTCATTTTCCCTACTTTCATACTTTTAAGTTCGTTTATCACATTGAGGACAATGCTTAACTTAAGTGTGTGTGGGGGGGGGGGGGGGGTGAGTAGGTAAAATAAGAAATTAAGTCTAATATCGATTTAATTTTTATATTTTGTTTGTCCTTATAATCTAGTTTTCACGCTTTTAGTAATAATTTAGTAGAATAATTGGATCTATCCACTGGTAAAATTAGTAATTTTGAAAAATTTGAGATGTGTCCTGATTAATATTGCAATCCATTTTTTTTTGGATCGATAACATTTGCTAGCACATATTATAACCATTTTCCACTAAATTGTGAGGATTTTAGCCTGTTCATATATAGCATACATCTTTTATGCTTGAATCTTTTGTTATGAGTGTGCCGGTGATTTTATTTATTCTAGAACTTGTACTTGTAAATCATTACGAGACCGTTGTGAGATTACATTTTTGTAATATAAGTATACATACGTGATAAGAGGCAACCTTAGGATTTTAACCAAATAGCCTTCATTATTGATTTTTAGCTAGTCACATTGATTAGTTAATTACCAATTTTAACCCTTTTGTTAGCGTTTATTTTTAACGCTAGATACCCTTAGTTACACCTTCCGAGCCATCCTTTTCGTTTTTGTTACATCCAGAAAAATACAAAAGGATTTTACACTTTAAACCTTAGCCTAACCCTTGTCAAAGTCTAAATGGTGGGTTGCTAGTTGCTTGGTTGATGGATAGTTTCTGATGATTATTAGTTAGCCACACTTCACTAATCATGTGTGTGCCATTCCGACCAAGACGGAGACTGCAGCTTCTTATTTGTGGTGATGCTTATGCGAAGTGTGGGGGAGTATATATATATATATATATATATATATATATATATATATATATATATATATATATATATATATATATATATATATATATATATATATATATAATAAGTCATCGCAACTATAAGGTGACAATTATAGCAAATGTGCTATATGAGAATAAAGGAAATTTTGTGATATGTTGTTAGCCAATGTGCTAAGTATGAAGAATATGGTTATGGCGAATCGATGTATCGATATTTGAAGAAGAGGAAGATTGAAACTATAATCATTTACGGGTTCGTGGTTTGTTTGGTGACTAGCAACAATGAGACTTAGACTTGATTTTATTTTTCTTTTTAAAACCAATTTCATAAATATTCCTATGCCTTATCCCTACCCTTACCAAATTACTTTATCTCTCCGGATATAGTAATGGCTTTGTGAGAATATCAAGTGCAAGAATATTGTAGTGACCATCCGGTTTTTGAGTAATCAAAAACTCGCGCCAGTAATCTATTGTGTTTTTGTATGAGATGTTTTAACATAAGCCTGGTATAACCCAAACCCTTAAATTACAACCCGAATAAAAGACCTCTTTGATATGTAGACTTGGTGCTTACGTCATTTCGGTGTAGTTTTGTTTCTTGTACAAGCCTATGTTAATAAACAAATCATGACTGAGCAATGAGTGTGATTTCTCTTATATATACTTCACTACCTAAATAAATGAGTGATTGAGTGAATTATACTTCGTTCCTTTTTCGTGAGGTGTTTTAGAAATGTTAATCAAGCAAGAAAATCATTGGGTATTGTCAAACATCTCGATTTTTCACCACTTAAGCTTAAAAATGATGAATCTTATCTTGTACTTGTACTTGGTGGATTTGCATCACATTTTTCTAATCATACTTGGTTACCATGTGGATATTTAGTTTTCTTCTAGATTTGCTTGAGGACAAGCAAAGTTTAAGTGTGGGGGATTTGATAACGCTCAAAGTTAACATGTTTTTATAAGCGTTATTAGTGTTTTTGTGTATGTTATTTGGTTGTTTTTATATGCTTTTGCCACTAAATCGTATCAAAGTATGTTTTTGTAGCATATGTAGCCAAATGTAAGAAAAATGGAGAAAAGTGAAGAAAATGAAGAGTACGCGATTACACGAAGATTCCCAAGCTCAAAAGTCCAATCTGTGAAGCAATTCATATGAGAACCTAAGTTTTGTCATTTCCAAGTTCCAAGTTTAGAAGTTAATCAAGTTTGGATAGTGCATAAAGAGCTACACAAGGAAAGGTCAAAGTCCAAAACAGCCAGAATCTACCATCCGATCGGTTTGAGTCTGACCGATCGGATATCCATAATGACCATTTTCCATCCGATCGGTATCAACCCGCAACCGATCGGATGGTCATTTCTGCATGTTTTTGCCAACTTTTGTGCACGAATCTTGGTCTTTTGTCCCATGGTTCTAGGCCCTTCTTAGTATCTTATTGTCCAAGTTCTAGCATTTAAGTCCCTATTCATTAATAGGAGTATTGGACAAACCTATAAGGACCTCAAAAGTGCACAATTGAAGACACCATTCAAGATACCATTTACTGTTATTACTACTCACAAAGAAGAGAAATTCGTGCAGAAAGAACCAGGAACTTTGGAGAACCAAGGAAGCAACATTTGGAGTCCGAAACCCTCAAGAAATCATCACCAACACTTAGGTTATCAAGACTTATAACCATGGATTCTAATGTTAAATATTCTGAGTTTATTTGCATGTTTGGTATGAGTGGCTAGTAATCTTTTTACACTTGTTTTGATGATGTTTTATACTTAGTGATAGTTATGATTGTGATAACATGTTTAATTCAATTTCAAGTCAATCCTAAGAACCAATTGTACCTTAAGTTTCATCGTGACATTTGTTTAGCCAAGGTTAACTAATTGATAATAGTTTCAAGGGTCGAAAGATTTGTTATTACTCAACTAGTTATAATCATTTGTCTATGAATGATTGTTTTTTACCATAATTATTCTTGACTAAACAAAGAAACAAGAAGTATGATTGTAACAAGAATGCTTTTATAACATCAAATTGGATTGTTTGTAAACCTTTAGTTGGACAAAAGTTTAAATGTTTATAAACTATTGTAACCTTTTTGTCTATGAATAGGTTACCTTTTGTATTGACCATTTCTTAAGAGTATTTGATTTGTAATAAGAGTTTATTCTTGTGTTTAAGATATTCACCATACCTTATGAACCTTGGATAGATCTTGATTTGATTGGTTTATACCTCAAGCTTGTTTTTATGAACTAAAATCTTGACGAAGGTTTAACTTGTAGAAACAATAGATTAGAACACCATCTAATTATCTCAACCAACATGTTATCAAAAGTTATCACAATCATGTGTGTCATTAAGTAGAAAACTAGTCTAAACAAGTGTAGTTTTTAATTTATTGAATTTGCTTATTATCTTATTTGCGTATATTAGAGATTTACTTTTAGACTTATATTTTGATTCACTCATAAATCCCTGCGAACGATCCCGACTTACCATCATATCTTGCTCTAATGGACGAGTACACTTGCTCGTATGTGTTGTTTCTAGATTTGGTAATTCATCCTTATAAATTTAAAAGTTGCACTAACAAATAGCACATCATACATGGGGCGTTTTTATAATCTTTACCGCAAGGACCATGTAACATAAACTCAGTTACTACTTTATACCCATCTGGATCATTCGTTCGACACAGTATTTCAGCTGTAATTATATCATCTATCTCGGACGGGGTTTTGCATTTCAACTCTTCTTCTAGCCATAATAGGATATAAGCATGTGGTAGCCCACGTTTCTGAAATTCTATGACATACACAATTGAAATATAATTGAAAAAAGCATAAGCAAATGCATAATTTAGGTATAAAAGAATAAACAAATAAACATTATGGTATAATTTTTATTACCTCCACGGGATTTGCCAAAAATATGTTGTTTTGTCAGATCGTTTAAGAGCTCAGTCAGTTTAAACTTGAATACACGTGTTGCCACTTCTGGACGGTCATGGCCTTTTTGGCCTGGTATGTGCTTTAACATTTCTGCAATCTCGGGCCATTTTGGATTAGCAGTGAAAGTGATGAACGGGTCTGGGTTCCCATAGGTTCGGCATATTGCCATTGCATCATGGTAGTTGATGTGCGAGATTGCGCCCTCACAAAAGGTTTTACCTCTCAAGGGATCTTGAGAATCTTGTAATCCCCGCCAGGCAGTGTACTTGATCGTTGTAGTATTGTATAGTGACAAGTACCGGGGGATTGATTGTTCAACTCTAGGAATAGTGTTCGCTAGGATTAAAATTCTACTAAACTAGGTCTAAAGGTGAGGGATGATTCTTTTTGTATTTTTATATTTTTTGGAAAGCAAGTAAAAATCTTGGGTTTTGAAGGAGTGGGCGGAATTAGTTGCTAGTCAACTAACCCAATTAACTAAAAATGCAATCAAAATAAAATAAACTAAACTAATTTGTGGTGGAAACAATAATGAGATAAAATGTGTTTACTTAGATTTCATTACTCCCTAGATATCTTTTACCGGTTGATTAGCTTGTTACAATTGCATGGATGACGGGTTATATTCCTTAATACTAGTCGTAGGGCCGTGTACGATATTCCCTAACTCTATAGGCTCTACTTCATTCTATGTCTAGCCGACTACTAGCTCCTAACATAGTATCACTAGCAGTTACCTACGCCTTAAATACAACCAATAAATTGTAGTACACCTCCGATCATGTTTCTTAAGACGTTCCAGCAAGTTACAAATTGGAAGTCTGCCAGTTTTCTTAAGCCTAACATCGAATTCAATCATCCACAACAATTATAAACAAACCATCAACCAATAATCAACATCTAGGTTTCATTACATCTAAGAAACACAATAAAAACCTAGCCTAGCATGTTAAAAAGAAGACCAGCATAAGATATAATCAAACAACGTATAGACATATTGAATGATTTGATAAAGGACTTATCTTCAATTGAACATGGAGGAAACAAGGGGTTGAAACCCTTGAAATCTCTGTAAATTCGTCTAGGGTTTATTGTACTAATATTCCTCACAAAGTTCCACACTTAATGAATGAAAATTAGAAAACTATATATAGATTTTACACCTTGACGGCGTCACGTTATAGCTTGTGACACCGTTAACTCGCCGCCAAGATGAAATTCGTATTGCCTAGATCCACATTTGACGCCGTCATGTAGAAAATTGACTCTGGGCCATCACTTGCAATTTGACCATAACGGCCTTGGTGACGCCGTCAGGCTTATTTGCCTTGAAATAGTTCTGGGCCGTCATGTGTATTATCCATATCCACCTCTTTTTCCAAGCTTGACGCCGTTACTTGTAACACCTTGACGCCGTCAGGTACTGTTCCCAGCAAGGATTTTGAGACTTTGTCGTTTTCTTCACTTAATCGCTCCAAAAACGTCCAAAATGCTTTCTTTTCCAGATTTCTTCTCAAAAATACCTAAAATGACAAAAGGAACGATTTAGGGCAATAATTGATCAAATAATCACGAATTCGGGCTTAAATGACCCCTTAAAAGTGGTACACTTTTCGCCTTATCAAATACCCTTGCACTTGAGATTTGCTTGTCGTCAAGAAAATGCATTTTTATTCTAATCAAAATACAAGCTAGGGGTCATTTTACACTAATATAAAAGTAATTACAACAAATAATCGTTCCACTTCAATCAAAAACAAGCATGGAGGTTATATACTAGCACCTCATAAATAGTGTTTAGATACTCACATCTCTCGGGTGTAATAAAGTATATATCACAATATGGAAATGGAAAACATCTCTCACTACCTGTCATAGCAAATAGATTACCATAGGCTTGGGAAAGGATCAAACCTCCACCACTTGCCTTAAGCACCTAGGATAAACTATCAAAGAGGTATTTTAAAGGGTTATAACGAAAGGTGTAGGGATATGATAAACACGGTTTTGTTGGATAAAGGCAATATTTACTGGTGGCGAGTTAATCATCTTGGTTAATTACATGTACAATATGGCATTGCTAAGCCAAGACTCGACTCGACTTAAGCTAATCAAAACTACAAACTACGAAACAAACATAAAATGAAACGGGATGGTAGTCCGTATTTTTTTTCTTCATATACTCTTGCCCTACCATCCAAAATAATACATCATAGGGGATTTACGTACCCCTTACACTTGAACTTTTACATACTTTACAATCAACTATTCTAATGACTCGAATCAAGATAATCAAAACACTTGGAGTACTTTTAAAATTAACGTACATATGGGGGTAATAATTGACGTCTTCCCCATTACTCCATAACACTAGTACTTTACCCATGAGTCCCAATCGTCCCAAAACAATATGTACAAGATATGACTCGACTTAGCAACCATGTAATCAATTAGACAATTAACTAACGGTTTAAACATATAATAATAATACACTAAAGATGAGTGCATACACGGAAGGCTAAGGCGATTTGGGTGCACATTTGTGGTGGATTGTAACAAATTCTATCTTTAAGGAAGATGCTTAAAGCTTGAAACGAAAAAGATAGGCTCTGAGGGGTGTATTAGGGGTATCGTGTACTAAAAATGAGTACATCGCAAAGATGTTGGAGAAATTAGTTGACTTTATAGTCAAATAATTATGACTTCATTGGTCAAGTAATTTATGATACGGGGTTTAACACAAGGGTGATCCTAATGCCTCTTATCACGTAGTAAATCCTAACTACACGAATGTAGTCTCACTAGCGGTCTCGGGATGCATCACTAACGCAAGTTTTGGAATCTAATTACTACTGATACACTCATAAGCACTAATAATGAATGCTTTTCCTAACAAATCTAAAGGCGAACCTCACATATTAGGGTGGAAATTTTTTTGAGTGGTACGGTTTTTGTGCTAGTCATACAACTCCTATCCATGAGAAGCTTATTAAGGCTAAAGCTTCACACCTAAATGTTGAAAAAAAATTTAAATTTGGCGCTAAAATTGCCCTAACAAGTATTTCTCTCAGTTTTATTACACACCTACTATCAAACAAACAAACTCAAGTGCAATTGTATTCTCTAAGGTCTCATTATTTACCCTCCCCTTACACTTAGGCCGAACATTATCCCTAATGTTCAATAAAAATATGTAAAAGCAATGGAGGTAAAAGAATGAAAACAAATACTCCCCTGATTCGTTCGGTGTGGATAATGTGTCAACAAGGTTAGATCTACTTCCAAGAAAATGAACTTTGAAAGCTTCCCTCCAAAAATATAAGTCATCTTCTTGTCCAATGTAAACTGTTAAACCTGAGAAAACAATCAAGGCAAACCTCGCGTAAAATTGGCGGCAATCTATATATACTAAAATCTTAATAAAGCAAATTAAGATATAATGCTTGTGGAATGAATGTTTGCAGATTTTCTGGAGTTTATAAAAGTAAAGAATCAACAAAAACTTTAAGAATCCGGTATAAACAAAACTTGCAAAATTTTTCAAAATTTTTGTACCTGACGCCGTCAGGTTATAACTCCTGACGCCGTCAGAATGTTCCTGCAAAAATCTCATGTTAAGTTTCCGGAAAATTTCTGGAAAAACTTATGCCTTACTTCCTGGAAAATCCTGCAAAACATCATTATGACTCAATGCACGCATTTGACTCAAACAATTACTAATATACATGTTCATTTAATATTGTTGTGGTTCATGCTCAATTTCATTCTTATAAACAATTTCGGGTTTCCCTTACACTTAGCTTTTGCAAAATACCTTTATATGTAATTAGGACGAAGTTAAAAACAAAATAAAGCATTTTCACAATTTACTTTGAACCATGATCCACAAACAATAAAAATAAAACACGCATACGGAAACAAATAAAATCAAACAAACAAACAATCAAACAGATAAAGCTTGGATTGCCTCCCAAGAAACGCTTTTCTTTATTTACGAGTCTTGTAGCTAGACTCAAGGTCACTGGCTATCACGTGACCTCGTCATTGGTCACGGTCTCTAGGTCATCCTCAATCTTAGTTTTGTATTCCGGACCTAATTGCAAGCATTCCTTATAGAAACCAAATACTCTACTCATAACATAGTCTACTCCTCTACGTCTATCCTCGTCATTTCTATAGTAGACCGCTTGCTTGTGTTCCTTTTCGATGTTTAACAAGAGCTGGAATTGTTCAATCCTATATGGCATTTGGTAAGCTATCTCATCGCTCTCATCTTTGAACCTAACTATCCCTAGAGACGTGTCATAATTCATCTTAGAGGCCTCAACAAATGGCTTTCCGAACACTACTTGACTTTAACAACCATCTATCACCTGACGAATATCTTCTACAATCACAAAGTCCGTAATGTATGCAAAGTTTCCTACAAAAACGTGCAATCCTTTTACTCTTCCCGCAACGTTACTCATCCAACCCGTGTTGGGAAATATCCTAGGTCCAAGTTGCTTTTTCATCACCTAATTGTAATGGATCCTAGTCATAATATTTATGGGAGACCTAAGATCGATGTAAGCTTTCCACACATGCACATGCCCAATGTTGCATGGTATATTGATGTTAGACGGATCACCCGTTTTAATGATTGGTGAACCAAGGATGTAAGGTGTCTCGGGGTCATCAAATAGATTCTTGTGATATTCCCGTTCTTCCTTGGTGGGTAACCCATTGAAATAATCCCCTATATCTTCTAACTTCTCTTCCTTTTTATCCTCAACTTCCTTAACCTCATCTTTAGGTTCAATTTCTATTCTAACTTCATCGCTATCACTTCCTTAAATATTGTTATCAATTGGCTTAATAGTGACAACATTGACAAAGTGGACATGTTTGGATGTTGAGGGGTCCTTAGTTTAGGTCCCACTACTAGTGTCCCTAGTGTCCTTCCTAGGTGTAGTTAGCACTTGGTTGTTCAGGGCTTTCAACAAGTTGTCGATTTTATTGGTCATCGCCATTTGTTGTTGATTGAATTCGGATTCAAACTTAGCTATGCGAGTTTCTTGAGATGCCATAAACTTGGACATCAATCCTTCAAGATTATTGGTACTACCATAGTTATTGGAAGGATTGTTATTGAAAGTACGGTTAGAGGTTGGGCCGTTTGGTTGGTAACGATTAGGTGGATTGGAAGAATTGTTTTGGGGCATGTTTTGCTGTTGCTTCCACCTAAGGTTCGGGTGATTTTTCCATGAAGGATTGTATGAATCACCGTAAGGGTTTGGCTCGGGTTTGAAAGTGTACGACTTATCTCCCGCTCCATCGGTACGCGAGGATGCGTAATCCGCAAAAGCTTGTTCGGGGAGTTCCATGCAATCACGAGTGTCGTGGGGACCACTACATAATTTGCATGAAGAAGTGATTTTGTTCATTTGGCTTGAAGGCTTATGAGCTTCGTAATATTTCATGAGAAACTTGACTTGGTCTTCAAGTTCCATGATCCTACGGTCGGAAGTGCTTGAATTGTTCCAAGGCAAAGATATTGCCTTGACTGTTTTGTTCAAATCACGGGGATCATTCCAACTTTCGTTGTCATAGAGAGCAAGATCTTCTATGAGTTCCCATGATTCTTCTGCACTAAGATCATGTAGCTTGCCACCGGCCGATTGGTCAATGGTTCGTCTTGTGGAGAGATCGATATGGTCATAGAAAATTTGGACTTGAAGCCAAAGATCTATGCCATGATGAGGGACTTTTTGGAGTAAGTCCTTCAAACGAGTCCATGCTTCATAGAGAGTTTCACCTTGACATTGTTGGAACATCAAGATGTCATTTCTAAGCTTAGTAGTTCTCCCCGGTGGGAAAAATTGAGCAAGGAAACGAGTTGTGAGATCATCCTAAGAGGTGATGGATCCCGTGGGTAAACGCTCAAGCCATTGACTAGCTTGGTCACGTAGAGAGAATTGGAATAGACGCAATCGGGTCGTTTCTCGAGTTTCAACATCAAGGTCTATGGAATCTACGATTTTACGGAAATCTTTGAGATGTTGATTAGGATCTTCGGAACGAATTCCATGGAATGCACATCCGCTTTGCACCAACCGGATGGTGTCGGATCGCAAGGGAGACACATTGGTTCCTTGAGTGAGCTCAATGGTGTTCCAATAGCCTTGGTGGCTAGGACGGGAATACTCTCCTAGAGTTCGGGGTCTAGGAGGTCGGTTTGGTTGTGGTGGGTTTTGTGGATGGTGTTGTTGTGGTGGGTTGATAGGGTCAAAGAGATTACCACCTACCATGATGGCGGATGGTAAAAGTTACGAACAAAGGAATGAAGAAAAAGATAGACTAAAGAAAACCTAAAAATAAAAATAAAAATCTTACCAGAAAGGAATCTAGCTAGTAGACCTAATAAAAAGAAATTTTAACCTAGACAATAACTATTCCCCGGGTTGCGGCGCCAAAAACTTGATGTACGGGATTGCACCCTCATAAAAGGTTTTACCTCTCAAGGGATCTTGAGAAGCTTGCAATCCCTGCCAGGCAGTGTACCTGATCATTGTAGGATAGTAGAGTGACAAGTACCGGGGGATTGATCGTTCAACTCTAGGAATAGTGTTCGCTAGGATTAAAATTCTACTAAACTAGGTCTAAAGGTGAGGGATGATTCTTTTTGTATTTTTATATTTTTTAGAAAGCAAGTAAAAATCTCGGCTTTTGAAGGAGTGGGCAGAATTAGTTGCTAGTCAACTAACCCAATTAACTAAAAATGCAATCAAAATAAAATAAACTAAACTAATTTGTGGTGGAAACAATAATGAGATAAAATGTGTTTACTTAGATTTCATTACTCCCTAGATATCTTTTACCAGTTGATTAGCTTGTTACAATTACATGGATGACGGGTTATACTCCTTAATACTAGTCGTAGGGCCGTGTACGATATTCCCTAACTCTATAGGCTTCTACTTCATTCTAAGTCGAGCCGACTACTAGCTCCTAACATAGTATCACTAGCAGTTACCTACTCATTAAATACAACCAATAAATCATAGTACACCTCCGATCATGTTTCTTAAGATGTTCAAGCAAGTTACCAATTGGAAGTCTGCCAGTTTTCTTAAGCCTAACATCGAATTCAATCATCCACAACAATTATAAACAAACCATCAACCAATAATCAACATCTAGGTTTCATTACATCTAAGCAAACACAATAAAAACCTAGCCTAACATGTTAAAAAGAAGACAAGCATAAGATATAATCAAACATCACATAGACATATTGAATGATTTGATAGAGGACTTATCTTCAATTGAACACGGTGGAAACAAGGGGTTGAAACCCTTAAAATCTCTGTAAATTCGTCTAGGGTTTATTGTACTAATATTCCTCACAAAGTTCCACACTTAATGAATGAAAATTAGAAAACTATATATAGATTTTACACCTTGATGGAGTCACGTTATAGCTTGTGATGCCGTCAACTCGCCGCCAAGATGAAATTCGTATTGCCTAGATCCACATTTGACGCCGTCATGTAGAAAATCAACTCTGGGCCGTCACTTGCAATTTGACCCTGACGGCCTTGGTGACGCCGTCAGGCTTATTTGCCTTGAAATAGTTTTGGGCTGTCATGTGTATTATCCATATCAACCTCTTTTGTCAAGCTTGACGTCGTCACTTGTAACACCTTGACGCCGTCAGGTACTGTTCCATGCAAGGACTTTGAGACTTTGTCGTTTTCTTCACTTAATCGCTCCAAAAACCTCCAAAATGCTTTCTTTTCCAGATTACTTCTCAAAAGTGCCTAAAATGACAAAAGGAACAATTTAGGGCAATAATTGATCAAATAATCATGAATTCGGGCTTAAATGACCCCTTAAAAGCGTTACACTTTTCGCCTTATCAGTAGTTTTGGATCATATACCTTGGGCCGCCTATAAAACTTCTTGGTACAACAAATCGTTTTCCAAGACCTGCTGCACTTGTATCCCCCCTTGTTACTACGTCACAAACATTATGATATAGATCTACGCGTAACGTATCTTGATTTTTCCTGGCCTATTTAAGTCTTTGCTCTTCAACAGCCGTGTATGCATCAACCAAATATTGTTGGAATAATTGCCCACCTCTAAGCAAGTTAGTACCTTGGTTATTTCGCTGTTGTATGATGTATGATGTAACACCCCCAAATTTATGATTTAGCAGCGGAAAAGTAATTTGGGTGTTACGGGGAGGATCGAAGTCAAAATCACATAAAACGGCTTAAAAGAGGCATTTTGTAATTTATTTGTCATTCAAATAATATTTTTGATAAAAGATGAAACCTTTGATTTAAAATCTCATTAAAAGATATAAAGGTTTGTAAGAATGACATATTTGATTTTTACACCATTTTAATTTATCAGAGTAATAAATGCCCGCTCCATGTCTTGTCCTGCTCCGTTAATTACCTGAGATACACATGCTTAAAAGTGTCAACACAAAGGTTGGTGAGTTCATAGAGTTTAATGGAAAACCATATATTTCAATAGATTCAGGAATATTTAGTAATAATTGTAATAAATACTAACAGTGATAGAACAAGTATTGAGTGATGTTGATTATAATCACAGATAAATCATATATGTATTCAATCAAATTCAAGTATTGGATCTTAATCCTAACATGAGATGGAAGCTCATGATACTAATGTAGTGAGATTTAAAATTCAAATCTGGTCAATTACCTATACAGCTGTATCTAGATATATGTTTGAAGACATATATTTTCTTATAGATATTGCCCCAAGCCTCATGACAAGCAAAACGTTAACAAAATACCCGTAAAAACGGAGGTGATTATCAAGTCAATGATAATATTGCCCTCGTAGAATAGGTGATTTGTCAATTCCTATTTTGTACTCAAATATAGTGTATCACGACTAATACGAATAACCAAAAGGCATTTTGTCAAGTATTAGTGGGATAGGATGTCAAGCCTCAACAGGTTTCGAAGCTGTTCACTATATTCGCGCTCACATCAAGTGATTAATGGCTCATGATAGAGGGACTTTATGGCGATATGGGTAACTTAGGCAATATCAAGGTAATGATGTAACTAGAGTATTGGTGCTCTTCCTAGCAATTATTTCTGTTGAGACATAGAAATATCAAATATAGATAATGTAATCATTCAGGATGTTATAGTATAGTCAAGTATCATGCCACAATAATCATTTTGGAAACATTATCATCTGAGTTCAGTATTCTAGTTAAACAATTCGCCAGTAAAATATATAAATCACATCTTAGATCATAAACCATATCAGATAAATATTAATTAGGAAATTGATTTGAATCATGTAATTTATTCATATACTTATAAAATTATCAAAGTATATGTAAGCATGTATCTCCCCCAAAGAGTTAAAACAAGTATTGGAAATGGGGCTATGACTCACCTTGAGCGATACTGAAATGATGAAAAGTAAAGTCGGATGAGATTATAAAAATGATTATGGAAACGTCTTCAATACGGAACCTGATTATAAGGAAGGTCTTAAGATTTTGACTTTATACTAATGATGGAAATGATATTGAGAACGAATAACGATATGATCGTTAGCGTGAGAATATGATATACTTAAAATGCCTAAAGTTCAAAAATAATATTATTCTTAATATTATCTTATTTTTATGTCTTTGAAACCAATATATCGTTTCCTCGAAAGTGAGGAAACAATTAGTTAAGTTAAATCGTTTTAAAATGTTTTATAAATATAACGAACGTTTACTATTAAATAAATGAATTATACAAAATGCACGTGACGTGATGGGGTGACGTAAAATGGAAAATAAAATAAGAATGTCAAATATAATATGTTGGTCCTTGTCCTCTTCCAGTTTTTACACTTTTTATTCTAACGACGTTAGCGTTACACCGTTAGTCCTTTATATATATAATTTACAATTCTAGTCCTCTATTTGTCCAATAATCGATTCTGGGCTTGGGAATTGATAATATGTCATTTTATACCCTAAGAGTTCTGTTTTTACATTTTTAATCCTCATATTTCTTGGTTTGGCTGTTTTAGTCCTTCAAGGTGTCGTCGCGTTACATTTTTAGTCCAAAGTTACAAAAATTATGAGAAAAATTATATTAAATTTTCCGAAACTTATTTAGGTAATAAAAAGCTTATTTTGACAACTTATTAGGCCAAGAGATTATTTTTTTCAGCTTATGGGCTTTTAACGAGTTGTAACTAAGGCCCATTAACGATTTAAAATCCGTACATCGTGAGACGAGTTGGGCTCATCGAAAATATCATTATTCATGTCCTAAATTCATGTCAAGAAGCCTGGATAAGCTAGCTTATACGATGTGCTTATTTTCAGCTTATTGGGCTTTTCAGTCCATTAAGCTTTTAAAATCAGTTTTGAATTATGTTTTTGTCGATTCACTTGGGCAATTTTTAACGGTTGAGACGTGAGTATCTTTACGAGTTATCTAAATGAAAATGATAGCTAGCTAGGTGGTCTAGTAGGTTATGTAAAAATATAGTATGCTTGTTACGTAATATTTCAAACTATACGTGCGTTCCGTGGATAACTTGGGACGTATTTATATAAGCAAAAGACTTAGAAATATTTCTAAGTGTTAATAGTTTTTATATCCGATTGTAACTAGGTTCAAAATAATGTCGAATGATGCATGAAACATAGAATAAATCGTTAAACAAGTGTGCTACATGACTCCTAGGCCTTCCAAGATAGAGGCAAGTCATGTTTTGTGTACTATATGTTTGTATGTACGTATAAAATATATATGAAGTTATATATGCTCGACATAACATTAAACATGATGTATGGAACATATATAACGTATAAAGTGAAATCAAAAGGGATCAAAACAACTTACTACACCTCTAGGGTGGTAGAGAATCGAGAATGGAGAAGGAAAATACTAGAAACGATCACGTTCGACTATAACCCAAATAATAAACTTGTATATTAAACCCGATAACCCCTTTCTTGCTTCCAAATCATCATGCAGTAGTTCCTGGTCGATCAGAGGTGATTTTTAGGGAGAATGAGAGTTGTTATGATAGTATTGAAGGGATGATAAAAGGTGGTTGTAACACCCCCAAAATTTGGTACAGCGGAAGACTCAACAAGCTTTCGGGGTGCTACGGGGATTGGTATCCATTCAAAGTCATGAAAGAACGAGATAAAGTAAACATAATAAAAATGCAACCACGCGGGGTTTTAAAGTTTACATTTATCCCAAAATCATCCAAAGTCAGTCCCAAAAGAAATAAATATAGGTCCACAATAGTTATCAGAGTTTTAGAAATATAGATTCATAACCGGTGCCAAATGCCAAGCCTCCAATCCCAAGCATCCATAGAGCATCACTTAATTACCTGAGAAAACGTGCTAAAAGTCAGCTTTCGCTGGTGAGATCATAGGTTTAGATTCATGATTCAATATAGTGGACATGTACGCAAAACGCTTGCTAGCTAGACTAGGCCTCAATCATCCAACCAAAATATCCAACCAAATCAAATTATCTCTATAGGTGTACGCTATAGCTCAAATCAATCCAATCAACAACTTACCTAGCTCAAGTCTAGGCCTCGCTCCTAAAACAATCCAATAGCTTACCTAGTTCGGGACTAGGCCTCGCTCAATAATCAACCAATAGCTTACCTAGTTCGGGACTAGGCCTCGCTCAATAACCAAATCAATAGCTTACCTAGTTCGGGACTAGGCCTCGCTAAATCCTACCTAGTTCTATAAGCATAGCAAGTTTTAGAATAAATAAAGCGATAATAGTCCACATAAAACATTTGCACGTTTCTCACCCCAAGTATTGAAAACAAAGTTCAAGAGTAAAAGTGGGGCTATGACTCACCTCAAGTCCAGCAAATCCTCAAAAGAAATCGATAGAAGAAAGACGTAAGCAAACTCAAGCAACTCACGTAACGGCGACTACAGACTCGGCACTTCCTAACAATATCAAACTCGTTCAGAAATCATTTTCTCAAAATCAAATATTCCCATTCCCGAACGTATTCCATTTTACTTTCCAAAAATGTCCATTTCTCGAATTAACTTCATATTCATTTGAAATTCGACGTTTGGTATCCATATGGGTGGAGGGTCGACACAACTCAAACCAAAAAGCCACAACAACGAAGTAATAAACCAATTATAGGTCTAATGTTAGCCCAACATATTATTTAAATAATTATCGAAGCTTATCAAATCCGTCGATTTGATAATCCCCCATATTTATTTACGTAATATATCGTTCCAAAACTATACCCAACCTAAAACACATTGCACAAAAGATTCTATTTGATATATATCGTAGTCCAATAAATTCCCTATATATATCGTTGAATCGGCCAAATTCCATGAGACATATAGTAATTTATTACCCTAAAACATATACCACATCCTATGGGCGTCGTGGGATACGATGCCCATTAATATACTCGTTTTATATCGTCAAATAACTCGATCTAATCCGTCAATTAAATAAGTCACTTGATATATAAAATATTTATATTAATCGTCATATATCCGTGACAACACAAAAGTCACAATATAAGGCCCACTTGGACTTTAAAGAACCACAACTCGTATAACTCGATAAGTTTCAAATTTATTAACAAAATCACATTTTTAACTATTATTTACCCGACTTATTATTTCGCCATTATTTATATAGTTATTATTTATAACAATAGTCCGACACTTATTACACTATTTGCATAGTATAATAACTATCGTTATATTATTATAATGTTTACTCGTGATCGTTTTATTATTAATATACGCATTTATATATATATATATATATATATATATATATATATATATATATATATATATATATATATATATATATATATATATATATATATATATATACGTTTAACACGTCTATATACGTATATAAACGATTATATTCTCAATAATATTATTACGAGTATTATTTTTAATATCGACTTTTAAATATTTATCGAGTCATAGAATTTGGTCACATGTCCGAGTCATGACTCTCGGCTCATAGTCCAAGTCCAAATAATAAGAATCAAGTCACAATAATAAATCAACTCCGTCCGAATCAATCCTATAATCACGTGCTACAACATGAGGGTCCGACTACGGCACCCAACTATCCTATCTTCGTCATCTAATTGACCGTCTCACAATCGGTCCCCAATTCCATACTCGTCAACACAACTCCAATAATAACTCACAATCGTGAAATACCACATCAAGTCCGAATAATATACCAATGTCCAACATCACTGATGAGGCGAAAATGATCCGTTTTTAGGGGGTCATTTAAGCCGAATCCAACTTTATTTGATCAAATATTGCCCTAAATCGTTCCTTTTGTGATTTTAGGTACTTGAAGAGTGAATTCTGGAAAAGAAGCCATTTCGGACGTTTTTGGAGCATAAAAGTGAAGAAAACGGCAAAGTCTTAAATTTCTATGTTGTGAACAGTGCATGAAGGCGTCAAGAGTTGCTCTTGACGGCGTCAGAGTCCCAAGAATAAAATACCGTGGTTAATGACTGTGGCATTTCTAAAAATTTCATATCAATTATTTTAATCGTTTATTATTTAAATAATCTATTTTAATTTATTTACTTAGTCGGAAGATATCCGCGTACGTTTAAATAAATTCTATCGCGACTAGACTATGCTCAGTCTACATTTTCTATGCACTATTGTTGTATTTCAATCCTATATTTTTTTTAAAGTCACAATCCATTTTATTTCATTTTATGTCCACTTTTTTATTTTTATCGCGCGGTTTAAATTCGTGTTTCACGTTTTAACCTCAAATAAATCCTCCGATAATCTCATCACTCATTTATATTTCAAAAATTCATCATGAAAACTAGTTTTAATATTTTCACAAGTTTTACACTTTATTTAGTACCGTTAAATTTTATTTCTAGCAAGCTCGGTACCCGGTAACACCTTAAACTAGCCAAAAACTACCTAAATAATACCTAAAGCCACAAAAGTCTTACACACTCTTACACTCCTCACCAAAACCCACGCCCCCCCCCCCCCCCATTTCATTCTTCTTACAACTTTGACAAACCTCCTATCTCATTTATTGTTGTACTTGTTGTCTAAGATATAATATATAGATCAATACAAGTAGATAATTCATTTCATACAAGCTAGCTCTTTTTCTTTTCTTTCTCTTCGGGTGGACGGCACAAACACAACAACAAGGAGGAGGAAATCAAGCTTTTATCAAGTAAATAAACCTAGTTTACTTCTTGTTCTAGTTTTGAAATAAAAACTAGGAAGTATTAGGAAACCTTGTTACCTTAAACCTCATCACTTCACTTGTAAGCTTCAAGTTACATTTTTCATCTTTTCATACTTCCATTTATTTACTATCTTGATGTATTTGAACATTATATAAGTTATAATGCTTAGTTAAGCTTGGTACTTAAGTTAGAAAACCTTAAAACCATAGAAAGGCTAAACTTGAAACTGTATTTTTTTTAGATCCGTGTATAAAAGTATTAAAATGTTCTAATCAGTAGACAATGGACATAAACTAAAAATATGTAGTTGTAGCCCTATGTCTTGTGGTCATTTTGACGGGTATTTCGTCGAATAACTCCTTACGATGATTAAACTAAAATTATTTTGGTGAAACTAGTCACAATCTGAGTAACATATTTGAAACGTGAAAAAGTCATTTTTTTTTATATAACCCTCTGTTACTCAAAGAATAAAAGTTTTAGAGGACCTCTTAACTTAAACATGTCCAAAAACGGGGAATAAATCGGGTTAGTAAAACTCTAGAGATCGCACTTTTCGTGAGACCATTGAAAATTTGAAAGCTGAATGGATTGATTGTTTGGATAAATGGACTGTTTTACTAAGGTTATGTAATTATTGGCCAAGTGGGACCCACAAATCTCATTAGTACAGAAGTGGACCTTTCCGGGGATATAAAGAACGAGACTTGAGGACTTACGGTTTGCAAATGGCGATTTTCTAAACATAGGCAAGTTTATAAAAATTCCATCAGCACTAGTTATAAAAAGTATATAAGTGTTATACACTTTAAGGATTGGACCTTTTAAAACAATTTTGAACCACCTAGTATATTTTGAACCCTTAGGTTTAATGTGACCTTTTTGACCAAAAACTTGACCCATGGACTAATTTGAACCTTAGAGTTAATTTGAACCTTTACATCATAATTGAACCTAGGGTAAATATAAGTTTCATACTTATACAACATACAAGGCATACTTTTGGATAATTTGTAAGTAAGTAACTAAAACCTTGTGATGTGTCTAGGAGTATTGTACCAAGCTTAAGTAAGATCATAATTTGTATATAATCAAAAGTACATCGATATCTATTTTCATAAACTAAGACAACGTATATTAATTAGGTTCATCGTAGAGCTTTTGCGGCTATTCCTTCGTTTGCCTGTTCATTGCTATTTTCTTTGCTCTCGGTGAGTTCATAGCCTCGCCTTTACTCATTTAAATTGTTTATAAACCTCGCGAGGGGGATACATGCTAGTTTTACAAACAGAATACAAGTAGTTTTCCGTATGCTGGACCCGATTACATGATTATAGTCACTTGAGTATTTCTTGCCAATTAAGTCCCCATCATGAACCGTTAATTTCGTTGGAAACGCTAGTATTATGAATATGCATATTGGGCATTGACCAGCCTGGCCGAGTGAGTAGCGCTCACCTTTTAACGGTCACATAATATTGAGAGGTTGAGGTAAATGGCAAATATTACCCTATCGGGGCAACTGTTAAAACTAGGTTAAGGTTCGGTTTCATGAGCTCTATACTATAATCTGGTTACCCGACATGTATTTGTTATATGTCTTTTATAATGAATTATACTTGTATTCAACTCATTCCATATTAAACTCTATGAATTCACTCAACCTTTGTGTTGACTTTTAGCATGTTTTATCTCAGGTCCGTAAGTGACTTTCGGCTCGGATGGGCGGCGCAAGAGATGGATATCAAGATGGCTCATGTTCTAAATAAATTTTCTTTTAAGAAAAGACCAAAACTTTTATTATTTTATGTATCTCTAAACTTTGTACTTATTTGGGACCTCTTTTGTTTAACTCAGAAGGGCTTTTGTATGCAAAAGTTCTATTAAAAACATTTTCATTTTGAATTTGTTTACTATATTTGTACAATGTGACTAGTATATAACATCCCATGTCCCTTTCCGCTGCGATCCTAATATGTGGGTGTTATAGAATGGTACCAGAGCACAAATTATAGTGAACTAGGTCTTTTTGTTTTTAAAAACCTAGACTATAATCATTTCACTACTACAAAAAAAGCCGTAGAAATTGGTTAGAATGACACATGAAGACATGTTTTGTGACCAGTCTCTGTGAGGGGTATCTCTATAATTAAAACAAATAGAAACCAGTTCTGCAACCAGTCTCTAATATAATTATCAAGACCTGCTTTCTAGTACAAACCAGTATCTATTATAAATTAAACATGCTTTTTTTATAAAGTAAATAAATTGGTTTCTATTTCACAACCAGTCTTAATGACAAGTTTTTTTTTTATTATTTTTATTATTTTTATTGTTTTTAACAAAAATATATAATTGTGTTTCAAATGTCCAGGTATTCACAAAATTGAGAATCCAGAACCTAATTTGTCAAACGGAGTTAATATATCTGTGTGGTAATTTCTAGTGCAATTAAAACAACAATCCTTGAGAATATTTACAGCTTTAAGCTAGTAATTTTAACCCGTTCATATCAAACAACTTCAAGACATAATCCGTAAAAATGCTTCTCTATTAACCAAAGTAAATTACATGCTATAACAAAAAACAACACTTGAAACTTTAAGCTACATTCATTTAAGCATTTGGCACAAGAAAACCTCAAATCTATAACTCATGGTGCCCGACAATTGAATTAAACAATTACTACCGACCTCCGACCTTTCTTTCATAAAGTTGAGATATATCTTCTCCTCTTTTTGAAAATGAATTGACTGCACAAAACAAATTGTTAATTCGTTAGTACATGATTGTGAAGCCTTAGCTAAATTTCAACCAAAAACACATATATAAAAATCGCAATGCTATCACTATGGTAAATTGACATAATACACAACACCAACCTGCTTGTATGTACTTCAACCTCCTTAACGACCTCGACAATCCCACCTACGGTATTCATGAAACAAATTATTATAAACTCATTATCTCATTGATCTAAATTCTACTCAATATGGTACAATATTTATCTGCATCGCCACAAGAAAGAAAGAGATGACCTTCTAATAAGTTATGTTATGACCACCATTTCATTCAAATCTGTTAGTTGTGAATTTGCACCAAGTACTGAAAGAAGATACAGATTACCATCAAATGCACAACCGCATCCTCCCATAATGATAGAATTAAGAAGTAAGAGCATAACAAGTAGCTTACATGTGTATGAGTTAACTATTCCCAGCAAAGTTTCACAAGTATAAAAGCATGCTTTCATTGGTATAGTGTATTCTACTTGGGTGTACTCCACTTGCGCTCTAATAGTGGTACACATATCAATTGAAGCTGTCTTTAGTCTAAAAGACTTGAACGCAAACTGTCGCCAAGGTGAAGCCGAAAAATTAAATTTTAATTAGATGATTAAAACAACAATAATAATTTGAATACAAGCTACAACATATCACAATTATACATAGTATGATCTGAGTAGAACATTACAAAATCTACCTAATCTTACTACTCCGGCTAGCAGCACCCATGCACATAAAACACCAATCTACACTAGTTACAAATGATTAATATATTTACACTTTTGCGAGTGTATAAACATGTCACCAACACATACCTTCCGTAGCCCGTAGGATGTTATTCCCCCAATAGTTAAATACAAATCATATAAGGCCTATAACACTTTGAATACAATAATACTTTAGCATGGTAACGGACTAAAAACTTACTTGCTCGTGTTCTACTTGTAAACAAGCATCTGACTGGAGAAGTTCTTACGCCTCCTTAAATCGTCAAACAGTCGCGTATCTAGAACAAGCATAAGTATACATATAAAAACAAGTCTTCGTAATCTAAAAGAACATACTTGCAAACTACAGTATCTAGTTAATCTACTGATAAATAACCAACAATGCTTGTTAGATATATAAACAAATTGGTAGTACCTAGCGCTGGTGGTCTTGTACATATGTTGAGCCCCATAGTAATTCCCATTCATTTACAATGTTTTTCAGCATTTCAATATTCTGCAAAAAATTATGCTAAAAAAAATATATTCTGCAATTAATCGATTAGAATCGAAAAAACAATTAAAATATTGATTGATAAATTAAATCAAATTAACGGTAATTACCTCTTCTCGTGGAGGCGACAAAGCAAAGCTTTTCTAGATCGTTCTCCTGACATTGTGGGTCGCTAATTTTGGTTCAATTTTCTGTTTATTGATCGCCGATGTATACCATTATAAACTCTAAAAAATAAAGATCACCAGGAAATAGCCTAATGAGCAAATACAACATAACAGTAGTTGATCGATTGTATTAGAGATCACCAAGAAAATACATCAAAAGATCACCAACAAAAATACAACATTAAAGATCACCAAGGAAAATAACAATAGTTGATCGATTGTATTAGAAAAGAAAAGAAAAATAATAGATTTGTTTAGAAAAGCAAAAGAACAAATAATAATCACTTGATGTTAAGGAAAAGATAAAGAACAAAGTTTTTATCATAAAAGGGAAAGATTGAAGATGGTACCTTATGATGGACTGATGGAGGCGTAATATTGTAGATAATGGAGGCAAACAGAAAAAATGAATATTAGGGTAAATTTGTACCTTGTATTTGTAATATTGTAGATATCGGACCGACCAAGATCGAGAACGAATAAGCCCAAAAGTCGAGACCGAGGACCGTACCGAATGTGGTCCGGTCTCGGTCGGCCCGATCCAACAAGGCAAAATAGTCGGTTTGTGGTTCGGACTGGACCGAACCGACCAAAACCGAGACCGAAGACCGGACCGAATGTGCACGGTCCGGTCCGGTTCGGTCTCGGTCGGTCCGTTTGTCGGTCCGGTCTGTTTGGGTGGCTTGCTCAGCCCTAGGTGCGGACTATTTTGAGGCGGTGAGTAATGAGCATTTTGAATTTTAATGATAATTTAGCAAAAGAGCAATGAGTTTTGCTAATTTTCAGGAAAGTTAATTTTACAATACTTCTTTAAGAATCGGTGCGCTGTGGCAACTACTTACAACTACTGCTAATTGTTACTGTTCACCGATACTGCTCATTTCTATTTGACAAACACACCCATAAGCTCAATCTTCACAAATAATAATAATAATAATAATAATAATAATAATAATAATAATAATAATAATAATAATAATAATAATAATAATAATAATAATAATAATAATAATAATAATAATAATGTGGCTTATCAAAACACCTACATATAAGCTTATAAGCCCAATCATATAAACTTAGTCAAACACTTGGCTTGGGCTTAAATGAGTCATATAAGCTAATAAACTCATAAGCCCACTATATAAGCTAAAACAAACACCCTTTACTGCAGGGTTTGGATTCGAGAAGCAATCAAAGCAACAAACGACTGCAGATGGACCAAAAGTTTTCTAGGAGGTTCGAGTTTTAAACGAATAGGAGAATTTCTGTAAATATGTGCGTCACTTTTTTTAAATTATTAGAGAAAAGTTCATTTACATACCCCTATTTTGCTATATACTGAGAGACACATCCCCACTATCCATTTAATTTAATCTAATTGTGAGGATTTAATAAAATATTTAATTGGTTAAACCTGTTTTCTTGTTTTTCTTGTCTTTTTCTTTTTTTCTTATTTTCTTGTCTTTCTTATTTATTCACGTATACTAATCTTTTTATTAAAATGGCAAATAGCTATCTCATAATAAAAAGATTTTCTTTTTTAAACGTTTTTGTACGTTTTCATACGTTTTCATCCATTTTCTTTCGTTTTTATAAGCTTTTGTCCGTTTTCAAATGTTTTTGCTTGTTTTCATACGTTTTCATATGCTTTTGTCCGTTTTCTTACATTTTCATCCGCTTTAGTCCATTTTCGTACGTTTTCGTCTGTTTTCTTATGTTTTCGTCCGTTTTCATAAGTTGTTGTCCGTTTTGATACGTTTTTGTCTATTTTAATACGTTTCCATCCGTTTTCATACGTTTTCGGCATTTTTTTTACGTTTTCGTTCGTTTCATATGTTTTCGTCTGTTTTCATACATTTTCGTCCATTTTCATACGTATTCGGCCTTTTTTTCAGACATTTTTATCCGTTTTCATATGTTTTTGGCCATTTTCAGACATTTTTCTACGTTTTCGTCCATTTTCATACGTTCAACGAGGACAGCTATTATCTGAATAATCTAATATTGTTTAACATAACATTGGATTTTTTTTATTTTATTAGTATTTAGGTGGATTTTATCTTTTCTTTATTTGTGTAAACCGATGGCCTCCTTGGTAGTTATAGATCTACAAGGAGAGCCATTATGAGTTTAGAAAAACTACCGGTTTTTATTCAAATAACCGGTGCCTATCATAGAAAAACGTAGAGACTTGTCTTATCAAAAACACCAGTGTCTTTAATTTTGTACAGATATTGGTTTCTTATAATAGAACCAGTTTTAGTGTGATTTGATTTAAAGAGACCGGTTTGTTCGAAAAAAACTGGATTGTATGCTCCCATGCTCCCTACTTTTAAACTATAGAAACTAGTTTTTTTTTTTTAAACCGGTTTCTATTAAGAGGTGTTTATAGCCTTTTGTGTAGCAGTGTTTATTTTTTTTCAAAATCATGAGCTTCCATCATCTTGTCCGATATCCATGCGCGCCTACTCCCGAGCTTCCTATCTCTCCCTCGTATATATATATCTTAATCATGCTATATTAAAAACAATTATAAGCACTATAATTATTTCCTATCTTGTCCGATAATCCGCAAAATATCACTCCTTATATATGCACTTTATGCACAAAATTCCTTGTTGTATTTTATGCTATTCATGAGCATTATAAACTTCCATCCAAAAATTTATGCACATCTCTTTGATTGCACCATCGTTATACGTATGCATATAATAAATATTATCACTTGCACTTCTAATATTTCTCGACCATCTTGCTTTTCCTAAAACATCAATATATTTCTATATAAAGTTTCTCCAAGTGAATACTAAAATCTTCTAAACATAGTATGTGATTACAATGGTTTCTAAACTCTTTCATAACTTTATGTTATATCATTTCATATAACATCGAAACCTGTTACAATTTATCAATTTCTATTGGTTGTCTTACTCCCTCTGAACTCATGTTTTCTGAGCATTTCTTGCTTACTTTCTTATGCACCACTATTGATACTATTTAAGAACTATTAATATACACTTGATTTTCTCTCGACTATTTATACCTAATTACCAGAGCGTATCTTCTTATTTGTATAAAGGTATTTATTATAAACGTTTTATCTGACTCTTTACACTCAGCCTTCAAAGCATCATGTCAAACCCTACCTCTCCTAATTATATATGTTTCACTAAATTGCTAAACAATTAAATACATATTTATTCATTTTGATGATCCCCTAAACCTTTCTCATACATTGTGGGTGACACAGTGGTCTCATTTATTTTCTTAAAAATCGTGAGTAATGCTATGATTTAAAAAAAAAAAAAAAAAAATCTTTTCATGACCTTATACAACGGTGTTTTATATGAAACCCGTCGCATTCTAATTATTTACCTTTGAAATTCACTACCATTTTATAAACAACTCCTTTATTGTCATATAAACTATCTTTCATTATATTACAAATGGATTTACTATTCCCCAAAGAATTACCCCATTACTACCTTATAAACTAATAACCTTATTCAATACTATTTTATAAACTGCTTTAACTAGTTTAAAATTAACTTTTTAGTCACCCCTTTACGAATCATTTGATCAATTACCTTGAAAAACTAGTTTACTACTATCTTCTTAACCATTTTCACTACAATATTAATACACTCCTTGCCACTCTCTTACAAACTACTTTACTACCATCTTATAAACTTATCCACTGATGTACTACTATTAAATAAACTGTTTGGACTTGTTTTGAATAAATTATTTTGTTATCATCTTAGAAATCATTCTGTCATTTACCTTTTACCAAAATTTTCACCACCTTATAAACGATTTTGTTATTATCTTATGAATTACTCGACCTTGTTTTATTAACTAAAACCATTGATTTATTATTGCCTCATGAACTATTTTGCTATTATTTTATTGTTCGTCATCCTCCAATAATTCTTATAAACGGATTCATCATACAAAAGCTAGTAACTTTCTCTACATTCATCAAGTTCTCTTTTGAAACCTTCATTGTTAAAGGTCCATGATTCTGGCGATGTTGATTGATTTAGAACTGCTTAAAACTTCCTTTTCTGCATGCTTTTTCCTTATTCGCTTGTGTTACATACTCATACTACTTACTTATGATTGATTCTTACGTATGTACAAACTTATATCACTCCTTGTATATAAGATACTTATGCAAACTCCATACTTGTCCAACAATTGACATATCACGAGTATTACTAATTTAAGTATTTGAAAATTTTATCGAACCTCGATTAAATATAGTCTAGTCACCTATATTTAACCTTGGGACAGTGGAACATAGTCTGACTACCTATGTTCGACTTAGATTTTTCAAATACTTGGAATAGTTATATATGGGTTATGTCTAAATGATTTTCTATTTGATTTCCGTGAATCACAAAATTTTTATGTGAGTATAACAATTCAGCGGTATTTATACGATCGAGCAAAACAACTAAACAAATCCTCACTCTATTTTTATCGCGTTTAGTCAACCTTACTCTGCGCCGTATTTCTGGACGACAAGAATCGAACCTCATCATTAGTTATTCTAGACTTCATTCCTACCAAGTATCCTCATCTTTTCGCAAGTGAACCATTCAGTGATTAAGACGAATTGAGCGCCGGGACGTCGCTCTCTTAAGGGGTACGTACTCTGACATTTTTAAAAATTTCATATCAATTATTTTAATGGTTTATTATTTAAATAATCTATTTTAATTTATTTACTTAGTCGGAAGATATCCGCGTACGTTTAAATAAATTCTATCGCGACTAGACTATGCTCAGTCCACATTTTCTTTGCACTATTGTTGTATTTCAATCCTATATTTTTTTTTAAAAGTCACAATCCATTTTATTTCATTTTATGTCCACTTTTTTATTTTTATCGCGCGGTTTAAATTCGTGTTTCACTTTTTAACCTCAAATAAATCCTCCGATAATCTCATCACTCATTTATATTTCAAAAATTCATCATGAAAACTAGTTTTAATATTTTCACAAGTTTTACACTTTATTTAGTACCGTTAAATTTTATTTCTAGCAAGCTCGGTACCCGGTAACACCTTAAACTAGCCAAAAACTACCTAAATAATACCTAAAGCCACAAAAGTCTTACACACTCTTACACTCCTCACCAAAACCCACGCCCCCCCCCCCCCCCCCCCCATTTCATTCTTCTTACAACTTTGACAAACCTCCTATCTCATTTATTGTTGTACTTGTTGTCTAAGATATAATATATAGATCAATACAAGTAGATAATTCATTTCATACAAGCTAGCTCTTTTTCTTTTCTTTCTCTTGGGGTGGACGGCACAAACACAACAACAAGGAGGAGGAAATCAAGCTTTTATCAAGTAAATAAACCTAGTTTACTTCTTGTTCTAGTTTTGAAATAAAAACTAGGAAGTATTAGGAAACCTTGTTACCTTAAACCTCATCACTTCACTTGTAAGCTTCAAGTTACATTTTTCATCTTTTCATACTTCCATTTATTCACTATCTTGATGTATTTGAACATTATATAAGTTATAATGCTTAGTTAAGCTTGGTACTTAAGTTAGAAAACCTTAAAACCATAGAAAGGCTAAACTTGAAACTGTATTTTTTTTAGATCCGTGTATAAAAGTATTAAACTGTTCTAATCAGTAGACAATGGACATAAACTAAAAATATGTAGTTGTAGCCCTATGTCTTGTGGTCATTTTGACGGGTATTTCGTCGAATAACTCCTTACGATGATTAAACTAAAATTATTTTGGTGAAACTAGTCACAATCTGAGTAACAGATTTGAAACATGAAAAAGTCATTTTTTTTTGTATATAACCCTCTGTTACTCAAAGAATAAAAGTTTTAGAGGACCTATTAACTTAAACGTTTCCGAAAACGGGGAATAAATCGGGTTAGTAAAACTCTAGATATCGCACTTTTCGTGAGACCATTGAAAATTTGAAAGCTGAATGGATTGATTGTTTGGATCAATGGACTGTTTTACTAAGGTTATGTAATTTTTGGCCAAGTGGGACCCACAAATCTCGTTAGTACAGAAGTAGACCTTTCCGGGGATATAAAGAACGAGACTTGAGGACTTACGGTTTGCAAATGGCGATTTTCTAAACATAGGCAAGTTAATAAAAATTCCATCAGCACTAGTTATAAAAAGTATATAAGTGTTATACACTTTAAGGATTGGACCTTTTAAAACAATTTTGAACCACCTAGTATATTTTGAACCCTTAGGTTTAATGTGACCTTTCTGACCAAAAACTTGACCCATGGACTAATTTGAACCTTAGAGTTAATTTGAACCTTTACATCATAATTGAACCTAGGGTAAATATAAGTTTCATACTTATACAACATACAAGGCATACTTTTGGATAATTTGTAAGTAAGTAACTAAAACCTTGTGATGTGTCTAGGAGTATTGTACCAAGCTTAAGTAAGATCATAATTTGTATATAATCAAAAGTACATCGATATCTATTTTCATAAACTAAGACAACGTATATTAATTAGGTTCATCGTAGAGCTTTTGCGGCTATTCCTTCGTTTGCCTGTTCATTGCTATTTTCTTTGCTCTCGGTGAGTTCATAGCCTCGCCTTTACTCATTTAAATTGTTTATAAACCTCGCGAGGGGGATACATGCTAGTTTTACAAACTGAATACAAGTAGTTTTCCGTATGCTGGACCCGATTACATGATTATAGTCACTTGAGTATTTCTTGCCAATTAAGTCCCCATCATGAACCGTTAATTTCGTTGGAAACGCTAGTATTATGAATATGCATATTGGGCATTGACCAGCCTGGCCGAGTGAGTAGCGCTCACCTTTTAACGGTCACATAATATTGAGAGGTTGAGGTAAATGGCAAATATTACCCTATCGGGGCAACTGTTAAAACTAGGTTAAGGTTCGGTTTCATGAGCTCTATACTATAATCTGGTTACCCGACATGTATTTGTTATATGTCTTTTATAATGAATTATACTTGTATTCAACTCATTCCATATTAAACTCTATGAATTCACTCAACCTTTGTGTTGACTTTTAGCATGTTTTATCTCAAGTCCGTAAGTGACTTTCGGCTCGGATGGGCGGCGCAAGAGATGGATATCAAGATGGCTCATGTTCTAAATAAATTTTCTTTTAAGAAAAGACCAAAACTTTTATTATTTTATGTATCTCTAAACTTTGTACTTATTTGGGACCTCTTTTGTTTAACTCAGAAGGGCTTTTGTATGCAAAAGTTCTATTAAAAACATTTTCATTTTGAATTTGTTTACTATATTTGTACAATGTGACTAGTATATAACATCCCATGTCCCTTTCCGCTGCGATCCTAATATGGGGGTGTTATAATGACAGCGTCACATAGGCCGTCATAAGTAGATCAAGGCCGTCACGTGTTAAAACTTGCGCGCGGAATAGCTGATATTGTTTTGGTCATAACTTTTGCATACGAACTCGGATTGAGGTGATTCAAAAGCCCAGACGAAGAGGACGAAGAGATCTACAATTTGGTGAAAAAATGGTCATGACGGCGTCAAGAGTACGAGCTGACACCGTCAAGCCTTGCCGACAGAAAACATGCCTATAAATATAACTTCATAACTTCACTTTTTGTAAGCCCTAAACCCTAAAGTCGATTCCTGGGTTTAGGTGGGTGTTTTTCCAGCAACTTAGAGGGTTTCAATCACTCCATAAACATCATGTATTGGTTTGATGATTCTATCTCAACTATGTCTTTCATTATTCTTGTTGATTGTCTTTCTTTGATTATGTTTTGCTAATTCACCTTGTGTCTACTTATGATTATGTGAAACTTGTACATAATTGATTAGATCTCATTGATTTCTTGTTGATGTTGTGTCTATCTCCATCAATTAAGGCGTGACAACTTCAATAGATCTAGTTGGTTTAGTTTATAATCCTTGTTTCCTATTGATTCTTGTTTTGATTGAATGATTTATATGTTAGGCTTAAGAAAACTAGCAGATCTCCAAATGGTAACATGCTTGAACGTCTTACGAAACATGAACCGAGGCGTACTAGGTCTTTATTGGTTGTATTTAATGCATGAGCCACTGTTTACAATCCCTATAGTTGTGCTGGGCATGGTGTATGAGGAGATAAGAGCTCATAGAATTGGGGAGTTATGTATGCCACCCCATGAATGGTATTAAGGAATACAGCCCGTCAGTTAAAACAAGGTTACAATTCAATAGGTAGGATTGGATAGCTAGTAAGGAGTAACATATCATGGGTAGACATACTTCACTTATCTTGTAGAACCTTAGTTTAGTTTTCTTGTTTATTAGTTTAAATAGTAGCTTTTGGGTTAGTTGATTAGCAACTAATTCCGCCCACTCTCCCAATACCCGAGACTTTTACTTGCTTTTCATAAAATATAAAAATACAAAAAGAATCATCCTTCACCTTTAGACCTAGTTAGATTAATTTCAATCCTAACGACACTATTCCTAGCTGAACGATCAATCCCCCGGTACTTGTCACTATACTATACTACAACGATCAGGTACACTGCCTGGTGGGGGTTGTAAGCTTCTCGAGATCCCTCGAGAGGTAAAGCCTGTAACACCTAAAATCTGAGAACATGTGCAATGACCAAAATGCCCTTACAAGTTTAAAAAATTATTTAAAAGCTTATTAAGTCTCCAAATAAGTCCCGAACTTCAAACAATGAACAAGTTATGTATCCAAATAATTTTAACAACTTCATTTAACATTTGTACAAGTGGTAAAATTACCAAAATACCCCTACAAGGGCCGAATGAAATAAAATGAATATTAAAGAGATTTTAAATGGTTTAAATATTATAAATAAGGAAGATAATCACAAGAATTATTCTCCCAACTAATTTAGTCAAAAATTCTGGTCTCCCTCCCCCTCCTCACACGTTTTCCCTTTTTAAAAAGTCAACCCATATATTTTATTTTCCTAACCCTAATTGCCGATCCAAAAACAAACACACACAAAATTTCTTTGGCCTCCATTCGACAACCCCATCACTCCTAGGCATTTTTCTGTGATCAAACAACATCCAAGAAGCCCTAGAAAAATACCCTTTTGAATTGTTGAAGCTTGGATCGATCGTGGCTTTGGTTTTCTTTTGTCGAGTCCTATTAATAAGGTAATTCGTTTATGATCTGTTCTACCTCTCTAAAATTCGTTTATGATTTTTCTCATAATCCTCATATCATGTATACTCTGGGAAAAATGATAGAAAGGTCGTGGAGAAGCTTTTGGAGTCGTGTGGATTTTTGGTTCGTTTTTGTCCAATCGCATATACAACAATTCGTACAGCCTCTCTACACGTTCAATCCTTGGTTTGGTATTTTTATCAGGTCTCTTACATCATATAAACATCAAATAAAATGGTTGATTCGATCCATGCATGCTCTACATCGTTTTCGTGATTTAAAACCCTAAAAACGTGTTTAATTGTAAAATATATGCTCCGATCCAGAATAATTATTAATAAAATTATTATAGGCTTATTATGATGTGTTATGATCTGGAAAAATGTTGGAAAGAATTGTCATGGCCTAAATCTTGTATTTCGAAATTATTTTGATTTATTTAATTTTGATTAAAACGTATAAAAGAAAAAGAAAATAAAATTCGTGTGACTTAGGGTTTTGGATCTAGGGTTTGTTTTGTGATATTAAATGACATTTAATGATGAGGTGATGATTAAAAATGAATTAGAGTTGGTTAGGGTTTTTGATCTTGGTATTTTATGTTTATACGATTTGATATAAAGGTTTTGGGTGATTTTTGTAACTTTTAAAACTTGAGGGTTATTTTTAGAACTTATTTTGGGCTGTGTACTATTTGAATAAAATGTAACCTAAGGGTACCATATGTAATTTTTGTATTTTAAAGGGTTAAATATGTAACTTTAATAACTTGAGGGACTTAAAGTGTAAATTATAAAAGTTTGAGTATCCATTCGTATAACAACTTAAAATAAGTGCTCATTATGTAAAATGGATAAGTTAAGGGTTTAATGTGTAACTTTGAATACTAAAAGGTTTAAAGTGTAATTTTGGAAAGTAAATGGTATAAAATGCAAAGTTATGAAACCCTAAGGACCAAATGAGTAAAAAGGTTAAAAGATACTTTATTTCCATAAATAATGATGTTTAATTCAACTTTCTAAATATGGAAACTTTCTAAAAGTGGAAACTACTATTTATAGAAACCTGCTAAAAAGGGAAAGTTACTTAAAATGGAAAGGCATGAATTTGAGAATGAATTATGATTCCCCCTCTTCTCCTCTAGGTGTGAAGAAGAAAAGATCTTGAGCTATTCCTTATTCTGTGCTTGTTTCTATTTGTGCTTTCGTAATAAGGTACGGATACTCTGCCTTTTCAGTAAAGGCTCCTATATTCTTCTTATGACTTTGAGCTATGATTCAGTTAAGATTTCCAAAGCCATTGCTATGTTTCCTTCTGTTGTGAACTTCCTCTGATTTCTGTCGAACTTTGATTTGTTAGTTTGTGATCTGATTTCGTTGCTATGATTTCTGACCCTTGAATATCCGATATCTCTGGTTCATCTGTTATGATAATTTGATATGAAAACTTTTTGGAAACTATAACTTGATGTTATGGAAGGAAACTGTTTTGAAATGACACTCTATGATTTTGAAACGAAACCATTTTTTTAAAGGAAGGATTAATTGGCTTTAATGAAGAATGTTTAAAAAGGGAGATCTTTGAGATGAAATGGGTAAATGACTATTAAAGTTTTAAATCTATTTTCTCTTAACTCTTTCATATTTTATTTTGAACTTACGAAATTTAATAACGAATCTTTTGAAATGAACCTTTGGGAATGAACCTTGGATATTCTGAACCATTGATATGACTTCGGATATTATGATTTTGAGATGACTTTGAGACATGACCTTGAGATAAACCGTTGCTATATGACCTTTTGTATGACTTTGAGACCTGACTCTTAGTTTGATACCCGAGCCATTTATGTTTTTCCTACCTATGGAGGTACCATAGGCATGTCTGTGATGCACCACTGGCATGACTCATGTGTGGGTGAGTGATTTCTCACGCCGTCCCTTTTATGATTATCTGCCGGCTATTATGACTTTGAGTATATGACTTTGAGATTGACTTTGAGTAAGGGGCGTATGGATTGCAATCCTAGATCTGATCTGTTTAGTGGATTTAACTATGACTTTGAGTTGACTTTGAGGTGACTGGTGCTGTGTGCAATACACGCCTTTCACAAATTTCTGGGAGCTAGCTACTCCACCCATTTGATACATGAGGACACCCCTCATATTATCTGGTTGCCTGAGAGGTATCCCCTCTGATTGTGTGATTATGACTTTGAGATTGTGATGTTGAGTTTGACTTTGAGTTTTTGGGCTCGTGGTAGATGACTATCCTTTCTTCTTTCTATTCTATTTCTCTTTTATCTATTCCTTATTCTATCTCTCCAATGCACTATATTTCAGTTCTGTTTTATTATCATTGCTTTGTATATGTATCTGTTCACTGGGCTTTTTAAGCTCAGCCGCATTTCTTTTTTTTCCTGCGGCAGGTTTTAGTAGGAAGTTGGGTTATGGAAAGAGTGTACCCTTGGATTAGAAGACTTGATAGCAAATCTGGACTTGATAACCTGGTAGATCCTAAATCTTATTTGAAACTTTTGTATTACTGTAATTGTATGCTTTATTATGATCTGATGTGAAACCATTGTTGTGATATCTTTACCCTTGTCGGGTTGGGGTGTTACAATTATGGTATCAGAGACAGGCTGCGATTCGTAATACATTTACCCTTGACCTGTGTAAGTTAGGACCACTAAGTTTCCACTGTAGGCGCTCGTAGGACAACCTTTGAGGAATTGGCTTAGGATTTTCCCTATGGGAACTAAATTTCTAACCAGTGAGGAATGGGTAGACTATAATACATCTGCTTACTTATATTCGTTTCCGCATCACTCTGATTCATGTTTTTCTTTTGATTTAAGCCTGTTGGAATTACTCTTAGAGATTCAAAACGTATGTTTTGCACCACCTAAGGTTTGAAACCTTGAGAGCATTGAGACTTGCACGGTGACTTCCTGACACAAATTGATCCTTGTCTCCAGACTCCGACTCTAACCTCTGAATCTTCTGCTAACCATTTTGATCTTTTCGGACATTCCCATATTTCCCATGAAGACGATATATCTGATACAATCTGTTACTTGTTTCTTCCTTCTAATGAATTATCTATACCCCTTCAATCATTTTTCCAAGATCGTCAGACGCTGGCATTATACGTGTTTAAATTTTTCTGAAGTTATGAGTAATTGAGACGTTTATTAGATTCTAGTACTTACTATCGTTTGTGTCATCTTCAGCATGGCACCTCCAGCAAACAGCAACTACCGCCGGACGATGGTTTTGCCGACTGGCCAAAGAAGAATTGGTAACTGGAAGAGGACAAGCTGGAGAATATGGGTCCCAGCAGGCATGTGGCCATGCCTAATTGAAGAAAATTTGACTGTGGTAAAGATGTTTGGAAAAGAGGTACATGTGTATGAAACAGAGGTCACTGACAGGAATGGCATCGTGACAAGGTACCAGGGAAAGTGTCCCCAGTTTGTGGAAGTAGGAGGAAGAGTGCGGGCTGTAGAGAGGAATCATAACAATAATTTTGCAAGACGACCACAGCTACAACCAGAGGGGAACAGAAACGGTTGGCTCAGCGAAGAAGAGGAAGCAGACTCAGATTTGGAATCCACCGCAAGTAACTCTATCTAGACAGGAAATGGAGCTCAAGCTATGCGTGTTTGTATTATTTGTTTAGGTTTCTTTTGAACGATGATGATGTATGGATTGTGTAAACCATGGGCTTTTTCCGAATGTGAAATAATAAGGCTTGAGAGAATTTTTGGGAATTATTTTGATATGTGCCTATCTTGATTCTTCTTCCTTTTTAATCTGCCAAACATTTTGACTATGGAAGCCCGAATTTTGATTCTTCTCATGATTATCTTGATTTCTGACACCAATTACAAATACCTCCTTATATTTTCAAGTATTGAAGTCTTTTAGAATCTTTTCGTGCATAAAAGAATGAACCTCACTTTGAGAATGATTGAAAATTTTAAGTTTTCGGAAGAAGATTTCTGATTGACCCACCAGTATGTTTAATTTCCTCCAACTCAGGAACGATCACATGTTTGCTCAAATTTAAGAGTGAAGTTTTCCCTTTTGGGAATGAAATTGAGAATCACCATCCAAATTTATAGACACCTGTAATAATGATTAGTTACGCAAATGGTACTAGCTAAACCTCTGACTGCTTAGGAGGTTGAAAATTAGAGTTTTGCACGACTACTAGGATAATGGTCATTGTACGACTTAGTAGTAAGATCGGAAACGAAAGAAGAACATAGAGATTTTTGGTGAGATGACCTTTTTGTTCTGGAAGAGAAATTTGATTGACGTTCAGAATTCATAGTAGACAACACTACCCTGTATAATGTGGAGACAGAGCTTTCACAAGAGGGACCAAGATCGAAGACCGCTATCGGAGGTAGAAACCAGGTGGAAGAGTAGGAGGAGATGGTTGTGACAAGCATTATCATGGAAGGAGCATACAAGAAGAAGAGAGGAACTGGGATAGTGCTCAATCATACATCATGCAACACGTGAAGATTTCAGCTTGGGCATCAAGACAACCAGACCAAAGAAGACGAACCATTCAACACACAACCTGGAGTCAACAACAACATCATGTACCTTAAAACCTGGAGCTATGTTAGAAGACCTGTCGAAGACATGCAGTCTTGTTTCTCTATTCATTTTAGTTGTACTAAGATGAATTGAGATCAGAAGCGGACCTGCAGATGGAGGGATGCACAGTAAGCGCGTCAGAGACTGCCGCTACGATGCCACACTACCAAGAGGAGCTGCTGAAGACCGGAGGAACCCAACTCGAGTTTTAAATTCTTTTAATCATGAGGTAAGATGGACAAGAGTAAACAGACTACCCAACTTGTAAGAAATTTTGAAATTCGTATTTGAGTGGACGGATTCTGAAGCGGACAGTGTGTTTAAACGAGATGATGCTGTAAAGGATTGACGCTATTGATGACGTACCTTAATTTTGAATGACATTCCCGGATTTCTGTTACTCTTCGAGTAATTTCGTTCTCTTAGTAATGTTGTTTGATTCTGGTGACCTTTGAGACTGTAGTAGTACTAGGTGGATTAAGATAAGTGCTTTTGACTCACGACTTGAGATAGAGGATGACCACCATGAGGGCATGTTATGTGAGGCTAGTATTATGACGCCTGATCAACGTGATAATACTAACGTCATATAAAGTGCACTTGTTGTGGGCATAGGATATCTTGAGGAGTGCTTTAGAGAAGCCTTGGATTTCCTTCCGTTGGCGACTATCCGCGATATAGTGAGATTTTAGGTTCATTCTACCTATACGTTTGATCTGCTGACCTTGATATACGATTCGATACGTTTGGACTCTCGACACGTGTTTTGCTGATCTTGCAACTTCTGATAAGAATCTTAGGTTCCATTATGAAATTTCTGCCGTTGACGATATCTAACGATACGCTTTCTGTCCGTATACGATTCGCATTCGTGAAGTTGTTCATTATGATCTGCTATGAGTAAAATAGGTGATTGTAGACTTTGAGGAAATGAGACCTGTTCGTTTATGAGAATACCTTTGGAAAGTTATCTAAAAGCCGAGAATATCTGAGAAGCTGAAGAGTTAAACCTTAAATCACCCCATGTTTGCTACAATTCAATGTATTCTCACCTGATTCGCCTAATCAATTCGATGAAAAACCCTATGTATTTTTATACCTCTTCCTGGAGAATTCGTTTATCATCCGTTATGTTTGGTACATTATCCTTTTGATTCAAATTCAGTATGATATGCCTTTCTGAGAAATTTGAAACTGTTTTGACAATAGTTACGAGTCATGAGAAACTAATTGGTCTGAAGATCTTTTTGGAAGAACCTCCCCGAGCGTGAGAATGTTTGTAATGACCTTTTGCGGTTTACTACGACTCCGTCTAACTTTGCGACTTCAAATTTCGAGGACGAAATTTTTCTTTTTAGAGGGGAAGAAGTTGTAACACCTAAAATCGGAGAACATGTGAAATGACCAAAATGCCCTTACAAGTTTAAAAAATTATTTAAAAGCTTATTAAGTCTCCAAATAAGTCCCAAACTTCAAACAATGAACAAGTTATGTATCCAAATAATTTTAAAAACTTCATTTAACATTTGTACAAGTGGTAAAATTACCAAAATACCCCTACAAGGGCCGAATGAAATAAAATGAATATTAAAGAGATTTTAAATGGTTTAAATATTATAAATAAGGAAGATAATCACAAGAATTATTCTCCCAACTAATTTAGTCGAAAATTCTGGTCTCCCTCCCCCTCCTCACACGTTTTCCCTTTTTAAAAAGTCAACCCATATATTTTATTTTCCTAACCCTAATTGCCGATCCAAAAACAAACACACACAAAATTTCTTTGGCCTCCATTCGACAACCCCATCACTCCTAGGCATTTTTCTGTGATCAAACAACATCCAAGAAGCCCTAGAAAAATACCCTTTTGAATTGTTGAAGCTTGGATCGATCGTGGCTTTGGTTTTCTTTTGTCGAGTCCTATTAATAAGGTAATTCGTTTATGATCTGTTCTACCTCTCTAAAATTCGTTTATGATTTTTCTCATAATCCTCATATCATGTATACTCTGGGAAAAATGATAGAAAGGTCGTGGAGAAGCTTTTGGAGTCGTGTGGATTTTTGGTTCGTTTTTGTCCAATCGCATATACAACAATTCGTACAGCTTCTCTACACGTTCAATCCTTGGTTTGGTATTTTTCTCAGGTCCCTTACATCATATAAACATCAAATAAAATGGTTGATTCGATTCATGCATGCTCTACATCGTTTTCGTGATTTAAAACCCTAAAAACGTGTTTAATTGTAAAATATATGCTCCGATCCAGAATAATTATTAATAAAATTATTATAGGCTTATTATGATGTGTTATGATCTGGAAAAATGTTGGAAAGAATTGTCATGGCCTAAATCTTGTATTTCGAAATTATTTTGATTTATTTAATTTTGATTAAAACGTATAAAAGAAAAAGAAAATAAAATTCGTGTGACTTAGGGTTTTGGATCTAGGGTTTGTTTTGTGATATTAAATGACATTTAATGATGAGGTGATGATTAAAAATGAATTAGAGTTGGTTAGGGTTTTTGATCTTGGTATTTTATGTTTATACGATTTGATATAAAGGTTTTGGGTGATTTTTGTAACTTTTAAAACTTGAGGGTTATTTTTAGAACTTATTTTGGGCTGTGTACTATTTGAATAAAATGTAACCTAAGGGTACCATATGTAATTTTTGTATTTTAAAGGGTTAAATATGTAACTTTAATAACTTGAGGGACTTAAAGTGTAAATTATAAAAGTTTGAGTATCCATTCGTATAACAACTTAAAATAAGTGCTCATTATGTAAAATGGATAAGTTAAGGGTTTAATGTGTAACTTTGAATACTAAAAGGTTTAAAGTGTAATTTTGGAAAGTAAATGGTATAAAATGCAAAGTTATGAAACCCTAAGGACCAAATGAGTAAAAAGGTTAAAAGATACTTTATTTCCATAAATAATGATGTTTAATTCAACTTTCTAAATATGGAAACTTTCTAAAAGTGGAAACTACTATTTATAGAAACCTGCTAAAAAGGGAAAGTTACTTAAAATGGAAAGGCATGAATTTGAGAATGAATTATGATTCCCCCTCTTCTCCTCTAGGTGTGAAGAAGAAAAGATCTTGAGCTATTCCTTATTCTGTGCTTGTTTCTATTTGTGCTTTCGTAATAAGGTACGGATACTCTGCCTTTTCAGTAAAGGCTCCTATATTCTTCTTATGACTTTGAGCTATGATTCAGTTAAGATTTCCAAAGCCATTGCTATGTTTCCTTCTGTTGTGAACTTCCTCTGATTTCTGTCGAACTTTGATTTGTTAGTTTGTGATCTGATTTCGTTGCTATGATTTCTGACCCTTGAATATCCGATATCTCTGGTTCATCTGTTATGATAATTTGATATGAAAACTTTTTGGAAACTATAACTTGATGTTATGGAAGGAAACTGTTTTGAAATGACACTCTATGATTTTGAAACGAAACCATTTTTTTAAAGGAAGGATTAATTGGCTTTAATGAAGAATGTTTAAAAAGGGAGATCTTTGAGATGAAATGGGTAAATGACTATTAAAGTTTTAAATCTATTTTCTCTTAACTCTTTCATATTTTATTTTGAACTTACGAAATTTAATAACGAATCTTTTGAAATGAACCTTTGGGAATGAACCTTGGATATTCTGAACCATTGATATGACTTCGGATATTATGATTTTGAGATGACTTTGAGACATGACCTTGAGATAAACCGTTGCTATATGACCTTTTGTATGACTTTGAGACCTGACTCTTAGTTTGATACCCGAGCCATTTATGTTTTTCCTACCTATGGAGGTACCATAGGCATGTCTGTGATGCACCACTGGCATGACTCATGTGTGGGTGAGTGATTTCTCACGCCGTCCCTTTTATGAATATCTGCCGGCTATTATGACTTTGAGTATATGACTTTGAGATTGACTTTGAGTAAGGGGCGTATGGATTGCAATCCTAGATCTGATCTGTTTAGTGGATTTAACTATGACTTTGAGTTGACTTTGAGGTGACTGGTGCTGTGTGCAATACACGCCTTTCACAAATTTCTGGGAGCTAGCTACTCCACCCATTTGATACATGAGGACACCCCTCATATTATCTGGTTGCCTGAGAGGTATCCCCTCTGATTGTGTGATTATGACTTTGAGATTGTGATGTTGAGTTTGACTTTGAGTTTTTGGGCTCGTGGTAGATGACTATCCTTTCTTCTTTCTATTCTATTTCTCTTTTATCTATTCCTTATTCTATCTCTCCAATGCACTATATTTCAGTTCTGTTTTATTATCATTGCTTTGTATATGTATCTGTTCACTGGGCTTTTTAAGCTCAGCCGCATTTCTTTTTTTTCCTGCGGCAGGTTTTAGTAGGAAGTTGGGTTATGGAAAGAGTGTACCCTTGGATTAGAAGACTTGATAGCAAATCTGGACTTGATAACCTGGTAGATCCTAAATCTTATTTGAAACTTTTGTATTACTGTAATTGTATGCTTTATTATGATCTGATGTGAAACCATTGTTGTGATATCTTTACCCTTGTCGGGTTGGGGTGTTACAAAGCCTGTTGCGATTCCCACGCATCAATCACAATCACAATCACAACAAAACATAATTAATAAAACGACAAGTAGCATATTGTCCGAAAACCAAGTAAGCAACGGGTTGAGTTACCAAGTCAACCCGGGTCAACATATGCTCGAAACATGAAACGGAAGCCACACCCGAGACTCATGAGTCTCGGCTAGCTCTTTGAGCTCAACCGAACCAAAACAGCCCCTAGGGGCGTGTCAGCCAAAAAACCAAACGACCCAAAATGGTCGACCAATCATAACCGAGAGCAAACCAAACATCACAAATGGCACCAAGATCAAATATACACTATAGGTCAAGAAATCGACCCAAAAACCCACCCAAACCGAGAGCATAAGCTCTCGGCCGAGTCTCGACCCATCGAGAAGCATAAACCCGGATACCAAACCTCCATTTAACTCATTATTATCAAAACCCATTTGATTCTTGTATCAAAATCCATGAACCCGAAAAAAAAGGAAAAGAAATCTGTGACCCATGGTCACGATTCGAACCCAAACTCGAGCCAAAAACTCGACCTACCTTCAAAACTAAAGCCAAATCGAAAAGATCTTCAAGAAATATGAATAAGTGGTGATGAACTCGTGAGGATTAAATTCGAAATAGGTGTTAGGATGGTCCAAATCGCGCGTGGTTAGTACCAAAAGATAGATCGCGAAAAGATGGTGAAGATGGTGGTGTTGTTTTTAGTGTGAGGGTGGCGGTGGCGGCGCTACGGTGGAATAAGGGTGCGGTGGTGATGGTGTGTTTCAAAGAAAAGAGGGAGAGAATTGGAGTGGTGAGGGTGAAGGTGTGTTAGTGGGATTCGGTTCACACAAGGACGATTTAGGTTAACTCAAAAAAAAAATCGATAATAATAATAATAAAGGTGAGGAGTGTAAGGGGTTTAAGTAGCCCGGTGTCAATACACGGACCAAACCCGAAACTCAAATAACCAAATGTCTTTCAAACCGAACCCGTTCCAAAAATAATAATATCCGATCCAACAATAAAACATAATTAAAATTGTTAGGTTAACTGATGAGTGCTCAAACACTCATCATTTTTACCGTATCTGGACTGCCAAAACATCCAAAAACACCCAAAAACGCATCAAAATGCACAAATTATCCCAAAAGTGTGTTTTATATGTTTTAGATGCAAAATGTTTAAAAACAAATGAAAAACGAACAAAGTTTGCACAATTGGCAGTTTCAGTCCCTCAAGTTTCAAAATTTGGCAAAACTAGTCCCTGGAAGTTTAAAATAAAAGAAAAGTCAACCCAAGGCAAAGAAAAGTCAAAATTTATCAAAATAAGTCCTTGGGTGATAAAGTTTGAGAAAATTACACTTTTACCCCTCAAAATCCAAAATTGGCATAAATGGTCCCTGGAATTTCAGAAAATGGCAGAATTGGTCCCTGGTGGGGTAAATTTGAAAGAAAAAATCATTTTTGTCCTTGGAAAGTAAAAATGTGTTAAAAATGATCTATGGGTAAAATGTTTGTGGAAATTACAATATTAGTCCCTCGAGTTTGGAAACTTGTCAGTTGTGATCCCCGGGGTATTCAAGTTTGGAAGTTATTTAATTATGGTCCTTGGGATATTTTAATATGGCAAATTTGGTCCTTATCACATCTATGGGAAAAATTCATTTTCAGTCCCTCAGTTTTGGTTAATTACAAAAGTGGTCCTTGTGGTTTTGTAAAATGAATAAACAAACAAACAAACCATGGTCTGATCCACAAACACTAACCCACCAAACAAACCAAGCCCATCCCTAATCTCCCTAGCCCATCTCATTTCCAGCCCACTCCCCCTTTCTATTTTAATCCGGCAAAAAAATAAATAAAATACCCATCTTTGACCTTCGGTCAAACCCAGCTCCACACACCCATCCCCTCCACCTCACCTCAACCTGCTACACTCCAGGCTAACAACATCATAACCCCTACCCCTTCACCACCTACACACCCCTTGCACCTTAAACAAACACAACAGTCCAAACTCTCCCTCTGGCATCCAATTATTCAAAGAAACAGACAAAACCCATCTTGGCGCCAAAATAAATTGAAGGCCAAGATTAAATTTTTATGATCCAAAGGTTGTGAATTCAGCTGGGAAAGAGACAAGGGCACTCAAAAACCCTAATGTGGAGGTACAAAAAGAAAGAGATGGAAGGGAAGCAGCTGTTTTTTGGAGAGTAGTTTTTAGTATAATTTAGTCACTTTTCAAATTTATTGTAATTTTTAATTTTCAGTTAAAATTTCGGTATGTAACTTGTTACTCTTGATTAATCTAAGTTCCAGTTTAATTAAAATTCAAATTCCAGTTTCATTTTCAGTTTAATCAAATAAAAAAAAATTATGAAAAATAAAGAAAAAGAAAAGAAAATTAGTGAAACATAAAGAAGAGACAAGGATGCAATATGGACACTGAGTTCCATGGTGTTAGTTACCTCATGGGAGGTTTTAAGATGTAAATTGGGTTCCTAGTTTCTCAGTTCTCAAGCATTAAGTCAGTGGTAAGCAAGTTTATCATTTTGTTTTTTTTATTGAAACCTTTAAATAGTGATTGTATCTGTGTCTTTGTGCTTATTGAGTATATTTAAGTGATCTTAGTGCTCTAAATGACCTACTTGCACATTGTGACTTACTGTTGCTCAGTTTATGAATCCCACTGACATCATTTGTAGAATCATGCTTAAATGGTGTTTTGTTGTTATTATTATTTTTCATGTGTTCATCTTAGCTTCTGTTAACATATTATAGTCTTATAGATCAGTCTCACAGCCTAATTCAATGTTTAGCTTTAAAAATCTCATTATCATTTACTTAAAGGGGTGTTTGGATATGGAGATGGCTGTATGTTCTTGTTGTTGTTATGTTGATTTCTTTGCATAAGTAGCATCCCTTAGGCATAGTTAAGTTATTTCAAACATAAAATTGGTAGGTTTAGCTTTAAAAGTCAAAAATTTCATGTCTCTTCTCTTAGCAGTTCACTGTCATGGTTTCTAGGTTCCAAGGTTACCCACATAAGCTTATTACTTGTTCTAATTACTTAAGTTCATCATTTTATAGCCTAACATATTAATTTCATTCAGAAAACTAGGATCAAACTTCACCAAAGTTAAACCATTGCATATTTTAGAAAAGTCAAAATTGCCTTTGCTCAGAAAAACCTAAAACTTAGAGGAATTGTTCTGATTTTTAGAATGAGACTCAGCCCTTGTACTTTTTAGGATTTGTAGTTTCTCAGTTGAAGTTTGTGGTTCCATAATTCTTTCATTTTTGAGATTTTTCTGTGGGGCCCACCATCCCCCAAAAGTCAGCTGCAGGGTAAGTTTTCTCCCCTGTGCAGCAGCTAAGTAGCCCACCACCACCACTTTGGTGGTGGTTTCTGATCACTACAGTGGTCCAAGGCCATTGTTTTTGGTTCCCCTCAACCCCCTCCTACCAGGGAGTGATTTTGAACTCTTTGTTTGACCCCTAAGCCTGTGGACCCCACTTGTTTTTGGCCCTTAACTTTGTCCCCAAACTGCTTCAGTTAACAAATAATCAAGTGCTAAATTTGGCTTTTTGTCTTATTAAGGCTTATTTGTTGGTTGTTATCTGCTTAATCTTGTTTAGTGAACTCAGTGAAATCAAGTTTGATCAGTGTGGACCCCACATTCTCCCATTTGAGCTTAAAATACTCCACAGTCAACAAAAGTCAACTGTGGGTACAATAAGCACTTTAAGTGCTTATTCGTTGGGTTTAAACAAAAGTGTTTTCAGTAAAAATAGTTGTTTTTAGTATATTATTAGTTTAGAAAAAGAAAAAATCAAAAAAACCAATTTTAAAAATAGTGATAGCTTCTATTTAATAGGATTTATCTATTTATTTTTCTTTTTAATTTATTTCTAAGTAATTTATCACTTTTATATTTTTAGAAATTATATCTTAGGTTAAAATAATTTTACAAATTTTTCCAGATTTTTATTTTGTCATTTAGTGGTATTTCTAATTAATTTTAGTTTAATTTAGTTTTAATTAATATTAATCAATTAAATAGCATAATTAGATTTTATATAGTATAACCTAGTTTTTATAATTTTTATAGCTTCTATTTTAGTTAAAACATTTTTATAAATTTTTCTAGAATTTTTACTGTTCATTTAATAGTTTTCATAATTTAAATAGTTTAATTAGATATTAATTAATAAATAGAATAATAATTAGTTAACTAGTTTAGAAATACATAAAATTAACTTTTTATAATTTTTTAGGATTCCCATGATGGTTAATTAGATTTATAAAATTTTTCTTAATTTTCTAAGTCTTTTTAGTATTTTTAATAATTCTAATTAGTTTAATTAGTATTAAATAGATAATTAGTAATTAATTAATAATAAATAATTAAATAGGGTAAAAATAATTTTAATTTTTCTTAAAATTTTCTTTTATTATTAGGATTGTAAAAATATCAATTTTACACTTTTAACCCTTCCAGTCCTTCAGTTGTACTTTTTGTTTTGTGCGTCTGTATACGTTTTTTAATTAAAACGTACGTTTTTAGTTTTTAGCTCAAATCTTCGTAATCTAAATTCTCGTAATCACTCACGTAGCTTTCCTAAGCTATATTTGTTAATAAATTCCAAATAATTCTGATCATAACCCTTTTCTGTGAATAATTACCCGATCACAAATACGCCAAAGTTACAATTCACACTTCAACGGGACTTAACGACCTGGTGATACCCTATATTACCCGGAGCATTGACCCAGGCTATTTGACTTTGTTGACCATTATTTGGTCAATATAAGTTAGGTGGTTCAGGCTCAATCAATTTTTGGCGCCGCTGCCGGGGAAGTGTGCGCGTTTCTATAGCGTTATTTGAGATTAGTGTTATCTCACCTCACTCACTGTATAAATACCATCACTTGTGTATATTTTCATAATCAAAATACAAAAAAAAGTCATTAACACTTTTCCTAAAGTGTTAAAACACCAAAAAAATTAAAAACAACAAAACAGATCGTAATGTTTTCTGATTCGGTTTTCTTTTAAGGTGATTCTTAAAGAAAAACGATTTTGGTAAACGAAACGATACCAAAAATATTTCCCAAAAGTTTTTAAACCCATTCACAAAACACAAAAACCTCCGTCTCTTTCTTGTGTATAATAATTCTACATAAAAATAAACCGTCGCAAACCAAGACAGAACACCTACCAACTGGGGGTGTGAACATAATAAGTCCCCAATCAGAAAGATAAAAACTTGCCTTTGTATCCTTGTGAGTGGTGTACCTTTCTTAAAGAAGCCACTTGCTTGCGATTATTGGTTTAAGTTCACTGTCGTTTTGCCTCGATTTTGTTTTGAGTGAGTTTTTAGTGCATGCACACTCGTTCTTCTAGGTCTACTAGCCCATTACGTGAGCTTGTAAGAATACCTAGAAGACGTCGTCAACGTTCAGCACCAACAGTCGGATCTGAGATCCGTACTGTTCCCACATCTTCAGTTATCATGGCTGCTGAGCCAACTATGAACGAGCTTCTCCAAGCACCCATTGAGGGTTACGGAGATGCTATCGTTGTTCCGGCCATCATGGCCGACAATTTTGAGCTTAAGACAGGGTTGATAAACCTGGCCACATCACGTCAATTCTACGGTTATGAGAGGGACGATCCTCAGGATCACATTCGATGGTTCAATAAAATCACATACACCATCAAATGTAAAGATGTCCCCTGTGAATCAATCAAACTTCTTCTCTTCCCATTCTCCCTGGAGGGACAAGCCCGGATTTGGCTTGAAAAACAACCTCCACGATCTATTGAGACATGGGAAGATCTTGTGAAAAAGTTCGTGAATGAATTCTTTCCTCCTTCCAAAACCACGAGTCTCAAGAATGAGATCATGAAATTCACGCAGAAATTTGATGAATCCTTTAGTGAGGCATGGGATCGTTACAAGGAATTGCTCCGAAAATGTCCTCACCACGGTTTCTCCGATCTCATGACACTTGATACTTTCTACAATGGTGTAAGCCAATCCGATCAAGACTCTCTAAATGCCTCCGCGGGAGGTAACTTCTTGAATCGTACCACAAAGGAAGCTTTAGAAATCATTGAGAATAAGTCTAAGGTCCGCATTCCCCGAAGCAAATCGGTTATTTCCCAAAGGGATGTTGTTCCTTCTTCCTCATTGCCCGTGGCTCAGTCTAGCACCGATGCTAGACTTGACAAACTCACGGAAGCTGTCCATGCATTGGTTCTCGCCCAAGGCAAGAAAGATTCTTCTCCTTCTCCACAAGCTGAAATCAAAAAGATAGAAGTTTGTGTCACTTGTGGTGGTCCACATTCATATTATAATTGCCCTGCCACCAAAGGCAATCCCTTCGAAGTAAATGCAATAGCCGGCAATTCCAACCAAGGAGGTAGCCAATACCGTCCTCAAGTGGAACCAAATTACCGGGCTAGCAATCAGGGTGGACCACCCGGTTTCCCTCAGAATCCAAATAGGTTTAATCCTAATCACCAAAAGGGGCCTAATATGCAAAATCAAAATCCTGCCCCCGTCAATCAGTACCCACCCCAAAGGGGTAATCAAGGGTATTCAGCTCCAAACTATCAAGATCCCCTCCCAAATGATCTCAATAACTACATCAAAGTTAATGAGACCAAAATGAGGGCAATGCAAAATCAAATCTCAAATTTGAAGAATGATTTTCAAACATCAATAGCCAAACAAGGTCAAGAGCTGAAGAGTGAGTTGATGGTAACAAACAACAAAATTGATCAATCTCAAAGCAAGATTGAGAATATGCTTGCCAGTCTTATGAATCATCTCACTCCACCCTCTACATCAGGAGGTCTCCCGGCTAATACAGTTGTTAACCCCAAGGGTGAACTCAAAGCTATTACTACACGAAGTGGTAAAGCTTATGAAGAGCCGCCAGTTCCTCCTATTCCTCCTCCTCTTTATTCCGAGGAAGTAGAAATTGAGCCTGAGGCAACCACGGACAAGGTGCAATCTCCTAGCCCACGAAGTACCGCACATGTCCACCCTCAGGTTGTTCCAGAAATTGTACCAAAATCTGGACTTGTACCAAAACGAGGAGTTGTATTTGAACCATCAACAACTCCTGTTGAGAACCCTAAATCCAAACCTTCGCTACCATACCCGTCACGACTTAATGAGCAAAAGCTCCGCGAAAAGGCTAGTCACCAAATGGATAAGTTTTATCAAATCTTTCAAGATTTGCATTTTGACGTTAGCCTTGCGGATGCTATCATCCTGATGCCCAAATTTGCATCAATGATCAAGAACTTGCCAAGCAACAAGGAAAAATTGTACGAAATGGCAAAAACTCCTTTGAACGAAAACTGCTCTGCGGTTATCTTAAAGAAGCTTCCTAAGAAGCTTGGAGACCCTGGGAGATTTCTCATTCCATGTGTTTTCCATGGGATGGTTGAATGCTTCGCCTTGGCCGATTTTGGCGCTAGCATCAACCTGATGCCTTACTCAGTGTGGGAGAAACTATCTCTTCCTCAACTTACTCCTACGTGCATGACTCTCGAGCTTGCCGACCGTTCAATCTCTCATCCTCTCGGCATTGCCGAAGACGTATTCGTGAAAGTAGGAAAGTTCCATTTCCCCGCTGACTTTGTTGTTGTTAAGTTCGATGCTGACCCACGAGTTCCTTTCATTCTTGGGAGGGGATTCATAAGGACGGGTCGTGCATTAATTGATGTGCACGAAGAGGTAATAACTCTTCGTGTTGGTAATGAAGCTGTAACCTTCAACCTCGATCAAACTTCGAGGTACTCCTCTAATTATGACGCCGAAATGGTTAACCGAATTGATGTCATTGATGTTGCGTCTGGGGAGTACGCTCAAGAGGTGCTAGGTTTTGTCGATGATTCTTTGAGTGAAAACCTCACTCCATCTTCTCACCCCATTGTTGCCAATTCTTTTCCTTCCCTCACTCCGTTTGAGGGAAGTGACTTCATCTTCTCAGAAGAAATTGAGGCCTTTCTCAAAAGTGATTCGGTTCCCGATGGAATTGATAACCAAGAGATCGACCTCGAGAGGGATATTCACCTGCTTGAAAAATTGTTAAACGAAGATTCCTCTCATCTTCCTGTTCTACCACAACAACTTCATAAAGAGGAGGTCAAAAATGTTGAGAAAACTGATGACTTCCCTGAGGTTGAACTTAAGGACTTGCCTCCTCACCTTGAGTATGCATTTCTGGAGGGTGATGATAAATTGCCCGTCATAATTGCTAAAAATTTAAGTGTTGAGGAAAAGGCTGCTCTTATACAGGTTTTGAAGTCTCATAAACGAGCAATTGCTTGGCGTCTCTCCGATATCAAGGGCATCGACCCTGAGTTTTGTACTCACAAGATATTAATGGAGGATGACTTCAAACCTGCGGTCCAACATCAAAGAAGGGTGAATCCAAAAATTCACGAGGTTATCAAACAAGAGGTTTTAAAACTTCTTGATGCCGGATTGATTTACCCTATCTCGGACAGTCCTTGGGTTAGCCCAGTCCATTGTGTTCCAAAAAAGGGTGGCATTACTGTTGTCACAAATGAGGAAAATGAGTTAATTCCCACTCGTTTGGTTACGGGTTGGCGTGTCTGTATTGACTATCGCAAGTTAAATGACGCCACCCGCAAAGATCATTTTCCTCTGCCCTTTATGGATCAGATGCTCGAGAGATTAGCGGGGAATGAGTATTATTGCTTCCTCGATGGTTTCTCGGGTTACTTTCAGATTCCCATTGACCCGCAAGACCAAGAAAAGACCACTTTCACGTGCCCCTATGGAACTTTCGCATATAAACGTATGCCATTCGGCTTATGTAATGCTCCGGGCACGTTTCAAAGATGTATGATGGCCATTTTTTCCGACATGATCGGGAAAAGTATGGAGGTCTTTATGGACGATTTTTCGGTCATTGGGGATTCGTTTCAGTCATGCCTCTCCCACTTAGACGATATGCTAAAACGTTGTGAAGACACAAAGTTATGTCTAAATTGGGAGAAGAGTCACTTTATGGTCAAAGAGGGCATTGTCCTCGGCCATAAAATTTCAAAAAACGGGATTGAGGTTGATCGTGCCAAAGTGGACTTCATTGCAAAATTACCTCATCCCACAACTGTGAAAGGTGTTAGGAGCTTTTTGGGTCACGCCGGCTTTTACCGTAGGTTTATTCAAGATTTTTCTAAAATCGCCCGGCCTATGACCCATCTCCTCGAAAAGGATGCTCCTTTTATCTTCTCTCCTGAGTGCATCGAAGCCTTTGAAACATTAAAGAAAAGGCTTACCGAGGCACCGATTCTTGTTGCCCCCGATTGGGACTTGCCCTTTGAGCTCATGTGTGATGCTAGTGATTATGCTATTGGGGCAGTCTTGGGGCAACGAAAAACAAAACATTTTCAGCCTATACACTATGCCAGCAAAACTATGACCGAGGCTCAAAGCCATTACACCACCACTGAAAAAGAATTGTTAGTTGTGGTGTATGCTTTTGAAAAATTCCGGCCATACTTGATTCTGACAAAAAGCATAGTGTATACGGATCACTCGGCTTTGAAGTACCTTTTTGCAAAACAAGATGCAAAGCCGAGACTTCTTCGTTGGGTTCTCCTCCTTCAGGAATTTGATATCATTATTCGTGATAAAAAAGGAGCTGAGAACCTAGCTGCTGATCATCTCTCCTGTCTTGAAAACCCCCACCAAGATGCTTTCAAGAAAAAGGAAATAAATGAAACATTTCCTCTCGAAACCCTCAATGCGGTTTCATTTCGTGGAGACTCTATTACCCCATGGTTTGCCGACTTTGCAAACTACCTTGCGGGTAATTTCATTGTGAAAGGGATGTCGTCCCAACAGAAAAATAAATTCTTTAAGGATGTAAAACATTATTTCTGGGACGACCCCTACTTGTTCAAAATCTGTGCGGATCAAGTCATCCGGCGGTGTGTATATGGTCAAGAAGCCGCTGAAATTCTTAAGGCTTGCCATGCTGGTCCCACGGGGGGACACCACAATCCAAATTACACCGCCAAAAAGGTGTTTGACTCCGGTTTCTTTTGGCCCACAATCTACAAGGATTCCCATGAATTGGTCAAATCCTGTGACGCTTGTCAACGTCACGGGAATATCTCACAAAAAAATGAAATGCCACAAAATGCAATTCAAGTTTGTGAAATATTTGACGTTTGGGGCATTGACTTTATGGGGCCATTCCCGTCATCTCATGGAAACAAGTATATACTCGTGGCCGTTGACTATTTGTCAAAATGGGTCGAAGCAAAAGCTTTACCCACAAATGATGCCCGAGTAGTTGTGAAGTTTTTGAAAGCTCTCTTTGCTCGATTTGGAACTCCACGTGCTATAATTAGTGATCGTGGTACGCATTTTTGCAATGACAAATTTGATAAAGTCATGCAAAAGTATGGTGTAACTCACCGTCTTTCTACTGCATACCACCCTCAAACAAGTGGACAAGTAGAAGTTTCCAATCGAGGCATTAAGAGAATATTGGAAAGAACCGTTGGGGAAAATCGTGCATCTTGGTCGGATAAATTAGATGATGCACTTTGGGCTTTCCGTATGGCGTATAAAACACCCATTGGGTGTACGCCTTATAAGCTTGTGTACGGGAAAGCGTGCCATCTTCCGATCGAGCTTGAGTATAAAGCCTATTGGGCTCTCAAGCATGCAAATTTTGACCTCAAAACTGCGGGTGATCACAGGAAAGTTCAACTCAATGAATTAAATGAACTTCGTGATCAAGCTTACGAGAACTCTTTGATCTATAAAGAAAAGACAAAGAAGATTCATGACTCCAAAATCAAAAACCGCGTTTTCAACGTTGGTGATCGAGTCCTTCTTTTCAACTCTAGACTCAAGATCTTCTCGGGAAAGCTCAAAACCCGATGGACTGGTCCATTCACTATCGTTAAGGTTTATCCTTATGGCACCATCGAATTATCACAAAATGACGGCCCTAACTTCAAAGTGAATGAACATCATCTAAAGCACTACTTTGGAGAGGACATACCATCCATGGTTGTCCCGGATCTCCAAACTTTCCCCAAGGACAATTAAATTCGGGGATCGAGTCAAGCTAGTGACTCGGTGAACAAAAATTAGCAACATATACGGGTTTTCACCCGTATTTCTGACTTCTTTCTACTTTCTACCACCCTAGTGTGGGGGAGTGGCCATCCCCCACCGTTTCAAAAGTAAATATGTTTCAAATTTCAATAATCATGTTTTGTATGTATATTATATACTTTATCATTCAACTCCCGGGCTGTCAGGACAAATTTATTACAGTTAATCATTCACAAGTGATTAGCTAGCGTGGTAAACCTGACACAAGCCTGGGAGGAAGTGATTACATATATCAAAAAAAAAAAAAAAAAAAAAAAAAAAAAAAAAAAAGAAAAAAAAAAAAGATTGTATGTACAGATAAAATAAAGTGAAAAATAAAAATTTCCACAGTTAGCATCGAATATTAGCTTTTCCCGTTCAGAGGTTCGGTATAATAGCCGGGACTTTGAATATTGAGGACAATATTCAGTTCTAGTGTGGGGGGGGGGGGGGGGGGGGAAATTCTTACGAATTTTATCACAAAACTTTCCAAGTACCCCCATTTTAGGCCAAAAATTTTTCAAAAATTTTCACTTTATTCCAAAATTTTTGTGGTTATCAGTCCGCCAAAGTCTAAATGACAAAGGGATTGGCTAGTCCAGGAGCAAACGGCTCTTGGTAAAGACATCTCAAACCCGTTGATGGCTGGCAGTTTGCCAAAAATTGCATGGTTCCTCAACTCCCCCGCATCCTCATAAGCAAATGAGTTGGCTAGCCCACAAGATTATGGCTTGTGGTAAAGGCAGTGGAAAATCCATAATTGGTATTCAGCTCACCAAGATGTTGACTAGGTCCATCAAGATGCTGGCTAGTCCAGAAGCAAACGGCTTTTGGTAAAGACTAATCAAATCCGTTGACAGCTGGTGGTTTGCTCAAAATCACACGGTTATCAGGTGTGCCATAGTTCTTACACCTGGCTACTCCAGAAGTGATGGCTTTTGGTAAAGAGTTTAAAATCCATCAAGTTTTTCTCAAAAGATTGCTAGGGACTAGCAATAGCTTAGTGTGGGGGATTGATGAGTGCTCAAACACTCATCATTTTTACCATATCTGGACTGCCAAAACATCCAAAAACACCCAAAAACGCATCAAAATGCACAAATTATCCCAAAAGTGTGTTTTATATGTTTTAGATGCAAAATGTTTAAAAACAAATGAAAAATGAACAAAGTTTGCACAATTGGCAGTTTCAGTCCCTCAAGTTTCAAAATTTGGCAAAACTAGTCCCTAGAAGTTTAAAATAAAAGAAAAGTCAACCCAAGGCAAAGAAAAGTCAAAATTTATCAAAATAAGTCCTTGGGTGATAAATTTTGAGAAAATTACACTTTTACCCCTCAAAATCCAAAATTGGCATAAATGGTCCCTGGAATTTCAGAAAATGGCAGAATTGGTCCCTGGTGGGGTAAATTTGAAAGAAAAAATCATTTTTGTCCTTGGAAAGTAAAAATGTGTTAAAAATGATCTATGGGTAAAATGTTTGTGGAAATTACAATATTAGTCCCTCGAGTTTAGAAACTTGTCAGTTGTGATCCCCGGGGTATTCAAGTTTGGAAGTTATTTAATTATGGTCCTTGGGATATTTTAATATGGCAAATTTGGTCCTTATCACATCTATGGGAAAAATTCATTTTCAGTCCCTCAGTTTTGGTTAATTACAAAAGTGGTCCTTGTGGTTTTGTAAAATGAATAAACAAACAAACAAACCATGGTCTGATCCACAAACACTAACCCACCAAACAAACCAAGCCCATCCCTAATCTCCCTAGCCCATCTCATTTCCAGCCCACTCCCCCTTTCTATTTTAATCCGGAAAAAAAATAAATAAAATACCCATCTTTGACCTTCGGTCAAACCCAGCTCCACACACCCATCCCCTCCACCTCACCTCAACCTGCTACACCCCAGGCTAACAACATCATAACCCCTACCCCTTCACCACCTACACACTCCACCCCTCCCCCCTTGCACCTCAAACAAACACAACAGTCCAAACTCTCCCTCTGGCATCCAATTATTCAAAGAAACAGACAAAACCCATCTTGCGCCAAAATAAATTGAAGGCCAAGATTAAATATTTATGATCCAAAGGTTGTGAATTCAGCTGGGAAAGAGACAAGGGCACTCAAAAACCCTAATGTGGAGGTACAAAAAGAAAGAGATGGAAGGGAAGCAGCTGTTTTTTGGAGAGTAGTTTTTAGTATAATTTAGTCACTTTTCAAATTTATTGTAATTTTTAATTTTCAGTTAAAATTTCGGTATGTAACTTGTTACTCTTGATTAATCTAAGTTCCAGTTTAATTAAAATTCAAATTCCAGTTTCATTTTCAGTTTAATCAAATAAAAAAAATTATGAAAAATAAAGAAAAAGAAAAGAAAATTAGTGAAACATAAAGAAGAGACAAGGATGCAATATGGACACTGAGTTCCATGGTGTTAGTTACCTCATGGGAGGTTTTAAGATGTAAATTGGGTTCCTAGTTTCTCAGTTCTCAAGCATTAAGTCAGTGGTAAGCAAGTTTATCACTTTGTTTTTTTTATAGCAACCTTTAAATAGTGATTGTATCTGTGTCTTTGTGCTTATTGAGTATATTTAAGTGATCTTAGTGCTCTAAATGACCTACTTGCACATTGTGACTTACTTTTGCTCAGTTTATGAATCCCACTGACATCATTTGTAGAATCATGCTTAAATGGTGTTTTATTGTTATTATTATTTTTCATGTGTTCATCTTAGCTTCTGTTAACATATTATAGTCTTATAGATCAGTCTCACAGCCTAATTCAATGTTTAGCTTTAAAAATCTCATTATCATTTACTTAAAGGGGTGTTTGGATATGGAGATGGCTGTATGTTCTTGTTGTTGTTCTGTTGATTTCTTTGCATAAGTAGCATCCCTTAGGCATAGTTAAGTTATTTCAAACATAAAATTGGTAGGTTTAGCTTTAAAAGTCAAAAATTTCATGTCTCTTCTCTTAGCAGTTCACTGTCATGGTTTCTAGGTTCCAAGGTTACCCACATAAGCTCATTACTTGTTCTAATTACTTAAGTTCATCATTTTATAGCCTAACATATTAATTTCATTCAGAAAACTAGGATCAAACTTCACCAAAGTCAAACCATTGCATATTTTAGAAAAGTCAAAATTGCCTTTGCTCAGAAAAACCTAAAACTTAGAGGAATTGTTCTGATTTTTAGAATGAGACTCAGCCCTTGTACTTTTTAGGATTTGTAGTTTCTCAGTTGAAGTTTGTGGTTCCATAGTTCTTTCATTTTTGAGATTTTTCTGTGGGGCCCACCATCCCCCAAAAGTCAGCTGCAGGGTAAGTTTTCTCCCCTGTGCAGCAGCTAAGTAGCCCACCACCACCACTTTGGTGGTGGTTTCTGATCACTACAGTGGTCCAAGGCCATTGTTTTTGGTTCCCCTCAACCCCCCTCCTACCAAGGAGTGATTTTGAACTCTTTGTTTGACCCCTAAGCCTGTGGACCCCACTTGTTTTTGGCCCTTAACTTTGTCCCCAAACTGCTTCAGTTAACAAATAATCAAGTGCTAAATTTGGCTTTTTGGCTTATTAAGGCTTATTTGTTGGTTGTTATCTGCTTAATCTTGTTTAGTGAACTCAGTGAAATCAAGTTTGATCAGTGTGGACCCCACATTCTCCCATTTGAGCTTAAAATACTCCACAGTCAACAAAAATCAACTGTGGGTACAATAAGCACTTTAAGTGCTTATTTGTTGGGTTTAAACAAAAGTGTTTTTAGTAAAAATAGTTGTTTTTAGTTTATTATTAGTTTAGAAAAAGAAAAAATCAAAAAAACCAATTTTAAAAATAGTGATAGCTTCTATTTAATAGGATTTATCTATTTATTTTTCTTTTTAATTTATTTCTAAGTAATTTATCACTTTTATATTTTTATAAATTATATCTTAGGTTAAAATAATTTTAAAAATTTTTCCGGATTTTTATTTTGTTATTTAGTGGTATTTCTAATTAATTTTAGTTTAATTTAGTTTTAATTAATATTAATCAATTAAATAGCATAATTAGATTTTATATAGTATAACCTAGTTTTTATAATTTTTATAGCTTCTATTTTAGTTAAAACATTTTTATAAATTTTTCTAGAATTTTTACTGTTCATTTAATAGTTTTCATAATTTAAATAGTTTAATTAGATATTAATTAATAAATAGAATAATAATTAGTTAACTAGTTTAAAAATACATAAAATTAACTTTTTATAATTTTTTAGGATTCCCATGATGGTTAATTAGATTTATAAAATTTTTCTTAATTTTCTAAGTCTTTTTAGTATTTTTAATAATTCTAATTAGTTTAATTAGTATTAAATAGATAATTAGTAATTAATTAATAATAAATAATTAAATAGGGTAAAAATAATTTTAATTTTTCTTAAAATTTTCTTTTATTATTAGGATTGTAAAAATATCAATTTTACACTTTTAACCCTTCCAGTCCTTCAGTTGTACTTTTTGTTTTGTGCGTCTGTATACGTTTTTTAATTAAAACGTACGTTTTTAGTTTTTAGCTCAAATCTTCGTAATCTAAATTCTCGTAATCACTCAAGTAGCTTTCCTAAGCTATATTTGTTAATAAATTCCAAATAATTCTGATCATAACCCTTTTCTGTGAATAATTACCTGATCACAAATACGCCAAAGTTACAATTCACACTTCAACGGGACTTAACGACCTGGTGATACCCTGTATTACCCGGAGCATTGACCCAGGCTATTTGACTTTGTTGACCATTATTTGGTCAATATAAGTTAGGTGGTTCAGGCTCAATCATTAACCTAGTGCCGGAGTCAATGTAATGCCAAAATAACGATCTCAAGATAAATCATCACGACCGAATCAAACCAAACCATAAATAAATAACCAAATCTCATAAATATCGTACGATTAAAATCTCGTACCAACGTTCGTAAAATATCTCGTCATAATATACTTTCAAAATTTCCAAATTTATAATTTTAATGTAATGCGGGTTTTAAAATGGCTCCCAATTTTGCCAGTTGTCACAGTGGTGAGCTAGGGAGAGTTATATAGAGTTATAAGCATACGTATGGGTTTAAATAATTATAAAAACATCTCCTACTTGCTCTAATGTTCTTGTCAGTGAATGAGAGGATTTTTAGAAGGATTTCGCTGACACATTGGACTTTAAGAAGGTATGTGAGTGAGGGGAAAAGTATAAGTTGGTTTTGGTGTTGAATATGTCGACTAGTATTTATTTGTGTACACCATTTGAGTTTAACGTGTGATCTGAAGTTCTAGGATAAGAAAATTACCAAATAATACTTAGATGATTTATTAAAAATGTTGGAACAAAGAGGAAACAAGTTGAGTTCAAAACGGATGAGTTGTGAGATTTTATGTGTCGAATGGGTGTGCTTAACGACCATTCACTTTGGTCCTTTTGAATGTATCAAACATTCATCCTTGAAGTTATTACTTGGCACTTTATTTCTTTGGTGGGAGGTAAAAGAGAAGGTACAAAAATATGTATAAGTCACGTTTAAATATTGAAAGAAAACGAGGGCTTTTGGAGGTACCTAGTCGACTGATTTGGAATAGAAAAAAAAATGTTTGGCTTTTGTATTGGGCCTGATGAATAGTACTTTTCGAACGGGGTTGGGCTGAGAAATATTAAGGGCCTGTTTAGTATTAATTTAGGATTAGTGAAATTTAATATTTCGTTAATCGTGACGAGAACTTGTTTCGTCATTTGGTGAATTTTGCAATATCGTAATCATGACCATTTAATATAATAAGAAAAATTTCAAATTTTTCTGTAAAAATAGTGATTAAAATAATAATAGAGATTAATATATAATTAACCGTTGTTAACTATATGGATTTTTGCAGGGTTCTACAGTACCCCACATGTCACTCTGAATTTCGTCCAGAAATTCAAGTTTAACCTGATTACTTGAGTAGAGAATTTTGAACAGAGGGTTATTGAGAGATTTTTATTCCAAAAATTAAGGAAACGTGATTTAGTTAGATTTATCTGTATTATACAAGACAAAGTAACTGATGTATTTAAAGGCTGTGAATATTGGAAATAGTGGTCATGAATAGTAAAATAACGGCTAGTGCACAGTAATCTAATGGTCGGGAATAGTGAATTCCAACGGCCGTGAATAGTGCCCTAACGGCTATATTTTAGCCTATAAATACCCCTTTCTAATTTTCATTTCTTCGATCAACCATTTTCCTCTCATTTCCCATCTCAAAATGCCGCACCTCATCACTATATTAGCGATTGTGTATGTCGTCCTTGCCGCTATCTACTTAGCGTATGTTCCAGATGAAGACTTTGGATTCTTGGTCGCGATCTTGTTGTTTTTCGTACCCCTCACGGTCCTAGCAATTGCCATAGACAAAATATGGGGATAATAATCTTGAGCTAGGGTTGTTTTAAATTAAGTCCTTGTTGTGTTTCTATGTACTCCTTAACGAATATGGAATAAAACTCGTTTTGTTTTTATGTTTAGGAATTTGTCTCATTATTGTTATTAATGGTTTGTTTATATTTATTTTTCAGTATAATTAGGGTGATTCATCCGGTGGTGGCTCTTGCAATTGCTGCGTTGGTGGGGGTTTTTGTTGCCATAGCGGATCAACCTATTGAAGATTCCATGATTTATAATGTAATTATTGTAACATTAGCACTTCCGATGCTAATTATTTTTATATTTATTAATTTTCATGGATTCAATTAAAATTTTTGCTTATTTGAGTTTTCTTATCAGTCTTTGTGAATTTTTAGTGTTTTCCTGCCTGTACTTTTGTTGATTTCTCATCGTAATGATGAGGGGATGAGATAGGTATTTATGGTGGTTTATCCAATGTAATATTTATGAACAGTTCATTTTTGTCTCTATATTTTGCTTTCGAATGAAGATTGTTATTTAGAAAATCTGAAATTATGAATGTTCCCTTCATAACATGATTCTTCCTAAATTAGACATAGTTGATCAGGCTATGTATAATTGAGGACTAAATGATGTGATGTTTGGCTCAATCATATGTTTATCTAAATTGTTTTAGATGGTGTTCAACGTTGTTTTTTTATAATATAACACGTAATTTCTTTTAAGATTAAAGTAGAAAATTTTTGTTCATACTATGATAATTAGTCCGAAATTTCTAGGGTAATAACAATATATTGTTATTTGGTAAATGAAATAGAAATTGAATTGACGTAGATTATGATTATTATGGAAATATTACAAGGTAGATTTTTCGATACGGTAGAAGGATAGTTGTTATACTTAGGTTACATCCATCGTAACTTAAAGTAAAATACAAGAAAAAGATACAACTTAGGAAATTTTTGAACTAGAATTTATTTATTCACAACAGGAATTTATTCATCTGCTTAAATCTAGTTATCATTCCCTTGATACTATCGAAGTCTTTAAAGATTCTTCATTTTCTTGCAAAAGTCTTGGCTTTCCAATTGATATTGTAGTTTGTACATTAGCTCTTGTAGTGCCCTTTTACACCACATCCGTGGCATACTACAGTTGTTGGTTGCCCTTTTCTGTCTGGAGACTTACAACTAATTGCCTTGTGACCTGTTTTCTGACACTTCTTGCTCTTAACAATGCAGATTCCTGTGTGATGCATCTCGCATTTTTGACATAGGGGTAGACTTCCACGATAACCACTTGCAGTAACAGGTGTGGCGAGGCAGTTTCTACTAGCTTTTTGTTTGTATTCCAGCTGACGATGATAGTTGATACGATCTTCTAGATGTTTACGATAGCAGTCTTGAGCATTGGTGAAATTGCAGCAGATGGGGTTGATGGTTCCTATTTCAGTGAGTTTTCGCTTTTGGTTATTTCCATTAGATATAACTCTTTGCCTAATCCCTTAGTTATGGGGATGGTAGGGTTAATCATTCTTTCTTGAGTTTTAAAGTGGGCTGGCCTATATTTTATGAAACTTTCATGGTTGTGCTTACCAGGTATACCCGTCTCTCTTCTTGGATAAACTATGGTAGTCCCTTCGAGTACCACTGACACGATGTTGTTTACCAATTTCTTGATGGCTCCAGGAGTCATGGTGATTTTAGATGATGATGGAGTATATGTATTGTTCATGTTGTCCATCTTCTGAAATCATTAATGAAACTCAACTTAGAATCCATCTAATATCAGAATAATTCAAATAATGAAGCTAATTATTTCATTGATGATAGACTGAATTGAATTCCTACTGTAATCTAATTTCAAGATATGCCTGTATTATATCATAGATAAATGATCAACTCTTGATATGGGATTACTAAGGAACAAACCGACTTATCTACTAAAGCTGAAGTTCAATAATCTTTTATGCATTCTTCAAGTTCCCTTTCGAAAATTTATTTTTAGACAATTCTTTGGTTTTTCGTTAATTATGGTATGTTTAAGAAATCTTAACGATTGCAAGAAATCTTATGGTAGATTTGAATAACATTGCAGAAGTTAACATAATATTAATAACTTGACTGATTGTTTTTGCAAAACAAAAGATACAAGATCTTTTATTAATACTCCATTGATCTGCGTGGAGTCATTTGTTCATCAAAGAAAATAACAAATGATGAGATTTTTGCATGAAGGTATGAGAATTTATTACATGCATGTTTGATATGAAAGAAAAGATTGATTCATAACAGAGAGATATAACAGAAAGGAGCTTATTATACATTATGATTTGATTACAAGTTCTGAATGTTTCAGATTTATTGAACATTACATGAAATACTAACCAAAACTATTTGGTTTAGTAGGTACAACAAGGATACTTGTACACTTAAGATTAGTTACGCCTCTAACATAAATATCTAACTTCTTTCTCAAATTCAAGTTGTGCAGCTTCCATGTTTGAGAAACGGTCCTCACACATGTTCATTTGATTAGCGAACATAGTCTCTAACGCGGAAATCTTTTGACCCTGAGTTCTGGCTGTATCTCTGGCCATCCATAGGGTTCTTTCAATATCTTCAATTCTACCATGTGTATGATTGTGTTCTTTTCTTGCATAACGGATCCTGGAGTCCAAGCTTCCAAGCTCCTGGTTGGTGTTGTCCTTTATCTCACAAATCTTTATTCCTAATTCAAACATTGCTCGTCTTTCAGCATCCGCTCTTTTGAACAACGTGTCAAGGTTACGATCGTACCATTCAAAATGTAATGGTTGTAACTATTTTAGCTGTTCTGTGTGAGCATCTAATATGCTGGCTTATTTATATATAAGAGTCCATATTGAATCAGGAGTGCTTATATTGTAGTTGGGTGAATTAGGTGAGGATAAATTATTTGGAATATCTGGTATTGAGGAATCTGAAGTATAAGGTAACGGAGAATTTGGCTCAACATTCTTCCATTGCATCTCTTGGCTTGAAATTTGTCCAACTTCGAATGTTGCCTGACCACCAAGCAAATCTTCATATGATTCAGTAGCTCTCTTGAGTTTTTGACGTAAAGGTGAACAAATAGGTGACGATGGAAGTGATCTCTGAGTGAGTTCTATATCAGGCTGGGGTTGTGATATTGGTACATAAGGGTCTTCAGTATTAAGAGAATTTTGATTGATAGGTGATGTACTAGTATTATGGAGAGTAGTTTTGACATTCACAGGAGTTTCAGAAGACATGTTACTGTAGTAACCGAGAATAGTATTTTATGAGTAATTTTTACGTTAAAGATGTAACAGTACGAATGAAATAATAATTGTGTAAGAGTAATTTCTAAAGATGTAAAATAATCTTAACAGGTAATGTATTGAGCACGGCAGTCTTCAGACACGGAGGGCATAAAATGATATGGTGTAAAATCATTCATTTTTAAAGTGTAGTTATAGTTTAATGTTTGAAAACATTTAGTTCTCTATAACTTTATGTCTCTGTTACCAATCTGTAACACCCCCAAATTTATGATTTAGCAGCGGAAAAGTAATTTGGGTGTTACGGGGAGGATCGAAGTCAAAATCACATAAAACGGCTTAAAAGAGGCGTTTTGTAATTTATTTGTCATTCAAATAATATTTTTGATAAAAGATGAAACCTTTGATTTAAAATCTCATTAAAAGATATAAAGGTTTGTGAGAATGACATATTTGATTTTTACACCATTTTAATTTATCAGAGTAATAAATGCCCGCTCCGTGTCTTGTCCTGCTCCGTTAATTACCTGAGATACACATGCTTAAAAGTGTCAACACAAAGGTTGGTGAGTTCATAGAGTTTAATGGAAAACCATATATTTCAATAGATTCAGGAATATTTAGTAATAATTGTAATAAATACTAACAGTGATAGAACAAGTATTGAGTGATGTTGATTATAATCACAGATAAATCATATATGTATTCAATCAAATTCAAGTATTGGATCTTAATCCTAACATGTGATGGATGCTAATGTAGTGAGATTTATAATTCAAATCTGGTCAATTACCTATACAGCTATATCTAGATATATGTTTGAAGACATATATTTTCTTATAGATATTGCCCCAAGCCTCATGACACGCAAAACGTTAACAAAATACCGTAAAAACGGAGGTGATTATCAAGTCAATGATATTATTGCCCTCGTATAATAGGTGATTTGCCAATTCCTATTTTGTACTCAAATATAGTGTATCACGACTAATACGACTAACCAAAAGGCATTCCGTCAAGTATTAGTGGGATAGGATGTCAAGCCTCAACAGGTTTCGAAGCTGTTCACTATATTTGCGCTCACATCAAGTGATTAATAGCTCATGATAGAGGGACTTTATGGCGATATGGGTAACTTAGGCAATATCAAGGTAATGATGTGACTAGAGTATTGGTGCTCTTCCTATCAATTATTTCTGGTGAAACATTGAAATATCATATAGAGATAATGGAATCATTCGGGATGTTATAGTATAGTCAAGTATCATGCCACAATAATCATTTTGGAAACATTATCATCTGAGTTCAGTATTCTAGTTAAACAATTCGCCAGTAAAATATATATATCACATCTTAGATCATAAACCATATCAGATAAATATTAATTAGGAAATTGATTTGAATCATGTAATTTATTCATATACTTATAAAATTATCGAAGTATATGTAAGCATGTATCTCCCCCAAAGAGTTAAAACAAGTATTGGAAATGGGGCTATGACTCACCTTGAGCGATACTGGAACGATGAAAAGTAAAGTCGGAAGAGATTATGAAAATGATTATGGAAACGTCTTCAATACAGAACCTGATTATAAGGAAGGTCTTAAGATTTCGACTTTATACTAATGATGGAAATGATAATGAGAAAGAATAACGATATGATCGTTAGAGTGAGAATATGATATACTTAAAATGCCTAAAGTTAAAGAATAATATTATTCTTAATATTATCTTATTTTTATGTCTTTGAAACCAATATATCGTTTCCCCGAAAGTGAGGAAACAATTAGTTAAGTTAAATCGTTTTAAAATGTTTTATAAATATAACGAACGTTTACTATTAAATAAATGAATTATACAAAATGCATGTGATGTGATGGGGTGACGTAAAATGGAAAATAAAATAAGAATCTTAAATATAATATGTTGGTCCTTGAAATCTTCCAGCTTTTACAATTTTTATACTAACGACGTTAGCGTTACACCGTTCGTCCTTTTTATATATAATTTACAATTCTAGTCCTCTATTTGTCCAATAATCGATTCTGGGCATGGGAATTGATAGTATGTCATTTTATACCCTAAGAGTTCTGTTTTTACATTTTTAGTCCTCATATTTCTCGGTTTAGCAGTTTTAGTCCTTCTAGGTGTCGTCGCGTTACATTTTTAGTCCAAAGTTACAAAAATTATGAGAAAAATTATATTAAATTTTCTGAAACTTATTTAGGTCATAAAAAGCTTATTTTGACAGCTTATTAGGCCAAAAGATTATTTTTTTCAGCTTATGGGCTTTTAACGAGTTTTAACTAAGGCCCATTAATGATTTAAAATCCGTACATCGTGAGACGAGTTGGGCTCGTCGAAAATATCATTTTTCATGTCCTAAATTCATGTCAAGAAGCCTGGATAAGCTAGCTTATCCGATGTGCTTATTTTTAGCTTATTGAGCTTTTGAGTCCATTAAACTTTTAAAATCAGTTTTGAATTATGTTTTTGTCGGTTCACTTGGGCAATTTTTAAGGGTCGAGACGTGAGTATCTTTATGAGTTATCTAAATGAAAATGATAGCTAGCTAGGTGGTCTAGTAGGTTATGTAAAAATATAGTATGCTTGTTACGTAATATTTCAAACTATATGTGTGTTCCGTGGATAACTTGGGACGTATTTATATAAGCAAAAGACTTCGAAATATTTCTAAGTGTTAATAGTTTTTATATCCGATTGTAACTAGGTTCAAAATAATGTTATGCATGAAACATATAATAAATCGTTAAACAAGTGTGCTACATGACTCCTAGGCCTTCCAAGATAGAGGCTAGTCATGTTTTGTGTACTATATATTTGTATGTACGTATAAAATATATATGAAGTTATATACGCTCGACATAACATAAAACATGATGCATGGAACATATATAACGTATAAAGTGAAATCAAAAGGGATCAAAACAACTTACTATACCTCTAGGGTTGTAGAGAATCGAGAATGGAGAAGGAAAATACTAGAAACGATCACGTTCGACTATAACCCAAATAATAAACTTGTATATTAAACCCGATAACCCCTTTCTTGCTTCCAAACGTTCATGCAATAGTTCCTGGTCGATCAGAGGTGATTTTTAGGGAGAATGAGAGTTGTTATGATAGTATTGAAGGGATGATAAAAGGTGGTGAGCTAGGGAGAGTTATATAGAGTTATAAGCATACGTATGGGTTTAAATAATTATAAAAACATCTCCTACTTGCTCTAATGTTCTTGTCAGTGAATGAGAGGATTCTTAGAAGGATTTCGCTGACACATTGGACTTTAAGAAGGTATGTGGGTGAGGGGAAAAGTATAAGTTGGTTTAGGTGTTGAAGATGTCGACTAGTATTTATTTGTGTACACCATTTGAGTTTAACGTGTGATATGAAGTTCTAGTATAAGAAAATTACCAAATAATACTTAGATGATTTATTAAAAATGTTGGAACAAAGAGGAAACAAGTTGAGTTCAAAACGGATGAGTTGTGAGATTTTATGTGTCGAATGGGTGTGCTCAACGACCATTCACTTTGTTCCTTTTGAACGTATCAAACATTCGTCCTTGAAGCTATAACTTGGCACTTTATTTCTTTGGTGGGAGGTAAAAGACGAGGTACAAAAATATGTATAAGTCACGTTTTAATATTGAAAGAAAACGAGGGCTTTTGGAGATGCCTAGTCGACTGATTTGGAATAGAAAATAAAATGTTGGGCTTTTGTATTGGGCCTGATTAATAGTACTTTTCGAATGGGGTTGGGCTGAGAAATATTAAGGGCCTGTTTAGTATTAATTTAGGATTAATGAAATTTAATATTTCGTTAATCGTGTCGAGAACTTGTTTCGTCATTTGGTGAATTTTGTAATATCATAATCATGACCATTTAATATAATAAGAAAAATTTCAAATTTTTCTATAGAGATGGTGATTAAAATAATGACAGAGATTAATATATAATTAACCGTTGTTAACAACATGGATTTTTGCAGGGTTCTACATATGAATAGTATTCTTTCATTGTGACAAAAGCCCTTTTGGTCTTGCGTACATCTCTGTTGTTGTGATACAGTATCTTTTCATGAAATCCCTCCTCTCCATATGGGAATAATAATGGATACTGGAGGGCCATGTATTCTGAATGTAACTCAGAAATACGTTTCAAACCTTCATCCTTGTTACTTACAATAATGTCTCTTGTAGGAATACCATCACCAAAGTCGTTAGTAATTAGAGATGCTATTTCGGGCACGGTTGGGGCGTTATACTGTCGAGATGCACTCTGTCCACTTAATAGCCGTAGTTCAAAGTTAGCTGAATTGTGGGAGTTACACCAATCCCGAGCCATTCAAAATGCCTTGGTGATTGAATTTGATTGATCAAACATTTGAATAAGTCTTGCTACTATATTTGCATCCACCGCTTCTACCCCGTCCTTATCTATAAAAGCTCCCATCCGGTTCTTTATTTCATTTCCAGTGTCAAAAAAGTATAGTTGCGCATATTTAGGCTGAGTGCCCTGTTTAGGTAGCAGAGAACCTATTTTATGATAACTTTGGCCATTTACTCTAAAGGTATATGGACCCCTGCCTGTGTTAATTGAATGGTCTATCCTTGCTCCAAAAGATGTGTAACAAAACATACCATTATAGACCATGATCTGGTCTTTGAATCTTAAACTTGCAGGATTGTTATAGTCCATTAGGTAGTTAAGAGGTGGAGGTGGTTCATTAAATATGGGGAAAAGCAGTTTTCCCTCTTGACAGCAAATGGAGAAAGTTAGGTTGACAGTGTTCTTTAATTTATCGCTTCTCTCCTGATACCACATAACCGCCTTGCAATTTTGGCATTCAAATGATGGAGGGCCAATATTATGGTAACCCACATTTACACCTTGTGAAAAGAGGTAAATATTATTGGAAATAACAACATTTTTATCCATCAAATAACAGGAAATATCAAGTATAAAATATGAAATTACCTGCAGATGCATGTGCGGCTCCATGTGGGATTTTTTTAGCTACACGTTGAGAGAGTATTCCTGTATGAATAACCATTAAGGTAATATTAAATCGTATGAAACCAATTGTCTGTGAAATACATATTGTTTAATTAATCACCTGTTGATATTCTTTTTTTATACATAAAGGGTTTTTTGGAAGTAGAAGCTATTTGATTCGGCGTCAGATCTGTTAAAGGGCCTACTGAACTTGGCCCTTCTCCTAAAAAATTACGGTGAAAATGCAAATCAGGTATGTATTGTTGTAACATATTTGTAATTTCATAATGCAAGTGAATGTTTAAAGATGGTATATACCTGTAAATGTTTTGACAATTTCAGTCAGATGTAAACCACAATAGCTTTGTACTTTTCCGCTTTGATTGATACTTGTTTTTGAATCAATAACCAAAGTTTTGTGCAACATGCCTGACAGGGATGAAACATATGCATGTTCATTTTGTGATCCTGTACCCAAAGACAAACATGGATTTAATCAGATACATAATTGGAAGGTATGGAAACTTGTTAAAATAAAATGTACCTGTATTCATTTATTATTTGGAGGATCTGAGTCAATTTTGCAACACATAACCTTGTAGGTTTGGAAAGATATGGAAGGAAGATTTCTATTAAACCATATATTAGAACTAGTCATTCAGACCCGTGCGTTGCACACGGGCTCTATCTAATTGGTCATAGTGTAATGTGTGGTATTTAATTTCGTCATTAGGTTTGTAAGTTGTGATGGTATCACAACTTTTGTAAGCATCGCATGAGTTTATGAATGACTTTAATTCGTTGTTTGGTGATCACTTTTATATTTAGACCTAGTCATTCATACTCGTACGATGCACACGGGCTTAATCTAAACGTTCGTTAGTGTATTGTTCAACACTAATTTTTGTCATTACATGGGTTGTATATAAGTGTTCATAGCGTAATCTTTGGCTTATTTTCGTCATTATATATCTAAGTTGTGATATTATCACACCTTTTCTAAGCATGACACGCATTTAAATAGTTTATTGACATTAAAATACTATATGTGAAGAGACTTTTTTCAAGATGTTACATTTAAAAGAGTCTTTTCACATGTAATTTGTTAATATGTATAAGTTACGTGCTTAATGTCAAAGGGAGGTTAAACGAATACGGTTCTTTCAAAATAAATGTAAACCTTATATAAAATCATAACAAAGTGATATTCTCTATATTTTGAGATCTAACTTGTGACAATGAATTATTTTTTTGCTTTATCATATCAAATACGGTAACTCGAAATTACTATGCTTAGTTATTCAAACTTTATTTTATCCACAAAAACCATTTAAGTTTCAATATGTTTTTATTGTTGTGAAAATTGGTCCAATATTGTTAGTATATTTAATTTGTAGCATATTGCATATATAAATATATTTGAAGACATCAATCTTAACATATAATTTTTCTACTCTTAATAACTAATATAACAATTTCATTTTGCCAAATTTGTTTGTCATTCTACAAATGAAACTAAAATCATATTAAGATAATCAATTAATCTCCATAGTGATATTAACACACCGCAAGATAAAAAACTACATTAAGAGCAAAAATATTAAAATGCACCAACAAAGTATAGTAATAATTATTGATTAAAAATTGAATACTCGTCACATTATTTTCAAGAAACTTACTTGTTAACGAATCAATAGTATTAGCCTGTTTATCGGTATTACATTAAGTAAAATATTGTATGTTTAATTTGTTACATACAATTAATATGAATGCTAAGTATTCATTCCACCGATGGTCATGGCGTTGTTCTTGTTTTTCTTGTTGTTCTTGTTGTTGTTGTCTTTGTCATCGTTGTTCGTTGGCCTTTTGCATGTTTTGTTCTTGATACAATTTTTGTGACTTCTCGATCTCTTTCTTTAATGATTCTTGACGTGCTACAAAAAACAATTAGATATAGTTGATCGTTAGTAACTTAAATACAATTAATCAATATATTGCATTTTCGATCAAAGTAAAAATGTCCGTGCATGTTTCACTTAATTGATAAAACAACGATGTGTAGGATCTCTTACACTCTGTTCCCAAGTTTATTTTCTGGAGTGAAAGGAAAAGGTTTGGGATGGTATTAAAAAAAGTTTGTGTTCCAGAGAATTTTTAGGAGGGGAGAGGAAAGTAAAGGGTAGTAAATTACATCAAAATTACTCTCCTAATTTACTTCCCAAATTGGGGTGAAATGGAGTGAAGTTGATTTTAAAGCTATTTTTTGGTTACTTCCGTCTCTTTTCTTTCCAACTCAGGAACACAAGATAAAATATATATATATATATATATATATATATATATATATATATATATATATATATTCCTCTCCTCTTTACTTCACTCGTTTTTCCCTCTCAATCTCTCTTCCTTCCATTTTATACTCAGGAACAGAGCGTTAAACCATTAGAGATGATGATGTTACTACTAAACCTCCTAAGCGCCATCTTTATGTCCTACATTGTTACACACACAAAACACACATGAAATTTACATGAAACAATATAAATCAATATGCTAAATAAGTAAGACGATATGATGCTTACTTTACCACCATAATAAGTTGTAGCCCAATGTGCACGCGGTGTGGAGGAAGTTAAGGTTTGTTGTGTGTGATTTTTGACACATTATATAGTTGATAAAATATTTGTAACTCATAGACGGGAAGGTAAAAAGACTAACCACTAATTGGTGTGTTTAATTTATGCATTCATGGCACCAAACACTTCATCTCCTATGTACTTATGCTTATGTATGACTATTAAATCAATGTACTAACAAATGAAGCATCGACATTTCACTTTCAATTCATGAGACATTTATTATGACCACTTACATTTATAAGGCTACTTAAGCTTTTAGTATATATGATTCTTCTTTTGAACTGATGCAATAAGTGTGGTGAACAATGAAAAGGCATGTATGGTAAGTGTCTCCAGGTTTTTAAGATTATTTATTATCAAATTCATTAAATTCTAATGTAAAGTAGGAATTCATGTTTTTTATAAATGGCCTTATAATAGTAGTTTATATGACATTTGTTATGGTTAAAAGAATAATTTATGTGCAAATTAAACATATGTAGCATAGGATATAAAATCATATAAATAGAAGGAGAATTGGGATCTGATATAATTAATAATAAACATGAAACTTAAAACCATATAATATTGCCAACTACAATAAGTACCATAACGACCAATCTTAACGCTTAATAATTTAACAATAAACTTTTATCTTATTAGAGATATCACAAAGTCAATTTTAGCCAATCTTGGTCGTTACATTCAGCAGCATAACTATCTTCAATATCTTCATCATTTGAGATATTGTTGTATGATATATTCTGTAACTCTCAAGACACATTCGGTGTTGGCGGATTTGTTGACAACAATTGCAAACATTTGGTTTTCCGTCTTTTGTGTCTAGATTTGAAATAACACTGTCTCAACCTTACAGTACTTTTTTCAATTTCTGAATCTGGATCTTCTACTACCCTTTTCTTTTCTTCTTCCAAACATGTTAGGATTTTTTGAGTGTCTCGATCAGCGTTTGCATATACATTCGCATCCTATTGTGCAAGATAATTATGTGAGGAACATAAAAAACAAAATGTCATATTCAATTGAACTCTAACCTGTATAGTGCTAATCAATATTTGTAGGCTTCTTAGCTTACGATACGGCCAACGCTGAATACCAATTTCTCGACATCACCTTTTGAAAATAGTTAAGCATACATTGAATGATTTTGCGGCTTTTGCTATTGGCAAGTAGTAGTATTTTGACACCATTTCTCTATTGAACTTCACGACTTTACTGGATGAATTGAGAAATAGGATATAATATGGCTTTTAAAGACATTGGTAACCCAATGAGATTCCATGTAGTCTAACAGTTGTTGTAACTGTTATCTTACCATAAACATTACTTATTAAGTATTAAAATTGAATTATGTATATGAATGCATGTAGTTAAATGACCCTTTAAGTAGTTTTTGTTGATTGATAATTGGAATGATTTTTTAACAGTTTTTTTAATTGTTATTATATAAACACTTTGTATTAGGTATTCAAAAGGAATTATGCACATGAATTTATGCAGTTAAATGGCCCTTTATTTACTTAGGTTAATCAATAATTGAAATGATTGTAAAAGTGAATGAAAAAAGGGAATACAACATAACAATTACATAATTATAGAGAAATGGGTTTCATTAATTATATATTTAGTTACACGCCTATCACATGAAATAGTATATGCATATCAACATTTGGAACATTCATATGTTGATATTGCATATTAGACATTACATTTTGTAACCATGCATAATGAAGAAATTGAAAGAAGCCATTCTCGTCTTCATGGTCATTTGTCATTAGTAACACGCGTATCTATTTGATCTTGTGTAGTAAGGGTCCAAACCATGATATATTCATCTTAGAGGTACCTGAAATAAAATTTACCACAAACGAAACAATATTTTACTCGATGCAAAACCGAAATATATTGTCAAACAAAATTAAAATAAAAGGTAACTAAACGGTTGAGTTTTGTGTCCTCCAAACAACAATTAAAAGAAATCCAAAAAACATATTTAATCCAATGTATTATTAAAGTGTTTATTTCATAAAGTCTTATTGGAATGCATTTTGTTTGTACTCATTCTGAATCTTCAATCACAAATCTGACCACAAAATATATAAGGAGAAACATGTTAATATGCGGGCAAATATAAAGCAATAAGTGACCAAAAAGACACTCAATACGTGCTTACCGCCTTGTCTTCTTCTTGGCAGTTAGGGTGTTATCCTCACCATCCTGCTCACCCTCTACAGCTATTAGCTCAATATCCCCATCCGAAATCTGAATATCCACGCTGCAAACAATGAAACCATGGTTGTTATGTTAAATGTATTTAATAATCAATATGCATAGTTTTGTTTTCACAAAATGTTTTAAGTTTTTCTAACCTCTTTTTTTTATTATCATCTGCAGGGTTGGACTTTATCAGGTTGTTCAATGATGAGGCCGATGTTGAATTCGTATTATTCGTTGAGGTATTGGACTCATCACCTTGGCCATCATCCGCCGACAACAGTTCATTTTTTGTCAATGAATACTCAATATCCACCCTGCAAACAATGGAATTCCATTAGTAAGTGTATTTAAATAAATACATTTGTACTGATAGGGTTTTTTTGGTAGGCAACTATTACATGTTTTGATTACCTTTTTCTTCTCTTATCCTCTACAGGTTTAGATGGTGTAGTGAGTGTTGGCGAATGGGGGCGTGGTTTGGATGATGAGCCTGCAACAACAATTTCATTATCAACAGTGCTTGAGCTTGTGTTTCAAATGACGGATTATGTGTGTCCAATGACCAACCCGTAAAACTCTCAAAAGTTCCGTATTCGTAATACGTGTGAGATTTTATTTCAAATACGTGTGTTGTGCCAATGAGGTCAGATATAGGTGATGGCAAGTTTGCGTCCTCGTCTAAATCTTGTAGAGTAAGGCGTGAGTAATGGGAATGGGGGTATAGGGTGTAAGTAGACATGTATTTATAAATGTACCTCAGATTCATCTGCCACTAATGTCGAAGCTAGAAACTTAACCAATTCAACTGATGGTTCATCAAAAAGGACCACCACAGTCCGTTCAGTACCATCAGAGATACCGAGTTCAAGGCGATATCTGAAGAGATCATGTGGCAAATGGCAAGTGTCAATGTGAGTAAATATATTTATTACATACAGATGCTTAATTTATAAGTTACAAACATAGCATTACCTTATTACCGGGTATTCAATTGGCCTGTCGCATGAATCACACCAGAATCGCCCATTCTTTCTAGTAGCTCCTTTTTTTTGCAGTTGTCACCCCCGCATGATGGAAAATTCCATCCCTTTCTAGTACGCACATTTTCAATTTTGGCCTTAATTATGAAAGTTGCAGTCTGTGTATAAATAAGATATGTAAATGATATGCAGTATAAGGATAATATAGAAATGGCGGGTGCAACAAAATAAATACATCATTTTTTCTATTTCGGGCCCAAATGAGCAGATTCTCGATAGACCCTTCTCTTGGTTCAGAGTTGTCTATAAGCGAAGTTCCTTTTGAAGATTCAGTGCTGCCAAAAAATAGATAAACAGTTTTTTATTTTTAATTTGTTGGCTTTAAAAACTCTTCAATAATAAAAATTAAATTTGTACAATTTCCTACCCGATGTCTGACTACAATGCGTTGATTGCAGGGATGTAAACAGAATCTAATATCTGGGTGGATGAACTACTGGATAGATAGAGCTTATCTGGAAAGTAATATTAAATATTAAATTAGGATCAGACAGGTATTTACCATGGAAAAGGAAAATAGTCCAAAATCACTTACTATTATAATATTTTGCAGATGTGGAAGTCACCACAACAGCACACATGCCTACATGCGTTGCCTTCTTCTCAATCAACATATCCACAAGCCCTCCCCATAGAGTCACCCGTATGGACTGGCCCCTGATTACACAGGAAATAGGAAACAGAAATAAAACAAACAGTAAGTTTCCTAATACACACTGACAAAAAAGTTATCAATTTTACAACATCCTTTGAAAAAAATATAAATTTTAACCTATGATTGGCCAGATAGAAATCAAGGTTTTTGGCGCCTGTTTTTGTATAGTTCACCCTTCCAACATTTGTCACATAACCTACAACATCTGAAAGGCAACAGTTTTTTTAGCAACAATATTTAAGAACAAATAAATTTAACATACCTAAACCAATAGCAAATTACCAATGAGATATTTGTTTTCTGTAGGCTGGATATGATCAAAATCCACCAATTGCAACGGATACCTAACAAAACCTTCAGATATAACCAAAGATCTCCTTATGGTGTTGCTTCATCAAACTCAAGCATAAAGGTATCGTCCTTCCTAATACGAAAATCTTCCTTGTTTTGCATGACAACAAAAAATTTAACCGAGTATACACCCCCATCTTTTAACCTTAAGAAATTGTGAGCCACCGTTGCCTTGGCAGTACAATGGATAACATTACCCTACAACAAAAGTATGTGACGGATCATTGCTAAAAAACATACATTTTATTATATTTTTTTTATATATTGGCATTATTCAGGAATTTCAAGCATGTACCTTAGAATTAGAAACCAAAAAATCAGTGCTCAAGTATCGGCCAGAAGGAGCATTTATATCCCACATCCTACACAACATCACAATAATCGTACCGGTCTCATCCAATTTCAGTTCGTCCAGGAACATTACAGCCTTTGGGCCTCCAATTTCGGTAGCCATAATAGTATATTTAATGGACCTTTTTTACTTTTACGCCTACCCACAATGTCTGGGCAGGATATGGGCTTCATGCCTTATTTATACAGCTTCCATTTATGAGAGTTTTAATTGTAGATTGATTCATATTTTCAGCATTGAATCTGTGGTTATTGTGAGCATGTAAGCATTCAAGATAACCCTCATTCATATGCATTCAATATTGTTGGAAAATTTAGTGCACTTGAGGGATTAATTCACACCTAGTAATGGGTTTGGAGGTACGGAGTGTACACCCATTTGGTCACTGAATCCCCTGACTCAATAGTGGTTATGAAAAGATTCTGCTGCTAGTAGATCCTACTGACAGTGGACTCTGTTGCTAGTGTGAATCTGACTCTGTTGCTAGTAGTTATGATTCTGTTGCTAGTGGGTTCAAAATACTGCTTGTTCAAAGTACTGCTTGTTCAAAGTACTGCTTCTACAAAGTACTGCTCGGGTTTAACCACTGATTCTTGTTATTATGGAAAGTATTATGATATAATTAATGGGCCGTTAATTATACATAATTCCATGGGCTAGGGTTTGAGTATTCTCTATTATAAATAGAGGTCATAACATTCTGCATAGAGACGATCAACACAAACCCTAAACACTTGAATACAATTATGTTCTTGATTTGTGCCTAAAACAAGAACATCACTTGGTCTTATCCCATAGAGATATTCGTGTAACCCAGGCATAGGGTCGAATAGTTTCTATTGGAAAGTGATAACACGATTTCAAGTGAATATCCGGTACTCATTGATTATCTTAACCCTAATCTCGGAACACTCAAACACATAATAACCAACAATCAATAGAAACTATTAGTGATAATCAATGGCTACTGCTATGAGACAAATGGTTGCTAACTTTTCCAAGTTGGAAAAGTTTGAAGGTGTTGATTTCAGAAGATGGAAAAAGAAGATGCACTTCTTGTTGTCAAGCATGAATGTGGTGTATGTCCTACCTACTGCTATTCCTGAAGATTATGGGGATGATGCTACTATGGAACAGATGAGGGCAAGAAGCAAGTGGGAGAATGATGACTATGTCTGCAGGGGTTTAATTCTCAATGGTATGTCTGATTCTTTATTTGATATTTAACAGAATGTTGAATCTTCTCAAGAATTATGGGATTCCTTGGAAGCCAAATATATGGCTGAGGATGCATCAAGTAAGAAGTTCCTTGTAAGTAATTTTAACAATTACAAAATGGTTGATTCTAGACCTGCCATGGAATAATACAATGAACTTCTTAGTATACTTGGTCGATTCACACAACACAAGATGAACATGGATGAGGCTATTTCAGTCTCTTGTATCATCGATAAACTACCTCCTTCTTGGAAAGATTTCAAGCATATGCTGAAACATAAGAAGAAGGAGTTAACTCTTGTTGAGTTGGGCAGTCACTTGCGCATTGATGATTCACTCAAAGCACAAGACATTGACAAGCCAAAGAGTAGCAATGCTACTGATCCATCAGTTGTCAATATGGTGGAGCATAACAACTCCTCCAGGTACAATGACAACAAGGGCAAGCGTAAGCATCAAGATAACACCAAATCTGATATTAACAAGAAACCAAAAGTGACTTGTTGGAAGTGTGGTAAAACTGGACAATTCAGGAAGGATTGTAAAGGTGTTAAGATTGGAAATAAAACCAATGGATCAGGCACAAGTGGAGGGAATGCTAACACCAATTCTCTAAAAGGTCAGAATATATTAAATAAGTCTTTTGAGATTTATTATGTTACATATATATCTAAAATATATTTTGTGCAGGATGATGATGTTGCTTGGTGATACCGGGGATTGCACCCTTGCAACAGGTTTTACCTCTCACGGGATCTTGAGAAGCTTGCAACCCCCACCAGGCAGTGTACCTGGTCGTTGTAGTATAGTATAGTACCGGGGGATTGATCGTTCAACTCAGGAATAGTGTTCGCTATGATTAGACAATCTACTAAACTAGGTCTAGAGATGAGGAAAGATTCTTTTTATATTTTTATATTTTATAAAAAGCAAGTAAAATCTTGGGTATTGGAAGAGTAGGCGGAATTAGTAGCTAGTCAACTAACCCAATTAAACTAAAGATGCAATCAAAATAAAATAAAATAAAACTTAAACTAATTTGTGGTGGAAACAGTAATGATAAAAGTTGTGTTTACTTAGATTTCATTACTCCCTAGATATCTTTTACCGGTTGATTAGCTTGTTACAATTGCATTGATGACGGGTCATATTCCTTATTACTAGTCGTAGGGCCGTGTACAATATTCCCTAACTCTATAAGATCCTACTTCACTCCTATATCGAGCCGGCTAAGAAGCTCCTAACATGGGATCATTAGAATTCACTTATGCATTAAATACAACCAACAATCGTAGTACACCTCCGATCATGTTTCTAAAGATGTTCAAGCAAGTTACCAATGGAAGTCTGCCAGTTTTCTTAAGCCAAACATAGAATACAATCATCCAAAACAATTATAAACAAGCAATCAACCAATAATCAACATCTAGGTTTCACTACATCTAAGCAAACACAATAAAAACCTAGCTTAGCATGTTAAAAGAAAGACAAGCGCAAGATATAATCACACAATACATAGACATATTGAATGATTTGAATGAATACTTATATTTATTGTAACATGGAAGATTCAAGGGGTGGAAACCCTTGAATAAGCTGTAAAGTTCGACCTAGGGTTTATGAAATTCGTCCTCCCAAAGTTACCCTAATGTTCCACCCTTTACAATGAAAAATTGCAAAACTATCTATAGATTTTACAGGGTGACGGCGTCACGTTGTAAATTGTGATGCCGTCAACTCGCCGCCAAAAGAGAAATTGTATTACCTAGATCCATTGGTGACGCCGTCAAGAAGAAAAATACTCTGGGCCGTCACGTGTATTTGGACCCTGACGGCCTAGGTGACGCCGTCAGGTCCAAAGCATAAAAATATTTTAGGCCGTCACGGTATATTCCCCACTTCCATCTCTTTTGCCAAGCTTGACGCCGTCATGCTTTAACTCTTGACGCCGCCAGGTACTGTTCCAGCAAGGATTTTGAGACTTTGCCGTTTTCTTCACTTTTACGCTCCAAAAACATCCAAAATGCCTCCTTTTCTGAATTTCTTCTCAAAAGTACCTAAAATGACAAACGGGACGATTTAGGGTAATAATTGATCAAATAAGTACGAAATCGGGCTTAAATGACCCCTTAAAAGCGGTACACTTTTCACCTTATCAAATACCCTTACACTTGAGATTTGCTTGTCCTCAAGCAAATGCGCTTTTATTCTAATCAAAATACAGGTTAGGGGTTGATGAGTGTCTAAATACTCATCATTTTATACTAATCTGAACTGCCAAAACATACAAAAACACACAAATATGTATCAAAATACTTAAAATATCTTAAGGGTGTGTTTTATATGTTTCAAATGCAAAATATGCAAAAACAGATGAAAAACGTACAAAGTTTGCATAATTGGCAGTTTCAGTCCCTCAAGTTTCATAAATTGTCAAAACTAGTCCCTGGTTATTCTAAAAACATGAAAATGTCACCAAAGGTCCTTTTTAATCATAAAGTTACATATTTAGTCCTTTGGTGCAAAGTTTCACAAAATTACAAGTTTAGTCCCCCAACTTTGGAAATTGACATAAATGGTCCCTGGGATGTAAAAACTTTGAGAAAAGCAATTTTGGTCCTTATACTAATAATCTTTTGCAGGAATGGTCCTTGGTGTTAAGTTTGGTGAAATTACATAATTGGTCCTTCAAGTTTGGCAGTTTGTCAGTTTTGGTCCCTGGACTTTCAGAGAATGGCAGAATTGGCCCCTGATGGAAAATTTTGGATAAAAAGTCAATTTTGGTAATTGGATAATATCAAGTTATCAAATTTGATCCCTGGTTGAAAGTTTTGAATAAGTTACACATTTGGTCCCCGAAGTTTCACATTTGGCAAATTTAGTCCCCGGATATAAAAAATAGAAAAACATCAAAAATACCCTTGTACTATTTATCCTTGTCAAATCTGGTCCCTATGAGAACTTTGGATAAATCACAATTTAGACCCTCAACTTTTCCATAAATTACAACTTAGGTCCTTGTAATTTCTTAAAAACCAAACGGACTCCTTATTATTATTATTACTAAACCTAAAACAAACCCAACAAACACCAGCCCATCCTACCCTTTTCCAGCCCAATCCCAAGCCCAGTCCACCTTTGGTCAAAGACCCAGTCAACACCCAACAAAACCAAAACCACCCCGTCTTCCTTTTTCCCACCAAAACCACCCTCCACCACTGCTACCAAAACCACCACCTCCACCTGTCCACACCTTGGCCTCCAAGACTCATTCCACCTCACCCTCCACCTCACACAACACCCCAAGCCCCATTAATGCCCCTAAAACCCTCTCCACGCATAATCTGACCCCCCAAGACTTTTGGCGCGAAAAGGTGATTTGAAGGGTGTGGATTACTCAGACCAATCCAATGGTTCTAAAGTGGTGGGAAATCACCCAGTGGGTCCCACAAACCCTGGAAATGTCTACAAAAGAAGAATGAAGCTGTGGTGAAGTGGTATTAGATTAGGTTTTAGTTAAATTAGGTCGTAGGTAGTATAAATTTCAATATCAGTTGTAATTTCAATTAAAGTAAGCTTGTATCAGTTAATCTTGTATGTTTAAATCTTTAATTTAAGTCAATTTTAAGTTTCAGCTCAGTTCTCAGCTTATGCCATTTTCAAAGTTTGATCAAAAATCTCAAAAGTTCATGTGCTATTTTTAGTTGTTGTTAAAGCATTTCACAAGCTCATACAAGCTCTGATAAAGCTTTTATAAGCTTTTATATACCTTACTCATCTGTGTGGATCACAAAAGAAAAATAATTAAAAATTAGATAAAAATAGTAAAAAAATATAAAAATCAAGTTACAAGTTAATTTGTGCAAGGAGCAAGATAAAATCTGGATGATCTTGGTATTAGAGTCCTATGGGGGACTTTAGGAAGTGATATTGGTCCATGATTCTGTGTCTCTCAGTTTGAAACCCAACTGTAAGCTAAATCTCAATTTTTAGTTTATGTATTTCTTATTGTTTCTATAGTATAAACTTAGTTCATATAGCTTTAATTAGTTTTGCTTAATCTGTTTAAGTAATAAAATCAGTAGTTGTAGGTTTATAAATCTAGGTTGTAGTGTAAAGTTAGTTTTAAGGGGTGTTTGGCTCAGGGGTGCTCAGTGAGCTCCACTGAGTTTGAGTGTGTAGTTGTGAATCAAGAAAGTAATTTAGGTTCATATAAGCTCAGTCCAACCATTTCTTTGGGTAATATATAAGGTAAAAGTCAAAATCACAAGATCCTTGCCACCACAGTTAACTGTGGTGGTCATCTAGGTCCATACCTCACCATATCAATACATAAATAGGTATTGTAGCTTAATTTAGTTAATCTATAGCTTAATATAACTTAATTAATCAGTAACATACATTAGAAATCCAAAAAAGTCAACATAGCAAAACTTTGATAAAAAGTCAAATTTGCTCAGCTCAGTTTTTTACCAAAATCACAAGATTTGTTTAGAATTTAGGAAAGGGATTCAAGCTTTGATCTTTTTAGGATTAATACTCTACCAGCCCAACTTTTAGATTTCACCATTGTTATATTTTTAGGAATTTATTACTGGGCCCCACTCACCCTCAAAGTGAACTGCAGGGAGGATAACCTCCCCTGCACACCAGTTCAGTCACTCACCACCACCACTTTGGTGGTGGTTTGTGACCACCCCAGTCGGTCCCACTACCTCTAATTAGTTTCCCTCAACCCCCCTCCTAGTAGGCTACCTAGGTTGACCAATTGTTTGACCTGCACTTCAGTGGACCCCACCTAGAATAAGCTACCAAATCTGTCCCCATTCTGTGTTGCATTTTAGGTTTTGGATTAGCTTATTAAGGCTTAACAGCTTTTCTACTGAGCTTATTTGGCCAATTTAAGCTTTGACAAGTTCAAACAACCTATTAGAACCAGATTCATCCAAGGTGGGTACCACATAAGCTCATTTGAGCTTATTCACCACTTCAGTCAACAAAAGTCAACTGTGGAAGCAAAAAGCTTCCACAGTGCTTATTTTTAAGTTATAAAATAGTTGTCTTCATTAAAGTTATCTATTTTTATATATAAATTAGTTTTGTAAAAGAAAATTCAAGAAAAAACCAACATAAAAATAAGTGATAGTTTCTATTTAATACAATTTAATTTTAATTTTCATTTTTATATTTTTATTAAGTAATCTGTGTTTTTATATTTTTATTAATTTCCTTATATATTAAATTATTTTTCATAATTTTCTCAGATTTTTATATTGTAATTTAGTATTTATTAGAATTAAAAATAGTTTTATTAGTAATTAATAAATAAATAAGTTATAAATAGCATAATTAGTTTTTATATAGTAACACCGATATTTTATATTTTTCCTAGATTTTATAAGTCATAATATAATTTTAGTAATTTTTCTAGGATTTTTACTATTCATTTAATAGTTTTTATAATTTAAATAGTTTAATTGGATATTAATTACTAAATAGAATAATAATTAGTTAACTAGTTTAAAAATATATAAAATAAAGTTTTTATAATTTTTTAGGATTCCCATGATGGTTAATTAGATATATAAAATTTTTCATAATTTTCTAAGTTAGTTTAATATTATTTGTAATTTAAAATAGTTTAATTAGTATAATTAACATAAATTGCTTTTAATTAATAAAAAGCTCACAAAAAGACAAAAAGATTTATTTTTATTTTTTATACTTTCTTCAAGTTCTATTTTAGGTTTATAAAATATTTTTATAAATTTTTAGTTTAATTTGTAGTGTTAATCATTTTTAGTTTTTATTTAAGATAGTTTTAATTAAATAGTTAAATAATTTTTATTTTAATAATTAATAATAAATAATATAATAATCTAAAAAATAGTTTTCTTTTTAATTAAATTTTATTTTAAGTTTAAGTTTATAGAATTTACATTTTTAACCCTTATAGTTTATTTTCCTTAAAACTCCCCTTTTTCTCAGTACGCAATCGCGTCTGATTTTAAATTGGTGTACGTTTTAACGTTTTAGATACCTAGCTTTCACGTAATCATTCCATTAGCTTACCTAAGTTATTTTAAGTTATAAAACCCTAGTTAAATAACTCACACATACTTTTATACCCTTACCTGTTCACATTCACTAATCACATATTCGTTTTTAATACCATCACAACCTCGTTGGGACATTACGACCCGGGAAAACACTGTATTTCACGGAAGCATTTGCCTCAGCTGTTTGACTATTACAGTTGGCCATTCACAAGTGGCTGATCAATAATTATCTGACTGTTCCAGGCGAATCAAAATTTGGCGCCGCTGCCGGGGAGGTTGTGCGCTTATTCTAAACGATTTTGCGTATTAGTGATCCTGAATACACATCCATTGTATATTTACCATCTTTTATCTATATTTTTATAAAACAAAACCCAAAAATATTCACCTTTACACCCCTACCTATTTGATTCTTCATTTCTCATCCCCAAAACCCTTTGATTCTACCTTCTTCCACTTATCTCATAATTGATTCTAATGGCATCTCTCGATGACGATTTCTTTAAACAAAGGGCCTGTAAAAGCAAAGTTGAAAAACTTGTGGCCTTGTCAAAGATATCGAGATGTCATGTTGATTATGATAGACCATCGATTCATATTCCCTCTCCAGTGAGGGAAATGGAACAAGAAACCGGGGTGACAAAGGACCTTGTACTTTCCTCTGACGATGGAGGTGCTAAATACGTCCAAACCACGGTTGTCCAAAAACCTGAGCTCACAAATGCTCCTAAACCTTCAAAAATCAATCCTGATCTTTCACGGTTTACGGTTAAAAGTTTGTCAAGCAAACGTACAGAGCTTAGGGCAATGACTGAAAAGAACGACTTACCTAACCTTCACATTTATCAAAAACAAAAACCCGAGACCATAACGGAAGTGGTGGAAATTCCTAGCTCTCAGAGCACACCACTTGTCCCACCTCCAGATTTTGTTCCTTGTGTCGGTTGTGGTGAGCCGCTTTTCGGTTTTCCATGTCATTGGTGTACATGTGAACAATGTGGTAATGATATCCAAAACGGGAGTTGTTTGTTTTGTGGATCGAGTAATTCATTTGCTTATGATCCTAATCAAAACTCATTCAACGACTCCTCAAATTTTTCCAACTACCCATCACATTCATACGAGCAAGAATCATATTATCCAAATCTCAATGATGCTTCGTATCAAAATACACCAAGCCAGGATCAACATTTTAACTGTTGTGAGTATTGTGGTGGTTCACACTACAGTTCTGATTGTCAAACTAGGAATCAGTTTGTCTATGAACAGGTTCCTAATAACAATTATGACTTAAACACATACAACTCACAACCACATCAGTTCAACTGTTGTGAGTACTGTGGAGGTCCACACTTTAGCTCTGATTGTCAAACAAGGAATCCATTTCCTTGTAACAATTATGACTATTTGTTTCAAGACCCACCTCCACAGTGCCAAATAAACCAAGCAACTCCTCACATCCAACAAGACCCTTGTCTAGAGGTTCTTGAGAAACTCAAAGATCTTAAGGAGGAGTTGGCTAATATGTCGTCTCACAATGCACCAAGTTCTTCTTGTGTATATTGTGGGGGTCCTCATAATGATGATCAATGTCAACCTTCCGGTTTTGACACTTCCACACCCCCACAGTCTCCACTCACTCAATATTCTCGTGATAAATCTATCACGGAATTACTTGCTGAAAAACATGCTGCTAGAGACAAAAGAAGCATGGAAGAATTACTAGTCTTAGAACAAGCAGCTATAACACGTACCAAATTTCAAAATGTTGTTCTTCTCTTTGAGGATGATGAATGTGATGATACCTCATCATGTTCATCAGTTGAGACTCCTTCAATGTATATACAGGGAGAAAAGTATATAACTGAATCACCAGCAGTAGAAATAATGGAACTTGTAGACTCCATTACTGCTAGTCCTTCTCATCTCCCTGAGTATAATGTTATCACACCCGAGGTTCCCACTCACTCTCTGAACATGGGGAACGAGCATCTTGACACTGTTCCTATAAAGGAATCGGACGAATTCATAAATTCTAGTGTTGAGAACCTTGTTCCAATCCCAAGTGAGTCACAGGGAATTCTTGATCATGTGTGTGATATTCCTCCCCCTCTTGTCTTTCCAAATAATCATATTGAGATGTTCTATGATTCTGATGAGAACTATTCTTTATCTTGTGGAGACATAAATTATGTGGGGGAATTACCTTCTGAGCTTGTCAACTCAGAAGAAGAGAATGAGGAAGAAATAATCCAAGACGAATCTCTTCGTCTTACATTATTAAATGCTAATCTTCTCATTTCTAGAATCGAGGCTTTTAATGAAAAGCCTATTTCATCTCCTATCCCCGTCAAGGATAGTGAGATTTTGATCAATGATTCTATTCCTGAATTGCAAACGTTCCATTTTGATCAAACGGAAGAGAAGATAAGTGGTATCACCACTTCTCATTCTTATAATTCTCTTCCCGTTTATGAATCATTTACTTTTGAGGAGTTCTCCGGTGAACTCACTCATATCATATCTCCACCGGAGTATGATAGTTTCTATTTTGATCTAGACATACCCATAATATGTCTTGATCAACCGAGCTTAAATGAGGAGATTCATGAAACAATGAATTCTCCTATTGAGGAAGAAGAGTTAGTTATGATTTTCATCATGACTTTCTTTCTTTTCTTCATATATTATGTTCCTTATCCTGTTCTTCACTCTTTCGGGAGTGAAGACATTATCTTTGATCCCGGCATTCTCATTTATAAATTATGAGCCGGTTACTTGTCTCATCGGTGTGGAACTTTCACGTGCTTCAAATGTTTATCCAAACATCTTGAATGAAAGTCCGATGGAGATGGTTTCTTCCACTTACTTCCCCATAGATTTTTAAATTACCTTTTCTCCCGGTCTGTTCAGGACCTCTTTATTACAGTTAACCGTTCACAAGCGGTTAGCTTGCGTGATAAACCTGACAGTTTAGGAGAAAAGGAATCAAATACGGGGTCGAGTCAAGCTAGTGACTCGGGAATCAAAAACATTAGCAAAAACATGGGTTTTCACCCGTGTGTACCACCCTAGTGTGGGGGAGATGCCCCACATGTTGTATATATCTTCAAAAAAAAAAAAAAAAAAAAAAAAAAAAACGTACATATAGTGATAGCTTCTATTTAAGAAGTTTTATCTAAAAAAAATAATTGTATGTATATACATTATAAATAAAGGCTATGGAATATTTTCTTTTTACGTTCTAAGTTCGGTTTAACACCCGGTGCTTTGAATATTGAGGACAATATTCAGTTCTAAGTGTGGGGGAAGATTCGTTATTCTAACGAATTTAAACACATGTTCCATCAAGAACCCCCATTTTAGCCAAAATTTTAAAATTTTTTCTCACTTAGAATGCAATAAATGGTATCAATCCTCCATGTCTAACCCACAACAGGATTGGCTAATCCAGGAGCAAATGGTTCTTGGTAAAGATAACTCAAACCCGTTTATGGCTTGCAATTTGCCAAAAATTGTATGGTTCCTCAACTCCCCATTATCCTTAAAAGCTAATGAGTTGACTAGCCCGCAAGATTATGGCTTGTGGTAAAGGCAATGGAAAAACCATAATTGGTAATCAGCTCACCAAGATGTTGACTATTCCATCAAGAGTTGGCTAGTCCAGAAGCAAACGGCTTTTGGTAAAGACTAATCAAATCCGTTGACAGCTGGTGATTTGCTCAAAATCACACGGTTATCAGGTGTGCCACAGTTCTTACACCTGGCTACTCCAGAAGTGATGGCTTTTGGTAAAGAGTTTTTCAAATCCATTAAGTTTTTCTCAAATAGATTGCTAGGGACTAGCAATAGTTTAGTGTGGGGGATTGATGAGTGTCTAAATACTCATCATTTTATACTAATCTGAACTGCCAAAACATACAAAAACACTCAAATATGTATCAAAATACTTAAAATATCTTAAGGGTGTGTTTTATATGTTTCAAATGCAAAATATGCAAAAACAGATGAAAAACGTACAAAGTTTGCATAATTGGCAGTTTCAGTCCCTCAAGTTTCATAAATTGTCAAAACTAGTCCCTGGTTATTCTAAAAACATGAAAATGTCACCAAAGGTCCTTTTTAATCATAAAGTTACATATTTAGTCCTTTGGTGCAAAGTTTCACAAAATTAAAAGTTTAGTCCCTCAACTTTGGAAATTGACATAAATGGTCCCTGGGATGTAAAAACTTTGAGAAAAGCAATTTTGGTCCTTATACTAATAATCTTTTGCAGGAATGTTCCTTGGTGTTAAGTTTGGTGAAATTACATAATTGGTCCTTCAAGTTTGGCAGTTTGTCAGTTTTGGTCCCTGGACTTTCAGAGAATGGCAGAATTGGCCCCTGATGGAAAATTTTGGATAAAAAGTCAATTTTGGTAATTGGATAATATCAAGTTATCAAATTTGATCCCTGGTTGAAAGTTTTGAATAAGTTACACATTTGGTCCCCGAAGTTTCACATTTGGCAAATTTAGTCCCCGGATATAAAAAATAGAAAAACATCAAAAATACCCTTGTACTATTTATCCTTGTCAAATCTGGTCCCTATGAGAACTTTGGATAAATCACAATTTAGACCCTCAACTTTTCCATAAATTACAACTTAGGTCCTTGTAATTTCTTAAAAACCAAACGGACTCCTTATTATTATTATTACTAAACCTAAAACAAACCCAACAAACACCAGCCCATCCTACCCTTTTCCAGCCCAATCCCAAGCCCAGTCCACCTTTGGTCAAAGACCCGGTCAACACCCAACAAAACCAAAACCACCCCGTCTTCCTTTTTCCCACCAAAACCACCCTCCACCACTGCTACCAAAACCACCACCTCCACCTGTCCACACCTTGGCCTCCAAGACTCATTCCACCTCACCCTCCACCTCACACAACACCCCAAGCCCCATTAATGCCCCTAAAACCCTCTCCACGCATAATCTGACCCCCCAAGACTTTTGGCGCGAAAAGGTGATTTGAAGGGTGTGGATTACTCAGACCAATCCAATGGTTCTAAAGTGGTGGGAAATCACCCAGTGGGTCCCACAAACCCTGGAAATGTCTACAAAAGAAGAATGAAGCTGTGGTGAAGTGGTATTAGATTAGGTTTTAGTTAAATTAGGTCGTAGGTAGTATAAATTTCAATATCAGTTGTAATTTCAATTAAAGTAAGCTTGTATCAGTTAATCTTGTATGTTTAAATCTTTAATTTAAGTCAATTTTAAGTTTCAGCTCAGTTCTCAGCTTATGCCATTTTCAAAGTTTGATCAAAAATCTCAAAAGTTCATGTGCTATTTTTAGTTGTTGTTAAAGCATTTCACAAGCTCATACAAGCTCTGATAAAGCTTTTATAAGCTTTTATATACCTTACTCATCTGTGTGGATCACAAAAGAAAAATAATTAAAAATTAGATAAAAATAGTAAAAAAATATAAAAATCAAGTTACAAGTTAATTTGTGCAAGGAGCAAGATAAAATCTGGATGATCTTGGTATTAGAGTCCTATGGGGGACTTTAGGAAGTGATATTGGTCCATGATTCTGTGTCTCTCAGTTTGAAACCCAACTGTAAGCTAAATCTCAATTTTTAGTTTATGTATTTCTTATTGTTTCTATAGTATAAACTTAGTTCATATAGCTTTAATTAGTTTTGCTTAATCTGTTTAAGTAATAAAATCAGTAGTTGTAGGTTTATAAATCTAGGTTGTAGTGTAAAGTTAGTTTTAAGGGGTGTTTGGCTCAGGGGTGCTCAGTGAGCTCCACTGAGTTTGAGTGTGTAGTTGTGAATCAAGAAAGTAATTTAGGTTCATATAAGCTCAGTCCAACCATTTCTTTGGGTAATATATAAGGTAAAAGTCAAAATCACAAGATCCTTGCCACCACAGTTAACTGTGGTGGTCATCTAGGTCCATACCTCACCATATCAATACATAAATAGGTATTGTAGCTTAATTTAGTTAATCTATAGCTTAATATAACTTAATTAATCAGTAACATACATTAGAAATCCAAAAAAGTCAACATAGCAAAACTTTGATAAAAAGTCAAATTTGCTCAGCTCAGTTTTTTACCAAAATCACAAGATTTGTTTAGAATTTAGGAAAGGGATTCAAGCTTTGATCTTTTTAGGATTAATACTCTACCAGCCCAACTTTTAGATTTCACCATTGTTATATTTTTAGGAATTTAGTACTGGGCCCCACTCACCCTCAAAGTGAACTGCAGGGAGGATAACCTCCCCTGCACACCAGTTCAGTCACTCACCACCACCACTTTGGTGGTGGTTTGTGACCACCCCAGTGGGTCCCACTACCTCTAATTAGTTTCCCTCAACCCCCCTCCTAGTAGGCTACCTAGGTTGACCAATTGTTTGACCTGCACTTCAGTGGACCCCACCTAGAATAAGCTACCAAATCTGTCCCCATTCTGTGTTGCATTTTAGGTTTTGGATTAGCTTATTAAGGCTTAACAGCTTTTCTACTGAGCTTATTTGGCCAATTTAAGCTTTGACAAGTTCAAACAACCTATTAGAACCAGATTCATCCAAGGTGGGTACCACATAAGCTCATTTGAGCTTATTCACCACTTCAGTCAACAAAAGTCAACTGTGGAAGCAATAAGCTTCCACAGTGCTTATTTTTAAGTTATAAAATAGTTGTCTTCATTAAAGTTATCTATTTTTATATATAAATTAGTTTTGTAAAAGAAAATTCAAGAAAAAACCAACATAAAAATAAGTGATAGTTTCTATTTAATACAATTTAATTTTAATTTTCATTTTTATATTTTTATTAAGTAATCTGTGTTTTTATATTTTTATTAATTTCCTTATATATTAAAGTATTTTTCATAATTTTCTCAGATTTTTATATTGTAATTTAGTATTTATTAGAATTAAAAATAGTTTTATTAGTAATTAATAAATAAATAAGTTATAAATAGCATAATTAGTTTTTATATAGTAACACCTATATTTTATATTTTTCCTAGATTTTATAAGTCATAATATAATTTTAGTAATTTTTCTAGGATTTTTACTATTCATTTAATAGTTTTTATAATTTAAATAGTTTAATTAGATATTAATTACTAAATAGAATAATAATTAGTTAACTAGTTTAAAAATATATAAAATAAAGTTTTTATAATTTTTTAGGATTCCCATGATGGTTAATTAGATATATAAAAATTTTCATAATTTTCTAAGTTAGTTTAATATTATTTGTAATTTAAAATAGTTTAATTAGTATAATTAACATAAATTGCTTTTAATTAATAAAAAGCTCACAAAAAGACAAAAATATTTATTTTTATTTTTTATACTTTCTTCAAGTTCTATTTTAGGTTTATAAAATATTTTTATAAATTTTTAGTTTAATTTGTAGTGTTAATCATTTTTAGTTTTTATTTAAGATAGTTTTAATTAAATAGTTAAATAATTTTTATTTTAATAATTAATAATAAATAATATATTAATCTAAAAAATAGTTTTCTTTTTAATTAAATTTTATTTTAAGTTTAAGTTTATAGAATTTACATTTTTAACCCTTATAGTTTATTTTCCTTAAAACTCACCTTTTTCTCAGTACGCAATCGCGTCTGATTTTAAATTGGTGTACGTTTTAACGTTTTAGATACCTAGCTTTCACGTAATCATTCCATTAGCTTACCTAAGTTATTTTAAGTTATAAAACCCTAGTTAAATAACTCACACACACTTTTATACCCTTACCTGTTCACATTCACTAATCACATATTCGTTTTTAATACCATCACAACCTCGTTGGGACATTACGACCCGGGAAAACACTGTATTTCACGGAAGCGTTTGCCTCAGCTGTTTGACTATTACAGTTGGCCATTCACAAGTGGCTGATCAATAATTATCTGACTGTTCCAGGCGAATCAGGGGTCATTTAACACTAATATAAAAGTAATTACAACAAATAATCGTTCCACTAAAAACCAAAGACAAGCACGGAGGTCTTATACTAGCACCTCACAAATAGTGTTTAGATACACACATCTCTCGGGTGTAATAAAGTAATATCACAATATGGAAATGAAAAACATCTCTCACTACCTGTCGTAGAAAATAGATTACCATAGGCTTGGGAAAGGATCAAACTTCCACCACTTGGCGTAAGCACCTAGGATAAACTATCAAAGATGTCTTTTTTATAGGGTTATAACGTATGGTGTAGGGATATGGGAAACACGGTCTGGTTGGATAAAGGCAATATTTACCGGTGGCGAGTTAATCATCTTAGTTAATTACATGTACAATGGCGTTCCTAAGCCAAGACTCGACTCGACTTAAGCTAATAAATAAAAAATAACAAAAACATAAAACAAACATAGAATGAAACGAGATGGTAGTCCGTATATTTTTCTCTTTCTTTTTCTATTTTTTTTCTTTTTCTTGATTTTTTTTTATTTTTTTATTATTTTTTTTTGCATACACTTTTACCCTACCATCCAAAATGATTCATCATAGGGGAGTTACATTCCCCTTACAATTGAATTTTTACATACTTTACAATAAACTACTCTAATGACTCGAATCAAGATAATCAAAACACTTGGAGTACTTTTAAATATTAATGCGCATATGGGGGTAATAAATGACGTCTTCCCCATTACTCCATATCACTAGTACTTTACCCATGAGTCCCAATCATCCCAAAACAATATGTACAAGATATGACTCGACTTAGCAACCATGTAATCAATTAGACAATTAACTAAGGGTTTAACAAATACCAATAATGCACTAAAGATGAGTGCATACACGGAAGGCTAAGGCAATTTGGTAGCACATTTGGGTGGATTGTACCCAAATTCTACCCTTGAGTAAAATGCTTAAAGTTAGAAATGAAAAGATAGGCTCGGAGGGGTGTACTAGGGGTTTCGTGTACTAAAAATGAGTACAACGCTAAGGTGTGGGATAATTAATTGACTTTATTAGTCAAGTAATATGACTTAAATGGTCAAGTAATTATGATACGGGTTTAAACACAAGGGTGATCCTAATGGCTCTTATCATGTAGTAAATCCTACTACACGAATGTAGTCTCACTAGCGGTCTCGGGATGCATCACTAACGCAAGTTCTAGAATCTAAATACTACCGGTACACACATAAGCACTAATAACGAATGCTTTTGCTATCAAATCTAAAGGCGAACCTCACAAATTTGGGTGGAAAATTTTTTAAGTGGTACGGTTTTGTGCTAGTCGTATAACTCCTATCCATGAGACGCTTGTTAAGGCTAAAGTTTCACTCCTAAATGTTGTAAAAAAAATTACATTTGGCTCTAAAATTGCCCTAGCAAGTATTTCTCTTAGTTTTATTACACACCTACTATCGAACAAACAAACTCAAGTGCAATTGTATCCTATAAGGTATCATCATTTACCCTCCCCTTACACTTAGGTTGAACATTATCCCTAACGTTCAATTAAAGGATGTAAAAGTAAAACAGGTAAAAGAATGAAAACAAATACTCCCTTGATTCGTTCGGTGTGGATAGTGTGTCAACAAGGTTAGATCTTCCTCCAAGAAAATGAACTTTGAAAGCTTCCTTCCAGAAATATAATCATCTTCTTATCATACATAACCTGTTAAACCTGAGAAATCAATCAAGGCAAACCTCGCGTAAAATCAGCGGCAATATATATATATAATAAAAATAAAATCCTAGAAAACAAAGTAAGATATAATGCTTGTGGAATGAATGTTTGAAGATTTCCTGGAGTTTATAAAACTAAAGAATTAACAAAAACTCTAAGACTCCGGTTTAAATGAAACTCGCAAAATTTTTCAGATTTTAAGTACTTGACGCCGTCAGGTTGTAATTCCTGACGTCGTCAGAATGTTCCTGGAAAAATCTTTTGTTAAGTTTCCGGAAAATTTCTGGAAAAACTTATGCTTTATTTCCTGGAAAATCCTGCAAAACATCATTATGACTCGATACAAGCATTTGACTCTAACAAATACTAGTATACATGCTTATTTAATATTGTAGTAAATCATGATCATTTTCGTTCTTATAAACAAATTTCGGGTCTCCCCTTACACTTAGCTTTTGCAAAATACCTTTATATGTAATTAAGACGAAGTTAAATACAAAATAAAGCATTTTCACATTTTACCTTGAAACATGATTTACCAACAATAAAAATAAAACACGCATACGGAAGCAAATAAAATCAAACAAACAAAATTCAAACAGATAAAACAAATAAAACATGGGTTGCCTCCCAAGAAGCGCTTGTTTTTGTTCGAGTCACGAGCCTGACTCTACCCTTATTTAACAAAAATAAGAGAGGTTTTCCCTACACTTAGGATTAAGTGCGGGTGATAGTAGCGATACACACCTTCTCGATGGAAGTATGCCTCGTGAGGAAAGAGTGGCGGATGAATTATATGCCCAAAGGGGTGTGCTCCTATCATCATAACCTTACCTAGTTCACTTTGGTCAATGGGTGAGTTGAAGTTTTCTCCTAAAAAGGGATCATCTTCTATCAACTTTGAGAGACTCCTAGTTGGGAATCCATCTTGACCTAATAAACCTGGTTTAAACTCATAATGTTTCTTATGATCAATCATGAATGGGTGATGTAAGTATGTAAGGTCATGGTTCACTCCTATGTCAGCTTCTACTACATAAGGCATAGAGTCTACTACCTTTATCCCAAGACTACCCGGACTATATGGTTAGATGGGTGGATCGGGACCTTTTTCAATTCCTAAACTTTCATCCAAGGATGGAAGATTTGGTAACGGTTTTAGTTGAGGCTCCGGTTCATCAAAACTAGGAACTTCCCTAGAACTAAGAGTAAGGTTATCATTATAAGTATTCAAACCTATATCCTCTATTTGTGTTTGGTTCAAAGGCTCTACCTCTATTGGGGTTCCTATAGTTTCTTCTATTTCTTCCGAGTAAGTCACGGGTGGTGTGTATTCCTCAAATGATGGTAGGACTTGTGGAGTACTTAGTGGACTTATGTTATTCATCTCATCATCTATTGTGTCAAGATTACCTATGTGTTCATCTTGTATTATGGTGGAATCAAACCACTCCATGCACCTAGGTATCTCATCTATAGACTTATTACCCCCAAACAAACTTCTTGCTTGTTCCCTTAAACTTGCTATCAATTGATCAGTAACAATGTTTGTTGGGTTGTCCATCTTCTTAGGGAGCATGGCACAATTAGTTGCTAGTCAACTAACCCAATTAAACTAAATATGCAATCAAAATAAAATAAAATAAAACTTAAACTAATTTGTGGTGGAAACAGTAATGATAAAAGTTGTGTTTACTTAGATTTCATTACTCCCTAGATATCTTTTACCGGTTGATTAACTTGTTACAATTGCATGGATGACGGGTCATATTCCTTATTACTAGTCGTAGGGCCGTGTACAATATTCCCTAACTCTATAAGATCCTACTTCACTCCTATGTCGAGCCGGCTAAGAAGCTCCTAACATGGGATCATTAGAATTCACTTATGCATTAAATACAACCAACAATCATAGTACACCTCCGATCATGTTTCTTAAAACATTCAAGCAAGTTACCAATGGAAGTCTGCCAGTTTTCTTAAGCCTAACATAGAATACAATCATCCAAAACAATTATAAACAAGCAATCAACCAATAATCAACATCTAGGTTTCACTACATCTAAGCAAACACAATAAAAACCTAGCCTAGCATGTTAAAAGAAAGACAAGCGCAAGATATAATCACACAATACATAGACATATTGAATGATTTCAATGAATACTTATCTTTATTAAAACATGGAAGATTCAAGGGGTGGAAACCCTTGAATAAGCTGCAAAGTTCTACCTAGGGTTTATGAAATTCGTCCTCCCAAAGTTACCCTAATGTTCCACCCTTTACAATGAAAAATTGCAAAACTGTATATAGACTTTACAGGGTGACGGCGTCACGTTGTAAATTGTGACGCCGTCAACTCGCCGCCAAAATAGAAATCGTATTGCCTAGATACATTGGTGACGCCGTCAAGAAGAAAAATACTCTGGGCCGTCACGTGTATTTGGACCCTGACGGCCTAGGTGACGCCGTCAGGTCCAAAGCATAAAAATGTTCTGGGCCGTCACGTTATATTCTCCACTTCCATCTCTTTTGCCAAGCTTGACGCCATCACGAACTCTTGACGCCGTCAGGTACAGTTCCAGCAAGGATTTCGAGACTTTGCCGTTTTCTTCACTTTTACGCTCCAAAAACATCCAAAATGCCTCTTTTTCTGAATTTCTTCTCAAAAGTACCTAAAATGACAAAAGGAACGATTTAGGGTAATAATTGATCAAATAAGTACGAAATTGGGCTTAAATGACCCCTTAAAAGCGGTACACTTTTCGCCTTATCACTTGGTGGGTTGACTATGGTGCAACAATTCATGTGTGTAAAGATAGAAGTTGGTTCAAGACCTATGAGTCAATGAATGATGGTTCTATTCTTTATATGGGAAACGAGTCAACTGCCCTGGTGCATGGAAAAGTATGTGTTGATTTGAAGTTTAGTTCTGGAAAGATTGTTTCTTTATTTAATGTTTTACATGTTCCTGATATTAGAAAGAACTTGGTTTCTAGTAGTGTTTTGAATAATTGTAGTTATAAACAAGTGATTGAATCTAATAAGTTTGTTTTATCTAAACATGGTGTGTTTATTGGTTTTGGCTATTTATGTAATCAAATGTTCAGACTTAATATTGTTCGTGATAATGTTAATTCTGCTTTTATTTCAACCTCTAAACTAAATGATTCAAACCTATGGCATGCAAGACTTGGCCATGTACACTTTAAATGAATGCGAGATATGTCTAAGGATGGGTTAATTCCAGCCTTTGATATGGACACTGAAAAGTGTAAAACTTGCATGATGACCAAAATAACTAAGAAAGCGTTTCAAAGTGTAAAACGTGAAACTAAAGTTTTGGAGTTGATTCATAGTGATCTATGTGATCTACACGCTACTCCCTCTTTGGGGAACAAGAAATACTTTGTGACTTTTATTGATGATGCTTCTAGGTTTTGTTACGTTTATTTGTTACATACTAAGGATGAAGCATTAGATAAATTTAAAGTATTTAAAACTGAAGTTGAATTGCAACAAGGGTCTCTAATCAAAAGATTCAGGACTGATAGGGGAGGTGAGTACATGGATACTAGGTATTTTCAGTCTGTTGGTATAATCCATGAAACGACTGCCCCTTATACTCCTCAGCAAAATGGTATTTCTGAAAGGAAAAACAGGGTGCTGAAGGAGATGGTTAATTCCATGTTGTCCTATTCAGGGCTGAGTCAAGGGTTCTGGGGTGAAGCTATGTTAACAGCTTGCTATTTACTAAATATGGTTCCCAATAAAAGGAACAAGATAACTCTTTATGAACTCTAGACTAAAAAGAAACCCAGCCTGAATTATCTCAGGGTTTGGGGTTGTAGGGCTGTTGTAAGACTCCCTGATCCAAAGCAGAAAACTTTGGGTGAAAGAGGCATTGAATGCATCTTTGTTGGATATGTTGAGTATTCCAAGGCATATAGGTTTTATATTATTGAACCTAATGAGTCTGTTTCAATTAACTCAATAATTGAATCAAGGGATGCACTATTTGATGAGAATATATTCTCATTAGTCCCTAGACCAAGTCAACGAATTCCAAATGGAACCAATGACATTGGAGTTTCAAAGGTATCTGATGAGATCCCTGATGAGGTTGTGGAACAACAACCTGAACCTGAGCTCAGAAGAAGCAAAAGGGTTAGGACTCCAAAGTCATTTGGACCTGAGTTTCAATTATATTTAATTGAAGGTACAAGGAGTGAGGTCTCTGACCAATACTCCTATTGCTTCATTGTTGAGGATGATCCCAAAACATTTGAAGAAGCAATGAAGTCCCAGGATGTTGCTTTCTGGAAAGAAGCAATTAATGATGAGATGGACTCCATCATGGGCAATAATACTTATGTGTTGACTGATCTACCACCTGGTTGCAAACCTCTAGGTAGCAAATGGATTTTCAAAAAGAAAATAAAGGTAGATGGAACTGTTGAAAAGTTCAAGGCTAGACTAGTCATTCAGGGCTTTAAACAAAAGTCAGGAATAGACTATTTTGATACTTATGCCCCAGTGGCTCGTATCAGTACCATAAGATTGCTAATTGCTTTGGCATTAATTCACAATCTGATTATTCATCAGCTGGATGTGAAGACAACTTTCTTGTATGGTGACTTAGATGAGGAAGTTTATATGAACCAACCTCAGGGCTTCATCATGCCTGGCAATGAAAACAAGGTGTGTAAACTGATTAAGTCTCTTTATGGACTAAAACAGGCACCTAAGCAATGGTATCAAAAGTTTGATGGAGTGGTTTTGTCTAGTGGTTATTTACTTAACCAGGCTGACAAATGTGTATATAGCAAATTTGATGAATCTGGTAAAGGAGTCATTATTTGTCTATATGTTGATGACATGTTGATCTTTGGCACTGACAAAAATCAAGTTAACCTTACAAAGGCATTTTTTTCATCAAAGTTCTCCATGAAGGATATGGGGGAGGCTGATGTTATCCTTGGCATTAGGATTAAACATGAAAGTAACAAAATATCTATATCTCAGTCTCATTACATTGAGAAGGTGTTAAAGAAATTTATTTACTTTGAGTGTACTCCAGTGAGTACTCCTATGGATACAAGTGAGAAGCTAATGCCTAATACGGGTAAAGCTGTATCTCAACTTGAGTATTCTAGGGTGATTGGCTGCTTGATGTATGCCATGACTTATACAAGACCTGATATTGCTTTTATTGTAGGTAAATTGAGCAGGTATACTAGTTGTAACCTCTCGTAAATTTCCCTTACGATTAGTAAATGCACACGAATAAATAAAACGATATTACGATAACTTAACACCATTTTACGGGTAACAAATTTTTTTTTATGATATGGCTGGATATTGGAACCACTACAATAATTGTGATTGACCGTTTACCCAGGAACGATGCTTACACACAATCTAGATAACCTATAATTATTGCGAACTATAAATATATACAAAACGTTTATACTTATAACAATACGTTTCGTCTAAATACCGTATACTATTTTTATATTCTTCGAACCTACGAAACTTCCCGAGAATGCTCACTAATATTTTTGAACTTCGACACGATACTCGAAACACGCCATGTAGGCCTCCAACACCCAATGGGCCACGGATCCAATTTATACACCAAACGGACTCCTTTTCTTTTTTTTCTTTCGTTGGGCCGATACAAACCACAAGCCCACAGGCCATGCCCAATTGTACCCTTAATAACTTTTCTTTGTTTTCTGCCAGTCGCGACCAGCTCCAAAACCACCCTATTATCTTACGATTTCTACACATGACCTATATATATTTTTACTTGTCTCGTCACCCCTAATGCCCAAGAAACAGAAATGATATTTGTTACACACTTTCTCGCTCATTTAATACCTTGAATACAACCTAAGTGAACCACCAAACTCACCGTTGAAGGATAAGACCAAAACGTGGCAAGACATTCCCTAGCACCACCCTTGCTCCGCAATTACATCTAAGCGAACAATGTGCATACATGAAGTGTCAGGATTGAATAGAGGATATCTCACAAGATCCTAGCTTTGTACAAACCCGATTGGACAAAAGGAGAGGCGTTACTATTTTCCTAACATGCATACACCAATACTTGTGAGCTTATCTTGTCTCTACACACTCAAAAAATCCCTATATAAGACCCCCATGCAAACTTAAAACGTCTCATTTGAGTCATTTTCTATAATTGTGACAAAGATCTACGATATAATACCCCAAAAGTCTTCCGCTGTATTGATCGATTTTGGGGGTGTTATAGATTGGCATCAGAGCCACGGTTATAGTGAACCAAATGTTTTTGGAACTTTGGACTATAACTACATTTTTAACAGGACAAAAAATTTTATAAAATACCATCCTACGCCCTTCGTGCCTGAGCATTCCAATAATTGGTAAAATGTATTATTTACTTTATAGCATTTTAAATTGATGATAATTATGCTTACATTTACTAATCGGGAAATTATTACAGTGTCATGTCTTCAAACACTCACCCTATCGGTGTGTCCTCAGACTCAGGAACTGAAGATGTTACTTTAGCCTATGCTACCTCACCTATGCCTATGTCTCCTGCTACCGACAGATACATGCAAAGCCAGCAATTTCTGCCAGCATCTGACACAGAGGCTTCTCCTCTGACACCATCTGGTCCGATTCGCCGATCTAGGCAAATCAGACAACTTCAGCCGTATGAATCAAGTACTGTTGTAGCACTACCAGCTCTTGTCATACCACCTGAATCAGCTGTGCCATCACCACCTGCATCATCTGAAATACCACCACCTACATCATCCGTGATACCACCACCTACTATCTTCTTCAGCCACACCACTACTGCACCACTAGAATCACCCATAGCATCTCCTCCGTTAGCATCACCACCTGCACCTAACCGTAGTACACCCGTGACACCTCACCGAAGGACTTACCCAATCCGCCCAACCACCTCATAATCTTGTATTCACCGAAGACGTCGAAGGACCCACAAGCGAGTAGATGCTCGTAAATGGTCGTTCTTGTTGCCCATCATGCGATATTGGAGATCTCAAGAAGGAACACCAACAACAAAGGAACTTGGGGAAAGTTCTTACTCCACCTCCCGAATTCTTCCAATCACTGGGGAACCCATACACCACTCCATACCATTATTAGTTGCAAGAATGGTTCGCTACGAAGATCGAATTGACTCCATCGCTAGTATACTCAACAAGATCCCGCATGAGCATTTAGAAACTTTTGAAGATGATATGAACAGTCTCATAATTGGTCACCTTGCTATGGAAGATAAGGTTGAAAAGTTGGATTCTCTATTTTGGGAATCAATGGAGTTCATTGGAGCTCTATGTAGAGCTAACACATCAACAGAAATAATGATAGGAACTTTGAACAGAGAAATTGAGAAGATTAACACTGAGAACCTACGCCTTAGGCAAGCCTTGCTAGAATCTCGAGAAAGAGAAAGGACTCGAGATCAAACAATGGAAACTATGTCAGCTGCCATCCAGAAACTCCAACACCGCCTAGATCGAACCTTAGGGAAACCATGAGACCATCGACTTGTTAGTGTAATAAATGTCTCACCAATAAGGAATCTTGTCGTGTTTTTTAAACATTTGCACAAGTATGAATAAGTGTTGTAACACCTTGAAATTGATTAATGGAAGTTTATTTTATCTTTATTTACGTTGCAAACCTTATACATATATCGTAATATATTGGTTTATGCTGGTCAAACTTATTCGTAATTCCTATGTATGTCATCCCAACATACGATAATTACGACTTAAACCTTTTCAATGATCAAATCATTGTAACTACGACCTATATTTACTATGTATTACTCGATATATATTCCAACGTAATAGGACTATTATAAATGTTCTAATGATGTACCTTCTTTTATAATAGCAACATGGCTAGAACTAGGAGAACAACCACGACCGCCACACCAACGAACCCTGAAGTTATGACCCCGGCAGCGATCCAGCAAGCAATTGCTGATGGTGTCAATGCCGTTTTAGCTGGACAAGCCCGCAATAGAGATGGAAATGCACCTACACCCCGCTACTGCACTTATAAGGACTTTATAGCGTGCCAACCAACGTATTTCAAAGGAACTGAAGGAGTGTCGGAATTAGCTCAATGGTTTGAAAGAAGTGAAATTGTTTTCCAAAGAAGTGGATGCTCGGAAAACAACAAAGTAAGCTTCGCAACGGGAACACTGATGCAAGACGCTCTATCCTGGTGGAACTCTACCGTTCAAACACTAGGAGCAGAGGCAACACATCAACTTACTTGGATCGAATTCAAGGCTAAAATACTGAAGTATTGTCCCCGTTCCGAACTACGAAAACTCGAGGATGAGTTTCATGCCTTAATAGTGAAAGGTGCTGATTTGAGAAGTTACAACAGGAGATTTCAAGAACTCAAGGTATTATGCCCATCCATGGTACCCGATCATGAGAAGACATTAGAGAAATATGTCGAAGGACTCCCTAGGAGTATTGAAGGAAATGTTACCTCAACAAACCCGCCAACCTTAGAAGCAGCAATGGAACTTGCTCAGAAACTTCTAGACCGAGAAGTGAAATACAATGAGCTTAAAAGGAAATTGGACAATAAGAGAACCACCCACCATCACAACAACAACCAACAAAGCAACAACAGTTATCACCGCAACAACGACCACCGCAACAATAATCGGAACCACCAACAATATCACAACCATCGGAGCACTCAACAGCAGAATCAAAGACAAGAGAAACCCCGAGTCTACACTGCTACGGAAGGTATAGGGTACAACGGTCAGAAACCTCAATGTCAACAATGAAAACTTCATCACGAGGGTCGTTGTACCATCCGGTGCAACAAATGTCATAAGATCGGTCATCAAACCAAAAACTGTAGGATTCCGGGTACAGGAAGCAACACACAGGTTGTATCACCCACTTGTTACGGATGTGGAGAAGTAGGACACATCCGGAGGAACTGCCCAAAAGGAAATGAATCAATCAACGCTCCAGCTAGAGTATACCTTCTCGGAGATGGAAACGGACCTGACGTAGTCACCGATACGTTTCTACTAAACCATCATAATGCTAGAGTATTGTTTGATTCGGGCGCCGATAAGAGTTTTATATCAGATACGTTTGCCCCTTTACTCAATGTTACCCCCTCTAAGCTAAACACCACTTACGAAGTCGAGATGGCTGACGGGAATTTAATAGACACCAATACTATCATAAAAGATTGCACCTTAACCCTATCCGAAAAACCTTTTGCCATTGATCTTATGCCGGTTCAACTTGGTAGTTTTGACGCTATCGTCGACATGGATTGGCTATCCCACCATCGTGCTAGGATTCACTGTGACGAAAAGGCCGTCCATATACCACTCAAAGATGAAACACTCATTGTCCAGGGCGACAAAAGCAAACCTCGATATGGAATTTTCTCATGTATGCGAGTGATAAAATACATGAAGGAAGGATGTCATGTATTCATGGCTCAAATTACGGAAAGTATGTCATCCGAGAAGCAACTTGATGACGTTCCCATCGTTAGGAATTTTCCTGAAGTATTCCCTGAAGAATTACCTAGTATTCCACTCGCACGTCAAGTAGAATTTCAGATTGAACTAGTGCCTGGAGCGGCACCAGTGGCTAAAGCACCTTATAGGCTAGCGCCATCTGAAATTGAAGAATTGTCAGATCAACTAAAGGAATTATCGGATAAAGGATTTATTCGACCAAGCTCATCACCTTGGGGAGCTCCAGTTTTATTTGTTAAGAAGAAGGATGGATCCTTTCGAATGAGCATCGATTACGGGGAGTTGAATAAATCTACAGTAAAGAATCGATACCCATTGCCTCGAATTGATGACCTGTTTGATCAATTACAAGGATCAAGTGTGTACTCAAAAATTGATCTAAGATCGGGATATCATCAGCTAAGAGTTCGAGAAGAGGATATTCCGAAAACTGCATTCAGAACGCGCTATGGTCACTACGAGTTTCAAGTAATGTCATTCGGTCTGACCAATGCACCAGAAATTTTCATGGATTTAATGAATCGAGTGTGCAAACCTTACTTGGATAAGTTTGTAATAGTATTCATTGACGATATTTTGATCTACTCTCGCAACGAAGAGGAACACACGGAACATTTACGAATCATTCTAGAACTACTCAAGAAGGAAAAATTGTACGCTAAGTTCTCCAAATGCGACTTTTGGATTCGTACCGTGCAATTTCTAGGACACATCATAGATAGTCAAGGCATTCACGTAGACCCTGCAAAGATTGAGGCTGTAAAAGGTTGGTCGTCTCCTACAAACCCCACAGAGATATGTCAATTTTTAGGTCTCGCAGGTTACTACCGAAGATTTATTGAAGGATTCTCCAAGATTGCAAAACCTTTGACTAAGCTAACTCAAAAGAATGAGAAGTACATCTGGGAAGAAAAGGAAGAAGTAGCCTTCCAGTTGTTAAAACAAAAGCTTCGTGAAGCTCCAATATTGGCCCTCCTAGAAGGAAATGAGGACTTTATAGTATATTGCGACGCGTCATATCATGGACTAGGAGCAGTTTTGATGCAAAGAAGCAAAGCTATCTCAAAGAAGCAAAGTGATAGCTTATGCATCTCGACAGTTAAAGAAACATGAGGAAAACTACACGACTCATGACTTGGAGTTAGGAGCTGTAGTGTTTGCGCTCAAGTTATGGAGGCACTACTTATATGGCACCAAATGTACCGTGTATACAGACCACAAGAGTCTTCAGCATATTTTAGATCAAAAGGATTTAAATATGAGACAACATCGCTGGCTAGAACTACTTAGCGATTATGATTGTGAGATACGTTACCACCCAGGAAAGGCTAATGTAGTAGCAGATGCGTTGAGCCGAAAAGAACGATTGAAACCACTTCGAGTTAGATCACTAGGAATGATTATTCACTCACCCCTTCCATCCCAAATCCTTACCGCGCAGAATGAAGCTCTCAAGGAAGAAAACCGACCAAAGGAAAAGATTTATGGTATGCCCGAGAATAAGAATGGTTTCGTGAAGAAATCCGATGGAACACTGTGTTTCAAGGACAGAAGTTGGATCCCTATGGTTGGAGGTATTCATGAGCTCATCATGTATAAGTCCCACAAGTCAAAATACTCCATTCACCCGGGTTCCAACAAGATGTATCAGGATTTAAAGAAACTATATTGGTGGCTGTAACAATTCACATTTTCAGGTTAACTTCTATTCCCGAAAATTTTACTATTCATTTTTACTATTCACTTTTACTATTTATTTTTTCCCAAAATTTGATTTTTGTTTCTTGGCCTCGAGTGATAAATCATTTCTATGGCAAATTAAAAGTTTGACATTCAGCAGATCATTTTCGTGAAAGTTATTAAGGAATTACACGTTTTAGGGTAAAACGTCATTCAAAAATTCTACGCACAACGAAACTCGACCGCGTTAAGTGACCCCGCATCAGAAAAATGTTTAGTACTCTCATGATTAATTTGAGAATTAATCATGACTGAGAAAAATATGACCAAATAAACCTCGGCCGTGAGAAACAGGAATTCTCGTTTTTAAGCATTTTTACTTAGCCGTAACCTTAGCCTATACCTGCATCGTGTTTCTAAGACGATTTGAGTTTTCAACTTATTAGAAAAAGTCAACATATTTTTCCCTCCTCCTTTGACCAAAATTCATTCCTTGATTTTATAAATCATTCTTTGATTTTTAGGCTTACGGTTTTAAGTTTAGAGACATTAAATACCAGCCGACACTAGACTGAGCCCAGCCTAGACATTATAAGTCATTTTAAGTCATTAGTATCCTATTAGAAAATTTACATTTTACTTTTCTCAATTTTACGCAACTTTCGTACGTTTTACGTATTATGCGTTTTAGACCCGTGTTTCCAGTTTTAGTAGGGTTTGAGCAACCCAATAGAACCTACCACTTATTTTATATTTTATTATGGAGTATATTGATTAGTTCTAGCATATTTATAAGTTTCATATTTTTAGGATACCCGATTTTACGTTTTGTGACTTAAGCATCTACGGTTATCATTTCCCAGAGTCAAAACTAGCTACTTAAGTTAGATAATATCATCAAAAGTCCACACTGGCTCCCCAAGCCTTATGAACCGCCATATAGGGGGGGATTCACACTTGTGGCATGATCTCATGACTTTAGCCATTAGATCAATACTTATTTACAACTTGGTCACCAAGTTTAGGTAACTTTCCTAGTTATTTCCTAACCTCCTCTTCATAGTATAAATAGCAAGCTCATGTCTTCCTTTTTTCACCACCAAAACGCCACACTATTAAATCCTAGCACCATGATCCTTTGATCTTCAATATACAAGTTACACTACAAAGTTCAAAGTCTTAGTATTCTCTACCTAGTTCTTAAGTTTGTTTGGTGATTCCATGGTTGAATTAGGAGCTACACAAGGTTACTAGGGCTGAAGTTAAATGGTTTTCACAAGGGTTATATCAAGGCTAGCAAGGTTTTGCAAGAGTTATGGTGAAGGGTTTGCAAGCATAGGTTTAGTGTCCTAGTTCCATACTTGACTTCCTTTCTTAAGAGAAAGCCAAAAGTTGTAAGAAACCCTTTTACACTTTCTTGCTCAATATCATTTTCATGCTTATTATGTTTCTTTCATGCTATATATGGTCTTTGTATTGTGTTCATGATGTATAAAAACTAGTAAAACAAGTTATGTATATATATGTTAACTTATGATATTTAAACAAGTAAACTAGTGACTTTTATGGAGAACCACGACCAAAATAGTATAACTATGATATTTGACATTTACTTACTGTTAAAGAGGACTTAACAAGGAAAACATAGCAATTTGAATCACCCAAAATGAGTACACAAGTCAAAAGATACGGCCAAAAGAAGTTAGCAAAACCAAAACGCCAAAACTGCCGATACCTACTGTTTTGCATTCTGCCATTTTGAAAGTCACCCTTCTGGTCCGATTCATAAAAAAGTTAAAACACGAAAGTTGTCCGGAACGACGTTTTTGTTCAGGTAGAAAGAAGGTCGAGCCCTGAAAATGCTTTCCGAGTGATATTTTCTTCAAATTCTTAACAGCCCATTTTTAGACCAAAGTCACTATCTAATAGTTATGTTTTACTAAGACCAAGAGGTGTAATGACCTAAAGCCAAGACCACAACCATGGCTAAAGCCAAGGTTGAGTCTCAAGACCATGGTAACAATGACCAAGGTCACGGCAAAGCCACGGCTAAAGTCCATATAACTTTTAAAGATCAAAACTTATATATGTATGTTATCAAATACTACAATAGTAGGGAGCCTCATGTGAGGAGTTCATTAAGTAAGCCGTCGAGATGAGTTATGGATTTACGAATTAAAGTGTCCTGGCTCCTCGAACGTTTACTCCATGACTTCTGAATTATGTCGGCCCGAACGGTAGTAAGAGATGTACAACCTATACATGTTTCATAAACAATTTATATTCAAAGACTTACACTATATACTAAGTACTACATCATGAACTACATGCAAGACATATATAGGCAATTCTTCGTATCCTTAGACGTTACTCCAAACCTAAGTCGCAACGTTTTATTATAGGCTGCTCTTAGAGACTTTCGCGATTCGACTACCACTTTCATTTCTCATTACATAGACTTAAGGTGAGTCATAGCCCCTACTTTTTCATACTTGTTTTAACTCTTTGGGAGAGATACATGCTCAACTACTTGCTTACTTGTACAAATACTCAAAACATTTATACTTGATTGTTTTATACTTGATTGTCTTATACTTGATTGCATTATACTTGATTTCATACATACATGATTGTGTTATACTTAACTGCGTTATACTTGATTGTGAGACTTCCAGTGGCTCCAGATTAAGTTGCTGGATGACCATTGAGACTGCCAGTGGCTCCAGATTAAGTTGCTGGATGACCATTGAGACTGCCAGTGGCTCCAGATTAAGTTGCTGGATGACCATTGAGACATACAACAAAAGTGAGGTCTTTGGAGATGAAGTAGAGACTCACTACTAATTGCTTAATTGTTTTGATGAACTTATACATGTCTTATTCATACTATATATTTAGCAGTGGGTTGTGAACACACAGGTTACAAGTCTCTTATGGCAGGACTTGCAACTGAGTGGATTCACGATGCCTTTGTTGTGTGATCATTTTTATAGGCTTTATTTGTTAGACAAACTCTATGAACTCACCAACCATTGTGTTGACACTTTAGCATGTTTATCTCAGGTTAGTAAGGCGATAGCTAGTGCGTGGAACTTAGAGTCAAGCTGCATATTCTGAAGACTTACGCTTTTATCATTTACCATTCAAAACATTTTGTATACATTTATGTATCATACTTTGGAATCTCATGTTTGTAACTATGAATTCATTAATCGAATGGTAACTTTTCAAAACGTCTCATTTAGAGTTCGTTTTCTATAACTTGTACTTTGTATTATGAAGTAGCACCCCAGTGACACAGTCTTCCGCTGCGGTATTTTGGGGGTGTTACAGATTGGTATCAGAGCCAGGTTATAGAGAACTAGGTTGCATTTAGTGCCTAGACTATAACTGCTATATACGTTAAGACTCTCCTCTTTCTTTACCTTACACACACTACATACACATACGCTTTTTGGTAGTTGTTGGTTTAGTTCCACGCTATATACGTTAAGACTCTCCGAGCGTGTGTCATTGATTTCGGAAAAGGTTGGGATAAGCACTTACCATTAGCAGAGTTTTCATACAACAATAGTTACCACACCAGCATAAAAGCAGCACCATTCGAAGCACTGTACGGTAGAAAGTGCAGATCGCCCGTTTGTTGGGCAGAAGTTGGAGATAAACAACTTATAGGACCGGACCTTGTTCGGGAAACTACTGAGAAAATCGTTAAGATTAAGCAACGCCTACAAGCAGCCCGAGACCGACAGAAAAGCTACGCCGACATAAGAAGGAAACCCAAGGAATTTCAAGTAGGAGATAGAGTCTTATTGAAAGTATCTTCCTGGAAGGGAATGGTACGATTTGGAAAGCATGGAAAGTTGAACCCAAGATTCATCGGTCCATTCAAAATCCTGGAAAGGATAGGACCCATGGCTTATAAACTCAAACTACCCGAAGAACTTAGTCGGATACACGACACCTTTCATGTGTCAAACCTTGAAGTGTTTGTCCGATGAATCCCTCGTTATTCCATTGAAAGAAATTCGACTAGATGACAACCTTGTCTTTATCGAGGAACCCATTGAAATCATGGATAGAGAAGTTAAACAACTCAAGCAAAACCGTAACCCTATTGTTAAAGTTCATTTGGACTCCAAGCGAGGACTGGAATATACTTGGGAGCGCGAGGATCAGATTCGCTCCAAGTACCCGCATCTCTTCACCTAAGACACCCTTGACAACTATCTTAGACTAGAATTCCGGGACGGAATTCCCTGTAAGAGGTAGGTAATGTAACCTTTCGTAAATTTCCCTTACGATTAGTAAATGCACACGAATAAATAAAACGATATTACGATAACTTAACACCATTTTACGGGTAACAAATTTTTTTTTATGATATGGCTGGATATTGGAACCACTACAATAACTGTGATTGACCGTTTACCCAGGAACGATGCTTACACACAATCTAGATAACCTATAATTATTGCGAACTATAAATATATACAAAACGTTTATACTTATAACAATACGTTTCGTCTAAATACCGTATACTATTTTTATATTCTCCGAACCTACGAAACTTCCCGAGAACGCTCACTAATATTTTTGAACTTCGACACGATACTCGAAACACGCCATGTAGGCCCCCAACACCGAATGGGCCACGGATCCAATTTATACACCAAACGGACTCCTTTTCTTTCTTTTTCTTTCGTTGGGCCGACACAAACCACAAGCCCACAGGCCAAGCCCAATTGCACCCTTAATAACTTTTCTTTGTTTTCTGCCAGTCGCGACCAGCTCCAAAACCACCCTATTATCTCACGATTTCTACACATGACCTATATATATTTTTACTTGTCTCGTCACCCCTAATGCCTAAGAAACAGAAATGATATTTGTTACACACTTTCTCGCTCGTTTACTACCTTGAATACAACCTAAGTGAACCACCAAACTCACCCTTGAAGGATAAGATCAAAACGTGGCAAGACATTCCCTAGCACCACCCTTGCTCCCCAATTACATCTAAGCGAACAATGTGCATACATGAAATGTCAGGAATGAATAGAGGAGATCTCACAAGATCCTAGCTTTGTACAAACCCGATTGGACAAAAGGAGAGGCGTTACTATTCGCCTAACATGCATACACCAACACTTGTGAGCTTATCTTGTCTCTACACACTCAAAAACTCCCTATATAAGACCCCCATGCAAACTCAAAACGTCACATACACTCATACGTACCACTTACACCCAAAAATAGTGACGAGAAGGAATTGTTGAAGGACAAACGGATCGCCAATAAGAACCACGTCTCAAGTGAACCTAGGAAACCAAGTTTGAAGCTTCTTGAACCCTTGGTGGAACGTGAATTGAACCACGAAGCCCTTGTACCATTACACGATCCCTACACTCGTTTTACTCCACCTTTTATAGGTGAGGTGAGACCATAAACTTTTCTTTCTAATTATATATACGTACGTATGATTTTGTGCACAATCACTTTCTATCTATAAATCGTAAAATATAAAAACAACATATATATTTTATGTATCGTACTATTACTTGGATAAGTCATAAACGAGAACCTATAAAAGATTCGAACTTATATTAACATATACATAATAGAAATCACACGTTTCTAATTTAAGTTAGACCTACACGATTTCACTAAAAACACTTAGATTATTTTTCAACTTTTATAAGTTATACACATGAGTTTTGACCATACACTTTGACCTCGCCATTTTAATATTCGACACATGACCACCTAAGATTTTTGTACGAACTAATTGTCTACCTAGTATATTAACGAGAATGATAAATAACGAGGCTTAACAACTTGATTTAGTCACTTGAACAAGCCTAAAGCAAAACGCTATTTCATGAGATTTTCAGAAACTTAAAAACTTTACGTGGGCCGTTAAGCCCAAAAAGCTATTTTTAGCTTATTATGATAAGCTAGGTGTAAAAGCTCTTTTGAAATGTTATTAGAACTTAAAATGATGGATTTTGATAAACCAAGTGTTTCCCCAAACCTCTTGGATCGAAAAACGTTAACGGGCCCTTATTTGGACTCGTTAAAGCCCATTTTATGAAAAACAATGAAAATAAGCTAATAAGCTGTTAAAATAAGCTATTCTACACATCCTGAGCTTATTGAAATAATAAAAATGTTAAGTTTTGAATTTCGTAATTTTTGGACTAAATTTGCAAAAATTCGATAACTAGGGACTAAAAGTGTCAAACGTATAAACTTTGGGTAAAAAGTGTAAAATCTGTTTTCTAAAGGTATAAACTGTTAATATTGAAACTTGGGATTGAAAAAAATGTAAATATATATATATATATATATTTGGACTAACGACGTAAATATTTTCCGTTAAGGTTAAAATGTGTAAATTGGAGAAACTTAAAGGACCAAATAGTAATATTGATTTTTGAATAATAAATTTTATATATAATTATATATATATATATATATATATATATATATATATATATATACGTATAAAATTTATATAACGATAATTAAATTTTAGACGATAAAACAATACGAAACCATTATCTATTTTATCTACGACGTAACACATCGCCTATGCACATTATGGATTATTCGTAACTAATAATAAAGGTTCGCAATAAAATGAGACTTAAAAACTGAAACTTGTCATATCTTATAGGTTGTGTGTGAAGCCGTTGCCTTGCATCGTTGAGATTTCGATTATTCGACTATACTACTAAGGTGAGTTCATAGCCCACATTTAACTTGTTTCTGGGGGGGTGGGGGGGGGGGGGGTTGGGGGGATACATGCTCAAAAACCGAACACAAGTCTTTTTCCTGATATTAGTATTGCTTAAGTAGCTATTGCCGAAAGTCCCTCGATCATGAACCTTAATCACTTGAAGGGTGAACGTAAATAATTGTGAATAGATTTATTAGGGATTGACAATCCCCATTTGGTTACTAGAGGAAAGTTACTAAATGCACTTTATTTAAATATCATAGGTTACTGGCAAATACCTATCTTGGGGGCAACTTATTTCACATCATTATTATGGATAATTTTGATGTCTATTGAATCGTTGAGTGTCATGAGCTTAAGGCAATAATGAATGTCATTTCTAACTTGTTTATTTGTATCGATATTACAATAAACATCTATCTCTTGTGTTCAAACTATTAATTATAAACCTATGAATTTCACTCAACTTTTGTTGACTTTTAGCATGTTTATCTCAGGAAACTAAATGGAATGGATGGCAAAGGCACAAAGTGGGCAAATAAAGAAACGTTTATTTCTCTTTGAATAAAGACTTGTTGTTGAAACCTCTTGGAAATATGAACATTTGGTATTTTAAATAAAACTTAAAACGTCTCATTTGAGTCGTTTTCTATAATTGTGACAAAGATCCACGATATAAAACCCCAAAAGTCTTCCGCTGTCATTATAAGTCTTCCGCTGTATTGATCAATTTTGGGGGTGTTATACTAGTAATCCTAGTGCTCATCACTGGCAAGCAATTCAGAGGGTTTTTAAGTATTTGAAGAGAACTATGGATTATAGTCTCTCATATACTGGTTATCCTTCAGTATTAGAAGGATACACTGATGCAAGTTGGATCAGTAACACTGAAGACAATTCGTCTACTAGTGGCTGGGTATTCCTACTTGGTGGAGGTGCAATTTCTTGGGCATCCAAGAAACAAACTTGCATCACCAGTTCAACCATGGAATCTGAATTTGTGGCTTTAGCTGCTGCTGGCAAAGAAGCTGAATGGTTGAAAAACTTGCTTCTTGAGATTCCATTGTGGCCTAAACCTATAGCACCTATTTCTATCCGTTGTGATAGTGCTGCTACATTGGCAAAGGCTTATAGCCAGATGTACAATGGGAAGTCTAGACACTTAGGTGTCAGGCATAGCATGATTCGTGAGCTTATCATGAATGGGGTGATATCTATAGAGTTTGTTAAATCTCAACAAAACTTAGTTGATCACTTGATGAAGGGTTTAGCTAGAGACTTGGTTTTGAAGTCTGCAAAAGGGATGGGTTTAAAGTCCAACTTAGTCACTGAATGCTAAGACACCCAACTCCCTCCTGAGGAAACTTGGGAGCGGAGTTCAATGTGGAAAGCTGAACATTTAGTGGACTGGAGCACATGTTTATTGTCATCCCAAGGTTGTGCTCAGAACCTGCTGTAAAAGGAGGATGAAGTCTTTAATTCTCAATGGTTATTTCCTTTGAAAAAGTGCTAAGCAGGAGCATGAATAAAGAGGAACCACCTATGTAAATGTTGAAGTTTTGCCGCTTCAGGAAGCTTTGGATTTTAGCTTTTACAACATTTATGAATTGGATATGGACACATGGCTTGTATAGTGTCAGGTTTATTTAAGTGTTTGAAAACATATGTGTATTTTATCTTCAGGTATTCAAATGGGTTGAAGGGTTCAATTATTAGAACACCCTGATTCTCGAATATTTGAACGTGTAATGTACTAAGATGAGAATTCAATCTTCAAGATATTTTCATTTATGCATATGTTTTGTTTTGTGTTTATTTTTTCATGCAAAGGAAGTGAACTAAATTTGGGGAGGATTGTTGGAAAATTTAGTGCACTTGAGGGATTAATTCACACCTGGTAATGGGTTTGGAGGTACGGAGTGTACACCCATTTGGTCACTGAATCCCCTGACTCAATAGTGGTTATGAAAAGATTCTGCTGCTAGTAGATCCTACTGACAGTGGACTCTGCTGCTTGTGTGAATTTGACTCTGCTGCTAGCAGTTATGATTATGTTGCTAGTGGGTTCAAAGTACTGTTCAAAGTACTGCTTCTACAAAGTACTGCTCGGGTTTAACCACTGATTCCTGTTATTATGGAAAGTATTATGATATAATTAATGGGCCGTTAATTATACATAATTCCATGGGCTAGGGTTTGAGTATTCTCTATTATAAATAGAGGTCATAACATTCTGCATGGAGACGATCAATACAAACCCTAAACACTTGAATACAATTATGTTCTTGATTTGTGCCTAAAACAAGAACATCACTTGGTCTTATCCTATAGAGATATTCGTGTAACCCAGGCATAGGGTCGAATAGTTTCTATTAGAAAATGATAACACGATTTCAAGTGAATATCCGGTACTTATTGATTATCTTAACCCTAATCTGGGAACACTCAAACACATAATAACCAACAAATATGAGCATCATGCATATTCTTTGAAGGTGCAAAATCGCAACCCTTTTGTGTTCCACCATTAAGTCACGAATATATGCATTCAAGATGAGCCTCCTCACAAACGAAATTGTTTGTAGTTATTTTGGTATGCATAATCATGTTTGCACCGTACAATTGGTTGTGCACAACCCCCTTGCACATTAAATTAAGGGGGATAAGCTTTATATATAATAGATTTAGGAGGTGTTTAGCTAAGGTTATAGACATGCATTATGGTTAATCCAAAACTTTGAACGTTTTATAACACATTCCATAATACTGTGTTTAAACACCTAAATGATATCACCTCACAATATATATTTTGAACTTCGAGTTCGTAGAACATGATGCAAGTCTCAGTTCAGAATATTTGTCAAAAAAGGAGTCGCTGATTATGAGTAGAAATTTTTACTGTCTAAATACACTATTTTGCGAGTTTATATACGATAATCCATCGTCTGTTTTTACCAAGGTGCTCCAAAGTCCAAACAACCACGTTGTTAATTATCTTTACTTATTCAAACCTTGTAGAACAACTAAAATACTTATTCAAAATAAAACTTCATAATTTTCAAACTAAAAGTAAAAACACATTAAAACATTATATTACTACACTTTTCATCACATGGAAAACATCTTATGCGTAAAATCATAAACCATATACCCGAGTTCACTAAAGAAACGGAAATATGCAATCCTCCATGACCTGCTCACTATCAGAGGAGCCATGATGACCCAAAAACCAACAATGAATCCAAACACGACGCTAATAATCAAGCCCCAATCCACACCATGTGACCCATCATCTTCTTCTTGATCTCTATCAGGTGTTTTAACTCTTGAACAAGGCTCACTGAGGGGATCTTGACAAAGTTTGTTGCCAACAAAGCACGACTCATTAAAGCTCTGAAGTTGAGTACTTGATGGGATTTTTCCAGTCAAATTGTTGCAAGACACGTTGAAGCTACTCAGTATGTTCAAGCTTGACAAGCTCATAGGAAGTTCCCCTAAAAGGTTGTTCAGTGACAAATCAAAGGATTCAAGTTCTTTCAAGTCTCCGATCTTCTCCGGGATCCTTCCAGTCAAATGATTTCCTGATAGATTCAACGATTGTAGTTTGACGAGGGTTGTTAGCTCACTTGGAATGTGGCCAACAAGTTTGTTACTTGAAAGGTCCAACAACCTCACAAGTTCAAGATTAGTGCTGTATATGTACTCGTGGCCCTTCATCACCAATGGAATGCTAAATAAAAAATTTTGCTTGTAAAAGTATATAATTCATCATATGAGATAGTTTCTTTCCCAGAAAGGATGCTAAAGTTGTTGAAACATTTTGGAATATCGCCCATCAGCTTGTTACTGGAAAGATCCAATATTTGAATATGTGTAAGATAACAAATCTCGTGAGGAATCTCTCCAACAAACTTGTTGGATCTAAGATTGAGAACTCCCGAAAATGAAAGTTTTGTCCCAATCCAAGATGGAATGCTTCCGGTAAATTCATTTCCACTAAGATCAAGGATCTCTAAGTGGGTCAGGTTCATTATAGAAGCAGGTAATTTCCCTTCTAGCTTGTTCCTACCCATGTTCAATGATTTTAGTTCACGCATATGACTTAATGTTCTTGGAATCCCACCAGAAAAATTATTATCTTCCAAGTTTAAGTATGACAAACTCTGCCCCTTTTCCCAGCACTCAGGGATGACACCCAACAAACTGTTATGTCCTAAATTAAGCGCACGAGTCACTCTCACACCATCCGAACACAATAAACGATGTAACGATCCAAAAAATAAATTATCTGATAGATCCAAAATACCTCGAATTGAACCATTTAAGATATCAGGTAATTTACCCTGAAACCTGTTAGAGCTTAAGTCAAGAAAGTGAATTGCATCTGATTTTTTGACATATCTAAATACTCTAGATTGGGGAACGATATCCAAAATGACTCAGGTATGGGTGAAGAAATGTCTGTGTTGCTTATGTACAAAGCCCATAACTCCCTCTGCGATATAAGCCATGATGGAAATTGAGGCCCTAAACTCCAAGAGTCCAGATGTAATCTCTCCAACTGCAAAGGGGGAATCCAGTTTGCAAGGCGCGATCTTAGGATTAAGTTGTTTCCTCTTCCATCTAGAACTTTCAAGCATACTAGTTTGACAAAGTGGGTTTCTGTTACGACACCTGTCAGAAAATTGGAAGAAAAATCTAATTCTTCCAACTTTGAAAGTTGACCAAGGCTATTAGGAAGGCTGCCATTAAATTGATTAAATGAAAGATGCAACTTTTTCAACAATGACAATCGTCCAATTGAGTCAGGAAGACTGCCATTTAGTTGGTTTTCTGAAAGATCTAAAACCTCCAACAATGATAATCGTCCAATCAACTCAGGAAGGCTGCCATTTAGTTGGTTTTCTGAAAGATCAAAAAATTCCAACAATGATAATCGTCCAATCGACTCAGGAAGGCTGCCATCAAATTGGTTATATTGAAGATTCAACTGTTTCAACAATGATAATCGTCCAATTGAGTCAGGAAGACAACCATTTAGTTGATTAATTGAAAGATCTAAAACCTCCAACACTGATAATCTTCCAATCGAGAATGGAATAGGACCAGAAATTTGATTGCCAAATAGATTTAAGGTCCTAAGAAAAGATAACAGCCTTATGGAATCTGGAATTATACCAGAAAGTCCTGATGAGTACATCGATAATGATTCCAAATGAGGTGATTTGCATTCTAGAAAGTTTTGAAGAAGATATGTCAAGCTAATGTTTTGAAAATAGTTTGATGACAAATCAATCTCTCTCAAATTACAAAAGTTACCCAATGATTTAGGTATTTTGTTGGTGAGCTGATTCCCTGCCAGGTCAAGGCTAAGAAGGGAAGTCAAGTTGTGAAGGGAATCAAGAGCTGATTCTCATTGGTTTCTGTTACGACACATGTCAGAAAATTGGAAGAAAATTCTAATCCTTCCAACTTTGAAAGTTGACCAAGGCTATTAGGAAGTTTGCCATTAAATTGGTTAGATGAAAGACGCAAATATTTCAACAATGACAATCGTCCAATTGAGCCAGGAAGACTGCCATTTAGTTGGTTATCTGAAAGAACTAAAACCTCCAACAATGAGAATCCTCCAATCCATAATGGAATAGGACCAGAAATTTGATTCTCAGATAGATCTAAAACCTCCAACAATGATAATCCTCCAATTGTGAATGGAATAGGACCAGAAATTTGATTCATAGAAAGATCTAAGGTCCTAAGAAAAGATAACAGCCGTATGGAATCTGGAATTGTACCAGAAATTTGAAGTCATGAAGAAGTCGTGAAGTTGTGTAGTGATCGAAGTTGTGTTGTGAGATTGGTTCTAGCTACTATTAGAACTCGACATTTAGCTTAGTGTCGTTAAATGGTGTAAGCAAAAGTTGTGTACGGTTTTCTCCGCCAAAAGGGAGCTTGTTGAGTAGTGAAGAAAACTCTCGAGTAGGTGACTCGGGGAGTGGAGTAGGAACAAGGAAGGTGTCCTTGTAGCCGAACCACTATAAATCATCGTGTCCGGTTTGCATTTTCTTTCTCTCATCTCTTTTCATTCATTCTTGCATTTATCGCTTTACATCTATGCTTGCCTATATGTCTTAATTGTTGCTTATATAGTTGTGATGATTGAATGTGTTGTACATAGAAGTTAATATTGTGATAGGACATATAATTGTATGATATGGTCAAATGGACTTATATATATTATTAACACTTCTCATGTTGAGCTTAACTTAATCGATAATTTGATACAAAACGTTTTAAGATTTTAAAAGGAAAACGTATTCACATAAAGTTTGATCTATGCTTCATTCATAAAACTAAGTTTTGAAAACTAATCTAAAAGTTCACATATATAATTGATCATATTGATTACATGTTGCTTTCATACTAAAATCTAATTGAAGGTTTTTCAAACAAACAATTGAATAAATTCTAATCAACATTTTAAAACAAAGTTTTTATAAAACGAAAAAGAAGGGAAAACTATTCAACCCCCCTTCTAGTTTTCCACAATTGGTACCAGAGCCACGTCGCTCAAATTTTCAAAACAAATGGTTTTAAAAATTGAGTACGATCCATGTATCAAATTACCCATTAAGGAGGATTTAATATGAAAAGTGTTTTGTTGATTAACTTGTATTAGTTTTGATATTATATACACTAATTATACTAGCTCGAGATAAGAATTATGCTTAAAACAAGTGTTATATGTTCGTTCTTAAAATCAGAAAGTTACACACCTTTCCACAAAGTCAGAAAACAATTTTAACGAAAATTGCATTTTTGAGTATCAGATGGGCGGCCCCTTTAATTGTCTGGGCGGCCCCCTTAAATACTGGGCGGCCCCCTTAAATTTAAGGGGTCTGCCTGTCTGTTCGACAGTTTTTCAGAAACTTTGAAAAATCATATAAAATTAACCGTAACTCCGTAGAAGTCGTGCCACCCGGCGTTTTAAAGGTAATTGAGTCTACTTTCATTTAAAAATACTTACAAGTAAGCATTACAAACTTTAATAAGTCAAAAAGTTAAAATACTACACAAAGGTCAAAAATTTAAGTCTTGTTTTAACGTAAAACTTGTATTTTACCTTTTCCTTCGAGTCGGGCATTCCTTGTCGATATATCTTTGAAAAATTAAGTATTTATGCTTTCAAAATATTGATCTTAATTAAATTTTAAAATGGATAGGAAACTATTGTATTTTCAAATAAAATCGAGCTAAGTAAACATTGGTATATATAATACACAAAACGACGACAAGTGTTTTATGTGCTATGTGAACTCATTTGTGATTTTACTTTGTTAATCGTTGCTATTTGTAATTTAGCTATTTGAATATCTTAGCATATGTGCCTTGTACTCTATTAGTTTATAGCTAGTTTTCTGGCTTATACTTAACTAGATCTTATGCTAGATTTCTTACGTTAGGATTGCAATATTATGCTTGCATTGCATATAGGTATAGATGGCTTAATGTTACTCAAACATCTTGTAAATGAGTTAAATCTAATCACCTAAATATTTCAAACAATTTAATCTACTCTTAACAACACACTTAAACATTTTCAACAAATTACCTTGTTTTATCTTAAGTTGTTTAATAAGAGAAATTGAATCTTTGTAAAACATTAGTAGTAATACAAAAGAAAAAGTATTTTCAAAATCTAAAGTGTGTTCATTATAAGTAACAATGAAAAGTTTTTCACATAAACAAAACTTATAACAATCATGAAGTATTCAATCACTCACCAATCTCACTCATAAATAATCTTAGGATTAATGGAACACACTATCAAAATGCCTATTTATTTTAAATGAGTCTTTGTGAGGGTCAAGAAAGATCTTGATATTATATCAATTCATTATTCAAATTATGGTTGATATATTCATCAAATCTAATTGACATGTTTTTGAGTATGGACAAGAAATTGGATTGTTATTTGTTTAGTTTCAAGATTACATCAAATCTTAATAAATGATATAGCCTTGAATCTACATACTCAATCACACTAGATTGATATGAAAATATTTATATCCTTTGTAGATGAAAAGAATATGCGTTGGATCATAACTCACACTTGTGTTGACAATGCCATATTGAATCTACTTGTCCAATAGTTGTGTTTAAAATATTAGAATAACATGTTTAACACACACATAAAATATACAATGAAGTAGGATTGACGACTTGGATGTTTCATCCGAAATATTCAAGCAATTTACATTGCAAAGCAATGGATAAATGTGTCATATCCGAAAAACCAAACATGAGCAAACTAACAACATATGTAAACTTTGCTCACACTACTTAAAATCATCACTTCAAGTTAAAATACATATTTAAGAACAATACACACTATATATTATATGTATTTCATTTTCTTTGTAGCATGAATGGTTGTGTTACAAGATAATGCACTACACTTTTCTTTTTGAAATAATTTAAGTTATTAGAATTGAAAAATAACTAGTCACAATGCATAAACATGTAAAATTCATTTTGTTTCAAATACTAGTTAAATTATGATATATAACATTGGCAAAAATCATTGAAAATAATATTTGCTTTAGAATATATAAATGTCTAGTTTTGATATCTTTTGTGAATCACAATCTCATTTAAGATAAATAATCTTAATGAGATTCATTTTTCAAGATATACTAAGGAGCATTCTTAAATCAAGCACATTTATCAAGTAATATGCCATCAAAACCAAATAACCGGTTAATCATGAACAAAAGATTAAAACTTTGCGTTTACTCTTATCTTAACATTTAACACATCTCTATTGGGATAGTGAGTAAAATATATCATGTAGACTTACCTTCATAAAAACATGATGTTTGAGTCACATTAAGCCAAGTATTAGTGAATCAAGCAAACTTCATATTTGGTACTCTTCGATAGGTAAATTTAGGAACTCAATTTCTTCTAAAAAGAGAATGACTACTGGAGAATCTATTGACTAGAAATTCAATTTAACCTAACGGTTGAATTTCTTCTATGTGAGAAGTTGCGTGTGTGTAACCCGTAAAAATGGTCGTGTTTAGCCTGAATTGAGCACCACTAGTAATAGTCTCATACTCATTCTCCAACTTGATTAAATTGCTCTTCCTAAATATACCTAATGCTAGTTTACTTTTATGAACTTTGCTCCTCATTAGATGCTTTCATTCCTAGATTTATGGCATATCGCATATATGTTATTTCTAGATGTTTATTTGCTCCTATGTGATTTGATTGTATGCCTCTACATGGTTTACTCTATATGTATCATTCATCTAGGTATATTTTTCTTACCTTTAGATCCTACACCCTTATTTCATGAGAACCTTAGTGTCATATTCCGATAGGTCATATTAGTCTCATAATATATCCGGATGAGCATGAATTTAATGGGAAGGGAAATCACACTCACTCACATATATCCTTCTACCTCACACCCAAAACCGAGTCATCCTTTGTACTACCAATCTCGAGTTATCCACCATTTCCATGTCCCCAAAGAAACCAAAAATCAATATCATACCTCCTAAACCAACACGTTTTGTCTAGCCAATCCAACACCTACTATCCTTCCATAAACACATAATCATCACACTATAAATACCTCTCTTAAATACCTCTCTTCATCACAAATCATCATTCAACCCATCATATCATCTCCCAACAAACCTAACATCATTGTTATCACCCCACATACAACATACAAACTACCATCCACACATGAAGAATCACTTTCATCCATACCTTCATCATGCTTTCATGATCACCCAAATGAAACCACTCTTTTAGCTCAACAAGACAACCTAACTATCACCCTCACTAATAAACTTCCACATTCATCTCACTCAATTCTACCAAATGACCCTTTTGAGGATCATACTCAATATTAAAACAATAACCACCAATCTCATCCAAACATGAATCATAAGTTTCATGACCAAACCTCAATCCCTAATCACAATCCAACTCCACCATCATCACCTTCCTCCGAACATGAAAAGTTCGTTGAAGAGCTCAAAGAAGCTCATGAGCTTAATGCTCTTCTTGCGTTGCATCTTATTCAACGTAACCTTTGTTCTCAATGAATATCTCAATTGGATTGAGTATCTACTCACTAGGACGACTCAGGATTACACCAACACTCCATCACCACCACTTCTATCTTCATCTCCTAATGCTCCCAATGCACCATCTAAACACACCATCAACTTAAGGAACCTCTACCTCCTCCATACCATTCTCATCATCTCCTATCAATCCACCAACCTATAACCCCGTCCCATGGAGCTTACTTGAAGCTCATGGAGACACTTGCCTTTGTTGCATCCACAACCGAACAATTGTGTTCGGACTAAGAGATGAGATACAATACATGTTTTCTCACATTGAAAACCTCTACCACCAACAACAAACACAACACCTCCACCACCATCAACAAAACACCTAAAAATCCCATGATTCACTATCATCCACCCTTGTCGAACGATATATTAATCTAAACCATAATTGACAACCCTTTGTTACCACCTTCCCTTTACATTCACGATCATCCCTCCTCATTCTCCTACATTTTCCTAGGTTCTAATCTTTGCATTAGGTTCTAATTTTTTTTTTTAATTTAGGTTGTTGTTTTTAAAACAATAATTGCATGTGTCATAAGTTTAGTGCATATACCTAATATGTCCATATATTGTTCCCCTATTAGTTTCATGCATATATCTATTATCATCATTATATATATGTGCACTTGTCTACTAACTTTTTTTTTGAAGGATTACTTCACCGCTCGATTCTTTGGTAGCCAAAACTAGTTTTGAGCATACACCAAGGGGGAGCAATGAGGTTGATAGGATCAAGGCTTCACTTACGATGATGCAAGCTCGCCTTTTACATTCTATCTCAAGAGTTCAAGCATAGTATAAGTCTCGTCTTAGAGTCCACCTTTTTGCTTCGACAAAAGGGGGAGAAGAAGTGTAAACAAGTAACTTATACATTTTACTATAAGTTATAGTTTACATAGTTTGTCATGAATATTACGATATTTAATCTAAACATCCTCTTCATGTTTTGATAATGACGAAGATGTAAGTTACAACATATAACGTAAAATGCTTAAGTTACTTGTGATCACAATTCTTCTATGCATTCTTACGTCAACAAGCCTCGACATCTCAACGTCTCAAGTTTGCCTCAACAATCACTTAAGGTATGGATAAACAAGTGCTTAATACATCTCATGATCAAAGGGGTATTTAATTAACTAATACAAAGTTTATTTAATTATATAAACATATTATATATTTTTGAAAAACACTTTTGGTAATAAAGAAAAATGTTTTAATCATACTAAATATATGATTTCAAACTTTTAACCAAAATCAGTTAGTTTTCACCAAATAAACTTTCCCCACTAAAAGACAGAAAAACTGGCCGTTTCAGTAGGGCGGCCCCCTTAATTTTAAGGGGGCCGGCACACAATTAAGGAGACCGGCCACGCCCCCTTGTCAGATTTGGTCAGAAATTTTTCCCTATAAATACCACATCAAACCTGGAATTTTTCTCACCTTTTTGCACAAAAATTTTCAGATCCAATTCTCTCTAAACATCATTCTAAAACCCTTTGATCATAAGCTTATTAATCTTTGTTTCAAGTGATCCAATCTCTCATCACTCAAAGTGCAAGAGAAGAATCCTCCCTATCATAAACCCAAAGATGTATTAGGATCTAGTTAGTGCTTATGTGAAGTTGTGAGTTATGTATATGTAATAAGTAGATCAAGATGATCTTACTTAGTAGTGATTTAATGAGTGAGTAAGAAGTAGTGGGAGGAAGTAGTAGTGTGGAGAAGACATGTAGTTGTGAAGATGTAGGTGTGTGTATAAGTAGTGGAGTTTAGAAGAAGTTGTGATGAAGTCGTGAAGTCGTGAAGAATTCGTGAAGCTGTGAAGAAGTTTAGAAGAAGTTGTGATGAAGTCGTGAAGTCGTGAAGTCATGAAGAAGTCGTGAAGTTGTGTAGAAGTTGTGTAGTGATCGAAGTTGTGTTGTTAGATTGGTTCTAGCTACTATTAGAACTCGACATTGAGCTTAGTGTCGTTAAATGGTGTAAGCAAAAGTTGTGTACGGTTTTCTCCGCCAAAAGGGAGCTTGTTGAGTAGTGAAGAAAACTCTCGAGTAGGTGACTCGGTGAGTGGAGTAGGAACAAGGAAGGTGTCCTTGTAGCCGAACCACTATAAATCATCGTGTCCGGTTTGCATTTTCTTTCTCTCATCTCTTTTCATTCATTCTTGCTTTTATCGCTTTACATCTATGCTTGCCTATATGTCTTAATTGCTGCTTATATAGTTGTGATGATTGAATGTGTTGTACATAGAAGTTAATATTGTGATAGGACATATAATTGTATGATATGGTCAAATGGACTTATATATATTATTAACACTACTCATGTTGAGCTTAACTTAATCGATAATTTGATACAAAACGTTTTAAGATTTTAAAAGGAAAAGGTATTCACATAAAGTTTGATCTATGCTTCATTCATAAAACTAAGTTTTGAAAACTAATCTAAAAGTTCACATATATAATTGATCATATTGATTATATGTTGCTTTCATACTAAAATCTAATTGAAGGTTTTTCAAACAAACAATTGAATAAATTCTAATCAACATTTTGAAACAAAGTTTTTATAAAACGAAAAAGAAGGGAAAACTATTCAACCCCCCCCCCCCCTTCTAGCTTTCCACACAATCTGTTTCTTTCTTGAGGTCTACGTTACTCATATCTAGGTGACGCAACAAATGGAGGTTTGACAACCACTCCATATTCAAGACGCTTGTACTTTTATCCAACAAATCATCTATAAAACTTCCTAGACAAAGGGTGTGCAGCGGTGAAAGATTCCCTAATTGTGGAGGGATTATTCCACTAAAATTGGAATTCGAGAGGTTAAGATACCTCAAGTTTCCAAGAGAACCAATGAATTCAGGAACATGGATCAATCCAAAATCATTGCAGCTCAAGTTCAAATGCTTTAATTGCTTGAGATCCAATAAGGATGGACCTAAATCCCCTTTCAACTGTTGTTTTGAGATTTTTTCAAACTCATTTTTTTGTGAATAATTCAGGAAGACAATGACCATTAAGTCCAGGAAGATGAATGTGATGAACACGACCAGTCATGTTATCACAAACAATCCCCGCCCATTTGCAGCAACCGTTCTTCCCATCAACCTTTTAACCATACTAAAAAAAAAACAAAAAAACAAAAACAAACAAAAACAAACAAATAGATCTGGTTTTTTTAGGTTGTTGAGATTTTGGAATGTGTAAAATACTTTTAACTTTAAATTAAATTGATTGTTGAAATTACTTTTCATTCTTTTTATTTTAATATTTTTTTTTTCTCATTTGATCCAAATTCGTGTAAGTGTATGGGAGCGTTTGATAACGAGAAGAGACTAAAACTGCATGATAAAGTAAAAAGTATAGGACAAGTTATGGACCATCGGATATCTAAAGGTGTGTTTGGTTTACGAGTATTTGAATGAATCAATGGATTTCATTCTCAATAAATTGCTTGGTTGGTGGGTTTTGTTTTAAAATATAGGTATGAAACTCATAAAATTAGGCATAAGCTAAACCCACCAAAAGTGGTGGGTTTACAAAATCCTTACCAATTGTAAAACTCATAGTGATTCCCTTGACAAACCAAACATCCCCTTAAATCTATGGTTGCAATTCACAATGGCATTTTTGTAATTCTGTGACTTTCAAACTGGCTGACGAGAAATAGGAATGAAGGTTAATAAAGTCTTTTCACCCTCATCTTTTGACCGGGTAATTTCAGTTTTTCCTTTCAAATTAGTTGACCGTGATCATCACACAAGATCTTCATCTTCAACAATTCATTGTCCATCCAAAACAATCAATTACTTTTCAAGGTTAAGATTTCTGTTTTTGATCCTCTGTCAGTTTTTAATTCCTTTTTCACGTACTCTAATCAACATCAAATGTTTTTTGGTTTTTAAATTCGTTTTCCGTTTTAAGTTTGGTTTTTAGTTTGAGGCACGATGATATAGTTTGAATATGAACACGATGCAGTTTAAACATCCGGTTGGGCTTATGTTCAAGCTGATGACAAGAGCCATGAACTTTGAAACTTTTTCTCCCCTGTATGTGTTACTCCTTGGATTGTGATGGTTCCATCAGAATGAGTATCACACTTGAAAGCTACAGTATACCCAAAAAAAATCTAGAATTGGACATATATAAGCCAACTGATATATATCTTGAACTTCGAGTTCGTAGAACACGATGCAAGTCTCAGTTCCGAGTATTAGTCAGAAAAGGGGTCGCTGATTATAAGTTTAATTTGTACTGTCTAAAGTCCAAACAATCATGTTGTAATTAGCTTAAACTAATTCAACCTTACTAATACAACTATTCAAAATAAAAATAGTCTTCTCGAGTACAAGCTTACAACTTTACTACAACAGTACATAATTTTCAAAGTAAAAGTAAAAACATATTACAACATGACCACACTTTTGATCACCTGGAAAACATTTTATGCGTAACATCATAAACCATATACCTGAGTTCACTCAAGAAACGGAAATATGCAATCCTCCATGACCTGCTCACTATCAGAGGAGCCATGATGACCCAAAAACCAACAATGAATCCAAACACGACGCTAATAATCAAGCCCCAATCCACTCCATGTGACCCATCGTCTTCTTCTTGATCTGTATCAGGTGTTTTAACTCTTGAACAAGGCTCGCTGAGGGGATCTCCACAAAGTTTGTTGCCAACAAAGCACGACTCATTTAAGCTCTGAAGTTGAGTACTTGATGGGATTTTTCCAGTCAAATTGTTGTAAGATACGTTGAAGATACTCAGCGAGTTCAAGCTTGACAAGCTCATAGGAAGTTCCCCTGAAAGCTTGTTAAGTGACAAATCAAAAGATTCAAGCTCTTTCAAGTCTCCAATCTTCTCTGGGATCCTTCCAGTCAAATGATTTCCTGATAGATTCAACGATTGTAGCTTGACGAGGGTTGTTAGCTCACTTGGAATGTGGCCAACAAGTTTGTTACTTGAAAGGTCCAACAACCTCACGAGTTTAAGAATACGGTCGTACATGTACTCGTGTCCCTTCATCACCAATGGAACGCTAAAGAAAACGTCTTCTCTCATATAGTTCATAAAATGATAACTTATGAAATTAGAGTTCCCAGAAAGGACGCTAAAGTTGTTGAAACATTTTGGAATATCACCCATCAGCTTGTTATTGGAAAGATCCAATATTTGAATTTGTGTATGATAGCAAACCTCGTAAGGAATCTTTCCAACAAACTTGTTGGATCTAAGGTTGAGAATTCTCAAATAAGAAAGTTTTGTCCCAAGCCAAGATGGAATGCTTCCACCAAGTTCATTTCCACTAAGATCAAGGATCTCTAATTGGGTCATGTTCATTAGAGAAGCAGGTAATTTCCCTTCTAGCTTGTTCCCGCGCATGTTTAAGTATGACAACCTCTGCAACTTTTCGAAGCACTCAGGAATGACACCCGACAAACTGTTATTTCCTAAATTAAGAATATGTGTCGCTTTCAAACCATCTGAACACAATAAATGATGTACCGATCCAACAAATAAGTTATCTGATAGATCCAAAACATTTGCAGGGATATCCGACAGATTTAACGTACCATGCATCTGATTTTTTGACATATCTAAATTCGTTAGATTGGGGAATGATCTCAAAAATGACTCAGGTATGGGTGAAGAAATGTTTGTGTTGCTTATGTTCATATCTGTTAAATCCCTCTGCGATATAAGCCATGATGGAAATTGAGGCCCTAAACTCCAAGAGTTCAAATTTAATCTCTCCAACTGGAAAGGGGGAATCCAGTTTGCAAGGCGCGGTCTTAGGATTAAGTTGTTTCCGCTTCCAAACAAAGATTTCAAGTGCACTAGTTTGACAAAGTGGGTTTCTGTTACGACACCCGTCAGAAAATTGGAAGAAAAATCTAATACTTCCAACTTTGAAAGTTGACCAAGGCTATTAGGAAGGCTGCCATTAAATTGGTTATATGAAAAAAACAACCATTTCAACAATGACAATCGTCCAATAGAGTCAGGAAGACTGCCATTGAGTTGGTTACTTGATAGATCTAAAACCTCCAACACTGATAATCTTCCAATCGAGAATGGAATAGGACCAGAAATTAGATTCTCAGGAAGATTCAAAGTCCTAAGAAAAGATAACCGCCCTATGGAATCTGGAATTGTACCAGAAAGCCCTGACCGGTACATCGATAATGATTCCAAATGAGGTGATTTGCATTCAAGAAAACTTTCAAGAAGATATGTCAAGCTAATGTTTTGAAAAGAGTTATATGACAAATCAATATCTCTCAAATTACAAAAGTTACCCAATGATTTAGGTATTATGTTGGTGAGCTGATTAAATGACAGGTCAAGGCTAAGAAGAGAGGTCAAGTTGTGAAGGGAATCAAGAGCTGTACTCGATATATCACACAGACTAATATCTAACGAAATTAGATTGCTACCAATACCACTAGACAACTCTTTCAATACTAATGAAGAATTCATGAAAGTGTTCATAGAGACGTGAAGCCACTTAAGAGAAGTCAAGTTACGGAAGCTATGAGCTCTACTACTAGGAATAAGGCCATTAAAATCACACTCACTTAAATCCAAAGAAACAAGACTAGTTATACTAAATATCCATTGTGGCACGAGACTATTAGTGAAATGGTTTTGAGAAAGATCAAGCAACAAAAGGGATGTGATATTAAGAGTGGGAACATGGGGATGTTCATCCATGAGAAGACTGTTTCTAAGATGTAGTTCGGCCAAAGAAGGGAGGGTGTTGATCACCTGAAACCAGTCCATTGCTTTGCTGAGGTTTACATTACTCATATCCAGGTGACGCAACAAATGGAGATTTGACAACCACCCGACGCTTGTACTTTGAAACAACCACCCATCAAAATCTTGAAAACTTCCTAGACAAAGGGTATGCAGTTGTGAAATATTACCCAATTGAGGAGGGATTATTCCACTGAAATTGGAACTCGAGAGGTTAAGATACCTCAAGTTTCCAAGAGAACCAATGAATTCAGGAACTTGGATCCACCCAAAATCGTTGCAGCTCAAGTCCAAATGCTTGAGTTGCTTGAGGCCCAACAAGGATGGACTTAAATCCCCCTTCAACTGTTGCTTGGAGACTTCTTCAAACTCATTTTGTGTGAATAATTCAGGAAGACAATGACCATTAAGATGAATCTGATGAACATGACCAGTCATGTTATCACAAACAATCCCCGCCCATTTGCAGCAATCATTCTTCTCATCAACCCAAGAAGAAAGTAGGTCGCCTTCGTCAATGAGATGGTGTTTGAACTCGAGAAGTGCTTGCTTCTCTTCTTTGATGCATAATACATCATCAAAGTTTTGATTAGATAAGCATGAATGAAACAAGGCCAAAACAAAAACTAAGCACAAGTGGAAAGAGGAAAAATGAGAAAATGAAAAAGCACTCATGTTTTGATTAGATAACACACACTCGTTTTTTAGTTTACAATAATGCGAGGTATGCAGGAGTTCAATTTAAACTCAAATTTTTACAAGTGACGGATTGCTTTCAGTTCCGCGTAACGACTGGGTTCGAATTTGGAAAATAAGTAGCATGGTCCCTAACTTAAATTTCGTGGCAATTTACAAACTGAATTATGTGGACACAAAAGAGTAACATGTGGGCTGGAGATAATTTTGATACGATAGAAAATGACCCGAGTCCAAGTAAACTAAAAAAACAAAATTTCATCAACTTGTAGAATAAGTTGAAAATCAGTTTATGTGGTTTAAATGAAATCACAGCATCAATAATACATTACGATTATTGCCAAGTCAAGGTCAATTATCCACACAATAACAAGTTCTAGGCCTGGTGGGCATCAAAATCTTAAATTCATTTACATTAAGATATAAAATTTTGCTTCAGACATGGAGCTTTGCTGAAATTTTTTGAGGATGAGAGAAAGTAAGAACAATATAATAATAGTATCTAGAGTCACTCACGTGACAAATTACCGAAGCAAAATATATTTGGAGAGGGCATTATCGTAAAAAGTCGAGTGTATTGCATTTTATTACTGACTAATCACATTTCTTTTGATATTTGTTCAAAGCGATTTGTTTTGATATTTTTGGTTTGAACCTTTATTAAGTTCAATTTTGTTAGCAAGTTGAGTTAGTTATACAACAATATATTTCTAACTCGTTAATTTATCAAATATAATCAAATATACATTGTAGTATGAGTATTTACTTTTTAATATATCCAATCTTATAGTTCACATTATCAAGTAATCTTGAACAAATTTTGACAAGTAAAATTTTAGAATATTGCTAACCAGAAGCACATGACCCAATTTTGCGTTTCTTATATTATTTAACACTTACTCTTTTTTTCTTTTCTTTTTTTTTTCTAAAATAAAATAATGACATTTTGGTGATAACATTTTGATGCTGGATGTTTGATGTTTATTTATTTTATTAATATTAATAATTATATATAAACTACACAAACGTTTGCCGTACCCGTTTCTTGAATTTTAGGACATTGGCGTTTCTAAGTACCCGTTTCCGTATCCATCCCCGTGCAACATAGAGGGTGATTACTAGTACTAGTACGGATGTTGGTGGTTTGAAGTCGAATGTGGTGGATGGGAAGGAGTATGAGAATGGTATGGATGTTAATCGGTTTGCGGTTTTAGTTGAGGAGATTGTCAAGGGTGGTTTGGAGTTGAGTGAGCGAGTTTAAAAAGGAGGAGTCGGAGGAGAAGTAGAAGAAGTTGATTAGAGAGCAATTACATGTGGTTATTAAAGATGTTTAGTCAACTTTTGGTTTACCGGTTGATGAATTGTGAGAATGATGATGCCTTGTGATTGGAATTACGGTTTTTTTATATGAACTTGTAGCAATTTTGGAAATATGTGATTGTTAGTTTTGGTTACTTTCTACGTTTAGTTACAAACTTGGTATTTGTCTTTTGAAATTAAAAGTTGCAAGTTTCATGATGTGATTGTTTCGGTTTAACAATAGTGATAATTTGTTGAGTATGTTTTCTGCAAATATAGTGGTTTCTTGAGGCTTAAAATTTTGAGGCCCTCGAAAAAAGGAGATCCTGTACCGTCGAGCATTCTGCACATGTTCAAATCCAGCCCTGAATATTACTATGACATAAAAATAATTGCCACTTCTGAAATATATAAATCAAGAATGGTTGCAATAGTATATTATATATATTTTTTAATTATATGAAATATATGAATCAAACCGAATTTCAATTGGGTTAGGTTTTCAGATTCGAAAAACTCAAAATACATAATATATGATATATATTTTTTAATTATATAGATTTTTAGCATCTAATGTAGTATTTAATTATGAACTTAAACAATATATATATATATATATATATATATATATATATATATATATATATATATATATATATATATATATATATATATATATATATATATAGATTGTTAGCATCAAATGTATTTAACTAGTACTCGAAATACATAGTTTCATGGGTTGCATTCAGTTTGCCGTAACGACTGGATTCATATTTGGAAAATGGAACATATGGAAAATAAGTAGCATGGTCCTTACTTAACTTTCGTGACAATTTACAAACTAATTTATATGGACCCAAGTAGGATAATTTTTGAACAAATGACATCTTACGTTTATTTCGAGCTCTTTTTTTTCTTCTATGTATGCAACAATTTCATTGGCTGCAGATAATTTGGTTACAATAGAAAATGACATGAGTCTAAGTAAACTAAAAAGAACAAAATTTCATTAACTTATAGAATAAGTTGAAAATCATTTTAAGTGGTTTAAATAAAGTCACTGCATATATTACAATTATTGCCAAGTTAAAGTCAATCATCCACACAATATATATAGATAGTCTTCACTAGATTACAGAAAGGTTACGAGTTGTCAAAATTAATTTGGGGGAGTAGTAGTAATGGTAAGTGTTGATGCATAATCTGGCGCGGACTGATTCAACGACTCTTCTTGGGCCGTTAGTCGTCTTCTCAAGCCCTAAATAGACCTGTCAACAAAGAGAACCCGTTAGGAGTGGACCCGAGGCCGTAGCCCCGGGATCCACCTCCGACGGTCAAGTTAGTATAGATGTGCGGTAGCATATAATAGTTAGGTTTAGGGTAACCTGTTATGTTCTGTTGTGAATGGAATCCTAGCCTTATATTTATAAGGCATGGATTAGGGTTTAGGCGTAGATTGGGCCGCTGTCTGCCGGGCCTGGCCCATGTAGGATCCAGTCCGGACCATACGTCCACAAGCCCCCCAAGTTTAGTATGACATAGCGCGTGGCTATGTTATGCTAGACTTAAGTTTTGTTCATAGCCGCGTAGGCCCAATCAACCATGACAGCATGGCCCTTGTGTGCGCAACTTGTGTGCACATGGGACGAACCATACTGCGCAGCCCACATGCGACAATGCGCACTGGGATTGCGATTGTGATTGTCTCACAATGGTGAAAGTGGATCTCGTATGTTGCATCCTGGGTAAGGGCATACCTTTTGTACCAGTAGCGATGCAGCATGGTGCGACAGAAGACGTGCTTCTGTGGTAGAAGTGCGCGCTATGCTCGAAAAGGATGCGCGTTGTGTGCGACAAGGATGTACGCTGTGTGCGACAAAGATGCGCGCTGTGCGCGAACATTACATTCGTCTTTACAACCGACAAAGGACGTCTCCCATGCGGCAAGATGGTGCGAATATTTAAATCCGTCTTTGTACTGGGCTTGCAATACCTCTTATGATCTGCTTCCAAATATACCTGGGTGACGCATACGGAAACAGTGGTAGGATATACCCTGGTAGCCCCCCAAGTTTGATGGTGCTACTCTTGTAGGAGCATTAAACTTAGTTATTCAAATCCTGAAAAACACTTAATGCAAATATTAAAAGTATATGTCGCGAATCGCAACATATAAAACCTAATGAAGTAAAATATTAGCGTGAAGCAATATATAGCACATAGCATATATAATTAATATATAAGAGAAGTAGCACGTAGCTAATCTGCGAACGCAGTACACTCATGGCGATTTATTGATTTTTTTTTTAATAAAAACAATGGCGCTGATGGATGTACCGTGACCGCAACTAATAGTTTCGCACGCACAGACGCAGATGGATGTATCGTGACCGCATAGACTCTAACGTTTGTGGATGATCGCAGAGGACCACGGCTTTCGTCCAGTGCGCTCATGGCGATTGACTAGCATCGTGGTGCCTGTACGTGACAGTGCGCTCATGGCGCCAATCTGCGAAGATGTCCGAACGCATGGCCTCACGCGGGTAGATTTATCGTGACTGCGTTGTTCGCGGCTAAAATATAAAGTAGGTCCGATCGTGCGGATTTAGTGCGGTTATCGGTAAAATCATGTTTACCAAGTTTAAAAGATTTACATAAAATCTTATAAATATTTAAAAGATATCTTATCTTACCGATTTAAAAGATATGCAAAAAATATTGTTGATATCTTTCTTAATTTTTAGAAAATATTGAGAAAAACAAAACTTAATGGTTTTTCTTATGCTACGTATGAGTATTTAAGGTGCGCATCCGGACAAATTCGAATACTGCGCAACTTGTTTTTTCCAACATATCAAACAAAGTCAATATAAATTTTAGAAAATATATGCTCCGCAATATAACTTTGTGATGTTGGTGTATATGTTGACCAATTTAATAACTGTGTTTTGGTTTTAAAGTTACCGGCTTTTGAACTCGTGGTTGCTTTCCGGTGATATGAGAGCACAAAACTTGTCGTGGTCCCACGGATGGCGCCAACTTGTTGATGCATAATCTGGCGCGGACTGATTCAACGACTCTCCTTGGGCCGTTAGTCGTCTTCTCAAGCCCTAAATAGACCTGTCAACAAAGAGAACCCGTTAGGAGTGGACCCGAGGCCGTAGCCCCGGGATCCACCTCCGACGGTCAAGTTAGTATAGATGCGCGGTAGCATATAATAGTTAGGTTTAGGGTAACCTGTTATGTTCTGTTGTGAGTGGAATCCTAGCCCTATATTTATAAGGCATGGATTAGGGTTTAGGCGTAGAGTGGGCCGCTGTTTGCCGGGCCTGGCCCATGTAGGATCCAGTCCGGACCATACGTCCACAGTAAGGGTAAAACTACAATAGGGAGAGTACTAGTACGCGTGTTGGTGGTTTGAGGCCTTTTCCCCTCATACGGTCCTCACAACCAAACTAAACCTACAAAGCTAGAATCACAAAAGAAATATGATTTAGACGTAGGGTTCTGAACCATCCTCAATTATGGGTCGTATATGGGTTGATTCAAATAGTGTAGTTTGGTTTCACGAACATGTGCTGCAAAACTTGCTAAAAGTTCTTGATTCAAAATCAGTTGTTTTAATAACATGTATCTTAATATTAAGATCATGATTCCAACTTGTTTTAAATGACACAACCAAATACCCAAACCTAAACTAGATACCCATAGATGCAGTTAGTGAAGCAAAATCACAAAGTTTCAATCCTAAAACCTTTCTTGTACTTTCTTCTGTTTTAAGGAGCCGAAAGAATGGCATAAACAGACAGACCATTACAACAAGAAAACTGCAAGACCAACGGCTCAAGCATTCAAATCTTTCAACAAAACATATCTTCCGAAACTGGCTATGATCTTTGACTTCAATATTACATCAAGACAGCGAAAAAGATCTTCTAAAGCTACGACTGAGGACAAGATCATGACCTTTGGATTGGTTTTTTCTTGACAACACCCTCGAGCACACCATTAGCCAACACATGCTTCAAGGTTGAAGGTGTTGGAATTATTATATCATGACAATCATATTAATAAACCATGAACATCAAAGTGAGCATAAGCGGAAGCAATTATAAAAGATCGAATAACATGTAATTAATTAATCATTAATTTAAATAGTAAACATACCGTAGTGATTCTAGCCCGAACAAGAATCAATGCAATCTTCCGGAACCAATGAACCCTAATTAGGGTTTATAAGGATTATATGAATTACCCCTTACCTTTTTGTAATTCAATCCAAGAATCAAACAATAGTGTGTTTGATTCACGTTCTTGTACACACGTACTAATTCAAGGAAAAGTATATGCAAGTAATAAACACAAAACACTTTTTAGATGCAAGAAATCGAAACCCTTAGGGGTGTTCGGTTTGATGATCGACCAAGGAAAAGAAGGAGAAGAAAAACCCAAGTTGTGTGTGTACAAGTTATCAGAAAAACCTACACCTTGGGTTTGCTTATATACTACACATTACTTGGAGCTCAAGGCACAAAGGAGGTGGGTTTACCCCCTATGCCGATCGGTTTTGGAGCCCAAGAGGGTGTTCCGGAACCTTCTCTTGTTTCCATGTATTGTCTAGTAATTAGTTTCCTAATCTTCGTTTAATAATTAATTAGTCATTAATCAATAATACTAATTATTATTTATTTGTTTTGTGTTTAATAATTAATTATAACATTTTATAAATAATTATTACATTTCCTCTTCATACGTATTGTGTGCAATCCCGTGATCTCAAGTTCGATCCTAACACACGACTATTATTATTTTGTCTATAAAACCAACAGCTCCCACTTAGACATATCATAATAGTGTGATCACATCGATTAGCGTCTTGCAACACGTCGATGCCTCTAGTACAACTTGAGTAAGGCTCCTGGAAAACCTTTTAATGATTTCTCATTATTATTATCCCTTTGTTTCTAATACCGTGTTAAATAAGGATATGGATCTAGGTCATTCCTTAATTAACCATTTTGTTTCTCGTTTTTAGAAATTGACAAGATTACCAAATCTTTTGAACCTTTCATAAAAGACCTTGGGCGTGGCCACGCAAACACCTTGACAACCCTACGAGGGGCCCAGCAGTATTAAACTCCAAAAATTAATTTGAAGGAACAAATTCTTTATTGATTACAAGCAAAACACACAAACTTTGTACACTTCCGAAAACAACCCTTATGACTACCAGTTACGTATAGCGTTAAGTTGTTCCACAAAAATGTACTACATTCATGACCGTTATCTTGTATCTCAAGTCTAAGGATAACTTCTTATGATTTACTTAATGACAAGATCCATAAAGTAACATCATATAGTTGGGATAAGTCCTATATTCAGTATCATCGAATATCGTTTGAAATGACATGCCTATGCATCAATATACTTAAGTATATTATATCAATTTCAAATTTGTCTTAATTTAATAATATTCCCATATTATTAACTGACAACGGACAATTTAGAGTAACTCTTATTCATGGATTTAAACATGCAAAAATAGGACAACAATAATTAATAACAGAAATAAACATACCAACATACTTTATTTCATTAAAATAATAATCGTTTACAATATCCTTTATCCAAATACTAATCACAGTTATGCATGAAACTACTAGCTAATTTAAGTCCAATTCCATTGGCCAATTCATTAAGCTTCTCTTTTGCCAAAGCCTTAGTGAACGGATCAGCTAAGTTTTCATCTGTGTGAACTTTCAGCAGATTTATTTCACCTTCGTCAACCTTTTCACGAACAAAGTGATACTTCCGTAGAAAATGTCTGGTGCCTCTCATGACTCCAGGTTCATTGGCAAATATGATTGCAGCAGAATTGTCACAATACATATTAATAGGTAATTAAATTGAAGGCATAACACCAAGCCCAGAAACGAATTTCCTAATCCAAACAGCCTCCATAGAAGCTTCTGAAGCAGCAATGTATTCAGCTTCTGTTCCTCCAGTCTACAGCTCCTCCATTGATAACAAATACATAACCCGTCTGAGACTTCGAATCATCTTTATTACTTTGAAAGGATGCATCACAGAAACCTGTAACAAAAAGTTCTGCAGCTGGATTTCCACCGTATACCAAAAACATATCTTTTGTATTCCTTAAATACTTAAGAATATGTTTAACAGCAATCCAATGTTTTTCACCTGGATTCTGTTGAAATTGACTGGTAATATTTTGAGCAAACGCCACATCTGGCCTTGTGCACTTAACCGCATACATAATAGATCCTACAGCCGAAGCAAAAGGAACTTTACTCATGCGAGCCACCTCAGCAGGTGTTGAAGCACAAAACTCATTACATAAGCCATGTTTTACTTCCATCGGCAAATATCCTTTCTTGGAATTTTGCATATTGAATCTTTTCAATATTTTGTCAATGTAAGCACCTTGACTTAATCCAATTAACCGCCTTGATCTATCTCTATAGATTTTGATTCCCATAATGTATGTAGCTTCTCCTAAATCTTTCATAGAAAAGCACTTTCCAAGATATGTCTTTACTTCTTGCAAACTTGGAATGTCTTTTCCCATGATTAATATGTCATCAACATATAGAATTAGGAAAGTTACATTATCACTCCCACTAGCTTTGTGATACACACATGGCTCATCAAGATTTTGAGTGAATCCAAACTTTTTAATTTCAGCATCAAACCTCTTGTTCCATTGTCGTGATGCTTGCTTTAATCCATAAATGGATCTCTTAAGCTTGCAAACACGATTTGAAAATTCTGGATTTTCAAACCCTTCTGGTTGTGCCATATAGATGTCTTCATCTAGATGACCATTTAAGAAAGCGGTTTTCACATCCATTTGCCAAATCTCATAGTCATAGTACGTTGTTATAGCTATGAGAATTCTTATAGCTCTTATGTCTGCTACAGGAGAAAACGTCTCCTCGTAATCTATTCCAAAAGTTTGAGTAAAACCTTTAGCAACTAGACGAGCCTTATAAATGTGTGCATATCCATCCATGTCAGTCTTGATTTTGTAAAGCCACTTACTCCCAACTACCTTGGCACCAGGAGGTAAGTCAACTTCTTCCCAGACTTCATTGTCATGCATGGATTGTATTTCCCCATCCATAGCAGCTTTCCATTTAGCTTTTTGAGGGCTATTAATGGCAGCTCTATAACTAGTAGGTTCATTAAGATCCCCTAGTGTATGCTGATCGACCTCTACATTAAGACATAGACGGTCAGGAGCTTTCACAGATCTCGAAGATCTGCGAATGGGAATTACTTCAACTTCCGGTGGAGGACCCAGACTTTCCGGTTCTATAGGAAGTGTGCTAGTGTTTTCTGAAGGCAATGCATTATTTAGATCATCTTCTAGATCATATACCCTCCCACTGATTTCTTGAACCACAAATTCACTTTCAAGAAAATCACCATATCTTGCAACAAACACTTTGTTCTCAGGTGGGTAGTAAAAGTAGTAACCCATAGTTTCCTTAGGGTATCCTACAAAAATGCATTTTACAGATCTTTGTTGGAGTTTATCTTGTGAGTCACGTTTAACATACGCCTCACAACCCCAGACCTTTAAATAAGACAAGTTCGGAGCTTTTCCAGTCCATATCTCATATGGTGTCTTATCAACCTTCTTGGTGGGAACCATATTCAAAATACGAACAGCTGATTCAAGAGCATAATCCCAAAAAGACAAAGGAAGATTAGTAAGATTATACATTGATCGAACCATGTCCAACAATGTACGATTCCTTCTCTCCGATACACCATTTTGTTGTGGAGTATATGGAGATGTGAGATTCTGGACAATTCCATTCTCAGTTAAGAAATCTTTAAAATCTTGACTAAGGTATTCACCACCTCGATCAGAACGAAGAACTTTAATCTTCTTTCCCAATTGCAATTCTACTTCTGCTTTGAAAACTTTAAATGTTTCAAACACCTCATGTTTATGTTTAAGTAAATAAACATAACCATAACGGCTGAAATCATCTGTAAAAGTTAAGAAGTAGACAGCACCTCTCCTTGACACATGTCTAAGTGGTCCACATACATCCGTGTGTATTAAACCAAGTAGATCTGAAGCTCTTTCCATATTGTTATGAAAAGGTTTCTTCGTCATCTTCCCATAAATACAAGATTCGCATTTATCAAATGACTCATCAATGATATCTTTCAAAAGCCCTTCACGTTGTAGCTTTTGCATGCGAGTCTTGCCTATATGGGCAAGTCTACAGTGCCAAAGGTAAGACGAATTCAAGTCATACTTCATTCTCTTACTTATGTTGTACATCGAATTATTATTATTGTTGGAAGTCACACAATTATTCATATCAATTTCAAACACACCATTCACAGCAACAACATTAAAATAAAATACACCATTTAAAGAAACAGAAATTTTATTGCCATCAATAGTATGAGAAAAACCAAGATCCAACAAACATGAAAAGGAAACAACACCTCTAATTATAGAAGGTGCATAATGACAATTGTTTAAACAAAGTACTAAACCCGAAGGTAAAACTAAATCAAACATTCCTATGGCTTCAACTGCTGCTTGTGCTCCATTTCCCACATGCAGAAATTGCTCCCCATAAGCTAGTCTCCTTTCCTCTCTAAACCCCTGCAGTGTATTACAAATATTAATACAACATCCAGTATCATATACCCAGGAATTTATTACACGAGATAAAGTAAATAATTCAATGACAAATAAGTTATCTGAAGTGCTGGCGCCCATGTGCCCAGTCTTCTTAACCTTATTGTTTCGCAAGTCATCGAGATAAAGAGGACAATTCCTCTTCCAATGGCCCATCACCTTGCAGTAATGGCATCCTTGATCCTTCTTTAGATTATTCTTGATAGGAGGGTTCTTCTTAGGTTGAGGTGGTTGATAAGCTATAACCTGCTTATTCTTATCAGTCTTCTTCTTTCCTTTACCCTTCTTCTTGTTCGCATTTGGCTTGTTAATTCTACCCCTTGTATAGCAAGAACTTGGGGCGTAGGAGCCTTTGGTGTTAACCCTTTCTCATAATCAATGAGCAGTGCGTGCAATTCACTTACTGTCTTCCCCACGCAATGCATATTGAAGTTCCTCACAAAACCATTAAAATCCTTGTTAAGGGACCTATTGATTAAATTCACAGCCATATCATTATCATAGGGTTTCTTAAGTGTTTGTAGTTGATCCATGAAACTTTTCATCTTCAACACATGAGCACTCACAGGTTCACCATCACCCTGCTTACAACCATGTAGAGCCTCCATCAAATCGTAAATCTCTACATTTGATGGTTTCTCATAGAGTTTCTTGAGTTCATCAATCATGTTCATGGGGAAATACTCCTCAAACTGCCTTTGAAGAGGTGTGGACATCGCCCCTAACATCATTGCGGCCACATCAATATGTTCCTTGCAATCAAGATTCCATTTGGCTTTAGCAGCATCAGTAGCTGCCGTGCCTTCAGGTTCAGCAGGACAAGGCGTTTTCAAGATTTCGAGTTGACCAGTCACTCGCCGGACAATCCTTAGTGAACGGTACCAATCATTGAAATTTTCCGAGCCAGTCAATTTTTCTCGTTCAAAATAAGTTTTTAACACATAACGAAAGTTGGTGTTATCAGTTTAAGCCATTTCTACAGATAAAGAAAGTTCAAAACATTAGTATTTGTGATAATACAATTTTTCAAGAAAATTAAAATACCCAAGGAAAATAAATCCATAGAATAATCTTGAAAACTAGGATCCTCCATAAACATAGTTTCATCACATTCAGTTGATCTGCTAGTAATGAAAGTATAATATGAGGTAACTTGTCGTACAAGTAATTGGCATAACATTTGTCCAATACCTAGATATATGGGATTTACAATCACAAAACATTTGTATTAAGCATGTTTAGTCCCCATCTTAATGCCTTGAGTCCAAGCCTCACTTCCTACTCAATTTAAGTCGTCTAACTTAAAAACTGTAAACTCACAAATCCATCACATCAGTTGATCTGCTAGCAATGAATTTATGAAATTTACCTCTCCATTGCAATCTCGCCAAGTCTCACTTAACGTAAATTACAACTTCAAGTGTTCTTAATTAGATGGCATTCAACTTAATTTTATAAAGGTATAACTATTTTGATGTGATCAAAATAATGAATGAAGAAGCATGCATACAACTTCATAACATTGGTTTTACAAAACATTTTTATTACCAATTTGCTAAGAGTAAAATAACAAAGTTTTGATTGAGGTATCGGGTTCACCAATTAAAGAATAACCGTCAATTATCGTCCACTATATCGTACTTTTGCATAAGCCCGAAAGCTTAGTGTTTCGGATAATCATTGTGGAATTGTGGATTATTCACCCTTAAGATGACAATGTACATGTAATGGTTGTTCGGTAAGTCTAATTTACACACAAACGAGCGTTAAGACATGAATGTTGTCTATCTAAGGCCACAATTTAATGCGTTGCCATCCTTATACCAATCTTATAGTGTGTAAACTTCGGTCGAGCCTATTTAACCATTACGTACAAAAACATCAATCAACCAATCCTTTGAAATTTTAACTCTTAAAAACCAAAACAATTTCGCCATTATTTAGTCCGTATTATTTTTCTATTCAAAAAATTACCCTTTTCGTTTATATAAACATGTCTAACACAATAAATAAACAAAACAAGTAATATGCAATAAAAAATAAAACAACTAAATAAACACATATACATAATCATAACAATTAAATATGTATAAAACATGTAGCCACATGCAAATCTTATTAAAAAGTCCTATTAATAATCAAATCTAGGCGTATAACGTATTAATTCAATTAGGGCTTTCTTTTTCTTAGAAAAAGAGCCACATACATCGATAAATCGATTGCGTAAGCCAAAATTAAATAAATACCACATAGCACATAATTGATTACTTAATATTGGAGTCTTCCCCAACTCGACATCTATTAAAATTTACATGTTTTAATATAACTTAACCATTAATATATATAAGCAATTTAAACAATTTAAATAACACAATAAAAATCCATGCAAATATGCACTTTTTCATGGATTTAGCTTAACAATTAACACATTGCACCAAGATCGTTTACTAAAACGCATAACAATTACATGACATCTTAGGGTTTCTAGTCAAATTTTTAAAAAAATAAAAGCAAAGCCCTAAAAACCCTAAAAGGTCATTCGACCCAAAATTAGGGTTAGGGAAAAAAAAACATGTAACTATACGAATCAAAATCCAATTTTTATGCGTTGCGATAATTAATTACACATTATAACGGCTCTAGATGCCACTGTTCGGAATAATTATATCATGACAATCATATTAATAAACCATGAACATCAAAGTGAGCATAAGCGGAAGCAATTATAAAAGATCGAATAACATGTAATTAATTAATCATTAATTTAAATAGTAAACATACCGTAGTGATTCTAGCCCGAACAAGAATCAATGCAATCTTCCGGAACCAATGAACCCTAATTAGGGTTTATAAGGATTATATGAATTACCCCTTACCTTTTTGTAATTCAATCCAAGAATCAAACAATAGTGTGTTTGATTCACGTTCTTGTACACACGTACTAATTCAAGGAAAAGTATATGCAAGTAATAAACACAAAACACTTTTTAGATGCAAGAAATCGAAACCCTTAGGGGTGTTTGGTTTGATGATCGACCAAGGAAAAGAAGGAGAAGAAAAACCCAAGTTGTGTGTGTACAAGTTATCAGAAAAACCTACACCTTTGGTTTGCTTATATACTACACATTACTTGGAGCTCAAGGCACAAAGGAGGTGGGTTTACCCCCTATGCCGATCGGTTTTGGAGCCCAAGAGGGTGTTCCGGAACCTTCTCTTGTTTCCATGTATTGTCTAGTAATTAGTTTCCTAATCTTCGTTTAATAATTAATCAGTCATTAATCAATAATACTAATTATTATTTATTTGTTTTGTGTTTAATAATTAATTATAACATTTTATAAATAATTATTACATTTCCTCTTCATACGTATTGTGTGCAATCCCGTGATCTCAAGTTCGATCCTAACACACGACTATTATTATTTTGTCTATAAAACCAACAGAAGGGTCAACATCACCGCCTAACTGGAAGGAGACCGAGAAATAACCAGGTGGACCAAGATTTTGTGTGTGCATCTCAAACACCATGCCGTGGGCATGAACCTTTTTCTCCCCGGTGTGTGTTACTCCTTGGATTGCAATTGTCCCATCAGACTGAATATCACATTTGAACGCTGCAGTACATAAAAAATAATTAAAAAAATTAATATCTATTAGCCGATATATATTTTGAACTTCGAGTTCGTAGACAATGATGTAAAGTCACAGTTTTGAGTATTCGACAAAATAAGATTTTACTTTAAAGCTTATTTTGGGCAGATATGGGTGAGCAACCCGTAAGCTTATAAGCATATCCAAACACTAAAATGAGCTTACTTTGGCAACATAAGCTAATAAGTCCAAAAAATAAGTAAAAACAAAACACCCCCTTACAAGACTAAAAAATAATATACGGGCCAGAAACTTAAGATTAAAGGGTTTAAATGTGAATCTCAGACGTCCTTTTGAACGGTTATATTTTGGCTGTCTATATTCTGAAACTCACAACCAAAATCACTTTTTATCTAAACACTAAAACTGGTTATTTATTTTATTAGGAAAAAGTATGATAATATCAAGGTACTTACTCTCGTCCTTCTTAACACCTGGGAGAGCAACACGAAACAGAAAACCCTCGTCAGATTCCGAAATGTCAATTGACCCGATAAGCGGTCCTATAGTTTTTGCAGCACTCCCGGACACCGCTACTCCATGTTTGGCGACAGCTAAAACGGCTTGCAATTCTTTCTCAGTGGTTTGAGGCAGAAAGATCATAGCTGGCTGATTCTTTAGAGGGATGTTGACATCATTCTGTTGTGCCATATCGGAATCAAAATGATTTGGAGGTGGGCCTGAGTACGGGACACAGTTGATAGGAGTTACAGCAATCGCAGGTTGATCGTCCCAATTCGCATGAGATCTGAAATTCACAATGGAAACCTGGTTAGAAAAATGAAGACTTTAAACAGACCTAGGTCAATCAAATTCTGTTCTGTTAATAAAAAGTAAATTAAACAGGTCAAACAGCAGAAAATTATCCAAAATGTACGCAAATGCATAGAAAAGTTTAGATTACTACATATCAATTAGTTCAGATTAATCATATTGAACACGTTAATCATATAAAAAACTTATTAAAGAAATGAGTGTGTCAGCCCAACTCGACTCAAACCTCTTTCATCTCATGCTTAACATTTTCAACTCTTATTCACATTACCCAACCAGCCCATCACTGATATTCAAAAACCAATACTACAAACTAGTAACTAAATGATCCCTTACAAGACTTAAGTTTTTATTATGCATTGCAGATTTAGATACCCTTCTGGAAGTAATTCTCAAACCAGTGGTTCAAGAAACTCAGTTAGTACCCGTTGAATATAAGACCACCTGTTAATCTCATATAGGACTATTAATCTAAACTGGATAGAATTGACCAGCTCGAATCAACACAAAACCAGACAATTACAAAACCAACAGAATTGGTATGGTCTGACTCAATTTTGCGGTTTCAGTATTTACCCCAAGGCCTAGGCCTAGGCCATATGTATAGAAGTTTTACAAAAACACAAGTGTTATTCTATATAAAAAACCCATATTGCATAAATGCATACTCAACGAACATCCATAAAATTTAGGGGTAATTGTGTATTTGCCCCATGGAAAAACCCATGCTTCAAGCCTTGCCCTTTTTTATTTTACATTTCGCATTTGCCCCATTGCGACTTATGTAACCTAAGCGAATCGTACAAACCAATACCATGTTGCCACATGTCCTAGTACCAAGTACACTTTTACAAGTGTGTGTAAGACACAAGTACATGTGTGTAAGTGTCCTTTTTCTTACAACTAGTACTATGTGTAAGTGTACTATTATGCAACTTGTACCATGTGTAAGTGTACTATTATGCAACTTGTACAATCTTCCTAAATAAAATATACATTAAATTTGTATGCGAATTGTACAATTTATTTCGATTTGACATTTGAAATAGTATTTGTACCTTTTATGCGAACTGTACAAACTTTATTTCGATTTGACATGTGCAATAGTATTTGTACTTTTTATGCGATTTGTACAATTTTTGTTTGATTAGATAGTTGTACTTTTTATTTATGCAACATGTATAATTTTTTTTAAGTGACTTGATATTTGAAATAGTATAAGAAATAGTGTTTGATTAGATATGTGTACTTTTTATACGCTTTGTACTTTAATGTATTTTTTAATTTAGACTTGATAATTTTACTACATTTAATGCGATTTATGCTTTTAATTAATTTTTTAATATATGCAAGTTGTAAAAAAATCTACAATATGCGACTTGATAGTTTAAAAAAACAAAAAATTCAAAATACAAATTAACACAATCTAAATCAAACACAGAATAAACCTTGTAACTATTGGAAGAATTAGTAGCAGTTTCCCAAACTTCCCCAAACACATATTGCATTTCAAAAAGTTCAAACTTCCCCAAACACATATTGCATTTCAATTTTTTTTCCAGAAACCCTAACTGTAGCAGTGGCGGATATGTCAGTTGAAACCGAGGTATTTGATGCAAAAGTTAGTGTCCGGTCTAAGTTGCATTACCTGGTAAAGATTAAAGCTAAGTTGGCTGCCCACCCAAATCGTGATATTATGTTTAGGAATAGTGTCTTTGGGCGTTGGTTAGATATCCCCCATAGCCCCAATGATAATCATTTGTTGAATTATGTTCTTCAACATCAAGTTTTTGTGCCACAAGTAAGTATTTCTTCCCCAGATTTAATTTACAAAATAGTTGATCAGGAACTTCATTTTGGTCGGCGTGAGTTTTGTTTAATTACTGGTTTTAGATGTGGAAATCTTCCTCCTGAAGATAGTAGGCAAAGTTGTTTTACTTACCGTGTGTTTCCTGAGAAGAAATCCAAAAAAACAAAGAGTGTAAAGGCCAGCGAGCTATGGGCTGTTGTTCAGAATGAACAACGCTGGGTTGCATTGAACGATGAAGATGTCGTAAGGGTATGTCTTTTGGTTGTGTGCGAGCTTATATTTATGGGCCGTGAAGAGTTTTTAAACGTGCCTCACCATCTATTGACACTAGCTGATGATTTCTTTGCTTGGAATGCATATCCATGGGGAGAATACATGTGGACATATTTTTACAAAAGAACAGTCAATGTTGTTCCTAAGCATGCCAATATGCATTTGGAGTTAAAGAAGCTTGAATCGAAGAAACAGGCGACATATAATCTGAATGGTTTTGTTTGGGCGTTAAAGGTTAGTAGTATGTGAGGACCTATTTTTTGACTGTCTAATAATGTTTTTTTTATTTAATATTAACATTCCTTTTTTTGCATACATTAACTAATTTTGTTGTTTTTTTCATGATAAAATTAGATATGGATTCTTGAAACATACCCTAACAGCAAAAACTGGTGGTCGAAAGACACGGATGTAATTCCGCGTAGACTAGCTTGGTCAAACTTTAGGAGATTTAAAAAAACAGATTATGAGCGGTTGTTTGTGCAGGTAATCATAATCACATTTTTGTCCCTCTTGTTATAACATGTGCTATTATACAGATAGTAAATGTTTAATCTTGAATGAATTAATAGGATCCAAAACACATCATTGACCTTGTTCCAACTGAGAGAGAGCTGCAGCAACCATGGTTCATTCGAAGTCTTGGCTTTTTTAGAGGAGAGGATGTTCCTTTTATCCAAGCCATTCGACCAGTTGTTGGGTTGGATAAGGATAAAGAGGGTTCATCTTTGATAGGGAGCGAGATTGTTTCAAAGGATGCGTCTCCCAAAGAAATTGTTGATGGAAAAGAGGGTTTACATGATGTGGCCCTACCAGAGAACAATGTCCGACAGGACATTGTTCACGAAACTTTTGTTCGGGATGATGGTCAGTATGTTGAAAAGTATGTTGTTACAGAATCATGTCAGCTAATGGACGCGTTTGAAGCACTGTGTAAAGAAGTTCTGGATGTGCAGCCGGAACTTGTTTCTAAGGTTGATGAATTAAGGAAACTGTATGGTGCTTCTGTCCGAATACCGGTTGAGCCTATTAAAGTCAAAGAAAAGGAGTGTTTTAAGAAAAATCATGAAGAAGTTACCGAAAAGCTGAATCATGTAAACTCACAACCACTTATTGGAACGGCTGGTGCAGTAGATAATATTACTTATGAGGCATACACACAGCCATTCACACTTACTAAGTTCATTGATGCAATGGCTTATGTGACCGATCCACCTTCATTGACTGGTGTTAATTGCCACATACCCGATACAGTAAGATAATATTGTTTGTTAATTAAATTAAATTAGTTTTTTTGTATCAAATTTGTCTGGTTATGCATTTATAGTAATGTTATTTTTTATAGCCCAAGCATGAGATGGGTGATAAGCTGGATGTTGATAGAGAAGAGCCAAACCATTGTCTTGTTAAGATCCACCATCTGCGCCTGTTGGTGATTGCGAGATGCCTGACAAAGTAACATATTTTAAACTGTTATTTTTTTCTTAATTTGTTTGGTTATATGTTTACAGTAATGAAATTTTTTTAGGGGAACGATCCCTTGAGTGATTACATGGATGTGGAGAGACAATTACCAAATTATTCTTTGGATAATATGTTGGCTGGTTTTGAAGACGATAATGTCTCCAATACCGATGTCTCTGTAAAGGCAAATGAAGAACAAAAACAAAACGCGGTTAGTGCAGACGTTCGGTCAGAAGATAAGACACGGGTGAACCAAACTATGGATTGTGCTACATCGTTGGAGGCGAATACTAGTGACTTGATTGTTTTTAACCAAAAAAATAATGATCTTGATATGTTCATTGGAGAATTAACGGATAATGAAATGATGAAGCAATTGATGGCATCCCCACCCCCAAATGGTTATAAAGAGGATGTGTACGGAGGTACGTGGAGGCGCCGAAAACCAGGTCCTGCCTGCGTAACACCTTACCAAAAGCAATCCGAAACCACTCCACAACCTAGAAAAAGGGCTAAGATAGCCAGAAAGGTGACTAAGCCTTTGGTGCCAGTAGAATGCCCAATCAATGATACCAGTGATGGTCCCCGAACGTTAACTACAGACGACATTGATTGGCAAAAACTACATGTCGAACCTTTTAGAGAGGTACAGTATTCGAATACATTTTGTGCTACTTTATTAATCTTTAATTCACAAAATATGTAACGCCTGGCCTATTTTGTTCCAGGATCCTAAGCGGCACAAAAAAGCAAACCCATGGAAAGTGACTGTGCCTGGATATTTGAAATACTTGTTAAAAAAAGGTGACAGTGAAGAGTCCATGAAAATGTACAAGTTTCCGTGGGGCGGATCTCATATTGTTGTTGATGATGAATTCTGGATTGCATTATTGGGATTGGACAAGGTAAAAAGAGGTTGGCTGACAGACATGGTAAGTTACTAGTTTATATTCAATTACAGCAATCTTGCAACTGATGTTTTGTTGAATCCCTTTTTATTAACTTGTCTCTGTATCGCATTAGGTTTTTTTAATGCTGTTGTTTATTGGCTGTTAAGTACGACTAGAATGCTATACAAATTGGTGTATGTTTCTTCGTAATCGCAAGTTTCTGTTGTAATTACCTTTTGTGAATCGTAATTCCAATATTTTAATTTATGGGTTGTAAATATTCATATGCTTAAGTTATAAAATAGGATATCTTATACCAATTTTTGTTTGTCACAACAGCATATGGAAGTTTGGGTAGACGTAATATGGCGATTTAGGCAACCTGCTGCAGACTGGTCCCTTTTTAGCTCTTTTTTTGCTTCAACTCTACTAGATGGTGGCATGCCTCTCTTGTATGCAACTTCCAATAGATACCATGTGCCATTGACGAGTGTAGAGAAGGTATGTATATCAAATTATATATGGGGTTGTGTATTTATATAATCCTAATATTCATTGCTTATTTAACTTGGTTTGCAGTTATATTTCCCTATGAATGAACCGGGCACCCATTGGGCGCTTGCGGAGCTGCAAATCAGTACAGGGAGTATCACAATTAATGATTCGTCGACCCCGCGTAAGCGACAAAAGAATTTGCCAATACAAGAGAACAGAAAGTGGTGGGTAAGTATGAGGGAAAAGTTGTCGCGTCAACTTCCGGTGTTCCTGAATGAGAGTAGAGTGTTACAAAGTAAGGGATTAGTGTTGGGGTGTTACCAAATTACATTTAAGTTTTCAGAAAGTGTTCCATGTCAATCGGGTGGGTATGGAGATTGTGGTGTTTGTGTTTGTCTACTGTTACACAGGTTGACGAACAACATACCACTAGTGTTTGGTGACCCCCGCGAAGTTGCCCTTGCGTTCCGTGAACGTATGGTTTCTTACTTCTGGAAACACAAGGTGCTTTATGTCCATCATGAAATTGATGACGGAGATGATGTGGAGTATATGTAACTGCTGTGGGTATTTCCATGGATGTTGTAAACAACAATTGTATTTATAGTGTATCTTTAGGATTTTTTTTGTTTGTAATATTTAATCATCCTTTGTAGTAGTTTGAACGTAATTGTGTGTCCTTTGATAAAGGTGTGCCCTTTCACAAAGCTTGACACTTTCAACGCTTGAATTAAAAAATTAAGCTGGATATTTTCAAAATTGGATTCAAAATGAAAGTGGGATAAAATGTAAAATTTAAATTCAAAGAATCATCCTATAAATACATATTCGTAAATTTGTGTCCAAGAATTAATTTTTCTTCTTCATACTTTACAATGTCGCACAACACATCACCTGTTAACGAATCGGTTTACAACACACCACAGGAAGACAGTTCCGCCTAAAACACTCCACCGGAAGATCTATTTTCCGTATTCCAAATAACGAAACGGAGAAACCAAAGAGCAGAACGGCGATGGAAAATGGGTCTTCCACCTGTGCCATTGAGTTAGGACGATTCAAGTGCCTCCTATTCGAGTCGCGGGGGCTATGTGTCTGATGATTCATTTAATTGAAGCGTACTTTTACGTTTATGGTTAATTGTAGGTTTAATGCGTGTTAACATTTTAAGTAACTTTTAAGTTTAATGTGTGTTTAAAGTTTAGGTAGTAATGGAAGTAGTGTTAACCGGGTTGTGTTTGGCTTTCCTGATTGTCCAAAAAGTGTGGGTCGTTGAATAGTCAAATACTTCGAACAAAAGGGGTTTTTTTCCATAATTCATTTGTTGTTCCAATAAACCCTAAAATTTTCATTGGACAAATTCACAAAAATCATCTGTCACAATCAATCCAATAAGAATGTCAAACAATAAAAAGGGTAACTCACTGTCCTTTAGATCAGACGAGGAGGAGTGGGATACAGTTTTGTCAAACCTACATTTGTTTGACAAAATACTTGATGCGCTAAAGAAAATACCTAACGATCTCAGATCAAATATCCTTAAATGGCTCAGGGAAAACGATTACTACTATCATGAGCTGGAAGGTGTTGGAAAGGAGAAGACAACACCTGTTGACGGAATGAGTGAGGATTTAGAAAACAAAATAACAAAACTAGAAACTGTCTTCGCATACCTAAGAGAAAGGAATGGGTTGGAAGGTTGTGGTTCTACCAAAGGCGAATGAACACCGGGCACAGTTGAGATACATTGCAGTAATATAATTATATGTATGTCTTCTTTTTATCGATGTTATTTCTGGTATTAACTATATATTGTAATCCTAGCTTATGTATTTTAACTTTGTTTGGTTAAACAAGTGAAAAATTAGCAGAACATAAATATTCAACGAATCCAATCAAGGAATCCATAGACAAGCAACCCATAGACACACATTTAAGTGTAGCCATGTCGGTTAACCAGCGCATATATACTTAACGATCATAGCATTTAAGACATAAAACATTGACAGTCAATCTAATACAAATTTGAGTCATTACGCCTATGTGGCTGACTCATAAAATCTGCAACTCTACTGCAACCTTGTGTTACTTGTGTACCACTGCCACTATCACGAAGCGTATCCTTATTGAACACCTTAACTATGTTTCTTTTAGTAATGTTAAGGTAATGCAAAGACACTTTTGGAGTAAAAACTGAAACATTAGCAAGTACCAAAGCTGTCCCCTCGGTAAAATGTTTCCTTCCATAACCCCCCTCGTCATTAATGACTTTGTGGTGTATTGAACCACTAACTGACCCAGTAGGATCCTTCAAAGTAACTGTTAGATCTCCAATTGCATTTGGAGAAACAGACATCACTATTGCAATAACTTGCTCAAGTTTACGTTTCTTCATAAATTGAACATAATCAACCGCTCCAACCCACGGTCCAGGTGTAAAACACTCATTCGGATCTAATTGTTCATCTGCCTTCAGGATGAAGGCTTGTGTTGGTGTTTGGGAGTCCTCGACTCCGTCCTCAATAAGCTATGTTTTAAGCAGCTTTGCTGATTGAACAATACCCGCAGGGCCCGGTATTATCCTAACCGGTTGAGAATCATTTTTTTGAACAACATATCTTTTATTTGACACATTCTTTTGGCTGCTTGTATTCTCCACACGTGCTTCCGGGTTGTTGATGGTGCGTTTGGTGGAGGTTAGGAATAGATCAGAATCGTCTACATCAAGCGATAGCTGCCAATCTTCACCTTCATTTGGGTTCATCTTTTCAAACTGCTGCGTATAATCAAAAATTTTCAAGTATTTGCCAATTCACAAACTTGAGCTTTAATATTCCTATGATTCCAGTCTTAAGGATTGTTCACATTATTATGTGAATGTACTTATTATGATGTAATTATGATTTTACGGATCGCGTAGTTGAACCAATTAAATGTATGATTGGTGGTTGGTGGTTAAGGAAGTTATTAGATTGTACTATGTTTATGCAACTTCATATGGTTGTTAAGGCAATTTACTACTATATTAAATGTTATGTACTTCTGTTATTCGTCCTGTATATGCTGCATAAGCATACTCAAAATTAACAAACACTAACACCAGGTTCAACACAATGAGTTCTTAGAATTCCACCCACAAATTTAAATGTTTTCTCGTGTGTCAGACATCAACACGGAAAGTTTTACTCCCACACAAAATCAACTACTTGAATCTAGTTAATTATTGCAGAGAAAAGTTCTCCATCAGTGTAGATGTTAATATAACGCTGTCCTACGAAATATGTTCTGAACTAATTGATGTTAATGATGATGAAGACGTTGAAAGCTTTGTGTGTGATTCTTCACAAGTTACCGACCAAATACCCAAACTGTTTATCAAGTTGCACGAGGTGAAAACGTATTCGTCTTGTAAGTCTGCTGATTTTGATTTAAATAAGCCTTACATACCTGATGCATCATCACAAAATAATCCCAACAAAATGTTTATACATATGCCTGACCCTCCAATTGCACCTGAAATTGATATTAAAGATACTTACAGATGTAACTTGGAAAATAGACTTCCTTGTACCTTTAGAATAGGCGATAGATTTACTGATAAGGCAGAGTGTATAATTGCAATAGCAACGAAAGCTATAATAGAAGGGTTTGAATTTTACGTTATTAAATCTTGTTCGAAAAGGTATAGTGTTAGATGTGCTGTTCCAGAATGCAGTTGGAACATTTACACACGCAAGTTTGCAGAATGCAATATTTTTAGGGTCACCAACCTTCACCCTTCACACACATGTGAAAAAACACAATTACTCCTTAACCATAGGAATGCTTCAAAGATTATAATTGGTCACATGATCATGGAAAAATTGAGGAACAACAGACGAGTGTATACAGGTACGGACATAAAGACAGATTTTAAAATAGAATGGAAAATTGACATTTCTTACCTACGGGCATGGACTGGGAAAAATTATGCACTAAAATTGCTGTACGGATCCCATGCTGATTCGTTTTCCATCTTACCCAAATATTGTTACAACCTTAAATTGGCAAATCCGGGTACTGTGACACACATTGAGACAGATGCAGAAGGACAATTCAAGATGTGTTTTGTAGGATTTGGTGTTTCGGTAAGCATAATTAACGAATTATATCAAATTTAAATATCATAATACTTTTTATTAAATTAATTTTTTAAACTGACTTTAATGTTTTTAACTGAATAGATCCGGAGTTACTTAAAGTATATGCGGCCGCTTATAAAGATAGATGCTGCGCACCTAAAAGGAAAGTACCTTGGAACCAACCTGCTTGCCGTCGGAATGGATGCTAACAATCAGATAATACGACTTGCAACAGGTGTGGCTCAGGGTGAGACTGTTGAATCATGGTCCTGGTTCCTGTCGAAGCTGAAGGAATGTATTGGTGAACGTGATGGTTTTGCTATTATATCTGATAGGCATTACGCCATTACCACTGCATGTCAAACTGTTTTCCCCCATGCCTTTCATGGGTACTGCTGTCGGCATTTGATGATGAATTGCAGATTCAAAAGTAAAAAGTATAAGGGCCTATTTTGGAAGACATGTAAAGCGTACTTGGAGTCTGATTTTCAAAACACAATCTCTGAGATTAGAAGGTTAAGACCTGAAGCGTACAGAAAACTGGAAGACGCTGGTTTTGATAGGTGGTCAAGAGCATACTGTCGAGGAAAAAGATACAACTACATGACATCAAATAGCGCCGAGTCAATAAATTCGTTAACCAAGTTTGTGCGCAATGTTCCAATAACAATGTTAATAGAGTATTACCGAGAGCTTATTCAACGGTGGTTCTTTGAGCGTAGATACAACGGTGAAGGTAATGCTGTGACAGGCACGAATGTGGATTTCTTATTTTAATCATCGGAAATTTCATATTAGATTCTTGTTTTAATCATTGTTTATTTCATATTAGATGTTTTAACAACGAATAATATGAATACCATTTCATAGGTGAACCGCCTGCAACCGCCTTGACAGCTTGGGCTACTGGTAAAGTTAATGACAGGATGATAAAAAGCAGCACATGGGTTGTCCGCGGTATTCAGCATGCACAAATTTATGAGGTTAGGGACCACAAAGCCGTGCACACAGTTAAATTGACAGAGGGTGATTGTAGTTGCCGCAAATGGCAACTTTCCGGGTTACCTTGCGGCCACGTTTGTGCTGTGGCTAGATTTTGTCACATGAGTAACTGTAATCATTGGGCAAAAGGTTGGTTTTCCCAAACAACTCTCAAACGTACATATGAACATTTGGTGCATCCACTTCGAGACATGTGGGAAACTCCAGTTGACTTGCAAGTTGTTTTACCGCCTGCTCTTGTTAAGCGGCAACCTGGACGTCCAAAGGCAAATCACCATATAAGATCACAAGGGGAGGAGCCTATGATCGTACATTGTGGAAGATGTGGTGCGGGAGGACACTATCGAGACGCTTGTCGTGAACCATTGCCAAGTGATAACGTAAGTTTTTTCTGTTAATTTATCTGTACCTAGTTTTTGTGTTACCTAATATTCCTAACGTACCATATGCACTCGTCCATTTACAGCTGCGGCGTCCACAAAATACAAACGACGACCGAGAATTTGCTGATGATGCCCCGTTGGAAGATGATGCCCCGTTGGAAGATGAGATGGATTACGATCAAGATAATGATGCGCCGGTTGAAGATGCGATGGAATCTGAACACTATAATTCGCCTGCATCTCACAACGAGTCGTCAATGGGTGACGCCAGGGGGTTATCACAACATTTGTCGAATGATACTTACTACTATCATGAGTTTGATGTTTAATGGTTATGTGTCCATGTTGTGTAAACACTGAAGGATGGACTTCAAAAAAGTCAATGTAATGCATGTTGAACAATTTATGCTTATATTTCTATTAATTCACTATTAATTCTAGTTTTAACGACCAATATAGTCCGGTCAAATTCAATTATCATAGTATAACTAACGAATGCAAACACGAAACCTTGGTTTTGGGGTTAATGAGTCAAATTTAGACCAGTATATTGCGTTTATAAATACATAAACTTGACTACAAAACGTTCAATCACATTAGGTACCTCAGTTGGTCTAGTAATTGATGTGTTCGTTTTAAAAACAATTTTATGAAACACGACTGATATATCTGCATTCAAAAGTATGCATAACGTGTGAATTAATTACAATTAAAGGCCTGCATTGAATATTCACCTGTTCACTTTCCATTATACTTCTTTATATACGCTTGCATCATGACCATGGTAATCCATATGCTCTAAATTCTCTACACCCTCTAAAAAACCCTAAGTCTCATAAGAATAAAATCAATGGCTTCAGAAACTCCTATGATCTATCAACTGAAATAGATTTTTGGCACACAGAAACTTCACGAATGCTTCAAGCTTCTGACTGTTCATGAGAAACTCGAAGACGAAGCCTTTATTAGGTACCTAGGCGAACGACGCAATGACTTGGATGCCACGATCAAAATAAGAACAGCTAGAATGGCAGAACTCTGGTCGATCAACCACGAAGATAAAGTAGCTGGCTGGGTTATATATGAAAACATGCGCAAGGTTCAGATCAGGGAACGAATAAGGTTGGAGACGTTAACTGCTATGATGTCTGAAGTACGTGACGGGTTGAACGAGAAGGATGAGCAAATCAGCAGTTATGACTCATTCGAATAATAGTTCATGTTTGATGTCGTTATTTTCATTGTTTGTGTATGGTCTGTTGTTGGGTTTGTAAGGCTTTAGAATGTGCGTGGTGTTGGTACTGATATATATCAACGGTTTGGTAACCATCAACTGACTGTATTTTACAACTAATATATCTAAAGTTATGGTCACTAGTCGGTCGCTATATTATATTACATAATATATGTTATGTTTAACACTATGAAGATGTTATGTTTGTAGATTTATTGCTCTCATAGTATTTAAGTTGACACATATTACCTTACATTAGTGAAAATAAGTTGTATATTACATTGTCCATAAGTTGGTTAAAGAAATACAATTCAACTGGTATCCATTACATTATGCATTGGGTGAAGCATAAACACCTTGACTGTCATTTGGGTTTCACCCATATTGACTATTACCCTGGTTCAAACTACCCTCTTACCGGAACAAATTGTAACAATCTTGCAATGAATATGGTTACAAATTAGTTACAAGACATCGAAACAATGCAACCTTACAGAAAAAGGTTTTTAACAAACTAAACTAGCACAAGGTATGCCTAGTATATATTTAATCAGTATAAACAACAATATATATATATATATATATTGATCTAATAGATATTAAGCATACTTTTTTTTACAGATAATCAACATAAAGAGACAACTTTAAAACATGAAAAAAACTTGTTGATCATCTAAAGCCAAAAAGACCCATTCAAAACGATATAAAACAAAATAAAAAAAAGGCTTCGAGCTCCATAGCCTGTAGCTTTTCAATCAATTTCAACAGATCAGCCGCCAGATTTCGTTTCTTCCTGGCATTCTGTAGCAGCATTGACATCTCTGTTAGGTCTTCTGTTTGCAGCCGGTTCAAATGATCAAGGCTTTGCAGAGTTGAATCAAAAGCAAACAATAGCTGTAGTTCCTGAATAACGGACTCCCTACCGTTCACCCTGGACCTTATTTCATTGGCTTTCTTGCTCAGATCAGCTTCCTCAAGTATCATAACATCAACTTCTCTCTTAAATTTAACAATCATCATGTCTTTCACAAGCCTTGACCCCGCAGCTCTAGCCAACTCATCGATGAAAGGCATTCGAGTGGTCATTTTTTTGTGTTTCTTTAGGATTTTTTTTTTTCTTTTTTTTTTTTTTCAAAGTTTAGAGAATTGTGTGTAATTTTTTTCTCAAAGATAGGGAATTGATTAAATAGAAGACCTTGAGACACCACTTTATAACACTAAGCCATGATTACATACACTCCCCGTACATCCAAAAACAATTAATGGTCATCCTTTCATATACTTAAGTAGTTTGACCAAAAGGTAAAAAAAAAATAATAATAAAAATAAAAAAACTATTAACATTTTTTAATTTAATAAACCAATTTAAACAAATAAGATTTAATAAATTTAAGAGTTGTTGAACACATTAAATTGATTGTAGTGTTGTTAAAGTAAGGTGTACTTTTTTTTGTACTTCACCATTAAATAAATACACCTAATACAACCATCCCCAACCCTATTACAAAATATCTACATCTTATTTGTTCCCCAATCTTCTACAGTTGCAAACCCTAAGTATGTACATACCAAGGATTTGTCAATGTGGGTTGCCTACAGTATTGCGAACATCCTGGACAGCAACTAACCCTGGCCGCAGATTTCATTGTTGTCCAAAAACAGTAAGTATTGACAGTTTAGACATGTATAGTCGTATTTTATGAAAGTATAATGTAGATATGTTTACTTTTAACAGGGTCAAGACAGTTGCGGGTTTAATGGGTTTTTTGATCCACCAATGTGCCAAAGATCTGTGCAGATTATTCCAGAACTACTGAGGAATATCAATCAGGCACAACAGATGGCAACAACAAATGAAAAAAGAGCCAGAACATTCAAGAACCTTTTATTAATCAGTTGGTTGTTATTTGCTATGTATTTCATGTTAAGCTAGACATCATATTAATTGTTTACCATTGTTATGCTAGACCTATTATATCTACAATTTTATGGGCTGGCATACTAAATGTATTCGGTTATGGTTATCAATGAATATAATGTTTAAAATATGCGATAGTTGGTCAAGATCATAACACTTACTTGTCTATACCGACAGCTGACCATGGTTGTGAACGGCTTGTGAAGTTTTTGTTACAAGCTACCAAGTAACGACTTTATGTTTTAGATAAAACCTAGCCAGTTGTTCGCGATATGAAAGGGAAGCCTGAATAGGATCTTCCACATCCAACGATTTGCAATGCAACAGACGGTATAAAAAAATGCATGTCCATATACTACAATCTCCGAAAACCCCACCTTGTTTAGGAACTCGCTCAACGTTCTTAAATGAAATTGTATATTTTGCGGATCGATTCCCTTTTTATGGAATACATTTGTCCTTTCAAGCACATATGGAAGTTTAACCTGTTTAAAAATGTAACAACCAAATATGACTGAAGCATAAAGTAATGAAAATAACTGAGATATTTTAACAAAACAAAGATCGTAAAACACATTAACTAGGAAGTGAACACAACTTTTATATTGTCGCAGTCACTACCATACAACTTTAATTATAACTACTTGTAATAACTAGTATATAGAACCATCTTGTTTAGTCAACAAAATCAACGACTCCTTGTAGGGCCCCATGTAGAAAGTACCAGCATCTCCTTCAACACAACATTATGAAACTGTTGTGACCAATGTTGGTAGACTTCTAGGGTGTGTTCAGCTTGGAACGGCGTCTCCACCTCAATTATAGGTTCGTCGAACATGGTAAACCCCAGTAACTTTAGGCAACAATGGGTCACATTGGTGAACTTTAATAAAATCCTTCCTGTAAGAGAAGCACCCTCCAACTCTAACATCCTAAGACAAAACACGTTGTTCACATCTGAGAGGATGTTTCCATGAATAACAACAGCGCCTCTATGACTAAGTATTGTGAAAGGGATTGGTAGATGGACTATTATACATTCAGGAATCTGGACTTCTAGAAATGTTTGAGTAATCATATCAAACGACATCAGCATGTAACGTTTGTAGGAGGGACGATCAGATTCATGTTGAACAATGTTTTCGCTAGCGACCCAGAAAATATATCTACCGATTACTGCTTGCGAGGACCTTTTCAGCCGTATCGATTCACGAGGAGTATTTTGCGTTTCTATAGGCCTCCAATGTTTTGTGCGAAATGAAAACACGGTAACAAACCATTCGCCGTGTCCGGTCGAAGGTAAAGAAATATGTAGAACGGTAGGATCCAGATTTTCGGGAGAAACACCAAAGGCAATAAAAGATTTACGACCACTTTTATTTCTTAACCAGTTTGGGACCATTAACCCAACAGATTTCCTTAATGATGGGTTCCAAATGACAATGCTCTTATAATAAGAATGAAAAAACCAAACTCCTTCACTTGTACCGACTGGTGTAAGGTCAATGTAAGGGAAGTTCATAAAGTCAAAAGATCGTGGGAAAGAAGGAACAATTAAATTGAGTGGGTGGAAGGAAAGATCGTCATCAACCAGATACAAGTAACCAAAGTGACCTTGGTCATAGGTTAAAGTAAAACGATAGGTTTGACTCGGACGAACTCCGTAGCCAATAACAAAGTTTTGACTGTCTATGGAATTCTTCCAGCTTTTAGAGATGGTTCGGAACTGAAGTAAAGCCTTTACGGGAAGTCTGTTCATGATGGAAACTTGTATTTCAAAAGGTATGTATTCGGACATTTTTGGAGTTTAGGTTAGTTATGTGAGAGTTGGGTTTTGGAATCAGATTTTATTGTGAAAGGAAAGACAAATTGTTTGGAATCTGGTTTTATTACAGCAAAGAGTGAAAGGCAAGCTAAAGAGTCGCATAACAAGAATATTTTTAAATATGAGATCATTTATTTCAGTCACCCACCTTCATAGGTTACCCCTAGTTTACCCCTTCTATTTATGCCAACTTTGCAGTTAATTAAATAAGTATTTTTTCACATAATAACTAATTTACTAACACATAATAACTAGTTAAGCCAATTAGTATTACCTTTAAACAATCCCGCATGTTGACATACCATGAACGCCATTCTGTTTTGTGTGTCTCCCCACTGTCATAAAATGTAACCACACCAGTGCGAATATCAAACTGTGCGACAAGCCAGTGTCTAAACGGTTCGTTAATAGGAATTAAAACCTACACCGACCCAAATAGTACAATGGGATGCGTTAATATGTGGAAGCATTCTTGTAATATAAAGACTAGCAGCGTACAGTTAGTATAATGAAAATTATAACAATCACACATGGTATGTAGGTGTAGGCATCAAAATTCACCTGCTCAACATCAGCCCATGGAATACTGTATGTTTTCCCGTTAGCATACCAAACTGGCATGGATTTTTGGAGGAGTAGTTGAACAAAGTAGCTGCTAACCATTGCCCAGTTAGCATTTGCAGGTCTTATGTGCCACATGTACCTCACCCAGAGTTCTACGTGCTGTTGAAAAAACAAACACAATTACGTGGGTTAAAAGAACTACAAGACATACATTATAGTAAAGTTAAATAAAGGGTTTATGTATGTTTAATAACCTCATCCGTGATCCAACCTCTTCTAGGTGGATCTAAGCAAACTAAACTTTCCCAGAACCTACGGTCAACAAAAACATCTTCACACCATGGAAACTTACAATAAAGCGGTCCAGGCTGTCCAAAAAATAAATCATAATCCTCACTTAAATGAACTGTGTTCATAGTAGAGTTACATCGACTAAGGTCCTGAATAAAAGAAAAGTTTATGTGAGTGTACAACACAGAAAATTATAAAACATGCATCGTCTGAAGGACATAAATTGGAATCTAAATGTAGATATATGAAAATAGTGTTTTATACCTCTTCCCAAGTTTCAACATCTTTGAGTAAACCCGTCATATCTGGATCTACGATGCCGTATGGTCTTTTCCTATGAGACTTAATATACTTCTCTGACCAATAATAAGATGATACGTCTCGTGAACCGTCCGTCCACTTTGTAGGACCTAACCGCTGCCTGTACCTTCTTATATGAGCTGAATTCATAAACTCCGTTGAATTCTTCTTCTTCTTCTTAGCTTCAAGAGTGGCCTTCCTTTCTTCTTCGGCTCTAATTTTTTTTCCTCCTCAAAGTGCAATCTATTCTCCTCTTCCAATATCTTTTCTTCTTCTAGACGCCATTTTTCTTCATCATCCAATATCAACCTTATTTCATCTTGGAGAAAACATTCCTGTCAACAATGTAGATATATGCATAATAAGTATGGGAAAGTCGAATGCTAATTGTTTAGAGTTTGGTTGACTAAATTGCCTGAACAACAGCGGCATCAGGGTCAACTTGATTGGCGGACGAAATCAATTCAAGGAAGTCATGATTTAGTTCATCACATAACTCAGCACTTAGGTTGCGGAAAACGTCATTAAACTCCAAAGTATCTTGTGCAAGTGAATATTCTTAAAGTGTACTCAAAATAAAGCCATATGTGAATGAACGGTAGTGGTAGCAATTAAAAGTGTATGCAAAACTATATTAATTGTTACCGAAACACCCCCAAGTTTCTCACGTCCGAGAACCTGCAAATTAATTACTAAAATGCTTATACATACTTAACACAAACTAGAGGATTAATATTCGTATCATGCTATTTACTTACGGAGATTACCTGAATAATAGCTTCAAGTTTGAAGACACGGACATTCAATTGGCTAATCACATGATCCTTAAGCCTGATCTCGTTCTTAATACTAGTCTCAGTCCTGTCAACAATTGGCACGTCACTAGAACGGATACGACCACGCTTGCGTGCTGCAGCACACTTTTGTAGATACACATCGTAAGGATGTGACGCTCTATTTGGGGGAGCCCTAGGTACGTATTCCATTGAAAATTCCCGAAAATTTATATACCAATCAGATTGTTGCTCGGATATAGTAGGTTTGAGATCATAAATAACCTTCGAGTCCTTGACAATATAAGCCATTAATAAGATTTGTAGATATGAAAATATATGACAATACAAGAAAAAAAATACCAAACTGAATACCTTTCCGAATAAGAAACCATAATCTGATCGTTTTAAAATGTGGTTCCGGGACCACGCTAATCCCCTTGGTGTCACATCTGGAACCTTATTCCACCATTGTTTACTGTTTTCAAAAGACTCCAAAATCCATATCTTTTAAACTAAAGTTAGTAAACAAAAGTTACAAACATTCACCTTCATTACATGTATATTGATACACTAACCTTGAAAGCCCAAACAAAACCAGATAGCGTATACGAGGGAATATAGTTCCTACAACTGTTTAGGCCACGTAGATGAGACCATTTTTGCTTCTGTACTGCATTTAGCATTTGGTCATACAAATGACGCCAGATATGCTCACCTCATGGAAAAGCATTCCACTCTTCCAGGTTTTCAACCAACCTCAGCAATGTGTCTTCAACATGATCCGTCAACAGACGACCCATAAAAACCACCTCTAACAACAAAAGCAGACATACACGAACTGCGTCATCATCAGAAAGCTTACTAAAAAACTCTTCATCCTCAATGACACTTAAAAGATCTAAGTTGGAAACTTTTACACCAGCCCTGTTTGGAAATACTCTTGATAGAATTTTAACCTCCCCGGAAATAAATAACCCAAACGATATAGTTCCAAAACGGAATCCTATTATAAGTGAGAACTCGGGTCGACCAAAATGTAGACTGTGACCTTCAACAGAGTATACAAGCGGCGTATCATAATGATGATCATCTACATGTGCTTGTTTTTGCAGTATATAATCAATTATACGCGGTTCATGGTCAAAAAACTTGAGATCCAACCATTTCCCAAAGCACGTCATCATAAACATTTTCCTTCTCTGTTTATTCAGTTTTTCTTTAACTAAACAAAAGTATTTCAACTTGCTTCTGATTAGGACATTTGATTCATATTCCTATCGGATAAAAATATAAATGATGCGTTAATAAAAGCTAATAAAACTGGAAAACAAACACCATATAACACATACAATTGATTCAGAGTATTGGACATTCGTAACGTAATTACCACACAACTGTAATTGATTACGAGTAGTCCTATAAGTGATTAGTACACAAGTGTACTTTGAACCATCAGTCACTACCTCATTCACATGGCAAGGATTTTTTATTTGCATAACGGCTGCACAAAACAACCACTATGCACAAACGTTGTCATAAGAATGAGTTAGTGAGGGACAGTTCAAAGTTCAAATGTATACCAGTATAGTAACGTAAAATTAACAATAGAAAGGATGAAGGAGTGCGGAATGTCAACAGCAATACCCACTATATAATCAATTAATGTTGGTGCGCTTGATACTGGTCACTTTTTTGGCCTACAAACATACCTAAGGTGTTATGTATCATCTTTGTAAGGTGTTATGTATCATCGTAGTAAAGATTAAATTAACAATAAATAGGGTAGATAGTTAACAAAGCATAAGAAACATTGCATTAGCGTACGTACAAGCATGTTACAAAATGGGCTGATAACACAACCTAACTTGAAAGCCTACGCTAATACAACCATACACAAACCAAACTTAAAACTTCAACCTAGAAACAAAGACCAAATGCTTCACAAAAGAGGACCATGAATGACAGAAGATGCACAAGAGAGCACTGCTGCAGAACCATTCACATGTTCTGGTTGCGCATCTTCACCACAAAGGAAATCTTCCTCATTATCTTAATCTGAATCTCATTCATGGCACTCATAAGCATCCTACACCGGGCGAGATCAGCATCCTGTTGTTGTCTCAGAACCTGGGCACTCTCATATGCAATAACTGATCCTGTCAAGCGATTGAGTTCCCCTATGTATTCAGCCCTTTCCTGAACACGGAGAGACAACTCAGATGCCAAGGCGTGCAGGTTAACCACAAGAGCAAATTCCCTTGCATTTTCACGCTCAAAGAGCGTAATCATCATATCCCTAAGGTAATGGGAGTTGGATGCACGGACCAGCTCAGCTTGCCTGGTCTCTTGGGGTTGGGTTGCAGGTGGGTGCATTGGAACTGATCGTAACACTTGAGGTTGGTCTTGAGGTGGGTGCATTGGAGTTTCTTGTGCCACAGATGTTATGGATGTTGTTTCAAATGGTTGAAGCTGGTTTTGTTGGGGGTCATTAGCCATTGTGTTGGATTGGATAAAGACTTAATTTTTCTTAGTGAAGTTTTCTACTTTTGTGATATGCAACTTAGACTCTTTGGCACCCTATTTATAGTAAAAAACTAATCATAAACTAATGCTATACACCCTTATATTAATGATACTCTACAGTGGGGTCATATCAAAGTTCTTAATAATGACAGGGAACTTAAATGTGCATCACTATGGGCTTTAAGGGGGTAACAGCCATGTCAAATCACAATTAAATCTATAAATTTCTACTTTTGTGATATGCAACTTACACTCTTTGGCACCCTTAAATATAGAAAAAAACTGATCATCAACTACTGCTATACAACCTTCTATAAATCATACTCTACAGTTGGGTCATATCAAAGTTCTTAATAATGACAGGGAACTTAAATGTGCATCAGTTTGGGCTTTGAGAGGGTAAGAGCCATGTCAAATCACAATTTAACTCACCAATATCCATTTGCAATGAATTAAACATATTTTAATTGCTTAAATCAGATTACAGTTGCATTCAAACTGGGCTTAGTTTCAACTCGGCCACTTGACACACTACCAATAAAACTATAAAATTAAAATGAAACATATTTTCATACAACATATTACATGCCCAATCTAAACCACCTTACATATACAAACACATTGACACTCAAGACACACGAGTACAACATAAACATTAACCAAATAACCACAAAAAACAGAGCAACTATTTAAAGTAAATAAAAAACCACATCATGCAACTTACACTTTCACAGCGCTGCAGAGTAATGATCATAAAAAGGACGATACCAATTACTACTCCCATGTCCAATCCAAGTTAATTAAATATTTGATAAAAAGGACAATACCATTATGCAACATACGCTTTCACACTTCCAACCATACAACTTGCTAATACAGTGTATAACCCTAAGAACAGCCTAATCCATATACAAAAAATTAACTAAGCAAAAGGATAAATGATAGATCATATTAATTAAACCGTAGGCATGCAAACTAGTAACATACAACTATGACGGTCGTCAAGCAATTACCTTGGGAACCCACATCTTTTCATTCATTCTTGTAAATGTTAACGATTATATAAATAACTAATACAAAAAACAGCTCAGAAGGTTTATTATGAATTTTTTCGGTCGAGTTGCAAGGTTACAAATGGGAAGCGTATCTAAGAAGAAGATGTACAGTATTAAGTGAGGGGGAGTAGGGGACTAGTCCTCAACACACTATATATCTATTTATTAAAAAAAAATTATATATCTATTTATTAAAAATAAATATTTTCAAATTTGACTAAAAATTGTAATTCAAAATTTCAAAATTTTGAATTTTTGTTTTGAAATTTAACCACCAAAACATAAATTAATAGTTGAATTTAGTTTTTAATTTAATATTAATGGAAAAAGTACTCAACACACTACTTAATATTATATTATTTGTAAAGTACAAAGTGCATAACAAAGTACATATGTCAAATCGATTTTAAATTAGTTAGAATTTATTACTTAATTTAATAATAATTTAGTGAGGAGTACTCAACACACTACTTATTATAATTTTATTTAAAAAGTACAAAGCGCATAATAGTACAAGTTACAATACATGCATGTCAAATCGAATAAACTTTTGTTCAAATCGCATAAAAAGTATAATTACTATTACAAATGTCAAATCCAACAAAAGTTCTACAAGTTGCAAAAAATAATCAATATTTTATTTGCAAAAAATGGTACAAGTTACATAAAAGGTACAAATACTATTGCAAAGGTCAAATCGAAAAAATAATTGTACAATTCGCATAAAAGGTACAAATACTATTGCAAACATCAAATCGAATAAAATTGTACAAGTTGCATAAAAAAATAATGTATATTTTATTTGCTATAATGGTACAAGTTGCATAAAAAAATAATGTATATTTTATTTGCAAAAAAAAAGGACACTTACACATAGTACTAGTTGTAAGAAAAAGGACACTTACACAAGTGTACTTGGGTCTTACACACACTTACACACATGTACTTGATTTTGGGGCAAAAATGGCCATATGAACATAAGGGCATAAACCGCATAAGTCGAATTGGGCAAAACCCTTTACTCGAGGTCGCATGGGGCTAGGCTTGAAGCATGGGTTTTTCCACGGGGCAAATACACAATTACCCCTTTTAATCATGATACTTATGTGAAGTGACTTGAGAGTTGAGACTCATGAATACAAAGTTGTTTAAGTTAAGAAAATATAAAAGTCATGAAAAAGTTTGTTTTGTCCTTCTATTCTCTCCATATCTTTTGTATTTTAAATCCGACAATTTAAAATGCGTAACATATATATCTGGCTTCCCTGTTGTGAGCTTGTGATTGTGTTCATATTTCCTTTTGTGTAACTGAAGACTAACATGTTATTGTTTTGACTGTCACATAGGTATGAAATAGATCCTAAAATCGAAGGGATGGAGACAGGGTAGGTGTGGAATGGGGAAACCAGGGAGAGTACGGCTATGGGAGGTGAATATACGCTCCATTACCATTCCTATATCTAATTACATTCAATCAATGAACTCCGTATACATATTAGACTCTATACACATCTTGTCACACAAACGCACATACATACATAGACAAAGAGAGAGACAAAGAAAACAGGAACAGGGATCGTGACACTTAATAATACAAACAACATCTTTAAAAGGAAAACAAAAAGCCTAAAAGACTCCTTAAAAAGCAAAGATATGTTAACAGATAAGAAGAATTATGAATGAATGAATAAATGAAAAACATTACCTCTTTTGAGATCAAGAGAGTCAAAAGAGATGATACCACAGGTGTCACCTCTTTCGCCAATTGAATTAAATGGCAAGTCTCGAGAAGGAAAATTACCAAGGCTCGATAAAAATGTAAAAAACTGAGGAAACGAGTGGTCTTTATATACGCGTAAGAAAGAGCCGAACTTTAGTTGCTAGACGATGTGGGACAACAAAAATGATACTAATCAATAGGTATATACAGATATCTTAAGAAACTCACTACCCTGGTACTTCTAATCACAAAGATAGGGTCACATAGGAGCACTTATATCAAATCCACAGTCAGATTCTCGTATTAGCTGAACCCGAAAGATGATAATAGTAAAAGAGTGAAAATGAACTCGAGATCTTAGATCTCTGTTTGGAGTTTATACGAAGCTAAGAAACAGTAATGCAACACAGTTTCTTCTTATTTGAACTCTATATGAACCTCTTTGCATTAGTCGGATTCCTAAAACTGAGATGATCTGATTATTCGTATTGAAAACTTATGAGACTAAACATAACATTTATCTAGTCCCTCTACCCAAACAAACACTAGCAAGAACAGCTCCAAATTCTCAGGCTTGCTCAAGAAAATGCCACATTTGGATGGACAGTAAGGATTTTCATGTTACAAATGACCATAAGATACCTTACAAGAACCCAAACAGTCAATGCATCAATACTCAATCAACTCGAAAAGAAAGTAATGATCTCAATTGTAAAGTAAATATTGATAGAATGGTTCAATGTCACTCAAAAGAGCAAGTAAATCCTGTCAACAACATAAATCCTTAAAAATGCCACTATAAACGGTAACCAAGATCAAGCGAAAGACAATGAAACATTTTAACACAAATAAAAGGAAGAAGTCATCCCGATTAAAGATTCAAAAATCCTAACTTCCAGATTATGAAAGCAATTTCGGTTTCAGTTATATCAAAGTGCTAAAAAGAAGGGCCAAAGTTCTTTCCCAGACTAGGAACAAGCACAAGATACTCTAGAATAAATGAATTGAACACCAATAAGAAAAGCGGTATCTTTTCACTAAATCTAATTAAATATAGCAACAGAAAAAATAAATAAATTAATTAATTAAAAGAATCTAAGATACAAATGTGTTTAAGTGCGTACATTTAGGTGAGGCTAGGTAAAGGTATTATAAGCAATGGCCATGGAAGAAGCAAGCAACTTCATCAATGAAGGTTTCCAGTTTGTTACGTAAAACTACTAGCAAAACGTAAATTTGACCCAAATCACATCACCGATCCTCAAATCCTATACACACTCACAAAACGAACAATTTAAATGGCAAAACAATCTGAACCTCAAAATTGTAACAAGACTCTTTTGGAAAACTACACTGGCTGTTCTTAACTAACTCCCGCTTTCTCATTCTCTCGCGAGTGGTAGTAGTAAAACTAAACTCTTCTTGTAAATCTAATTAAACACGTGTACTTATGTTTGGACAAAAATGTAAGATCCCATACCAAAAAGGACTACTTGCTACTTTATACGGTTAGAACAGAAGGTGGACCACATTTCTCAATAGGACCCTACTATCTCTTCCTTCTTCAAGCTCGACACTATCAACATATTTCTATCGCCAAAGTGTTCAAGACTCTTTAAACAAATATTTTTAAAGAAAACACACATAGTTTAAGTTTTAAAAACAGCGGTTTTTCAAAAACAGCGGTTTTTCAAAAACATCGGTTTTTCAAATCAAACAAAAGTAGGATATATATTCACCGGGTATAAACCCTTTACCCAAAAACAAAAGTAGGATACAAACTAGAAAGCCACTAAGTTTCTAAATTCCTAGAGAATGAAAAATGTGAAGAGTATAATGGGCTTTTCAAACCTTTAGTTAAAATTTAGAGAATGAGAATTTCACATTTTTTGAAAATTGTTGGAAAAATGTTGAACTAAACGGATTTTCAGTTTTTCTCTTTTTACATGAAAAATTTCCTTGAAAAATAGGAAACTTTTCACCAACTAAACGGCCATTCAATTTCTTCTTCTATTTTTTAACGTTTTTGAGTTTGCCCCCAAAAATAAAAGACTTCAAATATATACAAGTATACCAACAAAGCTAGTACATTTATACTTGCAAAAAAGGTGGGTTTTCATTTTACGAGCATTATTTCAAAAAGATACCAATATGCCTAATTACATGCCTAAAATGTGAGTGACGACAAGGAGGACCCACTTCTTCACAAACCAATAACTTATTCCCACATCTATTTAGGCACACTTTCTTTAAAGAAAAAAAAATTACACTAAATTTGTGTACATACATAAAGCATGCGCTATTTACAGAGGATCTAAACCCTAAACACAAAATCTTTGAAAACAACACAATCTCATGAAGCAACAATATTAAAGAATCAATCTATTCAAACAAATTCAAATTCCAATCTTAGCAACTAACCATAAACTTAGAAACAAGTACTAAAAATAACATACAGCAGATAACGAATCGATAAAAGTATATAAAAACACAAAATTGAAAAAAGGGAATGAAGAAGATACCCGTTAGGAGCAGCCATGAAGAGGGTTTTGACTCAACAAGTCAAAGAGTGAAAAAAGATGGCTTCTTTTTGGGGGTTTTCGAATTTATAAAAATGGAGAGTGTGGAGTGAAGTAGTGATGAGAAGACACAGGTTTTTATAAATTAAGTATGTGGGTTTTAAACATAAGATGTGTTTGTGTTTTGTTGCTAGGGTGAAAATGTATATATTTTTGTATAAGGGTCATAGTTTTATATTTCATATATAATACCTAGTATATGGGGATATGTTGGCTACAATTATTGTAGCTAACTAGCTACAATCATTAATTAAAATTACATATGAAAGGATTCAGGACCCACAAAAATAAATCAGGGACCCACAAATGGACTCAGTGACCTACAAAATATAGCACAAAATTGTAGGGAGTTAGCTACAATAAATTGTAGCTAATATATTCCCATAATATGTTTCATATGATAAATGAATCTAAATAGATGATAAAAGAAAAAGTTATATGTTCAAGTACCGTAGTAGTAGAATATTAGATATATTGCAATGCTTACTTGTACAAAGTTACTACATGTGTGCACCTACTTTTTATTCAATATTTTTTATTATAGGTTTTTCATAATAACATTTAAATTAATGCAAAAATGTAGTGTTAATTTATTGGTACATGATTATGTGACTTTTTTATTACAATATATAGATTAATTATTCAAAAGAATAAATGAATTGTTTCTGAAATTGAAACAACATAATTTATAATAGAAGGCAACACAATATTTTTTGTTTCTTGATAATCCATAAAAGTAATATCAAAATAATAGCGTTCATGAAGAATTCTTAATCATTGGGCTTTTAAGACATGGACTTATGTATAATAAGTTAACAAGTGGGAAGGCGCCCGCTGCGTTGCAGTGGGAATTTTTGTGATAATCATTTACGAACAATGTTTGGGCGAGGCTTCTCGTTGTAGAATCGTGGTATGTTTTTTTATGACACGTGTTGTATTTATTTGGAATAAATGTTGTGTCAAGCTATATTTATAGTTGTCATACGACGTCCTTTTTAGAATGAATGTTGTATCGGCTATCAGTGTGTTGCGGCGGGGGTAATTCTGACCCATATAGTTTTCAAAAAATTTAGGATAATTTTTAAAGTTATTTGATAGGTTAAGGGTGTATTTTGAATGTTCTTTTATTAAACTTCAACATTTTTGATAAAACCGTACATACGTTAAAAGTATATCAATACTGGGCTTGTTTTGTTCGTTATCGAGAGGCCTTTTTGCAAGTATATTTTTATTCAAGAAACCGCTACATATCTATTAAATATTTGACAAATAAAGTTTGTTATATAAAAAAGTCGTAAATATTAAAAAGTTTATGGTGTGTTTTGTAAGTTTTCTTATTTTTTTTACTAATATTATTAGAAAGTGACTATTTATTACATTTGTTTATTAATAGTAGTAAACGAGTGAGGGAGCTCGCGCGTTGCTGCGGGAATGCCTTGTTGATGGTTTGGAATTTTTCACAATTTAGTGAACAAACCTTCAAGTTAAACACGATCGAAACCAAAGGAATACATTGTTGTTCAAAGGTTATAGTAACTATAAGCATATAGCTTGCAGTAACAAAATAAATTAGGCACTAAGAAGTACTTCTATTCGAGTCATCTAAGTTGTAATGATGTCACGCCCATCGTCGTCAAGCTTTTTACAAAAACCTGTGAATGTGAATGTAATAACATCAAGTGTACAACCAAGTTCAACTATTTTCTCATACATACATAGTACCAGACCCATGTGGCACCGGATATAACTATGTTAAAACTATACGTATCAAACAAACATGTTACAAATAAACCAAAACAATAGTCTTTTAAATGAAGGCTTAAACATGGAACCAAATATAGTAATATTTGTGTTACTCGATATAGTTGTGCAGTCAATTTCTTGCTGAGTACAGTCAATTATATGTAATCTAAGCACAACTATTATGAGTAACACAAATATTATGAGTAAAAATTTCTAAGCACAACTATTATGAGTTTTGACCCCCTAAATGTGTTTTGACCCACCCACTGGCCTAGTTTTCCACTTCTAAGACTAAGTGCCGCTTTATTGATTCTTGACAGTAAATGGGTGTTTCACGCTTTGTATTAGAACTGATTGACTCAACACGTATATTTTCTGCTTATATACTTACTAATATATTAAGCATGTATGCAACGTGAAATGTTTGAAATGAGCAAAGTGCATATGTTTATTTGCTCACATGCTTGTTCTTTTTCTTGTAACAACAAGTAAATGCTTATTCGAAAGCTTATTTGTAATGCCATTGAAATAACCTGTAAAATATAAGAACGTTAGTTTTCTTTTGTTAAATAAGACAACTGTGTCCGGATTATGACCCAGCATATTAGACTCGGCCAAAAACTAAAAGTGTTAGTAGAATATTCACTCACACATTTCATCAAACATTTGGTGTACAACCAATTTCTTTTACAAAAACAACATCAAATTACATAAGCCTCAAAACTTTTCAATGCCCTTTATCAACAATCATATATTTCAAAGACCTATGCAAACTAAAATCATCAACTAAAAAAAATGACGAAACTAATATCAAACATGTGATCTGTGATGTTTTTTTTTTTTTTTTTTTTTTTTTTTTTTTTTTGCAATATTCATCTTTTTATTAATAATTCTTTATAGCCTAACATTGTTTAGTGTGTATGTTCTTCACTTTTTTGGTTTGTAATTGATCGGACAAAAAAAATGGGTAGTGGTTTTGTAGGTTGGTTTTGTATATGGGTTTGATGAGTAGGGCGCTAGGATAAATAGATGAATATGAAACTATGAGTTTGAATTAGCAGTGAGAATGGTGGAAGAATAAAATGCTTAACTGTTATAGAAAAGAGAAGAAGGAGGCAAAGAGAGATAGCAATCAGGCAAATGAGAAATTGAAAATATCCTGAAAAAGACACTTTTCCCACACTGTTCCTAAGCAATTGTTAGTGTTCTTAAAGAAATGACTTTTAGTATATATAATAATATTGGTCGTACACAAATTTTAATAAAATATTTAATTTTTTTATCTTTGCCCTATAGTACAACCCAATATTTAATTCTAAAACTACTTTTTTATGTTGGCACGGATTTTGAAATCCCCTCCTATTGTATATAAAGGGAATATAGAAAAAAAATTTTAAAAAAAAAATAATAGAAAAAAAAAATTAAAAAGAAAAACATTAGGCGATCCTACGATCTTACGATCCGATCCTACTTGAATTACGATCTTGTTAAGATACTAACCGTTTTTTGTGTGTAGGATCGTAGGATCGTACAGGATCGCGATTTTGACAACTATACATAAAATATCAATGGAATTTTTTTTTTGTTTCGTTTTGGTACGTGAATTTTGTAAATATAACGAATTTTCATAAAATATTTTAATTTACACATTTTAATTATGTGTCACATTAAAAATGATGTCATGTGTCAAACTTTTAGGTATGACACGTTATCAACATATGCCGATTGAAAATTTTTATGAAATTTCGTTACATTTACACAACTTTTTTCAGAATTCAAGTACCAAATCAGTATATTTGAAAATGTTCATTGTTATTTAATTACAAAAACCCTTTTTTTTTAGTGACTTCATGGTAGATTTTTTTTTATTTTTTTATTTTTTTTCTTTTAATTTTTTTTACCTTTTTAACTTTTAACGACAAAATTCGTAATAAGTTCGTACAATGCTTAAAAACTTATAGAAGTTTTCTTTGTTCAGGTTATTTTTGTAGGGAACAAGTCTTTTGAGTAGTTATACGTTGTCCAACAGTGGTATCTTATGACAGTATCCAACCCTTCACTGACCACCCCAAGTTGAGTAGATTGCTTGATCTAAAGATCAAGACTCAAGTGATATATCTTAGACCAGCCATAATGACAAGGTCATGCACTCTATCACCTAACCAAAGGGACGCGTCCCCGCATTACACCCACTCAGTCATGGTCGGGGTCATGGATAAAATATGCATAACTCGGTCGTTCAGATGACATAGTCCTCCCCTTTGTTGTGTGTGAGTGTGTTTTATTAAATTGTTTTTATGAAGTATATTTGTGTTTAAGTGGGGTATGTCTTTTGTGGTGACCGTGGTCGTCTTATTACAATAACTTGATCACGAAGAAAGTTGTGTTGAGTTGGCATTGGCGATACCGGTCATGTTACCTCACCATTACGCCTAACCTTAATGACTAAAACAATTGAAACAAGATCTGGATCATAAAAACTTAAGATTTCTATAAATTTCAAAATTCATTGCACCAACTATGAGACTCATTAAATGAACAAATATTTGATACCATGGCCCAACGAAAGTTTTTAATATTGATTCTTGAGACTCCGGTTGTCCAATAAGATACTTTGTGATTGAAAACCAAATCGTTTCATGCGAGCCAAATACCCCCACAAAGTTCACGACCTAATTAGTTTCCACGCTTTACGAGCATTCGTCCACATCCCTTCATTCCAATCACGAAGGAAAGCACAAATTGTTTGTGGAATACCCAATAAAGGCCCCACCACCGATATAGCAGTTTCCATTTACCATATGCACATTGATAATGTCGTAACAAGTGAGTGGTTGACTCTAGCACGAAGGGCACAACAATTCTTGTTGACTAATCGAAATGTGTCAATGAAGAAGAAACTTCTTAAATGGTGTGGCATTATGAAGAGCGATCCATTATAAGCATTGAACTTTTGAAAGAACATGTTTATACTACACATAATGAGTCTATAGTAGTTGAGGCGAAGTTGGAAAATGATTGAGATTATTTGCAGCTACACAACTGCTAAACCACATTTTTTTGCCTGGTGTCCACAAAATGGAATCATATTTGACCACATTTAGCGTAAAATGTGATAATGTGAGTTGTAGATCTTGTAGTTGTCCTCATTCGCGTACCATCAAAGGACGAATATGATCAAAATTAAAAAAAATAATAAAAAAAGGAACCATAAGAATTCATGATGTAAATCTCTATAATATTAACAAAGGTATATAATTAGAAATATACAATAGTTAATTTTGAAGACCCGATCCATCGGTCACTCAAAATGATATTAGCCTTTCCAAGCCAATTTTCCACTTCTATAGTTATGGATCGTGAACTTAAAGCATATCATATTCATTATGAAGATTTATAATACCTTACAAACTGTCGAAATCCTTGAATGTGGCAGAATGTGAATTAATCGCTTGAGTTAGGTAGAGGATCCTGAAATAACTTTTCATTAAAACCAACTTCCGCAATGAAGAAGTATTTATTATACTTGTACCACCAAGATGCCAATAGAGCATGATTCTTTTTCCTTAACAATGCGATTCCCAAACCACCTAATTGATTTGGTTTACAAACTGTACCCCATGCTACTAAGTGTAGCTTCCTTTTGTTCTCATTTCTATCCCACAAAAAGTCTCGTCTAAGCATCTCTAGCTATCTAATAACCACCTTTGGTGTCTCAAAAAATATTATGAAGTGCATGCGGAGGTTAATGAGGACAACATCAATCATTGAAATTACAATCAACCGAATATAGGGAGAGAATATTTTACTTCAAAATCAACCATATCACCATTTTTTCCAGTCCTTTACCCTTTATTTTCTTTATTAAATGATACTCGAGAATACATTTTTTTTTTGTCTTATTTCATTGTCTTTACTTTCATTTATTAAGTGATACTCTATAACACAGTGTAACTGTTAACGAACAAAATGCTCACACATAAATCTTATGACACCTTATATTATTTGACACATCTAACTACACACAAGGATTCATAACCAACTAACAAAACATACATTCATAAAGATCGATGCAACCAAAATATGTCAAATACCACACATTGTTGTCGCTAGGCATGGGTATCCCGATATTCCATTTCCTTTTTATAATTCTCAAAATTATAAAAGCACACGGTACCAGCATTATAGGGCTGGTTGGTGCCCTATAACGTTGTCGTATAATGCTGAAGCACGCCGCCCCTCGTGTCATAGACTTATAGGTCCTCGCGCTGTACTCACCAGCTTGCGTTTTACGGTTTTGTTTTCTTTTTCAATGTTGAAACGACTTGGAATTAAAAAAAGGGACTTTGGGGTTGGCTATTATAGCCGTTATTTTGAAAATAAAACCTCACTTTACCTAATTTTTTGCCTTTCAAAAATCCTATAAATTCCCCTTAAATCTTCTCATTTTCACACAAACTTATATTTATTCATCTCAGCAATACTTCTATTTATTTCCACCCCTGATTCAGAAAATTTCCCAACAACAATACCAACAAACCTAACAACAATTCCCATACCCCAACAATCTGAAGACATAGGGCTGCCGTCACCCAAGAACCATGCAAAAGGCAAAGGCAATAAACCTCGCGAACGAGAAAGGAAAACTAAAATTACTCGTACGCCATGGGTCAAACCGAATAATTGATTTTGGTTGGTTACATATATCCGAGGATTTGATCAAAGGCACCGGACAAAACTATGAGATGTTTTGGTACAAAATTCTTGTGGAATGCAAAGACGAAGCCACGAAAAAAGGTTACGTTGAGTGTACCAAGATAATGTTGACCGAAAAGTGGACTCCCATGAACCGAGAAGTGCATAAGTATAACTAGATTGTCAACCGTACCGCGCGATTTAGTGGTGAAAATGATGAAGATTTGAAGATGCATGTTGAAGTGTTGTATCATGACAATGAAGGGAAACATTTTCCTCACTTAAAATCTTGGAATTTTTGAAATACGAACATTATTTGTTGAATCCCCATTCGACACATACAAGAAGAATCCGAGGACGACCAACCGGAGAAGATCCCGAGGACGACCAACCAGAGAAGATCACAAGCTATTTGAAGATGATGCTTTTCTGCGTTCACCTGAAAAAGAACGAAAGTCTAAAAGTTAACGATCTCCAAACTCATCCGCCACTTCTTTTTCACAAGAAATGTTTCACGAAATGTTGCAACAATAACTCACTTCAGACCATGAGGCGAAGATGGAAGAAATAAGAAACGAGGCTATGGCGAGAAAATCTCAAACACGAAACGATGACATAAAGATGTTTTCAATCAACAATGAGGGAATGGATCCGCGCGACTATCATCGAAGAGGGCAAACGTGAAATCCGAGCCAAATATTATCCCCAAAACTAGTTGAGTTCATGTATGATTATATATCTTTTATTTTGTTAATAGAATGTTAATTTTAGTTTAATATGTTGTTTTATTTGAATTAATGAAAAATAATAATTAAAAATTGTGGTATGAACGATGTCTTATAACTTGAATGATGAAGAAAATATGTTTTTTATGGGGTAATTACCATAATAGACCAGTCGCTCTACGACTTATCCATTTTTAGATCTAAAATTTTCAAAAGTTCAAAATAGATTGAGTGATTGGGCAAATTGTACAACTCAATCATTAGCAATGTTGCAAAACTCGCTAGGCGTAGGCGGGGCGGTCGACCACCTTCGAGGCGGAATTCGCCTAGGCGGATTGGAATTTTTTATACATAAATATTATATAACATAATAAAATACTTCAAATTCAAATAGTTCAAACTTCATATGGTTTGGAGTTACAAAATAAACACATTAACATAACAATTCAAGTAGTTAAAAATGTTTAATTAATGCAATATTTAATTTAATGCATTAATAACTGTCCATTTGTTAAAAAAAAGAAAGAAAAAAAACTGTTGTCCCAATTTAATTTTCACAATGCATTAATTGTCGATTTGGTAATTGTCGATTTGTTCAACAATACATTAAATACAATTTTATTTTCACTGTCTAGTTGCCCCACTTGTTTAGTTGCCTCATCTATACTGTATAAATCTTATACCCCTTAATTTAATGCGGAAGTGTATTGTGCAAAAAATGGTAGTACGGTACAAGGTAGTTTAAGCAAAATCTTAATTATATGAATTCCACAAATTTACATATGCATTCTTCAATGCAACCTCGGTTATGGAACATGAAAGGGCTGCACATTGCTGAAGCCATATCTAGATTTAATTTATTTCGAGGTAAATAAAAGGCATCAAATTTAATGTAACCATGAGTATATCAACCATCTAGAGTGTAGATTCTCATCCTTTCGGTTGCTTAGAAATAATTAAACCAACAAATCTTTAAATGTGACTTTTTAGTTAGATTTTGATGATTATAAATACCCACACACGAACACCTTCGTCATTCACAGACCAAAACTGATAATCTCACACACTCAACACAAAAAATCCATATAACCTCTCGATCTACAAAACAAAAGCATTTTAAAATATGGACACAAAACTTTCAACAAAAAATGAAATCCTTCAAACCCACGAATCTACATAGCCAACTGAAAAACGAGGCAACAAAGCTGTGGTTATCAAACCCACGAAATCCTACAACCCAGATCTACAAAACCTCACAAACTAAAAAACGACTTTCGGCTATAGCTTAATGATGGATATCAAGATTCAAGACCAACGAAAGCATATGTTCTTTTATATCCGAAACAAAAAAATAATAATAATAAAAAAAAGATTTATAACAAATTTGTTATGATCCTTATTTGGTTCGTTGAAAGACCAAACGCACGAAACACAACATGAAGAAACCTACCCGAGACCCTCCAAAGGATCTTGAAGCCATAAAGATACTATCTTGATTCGGATTGATGATGGGAACATAGTGGTTGCGTTCGTTATAGCTTAGATTAGATCTAAATGATTAGTGTTGTTGGTGTTCGAATATTACAAAAGATTGTAAGGGATGATTTGGATTTTTTTTTCTCTTCTTGTAGATAGAGAGCAAAAGAAAGAGGGAGGCGGGCATGTTTGTGATTAGGATTATGAGACACATGAGGTTAAGTTATCATATATCTATATGTATTTTGGGTTGTAAATTGGGCTACCCATGACCAACTTTGTATGTAACAGAAGGTCTTTATTGCTAATCCATTCAATACGTTACCTAAATTAGTGAAAAAGAAAATGAGACACACATGTAGTCCAATATCAATCGTCATCAAAACATTTATTTGCTTAACGTATTTTCACACTTTAGAGAATGATACTTAATTATTTCATTTAGCTTTCTATTCAATATCAATATCTATAATTCATATATATCGTAATTGTATGTCATCAAGTTTATATTTTTAGTTTTTAGTTTGTGGTTATTGATTAGACACTTGGCCAACATTATATTTGTAGGGTACCATGCATGCAAATGCACCTTCTAATACACAAGGTGATTAAACTGAACTTTTAAATGGTAGTATAAAATAAATGATGATTAAATTTGTAGGTCATTTGTTTTAAAGAAAATGAAAAACAAAAATATTGCTCATGTCATTTAATAATACTTGCTATAATATTATTAGGAAACCTATGTTAAGCCTGCACCAACATTACGAAAAAAATACATAATTATTCAACCAGTAGCCCGTGCATCCCACGGGTTGTATCCCGCCTCGTATAATAAAAAAGGCACAAACAAAACATAATAATTTTCACCACTTATCTACCCTACCATCACTGTTGTTCCAGTCCTGAACCCACCAAAATTTCAATCGGAAACCAAAACACAAAGTAATTTCGAAAATAAAACACAAATAAAACTCACAAGACACAATCAATAAAAATGAAACATCAATCAGTTTCTAATCAAAGTTAGGAAATTAGAAGATGGGTTTTAATTGAAATAAGATCATACCTTTTGAGTTCGAAAATCAAAAGATGGTGCTCCTAACTCGAAGATACATGTTATGGAAAGGTAAGTGTGTGTATAGAGGCGGGATATGAAAAAAAATCCTAGATCTGAAATTATTAAAGCGTTGACCGGTTTTTTTAGTTGACCGCCCGACCCGCCTAGCCCGATTTGACCCGTTTAGGCCGATTTGACCCGCCTAGGCAGTTCGTTGACCGCCTTTTTGACCAAAACGCCTAGTTTGGCCGAAGCGGGGCGTATTATGGCCGATTAGCGCCTAGGCGGCCGCCTAGACCGCTTTTTACAACACTGATCATTAGCTGACAAGTATCCACTTGTGATACGTGAATTAATACTTTTTCGATTTTTTAAGGACATGTGTCAAATGCAGACACGTGTTGCCCAAAAAATGAGTCGCCCTCAGTGTATTTTGGACTTTTGAAAATTTTAGGTATGGAAAGTGATAAGTCATAGGGCGAGGGTCAATTTTAGTAATTTTCTTTTTTTTATTAAGTTGTTTTGAGTTATAAAAAAAATGTTTGTGTTATTAGTACCTCTCATGGCTTACATGCTTTTTTACTTTCCACAACCTCCTCCAACCCCGGTTTACAGTACAATACAGTCTTTTTATCAATTTATGTTCCGTATTTTTTGACAGTTTAATAATTTTAACTTGCTAAACTTTACTTTTTTTTGGCACACTTTCTGTTTCACAATTTTATAATATATACAAATTATTTAAAAAGAAAGTCTTATTTGTAAACATAAGGGTTATTAATCTATCCTTAAAAAATAAATAAAAAAAAGGTACAAAACACCATCGCAAACTTAAACCCCTTTTGTTTCGATTTTGTCAATGCCAATAGTTTAGCAACCCAAGATTTTTATAAGAAAAAAGGCACAATAGAAAGGACGGACGAACGGCTAAATTTTTTCATAAAATAAATTTTAAGGTCGCAAATTCGAATCCATCTTTTATTCACACTCAGGTACATCAATTATCTGTTTGCCAATTGTGACAAGCAATTAGCCGCCATAAGCCTGTGTAACAAATGAGATGCCAAAAATTCTAACAAAAATTCTAACAAAAAGACGGCTAGGTCACAAATTCGAATTCAATCCATCTTTTATTCATAGGTATATCAATTATCTTTTTTCCCTCTTTGTTTTCATTCACATATTCTTCAATTCATTCATTAATTAATTGTGTTTTTGTGTCATCCAAAATATCAATTTCATTGTGTCTATTTTTTCCCTTAATTTTTGAAACTAGGATGATAGATGCACGAATGAACTAAAATAGTAGCTATATACTTACATTAGTGTCCCACATAAGTACATGAACTAAGAAGTGTTTCGTTAATTGTTACAAACTTTTGGTGCCTTTTAGTTGTAGAAAAAGTTTCGTCTTTTTCCATTTCTAAATTCCTTTGAGAAGGGAATGATTTTTCGTCTCTAAATAAAAGTTGAAAATTTTGAAAACCCGTTTAGTTGGAGTTATATTTTCCTTTTTAAAAAATGATAAGAAGATTACGTCAAATTAAGACGGTGGCGATGATGGCGGGCGGTGGCGGCGACGGTGGGAGGTGGAGGCATGAGGATGACACGAGAGATTATGAGTAGAATAGTGTATGTGTTTTTTTGGAGTTGAGAAAGGAAAAAGTGAGAATGGTAGAATGGACTTTTCAATTTCTTAGTTAAAATTTAGAAAATGATAATTTCATTTTCTTTTAAAATTGTTTGGAAAAAGGTGTTACTAAACGGATTTTCAATTTTTTCATTTTCACATGAAAAGTTTCTTAGAAAAATGGGATATTTTTCACCAACTAAACGCATTCTTAGTTTTTGTTGGGTATGCACATTTAAGGTAGCATTTACTTGTAGAACAATTTTTATTTTATTTTTTTATTATTATTATTATTATTTTTTTCTAGATTCATTGAAAAGGGAATGGCCAGAATTTTTAAAACCCGTTTTGATAGAGTTATATTTTTGCCTTTTTGAAAAGATTATCTCGGATTGCAACGGTGGGCAGCGGCGAGGATGGAAGGTGGAGATGTTACTGATACTCGACATTGCAAGCCAACTAATCCGAGGGCGACTACCATTTTGGATAGCCCGGAGTCGTCGCAGGTGAACCTCCAATAAACAAATTTGATGTTAGAGAGAAAAAAAGTGGAGAAGGGTTGATTGGGGTTTACATTTTTGTAGTTTAAATTTGGAAAGTGAGAATTTCACTTTTTTTTTTTAAATTGTTGGGAAAAAATGTGACTAAACGGGTTTCAGTTTTTCCATTTTCCTATGAAAAATTTCCAGGAAGAATGGGATGTTTTTCACCAACTAAACACACCCTAAAGTTTTTTTTCCGCAAAACAAAAAGTAATTTGCTCATTTAGTGGAAAGGTAAATAGGTAAAATCAACTTTTTTTTTTTTTTTTTTTTTTGGGTAAAAAAAGTTTAAATGTGCGTATTAGAAAAAAACTTGAAAGTTCATGACAATGAACGGAGCACTTTTTCGTTCAGGTTCTAAGGTGGGACATCAAGGTAGGTACATAGGTAATCTATGTCAAATATACACACTTGTCATCGTTTGCAAAAGGTCAGATTTGGAAATCGTAAGCGTTTCTACCGAGGAAAAACCGAAAACAAAGTATTCAAATGTATATGAGAAAATTAGTTTTTAGTAGGGCAATGTTTGTAGAACACCAGGCTTAATACGTTACGCTCACTTCTTTATAGGAGATCCTGGTATTGCATCCAGTGAAATGCTGCCTGTTGGTATGGGTGAACCTATCTCAGTTATCATATTAGCAGAAAGCTGAGCGGAAATCTTTCAGTGCCTAAGCTTTGTTTTTGGGTGATTTATGAGTTTATGGATTGGATATAGTTGGTATGTTGGTAGACACATTACTTCTCTGGTTACCTTGTTCAAAACTGCCCCAAAAGCTTAGTAATAGATGAAAAAGTCAAAAAGATAAACAAGCGATATGAGCATAATCTATGATTGGCATTAGAAGTGGATATGTTTGGTTAGTTATATATCTTTTCGTGTTTATGCATCCTGTCGTATAAGCATCATATGAACCCAGGCCATGTTATCTGTCAGGCCTAAAAACTAGAAACAGTCAAACGGAAAAAACTAATTGAAATCCATAACAAATTACTGATTAATAGATGCATAACACACTCCACAAATTTTGTGCAATGTATTTTAATGTTGCATTTCTGCCTTTGCATGTATAATTTGATAAAAGGTATTAATCAATACTATAGATAAAGTAAATACTGCAAGGTTATAGCGTATCATTATCGTTTTTACATAGCATTTCACTGTCTCATTCTGTATGATAAGGAAGCAAAATGTTACAATAAATACTAAACAAGAATAGAGAATATAAACTAAAAAGTATGATAACAGCAACATGTGTCTTTCACAGGCAAAGCTTTGCAATAAATTACTAAATGTCCACGAGTCGGGGCTGTAGAGACTTTTAATCGTATGTAAAGCCCTTGGATAATGATTCGTGTAAATGAAATTTTCATCTTAAGAATATATGATAAGCACTTTGCATGTTGCAAATGGGAAAAAGTAGGGAAACACAGTCCCCCTGTAAGGATCTAGTTATTTAAAATATTATATACAGTAATGAGGTTGGGAGTTATTAGAGTGTAGAAAGCTCAGTGGAGATACATGTACAAATATAGTTCAATTCGTAAACGAGAGATACATACAGGTGATAAAATGGTTGGGCACATGCGTTGGGTGATGAATTTAAAGGAATTTGGGTCGAAACATGTAATTTTTCTGCAGGTCAGTTTGACCCGTTGACACTTTTAGCTATTTTTGAGGTTTTGAACTCCCTAAAACTTAGAATAATGTGACTTTAGAGGTTTTGTACAGTAAAAACCTAACTTACACCTCTAGATATGCCCAATAACTTACATCTTTTAGATGATGTAGAACTCATTACACCAGCTCAATGGTTCTCTTGCAAACTAATATATTGTGTTGCATGTCTTTTTCAGGGCATTCAAGTCACTGAAGTGCAAATTTACACACATTAGAAGAAACCTGACATTGCATCTTCATGTCCATATTCTCGTAACAAGGTTGAAACTTGAAAGCAAAGCAACTTGATCAAACAAAGGTTTAAACAAAAGCAATCATACAGGGGTATGACGACCCTAAATGATGTCACTAGCTCAATGTAGGCAATGCATTTGTCCAACAATAAGGATTGGATGGTAAAGCGTATGGAAGTTGACCATTGGGTACCCACAGAAACGGAACTTGTTGATGAAATGGACATAAATATGTCTGAATTAGAAAGAGACACATATGAAATATACGTAGAATCTTGCTCAGACGACGCTGCTAAGGCAATGGAAGTTTACTTAAGCATTATGAATGAGGTGGTTGGTGGTCATGAGAATGCATTTGCAGTACTAGCAAGCACCATGCATGATCTTAATTGGTTTGTTGTCAATCTTACAAGAGCCGAGTTAGAAAAACTTGTGGAATTAGACAATGAGAGACTTCGGGGAATCTACCCTCCTTACAAGGCAGCATAATTGGACATTAGTAACGGAATGTTGTTTGTGATTGGTAATGAAGATAACTGCACACTGTTTGCATTTGCCTTTCCTTTGAGCGTATCAGAAATCGATGAGGGTAAGCATGTAATCTACTATTTTCTATATGGAGACGAGATTCATGAAGCAGTCTACGTGCATGATTTGGTTTCTGCATGACTACAGGTATTTTTTATTCTTCTTTTTCTACCTGAGTTCATTACTTTAGTTAGTATAATCTTATTGGGTTATTCTCAAGTTATTGGTATTTGAATGGGTTGTATTTTAACTTTGTTGACCTTTTGGAGTTAGATTTTTCTAAGCATTTGGTGGTTGCCTTGATTTACTCAATATGCATTATACTTGTGGTAAAAAAACATTAGACGGAGTTAGGCAGCCAAATTCCCGTATAACTGTGTATGTGGGGATTAAGTAGAAGACACTTAATCGCGTAGGTAATAGCAATTAAATGACACGTAACTAGATATGTGTCCGTTCTTCAAGATACTTGATATTATTAGTGTATATTGACTTATGTAGATGGGTGGTTGAATATGCATCGCGAGTGTAGATTATTGTTCTATACTAGGGTGAGCTTCGGGGTTAGGACCGGATCGAGGACCGAAATTCACCAAATCCTTGAACCGAATGCTCCCAGGTGTTCCTGGTCATTCTCGGTCTCGTGCCTAGTGCCCAAAGGCGCTGTTTCTGGCACAATGGGTTCTTAAGCCATAAGGTTGTATCACATTAGCCTAAGGGTGGATGTCCTGCCTCAGATTAGCTTAAGGGCTTATGACCGGTATCAAATTTTCTGCATGGGCATATGACCTGAATCAGATTTTGCGTAAGGGCTTATGACCCACACGACATCCGTAATTTTCCAACAAACGCTTACACACAATATACGATATCTATAAGATCTAAACGAAAACCTCTTGAATTAAACAAATTTGTACCAAATCCAAATACAAAACAATAATAAACTCATCTGGTATTCAATACAAAACCGTATCAATTAGTCTTAGGGGCTGTTTGGTTGAGGGGCATTCAAGTAATTTGGTGGAAATTGATATTAGAATTCTTTGAATTCCCGTGTTTGGTTCAAAACAAAATGTGGGGCCACGAGTTAAAATTCCACAAGTTATTTTAGCCCCTCCTGGATTCAACAACAAATAAGTCATTCATCAATGCTAAGCACAATATCTACAAATATTGTGTTAAAATTTATAAATCAAGTAACCTTTTGGCAACCTCGTCTTCTTTCATAAGATCTAGTTCATCCATGCCGATAACTTCTAAGTGATTTCATAACTCAGTCTTGAGTGCATATAAATGCCTCGACAATGCGGGGGGCTAATGATGTCATGTGGGTCTAAATTCTAAAACAGAAGATACTGAAGTATCTAAGGACTAAAGATATGTTCTTGGTTTACGGATATTTGGAATATGTGCTATGCAAGGTTTTCCACTTGATCAAGATAATGCTCAGTTAAGCTATGCCACAATCATGAATGAAGACCAAGGCTCAGCAACGGGTCAAACCCGACCCGACCTAAAAACCTGTAACACCCCCAAAATTTGATACAGCGGAAGACTCAACAAGCTTTCGGGGTGCTACGGGGATTGGTATCCAACACAAGACAATATAGAACGAGATAAAGTAAACATAATAAAAACACAACCAAAACGGGGTTTTAAGGTTTACATTTAACCCAACATCATTCAGGCCCAAAATAAAATAACAGTAGGTCCAAATTTAGTTATCAGAGTTTAGAAAAATAGATCCATAAACCGTGAGCCTTGGCCGAGCCTTCCATTCCAAGCATGCATCTCATCACTTAATTACCTGAGAAAACGTGCTAAAAGTCAGCTTTCGCTGGTGAGATCATAGGTTTAAATTCATCTAACAATATAGTGGACATATACGCAAAACGCTTGCTAGCTAGACTAAGGATTCGCTAAAGGCCTGCGGATACCCTCCGCTCCAACATAACACACGGATACCCTCCGTACTAACATAGATATTCGGGTAACCCCCGCAATACCAATAATTACTCGGATAACCTCCGAAGTATTAATAACCTATAGGTGCACACTACAGTATCTAAATAAGCCAACCTTGAATAGTACACACAGCATATATGTGACTAAAGCTGACAATCCCAAATAACCAAATAAGCCAACTTTGAATAGTACACACAAAAGGTGTGACTAAAGCTGACAATAGATCCTAGTCCATACGCATAGCAAGTTTAGAAAGAATATAAAAGCGATAATAGTCCACGTAAAATGATTTGCACGTTTCTCACCCCAAGTATTGAAAACATAGTTCAAGATTAAAAAGTGGGGCTATGACTCACCTCAAGTCCAGAAAATAGCAAGAAGAAGTCGGTAGAAATAAGATGTATGATAACTCACAAAACAGCAACTACGGACTTGGCACGACCTAACAATATTAACTCGTTCAGAAATCATATCCTCAAATTTATAATATTCCCAAACCCGGACGAGAATCCGTTTTATTTCCGAAAATCCATTTCGTATTAGTTTGGTGTGTTTGCGTTTGGTATCCATACGGGTGGTGGGTCGACTAAAAACAAACCAAAAAGATCACATAAACAATAATAAAATAAACTATGGATCTAATATTAGCTCAATATATCATTTAAATAAATCGCCGAAGTTTATCAAGTCCGTCGATTTGATAATCCTCATATTTATTTACGTAACATACCGTTCCAAGATTACACCCAACCTAAGGCACATAGCACATAATTACTATATAGTACATATCATAGTTTAATAAATTCCTCATATATATCGTCAAATTGGCCAGATTTCCCGATATATACACTCGCAATTTATTACACCTTACATATACTACACCTATGGGCGTCGTGGGATACGATGCCCATTAATATATTCATTTCATATAGCCAAATAACCCGGTTCAACCCTACGGTTAAGTGGTTATTTAGTTATATAAAACGTTTATATTAATCGTCATATATCCGTGACAACACGAAAGTCACAAATAATAACTTACCTGGACTCGAGTGACAACGATTCCGCATAACTCGATAAGTTTACTCGTCATATATATAAAATAACATTTTATTTAATATTTAATAATTTGTCGAGAGTTCCTCGTTTTATATCCATTTCTTTATATTAATAATAATACGTTCAATAATATTACGCTACTTTCGTAGCCTAATATATATTTAGTTGTATTATTTATAATACGACTCGTGATTATTATTATTATTAATATACGCGCCTATATAATAATATATACGTTATTCACGTCTATATATTCATATAAACGTTTATATTATCAATAATTGTTATTACGAGTTTTAATATTTACATTTTAATTGTAATAGTTATTGAGTCATACGAAATGGTCACATGTCCGAGTCATGACTCTCGGCTCATTGTCCAAGTCCAATGTAATAACAAATGTTATAAAACAATATATCTACGTCCAATCAATTCCAATCCACGTGCTACAACAATAGGGTCCGACTACAGCACCCGACTAACCTATCTCCGTCAATCTAATGACCGTCTCACAATCGGTCCCCAATCACACTTTTCGTCAACAACTCCTCAAAACCAATATCCATTATCGAGACCAAATGTGGTCTCGACCCACAAGTATTCGGCCAAAAATATCCAACCAAAGCCAAAACCAAGATATCACAATAATAATAATGAAAAAGAATATAACAAAGGTCTATATTCGGGTTGGTTTACCAAGCCAAACCCGAGTGTCACTCGACTCAAATGAGTCTCGGTCCAAACCATGAGCACAACGGCTCGAACCAAACATACAAAGTAACCAAATAAACTCCAATCGAGTGCAACACATTAGCCAAACGACCCATAAGGTCATCGGCAACACAAATAATAATGCGGCTAATAGCCGCGACCCACAAAGGTCGAACTAAGACAATAACGAGCACAAGGCTCGAGACACGACCAAACGAGAACCCCATACGGGTCTCGGCTTAGTTTTATGAGCTACCAAAGATGACCCCGAGACCTCAAGGGTCTCGGTTAGGCTCGGATCAAGAATCAAGCCCTCGACAAAACCATGAGACACGCGAATCCATCCACCAATCGAACCCAAATCGACCCAATCGGATACCAAACGTCTTCTTAATATCAAAAATCATTATTTTCCAACCATTTTAATTCGTCACCCATAAAAATCATCCGTGTAGCCACGGAGTTATCACCATGTCGAGGCACACAAATGCCAAAAACGAGCTTACTCACCTTCTTGAACCTCCAAACGTATAGATCTTGTAAAAATAATAAAAACTCAAACGGATCTTTAAAGATTTCGTGATGTTAATGGTGGTTTTAGGGTGTGTATGATATACCAAAAGAAAGAGGATGAAACAAGGAATAATACGGTGGTGTTTATTTTGTGGTGTGGTCGGCGTAGTGGCGGTGGTGGCCGGATAATGTGTTCGGCGACTAGGGTTTATAAAAGGGAGATGAGGGGTAAAAGAGAGAGATGAAAATGAAGTGGTGAGGGTGGTGTGTGTTGTGTGCGAACCGAAAACCAAAGGGACCCTATGTAGTTTACTTCCTTTTATTATTATTTTTTTGTTAATAATAATAATAATAATAATAATAATAATAATAATAATAATAATAATAATAATAATACTACGGTGTGGAGCGGGTAACGTGGGTAAATGTAAAAACATGTGGCCCGAACCCGAACTCATTTCAAACTTCAATATCTCCCGAAAAACATCTCGTAAATAATCGTATATAGTCGGACTCGTAAAACGAATCATAAAAATGTTCGTTAGGTAAACCTAGTGCCAGAGTCAACGTAGTACCAAGTGTGAATTTAAGAATACATCACCGAGCATTAAATCAAAAATGAATTATGAACATAATTCACGAATTCCATAACATCAATAATTATAAATATCCATAAAATAGGTCTTACAAGTTCGTTGTGAAATAAAATTTCAAATAAAAATTATAAATGAACTTTAATCGTAATGCGGGTTTTTAAAATAGCTCCGTAAATTGCCGGTTGTCACATCCTCCCAGTCTCAGAAGGAAACCCGTCCCGGGTTTCACTTGGAAAAATTCATCTACGAAGTGAAAAGCTTCGGATATCTCTTCCGGAACTCGTCCTCACGTTCCCACATAAATTCTGGTCCATGTCGGGAATTCCAACGAACCTTGACGAGCGGAATGCGACTTCGCTTGAGTCGTTTAACTTCACGATCTAAAATCTCAATTGGCTCTTCCACAAAGTTCAATTTCTCATCGACACGAATATCCTTCATTGGAATGACAGGCATTTCATCGAAAAGACCTTTCTTCAAATTACTAACGTGGAACACGTCGTGAACTTTACTCGGTTCATGTGGTAATTCCAACCTATAAGCCACGGGCCCAATTCTTTCTAAGATCAAGAATGGTCCAATGTAGCGTGGGTTGAGTTTACCACGTTTCCCGAAACGTATCACACCTTTCCAAGGCGAGACTTTCAGCATTACTTTGTCTCCAACCTAGAACTCTAAAGGTTTACGTCTCTGATCGGCGTAGCTCTTTTGCCTATCTCTGGCTGCTTGCAATCGATCACGAATCTGAGCTACTTTCTCAGTAGTTTCTAAAATAAGTTCAGGGCCTGTGAGTTGGCTATCTCCAACTTCTGCCCAACCAATAGGCGAACGACACTTTCTGCCATACAAAGCTCCGAATGGTGCAGCCTTAAGACTTGTGTGGTAGCTATTATTATAGGAGAATTCCGCAAGGGGTAAATACTTCTCCCAGCCTTTACCAAAGTCTATGATGCATGCACGAAGCATATCCTCTAACGTCTGAATGGTCCTCTCACTTTGACCATCTGTTTGGGGATGATATGCAGTACTCATATCAAGCCTCGTTCCCAAAGCCGTTTGAAGTGATCGCCACAAAGCTGACGTAAAATGACTATCACGATCCGAAATAATAGATATCGGGACTCCATGATGAGAAATAATTTCCTTCACGTACAACCTCGCAAATTTATCCACACTATCATCTTCACTTATTGCTAAGAAATGAGCAGACTTTGTCAGACGATCCACAATTACCCAGATAGCGTCACAACCGCTAGCTGTCCTCGGTAATTTGGTAATGAAGTCCATAGTAATCCGCTCCCATTTCCAGACTGGAAGTTCTGGTTGCGTTAGTAATCCTGACGGTCTCTGGTGTTCAACTTTAACCTTAGCAAATGTCAAGCACTTACTAACGTACGATGCTATATTTGCCTTCATATTTGGCCACCAATAGAACTTCTTAAATCTTGGTACATTTTATCGGACCCAGGGTGAATAGAGTACCTTGACTTATGCTACTCATGCATAATCAATTCCCTAATTTCTCCATATAATGGTACCCAAATCCGATCTCCAAAACATAATAATCCATCAGAACGCTTAACCAATCCTTTCTCATTATCAGCCATCCCAAATATATTCTCGGCAGATCTATTTTCTGCTTTCAACGCATCCGTTTGAGCTTCAAATATTTGAGACGGTAATGGCGATACAATAGTCATTCCCAATGACCTAACTCATAACGGTGGTACTCTTTCCTTTCGACTAAGAGCATCAGCGACAACGTTTGCTTTACCAGGGTGGTAGCGAATTTCACAATCATAATCGCTTAGCAACTCAATCCAACGTCGCTGTCTCATATTGAGCTCTTTTTGATTCAAGATGTGTTGTAGACTTTTATGGTCAGTAAATACAACACACTTTGTTCCGTACAAGTAATGTCTCCATATTCTTAAAGCGAAAACCACAGCACCAAGCTCCAAATCATGGGTAGTGTAGTTTTTCTCATGCTTTTTGAGCTGTCGGGAAGCATAAGCTATCACCTTCTCTCGTTGCATTAACACGGCTCCCAAACCTTTATGTGAGGCGTCATAATAGACGACGAAATCCTCGTTACCTTCCGGTAACGCTAAGATAGGAGCACTACACAACATCTTCTTAAGCAATTGAAACGCTTCCTCTTCTTTATCTCCCCATTCATACGTAACACTCTTTTGAGTCAATTTGGTCAATGGTTTAGCTATCTTCAAAAATCCCTCAATGAATCTTCGGTAATAACCAGCTAAACCCAAAAATTGACGAACTTCGGTTGGGGTTGTAGGTGCAGCCCAATCTTTTATCGCCTCAATCTTAGCAGGATCCACATGGACTCCTTGTCTATCAATCACATGACCCAAAAATTGTACCGTCGGAATCCAAAATTCGCATTTCGAAAACTTGGCATAAAGTTTCTCCTTCTTGAGCAATTCCAAAATGAGTCTTAGATGCTCCTCATGCTCTTTCTCACTCTTTGAATAAATCAGAATGTCATCGATGAATACAATCACAAACTTATCCAAGTAAGGCTTACACACCCGATTCATGAGATCCATGAATATTGCCGGTGCGTTAGTCAACCCAAACGGCATCACCTGAAACTCGTAATGCCCGTAATGGGTTCTGAAAGCCGTTTTCGGAATATCTTCCTCACGAACTCGAAGTTGATGATATCCCGATCTCAAATCGATCTTCGAATACACACTCGATCCTTGGAGTTGATCGAACAAGTCGTCGATCCTAGGTAACGGGTATCTATTCTTCACCGTTAACTTATTCAACTCCTTATAATCAATACACATACGAAACGATCCATCCTTCTTCTTCACAAATAAGACTGGGGCTCCCCAAGGTGAAGAACTTGGTCTTATGAATCCTTTTTCGGCTAACTCCGCTAGTTGTTTCGACAACTCTTCTAGTTCGGTAGGTGCAAGACGATAAGGCGCTCGTGCTACAGGTGCAGCACCAGGTATCAACTCAATCTGAAACTCCACTTGTCTAGTCAGCGGGATTCCCGGCAAATCATCGGGAAACACATCAGGAAAATTATGAACTATAGGCACATCTCCAATGCACCTTTCCTTTTTCTTCGTCTCTCCCTTCTTAGAAATTTGGGCTAAGAAAAGGTAACATCCCTTCTCCATTAGCTTCGGTAACTTCGTGCAAGATATAACTGCTAATCGGGATGGGCTCCTAGAATCCTTTCGGTCTCCTAATATATTTAGGACTTCATTTCCGTATGGTACACGCACGATCTTCTCGTCGCAAAGTATGTGAGCACGATACTTCGACAGCCAATCCATACCAATGATGACATCAAAACTCCCTAACATGACGGGTAGAAGATCTATGTTGAAAGGGTGGTTCAAGAAATTTAACATACAACCGCGAATGATGGTATTAATCCTTTCTATAGTCCCATTTGCTAACTCAATATCATATCCAATTCCTAAGGCCATCGGGGGTTTCTCTAGTAAGGGTGCAAACGTAGTGGACACAAAACTCCTATCGGCACCAGTATCAAATAGTATGGAAGCATAACGATTATTGAGAAGGAACGTACCAGTAACGACGTTCGGATCTTCTCCTCTCTCGTTCCCGAGTGCATACACTCTTCCCTGAGCAGCTCCAGCTTCCACACGTTGGTCCCCATTATCTTGTCGTCCACGGTTTCCATAATTGTACCCGTTACCACCCGAGCCTTGATTTCCACGGTTCCGCGATTCTCTACACTCATTCCTATAGTGTCCCTTCTTTCCACACCTATAACAAGTAACATCTGTCTTGTTTCTTATCTCAGGAGCAGCCTGAACCATAGCAAGAGGTCGGGCTCTACATTCCCTAGCTGTGTGTCCTTTCTTTGAGCAATTCTGGCATTTCACACTACACCATCCAGTATGATGCTGGTGGCATCGATCACACTTGGGTGCATCACCGTTCTGATTCTTCTTATCTCCATTCCCAATAGCATAAACCTTAGCTTGTCTCTTGCTTTGGTGATCATTACTCTTAGAGTGACGGTCTCTCTTTCTCTTTCCATTCTTCTCCTTATCAACTTCTTCTAATTCCAACGAATCCATAAGTTGTTGAGCAATTGTGATTGCCTCATGGATGTTTGCAGGCCTAGCAGAAATCACATGATTTCTCGTAGCTACAGGCAACCCATCAGTATACCTCTCGATCTTTTGAGTCTCAGTTTTCACCATATCTGGGCACAACAAGGCTAATTCCTGGTAACGACGATTGTAAGTCGCCATATCATTACCTTTCACCTTGTGGTTCCAAAACTCAATCTCTAGCTTCTTGACCTCATTCCTTGGGCAGTAAGTCTGAATCAGCAAAGACTTAAATTGCTCCCAAGTCATGGCATAAGCTACATCACCCCCAACTGCATTTCGGTAGTTGTTCCACCAAGTCAAAGCTTCATCCTTGAAGGTAAAAGAAGCAAACTTTACCTTCGCATTCTCCGCACAACCACTGACATTGAACACAGACTCAGTCTTCTCAATCCATCTGACTAAGTAAACCACTCCTTCAGTTCCACCAAACTCAATGGGTCCACAAATCTTGAACTCTTTCTATTGACATCCATTAGCACGAACAGGTGGAAAAGTTCCAGCAGAATTGTTGGAATGATTTGACTCAGCTAGTAGTTCAGCAACTCTTTGCTCCACAAGTTGATTGATCATTGCTTGATCCACAGTAGGTGCATTAAGTGGAACATGATCATTGTCTCCCTGAACATCAACATTTTGATTCCTGTTGTTGCGGTTAGTGGTGTCCAGGTTGTCAGGAGTAGGGGTTTCAACATTTCGAGTAGGTCGACGTCCTCGGCGAACAGGAGTAGTTACAGCAGGACCAGTTCTGGTAGCCCTAACAGGGTTTCGACATGGTGCCATTGATCTGTAACATCACACAAGTTCATGAGTCTCCAATAGAACTTATCGATATGCTCAACAAAACATTTCAACGAAACCAAATCATGGAAAGAATAGCAACAATACACCACGTAACATCAATAAAGCGAATAAGGACTCAATTTCCATAACACCCAAAATCACATAATACCATATACTAATAACCATCAACCATAGAATAGCGATCTAACATCGTTCCAACTAACAGATAACACAAAACGTACTAATCGTTCCAAAAGAGACGAATACTGAGCAAAATACATCAAAATATGATAAATAGCTTTTCTAACCGAACACCCCTCGGTTAAGAAAGCAACAAGACAACATAACCCAAGCAACTAGCCACGCGGCTGGCGGAGGCTCCTCAACTCCTGCCTCAAGCCATCAAGATCCCTCCAAAACGATCCTAGCTCCATGCTATGGGTGTCTCGGTCTCTCTTGAGGTCAGCCACCTCCTTCTCTAGCTCGGCACCTCTGCCATAGCTTGCGGTCGGCCTCACGAGCAGTAACAAATCCTCGCTGCAAACTATCGATATGCTCGTGGACATCCATCAAAAGTCTCCTCAAATCAGTAGCCCTGCCCACAGTGACAGTCAAGTCAACTCTCAAATCCGCTAAAAACTCTCCAACAACTCTCTCAAGTCGATCAGATATACGTGCAACTCTCTCACTAAGCTCAGTAATCCGAGCCCACAACCTGCCAATCTCACCTAACTCTGCATGCTCAGCAGAAATCTCAGAAGATGCATCCGACTCAACGGGACTACCAGGTGGCAACTCAAACAAGAACGGATGATCAGGTGAATCAGGCTCAATCGGGTGTACAGGTGAATCAGGCTCCTCAGCCTGAGCTGGTGGTACTAACACATCATCATCATCAGGTATCTCACCCTCCTGAGGGTCATCCTCCTCCTCAGGGTCATCATCACCACCCTGCTCAGCCTCCTGAGGGTCATCCTCCTCCTCAGGGTCATCAGCCTCATCCTCACCCTCGTACTCCTCCTCCTCCTCATCAGAAGAGTACCTCATCACTCGTCGTCTCCTACTAGGTGAACCATATGGAGATGTAGTAGGTGATCTAGAACGACGACGCAATGATGTGGGTGGCGCCTCAGACAGAAGAGAGTGAGCATCAATCTGTAAAGGTGATGGAGTAGGGCGTACCGACATGCGTGCCGTAGCTCGGTGGGCAAAGCGTGGTGCCACACGAGCCAAAGCCTGATGAAGAGTAAGATGCCTCGATGTACCAGGGAGCCCTAGAGAAGATGAGGGTCTATGCGTAGATGCAGCAGGTAGTGCTGAAGTAGAAGCTGCCTGTGATACAGTAGCTGAAGACATGGCCATCTGGTAAGGATCATCAGATGCCATAGTGAACTGTGCAGGTAAAACCGGTGTAGTAAGAATATCCTCGACGACATCGGGCATATGGGAGGCCATGGTCTGTGACAACGGTGTAGGGTAGGTGTAAGTGTTTCAAAACAACTAAATCACAACTCATAATACCATACTAAAAATACTCATCAAATAGTTCGAACATATAATCTCAATAAAAAGGATTTCAAACACCGCATTACTAAAATGTTTATAAAACATATAGACCATATAATTCCTCGAAAACGCCATCTTATTACTAGAATCCATAAACCTCAAATCATCTCAATTATCTAATAATACCTCAAATAATAGAAGATGCTTTGGCTTGGCGGGCTGGCGGGCGGTGGTCAAGGATCATTTTCTATAAAAATACGGTTATAGTTTAGGCGTTCATTTACCTAGTTCTCTATAACCTTGGCTCTGATACCAATCTATAACACCCCCAAAATTTGATACAGCGGAAGACTCAACAAGCTTTCGGGGTGCTACGGGGATTGGTATCCAACACAAGACAATATAGACCGAGATAAAGTAAACATAATAAAAACACAACTAAAATGGGGTTTTAAGGTTTACATTTATCCCAACATCATTCAGAGTCAGGCCCAAAATAAAATAACAGTAGGTCCAAATTTAGTTATCAGAGTTTAGAAAAATAGATCCATAAACCGTGAGCCTTGGCCGAGCCTTCCATTCCAAGCATGCATCTCATCACTTAATTACCTGAGAAAACGTGCTAAAAGTCAGCTTTTCGCTGGTGAGATCATAGGTTTAAATTCATCTAACAATATAGTGGACATATACGCAAAACGCTTGCTAGCTAAACTAAGGATTCGCTAAAGGCCTGCGGATACCCTCCGCTCCAACATAACACACGGATACCCTCCGTACTAACATAGATATTCGGGTAACCCCCGCAATACCAATAATTACTCGGATAACCTCCAAAGTATTAATAACCTATAGCAAGTTTAGAAAGAATATAAAAGCGATAATAGTCCACGTAAAATGATTTGTACGTTTCTCACCCCAAGTATTGAAAACATAGTTCAAGATTAAAAAGTGGGGCTATGACTCACCTCAAGTCCAGAAAATAGCAAGAAGAAGTCGGTAGAAATAAGATTTATGATAACTCAAAAAACAGCAACTACGGACTTGGCACGACTTAACAATATTAACTCGTTCAGAAATCATTTCCTCAAATTTATAATATTCCCAAACCCGGACGAGAATCCGTTTTATTTCCGAAAATCCATTTCATATTAGTTTGGTGTGTTTGCGTTTGGTATCCATACGGGTGGTGGGTCGACTAAAAACAAACCAAAAAGATCACATAAAGAATAATAAAATAAACTATGGATCTAATATTAGCCCAATATATCATTTAAATAAATCGCCGAAGTTTATCAAGTCCGTCGATTTGATAATCCTCATATTTATTTACGTAACATACCGTTCCAAGATTACACCGAACCTAAGGCACATAGCACATAATTACTATATAGTACATATCATAGTTTAATAAATTCCTCATATATATCGTCAAATTGGCCAGATTTCCCGATATATACACTTGAAATTTATTACACCTTACATATACTACACCTATGGGCGTCGTGGGATACGATGCCCATTAATATATTCATTTTATATAGCCAAATAACCTGGTTCAACCCTACGGTTAAGTGGTTATTTAGTTATATAAAACATTTATATTAATCGTCATATATCCGTGACAACACGAAAGTCACAAATAATAACTTACCTGGACTCGAGTGACAACGATTCCGCATAACTCGATAAGTTTACTCGTCATGTACATAAAATAACATTTTATTTAATATTTAATAATTTGTCGAGAGTTCCTCGTTTATATCCATTTCTTTATATTAATAATAATACGTTCAATAATATTATGCCACTTTCGTAGCCTAATATATATCTAGTTGTATTATTTATAATACGACTCGTGATTATTATTATTATTAATATACGCGCCTATATAATTATATATACGTTATTCACGTCTATATATTCATATAAACGTTTATATTATCAATAATTGTTATTACGAGTTTTATTATTTACATTTTAATTGTAATAGTTATCGAGTCATACGAAATGGTCACATGTCCGAGTCATGACTCTCGGCTCATTGTCCAAGTCCAATGTAATAACAAATGTTATAAAACAATATATCTCCGTCCAATCAATTTCAATCCACGTGCTACAACAATAGGGTCCGACTACAGCACCCGACTAACCTATCTCCGTCAATCTAATGACCGTCTCACAATCGGTCCCCAATCACACTTTTCGTCAACAACTCCTCAAAACCAATATCCATTATCGAGACCAAATGTAGTCTCGACCCACAAGTATTCGGCCAAAAATATCCAACCAAAGCCAAAACCAAGATATCACAATAATAATAATGAAAAAGAATATAACAAAGGTCCATATTCGGGTTGGTTTACCAAGCCAAACCCAAGTCTCACTCGACTCAAATGAGTCTCGGTCCAAACCATGAGCACAACGGCTCGAACCAAACATACAAAGTAACCAAATAAACTCCAATCGAGTGCAACACATTAGCCAAACGACCCATAAGGTCATCGGCAACACAAATAATAATGCGGCTAAGAGCCGCGACCCACAAGGGTCGAACTAAGACAATAACGAGCACAAGGCTCGAGACACGACCAAACGAGAACCCCATACATGTCTCGGCTTAGTTTTACGAGCGACCAAAGATGACCCCGAGACCTCAAGGGTCTCGGTTAGGCTCGGATCAAGAATCAAGCCCTCGACAAAACCATGAAACACGCGAATCCATCCACCAATCGAACCCAAATCGACCCAATCGGATACCAAACGTCTTCTTAATATCAAAAATCATTATTTTCCAACCATTTTAATTCGTCACCCATAAAAATCATCCGTGTAGCCACGGAGTTATCACCATGTCGAGGCACACAAATGCCAAAAACGAGCTTACTCACCTTCTTGAACCTCCAAACGTATAGATCTTGTAAAAATAATAAAAACTCGAACGGATCTTTAAAGATTTCGTGATGTTAATGGTGGTTTTAGGGTGTGTATGATATACCAAAAGAAAGAGGATGAAACAAGGAATAATATGGTGGTGTTTATTTTGTGGTGTGGTCGGCGTAGTGGCGGTGGTGGCCGGATAATGTGTTCGGCGGCTAGGGTTTATAAAAGGGAGATGAGGGGTAAAAGAGAGAGATGAAAATGAAGTGGTGAGGGTGGTGTGTGTTGTGTGCGAACCGAAAACAAAAGGGACCCTATGTAGTTTACTTCCTTTTATTTTTTTTTTATTTTTTTTTGTTAATAATAATAATAATAATAATAATAATAATAATAATAATAATAATAATAGTAATAATAATATTACTACGGTGTGGAGCGGGTAACGTGGGTAAATGTAAAAACATGTGGCCCGAACCCGAACTCATTTCAAACTTCAATATCTCCCGAAAAACATCTCGTAAATAATCGTATATAGTCGGACTCGTAAAACGAATCATAAAAATTTTCGTTAGGTAAACCTAGTGCCAGAGTCAACGTAGTACCAAGTGAGAATTTGAGAATACATCACCGAGCATTAAATCAAAAATGAATTATGAACATAATTCACGAATTCCATAACATCAATAATTATAAATATCCATAAAATAGGTTTTACAAGTTCGTTGTGAAATAAAATTTCAAATAAAAATTATAAACGAACTTTAATCGTAATGCGGGTTTTTAAAATAGCTCCCTAAACTGCCGGTTGTCACAAAACCGAATTAGGGTAAAACGTGAACCAAGTAAAAGCTATTGAAACCAAAACCGAACCAAATAAGGTCGGATCAGTTCGCTCCGGTCGGTTTAACTATTTCGAACCGAATAAGTGTGTTTTGAGCCGAACCGAGTAAAACCGAAATAATTATACAAAACTAAAAACCGAACCGATAAGGTAAGTTCGGTTCTGCCCGGTTCGGTCGGTTTGTCGGTTCGGGTGATTTTTCTCAGCCCTAATGATGACATAGTAAAATTGATACTCATGATTAGGAATTTCATTGCTATACTCGACATAGTCCCTAGTATTGACTATTTAGTGGCCTATGAGATTGTATCCTAGAAAACAAGTACGGTCGTGCTTGCAAGAAAATCATGGGTGAAAAACATTAGATGGAATTAGGCAGCCAAATTCCCGTATAACTGTGTATGTGGGGATAAAGTAGATGACGCTTAATCGTGTAGGTAATAGCAATTAAATGACGTGTAACTAGATATGCCCATTCTTTATGAGTAATCAAGATATTTGATATAAATTTCATATTATTAGTGTATATTGACTTATGTAGATGGATGGTTGAATATGCATCGCGAGTGTAGATTACTTTCTAAACTAGGGGTGAGCTTCGGGGTTAGGACCGGATCGAGGACCGGAATTCACCAAATCCTTGAACTGAAGACGGGACCAAATGGTCCCGTGTGTTCCTGATCATTCTTGGTCTTGTGCTTAGTGGACCGAATTTAGAGCATACGTGTGCCTAGGTCTATAAGGCCTTATGGCGCGAAGGCGCTGTTTGTGGCACAATGGGTTCTTAAGCCATAAGGCTGTATCACGTTAGCCTAAGGGCAGATGACCTGCTTCAGATTAGCATAAGTGTGTATGACCTGTTTAAAATTTTGTGCAAGGGCCTATGACCTGAATCAGATTTTCCATAAGGGCATATAACCCACACAACATCCGTATTTTTCCAACAAACACTTGCACAATATATACAGTATCTATAATTAAACAAAAACTTCTTGAATTAAACAAATTTGTACAAATACCAAATTCAAAACAATAATAAACTCATCTGGTACTCAATACAAAGCCATATCAGTTAGTCTTAGGGGCTGCTTAGCTGAGGGGCATTCAAGTAATTTGGTGGAAATTGATATTAGAATTCTTTGAACTCCCGTGTTTGGTTCAAAACAAAACGTGGGGCCACGAAGTTGAAGTGTCCTAATTGGAGAGTATTTGATTTCATCAGCTAAGTAAGGAATTTAAAATTCCACAAGTTATTTTAGCCCCTCCTGGATTTCAACAACAAATAAGTCCTTCCTCAATACTAAACACAGTATCTACAAATATTGCGTTAAATTTATAAATCAAGTAACCTTTTGGCAACCTCGTCGCCTTTCATAAGATCTAGTTCATCCATGTCGATAACTTTAAGTGATTTCATAACTCAGTCTTGAGTGCATATAAATGCCTCGACAATGCAGGGGGCTAATGATGTCATGTGGGTCTAAATTCTAAAGCAGAACATACTGAAGTATCTAAGGACTAAATATATGTTCTTGGTTTACGGATATTTGGAATATGTGCTATGTGAGGTTTTCCACTTGATCAAGATAATGCTCAGTCTCAGTTAAGCTATGCCACCATCGTGAATGAAGACCAAGGCTGAGCAACGGGTCAAACCCCACCCGAACAGACCAAACCCGACCTGACCTGACCAGAAAACCGAATAAGGGTAAAACGCGAACAGAGAACCGAATCGAGTAAAAGCTATCGAAACCGAAACCGAACCGAATAAGGTCGGGTCGGTTCCGTCCGGTCGGTTTATCTATTTCGAACTGAATAAAGATGTTTTGACCCGAACCAAACTGAATCGAGTAAAACCGAAATAATTATACAAAACCAAAAACCGAACCGAATAAGGTCAGTTTGGTTCGGCCAGGCTTCGGTCGGTTTGTCGGTTCAGGTTGTATTTCGGGTGATTTTGCTCAGCCCTAATGAAGACATAGTAAAATCGATAGTCATGATTAGGAATTTCATTGCTATACTCGACATAGTCCCTAGTATTGAGTGACCTATGAGATTGTATCCTAGAAAACAAGTACGGTCGTGCTTGCAAGAGAATCATGGGTGAACAAGGACAGTTCTCACATTCTATTGATCAAGAGGTTTACTCTCGCCTAACCTTGTAACTTGTAAGTTTCTTTTCCTCCTCTTGTTGAAAATATTCTACCTCAATCTAGGACAAGTGTATAATGTAGGGATCTTAGCAGGTTTGTTTTATACATGATACTGTGAGGGCAGATTTGAATAGGTACATTGATGCTTCGGGCCAATTTGGATCTGATTCCGCTATAAGGACTAGAACAAAATTTGCACCATATATATGGTGGCGTTCTTATGGGATCGATACACCTTTGCTCCAAAGATTTGCTATCACGGTCCTTAGTCAAACTTGTAGTGTTTCACCTTGTGAACGCAATTGGAGTGTATTTGACAATTTACACTCGAAGAAAAGGAATCGTCTTTTGTAACAAAAGCTCAATGACCTTGTATTCATCCAATACAACACAAGGCTAAAAAGGAGATTCGAGTCTATAAAAAACAACAAGTCTTTAGACACTATCTTGTTGAGAGACGTAGATGAAAATGATGAGTGGACGGTACCAACGGAGACTGAGCTTCAAGACTTTGTGGATGCAGGTGATGGTCTTCTTTGGTCAGATGTGAGAGAAGCGATGGGAGGAAATGAAAACATCGGACCAAGTACAAGAAGTAAAAGGGAGCGCTATAGAGATGATGATGATGAGATTAGTATTGAAGAGGACGATCTTGGTTTGGGTGGTAACTTGGACAAAGAAGTGAATGCTTTAGACGATGTTGATTCAGATGCTGAACCCGTGGACTGCAACTAAATTCTGTTTGTTTTTCTGTTATGTTTTTTGTTCAAGCTTTCTTGATTTTAATTTTATGCTATGAATACTTTTATGGTCTATTATGGTGAACCCTTATTAACATTTATGCTAGTTTCTTGTTTGATCTTTGATGAGTTTATGCTTTTAATTTTTATATGTATAATATATGTATGTATATATATTTAATATCCTAGAAATATAAAAACCGATATCTCACCGCGATAACCGATATCTCGTGTATCGTACCTTGAACGATACAAGATTTTTGACCGAGATAACAACATAGCTTTTCAGTGGAGGTGTTTTGTAATTCAAACTTTGCCTTACCAGGATATTTGATTCATCATTATATACATGAACTTGACATGTCATATGTAACAAGATACTAGGTTGTATTCATAAATCACTTTCTAAATTCAGTGGAACTGTTTAAAATCGGTTAAGATATGTGCAACGATCAAATGTGGATGATGCCTAGTGCATTTGCTAACCAAAGGAATGCCAACTTTGCATTATTTTTGCTATTTTTCAAAGGATTCTATAAATGCAACGTCGGTGATAATATAATATGATTTACCTTGGGCTGCTTTTGCTAGCCCACGCGTTTTTTTGGACTCAGTTCATGCAACTCTGAAGTTTTGAATGTGTTAATAATAATATACATTTCCTAATGAGTTCTTTTTATCTGTTGTACTAAAATTAGAGAAGTTTTGTGCACTCTAATACACTTGGAGCAACTTTTCAATAAATCGAAAATTTAATAACATCAGCGACAAAAACGAACACAGAAAACCCACCGCAACGCGGCGGGGTCTTCCCCTTGTTTAGAAGAAAACCAGAGGTTGTTAATCTACAAGTTTGTTTAGATTAGAAAACAGTGATTGTGCTATTAGACTATTCAAGTTGTCAAAATCATATTATATTATTATGTACAAATACTTTATATATTTCCATATTGTTTACATGTCTCCTACATATCGAACATTTTACTCTCTGTATAATTGTATGATGTTCGATCAACAAACAGATGAGTAACATACTAATTTTACATATAGAAAGCTCGAGTGCATATGAACATGTGAATGAAGAGACAATGTTTTTCTTAATTACTTGAAGACCATACTGGGATGGAGAACAGACGCGCTGACATACGATCAGGGTTGTATTCGGTTTTTGTTCCTGCCATACACTATTCAAGCTTCTTTTGCTTGTTATTGTTCCTTACAACTTCATACTAGTGTATTAAATTGATTGTGGAGAACACTGTTTCTCAAGTGGCATTATTAGTTTCGCCAACTATAAAAACGTTTATGAGGCAACTCATGTACGCACCAACGGAGACTTAAAGGTTTTCAGGCTGCTTGTAATATTGTGTAAGGTAAAAGTGATGGAACTCAGTTTCAAAGTTAATACCACTAAATTGATGACTTCGAAAGAAATTACTTTTAGGGACGATGTATGTCTTTAATGTATGTGAGGAGAAACACTCTTTCAGAAAGTTGGATACGGTTGTGACATGTTTGTAGTTGATGTTGGTTTTGGGTATTATATAGTACTTTCCTAATACAAAATTCCGTCCCTGTTCGATGGGTTATATACTTATATGAAACTTTAAAGCAAAAATACACCATCTTGTTAGTGTACGTGTGTTGCAGATTATATCAAAAATTTATGGATGTTGCTAACCACTACCCATAAGGTTGTGTTTAAGTTTCATCATTTGTGTAAAATAACATTTAATGAACTCATTATTTGCGTACTTATACCATTTTTATGATTATAATTATAGAAAGTGTTGTTAAACATGGAATATTTGATATTAATTAAGTGTTGATTTTTCAATTAAGGAAAACTTAAACACACCCCATAAGGTTGTGGTTACCAAAACCCAAAATTTATTAAATAACATATCGGCAGTTAATGAAAATCTATCATAGCTATGGCAACTGGCCGGACATGTCGTTTGCGTTTTGGATGGCCAACAGACATGTTTGGCTTTGTCAGGAATATTTGCTAACATAGTGTACAATTGTACAAAGTATATTTTGGGTCGAGATGATGCCCCCAAACTCCATGACGGGCGGCTTGCCTCGACTAAGTGAGCGGACCCTCACTAAGGAACGCAATCCCCTAGAGGCCTAGACCTCTACAACCTTAGACCCTTACAAGGGGTGCTACCCTTTTTTACCTTGCAAAAGGTCGCATCTCCTTGACCTCGTGGAATCGGCTTATCTCGCATGAGTATGCATTTCACCTCTTCTAGCTCGTTGTCATGCTTTGCTTGAAATCCATTTGGTTACATAAAATAGAGCGTTAGATATGCAAAACATTAAATGTGACATCTACATCCTGTTGCAGACTTGCAGTAAATAACTAAACGGATAAGGTGTAAATATATGAAAATTCTGGATTTGGACTATCAATGACCATTTCTTTTGGTGAGCATTTTTTCCGTTAAATTTATTGGTTAATTATCTGTAATTCTGTACATAGGTTGTACATAAGCGGCTTAAATATGATATTTGGTTGTTCAAGGACCATTGATTGGTGTTTGGTCCACAATTATTAGTTTGTTGTTTTGCTATATCGTTCACTAATGTAGTTCTTTTAATTGGTTCAAATGCGGTTGCATTTCAATATTGTTTGAATACTACGGAAATCAATAATTAGGGGGTTGGCAATGCACCCCACACCTCATCACCCTTCACTCACAAACAACCAATCCCCTTATGCCACATCACCCTCCCACTTTTCCCTTCACTCACTCATTTTTTGTTGGCGGCACACCCCTCACCCTTCACTCACTCTTTTTTTTTTTTTTTTTTTTTTTTTTTTTTTTAAATAAAACAAACTTTAAATAAAACCCTTTGACTTGACATAGACCAAAAACCATTTTGTTTTTCTTTTCTTCTTCCCTTGTGCTACTGTTTCACTACCATCACCCAAAACTCAAACACCTCCATGACACACCACCTCCATGACACCCAAAGACCCTTTGACTTGACATAAACCAAAACCATTTTGTTTTCTTTTCTTCTTCCCTAGCTGCTACTGTTTCACTACCATCACCACAAAACCCAAACCATTTTTTTTGTTTGTACTCATTTGAAAAGTGAAATGTGAATATATAGAAGAAAACAAACTATCCGTTTGAACCATAAATGGCCCCAACGTTCAAAAACTTTAATGCACAAACGGCTAGTTTGGTTCGGTAAGCTTTACCGATTTTCACCTCCACGGTGCGGTAAGGAGGGGAGGGCGGCGGTGTTCCCGTGCGGTGGGGATGCCGCACCGTGCCTCCCCGCATGTGTTGCCAACCCCCTTAGTATGTTAAGGTAATAATCATAAATTAGCCAAATTTAAAACGCTGAAAAAAATAAACGTTGGAGCAATTTGAAACAAAATGCAAGTTTAGTTAGTTGTTCGAACACCGAAGGCTTATGGTCTATTGGTATGTGAGTTGTCAAAAAATCTAGATGTTATAAGTTCAAGTCTTATTGTAGGCATTTGTGAGATATGTTCTGAAATAGGTGGTATACGATGTGAAAAAGAGTTAGTTGTCTGAATGTCGATGTACTAGGACCGAAACGAAATTGGCATATGTAATTCTCTCGTAATCATGTATGTACACTCTCGATGCTTATAGAGGCATTTTTTTTTTTTTTTTAATATAATAGAGTATTATTAAGGGTTAATGACATGTAATAGCAACAAACTTTTCAAAATATTCACTTATCAGTAATGTACACAATATCAATCAAATTTTCAAATTATGTAAATGACATCTAATAGCAACAAACTTTTCAGAATGACTATTTATCCCCCTGTATCAATATATTTATTAACAACTATAATGATACCGATGGTAAAATGATCTTTTTTTATGAGCAAAACACACAAAAAATCACGAATTTAAAAGTTCTATGTTTTAATAAGAAAAAAAGATCCACCACACAAAACTATAAAAAATGATAACTTTGATACATTCTCAAGCTATAAATTTTACTTGCTATAGATAAAAAGGTAACAACAGTAGAATTATGTAAATGATGAATTTAATTTGGATGCTAAATAGCCAGTTATAAGCTACACGTGTTTCTTTTGTTAGTTCATTTCCATTTGTTGGGGAACGTTTGGTTATTAAGTTGACTATATAGATTTATAATAACCAACTGACTTACCTTAGTTGGCCACCTAAGTTCCTTCTGGAGCTTGGGGAGGGGTTTTACCCGGGTTCAAGTCTCGCAAGTGGCAAAAATATGGATTTTTCTCTTAGTGCGAAGCCGTGAGTTCTAGGAGTTTCCCTTCGCGGGTCTCTCTTAGCGGTTCGGGTCCCGGGGCTTGCCCGTTTGGATGGTTTAACCCGGGGTCGGATTTCAAGTGTGGTGCCGTTATAAAAAAAAAAGTTATAGATTTATAATTCAGTCAAACGCGTAAAACTTAATTTTATAACCTTATATTTCTATTTTTTGGCTGTATTTTTTTTTTCATTAATATATATATTATTTACACTCAATTACAACACCGTTTCGGTGCCTCTTTTACTTCTGTTTTTCTGGCCCAACTTCTCATTCTGTTTTTGTAGCCTGATCCAATATCATCATAGGCCCATTCTAATTTACTAAACGTGCTACAGCATATGTATAAACACAGATATAGAGATTTCCACAAATCTCCAGAACCTACTGAGACACATAAACTTTTTCATTCACAAGATCAAACTCAGATTTTTATGATTGTTTCCGTAAAATTCGATTCAATCATCCTGTGTTATAGGATCAGGTATTAATGAAACTTTAAGTTACTTTTATTTTTTTATTTGTAAAAGATGGATTGATTCATTGATATCATATTATATGTTTTTAGAATATGTGAATTTGTGTGGGTTTTTGCCTTCTGCCAATGTTTTTGGGGGTATTGATTTGTGGAAGATTGAAGATGTTTTTTTGTATGTGGTAGATTAAACTTTTTTTTTTCTTTTCTTTTTTTTTCGCTTAATGATTCTGTTAAAAAAAAAATGGCCTTCGATTTGTTTAACACTTATTATTTGCTTCAATAAATGATGTGCGTCTAGGTAATACTCTCAAATATGCTGTTATTCAATTTTTTTCGGTGACGCCTAATGATAAAAAATCATATTAATAATAATAATTTTCAGGATGCCTTTGGTTTGTGGCTATGTGAATTTGGGTGACGCTTTGAAGATGCTTTTCTAGGGACTGCTATGATTATTGGCTAAAGGAGAAGCTGAGAATGGTATGCTTTTACCTTATTTTTTTAAGGCTTGGGCTATTTTGGTATTTCTAATGTATGCCTAAACTTGCATGATGGCATTTCTAAATCAGTTTTGCTTATTCATTGTTGAAATATGTGGTTGATTGATTTACAGGTTTTAAGCAACAGAGCGGAAAAGATATGCAACTCATTAAGACAGGAATGGATGGCATCTTACGCTTTTTATCACAGGTAAACAACCATTTGACCACATCTATTTTAAGTGTTGCTTTTTATGTTGGTTTCTTCAGCCATAAGTGTAGGTATTTAGTTCAGTTCTATGAAAGCTTCTTGGACGCAAATGCTTTAAATGGTTCTGCTATGCTGGATCTTAGTTTCGTAGTTATTTTTATCTGTACTCAGTATGCTTTATCAGTGTTTCAGAAACATTATCTCTTGATAGAAGTTTGTAACACATTTGTCAAAGTTTCTGGAATATTATTTTGTTGTGTGGTTCTTAGCTGCAATATATGTGCATACGTCGTCTACGTACATCTCTTAATACCATTTTTATGCATTTAAACAACGGCCCGACGCAACGCGACGCGCCGACACCCATTGACTATAATTATATGATCAGTTTTGCTAAAGTATTAATATATGTACAAATTGTGGGCATATCCGATGTCGTTTTGTACAGTCATCGTTCATGTCAATTTGAAGATGTATTCATTCAAAGTTAATTCTAATGTATTGAAACATAATACATAATGCAGGTTAGCCCAAGGAATTGTGCGTGAGATAACTCAGAGTATAGACTTGGTATTCACAAATGATGTTGAAAGATTCCTTTTCTACCAAAAAAATGAATCTCGATGGGTAATACTCAGTTTTACAGGTACAATCTTGGCCCGCAGCTAATATGCATATTGTGTTTGAAAAAATGGTGGATTAGATTTGTTTAAGGTTTTTCTGTTATATGGAATATGGTTTCATATAAAACTAAAAGTACTTAATGGGTCAAAAAGATACATTTATTTTTGTATAGACCAACGTTTTTGTTTATAACTTTGTTACAGATGTTGTAATGTCTATAATGTATACTCCTATTTTGGATGACTATTTAATTGCAGTTATGGGTAGAATTCAAGGGCAAGGCGAGTCACCGCACTCGTATGTCACAGCTGTTACAGTAGCTGCTGTGTTTCGCATACAGCAGCTAGCAAAGAAACTAATGAACCTCCTTGAAGAGATCAATGACAAGATGTGAGTTGATATTTATGTAGTTTGGCACAGATGTGTATCTTAAGCTTACTTAAATGGTCCTTTGGAACTTAAATTCAAGGAATGTTGTATTAGTTTTAAATTAGCTTCTTCAACGACAAAAAAACCCGCCAGGCCGGGGCCATTCTCGTTATAGATATGAGGCACGTTTGGTTATTACGTTGACTAGCTATATAAGAATACAGTCACACGCGTAAAATTTTATTTTATAACCTTACATTTCACGCCAAAATAAAATAAAATAAAGAGTTAATACTGTTATAAATAATTATATGTGGATGTCCATATAGTCCATAATAAGCCCACGGCCCATGTTAGCTATTAGGGTTTTGCACTAATATTTATCCATATATACTCTTTGTAAATCTCATAGTTAATGATCAATTGAAGATTACTTTCATTCTCTTCATTCTTGTTCACAACACGTTATCAGCACGCTCTAAGATTTCTCGTTTTTCTTTACTCTCGATCTCGTACGGTACATCTTCAACCCCTTTTTATATTTATCATCCGTAGTTATTTTGTAAGAGTATAGAGTCACTAGACAATTTAAAAGTATATTATTTAGCAATTGTCAGATCATGTATTCTATTATATTAATTCGTGGGTCAATAGCAAGAATATACGTACCGTCGTTTAAACAAAATAAATAAATACAATTCATGGGATTTTGAACGATTTTATTATATGATCCGTATGTTTATACGTGTTTCACCGTATGTTTATATCGTATGCTTTCTGCTTGGTCACCTTATATTGGTTTGTATGTTTTTGCCACTGCACTTTGCTTTGTTTTATGAGATGATTTGTTAAACGTAACTACTAAATCAATATAATATAACAGATTTTTTTGATGTTACAGTTTTCGCAACATGGTTGTTCATTGTATGTTCTAATTTGTTTGTAGCCTTAATTTGTTTCAATGTATTATAACACTATTTTTATGAATATATGCATGATTTACATGGATATGTGTTTAGTTTTGTTGATATGTTAACTATTGTAGTTTTTATGATTAATTTAAATGGATATTATGTCGCTTACGATCTCTTAATACGTGATTTCAATTCAATGAAGAAACTATTTTCAATTCAACAAGGATATAACTTTAAAAAAAAAAAAAAAAAAAAAAGTTAATAAAGTTTCATTGCTTATATTACATTCTTCAACAAATGCGCAATTTGACATCACCACCTATACATTAAACATACATATATTTTTATATGATTATTAACATAGTGTATGGCAATATAAAATAAAGTGCATATGTATGGCAATGGTATTAATCATAAATTAGATATAAGATTTAACAACGATGAGATGTTTTACGTTTGTTTATGTTGAAAGCTTGCTTCCCACACCATAGGTTCCTACTTGTTAAATACTTTGTATCGACAAAGCCATACACATGTTTACATTAATTAGTTGCTCCAGTAATAACTGTGTAATCATTAGCCAAATTGTTTTCAATAATATTATAATATATACTCAAAATCTATCTATCGTAAATGTTGCCTTGCATTACGTTTTAAAAATTAATGAGATCCTTGAAAAGAATTTTGTCAAAACCCACCATCCATTATTATCAATCATATCACAAACATATGCCATGTTAAATTATTTGTTTCACTCCGTGTGTATATGAATGATGTTATATTGTTGCCTAGATCCATCGCATATATATTGATATAGTAATTTGTGCATGTGACTACTAGATTTGTAAGTTATAAAATTTGTTCGATCTGTTTGGAAGGATATTTTTTTTTTCTAAATCTTTTTAAAGCCATAAGTTTTTGTTTTTAAAAATTAAAAAGCTTTGTTTAGTAATACAAGCTATTAAAATAGAATTTGTTAGGTCATAAGTTATCTTATACCTCTATGTTAGTATTCTATGATGACTAATAATATGTACATGTGCAAGTTAGTAATGGTTAATAACATAGTGTGGTTTATGTTTGAGATTGATAGTTATGCATTGATATATATTTTCAGTTGTTTTGTCACGATTTAGCATATGTCTTGCTCTGTTGGTTTGTAAGTCTTGAACCCTTTATAAATATTGATCGTACTTATTAAAGGTTGGTACTTGGTATTATCTACAATTATTTGTCATATTAGTTCTACTTTTATATGGATGATCTTATTTAATTAAAAAAATGGAAGAATAGAGAGACGAGCATTAATTGGTTTATGAGTCGATCAATTGTCTTCGTATTCTACATAAATAAATATTAAGGCCATAATTTTAAAGTGAAGCATAATGGTGGTGAGTTATTAGTAGTTTTTGATCGTTTACAATTTGTACTATATATATATAAAAAAAAAAAAAAAAAAAAAAAAAAAAAAAAAAAAAGTGTGATCTCTTACAATTATAACATGATGCGTCTACTGTTAATTAGCTCTTGTTTATCAATATGAATTTCTTCATTGAAACAATTTTAGCCAAATGATTTGTTATTGCAAGCACTATAATATGCTCATTATATGGTTAGTTTTATGCTTATTTGAATGCAAGCTGTTATATTAAAAAATATTTGCTTATGATGCAATGTTAAACACTACTGTTTTTGCATTAATTGGTACTTCATCAATCTTATTGATTGGCGTACCCGTTGTATTTGCTTCTCCTGATGGTTGACAACTAATTTATGTGATAGAACTTAGCAATACCATATATATTCTCTAATGTGATAATTTCATGTGTTTGTCGCTTAGCATATTATATTATGAAATTCACGGAAGTTAAAATGTCTATGTGATCTATGTGTATGTGATTGATACCGACGAATGTGATATGTGCTTGGTAAAAAGGCCTTCAAAGTTTATATGATAATATGATGATCAATGTAAGTGTCATGATAAGGCAAAAGATAAAAATGATAGTGCGCAAGAGATAAAGTTGGCACTGAAAGTATACATCTTCGTTGTAAATATGAGAACCATTTTTTCTCTAAATGTAGTTTATTCATTATACCTCGTGGAGTAGGGATAAGATGTAGTGACCATAACTATGGTGAATTTTGCAAGATTGTTGTTAAGGTTGTGAGTATATAAGGAGTTTTACTTGAGTTTGACTTATATAGTTATATATGTGACGTATCTATCATGCTATTTTATTTGCTTATAAAACTAATTAAGAGAATATATTGTTATGAAAATAGAGCAAGTTCACTCGTATCGAACATGTTTTCTTCTTTAATAATGATTTAGGCTAATGTGCATATTATATTTAAAGCCTTAAAATGCTTTTTATTAAATTATGTCATCCGACTTTTATATAAAAAGGTGCAATTAAAGCACGAGTGGCCATAAAGTATAAGTTTATGAGCCAAGATTGTTGTATAAATTGGCATGACCGGTTAGACTATCCCGAGTCAATAATGATGCGAAATGTATAAAAGAACCATGGGTTCTTCAAGGTTGATTTATTTGATCTTATTGTTCTCGATGGAAGTTAATGTTCATATATCACCACCATATTAAAGTGAGGACTCTGTCCTATAAAGTTTTGGAAAGAATATAAAGGGGATGTATTCAGGCCTATACATCCGCCATGTGAATCATTTTGAGTTTTAAAATCGATGCATCGTCAAAATGATCATAAAAGACGCAACTAAAGGTTAGCGTGATTAATGGCTCGTCTTATAAAATGCGAGCATGGTTTTCCAAATTCTATCTTTGGAAATGGTGGGAAATACTTTCAAGTATTGGGCGATTATTGGAATAAGTGTTGAACATAAAAGTAGCCCATGTTCATAAGCAAATTGCTTTTGTTGAAACATTTATTAAACGTCTTTAGTTGATTGCAAAGTCAATAATTATGAGAACAAATCTATTAGTTTATGGGGCATGTTATAAAATATGAATTCGCATCTTGCCAACAATTATAATGAATCCTCCCCATTAATGGTTTTGGTCACGAACCATATGTTTCCCATATAAGAATTTTGTAAATGTGCGGTATATGTTTCTTGTAAATCCACCACAATGCACAACAATGGGATGTTGAAATGGATAATTCATTCATGGGGAGAGAATGAGCAGCGAGGGATATTGAATGAATTATGATATAAAAATGTTCATCCTCACACTAATAAATATGAACTTGAAGTTCAAGGGACAATTTACATTCGTGATCTAGTAGTTGCCAGACAAGTTTTGTGACCCAAATAAAGTGACTAGATCATACATACGCTGCTTATGCTCCAATTAACATGTGTGTTCCAACATTAAAACCAATGATTGGTAGTGAGTCTATTGCATGACTGCATCATAATAGACTAATCGATTTCAAGTAAAAGTCCTCGAATGAATAAATAAAATGGAGCAAGAAAATTAAGATGGTCGAATCGAGGTAATAAAGACCCCATAATAGTCTTGTAAAGATACACTAGACATGAAGGTTCTTGAAAAATCCCGGGTAGATGAAAATCCATGAGATCTTAATAAATAAATGTCTAGTAGAGTGTGGAATCGAAAAGTAATGAATCGACGTCGATAGTACTAGTGTATATGATAATGGGCATGGTAATGATTATGAAAATAAATCAGATAGCGCTAGAATCATGGTGAGGATCATGAAAACATACATGCAAGATATGCATATGTATAAATGAATGGCCAAAAGAAGTAAAGAAGCAAAGAACTAATGAAAGATTGAAGTCTCTTGTGAAGAGACATGGTTACTGGGACTTGAAGTCCGTACATATGAATATGTAAACTTATTGGATATGCATCAGTCTTTATGAGAAAATTAAATTAAATTATGCATAAGGTACAAGTGATGGCACATGTATATTTTCTCAAAGACTTGTAAATGATAATGCACATACATTGTATGTTCACATGTGGTGGATTCAATAATGTATTTAGTAAGTCTGGCAATATAATAAGTAATTGATATGCGTCTAAATGATAAATGAATAGAGCTCGTACAAGATTTTATATAAAATGAATGAAGCATTCTAGTGATTTTTAATGCTTAAAGCATATAAGAGAAGTTCTCGAGAACACTACTTGATTGTATTGAATTAATCATGTTTTTGGCATACATTTAATAATTGCCTTAGTGTATAATATTGTGCCTAATAAAGAATTATGTTTGCCTATGAAACTTTATAAAGAGATCTAGATTTGAATATTGTTTAAGTTTCATGCAGTTTGATTTATGATTATAAAGGCAACTGAATGCCTAGAAGTTGAATTTGAAACAAAAGAAATAGTTGTCTTAGCTTATGATTTGAACATCTTAAAGATGAAATCATTGTGCATCATGAAAGCTAAAGAAAGATGCTATATATCTTTATATGTATAAATGACGCTCATGTTTATGAGGTTACATGATCAAGAAAGATCCATTGATTTATAAAGAGGATGATCACAATATCGATTTAAATGTGTCATACTAAAATGTGTATATGTGAATTACACGGATGTACCTATATGAGATGTATGATGTATCTTAATCCTTAAAATGGATATGAAAATAACATGTAGAGATATTTATTCACGTGATTCTATCAAGACACTTGTATGTGCATTTCACTCACACAATGAGATTAAGTGATGTGATCATCAAGGGGAGAGAAGATATGCGTTGCACTCTTTTTCCCTTGACCATGGTTTTGTCCCCACAGGGTTTTCCGCCAAGGTTTTTAATGAGGCAACATCCCCGAGCGTATAAAGGAGTTATATATTCTTTTTCCTTCACTAGAATTTTGTCCCAATGGGTTTTTATCTAGTAAGGTTTTAATGAGGCATAATTCTCAAACGGTGTAAAACAAAATTTTGGTATCTTCATGGTACAAAAGATATGGGTTTATATTTCACTAACCCATCAAATACAAGTTTAGTTAGTTTTGCAGATGCAGGATATATGTTTAACATACCATGATCGATCTCAAAATGGATATATTTTACAAGTGGTGGCTATTTTCCTGGCATTCGATAGAGCAAACAATCACGGCGACTGCATTAAACAATACATAAATTCTGGAAGGGTGATACCAAGTATTGATATTCAAGAAATGTTACATCAAAGACGACAAGGCACTTCTCATTCAAGTGATTATTTCGTGTACAAGATATCAAGTGATATAGTCATCAGAGGGAGATAATACGCGCTGCACTCTTTTTGTCCTTAGTCATGGTTTTGTCCCACTGGGTTTTCCTGACAAGGTTTTTAATGAGGCAGAATTTTCTAAGCGTATTAACAATATGGACATCCAAGAGGGAGTGTTATAAATAATTATATGTGGATGTCCATATAGCCCATAATAGGCCCACGGCCCATGTTAGCTATTAGGGTTTTGCCCTAATATTTATCCATATTTTGTAAATCTCATAGTTAATGATCAATTGAAGATTACTTTCATTCTCTTCATTCTTATTCTTGTTCACAACAAATACTCATTTGTATAAACATTAATACACATCTTTAATTAACACGTTTAGTTTAGTATTGTCGGCTATGAAGTCGTGTTTGAAGTTAATCCAAAACTTTCATTTTCTTTCATATTTAATCCTCCTTACCACAAAACAAGATGTCTTTTTATATCACTATTTAGGAGGTGTTTAGCAATTAGCTAAGGTTATAGACTGTAGACATGCATTATGGTTAATCCAAAACTTTGAACGTTTTATAACACATTCCATAATACTGTGTTTAAACACCTAATTGATATCACCTCACAATATATATTTTGAACTTCGAGTTCGTAGAACATGATGCAAGTCTCAGTTCAGAATATTTGTCAGAAAAGGAGTCGTTGATTATGAGTAGAAATTTTTACTGTCTAAATACACTATTTTGCGAGTTTATATACGATAATCCATCGTCTGTTTTTACCAAGGTGCTCCAAAGTCCAAACAACCATGTTGTTAATTATCTTAACTTATTCAAACCTTGTAGAACAACTAAAATACTTATTCAACATGAAAATAGTCTTCTCGAATACAAGATTACAACTTTACTAGAACAGTACTTTGTAATTTTCAAAGTAAAAGTAAAAACACATTACAACATTACTACACTTTTGATCACCTGGAAAACATTTTACGGGTGACATCATAAACCATATAGCTGAGTTCACTCAAGAAACGGAAATATGCAATCCTCCATGACCTGCTCAGTATCAGAGGAGCCAGAATAACCCAAAAACCAGCAATGAATCCAGACAGCACGCTGACAATCAATCCCCAATCCACTCCATGTGACCCATCATCTTCTTCATGATCTGTATCAGGTGTTTCAACTCTTGAACAAGGCTCACTGAGGGGATGTCCACAAAGTTTGTTGCCAACAAAGCATGACTCATTTAAGCTCTGAAGTTGAGTACTTGATGGGATTTTTCCAGTCAAATTGTTGTAAGACACGTTGAAGCTACTCAGCGAGTTCAAGCTTGACAAGCTCATAGGAAGTTCCCCTGAAAGCTTGTTCAGTGACAAATCAAAAGATTCAAGTTCTTTCAAGTCCCCAATCAACTCCGGGATCATTCCAGTCAAATGATTCCTCGATAAATTCAACGATTGTAGCTTGACGAGGGTTGTTAGCTCACTTGGAATGTAGCCAACAAGATGGTTACTTGAAAGGTCCAACAACCTCACGAGTTTAAGAATACTGCTGTACATGTACTCGTGTCCCTTCATCACCAATGGAACGCTAAAGGAAAAGTTTTTGCTAATTGTAATAGGATCAATTATAAAAGGATCATATGAGATAGTTTCTTTCCCAGAAAGGACGGTAAAGTTGTTGAAACATTTTGGAATATCGCCCATCAGCTTGTTGTTGGAAAGATCCAATATTTGAATATGTGTAAGATAACAAACCTCGTGAGGAATCTTTCCAACAAACTTGTTGGATCTAAGGTTGAGAAGTCTCAAAGAAGAAAGTTTTGTCCCAACCCAAGATGGAATGCTTCCAGCAAGTTCATTTCCACTGAGTTCAAGGATCTCTAACTGGGTCAGGTTCATTACAGAAGCAGGTAATTTCCCTTCTAGCTTGTTCCCACCCATGTTCAATGATCTTATTTCACGCATACGACCCAATGTTCTTGGAATCCCACCAGAAAAATTATTATTTTCCAAGTTTAAGTATGACAAACTCTACCACTTTTCCCAGCACTCAGGAATGACACCCGACAAATTGTTATTTCCTAAATTAAGCATATCTGTCACTTTCACACCATTGGAACACAATAAGTGATGTATCGATCCGACAAATAAATTATCTGATAGATCCAAAACATCATGAATTGAACCATTTAAGATACCAGGTAATTTCCCCCCAAACCTGTTAGAGCTTAAGTCGAGTAAGTCAAGTGCGCGCAGGCATACCTGACAGATTTAAGGTACCTTGCATCTGATTTTTTGACATATCTAAATACGGTAGATTGGGGAATGATCTCCAAAACGACTCAGGCATGGGTGAAGAAATGTTTGTGTTGCTTATGTGCAAAGTTATTAACCCCCTCTGCGATATAAGCCAAGATGGAAATTGAGGCCCTAAACTCCAAGAATTCAAAGATAACATCACCAACTGGAAAGGGGGAATCCAGTTTGCAAGTCGCGGTCTTAGGATTAAGTTGTTTCGTCTTCCATCCAGAGATTTCAAGTGCACTAGTTTGACAAAGTGGGTTTCTGTTACGACACCTGCCAGCAAATTGGAAGAAAATCTTAATTCTTCCAAGATGGAATGCCCAATGGTTTAGGTATTATGTTGGTGAGCTTATTACTTGACAGGTCAAGGCTAAGAAGGGAAGTCAAGTTGTGAAGGGAATCAAGAGCTGTACTTGATATATCACACTGACTAATATCTAACGAAATTAGATTGCTACCAATGCCACTAGACAACTCTTTCAATACTAATAAAGAATTCATGAAAGTATTCCTAGAGACGTGAAGCCATTTAAGAGAAGTCAAGTTACGGAAGCTATGAGCACTACTACTAGGAATAAGGCCATTAAAATTACACTCACTTAAATCCAAAGAAACAAGACTAGTTATACTAAATATCCATTGTGGCACAAGACTATTAGTAAATTGGTTTCCAGAAAGATCAAGCAAAAGAAGGGATGTGATATTAAGAGTAGGAACATGGGAATGTGCATCCAAGAGATAACTGTTTTTAAGATGCAGTTCAGCCAAAGAAGGGAGGGTGTTGATAACCTGAAACCAGTCCATTGCTTTGCTGAGGTCTACCCAACTCATATCCAGGTGGCGCAGCAAACGGAGATTTGACAACCACTCCATATTCATGATGCTTGTACTTGTTTCATCCCAGCCATAATCATCTTGAAAACTTCCTAGACAAAGGGTGTGCAATTCGGAAATATTACCCAATTGAGGAGGGATAATTCCACTAAAATTGGAACTCGAGAGGTTAAGATACCTCAAGTTTCTAAGAGAACCAATGAATTCAGGAACTTGGATTCGTCCAAAATCATTGCAGCTCAAATCCAAATGCTTGAGTTGCTTGAGGCCCAACAAGGATGGACTTAAATCCCCTTTCAGCCCAAGTGCACGAAGATGAATGTGATGAACATGGCCAGTCATGTTATCACAAACAATCCCCGTCCATTTGCAGCAATCATTCTTCTCATCAACCCAAGAAGAAAGTCGGTCGCCTTCATCAATGAGACGGTGTTTAAATTGGAAAAGTACTTGCCTCTCTTCTTTGATGCATAATACATCATCAAAGTTTTGCATAGATAAGCATGAATGAAACAAGAGCACAACAAAAAGTATGCACAAGTGGAAAGAGGAAAAATGAGAAAATGAAAAAGCACTCATGTTTGATTGATCACAAAGAGAATAACACACACTCGTTTTTTAGTTTACAATAATGCGAGGTATGCAGGAGTTCAATTTAAACTCAAATTTTTACAAGTGACGGATTGCTTTCAGTTCCGCGTAACAACTGGGTTCGAATTTGGAAAATAAGTAGCATGGTCCCTAACTTAAATTTCGTGGCAATTTACAAACTGAATTATGTGAACACAAAAGAGTAACATCTGGGCTGGAGATAATTTTGATACAATAGAAAATGACCCGAGTCCAAGTAAACTAAAAAAAACAAAATTTCATCAACTTGTAGAATAAGTTGAAAATCAGTTTATGTGGTTTAAATGAAATCACAGCATCAATAATACATTACGATTATTGCCAGGTCAAGGTCAATTATCCACACAATAACAAGTTCTAGGCCTGGTGGGCATCAAAATCTTAAATTCATTTACATTAAGATATAAAATTTTGCTTCAGACATGGAGCTTTGCTGAAATTTTTTGAGGATGAGAGAAAGTAAGAACAATATAATAATAGTATCTAGAGTCACTCACGTGACAAATTAACGAATCAAAATATATTCGGAGAGGGCATTATCGTAAAAAGTAGAATGTATTGCATTTTATTACTGACTAATCACTCCATTTGAAAGGGTGGTTTGGAGTAGGGGGTGCTCATGGTCCGGTCGGTTTTGTCGGTCGGTCCGGTCCATCCGGTCCGTTTGCTCACCCTTAGTTTGGAGTTGATTGAGCGGGTCTAAAAAGGAGGAGTCGGAGGAGAAGTAGAAGAAGTTGATTAGAGAGCAATTACAGGTGGTTATTAAAAGATGTTAAGTCAACTTTTGGTTTACCGGTTGATGAATTATGACAATGATGATGCCTTGTGATTCGAATTATGGTTTTTCATATGAACTTGTAGCAATTTCGGAAATATGTGATTGTATACTTTCTACGTTTAGTTACGAACTTGGTATTGGTCTTTTGAAATTAAAAGTAGCAAGTTTCATGATGTGATTGTTTCGGTTTAACAATAGTGATAATTTGTTGAGTATGTTTTCTGCAAATATAGTGGTTTCCCGGGGCTTAAAATTTGGTCCCCTCGAAAAAAGGAGATCCTGTACCGTCGAGCATTCTACACATGTTCAAATCCATACTACTATGACATAAAAATGATTGCCACTTCTGAAATATATAAATCAAGAATGGTTGCAATAAGGAATTTACAACAACAGTGAAAGCAAATCTAACCCACTCATATCGCAAAATTAAGTACCTAAACTTTCATTCTATATGACTCATTTTATTGTAGGTAATTTTTTTTTAACCCTTTGGTGATATACACAACGATAATCATCGGTATATTGTAAAGTAGCTTCATGACCAAACCTTATGGCACCTCCAAACCAAATTGAGACTAGGAGTGTCATTAGTTCGGTTATCACGTTTCTCGGTTTATTCGGTTTGGGTTGTCGGGTTAGATTTTTTATTTTTTTTGAGGCAAAACAGAATTTGAACCGAATTCAAAATGAATCAAACCAAATTTCAATTGGGTTAGGTTTTCAGGTTGATTCGAAAAACTCAAAATACATAATATATAATATATACTTTTTAATTATATAGATTTTTAGCATCTAATGTAGTATTTAATTATGAACTTAAACAATGTATTTAATTTATATATATATATATATATATATATATATATATATATATATATATATATATATAGTTTTTTAATTATATTGATTTTTAGCATCAAATGTATTTAACTAGTACTCGAAATACATAGTTTCATGGGTTGCATTCAGTTTGCAGTAACGACCGGGTTCATATTTGGAAAATGCAACATATGGAAAATAAGTAGCATGGTCCTTACTTATCTTTCGTGACAATTTACAAACTAATTTATATGGACCCAAGTAGGATATTTTTTTAACAAATGACATCTTACATTCATTTCGAGCTCTTTTTTTCTTCTATGTATGCACAATTTCATTGGCTGCAGATAATTTGGTTGCAATAGAAAATGACATGAGTCTAAGTAAACTAAAAAAAAACAAAATTTCATTAACTTGTAGAATAAGTTGAAAATCAAATAAGCGGTTTAAATAAAAGTGAATCAATAATATATTACACTTATTGCCAAGTTAAAGTCAATCATCCACACAATATATATAGAGAGTCTTCACTAGATTACAGAAAGGTTACGAGTTGTCTAAATTAATTTGGGGGAGTAGTAATGGTAAGGGTAAAACTATAATAGGGCGAGTACTAGTACGCGTGTTGGTGGTTTGAGGCCTTTTCCCCTCATATGGTCCTCACAACCAAACTAAACCAACAAAGCTAGAATAACAAAAGAAATATGATTTAGACGTAGGGTTCTGAACCATCCTCAATTATGGGTCGGATGTAACACCCCCAATTCATGGTTGCAGCGGAATTCAAACTGGGTGTTACTCGATGGCACAATAGTCACAATAATAGAAAATGAACTCCAATTGAGTCGTTTTAAAAGATTTATCATTCAAATTATATAAATATCAGAGATTATGAAATGAGGTCCCAATTGGTTCCATGTTTACACATCACATTAAGTGAGTTTTTGAATGATAATAAAATTTATAGCCCTCTGGAGTATCCGTGTCCTTCCGTGCCATCCTTGATCGTCATGAACCTGGAATACATGCTTGAGAGGTCAACACAAAGGTTGAGTGATATTCATAGAGTTTGTTTAAATCGTTTGAACACAAAGTGTTGGTAGTTAAATCGTTGAACACAATAATCGTAGTGTTTGTAGTTAAATCGTTTGAACACAATAATCGTAGTGTTTGTAGTTAAATCGTTTGAACACAATAATCGTAGTGTTTGTAGTTAAATCGTTTGAACACAATATGTTGGTAGTGTGAGCTACAGACTCACACCAACGTTTGGAAAACAAAGATGGGCTACGTTGTTATATGCCCGGAAAGGTTATTAATTCACTAAGCTTATGACACCAAAGCGTTAACGTGTACCAATATCGATCGGCAGATTTATCCCGGTAGGTACTTTGCCGTCATACCTAATGTCTCAAATATTAATGCATTTGTTTGAACTTAGTCAAAACAAATGGGATTCGTCAATCCCAATAGGCCTATTCACAATATTCGCGCTCACTTGCAAGTAACCCTCGCAAGTGATTAAATGGTTCATAATAAGGGATCTTGGTTTGGCAAGGATGTTACTTAGTGATAATAAAACATAGTCGAATAGCATACAGTAGAAAGCATTGTGTTCGATTTAGAAATAGCATGTATTCCCCCCAAGGGTTTGTAAAATAGTTAAACAATAGAAAGTGGGGCTATGAACTCACCTTGAGTTGGATGATGTATAATGAGAATGATGGATATGCCGTAAGAACTTCTACGAGCAACCTAGAATAATTGTTGTAACTTAGGTTTGGAATAATGTCTAAGGAAACATAAACACGCCAATATATGTCTTGCACTTAGTCCATGATGTGGTATGATGTATAGTGTAAGTCTTTGAAAGAAATGATTCATGAAACATGTATGTTTATATATCGTTTACTACCGTTCGGGCCGACATAATTCAGAAGTCATGTAGTAAATGTTCGAGGAGCCAGGACGCTTTAATTCGTAAATCCACAACTCATCTCGACGGCTTACATAATGAACTCCTCACATGAGGCTCCCTACTATTGTAGTAGTTGATAACATATATAGATATAAGTTTTGATTCGAAAAGTTACATGTCCGATATTTGAGTAAACTTAGGAAAGTTTAGTATTACATGAAGATTGTTATTAGGGTAAGTTTCATAAGTCTTGTATGACCATTTTCTCTTGGTAATATCTCATGGTTCCTTTTAAAGTGAAGTAGATCCAAATTGCTTGTTCAAGTTATCGCCTAATTCATTGTTTCATGTTTACGCCTATGTAAGTTGGTATGGTCATTTCGTCATGGCCTAGCCATGACCTTTGGTCCTTGTTCCAAGGTCATGAGACACAACCTTGGCTCTAGCCATGGTGGTGGTCTTGATTATAGGTCATAAGACCTCTTGTTCCTTTTAAAGTATAACCATAATATAGTGACTTATATATATGTAAATAGCTGTTAAGAAACTGAGAAATATCTCACTCAGAAAGCGTTTTCAAGGCTCGATCTTCTTTATGCCTGAAGGAAAACGTGATTCCGGACAACTTTCGTGTTTTAACTTTTTCATGAATCGGACCAGAAATGCCTCTTTTTGCGTGTTTAATGTTTCTGTAACAGAAAGTTTTGGCAGCTTTGCCGCAAAGTTTTGGTAATTTCAAATCGTCATAACTTTTGACTCGTATACTCGTTTTAGGTGGTTCAAATTGCTACGGTTTCCTTGTTAAGTCCTCTACTGTAATATTTAATGATCCAATATCATATTTTTACCATTTTGATCAGGTTATACCAACAAAGTCACTAGTTTACTTGTTTTATGAACTTATATTAACAATCAATTACAACAACTTGTTTTGCTCATTTTTATACATCATGGACTTGCATACAAGACATATTATAGCAAGAATAATAGGTAAATAACATGAACATGATTATTTAACAAGAATCATGTTAGGGTTTGGCTTACAACTTTTGGCTTTCAAAGATGAAAGGAAGTTAACATGTAAGGATAGGACTTTGATAGACTTGCTTCAACCCACTTCTCTTCATGCAATCTTTCTACTCTTGTAATCTTGAAAGATGGATGATGAAGGTTGAGGTGACTTGAGTGGATTTAAACTCAAGAGAAATCACCAAGTATATGAGGTTATGGAAGTGTTTGATGAATGATAACCTAACTAGAGTTTCTACCTTGAACTTGCACTTGAATCTTGCTAGAAATTAGAAGGAAATCAAGCAAAGATGAGAGTGTTTGTGTGTGTGGAAGTGGACGGCAAAACAAGGGGAGGGGAGGGCTTATATATGACTTTCAGGAGGTTACTTTCCTTGACTTGTCAAACCTTGGAGCCAAGGTTAACATATGTAAGGATCTAAGGCCATCAAGCTTGAGATCAAGCCACCTAGTGTGAATCCCCCCCCTAGTGGCGGTTTGGAAACTTGGGGAGAAAGGGTTGGACTTGTGATGATATTATCCAAGATATCTAGTATGTTTTGACTCCGTAAAATGCAAACCGTAAGTTGTTACGTCACAAAACGTAAAACCGGGTATCGTAAAAATACGAAACTTTGGAGGAATGATTAAACTTGTCAAAATACTCCATAATAAAATATAAAATGAGTGGTAGGTTCCATTGGGGTGGTAAAACCCTGCTAAAACTGGAAACACGGGTCTAAAACGCGTAATACGTAAAACGTACGAATATTGCGTAAAATTGAGAAAAGCAAAATGTTACTTTTCTAATAGGATAATATTGATTTAAAATGACTTATAATATCTAGACTGGGCTCAGTCCAGTGTCGGCTGGTATTAAATGTCTTTTAGACATCAAACCGTAAGCCTAAAAATCACGAAATGACTTATAAAATCAAGGAATGATTTTTAGTCAATGGAGGAGGGAAAAATATGTTGACTTATTTTAAAATTTTGAAAACTCAAATCTTTTTAGAAACACGGTGCAGGTATAGGCTAAGGTTACGGCTGAGTAAAAACGCTTAAAACTGAAAATTCCAGTTTTTCACGGCCGAGGTTTATTTTGGTCACGTTTTTCTCAGTCATGATTTATTCTCAAATAAATCATGAGTGTGTCAAACATTTTTCTGATACGGGGAAAATTAACGCGACCGATGTTCGTTGTGCGTAGAATTTTTGAATGACGTTTTACCCTAAAACGTGTAATTCCGTGTAATTCCTTAATAACTTTCACGAAAATGAGCTTATGAATGTCAAACTTTTAATTTGTCATGGAAATGATTTATCACTTGAGCCCAAGAAATAAAAATCAAATTTCGGGAAAATTTTCGGGAAAAATGAATAGTAAAAGTGAATAGTGAAATTTTCCGGGAATAGTAATTATCCTGAAAAATGCGAATTGTTACAGTCTCTACCCCTTACGGGGAACTTCGTCCCGAAGTTCTATGTGTGTTATATGTTGGAGTGGTGTCGATGAACAGGTGTGGTTACTTATGAGGACTAAATTCTGGGATTACTGGTGATGTAATTTGATTTGTTATTTCAGTGTATGGCGTAGGATGAGGCTTACTTTTATGTAGGAAAGATATGGTAATAGTCGAATATCAAAGGAAATTGATATAGCAGTCGAATATTAATAGGAATTGAGATAGTAATTGCAATCATAGCCTAGTAGGTAATCGGTTGTTGTACCTAGTGTTTTTTGACTTCATACTTATGTTATTTCGGACACAAACAAGCCCACTTATTTATAATTCTTTATTTACATGGAGAGGCATCCCAAACAATGTAAGTAAAGGAATATAAACTTATGGTTCGGTGATTTACAATTTCTTTATATAAATGAAAAGGCATCCCAATCCATTTAAATAATTATAAATCATCCTACTAAAGAATTCCCAACACAACATTCATACTTAGCCGGTGAGTTACAAGGTAGTGTATTACGAGATGATACTGGTGTTCCAAAAGTACAAGATGAATATTCAATCTTGTAAAGCTGATGAGGGTGCTTGTGGTGTAACTAAGGATGATTTGAGCTTTAAAAGTGCATCAAGATCTGTTAATGAGCTTGTGTTTGCAACGGTTGTGAAGATAATGATGTGATATGTTGATGAACAAAAGTGTGTAGTGTATGCTTAACATTAATACTCTTAGGTATAGATGTTGAGTTTGTTTTAAAAATCTTAAGAGATTTTAAACGTTTATGATGGAATGGTATCCTTAGGACCTAAACAGGATAGTACTTCTACAGGATGAAGAGAATAATTGATAACTATCCCAAGATAGTAGTTCGGATTATCTCATAAATGAAAAATTTCAAGAATGAAATTAGATCATACAAATAAGGTGTAAAGATTTTGCTGAGTGGTAAGGCACTATCGTGTCTCTAGATCGTTTTAATGTATTCTGGTGGTTTATTGAGTTCAAGTAGGAAATCAACCTAAACATAACCCTAGTACAACTACTCTCAGTATTTGAAAATTTTAAGTCGAATATAGTTAGTCAGACTATATTCCACTGTCCCTAGGTTAAATATAGGTGACTAGTCTATATTTAGTCAAGGTTCGATAAAATTTTCAAATACCTAAATTAGGTATACTTTTGATATGTCCGTTGCTTTTGAGAAACTATCCACTAAACAAAGGCGATGTCAAACCCTTCAGTTGCAAGTCCCGCCCATACAAGACTTGTAACCCATGTTTTCACATTCCATCACATAGAAGATAGTACGGGTAGTTATGTATGGAAAGGAAGTTTTAAGTAGTTCTAAAATAGAACATACTTGGCCAGGATCACGAACTTTTAATAATGAAGGTTTCATAAGAAAACTTTGATGAATGTAGAGAAAGTTCAACTTTTGTCGATGATGGGTTAGTTTGTCCTTTAGAAATCTCATATTTCTTATTTAGAAATCGATAGGTTGTGACGGGTTTTTGATATCATATGAAATGATATTGATGATGTGATGGAATAATTCTAGAGACCATTGCACAAAACACAATGTCTCGCAAGTAGGCTAGACCTTTGTGCAATTCACAATGTCTGGGAAGTAGGTTAGACCATTGTGTGACTCAAAACATTTGAGAAATGGTTAAGACCATTGTATAATACAATGTCTTGGAAAATAGGAAAGACCATTGCAATCAGTTACAATGTCTTGGACATAAAATGTTGGAGTAGGAACATGATTGGGAGAATCTGGTTGTGTCGAAATGCCCTAGAATAGGCATATGCAGATATGTTTAGTCCAGTGTTTAGATGAATGATTGAAAATAAACCGAGTTTATATATCAATATACTAATGCTTACGGGAAAATGCTCAATTATGTTTAGGGTACATATATTAATATGCAATTATGTTTGTGTAGCACAAAATGTCTACGGGGAAATGCTCAAAATGGGTATATATGAATATACTAATATGTTTGTGTGTCATAACATGCTTACTAAGTCCATAATCGTCTGGAGGATGGAAGACACGGAGAGCGGAAGGCTATATAAATGTTTTTGCTTGTGATTGTAGTTATAGTTTAGGTCTCAATTAGACCCGTTTCTCTATAACCATGGCTCTGGTACCAATCTGTAACACCCCCAATTCATGGTTGCAGCGGAATTCAAACTGGGTGTTACTCGACGGCACAATAGTCACAATAATAGAAAATGAACTCCAATTGAGTCGTTTTAAAAGATTTATCATTCAAATTATATAAATATCAGAGATTATGAAATGAGTTCCCAATTGGTTCCATGTTTACACATCTGTGACAACCGGCAGTTTAGAGAGCTATTTTAAAAACCCGCATTTCAATTTAAGTTCGTTTATAATTTTTATTTGAAATTTTCATTTCACAACGAACTTGTAAGACCTATTTTATGGATATTTTAATTAATGACGTTATGGAATTCGTGAATTATGTTCATAATTCATTTTCGATTATATGATCGATGATGTATATTTGAATTCTCACTTGGTACTACGTTGACTTTGGCACTAGGATTATCTAACGACAATTTTATGATTCGTCTTAACGAGTCCGATATATATTTTTAATTATTTACGAGATGTTCTCGAGTGATATTGAAGTTTTAAAATGAGTTCGGGTCCGGGCCACATGTTTTTACAATTACCCGCGTTACCCGCTCCACCGTAATAATATTATTATTATTACTATTATTATTATTATCATTATTTATTATTATTATTATTATTATTAATAAATTGAAAAAAAATAAAATAAAATAAAGAAGAAGTAAACTAGAAATCCGGTCCTTGTGGTTATTTTTGTTCAGACACAAACACAACCATTCACTCATTCTCTCTCTCTAACCCATCATCTCCCCCACACCATAACCCTAGCCGCCACCCTAATCCGGCCATTACCGCCGCACCTCCGCCTCCACAACAAAACCACCACCACCATCTTAACCCTCATCTTCTCCTCTTTCATTTGAACTATAACACGCGCCCTAAAACACCTTTTAACATCACGAAGTCTTATTAAATCCGAACGGAGTATCATTATTTTTACTAGATCCGAGTGTCTCGTGGTTCAAGAAAGTGAGTATCGATGGCTAGGCACCTTGGGTGCCTCGATATGGTCCTAAGTCCATGGGAAACATGGCTTAAATTAATGGGGTTTGATGAAATACGAGTTAAACATGTTGGGAAATTAATGGTTTTGACAAATATACTCGTTTGGTATCCGGGTTTGGTTTATTTTTGTCGGGTCGAGGTGTACCCGAGGGTGATACCCTCGGTTTGTGCTTGTTCTTCCGATTATTTGATCTTTGTTAGTTCTTGGTGATCGATTGAGGATGTTTGGATCCTCATTTTTGTTGTTTGACCGATTCATGTTGGTCATGGTTGACCATGGTGGTCGCTTGGACTTTTGACCGACCACCCAAGTGAGTCGTGTGGTTAATTGGCTCGTTTAGAGCTAGCCGAGACCATAAAGGTCTCGGGTGGGACCCACACGAGTTGTGGTGAAGTTTTGACTCGGGTTGACTTGATATTTGACCCGAATGCGGTTATTTTTGAGAACCGTGGTTGGTGTCGATATATATATATTTTTGGCTAATTGTTATTTGTTATGATTGTTGTTGGTATATATTGTTTTTGTTGATATCTCGGCCGAATACATGTGGATCGAATTGGATATTGATATTGGTATTTGAGGAGTTGTTGTCGATTGGTAAGTGATTGGGGACCGATTGTGAGACGGTCGTTAGATTGACGGAGATAGGTTAGTCGGGTGCCGTAGTCGGACCTTATTGTTGTAGCCCGTGGTTTGAGATTGTGATTGGACGGAGATTTGTTATTTATGACTTTTGTTTATTATTGGACTTGGACAATGAGCCGAGAGTCATGACTCGGACATATGACCATTTCGTATAACTCAATAACTATTAAAAATTGAAACGAGAATAATAAAACTCGTAATAATAATTATTGATAATATGAACTTTTATATGAAAGTATATACGTGAATAACGTATATATAACGATATAAACGCGTATATTAATAATAATAATAATCACGAGTCGTATTATAAATAATACGATTAGATATATATTAGGCTACGAAAGTGGCGTAATATTATTAAACGTATTATTATTATAAAAATTGTGTTATAAAACGGGAAACTCCCGACAATTATGAAACGTTTAATAAAATGTCATTTCGGATATATAACGGATAAACTAATTGAGTTAGGCGAAATTGTTGTCACTCGAGTCCAGGTAAGTTATTATTTGCGACATTCGTGTTGTCACGGATATATGACGACTAATATAGACGTTTTCTATAATTAAATAACCACTTAACCGTAAGGTTGAGCCGGGTTGTTTGGTTATACGAAATAAATATATTAGTGGGCATCGTATCCTACGACGCCCATAGGTTGTAGTATATGTAAAGTGTAATAGATTGCGAGTGTATATATCGGGAAATCTGGCCAATTTGACGATATATATGAGGAATTTATTAAACTATGATATATACTATATAGTAATTATGTGCTATGTGCCTTAGGTTGGGTGTAATCTTGGAACGGTCTGTTACGTAAATAAATATGAGGATTATCAAATCGACGGATTTGGTAAACTTTGGCGATTTATTTAAATGATATATTGGGCTAATATTAGATCTATAGTTTATTTTACCTTTCTATGTGTGATCTTGTTGGTTTGTTTTGAGTCGACCCACCACCCGTATGGATACCAAACGCAAATACACCAAACTAATACGAAATGGATTTTCGGAAATAAAACGGATTCTCGTCCGGGTTTGGGAATATTATATATTTGAGGAAATGATTTCTGAAAGAGTTAATATTGTTAGGTCGTGCCAAGTCCGTAGTTGTTGTTTCGTGAGTTACCATACATCTTATTTCTACCTACCTCGTCTTGCTATTTTCTGGACTTGAGGTGAGTCATAGCCCCACTTTTTACTCTTGAACTATGTTTTCAATGATTGGGGTGAGAAACGTGCAAATTATTTTATGTGGACTATTATCGCTTTTATATTCTTTCTAAACTTGCTATGCGTATGGACTAGGATCTATTGTCAGCTTTAGTCACACCTTTTGTGTGTACTATTCAAGTTTGGCTTATTTGGTTATTGGTGGATTGTCAGCTTTAGTCACATATATGTTGTGTGTACTATTCAAGGTTGGCTTATTTGGTTATTTGGAATTGTCAGCTTTAGTCACATATATGTTGTGTGTACTATTCAAGGTTGGCTTATTTAGATACTATAGTGTGCACCTATAGGTTATTATACTTCGGAAGTTATCCGAGTATTTATTGGTATTGCGGGGGTTACCCGAATATCTATGTTAGAACGGAGGGTATCCGTGTGTTATGTTGGAGCGGAGGGTATCCGCAGGCTTTTAGCGAATCCTTAGTCTAGCTAGCAAGCGTTTTGCGTGTATGTCCACTATATTGTTAGATGAATTTAAACCTATGATCTCACCAGCGAAAGCTGACTTTTAGCACGTTTTCTCAGGTAATTAAGTGTTGAGGTGCATGCTTGGATTGGAAGGCTCGGCTAAGGCACATGGTTCATGGATCTATTTTTCTAAACTCTGATAATTAAATTTGGACCTATTGTTATTTTATTTTGGGCCTGACCCTGAATGATGTTGGGATAAATGTAAACCTTAAAACCCCGTTTTGGGTTGTGTTTTTATTATGTTTACTTTATCTCGTTCTATATTGTCTTGTGTTGGATACCAATCCCTGTAGCACCCCGAAAGCTTGTTGAGTCTTCCGCTGTATCAAATTTTGGGGGTGTTACAGATTGGTATCAGAGCCAAGGTTATAGAGAACTAGGTAAATAAACGCCTAAACTATAACCGTATTTTTATAGAAAATGATCCTTGACTACCGCCCGCCAGCCCGCCAAGCCGAAGCATCTTCTATTATTTGAGGTATTATGAGATATTTGAGATGATTTGAGGTTATGGATTTTAGTAATAAGATGGCGTTCTCGAGGATTTAAATGGTCTATATGTTTTATAAACATTTTAGTAATGCGGTGTTTGGAATTCTTTTATTAAGATTATATATGGTATTATTTGATGAGTATATTTGGTACGATTTATGAGTTGTGATTTAAGTTGTTTTGAAACACTTACACCTACCCTACGCCGTTGTCACAGACTATGGCCTCCCATATGCCTGATGTCGTCGAGGACATCCTTACTGCACCAGTTTTACCTGCACAGTTCACTATGGCATCTGATGACCCTTACCAGATGGCCATGTCTTCAGCTATTGTATCACAGGCAGCTTCTACTTCAGCACTACCTGCTGCATCTACGCAGGGACCCTCATCTTCTCTAGGGCTCCCTGGTACATCGAGGCAGCTTACTCTTCATCAGGCTTTGGCTCGTGTGGCACCACGCTTTGCCCACCGAGCTATGGCACGCATGTCGGTACGCCCTACTCCATCGCCTTTACAGATTGACGCTCATACTCTTCTGTCTGAGGCGCCACCCACATCATTGCGTCGTCGTCCTAGATCACCTACTACATCTTCACATGGTTCACCTAGTAGGAGATGACGAGTGATGAGGTACTCTTCCGATGAGGAGGAGGAGTACGAGGGTGAGGATGAGGCTGATGACCCTGAGCGGGAGGATGACCCTCAGGAGGCTGAGCATGGTGATGATGATGACCCTGAGGAGGAGGATGACCCTCAGGAGGATGAGATGCCTGATGATGATGATGATGAGTTAGCACCACCAGCTCAGGCTGAGGAGCCTGATTCACCTGTACACCCGATTGGGCCTGATTCACCTGATCATCCGTTCTTGTTTGAGTTGCCACCTGGTAGTCCCATTGAGTCGGATGCATCTTCTGAGATTTCTGCTAAGCATGCAGAGTTGGGTGAGATTGGCAGGTTGTGGGCTCGGATTACTGAGCTTAGTGAGAGAGTTGCACGTGTATCTGACCGACTTGAGAGAGTTATTGGAGAGTTTTTAGCAGATTTGAGGGTTGACTTGACTGTCGTTGTGGGCAGGACTACTGAGCTGAGGAGAGTTTTGATGGAGGTTCACGAGCATATCGATAGTTTGCAGCGAGGATTCGTTACTGCTCGTGAGGCCGACCGCAAGCTTTGGCAAAGGAATGCCGAGCTAGAGAAGGAGGTGGCTGACCTCAAGAGAGACCGAGACACCCATAGCGTGGAGTTAGGATCGTTATGGAGGGATCTTGATGGCTTGAGACAGGAGTTGAGGATTCTCCGTCAGCCACGTGGCTAGTTGTTTGAGTTATGTTGTCTTGTTGGTTTCTTAGCCGAGGAGTGTTCGGTTAGAAAAGCTAGTTATCATGTTTTGATGTATTTTGTTCGGTATTCGTCTCTTTTGGAACGACTAGTATGTTTTGTGTTATCCGTTAGTTGGAACGATGTTAGATCGCTATTGTATGGTTGATGGTTATTAGTATATGGTATTATGTGATTTTGGGTGTTATGGAAATTGAGTCCTTATTCGCTAATTTGTTGTTACGTGGCGTGTTGTGGCTATTCTTTCCATGACTTGATTTCGTTGAGATGTTTTGTTGAGCATATCGATAAGTTCTATTGGAGACTCATGAACTTGTGTGATGTTACAGATCAATGGCACCCCGTCGAAACCCTGTTAGGTCTACCAGGACTGGTCCTACTGTGACTACTCCTGCTCGTCGAGGTCGTCGACCTACTCGAAATGTTGAAACCCCTACTCCTGACAACCTGGACACCACTAACCGTAACAACAGGAATCAAAATGTTGATGTTCAGGGAGACAATGGTCATGTTCCACTTAATGCACCTACTGTGGATCAAGCAATGATCAACCAACTCGTGGAGCAAAGAGTTGCTGAACTACTCGCTGAGTCAAATCATTCCAACAAGTCTGCTGGAACTTTTCCACCTGTTCGTGCTAATGGATGTCAATACAAGGAATTCAAGATTTGTTGACCCATTGAGTTTGGTGGAACTGAAGGAGTGGTTTACTTAGTCAGATGGATTGAGAAGACTGAGTTAGTGTTTAATGTCAGTGGTTGTGCGGAGAATGCGAAGGTAAAGTTTGCTTCTTTTACTTTCAAGGATGAAGCTTTGACTTGGTGGAACAACTACCGAAATGCAGTTGGGAGTGATGTAGCGTATGCTATGACTTGGGAGCAATTTAAGTCCTTGCTAATTCAGACTTATTGCCCAAGGAATGAGGTCAAGAAGCTAGAGATTGAGTTTTGGAACCACAAGGTGAAAGGTAACGATATGACGACTTACAATCGTCGTTACCAGGAGTTAGCCTTGTTGTGCCCTGATATGGTGAAAACCGAGACTCAAAAGATTGAGAGGTATATTGATGGATTGCCTGTAGCTACGAGGAATGATGTAATTTCTGCTAGGCCTGCAAACATCCATGAGGCAATCACAATTGCTCAACAACTTATGGATTCGTTGGAATTAGAAGAAGCTGATAAGGAGAAGAATGGAAAGAGAAAGAGAGACCGTCACTTTAAGAGTAATGATCACCGAAGCAAGAGACAAGCTAAGGCTTATGCTATTGGGAATGGAGATAAGAAGAATCAGAATGGTGACGCACCCAAGTGTGATTGTTGCCATCAGCATCACACTGGATGGTGTAGTGTGAAATGCCAGAATTGCTCAAAGAAAGGACATACAGCTAGGGACTGTAGAGCTCGACCTCTTGCAATGGTTCAAGCTGCTCCTGAGATGAGAAACAAGGCAGATGTTACCTGTTATGGGTGTGGAAAGAAGGGACACTATAGGAATGAGTGTAGAGAATCGCGGAACCGTGGAAATCAAGGCTCGGGTGGTAATGGGTACAATTATGGAAACCGTGGAACTGGAGGAAATCGTGGACGACAAGATAATGGGGACCAACGTGTGGAAGCTGGAGCGGCTCAGGGAAGAGTGTATGCACTCGGGAACGAGAGAGGAGAAGATCCGAACGTCGTTACTGGTACGTTCCTTCTCAATAATCGTTATGCTTCCATACTATTTGATACTGGTGCCGATAGGAGTTTTGTGTCCACTACATTTGCACCCTTACTAGAGAAACCCCCGATGGCCTTAGGAATTGGATATGATATTGAGTTAGCAAATGGAAACCTAGAAAGGATTAATACCATCATTCGCGGTTGTACGTTAAATTTCTTGAACCACCCTTTCAACATAGATCTTCTACCCGTCACGTTAGGAAGTTTTGACGTTATCATTGGTATGGATTGGTTGTCGAAGTATCGTGCTCACATACTTTGCGACGAGAAGATCGTGCGTGTACCATACGGAAAGGAAGTCCTAAATATATTAGGAGACCGAAAGGATTCTAGGAGCCCATCCCGATTAGCAGTCATTTCTTGCACTAAGTTACCGAAGCTAATGGAGAAGGGATGTTACCTTTTCTTAGCTCAAATTTCTGAGAAGGGAGAGACGAAGAAAAAGGAAAGGTGCATTGGAGATGTGCCTATAGTTCGTGATTTTCCTGATGTGTTTCCCGATGATTTGCCGGGAATCCCACCGACTAGACAAGTGGAGTTTCAGATTGAGTTGATACCTGGTGCTGCACCTGTAGCACGAGCACCTTATCGTCTTGCACCTACCGAACTAGAAGAGTTGTCGAAACAATTGGCGGAGTTAGCCGAAAAAGGATTCATAAGACCAAGTTCTTCACCTTGGGGAGCCCCAGTCTTATTTGTGAAGAAGAAGGATGGATCGTTTCGTATGTGTATTGATTATAGAGAGTTGAATAAGTTAACGGTGAAGAATCGATACCCGTTACCTAGGATCGATGACTTGTTCGATCAACTTCAAGGATCGAGTGTGTATTCGAAGATTGATTTGAGATCGGGATATCATCAACTTCGAGTTCGCGAGGAAGATATTCCGAAAACGGCTTTCAGAACCCGTTACGGGCATTACGAGTTTCAGGTGATGCCGTTTGGGTTGACTAACGCACTGGAAATATTCATGGATCTCATGAATTGTGTGTGTAAGCCTTACTTGGATAAGTTCGTGATTGTATTCATCGATGACATTCTGATCTATTCGAAGAGTGAGAAAGAGCATGAGGAGCATTTAAGACTCATTTTGGAATTGCTCAGGAAGGAGAAACTCTTTGCCAAGTTTTCGAAATGCAAATTTTGGATTCCGACGGTACAATTTTTGGGTCATGTGATTGATAGACAAGGAGTCCATGTGGATCCTGCTAAAATTGAGGCGATAAAAGATTGGGCTGCACCCACAACCCCAACCGAAGTTCGTCAATTTTTGGGTTTAGCTGGTTATTACCGAAGATTCATCGAGGGATTTTCGAAGATAGCTAAACCATTGACCAAATTGACTCAAAAGAGTGTTACGTATGAATGGGGAGATAAAGAAGAGGAAGCGTTTCAATTGCTTAAGAAAATGTTGTGTAGTGCTCCTATCTTAGCGTTACCAGAAGGTAACGAGGATTTCGTCGTCTATTGTGACGCCTCACATAAAGGTTTAGGAGCCGTGTTAATGCAACGAGAGAAAGTGATAGCTTATGCTTCCCGACAGCTCAAAAAGCATGAGAAAAACTACACTACCCATGATTTGGAGCTCGGTGCTGTGGTTTTTGCTTTAAGAATATGGAGACATTACTTGTACGGAACCAAGTGTGTTGTATTTACTGACCACAAAAATCTACAACACATCTTGAATCAAAAAGAGCTCAACATGAGACAACGACGTTGGATCGAGTTGCTAAGCGATTATGATTGTGAAATTCGCTACCACCCTGGTAAAGCAAACGTTGTTGCTGATGCTCTTAGTCGAAAGGAAAGAGTACCACCGTTACGAGTTAGGTCATTGGGAATGACTATCGTATCGCCATTACCGTCTCAAATACTCGAAGCTCAAACGGAAGCGTTGAAAGCAGAAAATAGATCTGCCGAGAATATATTTGGGATGGCTGATAATGAGAAAGGATTTGTTAAGCGTTCTGATGGATTATTATGTTTTGGAGATCGGATTTGGGTACCTTTATATGGAGAAATTCGAGAATTGATTATGCATGAGTCGCATAAGTCAAAGTACTCCATTCATCCTGGTTCCGATAAAATGTACCAGGATCTTAAGAAGTTCTATTGGTGGCCAAATATGAAGGCAGATATAGCATCGTACGTTAGTAAGTGCTTGACATGCGCCAAGGTTAAGGCTGAACACCAGAGACCGTCAGGATTACTAACGCAACCAGAACTTCCAGTCTGGAAATGGGAGCGGATTACTATGGACTTCATTACCAAATTACCGAGGACAGCTAGCGGTTGTGACGCTATCTGGGTAATTGTGGATCGTCTGACAAAGTCTGCTCATTTCTTAGCTATTAGTGAAGATGATAGTGTGGATAAGCTTGCGAGGTTATATGTGAAGGAAATTATTTCGCGTCATGGAGTCCCGATATCTATTATTTCGGATCGTGATAGTCGTTTTACGTCAGCTTTGTGGCGATCACTTCAAACGGCTTTGGGGACGAGGCTTGATATGAGTACTGCATATCATCCCCAAACCGATGGTCAAAGTGAGAGGACCATTCAAATGTTAGAGGACATGCTTCGTGCATGCATCATAGACTTTGGTAAAGGCTGGGAGAAGTATTTGCCCCTTGCGGAATTCTCCTATAATAACAGCTACCACACAAGTCTTAAGGTTGCACCATTCGAAGCTTTGTATGGCAGAAAGTGTCGTTCGCCTATTGGTTGGGCAGAAGTTGGAGATAGTCAACTTACAGGCCCTGAGCTTATTTTGGAAACTACCGAGAAAGTAACTCAGATTCGTGATCGGTTGCAAGCGGCTAGAGATAGGCAGAAGAGCTATGCCGATCAGAGACGTAAACCTTTAGAGTTCCAGGTTGGAGACAAAGTAATGCTGAAAGTCTCGCCTTGGAAAGGTGTTATACGTTTCGGGAAACGTGGTAAACTCAACCCACGCTACATTGGACCATTCTTGATCTTAGAAAGGATTGGGCCCGTGGCTTATAGGTTGGAATTACCGTCCGAACTGAGCAAAGTTCACGACGTGTTTCACGTGAGTAATTTGAAGAAATGTCTTTCTGATGAAATGCCCGTCATTCCAATGAGGGACATTCGTGTTGATGAGAAACTGAATTTCGTGGAGGAACCGATTGAGATTTTAGATCGTGAAGTTAAACGACTCAAGAGAAGTCGCATTCCGCTCGTCAAGGTTCGTTGGAATTCCCGACATGGACCAGAGTTTACGTGGGAACGTGAGGACGAGTTCAGGAAGAGATATCCGAAGCTTTTCACTTCGTAGATGAATTTTTCCGAGTGAAACCCGGGACGGGTTTCCTTCTGAGATGGGGAGGATGTGACAACCGGCAGTTTAGGGAGCTATTTTAAAAACCCGCATTTCAATTTAGTTCGTTTATAATTTTTATTTGAAATTTTCATTTCACAACGAACTTGTAAGACCTATTTTATGGATAGTTTAATTAATGACGTTATGGAATTCGTGAATTATGTTCATAATTCATTTTCGATTATATGATCGGTGATGTATATTTGAATTCTCACTTGGTACTACGTTGACTTTGGCACTAGGATTACCTAACGACAATTTTATGATTCGTCTTAACGAGTCCGATATATATTTTTAATTATTTACGAGATGTTCTCGAGTGATATTGAAGTTTTAAAATGAGTTCGGGTCCGGGCCACATGTTTTTACAATTACCCGCGTTACCCGCTCCACCGTAATAATATTATTATTATTACTATTATTACTATTATCATTATTATTATTATTATTATTATTATTATTATTATTATTATTATTATTATTATTATTATTATTATTATTATTATTATTATTATTATTAATAAATTGAAAAAAAATAAATAAATAAAGAAGAAGTAAACTACAAATCCGGTCCTTGTGGTTATTTTGGTTCACACACAAACACAACCATTCACTCATTCTCTCTCTCTAACCCATCATCTCCCCCACACCATAACCCTAGCCGCCACCCTAATCCGGCCATTACCGCCGCACCTCCGCCTCCACAACAAAACCACCACCACCATCTTAACCCTTATCTTCTCCTCTTTCATTTGAACTATAACACGCGCCCTAAAACACCTTTTAACATCACGAAATCTTATTAAATCCGAACGGAGTATCATTATTTTTACTAGATCCGCGTGTCTCGTGGTTCAAGAAGGTGAGTATCGATGGCTAGGCACCTTGGGTGCCTCGATATGGTCCTAAGTCCGTGGGAAACATGGCTTAAATTAATGGGGTTTGATGAAATACGAGTTAAACATGTTGGGAAATTAATGGTTTTGACAAATATACTCGTTTGGTATCCGGGTTTGGTTTATTTTTGTCGGGTCGAGGTGTACCCGAGGGTGATACCCTCGGTTTGTGCTTGTTCTTCCGATTATTTGATCTTTGTTAGTTCTTGGTGATCGATTGAGGATGTTTGGATCCTCATTTTTGTTGTTTGACCGATTCATGTTGGTCATGGTTGACCATGGTGGTCGCTTGGACTTTTGACCGACCACCCAAGTGAGTCGTGTGGTTAATTGGCTCGTTTAGAGCTAGCCGACACCATAAAGGTCTCGGGTGGGACCCACACGAGTTGTGGTGAAGTTTTGACTCGGGTTGACTTGATATTTGACCCGAATGCCGTTATTTTTGAGAACCGTGGTTGGTGTCGATATATATATATATATTTTTGGCTAATTGTTATTTGTTATGATTGTTGTTGGTATATATTGTTTTTGTTGATATCTCGGCCGAATACATGTGGGTCGAATTGGATATTGATATTGGTATTTGAGGAGTTGTTGTCGATTGGTAAGTGATTGGGGACCGATTGTGAGACGGTCGTTAGATTGACGGAGATAGGTTAGTCGGGTGCCGTAGTCGGACCTTATTGTTGTAGCCCGTGGTTTGAGATTGTGATTGGACGGAGATTTGTTATTTATGACTTTTGTTTATTATTGGACTTGGACAATGAGCCGAGAGTCATGACTCGGACATATGACCATTTCGTATAACTCAATAACTATTAAAAATTAAAACGAGAATAATAAAACTCGTAATAATTGTTGACATAAATAATGCCTAAAAACATTATTAAGTTTTTATCTATATCTCTATGTTTTGATCATTACAAAATATAACCTCAAAGAATTAAAACTTATGACATAAACAAGTATTTGGTGATTAATATTTCTCTTTACATCCAAATCACTTAAGGTATGAATAAACAAAGTGTTTAGTGCAATGTATGATCAAAGGGGTATTTAATTAACTAATACAAAGTTTATTTAATTATATAATCTTATTATATATTTTTGAAAAACACTTTTGGTAATAAGGAAAAATGTTTTAGTCATACTAAATATATGATTTCAAATATTTAACCAAAATCAGTTAGTTTTTCACCAAATAAACTTTTCCCACTAAAAGACAAGTTTTCTGGCCGTTACAGTTGGGCGGCCCCCTTAATTATAAGGGGCGGTCCCCTTAATTTTAAGGGGGCCGGCCATGCTTTAAGGGGGCCGGCCACACTCCTCTGTCAGAACTTGTTGCCTATAAATACCACCTTAAACCTGGATTTTTTCCCCACCTTTTGCACTTCAGAACTTCCTGTTCTAGATCTCCATTTCCAATCTATAAATCCTTTGATCATACATTCTTAAATCTTTGTTTCAAAGTGATCCATACATAATCCATTCAAGTGCAAGAGAAGAATACTTCTATCCCTCAAGACAAGAAGTATTACAACTAGTTGTGATCTCCACATCTAAGTTGTTTGAGCATCATCATTGATTATTATTTCATAGTGTGATTAGTTGTGAATATTTGTTAGAGAATAGTTGTGAATAAGATAAGTTAGGAAGAAGATTGGTGTGTAGAAGAATTGGTGTGTAGGAGTATTGGTGTGTAGAAGATTGGTGTGTAGATTAAAGGTGTGTAGAAGATTGGTGTGTAAAAGCTAGGTGTGAAGAAGATTGGTGTGTAGATTGGTGTGAAGATTGGTGTGTAGATTGGTGTGTAAATTGGTGTGTAAGGTTTTCTCCGCCATAAGGGAGCTTGTTGATATAGTGAAGAAAACTCTCGAGTTAGGTGCTCGGGGAGTGGAGTAGGGCAAGGAAGGTGCCTTGTAGCCGAACCACTATAAATCGCTTGTCTCTCGGTTTGATCTTTCCATCTTTTACTTATTTCATTACTTACATTATTATTGTTTCATAGTATATATACTTAGTGTTGTTCATATTGTGTATAACTAGACTTCATATACCTTCGAATCTATATTTTATAAATTAACGAAAACTTTTAAACAATTTGTTTTATAAAAATTAAAAACGACGTAAAACTATTCAACCCCCCCCCCCTTCTAGTTTTCCACAATTGGTATCAAGAGCCACGTCGAGCAAGAATTTTAAAATATATTGTATTTTAAAACTTGTAACGATCTATGGAATCTTTAAAATATTTAGAAGGGCAATCTATGCAAAGACCACCACTATTTGAAAGTGATGGATTTTTATATTGGAAAAATAGATTCGAAACGTATGTGAAATCAAAAGATCTTGATCTTTGGCATATTATTACCTTTGGTGATTTTCCCCCTATTCAATATAATGTTGAAACCAAAATGGATGAAATTGTAGTTTTTGAAAAACAAAATGATGATTTGAAAAAGAAACTAGCAAAAAATAATGAGGCTAAAATGGTTATTTATAATGCGTTACCACGCAAAGAATATGAAAGAATTTTTATGTGTAAAACCGCAAAAGAAATTTGGGATTCTTTACTAATCACTCACCAAGGTAATAGCCAAGTCAAAGATAATAAAATAGATCTTCTTGTACAACAATATGAACAATTTACGATTCCGGAAGAGGAATCAATTGATAATGCTTTTGCTAAGTTTAACACTATCATCACAAGTTTAAAAGCACTTGATGAGACATTTTCTAGTAAAAATTGTGTTAGGAAATTTCTTAGGGCATTGCATCCAAAATGGCGAGCTAAGGTCACGGCAATTGAAGAATCAAAGAACTTGATGACGTTATCACTAGATGAACTAATTGGCAATTTGAAGGTTCATGAAGAAATCATAAGAAGAGATTCGGAAACGGTCAAAGTCAAGAAAGAACAAATCAAATCCATTGCTCTAAAAGCCAAAAAGGAACCTAGTGATGATGATGATTCAAGTAACGAAAGTGAAGACGAAGAATATGCAATGGCCGTAAGAGAATTCAAGAAATTCTTCAAGAGACGAGGAAGATTCACTAGATCATCACATGAAGATAGAAAATCATTCCAAAGAAATAGAAGTGACAATTACGTGAAAAGAAAATGCTTTAGATGTGGAAGTCCAAATCATCTCGTTGGTGAATGTCTAAAGCCGCCGAGTTATGATAATCAAGGTGCATTTGTTAGTAGAACATGGAGTGATAGTGACGAAGAAGAAGTGGAAAAACCAAGAGAAGAAAAGTGTTTCATGGCAAAAGCAACCGACGAAATATGCCTTGGAATTGACTTGGAGCCTGACGAATGGATCAAGGATAGTGGATGCTCAAGGCACATGACAGGGAACCGAAAGCTATTCTCTACATATAAGGCATACAACGGAGGTAACGTTATCTTTGGTAGTGACTTGCGTGGAAAAATTATTGGCAAAGGTACGATTTCTCAAGACTCACTTACTATTGAAAATGTTGAGCATGTTAATAATTTAACATATAACTTACTTAGTGTAGGCCAAATATGCGATAATAAATGTAAAGTTATCTTTTCGGAAGAAGATAGCGAAATAGTTAAGAATGGAAAAATTATAGGTAGAGGTATTAGGGAAGGAGGAGTATATGTTATGAAACTAGGAAACAAACCTGAAGATAGGATATGCCTAACGACCCTAGATGAAAACTCTACATTGTGGCATAGGAGATTAGGACATGCTAACATGCAACAAATACAATCTTTGGCCTCTAAGGAATTAGTTAGAAACTTGCCTAATCTAAAATATGACAAGCATTTTTGTGATGCATGCAAAATTGGAAAACAAGCTCATGCTAGTCACAAAGCTAAGAATATAGTATCCACTACTAGGTGCCTAGAATTATTACATATGGATCTTTTTGGTCCATCCGCTGTGCGGAGCTATGGAGGAAACACATATACCTTAGTAATAGTAGATGACTACTCACGATACACGTGGACTAGGTTTGTAAGTGACAAAACCCAAGCCTTTGAAAAATTCGAAATATTTAGTAAAATGATTCAAAATAAATTAGGATGCTCAATAGTTGCCATTAGGACGGATCATGGTAGGGAATTTGATAACGAAATACAATTCGGAAAATATTGTGAGTTAAATGGAATATCTTACAATTTCTCCGCTCCTCGTACTCCTCAATCAAATGGGGTAGTAGAAAGAAAAAATAGGTCACTACAAGAAATGAGTAGAACTATGTTAAATGAACAATCCATTCCACAAAAATTTTGGTGTCACGCCGTAGATACATCGACTTATATTTTAAATAGGGTATCAATTAGAAGAATTCTAGGAAAAACTCCTTATGAGTTATTAAGAAATAGAAAACCAAACTTAAGCTACTTTAGGGTATTTGGAAGTAAATGCTATATTTTAAACACTAAGGACTACCTCACTAAGTTTGATCCAAAATCATATGAAGGAATATTTTTGGGATACTCACAAAATAGTAAAGCATATATAATACTTAACAAACACTCCATGAAGGTAGAGGAATCACTAAATGTAACATTTGATGAAACACCACCACCTCCTAAAACACTACCTTTAGAAGATGATAATTTAGTCGAAGATGAAGCCATTGAGGTTAGTAAAACAAAACCCATAGGAAATGATAATGAAGACATCCACTTAGAAAATAACGAAACTATTAATATTAAAGAATCTAGATCACATCCATTAGATAATATAATAGGACATCTTAACCAAAGAACCCTTAGGTCACAAGCCCAAGATAAAAACAACTTCTTTTGTTTCCTCTCAGCAATAGAACCTAAGAATATTAGTGAGGCTTTAAAGGATGAAAGTTGGATTATGGCTATGCAAGAAGAATTAAATCAATTTAAGGCAAATGATGTTTGGGAACTAGTCCCAAATCCAAAGAATATGACCATCATAGGAACCAAATGGGTATATAGAAATAAGTTAGACGAGAATGGAATAGTTACTAGGAATAAAGCTAGGTTAGTTGCCCAAGGTTATAATCAACAAGAAGGAATTGATTATGATGAAACTTATGCCCCCGTAGCTAGACTAGAATCAATTAGGATATTACTTGCCTATGCTTGCGCCCTAGATTTTAAGTTATTTCAAATGGATGTGAAAAGTGCATTCCTTAACGGTTTTATCAATGAGGAGGTATATGTGGCACAACCTCCAGGATTCATTGACTTCGCAAAACCTGATCATGTTTATAAGTTAAAGAAAGCTTTGTATGGACTCAAACAAGCTCCCAAAGCTTGGTATGATCGATTAAAAGCTTTTCTTATTAAACATGATTATTCCATGGGAATGGTAGATAACACTCTTTTCACTAAAAGGAAAGACCCAAATCTCATCATTGTTCAAATATATGTTGATGACATTATATTTGGATCGACTTGTCAAGACATGTGTGATGAGTTTGCCAAAATCATGCATGATGAGTTTGAGATGAGTATGATGGGTGAACTCAACTTCTTCCTAGGATTACAAATAAAACAACTAGATGATGGAATATTCTTTAACCAATCTAAGTACATTAAGGAAATGCTTAAGAAATTTGGCCTAGAAGACTCAAAACCTATGAAAACACCCATGTCTACGGAGGTAAAGCTCACAAAGGACGATGAAGGTGAGTCTGTAGATAACACCAAGTATAGAGGAATGATAGGGAGTTTACTATACTTGACGGCAAGTAGACCCGATATCATGTTTAGTGTCTGCCTTTGTGCCCGTTTTCAAGAGGATCCCAAAACCTCTCACCTAGAAGCGGTTAAGCGTATCTTCCGATACGTTAAAGGCACTATACACTTAGGATTATGGTATCGTAAGGAATCCGGCATAGAAACCATTGTCTATGCGGATTCGGATCATGCGGGAGACTACGTAGATAGAAAAAGTACTAGCGGTATTTGCACGTTTATGGGATGTTGTCTAACATCTTGGTTTTCGAAAAAGCAAACCGCTCTTGCTATTTCTACCACCGAAGCCGAATATGTAAGCGCCGGAAAGGCATGTCAACAAGCACTATGGATGAAACAAGCTCTCGTAGACTATGGCATTAGGTTAGAAAATGTCCCCATTATGTGCGATAACAAAGGTGCGATAGATTTAAGCAAAAATCCGGTACAACACTCTAGGACTAAACACATAGAAATACGTCACCATTTTCTTAGGGATAATGTACAAAAAGGAAATATATCTATAGAAAAGGTTGCATCGGAAGACAATATTGCGGATATATTCACAAAACCCCTTAAGCGTGAATTATTCAACCACTTACGTTTAGGATTAGGAATGATGGAACAAGTTGACTAAATTATATTGAATTAATTCTAAGTTATACTTGCATGAAAATTTATTTTTCTTTCATTCCATCTTCTCTGAGTCTAGGAATCTATTTCGCTCAAAACTTAAGATTGAGAAAATTTATTTTCTTTGCATAAATTTTTTTTTCTTAAAAACTCAATCAATTCTCTCTAATCTTTATTCTCACAATCTAGGAATCACATGAAAATCATTTTCATTGCATTGTTGACTAATTCTAAAAACATTGTATTTCAAAATCATGCATAAACTCTTACATAAATTGTCAAGGTATATAATCTAATATATGTCTTTGACATTCATGATCGAGCATAAATTGAATCAAGGAGATCATTTGGATTGTTTCTTAGGACCGTTATTTCTTTTTGCTTCTAGGTGTCGAAACAATCACAACTCCACATTTGTTGCATATAGACACTCACTAGGACAAATTCACTAGTAATGGTGTCATCTTGATCCATCATTAGTCTTTCACTCACTAATTTCCCTTGCCTTTAATTCAAGATAGGTGCCTTAGGAAGCTTAAGTGTGCTTGCATTTACTTACCTCCTATTGCTTATTATGTGTTGATTGTTTACTCTTGTGCCTATGTGTTTTTGCATGATATCTAATGTTAGATTAGATGCTATATTGCCTAAAGGAATTGAACTTGCTTGAATCCAAGTCCAAAAACACAACCTTTCTGCAAATTTTCTGCCAAAAACCCAATTCTGGCAATCTGGAAATCACCAGATGGGCGGCCCCCTTAATTATGTAAGGCGGCCCCCTTAATTTTAAGGGGACCGCCCCCTAATTAAGGGGACCGGCCATCTGATAGTCGGGTTTACAGAATCTTTTCTGCTTTTTAGCCCATTTCAACCTACATTTCCCATTTTTCACCAACACATTTTGTCCTAATCCTCCAAACAAACTTTATCCATCCTTAAACACACAAATCTTACCCTATAAATATCCCCAATCCTCAAAGCTCTCCATTCATCCCATCATGATCTCTCCAAACAAACCAAAATCAAAAGCCTCAAGGCTAGCAAGGATGACGGAAAAACCCATTTGGCGACGAAAAAGTCCTCGAAACAAATCCATCATCACAAATGAAGTTGGAAATCATTCCTCCCCACCAACTTCTTATTTCCCAAACTTTGCATCAAACCAACAAAGGCATTCATTTGATCCACTTTACAAACCATACAACATTGGCCAAACATCCTCCTTCAAGCCAAACTACACCTCTCAACCTCCAACAACTTATAATGATCCATGCAAGTTTGATGAACCATCAAACTACAATTCCAACTACTCAAACCCAACTCATCCATACCAAACCTATGATCCCCTCCACATTGCCACGGAAAAACAAAAGTTCCGTGATGAAATAAACCAAATCCATGATCTTAGTGATCTCCTTGCTATGCATCTTGCACAACGCAACAAAGGGCTACCTCCATCATCACCCTATGCAAATTGCCTTCCCCACTCTCTTAACTTGGATCAAGTTACAAATCACACTCACTTTTGCCCTTGTTGCATATTCCTTCAAAAACAAATCCTCTACTTGAGTGAAGATATTTCTTGGATTGAATATCTTCTCACTCGTAATCATTCAATACCACCCTTAACACGATACAACATCGTGAGATCCACTCCTTCCGCTCCATACAACACCCCATATCCACCTCAATCAAACATCTAAGCTCCATGCTTTTGTTTTCCTTCAAGCAAATAAAACAAATCAACCATGGGTTGCAAGCAAGTCCAAGTGCTCTCTTAGGCAATATAGGACTATATCTTTTATTTTGTTTATTGTAATCAATATGCTACAAGCATATTGAATGTTGTTATGCTAATTATTTCTATCATGCTTGAATGAATCTATTTTTATTTGCATAATTGTTGTTTTTGCATATATATGTGTGTTGTTCTCTTCAAAATATTTTTGTAGCCAAGATTCCAATTGCTCGTTCCCTTTGTGCTCTCAAACGAGGGGGAGCATACATCAAGGGGGAGTTCTCTACCCGTTTAAACTTCTTTCACGAAGATTATTCGGCCTAACCTTTTTGATTTTACAAAAAGGGGGAGAAGAGAAATGGTAAACTCTATAATACTTGTCTAATAACAAGTTTTAAATCTTTTGAGTTTAAGGTTTTGTAATAATCAAAAAGGGGAGATTGTTGACATAAATAATGCCTAAAAACATTATTAAGTTTTTATCTATATCTCTATGTTTTGATCATTACAAAATATAACCTCAAAGAATTAAAACTTATGACATAAACAAGTATTTGGTGATTAATATTTCTCTTTACATCCAAATCACTTAAGGTATGAATAAACAAAGTGTTTAGTGCAATGTATGATCAAAGGGGTATTTAATTAACTAATACAAAATTTATTTAATTATATAATCTTATTATATATTTTTGAAAAACACTTTTGGTAATAAGGAAAAATGTTTTAATCATACTAAATATATGATTTCAAATATTTAACCAAAATCAGTTAGTTTTTCACCAAATAAACTTTTCCCACTAAAAGACAAGTTTTCTGGCCGTTACAGTTGGGCGGCCCCCTTAATTATAAGGGGCGGTCCCCTTAATTTTAAGGGGGCCGGCCATGCTTTAAGGGGGCCGGCCACGCTCCTCTGTCAGAACTTGTTGCCTATAAATACCATCTTAAACCTGGATTTTTTCCCCACCTTTTGCACTTCAGAACTTCCTGTTCTAGATCTCCATTTCCAATCTATAAATCCTTTGATCATACATTCTTAAATCTTTGTTTCAAAGTGATCCATACATAATCCATTCAAGTGCAAGAGAAGAATACTTCTATCCCTCAAGTCAAGAAGTATTACAACTAGTTGTGATCTCCTCATCTAAGTTGTTTGAGCATCATCATTGATTATTATTTCATAGTGTGATTAGTTGTGAATATTTGTTAGAGAATAGTTGTGAATAAGATAAGTTAGGAAGAAGATTGGTGTGTAGAAGAATTGGTGTGTAGGAGTATTGGTGTGTAGAAGATTGGTGTGTAGATTAAAGGTGTGTAGAAGATTGGTGTGTAAAAGCTAGGTGTGAAGAAGATTGGTGTGTAGATTGGTGTGAAGATTGGTGTGTAGATTGGTGTGTAAATTGGTGTGTAAATTGGTGTGTAAGGTTTTCTCCGCCATAAGGGAGCTTGTTGATATAGTGAAGAAAACTCTCGAGTTAGGTGCTCGGGGAGTGGAGTAGGGCAAGGAAGGTGCCTTGTAGCCGAACCACTATAAATCGCTTGTCTCTCGGTTTGATCTTTCCATCTTTTACTTATTTCATTACTTACATTATTATTGCTTCATAGTATATATACTCAGTGTTGTTCATATTGTGTATAACTAGACTTCATATACCTTCGAATCTATATTTTATAAATTAACGAAAACTTTTAAACAATTTGTTTTATAAAAATTAAAAACGACGTAAAACTATTCAACCCCCCCCCCCCCTTCTAGCTTTCCACAATAATAATTATTGATAATATGAACGTTTATATGAAAGTATATACGTGAATAACGTATATATAACGATATAAACGCGTATATTAATAATAATAATAATCATGAGTCGTATTATAAATAATACGATTAGATATATATTAGGCTACGAAAGTGGCGTAATATTATTAAACGTATTATTATTATAAAAATTGTTTTATAAAACGGGAAACTCCCGACAAGTATGAAACGTTTAATAAAATGTCATTTCGGATATATAACGGATAAACTTATTGAGTTAGGCGAAATTGTTGTCACTCGGGTCCAGGTAAGTTATTATTTGCGACATTCGTGTTGTCACGGATATATGACGACTAATATAGACGTTTTCTATAATTAAATAACCACTTAACCGTAAGGTTGAGCCGGGTTGTTTGGTTATACGAAATAAATATATTAGTGGGCATCGTATCCTACGACGCCCATAGGTTGTAGTATATGTAAAGTGTAATAGATTGCGAGTGTATATATCGGGAAATCTGGCCAATTTGACGATATATATGAGGAATTTATTAAACTATGATATATACTATATAGTAATTATGTGCTATGTGCCTTAGGTTGGGTGTAATCTTGGAACGGTATGTTACGTAAATAAATATGAGGATTATCAAATCGACAGATTTGGTAAACTTTGGCGATTTATTTAAATGATATATTGGGCTAATATTAGATCTATAGTTTATTTTACCTTTCTATGTGTGATCTTGTTGGTTTGTTTTGAGTCGACCCACCACCCGTATGGATACCAAACGCAAATACACCAAACTAATACGAAATGGATTTTCGGAAATAAAACGGATTCTCGTCCGGGTTTGGGAATATTATATATTTGAGGAAATGATTTCTGAAAGAGTTAATATTGTTAGGTCGTGCCAAGTCCGTAGTTGCTGTTTCATGAGTTATCATACATCTTATTTCTACCTACCTCGTCTTGCTGTTTTCTGGACTTGAGGTGAGTCATAGCCCCACTTTTTACTCTTGAACTATGTTTTCAATGATTGGGGTGAGAAACATGCAAATTATTTTATGTGGACTATTATCGCTTTTATATTCTTTCTAAACTTGCTATGCGTATGGACTAGGATCTATTGTCAGCTTTAGTCACACCTTTTGTGTGTACTATTCAAGGTTGGCTTATTTGGTTATTGGTGGATTGTCAGCTTTAGTCACATATATGTTGTGTGTACTATTCAAGGTTGGCTTATTTGGTTATTTGGAATTGTCAGCTTTAGTCACATATATGTTGTGTGTACTATTCAAGGTTGGCTTATTTAGATACTATAGTGTGCACATATAGGTTATTATACTTCGGAAGTTATCCGAGTATTTATTGGTATTGCGGGGGTTACCCGAATATCTATGTTAGAACGGAGGGTATCCGTGTGTTATGTTGGAGCGGAGAGTATCCGCAGGCTTTTAGCGAATCCTTAGTCTAGCTAGCAAGCGTTTTGCGTATATGTCCACTATATTGTTAGATGAATTTAAACCTATGATCTCACCAGCGAAAGCTGACTTTTAGCACGTTTTCTCAGGTAATTAAGTATTGAGGTGCATGCTTGGATTGGAAGGCTCGGCTAAGGCACATGGTTCATGGATCTATTTTTCTAAACTCTGATAATTAAATTTGGACGTATTGTTATTTTATTTTGGGCCTGACTCTGAATGATGTTGGGATAAATGTAAACCTTAAAACCCCGTTTTGGGTTGTGTTTTTATTATGTTTACTTTATCTCGTTCTATATTGTCTTGTGTTGGATACCAATCCCCGTAGCACCCCGAAAGCTTGTTGAGTCTTCCGCTGTATCAAATTTTGGGGGTGTTACAGATTGGTATCAGAGCCAAGGTTATAGAGAACTAGGTAAATAAACGCCTAAACTATAACCGTATTTTTATAGAAAATGATCCTTGACTACCGCCCGCCAGCCCGCCAAGCCGAAGCATCTTCTATTATTTGAGGTATTATGAGATATTTGAGATGATTTGAGGTTATGGATTTTAGTAATAAGATGGCGTTCTCGAGGATTTAAATGGTCTATATGTTTTATAAACATTTTAGTAATGCGGTGTTTGGAATTCTTTTATTAAGATTATATATGGTATTATTTGATGAGTATATTTGGTACGATTTATGAGTTGTGATTTAAGTTGTTTTGAAACACTTACACCTACCCTACGCCGTTGTCACAGACTATGGCCTCCCATATGCCTGATGTCGTCGAGGACATCCTTACTGCACCAGTTTTACATGCACAGTTCACTATAGCATCTGATGACCCTTACCAGATGGCCATGTCTTCAGCTATTGTATCACAGGCAGCTTCTACTTCAGCACTACCTGCTGCATCTACGCAGGGACCCTCATCTTCTCTAGGGCTCCCTGGTACATCGAGGCAGCTTACTCTTCATCAGGCTTTGGCTCGTGTGGCACCACGCTTTGCCCACCGAGCTATGGCACGCATGTCGGTACGCCCTACTCCATCGCCTTTACAGATTGACGCTCATACTCTTCTGTCTGAGGCGCCACCCACATCATTGCGTCGTCGTCCTAGATCACCTACTACATCTTCACATGGTTCACCTAGTAGGAGATGACGAGTGATGAGGTACTCTTCCGATGAGGAGGAGGAGTACGAGGGTGAGGATGAGGCTGATGACCCTGAGCGGGAGGATGACCCTCAGGAGGCTGAGCATGGTGATGATGATGACCCTGAGGAGGAGGATGACCCTCAGGAGGATGAGATGCCTGATGATGATGATGATGAGTTAGCACCACCAGCTCAGGCTGAGGAGCCTGATTCACCTGTACACCCGATTGGGCCTGATTCACCTGATCATCCGTTCTTGTTTGAGTTGCCACCTGGTAGTCCCATTGAGTCGGATGCATCTTCTGAGATTTCTGCTGAGCATGCAGAGTTGGGTGAGATTGGCAGGTTGTGGGCTCGGATTACTGAGCTTAGTGAGAGAGTTGCACGTGTATCTGACCGACTTGAGAGAGTTATTGGAGAGTTTTTAGCAGATTTGAGGGTTGACTTGACTGTCGTTGTGGGCAGGACTACTGAGCTGAGGAGAGTTTTGATGGAGGTTCACGAGTATATCGATAGTTTGCAGCGAGGATTCGTTACTGCTCGTGAGGCCGACCGCAAGCTTTGGCAAAGGAATGCCGAGCTAGAGAAGGAGGTGGCTGACCTCAAGAGAGACCGAGACACCCATAGCGTGGAGTTAGGATCGTTATGGAGGGATCTTGATGGCTTGAGACAGGAGTTGAGGATTCTCCGTCAGCCACGTGGCTAGTTGTTTGAGTTATGTTGTCTTGTTGGTTTCTTAGCCGAGGAGTGTTCGGTTAGAAAAGCTAGTTATCATGTTTTGATGTATTTTGTTCGGTATTCGTCTCTTTTGGAACGATTAGTGTGTTTTGTGTTATCCGTTAGTTGGAACGATGTTAGATCGCTATTGTATGGTTGATGGTTATTAGTATATGGTATTATGTGATTTTGGGTGTTATGGAAATTGAGTCCTTATTCACTTATTTGTTGTTACGTGGCGTGTTGTGGCTATTCTTTCCATGAATTGATTTCGTTGAGATGTTTTGTTGAGCATATCGATAAGTTCTATTGGAGACTCATGAACTTGTGTGATGTTACAGATCAATGGCACCCCGTCGAAACCCTGTTAGGTCTACCAGGACTGGTCCTGCTGTGACTACTCCTGCTCGTCGAGGTCGTCGACCTACTCGAAATGTTGAAACCCCTACTCCTGACAACCTGGACACCACTAAACGTAACAACAGGAATCAAAATGTTGATGTTCAGGGAGACAATGGTCATGTTCCACTTAATGCACCTACTGTGGATCAAGCAATGATTAACCAACTCGTGGAGCAAAGAGTTACTGAACTACTCGCTGAGTCAAATCATTCCAACAAATCTGCTGGAACTTTTCCACCTGTTCGTGCTAATGGATGTCAATACAAGGAATTCAAGATTTGTTGACCCATTGAGTTTGGTGGAACTGAAGGAGTGGTTTACTTAGTCAGATGGATTGAGAAGACTGAGTTAGTGTTTAATGTCAGTGGTTGTGCGGAGAATGCGAAGGTAAAGTTTGCTTCTTTTACTTTCAAGGATGAAGCTTTGACTTGGTGGAACAACTACCGAAATGCAGTTGGGAGTGATGTAGCGTATGCTATGACTTGGGAGCAATTTAAGTCCTTGCTGATTCAGACTTATTGCCCAAGGAATTAGGTCAAGAAGCTAGAGATTGAGTTTTGGAACCACAAGGTGAAAGGTAACGATATGACGACTTACAATCGTCGTTACCAGGAGTTAGCCTTGTTGTGCCCTGATATGGTGAAAACCGAGACTCAAAAGATTGAGAGGTATATTGATGGATTGCCTGTAGCTACGAGGAATGATGTAATTTCTGCTAGGCCTGCAAACATCCATGAGGCAATCACAATTGCTCAACAACTTATGGATTCGTTGGAATTAGAAGAAGCTGATAAGGAGAAGAATGGAAAGAGAAAGAGAGACCGTCACTTTAAGAGTAATGATCACCGAAGCAAGAGACAAGCTAAGGCTTATGCTATTGGGAATGGAGATAAGAAGAATCAGAACGGTGACGCACCCAAGTGTGATCGTTGCCATCAGCATCACACTGGATGGTGTAGTGTGAAATGCCAGAATTGCTCAAAGAAAGGACATACAGCTAGGGACTGTAGAGCTCGACCTCTTGCAATGGTTCAAGCTGCTCCTGAGATGAGAAACAAGGCAGATGTTACCTGTTATGGGTGTGCAAAGAAGGGACACTATAGGAATGAGTGTAGAGAATCACGGAACTGTCGAAATCAAGGCTCGGGTGGTAATGGGTACAATTATGGAAACCGTGGAACTGGAGGAAATCGTGGACGACAAGATAATGGGGACCAACGTGTGGAAGCTGGAGCGGCTCAGGGAAGAGTGTATGCACTCGGGAACGTGAGAGGAGAAGATCCAAAAGTCGTTACTGGTACGTTCCTTCTCAATAATCGTTATGCTTCCATACTATTTGATACTGGTGCCGATAGGAGTTTTGTGTCCACTACATTTGCACCCTTACTAGAGAAACCCCCGATGGCCTTAGGAATTGGATATGATATTGAGTTAGCAAATGGAAACCTAGAAAGGATTAATACCATCATTCGCGGTTGTACGTTAAATTTCTTGAACCACCCTTTCAACATAGATCTTCTACCCGTCACGTTAGGAAGTTTTGACGTTATCATTGGTATGGATTGGTTGTCGAAGTATCGTGCTCACATACTTTGCGACGAGAAGATCGTGCGTGTACCATACGGAAAGGAAGTCCTAAATATATTAGGAGACCGAAAGGATTCTAGGAGCCCATCCCGATTAGCAGTCATTTCTTGCACTAAGTTACCGAAGCTAATGGAGAAGGGATGTTACCTTTTCTTAGCTCAAATTTCTGAGAAGGGAGAGACGAAGAAAAAGGAAAGGTGCATTGGAGATGTGCCTATAGTTCGTGATTTTCCTGATGTGTTTCCCGATGATTTGCCGGGAATCCCACCGACTAGACAAGTGGAGTTTCAGATTGAGTTGATACCTGGTGCTGCACCTGTAGCACGAGCACCTTATCGTCTTGCACCTACCGAACTAGAAGAGTTGTCGAAACAATTGGCGGAGTTAGCCGAAAAAGGATTCATAAGACCAAGTTCTTCACCTTGGGGAGCCCCAGTCTTATTTGTGAAGAAGAAGGATGGATCGTTTCGTATGTGTATTGATTATAGAGAGTTGAATAAGTTAACGGTGAAGAATCGATACCCGTTACCTAGGATCGATGACTTGTTCGATCAACTTCAAGGATCGAGTGTGTATTCGAAGATTGATTTGAGATCAGGATATCATCAACTTCGAGTTCGCGAGGAAGATATTCCGAAAACGGCTTTCAGAACCCGTTACGGGCATTACGAGTTTCAGGTGATGCCGTTTGGGTTGACTAACGCACCGGAAATATTCATGGATCTCATGAATTGTGTGTGTAAGCCTTACTTGGATAAGTTCGTGATTGTATTCATCGATGACATTCTGATCTATTCGAAGAGTGAGAAAGAGCATGAGGAGCATTTAAGACTCATTTTGGAATTGCTCAGGAAGGAGAAACTCTTTGCCAAGTTTTCGAAATGCAAATTTTGGATTCCGACGGTACAATTTTTGGGTCATGTGATTGATAGACAAGGAGTCCATGTGGATCCTGCTAAAATTGAGGCGATAAAAGATTGGGCTGCACCCACAACCCCAACCGAAGTTCGTCAATTTTTGGGTTTAGCTGGTTATTACCGAAGATTCATCGAGGGATTTTCGAAGATAGCTAAACCATTGACCAAATTGACTCAAAAGAGTGTTACGTATGAATGGGGAGATAAAGAAGAGGAAGCGTTTCAATTGCTTAAGAAAATGTTGTGTAGTGCTCCTATCTTAGCGTTACCAGAAGGTAACGAGGATTTCGTCGTCTATTGTGACGCCTCACATAAAGGTTTAGGAGCCGTGTTAATGCAACGAGAGAAAGTGATAGCTTATGCTTCCCGACAGCTCAAAAAGCATGAGAAAAACTACACTACCCATGATTTGGAGCTCGGTGCTGTGGTTTTTGCTTTAAGAATATGGAGACATTACTTGTACGGAACCAAGTGTGTTGTATTTACTGACCACAAAAATCTACAACACATCTTGAATCAAAAAGAGCTCAACATGAGACAACGACGTTGGATCGAGTTGCTAAGCGATTATGATTGTGAAATTCGCTACCACCCTGGTAAAGCAAACGTTGTTGCTGATGCTCTTAGTCGAAAGGAAAGAGTACCACCGTTACGAGTTAGGTCATTGGGAATGACTATCGTATCGCCATTACCGTCTCAAATACTCGAAGCTCAAACGGAAGCGTTGAAAGCAGAAAATAGATCTGCCGAGAATATATTTGGGATGGCTGATAATGAGAAAGGATTTGTTAAGCGTTCTGATGGATTATTATGTTTTGGAGATCGGATTTGGGTACCTTTATATGGAGAAATTCGAGAATTGATTATGCATGAGTCGCATAAGTCAAAGTACTCCATTCATCCTGGTTCCGATAAAATGTACCAGGATCTTAAGAAGTTCTATTGGTGGCCAAATATGAAGGCAGATATAGCATCATACGTTAGTAAGTGCTTGACATGCGCCAAGGTTAAGGCTGAACACCAGAGACCGTCAGGATTACTAACGCAACCAGAACTTCCAGTCTGGAAATGGGAGCGGATTACTATGGACTTCATTACCAAATTACCGAGGACAGCTAGCGGTTGTGACGCTATCTGGGTAATTGTGGATCGTCTGACAAAGTCTGCTCATTTCTTAGCTATTAGTGAAGATGATAGTGTGGATAAGCTTGCGAGGTTATATGTGAAGGAAATTATTTCGCGTCATGGAGTCCCGATATCTATTATTTCGGATCGTGATAGTCGTTTTACGTCAGCTTTGTGGCGATCACTTCAAACGGCTTTGGGGACGAGGCTTGATATGAGTACTGCATATCATCCCCAAACCGATGGTCAAAGTGAGAGGACCATTCAGACGTTAGAGGACATGCTTTGTGCATGCATCATAGACTTTGGTAAAGGCTGGGAGAAGTATTTGCCCCTTGCGGAATTCTCCTATAATAACAGCTACCACACAAGTCTTAAGGCTGCACCATTCGAAGCTTTGTATGGCAGAAAGTGTCGTTCGCCTATTGGTTGGGCAGAAGTTGGAGATAGTCAACTTACAGGCCCTGAGCTTATTTTGGAAACTACCGAGAAAGTAACTCAGATTCGTGATCGGTTGCAAGCGGCTAGAGATAGGCAGAAGAGCTATGCCGATCAGAGACGTAAACCTTTAGAGTTCCAGGTTGGAGACAAAGTAATGCTGAAAGTCTCGCCTTGGAAAGGTGTTATACGTTTCGGGAAACGTGGTAAACTCAACCCACGCTACATTGGACCATTCTTGATCTTAGAAAGGATTGGGCCCGTGGCTTATAGGTTGGAATTACCGTCCGAACTGAGCAAAGTTCACGACGTGTTTCACATGAGTAATTTGAAGAAATGTCTTTCTGATGAAATGCCCGTCATTCCAATGAGGGACATTCGTGTTGATGAGAAACTGAATTTCGTGGAGGAACCGATTGAGATTTTAGATCGTGAAGTTAAACGACTCAAGAGAAGTCGCATTCCGCTCGTCAAGGTTCGTTGGAATTCCCGACATGGACCAGAGTTTACGTGGGAACGTGAGGACGAGTTCAGGAAGAGATATCCGAAGCTTTTCACTTCGTAGATGAATTTTTCCGAGTGAAACCCGGGACGGGTTTCCTTCTGAGATGGGGAGGATGTGACAACCGGCAGTTTAGGGAGCTATTTTAAAAACCCGCATTTCAATTTAAGTTCATTTATAATTTTTATTTGAAATTTTCATTTCACAACGAACTTGTAAGACCTATTTTATGGATAGTTTAATTAATGACGTTATGGAATTCGTGAATTATGTTCATAATTCATTTTCGATTATATGATCGGTGATGTATATTTGAATTCTCACCTGGTACTACGTTGACTTTGGCACTAGGATTACCTAACGACAATTTTATGATTCGTCTTAACGAGTCCGATATATATTTTTAATTATTTACGAGATGTTCTCGAGTGATATTGAAGTTTTAAAATGAGTTCGGGTCCGGGCCACATGTTTTTACAATTACCCGCGTTACCCGCTCCACCGTAATAATATTATTATTATTACTATTATTATTATTATCATTATTATTATTATTATTATTATTATTATTATTATTATTATTATTATTATTATTATTATTATTAAATTGTAAAAAAAAATAAATAAATAAAGAAGAAGTAAACTACAAATCCGGTCCTTGTGGTTATTTTGGTTCACACACAAACACAACCATTCACTCATTCTCTCTCTCTAACCCATCATCTCCCCCACACCATAACCCTAGCCGCCATCCTAATCCGGCCATTACCGCCGCACCTCCGCCTCCACAACAAAACCACCACCACCATCTTAACCCTTATCTTCTCCTCTTTCATTTGAACTATAACACGCGCCCTAAAACACCTTTTAACATCACGAAATCTTATTAAATCCGAACGGAGTATCATTATTTTTACTAGATCCGCGTGTCTCGTGGTTCAAGAAGGTGAGTATCGATGGCTAGGCACCTTGGGTGCCTCGATATGGTCCTAAGTCTGTGGGAAACATGGCTTAAATTAATGGGGTTTGATGAAATACGAGTTAAACATGTTGGGAAATTAATGGTTTTGACAAATATACTCGTTTGGTATCCGGGTTTGGTTTATTTTTGTCGGGTCGAGGTGTACCCGAGGGTGATACCCTCGGTTTGTGCTTGTTCTTCCGATTATTTGATCTTTGTTAGTTCTTGGTGATCGATTGAGGATGTTTGGATCCTCATTTTTGTTGTTTGACCGATTCATGTTGGTCATGGTTGACCATGGTGGTCGCTTGGACTTTTGACCGACCACCCAAGTGAGTCGTGTGGTTAATTGGCTCGTTTAGAGCTAGCCGAGACCATAAAGGTCTCGGGTGGGACCCACACGAGTTGTGGTGAAGTTTTGACTCGGGTTGACTTGATATTTGACCCGAATGCGGTTATTTTTGAGAACCGTGGTTGGTGTCGATATATATATATTTTTGGCTAATTGTTATTTGTTATGATTGTTGTTGGTATATATTGTTTTTGTTGATATCTCGGCCGAATACATGTGGGTCGAATTGGATATTGATATTGGTATTTGAGGAGTTGTTGTCGATTGGTAAGTGATTGGGGACCGATTGTGAGACGGTCGTTAGATTGACGGAGATAGGTTAGTCGGGTGCCGTAGTCGGACCTTATTGTTGTAGCCCGTGGTTTGAGATTGTGATTGGACGGAGATTTGTTATTTATGACTTTTGTTTATTATTGGACTTGGACAATGAGCCGAGAGTCATGACTCGGACATATGACCATTTCGTATAACTCAATAACTATTAAAAATTGAAACGAGAATAATAAAACTCGTAATAATAATTATTGATAATATGAACGTTTATATGAAAGTATATACGTGAATAACATATATATAACGATATAAACGCGTATATTAATAATAATAATAATCACGAGTCGTATTATAAATAATACGATTAGATATATATTAGGCTACGAAAGTGGCGTAATATTATTAAACGTATTATTATTATAAAAATTGTGTTATAAAACGGGAAACTCCCGACAATTATGAAACATTTAATAAAATGTCATTTCGGATATATAACGGATAAACTTATTGAGTTAGGCGAAATTGTTGTCACTCGGGTCCAGGTAAGTTATTATTTGCGACATTCGTGTTGTCACGGATATATGACGACTAATATAGACGTTTTCTATAATTAAATAACCACTTAACCGTAAGGTTGAGCCGGGTTGTTTGGTTATACGAAATAAATATATTAGTGGGCATCGTATCCTACGACGCCCATAGGTTGTAGTATATGTAAAGTGTAATAGATTGCGAGTGTATATATCGGGAAATCTGGCCAATTTGACGATATATATGAGGAATTTATTAAACTATGATATATACTATATAGTAATTATGTGCTATGTGCCTTAGGTTGGGTGTAATCTTGGAACGGTATGTCACGTAAATAAATATGAGGATTATCAAATCGCCGGATTTGGTAAACTTTGGCGATTTATTTAAATGATATATTGGGCTAATATTAGATCTATAGTTTATTTTATCTTTCTATGTGTGATCTTGTTGGTTTGTTTTGAGTCGACCCACCACCCGTATGGATACCAAACGCAAATACACCAAACTAATACGAAATGGATTTTCGGAAATAAAACGGATTCTCGTCCGGGTTTGGGAATATTATATATTTGAGGAAATGATTTCTGAAAGAGTTAATATTGTTAGGTCGTGCCAAGTCCGTAGTTGCTGTTTCGTGAGTTATCATACATCTTATTTCTACCTACCTCGTCTTGCTATTTTCTGGACTTGAGGTGAGTCATAGCCCCACTTTTTACTCTTGAACTATGTTTTCAATGATTGGGGTGAGAAACGTGCAAATTATTTTATGTGGACTATTATCGCTTTTATATTCTTTCTAAACTTGCTATGCGTATGGACTAGGATCTATTGTCAGCTTTAGTCACACCTTTTGTGTGTACTATTCAAGGTTGGCTTATTTGGTTATTGGTGGATTGTCAGCTTTAGTCACATATATGTTGTGTGTACTATTCAAGGTTGGCTTATTTGGTTATTTGGAATTGTCAGCTTTAGTCACATATATGTTGTGTGTACTATTCAAGGTTGGCTTATTTAGATACTATAGTGTGCACCTATAGGTTATTATACTTCGGAAGTTATCCGAGTATTTATTGGTATTGCGGGGGTTACCCAAATATCTATGTTAGAACGGAGGGTATCCGTGTGTTATGTTGGAGCGGAGGGTATCCGCAGGCTTTTAGCGAATCCTTAGTCTAGCTAGCAAGCGTTTTGCGTATATGTCCACTATATTGTTAGATGAATTTAAACCTATGATCTCACCAGCGAAAGCTGACTTTTAGCACGTTTTCTCAGGTAATTAAGTGTTGAGGTGCATGCTTGGATTGGAAGGCTTGGCTAAGGCACACGGTTCATGGATCTATTTTTCTAAACTCTGATAATTAAATTTGGACCTATTGTTATTTTATTTTGGGCCTGACTCTGATGTTGGGATAAATGTAAACCTTAAAACCCCGTTTTGGGTTGTGTTTTTATTATGTTTACTTTATCTCGTTCTATATTGTCTTGTGTTGGATACCAATCCCCGTAGCACCCCGAAAGCTTGTTGAGTCTTCCGCTGTATCAAATTTTGGGGGTGTAACAACATCACATTAAGTGAGCTTTTGAATGATAATAAAATTTATAGCCCTCTTGAGTATCCGTGTCCTTCCGTGCCATCCTTGATCGTCATGAACCTGAAATACATGCTTGAGAGGTCAACACAAAGGTTGAGTGATATTCATATAGTTTGTTTAAATCGTTTGAACACAAAGTGTTGGTAGTTAAATCGTTGAACACAATAATCGTAGTGTTTGTAGTTAAATCGTTTGAACACAATAATCGTAGTGTTTGTAGTTAAATCGTTTGAACACAATATGTTGGTAGTGTGAGCTACAGACTCACACCAATGTTTGGAAAACAAAGATGGGCTACGTTGTTATATGCCCGGAAAGGTTATTAATTCACTAAGCTTATGACACCAAAGCGTTAACGTGTACCAATATCGATCGGCAGATTTATCCCGGTAGGTACTTTGCCGTCATACCTAATGTCTCAAATATTAATGCATTTGTTTGAACTTAGTCAAAACAAATGGGATTCGTCAATCCCAATAGGCCTATTCACAATATTCGCGCTCACTTGCAAGTAACCCTCGCAAGTGATTAAATGGTTCATAATAAGGGATCTTGGTTTGGCAAGGATGTTACTTAGTGATAATAAAACATAGTCGAATAGTATACAGTAGAAAGCATTGTGTTCGATTTAGAAATAGCATGTATTCCCCCCAAGGGTTTGTAAAATAGTTAAACAATAGAAAGTGGGGCTATGAACTCACCTTGAGTTGGATGATGTATAATGAGAATGATGGATATGCCGTAAGAACTTCTACGAGCAACCTAGAATAATTGTTGTAACTTAGGTTTGGAATAATGTCTAAGGAAACATAAACACGCCAATATATGTCTTGCACTTAGTCCATGATGTGGTATGATGTATAGTGTAAGTCTTTGAAAGAAATGATTCATGAAACATGTATGTTTATATATCATTTACTACCGTTCGGGCCGACATAATTCAGAAGTCATGTAGTAAACGTTCGAGGAGCCAGTAATTCGTAAATCCACAACTCATCTCGACGGCTTACATAATGAACTCCTCACATGAGGCTCCCTACTATTGTAGTAGTTGATAACATATATAGATATAAGTTTTGATTCGAAAAGTTACATGTCCGATATTTGAGTAAACTTAGGAAAGTTTAGTATTACATGAAGATTGTTATTAGGGTAAGTTTCATAAGTCTTGTATGACCATTTTCTCTTGGTAATATCTCATGGTTCCTTTTTAAGTGAAGTAGATCCAAATTGCTTGTTCAAGTTATCGCCCAATTCATTGTTTCATGTTTACGCCTATGTAAGTTGGTATGGTCATTTCGTCATGGCCTAGCCATGACCTTTGGTCCTTGTTCCAAGGTCATGAGACACAACCTTGGCTCTAGCCATGGTGGTGGTCTTGATTATAGGTCATAAGACCTCTTGTTCCTTTTAAAGTATAACCATAATATAGTGACTTATATATATGTAAATAGCTGTTAAGAAACTGAGAAATATCTCACTCAGAAAGCGTTTTCAAGGCTCGAGCTTCTTTGTTCATGAAGGAAAACGTGATTCCGGACAACTTTCGTGTTTTAACTTTTTCATGAATCGGACCAGAAATGCCTCTTTTTGCGTGTTTAATGTTTCTGTAACAGAAAGTTTTGGCAGCTTTGCCGCAAAGTTTTGGTAATTTCAAATCGTCATAACTTTTGACTCGTATACTCGTTTTAGGTGGTTCAAATTGCTACGGTTTCCTTGTTAAGTCCTCTACTGTAATATGTAATGATCCAATATCATATTTTTACCATTTTGATCAGGTTATACCAACAAAGTCACTAGTTTACTTGTTTTATGAACTTATATTAACAATCAATTACAACAACTTGTTTTGCTCATTTTTATACATCATGGACTTGCATACAAGACATATTATAGCAAGAATAATAGGTAAATAACATGAACATGATTATTTAATAAGAATCATGTTAGGGTTTGGCTTACAACTTTTGGCTTTCAAAGATGAAAGGAAGTTAACATGTAAGGATAGGACTTTGATAGACTTGCTTCAACCCACTTCTCTTCATGCAATCTTTCTACTCTTGTAATCTTGAAAGATGGATGATGAAGGTTGAGGTGACTTGAGTGGATTCAAACTCAAGAGAAATCACCAAGTATATGAGGTTATGGAAGTGTTTGATGAATGATAACCTAACTAGAGTTTCTACCTTGAACTTGCACTTGAATCTTGCTAGAAATTAGAAGGAAATCAAGCAAAGATGAGAGTGTTTGTGTGTGTTGAAGTGGACGGCAAAACAAGGGGAGGGGAGGGCTTATATATGACTTTGAGGAGGTTACTTTCCTTGACTTGTCAAACCTTGGAGGCCAAGGTTAACACATGTAAGGATCTAAGGCCATCAAGCTTGAGATCAAGCCACCTAGTGTGAATCCCCCCCCCCCCCTAGTGGTGGTTTGGAAACTTGGGGAGAAAGGGTTGGACTTGTGATGATATTATCCAAGATATCTAGTATGTTTTGACTCCGTAAAATGCAAACCGTAAGTTGTTACGTCACAAAACGTAAAACCGGGTATCGTAAAAATACGAAACTTGTAGGAATGATTAAACTTGTCAAAATACTCCATAATAAAATATAAAATGAGTGGTAGGTTCCATTGGGGTGGTAAAACCCTGCTAAAACTGGAAACACGGGGTCTAAAACGCGTAATACGTAAAACGTACGAATATTGCGTAAAATTGAGAAAAGTAAAATGTTACTTTTCTAATAGGATAATATTGATTTAAAATAACTTATAATGTCTAGACTGGGCTCAGTCCAGTGTCGGTTGGTATTAAATGTCTTTTAGACATCAAACCGTAAGCCTAAAAATCACGAAATGACTTATAAAATCAAGGAATGATTTTTAGTCAATGGAGGAGGGAAAATATGTTGACTTATTTTAAAATTTTGAAAACTCAAATCTTTTTAGAAATACGGTGCAGGTATAGGCTAAGGTTACGGCTGAGTAAAAACGCTTAAAACTGAAAATTCCAGTTTTTCACGGCCGAGGTTTATTTTGGTCATGTTTTTCTCAGTCATGATTTATTCTCAAATAAATCATGAGTGTGTCAAATATTTTTCTGATACGGGGAAAATTAACGCGACCGAATTTCGTTGTGCGTAGAATTTTTGAATGACGTTTTACCCTAAAATGTGTAATTCCGTGTAATTCCTTAATAACTTTCACGAAAATGAGCTTATGAATGTCAAACTTTTAATTTGTCATGGAAATGATTTATCACTTGAGCCCAAGAAATAAAAATCAAATTTCGGGAAAATTTTCGGGGAAAATGAATAGTAAAAGTGAATAGTAAAATTTTCCGGGAATAGTAATTATCCTGAAAAATGCGAATTGTTACATCGGATATGGGTTGATTCAGATAGTGTAGTTTGGTTTCACGAACATGTGCTGCAAAACTTGCTAAAAGTTCTTGATTCAAAATCAGTTGTTTTAATAACATGTATCTTAATATTAAGATCAGGATTCCAGCTTGTTTTAAATGACACAACCAAACACCCTAACTAAACTAGATACCCATAGATAGGGGTGTTAGTAGGGTCAGGTTGACCCGACCCAAACCCGAACCCGAACCCGATAAGGCTAATCGAGTCGGGTCTAATCGGGTCAAAAAATCTAGTCAGGTTGTTTTGACCCGAACCCGATAACCCGATGGTGTTATCGGGTCGGGTTAGGATTAGATAAATAATGCTATCGGGTAATCGGGTCAACCCGATAAGACTCGACAATCACTTATTGATTTTTTAATTATTACTTTTTAGAGCCCAGTGTAGTGTAGTTTGGTACTTCATTTCATTTTTCGTTAGTCTTTTGTACATTGCTACTATAATGTTATGCTACTAAAGATTGTATTTGGTTTACTGCTATGCTATGGTACTGGTACTTCATTTGATTTTTCATTAGTGTTTTGTGCATTGCTACTATACTGTTATGCTACCAGTGGAGTGGTGGTACTGCAATATGATTTTTCATTAGTCTTTTTGTGTCAAGAATATTGTTTCAGTAGCCTATGTATTGCTACTATTAGTTCACTTAAAATGAACATCTTTGGTGCACATGTTTATTAGTTTACAACTGAATATTAGCTGATGTACTATTAAAATGAACATCTTTGGTGCACATGTTTATTACCAGTTTACAACTTAATATTAGCTACGTACTATTAAAATGAACATCTTTTACTATTACGGTAAACCATGAAAACAATTGCTACCAATGTCTTAATATACAACTGAATATTAACTATAACTTTTGTTATTTTATGGTTTAAAAAATGGGTACTACGGTTAGCATGCAACCCGATAACCCAAATCACCCGACCCGATTATCACCCGAACCCGATAACCCGATTCCTTATCGGGTCGGGTTGCGGGTGAGTTTTTAAAAAATCAAAACCCGACTCACCCGACCCGATAACACCCCTACCCATAGATGCAGTTAGGGAAGCAAAATCACAAAGTTTCAATCCTAAAACCTTTCTTGTACTTTCTTTTGTTTTAAGGAGCCGAAAGAATGGCATAAAAAGACACACCATTACAACAAGAAAACCACAAGACCAACTGCTCAAGCATTCAAATCTTTCAACAAAACATATCTTCCGAAACTGGCTATGATCTTTGACTGCAATATTACATCAAGACAGCGAAAAAGATCTTCTAAAGCTACGACTGAGGACAAGATCATGACCTTTGGATTGGTTTTTTCTTGACAACACCCTCGAGCACACCATTAGCCAACACATGCTTCAAGGTTGAAGGGTCAACATCACCGCCTAACTGGAAGGAGACCGAGAAATCACCAGGTGGACCAAGATTTTGTGTGTGCATCTCAAACACCATGCCATGGGCATGAACCTTTTTCTCCCCGGTGTGTGTTACTTAGATAAGTGTACTTCAAGTATAATAATTTAATTAAATCTACTTCCTGAGTGGCTTCCAACTACAATTATTTAGATAAGTGTACTTATCAATTTTTAACCACACATTACTTCCACCTTATCATATATCTTTACCACTCTAACCATACAAATACACCTAACCACCTGATCCATTTTATAAACCTGCATTTGTGTTCTAAAAAAACAAAAACCACCTGATCCTTTTCATCCATTTCATCTCATGCAAAAAATTTCTTTATAATGGCTTTTGGTAAAAAAAGAAACCATGATGATATACATGAGCAAGGAAATAGTGAAGGAGTTAATAATGATGTTGATGACCAGGAAGAGGAAGAAACCATAGATTTTAATGGAAGTGAACCTCAAACTCAAACTCAAACACAAACTCAAACACAATCTCGTACAAATGATGGTAAGCCACTACTTGAAGAAGTTGTTATTTCTACTGGTAATAGCAAGAATGCAGGAGGTTCAAAAGTTTGGGTTTGTAACCATTGCAAACAGCAATTTACAAGCTCATATTCAAGAATTCATATTCATTTTTTTGGACCCCCACCTGGAAAGAAAGCTGAAATTAGAAGGTGTAGTGCTTTAATTAAGGATCGAGAGAAGTATGAGGCATTAAGGAAAAGGGTAAGCAATGCGGAACAGGCTGGTGTGTCAAAGGCTCTCAAGCATTCTGTTATTTAGAACTACTGATCTTTCGACTTTGTATCCTACACCTGCTATTTTGAACTACTGATATTATTATTATGGTACATTGTACCAAATCGGGTACATCGTACCAAATTTTATGGTACATCGAACCGTAGCGTTCCGAAATGAGCCTACTCCCCCTCGTACCAAATTTTAGGGACCTAGCGAACCGCGTACCCGTTTCTCGTTCCCGTACCGAAACGTACCGCGTTCCGTGTGACTATGGTTACTCCTTGGATTGCAATTGTCCCATCAGACTGAATATCACATTTGAACGCTGCAGTAAATAAAAAATAATTAAAAAAATTAATATCTATTAGCCGATATATATTTTGAACTTCGAGTTCGTAGACAATGATGTAAAGTCACAGTTTTGAGTATTCGACAAAATAAGATTTTACTTTAAAGCTTATTTTGGGCAGATATGGGTGAGCAACCCGTAAGCTTATAAGCTTATCCAAACACTAAAATGAGCTTACTTTGGCAACATAAGCTAATAAGTCCAAAAAATAAGTTAAAACAAAACACCCCCTTGAATATTACAAGACTAAAAACTATAATATACGGGCCAGAAACTTAAGATTAAAGGGTTTAAATGTGAATCTCAGACGTCCTTTTGAATGGTTATATTTTGGCTGTCTATATTCTGAAACTCACAACCAAAATCACTTTTTATCTAAACACTAAAACTGGTTATTTATTTTATTAGGAAAAAGTATGATAATAGCAAGGTACTTACTCTCGTCCTTCTTAACACCTGGGAGAGCAACACGAAACAGAAAACCCTCGTCAGATTCCGAAATGTCAATTGACCCGATAAGCGGTCCTATAGTTTTTGCAGCACTCCCGGACACCGCTACTCCATGTTTGGCGACAGCTAAAACGGCTTGCAATTCTTTCTCAGTGGTTTGAGGCAGAAAGATCATAGCTGGCTGATTCTTTAGAGGGATGTTGACATCATTCTGTTGTGCCATATCGGAATCAAAATGATTTGGAAGTGGGCCTGAGTACGGGACACAGTTGATAGGAATTACAGCAATCGCAGGTTGATCGTCCCAATTCGCATGAGATCTGAAATTCACAATGGAAACCTGGTTAGAAAAATGAAGACTTTAAACAGACCTAGGTCAATCAAATTCTGTTCTGTTAATAAAAAGTAAATTAAACAGGTCAAACAGCAGAAAATTATCCAAAATGTACGCAAATGCATAGAAAAGTTTAGATTACTACATATCAATTAGTTCAGATTAATCATATTGAACACGTTAATCATATAAAAAACTTATTAAAGAAATGAGTGTGTCAGCCCAACTCGACTCAAACCTCTTTCATCTCATGCTTAACATTTTCAACTCTTAGTCACATTACCCAACCAGCCCATCATTGATATTCAAAAACCAATACTACAAACTAGTAACTAAATGATCCCTTACAAGACTTAAGTTTTTATTATGCATTGCAGATTTAGATACCCTTCTGGAAGTAATTCTCAAACCAGTGGTTCAAGAAACTCAGTTAGTACCCGTTGAATATAAGACCACCTGTTAATCTCATATAGGACTAATAATCTAAACTGGACAGAATTGACCAGCTCGAATCAACACAAAACCAGACAATTACAAAACCAACAGAATTGGTATGGTCTGACTCAATTTTGCGGTTTCAGTATTTACCCCAAGGCCTAGGCCTAGGCCCTATGTATAGAAGTTTTACAAAAACACAAGAGTTATTCTATATAAAAAACCCATATTGCATAAATGCATACTCAACGAACATCCATAAAATTTAATCATGATACTTATGTGAAGTGACTTGAGACTCATGAATACAAAGTTGTTTAAGTTAAGAAAATATAAAAGTCATGAAAAAGTTTGTTTTGTCCTTCTATTCTCTCCATATCTTTTGTATTTTAAATCCGACAATTTCAAATAAAAGTAAATAAAATGAACTTGTGTTGGGGTTTGAGGCCTTTTCCCCTCCAATCGGTCCTCAGAACCAAACTAGACCCACAAATCACAAACAAAATATGATTCAGATGTAGGGTTGTAGGGTCCTGAACAACTCTCGCATAAGGGTCGGATGTGGGGTGATTCAGACAAGCGAGGTTCAGGTAATTTCAGGTACCAAAAAAAAATGTTGTCCAGCACTCGGCGTTTATATATAGGATTATACAAAATGCGTAACATATATATCTGGTGTGAGAACCGTCATCAAATCAAGGTAGTCAACTTTGATTATTGACCAGACATTTCGACACCGAGTTAGACTTATGAACGTACGTGAATCCTAAGACATATAATATGAAAATTCTAGGTGGTTTAACCATTTCATTTTCTCTAGTTGTGCTAAGACTTGATGAAATCTTTAATTACTAAGGTTTACCTTGAACATTGACGTAGTTCCTATAACATACTATTTGGCATTGTCTACGGGATACAACTTATTGGTGATTTAAGCCCATAAATAAATAAAATGAGCCATAGTAATGTCATTCCAATAATAATAATAATAATAATAATAATAATAATAATAATAATAATAATAATAATAATAATAATAATAATATGCCAGTATTTTTGTTGTGCTTAGATTTCTTTTATAAGCATAAAAGAAATATATAAATCAACAATTTACAATTGATCAATTAGTGAGATAATAATAATGACACCAAATATGAAAAGACTTTTTTTTATCATTACTAAATGAGCAGTTCCATCACAAATATAAATAAAAGAAAACACATGATATATATGTACCTTACGTTAAGTTGTACTAACTAATACAAATATATATTAACATATATATACTATATACGAGTATCTAATGTTATATATAAACATGATTTCATTGACTTCAAAGGTAATCCCGCATTCAACTTTAGCAATATATTCGGCCAACAGAATTCCGAGTTAGTCAAATAGTTAGTTAGCAAACCTCCGAAGCACGTCCAAATCTCGGAAGTCTCGGCCCATGATCACATCCAAATCTTCTCAAATCTCGGCCATACTCACTTTTAATATCATCGCCTCTCATCAGGTGACCATTCACGACCCAACCCTAACATAATTTGAGAGAAACAAAATGAGAAGGAGATGGAGATCCGCCATATTGTGAGTTTGCTTTCGAACCCATGTTCATGTTCATATTCATGCTGTTCGTGTATGGGCTCGTGTTCGTGAACGCGCATAGTTTTTTTTTGGTTATATTTACGGGTTTGGAGTTTGTATTCTGATTATGTTCAAGTTGGTGTTCACACCCGTGTGGGTTCGATGTGTTATTGTTTTGTTTATAGTAGCGATGAAAGATCATTGTGGTTGAATACGGTGAGAACGAGTTCTGGTAAGAGGTTTTGGTTTTCGATCGCCGGACGTTTAGGTTCGAGGTAGGATGTGAGGTCTCGAACAAATTTCTGTTGGACCTTCGATCATGTTCTTGTTTCGATTCCGGTATCAGTTTCTATATCGATTCGTCCATGTTTACTTTAGAGGTACATTCTTGATTTTCAGTGATGATTTATTTGTTAATCTTAACGTCAACTCTACTACTAAACATAGATTGATATTGTTTCTTTCACGTGATCAATTATAAACATCAATCGTCACAAATCTGACTTCTTGTGTTCATATAATTTTGTTGAAGTAGTTAACCAAATGGAAACACAACCGATATAAATAGTCACTGAACTTATATGCCATATAGTAGTAACTGATTCGAAACCAAGTTATTAATATTAATAAGAATAGCAAATTTTATCATGCAAGCTAGGAAGAACAGTTTATATATATGATTATAATATATGATTATAAATAGTCACTGAATTTATATGCCATATAGTAGTAACTGATTCAAAACCAAGTTATTCACATAGGAACACTATGTAAAAGTTTTAAGCATGATGTCATGCATGAGAATTCAGTATATAACCTAGCCATGCAACATGTAATATTTGAATAAAAAAAAAAGAAAAGAAAAGAAAGGAGATACTTCTTAACAGATGAGTATCGTAATACTCGTAATATACTATCAATTATCTATGCAACAGTTAGCTAGGCTATTAGTAATATTGATTAGTTACAAAATTATTGTAGATTGGTCAAAGGAGCAATAGGTTGATAACTATTATCGAGTGTGCGCTGATTTCTTAAGATTATTTGCTTGGACTTGTGCACTTCATCTCATCTGCTTCAAGGTGAGTTTTCGTGGCCCCTTTTACTTATGTTTTACTTGGGGGAGAATTCAAAAGTTGTTTTCCTGCTATGCTCAAACTTTTACTTTGCTTGGACAAGTTATTGTGCTTATGATCGTGCTGGGTGCATTAGTAGTGTTATCTGTGTGATCTTATCTGTGTGATCTCATGTCATGGATTCATTTCCACTTGATATATATCTGTGTGATCTCATGTCATGGATTCATTTCCACTTGACATATATCTGTGTGATCTTATGCTGTGTGGTCTCATGTCATGATTGACATGGGAGTACTCATGTGTTAGCTCCAGCTGGTAGGCATGCATGTTGTACACTATATACTTTCGGAGATGAAGAATGTGATGATTGGTTGTTGGTTGATTATGTTGTACTAATTGCCCTATGCCATTTTTATTGTTTGCACACTTGTCCTAAATATTTGTGCATGGCAAAATGGTTTATGTTTACTTTAAACCCACGAACTCACCAACTTTGATCGATGGTGATTTGTGGAAGGCATTCGCATTATGAAGTTATACTTTGTGCCTATTTCAATACCGAGTTGACCTAGCCAAGACGTTTTCAAAAGACATTACATTTGAATCAATTTAAGAATTATGTTTCATTTATTCAGTTATGTATAAAAATCTTTATGTATCATTGTAAGTTTATTTCTTAAATCATATATGGTGTTGTTCTACTATCTTATGCTATCTTACATTTCGTTGCACCTCGTATTTCCGCTCTTAGCGGGGTGTGACAGAATGGTATCAGAGCCTAAGGTTATAGAGAATGCCGGTTTTTTTTCTAAATTAAAAACCTTAAACTATAACCAAACTAAAGCTTTTCGTAAAACCCCGAACTTGGTACAAGTCATCTAGCCCGAGCATTTCATCATCATTCCTAAATTATGCATAGCCTGATCAACTATGCCTAATTTAGGAGGAATCATGGAATGATGGGGTAGTTACCTTGAATCATGTTTGGTTGGACACAAAACCTAGGTCAACAGAGATTCCATCAATCGTGTGCATGTGTCTTTGCATATATGAATTATGTGTTGGCATTTGTGCTGATTTACGTGCTATTATATATATGTTTGTTGAATTAAGAGGATTACTAGAGTTTCTGGATGCCTTGTTTCTGCCATGCTTTGTCTCGTTGTTGTTGTGCTTGTTAGGATGCCTTTATATCATTTGTGTTAATCGAACACTATATTGGAGGATCAGTACTGGATATGTTGGTTCTTGCTAATGGTCTTAAATCCAGCTTAGGTTGAGCTCCAGTTAGTAGATGACTAGTTGAGAGGTCATCATTGGCCACACCCTTGAGATATTGTATTGGTTATGATATTATGGATACACTATAGTGGATATATTATTTTGGAGTATTAGTATGAATACAATTATGGATACATGACCGCATAATTATTTCCTTATGCCTTTAAGTCTTATGCCTTGCCTATCCATACTCCACTTATAGCATGCATCATTGGTACATCTATCTATAAGATTGCTTATTTTGCCTTTATTTGTTCTCATGAGATTTACGTTTCATAGGGGATTGTTTTTGGTGGATTAATTGAGGTGTTAGGAAGAGTGATTATTGCATAGCTTAGAGAGAGACCTTAAGCATTAACTGCATGGAATCATATTATTTCTATTCGAGGCACTTATAGTTTGATTCTGGATTAGATTGCATTGTTTGAGACTTTTGCCCAGTTTGGGAGACTATATTGTTGATTATATGACTATGTACTTATGGTTCGACTAACCATACTACAAGTTCCCTACTTGCGTCAAGTGTCGTCCTGACATTTGCAAGTAAGCCTGAATATGCTTTTATATGAGACGATCGATAATAATATATCACGATATAACACCTTATACGATAAACAACTTTCCTGACTCATTCCACTAATAAGAACTCTTATTGGCGGAAGAAGGGTTTAATTAAACAAACAATGTACAATTACTCAATGGTATTGTGCTGTATTTCTGAATTCTATACAACTTAGTTACTTTTCAATTCGATATCACTCTTATACCAATAGATTGTCAGATACCTTAAGGATTTTGATGTCTAAAGTTTTCACTCATAATCAAGTCAATCACCTCTCAACATATTATCTGGTTGAAATATCCATTTTCATATAACTAATAAAATAATTACAAGTCATTATACATCTCAGTACCATCTAGTTGGAATAATTGAACTCATGAGCTTCAACTAATAACAATTTCGAGCATAACCAAACATTAATACTCATATTCTATCATGAATCTTGTAATCCATTAATCATTAAATACAACTAGTCAGACATGTCAAACTATATGTTCTTCCTTGATGGTTCACTTCAATAAACTTCCTTTAAGTTCCTTTTATGGAAACTATAAAACTCGTAATAAGGTCTATTCTTATTGTTTGGATACTAATCGATACTTCTCATTCTTTTTGGCTCATGAAGATGACAACTACAATTACTTTTCCTTGATGATTGAAGATACCACTCTCGTAAACCTTTATTACCTCAGTTGGAGATTTTTTTTTTCTTTTCCCATGAAACATGTACGTAAGACCTTTGTGGTCAATGTAAATAAAACGCCAGATACCATATGAGGTGAATCCATAACAATACACACAAATACATAACCATGATTCTCTTGATGTGTTACAATATACGACAAACCTTTTGTGCTGTTAAGATTTACTTTAAACCTCAGCTTCACATGCTACATGCCTTAAAAATAAATTGAAAATATACGAACCACATTTCGTAGCGACTCTTGCAACTATCTCATCAATTTCTGAGGGAGCCATTCGATCACGTGTTGCCCTCAATAACTCACTACCAACTACAGCAGAACATTTTTTTTCATGATAGGCAACAAAAAAAAAAAAAAAAAAAAAAAAAAAAAAAAAAAAAAATCTTTTCCTTTCATTCTTTGCAGTCATCACATACGCCTAATAAGCTAAGCAACATTTATTCAACCACTAAATATTTTTTGTAACATATGATATTCTTAAATCCGTACTATCTGATTTTCATAAGTAGTAATTACACTTTTAATCATGAGTATAATAAACCTTTTTATGCCATACTATTTTGCCCCAATTCTTGGCTAATAAATCTTCCTAACATATGTAACCTAACCTATTTGGACTTAACTTATAACGTGTTAACGGGCTTAGTTTAAAACTTGCTAAAAGTCTCACTATTGGACTCAATGCATAAGTAAACTTGGGCTGAATGCTTTGGTAAAAATTTAACTAATCAGGCTAGTTGGCCTAATATAAAAACCAGTAAATTGTAAACTAGTAAGACCGGAGCATTTGATAAATTGTTTAAGACAAAGTAATAACGGTTGAAATTTTATTGGAACTAGACCTCTTAACGTACTAGTTAAAACCGGAAATTTATAAACAATAATCACTTTAGTGACAACTCAATACATACTTAGAAAAACATCGTCTAATAATAAACATTTTTTTTTTAAACTTAAACATTTTATTAAACTAACTAGAATTATAATTAAACCTTACTTATAATAAAACGGCATCATTTATAATGTATGCAAACACTTTAAATAATCACTACCCGACTAAATAACGGAAAGCAAATGTTATTATGTTAATCCCGACAAGAAGACGACAAGCTACATTTTTTATAAATTTGGACATTAAGTGAGAACCTTTTTACAAACTCAGCAACTAGCGTTGCATTCGGTTTCTTAACTTACGATTCACGAGTAATATAAAACAAAAGACACAAAATATCTTTTGACGCGAAAACATCAAACGCGAGCAAATATGCTATTGATAAGAAATGTACCTAACATAACACCAGACATCTCCTTGTTTCCTCATCACCGTTGTAAATTTTCTTAATGCAATTCACTTACTTTGAGTACCGATGACTTCACTAATCTTACAAATTTAAAACTGTTGATACCCACTCATTGTTTTGTTTTGGAGCAACCCCCAGAATTGAGCCAATTTTTCAAAAAGGTTAAGCTACTTAACAACTCTAAGTTCTTAACTTAATTCTATGACAATTATTGTTTGATGAGTTGTGGGGTTGAGTTGGAGTCAGGTTATCATATAGCTTAAGGTTTTTAAAAAATTTACTCAAGGATGGGAAATGCTTACACCATGAAACCTGATCACCTGTTGGTTGTAATTGGATCTCATATCCTATTTGAAGTATTTACATTTTGGTGTATAAGTCCTGACCACAACATTGGTGTACTAGTTCGATTACTAGTCTTTTCATGATAACTTTGACCTTCATGAGGTTCTTCATTCAAGCACTGACCCAATTGCATTAAGAGCAACTAGAGTAGTTCACTCAATTATATATAACTAGGTCGTTGGATCTGGGTTAGCAGCTTCATTAACGAACTTTTCAACCTAAATCAAGAACATCCTTTCCTTGTTAGTTTATTCTTAAGATCTTGGTGGTTAAAATGTGTTGAGCCTTAAGAAATGTATACCAATGGTTAACTGATCCATAAGACTTTATGTTTGATGACCGACTTCAATATGCGAAAAGGCAGTTAAAATAATCTATACTCATTAAGATTTCGATTATAGAAGTTGTTGAAGTTCGAACAGTGAACATGAGTATACTTGAGAACGCACTGATTTTACGAAAACCAAATACCCCACACATTTTCGGTAACAAAATTCTAAGTAGTTGAATCGATTAAATTTCGGGACGAAATTCTTTTGAGGAGGTGATATTGTGAGAACCGTCATCAAATCAAGGTAGTCAACTTTGATTATTGACCAGACATTTCGACACCGAGTTAGACTTATGAACGTACGTGAATCCTAAGACATATAATATGAAAATTCTAGGTGGTTTAACCATTTCATTTTCTCTAGTTGTGCTAAGACTTGATGAAATCTTTAATTACTAAGGTTTACCTTAAACATTGACGTAGTTCCTATAACATACTATTTGGCATTGTCTACGGGATACAACTTATTGGTGATTTAAGCCCATAAATAAATAAAATGAGCCATAGTAATGTCATTCCAATAATAATAATAATAATAATAATAATAATAATAATAATAATAATAATAATAATAATAATAATAATAATAATATGCCAGTATTTTTGTTGTGCTTAGATTTCTTTTATAAGCATAAAAGAAATATATAAATCAACAATTTACAATTGATCACATATACTTAGTGAGATAATAATAATGACACCAAATATGAAAAGACTTTTTTTTATCATTACTAAATGAGCAGTTCCATCACAAATATAAATAAAAGAAAACACATGATATATATGTACCTTATGTTAAGTTGTACTAACTAATACAAATATATATTAACATATATAAACTATATACGAGTATCTAATGTTATATATAAACATGATTTCATTGACTTCAAAGGTAATCCCACATTCAACTTTAGCAATATATTCGGCCAACAGAATTCCGAGTTAGTCGAATAGTTAGTTAGCAAACCTCCGAAGCACGTCCAAATCTCGGAAGTCTCGGCCCATGATCACATCCAAATCTTCTCAAATCTCGGCCATACTCACTTTTAATATCATCACCTCTCATCAGGTGACCATTCACGACCCAACCCTAACATAATTTGAGAGAAACAAAATGAGAAGGAGATGGAGATCCGCCATATTGTGAGTTTGCTTTCGAACCCATGTTCATGTTCATATTCATGCTGTTCGTGTATGGGCTCGTGTTCGTGAACGCGCATAGTTTTTTTTTGGTTATATTTACGGGTTTGGAGTTTGTATTCTGATTATGTTCAAGTTGGTGTTCACACCCGTGTGGGTTCGATGTGTTATTGTTTTGTTTATAGTAGCGATGAACGATCATTGTTTTGGTTTTCGATCGCTGGACGTTTAGGTTCGAGGTTAGATGTGAGTTCTCGAACAAATTTCTGTTGGACCTTCGATCATGTTCTTGTTTCGATTCCGGTATCGGTTTCTATATCGATTCGTCCATGTTTACTTTAGAGGTACATTCTTGATTTTCAGTGATGATTTATTTGTTAATCTTAACGTCAACTCTACTACTAAACATAGATTGATATTGTTTCTTTCACGTGATCAATTATAAACATCAATCGTCACAAATCTGATTTCTTGTGTTCATATAATTTTGTTGAAGTAGTTAACCAAATGGAAACACAACCGATATAAATAGTCACTGAACGTATATGCCATATAGTAGTAACTGATTCGAAACCAAGTTATTAATATTAATAAGAATAGCAAATTTTATCATGCAAGCTAGGAAGAACAGTTTATTTATATGATTATAATATATGATTATAAATAGTCACTGAATTTATATGCCATATAGTAGTAACTGATTCAAAACCAAGTTATTCACATAGGAACGCTATGTAAAAGTTTAAAGCATGATGTCATGCATGAGAATTTAGTATATAACCTGGCCATGCAACATGTAATATTTGAATAAAAAAAAAAGAAAAGAAAAGAAAGGAAATACTTCTTAACAGATGAGTATCGTAATACTCGTAATATACTATCAATTATCTATGCAACAGTTAGCTAGGCTATTAGTAATATTGATTAGTTACAAAATTATTGTAGATTGGTCAAAGCAGCAATAGGTTGATAACTATTATCGAGTGTGCGCTGATTTCTTAAGATTATTTTGCTTGGACTTGTGCACTTCATCTCATCTGCTTCAAGGTGAGTTTTCGTGGCCCCTTTTACTTATGTTTTACTTGGGGGAGAATGATACTCAAAAGTTGTTTTCCTGCTATGCTCAAACTTTTATTTTGCTTGGACAAGTTATTGTGCTTATGATCGTGCTAGGTGCATTAGTAGTGTTATCTGTGTGATCTTATCTGTGTGATCTCATGTCATGGATTCATTTCCACTTGACATATATTTGTGTGATCTTATGCTGTGTGGTCTTATGTCATGATTGACATGGGAGTACTCATGTGTTAGCTCCAGCTGGTAGGCATGCATGTTGTACACTATATACTTTCGGAGATGAAGAATGTGATGATTGGTTGTTGGTTGATTATGTTGTACTAATTGCCGTATGCCATTTTTATTGTTTGCACACTTGTCCTAAATATTTGTGCATGGCAAAATGGTTTATGTTTACTTTAAACCCACGAACTCACCAACTTTATGTTGACATTTTAGAGTATCATTTTCAGGTGATCGATCAGGTGATCGATCAGGTGATCGATGGTGATTTGTGGAAGGCATTCGCATTATGAAGTTATACTTTGTGCCTATTTCAATACCGAGTTGACCTAGCCAAGACGTTTTCAAAAGACATTACATTTGAATCAATTTAAGAATTATGTTTCATTTATTCAGTTATGTATAAAAATCTTTATGTATCATTATAAGTTTATTTCTTAAATCATATATGGTGTTGTTCTACTATCTTATGCTATGTTACATTTCGTTGCACCTCGTATTTCCGCTCTTAGCGGGGTGTGACATCTGGCTTCCCTGTTGTGAGCTTGTGATTGTGTTCATATTTCCTTTTGTGTAACTGAAGACTAACATGTTATTGTTTTGACTGTCACATAGGTATGAAATAGATCCTAAAATCGAAGGGATGGAGACAGGGTAGGTGTGGAATGGGGAAACCAGGGAGAGTACGGCTATGGGAGGTGAATATACGCTCCTTTACCAATCCTATATCTAATTACATTCAATCAATGAACTCCGTATACATATTAGACTCTATACACATCTTGTCACACAAACGCACATACATACATAGACAAAGAGAGAGACAAAGAAAACAGGAACAGGGATCGTGACACTTAATAATACAAACAACATCTTTAAAAGGAAAACAAAAAGCCTAAAAGACTCCATAAAAAGCAAAGATATGTTAACAGATAAGAAGAATTATGAATGAATGAATGAATGAATGAATGAATGAATGAATGAATGAATGAAAAACATTACCTCTTTTGAGATCAAGAGAGTCAAAAGAGATGATACCACAGGTGTCACCTCTTTCGCCAATTGAATTAAATGGCAAGTCTCGAGAAGGAAAATTACCAAGGCTCGATAAAAATGTAAAAAACTGAGGAAACGAGTGGTCTTTATATACGCGTAAGAAGGGGCCGAACTTTAGTTGCTAGACGATGTGGGACAACAAAAATGATACTAATCAATAGGTATATACAGATATCTTAAGAAACTCACTACCCTGGTACTTCTAATCACAAAGATAGGGTCACATAGGAGCACTTATATCAAATCCACAGTCAGATTCTCGTATTAGCTGAACCCGAAAGATGATAATAGTAAAACAGTGAAAATGAACTCGAGATCTTAGATCTCTGTTTGGAGTTTATACGAAGCTAAGAAACAGTAATGCAACACAGTTTCTTCTTATTTGAACTCTATATGAACCTCTTTGCATTAGTCGGATTCCTAAAACTAAGATGATCTGATTATTCGTATTGAAAACTTATGAGACTAAACATAACATTTATCTAGTCCCTCTACCCAAACAAACACTAGCAAGAACAGCTCCAAATTCTCAGGCTTGCTCAAGAAAATGCCACATTTGGATGGACAGTAAGGATTTTCATGTTACAAATGACCATAAGATACCTTACAAGAACCCAAACAGTCAATGCATCAATACTCAATCAACTCGAAAAGAAAGTAATGATCTCAATTGTAAAGTAAATATTGATAGAATGGTTCAATGTCACTCAAAAGAGCAAGTAAATCCTGTCAACAACATAAATCCTTAAAAATACCACTATAAACGGTAACCAAGATCAAGCGAAAGACAATGAAACATTTTAACACAAATAAAAGGAAGAAGTCATCCCGATTAAAGATTCAAAAATCCTAACTTCCAGATTATGAAAGCAATTTCGGTTTCAGTTATATCAAAGTCCTAAAAAGAAGGGCCAAAGTTCTTTCCCAGACTAGGAACAAGCACAAGATACTCTAGAATAAATGAATTGAACACCAATAAGAAAAGCGGTATCTTTTCACTAAATCTAATTAAATATAGCAACAGAAAAAATAAATAAATTAATTAATTAAAAGAATCTAAGATACAAATGTGTTTAAGTGCGTACATTTAGGTGAGGCTAGGTAAAGGTATTATAAGCAATGGCCATGGAAGAAGCAAGCAACTTCATCAATGAAGGTTTCCAGTTTGTTACGTAAAACTACTAGCAAAACGTAAATTTGACCCAAATCACATCACCGATCCTCAAATCCTATACACACTCACAAAACGAACAATTTAAATGGCAAAACAATCTGAACCTCAAAATTGTAACAAGACTCTTTTGGAAAACTACACTGGCTGTTCTTAACTAACTCCCGCTTTCTCATTCTCTCGCGAGTGGTAGTAGTAAAACTAAACTCTTCTTGTAAATCTAATTAAACACGTGTACTTATGTTTGGACAAAAATGTAAGATCCCATACCAAAAAGGACTACTTGCTACTTTATACGGTTAGAACAGAAGGTGGACCACATTTCTCAATAGGACCCTACTATCTCTTCCTTCTTCAAGCTCGACACTATCAACAGATTTCTATCGCCAAAGTGTTCAAGACTCTTTAAACAAATATTTTTAAAGAAAACACACATAGTGTTTTAAAAACAGCGGTTTTTCAAATCAAACAAAAGTAGGATATATATTCACCGGGAATAAACACTTTACCCAAAAACAAAAGTAGGATACAAACTAGAAAGCCTTAATTTGTTCTTCTATTTTTTAACGTTTTTGAGTTTGCCCCCAAAAATAAAAGACTTCAAATATATACAACATATACCAACAAAGCTAGTACATTTAAACTTGCAAAAAAGGTGGGTTTTCATTTTACGAGCATTATTTCAAAAAGATACCAATATGCCTAATTACATGCCTAAACTGTGTGTGACAACAAGGAGGACCCACATAACAATAACTTATTCCCACATCTATTTAGGCACACTTTCTTTAAATTTGTGTACATACATAAAGCATGAGCTATTATTTACAGAGGATCTAAACCCCAAACACAAAATCTTTGAAAATAACACAATCTCATGAAACAACAATGTTAAAGAACCAAGTACGAAAAATAACATACAGCAGATAACGAATCGATTAAAATATAAAATAAAGAAACATTGGGTTTATTGTAAAAGTATATAAAAAAAACACAAAAATGAAAAAAGGGGAAAGAAGAAGATACCCGTTAGGAGCAGCCATGGAAGAAGAGGGTTTTGATTCAACAAGTCAAAGACTGGAAAAAAAAAAAGATGGGGTTTTCTTTGGGGGTTTTTGAATTTATAAAAATGGAGAGTGGGGAGTGAAGTGGTGATGAAAAGACAGAGGTTTTTATAAATAAAGACGGGTTTTAAACATAAGATGTGTTGGTTTGTGTTTTGTTGCTACTTGCTAGGGTTCGTGAATTTGTTTTTTTTTTTTTTTTTTTTTTTTTTTTTTTCCTTTTTGGTGTGAGGATCGGGATGTACTTAGGATCGTTTTTTGCTTTGCAAGATCGTGATCGTAAGTAGGGGCGGACCCATGCTTTAGCTTTAGGGTGGCGGTGCCCTCCACGACTCGCCGAAAAAGTTCAGATTTTAGTCTAAAATTTTTTTTTTTTGGACCTTTTTATTAAAGTGTACCCCTCCAAAAAAATCAAATTGCCCCCCACCTTAAAGCCAAAAATGTAAAATCCTTAGTTTTTAGTGTAAAAAAAAATTATGACCTTTTTATTAAAGTGCATTACGAATTTTATTCAAAAAACAATTTTTTTGCCCCCCTCCTTGGAAAATCCTGGGTCCGCCACTGATCGTAAGATCCTATTAAAATGTATATATTTTTGTATAAGGGTTGTAGTTTTATATTTCATATGATAAATAAATCTAAATGGTTGATAAAAAAAAGTTATATATTCAAGTACCATAATAGTATAATATTAGATATACTAGCTTCAAGACCCGCCCGACGGGCGGGCTAGCTCTATTATTTTATTTTAATTAATATTAGGTGACCAACATTTATATTTGATTTTCTAAAACTATCATAACAGATATGTAATGAGTTACACTTATACGTAAGTGGAAAAAACATGTTTAATTAATAATAAAAATTTTCGAACAATACCCAAAAAATGTAAATAGCAAATAAGTGAAAAATAAGCCATTTCAATTCTTGCTTATAGACAACATTAGTCATTTCATTAGTGTAGTTACCATATATGTCAAAACTTTAAAGAAGCGACAAAAACTTAACACAAATTAGAGTCAAATTCCTTGAACACAAGATTGTTGGTTTGATTGGTGTAGTTCAAATGCGTGTACGATGGATGGGATAATTTTATGAATTAGTTTACTAAAAAAAGAACATGTATATAACGATGGTATACACAATGCTATTTAGTGACATTTTTGTATTTTCTTTCTAAAGTTTAATGTAAAGTACCAAAGGTAAAATAAAAAACCTTTACAACTACAACAGTATTAGTTATTTAGTGACATGTTTGTTTTTCTTTCTAAAGTTTAATGTAAAGTATCAAAAAAAAAAAAAAAAAAAAACTTACAACTACTATTCATGGTTACAGGCCAAGACTCAATTTAGAATACATGCAATGGTCGGTTTACAATATGTGATAAAAAAAAATGTAAACTTGTATACACATCTCTATACACAACCACTCTATACACATCTTTGTGCATCTCTGATAGTTGAACATATAGTTGTTAACTTTGATTCAGATTCAACAACCATTTTTCTTAGACTCTTAGTAGAGCTCGACTCTTGTTCGTCAAATCTACATTTAAAAACGATGTCATCGTTCCTACTTCCTAAGGTTCAACATTTTTCATAATTAGCCATTGATAATTAGCAATTGATAAGGTTAAACCATTTCTCATGACAAATCAAAATCAAAATGGATATCATAATTATGAAATGTTTGTTAACAAAATCTATCACCATAATATTTATTGCCAGAACCCAAATAAAAGAAATACCATCTATAGCATGTATACATCCATAATTAGTTTTTAACAGTCAAGCTAAACAGCCCATAATAGTTTCAGTTAGCCTTCTAGTATCAATCCAAACAGCCTACAATGGTTTCAATGAGCATTTTAGTTATCAATCCAAATAGCCTACAATAGTATTAATTAGCGTTTAATTATAAATCCAAACAACCCATATTAGAGCTAATAAGCCATTTTTTTCAGCTTGTGAGCTTATTAACATTAGATTATATGTCATAAGCTCATAAGTCGAAAATCCAAGCCAAGTAATTTTTGTCCAAAGACCCCATGAAATTGAACAAAAAAAAAATCTAACCTATTCCTTTGAATTGTTACACTACATGCAAAACCTACCATTTTGCCACTTCTACATAAGACAAAATAACATACCTTTAGTTAACTAAAGGATATGCATGCCAAATCTTTCGGCTGCAAGTCTCACAAGAGTTCTCCCATATTTGAACATTCGGTTCGCACAAGAAATCCTATAACATGGATCATAAAATAGTAAGAACTTGCCTGCCGTTAGACAAAGCTCACATTACCAGTTTGAGTACCTGCATTCCATCATCAAGAATTGTGAATCCAATTTAATCAGAAACAAATCTTTTTGGTATTGGTTTTTTGAAAAGTGATATCGAGAGAATAAGTTAAAGCATGTTTGTGAAGAAAAGTAGCAGAAGTAGCTGCTCTATTTTCACCTATGCCAATCTTCACAGACGTTCCATTAAAATGTCTTTGAAGCAATCTAGCTTCATCAGCATACACCCAAACACCCTTGTACTTCCAGATGGTCAAACAATGTTCTTTTAAGTAATACGGGCCTTTTTGTTTCTGCCTATAGAAGATGGTCAAACAGTTTCATAAAGATATTCCATGTACATTTGTTTCTGCCTATAGAAGAGAGAATATGGGCCTTTTTTAGATATTCTCGCCGTCCTTCATCGTCCTTCATCAGATGCGAGAGATTTCAAACCATTTTCAATATTTTCTACTTCTTTTTGTATGATTTCTAGCTTTTGTCTAAAGCAGCAGCTTTATCGCCCTCTGATAATAACTATTACTTATTATATTTAAGCACTTATTTACGACAGCCTATCGTTATTTTAAACTGGTCCATCTCACTTTTTGCCTTTCCAACAGTCACTTTAGCATTGTGTAATCGATCTATTACCAACAACAAAAATTAGAGTCAAGTTCCAGGTTACAAATGATCAAAGAAACATAGTCATTTAAAAACAACTTACCCTCTGGCAATTTTGGTGACTACGATTCATTAAACCCTAAACGTACGATCTTTTCTTCATTGATTATTCAGTAACATTAATCGTTCCTGATCTATTCAGTAACATTAATCGTTCCTGATCTATTCATAAGTGATCGTTCTAGGGTTCATTCCAAAATCGTTGTCTGCTTTTTACCGATCTTAGGGACCTTTGATCGATCCTATCTATTCTTGTTTCTCTAAGACGGTTCTTATCCCTTATAAGCCTTCCTTGAATCAACTTATTTCTTGCTGAATTCATTAATCATGGGAGGAGGTTAGTTTTGGGGCTTAACGATTCTAAACCCTAATCTTGCGATTAGGGTTTCATCTTTCTTTTTGATTTGTGCATGATTGGTTCATTCGTTGGTGGTGATTGTGTTTGTGGATTTTGTACGACATGAATAAGGGGTTTCTAGGCTCTAGTAGTAGTGGAAAAAGGATGCTAGTAAGGAGGGTAGTATGAATGTTAATGGTAAGGAGGGTAGTTTGGTTGATCAGAATAGAGATTTGGAGAAAGGGTTGCCTAGTAACACTGTGGTGAGTTCCTCTAATGATGTGCCTAAGCAAGTGGAGCCGGTTTCACTTGCTTCTCCTTCAATGGTTAATGATGGCAATGATTGTAATCTTCCTCATGGTGATGGTGTTAATGTTGCTAATATGGCTGTATCTAAACAGCCTAATGTGGAGCTATTAATTGCTAATGCGCATAACAAGTTTGATGAAGCAATTAATAAAATTAACAGTGATATTGCTAATATAGCTACATTTTCTGAGTTGAACAATTCGAGAGGTCTTGGGCTTCACATGAATCAGAGGGTTACTTCTGATCCTAATGCACCCAAGATTGATATTACTAGTGGTAATCGAGTTAAGTCGATTTCTTACGTGGGTGTTGCTTCTAATGAATCCCAGAAACATGTGTCTAATTTTCGGAGGTTAGAATGCAGCAAAAAGAAGGATAATGTTGACCTTTCAGTCCCGTTGAAAGTGGTGGAAGAGGTAAACATGAGGTTTGAGAATACTCTCTACGGATACTTTCTTGGTCAACGTCTTGCTTTCCCTGTTGTTGATTATTATGTTCGCAATGCGTGGTCTAAGTATGGGTTACAAAAGGTTATGATGAATGCTAAGGGGTTCTTTTTCTTCAAGTTTAACTCGAAGAAAGGTGTCGATGATGTTCTTGATAATGGTCCTTGGTTGATTCGTAATGTTCCTATTATTCTTAAACCATGGACATTGAACACAAACTTGCTTAAAGAGGATTTAACTAACATCCCGGTGTGGGTTAAATTCCATGATGTTCCTTTAGCTATGTTTTCGGATGACGGGATTAGTCTTCTTGCTACTTTGATTGGGACACCCAAAAGGTTAGATGCTTTTACCAGCCAAATGTGCAAGGATTCGTGGGGCCGTAGTAGCTTAGCTAGATGCATGATTGAAGTAAGGTCGGATGAGGTGCTTAGGGATAGCATTACTGTTGAGATACCTTTGCTTGATGGTACGGGTTCGACTATTGAGAAGATTCGGGTTGAATACGAGTAGAAACCACCGCGTTGTGCTAAGTGTAAGGTTTTTGGTCATACTCTTATTGATTGTCCGAAAGCTGTTGTTCCTCCAGTTCAACCTACTAAGCCGGTTAATGATGGTTTCACGGCTGTCAATAACAAAAAGAAAGGTAAACAAGGTGGTACTACTAATCACGGTAAAGGAGGCTTTACTAAACTTGTTGTAGGTAAGCAATTTCAATACCAACCCAAAAAGAACCCTCCTGAACCAAAGAAGGTGGATGGAACTAAGAATAAGGCTTCTGATGTGGCTAGTACGAGTGGAACCAAGATCACTACTTCTAATCAGTTTGACGCTCTTAATATGGATGATACAGATGGTTTTGGTATCCCTCAGGTTGTTACTAACATGGATGTGGATACTGGCTATATAATGGAAGTTAATAAGGATGAGTCGATTAAGACTGGTACTACATCACAAGTCCCTCTTGTGAGTGATATGCAACAACCGTTTGTGAGTGATTCTATGAGAACAAGGGAAGCTGGTTCTACTCCTATTGTTGAGAAAATTAGTAAGCTTGAAAAGCTAATAATCGATGGGAAAGCTACTCTTGTGGATGATGCTTGTCAACCTATTCCGTCTAAATCTACCACTAAGCGGTCTAACCCATTTTCAAAGGTGGGTGAGGTTGTGGTTTCTGATACTGACGACGAGGAGGTTGTGGACATGTTTGATGAGTCAGCTAACCTATTTGGTGGTGGTGGTCATGATCGTGAGGATGAGTATGATGACTATGATGACTATGATGATTATTCTAAGCAAATTTATGATCTCCCAGGGAATTTGGACGCTTTTAATGCCATGTATGGCACTAAACTCCAAGCTCGTAGGAAGTAGTTTTTCATCTTTGTCAATATAGTGTGTTATCATGTGAGTTGTGGTTTGTTTTTGTGTTTAGAAAATAGGAAGTATCTTGTTATGTAAGCTTATCGCCTATGTAACGGGCTGAGATTTGGGATTCACCCAAATCCATTGTACTTAAACGTTTTTTGGAGTAATACATTTACCGGGTCGTTGACCTTTTACCCAAAAAAAAAAAGAAACATAGTCATTTTGAGTTCCAGGTTACGTTATCTAATTACTTTAGATAACTGAAAAAAGACGATCAGAGATGTCTACGAAATATAATATCACTACTGTGCAACAAATATTTGCTCGTCTTTTTAAAACCTTTCCTAGTCTATCATCTTGGATAGGCACCAAAACAATGTTGTATGTCAAGTACTCGTGGACGCTAACTCAAAAGAGAAAGTTGTTTAGTCTCAAGGCTACGACATGAACTTGTGCATCTGCATTGCAACCTACAGATGCTCCAACAACAAAAATTCTTACTTACTCGCAAAAAAAAATCTGATTTACTCGCAACATGTCGAATAGTCACAGCCGAAATAAAAGAATTCATAAATATAATGGTTAAAAGTTCAAAATTTCCATCTTTAATTATTATAAACTGAAAAAAATTTAGATCAAGGCTGTATATTAAAAATAATCTCGCTACTATGAAACAACTTTTTTGAGATTAGACACAACCCAAATGAGCCATTTCAATCTTCTCATTAGTAGGTGATGAAACGATTTGCTCTTTTTTTTTTTTTTTTTTTTTTTTTTTTTGTTAAATAATGCAAACAAATTGTACATGTTGGTCGCATCATTAGTCTATTTTAGTTTCTTATTTCCAGCTTATCAACTATGGAGTAAAAGATTGAAAGGTCATAAACAATAAGCTAAAACCAAATATATGATACATAAGCTAATGTTTGGAATGAAAAGCATAATGAAGATCTTATCCAATTCATTTTGTATATAACAAAAACATGATTACTTTGTAAATTTATCAGATCTTATAAAAAGTAAATAGGATGGCAAAATATATACCTTATATCTTTCGCTCCAAAATGTTGAGCAAAATTTTCCAATTTAGAGATGTCCATTGTTGAGCATCTGCCACCAATAGCCTGGTCAAAGGCGGCGGCTATTTAATCTTTCAATGCTATAAACCATAAATCAAATGATTCGAGTAGTTCATTCCTACAATAGAAACCACAAAATATGTTGATTCAGAAACTATATAACAATGAAATGCGCAAATGAAAGATAATCAAAAGGATGCATACTTTGAATCGATTGATGTAATATCAACTTCCACCCTGTTAGAACACAAACCTTGTATCGGTTACTTCTAGATAATATTTGCAGAATCTGTTGGAAGGGTATCAAGGTTTATCAAAGTGTTAAAACTGTTAATAAATTAAACTTTCACTCATTTATGTGTCAATAATTAAAGTGTTAAACACGAATAGCCGCTGTTTAACTTCGTATGTAAGCGCTTAGGTTCAACCGTCGCATGCCAAGATGAGTACATATTCATACACTGTTAGGTAGTTACTTATAAGGTATGTAAATAAGATTGCTCCAAAGCGTAAAAGCATACAAAAACACAATGCCCTATGCAATACTGACATTCGTTGTTCTTTCCATTTCAGTTGCTAACGCATAGGAGTCGCCATCTCTAACAATGCTCGCACTAAAGTCCAAGATCTTTGTAACGTGTCGGTGACCTGCAAGGAGAATGCAATAACACGTAAGCATAATAATATCGCATCATCATGAGAACAAAACTATCAAAAGCAGTAATGACTAACCGTTAGCCAGGTCATCTGTGAACGTTCGTGCATGGTTGTCGGTACTTGCAGATGCCAATCCAGTAGGCGTCACAGTTTCAAATGCAGATGAGTAACCATCTATTGTCGGAACTTCAATGATATATGCCAGAGGAGCACACGTATACTGATGCACATCAGCACATGCAACAACATCCACTCCAATGACAACCTATAGATTAACACGCCAAAAAACAATTTTAAGATTGAAAATATAATTTATTTAACACGCCATCTTTCTATATGAGTGTGGCAGAGGTTAGACTTCAAACAATTACCTTGTCGGTGTATCCAGCTTTAGCAATTACTGTCTTGAGCAATTCAAGACCTTCCTTGTTTTCCTGAAGTTCACAAACACAAGTTCAACCGTCCAAAGCGTAAAAGCATACAAAAACACAAAATTAAATTCGATACAAATTACGTAGAAGTTACTTGTAGTAAGTCAATGCCAGGTCCAACCACCTCCTGAACCATATCCCATGAACCAAAAAGTTACATTAGTTAACGGTGTGAGTATGGTTTAATCAAATTAGCTGACGTTAGCATAAACTCAAAGCCTAATTTCATCAACAAAGAATATATATAAATCAACAATCATATGAAGTACTAATAATTTAGTAAAAATATTAGAATGCACAATCATAAATTTATTGAATAATATTCTATGCTTTTTAAAGAAAGAACTTCTCGCCTAATTATTGAATAATATTCTATGCTTTTTAAAGAAAGAACTTCTCGCCTAAACGGGGTTAACACAATTCAAAAGCACAAAAGGAAACTCTTAAAACTTTGAATTTTAACATTATTTTCTTTCAGAAATTTCATCAAACACTTGGTGATCCATTCATCAAGCACCTATTATCAAAATGGTTAATCATATTAAACATCAAGTAATTGAATATAAATCTTTAGAAAATTGATTGCTCAGGTTCCCTAATCTCAACAAAATTTCCTGCCTAGAACCCTAATTAAACCAATTTAAATAAAATAAATAAAATAATTACAGATCAATCAATATAAAATAAAATCCTAATTCCATATTATACATAAAAAGTAGGGGTGAGCAAACAAAACCGAAAAAACCGAAACCGAACCGAAAACCGAAAAAACCGAACCAAAAAAACCGACCGAAACTAAAAACCGATGGTTTGGTTTTTAATTTTTCAAAAACCGAAATATACGGTTCGGTTTCGGTTTTTGTCCAAAAACCGAACCGTAAAAACCGAACCGAACCGATTTTATTATATAATAATATATAATTAATAAAATATGAATAAATAACTAGATAAATCAAATTTATAAATTCATATTCATTTTTTGGGTAGATTTATAATATATTTATCTTAACGTCTATCTTTATATGCTTGTTTGTCGTGTCGTGTGTTTATATCAATAAATATATAACGATGATCATACTATGTGTATGTTCACTTGCATGTGTGTATCTCATCTATATGGCGTAATTATAGAATTATGCAATAAACGTTATTATGCTTACATTGATAAAAAAAAAAAAAAAAAAAAAAAAAAAAAAAAAAAAAAAGTAAATTAGAATAAGCAATTTTCTATGTAAATTGGTATAAGTTTGCCATGCCGAAATATAAACGGTTAGAAACCGAAAAACCGAACCGAAACCAATGATAAACTGCAAAAACCGAACCGCCAAAAACCGAACGGTTTCGGTTGTTGGTTCTATAAAAACCGAACATTTCGGTTCGGTTTCGGTTTTAGCCAAAAACCGACCCAAACCGAACCGTGCACACCCCTAATAAAAAGTTAGAAATACGATTAACCGCATAATTAATCATTATTTAACAAATTTGATTTAAAAACCTAATTGGATTCAATCATAAAAAATTAGGAAAATACCTCCGATTGGTAGATGATATAGCCGAATCTGTATGTGTTTATTCAAATCCCTAATAAAAAATCATTCGAAAATAGTTTTGATGGATGTGTCAATGATTTTGCTCTCTGTGTTTTCGAATTTTGTTAAGAAGACAATAAAATCAGATCTTGATTCATAAATTAAAAATATTTGCATCACTATTTTAGCTCCACTTTTATCTCCCAATTCCGGTTTTAAAAAAAAACTCAAAAACTTTCTAATAGTGGTCTTGTTTCCATGTGTCATTTTTTTAGAGTTTTTGGGTGATTTATTGCCTCTAAAAATAGCAATCACACTTGTGTTTTATATAGGTTGGGATTGCAATGCTCATTTGCACAAAATTAGTACATACGTGCACCTACTTTTTATTATATGTTTTTCGTAATAACATTTAAATTGATGCAAAAATGTAGTGTTAATTTATTGGTACGTGATTCTGTGACTTTTTTATTACAATATATAGATTAATTATTCAAAAGGATAAATGGATTGTTTCTGAAATTGAAACGACATAATTTATAATAGAAGGCAACACAATATTTTTTGTTTCTTGATAATCCATAAAAGTAATTTCAAAATAATAACGTTCATGAAGAATTGTTAATCATTGGGCTTTAATACATGGACTTATGTATAATAAGTTAACAATTGGGAAGGCGCCCGCTGTATTGCAGTGGGAATTTTTTGCTATAATCATTTACAAACAATGATTGGGCGGGGCTTCTCGTTGTGAAATCATGGTATGTTTTTTGACGACACGTGTTGTATTTGTTTGGAATAAATGTTGTGTCAAGCTATATTTGTAATTGTCGTACGACGACCTTTTTGGAATGAATGTTGTATCGGGTATCAGTGTGTTGCGGCGGGGGTAATTCTGACCCATATAGTTTTCAAAAAATTTAGGATAATTTTTAAAGTTATTTGATAGGTTAAGGGTGTATTTTGAAATTTTTTTTTTATTAAACTTCAACATTTTTGATAAAACCGTACATACGTTATAAGTATATCAATATTGGGCTTGTTTTGTTCATTATCGAGAGGCCTTTTTGCCAGTATATTTTTATTCAAGAAACCACTACAAATCTGTTAGATATTTGACAAATAAAGTTTGTTATATAAAAAAGTCGTAAATATTAAAAAGTTTATGGTGTGTTTTGTAAGTTTTCTTATTTTTTTTACTAATATTATTAGAAAGTGACTATTTATTACATTTGTTTATTAATAGTAGTAAACGAGTGAGCGAGTCCGCGCGTTGCTGCGGGAATGCCTTGTTGATGGTTTGGAATTTTTCACAATTTAGTGAACAAACCTTCAAGTTAAACACGATCGAAACCAAAGGAATACATTGTTGTTTCAAAGGTTATAGTAACTATAAGCATATAGCTTGCAGTAACAAAATAAATTAGGCACTAAGAAGTACTTCTATTCGATTCATCTAAGTTGTAATGATGTCACGCCCATCGTCGTCAAGCTTTTTACAAATACCTGTGAATGTGAATGTAATAACATCAAGTGTAAAGTTCAACTATTTTCTCATACATACATAGTACCAGACGCATGTGGCACCGGATATAACTAAGAAAGCAACAAATTCATATTGTTGTTATGTTTTATGTATTGTTGTTATGTTTTAAGTTTAAGCTTAATGTTGTTGATACAAAAGTTGGGCTTTCCTTGTTTGGGGTTCCTGTTCTCGTAGCAATCAGATCTTAATGCTTGAGACCTGCGCACTAAGAAAGCAAACAAACATCATTAGGCTTATCGTAGGATTGTCTCCCACGATTATCCTCCGGCGTGAGAGTAAGTATTCGGTTTTAGGGTTGTATTGAAGAGTTAGGGTTTTAGATCGTACCTCAATGAAAATTATGATATTCTTTATATAGGCACGAAATCCTTGTAGATTTCGTGCTCCTTACTCTTCGGCGTATCATGATGCGTGGGAATTGCACCAGGCTTTACCTCTCAAGGGATCTTGAGAAGCTTACAACCCCCACCAGGCAGTGTACCTGATCGATGTAGTATAGTATAATGACAAGTACTGGGGGATTGATCATTCAACTCAGGAATAGTGTCGCTAGGATTAGAAAAACCTAAGAACTAGGTCTAGAGGTGAGGGATGATTCTTTTTGTATTTTTATTTTTTATGAAAACAGGTAAAAATCTCGGGTATTGGAAGGATAGGCGGAATTAGCTGCTAATCAACTAACCCAATAACTAATATGCAATCAAAATAAAATAACAGAAATGAAAATAAACTAAATTAAGCTAATGTGGAGTGAACAATATATGGGAGAATTGTGTTTACTTAGATTTCACTACTCCCTAGATATCTTTTACAGGTTAATTACTTGTTACAGTTGCGTGGATGACGGGTTGTATTCCTTAATACCATTCATGGGGTGGCGTACTTACTTCCCCAATCTTATAAGCTCCTGCTTCACTCCTATGTCGAGCCGGCTAAGAAGCTCCTAACATGGGATCACTAGAATTCGCTCATGCATTAAATACAACCAATAAAACCTAGTACACATCGGTTCATGTTTCTTAAGACGTTCAAGCAAGTTACACAATGGAGATCTGCCAGTTTTCTTAAGCCTAACATTGAAATCATTCATCCGTTACAACTATAAACAAGCAATCAACCTATAATCAACATCTAGGTTTCATTACATTTAAGCAAACACATAAAAGATCTAGCCTAGCATGTTAAAATCAAGACAAGCATAAGATATATTCAAACAACACATAGACATATTGAATGAATTGAAAGGAGACTTATCTCAATTGAACATGAAAGGTTTCAAGGGGTGAAAACCCTTGAAAATACTGTTACAAACTAAGACGATCTAATTATTCCTAAAACTAAGACAATCTAAATAATAATTATATGTCCCTCTACCCAAACAAACACTAGCAAGAACATAATAGTAGCAAAGACAACTCCAAATTCTCAGGCTTGCTCAAGAAAATGCCACATTTGGATGGACAGTAAGGATTTTCATGCTACATATAACCATAAGATACCTTACAAGAACCCAAATACTCTGCATTAATACCCATATGGTTCAATGTCACTCAAAGAGCAAGTAAATCCTGTCAACAACATAATTCCTTTAAAAAAAACCCACAATAAACGGTATCCAAATATCAAATGAAAGACAATGAAACATTTTTAACACAAATAAAAGGAAAAGTCCTCCCAATTAAAGATTCAAAAATCATAACTTCGAGATTATGCAAGCAACTTTGGTTTCAGTTATATTAAAGGCCAAAGTTATCAACAGATTTCTACCGCCAATGTGTTCAAGCTTCGATTATTTTATTTTGTTTCAAAAAGCACAAAGTTTAGACTTTAAAAACATATGTAAAACAAAGCTTGTACATGTTAACTTGCCAAAAAAAGGGATTTTTAATTTTCTCATTCAAAAAAAGGGATATTCCCACACTAAATTTTAATACACGCATAAAGCATGAGCTATTTACAGAGGATCTAAACCCTAAACACAAAATCTTGAAACAAAAACACAAAACCCTAAACAATATCAAAGAATCAATCTAAGCTAACAAGTACAAATAATTAAAGGGTATAAATTTGATTCGCTAAATGTAGCTACAAAACAACATACAGCAAATAATAAATCAATTAAAATATAAAATAAAGAAACACAGGGTTTATTGTAAAAGTATACAAAATTGAAAAGGGGGATGGAAGAAGATACCCGTTAGGAGCAGCCATGGAAGAAGAGGGTTTTGATTTCAACAACTCAAAGAGTGAAAAAAGATGGGATTTTTTTTGGGGTTTTTGAATTTATAAAAATGGAGAGTGGGGAGTGAAGTGGTGATGAAAAGACAGAGGTTTTTATAAATAAAGTCGGGTTTTATTTATAAAAAAAAATAATCTTCACTAATCTCATTACTTCATATCCTTTTTTATAATCTTCATCTCAAGCATCATCTTAGGTTTCAACAAAAGTTACTTTCGCCAAACATACCTGGGTTTTAAACATATGGTGTGTTGGTTTGTGTTTTGTTGCTAGGGTTCATGAATTTGTTTTTTGCTTTTTGTTCATAAAATAGCAATGGAATTTTTTGTGGTTTCGTTTTGGTACGGGAATTTTGTAAATGTAACGAATTTCATAAAATATTTTAATTTACACATTTTGATTACGTGTCACATTAAAAATGGTGTCACGTATCAAACTTTCACGTTATCAACATATGCCGATTGAAAAATTTTATGAAAGTTCATTACATTTACACAACTTTTTCAAAATTCAAGTACAAAATAAGTATATTTGAAAAAGTTCATTGTTATTTAATTACCAAAACCCTTTTTTTTAGTGACTTGATTGTAGAATTTTTTTCATTTTTTTATTTTTTTTCTTTGAATTTATTTTACCTTTTTAACTTTTAACAAGCAAAATTTGTAATAAGTTCGTACAATGCTTAAAAACTTATAGAAGTTTTCTTTGTTCAGGTTATTTGTAGGGAACAAGTCTTTTGACTAGTTATACGTGGTCCAACAATGGTACCTTATAACAGTATCCAACCCTTCACTAACCACCCCAAGTTGAGTACATTGCTTGATCTAAAGATCAAGACTCAAGTGATATATCTTAGACCAACCATAATGACAAGGTCATGCACTCTATCACCCAACCAAAGGGACGTGTCCCCGCATTACACCTACTCAGTCATGGTCAGGGTCATGGATAAAATATGCATAACTCGGTCGTTCAGACGACAGAGTCCTCCCCTTTGTTGTGTGTGAGTGTGTTTTGTTAAATTGTTTTTGTGAAGTATATTTGTGTTTAAGTGGAGTATGTTTTTTTTGTGATAACCGTAGTCATCTTATTACAATAATTTAGTCATGAAGAAAGTTGTGTTGAGTTGGCATTGATGTGGCATTGGCGATACCAGTCATGTTACCTCACCATTACGCCTAACCTTAAAGACTAAAACAATTGAAACAAGATCTAGATCATAAAAACTTAATATTTCTATAAATTTCAAGATTCATTGCACCAACTATAAGACTCATTAAATGAACAAATATTTGATATCATGGCCCAACGAAAGCTTTTAATATTGATTCTTGAGACTCCGGTTGTCCAACAAGATACTTTGTGATTGAAAACCAAATCGTTTCATGCGAGCCAAATACCCCCACAAAGTCCACATCCCTTCATTCCAATCGCGAAGGAAAGCACAAATTGTTTGTGAAATACTTGAAGGCCCCACCACCGATATAGCAGTTTCCATTTACTATCAACACATTGACAATGTTGTAACAAGTGAGCGGTTGACTCTGGCACCAAGGGCACAACAATTCTTGTTGACTAATCGAAATGTGTCAATGAAGAAGAAACTTCTTAAATGGTGTGGCATTATGAAGAGCGAGCCATTAGAAGCATTGAACTTTTGAAGGAACATGTTTATACTAAACATAATGAGTCTATAGTAGTTGAGGCGAACTTGGAAGATGATTGAGATTATTTGCAACTACACAACTGCTAAACCACCTTCTTTTGCCTGGACTCCACAAAATGGAATCATATTTGACCACGTTTAGCGTAAAATGTGATAATGTGAGTTGTAGACCTTGAAGTTGTCCTCATTTGCGTACCATCAAAGGACGAATACAATCCAAAAAAAAGGAACAATAAGAATTCGTGACGTAAATTTCTATAATATTAACAAAGGTATATAATTAGAAAAATACAATACTTAATTTTGAAGACCTGATCCACCGGTCACTCAAAATGATATTAGTCTTTCCAAGCCAATTTTCCACTTCTATAGTTATGGACCATGAACTTAAAGCATATCATATTCATTATTAAGATTTATAATACCTTCCAAACTGTCGAAATCCTTAAATGTGGTGGAATGTGAATTAATCGCTTGAGTTAGGTAAAAGATCCTGAAATAACTTTTCATTAAAACCAACTTCCGTAATGAAGAAGTATTTCCTTTATACTTGTACCACCAAGATGCCAATAGAGCGTGATTCTTTTTCCTTAACAATGTGATTCCCAAACCACCTAAATTGATTTGGTTTCCTTAACAATGTGATTCCCAAACCACCTAAATTGATTTGGTTTACAAACTGTATCCCATGCTACTAAGTGTAGCTTCCTTTTGTTCTCATTTCTATCCTACAAAAAGTCTCATCTAAGCATCTCTAGCTATCTAATAACCACCTTTGGTGTCTGAAAAAATATTATGAAGTGTATGAAGAGGTTAATGAGGACAATATTTATCATTAAAATTACAATCAGCCCAATATAGGGAGATAATATTTTACTTCAAAATCAACCATATCACCATTTTTCCAGTCCTTTACCTTTTACTTTTTTATTAAATGATACTCGAGAATACAATTTTTTTTTTACTTCATTGTCTTTACTTTATTTCTTAGGTGATACTCTATAACACAGTGTATCAGTAGGCACTTGAAAGACAAAACAAATGAAGGCAAATTGCTAATGAGGGGGTCGAGCTCAAGCTATATTAGTTACCAAATGCCAGCGCACGTGTCCCAATTGAAAAGCGGTATTGATATTTCATATTTGAAGGTATAAAGCATGCACATGCTTGCTTCTCCCATGCATGTACCATATGACAAAAGAGAAAAATAAGGTCCAAGACAAAAATAAAATGGAGAATTTGAAGTGGGCACGTGATCCCTAATTCCCTATCAACAAAAGAAGCAAGAAAAGAGTTAAATGGCATGTGGTCCTGATGGTATACTTTGTTTTGGACACATCCTACAAATGAAGAAAATATTAAAGTACAAATACAAAGAAATAAAAAGATGCATGGGGACCAGGCAAATCAAGACTGGAAGGCATTGTCTTTTTGCACACCATCTTTTTGGTCATTACACACCAACGTGGTTCATTCTTGCTAAAATACAAAAGTACTCATGTGGTCTATTCATGCCATCCTAAATGACAAAAAACTTCAACGTTGTCCATTTTTGCACACCATCACTTCGTGTAAGAAAAATAAAAGGAGGGAAAGAAAATTTTGGGAGGGAAAATTTTGGATGGATGGATGAAGGCATCCATGTGAATATCCCAATGTTTGTACAATAGTTAAAAAGTACAAAAAAAAATAATAATAATAACTTAACATAATGCAAAACTCACAATAATTAAAAGTACAAAAAAAAAATTTGTATAGAACATGTATGTTACAAGTACAAAATATACTAAAAGACAAAATTAGATATGTGATGTGGGTGGTGTGGGAAGACCATAACCCAACTGGAATTATAAACAAAAGAATGTGGAGATTACATCAAGGTGGCTCACGTGAAGAACAAAGCAAAAGAATGAAATAAGCCATTTGTGGCCAACATGTGACTTTCACATCATTTAAATAATTCAGCAGGCGCGTGAGGCATTGTAGCTCCAACCACTCGCTGCACCTCTTTTCTTGCAACCTATCTTTGGCCTACACGTGTTTTTAGTGATGCTACACAACCAATCAATTCGTGCCACGTGGGCCTTGCTATAACAAAAAATATTGTCCTGATGCAATGAATGAGAGCGTCTCAAACAGAAATAGAAGGATCGAGATTTTTGAAGATGCCTCCAATCATGGATTCACATAATTAGTAAGGTGGCGTTTAGTTTGAAAACATTTACTTTCATTTCCTATTTCTTGTTTTGTAGGAAAATGGAGGGGAATATGATTTCCACAAAACAATGAAAAATTTAGAAAACGCGTTTAGTCTGAGAAACATAAAATATCTGACGAAAACGTAAAAAACCGTCAAAAACGTAAAAAATCTGATGAAAACATAAAAAAATGTACGAAAACTTAAAAAATCAGACGAAAACATAAATAATCGGACGAAAATGTAAGAAATCTGACGAAAACGTAAAAAATCTGACTAAAACATAAAAAAACAGACGAAAACGTAAAAAAATCGGGCGAAAACGTAAAAATCGGACTTAAACGTAAAAAATCTGACGAAAACGTAAAAAATCTGACGAAAACGTAAAAAATCTGACGAAAACGTAAAAAAACAGACGAAAACGTAAAAAATGGACGAACACTTATTAAACCTGACGAAAACGTAAAAAAACGGACGAATACGAAAAAAATCGCAAAAAACATAAAAAACCTGACGAAAACGTAAAAATACGGAGGAAGACGTAAAAAACGGAGGAAAACGTAAAAAATAGGACGAAAACGTAAAAAATCTGACGAAAACTTAAAAAAATGGACGAAAACGTAAAAAAATCAGTCGGAAACGTAAAACAACTGACGAAAACGGATTTTGGGTATTTTAATGGAAAATTGGGGAAAACAAAAAAAAAGTGTTTTGGAAATAGGAATTTTGTGTTTTGTAGAGAATTTTATTGGAAAACACTAATTTGATCGCGATCTCTGTTTTCCTTGTTTTCCACAAAACATTTTGTAGAAAAAAGAGTGTTTTCTCTCAACTAAATGCGCCCTAAGCTTTTCTTATAGAGTAATTTTTTAGAGGATAGTTTTTATTTTATTTTATTGTAATAGCTTTTTCAAATGTTTATTGTATTAATATTTTTTTTCAAGTTTATTAATGAAGATGTAGATGTTTGATATTAGTTAGCTTATTTTTCTCTTCTATTCTCATCTCTATCTTTTATTTTTATTTCCTTTTTATCTAAAAATATATTTTAGCTTAATAACTTTTAATGGCTTATTAAATTAGCTTATTAAATAAAAAACTTTTCTTTTATTTCTTTATTTCTTTTCATAACTTCTTTAGTATTATTAGATCTAATAAATTTTAGCTTATGTTCACTTAATCTCTTTTTATTTTAAAAGCTTTTTCTTAAATAAATCAAATTAGCTTATTAATTTTCATTTCTTTAACCTATCTCTTATTTTCTTCTAATCAATCTAGCTTTTTAGCTCTGGTTGATTCATAACTAGTATATATCTATTAGCTTTCTAGCTTTTTGGTTCTATTACTAGTTTTGCTAGATTAGATTAGCTTATCTATAGCTATTTTAATCTAGATTTAGTTTATTTGATGGCTTATTCGAACTAATATTGCATAAAGTTGTGATTTTTTTTCCTAGTTTCTCATCATTCTCAACATAAGGCGAGGAGCTTAAGGGTTTTATAAGCTTACTTATTAATAAAACTTATAGCTTTTCTAGTTTTTATAAAGCTAATTAGTAATTAAAGTCAAAACTTTATTTACTACTTGGTGACACTAAAACTATTAAAGAAATAAACTTTTTAATTTGACAAGTTTATAAAATCGGGTGGTTTATTATTCTCGTCGCGTTATATCGGGTTCTATTTTCTATTCCTTTTCAATTTTATATTATTAGTTTATTAATATAATCATGTTTGTTGGAATAGTTGTTTTTATTAGTTTGATTGGTATGCGTAACAAGTAGCTTATTAGTGTTTGTTAAGTGATATGAATTTGTAATTTAAGTGTGGATTAATAAAAAGGGATTGTGATTAATAATTAGTGAGATTATTTAGATTTGTAGTTTTATTATTTGAAGGGCAAAAGCCGGAGAATAATCAAACTACACATCTAGTAATTATTTTCTTTTTAAAGGATTATTTTCAAAATAAACCAACGTTGTGAGAAAATAGTCTTGTTTAAGGAATATAATTCGTCATCAAACCTTAGTCCACACTTAATGAACTTTTCACGTCACTTAGCAAACATATTTCCCATTTATCTCTTTTAGATCATTTTATTTGCTTGATTGTTGCCTTTTAGTTTATGTTTGATATTCGTGGTTTTAATTTCACAAAATCACTATTATATCTCACTTTTCACCTCACAAATCACGAACCGAACCACTAATTCAATTCACACTTCGTTGGGAGAACGACCCGGGGAAAAACTTTCACAAGTATTTTTTTGGATAAATAAACATATACTAAAACGATTAAATCAATATCCTAAATATCACAAGTGATATCTGAATATCACTAAATATCATAAGTGATTTTCAACAAATGTTTGTTAACATGAAAATCACACGTGATATTCTGAATATCACAATTGATATTCAGAAAATCACAAGTGATATTCAGAATATCACAAGTGATTTCACCTTTTTTTTAATTCATGTTCCTTTCATTTTCTAACGTTTTTGTTCGTATTCATAAGTTTTCGTCCGTTTTCATACGTTTCTGAATATCACAATTGATATTCTTAGTATCACAAGTGATATTCTGTGATATTCTAAATATCATTTATGATATTAAGAATATTTATTGTGATATTTAGAAACGTATAAAAACAGACGAAAATGAAAGAATACGCAGGAAAGCGTAAAACCACGTCTGAAAATGGTTGAAAACGTATGAAAAATGGACGAGACTGAAAGAAAACAGATGAAGACGGAGGAAAATGTATGAAAACGTGTAAAAACTACTGAAATCATAAGAAAACGGACGAAAACGTCTAAAAACAAACAAAATGTATAAAAACCAAAGAAAACGTATGAAAACAGACGAAAACATATAAAAAGTGTCGAAAACGTATAAAGACGGATGAAAACAAAAAGAATGCCTAAAACAGACGAAAACGTAAAAAAACAGATGAAAACGGACAAAAATGTATGAAAATGTATAAAAATGTCTGAAGAAGCTGTAGATCCTCGTGAGCTAAAATATCTTTCTTTTGTAGATGATGATGATGATGATACGGATATACAACAACAAGACTTTGCCCCAAATGTTTCTGACTTCATGAAAAATTTTAATGATTTGAGAGTAATTGGTTCCTCCCATGGTTTGTTGTGTTTTTATAGTCGCAACAAAAGGATGTTTGTTCTTTGGAACCCTTCACTCAAAAAGTCTGTTGGTATTGCTTTACCTAATTATACAAAAAAAGGATGTTTGCCTATAATCAAAACATCTTTTGGTTTTATGGTTTGTCCAGCCACCAGTGATCCTATCATTGTCGACTTTTCATACCGTGGTGTAGTTCCCATACAAGTTCACATTTTTACATTGAGCTCTAAGAGATGGAACCTGACTCTCTGTAGCAATCTGCCTCGCGTACAAATGGAACGTGTATCTTCTCAGGTTGTTATAGGTAGTTGTATTTATTGGGTTGTTTATGAGTTTTTCATGTATAGCTTATATTTTATGATCCTATCATTTGATTTGATTTCTAAAGAATTTAGAGTCGTTGATGAGTGCTCAAACACTCATCATTTTTTGTCAAATCTGAATTGCAAAACATACAAAAACACTCAGAAATGCATCAAAATACTCAAAATATTTCAAAATTGTGTTTTATATGTTTTAGATGCAAAATGAGTAAAAACAAATGAAAAACGTACAAAGTTTGCAAAATTGGCAGTTTCAGTCCCCCAACTTTCATAAAATGACAAAACTAGTCCCTGGATATTCAAAATATAGAAAATTATCACCAAAGGTCATTTTGAAATCATAAATTGTCATATTTAGTTCTTTGGTGAAAAATTGGAAAGTTTTGGAAATTTACAGTTTGGTCCCTGGAGTTTCAGTAATTGACAGATTTGGTCCCTAGTGGGATATTTTTGAAAGGAAAATCAATTTTTGTCCTTGGAAAATCAAAATGTGGAAAATATGGTCCTTGGGTAAAATGATTTGTGGAAATTACATGTTTGGTCCCTGTATTTTGCAACTTGTCACATTTGGTCCCAAGGAATTTGAAAAATGAAAAAATACAAATTTGGTACTTGGTTTATTTGTTACCTGGCAAGTTTGGACCCTTGTGATAACTATGGGAAAGATGGCAGATTCAGTCCCTCACTTTTCATAAATTACAAATATGGTCCTTGTGATTTTGATATCTACAACCAAATGGACCCTATGTTTATTTTAAACAAACTAAACCTGCCAAATCTACCCAGCCCACCAAACCAGCCCAACACCAAACTAATACCAATTCCCTGGCGTTGACCTCAGTCAAACACCCAACACCCCAGGTTTACTGTTCATCGTCCCTAACTATCCCCTAATTACCAGGCTCATGTTCCCCCCCCCCCCCCCTCCTCTCCATGATACTTTCACCAACCCTCATTAATATCACCTCACCTACACCCATACATCCCCCCTCCTCAATAAATTCTCACCAAACTCCATTACCTGCCCAATCCCACTTTTCCCGCCAATATTGATTTGAACGGTGGGGATTGATTGAAGCAATCCTACGGCTTGGAAGCAAGTGGGAAAGGATGAGAAAAACTCCAAGTCCTATTTATATCAAGAAAAAAAGAAGAAAGCAAGTAGTAGTGAGAGTAGTATTAGTTTTAGCTTAATGTAGCTTATGTCGTTTTAAATGTAGTTTCATGTTTAGTTGCAATTTTTAAGTTTAAAACAGTTGTAATCATTATTCTCAGTGATTGTCAAGTTTACTTAATCAGAATTTCAAAGTGGTGGTTTGATTCAGTTTGTGGCATTTTTCAGTTGAAATTTTATTTCTAAGTTAGGTTTGCTAAAAGATTTATCCTGGTGTTTCTTAAGCTTCAATCAGCCAAGTTATAAGTTTTTTTTTGTTATTTCAAGCAGTTAAACTAATTTCTAGCCTCAAAATCAAAATTCAAGAAAATTCAAAGAAAATAATAAATAAATAAAAAATATCCGTGAGAAGGTAAAGATGCAAAGAAGCAGGGCCAAGATGGATAGTTTTCTGGTTTAGAAGCTCTTGGGAGCATTAGGTTGTGGAAATTGGTCCCTGAGCACCCTTGATCTTTGTTGTGGATGATTTGTAAGATTCTTCATAATTTCTTTGCATAATATGTGTTAGTGAGTTTTTGTTGTTTATTATTGTTTGTCTTTACTTAAATACAATTATTTTAGTCTAAAATTAGTTAATAACTCTTAACATTGGGTCAGGGTGACCTTTTTCTTCACAAAACTTCAAAACTGTTTCATAATGGGGTGTTTGGCACAGGGGATTACCCTGTGCATTTGTGATCTTTGGTGGCCAAATCTTACATATAAACATCACATTAGTTTCTATTAGGGTAATACAAGAATCAAAACAGTAGTGAATTAGGAAAAAAGTCAAAATCACTTAAAACCCCATCTTAATGCATCACTGTTAGGAGTTAGGCTTGCAAATCATACATATATGTTTATTAGTGGTTGATTTAGCTTATTTAACTTTAATCTTAACTTAAAATCATGTTTACAGTTCATTAGACCCAATCAAAGTTCAAGAAAGTCAAGGTTTTAAGTTTCATCAAAAAGTCAATCGTGCATCTCTCAGTTTTTACCAAAATTGCAAGATTTAATTTGAATTTTGTGCTTTGATTAAAAGGGTGAGACTTGTTCCTATATAAAGTACCTCAGCCCATCTTCAAGATCCCACAATCCTCTTATTTTTGTGATTTTTCATTTGAGTTCCACACTTGATCAAAGTAGGTTGCAGGGCATATGCATGCCCTGCTACACAGAACCCAGTCCAACACCTCCACTTTCATGCCCTCTCATGGCCTATACAGTGGGCCCCACAATGAGCTTATTGGCTTTTTGAGAAGCCAATAAGCTCATCTTCAGGTCCCTGGGCTTATATTGGGATTTGAGCCCCATTTGCAAGGGCTGCATTGCCCTTGAACCTTGTCCCTTTTCACAGACCTGAGTTTCTTTTTGGATTGCTTATCTTAGCTTATCAGCTTATCCAGGGCACCATTTTATTTCTGGCTTATTACATGTCCCTTTAACTTGTTTGAACTTAAATCCACACCTGGTTCTCAGCTTTGAGCTTATTTCAAGCTTATAGAATAGACAGTTGACCAAAGTCAACTGTCCAAGAAATAAGCACTTGTTGTGCTTATTTCAGAGTCCCACAAAGTTAGTTTTTACAAAAAGTTTCCATTTTTAGGTATAAAACAAGTTTCCAAAGAAAAAATCCAGAAAAGTTAACTTAATTTTTAAGTGATAGTTTCTATTTAATTTTATTTAAATTTTAATTTTCATTTTTATATTTTTATTAAGTACTTGGTGTTTTTATATTTTTATTAATTTCCTCTTAAGTTAAAGTAATTTTAGTAATTTTCTCAGATTTTTATTTCATCATTTAGTATTTATTAAAATTAATTTTAGTTTTATTAATAATTAATTAACAATTAAGTTTTAAATAGCATAATTAGTTTTTATATTTTTTCTAGCTTTTATATAATGTAAAATAATTTTAGAAATTTTCTTAGAATCTTTACTGTTCATTTGCTATTTTTCTTAATTTAAAATAGTTTAATTAGGAAATTAATAATTAATTAGTAATTAATTAATATAAAAATCACAAAAAGACAAAAATACATATTTTTATATTTAAAACTTGTTTTTAGTTATTTTATAATTTTAAAAATTTTATTTTCACTTTTCTAGTGTTTAATTAATATTATGTTGTATTTAAGTTACTTAAATAATAATAATTAGTTTTAATTAGTATTTAATTAATAATAAATAACTAAATAGTGTAAAAATTATTTTTCTTTTTTCTAAAAATTTTCTTTTATCTTTTAGTTTGTAAAAAAGTCATTTTCACCCCCTGGGTGTTTTCAGAATTCAGTTTTCACTTTTTATTTCGTACGTGTACGTTATTTTAAACGTGAACGTACGCGTTTTTAGTTTTAAACATTTCTGGTATTTCAAGCTTTCCCATCTTATTCATATAGCTTATTTAAGCTATTTCATTGTACAAATCAGTAGTGTAATCAATCTCAAACCCTTATCCATCCAGATTCACCCGATCACATAACCGTTTGTTAACCATCCACACCTCGTCGGGACATAACGACCCGGGGAAACCACTATATTCCGCGGAGCATTGACTCTAGGCAGTTTGACCTTGTTGACCATTCCCTGGTCAATTGAGGTTGACCGTTTGGAGCCAGTCAAATTTTGGCGCCGCTGCCGGGGAGGTTGTGCGCGTTTTTCTAAACGGTGTTGCGTATTGGTGAATCGGGATATACATCCTTTGTAAATTTCCCATCCTTGTTCATATTATCTTATTATTATCTTATAAAAACAAAACCGTTCCCGAAAACATTTTAAAATCAGTTTTCAACGAACACAAAAACACAAAAACATTTTCTTTACCATTTGTACAAAATGTTTGTCCAAAAATCCAAAAACATTCTCCTTTACCCTCTCACCTCTTTGATTCTTCATCCCTACCCCTCTATACACATTTGATTCTTTCTATGTCTCATCCACACCTTCTTATTTGCCATTGGTGTGGTAATCCTCATAATGGTGGTAATTGCCCCAGTTGTGGCATGGTAGAGTCAGGAAACGGGTCTGTCTATAACCAGAATCCCTATTCCTACCATGACACGACTGATTCATTCCATCAGTTACCACACCATCAGTCTCAGCAGTTTTACAGTTGTGAGTACTGTGGTGGTTCACACTACAGTTATGATTGTCAATCGGGAAACACGCTTGTCTATGAGCAGTCTCCTGATAGCAATTGTAATTCTAGCACATACAACCCACAGCCACATCAGTTTCACTGTTGTGATTACTGTGGAGGTCTACACTCTAGTTCGGATTGTCAAACAAGGAATCCACTTCCTTGTAACAATTACAACTATTCGTTTTCAGACCCACCTCCACAGTACCATATGATTCACACAACTCCTCATGATACTAAGCAAGACCTTTTACTAAAGGCTCTTGATTTATTGAAAGAACTTAAGGAGGAGTTGGTTACTACATCGTTTCGAGACTCTCGTGAGAAATCTATGGCAGAATTACTTGCTGAAGAACGAGAGGCTAGAAACGAATTGAGCGTGGAAGAATTACTTGTCTTAGAACAAGCAGCTATAACACGTGCCAAATTTCGTCAAGCTGCTCTTTTAGACTGTGATGATGATAGTGACAATGAAGATACCATTGATATCCTTCAATTTTATAAGGGTTCGTCAGATTAATCACTTGTGATTCCTCCTATTGTAAATCAGGGAGAAAATAATGAGATGGAGACATTACTAGCAGAAGATCAGATGGAACTCGTACAATCCATGAATGCTAGCTCCTCTCATCTCCCTCAGTCTGTTGTTATCACACCCGAAGTTCACACTCACTCTCTAAACATGGGGGATGAGCATCTTAGCACTGTTCCTAATAAGGAATCGGACGAATTAAAAAAGTCTAGTGTTGAGATCCTTGTCCCAATCCCGAGAGAGTCACAGGGGACTTTTGATCAAGTGTGTGATATTCCTTCACCTCATGATAATCCAAATGATCAAATTGAGAGTGTCTCTGATTCCAGTGATGATTGTTTATCTTATGGAGACATTGAGTATGTTGATGCATCTATTCCCCACTCTAATGTTGACTTTCTTCTCGAGGAGTTCACCGATGAACTTACTCACACCAATCCACTTCCATCAGGATGTGATGATTATCTCTTTGATTTCAAAGATGATATGGAAGAAGTCGAAGCATTCCTTGCTCTAGATAGTTCAACTTCGTATGAAGTTGATGATAACTATCTTGATTCTGAGGGGGATATTCTTTTCCTTGAAAGCTTATTGAATGATGATCCATCACTCAATTCATATCTCAATACCGGGCTTAGTGATTCAAACACTGATGAAAAGTCTTTATCTTATGGAGACATCAGTGATGTTGATGAAATATCTTCTGAGCCCATCATTGATCGCCTTATCATGACTCCTCCGGAGTATGATAGCCTGGGGGAGATACCCTCAATCATGAGGATTTGCAAATTCCCACCCACCCTCCCGGGATGTTTTTGAGCTTGACCCTTGAAATCCAAACTCAGGCTAATGAGCCTGTTCTCGAGGTGCCTTCCTCTCTTCTTCACTCCTTCGGGAATGAAGACACTATCTTTGATCCCGGCATTTTCATGTATCATTATCTTGAGCCGGCTACTTATCTCATCGGTGTGGAACTTTCACGTGCTTCAAATGTTTGTCCAAACATCTTGAATGAAAGTCCGATTGAGATTGTTTCTTCCACATCATGCTTCCCCAAGGACAAATGAATTCGGGGTCGAGTCAAGCTAGCGACTCGGTAAACAAAAACAGTAGCATGCTTATAGGGTTTTCACCCTAAGTGTGGGGGAGTCCCCCATGCTATGGTTACAAATAGAGTGAAAAAACAAAATGGTGTTTTCCACGCTTAGATTGTAATGTTTCCCTTTTACGTTGAAAGAATCGGCATAATAACCGGGACTTTGAATATTGAGGACAATATTCATGCTAAGTGTGTGGGGGGGGGGGGGGGGGTATTTTGCTATTCTAGCGAATTTTATCATATTTTACTTTCTTATACCCCCCTTTTTAGCCAAAATTTCAAAAATTTTTCAAAACTTTTTTCACTGGTGCTTCAAAATTTTTGTGGTAATCAGTCCGCCATGTCTAACCGACAAAGGGATTGGCTAGTCCAGGAGCAAACGGCTCTTGGTAAAGACATCTCAAATCCGTTTATGGCTTGCAATTTGCCAAAAATTGTATAGTACCTCAACTCGCCATATCCCATAAAGCGAATGAATTGGCTAGCCCGCAAGATTATGGCTTGTGGTAAAGGCAGTGGAAAATCCATAATTGGTAATCAGCTCACCAATATGTTGACTATTCCATCAAGATTTGGCTAGTCCAGAAGCAAACGGCTTTTGGTAAAGACTAATGAAATCCGTTGACAGCTGGTGGTTTGCTCAAAATCACACGGTTAACAGGTGTGCCACAGTTCTTACACCTGGCTACTCCAGAAGTGATGGCTTTTGGTAAAGAGTTTAAAATCCATCAAGTTTTCAAAACATTTATTGCTAGGGACTAGCAATAGTTTAGTGTGGGGGATTGATGAGTGCTCAAACACTCATCATTTTTTGTCAAATCTGAACTGCAAAACATACAAAAACACTCAGAAATGCATCAAAATCCTGAAAATATTTCAAAATTGTGTTTTATATGTTTTAGATGCAAAATGAGTAAAAACAAATGAAAAACGTACAAAGTTTTCAAAATTGGCAGTTTCAGTCCCCCCAACTTTCATAAAATGACAAAACTAGTCCCTGGATATTCAAAATATAGAAAATTATCACCAAAGGTCATTTTGAAATCATAAATTGTCATATTTAGTCCTTTGGTGAAAAATTAGAAAGTTTTGGAAATTTACAATTTGGTCCTTGGAGTTTCAGTAATTGACAGATTTGGTCCCTGGTGGGATATTTTTGAAAGGAAAATCAATTTTTGTCCTTGGAAAATCAAAATGTGGCAAATCTGTTCCTTGGGTAAAACGATTTGTGGAAATTACATGTTTGGTCCCTGTATTTTGCAACTTGTCACATTTGGTCCCCAGGAATTTGAAAAATGAAAAAATACAAATTTGGTACTTGGTTTATTTGTTACCTGGCAAGTTTGGACCCTTGTGATAACTATGGGAAAGATGGCAGATTCAGCCCCTCACTTTTCATAAATTACAAATATGGTCCTTGTGATTTTGATATCTACAACCAAATAGACCCTATGTTTATTTTAAACAAACCAAACCTGCCAAATCTACCCAGCCCACCAAATCAACCCAACTCCAAACTAATACCACTTCCCTGGCGTTGACCTCAGTCAAACACCCAACACCCCAGGTTTACTGTTCATCGTCCCTAACTATCTCCTAATTACCAGGCTCATGTTCCCCCCCTCTCCATGATACTTTCACCAACCCTCATTAATATCACCTCACCTACACCCATACATCCCCCCTCCTCAATAAATTCTCACCAAACTCCATTACCTGCCCAATCCCACTTTTCCCACCAATATTAATTTGAACGGTGGGGATTGATTGAAGCAATCCTACGGCTTGGAAGCAAGTGGTAAATGATGAGAGAGACTCCAGGTCCTATTTATATCAAGAAAAAAAAGAAGAAATCAAGTAGTAGTGAGGGTAGTATTAGTTTTAGCTTAATGTAGCTTATGTCGTTTTAAATGTAGTTTCATGTTTAGTTGTAATTTTTAAGTTTAAAACAGTTGTAATCATTATTCTCAGTGATTGTCAAGTTTACTTAATCAAAATTTTAAAGTGGTGGTTTGATTCAGTTTGTGGCATTTTTCAGTTGAAATATTATTTCTAAGTTAGATTTGCTAAAAGATTTATCCTGGTGTTTCTTAAGCTTCAATCAGCCAAGTTATAAGTTTTTTTTTGTTATTTCAAGCAGTTAAACTAATTTCTAGCCTCAAAATCAAAATTCAAGAAAAATATCAGTGAGAAGGTAAAGATGCAAAGAAGCAGGGCCAAGATGGATAGTTTTCTGGCTTAGAAGCTCTTGGGAGCATTAGGTTGTGGAAATTGGTCCCTGACCACCCTTGATCTTTGCTGTGGATGATTTGTAAGATTCTTCATAATTTCTTTGCATAATATGTGTTAGTGAGTTTTTGTTGTTTATTATTGTTTGTCTTTACTTAAATACAGTTATTTTAATCTAAAATTAGTTAATAACTCTTAACATTGGGTCAGGGTGACCTTTTTCTTCACAAAACTTCAAAACTGTTTCATAATGGGGTGTTTGGCACAGGGGATTACCCTGTGCATTTGTGGTCTTTGGTGGCCAAATCTTACATATAAACATCACATTAGTTTCTATTAGGGTAATACAAGCATCAAAACAGTAGTGAATTAGGAAAAAAGTCAAAATCACTTAAAACCTCATCTTAATGCATCACTGTTGGGAGTTAGGCTTGCAAATCATACATATATGTTTATTAGTGGTTGATTTAGCTTATTTAACTTTAATCTTAACTTAAAATCATGTTTACAGTTCATTAGACCCAATCAAAGTTCAAGAAAGTCAAGGTTTTAAGTTTCATCAAAAAGTCAATCGTGCATCTCTCAGTTTTTACCAAAATTGCAAGATTTAATTTGAATTTTGTGCTTTGATTAAAAGGGTGAGACTTGTTCCTATATAAAGTACCTCAGCCCATCTTCAAGATCCCACAATCCTCTTATTTTTGTGATTTTTCATTTGAGTTCCACACTTGATCAAAGTAGGCTGCAGGGCATATGCATGCCCTGCTACACAGAACCCAGTCCAACACCTCCACTTTCATGCCCTCTCATGGCCTATACAGTGGGCCCCACAATGAGCTTATTGGCTTTTTGAGAAGCCAATAAGCTCATCTTCAGGTCCCTGGGCTTATATTGGGATTTGAGCCCCATTTGCTAGGGCTGCATTGCCCTTGAACCTTGTCCCTTTTCACAGACCTGAGTTTCTTTTTGGATTGCTTATCTTAGCTTATCAGCTTATCCAGGGCACCATTTTATTTCTGGCTTATTACATGTCCCTTTAACTTGTTTGAACTTAAATCCACACCTGGTTCTCAGCTTTGAGCTTATTTCAAGCTTATAGCTTAGACAGTTGACCAAAGTCAACTGTCCAAGAAATAAGCACTTGTTGTGCTTATTTCAGAGTCCCACAAAGTTAGTTTTTACAAAAAGTTTCCATTTTTAGGTATAAAACAAGTTTCCAAAGAAAAAATTCAGAAAAGTTAACTTAATTTTTAAGTGATAGTTTCTATTTAATTTTATTTAAATTTTAATTTTCATTTTTATATTTTTATTAAGTACTTGGTGTTTTTATATTTTTATTAATTTCCTCTTAAGTTAAAGTAATTTTAGTAATTTTCTCAGATTTTTATTTCATCATTTAGTATTCATTAAAATTAATTTTACTTTTATTAATAATTAATTAATAATTAAGTTTTAAATAGCATAATTAGTTTTTATTAAGTAAAACCTAGTTTTTATATTTTTCCTAGCTTTTATATAATGTAAAATAATTTTAGAAAATTTTTTAGAATTTTTACTGTTCATTTGCTATTTTTCTTAATTTAAAATAATTTAATTAGGAAATTAATAATTAATTAGTAATTAATTAATATAAAAATGACAAAAAGACAAAAATACATATTTTTATATTAAAAACTTGTTTTTAGTTATTTTATAATTTTAGAAATTTTAATTTCACTTTTCTAGTGTTTAATTAATATTATATTGTATTTAAGTTACTTAAATAATAATAATTAGTTTTAATTAGTATTTAATTAATGATAAATAACTAAATTGTGTAAAAATTATTTTTCTTTTTTCTAAAAATTTTCTTTTATCTTTTAGTTTGTAAAAAAGTCATTTTCAGCCCCTGGGTGTTTTCAGAATTCAGTTTTCACTTTTTATTTCGTACGTGTACGTTATTTTAAACGTGAACGTACACGTTTTAAGTTTTAAACATTTCTGGTATTTCAAGCTTTCCCGTCTTATTCATATAGTTTATTTAAGCTATTTCATTGTACAAATCAGTAGTGTAATCAATCTCAAACCCTTATCCATCCAGATTCACCCGATCATATAACCGTTTGTTAACCATCCACACCTCGTCGGGACATAACGACCCGGGGAAACCTCTATATTCCGCGGAGCATTGACTCTAGGCAGTTTGACCTTGTTGACCATTCCCTGGTCAATTGAGGTTGACCGTTTGGAGCCAGTCAGTGGTATACATACCACGTAGCGTATGTGACACAACAAAAGTATACTATTTATCCATATCAAAGCGAGGGGAGTCACTTGTTCTGCTTGTACCCAATAGTGAGATTGAGATACTTGGTTGTAGTGTATGGAAGATGGAGCATGATGACTCTTTTACAAATCTTTTCACCATTAGCGCACCTGGTTACACAATATTTAATGTATTGGGATTTAGGAAGAATGGTGAACTTTTGATGGAAACTCAAAAGAAGGACCAAGAGTTTACAGCACTTGAATTTTATGAACCACTCAAAGAACACATCAATAATCTTGGGATTTCTGGAGAAATAGGTTCATTCTTCATGGATTGTTACAAGGAAACGCTACTTCTGTTGAATCACTCGGTGTTGGAAGAAGATACATTGTATCTGATATGTGATATGAGGGAATCTTGCAAGTGGATTCAAGTGGGACTACAACTTGCTATTGCAATGGTCATGGATGATGTAAGTTGATGAATTTTGATGCCTATAAAAGGCATGGTACTTGGCTCATTTGAATGCATCCCATTTCCAAACGAATCACATAGTTCTTTGGATCTTATTTCTTTCTCCTAAAGATGTTTAATTAGAGAGTTTGGTATATTTCCTAGTACAAGAGATATAAAGTTGTATTATCCTTGTAACTAGAGAAAAGGTGTAACTCCTAGTTTACATAGTGAAACGTATCTTTCCTTGCCTGTGGTTTTTACCCTATTGGGGTTTTCCATGTTATATCCGTGTGTCATCTTTTACATTTCATATTTTAGCAGTAGGTTTGCTTCAGTCCGGTGTCACTTTTCTTAACAAGTGGTATCAGAGCTAAGGTTGGGTGTGTTTATAATTATTTATCGTATGCTCTGTGGTTGCCATTTTTAAGTGGACCCTCCACATCAAAATATAAATAAGATTATACTCACTCAAAAGGTGGTCGGTACTATTATTAACAAATAATAGTTTTGTCAAAAAGTAGATTGTGATTGTAGCAATGGCGGCGAAATTTGAAATTGAAAAATTCAATGGGAATAATTTCTCGTTGTGGAAATTAAAGATGAGGGCTATCCTTAGAAAGGATAAATGTTTAGCGGCCATTGACGAAAGGCCAGCTGAGGTCACGGATGACAGTAAATGGGACGAGATGGATGGAAATGCTATTGCAAATCTTCATCTGGGATTAGCAGATGGAGTTTTGTCAAGCATAGAGGAGAAGAAAAGTGCAAAGGAGATTTGGGATCATCTTGCTCGATTGTATGAGGCAAGATCGCTCCACAATAAAATATTTCTCAAGAGGAAACTTTATGCTCTTCGCATGACGGAATCTACTTCAGTGACTGAGCACGTTAATAACCTGAATACTCTATTTTCTCAGCTCACGTCTCTAAGTTGTAAAATAGAGCCACATGAACGTGCTGAAATTCTACTTCAAAGTTTACCTGACTCATATGACCAACTCATAATCAACTTAACCAGTAATGTTCTTTCGGACTATCTAGTCTTCGATGATGTTGCAGCCGGTATTCTGGAAGAAGAAAATAGGCGTACCAATAGGGAGGATAGACAGGCCAGTTCAAGACAGGTGGAGGCATTGGTGGTAACGAGAGGGAGGTCAATGGAACCTGGCTCCAGTGGGAGTCACAATCATGGTAAATCTAAAACAGGAAAGAAGAAGAATTTTAAATGCTTCAACTGTGGCAAGCAGGGTCACATGAAGAAAGATTGTAGGAGTTTAAGAAACTCTAATCCTCAAGGAAATGTCGCCAACACTTCAGAAGATGGTAATGCTCTGTGTTGTGAAGCAGCGGTTGCAAATGAAGGCAGGACGAGATTTGCAGATGTATGTTCGATACGGGAGCAACTTTTCATATGACCGAAAGAAAAGAATGGTTTCATCAATATAAACCTATCTCTGGAGGTGGATCTGTGTACAGTTGCAATGATGAAAAACTAAAGATCATTGGAATTGGAAGTATCATGGTGAAGGTGCATGATGGTATAGTTCGTACTATTCGGGAGGTGCGACACGTGGAGGGCCTGAAAAAGAATCTTTTGTCTCTAGGACAATTTGATAATCTTGGTTGTAAGGTTGAAATACAAAACAAGATTTTGAAAATTATAAAAGGCGCGCTTGTTCTTATAAAAGGTGAAATGGTGGCTGCGAACTTATACCAACTGAAGGCAGAGATAGTGGAGGAGGCGGAAGCATCTGTTGCTTCACATAGTCCAAGTCATAGAGTTGCAGTAACATGGCATCAGAAGCTTGGACATATGTCAGAACAAGGAATGAAGATTCTTGTTGAAAGGAAGTTAATTCCTGGCCTCACAAAGGTTTCTTTACCTTTCTGTGAGCATTGTGTTATCAGCAAGCAGCATCGCCTAAAATTCAAGACATCAAATTCTAGAAGTGTATATGTTCTAGAATTGGTTCATTCTGATGTGTGGCAAGCACCGGTTCTATCCCTGGGAGGAGCAAAGTATTTTGTATCCTTCATTGATGACTATTCCAGGAGATGTTGGGTGTACCCAATCAAGAAGAAGTCTGATGTGTTTGAAGTTTTCAAAGTTTACAAAGCACGGGTTGAACTTGATTCTGGGAAGAAAATCAAGTGTTTAAGGACTGATAATTGAGGTGAATATACAAGTGATGAATTTGATTCCTTTTGCAAGCAAGAAGGAATCAAAAGGCAGTTCACGACGGCATACACTCCTCAACAGAATGGAGTGGCAGAGCGGATGAACAGAACCTTGTTAGAAAGAGCAAGAGCAATGTTGGCAACTGCAGGCTTGGAAAAATCGTTCTGGGCATAAGCAGTCAATACCGCCTGTTATGTGATAAATCGGTCACCTTCAACTGCACTTGAGTTGAAGACACCGATGGAGATGTGGACAGGAAAGCCGGTCAACTATTCAGACCTTCATATATTCGGAAGTCCTGTGTACGTGATGTACAATTCTCAAGAAACTACAAAGCTGGATCCGAAATCCAGAAAATGTTTGTTCTTGGAGTACGCTGACGGAGTAAAGGGGTATCACTTGTGGGACCCCACTGCCCACAAAGTAGTCGTCAGCAGAGATGTTGTCTTTATGGAAGACAAAGTTCAAGAGAAAGAAGAAGGTGATAGCACTACAAGTGAAACTACATCAATACAGGTGGAAAAGCAGTTTCAGTCGAGTGATTCTTCTGAAGCCGTACCACAGCACGAGGTGAATGAGACAACTGAGTCTCAAGCTCCAACGACTCGTACTCTTAATCGTGAAAGAAAACGTCCGATGTGGCACACGGATTATGTTATGGAGGGCAATGTTGCATATTGTCTTCTTATAGAGGAAGGAGAGCCGTCAACTCTTCAAGAAGCACTGAACAATTCAGATGCTTCGTTCTGGAAGGAAGCAATGCAAGAAGAAATTGAAGCTCTTCATAAGAATAAAACATGGGAACTGATGCCACTACCAGCAGGTAAACAACCCATTGGAAACAAATGGGTATATAAGATCAAGAGGAACGGTGATGACCAGGTGGAGAGGTATCGTGCAAGATTGGTAGTCAAAGGATATGCTCAGAAAGAGGGAGTCAACTTCAATGAAATATTTTCCCCTGTGGTTCGAATGACAACTGTTCGAGTAGTTCTGGCAATGTGTGCTACGTATGATTTACATCTAGAGCAGCTAGATGTGAAAACTGCATTTCTTCATGGAAATCTTGAGGAAGAAATTTACATGCTCCAACCAGAAGGTTTTAAACAAAAAGGAAAAGAGAACTTGGTTTGCAGGTTAAACAAATCTCTGTACGGTTTAAAGCAGGCGTCGTGTTGTTGGTACAAAAGATTTGATTCTTTCATCATTGGCCTTGGATATAACAGACTACATGCAGACCCTTGTGCATATTACAAGAGGTTTGGAGACAATGATTTTGTCATCTTGCTGTTATATGTTAACGACATGTTGGTTGCAGGCCCCAACAAAGATGGTATCAGTAAATTGAAGGCACAGCTCGCTAGGGAATTCGAGATGAAAGACCTTGGACCCGCAAACAAGATTCTAGGGATGCAAATTCACCGAGATAGAGTTAGTAGGAAAGTTTGGCTTTCCCAGAAAAGTTATGTGAAGAAAATCTTGCAAAGGTTCAATATGCAAGATTGTAAGCCAATATCAACCCAGTTTCCTACTAATGTCAAGTTATCCTCTAAGATGAGCCCTAGCAGTGAAGAAGAGAGGATGGAGATGTCTCGAGTACCGTATGCATCAGCAGTGGGAAGTTTAATGTTCGTGATGATTTGTACAAGACCAGACATTGCACATGCAGTGGGAGTAGTGAGTCGGTACATGGCGGAACCTGGTAGAGAGCATTGGGAAGCTGTAAAGAGGATCTTTAGATATCTTAAAGGAACCTCGGATGTTGCATTATGTTATGGGGAATCGGGTTTAACTGTCAAGGGATATGTTGATTCTGATTACGCAGGTGATCTTGACGGAAGTAAATCAACCACCGGGTATGCATTTACACTTTCTGGCGGAACAGTAAGCTGGGTTTCAAAACTGCAGTCAGTTGTCGCTATGTCAACGACGGAAGCAGAATATGTTGCAGCTGCTCAAGCCAGCAAAGAAGCAGTATGGTTGAAGATGTTGTTGGAAGAGATCGAGCAAGAACAAGAGAAAATTACTCTGTTTTGTGACAACCAGAGTGCCTTGTATCTTGTAAGGAATCCAGCATTTCATTCAAAGACAAAGCATATACGAGTTCAGTATCACTTCGTTCGTGAGAAAGTGGAAGAAGGAACCGTGGATATGCAGAAAATTCATACTGATGATAATGTGGCAGATTATCTGACGAAAGCAATCAACAGTGACAAGTTTATATGGTGCCAATCCTCATGCGGCCTAGCGGAAACGTAAGCAACATGAAAGTGCAAGGAAGGATTACGGTGTGAAGATTGATTGAGCCTCAATCTAATCTTCAAGTGGGAGATTGTTGGAACAAGATACATTGTATCTGATATGTGATATAAGGGAATCTTGCAAGTGGATTCAAGTGGGACTACAACTTGCTATTGCAATGGTCATGGATGATGTAAGTTGATGAATTTTGATGCCTATAAAAGGCATGGTACTTGGCTCATTTGAATGCATCCCATTTCCAAACGAATCACATAGTTCTTTGGATCTTATTTCTTTCTCCTAAAGATGTTTAATTAGAGAGTTTGGTATATTTCCTAGCACAAGAGATATAAAGTTGTATTATCCTTGTAACTAGAGAAAATGTGTAACTCCTAGTTTACATAGTGAAACGTATCTTTCCTTGCCCGTGGTTTTTACCCTATTGGGGTTTTCCACGTTATATCCGTGTGTCATCTTTTATTACATTTCATATTTTAGCAGTGGGTTTGCTTCAGTCCGGTGTCACTTTTCTTAACACTCGGATGGTTGTGTATATTCTGACATTAATTGATATGATGGCCACATTGCAAGGTATGGATTTACAATGTGATATGTTGTCTCATCATCTGTAGTTAAGGTGTGGGAAAATCACTTTCAATATTTTTCTATCAATGTTTTAATGTGGACGGACAATGTGATATGTTGTCTCATGTCATGTAGAAGTATTTTGCCATTCTTGGCTTAGTACCTCTTTGTTACACTCTCCTTTCAATTTGCTCAGGGGCTATATTGGTTAATTCGGAAATTCAAACATGAGTTTATAAGTCTTCTGATATGCGACATTGCAATGTATAAGTACTAGCTGCCTATATGTGAGTAGTCAGTATGCTAAATAGGAAAGCCTAGAAAGTTGCTAGACACAATACAATCATGCAAGTATATCCCAGATTATTACATTATCAAGTATATCCCATGGGTTCCAACATTCCATTTTTTTATGTGTTGAATACAAAAATCACATTCCATTTCTATACCTTTGGTGTTTTCTCATTCTTTTCTTTAAGTACTTTGTTGAATCATAGGTTTTTATATATTTACATACTCAGTTTTTAATATTTTAGTTTACAAATATCGCTTGAATTTGTAAGCCATTTAGTTATACAACACTAGTTATTATTATTGTTGTTAGTAATTTTACATACTAGTAGATGTGAACAGATGGACATTTTGTATGTTAAAACAATCTTTATAATGTTGCCGATAAATCTAATCTTTATAATGTTGCCGATAAATCTGTTGCAATGCATTGACAAACTCAAAAAACATATATGAAAGTTTCGTACGCGAGTAAAAGTATTTGTCCCGTGGTGAAAATTTTCCTCATCTTTAAACTTTCCCGATGGTCAAGTTCCCAGTTAACATTTGGTTTACGTTTGTTTGTTATTTTTGATTGAAAGTAATGATGATCCTTGTATAAAATATTGTGTATGAAAGAGTAAATGGCCCATGTATAAGTACTGATGATCTGTTTTTTGTTCTTATACAAAGAGATGCAAGAATTGAACAAGTGGTAAGCATAGTAGATGGTATGTGCCTTCTTATACGTCCGTCAGGTCTTAAGTTCGATTCTCAGCTAAATGTATTACCCTTTTTTATTAGTTAAATTCGTTCAAATAGCCATTTATACATATAATAAATAAATTGTATAAACACATAATTCATATAGTTACATCTCTTGATGTACTCTCTCTTTTTCTCATAAACATTTTGTTGAATCTGATGGTATTATACATTACATAATCAGAAATAGGCTATTTCGAATTACGCATCATACAATGACTAAAAAAGTGGTGGAATCAGCTAGAGAAGTAGCGAAGTCTCTAAAACATTTTGCTACAAAATCCTTAGTAACATGCGGTAATTATGCAGTTTTTTTTACCCGTCACAATGAGTTTTTACCTCTTCGTTGATCTAATACAAAGTATGTTACAGAATTGAAACATTTATGGGATAAGGTCTTGAGCTATAACATTATAACAATGATCATATAATACGAAACATGCAAATTTACAGTTAATACTATTTATTGTTGATTTTCCCGTCGTCACCACCAGATTTTCCTCCTGTTGGCTTTTCATTTCAACATGCAAATTTACAGTTAATACTATTTATTGTTGATTATTTTGGTTCAAAGTTATAGGCATGTAGATATGTCATATGTGTAGAGGGGGTGTGTTGGTAAGCGTACCATAGCTTATCTTCATGGTTTATGGTTCAATTCTCAACACATTTCGCACTCATGTTTTTATTTTTCATAAATCGTTTTTTTTTTTTTTTTTTTTTTTTTTTTTTTTTTTTTTAATACCATTTTGGCGTGTAGCTATTGGTAGTGCTAGCTCATATGAAGTGTTGTGTAGTTGTGTAAAAATAATCAATCCAGTTGTAAAATATTAAATAGGCCAATGAGGAATGACCTTTTTTGAGTAACTGCTTTTGTATATTTTCGTCTTGTTATTCAATCGTAAGGTCTACGTTCAAATTCCATGTGCACTATTTCATCTTTTCATTTTTGTAAATATCATTTGTTTTAACAGTTGATTATTTTGTCTTGAAAATCAAAACTAAAATTTTCAAAGGACACACAACATGTTTTTGTTGCTAATAACTTCTTCAAGTGCAACAAAATAAATTGATTAACATAATTTTATTATCAAATGCCAAGTAATCTAAAATTGTTGGAAATTTCAGATTATAAAAAAACAATTGAGGTTAAGGATGCTTTATCTGACCAAATAATATAGGACAAGTTTGGGGGGGGGGGGGGGAAGATCAACAATCACACAAAACACACCAAGGTTCGTCTAAAGTTTTGGCAATTAAATAATTTTCCCGACTGTCACGCTTATACTCGACACTTTTGTTTGTGTTTTGTTTTTCTGTTTGTCATTTTTGTTAACAGTTACGACTTACGAGCCTGTAATACTTAGCTAGGCTAAGCCCATGTGTAAAATGTTGTCTATGAAAAAAGAAGAATGCTATAGCCACAAAGAAAATTTCCACAAAACATCCACAAAGTGATGTGTCAAAAGGTCATTGGTTTAATCATAAAGAGGAGAGATAAACTATCACAACATACACCAATGATCTTTTGACACATCACTTTGTGGATGTTTTATGAAAATTTTCTTTGTGGCTATAGCATTCCTCATGAAAAAAAGGATGTTCTTGTCTTGTTATATAAAAAGTAGATGAAGGACATAAATTGATATGTGGAATGTGGGGTTGCTGGCAAGTAATTGGCTATTTACATCAAAATGGCCTCGGTTCAATTTTCAGTTTCCATTTTTTATAAATTAAAATCACAGAATCGGCAGAACGGCTTAAAAAGTGATATATCTGCTACAAAATACTTTGTAACTTGCGGTAAATACATATAGTTTTTTACCTGCCACAATGCTAAGTGTTTAGCTCTTCGTTAATATACATCTTAGAATGATCAGATAATAGGAAACATCCATTACGTAATACATCTAAATATAGATTTTTAAGCAGAATATTAAAACAAGTTACTTAGCATGACAACCAATTAAAGTTGGGCAAATAATATAAAAAGGTAACATACTTGCCACAATTTCTTCGATTGGGTAGTGAACTACAAAATTTCCCATTTGGCACTATTAACTTGTCTTTTTTTCTTTTTCTGGGTATTTTTGGACAATTTTGCCCTTCGGGAAAAAAAATTTTGTATTAGCTATAAGGGGCAAAATTGTTCAAAAATTTTACAAAATACCCAGAAAAAGAAAAAAAGACAAGTTAATAGTGCCAAATGGGAAATTTTGTAGTTCACTACCCAATCGAAGAAATTGTGGCAAGTATGTTACCTTTTTATATTATTTGCCCATTAAAGTTGGATATCCTATATCACTTTTTAAACTTAAGTTTGTTTTGTTTCAGCGACTGCAACATAATTTGATTGTCCAAATATAACTTCTACTTCTTCAAGCTTCTTTGTGTTTCCGGTCACGAATGTTACTGGAGGTAAGTTCACTAATCCGCCATTTGAAGACATATATTTAAATACTACAATTTATACGTTATATCTTTGATCATCATATTAAGTTATCACATACGTAATTTGCACACGTACGGCCTTTAGACTCTCAGCTACGACACTGTTAACGGCTCCAAAGAGCAGACTACGAACGAAAAAGAAAAAAGCAAAGCTTCTAACATATCTAAAAACGAAACTAAAATACAAAAAGCTATAAAAATAGATCAATCAGTCTCAAAATCCAACAGTCCCAAGAGATCGAACTAGTTTGTTAATGAAACAAGATTAACAAATTCATAAGGATATCTACGTGTTATGCGTAAGAGTTTTATCACCGTGACAAAGAAATTTGTTATTGACTACTTGGAAATTATGGGTCTGTTAAAATTAACTTATCGTTATATGGGCTAAGCCTATGTATGAAAGGGCTGTAAAGTTATGTTAAATAGATGCAGGGAGGGAAATGTCATGTGATGCAAGGTAGTTGACTGGTAAGTGTAGTTGATTTGATGGTCCATGGTTCAATTCTTAGTATACTCCTTGTTCACTTTTTTTTTTTTTTTTTTTTTTTTTTTTTTTTTAATAAGATATTCATGTTTACTGTCATTTTACTTTCAAACATCATATTATTTTTTTTTTCTCTAAAAAGTAAGATTTTAATAATCTGATAACCAATTAGAGTGCATTTACCTTCTAAGGCTAAGTTAATTTTGTTTTAGTGACGAAAATGGAATTGATTGTTTTAATATAAGTTTTAACTTTCTCAAGCGCTTTTCAAAAAAAAAAAAAAAAAAAAAAAAACTTTCTCAAGCTTACAAATGATAATGTTAAAAAATGCCATTTGGCCCATTTTAGTTTTTTGTGAGTTTATCCCAATTCCCAAATAAACTGTTATATGAAAACAAGATCACATTGTAATTGAAGTAATGTATGTCTAATTCTCAGAGTCATTGCTTCAATTTCCATGTATATATGATTGATTTTCATTTTTATGTGTTGAATACAAAAATCAAATTTCACATTTCTACATATTTGGTATTTTCTGATTCTTTTATTTGTAAGCACTATGTTGGATGTTAATTTTTACTCTTAGATAGTCAGCCAGTCAGTCAGGGTTTTTTTTTTTTTTTTCACAAATATCATTTTGCATTTGTTTGCCTTTAGATATACTCATATACAACAACAGTTATTATTATTGGTGTTGGTAACTTTAACAAACTAGTAGATGTGAATAAATGGGCATTTTGTATGCTAAAACAATGATTTGGACATATCTAAACCGTTACATAAAAAATAAGTAGCTATAAAATACTAATGCTCTATAATCAACCAATAATTCGTATAGATTATTACAAAGTACTCCGTATTATTCAGTTAACGTCAGTCAACCTTGTATCCCACATTCCCACATAGGCCAAAGAAGTGAAATCTTACTTGAGGACCATACATTGTAAGAATAGTGTTATGTTTCCAAATGCGTAGTTCTTTGACGTTGGTTGCAAAAAAAATGTCATTAATGCATTTAAAGTTTGTTGTGAAGAGGTAGATTCATGGGTACGGTTTATTATTTTAGTTACAAGTGCTTAATGCATTTAAAGACAATTCTAAACGATACTTTTATCAATTTTCTTACAACATTTCACAAAAATTAGACAATATAAGAAATATGAGTGGTTTTTGTATTTAAAGAAAGAGTATTTACTATAAAATGATAGAAGAAATATATACGGAGTAATAGGTATCGTCAATTCGTCAAAGACCAATATTTTTAAATGGATGGGTCCAAATGAGTACTAGTAAGTCATTTTAAAGATGTGTTTTTTAAATGAGCCGCTCCATATAGGTAAAAAAAAACCAATTACAAAAGGAAAGAGTTAAGATAACCTTCTCGAAAGAAACCCCTTACCTAACCCTAGTCATATTCTCTCTCTATCACCGCAGCTTTATTTCTAAACTCATCGTATCTGAACCGGTTCAGAAAAGAGAAGTAAACTGATGGCGATAGAAAGGTAGTCCTCTGTTTAGTTTTTCAATATATTTACATATATTTGTTTCAATTCCTTCCATTTAAATTGTTGCAAGCTTCATATGTGTGATTGTTTGTGTTAATTATAAGAACAAGGTATCAAAATATTAACATGGGTTCCTTCTTGTATGCCTGGATATAGATTTAAAATGGGAGGATTAGGCGGATTGGGTGAATGGTAAAAAGTCGACTTTCTTTTATCGTTTTGACCCGTTAGAGATTAAACAAACTCAATTATAACTAAATGGATTGAGAAAACTCTTGGTACAACATTTCTAGTGAAATCAAGAGACAGGGTGACAACTTTGTTGTACTCACGAGTCATACCAATGTAAGTGAGTCATTAGAATTATCCAAATGGATAAATGTGTCGCACTCACGAGTCATACCAAAACACTCACAAAGCGATAGAGTTTGAGTCCACTTGCGTATTCCAAACTATTGATGTTTCGCAAAGGGTAACTTAATGAGTCATACAAAGATTGCCTAAAGAAAGTATGTTTAACAAATAACTACTTGCAGGCTTGCCGCGTAGAATACTACAATTGATACATCATTACATAGATGAGGCATTATGGATCTTGCAAGGCTAGAGTCTTCACCCTCCGTATGTTCACTCTTACAATACAACAAACCATCTGTAATCAAGAAAAACTAACAATGGAACTGCAATTTTGTATATTCAACACACTGTCATTTTCTACCCGTTTTGGTTGGCTTATCATGTTAACTCACATTTAGTCCTGCCATCGTAAACTTGTGTCAAATAGTAGCCACGATATCAAGTTTTTGCAACCAAGTTTGTCTGTATCCTACCAAATGAAGGTAGTTTTGCATTAATCAGTTATGTTGTGCAGGACCATGAGAAACAATACAGAGAGGAGGAAACTGGGATATTTCACATGTGGGACCGGTAATCCAATTGATGACTGCTGGAGGTGTGACAAAAACTGGCAGCATAACCGCAAGCGTCTTGCTGACTGTGGCATTGAGTTTGGACGAAATGCCATTGGAGGCCGTGATGGTCGGTTTTATGTAGTCACTGATTCCAGAGACGATGACCTGTTAGCCCACGACCAGGCACCCTACGTCTTGCTGTCATACAAAAGGCTCCATTATGGATCGTGTTCAAACGTGACATGGCACTACAAGATATGTGACTTTTCCTGACTGACTATTTGTCAAAAAAAAGTCAAAAATCCGACAGTATAAGCCATTTAGTCTACTCCCACTAAAAATACAACAGTCAGTACTGAAGGGGTAGGTACATGTCTATTCTCACTATAGTTTCAGTGAGCAAAGGTCAAAAAATCATACTGACTAAACAACTTTAGTCAGTAAAAGTCTCATAACTGTTTTTAAAAGATACCATTCGAAATTGTAATTTCAAATCCAATACTTGCTAATTGAAAACAAAAATCAGCAATACAAATACCAACACATGTAAACATGAAACTGTAATTCGCATTCCAAAATGTAGTACATATACCAAAATTCAAATGTGATACAATATATTACTAATTCATAAGGTGACCATGAACGTGATTTTCTAAGCCCAGTCTGCGAAACAGTCGTGACGTCCATTGGCTAAGCAAGAGGACGTGTAGTGCAGCTATGTGTAGTGCAGCTATTTCAGATGGAACAACAGCCAGACTCTTGCATCATCTTCACTGCAGAACAACTAATGAAATTAAAAAAAGAAAGTCAAAACAATATTATTCAATGTTTCAAAAAATTGCAAGTTATAACTATAATTAAAATGGGAATTGTTTGAATACCTCAAACCGCGTTTTTTGTTGATCTAATCTTTGAGTTCAAACTACACCAAAAAGACATAAGAATAGAAGCCAATATACGTTTATAATAACTTGTCACAAGAAAGTATGCAAAATATAAGCTTGATGTGTAAGGAACAGAGTCAAGATTACTCACCGGAGATATTAATTTGATCGAGTAATATATCTTTTCGCAAAGTAGAAACAATAGAAGATGATAGTTCTAAATCAGAAACACAAACTGCACTAGTGCATATATTATCCATTCTGGCAATTCAATTGTACTGTTTAGCTAACAATTGCCTTAGATTACATCAAAACAATCTCAACTCGCAATTTATGAGAACTTGCTATTGAATTAACTCAGACATGTTTATATGCTATGAAAAGTTTGGGAAAAGAGAATAAAACTATAGGTTACGAAATTGACCCATCAACTTAAAATGGGTCAAAACATATCAGTACGGTAATCATTGCTGCATAAAAGACTTTGTTGAATGAATCATATGTTAGTGCCTATTTAAAACTCCTTAATTTAAGTTTTATATGGTCAAGATGAATGGAAGCTGGAGTATCATCAAAAGTTAACCAGAAAACGCATAATCACAAGTAATTGCAGGTCCTAAATTTAATGGAGTAGCTTCTTACCTACCATGATGGTCTTTCGCGCTTTCTGCTACTGCACAGATTCCTGGTTCCTAGCAGTCAGATAGTTTACTCAAATCCATCAGTTGTATGCATTATTATCTAGTAACAACCTTTAACAAAAGTTGGATAGGTTTACTCATTCATCAGCTGCTAACCTTATTATCACTTTATCCATATGTTTTCTGTTTCCTTTTTCCCTAAGATTACAAGTAACATGTACGTAAACATGGGATAACAAATCTTTAGCATGTCTGCAATTATACAGAGAAATAGCAACAACCTAACCTCTAACTCCAATTGTTTGGCTATAAGCAGACTATTTTTGCATCCATGTCGATGTCGAATTTCTTTTAGCTAAACAAAAACAAAATAAACAATGGTGTCAAAATCACGGATGGAAGTGAAACAAAAGTCTCATATGAATATAATCATAAATAACTTACCATCTCCTTGCAGAATTGTGATCCTGCAAATTAAATGAAACTGTCACCAATTTTCCGACTAAAAAACTTTAGCAAACTGGAGAATTTTGTTAAGCAAACCAACCACTAGCATCTGAATTCTGACCATATGATTGAGCAAGCTGCAAATTCTGCTGCTGCATCTTCTGCAAGTAATCTGTAGTTTAAGTAACTCATCAGTCAGCTCCGCTAAGCTCAATAATTCTACTGGAAAAAATATTGAAGAAAATTGTATGTTCACGGTCAAGTAAATAAGGGTTTAAAACCATATTAGAAGAGTCCAGTTTTCAAAACCATATTAGAGTCTGGTTTTCTGAACAGAGTAGGATGACCATCAAAATAGTTTGCGTCATGTCTAAAGAGTTGCCATCTCTATGCTTCTTACGAATCCTTGAAGGTGACATGGCCTACTTTTTTTCGCTTTGTTCAATAGGAAACACGGGAACCTGCAATATTCAGAAGTTAAATCTCTTAACTATAAGCACTTAGATGGATTATAAACAATCATCAGAGTTTTGAAAACTTCGTTCTCACTTCTGCACCATTTTACTAGAAGCACTTAGATAGATTATAAACAATCATCCGAGCTTAAAAAACTGAGATTCTCACTTTTGAACCATTGTCTGTTGACTTTGCAATGTTACTAGGAGGAGCATCTGTTTCGGTAGTTCAGTAGAAGCCAAGGTAACCTGTAGTATTCAATGTTAAACATGTATTCTGAAAACCATATTTAAATGGATTATAAGTAATCATCAGATTTCAGATAAGATTAATTCTCACTTATGAAACATTTAAAGAAAGAGTTTGTTCTTACTTTTAGAGATTAGAATTTGACAGCTTCTTCTGAAAAAGCACAATCATGATCCACTTTCCACTAGACTTCCACCATATCGATAGATATCCGCTACTAGGAAATGCTTAATTCTAAATTTTCTGCATAATCCAATGATTTTGAACAAATGACAAACATAAAAATTTAAATAGTATACTTTAATTTCTCCACACAATGACTTCAAAATTGAACTTTAGATTCTCAAAGTACCATGTTGGCATGTTTAGTTACAGATCACATCACTATCAATAAGAGTGACATTATCAATATACAATTTGATAAGTTACAGTTTGGTAACAAAAGTCAATACACGTTTTTAACACACGAGATCAGTTGATGTTGAAACTAACACAATATATTAGAGAATTATTTAAAGTTAACATAGCAGCCCCAATTTTGTGGCTTGTTTTGAGTCTTATGGGCTTATATAAGTCTATTATGACGTAACATGCTTATAGGTCCCAAAATAAGTCACAAAATTGAGGCTTATGAAATATAAGCCCAAATCAAATAAGCTCATAAGCCACATATAAGCTTAAACAAACACCTCTTAATCAGATTTCCATTATCAAACAAATAAATTTCATTCAGACATTTTATCAAACACTTTAGCTGCACATAAAAAAATAACATTACAAAATCAAAAGAAAGGGGGAAAAACTTCTTGATCGCATGTTCCATACCCATAAGCTTCAATTGTTTAGAAGCACAATAACAAGATAAGAAAAAATTACCTCAAGTTCTAGACTGAACTAATCACGAATCGATTGATTCGTTAAAGCAAGAACTTATTACGAACAGTTTTAAAACCATTGATGCGCGTGGAGCTAATGTTCATATAGCTTATGGAGGTTGCCTAACTCTTCAGTTTATTACCAATGTTATTATTCATGGTTTACACATTCATGACTGTAAACCAACTGGTAACGCGCTGGTTAGAAGCTCTCCGTCTCATTATGGTTGGAGGACAATGGCTGATGGTGATGCTATTTCTATCTTTGGGTCAAGTCATATTTGGATCGATCATAACTCGCTCTCTAAATGTGCTGATGGACTTGTGGATGCTGTTATGGGCTCGACTGCCATCACCATTTCCAATAACCACTTAGCTCACCACAACGAGGTACGTCAAACTTGATATCATAACTAGAAAAGGGCGGGTCAAAAGGGTAACTTTGTTTTGTGTCAAAACAGTCAAATGGGTTGTCCTAAAACGCGTTAGAGGTCACATATAACCACAATCAACGCGTGTATAAGCACATGCATCAGATTATCATATCTACTAATAATTGTAAAAAAGCAAAAAGATCAACACTTTAATGATTTAAACTTTGATGATAACAGGTGATGTTGTTGGGCCATAGTGACTCATATGTAAGAGACAAGATGATGCAAGTGACTATAGCTTATAACCACTTTGGTAAAGGTCTAATTCAGAGAATGCCAAGGTACACATCCATTTATTACTAGAAATTTAATTCACTGTTTTGGTACAATGTAAATTAGGTGCATATCTGACTTAATTTTGGTAAAAAAAATAATAATGTTGCAGATGCAGACATGGTTATTTTCATGTAGTAAACAATGACTACACTCACTGGGAGATGTATGCTATTGGTGGAAGTGCAAGCCCCACCATTAACAGCCAAGGCAACAGATATCTTGCCCCTGCCAATCCTTTTGCTAAAGAGGTAACTTTAATACTACTTGACTCTATATTTATAACTTGGTTGGTGTACTTTTGGTGTTTGAATGTCATTATGGAAATAATGTAATTATTTACACTTTATATTTAAATTGGCGAGAAAACTCTGACCCGTGTGCATCCTTTATGGATGCCGACTAAAGACATTGGGCACCTATTCCATATTCTTCAAAACCTCTCTATATTTAATACTCCGTAATAAAAAAAATTAATACTCCGTAATAAAACAGTTTTGTACTATTTAGAAGAAAACTTTGTTATTTAGTTTTCTCAGCGATACTTTTTGAAGTTGATTTTGAGATGGAAATTTGATTATGTGTACAGGTTACAAAAAGGGTGGATACGGCTGCAGGAAAATGGCATGGATGGAACTGGAGATCAGAAGGTGATCTACTTCTTAACGGCGCTTACTTCACCCCATCTGGTGCTGGAGCCTCGGCTAGCTATGCTAGAGCCTCAAGTTTGGGTGCTAAATCATCTAGCATGGTTGGTAGCATGACCTCCAATGCCGGTGCTCTTGGCTGTCGCAGGGGTCGCCAGTGCTAGCCCCCGTCTATCCTCTCACCATAAACTTATTTCAATGTTTTCTAGTGTGTTCAATTCACATTTCATATTTTTCTCCCTTTTGATCCTTTTTTTTCTTGCCGTATTTCTGGCAAGTGAGTGTTATTTACACATCAACATGTCTCGTGCAACCTCGGCCAAGCTTCAATTGAGAAAACGAACTATGTATTCACTATTTTCGGGAGCAGGTTTGAAGTATTGTTCACACGTGTGCTTTGTTTGCTAGTTTGTGTTTTAGATCTGACTAGGTATATTGGTTTTAGGTTACATGATCCAAATGGCTTCTCTTTTTTTTTCGTTCTTTTCTGCTTTCTTCCTAATTTTTCAAGTGTAATTTGGGTGTCTTGAGTCGATACAAGTTGTAATGTCGGATGTTGTCATGAAATGAGAAGGATAGTTTATTTTCTGTGACTGTTATTTATGTTCTTTAACATACTAAAAGGCTAAAAGCATATGCATCTAACAAACTTAAGTTCATAAGAAATATAAAATTTTGTTCTTTGACATACATTGTACTTTTGCAATATTGCGGTTATTCAGGAAGCGTGAGCCTTTAACTCAAATGAAGGTGGCTTAATCGGGGTATGTCCTTCACCGTTTTTTACCCTTTCTATAGCTACTTCCAAGATGTGTACGTGGTGAAGTTTGAACCTGAGATCTCTTGTGAGGATATTATGTCACTTCTGTGATGGTCTTCTATGTAATGTACCAAATTTGGTAAATTAATTTTGGTTTTTTAGAAACATAAACTGTTTGTACAAAAGTAAATAAATAATGAAAAGAAACACAAGCATTGCAAAATGATGAAACTGTTATGTTTCTTGCTTTGTCTTGTGCCAAGCATGATCTTGTTTCAACTTTTCACTTTTGGTGTGAAATTTAAATGTTTTGGAGGGTGAGTTGGTGTGGTCATGATTTTGGTTTCTTTAATAATATTGTTGTTGTTTTCTTTATTATTACCAAAAGGTCTCATGAAGACTTTTCTTTTGTCAAAGCTAGTAATGATCCTGTCTCAAAGACATTAAAGAGCATTGGATCCTTCTTCACCAGCTTTTTTATCCACATTTATCAAATTTTGTACATGGTTTTTCCCTCCATATCAACTCTTGTATTTGAACTTTAGACCCAAAAAAAAGTGGCCTTGCATTACCAATGACACTTAACTAATGTCGTGCCATGTAATTCTAGAAACACGGCATGAGTTGCATTATCGCCAATTGTTTCCTTTGCTGCAACCAAACAAAAAGGAATGAAAAAAATATGTGAGTAAACCCATGAAACTAGTGATAAAGTTTGTACTCTGTAAAAGATATCCGAGTTCAATTGCATCGTCACTTAATAATCGTATTTAAACATTGGCATTAGTATCAGAGTAGCTTCAAAATACAAATGCTCTATAATGAACCGATAACTTAAGTAGCATTGACTGATACCTCTTGGGAAAAAAGCAATGTGAAGTGAGAAAATCACAACCAAAAACTCCCAGCTATATAATATCTTGTTTAGAAGTACAATATGAATCTAAAGCGTTTTGCACCAATAGATATAAATTTCTTAGGTTTCGAATACATAACCAGCCTCAGCAAAGTGGGATTCTACCGGTGCAAGAGCTCTTCCGCGATGAGAAATCTTGTTCTTTTCTTCCTTGGGCATTTCAGCATATCTACAATAGCAGAAATAATAAAATTAGTTTGGTTTTATTGCAAGCATGCGATGATATAAAAGGTGCAGGGAGATTAGAGATGGTGAGTCAAAATGGTCGGGTTGAAACGGATCAAAATCAATTTGCTTCGTAAGAGTGTCAAATCGGATTAAGGTCCATAAGAGTGTCAAAATGTAACAGGTTCAAGCAGGTGGTTAGGTCAGACTGGGAACCTTAACCTACAAAAACTTTACGTGACTTTCAACCTGTTTGACCCATTCGACCCACTTGATGTGTTCCTCTTTTAGCTAAACTTGATTTGAGACATTGGACCCCAAAAAGCCAAGACCCGCTTATAAGTTAATTGCTCGAAATTGCCACCTATTATGGATATGATCCTATAGAAACAGAGATGGGATTACGTTTGATCATAACCATCAGGTGGGAAGTTTCATATTTCTAGATGCTTACATGCCGACTTGTGCATTTCTAGTACTCTAATGTATATCATTCATCTGTTTCGTATTTGAATCTACTTGGATTCTTAATGAAAAAGTTTAAACTATGTTATTAATTGACGACACAATTTTGAGACTGAGATCTTCTACGCCAATAATGCAACTCGTTTTGTGTTTCTTGAATTACATGCCATGAAATTAATTAAGTATTATTCGCTGCAGGTAGTTTAGTTCAAGCGTTTAATAAAATCAGTAGGCAATCTTTGTGTGACTGATAAGTAGCTCCATGCAAAACGCCAATAGTTTGGATTAGTGAACCGGACTCGAACTTTGGGTTTCATGAGTTTTTTTTAGTAGGACTCATGTGGGTGACACATCTATCCATTTTGGATAAATACATGTTCGCTCGTACCTAGTGATTGATTAAGCTCTACATTGTTAGGAGAAAGTTGTTCCTCTGTCTCCATATATTCTCTATAAATAAGAGGGCTCTAGCCATCTTGTTATACCAATGTCGCCTCATTCTTAGTCACATACTCACATGGATATTTCGAATGGTATCTTTTTACTTGATTTTGTGTTCAATACAAAGTTCGGAGTACCCATTTTTTTCATGTGCCAAAAGATACCAGAAATGTTGATGATTTTAGTGTCATCAAACATTTTGATGTTGATCTCTTCTTAATCACACCTTGATTCACAAGTAGTTGAGGTTGGCACAAAACATTCCCTAATATAGGACGCTAAAGCAGGTGCTAACTGCACGTTTTCTTTGCGTTTAGTCAACTTAATTCGTTAAGTCCCCTCCTCCCCTATTTCGTTTATCTTGTATCTGGTACAAGGAAATGGTTTGGTTATCATAATTAGTGCAGTTTGAAGCCTATATCTTGTGATGAAAGGTCAGTCCATTCCAACTCTAAAAGCAAGAAATTATCCCTAAAAGAATAAAGGCACACTTTTCCACCCTTTAGTCCTTTACAAAAATTGTGATACTCAATGATCAAAAACAAGATTTACAATTACTAATTTCAAACACAAATGTAAATAAGCAGCCAATAAAAACAAAGGTTATAGCTTATGAACAACACCAAAAGTGCTCCAATCAACTAAAACTATCGCACTTACCGCATCATTACTCTTTAACTTGTCTTATCAAGACACATTAGGCATCATTTTATTAGAATCGGTAGTCGGTCGGTTGACCTCCTTTAGCTTATAGTAGGTGTAGTTGGGATTAATCGAGTTTGACATTTCCGGTAAGTTTAGGTATTTATAACAAGAATTGCCTTATACCAATAACTTGTAATAGATATAAACAGCGACTATAAGTGATTAAAACAAGTTTTCGGCGTGTTTATAGTATTTCCGGCAAGATTTGCATGTTTCCAACAAGTTTGGCCAACGTTGACTACTATAGACCACTGCTGGCCAAGTTATTTGACCGATTTGCACAAATCGAAAAGGTTTGTGGCCGATTAACGCCTAGGCAACAATTAATTGGCCTTGTAGACTTTTTTGCAACACTAAAAAAAAAAAAAAAAAAAAAAAAAAAAAAAAAAAAAAAGTGGCACATCACTATATAGAGAATTGAAATGACGACGCCATGACTCATGACTAGTTAACATTAGTGTCATTGAAATCATCCTGAAAAAAGTTGAAAAACTCAGCTTCAGCTAAACGATAATGATCCAAAGAAGCTAAAGGACCTTCACCAAACACATCACTACTTGTAGGGGAGGCAAATTCTGATTGACAAGTTAGGTAAAGTTATCGCTTTCATTTTTTTAATCCAAAATATAGAGATTTTTGTTTGTTTAGCGACTTAAAACATGATTGTAGATTTGGAACTCATTACATGTTAGTAATTTACAATTACAACAAGAGATTAACCGCTGTTATCCAATTTCCTTCGAAACTATACAAATGCCAATCACGGACTATTGAATATATAACCAACAGTTGATAAATTGTAATTCGAGTTTATTATACAAGTGTATCATCTTGAAAATAATCCAGCTTTGTTTAGAAAACAGCCAGAAGCAGGATCTCCAATGCAGCCACAAAAACCATCATCGTCCTTAGCAAATGATGCTGGCAGTGGATGATCAGGAATTATACCAACCTACATGGGTGAAGGCATGTATAACGTAGTCAAAATTTAAGGAAGGCAAAGTATAACGGGCTTGTAAAGGGTCAAATGGGTAATTTTAGTGCAAGTTGAATGACTGGGGCCTAGTTGACCCACAAGCACGTGTTTGTCTAATGTTCTCAAAATCTGACCGTTTGGGTCGTTTACGATAATACATATTCCAAACTGACTCATTCATATAAGCAAATGGGTCAAAAATACCAGGCCTTTCAAAAACCAAATTTACCAAAGAGATCAATAGTCTCTGTGAGTGGAGAGAAGTAGAAAGATAGAGAACCTTATTGATGTCGATGTGATCAGGGGTTTCATAACGAGCAACAGTAACAGCCAAGCCAGATCCATCAGACATTTCAAATACCGATTGAATTTTCCTGTGAATAAAGAACATTTTAGGACATTTTATCGAAAACATAATGCTATTAAAAGTATAAGTATTGTAAAGATTGTTTACCCTTTGCCAAAAGTGGGTTCTCCAAGAAGCACTGCACGCTTGTTATCCTTTAAGGCACCAGCCAAGATCTCGCTTGCACTTGCAGTTCCTTTGTTCACCTACAAGAACAAATAACTTTTTACAGGTGGTCATTTCAGCCCATTTACGTATTACAGCAATCTAAATCGCAACTGTGACCTAACAATGAAAGCCATTACAGCACTTTAATGAAAAGAATGGTATAGATGGCATTACCAGCACGGCTAGAGGTTCTGAATCAGCGATTGCATTGGTTCCATCAGTGTCATATATATCTCGAACACCACGGCTATCACAGATGACACAATCACACCTTTATCCAACCTGGTTTGCATCAGTTATACCATAAGAACTATGAACTAATATGATAACAATTTTAGGAAAACTTCAACCCATTTAAGCTATTTCCAATAAAAGCAATACTTATTTACTTGTTTGACCCGTTAAAAATAAAAACTTAAACACGTATAGCACATTCAGAAGCAAATGGGTCAAAAATTTTACCCAACATTTTTCGTTAAACCATGATTTCAAACATAAAAGCCAGATACTTAACACTCTAAAAAGCCAGCAAAAAGTTATAATAATGATTTTTTTTTGCAGAAATGTTACTGCAGACTTACCAAATCTTAGCGATCTCAGTTCCTTCGGGAAAAAGACCACCACTGCATCACAATTTAATCATCTTTTAGAAAGCATTACAATAACAATGCTTAAAATGAATCCCATAAACACTGATCCTTATAACTTATAAGAATATTACCTATTATTGCGAAGGTCCAATACAAAACCGTCAACATTTTCTCTCCTTAAAGTTTCAATTGCTTCCTTGACGGCAGCTTATGAAATATCCCCTAAATTTTACAAATACAACTACGGGTTATATAAATTCTAAAGTGTATCTTCCCCTAAAAGATTTAAAAAGGCAATATAGCAGCTTATGAAATATCCGTCAACATCAACCAATAACAGTAAGTAGTTACCATACCAGAAGCATTTTGGTTGAATGATGTTAACTTTATGTATCCAATCTTGGAGGTACCCTTTCTCAGACCAGGTGTCTCGCAGACTCTTGACTTCACCGGATTTAACGAAATGTTTTCCCGCCTGCACACCACATTTACAGTCCATTAAGAGTACGTATCCGCTAAAGTCTAAACAACAGACTAGCAAAAAAGATTTTAACACCACATAACATTTTAACTAGTGTACAAATGAAGTGTTATAGTTAAGGCGTCTTTAGTTATTATTGAGTTTGTTCAATCTCTAACAGGTAAAACTGATTTTAAAAAAAGTCGCCTTTTTACCAGTCACCGAATCCACCTGATCCACCCATTTTAAATCTATATCCAAAACTTACAACAAGGAACCCATTTTAATATTCTGATACCTTGTTCATATAATTTACATAAACGATACACACATATGAAGCTTACAGCAAATTTATATGGAAGGAAGCAAATGAACATACGTTAACGATAACTGCTTTATCTCGGATCCGCTTCGTACTTTTAGCTATACTACAGTTCCTTCGGGGCCCCTGAAAGTCAGTTAAAAGTCTATACCTTTAAGGTTCAAGGGGAGTGTTTAACTAACAAACAATTAGAAATATAGTCGATTATAACTTACTGCAGGCGTTCTGCTGCATCATAAATGTCCATCGTTTCTGTGCTCGTATTATCAATAGCCATAATCAGATCATCAGGGGAAATGGCAGCCCTACTGGCGGGACCACCTGGAGAAGCTGAAATAACCATAATTCCAGATAGAGCTCCATCATTTCTGACTGCCTTCATAAAAAATATTTGCATATTAAAAATAAAAAAAATAAATTAATTAAAAAAAAATAAAAATAAAAAAAAAAATAAAAAAATAAAAAAAACTAACAAATAATGGAAAAGGTTTGATTACCATATTTGCATATACAAATAATGGAAAAGGTTTGATTTTAGAAAACATGTGCAAAGCTCAAAACTATTAACGCACTATTAACACACATCGAAAACCGGGTTGACCCGGGTCGCTTCAAACCCGACGGGTTGACCCGGTTTAATTTGACCCGTTTTTTCGACCGGAACGGTTCAACCCGTAAGTGGTGGTGGTGGGTGGCGGTGGTGAGTGGTGGTGGGGGTGGTGCGTGGTGGTGGTGGTGGTGGGCGATAATTATGTATTTGGGACTAAATGATGTTATGTATTTCGGACCAAACTAATGGACTAAAAGTGTTACACCCGGCAAACCATAAGGACCTAAAATGTAGTTAACTCTTAACAAATACAACACTTAACACTAATGATACATACAATAAGAAATACTACATCCGTCCCATATTTATTGTCCATATTTTTTTTTTCGGTTGTCTCAAATTAATTGTCTACTTCCATAAATAGATAGGGAATATATAAATCAAGTTTACCATATTACCATCATTTGAGGTTATTATTACAAACTTTAAAGAATTTGAATTGGTTAAGGGTAAAACTGTCTTTGTGCAAAAAAATATGAAAGAGAAAGCTGTAATAATAATGTTTTTAATAGTGTGTTTTTTGTGTGTGAATAATAATTTTGAGATGGAGGTAGTATTAAAAGAATGATGCATACAATAAGCAATATTAAAAGTTTGATGTACAATAAAAAAATTATAAGTTGAATTAGATTTAAAAAAAAAAAAAAAAAAAAAAAAGTCTAACTTTTCCAATTCAAAATACCCAATTACATGTAATTTACACTTTCAATTCAAAATACACAAACGCAGAAATCAATTACGCTAACCCTAAATCAAATACTTCCAATTCAAAATACCCAATTACCTGTAATCCTAAATACATATGATATAATTTGAGTTAATTACGAAATAAAAAACACAAATTGAACAACTTGCCTGAAAACAGATCACGTGAATGATTGGCTGGAGATTCGTTGAATAACCATTGTATTGAAGATGGAGTAGTTGTCAAGTGTAAGAAAATGAACTGCTACATGTTTAGTCCCTCCTCTTATTTAAGGTGTTCAAAAAGGAGTTTAGTGGTGTGTTGTGTATATTATACTTCCCATCCCTTGTACTAATTGCGTATAGCTTTGGAGCATACAAATCTCCCATGGTGAAAACCCTCATTTCTCGACACTTAAAAATTTCCAAGGTATCCAATGATGGAAATTCAAAAGCTTCCTTTCCTATGCAAAATCCCTCCAGACTATCAAGATCAACAAGTTTTAAGGACTTCAGACAAGGAAACTTTACAATAGCATCCGCTATGGAATCAGATTCTTCTTCTCCCTTCACAATTGCCTTCATACTTCTGCAGTCACTTATATGTAGTTCCTGGAGTTGCAATAGACTACCAACCATGGGACATGTAAATACATATTCTAATTTACCGCAATTTTGAATTGACAGTCTTGTTAGGTTTGGAAACTTCAATATTGTCCCCTGCTTGCTCTTCCATATATACTTGAGACTAGATAAACTCAGCAAGTACACTTGTCTCAAGTTTGGAATTTCAGCATCAGTTTGTGAATCAAATATCTGCTCAATGTCCCAAGTCCAACAATAAACTACAACGGACAGTTTCAAGCTTTTGCAGTTGTGACACTTCATCAGATGAAAAAAGAGTCTGTCCACCACTGGTGTTAAAAGACATATCAACTTCGATCACATTATGATGAGACCAAGGCAACCGTTTCATAGTAGTAGGGTGGTACGAGATTGAACTCTCAGAACTTGGTAATCGGGCCTACAAGGTAAAAAATAAATTAAAAATAATAATAATAAATAAAACCACACATACACAAGCTTATGTCATGGATAATTGTACATATCAGTTGGTTCAATGATAAAAAAAACTTCATATGCGAGTAAAATAAGCCAAAAGGCTCTACATGATTGTAAAACCGTTGGGTTTTGGGGATCACATACATAACCAAACCGTTGATATTTGCTAATCATATTACTTTCGATCCAATAATTACGCTGTAATTTTGATGAAGAATACAATTATCAATAAGGTTAATTGACTCTAATACTAGAAAAGAAACTCACATGGGATGGTTTTTTCTTTTTTATTTAAAATAAAAATAATACCTGATGCGAGGTGGTCGTCACATGAAAGTTAAGGCCGCATTCAACACTATGTTTGCCTAAGCTTGTATTTATGAACTTAAGCTTTGGAGCAGTAGATCGACCACAAGTAAACACCGTTATTTGTGGGCATTCAAAGATCACAACCTTTTCCAATGCTGGCCATCTGAATTCATTCTTCCCCAAGAAGAAACCCACAAAGTTTGGTAGATTCATTAGTATAAGGGACTTCAAACGAGGAAAGACCATCCCAACAGAAGCAGTTGTGTGGGAATTTATAGACACATCTTCATCATCTCTGTTTGAAATCACCTCTTCAATAGCATCACAACGTTGTATATCAATTTCCTTTAGGCTGGAAAGAAGTTTCACCATTAGAGGTGAAAACAAGTACTTGATGCTGTTGCACTTGTACATTTCTATGGTTGTGAGGTTATGGAATGAGGACTGTGATGGTTGTTTTTGAAGAATTAATTCATTCCAATTGCACTTCCACACATGACTCATCTTCTTCAACTCACACAAAACCAATTGTTCAAGATTGGGGAGTATGATCAGTTGTTGCTGGGTATTGTGAGGTGATTCTCTACTAATTGGACTCGTTATCTCAAAAACCACCTCCACATCTTCATAGCGAAAAAGACCAAGTTCATGAAGGTTATGAAAAGTGGGTAATAGAGAGGATGGGAATGCAATTTTAGAAATCTGCATATCATAACCACAAATGATATATTTAGTAATAATTCCCATTGAGAAAATATGAATATAACTGCAACAATTTTTTTAAAAATATGAATATAATTTATTCAAGAAGAAACATTTAGATATAAGATAGAAGAAACAGGGTAGAAATAGCATTATTTTTCTATTTATTTTAAAAATAATAAAAAACCCAATATAATTTTTTTATTTCTTTTAAAAAGAAGAAATAACATTCAAGTAATGAAAAGAGGTCACAAAAGGATAAAAACAAAAATGGAAATCATTTATTAAGTTGTACCTCTTTCTCTTTCTCAACCAATTCATTCTTTCTCCTACCGTTTCCGCCGCAGTCTAGAATTGTAACTTTTTTGAGTGCTCTCATATCCAAATTGGTTGTGGCAGGTGTGATTAAATTTTCAAACCTCTCACAATCTCTAATATATATGCTTTCAACAGCTTCAAATCCATGAATCAAGTTATTTCCAGCATCTTTTATCCTCCATACCTCTCTAAGCTTCCCTAAATAAGCCAAACGAATGCTTCTCAACCTGCTGCTGCTAACTTTATCCATTTCACCAACACATCCCATGTCCATGTCGAATATCACTTCAATGGAACCACAACTTTCTACGTTAAGATGTTGTAGATTATTCAGGAATGGAAATGGATTGCATGAAAAAAGCTTCACAAGACTATCACATCTCTCCACTGTAATGCTTAGCAAATTGCTAATACTAAACTGAGGAGGCCATATCTTCTTCAAATTATCCATATTAGAAACAACCAATTTCTCCAGTTTAGGAGTCGCATCCTGCAAAGTAAAAAAATATTTGTTCATTCATTAGATACTCACCACTTTTTGAACCACTGTTAGTATAAAAGATTGTTAAAATAAAACACAGACTTACCTTTTTGTAAAAGAAAGATTGCACGCGGGAAATATTACTCGACACAGAAGATGATGCACTACTAGGATAAATGCTTGTAATTTTCGGAAGGCCTTCAAGTCGCAACTCCATGAGACGTGGCAACTCAATTACATCAACATTATTGCAGAAATGCAATAACTTTGGTAGCTCAGCCAACGTGAGATACTTTAATACTAGACGTGGCAACTCAATTATATCAGATCGATTATTCTGGATATGTATGACTGCTTCCATATTAGGGCATCCAGAAATATTAAGATACTCGAGCTTTGACAAATTTGTTGCAACACTCGGGGTGAAAAGGTATGTCAACTCTGCACATTCTGAAACTACAAGGATTCTCAAATTGGAAAACGAAGAGTTTGGAGGAGGATGTGGTATTTCAACATCTTCAAGAGAAATCATATCATTGACTTTTAGATAAAGTGCATCTGTGAACTTAAACAGCTCGTTGATTTTAGATTTCAGTAGTTCTTTGTTGGTGACCAGCTTCAAGCTGTTTTCATATGAATGCGTGTCAACATTCCATGTCTTCAGCTCATTTCTAACTTCTGTAAAATAACATCCCACTGAGAGCTTGAATCTTTTAAGTTTCTCACAATACATGTTCTTCATATGCGCATTGTTACCAATAAATTCAAATTCTAATGCACAAAGGTTCTTTGAACATTCTGCAAGTTCACTATTGTTGTTGTCTGTGAAGCAGCATGCTAATTTTTCATCATAAGGTAACATATAAAGCTCTTCAAGCTTCACTAAGCTTTTCAAGACACCCTCATCTATAACAAGATTGCAACAACGTGTTACATCCAGTAATCGTAGCTTCTTCAAATTTCCGAATGTGGAAGGTAGGATTGTAATGCCAGAGTTAGCAAAGCTAAGAACTTCCAGATTTGAAAGATTTCCAATACAAGCTAAATCAAACTTCAACGAGCATTTATCGAGACAAAGAGTTCGAAGCTTGGTGGATGATGTGGGAACTAGTGGATACTCCATTCTCTCAAATGCTATAACTTGAAGATTTTCCATTGTTGCATAAAAGGCTTGAAGATCCATTAGCGACTCATCTCCATGCATAAGTTTCAAAAGTGAAAGGTTTGGAAACCGTAAGTCACTAGGAAACTTAGACATACCCTTACATGTTAACGAAATTTGTTTGCAAGACTCGCTCATACTATTAGCTTCACTCCAATTTGTGAAATCATCTTCATGGTGAATGATCCTACATCCGTCCTCACCACCTTTAGAAACAGTAGCTACAGCAAATGAAAGCACAAGATCATGCATTTTCACACAATCACTGTGACGACTATCACCATCCATCAACAAATTTTTATTTTTGAGATTGCTCACACTTGTTTCTACGCTGTCTCTAGCCTCTTCCATAGTAGAAACTTCTTTTAAAAGTTTTAATCCCCATGCATATCTTGTGAGATCTTCTATTGGGATATTAGAGTCCTCAGGGAACAAGCCACAAAGCCGAAAAATCTCTTTATCCTCTTGTTCTAAATTCTTGTAGCTCATATCAACAATATTTAGCACCTCGTTATTTTTCATCAAACGCTTTAATGTATGTTTCCATACAGGTTTCTTTTCACATTTAAGAGCTGCAGCAATGAGTTTGATGGCAAGCGGCAAACCACCACATTTTTTAACAATATCACATCCTATTTGATAGAGATCATGATCATCCTCCTTTGTAACTCCTGCGATTCGAGAAAAGAAATTCCGTGCTTCCCCTTCCTCCAAGACATCAACTCTAACATCTTTAAGAAGAGAATCAGCATCAGCATCAACTGCAATCTGTTGGCAAACTTTTACATCCCGCGATGTGAGCAACAACTTAACCCCATTTGGCAAAGGACTCGTTAATCCGATATCTTCGAGTTTAATCTTCTTCCAAACATCGTCCAATAATACAAGAATCTTCTCTTTACGCTCTGCAAATTTTTTAAATCTATTGGAAAGATAAGTTGCCATTAGTGTTTCATCAGTTTCGGTTAGAGGTTCGCCTGTCTGCACTGCTATGGCCTTCTGGATGTTAAGCAAATTGGGAGTATTCCCAATAACTACATCCACAATCCACTTAAACATCTTGTTATCTTCTGCAGCCTTTTTCAGTTGTTTCATCAGCATGGTTTTCCCAACACCACCCATTCCACACAAGGCTATCACTCGAGTCTTGCCATCATCATCTTCTTGAAGGAGCTTAAGCGCATCATTGAATGGCTTTATTCTTGATTCAAACACGTTTTGGGTATTTCCACCTGATGTTGATGCCGGGATTTTGGAATTGACTCTTCCAAAACCGATGTGGGCTTTTCTCCAGGGAATGTCAGAACTCTTTTTGATATGACATTTGACTTCCTCGGTAACCCTCAATGCATTTCTTCCTGCTAGATACTTCTTTTTTACATTAAAGCATCCAATGTCATTACTTGAAATGTTGTCAACTTCTTCCTTGATCTTTTGAAAATCTTTTAACCACCGTTGAACATGAACAGATTTCTTATAATTGCTTACATCATATTCTCTCACTTGCTCTTCGATCTCAGCTCTTTGATCTTCCAAATCCGCCATTTTGTTTTTCATGCTTGTAACATATTCCGTGGAAGAAGTGAGATATCTCAACTCTTGCGTAATATGCTCCGACAAGAGCTTCACAACAGGCTCAAAGATTAGCTGAGATGCAAACTCCATTTTCCTGAGACATAAGAAATAATGTAATTAAAACTAGGGTGCCAATTCCTAAAATGACATGAAAATAAACAAGTTAAGCATAGTAAACAGGGTTAGTTCACATGGTTGGTTTGTTGTGATCAAAACACGACTGAACTACCAACAAAAGGGATGAGAATCTTATTACAATATTCATACTTTTGGATTGCTTATAAACAAGTACTTATAAGCTACTTAAAAATAATCACTCAGGTTATGAAAATAACAATTTGTTTCAAATTTCATTCAAAATACAAGCAATACCAAACATCAACTTAATCTATAAGACTATAAATGTTGCCTTCTAAAAAAATAAACAGATCTATTTCTCCTTAGATTAGTACATACCAAAGTAGTGATGCATTATACTTAAAAAGAAAGTTACATAACTCGTAAACTAAGAAAAGTGATCATATATGCTTAATATGTTATGAATAATACCTTATACAGATTTCAAAGATTTCACCAGCTCTCAAGGATCATATGTTTACTGAACAAAAACAAGTTGGTTGAAAATTTCAGGAATGTGAAATGAAGCAAGCATTGAATTTGGTAGATTAAGGGGAGTAAATTGTGATAGAGAGATAAGTTGTTAGTAAATTGGAGCTAACTTTATGCATGAAGTGACTCTTCATAGCAGGCGGTGCTTTATTGACTTTAAACACTACCATATGTACTCACGTGTTCAAAATAAGCTAGGGTCTAAACATGGTTAAAAAAAACACCTAGGGTCTAAACATGTTTAGAGAAGACAAAACTAGATCGTGTGAAGAGAGAGGAAGGTGTTAACGTTTCTTTTTTTGCATCCCACACGTGGCTCATTTTGTTGTTTGTATTTACATGGATTACTTTTTTTTCTTTTTTACTCTGTCATTTATTGTCCACATTTTGAGTTATCCTAAATTACTTTTTCATTTTCAAAAATAGATAAGAAATATAAGTTAAGTTTATCATATTACTTATTATTACAAACCTTAAAAGAGTTAATTAATTAGCGATAAAACTGTTATTGTGCAAAAAGTAAGAAAGAAAATGCTGTAATGATGATGTTTTTCTTAAATTGTATGTTTTTGTCTATGACAAATTATTTTAAGACGGAGAGAGTAATACTTTGTATAATTACATATACAAAGTTAGAAACACATATACATGTTACACATCTTAATGATAATGATAATGATAATGATAATTCAAATGGAAATTTTGATATTAACAAATCTCTCAAAAGGTTTAATTTAAATATGCGGGAAAGTCTTGATATTGTATATTTCTTTTTTTTTGTGTCGACTAACGTCTTCCTCAATACTCTACCCCAAAACAATAAATACATGTTTTATTTGATCTCGTCACCTATTTCCTCAAAACTCTCATTAACAATTAATTGAACGTTTGTGATGAAAAATGATGAATACATCGATAACAGTTTGTTGTAAACTAATTTAGATAAGAAACTATAAATATGTCATTATGGGTACGTATAGATATGTTTTATGACCTACGACTAAGAAACACCATGTTCCAATTGAACGAAAAAGACCTCAACTTTGTAACGATTTTTTTCCACCTTTGCACGTCACCTATCTATCGAAAGTTGCAACGAACTAGGGCGTGCGCACAACTTATGGTTCACCTTGTCATACTATTACAAGGAGAAAGCTTTCAAAATTGTTCATCTATAATTAGGACATGTCATTAATTACTTATGTTGATGACACGTTAGGACTCATTTTTAGACCATAAAGTATTAACTTTTATTAAAACATGAAAAATATTCTTGTTTATTAATATGTAAGTCGGCAACAATATTTTTAATCTTCACGCACACATGCACTAATTGTTTTATAAAACAAACTTTAATAAGGCTTAATATCTATCTTTAAATATAGGGCTGATGGTTTGATAATATATCAAAGTTGTCATGAGTTTCTTCTATATGTATCGAACAATATTTTTTACTATTTAATATACTAAACTTGCATTTTTTGTATTTTTTGTATATTTTATAACCTTTTTGTCCTTCATTTTATCAACCCCGGGAGGCGCAAAATACATATAAAATACCAAAAATGCAAGTTTCGTACATAGAATAGGAAAAAAATTTGTTCAATACACATAGAAGAAAATCGTGACAAACCAAAATACATTATCAAGCAAATTAGCCCTTAAATATATGAAGCAACACCTTAACTCTCTTAAAGGCTCTATTTGAAGTACACGTATAAATATCTTAAGTTGACGCATCAACCAATATCACTTTATACATACAAATCACTAAATCACATAAACTACTTTACACTAATTGTCTTATGAATTTTTTTTAATAAGCGTAATAAATATTGAGACCCACTTGACTCTATAAAGTTGTCATTTGTCTTAAACAACATAATTCTAAAATTATTTAAAGATAATTATTTTTCAAACTTTACTTATTATTGAAATAAAGAAGAAACTGTACAAATTAGTTATTGATATCAGAATTCCTTTTTATTTCGTAAAATAGCATGCCTCTTTAGTTTTAAAGTATCAAAAGTCTAATTCTTCGATAAGAATTTTAACCATTGTTTAATTCTAAAAACAATAGGATGCTGGATGCACCATTAATCTTTACGTATCAAAAGTCTTACCGTCTAAAATAAGGATTTTAACCATATATTTTTATTTAGTTTTTCTAAAAACAATCAAATAATAACAATATGAACATTAACGAGCACAAACTAATGGCCATCAAATCATTCTACTCAGTATCTGCTTTCTTTCACGAGCAACATTGAGCAATCTTAGTTTGATTGGTATGATTTTGTGTGGGGTCGCTTCTTTAATGGAAGCTTCTGTGTTTCTTATTATTTATAATTTTTGTTCTATTTCCTTGAGGTTTTTTAACATATCTTGTTCTTTAAGAGAAAACATTGATGATCCTAATCTTTTTGATTGCTTAGCACGACAACAATCAACCCCGTGGAAGTAGGGCTTCACCAGGGATTGACCATTAGCCCATACTTCTTCGCCTTGATCCTTGACGAGCTATCAAGAGGACACCCTAAGGTGCTTGATATTCGATGACAATATTATGCTAGTTTCAGAATTGGCGGAAGGATTATACAACAGACTTAAGAACTGAAGAGAGGCACTAGAAGACAACAGCCTACGGATCAGCCGAGAGAAGCATAATATCTAAGGTGTGACTTTAGTAGCGTTGAGATCGCCTACAACGAAGAAGTGGGAATTTGTATTGAAGACAAGATCTTACAACCAAATAAATCTTTTAGATATCTTGGATCGTTTACTTATCTTACCGGACGGAAGGCCCTTTACCCAAAAAAAAGATTCACAAATCCGAGAAAATTGACGAAAACGTATCCCACCCTATTAAAAGCCTGATTGAAGTGGAGAGTGGCCACATGAGTCATATGTGATAAAAATCCCTCTTATGCTAAAGAGAAAATTCTATAAAGTGACAATTAGACCTACCATGTGTCACAACTCACCATTTCAGGTCATTTTAGGTCTTTTCCCGAACTTTGGAAAAACACTATTCATAAATCACTATTCATCAAAACACTATTCATCGTTTTACTATTCATCGTTTTCGAGGTCAGTTTGATGTTCTGAGAAACTTTTTGGAAATTTACTATTCACTAAACACTATTCATTTCCGGAAAAGTTTTCATCATTCACTTGCATTACTCATTTCATCGTAAATTTAGTTTACGGGTATTCAAATTCGCGTAACCGGATTGGTTTAGGTGCGAATTCATTTCATTAGTGTTAAGAACACTGCATACGGACTGGAGATAGTCTGCATATCATCATAACAGCATTTTCATGTTATACCACTCTCAGGATTTTCAAATTTCTATATTCAGTACATTTAACGTTTTTACGTATAAGTAATTATAGTAAACGTTAACACCTGGTTTATACACGACGAATATATCTAAATATTCCCATAATGGTCCCGACATATTTTTATATCCATTTTAACATCATAAAAGTTATAACATTCAGTTACCCAGTATTTTGGAAATTTATTTTATTTATAACGTACGCGTATGAATATAACGACGGTTTTCGTGAAAACTAAACAATAATCACCCGATCACTCAGTAAATGTACCCAACATATTTTTAATATGTTTTTAACATTATTATAACTAATTTCATCCCGGTATACTTCGTGAACATTTATTTCTAATAAAACCGATACCCGATCGTAACTAAAAACCGCAAACTAGTGCAATTTCATACAAGTATTTCTAATTAAATCCCAAGTACCCTAACCCCCCCCCCCCCCCCCTCCTACCTTTGAAAACCAGCCCATGAAACACCTTTTTAACCCCTAGCATTAACTTAACCTTATTTAACTAATAAACCTATACAAAACATAACTTTACTAAATCACATAATCATAATACATGCTTTTCAACAAAGATCAAAAGTTCATTTTCTTCTTCCTCCTCTTGAAACCCACGACCATAAATCAATCTCCATGATCAAGTGATCATTTTTCATGAAGTAAAACACAAAAGTTGTTCATTTTACAAGTCTAATCAAGATACAAGCAACAAAAACACAAGAACATCAAGCATAATCATCCTATAATCATCTCATTTTATCAAGTAAGTTTTCAACTTTATTTTTTCATGGATCATCTTATTTTTACTTGTATTACATGATTTCCATGCTAAAAATCATGTACAACTAGCTATACCACACTTTATTTTGGCTAAAATGAAACATACAAACCCTAACTTTCTTGTTATGAATCCCCTAGCTCTAATAACTTGGTTAGGAGTCCATGGCACCCTAAGAAGGTGTATGGTAAGATTAGATTAGTCATGTGGTGATTACAAGAGGTTTGGTGATGGTAGAAATTGGTTTTTAACCTTGGAAACTTGATTTGGAACCTATTTTAGACATGCTGTCCCGTTTTGTAAAAATCTGGAAAATCAGTAAACACCAAGGAAACTTTGGCAAAATTTTTAGAAAATACTTTCAAAAACGAATCCGTAGGCGAAAGAACGGATTAAAAAGAGTCTATAACGAAGGAGTTATGATTTTTGCAAGATTGTAGACGAAAAGTATTTTTCAGAAAATAGTTGCTGTTGGACGTTTTTCATGGTACAAAAAGAGACTTTAAACGTAACCCGGAGGAGCCGAGCTTTCCAAAATATATTACTACATACTAAGACGAAACCGTGGATATAAAGAACAAGTAAAACGGACAAGTAACGACAAAGATATACTCGTTTGAATATCGGCTAAAACCCTTTTCTAATTGACAGCTTTTATATAAATTTGGCGCAAAAACTACGAAGTGCATTTTTAAGCTAAACATGATATCAAGTACCGAGCTTTATAACTAACGTAGTATTAGTTATTATGAGTATGTTTTCATCATTTCAAGGATTACAACCCGAGTATTTCAACGTCAACATGAGAACTTACGTTATATATATATAAGTATATATATTATAACTAGCCATTTATATTTTCTAATAGCAATATTTTCCAAATTCTTGGATTATATATTTTTGATAATACAAGTGTTTTTCCAAAGACTAGAGTGGTATAGAAACATGAGCATGGACATTCATAAACATCATTTGGTGATCTTAACGAGATCATGCATCATTCATATTAGGTTGCGGTTTGAGATCGAACCTCATTTCTGTGTACACTTTTGTCATCGTAGCTGTTGCATCAGGTGAGTCATAGCCCCTACTCTTTTAAATTGTTTTGTCAACTTTTGGGGGAGAATACATGCTCGTTTTTATTTGAACTTGACTTGACTTTTGAACTTGTTTTGAACTTTGGAGTTTGACTTGACTTTTGAACTTGACTTAAACTTTTGACCCTAATGTACCGTACGTGCTTTGACTTAAAGTCTCCCTTGTTCGGAGCAACGTTATAAAGTCTCTCATGTTCAGAGCATCTTAATAAATCTCGCCATGGTGGAGTGACTAATAAATCTTTGCCAAGTCGGTAAAGTGACTAATAAATCTTTGCCTAGGTGGCGGAGTGACTTGAAGTCTCCCATGTTCGGAGCAACATTATAAAGTCTCCCTTGTTCGGAGCGGCCTTGACCTTTTATTGACCACGGGTGTTTGACTACTAGACTTAAACTATTTTAGCAGTGGGTTGTAAACACACAGGTTACAAGTCTCTTATGGCGGGACTTGCAACTGAGTGGATTTACGATGCCTTTGCTGTGTGATCATTTTTCTATATACTTTATTTGTTAAACAAACTCTATGAACTCACCAACCTCGTGTTGACACTTTAGCATGTATTTTCAGGTTTTAACCTATGGCACGCTACAGGAGGTTTTGGCAGGGCATGACATGGTCATAGAAGACTCTGATAATTTATATGGGGACCGTTTTAAACTACTTTTAAGGGCCTACTTCCGCACTAATTTTAACGATGTAAATTCAACATTTTGATTAAACGATTTTATTCTAAATAATTAAAGTGAAAACTATTTTTGTACTTGTGTTGTATTACCGATTGAGTTACACCCCAGCTACACGTATGCTTCCGCTGGACCCGATCTTGGGGGTGTGACAGATTGGCATCAGAGCTTTGGCTATAGCGAACTAAGTGTTTTTAAAACCTAGACTATAGCTACTTTCAAGAAAACTTAACCCTATGACCGTCACGTGCCTGCCTGCCAAGCTGAAGCCTCATTTGTGGTTAGTTGCTGACATAGGTGATGAGACTTGCGTCTCATTATCTGATATATATTATATTCATTTATTATAGTTGTTTACTATAATTGTCTTTCATATAAGCATGTTCACGTATCATATATATCACCGCATTATGTTTTTCCTTGCATAGTTTCATCATTTGACCTCGAGTTTTGGTCACTTGCCTTAGTCTTTCAGAACGTTGTTGTATTCGTGAAGGATATAGTATTAGTATAATTGAGCTGAGTATTTCAAAATTCATGGAACCTCGGTGGAATATAGACTAGTCACCTATATTCAACCCGGGATAGTGGGACATAGGCTGACTACCTATATCCGACTCAGAAATGAATTTTGCAACACTGAGAATGGTTATAATAAAATTCTGTCTGGATTGAATCCTTTACTCATTTTCTAAATGTTTCATGCATGTGTGTGTATACCCTCATTGTCAGAACATTCATACTTTTCATCACCTTTTCACCAATATGTTTTCAGAGACCAACATAAACTGAACTTCGGGACGAAGTTCCTTTTAGAGGGGAAGACTGTCACAACTCACCATTTCAGGTCATTTTAGGTCTTTTCCCGAACTTTGGAAAAACACTATTCATAAATCACTATTCATCAAAACACTATTCATCGTTTTACTATTCATCGTTTTCGAGGTCAGTTTGATGTTCTGAGAAACTTTTTGGAAATTTACTATTCACTAAACACTATTCATTTCCGGAAAAGTTTTCATCATTCACTTGCATTACTCATTTCATCGTAAATTTAGTTTACGGGTATTCAAATTCGCGTAACCGGATTGGTTTAGGTGCGAATTCATTTCATTAGTGTTAAGAACACTGCATACGGACTGGAGATAGTCTGCATATCATCATAACAGCATTTTCATGTTATACCACTCTCAGGATTTTCAAATTTCTATATTCAGTACATTTAACGTTTTTACGTATAAGTAATTATAGTAAACGTTAACACCTGGTTTATACACGACGAATATATCTAAATATTCCCATAATGGTCCCGACATATTTTTATATCCATTTTAACATCATAAAAGTTATAACATTCAGTTACCCAGTATTTTGGAAATTTATTTTATTTATAACGTACGCGTATGAATATAACGACGGTTTTCGTGAAAACTAAACAATAATCACCCGATCACTCAGTAAATGTACCCAACATATTTTTAATATGTTTTTAACATTATTATAACTAATTTCATCCCGGTATACTTCGTGAACATTTATTTCTAATAAAACCGATACCCGATCGTAACTAAAAACCGCAAACTAGTGCAATTTCATACAAGTATTTCTAATTAAATCCCAAGTACCCTAACCCCCCCCCCCCCCCCCTCCTACCTTTGAAAACCAGCCCATGAAACACCTTTTTAACCCCTAGCATTAACTTAACCTTATTTAACTAATAAACCTATACAAAACATAACTTTACTAAATCACATAATCATAATACATGCTTTTCAACAAAGATCAAAAGTTCATTTTCTTCTTCCTCCTCTTGAAACCCACGACCATAAATCAATCTCCATGATCAAGTGATCATTTTTCATGAAGTAAAACACAAAAGTTGTTCATTTTACAAGTCTAATCAAGATACAAGCAACAAAAACACAAGAACATCAAGCATAATCATCCTATAATCATCTCATTTTATCAAGTAAGTTTTCAACTTTATTTTTTCATGGATCATCTTATTTTTACTTGTATTACATGATTTCCATGCTAAAAATCATGTACAACTAGCTATACCACACTTTATTTTGGCTAAAATGAAACATACAAACCCTAACTTTCTTGTTATGAATCCCCTAGCTCTAATAACTTGGTTAGGAGTCCATGGCACCCTAAGAAGGTGTATGGTAAGATTAGATTAGTCATGTGGTGATTACAAGAGGTTTGGTGATGGTAGAAATTGGTTTTTAACCTTGGAAACTTGATTTGGAACCTATTTTAGACATGCTGTCCCGTTTTGTAAAAATCTGGAAAATCAGTAAACACCAAGGAAACTTTGGCAAAATTTTTAGAAAATACTTTCAAAAACGAATCCGTAGGCGAAAGAACGGATTAAAAAGAGTCTATAACGAAGGAGTTATGATTTTTGCAAGATTGTAGACGAAAAGTATTTTTCAGAAAATAGTTGCTGTTGGACGTTTTTCATGGTACAAAAAGAGACTTTAAACGTAACCCGGAGGAGCCGAGCTTTCCAAAATATATTACTACATACTAAGACGAAACCGTGGATATAAAGAACAAGTAAAACGGACAAGTAACGACAAAGATATACTCGTTTGAATATCGGCTAAAACCCTTTTCTAATTGACAGCTTTTATATAAATTTGGCGCAAAAACTACGAAGTGCATTTTTAAGCTAAACATGATATCAAGTACCGAGCTTTATAACTAACGTAGTATTAGTTATTATGAGTATGTTTTCATCATTTCAAGGATTACAACCCGAGTATTTCAACGTCAACATGAGAACTTACGTTATATATATATAAGTATATATATTATAACTAGCCATTTATATTTTCTAATAGCAATATTTTCCAAATTCTTGGATTATATATTTTTGATAATACAAGTGTTTTTCCAAAGACTAGAGTGGTATAGAAACATGAGCATGGACATTCATAAACATCATTTGGTGATCTTAACGAGATCATGCATCATTCATATTAGGTTGCGGTTTGAGATCGAACCTCATTTCTGTGTACACTTTTGTCATCGTAGCTGTTGCATCAGGTGAGTCATAGCCCCTACTCTTTTAAATTGTTTTGTCAACTTTTGGGGGAGAATACATGCTCGTTTTTATTTGAACTTGACTTGACTTTTGAACTTGTTTTGAACTTTGGAGTTTGACTTGACTTTTGAACTTGACTTAAACTTTTGACCCTAATGTACCGTACGTGCTTTGACTTAAAGTCTCCCTTGTTCGGAGCAACGTTATAAAGTCTCTCATGTTCAGAGCATCTTAATAAATCTCGCCATGGTGGAGTGACTAATAAATCTTTGCCAAGTCGGTAAAGTGACTAATAAATCTTTGCCTAGGTGGCGGAGTGACTTGAAGTCTCCCATGTTCGGAGCAACATTATAAAGTCTCCCTTGTTCGGAGCGGCCTTGACCTTTTATTGACCACGGGTGTTTGACTACTAGACTTAAACTATTTTAGCAGTGGGTTGTAAACACACAGGTTACAAGTCTCTTATGGCGGGACTTGCAACTGAGTGGATTTACGATGCCTTTGCTGTGTGATCATTTTTCTATATACTTTATTTGTTAAACAAACTCTATGAACTCACCAACCTCGTGTTGACACTTTAGCATGTATTTTCAGGTTTTAACCTATGGCACGCTACAGGAGGTTTTGGCAGGGCATGACATGGTCATAGAAGACTCTGATAATTTATATGGGGACCGTTTTAAACTACTTTTAAGGGCCTACTTCCGCACTAATTTTAACGATGTAAATTCAACATTTTGATTAAACGATTTTATTCTAAATAATTAAAGTGAAAACTATTTTTGTACTTGTGTTGTATTACCGATTGAGTTACACCCCAGCTACACGTATGCTTCCGCTGGACCCGATCTTGGGGGTGTGACACCATGTTATGTGGGTCAGAGTGCTCGCCAATTACGAAAGCCCAAGCAAATAGGGTGTAAGTAGCGGAATTCAGAATGCTAAGGTGGACTTGTGATTAGACCACGTTGGACATGATTCTGAATAGAGCCTACAGAGTGGAGCTTCAAGGTGAAACTATCATCAACAAAATGAGGGAAAATCGATTGAGGTGGTTCGGACATGTCATGAAAAGACCACAATCAGCGCCAGTTAGGAAAGTGGAATCTATGGTAGTCGACGGCTTGTGGAGAAGGGATAGACCAAAACATAAGTAGGAGGACCGACTGAAGAAAGTTTGACCTCTGATAGGAATGAGTGGAGCACCAGTTACGAAAGTGGAATCTTTGGTAGTCGACGGTTTGTTGAAAGGGATAGACCAAAACATAAGTGGGAGGACATACTAAAGCAAGATTGACCTCTAATAAGAATGAGTAGAAGGCTAGAATTAGATTAAGAGGTTAGATGGCAGGTATAGAGTTGTATAGCTAGTTCCTTTTTTGCTTTTTAGGCGCGTTGTAGTAGCCCCACGTGTACTTTTTCGCTTTTACTCTTGTTTTAGGTATTGTGCCCTTTGCCTTATGCCTTTTTGAAACTAGTTGCACCCGTAGGTCCTTTTTTTGCCTAGTTATTTTCTTTTTTCTTTTTGCTCATTTCCTCTCCTCGCCCCCTTTGCTTTCTTGCATTTTTTTCCCGCTTTCATAGCTTATCGTGTCATTTTCTTATGCATTTTCTTATGCTTTCTTTTTCATCATATGCAATGTTTTCCTTGCATTTTCAGGCTTTCACAAAATATGAGCACTATCACATTCACATTCACTTTGACGGAGGTTTTCTAGGAAGCAGTGGGATTACCTAAAGGGTAGGGGTATGATCTGTCTACATTCTACTTCCCCCATACCTCGCTCTGACGGGATTGGGTATCGTTGTTGTATCTTAAAATCAAATCTCATTTTTTGACAGGTTTATCACAAACAAAAAGCCATTATGTTAGCTGACATGGCAGGTGTTATACTATCGCCTTTTGAATATGCTCATGTTGTGATAACCATGACACACAAGTCGGTGTGGACCATGTGGAGCAATGATCTTTTTCACAAAGGGCCTAAAAGATATTATTAACAAAAAAGGGCGAAGAAGTGAGTTATTGTTCTATATGATCCATGTTGATTAGCTTGTACACATGTGTTAATGTGCAGGTGATGTATGACTTTCAAGATAAAATCAGTCATACCGCTAATGGTTTAGTTGTTGCTTTGAAACAGGGTTATTATTTTTTGAGCTAATTCAGTATCCAATGGTTTTTCACTTGATTTAAACATAAATTAAACTAAGTATAGTTAATAAAGAAATCAATGAGCAACCTCAGCAAGGTTCACGTCAAAGACACCGTAAAGGAGTCAATACAACAACAACAAACCCAATCACACCGTGGCAGGGTATGGGGGATGTAGAAATGTAGGCAGATCCTACCCCTACCTCCGGCAAGTGCAGGTGTGCAGGTGAGAAAGCAGAAAGGGGAGCAAAAGGAGCAGAGACCCACAAGCAAAAAGTAGGCAAGAGAAAGCAGGCAAACACGCAAATAGAGCAGAAGTAAGAAAAGGGAGCATTCCTCTTCGACATAGCACCACGTCCGTATGAGTTAAAACGTGGAGCCAGTCGTATCGTAAAGGAGTTAATGATAACTTGAAAATATACTCTCTAGCTGATGCGAAGTCGGCTAGTACATATAAGAACTAGAAAATGAGGGACAAAGGTTCATCAAAGATCGACAATGCCCTGAAGAGCTTATCAGCTTAACTCGAAATATCTCATAGATATTTACGGGGGAGCTTTTCAAGATTGTAAAAGAACGGAATAAAGTGCATCATTGGGAAAGTCAAGGCAAGTACAAGTTGGTAAAAAGCCATTGAACATTTGGCAACACTGTTCACTAAAGTAAGGTTGTAGTGTCTCCAGAAATAGAAGCACTTAATGAAAGATGTACTTCTCCATTAAATGTTTGACACGTTTCAACAACCTTCACGTGACATCCTCGTATTCCCGTACATAAAAAGAATGTTAGTCGGGGTAAATGTCTTTTCTATATTAAATTGTATCATTAAAAAGAGCATTTATTTTCACTTGAACTCGTCTTGGTTTTTGATCCCATCAGCGACCTCAAAGTTCACTTGCAAACTATCTTTGTTTAAGTTTGCTTGTTCAAAGAGCTAAACCATTGTAATTCAATTAAGTGTTAAATCCCCATAACACTTCGTAATTATTTGATTCATTCTAATAAGAATTATATGATTGAAAAGTTTATTTATTGCATTTAAACCTTTTTATGTCTTGTTTCACAAAATAACCAAGAAATTTGAAACTACATTTTTCTTTCCGATATTATTGCTCGACCTTTTTATGTAAGCTGATTAAGTTGACTTTGACTAAATTTTGTTCTGGTAGATGACCCAGAGTACAAGGCATAGACCAAGAACAAGTTCTTACCACTAAATTTGTATAATTTAAATGCGAATTTGTTGCTCGAAGTTGGTTTGATCTGATTTGGGCTTCATTTGCTTTCATTTACACCTAATTACATCTATCATATGCTCTGCATATGTGTTTAATTTTTATTTACAATAAAAAAGTTTAATGTGATCCATCAGTCCAATTTACAATAAGAAAGGTTTATAATATGTTTGTATAAAATGAAAAATATGAAAGGAAAAAAAAAAAACTTGTTTGTCGTATAAAGATTAGGCATTTCTTAATAAGTTGAAAATTATCAAAAGTTGGTATTTATGATTATATATCTTTTTTGAAGAAAAAAAATATTAGTATTTATGACAATATAAAATAATGTTATATATAACTATATAGTAATAAAATAATTAAATGTACTGTAAGTATTAATAATTATAAATTAATGAATACAATACATAATTTTGTCTATATTTTTTATAAAAATATATATTCTTTTATAATAATATAAGAAAATTAAGTTTTGTGCAATAAGCTTATGTGTTAGCGTTTATAAAATAACGGTTATAATATATATTTTATAAATATGTTTTATATATCTATATAAAGGACTAAATGTATTTATAAATATTGAGTTCAAAATTTAGTTTTTGATATAATTGATTCTTTCAAAGAACTTCGTTTTGTTTTAAATTACATTTTGAAATCATGTTCTAAATTACTTATTGAAAATCATGTACAACAAATTTTTAAGTAGATATACGCCGTTAAAGTTTAACTTTTTATTAGAAAATCGTGTATAATTTTGTTTTCAAAGATATGTGCATCGCTATTATTTGAGCCAATTTTATATATTAGCGGTTTTCGTGTGATATGGGTCTTTTGTCATTATTGTTACAATGTTGAGTATGGTCTTTTCTGTTACTGCTATGGGTCATATTTGAGTAATAGCTTAATGCGTACTAATAGCCTATTTGCTAGCCAGGTATATAGTTTTTGTTCTATGTCCATTAGACACTTTTCTTTAGTTCAATACTTGCTACTACACATTAGGGTCAATTCATGGTTTGAATGGATTTAAGATTTATATAGTACAATAACATTAAGGGACTTACCAGGGGAGGAATTTGTATATTCAAAGAGAATAAAAGGGGATACTATAAAATGATTCAGGGAATATGAGCGGAGCTAATAGAGTGACTAATGGGTGTTAAGTCACCTAAATCATCTCACTATATTAAGTAATTTGTTAGCTTACAAGCTATAAGCTATTTTCTTATTAGTTTTTGTAATGAGCTCCTTTATACATATTGATATTTTGGAAAAAAAATAAAATAATAATAATAACATGAAACTCTAGGAATCTAATATTACTACTTGTCAAACTATTGCGTTCTAATATAGCTAAGCTCCTTGTTTTAAGGTGTTAGATTGAATGATAGATTTGCACATGTTTTAATTGCTAACTTATTATTGATTTGTGAATGAATAATACCGCTCGATTCAAGTTTTAATATATTTATTTACACACGTGTTTGTGGAAAATGGATTAAGTCGAAAGAGAGTAAGGGAATAGCACCTTCATAGATATTTTTAGACATTTATGAGCATATATACTTAAAGCAGTTTTCGTTATTTTTTTTCTACTAGAGTTCGTATTTATGCATCATATAATAATAATGATTTTGTGATTTCTTTTGCAGATTCATGGATGTGTTACACAAGAGGTGAGATTGAGAATTTCATTAATAAGAGCATGGTATTAGATAAATCTTATGGTATGAGATTCTTTATACCATCAAGTAGTTTAACTAATCTTTCGATGAGTTAATGCTTACTCAATTTCATTCTATTGTGTGTTTTTTGATACCTAAAGATACATGTTAAACCAGTTTCAAATTGCTTACAAAAAAGTGCTTATTTTAGTGTATTCACACAACACAATTCTGTTAGACAATGAAACCCCGTGGGAGATATTGTATTATTGATACGGTATTTATAGAGTACAAACCCTAATGAACCCAACCTACAAGTCGGGCTTGGGCCTATTTATAACAGGATAACCCAAAACCAAAATAAATGAAGAAAGCAAGTTCGACACCAACAAAAGTCGTCTTGGGAATTGAAACCCTGGATTCGACACCAACACAAGTCGACTCGGAAATTGATACCCTAGATTTGACACCAACAAAAGTCGTCTCGGGAATTGATACCCGGGTTTCGACACCAACAAAATTCGTCTCGGAAAATTGATACCCTAAATTCGACACCAACAAAAGTCGTCTCGGTAATTAATACCCTGGATTCAACATAAAACAAAAACAAACAATTAAATAACTTTTCTTTAACCGAGCATCAACTTTTTTATTAAACGAACAATCGACCCATCTCTGTTTCGCCACATATTGTAATTAGGCCAAAGGAATAATTCCCTTGTGTTTTGCGCACATTCGCCGAGAACGAAAAATAACATATATCAAATATAAATGTAGCAGTTTAATATATTTGATGACGAATCTTTGTACTAGGTAGATGACTGTGACTCGTTTTCTTCGAGAATGATTTTTTTTTTTTTTTTTTTCAAGGGTTTGATGGGGTGGTTTATGGGAGGCGGCTCAACATAAACACCTAAGTCTGAGGATCAGACCCGCTCTGATACCATGTTAGACAATAAAACCCCGTGGGAGATATTGTATTATTGATACGGTATTTATAGAGTACAAACCCTAATGAACCCAACCCACAAGTTGGGCTTAGGAGCTTTCGCGATTTCGCCGCTTGAACTGCACGGGAGTATTAGTGGATAATTAGGCCCAAGCCCGGTTTATGAGTTTTGGGAATTAAGGTTTTACCATTATAAATAATGGTTAATCAATAAAGCTATATCTACAGGAAATTATGTATTCTTACAAATTCAACCTAGTGTTTAGACTTAAGTACATGTATGATTGTATGAAGGGACAAAAATTGAACAAATTATTGAGAAGATTCAACAAAATTATACCAGTCTCATAGCATGGGTTATACGCAACACTCTAAATAATACAATGAAAGTAAGTCTTTTACCAAGCGGGTCATGCAACTAGTTTTATATAAATAATAACATTGCTAACACTAAACAAGTGTTGGTGTTTTAAAAATCAACATTTACCTTTAAATAAGTTTGCATAGAATAAACAACGAAACTTTTATTTTTTAATCTTTTATACAATAAATGAAACACAAAATTGAAAATAGATGTTTTATGAAAACCAAATTAAACCAATATAAAAGCCCAATCTCGCGGCAAAATAAAATTTTCTTATTAGTTAATACAAGTTAAAATTGGCCTTCAATTTGGTCGAAATTGATAATTTTGTGTAGGAAACCAAATGTAAAAAAACAAAAATAACCATGTACTAGGTTGTTCCTTACTTTTTGCTTTTTCTTCTACACTTTAAGTGTAAAATAATATTGTACTATGATTGGTCAATGAAATCCACATTTAAGTCCAAAACTTATAAAAAGTAGTCAAACTTATATTTAACATTACGAATTTAAGTGTCAAATTATCAGTTTTCATAATTTTTGTAACTTCAAAATTATCACATATTTTCCTAAAATTCAAAAATTTGAGAATAAAAACCTGTTGATATAAATAATGCCTAAAAACGTTATTAACATATATCGATATCTCTATGTTTTGATGATCACAAAACGTAAACTCATTAAACTACAAATTATGACGTAAACAAGTATTTAGTCGTAAATATTCACTTTAACATCCAAATCACTTAAAGTATGAATAAACAAAATGTCTAATTCATTCTATGATCAAAGAATTTTTATTTTTACAAACCTTACATTTTTTATAAAATGAGACAAACATTTTTAAACTTATACAAAATGTTTTTATATTTATAAGAAATGTTTTATTCAAAATAAATATTTTAAATTCAAATTTCTACCCAAAAAACAGCTAGATTCTTCAGGTAAAACCTTCTCCACAAAAGGACAAAAAATTCTGAAGAAAAACTTTTTTATAGGGCGGCCCCCTTAATTTTGTTAGGCAGCCCCCTTAATTATTAAGGGGTCCGGACCCTAATTAAGGGGACCGACCACGCTCCCGAACAGTATTTTTTTTTATAAATACTGGCTCAAATCTGGCATTTTTCCTCACCTTGTGCACTATAAACTCTCTGATATAAATCTTCTATACCATTCTCTTAAACCCTTTGATCATATAATCATAAGCTTTTGTTTCCAAGTGATTCAAGCTTCAACCTTTCAAGTGCAAGAAAAGATGTAACAAACCGGAATTTTTCAAACTAATTTTAAATAATAAATGACAATTTATTATTACCTAACTATATATTTTAGCATTCATGAGCCCGCATAATTATTTCGGGAAACTAACCCGCGCACTGTAAATCGCTACATTGGTTATTTTATCAGAAAATGTGAATGTGCCTTTTTTCTAACTATTACTGATCATTGTTGATCAAACACGAGAAGTACCTCGCACACAACACCACACGCGTACCGACACGAAACTAGTAATGACATAAACCCGTGTCAATTTACCAAGAACAAAAAAAAAAAAAAAAAAAAAAAAAAGTGTTTTTATATAACTTCTGTTAAAACACACTTCAAAGACGACGTAGATCGTGCCCACGACAACCCGGGAACACACCAAAGATAAACAGAAACTCAATAAAACATGGGGTACGCTTAAATCCCCCGCGAGCGTTACGAAACCAAAACATTTCCAAATCTTACTTTTTATTTTACCTTTAACTTTTATTTAATACACATTCTAATATTTAAAAAAAAAAAACTAATTAGAAAAATCAAATAAAAATGAAAAAGGGAAAACATATATCCATATCCATCTTGTCCATATCCTCACTCACCACTCTCATGATCTGCCTTTCTCTCTCTCTCTCTCTCTAAAACGATACAAACAAGAAAATGAAAACACCAAAGTCCAAAACCAGATCCGGCTAAGCCGCTGCCTTTCCTCTTTTTCTTCTCACTATAACCACCAAGTGGTCACAACAACACCAGGCCTCTTGTCTTTTTTTGAAGTCAGCGAAGCAGGTTGAGGCGTGAGGGGAAGGACTACCCTTTTTAGCTACGAATCGACTGACATCAAGAGGAAGTGGAATCAAACCCACCCTTGTTTACATTATTATAACCCAAGTCGATTCACACGAGTCCACACACTCAAACCTTCACAAACAAATTCATACTTGGTTTCAAAGGGAGCAAATGTACGAAAGGGTGTGGACTGCTTGATTTCAGAACCGCGTTTTCGATCTTACCTTGGTCCTTTTCTTAATCGACATCCCATTTTTGTAAGGGTTTCTCTTGATTTCATCTCCATCTGAATATTTACTGTTGTAACATTGTCGATTTAATAAATATTTCCAGATTCGAATTTGGTTTTGGTTTAGGAGAATTAATTTGGCTATCATCTTTTATGTTCAATCGGTTATACTATTTGGTTGTTAATGTTTGTGTGGCAATAAACCTAAAACTAAAACTAAATTCAGGCTCGGTTTGGAAGTGCTATGTTGTTGGGCTTATCTTTGGTTTTGCTTGATTGCGTTATTATTGTGCTTCTGGCTTAATCGACTGGGTACAAAAGATGGTAAAACTTTTGTGTAGCGTAAGACTTGGTCTAAATGGTTAAATGGATTGCGTGTAAAATTGGTTTGTGGTTGTCTCGGTCGTGTGTCGAAATCACAAAGGTCGTCAGTAAGCTGTGTTTGTTTGCTCTCTTTTGCCTCAACTATAAATTGCAAGCTAGAAAGACTAAATGGTAATGTGTCAATATGTGTCAATATAGTCTTGGTGTGAACTTAAATTTGGGTTGTGTTGAGTAATCCCATGTTGGTCGAACCCAATGGGTGCAGGTTGGTTTTGGCCACTTTAGTCTCAATATACAAAATTTGGAAAACTCAGTAAACTAAAAATGTATTTGCTTAATTACATTATGGGCTTGTGTAGTTGTGTTTGTGTTTTTGGGCCGAGTATGGCTATGGGCCGAAGCCCACTTGACCCAGTAAGGGTGCGTTTGATTACAGTAAATGTAAAAATGTTTTGTCAAAAATTTGCTCTCATAATGTTACTACTAAACTTATCTAAATGGTTTATTGTAAACTAAAAGTAATTTGGTTGTGTTTTTATTAGTGTCGTCGAGGGTGTTTGTTTTGCTTATATGATTTCGACTTATTCCCGACTTATTAGACATATTTGATCTCGACATAATTTCACGACTTGTTCAAATCTCGTAGCCCGTCTTATAAACGGATTTTAAAAATGTAACTTGTGATTAAAATTTAATGTTTTATCGTCAATGAAAATATATAAGTTTTAATTATGTATCAAACTAATAAAATAAAAATAAAAATAAAAATATAAGTTGTAATTTATTTTGAGATTATTAAACTATAACGCCTATATCAAATTATTTTTACTTACTAACCAGACTAAAAGGCAAAAGTGATTAATTCCTATACTTCTATTATATACTTCTATTTAATATTTCATAAACTACCTCATTCAATAGTTAACTAGATATGTATTATATATTTATATATATGTAAATACATTTTCACATTTTCCGACGACACTTAATAATCATTCATGATTGTTCCCCGTACGTTGCTTTTCGGATATTTGTCTAATGAATAATTTTCGTCATGAATACTTTACACTTCCATACGGGTGTACGTATGCACTTCCAAGAGCCAATCCTTGCCAACACTTATAAAACTACTTAAACTTAAATGCCGCCACACAAGCAACAATGACACAAAATTTTTTTTAAAGACTTTTAAACTTACCTAAACTTCATTGAGTCTTAAAACTGGAACTGCGAACTAAACATGCCATACTAATCTAGGTCGCGTGTCGGTGCCGCACACTATCACTACTTGACTTTTTACCATCCGGCTGCTTCACTGAGGTGAGTTCATGACCCCTACTTTTATTTGTTTTATAACTGTTTTGGGGGAGAATACATGCTCGTTTTAACTAAACTCAATGCTTGTTTTATTTGAATGCGCAATTGTTTACTCAAATACTACTATTTTGCTGAATACTTGATTGATTATTCAAATGCACCTATGTGTATATTGGTTGCATACTTGATTATTTTCTGACATACACAAGTGTTTTATAATTATGCAACACACTTTATGAACTATTGCTCTTATGCAACACACTTTATGAACTATTGCTTTTATGCAACACACTTTATGAACTATTGCTTATATGCAAAACACTTTACAAATCATTGCTGTTACGCAAACACTTCTATTGAATGACAATTGCTTTTATGCAAACACTTTTATGGACCACACTGAAACTTATGCTTTATTTACACTATTACGCGGATTAGCCTAAGACACTGAATCCCACAATGCCCAAACTCATGAACCGTCAATTCCTGCTGGGAAGCGCGAATGCTATAAATAGATCTATTGGGGTTGACACCCCCGTTCGGTTTGGCCGGATAGGCAAACGCGAGCGTATAACATGTCGAAACACGAGTGTTACGGGATAGACACTTGCAAGGGCTTTATTTAACGTGCTTCTAGAGCATGCACACTGTCAAGCTTCGGTTGCATGAACTTAGTGCTAGCGTAATAAACTATTTACTATGTGACATTATATTCGTTGTAATGATCACACACCCTACTCATGGTCCACAATTCTAATTTTACCGTAAGGTAAACACTATTTTCATGACATTGTGAGCCACACAATGGTCATAAAACTCTCTATTGAACTCACAATACTACTGTTTTATTATAAACCTATGAACTCACCAACCTCGTGTTGACACTTTTTAGCATGTATTTTCAGGTTTAAGGCGATAGCTAACTATTGAAGGCTTTGGCATGGCATGGCATGGTCATAGACAACTCTGACATATATTTGGGACCGTTTAAACTCTTATATGGGCCTGTATTTCCGCACTATTTTTGAACGATGTAAATTTGAATATTTTTGATAATGAAAGTTATTCTAATGGTTGAGATAAAAACCGTTCTTTGTACTTGTGTTATGATACCGATGGAGTAGCACCCCAGTAACATGTATGCTTCCGCTGGACCCGATTTTGGGAGTGTTACAAAAGAATACTTCAATCCTTCAAGACAATAAGTATTACAACTTGTTGTGACCTCCACATCCAAGTTGTTTGTGCATCATCACTTGTATAGTATTCATCCATTTGTGTATTAGTTGTGAATATTGGTTAGATAGAAGTAAGCATAAGGAGTTAGGCTAGTAAGGTGTGTAGGTAGAGAAATTGTGAATTGATTGTAGTGTGCAAGTAGTATAGGTGTGAAGAAGTAGTGTGATTAGGTAGTGCTTAGGTGTGAAAAAGTTGTGAGTAGTTGTGAAGAAGTTGTGAAATAGTTGTGCAGAAGTTGTGAAAAAGGTGTGACGAAGTTGTGGTGTGATAATTGGTGTGTAAGGTTTTCTCCGCTATAAGGGAGCTTGTTGACATAGTGAAGAAAACTCTCGAGTTAGGTGCTCGGGGAGTGGAGTAGGGCAAGAAAGGTGTCCTTGTAGCCGAACCACTATAAATCTCTTGTCTCGCGGTTCGATCTTTCCATCTCTTACTTATTATCTTTCTTATATCGTTATTACTTTTGTAGACGTAGACGTATATATATTGTTGCTCATATTGTGCTAGTGTTAATTTCACTTAAAGATCAAACAAAAAGTTTCATTCACAAAACAAGGTTTTTACAATCAAACTAAAAAGGTAACATACATATAATTGATCATTTCGATCAAGTATAGTTTTCATACAAAATATAATTAAGGATTACAAAATAAACGTTTACTTACTTATCTCTTGTATATAGCTATAATTGTTTATATTATGCATGTGTTGATTTCACATACTTAGCTTACATTATTATTATTGTTCATACTTAGATATAGTTGTTCATATTGTTCAAGATTTAAGTTCACATAAGATCGAATCAAAGTTTTAAAACTAAACTAAGTTTTCATAATAAAATTAAAAAGACATAAAACTATTCAACCCCCTTCTAGTTTTCCACAAAACCTTTATTTTTATTAAATTAAATTAAACTTTTAATACTAAGAACCCTGTATACGTACGGGGTTTTAAATATCGAAATAGACGCACAGGTTTTAAACTCATTTGAATACCAAACCCCATGCACAATGTGATTCTCACGGGTTTACAAGAGCAACCTTAATTATTATTATTTTTAAGTAAAACTAGAAAACGTCATGTAAGCATGAATTTATAATTCAACAACTCATGGTGAGTATTTTTCGTAACTTTGAAGTTTAAGTAAGGATATCTTAATTTACAACCCACCTTCAAAAACGTTATATACACTCAGGTTATAAATATCAAAATAAATGAACAAGTTTTAAATTAAATTGATCTTGATACGTAAACCTTGTTAGGCTGAATAGGGGGGTCGGTATAAAAAACTAGGGAGGGTCATAGTGTTTAGAAAGGTTTATGAACCCTCCCTATACTAGGGAGGGTGTACTTTTTTTCCCCTTGTCCCCTATTTTATTTCAGTACAGCAGAATTTTTTGTCAGTTTATGTTCCGTATTTTTGACAGTTTTAAGCGTTTCACATATTAAACTTTATACTTTCGGTTCCGCACTTTCAGGTTTATAGTTTTTTGACATAAACAAAATTATAAAAATAAATCAAAAAATAATAATAATAGGGAGTCGGTATAAAAAACTAAGGAGGGTCATTATAACCCAACCCTTATAAAATCAGGATCATATTCTCATTCATCTTTGCAAAGGTGAGATCATTATATATCATTTTTTTTCAAAAGATCAAAATATTAACTCCTCACATTTCATTCCAATTTTATTTAACGACCCTAAATAAATATAATTTTTTTTTTATCGAAAATAAATATAATATTTTCAGTTGAGGGAAAATTGTCATATAGAAAAGCCAAATCTCCAATCTTTTTTCATTCTCTACCAGAAATTTAGGGTTTTGACTTACATAAACACACATAAACATGTTATTAAAATTAATCATCAAATCAACTCCAAAAGCGTTTAATAATTATCAACTTCATTGTAAAAATCTTTGTCACTAATAAAAAACCAAAAGCATTTAAAAATATCATAGCCTAAATGCCAAAAGCCCAGTATCATAGTGTGCTTGTTCAAAAAATAAAAAATAAAAAATCATAGCATGCTTCTTTTTCAAACTAGTCACCACCACCTACTATATATAATTTCAAGTTTCATGTTTACTTCACGATGCTAATTTAATTTTAAGGTATTTTTACATTGTGTTTTGCTAAACACTGTCCACTGGGCAATGGTTAAGGCGTATTAAACAATCTGTTCTATCCATATTTAAAGTAATTATGCATTTAATACACAATAAATGAACATAAAAATTAACTTAAATATATGTCATTTTTTATTTAACAAAGTCCAAGTTTCCTTTGTATATTTATATTAAACATTGTCCAATGGGAATTGTTTAGCAAAACCCTTTTACATTTCGGTAAAGATAAATCTGTTGTTACAAGACTATGGATAAGAATAACATTGGAGTCAAATTTTGTAGAATGGGAAAAAAAATTTCAAACAAAAAGCTTGTTCAATCTTACATTAGAGTCAAACTTTATAGTAGGATTGGTATCGATACCAATCCTACAATCTTACGATCTGAGTCCGATTGTGTGTTATTTACAATCCAACTTTGATCTTGCGAAGTGCTCTTATGAAGTACTATCTTACGACATACTTTCAGTAATTGGTCATTTTTTTAACAAAGTAATGAGTCATATTTGGCGACTCGTAATTTTGCTACACAAGTAATGTTGTCAAATTGATTCACATTACAAATACTTAAACGTTAAAAAGGTTATAACTAAAACAGATGGAACTACGCAGTAATAACAAAAGCGAAAACGAAAACATCAAGCCTTATTAATTTGACATAGAGCATGGGCAAATAAAATTTCATTTGGTCTACATGCAGTTAGTAACTTATACGAAACATGCATGCTATATATGTAAAATTACCTTGAAAACCAAAACAGATTTCAAAGATCACACGAACTTTCACGATTGTTGGGCTAATTGAGCAAAGCAAGTTTGTTGAACACCAGAAAACTGTAAACAACCAGGAATGTGGTTATATATAAATATGTGACAAGTTAAGATGAGTAAATAATGACAGAAGAAACATGTGTTTTTTAATTTCTCGATGAAGGATTACTTTAATATGGAATATAATGATATATGTTCCGAGTTTAAATCTCTAAAAAGATCAAATAAAAAGACAAATATTCGTACAAATGATATTTTTTTATAGTTCTCAAAAGAATACTTAAAATATTCCACAACATCATGTATGTTGGTACATAAAATAGTTCGAAAGAAGTTATTCTAATTTTAAGTTTTTATTCGTTTTTTTAATGCACAAAAATTTCGAACTTGTTATAGCGTGATGCGCAATAAAAATCTGATGCAAAAAGTCAAAAGAAATTGTGTACAAAAACGAATTTTTTATGCCAAAAAAAATATTAATGCACAAACGTTTTTTTTATAAAATTATTCTAATTAGTCATATTTGGCGACTCGTAATTTTACTACACTAGTTATGTTGTCAAATTGATTCACATTACAGATACTTAAACGTTAAAAAGGTTATAACTGAAATAGATGGTATCTACGCAGTATTATGATACTCCGTAATAACAAAAACGAAAACGAAAACATCGAGCCTTATTCACCTGGGCAAATAAAATCTTATTTGGTCTACACTTAGTAAGTCATACGAAAAATGCATGCTATATATGTAAGTAAAATTACCTTGAAAACCAAAACAGATTTCAAAGATCACACGAACCTCACGGTTGTAGGGCTAATTAAGCAAAGCAAGTTTGTTGAACACGAGATGACTGTCAACAACCAGGAATGTAGTTATATATAAATATGTGACAAGTTTAAGAGTAAATAATGATAGATGAAACATGTGTTTTTTCATTTCTCGGTAAAGGATAACTTAAATATGGAATATAATGATATATGTTCCGAGTTTAAATCTTTAAAAAGATCAAATAAAAAGACAAATATTCATACAAATGATACAAAATATTTTTTTTTAATAGTTCTCAAAAAAATACTTCAAATATTTCACAACGTCAGGTATGTTGGTACATAAAAAAGTTCGAAAGAAGTTCTTCTAATTTTAAGTTTTTATTCGATTTTTTAATGCACAAAAATTTCAACTTGTTATAGTGTGATGCGCAATAAAAAAACAATTTAATGCACAAATGTTTTTTTTTATAAAGTTATTCTAGTTAGTCATATTTGGCGACTCGTGAGTTTATTACACAAGTAATATTGTCAAATTGATTCACATCACAGATACTTAAATGTTAAAAAAGGTTATAACTAAAATAGATGGATCTATGCAGTATTATGACAATAACAAAAACAAAAACGAAAACATATCGAGCCTGATTCACCTGGGCAAATAAAATCTCATTTAGTCTACACTTAGTAATGAAAAATGCATGCTATATATGTAAGTAAAATTACCTTGAAAACCAAGACAAATTTCAAAGATCACACGAACTCTCACGGTTGTAGGGCTAATTGAGCAAAGCAAGTTTGTTGAACACCATAACACTGTCAACAACCAGGAATGTGGTTATATATAAATATGTGACAAGTTGAGAAGAGTAAATAATGTGAGATGTAACATGTGTTTTTTATTTTGTCGGTAAAGGTAAACTTAAATATGGAATATATAACGATATATGCCGTGGCAGAGGCAGAAAATCTAGTCGATAGGGGCAACTTCGATAACGGGGTGAAACTTTTTTTTTAGTAAAATTCAGAATGGGTTGGGTCAGGCACGAAAAAAATAAAAATAAATAAATAAAAACTACTGTACGTTTGAGCAATCAACGTTAACTAAAAGAGTGTGTATATAAAATGAAATCCAACTGACAATACATTTCATCAAGTTAATCTGAAATCAACTCGGCTTGTAATTTATACAGTAACTTATAAAATATAAAATCGTAGCTAAAAAGTAAAACAAGCTAAAAATGACTAAATTTGTATCAAAGTGATTGGACCTTTATAAATTGCTATATATGCTTACATATACAAAATGATATTTCGTTTAAATATGTTAACATGAATCTTTTTTTTAGAATAAAAAAGCTTAAAATTTAATACAGTACTTAATTTTGAACTAAAACAACACCACCTTCTATTCTCCTAATAACTTTTAACAACTACAGTAGCTAGCTTGAATATAGGACAAAAAAGCAACACACAAACGTAAATATTATACGTAGTAGTAAAAAATATATATATAAAAGTATAAAACCATTAAATATCTTAGTAACAAAATACAATAGCAAATTGAAAAAAGCAAACCACTTCCCAAGTAAAAGTCATTTTCTTCATCATATTTTCTCACCCACAAAAACCAAAAGGAAAGAAACAAGCCATGTACATGTCTGCTTAACAGCTTAAGCAACGCAATATTCTGATAATAACAAAAACGAAAACATCGAGCCTTATTCACCTGACGCTTTGTCAAGCATTATTAATGTGACTTAGAACGTGGGCAAATAAAATTTCATTTGGTCTACATGCAATTAGTAAGATATACGAAACATGCATGCTAAATATGTAAGTAAAATTACCTTGAAAACCAACACAGATTTCAAAGATCACACAAACTCTCAAGGAGTCAAGGTTATAGTGCTAATTGAGCAAAGCAAGTTCGTTGAACAGCAGATATCTATCACCTGGGCAAATAAAATCTCATTTGGTCAACAATTAGTAAGTTATACGAAACATGCATGCTAAATATGTAAGTAAAAATTACCTTGAAAACCAAGACAGATTTCAAATATCACACGAACTCTCACGGTTGTAGAGCTAACTTTTTTTTTTTTTTTTTTTTTTTTGGTTGAACAGGTTGTAGAGCTAATTGAGCAAATTAAAGCAAGTTTGTTGAAACACCAAATGTCTATAAACAACCAGGAATGGGTTATACGAGTATATAAAGGAAACATTAAAGGTGGCCATGTGACAAGTTAAGAGGAGGAAATAATGAGAGATGTAACATGCTCAGTAAAGGATAACTTAAATATGTATGTTCCGAGTTATTTCTTGCATGAACATGAAGAGATGAAATAAAAAGATGAGAAATAAAAGATTTATTTCTTAAAAAGTTCTTGAAAAAAAATCACGACATCGTGCATGTTGGTGCGTAAAAAAGTTATGAAAAAATTATTACAATTTTAAGTTTTTATACCATTTTTTAAGTTATTACAATTTCAAGTTCTCGAAAAAAAAATCACGACATCGGGTATGTGTACAAAAACGAATTTAAAAAAAAAAGAAAAAAGAAAACAATTTAATGGACATATGTCTTTTTCATAAATTTTTTTTTGCAAACCTTTCTACTTTTAGAAAAATTTTATTCATAACTTTTTTATTCACCAACATACCCGATCTTTTGAATTTTTTTATTTTTATTTTTCAAAAACTTTAAAAAGAAAATATTTTGTATCCTTCTTACGGATATTTATCTTTTTATTTTAACTTTTTCATATATAAAGTAAGGTTAAAATAAAAAGACAAATATCCGTATAAATGATGGAAAGGATTTTTTTTAATGTTCTTAAAAAATTTCACAAAATCTGGTATGTTTGTATATAAAAGTGTTGTGAGAGATGTTTTTCAAGTTTTGAGTTTCAATACGTTTTTTAATGTAAAAAAAATGAAATTTAGATACACAAAAAATTTGATTCACAAAAATTCCAACTTGTTATGTCTGCAAAAGGTGAAGATCGGTGGAATCACCCTGGTATTTCAACTTGTTATGTACGATGCGCAATAAAATTTTGATTGAAAAAAAGTCAAAAGAAATTTGGTACAAATAACGAATTTTTGATGAAAAAAAGAAAAAAAAAATTAATGCACAAATATTTTTTTATTCCGGAAAACTATCGATTTTTAGAAAAATTGCTAGTCTGTTCTTTACACTAATTATTGGATTAATATTTTTTGCTAATAATTCATTTAAATCATTTTTAAATTTTAATATAAAAATAAATAAAAAATAGTGTTATTAAAAGTTACGATCGTTACTGTAGTCACTATTAGAGCATCTCTAATGCATGGTGTAATAAATGGTTCAATGCACTGACACATGACCGCATATCAGCATCTTATTATTTTATATAAAACTTTTACAATGCATTGAACTTTACACAATTAAATGCATTTTCATATCACTATAAATTTATTCATTTTTTTAACAAACTAAAATACAAGTAAACTTTAGAATTTGCGATATTATTTTTTAACATATATGAACAATCACTGCTATTTTCAACAAAAACAAGTTGGTTGAAAATTTCATGAGTGTGAAATGAAGCAAGCATTGAATGTGGTAGATTAAATTGGAGCTAACTTTTTGTTTGAATACTTTTTCATAGCAGAGAGTAAATTATGAGAGTGATAAAACTGGAGCTAACTTTTTGCATGAATAGACCCTTCATAGCAGAGAAGACCATGCTTTATTGACTTCACGCGTTTTGTAAGGATAAATAATTAAACACGCATTCATTACATGGGTACAATTATTTGAAAAGTTTTGTTCGGTTTATATTTTTTTTTGAAAATTGACTTTCATTGGGGAAATTCAAGTCCGATTTGAAACCCGATGGGGAGAAAACCTTCAACTTAAGCCGTCCGAAGGCACGACACTTAAATTGAAGTAAACCCTGCATTCTCCAGATTCGAACCCTTGTGGGTTGAAACCTTCATTGAAGGACTTTGAAATCGTACCGACAGGGCAGTGGTCGACAAGGGAGGACTTCCCGGTTTGGTCACCCAAACCGGTACTACTCTCCACTAGGCACGCTTAACTGAATAAGACATGCCCAGTGGACCACAAGCCCATTGGTTTTTGTTCGGTTTATATAGTAACCCAAAAGTAGAGGTGGCAAAACGGGCGGGCACGGGCTACGGGCTAAACGGGTTATGGGCTAAATGGGCTACGGGCAAAACGGGCGCGGGCTAAACGGGCGTGGGTCAAACGGGCACATGTTATACGAATCACTTTAGAAAAGACTTAAAACAACAACAAAAATTCCTCAAACGTAACACCACATTTATATTTAAGTAATATATCCATAAGTTTTTCATTAAATGTTCTCCAATTGAGAGAAAAATATGTGTGTCCATTATGCCCATTTAACTTCTAAATAGGCAATATATGCCCATTTCAAAAAAAAGAGGATGTCCAAATATACCCAAATCTTTTAAAAATGTGTCTATTTTTTTGATTTTGGGCACAAATTGACACCTCTACCCAAAATCAATGCGACAATACCTACAATGAAAGCACCGACAGACTCTGACTTGTACGATTTTAAAAATTAAAGTAGTCATGTACGAGTGAAATGATACTCACCATCTTCAATTTAATGCGTTTATACGTTTTTTTTCAAGTCAATGCGTGTACAAGGTCTTTTTTTTTCGAATTTCTTATAGTCATTGTGGTCTTTGTTTAAGTTTTTTTGTTAGCCTTTTAGGGATTTGTGAGGTTCTTAGGGTCCGTTCGGTTTATAAGTGGATTGGATTAGGATTAGTATTTGGTATAGGATTTAGATTTGTGATAAATTTAGGAGAAACAAATTATATTTTTTAAATATATTTTATAATAAATTTTAAATAAAATATATTATTTTGAATGATAAAATAACTATAAAAAAATGTTAAGAATATAATAGGGTTCACATCTATAGATAGAAAAAATTAAAGTGACCCACAAAATATTCATACCCACTTGAAAGTCACCAAAATAGCAAACTATCATTTTTTGATTTCTAATTTCATTCCCCATTTCAAAAGAAGCAACCAAATAACTTTTAAATGTCTTTTCAAGTCAAAACTAATTTCATACCCAAAAAATACTTTTATGCCTTGAAATATCATTTTACATGTTGATATAGGCTTTTGGTCATTTAAAGTTATCACCTATAATGAGCTAACTCACATAGTAGACATAAACTTAAAATGGGATTGTTTAACCAGTGCCCTTAGGGCACTGGTTAAGAAGCCTTAGGGCACTGGTTAAGAAGGGAGATGACCCACAAGAAAACACTAAACAAATAATTAAAAGACTCAGGGATCAACACTTTTTCAATAAAAAAATATTTTTTTAGTACTTTTTTGTTGGTCATCCTCCTTCTTAACCAGTGCCCTAAGGGCACTGGTTAGACAATCCCACTTAAAATTTAGTTATTTATAAGTCATACATTACTTATAAAATAAATTACCAACCTGAAAAAATGAGCTTAGATAAACACTCAATTAGGCGGCTCGTAATGGTGACCAACTCAGGACCGATGACATCAGAACATCAGTTTTCTCTCTTTACAACAACTTAATGATGAACATGCTATACGTCACACCCCCAAAATACCTGAATGGCAGCGGAATGGAATACCTGGGGGTGACTGTCCATAGCATCACAGTTACAGTTATATTGAACGACCTAAAGTGTCGTTTGGAAAAATACGTCGTTTGATCATTAAAAACATTCAGAGTTTACAAAACATAGGTCCCAAAAGTATTGCCAATTTAGATAAAGTGAGTTCAACAAGATCAAACGTATCATAAGTGCATAAATATAACGTGAGACGCGTCGTCTCCGCGACTCCATGCATGCCATGAGAATATGCCTTAGTTACCTGAGAAATACATTGCGAAAACGGTCAACATAAAGTTGGTGAATAATCATAGGTTTGTAAGTCAAATCGTATGTACAATAGCCACAAGTAAAAAGTAATTATATCATGACATAATGTCAAATTGGTTCTACATTGTCTCTTAAGCTCATGACCCCGAAGCTAGACATGGAAATGGCCCCAAAGGAGTGGTTACCAGTCACTCAAATAAATCAGACATGAAATGCATTCGTTTTCCTTATGGAGCAACCCAAACACGAATGGAGGCGTCACCTTCGATAGATCTATCCACTCATTCTCGCTTGGCAAATATAATTAACGGTCCATGATAATAAAGGGGACTTAATGTGGTAGTAAGGCAACTTAAGCAATGTATGGAATTTAATACTTGAGCATGTACGAAAATAATTGTGCAATGTATTCTCCCCCGTGGGATTTAAAATCAAATAAGTCATTAAAACGGGGCTATGAGAACTCACCTCGTAATAATGGTACAAAGATGGTAAAGTAGTCAGGACAATGAGGCGCGAACACTAACCGCAACCTGAATGAATAATCGTGATCTAATTTAGATCATGCCGTAATGTAATGAATGTACATGCACATGATACCTATACCACTCGTGACTTGGAAATACTCGTTATTGTCATAGTAAAATAGTTTCCATACTTAGGAAAAATAAGTCCAAATAGGGAAGTATATAACTTGTCGTAATATATCGTATAAAAATGTTAGCGTTATATTCCTCGTATCGAAAACCTTAAAATAACGTCGTTAAGTCGTATAAATATTCTTTGGGTTATACGTATTTCATTTGTTAAGAATATAGTCCTTAGTAATATTTCTAGAAAATATACCATTTAGTACGTAAGTTATTATTCTTATTTGTGACCAAATATATATATATAGTTTTGGTAATCTTAAAACGCGTATAACTTGGTCGTTTTAATTCCGTTTTACTAGTTCTTTATATCCACGGATTCGTTTTTGTAAGTACTAATATATTTTTGATAACTCGGCTCCTCTAGGTTACGTCTAACGTCTCTAATTGCCCGTCGAAAACTGTCAAACAACATGCAGTTTTTCTAAAAATAGTTTTCGTCGTTTAATTTACAAAAATCATATCTCCTTCGTTATAAGCTCGTTTTAATCCGTTCTTTCGCCAAAAGTTTCGTTTTTGAAAGTATTTTCTAAATCTTTGGTCAAAAATTACCCATCATCCACTAATTTTTCCACGTTTTAAAAATAGGGACAGTAGGTCAATATGTAGTTTCAAAAACCATTTTCAAGTCTCTAAACTAGTTCTAACTTCAATCAAACCACTTCCAAACACCACAAAACTAGTCTAATCCTACCATACACCTTCTTAGGGTGTCATGGGTTCCTAAACATCATAACCAAGTAGATCTAACAAGGATCTAACCAAAAATCATTTCTAGGGCTTAAAAGTTAAATATATACAAAAATGGAGTGGTATAAATTAGTACATGCATGAGTTCTTGTAAGAAAAATATATAACCATAGTAATAACTTGTAAAAATTATGAAATGAGTTTTGTTAACTTACTTGGAAGATTAATGAAGTTTGGATGGTGAAAACCTAACAATCCTTGAGTTTTTATTCCAAAACTCTAACAAGGATAACTATATGAACAAGATTACACTTTGATCTTTGAAAAATGATGATTTTTGCTTCTTGAATTACCCTAGGCCGAGCACCCTTATGGAGAGAAAAAGAGATGAAATATTTTCTTGGCTAGTTGCAAATGAGGTGAAAATATCTAGTATTTAGTATATATATTATTAGTATTAATTATATTATATAGAGTTAGTATGAGTTATTTATGAGGATGGAGTGAGTGAGTAAACTTTGTAAGGGATTGGCAAGGGGGGGGGGGGGGGGGGGGCGGAAAAAGGAGGGGGGGGTTGGAGTGTGTAAGATTTTTGGTGACTTTTGTATAATATTGTGTTTATTTGTAGTTTTAAGGTGTACCGGGTACCGGGTTAACTAAAAATAAATTTTAACGGAGTTAACCGGGATAAAATAAAGTTATAAAAATTATAAAAATAGGTTGGGTAAAATTATTGTTGTTTAGATAATTATAGTTTAATTTCTACTAACACCGTCGTAATTTTAGAAATCTTACGTTAATAATTAAAATAAATATCCAAAATACTGGGTAAATTAATATTATAATTTTTATATTATAAAAATGAGTATAAAAATATATTGGGATCATAGTCGGGAGTGTCGGACGTGTTAGTCACATTATTGATCGTTTGTTAACGTTTATTTTAGAAATAATTATACGTAAAAGTTAATTATACCAAAAGTATTAATTTAATTATCCTACGAGTGGAATAGTATGCAAGTGCCCTAATGATGATATGAAGACTATTTCTAATCCGTATGAGATGTCTCTACTGATGATGCATGAATTCGCAGCTAAACCTAACCGGTTACGCGAATGTACATATTGACAATGCTCGAATTCGCAGCTAAACCAAACTGGTTACGCGAATTTGAATACCCGTAAACTAAGTTTACGATGAGATGAGTAATGCACGTGAATAGTGATATTTCTTCCGGAAATGAATAGTGTCAAGTGAATAGTAAAATTTCTGAACGCTTCTCAGAATATCAAATTGACCTTGAAAACGATGAATAGTAAAACGATGAATAGTAATCGGTGAATAGTAACTGATGAATAGTGTTTTGCCGAACTTTGGAAAATGGCCTAAAATTACGAGTTGTGACAGTCTTCCCCTCTAAGAGGAACTTCGTCCCGAAGTTCAGTTTGTGTTGGTCTCTGGAGTGGTATTGGTGAAAAGGTGATAATATTCGAGAATTTCAGCGAACTTCCACGATAGGAATTCGGCTCTGTTTCAATCGTTTGACCTAACCGTCCATGATTTCTATTGGTTCTCTTACCAAGTTTACGTTTGTCTTTCGGTTGGATTCCTTTCCAAATGGGATTATGAGTGACTAATCTGAAAGTCATTTCCTGGGATTTGAATAGGTGAAACATAGTTGTGTAATACGGCTGTTCTCTAACAAAGCTCAAGTCTGAAGGCCACTAGGCCTACTCTGTCGGAAATATTAAATGGTCCAGTGTATATCAGGTTTACTTTCAAATTTTCTGAATAATATCATGCCTTTCTTAGGCAGAACTTTCAACGTGATCTGGCTACCAACTTGAAGTTTTAATGGTTTACAACTTATAGGATTTGTAATTGATTCTTGACTTGTAGGAAATTTCTGGTTATTTCATGAATGCCTACTGGAATAGTGAGTTTGGCTTTTTCCGAGTTTGGTTCGTCAATAGATGATCAGTGCTTCTTCAGGTTTATAATGTAATATGGGTAATATATGTTGCTGAACTATGTCAGAACTCAAATCTTATATGTCAGTAATTCTAAAATGAATCTTAAATGATCCAATATACTTAGAGGTTCAATCTCTCGTGTTACCAAAAATCGTATCATGCCTCTCCAAGGCAAAGCTTTCAACTTAGTTCGTTCTTTCACGTGAATCTAGTTAGTTTGTTGTTCAAGGATACCCAATCCGTATGATGTGCGTCATGTACCAATCCTAACTTCTACCAGTTTCTCGTTGCTTGTAACTGGTTCTTGACTTGTGAAATTTCCTTTGTTGTCCTATGGTTTAGTTCTAGACCAGTGAATTTAACTTTCCGATTTCGGTCAGTAAATGGGTAATTGGTACTTCGACCATAAAGTGCCTCAAACAGTGTAGTCTCTACGCTCGTGCGATAACTATCGTTGTAAACGAATCTGATTTATGGTAAATGGTTAGTCCAACCATTTATAGAGTCAATCGCTCACTCTTTGAGCACAACTTTCCTATGTTTGAATCGTTCTCTCGTTCTGACCATCGGTCTGAGGATAATAGGCGGTGTTTACATCTAAATGGAGTCCCGAAGGAAATCTTAAAATGATCGCTAGAAGTCTGAGGTGAATCGATTACCTTTATCATGAATAATTGAAATGGGTACAGTAAATCTTGTGACTAATTCCTCAACGTTACGTCTTTCAAACTCAGCGTCATTTAAAGGGGATAGACTATGGGTAACAAACTTTGATTCCTTGTGTTTTGGTCTAATGGATTGCTAAGACATGTGTCATTCTTTGCCTACTGTGCTTGGTTTCCATTACTGACGTTTGTAATCGTTCTATGGTGTTCCTCCTAGTTTCCTTCATCACATATTCTAATATTCCTTATTGTCAAGTCCCAAAGCCCTAAATGCATAAGCGATGTAGCAAGGTGATTGGTTTCCAAAATTTATCTCGCGATTTTTGAGTTTTTGGTCGAAATCTTTTTCTGAATAAACGAATTTAGAAATGGAGCAAATGGTTTACTAAATAATATCTTTCTTGAGGATTCAAAATTCAATAGTTAGGAAATGTGACGCGGTTTTCAAATAGGTTGTGAATAGGACTGTTTACCAAAGTTTGATGTTTATATATTTCCCATTGTACAATGGTTTAGCTAAATATTGATTAAAAGGATTGTATTTGTTCAAAATAGGCAATTCAAAAATTATTTTCTACGAGATATGTGATTTGTATAAACACAAATTTTAAATCAACTTTACTTAAAAGCGAAAACGCTAACAAGGATAAAATAGTAGGATAGGTAATGTTCGCATAATGCATAGATGTCTAACGTTCGGTTCCTGATATTGGATGATGTCTATTGGTGGTTATCGGGCAAAACTACAAGCCTAGGTATTCAACCAACTTAAGTCTTGAGATGGTTTATCGTTGAAATTGTCATCATGTTGGCCATATGAGGGTTTCAATTGATACTATGTCGATGGATTTCCGTATTGTCTTCACATGTAGCTGGGGAGATATGCTTGGGCCTGATGCCTCTCTTGATATGGAAATGAGGTTACCTGAAATATCTAGAGAACACAATGCCTTAAGGGAATCTATATCGATATCCTTAACTCAAATCAATTATCCTTGGTGAAACTTATTATAGGGAAGTTTGGGTATGGATGAGGTCATGTTTAATCAAATCACTCTACAGTATTGGTTAGGAGGCTTTGTTTATTTCTATAGTGTTGCTTAGCGTACCTTCACAACGTGTTCGATCCTGTAACTCGGTCTAGCTAGTATATTTGAATAATAAAATTGGACAACTAGGTCAGAGATGGTGAGTCGGATGGTCTCGTGGTATCTTAGGATTGTTGTTGAGTTATGAATTTTTCTTACTATATACTTCTAGTCCTAGTTAGTAGTTCTGTAATCTTTTCCTTGCTTTTCTGGTATCGAGGAATCCTACTCGTAATTGATATGGAAAGTCTCTCCTAGAGAAGTCAATGGAACAATCCAACTTAATGGCTAAGTGGGTGACAGGTGGGGTAAGTATCCAGGGAGAGTTTGTCAGAAAAAGATACTTATAAAAGAGTTTACTTGTTTAAAACGCTTTTAAATGAAGATTGTTATTAGCATTACTTTAAAAAGGTAACTATCTCCTTCATGGCATAATCCTTCCTGAATTATACATAGGTGATCAGGCTATGTATACTTGAGGACTAATAATGCGATGCTTGATTTAGTCAAAATAGTATTACTTTTCTCAAAAGCTTTAAATGGTGTTCAACACATCGTTATTAAAAATGGTATTCTAGATATTTCTTTTCAAAGTAACATAAAAATTATTTCGCGTAATAGTAGTAAATACTTGGCGTAATATCGGAAAAATCAGTTTATAGTATGGTAACAAAATAGCTCATTTTAGAAATTCAGTAGAACAATTTCCCCATAGGGTAGTAAAATAGTTTGTAATAAAATTCGTTGAATGGTTTATTGGATACATGGTTAAATCCTATGGAATGGTAATAATCTATTAATCCGTCAAATACGAAATCGGCTTAATCCCTAATAAGACAATGGTATAATGTTGCGAAACGATTAAAGATTGAACGATTGGGATAGAAAGCGGAGTAAACGAAAGTTATGGTTATCATAGAGGTAACAAAAGATAGTCATTACATTAGATAGGAAAGTGCTTAATATAACTAGGTTACACCAACGTACTTATGAAAAGTACCAAAGAAAGTACAACCCTAGAGGGCTCAAACTATGGTTTTACAACATGAAATGCCTCCTCCAGTTCCGGTCTCTCAACACCGGGCATTCACTCCTGAAGTGTCCCACTACTCCACATTCACGGCAGATTACCGTGAGTTCCTGATGCTTTGCGAGGGTGGGAGCCTTGCAATCCTTGGCTTTGTGTCCGACCTTTTGGCAGTTTCCACATTGAGAGGGGCAAGATCCTTTTTGATGAAACTGACACTTGTTGCACTCGGGTAATTTACCTACATATCCTTTCTTTTGGCTTGACCCAGCAGCAAAGGTCTCCACCACTTGTTGTATCTTAAATGGTCGTTGAGTAGCATTAGCATCCTGATTACCGACCCATTTTCTCTTGTTGTTATTATTGTTTCCTGATGTCTTGTCGCGAACTATGAGTTCCTTTGCTTCGATTGCCATCTGGATAGCTTCAGACATGGCATTGGGTTCACATGCGATGACCAACCTACGAATTTCAGGAGAAAGTCCTCCGACGTACCTTTCAAGTCTCTTAATTTCCGGTTCACCAATTGCAGGGTCTAGTCGAGCTAATTTATAAAAATGAGAAGTATACTTGACAACATCATCTCCTACCATGGTAAGGTTTAGTGCTTCCTGTTCTATTGCTCGTAATTCACTTCTTACACAAAAGGCTATACCCATCATCTTTCTTAGTTCCTCCCAAGAGCGTGAGTAAGCATCATCAACTCCTACTATCTTAACATGTGTGGTCCACCATTCCTGGGCAAGATCCTGAAAAGTGCATGTGGCGAACTTAACCTTGTCTTCCTTACGACAGTCGCCATATCGAAATATCGTTTCTATTTCTTCGAACCATTTGAGAAACTCCTTTGTGTCTATAGTTCCGCTAAAGAAGGGAGGATTACAACCCATAAATTCCACGTGAGTAAGTTCCTTGGTGAGGGCGGTAGTTACGTTCCTGGCAATGGATTGTCCAACAGCAGCTTGCGTCATGCTTGGAGTGGTTTGCTTAAATCTACTTCCATCAAATCATAAGAGACCATGAGAATCTATAGTTAATGAAATCATCATATTCATAACACATGAATATAATACATGAAAGTTTCGGTCTATATGGACCAATATCATATATAGCACAACTATTCCCCTATAGTAGAGTCAATACTTGATGATTCCGTTTGTACAACAATCAAAATATTACAAGTTTCTTTAACTATGTCACACTTCCCGTGGTTAGGATAATAGTAAAAGCTAGCAAAGATATAAGTCTAGTTTAAAGATTTCCTGTAGTCCCTCTAAGTGAAATCAGGTTTATGGCATCATAAGGTCGAGATAGTCCTGATGTGGTATCTGTAGTTGTGCATCGATCACATCCTAGATAGTGTAGGTTCCAAACTAATCCTGAGGAATCTGCGGATGTTCCTGTTGAGTCCGTAATTCTTGGTATTATTCACAAGGCGTTATCTAATTCATGGCAAGTGAAAATGGAAAAGGGAACTGACAATGGTGGTATTCTAAAAGATGATAATAACATTAATGACGATGAGATCCTAGCGATGAGTTAGAAGATAATGGTGATAATAGTTAATGGAATACTACCCTCTTTCGCACTATCTCGCGACATCTAAGAGGTAAAGCTAAAGTACGCACTATGGGACGACCAATAGTGTAATAAGTAACCAACGGTGGTGGTAGTACCTAAGTAGTAAGCGTCCTACTAGTGAAGGAAAGAGAACATGCTATCGTCCTTGCAATAAGCATCCTAATAGATCCATTAAGATTAAATCTGAATATTCTACCAAACGGCATTCTATGTATGGGCTGGATGATAGGAAAAGCTTATTCCTATAACAAATCAATAGTGCTAATGGTGGTGTAAGTACAGCTGGTGGTATAATGGTAGTGGAAGATAACAAGGCATCTTCAATGTCGGAATCCGACGAAAGGATAACAGGGTGGGTATCTGAAGACATGTCACTTGTGAACCAGGTCAATATAATCATATATATATATATATATATATATATATATATATATATATATATATATATATATATATATATATATATATATATATATATATATATATATATATATATATATATATATATGAGTATGGGTATAAATAACTCGCACCGTGTGTGCATGAACAACATGTATAATGAATATGCACCTATGATGAAATGATGAGATGCTATGATGATGTGGTTATAGTCTAGGGTCCATGATACATCCTAGTTCGCTATAACCTTAGCTCTGATGCCAATCTGTCACACCCCCAAAATACCTGAATGGCAGCGGAATGGAATACCTGGGGGTGACTGTCCATAGCATCACAGTTACAGTTATATTGAACGACCTAAAGTGTCGTTTGGAAAAATACGTCGTTTGATCATTAAAAACATTCAGAGTTTACAAAACATAGGTCCCAAAAGTATTGCCAATTTAGATAAAGTGAGTTCAACAAGATCAAACGTATCATAAGTGCATAAATATAACGTGAGACGCGTCGTCTCCGCGACTCCATGCATGCCATGAGAATATGCCTTAGTTACCTGAGAAATACATTGCGAAAACGGTCAACATAAAGTTGGTGAATAATCATAGGTTTGTAAGTCAAATCGTATGTACAATAGCCACAAGTAAAAAGTAATTATATCATGACATAATGTCAAATTGGTTCTACATTGTCTCTTAAGCTCATGACCCCGAAGCTAGACATGGAAATGGCCCCAAAGGAGTGGTTACCAGTCACTCAAATAAATCAGACATGAAATGCATTCGTTTTCCTTATGGAGCAACCCAAACACGAATGGATGCGTCACCTTCGATAGATCTATCCACTCATTCTCGCTTGGCAAATATAATTAACGGTCCATGATAATAAAGGGGACTTAATGTGGTAGTAAGGCAACTTAAGCAATGTATGGAATTTAATACTTGGGCATGTACGAAAATAATTGTGCAATGTATTCTCCCCCGTGGGATTTAAAATCAAATAAGTCATTAAAACGGGGCTATGAGAACTCACCTCGTAATAATGGTACAAAGATGGTAAAGTAGTCAGGACAATGAGGCGCGAACACTAACCGCAACCTGAATGAATAATCGTGATCTAATTTAGATCATGCCGTAATGTAATGAATGTACATGCACATGATACCTATACCACTCGTGACTTGGAAATACTCGTTATTGTCATAGTAAAATAGTTTCCATACTTAGGAAAAATAAGTCCAAATAGGGAAGTATATAACTTGTCGTAATATATCGTATAAAAATGTTAGCGTTATATTCCTCGTATCGAAAACCTTAAAATAACGTCGTTAAGTCGTATAAATATTCTTTGGGTTATACGTATTTCATTTGTTAAGAATATAGTCCTTAGTAATATTTCTAGAAAATATACCATTTAGTACGTAAGTTATTATTCTTATTTGTGACCAAATATATATATATAGTTTTGGTAATCTTAAAACGCGTATAACTTGGTCGTTTTAATTCCGTTTTACTAGTTCTTTATATCCACGGATTCGTTTTTGTAAGTACTAATATATTTTTGATAACTCGGCTCCTCTAGGTTACGTCTAACGTCTCTAATTGCCCGTCGAAAACTGTCAAACAACATGCAGTTTTTCTAAAAATAGTTTTCGTCGTTTAATTTACAAAAATCATATCTCCTTCGTTATAAGCTCGTTTTAATCCGTTCTTTCGCCAAAAGTTTCGTTTTTGAAAGTATTTTCTAAATCTTTGGTCAAAAATTACCCATCATCCACTAATTTTTCCACGTTTTAAAAATAGGGACAGTAGGTCAATATGTAGTTTCAAAAACCATTTTCAAGTCTCTAAACTAGTTCTAACTTCAATCAAACCACTTCCAAACACCACAAAACTAGTCTAATCCTACCATACACCTTCTTAGGGTGTCATGGGTTCCTAAACATCATAACCAAGTAGATCTAACAAGGATCTAACCAAAAATCATTTCTAGGGCTTAAAAGTTAAATATATACAAAAATGGAGTGGTATAAATTAGTACATGCATGAGTTCTTGTAAGAAAAATATATAACCATAGTAATAACTTGTAAAAATTATGAAATGAGTTTTGTTAACTTACTTGGAAGATTAATGAAGTTTGGATGGTGAAAACCTAACAATCCTTGAGTTTTTATTCCAAAACTCTAACAAGGATAACTATATGAACAAGATTACACTTTGATCTTTGAAAAATGATGATTTTTGCTTCTTGAATTACCCTAGGCCGAGCACCCTTATGGAGAGAAAAAGAGATGAAATATTTTCTTGGCTAGTTGCAAATGAGGTGAAAATATCTAGTATTTAGTATATATATTATTAGTATTAATTATATTATATAGAGTTAGTATGAGTTATTTATGAGGATGGAGTGAGTGAGTAAACTTTGTAAGGGATTGGCAAGGGGGGGGGGGGGGGGGGGGCGGAAAAAGGAGGGGGGGGGGGGTTGGAGTGTGTAAGATTTTTGGTGACTTTTGTATAATATTGTGTTTATTTGTAGTTTTAAGGTGTACCGGGTACCGGGTTAACTAAAAATAAATTTTAACGGAGTTAACCGGGATAAAATAAAGTTATAAAAATTATAAAAATAGGTTGGGTAAAATTATTGTTGTTTAGATAATTATAGTTTAATTTCTACTAACACCGTCGTAATTTTAGAAATCTTACGTTAATAATTAAAATAAATATCCAAAATACTGGGTAAATTAATATTATAATTTTTATATTATAAAAATGAGTATAAAAATATATTGGGATCATAGTCGGGAGTGTCGGACGTGTTAGTCACATTATTGATCGTTTGTTAACGTTTATTTTAGAAATAATTATACGTAAAAGTTAATTATACCAAAAGTATTAATTTAATTATCCTACGATTGGAATAGTATGCAAGTGCCCTAATGATGATATGAAGACTATTTCTAGTCCGTATGAGATGTCCCTACTGATGATGCATGAATTCGCAGCTAAACCTAACCGGTTACGCGAATGTACATATTGACAATGCTCGAATTCGCAGCTAAACCAAACTGGTTACGCGAATTTGAATACCCGTAAACTAAGTTTACGATGAGATGAGTAATGCACGTGAATAGTGATATTTCTTCCGGAAATGAATAGTGTCAAGTGAATAGTAAAATTTCTGAACGCTTCTCAGAATATCAAATTGACCTTGAAAACGATGAATAGTAAAACGATGAATAGTAATCGGTGAATAGTAACTGATGAATAGTGTTTTGCCGAACTTTGGAAAATGGCCTGAAATTACGAGTTGTGACACTATAATAGGATGATCGAGGACACCATTTTTTTCATTATCATTTTATTTAAACAATAAAATTAAAATTTTATTAATAATTCAAATAAAATAAAAGTTTTTTCCAATTGCTTTTAATAAAAACCCAGGTTGACCCGGTAAAAAAAATAAAAACCGGGTTGATCCGGCGGTCGAACCGGTTGACCTCGGTGTAACACCCCCAAAATTTGGTACAACGGAAGACTCAACAAGCTTTCGGGGTGTTACGGGGGATTGGTATCCATTCCAAGTAATGAAAGAACGAGATAAAGTAAACATAGGAAAAACACAACCAAACGGGTTTTAAAGTTTACATTTATCCAAAGTAAGGCACAAAAGAAATAAACGTAGGTCCACAATAACATATTAGAGTTTTAGAAAATAGATCCATAAACCAGGTGCCAAAGCCAAGCCTCCAATCCAAGCATCCAAGGGCATCACTTAATTACCTGAGAAAACGCGCTAAAAGTCAGCTTTCGTTGGTGAGATCATAGGTTTAAATTCATAACTAAATCAAGTGGACATATACGCAAAAACGCTTGCTAGCTAAACTAGGCCTCAATCATCTAACCAAAACGAACCAACCAAAACTAACCAACCCTATAGGTGCACACTATAACTCAAATCAATCAAACCAATAGCTTACCTAGCTCATGACTAGGCCTCGCTCCATAACCAATCCAATAGCTTACCTAGTTCGGGACTAGGCCTCGCTCAACAACCAATCAATAGCTTACCTAGTTCGGGACTAGGTCTCGCTCTATAACCAAATCAATAGCTCACCTAGTTCAGGACTAGGTCTTGCTCTATAACCTACCTAGTTCTATAAGCATAGCAAGTTTTAAAATAAACAAAGCGATAATAGTCCACATAAAATAATTTGCACGTTTCTCACCCCAAGTATTGAAAACAAAGTTCAAGAGTAAAAGTGGGGCTATGACTCACCTCAAGTCCAGCAATCAGCAAAAGAAATCGATAGATGTAAGATGTAAAGCAACTCAAATAACGGCAACTACAGACTCGGCACCTCCTAACAATATAAACGCGTTCAGAATCATTTCCTCAAAATCAAATATTCCCAATCCCGAACGTATTTCTTTTTACTTTCCAAAATCCATTTCTCGTATTATTCTCATATTAGTTTGGAGTTTGGTATCCATACGGGTGGAGGGTCGACACGACTCACAACAAGAAGCCACAACGAAAAAGAACAAAATAAACACTCTATAGGTCTAATATTAGCCCAATTTATTGTTTAAATAAATCATCGAAGCTTATCAAATCCGTCGATTTGGTAATCCTCATATTTATTTACATAATATATCACTCTAAGGTTATACCCAAACCTAAATCACATAGCACGAAGAATACTATATGGTAAGTATCAAAGTTTAATAAATTCCCTATATATATCGTCAAGCTTACCAAATTCGTCAATTTGGCCAACTCCACGAGATATTTAGTAATTCATTATTCATGTACACGTACCACAACCTATGGGCGTCGTAGGATACAATGCCCATTAATATATTCATTTTATATACTAAATAGATCCTATTTAACCCGTCGATTAAATAAGTTACGTAGTTATAGAAAATTGATGTATTAATCGTCACATATCCGCGACAAGCACAAAAGTCACAAAATAATAATATAGCCCACTTGGACTCAAGCGACCACAACCCCGTATAACTCGATAGTTTCCTCGTTTATTTAAAAATATATTTTATTTAATATAATCATTCAACGTTATAGATTTCGTCATTATTTATAGCTGTTTATTTATAATAACGCTCCCGACATTTATTACACTACTCTCATAGTATATTACTTATCGGCACGTTATTATAATATATTACTCGTGATCGTTTTATTTTTAATATACGCATTTATATATTTATATAAACGTTTTTCACGTCTATATACTTATATAAACGTTTATATTACCAATAATATTATTACGAGTTTTATTATTAGCGTTTGATTATAAATAATTATCGAGTTATATGAGATGATCACATGTCCGAGTCATCACTCTTGGCTCATTGTCCAAGTCCAAATAATATAACCAAGTCAAAATCAAGTAATCCAACTCCGTCCAATCAATACCCATAACACGTGCTACAACAATAGGGTCCGACTACGGCACCCGACTAACCTATCTCCTTCAATCTAATTTAACCGTCTCACAATCGGTTCCCATTACCACTTCGCCAACACAACTCCAAAATCAATATCACAAGTCCAAATATTCCACTTCAAGCTCAAATATATCAATGAAACGACAATAACTAAAACAACGAACAATATAATCCGACAAGTATATATGACAACCAAATAACATATCACACATACGGGTTGATTTACCAAGTCAAACCCGGGTCAAAATTAAACCACATGAATCGTGGGTCCCACCCGAGACCTCTAGGGTCTCGGCTTGCTCAATACGAGCCAAACCAAACGGACATTAGTGGTCACAACAAACCACAAGGTTACAACATAATTCGACCGGACCCAAGGGGCCATGGCCTAGCTCCACACGAGCCAAACCAAAACCAAACCAACCCTTAGGGTCGTCGGCCACAATTCAACCCAACCAAACTCAAATCTATCAACCAAGAATCCATCCAAACACCAAATACTAGAACCAAATAAGATCAAGAATCAAGAAACCCGGAATATCACAAGTCGAGGGTGAAACCCTCGGCTATGGTGTCGACCACGCAAGGAACCACAACAAAAACATCAAAACCCGGATACCAAATGAATTTTTATTAACAAAACTTCATTTCCCATCATTATTTCACAAAACCCATTTAAGGAAATCATGTACCCATGAATTGGGTAACACATCGAGACCCATGAGTTGAAACTCGTGGTCACTCACCTTCAAAACGATTCCAAGAATATATTTCTTCAAAAACCCAACAAGAAAAAGATGAAAAAGATGATGTTTAGGGGCGGTGGTGATGATTTCGTGGTGTTAGGGGAGGTTATAGGGCGCGTGATGTATACCAAAAGATAGATCGGGACGAGATGGTTAAGATGGTGGTGTTATCTTGGACGTGGGAGTGGCGGTGGTGGCTGTGGTGGTCGTTTAAGGTGGCGGCGGGTATGGTGTTTCAAGAGAGAGAGAGATATATATGAAGATGGTATGTTTGTGTTTGTGTGTTTCCAGGCAAGACCAAAGGGACGATTTTTGTATACTCCTCACCAAAACAAAAATAAATATAATAACAATAATAATAATAAATAATAGAGATATTATTAGTTAGGTGGGTGAGGTAACCCGGTGTAAATTACGCGGACCGAACCCAAAACCTTTTGAAATAAATCAAGTCTCTTGGACCAAACTCAAACCCAAAAGTTTTAAAATACCATAATACGTTCCAAAATATATCAACCCGAATCAATCATTCAAAATATTAAACTTTTCGTTAGGTTATCCTAGTGCCGGAGTTAATGTAGTGCCAGGTAAATATCTCAAAAAAAATAAATCACCACGAACATACCAAACCAATAATAAAAATCAATTTCTATAAATATTACGAAGTTCAAACCACGGTTCAACGTTTACAATTCTCATTACGAATAAACTTTTCAAATATTCCAAAATTATTAAATTTAAAGTAATGCGGGTTTTATAAATTGTTTCCCTAAATTGCCAGTTGTCACACTCGGTGCCCGGTGACTCGACCGGGTCGATTTCGAACACGGTTTTCAAAACATTGAGTTACTCGTAACCATAAATCGTCAAAGCATACATTCATCAAGATCACTTGACGTTTCGAGTCTCCTCATGCTTCAACACATGTTCGAATATGTTTGTTTTATTGCATTATGATCAAACCATTGAAAATGTCTAAAATATATTTTGGAGTCATTAAGTATTTACAATTTCAATCATTCTTTTTCGAACCTCATTTTATATTTCATACAAGCTATAGACATATTTTTCAAGCTGGGCTAATGATTAAAGTTGTATTGATTTCACATACATTGCATAAAAATACTTTCAACATTTTGTAAAAGGGATGTGTTATACACCGACTGACTTGTACGATTTTAATTTAAAAATTAAAGTACCCAGTGTACGATTTATAAATTACAGTTGTATCATGTTTGCGTTAATAACTACTCACCATCTTTAATTTAATGCGTTTACACGTTTTCTTTTTTTCGAATCATTCTTATGGTCTTTGTGGTCTTTGTTTAAGTTTTTCTTTTTTAGCCTTTTAGGGATTTGTGAGGTTCTTAATTATACAGTCAAAGGGGATGAACATTCGGAGTCTTGACCTTTTCTCCCAGAGGTCAATGGAAAGAGAACATCACCACAAAGCTTATTCTGCTATTCCGACCACCATTCAACAGTGTCAATTACAGGTTTGGTAAGGCTTTTCTTTAATTGAGCCTTCAATTAATTCAATTATCATTTATTGCTCCTGATTTAAGTGCGTATTTACTGCTCAAATACCTTAATCGCTGATTAGGGTGTTATTACCTTGAAGATTAGGATTTCTTCTTCGTGTTTTTTTAAATTTGTTTACCAATTTATGTGTTGATGGAGGGGTGTTCGGGGAGAGGAAGATATAAGGTCGCTAGTGTCTAGATTTATTGATAAGTTAAAGAGTATGGAAGGTCAAGATGGTAATACCAATACTGATTTGCTTCAATTGGCTCAAGAGTCATTAAGGGCTAAATCTCCTCATGGGCGTTAAGCGAATGTAAATGCTATGGAGAGTGGTATCAATAGGAATGTTGATGATGAGGATCTTAACATGGTTCATGAATCGACGAGGGTTGTGAATGTGGGTTCCCAAAGCTTTGCAAATGTTGTGACTTTTGAAGATAAGAGTAAAAAGATAAATTTCAGAAAAGTGGATGTGGTTGGTGCTTCAGATGGTAAATTTGAGGCTTTGATACCAGTGTCGTCGGTTATGGAAGTGAATGCAAGGCTGAGCAACTCGGTTTATGGATATTTCATTGGCAAGCGTATCGCGTTCCCGGTGGTGGAAAACTATGTGTTCAAGGCATGGGGAAAATTTGATATTCAGAAAGTAATGATGAATGCCAAAGGATTTTATTTCTTCCAATTTTCTACGAAAAAAGGTGTTGAAGACGTGTTGGAGAGTGGCCCGTGGATGATTAGAACGGTTCCAATCATATTGAATAAGTGGTCGCCTAAAGCTAGTTTAACACAAGAAAACCATACTCGAGTGCCGGTTTGGGTGAAATTGCATGATGTACCATTGACAGCTTTTAATGCGGATGGGCTAAGTGTTATTGCATCCAAGATCGGTAATCCTTTGATGCTTGATTCATACACATGCACCATGTGTAGTGAGTCATGGGGCAGAAGCTCGTATGCCCGTGCCATGATTGAAATTGATGCTAAAAGTGCATTGAAGGAATCAGTAATTGTGGCCATTCCCAATATAGAGGGAGAGGGATATACTTGTGAGAAGGTCAATGTTGAGCATGAGTGGAGACCACCGCATTGCATTAGTTGCAAGACGTTCTGTCATGCAGCTGATGCGTGCCCGCTTATAGTTAAGGAGCAACCAAAGAAAACTGTAGAGGTTCAAGACGATGGGTTCCAAGTGGCAAAAGGTAGAAACAAAGGAAAGAAGCAAAATGATAGAAATTTTGTAGTGAAACCTAAGACTAATGTAGCATTCAAATAAGTACCTAAAGGAATGTGGAAGCGCAAGGATGATGCCATTACGTCAACGTCTAACCCGTTTGCTGCTTTAGCAAGTACTAGCGGTACTAATGTGGAGGACACTAGATCAGTTGGTAAAGTAAAACAAGTCTCACTCGATGCACATGGTGTTTCGAATGATGATGACACTCAGATGGTGTATGATGAGACGTAGGAGCATGGGGCTGGTGACAAATTGAAATATCAAACAGGGGCAAGCACTCATAATATCGAGGTGCCCAATGTATAGCATCGCCTCTTGGAACATTAGGGGGTTGAACCGCACCCCTAAACAAATAGAGGTTCGTCATGTGATCAATGAAAATAATCTTAATGTTTGTGCTATTTTGGAGTCTCATGTTGACATAAGTAAATTGGATCGAGTGTGTAATAAAGTGTGTTCGAAGTGGAAATGGCTATCGAATGGGAACATGTGCTTGAAGGGTACCCGTATTATTCTCAGTTGGAATGATGATGTTGTGGACGTGATGGTGTTAGCATGTACGAGTCAAGCCATGCATATTCAGGTTAGTCTTAAAGCAGATCGGAAAGCTCTGTTTTGTACAATAGTTTATGCTTCTAACTTTTATGAGACGCGAAGGGAGCTTTGGCATAGTCTAGAGGTTCATAAACATTTTGTGAACAATAGGCCTTGGTTTGTCATGGGGGATTTTAACGCTGTGTTATTCATAGAAGATATATTCTATGGGTCGAAAGATATCAACATATCCATGCGTGAATTCAATGATTGTGTTACTAATATTGAGGTGGAGGATGTTAATAGCACGGGTATGCATTATACATGGTATCAGAAGCCGAATGCTCACATTGGAATATTGAAGAAAATTGATCGTGTCATGTGTAATATTGACTCCAATACTGAGTTCCCTGGTTCGTATGCGCTATTCCAACCCTATCGTATTTCGGATCACTCCCCGGCAATCCTAAAGATTCGGAAAGTATATAAGGAGTTGGTAGCAGATCAGTGGGGGATTGATGTTCATGGGTTCAATATGTTTAAGCTTGTCAAGAGGTTGCGTTTTCTGAAAAAGCCTTTGAGGAAGTTTTTGTACTCTCAAGGTAATATCCACAATAAAGTGGTTCGTCTTCGACACGAGTTGGATGAAGTTCAAAAGGCCCTCGATAAAGAGCCCTCATCCAATGTGCTACGTGATAAAGAAGCAGTTTATCTTGCGGCATTTACTCAAGCAATATTGGATGAGGAGCGTTTCTTGAAACAAAAAGCGACGATGGAATGGCTTAGAGAGGGAGATTCTAACACCTCATATTTTCATCGTTCGGTTAAAGCTTGAGTAAGTAGAAATCATATAGATTGTATCACTGGTCCTGATAATGTTTTTTTTATGAAGGGACTGATGTTCCTAATGTCTTTGTGCAACACTTTATGAACTTTATTTGTACCGAGTTTAACGTGAACCCCTTGGACCAAGACGGGCTGTTTGTGAAAAGGTTAGGCCGTGATAAGGCTGATTATATGGTGCGGGATATGTCGAATGAGGAAATTAGAAGTGCCATGTTTGGTATTGCCAATGATAAAGCACCGGGCCCAGATGGTTATACATCAATCTTCTTTAAGAAAGCTTGGGATATTGTCGGGGATGATGTATGTAAGGCGGTGAAGGATTTTTTCTCTAATGGACAGCTTTTGCAAGAAATTAATCACACAATTATTGAATTACTCCCTAAGGTATCAACTCCCTCCCATGTAAATGATTACTGTCGAATCTCGTGTTGTAATGTGATTTATAAATGCATAAGTAAAATCATTACTAACCGAATCAAGGATGGATTAGATGATATTTTTAGTGAACCAATCCGTTTTTGTGCCGGGAAGATCTATCTCGGACAATATTTTACTTGCTCGGGAAATTATGCATAATTATCATGTAAACCGTGGGCCTCCTAGATGTGCTTTCAAGATTGATATTCAAAAGGCGTATGATACGGTTAATTGGAAGTTTTTGGAGGATATTTTGTGGGCTTTTGGTTTTCATTCGGATATGGTTAAATGGATAATGGCGTGCGTGACTAGCACCTCATTCTCCATCAATATAAATGGTGATTTGCATGGGTATTTTCGCGGGAAACGGGGGCTTCGTCAAGGCGATCCTATATCACCCTACTTGTTTACCCTCATAATGGAAATCCTCACTCTTATTCTAAAGTGTAAAGTGAGACAGGAAGGAGAGTTCACGTATCATCACAAATGTAGCAAGCTTAGAATTATTAATATTTGTTTTGCGGATGATTTACTAATGTTTTCTCGTGGTGATGTGCAATCGGCTAGGGTTTTAATGGACGCTTTGGAAGAGTTTAAAGGTGTGTCGGGTCTTGTTCCAAGTATTCCTAAGAGCACCATCTTTATGTGTAATGTTCTAGAACAGGAAAAAGCCTATATCTTGCAACTTATGCCTTTTGAACATGGTTCCCTTCCTGTCAAGTACTTGGGTGTTCCTCTCATTTCTTCAAGACTTTTATACAAGGACTGTAAAATCCTTGTCGAGCGGGTTCGTAAAAGAATATGTGATTGGAAGAACAAATGGTTATCTTTTGCAGGGCGGTTACAACTTGTGCAATCGGTTCTGTCATCTATGTATCTCTATTGGGCATCCATTTTCATCCTTCCAGCAAGTATTATCAATGATATCGAGCAACTTTTGAATGGTTTTTTATGGTGTCAAGGTGATATGAAACGTGGGAAAGTGAAGGTTGCTTGGGAGGATGTGTGTATGCCGAAATGTGAGGGTGGGCTTGGGATTAGAAAGGTTAATACGTTCAATATTGCTTTGATGTCATCTCATATCTGGAAGCTCATAACGCACAAAGAGTCCATGTGGGTAAGATGGATCCATGTTTACAAACTTAAAAATCGTAGCTTTTGGGATGTTCTTCTAGCTTCTAATGTGAGTTGGGGGTGGCGCAAGATTCTACAAATGCGTAACCTTATTAGGCCTCATGTGTGGTATAAACTTGGGAATGGCCGTAAAACTTCTGTGTGGAAAACTAGAAGGGGGGTTGAATAGTTTTAGCGTTTTAAAATCTTTTTAACTTGTTTAGTTAGCTTTGAAACTTTCCGTTTGATCAAAGATATATGCACAAACACAATATATATATAACATGCAAGTAAAGGAAAGAAACGATCAAACCACAACACGAGTATTTATCGTGGTTCGGCTACAAGGACTCTTTTTCCTTGCCCTACGTCCACGCCCCGAGTATCCAACTCGAGAGTTTCTTTCACTAGTCAACAAGCTCCTTTCACCGGCGGAGAAAACCTTACACGTCGCTTATACTTTTACCGACACAAAGCTAAATGTCGAGTTCTTTTACAAGGGCACAACCACTCCCGTTTAGTTCTTTTACTAGGGTACAACAACTCCCAACACTCTTTGTATTTTGAGGACTAAAATACTAACCACTCACTTCAGAATATACACAAACAAATGACGCGTAAACAACACGAGTTTACACAATACTAAGCTACCAAGTCTTGCAACGTTGTGTTGGAAACTTGTAACTTTAGACGACCTTGTGAGCTTCTTTGCTACAAAAGGAAACTTCACATTTACAATGTTAAGATGTTAGAAAGAAAGATGAGTGTGTGTGTAAAAATGATCTCAAGAGGTTAGCCAAAAATCAAGTTATGGCTTGGTATTTATAGCACAACAAACTGTGTGCTCGGCGGATCAGGCGGAACCCTCAAATGGGTTCCGCCCGTGTACCCCCAGGGTACCGCCGGGTCTGCAGTAGGTTTTTGCAATTACTCTTCAAACCAAACAAGGTCTTGTCACATAACTTCTATCAACCAAACAATGTCACATCACTTAAAGTAAGTCAAACATGATACTTGCAAGCAACATGAAAGCAAGTCAAACACATAACTTGCCATAAATACATAATGACAAAACTTGCCATAAATGTGATGTGACTATTTCTAATTTAAGAAATAAACTTGTGTTATGTTTTATGAAATGTAAAATGTAGCAAAAGTCTTGTTTATGCAAGTCTTAAAAACTAAGAATATGTTTTGCTTAAAACTAAAGTTTACGTTTTGTCGTTAACAAAACTTAGCGAAGATCGTAAAATATAAATAACGTTTTTAGGCGATATTTGTATTAACATTCTGTTTGGTTTGACACATGGAATGTTCATTGTCCATTGATGAACCATTTGACGCATAGAGCAATTAGTAATGCTGGTTATGATAAGTCAGAAACCCTAGCTGATGTTGTAGTCGATGGAGCATGGACGTGGCCTAGTTCTTTGTATACGTCGTTTCCAGCACTTTGTCAAATTAATGTTCCTGTGTTACAGCAAGACTAGGTTGACGAGCTTCAATGGAACCTACATGATGGTTCATACACTTCTTTTGAGGTTAAGCATGTTTGGCATTCAGTTCGTGTTCACGGGAATGAATTCGATTGGTTTCATCTTGTGTGGTCGACGTATTCTATCCCAAGGCATGCGATACACATGTGGCTTGTTATGAGGAAACGCCTTCTTACGCAAGATAGAATGAGGCAATGGAATGTTGGGGATGATATTGATCTAAGTTCGTTGCGCTGTCCTTTATGTAAAGTGCAACCTGATTCTCATGAACATCTGTTCTTCGAGTGCACTTTCTCTTCGCAAGTTTGGAATCACGTTCTGAGCATGGCTGATATGAGTTTCATCTCTACCAAGTGGAGTGACATTATGGCGTGGATACTTCCTATTGCTAAACAAAACAAGGTTAAAACCATTGTTGGTCGTCTCATCATGGCTGCTTCTTCTTATTTTGTGTGGCAGTAGCGTAACAACAGATTACATGGGAAAGGAGATAGGCACCCAAACCAAGTATCGAAGATTGTTATTGATACGGTTCGGTTAAAATTGGCTACCATTCAGTTCAAGAAGAGTGTTAAATTGGAGCACATGAGAAGAATTTGGAAGATAACAAGTAATGACGTTGATGGTGATTAATGCGTTTTGCTTATTAGGAGGAATACGAAATGCATTGTTTTTTCTTGTTGTGTCCTCTAGGAGTGTTTGTTATGTGGTTGTTATGTTTTGAGCATGTTCAAAGCATAAAGATTTTAGGTCTAGGGGTGGCTCATTACCCCCCTCTTGTGTACCTAAACATTTTTTATTTTTTAATATATTCACCGGGTATAATCCCTTTACCCAAAAAAAATTATACAATCAAAGTAAAGTTGCATGAATGTTTTGCGTAATCTTATTAGCTTGAGTCTTGAGATTATGAGTTTACAACAATGGATGTTTACAGATTTTGTGGCTTATTTTATATGGGTGTACTAATTTGAAGATAACAAAAATACTCTTATGCCTTGAAATATCATTTTACATGTTGATATGCGCTTTTGGTCATTTAAAGTTATCAACTATAATGAGCTAACTCACATAGTAGACATAGACTTAAAATTTTGTTACCTATAACTCATACATTACTTATAAAATAAATTGCCAAGCTGAATAAATGAGCTTAGATAAACACTCAATTAGGCGGCTCGTAATGGGGACCAACTCAGAACCGAGGACATCAAGACATCAATTTTCTCTCTTTACAACAACTTCACGATGAATAAGCTGTAATAGGATGATCGAGGACACCATTTTTTTCATTTTCATTTTCTTAAAACAATAAAATTAAAATTTCATTAATAATTAAAACATTATATTAATAATTCAAATAAAATAAAAAATATTACAATAAATATTAAAAACTTAAACTAATAGTCTAAATTATATCCCACCTTTATTTTTCGCTTCGTCTCCAACTTCTTCTCTAGTTGTAGTCCGGTCAAATGTTCATCGAAAGAATGATAGAACATTTATTTCTCCTTAGATTAGTTTCTTCAGTTTTACTAAGAAACATAGCTATGGGCTTAACTTGGAAAATGACGCATTAATGTTGTCGATACAAATCTTATTTAGTTTCTTATTAAGTCATCCTTCGATACTATAGGATATGTGGTAATAAACTTAGAAGCATGCTATTTGTCATCCTTTAATACGCTGTAATAGACCTAGTGATGGGAAATTTTCATGAGCGCTACGACATGCTATTCATATAGGATACTATAACAAACTTAGATATATTAGTCATCCTTTGATATTATTAAGATAGTTTTTACGATCACTGTACCTTGAAGGATGAACTAATTTGCTTATCTTTGATAATAATTAAGGGTGGTTCACATGTTGGCCAAGGTGCCCCCTCCGATGTCTATCATGGGCTGGTGTTCCATCTACTTCAACATATCAGGCAATGTGGCAAAAATCGTGAGTCGGAAGTGAGGAGTTTGACCACCCTGTAGCGTGTAATAGCCGATTACAAGGCCGATTACCTTGTAATTGCCGATTACAAGGCCGGTTACATTGTAAAAATCAACAAGGTGGAAGGCCGTGTACCTTGTAATCGCCGACTAAAAGGCCGCCTAGGCCAATTTTTGCAACATTGATATCAGGTATGCACATATTTAGGATTCATGTTATTTTCTACTTGATAACATTAGATTGTAATGCCTTATCATGATTTATTCAAAGCTTCAATCAATCTCTACCTCAACTCTCATCTGGTGCCACAACATAATATCCAAGATGTTAGATTTCAGGTATCGAAAATGTTAACTTTGAAATGTACTTGTATACTTTTTCATATCAGTATCTATGAGATGTGTGAAATGAACCTTCAGGTCTGGTTCATGTGATGCTTTGGCAAAAACCGTGCTGGATTTTTTAGGTCTTTTTCACATGCTGATAATACTCATGTTTCCTTTCTAGCAGTCGGTGTGGCCACATACATCGGGTGGTCCAACTGTAAAGCTCGTAACAGACTCACTTCCTGCTGCATCAGTCAGTCCTTGTGGTCGATTCATGCCATCAGCCGGTGGTGCCTTGTAATGTAATTGGCCATATGCCTAAAGCCTGGACAATCAGAATAGTTAATGATTGAATGAAACAGATATCTAGAATAAAATTTAAAAAAAAATGGAAAATCAATGTGTCATCAATGTGTCCGATGAATGCATATAAGGGAGGGGATCATGCAACAACTGGTACCTCTAGTAGAGTTTATCCAATCAATTCCAAGGTTTCTAAATCCCTAAACTTTACAGTTTTGTGTGACCAACCTGAAACACATAGTTGTGTTCGTTAAATATGCCTGCATCAGAAAAAAGAAAAATGCCAAGTGATGGAGTAATTAAGCAAAGTATCACTTAACATGAATCTAAAGTGAGAATAACAATCAAACAAATAAACTCTCATTAGTGTTAACTGACTTCGCTCGACTATACCTCGCTTTGTCCCTCCCTAAGCTTATTTGCAGTCAAGTTATTCACTCACTATTATTTGACCAAAAACCGGACTAATACGACCAAAACCCAACTTAAAATGCCAAATATGTTGTGTTTTTGTGTTTATGAGAATGCAGGTACGGATATGAACAAAAGTGACAAAAACAGACAAACACGAGCACAGGAAATGGAAAAGAGATCAAAAGCCGAGGTCGAGTAAAGTTTGGATTATATTTGAGCTAAAAAGTCAACCCAGGTCCTTCATAAATCAAAGAATGGCAAAAATGGCCCTTGGATAATATTTTGGGATGTTTACATATTTGGTCCTTGGAAAATCAGATTTACATGTTTGGTCCTTATCATGTTTCTATGTAATTCTGAATTTCCTAAAAAGAGATCAAAAGCCTGGTCCAATATATATTAAACCCACAAATTCCAAAGACCACACAACCCAAGCCCATCATTAAATCCTTTGACTTAAGCCCAATCTATATCCGGTCAAAGAAGTCAAAACGCAATAAAAATATATATAACTCACTCCCGCCCCCCAATTTACCCTCACCCAGAAAACCACTATTCACGCTACAGTAAATGATGAACCCTAATTACCCCATTCCTAATAATAACAGCAATTAAGGGTATTAAGGTCAAATCAATGGTGTTCTAGAAGCTCAGGGTGATGTCAGATAGTGTCAGAGTCACAAAAGAAGCACAATTATGCTACGTGGCAGCCCATGATTGGGAGGAACGCGTCATAATTTGCAATCCAAGGGTGTGTAATGATTGAAGAATGATGGATCATGATCAAGCGGCTCTGATTATGCTTAAACAAACACAACCTCACACGGATTGCCAACATGGCAATCCGTGAGCTCCCACCCCTCACTTCCTATAAATAGATGTATTGATAGCTTAGTTTAGTGGAGAGTTTCGAATAGCGAAGCTCTGCCCATTTTAGTACCCAGTCTTTAGTTGTAATTTCAATTTCAATTGTAATGCTTAATGTTTTAATGAATTCAGTTTTTACTTTTAATTACTCTAGCTTATTGTTTACTTATCTTTGTTTTAGTTTAAATCTTCTTTAATTTCAGCTAAATTCAGTTCCTTACTTTTTAAAATTTTATAATTCAATTTTTACTAGTATAAATTCAGCTTTTAAATCCTTGTCTCTACTTATTTTTCATACTTTTATAAGCTGTTAAATTCTGTTTTCAAGCTTTCACTTATGTTCTAATCAGCTCATGTAAGCTTTCAAAGCTTGTTGCATGTGAGTAAAATTTTGTTCAAAGCATTGGTTACCTTGCAAATTTCCAAGAGTCAACTTTAGTCAACAGTTGTGATTAATTGGTGAACTGAGGAGTAATTGACAGGACATTACAGAAATTGAAGGAGTTGTGCCTGTCTAGAGACATGCAAGCGTAGTGATCCCCCTCTGTTCTAGCTGAGGGGGTAGAACTTTGTAAGTTTGTTTTGATTTTTGATTCTCGTTCTAAATCTTTGCATCATTAGTTAATTTTGTTGCTGTAGTTGTTGTTTTTGTTTTTTTATATTAGTTAAGTGATTAGTTAAGGTAATTGATTTAGTTTTAGCTTGTTTGATTATTTTTCTATCTGTTTTAACTAGAATCTGTGTAGTGTAGTTATACTGATTAACTGTCATCTGAGTTACTGAGTTTCTGATAGTGTTGGTTGATTTTGATTGTTGAATCTGCTTATACTAGTGTGATTGCTGCTTATCATATCAGTTAAGTTGAGATTTGTTGAGCATTCCATAGTTTTAGGTTGAAAGCTGCAAATAAGGGAGTGTTTGGAATAGAGAATTCTGCTAGTGTAAAAAGTATTTCATAGGTTACAAATGGTTTAGACATTACACTAAGTGTCACAGTAGAACACTAGAAGCAATAAAACAGTAGGTCATTAAATAAATAGTCAAAGTTAGCTTATACGTTAATTTCAGTTAGCATAAGTGAAATTTGAAGTCTGTTTTTCTGTAGTATGTTAGATTTGGTAATCATCTAGGTTAATTAGCCATAATATTAGATATCTACATCATCTAGGATTAGATTAGACCAGCACAAGTTAAGTTTAGTCAAAGTTTTATTGCATTTTCAAAAGTCAAAGTAGTTAGTAATCAGATTTTTGGTCAAATATTTGATAGCTTTTCTAGGTTTCATTTCTGGTTGGAAATAAATTTAACTTGTTGACTTGTAGACTTCAACAGCTTGTTAAACATAATCAGAAAGAAAATGGAGGTTTGGAACTATTAAGCTTATTGGAATAGTGGTTGGAAGTTGTCTGATTGGGCATAAGATTCCCCTGCACCATCTAGTGTAATCAGATTTCAAGGCTTCTTTTAGGCTAGGTAGAAGGATTAGGATTTGATGTTTTTTGTTGTTCTGTCATCTCAGCTGTGCTAGCTTGATTTTGCCCTCCTTGGTTTCTTATTTGTTGCTTATTTGAACTGTTTTATCAGGCCTGCTTATTGGTAGTATAGAATAGTTTTCTGATTGGTATTATAGGACTGCTAGAGCTTATTTGAGCTTGTACTTGTGATTATTTATAGCTTCTAAGTAGTTTTAGTTTTGTTTAAGTGATTCTTTTCTGATTTGAGTTCCTGGCTTAACCTGAGTGCTTATTGTTTTTTTTTCATTAGCTAGTTAGATTGCTTATTGGCTTACTTCTAGTATATCTGTGCTTATTGGTGTTCATTTTTGAGTTTCATTGAGCTTAATATAGTATAATACATCTGTGGTATCATTTTGGTTAGCTTTGGTGGGAAGTGCTTATTAATAAGCACTTGCCATAAGCTGTTTTGGTCTCAATAAGAACTTCTGCTTAATATTTCTTTTCCAAAATTTTTCTGCAACCTTTCCATATTATTTTAGATTTTCTGTGAATTTTTAAGATTTTTCTGAGTTGATTTACTATTTTTCTTAATTTCTCTTCATTATTTTTCATTTTTAAATCATTTTAAATAAACAAAAAATCCATAAAAATCAGAAAAAGCTTTTAAAAATTCAAAAATATTTTTAAAAATTCTTTTATAATATTTTAGAATTTTCAAAATTAAAATTTCATTTTTCCACTTTATTTTTCTATTTTTCTTTATTTTTAATTCATTTTTAATTCCAAAAATAGAAAATAAATTCTAGAAAATAAATAAAAACTCAAAAAAAATATTTTTCTTTTTCTTAAAATTCTTTTTATTAGTTTGAGATTTTTAGAAAATTGTTTCACATTTGTAGGATCATTTTTAGATTAAAAGTCGCGTTTTATTTCGTACGTTACGTTTAATATTACGTTTGCATTTCCGTTTTTACGATTTTAACATTTGTGCATATATAGCTTGTACATTCTTCTTATTTCATTATTTCTTATCATAATTTGAACTCTAAAATCATATTTTTCATTTTACCACTTTTCACGACACGATTTCGCGATTCGACTATTCACGACTCCATTCTACCTTCGTTGGGAAAACGACCCGGGAAATACTTTCACCGGTATTTCTTCGGAATAATTATATACTATAAAAAGACTTTATCATTAGCCTGGTAGCTCGGGTTCTGAAGTTAGAACTAAGTGCACATGCTCCCCTGATATTGCTTCTTTCCATCCTACAGGCATGAAAGCAATCACCAAGGATAGTCGGACATCACTTTATATGAGAATATTTGCCAACACATCATCTCAGATGAATCACAACGGCTTCAGGTTGGTTTGACCCATAGCATTGTCTAATTATTTAATAAAAACCCTTGTTACAAAAATAATAGATTTTTTTTTTATTTTATTATTTTTTTTTCAAAATATGAAACACTCTTGAGAATTGTACACATTAGAAAAAGAATATATTTTGGATAACTTTCTACCCTTTTTCTTAATGGTCCATTTTTCAGGTATTTTACCTTTCTTGTGCTATTCAGGTTAAAACATAACAACATTAGACCATTTATAAGTAAATTCGTCGAATCTAGTATCTGATTAGTAATTCTAAACACAGATTTTGGTTGTCCTCGGCACATGGAAATATTTGGGAAATAGTTTATGGAAAAATGCATGGGGTAAAAAAGAAAAAAATATGAAATATAATTTGAGAGCAACAAAGCTTACTTTGAGATATAAATGTTTTTACTGCATCTATAAAGAATGGATAATGTTCTTTATTATAGACATCTTCAAAGAATGTGGAAAATAGTACCAACATGCAACAGGAATATAGAAGAGTTCTGATTGGCATGCCTAAAAGCATGCCTAAACTGAGGTGTCATCCTCTGATTGGTAACATCAGGGGGCCCCACTTCTTTACATTTTATATTTCCTAATATCCACTCTTCATTTTGGCACTTGTCTTCATCTTCTTGTTAGGAATATTTTTAGGCATATCAATTAGGTCTTTTAATCATTTTCCAATATAGAAATGTTTCACAAATGAAGCTTAGTATAAAGCTAATATTGATTGTATATTAACTACGCAAATGTCTGCTTTTAAGAATCTCATTCCTAAAAATACCCCATGCTTTAGGGTGCTTGTAAATATGAAAGAAACAATGATAAAAAAGCAAAAATTCTTGTTGATTAGCCCGGCCTATCCAGGTTTGTTGTGAGCCGTACTTAAAAGATGACATGTTTGAGTTTGAATCTAGATTGACCAGGTACCCAACACACTCGACCAGACCATTGTACCACCTCTAATCACAACATAATTTCATTATGGAAAGGAAACCATTAGACAAACACAAAAGTATCATAAAAGTACCTGCCAATGGTGTTGTGTTTTGCTTCATAGATCCGCTTCATATCATAAAATAAGTGAAATCAACAACCTAAAACAATAAAAGAATGTAATGAATAACGGATTTAGCTATTCACAAGTGTATCAAACACATGGTGAGCATAAAATTCCATCATCGAATCATTACAAATGCAAGTCATAATTTCTTCGTGAATCAAACATAAACATATTACAATTAAATGGTTAACAGAATTTCTCAGTTTCACACTTTATAACTTATAAAACCTTCTTAAATCAGAATTTCTCAGCCAAATCCCTAAAAATTTGGGAACAAAACATACTAATTGAAAAAATTAATCAAAAACACTCTTTTCCTATTATAACTTTCCACAAAAAAAAAAAAAAAAAAAAAAAAAAAAAAAAAAAAAAAAATTGCAATAATTAACTTTATGTCATAGATATACCACATTGAACACTAATCTATACATAAAAATCATTATCCCTAATTCTGTACTATAGGCAACAATAGCATAAACATGTAAACATAACATATAAGAAAATTTTATAAAAAAATATATTAAAAACAAACTTATAATGAAAACCAAAGATCAGTTTTCACTTGAATATTACAAGATCCCCTATTTTAGGGTTATTCAAAAAAATATCATTATTTGCTCTAATTACTTACAAATTCGGTTATACAAATGTGTTGAATGCATTAATTACTTACCAAACTGAGATCGTTGATTTGCTCTAATCAATTCGGTTACCATATGAAATTGAATGCCTTCGCTGGATTTCTTTAGAGGGTGAGGCGTGAAAATGAGCTGCATAAGCATGTTGTACGCATTAAACACACAACCGATCAGAATCGAGACACGTTAGAACATTAATTGAGTCGGCTTCTTCAAAGGCTTGTAAAGTTTTCTCGTTTATTAGATAGTATAGATAGATTACGAAATGAATGCACTTTAAAAAAATATAAAGTTTTTTTTTTTTTTTTTTTTTTTTTTTTTTTTTAAATAATAATAAGGGGAAATGGTCGCTGCTGCTGCAGCTTCTTTGGCCTTTTTCTTCTTCCAAAATTGACATCCTATTCACCAATCTATGTTTGCTTCCATATATGTTCTTCATATTTGAATTGTGGGGTATACAAGATCATTTGTAACGGACGTGTATAGCAAAAAAAGGCCAAAGAAGCTGCAGCAGCTGCTGTTGCAGCCGTGATCATTTCCCCTTATAATAAATGTGTGGAGAGTGGGTCTGTTGGTAAGTGAACAACAACTTGTTTGGAAGATCTGTGGTTCAATACTCATCAATAGAGTCGCTCGTCATCTTTTATTTTTCATTTTCATGAAACATCATTTTTGAGTTGTGGTTTCGGCATTTAGCGAACGGTTTCGCTAAATGTACAAAGTTTTTTTTTTCATCATTGGTATGTTCCAAATTAAAAAAGTTATAAATGAAATAAATTGATGTCACACTATATATAATATTTGCATAATTATGTATCTCATTATCAATCATTGAATATACGGTTTAAACTACCACATGTATAACTCTTTCGCATATTTGGTAAAGACGAACAAAATGAATCATCAAATTATCCAGATGGACAGATGTGTCACATTGTCACCCTCACAAGTCATACCACAAGACCGAGCAAACCTTATTGTGTTAGAATCCGAATCAATCAGGTAAGAATGCCCTAAAAACTTATAACTCTAGTCGCTCTTTGCAGTGACATGTTACGACAAATGAATCGTGACCCTCCATGCAAGGTCCCTATTGAATACGTTTATTAAATAACTCACTCATGCAAAAGGTGCCAAGCAAAAGGCGATTTTTGTTACAACACAGATGATTCGAGTCCCCCTTGGGTGCCTCCACCTAAATTTCAAGCGAAGAAGAAGTGACAAACCGATGTTCATTTCTATATTACAAAGTAACAACGGATGTGTCTCACCAGAATGATCTAAAATGGATAGGCGTGTTAGTGTGTCACCCCTGACCCCTGACGCATCCTACTAAAAAGCTCACTCAACCTCACACATGTCGAGTTGTAGTTCACTTATCCAACTATTGATCATGTAACTTAATCACTCACACAAAGATTTCCTACGTATATGATATGGAAAGTATATTTTTAACATATAAAACACTTAAACTAAACTACTTGCAGCGTTGAATCTCTAATTAACTTCATGGCATGAAATTCATGAAACACAAAACGAGTTGCATCAGCACCATTTTTTCAAACAAAAAGAACGAATAAATATGAGAGTACACCCATTTAAAATCCGTGATAAAAAATTTCTTATGGAGGATCTCCAAATTCAATTTCCTTGTCACTTAATAACTTTATTGGAAATTTGGCACTAACTATTAGAGTAGCTTCAAACTACAAACACTCTATAATGAACATATAACTGCTGGTGTAGATTATTGTTATCTGATAAAAACCAGTTCAACCTTAAAAATATCCCACATAGATGAAAGAAGTGAAATCTCATGTAGTTATACAGTAGATTGTAAGACCAATGCTAATGGGTGTTGGTTTCACCAAGCAACCCCAAAAGCAACGCGCCACTTCCCCCTAGCACACCCAAAAGCAACGCGTCGCCCTCCAACTTTTTCCAAAATTCGGTTGCCTCACCAACCGAAACAATTGAATCATCATGGCTTTAATTTTAGACCGTTGGGGAGTAAAATGGGATTTAATTGTCACAAGAAACTGGAACGTTGTCATTCAATAGTGGGTTGAACATTTTGGTTTACATATTTAGTAGCTTTGCAAGTTGCTGTTGGAACATGGCATGATATGATTCTATTTCATATGGTTTGCATAGTAGAATGATGGAGTACCATGATGAATATGCACATTTGATGGTGTACATTTTAGAGTAGATAATATATTTGAGGGTGACTAATATGGTTGCCATTCTATACGTGTTTATGTCTCATTTGTTGGCACTTCAACTTGCAAATTGATATAAGTATGTTAGTGTGTGAGGGTGACACGTATAAAAATTGATGACTTAAATATTGTCATTCAATGAAGAGTAAGTTTAGAATTGTTGGGGAATTAATGAACGTTGGAGAATAAAATGAAGGTCAAATGGGAGTAAATACACGGATTTAGAAGAAAAATGCATGAAGCGGTTTGGGGAGTTAAGCCGATTTAGTGGAACACGTTTGGCGAAGCACAAAACAACAAGAGGTTTAAATTTTATCGTAATGTATTTTAATGTATCTTAATTATTTATTGTAATATTTATTTAATTATTGAATGAAATTTTAATTTAAAAAAAAATGGGGTTACTTTTGTGGTCACCACTAGCTAATTGTGGTTGGGGTGAAGCTGTGGAGAGAGAAAGCTGATGTAGCGCTGACGTGTCGGAGTTGCTTTTGTGAAAATGGTGTTGCCATTATCATTAGTCTAAGAGCATAACTTGTGTTGAGAATGCTGTCATGCTTTCGATTATATGATGCAATTTGAGTTTATTATATTAGCGAAAACATAAACTCATCAAGTATTGTATAGTCGAAAACTGATATAAAACTCTCGACTTTTTTTAACATCTCTTGTAACTTAATTTTTTATTTTTATTTTTTTTATTATTATTTTTTACTGTAATATTTTGTTGTCACTTAGAAAAAGTAATACTCCAAACCTTTTATTACAAAGATTGTCAATATGTTTATGCAACCAAAAATTTAATAATGTTCTATGTAAATCCATTAGCAATTGGTGTTTATTTCGACCTCTAAATGCTTCACCTATCCTTCTAAACTTACCTGTAGCCATAAGGATTCTGTTGTGCATGTTCTGAAAATGAATTAAGGCTTGGTCCTCCATGTAACGTCTCTGTTGAGCACATATGAGTTTGGTCCGTTATGCTCTTACCATTGCCGATTTGCCATTCATGTGACTAAAGATATGAGGCAAATGTGGTACAACATTGGTGATTTGAGCCACCTTTATTGCCTATATTAATTTCTAGTGAAGGTATCAAAGACAAAGTCACAACTTTGTCCTACCAATGTACAATGCAATCAATCACAAGGTACTAACCAACGCGAGTCATAGAATTATCTAAAATGGATAGATGTGTCGCACTCACTAGTCCCTCCAATAAACTTCATCAACCAGACAGAGTTTTTGCTAGTAATTAAATAAGCAATAGGGAAAACAAAAACCAAAACATAAGTATTAAATTAAACAAAAAAAACTCAAAACTTAACCTCCGTTTTTGCTAGGGGCTAGCGAGCGAAACAATAATAAAAAAAGTATTGAAGTGGGTCTAGTGTGCAGAGTTGGGTTGTACACTGGATAAATATTTGAGGCTCCAAATAGATGTTGATCATTCTGCACAGAAAAAAAAAGCACTCTCAAGAGGTTACCTCTTTTTCATACATTACATCGTTATCATATAGGCCTCCAAAATTTTTTATTTTACTTACCTAGCCATATTGATTCTGCTATGACATGTTACAATGAAGTCTCTGTCGAGCACTATTGAAAACTAAAGAGAAGTGAATGAAAGTGAAATTCTTATTAATGAAAATGATACAAAGATATATGACATGAGAGTCAAACTAAAAAGTCAAACTATGTTTCACACATGTCAAGAGAGTATGACTATGTTTTTCAACCACTTGGTTGTTAATGAATTTGATATATTAAAAAATTTCGAACTTCGTTAAATGAAGTGAGATCGTTGTTGTTTATATACGCAAAGTATGTTACAGAATTGCAATACTCATGGGTTCACGATTTGGCCCAATAGCGAGAGACAATAAGTTGCTTGAATGAAAAAAAAATGAGAGTAAACCCAAATGAAAATTAGTGGTAAAGTTTGTACTACGTAGTTGAAATCTGACAATTGCATTCGTCACTTAATTACCATGGATGTTAGTATTATTTGAATAAAGTCAATTCAACCTTAGAGATCTCGCAATCCCACATAGGTTAAAGAAGTGAAATCTTGCTTTGATATATACTACATTGTACGATGACATGCCGTGTTGAGAATAATGTTATGTTTTCAAAACAGAAATGAACACAGGTCTTGTAGAACAAAAAAAAAATCAAGCCCTGGTGTGATATTTGTGTTGAAAAATTAATATAAAATTCTAACTTTTTTTTTTTAATATATATATGCTTGTCACTTAAAAAAATGGTACTCTATTCTATTCTGTTTAAAAAGATTGTCCATAAATGTTTACGCAACTAAATGTATAGTAATGTTCTAAGTAAATCCAATAACCGATGTTGTTCTTTTCAATCTCTAGATGTTTCACACCAATCCACATGAACTTACATAAGCCCTACCGTACAATGGCATATTGATTCCCCTATAACATACAATCACTACTAGAAAAAGGGCTATCCTTGACTCCAAATGCGAGTCAAGAAGAGCCCTTATGACGCGCAAATGCGAGTCAAGGAAAGACCCGTCATAAATATTCATGACTCGCATTTGTGCGTCATCCTTTTATGACGCGCATTTATGACCCATGTTTTATGACTCCTTTTTGCGAGTCATAATTTAATTTTTTTTTTAAAAAAAATTAATTTTTTCCAGTTCCTAATTTTTTATTAAATGACAATTAAAAAGCTGATAATACAAAATTAAAAACACAAATATCAAAATAACGCATTTCATATATATATATATATATATATATATATATATATATATATATATATATCAAAACAATGAGGTTAATTCAAGTACTAATTCATGATAAGTCACAAGTTAATTAACGACAAAAATTACATAACAACAATCAAAACAATAATAATAACGAGAACGACATCATGTGGCGGCCACAAGGACCATTGCCGAGACCACTACTAGAAAAAGTATTATTTGGAACGCATTTTTTGGAACGGTTTCTAATTGAAGCGTTCCAAAAATTCAAAAAGTGATTAAAGGATTTTAAGGAACACATTTTTTGGAACGGCATTTAGGTGGAGTGTTACAAAAATTCAAAAAATGGACCCGAAGTATTTTATGGCTCAATTTTTTGAAAATGAAAAAAAAAAAAAAAACATAGTTTGTTCCATATTTTATGGATCCTATAAGAGAAAATCATTTGTTTAGCTATTTGTTATAATAAAAAAAAAATTCGTGCATTTCAACTTTACATTGTCTAGTCTTAGTCATATGCTCACTATTTCCTCTTCTATTATTCTTGTCACCTGATCATAACAAAAGCATTGAACAAACCAAAGCTCTCAAAGCATATGCTCAATTTACTTTCAATCTAAGAAGGTAAACTAATATCCTTGCTTATTTATGTGTGAATGTTTACCTTTAGTTATATATTACAATACATATATTGGTAAATTGATATTAACAAGTATTGGCTTACCACACTACGTAGATAATTAACACTAAAATAACATAACTATTTGATGTTATCAATTATGGTTGTGTGTTTGATTAAATAGTGTGTAAAAAATGAGTGTGGTGAAAGTGAACTTCATTAAAAACATCTATAGATGATACATATTTTTAATTCTTTAGCTCTAATCGAAAAAATATTGATTTCCCCTTTCTTGGCCTGAAACGACGACCTTTCGAGAATAAAGACCTTAACCAATTAAGCTACAATGGTTCCTTGCCCAATTTTACGAAAGAAAGTATGTAAACATTAACTTAAGCATAACTTAAGAACATTTGATTATATAATATAATTGTTACATTTGTATATATGATAAATAAAAATGTATATGCATATGAGACACATTATTCAAAAGTAGGTTAGAAACAGCTATAAACACCTTTATTCTTATTATGTGCATGATACATGCATTTTATTGTTATTGTTTCTCTAATTTCAGATGAATCATATTACATGGATGTATGATATGCGACGTTTTGATCCATCTTATTTGAAAGGCGTGCAAGATTTTCTTACATTTGCCGAGAATAATCTAGTGAATAGTGGAGGTGCTACTATTTATTGTCCTTGCATAGATTGCAAAAACTTTGTAAGACTTAAATATATCAAAGATATTGAGTATCATTTGATTACACGTGGTTTTGTGCAAAAGTACACATGTTGGTCAAAACACGGTGAATTACTAGGTAATAATAGCACATCAGTTCATATAACTATTGATAATGAAAATGGTGATTCATACATTAACGATGATTGCAAAAACTCAAATGGGATGTCTGATAATGTGGAGGATACGATTGGTGACAATGATCAAGAAAAATTGCAAACAATGCTTGAGGACTCACAAAAACCATTGTATGTTGATTGCACAAAATTTTCTATTCTTTCTGGTGTTTTGAAGTTGTTTGGCGTAAAATCAAAACATAGATGGACGGATACAAGTTTCACAGACCTATTAGAGGTTGTGCATGAAATGCTTCCTAAAGAAATGGATTACCTATTTCGTTATATCATGCCAAGAAAATGATGTGTCCAACGGATTTAGAAGTTGAAAAAATACATGCATGTCTGAATGATTGTATCTTATACAGAGATACATATGAAAATATACACAGATGTCCTAGCTATTTGTAAAGAGTCGAGGTATAAAAGTTAAACAAAAATAAATGACAAAGAAATCAAATATGGCCCCCCAACAAAGTTATTATGGTATTTTCCCATCATACCAAGACTGAAACGATTATTTGCAAACGAGAAAGATGCAAAATTGTTGCGTTGGCATTCCAATGAGCGTAAAAAAGGATGGAAAATTAATGCATGTGGCTGATTCACCTCAATGGAGAAAGATTAATAATAAATATGAGGAATTTGGTGGCGAGATTAGAAATATACAGTTTGGTCTTAGTTCGGACGGATTTAATCCGTTTGGAAACATGAGTAGTAAACACAATACTTGGCCGGTTCTTTTATGTATTTACAATCTTCCACCATGGTTATGCATGAAACGTAAATACATCATGATGTCATTGTTGATTGAAGGTCCAAAACAACCTAGTAATGACATACATGTTTATTTGGCTCCGTTGACTGATGACTTGAAAACTTTATGGGATAAGGGAGTTAATGTATATGATGCATATAAACAGGATTACTTCCAAATGCGAGCTATGATTTTTTGCACCATAAGTGATTTTCCAGCATACGACAATCTTTCAGGGTACAGTACAAAAGGAAAATTTGTGTGTCCTGTTTGCGAAGATCAAACATTTTCGAGGTGGTTAAGTAATTGAAAAAAAACTATTTTCATGGGGCATCGAAGATCGCTTAAGAGAGATCACCCGTATCGGCAAAAGGAAATGAAGTTTAATGGGATGGTGGAGAAAGGAAGGGTAAGGACACGAGTTGATGGAAAAGTTGCACTTTCCCGAGTTCAAAATGTAAACATTGTGTTTGGAAAATCAAAGAATAATCGAATCCCAAAAGGAAAATGGAAAAAAGTCAATATTTTGGAACTTACCTTATTGGGAGTTTTTAGAAGTCTGACATTGCCTAGATGCTATGCATATCGAACAAAAAACGTGTGCGATAGTGATGCAGCAGGTTTTAATATTTATAAAGTTTTGTTTTTACCCTAGGTCTACCTTATGCACTAACGGACAGAGAATCCGGTCGTGTGTAGGCTAGTAATGGTAACTCCGAGGTCGTCCCAAGAGCTATGTGGTGCGGATTATATCTTTGATTTTCTACGGCGTAGACCAGAGGTTTGGTTACGCCATAACTCTTGGTCCGTGTTGACTTTGGTATTCATATTTGAATTCCTAGCTACGACGTAGTTGAGAGATGATGTTACGCCGTAGCTTCTTCCAGCATACTAAGATCTTTGCACGTTCTTTCGAAATTCCTCGTCTCTTTAGCTCCTATGCTCATTTGTAACCTGGATACAAAATATAAAGAAATCAAAGTATATATCCATAATATAAGTAGAATAAATAAGCATAATAGGGGAAAATTAACACTTAAATATCAGGATTATTTGACATCATTAGATAGCTTGATAGGCTTATTATTAAACATTACCGGGAAAACAAAAGACGAGGTCAATGCTCGAAAAGACATGGTTGAAATGGGTATTCGATTACAACTTGCGCCCGAAGAAGGGCAAAGGGGCACATATCTTCCACCTGCTTGTTATACTATGTCAAAAGCCGAAAAAACTCAATTTTGTCAATGCTTACATGGTATTAAGGTTCCGTTAAGCTATTCTGCGAACATTAAGAAGTTGGTTTCAGTTCAAGACTGTAAATTGGTTGGTATGAAGTCACACGATTATCATGTGTTCATGACACATATGATTCCTATTGCTATTCGCGGATTATTACCAAACAACGTCTGACATACAATCACAAACTTTGCTTGTTTTTTTTTAACATGATTCATTCAAAAGTGATTGATCCTGAAGTGCTAGATTCATGGAAAAGCGATATTATCCTCACGTTCTATGAAGTAGAGATGTATTTTCCGCCTTCCTTCTTTGATGTCATGGTTCACCTCGTATCTCACATTGTAGGAAAAATTAAGGCTTGTGGTCCAGTATTCCTACATTATATGTACCCTTTCGAGAGATATATATGGGTGTATTAAAAGGATATGTAAGGAACCGGGCGCGACCAGAGGAAAGTATTTAACTTTTTTTTAGTAATACATTTTACCAGGGTAATCATTTACTAAAAAATCATTTTATATGTAGTAAAGATAATATAGGTGTTTATATAATTCCATAAAAAGTAAATTGTATTTAATTTAATAAACACATTATTCTAGAATATAACAGTTTTACTTATCTAAACTCTACTTAAATAATTACGATTATTAGAGGTGACATTCTCTTAGTAATATCATTAGCTTACTAAGCTCAACTAAGGGTGGAAACGAGCCGAGCTGAGCCCGAGCCTGTCAGAGCTTGAGCTTGGCTCGTTTCAGTTTTAAAAAGCTCGACCTCGGCTCGTTACGAGCCTTAAATTTTAAGCTCGAGCTCGGCTCGTGGTATGTTATATAGGCTCGGGCTCGGCTCGGCTCAAGCTCGACTCATTTATTCGATTTGGAAATGAAAAAGTTAAAGTTTGGCTCGAGCTCGAGCTCGGCTCGTAATATATCATTATTAAGGTCGTTAATAAGCTCGAGCTCGGCTCGTATATATGTTTAATACTTAAAATATCATAATGTCGTATAGGCTCGTTCAGGCTCGTGAGCCCAAACGAGCTTTGTATGTAAAGCTCGGGCTCGAGCTCGATCAATAAATGAGCTCCAACTTAGGCTCGAGATCGGGCTCAAGCTCGTTTAAGCTCGGCTCATTCGAGCTTTTTACTGATCTTAGCGGCTCGGCTCATTTCCACACCTATCAACAAACAAAAAATAAAGTGATATAGATATAAATATTTTCATTTTTTTTTTTCATTTTTTCATAAAAAAATTTATGAAAAATAGATTTTTTTTTTTTCACAACTAAATACACCATAATATTTTGTGTGTACCATGAAATTAACTAGTCCATAGTTAAAATAATTGGCGGTAACATTGGCGGGCTAATATTCCCCACTTCTCTTCTCTTTCGCATAGAAATGCGCAAAAACCACCCACGCACAATCCTATTACCAGATCAAATGCTACATATCCTCTTTCACATGGAAGAAACCACCCACAATCCAATTACCCGGATCAAAGGGTTAACCACTTCTTATCCTCCAGTACTTGAAAAACCTCTTCAATACCTAATTTACAAAAACCTAAAATCAAAGTTTGAAGCTTTTCAGTCAATTTTGTGAGGTAAAGATTATATACTTTTTATTTTGTTAAACGCAATTAGTGATATTTTCCAATTAGTGATTAGTTAATTTCTTGTGTCGAATGATTGTTACTGTCAATTGTTAGTGGTACAATCTTTGATTATTGAGCATTTGTAGTTGAATGTGAACTTAATTATGATATGTTCTATGTAGGTTGCTTTGAGTTGGTTTTGATTAATTTGCTTATAATGTTGTGTGTAAGAGCATGTTACTATGGGGGTGTTTGGATTAGCTTATTTTATGGGCTTATCAGCTTATTGAGATTTGGGAAAGCCAATATGCTCACCCTTTTTTGTTTGGCTTATTAGCTTATCTACTTGACCTTTATAATTATAAAATTCTTGTAAAGTTGAAGATAAATATGGGCTAAAAACTAGAATTGGATGGTTAAATGATACTTCAAGCCATCAAACAATGCTAGGCGATAATTGTGAAATTATCGAAAAATGACAACTCTAAATCAATAGGAACAAGTTTTATACTTTTTATGGAAAAACACTTTGTGAAGATTTTAATCAAACAAGTCTTATACTTTTATCACATCAGGAAATGTAAGAGCTATGTGTTTCTGTTACAGTTTTGTATGAATTCAATGTCTGATATGCTGTCATATTCTTTGTTTTTTATCACGAGCTTCTTTATTATATGTTTTATGAATAAGCAATCTATAGCTTAAGCTGCATTTAATATGCCAGGAATCAGTAGCTTTTAAAGATAACATTATTTGGTTATGGTTTTCGATGCTTTATGTGTGTTTTGGAGTTAAAGCGATCAAATTAAATCAAAAGTTGCAATGGTATTGTCTGCATTTTATGGAAACAAGTATTGTGAGCATTCACAATATCAAATTAATGATAATGAGCCACTGAGCTACTGGTTGCGGGTAGGGGTGTCAGTATTAACATTACGCTAAGTCATTAACTATGTATCATGTTTCATTTTTACCTATAGTTGTCACTAGTTCTAAGCAACTTTTGAAATTGAGAGAGTATCATATAAGATATGATTTTGTCACTGTGATTACTGATTAATTAACAGATGATTTGCTGGACTTTCACGTATTAGAATTTCATTAAGCTCGACGCAATTTAAGCTGTAATGCACAGGCTTACAGGAAGTGAAGGTCAAACTATATATTCTAAATTTTAACTCTTAACACTTCTGAGCATCAGGAGTTTATCAACACTAAATCAAACATGCTGATTTGATGTGTTTCTTTCGACATTGTATATTATGACAGTCTTTGTAATCAGCATATATTAGCTTAATCTGTCGCACTCTAATTGCCTTCTATGAAAATCATGAAAAGTCTATATTTGGCATTTGTCTATTTATAAGATATACTCCGTAATTTCTTACACAAATTAAGTAGTTGAGTTACTCCTGCAAATTTCTTATTGTATGTGCATTATGGTTTTATGAATGTTGATTGCTGTGGTTCTTACGCTATTACAGTTAACAAAAACAATTTACTCAAATAACTAAAAACAACTTAGAAATGAATGTATAATCATGTATCAACTTAAAAATCTATTAGTAGAAGAAAATACAACTAGTACCTTCCGGTCCCCACACCACCAAGTTAAAAACTGGTGTTGTATTGTGTCATATGTGGTTATCTCTCAATACTAAACCAGTTAAAAACAAATTAGAAATGAATGCATAATCATGTATCAAATTAAGAAAAGCTTCAGCTAGATTATTGATGATTCCTTTCATATATTTGGCCCACCTCAATCACTATATAAAACTTATTATGTTGTCGAAATTTAGGTAATACAATGTCACGAAGAGGTAAGCGAAAATATATCGATTTCAATGAGGATGGACTAGCTATTGGACCCACACGCGGTAGATTTGCTTCATGGTTCTCACTCGAGTTGAAATCACGTATTTCTTATCATTTGGAATGGGATAAAGTAACAGAGGCGATGAAGGATCAGTTATGGCTATCTACCAAGGTGTTATGTTTATTAAATTATATATGTGATTTAATTTATTTATGTATTTGTATCAGCGAGTTAATATCATTTTTTTTTCTTTCTGATAACCATTAGGAAACTTGGAATATTCCAAATGATAATGCAAAGGGCGCACAAATGAGGATAGCCAACGATCTATTTAGGAAGTTTAGGAACACCCTTGTTACAAATTATGTCAACAAAAACAAAACACCATTCGAAGATTACAAGTTTTTGGACGATCGTGATTGGGAAGACTTCGTTGCGTCCCAAAGATCGAAAGTCTTTTTGGTATGTGCGTCTAATATTTATACATTTTCTGTTAATAACTCATGTATATTATTGATTTCGTATTTTACTAATTGTTTTTTTTTTTTTTTTTTTTTTTTAACATGAAGGCTAGAGCAAATCGAAACAAGGATCCGGCCCGAGTAGGACGATCAGGGTATATAGGGAAAGAAGCTGAATGGCTAGAGGATACGGCAGAGCTAGTTGAAGATTGCCCAGACCTAGAGGGGTTGCAGTGTGTTCGTTCAGTGAAACATGTTTTAGGTCGTTTAGTACGTAACAAAGACACTGGGAAAAAAGAATTGAGAGAAGCTCATTGTCAAAGGCTTAAACAGTTGGTAAGAACTATATATCTAACTATTATATTAACCAAATGTTCCTACCTCTAAAGCTTATGTGAAATTATTAACGTTTTAATTTATTATGTTTATAGCTTCATGACTCTACAAGAGCTTTAAGGAAAGATGAGTTGGCCGGATGGATAATCAATGGGGGAGGAAAGTTTTTCATGGATTATTGCAATGACAATTAGGCGAGTTGATGAATTCTATAAGATCGGTACGTGGGAAATATTTGGTTTTTACCCGGTTGCTCAATTGGTTTTCTAGTTGCTGCTGTTGGCGGGTCACTTTAGTAGGTTCAGTAATGATATTTTATTTGTTTTATCAGTGTGTCGTTTGAAGGTTTTAGTGCTTGTGTGGAGTCTGTCTTCAATCAAGTAGGATGTTTGTCATAGGATGTTTTGGATCTTTTGTTTTGTGCCTCTTTGTATGGCTAGACCTTTTTGTTTATTTAGTAATATATTGCTTTTAAAATGAAATTGTTGAAGTACTTATTGTGTTGTGATTGTTTAATAACGTGATTCTGGTGTTGGATTGTCAAATATCTACTCCAATCAATTGTCAAATAGCATTTTGTTCCATAAAGAACCCAAGCCATTTTAAGGAACGCCACAACAAAACCATTTTAAGGAACGCTCCAAAACCAAAATTTACTTAAAAAAAAAAACATTTTAAGGAACGGTTAAAAACAACCGTGACTTACAATCACTTTTTAAGAACGGTTAAAAGACCGAACTAAAAAACAACTAATCTTTTGGAACGCCTTTTATTAAGACGGTTCAAAAACCGTTCTTAAAAATCTTTTTAACCGAACCTAATAATCCTTTTTCCACTAGTGGACCTTGACAAAACTCATTTCAAGAATAACATAACCAACAAGTTGGGCATAAGAGTCACACCCTTGAACTTCCTCCTCACACGGGAGTCGATACCCTTTGGTCTGCTCCAGTTTTCCTGTTACAATAAAATACATCATTAAATCAAAAGCAACAAAGTGAGCATAGAACTTGGTTTTATGAATTTATATTTTATCAGAGTAATGTATTTTTATCATACATCAAAAGTGAAAATTTTATGAAAATCCCAAATAAAGATACTTACCTTAACACAGATTTTCCAGTCACTGTAAGGCCTCTTGAACTTCTTCACACGCTTCTTGACGATCTTCTTATCAAGCTTAGGAACTGCATTGCTTACCTGAAAAAACAAATAAGCTCATAAACACACTAAGTCTCAAAATAAGCCAGAAAATTAGGGCTTATGAAATATAAGCCGAAACAAATAAGCTCATAAGCTCCCATTTAGGCTTGAACAAACACCCCTAAGCTAAAATTTAAAACCCTGATTCATCTTACTCATTTCATAACACTATTATAAATCTAACAATCATAAGCTAAATGCAATATTAAAAATAAAAATAAAAAATGCATTTTCCCTAAACAAGCTACTAATAAAACACTTCAAAAGAGCTTAAAAATCGCATAATAAAAGAAAGATTTTGATTGAACTAATGTTAAAATAAAAGAATGAGATTCAGACCTGTTAGGGTCTCGGCTTGACTTTTTCTCGACCAAAACCCACGGCCAAAGGGCCTTGTGGGTCTCTTGTGTCTCGGCTAGCAACCAAACAACAACAACAATATTAACAAGTGCCAAATCCGAATCCAACCATGAAAACAACAACAAGATTATATCAAGAACAACCATGAGCATCCAACTTAACCAAAAACAAAACAAACACCCCGTTACCGTGAGTATTAGCTCACGACGTGGGTCAATCCGCGACAGAACACACCCAACTTGATACCAAACTTGTTTATTTCACGTTTTTATTTAACAAAAATCATTAAAACATCCAAACCCATTAAACTTTTACCCAAAACCACAAGTTTGACTCCGGGGTTAAGTCAAACCCGCGAGTAAAACTCATTTTCTTACCTTTTCTTCTTAGATCTACAAGATTAGAACAACAAGGATTGTGTTAGATGAGGTTTAGGTGGCGGTGTAGTGGTGGCAGCCGGAGTTTGGGGCGGCGGCTAGGGTTTGGTGAGGGGAAGTGATATTAAGAGAGAGATGGGTGGTGTTGTTTGTGTTGTGTTTGTGCCAGGCAAAAACCAACAAGGACGATTTTTGTATTACTCCCAAGAGAAAAAAAAAAGAAAAGAAATAATGATAATAATAATTATAATTATAAAAGAGGAAAAAGAAATAATGAAAAAGTTGAATTCTGAAAAGTTGAATCAAAAATTAAACCGCCAAGTGGTCCGTGTTTTTTAAAAAATTTGACATATGACACGAATTTTATGACACACAAAAATGCGAGTCAAGGATTTACAATTTATGACAGTTTTTTATGACACACAAAAATGCGAGTCATTATATTGTGTGCGTCATAAAAAGCGAGTCAAGGATAGACCTTTTTCTAGTAGTGAATATAAATTAACTAAGGCATGTCCCTCCATGTAAGGTCTTTACTGAGGACATTTGATAATTGGCCGTTTAAGCTCTTATCACTTTGAGTTCAATCAAGCAAAAGCTACAACATTTCTAGTTAAGATATCGAGAGAGTACCATTTAAACTAATCCTAAGGTTTCTTAACACTCATGAGGATCGTCGATGTAGTATGTTTGAGGCCTTATAGTTTTTGTGATTATCTATAATATTTTACCTTTCACCAAATTCTTATCCGATACAATAATAACGGGCCCATAACACATCCATATTGGATATATTCGATCGTTTCATTTACTTTTTCTTTTACATCCTTTGCCTCTCGTGTTTGCTTTTAGTTTTTCTTTTCATTAACATTTTGTTGAATTTAATTTTGTTATATAAACTGCATAATCAAGCTTTTATTTTCTTATATATCATTTGAGTTGTTTAGCCGACTTTGGGCGACAATCTTCCATATTGGATATGTATTTGATAGTCATTTCAACTGCCTTACATCCCACTTAGGTTAAGGAAGTAAAATCTTTCTTGTTATATACTACTTATATAAGATAGTGAATGTTATGTTATGTGTACTCTCTTTATTTATTAAAAATATTACTATTAGACTAAGATATAATGTTGGTATTTTTATTTATTTTTTTAATTAAATTACTTATTTGAATTGATTTTTTTAAATGAGTTGAAAAGTCTCTACTCACACTACATATGATTATGAGATGTGTTTGGAATGATTTATCCAAAAACTTATAAAAGTTTATGTATTCTCTAGAAATTGTTTATCCAAATACTTTACGAAAATTTACTACGGAGTACTAGTTTTTAACACAACAATAAAAGACCGCTCTTCCAAGTATACAACTGATGTTTTAAACTTTTTTTACTCTTAAAACACAATGACTTACGGTAATTTGATTGCTTTTTTCTTTATATACAATGTAATCATGTGCTATTTAATCTAAGCTCAAAATATATTATACTAATATGTAATTTAATATTTATATCACAATCACGTGCATGCACACGTATTATAACTAATTACTGTAGGTAAACTTTGGCATTAGTTATCATAGTAGCTTCAATATACAGGCGTTCTTAAATAGCATGGATTGTGAGTATTATTTGACTAGAGTCAGTTCAACATTATTCCCACGTAGGTTAGAGAAGTGAAATCTTTCTTGAATATATATTACATTGCACGAGGACCATCCATGTTGCAAATAATCTTATATTTTCATAACAGATTGGTCATCAAATATTTTAGGGAAAAAAAGAATCAAACCTTGGTGTCAAGTCTGCATTGGAAAATTAATATAAAATTTCAACTTTTTTTTTTTTTTTTTTTTTTTTTTTTTTTTTTTTTTTTTTTAAATATGTGTGTCACTTAAAAAAATGGTACTCTATGCCTTTTTGTTTAATCAATCACACGACGATTGCATATAGATTTTATTCACCGAGCTTTTCTTATATGCTAAAACTAAACTACTTGTGGAGCAGAATAAATGAATAATTCAGTTGTCACAAAAACAAAGAAAGCACACAGATACATCATCACAATGATGAAAGGTTACGGATCTTGCAAGATTTTGTAGAAGTAAGTATATTATTCACTAGCACGTACGATACAACAATAAATATAGGGTCGCGATTTCAATTCAGTATTTAACATACATCACAAATGGATTGTTGTGGACTATATAATACAGCAAGATTTTGTTGTGGACTATATAAGGTCGCAATATCAAGTCATTTAACACGAGCATTGATAAATGTGCACTCTATTTAATTTATACTTTGTTGAATATTATACTTACCTAATGATACACAATGAAACAATTTTCTTAAACTAGAACAAATTTAACTACAAGAGACAGAATGACCGAGCGAGTTTCTTGATCAATTTGGACACAAAAAATTACTTTACATTACTAACAACTTCATGGCATGTAGTTCAAGAAACAGAAAACGAGTTGCATTAATAAGTAGTACTATATTTAAACTTTGACCCAAGGACGTCAAATGATTGCTCGAAGATAGATATATACATGTCAGAAACAAGATTTATTTCAATGGTTTTTGCTTCCTTTTAGTAAATTTTATTGTCACTTTCTTTGGAAAGGAGAATATCAACTAACAAAATGAAATCTATATAAGCATAAACAAACACTCCTTGAGTTTACATCCCATATAGGTTAAAGAAGCAATATCTTTCTTGTTTTTATACTATAGAGAATAAGGATCACGCATGTCTAGATTTGTACAATGTTTTCGGATACACGTGTTTATGAAGTTGATTATGAAACAAAAAAATTCGAACTTCGTAAGTTCTTGTTTCTGAAAATAAACATATAATTCTTGACTTTTTAGTATCTTTTGTCACTTAAAAATGAGTAATCTAAATTTTTTTAATTACAAAGATTGTCCATATATTTATATAACTAAATAAGTATATTAGTGTTAATGATAATCATGGAGAGCTCATGGTGGGTGCGTTTGTAATAAGAAGAAACCAAATTGAGATTAAGAGTTTACATTAGCATTTAACTAATTTCTCAAGTTTTTGTCTTGCTGCAAACATTTTATGTTAAATAGCCGTATGGAGATATGTATCATGGGATGGAGTATAGTTCATTTGGTAAATTGATCATCTTATGACTTAAAGGTCTGCGGTTCGAGTCCTAAACTAAACTGTACTTTACTTTTTTTCTTTTTTTTTTCATTTTTTTTCCTTTGTGTTGCTAACAACTCATCGCCATTTAATTTTTGCTATCTTAAAAAAAAAAAACAAAAAACTCTTGATGTCACTATAAAGTCAAGTGAACATATTCTCAAACAGCCTTTTAATTTTGCTATATTTTAAATTAAAAAAAAAAAAAAAAAAAAAACAAAAAAAAAAAAAAAAAAAAAAAAAACTCTTGATGTCACTATAAAGTCAAGTGAACATATTCTCAAACACATCTTGATTGTTCGTTCTAAAATCAGTTTAACAATTTAGCTCCATGAGGCTATCTATTAAACAACTCACTCGTGCAAAAGGTGCCTTTCAAACTGATCTAGATGTTCAATGACATCCATGTGACTTTAAATTGAGAGCTTTGAGGCGACTCGAGTCCCTCTTGATTGCGAGTTTATAACTCAATCAGTCACTAGGCATCAATGTACGTGATCCACCAGGATTATCCAAAACAGATAGATGTGTCGCATTCACGGGTCATCAACAAACCCCACAGATAGTTGAGTCCTCTTCACCTGAACCAAACTATTAAAGTTTCAGAAAGAATAACTTGATCAGTCACATATAAATAGCCAGGTGAATTATTTCACAAATGTTGTCCTAAAAGGCTAGTATTAAGCTACTTGCAGAGTATAACACTACAATTGGCACATTAACAAAGAAAGTACACTTATATATAATTAAACATGCACTAAAGGATGCATGTTTAAAGTCACTAATTTAACAAATCTGTCTTTCATAAATTCCAAACAGCGTTATAATATCTAATTTGATGACTAAAGTATATGTAAGACTCACTCCTGACAGACTTGGTATGCTCCCTCTCAATGTCTTGCGCACGATTCTTATGTCACTTGATATACAAGATGCGTCTCATATGGCACGGTTATCTCTTAGCTTGGACATGTGTTTGTAAACATTTTAAGCATATTCATCTTAACGTGCACAAGTTTGACAAGCGTAAAGCACAAACAACCGTGTATACATCTGTTGACAATCTGGTTCTTAGTTTACATAATGATGAGGTGTGTGGGTTAGAAGTCGTTTTTGATCCGTGCCTAGCTGCGGCGTGAGAACAATCGTTGAATATGCATATGGGGAAATCGTGCCTTTAGAAAAGTCTGGTAAGATTTATGAAATGCACGATTTTCTAATAAACAAATAAGCATACAGTTTTCTAATAAACTTATTAATATCTATACTACCTTATAATGTATTTAGAACATTTATATTTAGAAGTTTTAAAATTTTAAGACCAAAAACATTTCTTTTTTAAGAAATAAGAATTAACAAGCTAACCTTCATATGTAAATTAAATGTCTTTAATTGTGCCAACTTTAATATTCATAAATCCCATTTACTTGAGTTGTAACAGCCCATTTAGTAATTTTATTTGAAGATTTAGTTGTAATGTTTTAGATGTATTTGAATTATTATGTAATGGTTGAAAAAAAAGTTGGAAAAAAAAGATGTTGGTCGGCTTACTATGCTTAAAAGATGGCATAAAAATATTTATTCGCCATAAAAATAGTCATCGGTACCCGCCGGCGCATTGCGCGGGTACTCTTGTAGTGGAAAATGATTTATAGGAAATTAGAAACTCGCGGTGATGTAGGCTTTAACATTAACGTCATAAGGCAGTTTACCAACTTAAATAAACCGGGTCAAATTCCAGGGGTGATAGGTCATTTAGGTCATGCACCCCTTTGACAAACCTACGAGCAGCAGAGGCTTTTTATGCAATCAAATAGTTTGCTTCTATATTTTTCTCACCTTAGATAAAAATTTGCTTACTACAGGTTTCTCATCTCTGTCTTTCTAATAATCTTGAATTTTTCTACAACTTGTATTATCATGACTGTCTGATTGATTGTTGTTGTGATTTTTTTTATTATGATGATTGGATTTGATTATCTGTTGTATCTTAGAGCATCCACTATGATAAACTTTTGAAAAAGTTTATACAATTAATACATTATCAATTTATAAACTTTTTCATATTATAAACCTATTTTTAATAAAAATAAACCTATTTATAAAGCTTTTCATATTATAAAACACAACTAACTTCTTCAAAAAGAAAAATAAAAAATAAATTAAAAAATAGTTTAGACCTCGATCTCTAAAATCTTAGTCTCTTAGACCTTTTCATTCCACCTATGATTGAAATGTTTTATCACTATGGTTCACAAATTTATAAACTTTTTCAAAATGTTTTAGACCTATTTAAAAACCACCATACTTGATGCTCTTACTAGACCACCGGTGACTTCTTGTTATCTCATTGAAGTTTTATAAATATTACTGTATACAACTTCTAACGAAAGTATTAAATTCATCTGAATTTTCTTAAAATGTCTATTGGACAACGAAAGAAAACACATTTTTTTGGTGAAGTTGCTTTGTTTTTTGTACCATCGAGAGATGACAATTAAGTTTGCCAAACAACTAAAAAATCTGTAAAGTTTATGACCACATATATAAAACCTAAATCCAATATTGAACACATAACAAAGTTTATCAAACATATAATCAAATATTAAAGTTGAACAAGAATAAAAGTTTAAAATTATAAAAGACGTTATGATTCACTATTCAAACAACAATTATCCATAATCATGATAAATTAAACCATGTCACAAATCACTTAAATTACCACAATAAACATTACTTTTCTTTTTCTACTATACTAAGAGCATCCACAATAGTGTAAATGCCCTAAAAGTTAAATTTAGACGTACTAAAATGATTTCACATCATTATATGACGCAAGAGCCCAGTTATGAAACTAGGTTGATTATAATAACTCTTTCTATGTGTTTTCTAAACCCTTTTGGCTATGGTTCTCACCCATTCAGTACCACTTTCTTTGTATTTCCGCCACTATCACTGTCAACACTTATCACTAACAAAAATGAAAATATAGAACTGGCTGGTTTTGATGTACCGATTCGACTCGGGTCAGCTGAAACCCAACGGTTCAATCCGGTTCTTAAATGAAAAACCCGGTCACATCCGGCCCGGTCTATGATCTGTCTCCCAGTTCAACCGGTTAAACCAGCCGAGTCAACCCGATTTTAAAACATTGGCCAAATCATTTTGTAGATATAAATTTGTAAATTTTTTGTGGATGTATCATTTTTTTTTTTTTTTTTTTTTTTTTTTTTTTTTTTTTTTTTTAATTTTAAGGTTTAATATAAAAATATGTTAATAAAATTTTCAAGAATTGTGCTTAAGTTAACTTTCATTTTGTTCACATAAGTTACTGAATTTATGAAACATGACATTTTGAGGTAACTGAATTATACAAACATATGTAAACATAAAAATCAACGAACTTGTAGAACCACATTTATGTTACTTAATTCATCTAAAATTATATGTTCAACTCACTATTATTAAAACTAAAATTATAGAAAAATATGCTTCATATAAGTTCAGTAACTCAAATAAACAAAATGAAAGTTCAGTACTTTAGGCATACATTTTGAAAAATTTAGTGACGTCTTTGTCTATTAACCTTAATTTTAACATATAAACATTGTATGTTGAAGTAGTTTCATCAAATCCATATGAGTATAAATGAGGGTTAAAGTCTGGTTTCGTAAGGTTTTATCAAATGCGAAAAAAAGAAAAAAATAAAAAATAATAACACTTAAATTCTTAAAGGAACATGATGTCTGAAATGGGTCCATATTTACCCAAACAATATTTGTGTAATGAAATGATACGCCTTTGTGATAGATAGATTAAGTTGGAAACAAAGTCTAGTATGGTGATGCGGTGTATTGGTAAAAATAAGGGCTTTTATACAAAAGGTCTCGAGTTCAAACCCCATTACATATCATTCATTTTTATACAGTTTATTGCTTGCTCACTAATTAGATTTTTTTCATTGTATTTTGGTTTCATTCAAAGCAAGTATTTTACTAGTGAATTAGCTTTAAAATGAAACATTATGTCTTATTAACGAATGGGTTTTTATATGCATTTCGAACGTAGACATCATTATTACGATTAGAGTATAAAATACATAATTCACATTTTGACACCCTTCGTGTTTTCTTCTTCACAATGACTCGGATCTATTTGTATGTCAACACAAAATTAACACAAGCTATGCAAAATGATGAAAGCTAGTAAATATCTTGTCTCAAAGAAATTAAGTAACGTACAATAATGCCATATTGATTCCCCTATAACATACAATATAAATTAACTAAGGCATGTCCCTCCATGTAAGGTCTTTACTGAGCACATACGATAATTAGCCGTTTAAGCTCTTATCACTCTTAGAGTTCAATCAAGCAAAAGCTACAACATTGGTGATTTAGCCCTCTTAATTTGTTGCCTGCATATCTAGTTAAGATATCGAGAAAGTACCATTTAAACTAATCGTAAGGTTTCTTAACACTCATGAGGATCGTCCATGTAGTATGTTCGAGCCTTATAGTTTTTGTGATTATCTATAATACTTTACCTTTCACCAAATTCTTAGCCCATACCATAATAACGGGCCCATAACACATCCATATTGGATATGTTCGTTTCACTGTAAAGTTTTTACATGTAGCATGATTCGACATGTAGGTATGTACGTTATCATTTATTTGATAAAGTCATTTCAACTATCTTACATCCCACTTAGGTTAACGAAGTACATTATTATTATTATTATTATTATTATTATTATTATTTGACATTTTGTGTTTTTACAGTATGACATTTTGTTTGTTTTGTGTTATGGCAAGTATAAGTTAAAAAGATGCAGGAACATATGAGTCATGTGTTATAAGATGGTATGTAAGGGTCCATGTATATATATGTCAAACATATTCCCAAACACTCCTCCACCATCTTTTTTGATAAATATATGTAGTGGGAAAAGAAATCATGTGTGGTAGCATGGCATATTGGTAAGTGTAGTTTTTTGTTGCACACTAGAATATCTACCTTTGTTTTTTATTTTTATTTTATTATTTTTTTTTTCATTTTTAGTTTTGCAAATTGTATCTTTTTTTCTTTTCGCAAATAATAAAGTATTTGTTTTATATTGTGATTTAATGTTCATTTCTGAAAGTCTAAAATGTTGTTAAGAGCGAACATGATATATTAGTAATGATTGTAGTTATCCAAAATATTAAAGTCGATATTAACTTGAGATGACCACGAATATATATATAAAAGGCACAATTTACATTTTAGTTTTCTTCGCGTTTCCTTTTTCTTTTCCTTATAAACACCAAGTCCAACAATGAGGCGACATTGGTATAGATGGCTCTAACCTGCTTATATACAGAGAATGCATAAATGTAACAATTCGCAAATTCAGGTTAATTTCTATTTTCGGAAAATTTTACTATTCATGTTACTATTCATTTCTTTCTGAAATTTTCCCGAAAGTTGATTTTTATTTCATATTCTCGAGTGATAAATCATTTCCATGGCAAATTAAATGTTTGACATTCGTCAGATCAGTTTCGTGAAAGTTATTAAGGAATTACACAGAATTACCCGTTTTAGGGTAAAACGTCAATCAGAAATTCTACGCACAACGAAATTTGATCCCGTCAGGTGACCCCACATCAGAAAAATGCTTAACACATTCATGATTTATTTGAGAATAAATCATGACTGAGAAAAATCATGGCCCAAATAAACTTCGGCCGTGAAAAACTGGAATTTTCAGTTTTACGCGTTTTTACTCAGCCGTAACCCTAGCCTTTACCTGCACCGCGTTTCTAAGATGATTTGAGCTTTCAACTTATTTAAATAAGTCAACATATTTTTCCCTCCTCCATTGACTAAAAATCATTCCTTGATTTTATAAATCATTTCGTGATTTTTAGGCTTCCGGTTTGATGTCTAAAAGACATTTAAGACCAACCGACACCAGACTGAGCCCAGTCTAGACATTATAAATCATTTTAAATCATTTTTAGCATATTAGAAAAGTAACATTTTACTTTTCTCAGTTTTACGCAATATTCGTACATTTTACGTATTACGCGTTTTAGACCCGTGTTTCCAGCTTTTAGCAGGTTTTACCACCCAAATGGAACTTATCACCCATTTTATATTTTATTATGGGACTTATGAACATTTCTAACAATACTTTAAAGTTTCATAATTTTACGACACCCGGTTTTACGTTTTGAGGCCTAATCACTTACGGTTGGCATTTCCCGGAGTCAAAACTAGATAATATCTAGATATTATCATCCAAGCCAAGCCAACTCACCCCCTAGCACTTGTGAACCGCCATTAGGGGGGGAGTCACACCCTTGGTGGCTTGATCTCATGGCTTGTTGTCTTGAGATGGTTACATGTGTTTTTGGCATAAAAATATCTTAAGTAACTAACCTCCTCAAAGTCATATATATACCCCCTCTCCCCCCTTCCTTGGCCGGCCATCAACACACACCACAACACTCTCTCCTTAGCTTATTTCTTTCTAATTTGTTGCAAGGTTCAAGTGAAGTTCAAGTATAGAAACCCTAGTTAGCTTATTTTCACCAAAAATCTTCCAAACCCTAACATACTTGGTGTTTTCTCTTGAGTTTAAATCCACTCAATACACCTCAACTTTCATTACATATCTTTCAAGAATACCAAGGGTAGAAAGGTTGCTTGAAGTGAAAAAGGGTTGAAGCTTGTCTATCAAAGTCCATTTCCTTACTAGTTACTCCTTTCTTTAATTAGAAAGCCTAAAGTTGTAAGCCTAAACCTAACATGATTCTTGTTTATTTATCATGTTCATCTCATTTATATGTTATTCTTTCTATATTATGTGTTGTAATTATGTCCATGATGAATCATGATGAGTAAAAGATGTTGTTGTAATGACTTATTGAAACAAGTTACTAAAACAAGCAAACTAGTGAATATCTTGGTATAACCTGATCAAAATGGTAAAAATTTTATATTGGATTATTACATATTACAGTAGAGGACTTAACAATAAAACCATAGCAATTTGAACCACCTAAAAAGAGTAAACGAGTCAAAAGTTATGGCGATTTGAAGTTACCAAAGATTTCCGGCAAAACTGCCTAAATGTTTCTGTGATTTCTGTGACAGAACCTAAAACACGCAAAAAGAGGCCTTTCTGGTCCGATTCATGAAAAAGTTAAAACACGAAAGTTGTCCGGAATCACGTTTTCATTCAGGAACCAAGAGGCTCAAGCCTTGAAAACGCCTTCTGAGTGAGATATTTCTCAGTTTTCTTAACAGCTATTTACATATTTTAAGTCACTAAGTTATTGTCATACTTTCAAAGGAATAAAAGGTATTATGACCTATAACCAAGACCCCCACCATGGCTAGAGCCAAGGTTGTGTATCATGACCTTGGAACAAGGACCAAAGGTCATGGCTAGGCCATGACGAAATGACCAAGTAAACTTACAAAGGCGTAAACATGAAACAATGAAATTGGCGATAACATGAACAAGCAATTTGTATCTACTTCACCTAAAAGGAAACCATGAGATTTTACCAAGACAAATGGTCATACAAGACTTATAAAACTACCCCTAATAACAATCTTCATGTATTATAAACTTTCCTAAGTTTATACAAATATCGAACATGTAACTTTTTCGGACCAAAACTTATATCTATATACTTTATCAACTACTACAATAGTAGGGAGCTTCATGTGAGGAGTTCATTATGTAAGCCGTCGAGATGAGTTGTGGATTTACGAATTAAAGTGTCCTGGCTCCTCGAACGCTTACTAACATGACTTCTGAAATGTGTTAGCCCGAACGGTAGTAAACGATATACCAAAACATACATGTTCATAAATCTTTCTTTCAAAGACTTACAAATATACATCATACCTCATCATGGACTAAATGCAAGACATATATATATAGGCACTCCGTTATATTCTTTACACAAATCCTAAGTCGCAACATTCTATTCTAGGTTGCTCGTAGAAACCTACACGATCCAATCATCACCTTCGTTACTTGCTATCTTGTTTAAGGTGAGTTCATAGCCCCGCTTACATTACTTCAATGTTTTACAAACTCTTGGGGGAAATACATGCTACTTTTAAACCGAACACAATGCTTTGAAACTGTATGCTGCCTGATTGTTTTATTATTACTAAGTACCTACCTTGCCAATCCTAGGCCCCATCATGAACCATTTAATCACTAGTATTAGTGAGCGCGAGTATTGTGAATAGGCCTATTGGGATTGACGAATCCCATTTGTTTGAGCAGTTAGTTCAAACGAATGCACTATATTTGAAACATTAAGTATGACGGCAAAGTACTTACCGGGGCAACATAACCGCCGATTGATATTGGTACCCGTTAACGTATTGGTTGCATGAGCTTAGTACATAATAATAACTGTTTTGTTTTCTAACATGAGTATGAGTCTAATTAACTCATTACTACCAACATATTGTGTTCAACCGTTAAACAAACTCTATGAATATCACTCAACCTTTGTGTTGACCTCTTAAGCATGTATTTCAGGTCCATGATAATCAAGAATGGAGCGGGAAGGGCACGTACCGAAGGAAGAAGGCTATAAACAATTATGTCATTCTATAAAAACATCATAGACTTTATATTGATGTGTTTTGAAACAATGCAACATTTTGGGACCTCACTATGTAAACTTTGATATATTTGAATAATATGAATGACAACTCTTTTTATTACGATTCGTTTAGAGATCGTTTTCTATTATTATGACTGTTGTACCGTCGAGTAACACCCAAGTTGAATTCCGCTGCATCATGAATTGGGGGTGTTACAGATTGGTATCAGAGCCATGGTTATAGAGAAACGGGTCTAAGTGAGACCTAAACTATAACTACAATAACAAGCAAAAACATTTTTATAGCCTTCCGCTCTTCGTGCCTTCCATCCTCCAGAAGATTATGGACTTATTACACATGTTATGCTACATGAACATATTTGTATATTGTCATATGCACATTTCCTTAGTTTGAGCTTTTTCCATAAACATTTGATTTATTTTGACATCGAAATACTAATTGTAGACATCATGTCCGCACCTCCATCTCCCGATCATCTTCCTGCTATGCCTGAGTATTTACCAATTCTTCCCGGACCCGATGATCCTTATTTTGAACCAATTGATTACGACGACGAGGAAGAACCTTATGAGGATCTAGATGTAGATTCGGACGAAGATCCTGAAATGGATATGGAAATAAACATCGATGAGTACGAAGAGGATCCTGAAATGGATGTTGACATCGAAGGCATCGATGAGGAAGCGGAGGAACTATTAGTAGTACCACATCTATCACCATTGACATCTCCACCTCCGGTTTCACCAATTTCATCCGAATCTAACCATACCACTCCAGCTCAAGTTCCGAATTCTACTCACCAAACCGGTGGAACATCTACATTTACACATATGTTCGCAAACTCAGCTCAATACGAAATCTACTCTTTGAAATAAGCTCTCAACCTAACCCAACTCAAAGTTAAATGTATGGCAAGTCAAATGCACGAATGTATGTCCAAGGTAAATTCTGCTAGAATGGATGCCATGAATGCTCGAGACGACCTATATTGGTTTAAGCTTGACATGAGCTACGTGAAGAATGACTCGACTCATGTTGGGGAAGTAGTCTTAAATCCTCTAACCGGCCTGGATAACGTCAAGGATAGACTCACTTTGGTTGAGAAAGCCCAAGAACAGGATGCGGTTCAAATTCACAAACTACTTAACCGCCTAAATACCGTCGAAATCCGGTTAGATGTTGCAAACTTTGATAGGTATCAACTTAGGAATGATTTGTGTGGGATGCAAACTCAAATGAGTTCCATACAACAAAGGCTATACCGAAAGGATGTCAAAGAATACCGTCCGAATGAAAGTGTCGATGTGTTAGCAACACGCGGAATTAATAATCCGTCCGGACAACAACAACCTCCCAACCGACGTTAGACTAGTGTTATAGTACTAGTTAGCTTTTGTACAACGTTGTAATTACTAACTGAAAGTATCAGTTAGTAAGTTTTGAATGAACTTGTAATAAGTTCGATTTTGTAATCAACGTTATATAAATAAAACTCTTGTTTTATATACCATCATGTGTTATGTTTTTAAGTTTCAACATTATTATCCTATCATCCTTATCAAATTGTGCTCATTTCACAACTCTCTAATTACAACGTATCTTTTGAACAATAGAACCATGGCGCCAAAGAAAAAGACCCCACCACCAACGATGACGCAAGCCACCATCCGCAAACTGGTAAAGGATAGTGTCAATGCAACACTTATCGCGGAAAGAGCAGCCGTAGCTGCAGCAGCTGCCAATGCCGACCCAGCTACTGGTGCTGCTGATGCTGCAGCAGCCGCTGATGCTGCAGCAGCTGCTGATGCTGCAGCAGCCGCAGAAGCCGCCACTGCTGCGGAAGCTGCTATAGCTGCAGAGGCTGCCAGAATTGCCAGTCTTAACCTTGGAGGACCTACCCCTCCGGTGACCAATGTTACTACAGTACCAAAGGGTTGCTCGTTCATTTCCTACCTGAAATGTGAACCCCTCAAATTCAAGGGTACTGAAGGGGCTGTGGGTTTGACCCGTTGGTTCGAAAAGGCGGAATCGGTGTTCATTGTTAGTAAATGTATCGAGGGGGATAAAGTTCAGTATGCCACAAGTACTCTGTTGAATGTGGCCTTGTCCTGGTGGAACTCAATTGCTCAACCCATGGGCATTGAGAATGCCTACAAAATTACTTGGGCTAATTTGAAACAAATAATGATCAAGGAATACTGTCCACGCAGTGAGATACAAAAGTTGGAAGTTGAGTTCTGGGATCTTACGGTTAAGGGAAATGATATCATGACCTACAACCGTAGATTCCAGGAACTGAGGATACTTTGTCCAGCAATGGTTTCCCCAAAGGAAAAATTGTTGGAAAGGTATATTTGGGGTCTACCATCAAGCATACAAGGGAATGTGACTTCGGCAAATCCCAAAGAACTTGATGAGGCTATACGGATGTCCCGTAGCCTCATGGATCAAGTGGTACGTATGTCGGAAACCCGCAAGCAAAACAACCTCAACACCAACCTCAACACCAACAACACCAACAACAGCAATGCCAACAATCCCAACAATTCCAACTACCGTAACAACAACAACAACAAGAACAACAACAACAAACGACCATATGATGGTAACCGTGGGAATAACAACAACAACAACAACAACAACCAAACCCGAAACAACAACCACCACAATCAACAGAACAAGAGACAGGAAGCCGCGACGGCTTATGTTGCTGCACCAGCTGGTGGTAGGTACGTGGGTAATCAACCACAATGTACCAAGTGCAATTACCATCACGAAGGTCCTTGCCCGGCCAAATGCCACAAGTGCCAAAAGCCCGGACATCTTGCCAAAGATTGTAGAGGCAAGGGTATAGCTACTGGGGCTAACACACAGCCCATAGTTACATGTTTCGGGTGTGGTGAAAGGGGACACTACAAGAACAACTGTCCTCAGAACCAAGGACCCCAAGGCGGAGGTGCTCGTGGTAGGGCCTACGTCATGGGAAAAGAAGAACCACACCAGGACCCGAACGTGGTTACCGGTACGTTCCTACTCAATAATATTCCTGTTAAAGTATTATTCGATTCTGGTGCTGATATGAGCTTTATATCTACTAGAATTGCGCCTTTACTTGATATACCATCAATTACTTTAACCACAAGTTATAATGTTGAGCTAGCTACCGGTGACTTAGTAAATACCAATACCGTAATCCCAAACTGTACCCTTAATCTCTTAGACCACCCCTTTAACATCAATCTTATGCCAATCGAACTCGGAAGTTTCGATGTTGTTATTGGCATGGATTGGTTGTCTAAACATCAAGCTAACATTATTTGTGGTGAAAGAGTTGTACATATTCCATGTGACAATGAAACTTTGATCATTCGTGGTGATCAAAGTGGAACTCGAATAAACATCATCTCATGTATCAAAACCATGAAGTACATTGAGAAAGGATGTTACGCTTTCTTAGCCCACGTAACAGAAAAGAAAACCGATGAAAAACGTCTCGAAGATGTTCCTATTGCCCGTGAGTTTCCTGAAGTCTTTCCAGAAGACTTACCCGGACTACCACCAAATCGTCAAATAGAGTTCAGAATTGATTTAATACCAGGAGCGGCGCCAGTTGCCCGCGCACCATACCGGCTAGCACCTTCAGAGATGCAAGAGCTATCAAATCAATTACAAGAACTTGCGGACAAGGGATTTATTCGACCCAGTTCCTCACCTTGGGGAGCTCCAGTTTGTTCGTGAAAAAGAAAGACGGGTCATTACGAATGTGTATTGACTATCGTGAACTAAACAAATTAACCATAAAGAACCGATACCCACTACCAAGAATTGATGATTTATTCGATCAATTGCAAGGTTCAACCTATTACTCAAAAATCGACCTACGTTCAGGTTACCACCAAGTTAGAGTTCGTGATGAAGACATTCCAAAAACAGCCTTTAGGACACGATATGGTCACCACGAATTCCAAGTGATGCCCTTTGGGTTAACTAATGCACCGGCAGTATTCATGGATCTCATGAATCGGGTATGTAAACCATATTTGGACAAATTCGTGATCGTATTCATAGACGACATTCTCATTTATTCCAAAAACGAAGTAGAACACAAAGAACACCTGAGAACAATTTTAGGACTACTCAAGGAAGAGAAATTGTATGCAAAGTTTTCCAAATGCGAATTTTGGATTCAATCCGTACAATTCCTTGGGCATGTGATTGACAAGACCGGTTTACATGTCGATCCCGCTAAAATTGAAGCTATCAAAAACTGGCCAACACCTACCACACCTACAGAAATTCGGCAATTTCTGGGTTTAGCCGGGTATTACCGAAGGTTTATTGAAGGATTTTCCTCAATAGCAAAATCTTTGACTAAGCTAACTCAGAAAGACAAGAAATATGTGTGGGATGAAAACGAAGAAAAAGCTTTCCAAACCCTCAAACAGAAACTTTGTAGTGCTCCTATCCTAGCATTGCCCGATGGGATAGAAGATTTTGTAGTCTATTGTGATGCATCGCACCAAGGGTTAGGTGCCGTGTTGATGCAACGCGATAAGGTCATGGCTTATGCATCAAGACAACTCAAGGTTCATGAGGAAAATTACACCACTCATGACTTAGAGTTAGGAGCTGTGGTCTTTGCACTAAAAATCTGGAGACACTATCTATACGGTACTAGATGTACTGTGTACACCGATCATAAAAGTCTACAACACATTTTGGACCAAAAAGAACTAAACATGCGACAACGTCGTTGGTTGGAATTACTTAGTGATTATGACTGCGACATTCGTTATCACCCAGGAAAAGCAAACGTAGTAGCTGACGCACTAAGCCGAAAGGAACGGGTTAAACCATTACGAGTCCGAGCCTTAGTTTTAACCATAAATTCAAACTTTCCTACCCAAATCCTTCACGCTCAAGCTGAGGCGGTGAAACAAGAAGACATCCAAAAGGAGAGGTTGGATGGCATGATACCAAAGAAATTCGAAACCCGTTCCGATGGAACTCTATGCTTCCAAGGTCGAAGTTGGTTACCACTTTATGGTGGCCTACGAGACTTGATCATGCATGAATCACACAAGTCTAAATACTCCATACATCCAGGATCTGATAAGATGTATCATGATCTTAAGTTACTCTATTGGTGGCCGAACATGAAAGCCGACATTGCAACTTATGTTAGCAAGTGTCTTACCTGCTCCAAAGTAAAAGCCGAACACCAAAAACCATCCGGTCCATTGCAACAACCAGAAATTCCTACCTGGAAATGGGAAAGAATTACTATGGACTTCATTACCAAGCTCCCAAAGACATCAAGCGGTTATGACTCCATCTGGGTCATAGTTGATCGTCTCACAAAATCCGCACACTTTATACCAATCAAAGAGACTTACAAAATGGAACAACTAACCCGACTGTACGTCAAAGAAATAGTCTCAAGACATGGTGCACCGATATCCATCATATCCGACAGAGATGGTAGATTTACTTCCAATTTCTGGCAGTCACTCCAAGGCGCCTTTGGAACAAATCTAGACATGAGTACAGCGTACCACCCTCAGACCGATGGTCAGAGTGAACGAACCATTCAAACACTTGAAGACATGCTTCGAGCTTGTATAATAGATTTTGGAAAAGGATGGGATACTCATCTACCATTAGTCGAATTTTCCTACAACAACAGCTATCATACAAGTATTCAAGCAGCTCCATTTGAAGCACTTTATGGTCGAAAGTGTCGTTCACCTGCTTGTTGGGCTGAAGTGGGAGAAGTTCAACTCACTGGACCAGAACTCATCCGTGAAACAACGGATAAAATTGTACAAATCAAAAATCGGTTACAAGCCGCAAGAGATAGACAGAAAAGTTATGCCGACACACGACGCAGACCCCTAGAATTCCAAGTCGGAGATAGGGTTATGCTAAAGGTATCGCCTTGGAAGGGCTTGATACGATTCGGTAAACGAGGAAAACTAAACCCAAGATACATCGGACCATTCAAAATCCTAGCCAGGGTTGGCCCTGTGGCGTACAGACTTGAGCTTCCATCAGAACTCAGTAGTGTACACCCCACTTTCCATGTATCTAACCTAAAGAAATGCTTATCGGATGAATCACTTGTGATTCCACTCGATGAAATTCAACTCAATGATGATCTTCAATTTGTTGAGGAACCCGTAGAAATCATGGACCGAGAGGTCAAACAACTCAAACAAAGCCGTATACCAATTGTCAAAGTTCGTTGGAACTCACGACGTGGTCCTGAATACACATGGGAACGAGAGGACCAGATACGAAAGAAATACCCACACCTTTTTACCAACGAAGCTTCTACTTCCAACGCTAATTGATCTCCGGGACGGAGCTCTCATATGGGGTGGAGACTGTAACAATTCGCAAATTCAGGTTAATTTCTATTTTCGGAAAATTTTACTATTCATGTTACTATTCATTTCTTTCTGAAATTTTCCCGAAAGTTGATTTTTATTTCATATTCTCGAGTGATAAATCATTTCCATGGCAAATTAAATGTTTGACATTCGTCAGATCAGTTTCGTGAAAGTTATTAAGGAATTACACAGAATTACCCGTTTTAGGGTAAAACGTCAATCAGAAATTCTACGCACAACGAAATTTGATCCCGTCAGGTGACCCCACATCAGAAAAATGCTTAACACATTCATGATTTATTTGAGAATAAATCATGACTGAGAAAAATCATGGCCCAAATAAACTTCGGCCGTGAAAAACTGGAATTTTCAGTTTTACGCGTTTTTACTCAGCCGTAACCCTAGCCTTTACCTGCACCGCGTTTCTAAGATGATTTGAGCTTTCAACTTATTTAAATAAGTCAACATATTTTTCCCTCCTCCCTTGACTAAAAATCATTCCTTGATTTTATAAATCATTTCGTGATTTTTAGGCTTCCGGTTTGATGTCTAAAAGACATTTAAGACCAACCGACACCAGACTGAGCCCAGTCTAGACATTATAAATCATTTTAAATCATTTTTAGCATATTAGAAAAGTAACATTTTACTTTTCTCAGTTTTACGCAATATTCGTACATTTTACGTATTACGCGTTTTAGACCCGTGTTTCCAGCTTTTAGCAGGTTTTACCACCCAAATGGAACTTATCACCCATTTTATATTTTATTATGGGACTTATGAACATTTCTAACAATACTTTAAAGTTTCATAATTTTACGACACCCGGTTTTACGTTTTGAGGCCTAATCACTTACGGTTGGCATTTCCCGGAGTCAAAACTAGATAATATCTAGATATTATCATCCAAGCCAAGCCAACTCACCCCCCTAGCACTTGTGAACCGCCATTAGGGGGGGGGGAGTCACACCCTTGGTGGCTTGATCTCATGGCTTGTTGTCTTGAGATGGTTACATGTGTTTTTGGCATAAAAATATCTTAAGTAACTAACCTCCTCAAAGTCATATATATACCCCCTCTCCCCCCTTCCTTGGCCGGCCATCAACACACACCGCAACACTCTCTCCTTAGCTTATTTCTTTCTAATTTGTTGCAAGGTTCAAGTGAAGTTCAAGTATAGAAACCCTAGTTAGCTTATTTTCACCAAAAATCTTCCAAACCCTAACATACTTGGTGTTTTCTCTTGAGTTTAAATCCACTCAATACACCTCAACTTTCATTACATATCTTTCAAGAATACCAAGGGTAGAAAGGTTGCTTGAAGTGAAAAAGGGTTGAAGCTTGTCTATCAAAGTCCATTTCCTTACTAGTTACTCCTTTCTTTAATTAGAAAGCCTAAAGTTGTAAGCCTAAACCTAACATGATTCTTGTTTATTTATCATGTTCATCTCATTTATATGTTATTCTTTCTATATTATGTGTTGTAATTATGTCCATGATGAATCATGATGAGTAAAAGATGTTGTTGTAATGACTTATTGAAACAAGTTACTAAAACAAGCAAACTAGTGAATATCTTGGTATAACCTGATCAAAATGGTAAAAATTTTATATTGGATTATTACATATTACAGTAGAGGACTTAACAAGAAAACCATAGCAATTTGAACCACCTAAAAAGAGTAAACGAGTCAAAAGTTATGGAGATTTGAAGTTACCAAAGATTTCCGGCAAAACTGCCTAAATGTTTCTGTGATTTCTGTGACAGAACCTAAAACACGCAAAAAGAGGCCTTTCTGGTCCGATTCATGAAAAAGTTAAAACACGAAAGTTGTCCGGAATCACGTTTTCATTCAGGAGCAAAGAGGCTCAAGCCTTGAAAACGCCTTCTGAGTGAGATATTTCTCAGTTTTCTTAACAGCTATTTACATGTTTTAAGTCACTAAGTTATTGTCATACTTTCAAAGGAATAAAAGGTATTATGACCTATAACCAAGACCCCCACCATGGCTAGAGCCAAGGTTGTGTATCATGACCTTGGAACAAGGACCAAAGGTCATGGCTAGGCCATGACGAAATGACCAAGTAAACTTACAAAGGCGTAAACATGAAACAATGAAATTGACGATAACATGAACAAGCAATTTGTATCTACTTCACCTAAAAGGAAACCATGAGATTTTACCAAGACAAATGGTCATACAAGACTTATAAAACTACCCCTAATAACAATCTTCATGTACTATAAACTTTCCTAAGTTTATACAAATATCGAACATGTAACTTTTTCGGACCAAAACTTATATCTATATACTTTATCAACTACTACAATAGTAGGGAGCTTCATGTGAGGAGTTCATTATGTAAGCCATCGAGATGAGTTGTGGATTTACGAATTAAAGTGTCCTGGCTCCTCGAACGCTTACTAACATGACTTCTGAAATGTGTTAGCCCGAACGGTAGTAAACGATATACCAAAACATACATGTTCATAAATCTTTCTTTCAAAGACTTACAAATATACATCATACCTCATCATGGACTAAATGCAAGACATATATATATATATAGGCACTCCGTTATATTCTTTACACAAATCCTAAGTCGCAACATTCTATTCTAGGTTGCTCGTAGAAACCTACACGATCCAATCATCACCTTCGTTACTTGCTATCTTATTTAAGGTGAGTTCATAGCCCCGCTTACATTACTTCAATGTTTTACAAACTCTTGGGGGAAATACATGCTACTTTTAAACCGAACACAATGCTTTGAAACTGTATACTGCCTGATTGTTTTATTATTACTAAGTACCTACCTTGCCAATCCTAGGCCCCATCATGAACCATTTAATCACTAGTATTAGTGAGCGCGAGTATTGTGAATAGGCCTATTGGGATTGACGAATCCCATTTGTTTGAGCAGTTAGTTCAAACGAATGCACTATATTTGAAACATTAAGTATGACGGCAAAGTACTTACCGGGGCAACATAACCGCCGATTGATATTGGTACCCGTTAACGTATTGGTTGCATGAGCTTAGTACATAATAATAACTGTTTTGTTTTCTAACATGAGTATGAGTCTAATTAACTCATTACTACCAACATATTGTGTTCAACCGTTAAACAAACTCTATGAATATCACTCAACCTTTGTGTTGACCTCTTAAGCATGTATTTCAGGTCCATGATAATCAAGAATGGAGCGGGAAGGGCACGTACCGAAGGAAGAAGGCTATAAACAATTATGTCATTCTATAAAAACATCATAGACTTTATATTGATGTGTTTTGAAACAATGCAACATTTTGGGACCTCACTATGTAAACTTTGATATATTTGAATAATATGAATGACAACTCTTTTTATTACGATTCGTTTAGAGATCGTTTTCTATTATTATGACTGTTGTACCGTCGAGTAACACCCAAGTTGAATTCCGCTGCATCATGAATTGGGGGTGTTACAATAAAGAGGCAAAGGAATGACGGTTTCCTAACAATGTAGAGCTTTACTCAATCACAAGATAACAACAATGTGTATTAATCCAAAATGGATAGATGTGTCATCCACATGAGTCCTAAAAAAATTCACCGAAAAACGTAGTTTGAACTAAACTATTGGCAGCGTAGAATACTTAACTAAATTTATGGGCATGTAATTTAAGAAATACAACAACCACAATTAAACAAATAAGAACGAAAACACGAGAGTAAACCCATATGACACTAGTGATAAAATTTGTACTCCATAGAAGATCTCGAATCAAATTGTGTCGTCACTTAATAATCAAATTGCTTCAAAATACAAACGCTCTAAAATGAACTTATGGATGGTATATATTATAGGAGGTGCGATCCTCTACAAAGGGGACTAAAAATACAAAGTCTACAAAGGCTAGAAAGCCACTCACCATGTGACAAGTGTCCACCACCCACTCCCTCCCTTTTTTCTTTTTAAATTCGGTTAGGGGGCATTTTGGTCATTTTAAACTGTTTCTTTATTCCACCCTAAAACTTCAAACGCAAATATCTTTCAAACGAAAAACTTTTACGAAAAACCGATTTCACCATAATTTTTAAAATTTAATCCTCTTTAATTTTTTTTTGGGTATAAAGTGAGTTTTGATTTTCTTGATTTTTTTTGTCATTTTCGGCCCTATTATTTACCCTCATAAATGTCGAATCGTTAAAAACTTAAAACATGAAAGTTATAGATTTTTGTTCACTCCTTACACAGGTTTTTGAATCACTCAAATCCGATCTCATATGAGTAAGATAACACACGTTAAAGATGGTGTTTAACTCATATTTGTTGCACACAATGTATTTGATGAAATGTCTAGCTTATATATTTTGTGTTAAAATTGAGCTAAATGCACTAATTTTTATTTCTCAATGCATTATTAATTATTTTATTAATGTAAGACTCAAAAAGTAGATTTTTTTAATCATTATATTTTTAAAATATACATTTAGTTTATCAGTTAGGTTATTAGGTTCATCAGTTAGGTTACTTTGGTTTATCAATTTTTATGATAACATTTTTGACTAATTGATGAACCTAAACACATAACACATGACAAATAATTATAAGTTCATCAATTAGTCAATAACTGATAAGCAAACTGATGAACCTAAAATTAATGAACCTATAATTATAGGTTCATCAGTTAGTCAATAACTGATAAACTAACTGATGAGCCTATAATTAATGAACCAAAAAATCAATGAACCTAACTGATAAACCTATAATTAGTCAATAACTGATGAACCTATAATTATAGGTTCATCAGTTAGTCAATAATTGATGAACCTATAATTATAGGTTCATCAGTTAGTCAATAACTGACGAACCCAAACATTTAATCAAATTTGATGAACCTGAAATTGATGAATCTGAAAAAATTAATGAACCAAAGTAACTGATGAACAAAATGTCTAACTGATGAACCTATAACCTATAACTTAACTTATGAACAAAACATAACCTAACTGATGAACCTAATAACCTAACTGATGAACTAAATGTATATTTTAAAAATATAATGATTAAAAAACATCACTTTTTGAATGTTACATTAATAAAATTATTAATAATGCGTTGTGGGACAAAAATAAGTGCATTTATCTCGATTTTAAGACAAAAAATCTAAGCTAAACATTTCATCAAACACGTTGTGTGCAACAAATATGACTAAAACGTCATCTTTAACGTGCGATATCTCACTCATATCATATCGGATTTGAGTGATTGAAATTTCTGGGTAAAGAGTGAATCAAAATCTACAACTTTCGTGTTTTAACTATATTATGATTCGGCAATTTTTAAGGTAAAATATAGGGTCGAAAATAGCAAAAACATCAAGAAAATCATGACTCAATGAATATGTCAAAAAAAAATGTTTCGAAAAAATTAAAAAGATTTATACTACCTCCGTCCCAATATTATTGTCCACAGACAAGAAATACACAGTTTAAGAAAAATGCATTAATTACTGCTTTGATTTCTATGAAAGTTAAAAAAAGACACTTTTACCCTTTATTAATTAATTAATGTTTTCTTATATTTTTGTAAATATCAATTTGGACTAAGGGTAATATGGTAAACTTAAACAACTCCAACAATTATTTTTAGTAATGGACAATTATTTTGGGACATATGAAAAAGGAAAGATGGACAATAATATTGGGACGGAGGGAGTACCAAATTAAAGAGAATCAAATTTTAAAAATTATGGTGAAACCGGTTTTTTTTTTTTAAAGTTTGTCGTTTAAGAGATATATGCGTTTGAAAATTGAGGTGGAAAAGAAAAACCGGGTCAAAAGACCAAATTACCTCTGGGCGGATTTTATGTATAATTTAGAGGGGGGACACATATCATACTATGAATGGCTTTGTACACTTTATAATTATAGGTTCATCAGTTATTGACTAATTTTAAGTTTATCAGTTAGAGTCATTGATTTTTTGGTTCATTAATTATAGGTTCATCAGTTAGTTTATCAGTTATTGACTAACTGATGAACCTATAATTATAGGTTCGTCAGTTAGGTTCATTAATTTTAGGTTCATCAGTTTGTTTATCAGTTATTGACTAATTGCTGAACTTATAATTATTTGTCATGTGTTAAGTGTTTAGGTTCATCAATTAGTAAAAAATGTTACCATAAAAACTGATGAACCAAAGTAACCTAACTGATGAACCTAATAACCTAACTGATGAACCTAATAACCTAACTGATGAACTAAATGTATATTTTAAAAATGTAATGATTAAACAACTTTACTTTTTGAGTCTTACATTAATAAAATGATTAATAATGCATTGAGAAACAAAAATTAGTGCATTTAGCTCAATTTTAACACAAAATATATAAGCTAGACATTTCATCAAACACATTGTGTGCAACAAATATGAGTTAAACACCATCTTTAACGTGTGTTATCTTACTCATATGTGATCGGATTTAAGTGATTCAAAAACCTGTGTAAAGAGTGAACAAAAATCTATAACTTTCATGTTTTAAGTTTTTAACGATTCGACATTTATGAGGGTAAAAATAGGGCCGAAAATGACAAAAATATCAAGAAAATCAAGACCCACTTTATATGTAAAAAAAATGGAAATATTTAACAAGATTTATACCAAATTAAAGAGGATTAAATTTTAAAGATTATGGTGAAATCAGTTTTTCATAAAAGTTTGTCGTTTGACAGATATTTGCGTTTGAAGTTTTAGGGTGGAATAAAGAAACGGGTTAAAATGACCAAAATGCCCTCTAACCAAATTTAAAAAGAAAAAAGGGAGAGAGTGGGTGGTGGACTCTTGTCGCATGGTGAGTGGCTTTCTAGCCTTTGTAGACTTTGTATTTTTAGTCCCCTTTGTAGGGGATTGCACCTCCAACTGTACATCGCATCCCACATAGGTTAAAGAAGTGAATTCTTCCTTGGTTATATACTATTGCCTACGACCATTATACATGTTGAGAATAAACCATTAGATTTTCAAGTGAATGGTTAATGAGGTTTACTTATAATCTTGAACAATAAAAACCTTATTAAGAACTGCACTGGGAAATATAGTATAAATTCTTAACTTTTTAATATCAATTTTCGCTTAAAATATGGGCACTCCAAATTTTTATTTACAAAGATTTTGTTCATACTTCAGCTAAATATGTACTAATCTTTTCTTCGATTTAATCTAATATGACAAAACCGTACGTAATTATATGCATTATCTCAAATTGATCAATATCAAATCTTAACTTGGCTTTCTTAGATGACTAAGATATGAGGCAACTCTGGTATTTTAGCTCTGTGTTGCCTACATTTTTAGAGAAGGTAAGAAGAGAAAAAGTGACAACTTATCCTACCAATGTACGAATCAATAATCACAAGGTACTAACGAAGGTGAGTCACAAGAATCTTCCAAAATGGATAGACATGGTGCACTCACCAAGCAACACTGATTTTGAGTTCGGTCCACCTCATCGAAACTAATGGCGTTTCCCATAGGGTTGCATGATCAGTACCATAAAAGTTACCTATTGGTTCTATGCCAACTAATTTTTACAAGAAAAAATCTATAATACTATAAGATTCAGTCCCTAAATTTAATGTGGAGTTATGATGCTTGAGGATTTTGAGTTAAGAACATGTTTTTAGTCCTTTAGTGTTCCCCCAAATTAATTTCGTGCATTCCAACAGTCCTATGTAGGTTATAAATCATCCTACATTTACAACCAAAGAGAATACAAAGCAATTAGTCTTTTCATAGTCCTATAACGAGTAGTATAAATACATAGTTTGATACACGAAACCCGACCATCAAATACTATCGATCTATTAAAAAAAACAAAAACTTAGCTGGCGCCGACAAGAAGACGGCAGTGGTGACTTGCCGCCGTTAAACCACCCCTTTTATAAAAGATTTATGGATGATCGGGAAAAATAAAGATGTGTCGTCAAGTTGCATTTCGTTCTTCATAAGCATAAAGATCATTATCAAAAGAAGTTGCTAGGTTATTCTGAAACAAATACCAAACCCATCTCCAAAGCAGATCGAAAAATAAAGAAACATGAAAAAGATCCCAATGAGGTTTTCAAAAGATATTATGACCTTTACAGATGTGTACAAATTGAAAACCCACTCATCACATATCTGTGAGAAGTTTCAACTTCTTTAAAATTTCAGAAACATTTAAAGAAAGAACAATACACAACTGTATCATCCCTTCTCACTTTCGGGTCAAAGATAAACAAATCACATAAGAAAATGAATCTTACCCGAGATCTCATTATTGAGACCTTGAAGACGATTTAAACAAGACAAAAAAGGTGAAATTGATTTGTGTTTGATTCGAGTTGTCTTTATTATTTGGCTTATGATTGGTAGAATAAAAGCACTAGGTGTGTATGCTATACGAATATCAAATGAAGATGAAGCACTGACAACTTTTACTCAAGATCCGGTTTGATAATATTGGATGAAAGATGTTTGTTTGTGACTGAAAAAGAGAGGCGCATGTATATGTGAATGGTAAATATGATAACTATTAGGGCTTCCTACTATTATGTACTAGGTTAAATGGGCATAGGGTGTAATACTTGATGGGCCTTTTATTCGAAAATGTATACTAAAAGTGAAGTTGGACTGATTTGTGCATTCTTGCAATTTACTGTCAACGAGCGGGGGTACCCGCGCGTTGCTGCGGGAATGTTGTGTTAATCCAAATTATTTTTATTATTTTTAATTTTTTTAGGGACTAAATTTGCAAAAGATCGCTAACGGGGGACTAACGGTGCAATTTATAGCTAACGTGAGGGACTAAATGTGTAAAATCCTTAGCTACAGTAAACTCACTATTACAAACTGATTTGGTACTGTAGCAGTTACTGTTTTGCACTGTAGCAATGCTATTTTCAGTTTTAGTCCTTTAACGTGGCGTTTTTTGCAAAGTTAGTCCTTAGGGACTAACGGTGAAAAAAAGTTAACCTTAGGGGCTGTTTCTGTTTATTATTTGTACAGAAAAAGCCCCTGAAGTTACTGTTTCTTTTCAAATTTAATCCACGTTTGTTAGATAACGGTCGTTAAGGACTAACCTCGCAATTGATCGCTAACCTTAGGGGCTAAAATTGGCAAAGGTGAAACTTGGGTGAGTACTGTAGCTACAGTGAAAACAAATGACTTTTAGTATATATATATATAATGTAAGTAGCCCAATCATATCGATCAACTAAACCAAGTAGACTCATTCCGCTTTTTATTGCTTTCTTACAACTAAAAGGCGTTTGGCTAAAATTTAAAGGTGTATAAGGGCATGTCAATGAGAGTTTTTCCTAATGTTTTTTTGCCATATGAAAGTCATTAAAAGCTTTAAGTTGTTCTTGATAGTGACTTGATCATCCTTATCGGTTAATTACTTCTTTTGATAAATATTGATATACAATTGATTTCACCTTAAATATCTCTTTTCCAAAATTATTATAACATTAATGGGCACAAAAAAAATGCTATTAATTAGAATTTACATCATACCATTGAAGTTAAAGTGAACTTGGGCTGATTTGTGTATTCATGCATTTTAGCTAAACTTTTTTATTTTTTTATTTTTTATTTTTATTTTTTTGCACTTTGTTCTTTTTTGGTTTTTAGAAAAGATCGAAAAAAAAGATGTCGGTGATGTTAGGAAAAAGAGATGTACAGATTCAAAGTGTGGGAGTGCCCTTACAGTTTGCAACTTTAAAACAACATATTCATTTATTTCGTTAATATGAATTTGCAAGTTTTGTAAATAGTTAGCAAATTGAATATGTATGCATCTAACACATATTAATATTTTGATGTCACCCAACTTACACATAAAAAATTTGCTTAAACCTCCTCATTACGGTGACCTCCTATACTACCATGTTTCCACACATAATAAGAAAATGTGCACGAGCATGTATGTAAAACAACATTTAAATGGTTAAATGGTATTTTTTTAGCGTGATTAGTTTATTTAAGCATGCAACTTGAATAATGAATATAAAAGAAAAAGTACATAATTTTCGAACCCATTTGTAAATTAAAAAAATTAAGTTTAAGACATAATAGTGGAGTCCAAATGTTTTAGAAATTATTAATAGTGTGTTAATTAATATTCATTTGGTTAGCTATTTAGATTGAGTTGGTTGATAAAATTTATTAATATTAGTTAGACTTCAATTTTAATTTTTAATGAAATTAGTTGTACAATAAAATGAGATGAAACTAACTTTAGTTTTTAATCATAAACTTTATAAATAAATACTAATATGTTATAAAAAAAGATTAAATATAAAAATCACCAAACAACTAATGGCATACTTACAACAGATGTAATATAATCACAACTTACGAACCTAATATCAAAAATAATTAACGCAAATTACACTATAATAAATAATAAAAAGCCAGTGTGCTTCGTATTACCATGCAAAAATCATATAATGCAAAATTATTGTTGGGTTACGTAATAGGCCGAAACAATCAAAGGAAATTACATCAAGCGTATGACAATTTAATAACGACAGCCCCATTTAGAAAATATAAAGACCATAAAACCAAAACAATATCAACCATTTTTATATTTTTAAACAACAAACTAAAAACGTTTCATACAACATACTAAACTAAAAATAAAAATACACTCAACAATACGCGCGATTAACAATTAGAGTAAAAGCCCGTGCGTAGCACGGGTTCTGCATGCCTCGTATGTTATAATGCTAAGTTTGTATATTTAACAGTGTAACGATTACATTTTTGTTAAAAGTAAGCGTACTATAATATGTAAAAATTCAAAGAAAGAAAGAAAGAAAGAAAAAAAAAAAAAAAAAAAAAAAGTTAAGTTGGTTTCATAAGCGTTTAATGATACTAATTAACCCCATTACAACACCGTTAATAGTTTTATCTCTAAAAATATTTTACAAACTATTCAAAAGCATAATAAGCAACGCTTTTTATTGCCGCAATCTAAGGATTTACCTCCTTGTTACATGATAGAAAAGAGGTATAATCCGTTCCAAATGCTTGCTTGCCACAAAAGTTTTTAGTATGTATCAAACTTCTTTTTTTCTATTAAAAATACAAAACTTGCAAATAATAATATGTATGTGCTAAACTACTTGGTTAACTATAGGGCTGAGCACCGAAGGTTCAAAACCGAACCGGACCGACGAAACCGACCGAACCGACAAAAACCGAACCGGACCGACGGCCCGTCGGTTCGGTTTCGGTTTCAGGTTTTACATGATTTCGGTTTCGGGTCGGTTCAGTTCGGTCCGGTTCGGCCCAAAACCGACAAAAACATGCCAAAATACACATGGACCGACAAACCCGAACCGACGAAAACCGAACCGAACCGACAGGCCATCGGTTCGGTTCCGGTTTTTCATGAATTTCGATTCTCGGTTTTTTCGGTTCCGACCCGATGCTCAGCCTTGTTTAACTCTATTAGAGGATAATTGCTCAAGCCCGGTCTGTGGGCTTAGGGTCCATTAGGGTTTACTCATGTAATCTCTGATACCATGTGCATGAATAATAATGATAACCTACGGGGTTTTATGTAGTCTAACATGCTATCAAGATTACATAAGTAAACCCTAATGAACCCTAAGCCCACAGACCGGGCTTGGGCCAATTATCCTATAATAATATCTTCCTTCATCTGTTTAAAACTTAAACTTGCCATAACCATAACACATCAACTGTAAATCTGCAATTGTAGATTACTATACCTTTGATCATTATTATAACGTAAATCAATTCATTTTGTTGCACTAAAACAATTTATTAGTACTGAGAAAAAGTTGTGCACATTATCATTTAACAACTCTAATTTCGAGTTTTGCATACAAAATAATCAGATCTTAAAAAAAGGTTGTTGCCCATTTTATCTTTTGTTGGACTAGTCTCAATATTTAATTATCAAGCCCAACAAACAAATCGTACATGCATGACGAAAATAAAAAGCCAACCGAAGGAAAGTTACCTCGGTAACATTCGTGACCGGAAATGCCAAGAAGCTAGACGAAATATAAAAGTTATTTAGTGTCAAAAATAAAGGGATCACTAAAAGTATATTGGTACTCAAATGTTTAGTGATCAAAAGTTCAAATAATTTACTGATTGAACTTTTTAGTCACTACAATGACTAAACTATTCAGTCAACAAAGCTATACTAGTTTCCAGTAAAATCAGTTCTGCATTTTTGTTTTTTAAGCTGTAAAAATATTCAAAACAACTAAAACATTGCACAAATACAAAGAATTGCAATATAAAGAACAGTTCGAGATCGAAAGAACAATACGATCATATAACTTCATGGGTCAAGTAGTTTCCTGTATTTCTCTAAAACAAGTATTCTCTAAAACAATCTTAAACTCTAAAAAAACATTAAGAAAAGTGTTCCACAATGTATGCTTCATTACTGTCATGCTCATAAACCATCTTCGTCACTCCATCACACCAATATCTGCAATAAAATAACAATAATTACCATCTTCCAATAACAATATACGAGGCCGTTTAGTTGAACGCATATTGATAACTAATAGTAACTACTCGGAAAAAAGAGATACCTCAAATGATTAAAGTTACAGCCTTCTCAGCAAATAGTACCTGCTTGCAAATAGTTAGCTTTTGTTATATCGCTGATGGGTAAACTGATAATAATTTAACTTCTTGGGTCAAGTGGGTAACGGGTACAAACAGGTCATTAGTCTAATGGGTCATGCTTAGAAAATACGTCGGACGGGTCACCAATTTGTAGATAGATCCACATATCAGATAATGGGCAATCTAAAAATTGTTTAACTGATTTGCAGGTAAACATAAAATATTTACAGTAGAGTAATGAACTTACCGTCCCAAATCAGAGAAGTTTTGCCAAACGGTTCTGTTTGCAGCATCCTCAATGATACCTAGCTTAACTGATTTGCCAAACTCATTCTAGAACTTGGATATTGGCCTCTCTTCTCATCATTAACCTTTGATTTTTCGATCTCTGTAACAAGTAAATTAAATATCAAAGTCAATAAATATGCATATTGGTCAGCCAGAGGTGAGAGCAACAAATGTTTAGGATGCAGCATGTGTACCTTTCTTTTCTTTGTCGTGAACTTCATCAGGGGTCCTCTTCAGCAAGTTTGCGGATCATGTCAAGGGCCTTCCCGATAAGTTTCTTTATTGTTTCTAAGCTGTTGTGTTGTTGAAGCATGTCACGTGAAACATTTAGTGGTAGGGTGTGAATCAACAAAACCCTGATGGAACAGTAAATGTTAGCAACCATGTCCAAAGACAATTATCAATTATGACGTATTCCTTATATAGCCAAACACATTATAAACAAGAACGATAAAGACTTACCAATAAGAGCGATAGATAAATACTCTTCTAACGTAGAGCTTGAGGTTAGATTTGTTGGCATCGTAGTAGCTCTCGTATAGTCGTATAGATCGGTAGGAGCCTTGGAAGGCACAAACAGAACGGCCTTGAACTCAACATCACCTTCAGCGTTGAAGTGGCTCCATGCCATTGGCTTCTCATCACCAAAATCCTGACATACGAAAAACACCCACTAGGCCACTACTGTTACAACTGCATGGCTCAAATTTCATCTTATTTACTTATGTATGGCACGTGATTTTAGCTATATTTTATCTTCCAGCGTAAATTGTTCCAAAATGGACCTTTTGACCAAAACCCATTTTACACATTAATTAACCCACCCGAACCCATTTTGAGCATCAAGTAGAAATTATCGGTATTTACCTTAGCAAGAGAGTGATAGAACTTTGTGTACTCTTCTTCGGCGACCTCTGGATTTCTTAACCAGATAGCTTTAACATTGTTCAAGCATTCCCATTCGTATGTTGTTTCCTTGATGGTTTTGGTCTTCAATTTTTCTTCATCTTCCTCCTTGTCAGAACTTCCTCTTCTTTCTCTTCACCCTCGGTGGCTTCGGCTGTTCAAACCATTCAAAGGAATTACAAGTTATTATAGTAAATAAGCAACAAATATCATAAGTTCAACAAGGCTTTCCGACATACGTTTTTCTTGCTCATCACAGGAGTCATCCAGGCACCTCAACATCAAAAAGTTGTAAATTCGTGCATCTACGAATATCCAAGAGAAGACAATCGTATATAGCTACAAATGATGGAGAAAACATAGCAACATCAAGCAGCCTCATGATTGCACCACCTAAACAACCATTTTGCACCAACACAAAATAAAATCACCACGCATCAGCAGATGCCCCCATTTTCTTGTTACATTTGAATTGGTTACTGTGACAAATGTGGACGATAACTCCTGTTTGGGCCTTTTCATGCCTCTCTCAAACTCCTTTGGAACAACAGAATGTACAGAGTACTTTTATGCCTATACTTCCCAAAAAATTTAGGCATATCATTATGAAGACCACCAGTTGCAACCTCTGTAGACTTCTGAAGTTCTTGCAAAAGCACACATTTTGTAAATATGAGACACAAAAAAAGGTAACCATCAGGAAGAAATTACGATACCAAACTTTGGTTCATGACGATACAAAAGTTTTGGGGGAAATTACCATAGTTCAAAGTCATATTGCCCACATAATTATAACTCAAGTAAAATTACAATTTGAATACGTCTCTAACATTACAAGTCTAATAATATAACTGGAATATTTCTAAGATAAAGAAGTTGACTGTTCCTTTTGATGTTGATCACTTACTTTGCTAAGTCCCCTCCTCCCCTGTTTCGTTTTTCTTGTATTTGGTACTATGAAAAGGTTTGATTATCATTCCCACTCTAAAAGCCTATATCTTGTAACGAAAGGTCATTCCATTCCCCACTCTAAAAGCAAGAAATTATCCCACACTTTTCCACCCTTAACCAAATTGTGATATTCAATGACCAAAACAAGATTTTACAATTACAACTTTCTAACACATGTAAATAAGTAGCCAATAAAAACACAGGTTATAGCTTATGAACAACACCAGAAGAGCTCCAATCAACTAAAAACATCACAATTACCGCATCATTAATCTTTAACTTGTCTTATCAAGACACATTACGCATCATATTATCATAAAAACACAGGTTATAGCTTATGAATCACTAACATAGATTAACCCACCTATCCAAATTAAACTATATAAAAACATTCTGGTAACACCAATTAATAGACAAACACACGAATCAATTAGACTAAAACATAAACCCTAAATTAATAACTTCAAATTCAAAAGTCCTAATTACCTTTTATCCTATATAAATTGGGTTCATTACGCAGATACAAACATAAACCAAACAACTTGCCTGAAAACAGATCTCGTGTATGAGTGATTTGAGAGAACATCATCGGTAACTGGCGGAGTACATTCCGGTGCCGTAGCCGTGGCGGTTGGCCTGAGACCCTGATTCTCTTCCATATATACTTGATATCTAACCACTCCAAGTCCACTTGTCTCAAGTTTGGAATTTCAGCAACACTTGGTGAATCAAATATCTGCTCAATGTCCCGACATTCACTACAATGGAAAGTTTCAACTTTTGCAGTTGTAGCAGCTTATCGGATGAAAAAAGAGCCTGTCCACCACTGGTCTTATAAACCGTATCCACTTCGATCAAATTATGATAAGACCAAGGCAACCGTTCCATAGTAGTAGGCTGTATGAGCTTGTACTTTCATAACTCGGTGATCGGGCCTGCAAGGTAAAAAAAAAACACAAGCTTATGTCAGAGATAATTGTACATATTAGTTGGTTCAATGATAAAAAAAACTTCATATGCGAGTAAAATAAGCCGAAAGGCTCTACATGATTGTAAAACCGTTGGGGTTTAGGGATCACATACATAACCAAATCAAATATATAACCTACACAAGATTATTCTAGATTGTGGGCTAGGCCACATTACAATCGGGCCTATATACATACACGACTAACACCGTTGATATTTGCTAATCATATTACTTTCGATCCAATAATTACGCTGTAATTTTGATGAAGATTACAATTATCAATAAGGTTAATTGACTCTAATACTAGAAAAGAAACTGACATGGGAAGGTTTTTTCTTTTTTACTTTAAAATAAAAATAATACCTGATACCGTTATTTGTGGGCATTCACGAAGAAACCCACAAAGTTTGGTAGACACATCTTCATCATCATCATCTCTGTTTATAGACACATCTTCATCTTCATCATCATAATCGACTTTAAATGAGGAAAGACCATCCCAACAGAAGCAATTGTGTGGGAATTTATAGACACATCTTCATCATCTCTGTTTGAAATCACCTCTTCAATAGCATCACAATCCCATATATCAATTTCCTTTAGGCTGGAAAGAAGTTTCACCATTAGCAGTATCTCATTGATATGGTTGTGAGGTTATGGAATGAGGACTGTGACAGTTGTTTTTGAAGAATTAATTCATTCCAATTGCACTTCCACACATGACTCATCTTCTCCAAACCAATTAACTCCAATTCTTCAAGATTGGGGAGTATGATGAGTTGTTGCTGGGTATTGTGAGGTGATTCTCTACTAATTGGACTCGTTATCTCAAAAACCACCTCCACATCTTCATAGCTCTCGAAAAGACGAAGTTTATGAAGGTTATTAAAAGTGGGTAATGGGAATGCAATTTTAGAAATCTGCATATGATCACAACCACAAATGATATATTTAGTAATAATTCCCATTGAGAAAATATGAATATAACTGCAACAATTTTTTTTTTTAAATTATAATTTATTCAAGAAGAAAGATCTGGATATAAGATAGAAGAAACAGCGTAGAAATAGCTAGCAACACTATCAAAAGAGTATTATTTTTCTATTTATTTTAAAAATAATAAAAAACCCAATATTATTTTTTTATTTATTTTAAGAAGAATAAATAACATTCAAGTAATGAAAAAGGTCACCAAAGGATAAAAACAAAAATGGAAATCATTTATTAAGTTGTACCTTTTTCTCTTTCTCAACCAATTCATTGTTTCTCTCTCTTTCTATGCCGCACCACCAAATTTGAACTTCTTTGAGTGCTCTCATATCCAAATTGGTTGTGGCAGGTGTGATTAAATTTTCAAACCTCTCACAATGTTCAATACGTATGCTTTCAACAGCTTCAAATCCAAGAATCATGTTATTTCCAGCATCTTTTATCCTCCACACCTCTCTAAGCTTCCCTAATCGAAACAATTCAATGCTTCTCAACCTGCTGCTGCTAACTTTATCCATTTCACCAACACATCCCATGTCGATGTCGAATATCACTTCAACAGAAGCACAATCTGATACATCAAGCTCTTCTAGATGATTGAATAATGGCATTGGATTGCTTGGGAGAAGATTCACAAGACTTTCACATTCCTTCACTACAATACTTCTCAAGCTGCTGCTACAATCCTGCAAAGTAAAAAAAGATTTGTTCATTCATTAGATACCCGCCTGTTATTAACAAACACTTTTAGTTGAAGGCATTGTTAATATCAGTATATTAATGCAAAGCATATACTTACCTCTTTGTTGAACAAAGATTGCGTGGGGGAGATATCAGTCGACACAAAAGATGTTGTACTGCTGGGATAAATGCTTGTAATTTTTGGAAGGCCTTCAAGTTGCAACTCCATGAGACGTGGTAGCTCAATTACATTGAAGTTATTGCAGAAACACAATAGGTTTGGTAGCCTGGCCAACCTGAGATACTTTAAGTTGGAAAACATGATATCGGATCCATTATTCTCAGTATGTATGACTGCTTCCATAGCATCGCAGACGGAAATTTCCAGATACTCGAGCTTTGACAAATTTGTTGCAACACTCTGTGTGAAAAGGTATTTCAAATTTGCACATTTTGTAACTACAAGAGATCTTAAATTGTAAAACGAAGAGGATGGCAGAGGATTTTGAGGATGTGGGGATTTCACATCAACATCTTCAAGAGTATTCATATCATTCACTTGTAAATAAAGTGCATCTGTGTTCATAAACAACTTGCTGATATTAGATTTCTGTAGTTCTTCTTTGTTGGTGATCAGCTTCAAGCTGTTTTGATATGAGTGTGCGTCAACTTTATTTCTTCCCAGCTCATCTCTAACTTCTTTGAAATAACATCCCACCGAGAGCTTGAATCTTTGAAGTTTCTCATAAGACATGTTCTTCATATGAGCATTGTCACCAACAAATTCAAATTCTAATGCACGAAGGTTCTTTGAACGTTCTGCAAGTTCACTACTGTTGTTGTCTGTGAAGCAGAGTGCATGTCCTTCAAAACTTCTCATATAAAGCTCTTCAAGTTTCACTAAGCTTTTCAAGACACCGTCATCTATAACAAGATTGTAACAACCTGTTACATCCAGTAGTCTTAGCTTTTTCAAATTTCCGAATGTGGAAGGTATGATTGTAATGCCAGAATTAGCAAAGCTAAGCACTTCCAGATTCGAAAGATTTCCAATACAAGCTAAATCAAACTTCAACGAGCATTTATCAAGACAAAGAGTTCGAAGCTTTGTGGATGATGTGGGAACAAGTGGGTACTTCATTCTCTCAAATGCTATAACTTGAAGATTTTCCATTGTTGCATAAAAGGCTTGAGGGAACCTTAGCGACTCATCTCCGTGCATAAGTTTCAAAAGTGAAAGGTTTGGAAACCTTAAATCACTAGGAAACTCCGACATACCCTTGCATGATAACGAAATTTGTTTGCAAGACTGGCCCATACTATTAGCTTCACTCCAATTTGAGAAATCATCTTCATGGTGAATGATCCAACATCCGTCCTCACCATCTTTAGAAACAGTAGCCACCACAAATGCAAGCACAAGATCATGCATTTTCACACACTCATAGTCATGACTATCTCCATCCATCAACAAGTAGGCATTTTTAAGGTTGCTCACACTAGCTACTATGCTGTCTCTAGCAACTTCCATAGTAAAAACTTTGTTTAAAAGTTTTAATCCCCATGCATATCTTGTGAGATCTTCTATCGGGATGTTAGAGTCCTCGGGGAACAAGCCACAAAGCAGGAAAATCTCTTTATCCTCTTCTTGTTTTAAATTATTGTAGCTCATCTCAATAATTTCTTGTACTTTCTTATCAAGATCATTATTCTTCAGACACTTGAGTCTACTTCTCCATACACCCTTGTTCTTTTCACATATAAGAGTTCCAGCAATGAGTTTGATGGCAAGCGGCAAACAGCCACATTTTTTGACAATCTCACATCCTATGTCATACAGATCACGATCACATCTTGCTGAATTCCCTGCGATTTGAAAAAAGAAATCATGTGCTTCATTTTCCTTCAAGACACCAACCTTAACTTCTTCAAGAGCAGAATTTGCATCATCTGCAATTTGTCGGCAAACTTGTACATCCCGCGATGTGAGCAACAACTTAACCCCATTTGGCAAAGGACTCGCTAATCCGATATCTTCGAGTTTAATCGTCTCCCACACATCGTCCAGTATAACCAGACTCTTTTCTTTACGCTCTGAAAATGCTTGAAATCTTTTGGAAAGAAGAGTTGCCCTTAGTGTTTCATCAGTTTTGGTTAGAGATTCGCCTGTGTGTGCTGCTATGACCTCCTGAATTTTAAACAAGTTGGAACTTTTCCCAACATCTACAACCACAATCCACTTAAACATCTTTTTATCTTCTGCAGCCTTTTTCAGTTGCTTCATTAGCGTGGTTTTCCCCACACCACCCATTCCACACAAGGCTATCACTCGAGGCTTATCATCATCTTGTTGAAGGAACTTCATTGCATCATCGAATATCTTATCTCTTGACATGAACACAATTTCAGTATTTCCACCTGATGTTGATGTTGATGTTGATGGCGGGCGTTCGGAATCGACTCTTCCAAGAGGTATATCAACATCAGTCCAGGTGATTTTTTCGTTAATAAGACGGTCGATATCCTTGATATGCATCAATGCACTTTTTCCTGCTCGATACTTCTTTTTGACATTACAGCATCCAATGTCGTTACTTGGAATTTTTTCAACTTCTTTCTTGATGTCTTCTACTTTTTCCAACCACTCTTGTACACGAGCAGGTATCTCTTTATTGTTTTCACGGTTTCTTCTTAAATGATTGTCGTTATCAATTCTTTGACCGTCCAAAACCTTCATTTTGTCTTTCATTTCCTTCACACGATCGGCGTAGGAAGTGAGGTTTCTCAACTTTTGCGTAATATGATTCGTCAAAACATTCACAACAGGCTCAATGATTGCAGATGATACAAGCTCCATTTTCCTGAGACATAAGAAATTATATTAACAAAATTAGGGGTGGCAATTCCCGAAACGGATAGGAAAATAAACAAGTTAAGCTTGGGTCTAAACAGGGTTAATTCACATGGTTGGTTTTTTGTGATCAAAACACGACTGAACTACCAACAAAAGGGATGAGAATCTTATTACAGTATTCATACATTTGGATTGCTTATTATTTTCTGCTTATAAACAAGTACTTATAAGCTACTTAAAAATAAGCACTCGGGTTATGAAAAATAACAATTTGTTACAAAATTTCATTCAAATCAATTTACCAAATACATATAACGTCAAATACGAAAGTAAAAAACCAAGCTAATATTAATTTTACCTCAAATAAATAAGCATGCATGCATATCAAAAACTTGTTTATTTTAACTAAAAATAAACAAGCAATACCAAACACCAACTAGCTTAATCTATAAGACTATAAATAAACAGATCTATTTATCCTTAGATTAGTACATATCAAAGTAGTGATGCATTATACTTAAAAAGAAAGTTACACAACTCGAAGAAAAGTAAAGATATGGGAAAATATATGCTAAATTAATATGTTAAGAATAATACCTTATACAGATTTCAGAGATTTCACCAGCTAGCTCTCAAGGATCAAATAATGTTTACTGATAAAAAACAAGTTGGTTGGAAACTATGAGAGAGATAAAATTGGAGCAAACTTTATGCATGAAGTGACTCTTCATAGCCGACAGTTCTTTATTGACTTTAACAGTACCATATTCACGGGTTTTGAAAGGCTAATTCCATCTAGGGGTCGGGGTCCGAATAACTTGCGTTTACACGTTTTTTTCAAGTCAATGCGTTTACAAGGTTTTTTTCTTTCGAATTTCTTATAGTCTTTGGGGGGTCTTTGTTTAAGTTTTTCTTTTTTAGCCTTTTAGGTGCTTTTTGGTTGGGAGAAATTAGAGAGATTTTGAGGTATTAGAAATTTAAATCTCTTATTTCTTGTAGACTCACATGGAGATTTTAAACTACTCAAACTAGCTTTATTTTGAGGTTATTTAAATGGCCCACTTCATATAGGCAATTATAATGCCTAAGATTTTCATAGAAATTATAATTCTAGAATTTAAAATTTTTGAACCAAACAGCACTTTAGGGATTTGTGAGGTTCTTTAATTATACGGTCAAAGTAAAGTTGCATTAATGTTTTGTGTAATTTTAGGGTGTGCCTAGTTAGAAGTGGGGAAACGGAAAATGAATACAAAGAAATGGGTGATGATGTGTAATCAATCTTTTACCTCTCAATTTACTCTATAATGGTCAATTATCCATTAGTTGGTAATCATTATATTAACCCATCCAACCAAGCATATTTAATTAATCCCTTTTCTCATTTCTCACCCCCTTAACCCCACCAAGCACCCCTTATTAGCTTGAGATTATGTATTTTATATGGGTATACTAATTTGAAGATAACAAAAAAGAATGAAAAAATGAGAGTAAAGTCACTAAACCCATATGAAAATAGTGATAAAGTTTGTACTCCATAGATGATATCCGAGTTCAATTGTAGTCATCACTTAATTACCGTATCTAAACTCTGGTATTAGTTATCAGATTAGCATCAAAATACAAACGCTCTATAATGAACATATAGCTTAATTAGCATGTACCGTTTAATATTCCCACATGGATTAAAGAAGTGAAAGCTTCATTGGATATATACTTAAGTGTATGAACACCATACATGTCGTGAAATAGTGTCATGTTTTTAGTTTAGACACTTAATTGTTAGGGATTGTAAAACCAAAAAAAAAAAAAAAAAAAAAAAAAAAAAAAAAAAAATCAAACTTCAGTGACAAACAATGTGTATTGGAAACTTGACAATTTTTTTATTATTATTATTTTTAAATATGTGCGTCACTAAAAAAGAACTTTCATGGTATCTATTGTCACTTGAAAAAAATGGCACTCTATGCCTTTTTGTTTACAAAGATTGTCCATACATGTTTATGCAACTAATATACAGTAATGTTCATCCAATAGCCGTTGTTTTACTTTTTGATCTCTAGATGTTACACCAATCCACATGAACTTACATAACCGTTACCATACAACGCCATATTGATTCTGCAGTAACATACTTTAAAAATGAACTAAGGCATGTCCCTCCATGTATGGTCTTTGTTGAGCACATACGACTTTGGTCGTTTAAGCTCTTGGCATTCTAGAGTTCCATCATACAAAAGGTACAACATTGGTGATCTAAGCCCTCTTTGTTGCCTACATTTCTAGTTAAGATATCGATTGTACCATTCAAACTGATCCTAATGTCTCTTAACACTCATTGCGATCGTCCATGTAACGTGTTTGGGCCTTTGTACTTTTTGTGATTATCTATAATACTTTACGTTTTACCAAATTTTAATATTTCTATTTTTGAAAACTACGTAAAACAAACTAAACTAGATAGCACAAAATAATCATGTAAACCCTCAATAGTCAATACCATGATATAAATATTGGTGGATCTATTTAACATAGAAAAAATTATTACTGTACAAGGACGAATGGTTTATATAAATGGGCTTAGCCCATACAATATTGACACGCCCATAAGACATCCATATTGCATAAGACATGCCCATAATTCCCCTAATTATACTATCATTAATTCATTATCATGTATTCATGTCCAGTAGATCAATAAACATTTATTTATTGAAGATTTCCTAAGAAAATGTTCATCAATAGTAACTAACCGTATTTTAATAAACCCATTTCGCCATTGGTGCTCATTCCAATCTCTAAATGTTTTGCTGATTCACCTGAACTTACCTAACCCCTACCGTACATACAGTGCCATATTGAATATGCAGTCACATGTTACGAAAATGAAGTAAAGTATGGCTCATTCCATGTATGGTATCTATTGAGCCCACATGAGTTTGGTCCTTTAAGCTCTTAGAGTAAAGGGAGTGGTAACTTGAGTTAAAAAATGACACCGCGCCACGTCAGCGTCACATCATCTCAGCACCAAATAACATAACACCAAAAAACACAAGGAAATTATAACATCAAGTAACACCACTTTTTACAAATTTACAAATTTCACCCTCAACAATTTCATTAATTAAACATTCATACACTATATTATTAAATATATATCCCGCTCATATTTGAATTTGAATTATAAATATATATCCCCCTCGTATTTGAATTTGAATTTTAAATATTTATCCCGCTCCTATTGTTTTAAACGGCTATAAATAGCATACCAATTTACAAATTTTTTTCAAACTTCAAACATTCGAAATGAGTAATCGTTGGTTAGTAGAAGAAGAAATCTTGCTAGCTCAAGCTTGGGTTGCAGTTCATGAAAATCATTACCAACACGATGCATACTCTTTTTAGAACCGGGTTGTTATCATTTTCAACAATCTTTCTAGCGGTCCCAATCGAAACAAAGATATGGTGTCGAGTAAATGGAGCAGACTCAACAGTGAATGTATTGTATTCAATGGTATTTACAAACACTTGCGGCTAACAACCGGGGATGATCACACTGTTTGTCTCACGAATGCAATGAGAGCTTTTAAAGATCGCTATGGTGGAAAAAGCTTCAATTATGTTCACGTGTGGCAGGTTTTGAGAAACAACCCCAGATGGGCCGAATTGTAATGTCTTTTGTGTTGTATCTGTTATTTGTGTCGTATGTCTTGTTTCTCGTATCGTATTGTAATGTTTTTTAGGAAATGAATTTATTTAACATAAATACTAAAACGTTACATAAACATTACATAATCCTAGCTTAAAACAACACATATATTAAAAACGATACTTGTGACAACGGCAAATTATGGAGCCATTTTGAAAACCCGCATTACGTAAAAGTTCGTTTATAAATTTATGTTTGAAATTTTATTCATAATGAACTTGTAAAACCTATATTGTGGTTGATTATATTTAAAATTTTTATGGAATCGAATTTGGATTATCGATGTGATAAGAATTTATTTCGAGATTTTATTTGGCACTATGTTGACTCCGGCACTAGGATAATCGAACAAAATTTAATGTTTTGAACTGACGGTTCGACTATATATATATATATATATATATATATATATATATATATATATATATATATATATATATATATATATATATATATATATTTTGAACTTATCGTGAGATTTTAAATATTTGGGAATGAGCTCGGTTTGAGAGAGTCGGTTTATTTTAAATAGGATTCGGGTTTTGGTCCGTGTAATTTACACCTAGCCACCTTGCCCTAAACATAATAATGATACTTCCATCTTTATTATTATTATTAGTATTATTATTATTATTATTGTTATCTAAAAGAAAGAAAGGAATGAAAAAAAAGAGAAAAGAGTAAGCTACAAAGCGTCCTTGTGGTTCCTGGATTATCACCCAAACACAAACAACATTTTCACCATCTCTCATCTCTCTCCCTTCTCTATCTTTTTGCTAACCCTAGCCACCACCATCAATATACGGCTGCCGCCGCCTAACCGCCACCGTTCACCTCAAACAACCACCACCATCTTAACCCTCATTTCATTCTCTTCATTTCTACATATAGCACGCGCCTCAAAACCCACCCCATCACCACGAATACATGAAGATCGAGCCTTGAACCACCACCATTCCTTGTTATTTTTTTTAGATCCGTGAGTCTTGAGGTTCAAGAAGGTGAGTAAACACCGAAACAAGTATAAACTTGTCTCGGTGTGATTAAATCCGTAAAATATGGTGATAGTTTTACATGGTGGCCCTCAATTTTCTTCATAACTCCAACGAATCTTGTTTGCTTTTTGGGCATGTATCTGACTCACACAGGCCCTCAATTTCTCAACAACGGCATGATCTTTGCGAAATTGAGCATACAAAAAATCGTTAATCACAAATTTTTTGTCGTCAGAGATGTGATTGCACTCTGAGTATTGTGTTCTCAGTTGTTGTTTGAGTTCCTTTGTGTGCTCAAACTTGTTAATAAGTTCGACAAGTGCCTCTTGTCGAGCCGTGTCGTCTATCTCGGCCTATTTCCTGACATATTCTTGAATTTGTTCGACGGTATGAGGGAGTTTGTTGCAAGCAATTGTTGTTTTTTTTTTTTTTTTTTTTTTTTTTTTTTTTTTTTTTTTTTAAATGTTTTTTGTGTGTGAATAACATAAGTATAATAGTTGTATTTATAAGGGTTTGAAAAAATTTAATTTTGAAAAACATAACCGTTGTATTCAAACGGTAAGTTTCATTTTTTATTTTTTTTTTTATCCTTGCCTTCCAAACGGCTATATTAGGGGGTGTTTTGATGGTGATAGTTTTACATGGTGGCAAAAGAAGTTGCGTTTTTTGTTGGCTACGTTGAATGTGGCATATGTCCTCACCAAGCCGTATCCTGTGGAGACCAAAAACGTAACTCTTAATGCTTCTCGTGAATGACTCAAGTTTGAGAAAGATGACTTTATATGTCATGGGAACATCCTCAATGCTATGTCAGACCCATTGTTTGATGTTTACCAAAATATCGAAACGGCAAGGGAACTCTGGAATGCTCTCGAGGAATGATACTTCATAGAGGATGCAACAAGTAAGAAATTTATTGTTTCTAAATTCAATTCTTACAAAATGGTAGTCTTATGTATGCCATGACATATGCTAGACCTGATATTGCATATGTGGTAAGAAGATTAAGTAGACATACTAGTAATCTTGGTAAGGAGCAGTGGAATGCTGTAAATCGAGTATTATACTTGAGGAAAACCATGGATTATGGTTTGGAAAACAGCGTAGAACCATTAGTATTAAAAGGTTATACTGATGCAAGTTGGAAAACTGATCAAGCCTATGCATCCACGAACATATGGATATTCACTCTTGGTGAGGGTGTAGTGTCTAGGTGATCAAAGAAACATAGCTGTTTAACAGACTCTACTATGGCAACGGAACTTATGGCATTTGTTTCATGCTGCAAAAAAGCAGAATGGCTATGGGACTTATTAATAAACATACCCTTATGGCCAAAACCTATGCCACCAATCTTTGTGCATTGTGATAGTCAATCTACACTATCAAGAGCATACAATCAAGTGTACAATAGTAAGTCCAGGTATATCGAACTTAGGCACAGACAAGTCAATCAGTTGATAATTGAAAAAGGTGATCGCCATTAGTGTCTTACTATTGAGTAACATCTTATCATGCTAAAACTGATTGAAAAGTGTGAGAGATGGAAGCAAGCCCACATAAAATAGTCACCCATGATGGAACCTTGCCTTAACACTTGGTATTTCACCAAGTCTCGAGATCAAGTAAAAGTACATCATCAGAATGTGACTGAAGTTCTACAACATTTACAACAAACCATCCCAGGCTTAGTAGAACTTGGAATCGTAATGTAGTTAAAGGTTGAATAGAATTCTTAATGGCCTTATAACACAATTGTGTTGGATTGTTTTAAGTTACGTGAACAATCTTGATAAGGTCCACCTATTTGAATGTGGAAGTGAGGCCACTTCCTATGAGCTCTAGGGCTTGGCTCTAAAGCATTCTGAGAAACCAAAATAAGACCCATGGCCAGTTAAAGGGTCGGCACAAAGTGGATTGAATGAACGAGAGGAAGGATATGCGTGAAGCGTTTCCATTTAACATATAAAGGAAGGTGGTTCAATGACTTTGGTTCTACCACTTTTACCCTAGTTAAGCTTGAGCACTTTCCTTACATAAAGATTCAATGTGCAATATTCCATCTTTACTTATGCATAACACCCCAGTGGATTTCTGAATCGAGTTAGGTCTTTATGTGTCGTCCATTTTGAAAATGGTGGGGGGTTATTAGGTAATTATTTTCAAAAGACACATTAGTCATTTGGGTTGAATCTTATGAAGGAAAAGAGAGGTTTGTTGTGTTTTGGTCTTTGCCATGAAATGGAGATTAGCGACAGTTTTTCTGTCACAAAACCGACGCTAATGAACCATCGCCGACGTAAAGACACCCCTAATCGAAATGGTAGCGGTTATATCTGTTAAAAAAGGCATAACTGAGTGAACCATCGTGACTGTTTGAAGAAGCATCGGTTAGTGACGGTTTTTGTCGTTAAGTCGTTGCTGAAGCTTTGCTAATTGCACCTTTTAGTGAACCATTGTGACTATTTGAATGGTCATGATTCTCCCTATATATAGTGCCATCATTCTAGTGTTTTTGATCATCCAATCATCCCAAAAGAAACAAAAAACACATAAAAAATCCTCTCTTTTGGTATACCCGAATGCTATAAATAATAATGCTATAGAATTATTATTTTTAGTGTCTTGAAAATCTTGATAATTCGGTAGTTCATCCGGTTTATCACCACCTCCTGTAGTGTTGATAAATTTCTACGTACATTGCTTCATTGTATCTTGGGAGGTGATTCTCCAATAACCCGTTGCACGATATTCATTCGAATAGTGGGGGCGAAATAGCTTTAAGAAAAGAGAGCACTCGCCTTGAAGTAACAAGTAGTAGATATTTGTTTGTACATATTAGCCATTAACATTGAAACCCGGAACCAACATGTTCTATAGTTTGGTTTAGGAGAGAAATTGAATGAAGATCTAAAATCAAATATACTAGCTCAATTAATCAATCTGTCAATCCAATTCATGATTATTGTCATCCTCTCTAAAAATATGGTGGCTAATAATATAGCTACTAGGACTAATATGGTGACTAACAATTATCGAGGTTTTCATGCTGCCAATATGCTATATACTATACATAAATGCTTTGTTGTAAAAATCGGCCCAGGCAGCCATTTAATCCTCGCATAATCGTTGATCGGTCACTAAGCGCCTTGATTTATCATAATCGGCCTATTTAATCGCTTTGGTCAAAGATTGCTTAAAAATCGGTCAACACACCGATTAATCGGACAAAATCGGTCTAATCGGATTAATCGAAAAAATTGCTTAAAATTCGGTCAACAAAATCGCTTAAAAGTTGGACAAAATAGCTTACAAATTGGTCAACAAACCGATTAATTAGACAAAATCAGCCAAAGATCGCTTTAAAATGGTCAACAAACTGAGTAATATCTATGTTTGACTTTGAACTTTAAAGAATTATGTATTATGTTTATATTTGAACACTTGAAATATTTGAACTTTGATGCATTATGCTTATCTTATACATATAATATAATATAATATCTAAAATTACAATTTTGTGCATAAAAATTTCAATCCGATTAATTCCCGCCTAACCGATTAATCGCTAGGCCCTACCCGACCATCTCACTAGCGCCTAGCGATTTTTACAACCTTGCCTAAATGTGTACATGTAACACAACGCTAAATAAATGAAAACACACAAGTTTAATAAAAAAAATGTATTTCGTCAAACAAATCCATGTGTGGCACGTGCTAGACCTTGCCCATATCTGCATCCGTCCCTGCTTGCTGAGCCCACCCGTAGGTATTACTAGTATCTAGGGGTGAGCAAACAAAACCGAAAAAACCGATACCGAATCGAGAACCGAAAAACTGACCGAAACTAAAAACCGATGGTTCGATTTTTAATTTTTCAAAAACCAAAAAATACGGTTCGGTTTTAGTTTTCGTCCAAAAACCGAACTGAACCGACTTCATTATATAATAATATATAATTAATATAATATGAATAAATAACTAAATAAATAAAATTTATAAATTCATATTCATTATGTGGGTAGATTTATAATATATTTATCTTAACGTTTATGTTTATATGCGTCTTTGTCGTGTTGTGTGTTTACTTGACGATATATCAATAAATATTTGACGATTATCAAAACTATATATGTGTATGTTCACTTGCATGTGTGTGTCTCATTTATATATGTGTAATTATACAATTATGCAATAAAAATAACCAATTTTCTATGTAATACATATTTGTTGGTATAAATTTGTCATGCCCAAATATAAATTGTTAGAAACCGAAAAAACCAAAAAACCGAACCGAAACCGATAATAAACCGAACCGGCAAAAACCGAAAGGTTTTAATTTTAGGTTTTATAAAAATCGAACATTTCAGTTTGGTTTCAGTTTTAGCCAAAAACCGACCCAAACCAAACCGTGCACACCCCTACCAGTATCCATAATAAAGCAAAAGACTTGTGAATTCATGATGATATCACATATGCCAACGTACCTAGCTAGTCTTTGCCGGTTTCAAATATTGAATGAAAGGCAAAGGTCACACGTTCAAGGTATGGTACTTAGCAAAATGACTCGGTCGACCTCTTAAAGAAACATATGCGGGTGTACGTGGCAGTTTATTAGCATATGATGATGTCATTGTTTAACCAAGCTCTCTATTACCTACCCTTATATTATCGGAATGGTATACATATCACCCTTTATTCCTAATAATGAAAGCCTAATTAATCTTTACCTAAAATTTTATATTATTTACACTTACATAATCAAAAAGTTTTACATATTCGTGGTCCGAGGAGAGATATTTTACATACAAGAACTCATCCACATCATTCTACTAAAAAGAAAAGAATTGTTGAAATTAAAAGTATTTTAATATTTTACCTATTTTTTATAATTTAAATATATTATAAACCGTTAATCGTTAAGCGAAAATAGTTACACAATCGCGACGAACATTTAATTGTCTTTCTATAGATGGGCACTTTGATATACGTTCGACAAAATTTTTTATTTTTCGTTTTTTTATTATTTATTTATTTATTTATTTTTTGCCGAAAAAAATCACATGTGATATGTAATATCACATGCGATTTTTTCGGTAATGAAAAAAAAACGTGAATTTTTTTTTTTTTTTTTTTTTTTTTTTTTTTTTTTTTTTTTTTTTTTTGTCGAATGTATATCAAAGTGCTTATCTATAGAAAGATAATTAAATGCACGTCGTAACGGTATTTTTTTTTGCTTAACGATTAATGGTTTGAAAGATATTAATATTTGAAAAAATATGATAAAGGTTGGTTTTTTAAATTGTTGTGATTAATCTCATCTATTAGATCAAATAAATATGTATGGTGAAGATTAGTCTCTTAGTATGTAAAAAAAGTTTTGTTCTCAAATAATCTTAACTCCTGATGGTATTGCTACTATAAAAACTCCTAATTTGAAAGTCATCAACTATGATTACTCGAAATTGGGATAAACAAAATCTATTCAACAATGATTACTTGAAATTAGACTACAATATCAAACAACTCGATTGGCGAATCATAATGCTCAATTTTGCTGACGTGTCAAAATTGAGCAATCTAATCAGTTCTTGTATTTTTATTCTTTCTCAATTGCCTCCCAAAATATTTTTTCTTTTATTATACAATACAAAAGGTTTCTAATAAAAGAGCATAAAATAAAAGCTTTTTAACAGTAATTACTCAAATCTTTTTTGGGCAATCAAAATTGGACACTGCGATTGCTTACTCCTTTACGCAATTACATCAAAAGGCCAGGTCAAATAAGTACTGTAACCAATGTTTACTGAACAACCAAAATTTATCTGGGACCCATCTCTGTTACTTATATCCAGTCACACAAATTCAGTTAAAGCAAGTTAAGAGGGTAGGAACAACTTATAAGGTGGCTTTTTAACCACATAGGATCATCGTGAGTGCAATATTATGAATATATCCATAGCTGCATTTGCCTAAAATATCTAGCCTTTTGAATTTAACTAACGACTTGGCTAACTAACTTTTTCAAACAAATTGATTTGAACATATAAGCTTCAACAATAATTTATATAGTGCATGGCAATTAACATCAGCTTATCAAACACTTTTAGCAAAACCCAAGTAAACATGATCAATGCTCCCATTAACAAATAAAAAACCACTTATATAAACCTTCTAACAGAATCTAAAGTAGAACCCGCGACAATTAATATATATAAAAGCTATTTTCTTCATTGACATACTTATCAAACAGTTGTTGGCATGCGTGTGTAAAATCAGGTGATAATATAATACATGTAAAAGCAAAACAGATTATAGAAAGCTCACCAGTTGTAAAAGAGGATAGCTACAAAGCCACAATGAAGGAAGTAATGGTATATCAAAGTCCAATGTGCACTGAACAAATAATTTGGTTGAGCTGGATCATATGATATTAAAAGTGCTCCAAGGAATAAACCAACAAACAAGCAAATAATCTTGTGCCATGGAATCTAATTAATTTGCTTTTCTCCATCTTTACTCTTTATTTTTTTAGAAAAACATCTGATACTATGTGGTATTGTGGTTTACGATGGATAACCTTTAGTCACAAGTTTATGTATATCATTTTTCTAAACTAAAGGCATCTTTGAATTGAGAAATTTTCACTAAGAAGGGTGGCAATGGGGGCGGCATGCCTCACCGGCAAGCCGATGCCGGCGGCAAACACCGCCGCCACCCCACCGGCATGGCCAGCGGCAACAGTTGAGCGGCAATTTTTGCCGCAGAGGCATTCTCGTTTCATGTGACATTTTCGACCGTTGCCTTAAATTTACTAGCCGTTGGAGCGTGTATTCGGGCCAAAAGTTGGTGACTTGTGGCGTTTTACCTTTATTTTTCAATTTTGTTGTGAATATTTTGAGATTTTGGGTAGAACAAAAGTTGGTGACTTGCAAGTGAAGCTGAAGTTGGTGTCTGCGTTTGTGGTGACTGCAATAGGGTAAAACAAGTAGTGACTGCGTTTGGTTTAATGTGAGTGAAGTTAGGTTTTAAAAAAATTAGAGTTATTTTAGGGATAATTTGGTTTGGGCTCAAATTTTGTTTGGGCTAACATTAGGTTTACGAATATGGACATATGTATTGTTGTGTAATTTTAATTATTAATGAAATATTTATGTTTTTAATTTATGAAAATAAAAAATAAAAAATAAAAAAATAAAATTAGTTGGGAGGTATGAAAAAGGCATGGTTGCCACTAAAATGAGGTTGGGAGGTATGGAAAAAGTATGAATGAGGTGAAATGAGGTGGAATGATATTATTGGTGGATTTCGGAGGTATGGATGTTTTCGGAATCATGACTGCCAGTGTCCTAAAATGAAATCAGGAAAGGAAATAACAAAAATTTTGAAATTTGAAGAAGTGTTTGGTAAGTTTCACTATTTATAGAGTGCACACACTCCTTTAAGCTAATATGATTTTAACAAAGTCAAGATGCGGAACAGTGCTCCAAAATAAGCTACCAGTTTTTCTGGCCAAAATACCCGACAAGTGTGTTTGTTGGCCAACCAACTCCCCTTAAAATTGGTTTCGTTTGAACACATAAAATACTTTATTTTGAAAGTGAATTCAACACGATTCAAGCAGATTATTCAAGATTCTCATCACACCCAGGGACGGACATACTTGAGACACAAAGTATCCACATGCATACCCTTTTAGGACCATCGGTATTGTAAACTGTTTGTATTTTTAATAAACCTTTTAGATTTTAACATGAAACCCTAGGCATAAAATGAGAAAAACTCCTAATCCCAAATACCACAGCATCTAAAATTGATCCATCTAACAATTAATAAAAATAAAAACCTTTTTCTTCATTCACGCATTGAATTAAACAGTTGGCATGCATGTATAAAATTAAATCGTCATATAAAAAACGTAAAAGCAAAAAAGGTTAGAAAGATTTCACCAGTTGTTGGCTTGAAGTTGATGCCAAGGTATAAACCAACGAGCAAGCAATGTTGTAAGCCAGCATGGAATCAAATACTTTGCTTTTCTCCATCTCTACTCTTTAAATATAACATTTTCTAAACTATATATAATCTTACCTATATAATTAATGTGGGTGTGATCAGTATTAAAAAATATGAAACATTTGTTTACACAGGTGGTTGTCTATATGGTTTCCGTTTACTAAGAAGTATAGACGGTAGACTTTTGGCCTCAAAAAATTTAATACTACATGTAAAGTATAGTTTGGTTGAGCATAGAAACTGCATGTTTTCGTTACTAAATGGAGAAACCAGGGCTGTCTTATTGATTTGGGTGGCCCGGTGCGAAATCACGAATGAGACCCTCATAAATTGCGAAAAGTTTAACTATTTTTGAAAATAAAAAGTTTTTTGATATTACACAAACACACTAAAAATTCAAACTTGATAATATTTAACAGATACTAAAAATTCAAAACATTATATACTTAGATATGTATAAAACTATAAATATTAATGGATGTATACTAAATTGGAGGCCCCTAACAACGAAGGGCCCTGTGCGATTGCACCACTTGCACATGCTAATTGCCGCCACTGGTAGAAACTGAGGAACACAGGTTATATTTATTGTGAAACTTTATCATTTTTGCGGAACTTACGTCCCATCACATGTGTAAAAGCAATCAGGCACAAAACATATTGCATACGGCCCCTTCAACAAAACAGTTTACAATACCATATCTTTGTGCATATTTTGAAGTACAACATGTGTCTTTTGAAATCTTATTATCTTTAAAACATGGTAGCAAATTATCAAATAGTCTGACTCCAATAAGCGTACCTTCGAATACCTTAATAATGATCACCCGAAAATGGTAATAGAAAACGTCAACATAATGTTGGTGAGCTTCTAGGTTTGAAAGTAAAACCATGGAGCTATGATTAGAGTAGTGTGGGACAAAAGTGAGCAAGAAATGCATAAACAAGCACAAAATAAAGTTCACATGTTTCGCAACAATTAATCATCATGATGACATATACGTATAGCTCGCTCGGATAATATTCACCAATTCAAGGGTGCGGGTGCCAACCCAAATAGTACAAAGTCCTACTTCCAAAATGGTACTATCAATACAACATAACCTTATAACTTGTGCGGAGTGTATTCATCTTTTCATGAGGTGTGGGTGTCAACCCAACTAGTACATGTTGCTAATTCCCAAATGGTACTATCAACACAATCCTAATGGTACCGAGTGCTACTTCCAAAATGGTACTATCAATACATCCTAACCTTATAACTTGTGCGGAGTGTATTCATCTTCTCATGAGGTATGGGTGTCAACCCAACTAGTACAGGGTGCTACTTCCCAAATGGTACTATCAACACAATCCTAATGATAACATCAAATTAGCCTGATATTTCATATATCAAATTCCCGTGTTTATTGTCTCATTTATATTAATATGGTACTTAATTCGTTCATATTCGTTCACATTTGTATTTCAGGTTAATTGAAGCGTTGGAACGGAAAAGATGCGAGAAAAGGTCATATGGCCAAGGAATTTTCTAAGTAGCAAGAAAGTTACGGCGTAGCTTGGTTATTGAGGTTACACCGTAGATATCCAAAGAGTTAGTTGTATTCAAGAGCTATGAAGGTTACGCCGTAACCAATTAATAGGTTACGGCGTAAAAATGGAAAAAAGTTGACGAGAGTTTAACGACCGTAACCTACTCTTGAGTTTACGCCGTAGTAACCAAAAGTGAAGGTTACGACATAACTTGGGATTTAGTTACGCCATAGTGATGGATATACATGTGGATAATCATATACTGATGAAGACTTACGGCGTAAGTTGTCATTGACTTACGCCGTAATTAATAACTTGGGCGCGTAGGAGTTAAAGTCAAGGGGATGAAGCGGCAAATTAATATTAAGTTTATTTACTACGAGGGCTGAAAATAATAATACGAAGTACGATGAGGGGCCAAAAGTGTTAAAATCAATTGAGGTTTCAATACATATTTATGTATATGTACACATGAATGGTGAATAAAGGCCACAAGGACTGAAAATGAAATTAATGCATGATCAGGGACTAAACTTGGCTGAGGCCAAAGTATATATTTATTACGTATAAATTATATTATATTATAGATATATACTAAAGAGTGGGCTGTTGGGCCAAAAATGTTTGCCAAACCGACCCACCCAAAACCATAACCAAACCATAAGAGAAAAACGGGTTAGATAAAAGAACCAGTGCTGTTCACCTTAACTCACACTCTCCGTTATCTTTGGGGATCCAAAACCCTCACCTCCGAGAACCGAAATCCGGCGCCGTTGGACGCTTGCCCGATCCGATATAATCAGCCCGGTTGCAGCTACAGTGGACTGTGAGTGGGTGTACAGTGCTATGAACAGTACAAGTATTTTTTTATTACATGTGTGGTTGTTGTTGGGCCATATGTTACAGCTACAGTGTATCCGCGTTTTTCACCCACATCTTTTGGGTAGGTTCATCTAATTCAGATACATGTTGATACGTGGGAATCGCACCAGGCTTTACCTCTCAAGGGATCTTGAGAAGCTTACAACCCCCACCAGGCAGTGTACCTGATCGTTGTAGTATAGTATAGTGACAAGTACCGGGGGATTGATCGTTCAGCTAGGAATAGTGTCACTAGGATTAGAAAACCTAAATACTAGTTCTAAAGATGAGAGATGATTATTTTTGTATTTTTTATATTTTTTAGAAAGCAAGTAAAAATCTCGGGTTTTGAAGGATTTGGGCGGAATTAGTTGCTAGTCAACTAACCCAATACTAAAGATGCAATCAAAATAAAATACAAGAAATGAAAATAAACTAAATTATACTAAGGTTGTAAGCAATAAGTGGAGAAGTTGTGTTTACTTAGATTTCACTACTCCCTAGATATCTTTTACACGTTAATTACTTGTTATAGTTGCGTGGATGACGGATTGTATTCCTTAATACCATTCATGGGGTGGCGCACTTAATTCCCCAATCCTATGAGTGCCTACTTCACTCCTATGTCGAGCCGGCTAAGAAGCTCCTAACATGGGATCATTAGAATTTACTCATGCATTAAATACAATCAATAAAACCTAGTGCACGTCAGTTCATGTTTCCTAAGACGTTCAAGCATGTTACCATTTGGAGATCTGCCATTTTTCTTAAGCCTAACATCGAAATCATTCATCCAATACAACCATAAACAAGTAATCAACACATAATTAACATCTAAGTTTCATTAGATCCAAGCAAACACAAGATAAATCTAGCCTAGCATGATGGAATTAAGATAAGAACAAGATATAGACAACCAACACATAGACATATTGATTGAATTAAAATAATACTTATCTCAATTACACATGAAAGGGATCAAGGGCTAAGAACCCTTGAAAAACCTGTAAAATTCGTGCCAAGTTCGGCCTTAGGGTTTCTCCAAAACTTCTCTTTTTTTAATGTGAAAATTAGAAAACTATATATCGGCCTTAGCGTCAAGAACAAATTTGTGACGCCGTCATCTCGCCGCCAAAATACTCCTCGGACTGCCTTGATCCAGATCTGACGCCGTCAAGTGTTATGTGTTTCCAGGCCGTCATGCTTTTTCCTCTTGACGCCCTACCTTGTGACGCCGTCAAATATGTACTGGACCGTCATGGAAATTACTCTTGACGCCGTCAAGATTTTCTTCTTGACGCCGTCACCTACTGTTCCCAGCAAGGAAAATTAAGACTTTGGCGTTTTCTTCACTTTTATGCTCCAAAAACGTACGACTTGCTTCCTTTTCCAGATTTCTCTCCCAAAGTACCTAAAATCACAAAAGGAACGATTTAGGGCAATATTTGATCAAATAAATTCAATTTCGGGCTTAAATGACCCCCTAAAAATGGTTCATTTTTCGCCTCATCACATGTGTTTCTGGATTCTTCATATTTTCTTGGGTGAGGCACATTTAGGGTTCTTATTTTTTTAAATTGTGGCTGATTTTTTTTTTTTATAAAAATTTGTATTTTTTATTGATTGTTTTATGTATAATTTCAGGCTCGAATGTGTGATTACGATTGTTCATGTGTTTTGTTGGGTGAATAGGGTTTGGCGGCATTACGCTTTCAACAGGTAATGGACTAATGGAGTTTGTTTCAGATATTGTTATGATATTTTTTTTCCTTTTATAATGGGTTTTGTTATTCTAATTATTTTGTTAATTTAGATTAGATGGTTAAAGTTGTGATTTTTATTCTAAACTGAGATTAGGTTTTAGCTATGTCTGTCTTTTAATGAATTGGGTATTTTGATTTTCTTTCTTCGTTTAGGTATATATTGTTTAGCATTGGTTTTAAGTGCACAGAGTGTTTTTTTATTCACTCACAAAAGGTAGCAAGTAAGTTTTAGTTGGTATTATTAGCATAGATTGAGTGAAATAAGATGGACCTTTTTTTTTATATAGTTAACTGCTATTGCGGTTTCTTTTGGTTGTAGGTCATGTTACTGAAATTGTCGCCGTTTACACTAACGCAGCTATACCGGTTGTTTTGGCTTTGTGAAATCGGTTATTGATGAATGGCCTGAGAGCAGCCGTCTTTTGGCGGGGCGTTTACATTAACGCAACCATAGCGGTTTATTAGCCTTTGTGAGATCGGTTATTGATCAATGGCTGAGAGCAGCCGTATTTTGGCGGGGGTTTACACTAACGCAGCCATAGCGGTTGTTCCGCCTTTGTGAAATCTGGTATTGATGAATTATTGAATTATTATTATCTATAACATTTATTGGGATCTTTTTGGCCCATTTTTTGTGTTGACCCGGTCCATAAGAAGCCCAAGGAGAATACGGCAACTAGGCTGTGATGAATAGAGGTGTTACCTAAGGTTGAGTACGTCCATCTGTTGGCTAGGTAAACTCTTATGTTTGCAGCCATGGCAGACGTCCACCTTTTTTGCTTATTAACGTTTACTCTGAGCCTTATACTTGCTGTCAATTTGATATGCTAGGGTCGTGGGTTGTCCATGACCTTTTGTTTGTCATGTATTCCTTTTCGACGTCTCAGATAAAATAGGCAATGATGAACTTAATTCTGAGCCATTGTGACCATCGACTAACAGGGGTAAACAAAAGGGAAGGGTTTTTGGCTTTTGTTTTAAGCCATGGAATAGTATAAACTTCATCTGTGCTTACGATGGATTTACACTGGCTGACTTGGTTACATACAATGACAAACATAACATCGCAAATGGAGAAGCCAATAAAGATGGGGATAGTCACAACAATAGCTGGGATTGTCGACAGGTAATTTGTCCCTATAATGTCATTTAGTGTTTCATTAGTATCTTCAAGACTGTAACATCATTCCATTTTCTCATTCTTTTTTACTTAAGATATTTTTTTTCCAGGGTGTACCCATGATATATATGGGTGATGAATATGGCCACACAAAAGGAAGAAACAATAACACATATTGCCATGATAACCAGGTAGTTTTTTGCTTCCTAATCATCTAAGTTTTGTACTAAAGAGCCGTATGTTTTAATGAGGTAACTACATCTTTTTCCACAGATGAACTACTTCCACTGGGATAAGAAAAAATAGTCTTCATCAGACTTTTTCAGATTCTGCCGTCTAATAACCAATTTCCGCCAGTAAGGCATCATTTAAATATGATCAGCTTTTCTTTTCACTTTATTATTTGTATACATCATGTTTCTAGACCAGTAAAACTGCTCATGATCAACAGTGAATGTGAGGCACTTGGCTTAAATGACTTCCCAACAGCAGAAAGGTTGCAATGGCATGGATATGTACCTGAAACTTGAGATTGGTCTGAAACAAGTAGATTTGTGGCCTTCACCTTGGTATGTCATAATATTTGACCTTAGCTATAACATTCTTATGCATCAATTATGCTTCAACTAATGGTTTTTCCTTAGAATCTTCATCCGGACCCAAAGTTGCAAATGTTCCAGATTTCCATAAAAATAGTGTCATTGAATAGATATTATAAATAATTCGGTACATACTTTACACACGCCTATATCATGGCTGGCCAGTCACCTAGAATGTGATAGCACACATGGCTGGTATTTGGTCTCGCTACGGTATTAGTAAACCTGAGACTTATTTTGTTACAGTTATGGTCATGTTTTTTTCGATTTACATCCGCCGTTTGCAGATTTTGGTTATAGATTTATCATCCAGGGTTACTTATACTTTGTGGTTATGCACACACTAAAGAATAAATATTGCCTGTTTGGTGCAATCAGTTTGGAAATTAACCTGGAAATCGTTATAATCAATGAGCATGGTGGGCTTTACTTATTTTGATTGTCCTGTTAACTCCAGGTATTATCAACATGGTCTACTACAAATGGAAGTTAACTCAATATGGATTACGCTGGTATGTCATAGTTAAGATGTTTAGGGGGTGTTTGAGATTCATTGTTTATAGGTTTTTGATAAAAAATTTTCCTACGATCTGTAACATGCAGGTTACAGTAAATCAGTAATTCATTTACTTTGCTGAACAGCATCTATGTAAGCACAGGTGTGTGTAAATGTTAAGGTAAACCCATTGCGTTATATTGTGGATAAGAATTCAAGTTGATAAGTAGGTTAATTTTATATATTATAGTTCTGATAGATACATACCAAAACGCTTGGATTGTTCATGCAGATGAAGGCGCGATTTGGACTTTTAATGGATGTATGAAGGTAGAGAACTCAAAGAATATTGCACAGGAACTGAAAAAATGCATTAAATTTGGGTGAGTTTTTTACTCAGAACACCAGCGAATTGGGTGAGTTTTTTATTTAGTGTAACTTAGTTTTCGTTTATGGCCTCATGTTTTTCTTAATTTTCTCTACTTTAATTGAGGTTGTGTTGTTTGCAACCGTAATTAACGTTATATGGACAGTAAATGGTTAAGGCTTCATTCTTCAACAATGAATTACCAAGAGCTTACAATATTCAATGTTTTTTAGAATATAATCAAACTATTTACTGTTGAATGGCCAGGCGTTTGGCTTCTCTATATCAGCACCTGTTGTGTATTCACGTTAAACATAACTTAATGCCAATATCTTTTCAACTTGAAAACAGTGTTAAGAGGTCGTTTGTTTTAGCTTAGTGTCCCACCATATAAGCTTGCTTATTTGGTTTCAATGCAATTAGTGTTTAGTATTTTTGGTATACCGAAACTTAAACAAGTACTGTGAATGACTCGACCCAGACCGTTTTTATCAAAGCGAAAGCTACACTATCATGCGTACTTAAAGTTTGTAACCTAAACTCACTGGTCTAACATCCATATGCCCCCGCAGGTACATACAAAACAGAACCATTAAAAGGCCGCTCTTTACAGTGAGTTTAGGTTACAAAACAGAAACTGTTGGAGGAACAGTAGGAATTGAGAAAGAACTTCAAGGTAACAATATTTGCCTACCCACCAACTCCTCACAAGACACAACAACAAATCATCAAAAGGCCGCTCTTTACAGATCAACCAGAAAATATGAAGAAACAACAAGGTACAAAACCGCACTTTCCTTAACACAAACATAAATTTTCATTCAATAAATATCATACACATTGGTATAATAGGCATAACATAGACCTGACAACATACCAACTTAGAAACTAAAACACAAATACAGGATTACAGAACATGACTAACACTTATGTTAGGCAAACATAGGCCACAATACATTCGTTCAAAACACCGTAGTTAACTTAGGCATACACCATTCCAACATCAATCTTAAAAGCACCATGATACCTTTTAGCCTCTGAATAAAAATGTCAATCTCACGCGCCCTCTACTCCATCTCTCTAGCCAAAATGCGTAATCCCAGGTTGCAGCCATGGTGTTGGTGTTGCTTCAATGTTTGCACGGTTTTGTGGTTGTCGGAGCGGGAGAAGAGTCAGAGAGGGAGGTGAGATATATGGTTCATTTTTTTCCCTTTATTATTTTTTTTTCTTGCTTTTATTTTACTTTACTTTATTACAGATGACTTGCAAAAAAAAGAAAAAAATGCAGAGAAAATGCAGCCACAATCTTTGAGGGTGAAATGCTACTGGTAAACAGAAGATGCAAACAAAATGGCCAAATACAAACTTTCTCAGCAGGTTCCGCTGAATGGGAAACCCACTCTCATGGTTTCGTTGGCTGGTGAGTTTTAATATATAAAAATCTTTTCATCTTATAAAAACTTTGTTTGGTATTGGATTTTATAGATTTTGGATGCAGAAACGTATGGATAATAGTCATAACAAAATACATAGAAAAACTATTTTTGCTAATGTTGTTACTGCTATTACTCATTTTGCACCTGCTACTGTTTGTACAAATGCTTATCATGATTTTTTTTATTCTAATGAAGTTTGTGTGCTAATTGGTGAGAGTTTGGTTGCTATAGAAAAACTTTTTAATTGATGGATCAGATAGTTAGGATCGATTTGGTGTTTTATTATAGGTGTTAATGTATACTGTATAAGTGTATTTAATATGAAGTACATGTTTTTAAATGCTGACATATGCGCCCATGTTTCAGAGGAAAACTTGGATTCAGTGATGGTGGTGTCTAAATTTCAGGTATCACAGGTGGTGAGCTCTTGATATCCTAAACATGAGACATATTGGAGCAAGCCCACCATGTAATATGCTGCGAGAAAGAAAGCCGAAAAGCAGAGAATTGGAGGCCTGTTTAGGAGATTGAGCTACTTTATGAAAATGAAACTAAGCCAAAAAACAAGAACCGTCAATCGGGATTTGTCCTTGAAATCAAGGGAGTTGCTGCTTCTCAGGTTTGTGCCATATGCATTTAAAACTTCCAGGTTGGGGTTCATACTGCCATGGCTTGATATATTGGATTTTGTGAATGCATTTATGCTTTAATATAACGTTACGGTTTCCTTATAAACTCTTTGCTTATTGCATTTCCTTAAAGCTTATAAGAGAAGATAATAGAATATGTTAATTGAGTATATTGTTCATACTTTAAAATGATACTATCTAAAGCCTAAACTGTAATCTATGTTGATAAGTTGAAAAAAAAAATATGTATGCTACTTTTTATGATACTTTCAATTGTTATATTTTAGGTTGGCTGTAATTTCACATAACTTCATGTTAATTCATCGTGTTAATAGCTTTACTGATTCAGGTGCCTTTAATGTCTTGCCGTTTTAGCCCAATACGTTCCATTATCTGTGCCAGGTTTTCTGCCCAATTGTTTCTGACCCGTCCCCTTTTCTTTCAGATAATTACAAAAGAGACCGACCTGTATGTTCCAGAGATAATCCCACCTTCTTTGTGTGCCTGCGATCTAAAACCTTCTACAAACTCACTATTACAGAAGCGGATGCCAAGGTGGATGACAAGATAAGGAATGAAATAAAATGAGGAAATGAATTCTAAAAATCCAGGTATGAAGTTAAACATCAGATTTATGGCACAATAATTATGGGTTTTACTTTATATGCTTTGGTAGGCTGGAATTTAAGTTATTTGCATAATTCATGAGTTGTATTGTTGATTTTCAAGGTGTTTAAGCTTAAAGGTGTTGGGGTCTACTATATGTAAACTCAATATTTGAATACGATGTTGTGATCAGGTATGTCAACACTTTCATTTATTTGTGTATTTATATGATAATAATTTGTCGTACCTTTGTGTTTATGAAATAGATTTTCATGTGTTTAATGAATAGGATGATTGATTATCAAACAAATCAACCATCTCGGTTCCATCTTAAAAACTTCATGCCAATAATGCAGCTGTGGTCGTCGGTATGTACTCATGTCAGTGTTTAGGTGTACCATTTTTTATTATTGTTGTAAACAAGGTTAAGGTTTAAACATTGTTGATGTGTTTTGAAGTCGATTAAAAAGTCATATTTCAAAACTCTTACATGATGGCTGACTTAGATATTTTTGCAATCCAGGTGAAGGCAGTATTAAACCGATAAAGAACACATTCATGGCTCTTGCTATATGTTTCTTCGTGTCCATTGCTCTTCTTATTAACACTAAAAGCAGCCAAAAGGAGGGCTACATTATATATGGCGTCGAAGAACGCAGCAGATCAGTTGCAGGCGTCAACTAGAAGCATTTTCTATAGGATCAGCTCCATCTATAGATGACTAGATGACAGCTTTCTGCTTGGTCATGTGCATATCATATATGCACAACAACATATATTATATACCAATGTAATGATTCATAATATAAGGAATTGTATTAGACTTTATGCTATGAAGCTCTGCATTTTTCTTCCTCTCTTCTTTTTGCTGATCTGCGTATACAAAAATCACGCGCGTTGCGGGTTCCAATCCTCGTTGATACTATATATTATAGACGGGAGTTTAGAAAGAAAAAAAATTAATAAACAAATATTAAAATATAATTTCTCAATTAAAAAATTGTTTTTTTCCCCAATACTATATATTATAGACGGGAGTTTAGAAAAAAAAATTAATAAATAAATATTAAAATATAATTTCTCAATTAAAAAATTGTTTTTTTTTCCAATGAAAACGACCCATACAATACTAAAAAAAAATAAAAATAAAAATAAATAAATCTTTACAAAACACACTCTGAACTTCTTAGTATTTACAGGTTTTTTTATATAACAAACTTTATTTGCCAAAAATCTAACAGATATCTAGCGGTTTCTTGAATAAAAAAAATACTGACAAAAAGATCTCTCGATAACGAGCAAAACAAGTCCAATATTGATATGTTTTTTACGCTGAAATAAAAAAAAAAGAAAGAAGTCAAAAAATTATTAAGAATCGCTAAAAAAAATTCAAGAAAGAATCGTTTTCATGGTTAAAATGTATTATGATATTATGGTTTTTTTTAATATCACTGTAAAACTCATACTTTGTTTTTGAACTTTTTTAATATCACCGTAAGTTTTTTTAATATCGCAATAAAAAAAAACAACGATATTAAGTTTTTATTAATATCAATGTAACTTTTTCAATATCATAGTTCATTTTTATATGTAAAAAAACTTAATATCACGTTGGTTTTATAATATCACCATAACAATCATAAACCCTTCATAATATCCTTAATATCACGGTAGGACTCATAATCACAAAAACAAAAGTGCTCAGAAAAATCTGAAAAATTTAAAAAAGTAAAGATTACAACAATAGTAAGGATCGCTCAAAAGAAAAAAAATTTAAAAAAAAAAATTAAGGGTAAAATTGGCACATGTCTAGAATATTACTATATTCTCGGGTATGAGAGATGATGAAGTTATAAAATCAAAATTTTCAAACTTCGTCAATCTTCGTGTCTTAGAAAATGAATATAATTCTTGACTTTTTTAGTATTTGTTGTCCCTTAAAAACACAGGTAATTTCAAATATTTATTACAAATATTCTCCATATGTTTATACAATCAAGAGCAAATGAAAAAATAATAATAAATAACGCAAGAAATTGTGGAAAAAGTAAAACATTCCAAATACATTTTTTTTTCTTTCTTTTTTCTTGTTTTTTTTTTTCAATACAAAATGATGATTCACTAAATTTGTAAATTAATTCAAGACTTTTAAACTCTGATAAGATTTTGCATATATGGTGCATCAATGAGGTCTCTTGGATCATGAATTTGTTTTTAATCAACTAAAAAAATGCAAAAATAAAAATCATAAAAAAACATGATTCAAGGTTATAAATTGCATTTTGGTGATCATTTCTCGCATTTCTTAGTTTATCACCGGAACTAGATTTATGTTTATATAACTAAAAATATCTAGTAATCTTCTATCTATCTATATAATGTAACAAAACCATAACTATATCATCAATAGAAACGTTTCACCGATGCAATTGAACTTACCTTACCCCCACTATATGTACAACCACATTGATTATGCAGTGACATGTTAAAAATATGAATCAAGGTGTGGCCCTCCATGTTCTTATTTGGATTCTTGCACCAATGATCTCCTTAAATTTGCATTAATCAAAATACGAAGTGTTATAGACCGGAAATTAAAATTCAATTACTTTTTTTTTCTTTTTTCTTTTTTCTTCTTACGCGTCGAATACATGCCCAACCTCAGCAAAGCGGGATGTTCTCATAGGCTAACTCGATCAGTGACACAGAAGAATGGCCAAAATTTTAGCTTTTTTTATTCTCATTTTGAGAAACTGGATTTTGAATGTTGCACAAAGTATTTTTGTTAGCTAACCCAACAGTTTAATCATCGTGTGAAAATGGCAAAAGAAGCTAAACCCAACAGTCCAATCATCCCTACTTTGTTAGAATTAATAAAGCATGACAATCATAATATTAAGTAAATCAAGTAGTCACAATATGCGGAAGCGTAGGAACATTTATAACATATAAAAGATTAACATAAACGTAAATAAGAATGTACCGTTAGATTCTAGCTAAACAAGAATCACTTCAATAAACCTTGAATGAGAGTAAAGATGGATCTATGATAAACCTCTTACCTTTTTGTTTATCGATCCCTTGATAATAACGATTGTGAGTTATTACCTCGTTCTTGTACACACAAACTACTAACGAATTAAAGGTTATGCTAGTAAACAAAACACAAGAATTTTCTTATGAAAATTTTTGATCCAAAAACCCTTGAGGGTAGTTTGGACGATCGGCCAAGAAGGGAAAAAACAAGAAGAGAAAAAACTTTCTAGGGTTTTGTGTGTGTGCACAAAAGATAGAAAAGTTTTTACCCTAGGTTTGCTTTTATACTAAATGTAAAACTTTGGGAACAAGTTAGGGCAAAGGGGAACCCCCTTTGTGTGTGGATCGACCGACCTAAGGACCCAAGGGGTCCTTCCGGATCCTTCTTGCCTCCTAATTACATTCTAGTCCCTTTCGTTTATTCGTTAGTCAATTCCGTTAAGTACTAACGACCATTAGCCATTTCTTGCGTTTAAATAATTATATATATACAACATTTAATATATATCAATTATTATTCTTTAATTCTCATTTGTAATGTGTGTAATCCCCAAGGTCTCAAATTTGATTCTAGTCATACACGTATTAATATTTATCCACAAACTCTAACATACTTTATAGCACCATACGGCCTATACAAGTATACTACAAATTAAGTTGTGGTTCCATGTAAGGCTCTATTGAACACATATGACTTAGGGTGCGTTTGGTTTCCTCCTAAGGGAATCAAACTATCACTATGAAAGTGATAGTTTATGTTTGTTTAGAATGTCTGGGCCCACAACTATGACTATGAAAGTCTAATATATTCTATACTCCATATACAACTCTTGAGGGGGGAATGGATCTTTCATAGTTGAGGGACCCACCACTACTATCAAACTCATACCCATTGTCATTCCTCGCAGCATACCAAACGCACCCTTAATACTTTAGGCTTCTAAATTGCACAGCTCAGTCATGGATAAGGTGCCATTCAAACTGACCCACAGATGTCATCCATGTGACTAACAAATGAGTCGACTAGGGTGATTCGAGACGACCCTCTTGGTTGCCTATATTTCTATAGAAGATATCAAGAGACATAGACAGCTTCATCCTAAACTCTTGTCAATCTAAAAATCAATCAATCACAAGGTAGTAACGAAAAGACTCACCAAACCCACACAGAGTTTTGAGTCTTGTTCACCTAAACAAAACGTTTATAGTTTCCAAAACGATAACAAGGCCAACCTCATAAAAATAGCCTATTGATTTTATTCACAAATGTTCTCCTAGATGCTAAATGAATATGAAATAAGCACAAACACTAACCTACGATTATTGATTTTATTATCAACAACCAGCATTACACATAACAAGCAGCCAATCGAGCTTTCTCTTTAAAAATATCCTCCGGATCACCTTGCAATTTGACTATTATATAAGTTTGATTAAACAATTTACTTACAGTCAAGCTTTAGTGAGTGAAAAGGAATAGATTGTCCCAAAATAAGACCACTCACTATGTTTATAGTTGAATTTTTATTCTACTAGATTTACAGTTACCAACTTCTATGATGGGAAGTCACAGGCGTGTTGTTGACTTCTTGTTGTCATATATGAAAAGTTTGTGAGTATGATTTACAGTTATAATTTGTTCAGTTATGACAAGTATAAGTTAAATAGACGTAGCAAGATATGAATCATGTGTTACGAGTTGGTGTACTGGTAAATTAAGTGTGTAAGTTACCCTTTACGATCAACTTGCCGCATTTTTTTTTTAATTTTTACCTTGCAGATTTACAGTTGACTATTAATACAGTTGGTGTAATTTTTTATTCAATGTTATGGGCATGTTACTGTTACTATGGGCGAGGCCTATTTTGAAAGTACACATAAAAGATGAAAGTTTTTGTCCTGTTATAGAATTTATATGGTAAGTTAGATGATATGTGGTGAGGTAGTCCGTTGATAGTTGAAGTGCATCTTATCTTGAATGTTTGTGGTTCAATTCTCACCGGATTCTCCATCGCGTTTCTATTTTTTATTTTCCTAAAATATCATTTATTTTCAATCCTTTTTGGAATTTCTCTAGTGCTTTTAAATGTACAAAACGATTTATCATTTATTATTTTCATAAAACATCATTTATTTTTAATCCTCTTTGGAATTTCTCTCTCACTTTTTAATGTACAAAACGATTTATCATCAAATAACACAAAGAGAGTAACAAAACGATTTATCATCAAATGTCAAGTTATTCGGCTTTGTCGAAATCTGAAAACAATTTAAGTAAAGAATTCCTAATGCCATACCCCAATACTTAAAATACAAGTTGAAAAGATAAACAAACAATTTAAGTAAAGAATTCCTAATTCCTAATGTATTATGATACCTAGAGCTCTTAGGGTATTGACACTTGAATCGTGTATATCACTTTTTTAATACAATATTTGTATTATATTTGGTGCTTTGGGTATACGAAATTCATCTTGAGTAAAAACAAGAAAACGCTCACATTCAAGTCACTAGAAAAAGTGCTAAACATAGAGATTTATTGTTGATATGGATATATTCATATGAAAGACCAAATTGTGATTGTATATAAATATAAAGTGAAAAGCCACAATTTTTTTTGATGGTCACACATTTTGGTGAATAACTAATTTTGGTAATCAAATTAATCTACGAGTGTGCATTCACCAACTAACTAAAACTCAACCAGATTCACATGAGCACCACTTCTTTGAATATCCATTTTCAATTAAAGTGTGAAAGTCCATGGTGGAAGCGGCTGGTATGAGGGGTGTATCCTCGAAATGGAGTGACATTGTTGCATGGTTACTTCCAATCTCCAAAGAAAATAAGGTAACTACAATTGTTGGTCGATTACTCGTGGCTGCCTCTACTTACGTCGTGTGGCAGGAACGCAACAACCGAACCCATGGGAAGTGTGGAAGACAGCCTGATGGAGTTGCACAAGTTATTCTTGATATGGTTAGATTAAAGTTGTCTTCCATTCGGTTCAAGAAGAGTATTCGAGTGGATCAAATGAAGAGAACGTGGAAGATTGCAGATATTCAAGTCGACGACATAGGCTAGTCTTGGTTCGGTGTAGAGGTTGCGCGGTCACTGTTTATATTCTTTTATAGCCTCTATTTCATTGTTGTTATGTTTTGAGTATGTGCAAAACATATTGTTTTGAGTTTAGGGTCGCTCATTACCATCCTTTTTTGTACCGAACCTTTATTCTTTTTTAATATATTCACCGGGTATAAACCTTTTACAAAAAAAAATAATAAAAAAAAAAAAAAAAAAAAAAAAAAACCATAGACGTTTTTATATGTTACAATTAGTATTCGCAAAACTTCACTTAAAATGTTACAAAGACTGCCAACTTATTATATTTATTAAAAAAAACTCTCTTATATGACAAGGAAGGTATATGTATCATAAGAACTAAACTACCTGCAGCGTAGAACACTTAGGTGTCGTTTGTTTTGTCAGAGCTTTTAACTCTTTATTTGCAAACCATGTCAGCAGAAGAAGTTGTACATTTAAGCTCTTCATCTGCAAGAAGAAGATCGTTTGTTTTTTGTGTTATTGAAGTATTTTTTTTTCACTAGTATCTATTGTGCTATTGAAGTTTTTTTTTTGTTTTTTTTTCAGTACCATTTTTTGTGCTATTGAAGTACTTTTTTCTTTTCATTTTTCTTTTTGACGAATTTTTTACGTTTTTGTCCGTTTGTTACCGTTTTGGTACGTTTTTTTACGTTTTCAACCGTTTTTCTACGTTTCGTCTCTTTTTTTTTACGTTTTTGTCCATTTTAACGTTTTCATCCGTTTTTTTACGTTTTCATCTGTGTTTTTAAGTTTTCGTCCATTTTTTTACGTTTTCACTAATTTTTCTATGTTTTCGCCCGTTTATTTACGTTTTTGTCTGTTGTTTTACGTTTTCGTCTATCTTTTTTATGTTTCGATATGTTTCTTTTTACGTTTGCGACCTTTATTTACTTTTTTTGTCTATTTTTTTAGGTTTTTGTTTTTTTTTACATTTTCAGTTTTACGTTTTCGACCGTCTTTTTACAATTTCGTTTTCTTTTTTATGCTTTCTTTTTCGTTTTTTACCTTTTTTTACGTTTTTACTTTTTTTTTTAAGTTTTCGTTTTCATTTTTTTCTTTTTACGTTTTCATTTTTTACATTTTTTACGTTTTCGTCCTTTTTTTACGTTTACGTATGTTTTTACGTTTTTGTCCGTTTTTTACATTTTCGTCTGTTATTGTACGTTTTTCTAAGTTATCTTACGTAAACGTAAAAAAAAGACAAAAACGTAAGAAAACGGACGAAAACGTAAAAAAAATAAAAACGTAAGAAAAAAATGAAAACGTAAAAAAAATGGGTGAAAATGTTAAAAAAAAGACAAAAACGTAAAAAACGGACGGAAGACCTAAAAAACGGGCGACAACGTAACAAAACAGAAGAAAACGTAAAAAAAAGACGAAAACATAAATAAAAGACGCAAAGAAGTAAAAAAACGAGCGAAAACGTAAAAAATGGGCGAAAACGAAAAAATTGATGAAAACGTAAAAATACAGACGAAAACATTAAAATACAGACGAAAACGTAAAAAAAAGAGCGGAAACATAAAAAATGTATGAAAACGTAAAAAAATGACGAAAACGTAAAAAACAATGCGAAAACGTAAAAAAATTGACGAAAACTTGAAAAAACAAACGAAAACATAAAAAAATAGATATTGAGAAAGAGATGTATGGTTTGTGAAAGAAGATGCAAGAAGTGAAAGAAGAGGTAAGAAGTGAAAGATAATATCTGAAATTTAGAAGAGGAAAGAAGTGAAAAGAAGCACTTATGTCTGCAAAAAAACAAACATAAACCTCTGCCCTCCCGCAGACAAAAGAAGTGAAATGAGCTAAAAAGTGCTTATTGTAAAAAAGAAACGACACCTTTACTTTCATGGCATCTAATTCGAGAAACTCAAAATGAGTTGCATAAGAGGATCTCCGATTCAAATTGTGCCGTCAGTTGTCACTATAAGCGTATTTAAACTTTCGCACTATTTATAGTAGCGTCAAAAAGAACGATCTATAATAGACACGTACATGGTATATAGAAATGCAACACGCACTTTGTACATTATTTGATAAAAACCATTCCAACTTTACATCCCACATAGTTAAAATTGTTTATATACGATAGTAAATGTGAATCATGTATGTCAATAATATTACTATGTTTTCATGTAGCGTTTGTTGGTAGAGTTGATTATAAATCTAAAAAAAATCATACTCTATATTCAAAATTGTATAAGAAAATTAGTATATAATTCTTAACTTTTTAGTAATGATGAATATAAATATTTTTGACTTTTCTATTATTTGTACTAAAAAATGAATTAAAATGTGGCCAAGGTAGCTATAGAGTACACACGAGCTTGTTTCGTTAAGTTCTTTATATTGGACTACTCAATCATACACAAAGTTCCATTCAAATTGATCCAAATGTCCTTTACCATCCAGGGGCCGACCTTAGGGAGTTCCGGGGGTTCACGGGAACAAAATAGGCTTTCCTCGATCATTTAGTGTGAAAAAATGAATGTAAAATTCTTGACTTTTTTAGTATCTGTAGTCACCTAAAAACGGGGGAGTCCAAACTTTGTACTGGAAAATGGATTAAGGCGTGGCCCACCATGTAAAGTCGCTATTGAACACATATGTGTTTATTCCGTTGATGATACACATTTGATCCTTAGATGTCCATTGCCATCCATGCGACTAAGATATGAGGTAACCCTAGTACAACATAGGTGACTCAAGCCCTCTTAGACTCTTGGTTGCCTACATTTCTAGAGATGAAGCAAGAGACAGAGTGACCACTTTTGTCAATGTTCAATTCAATATATTACAAGGTACCAACGAATGTGTGTCAATATCCAAAATGGATAGATGTGTCACCCCCCGTGAGACCTACTAAAAAACTCAAGAAACCCCGAGTTTGAGTTCGGTTCATGATACGACCCGGTTAGGGGTTGTATCGGGATAGGGCACCACTTTTAGCGTGTGCGAGCTCCTTAAGAAATAGAAAGAAGAACTAGAGATTTATTTTCTTAAACTTGATTGATTCATTCATAATAATGATTCGGTATATATAACCGAATAACCCTAGCTTGTAAAACAAGCCAAACTTAAAAATATATCTAAACAATAACACTTTCCTAATACGACTCAAAGACATATCCTAAATAAATATAAAATGACATAAAGCCCGGGGCGTATCATTCCCCACTCCTTCGAAATCACCTTGTCCTCAAGGTGTGGTCTTGAAAAAAAAATTAAATACACATTAAAGATAACTCCTAACTGGAATAGATAACTCATACCACAATGACACTTTCCTAGATAACTACTCACATGACACAATCCTAACATGACTCAAATACGACTAAACAAAAGATAGTTATCCAAAGGGTCGTAACATTCTCCACTCCTTCAGAAATCACCTTGTCCTCAAGGTGTAGCTGCAAAAATCATGATTCCAGGATCCCATATTCTTTGAATAAACATGGACTCTTCTTTAAACCACAAGCTAATAGTTATGATATGAGACTCAAAGGATTGTTTCCAAAGCAGTCCATAAGAATATAATAAATAAACTTGTTGCTTTGTAGCCTTCTCTTTTGTCTGCCATTCTTCAAACTTTTCTCTTGTGTCATTCGTGTTTTCATGAACATCATCAACCAACTTCAGAGTTTTTATTTGATTATCCCCCATTAACTCCTCGTGTACGGCGTCATTTGCAGGATCGGCGTTGTTATCCTCATCATCCTTGATGTTGCTACTACTCGCTTTGTTACTGGAAGAAGACGACCGCTCATCCTCAAAACGTGCTTCTATTAAGCGGGCTAATGAAAAAGCTTCGTCTAAAGTTGTAGGTCTTGCCCTCAATAGTTCTATTTGTAACATCAGTTTAAGTCCGGAGATAAAAAATGATGTAAGTAAAGATTCAGATATTCCTATTACTTGATTTGCAAGTACCACAAACTCACTCTCATATTTGGCCACGGTGCCCATTTGCAAGAGCTTAGAGAGTGTGTATTCCGCATCCTGATCGCTGCCGCCTGATTCCATGAATAATAACTCGAAGAACAATAAAAAATTTTCTGATGAATAGTGCCGATGAACAGTACTCGTGAATAGTACCCGATGAACAGTTTTTTTTTTTTTTTTTTTTTTTTTTTTTTTTTTTTTTTTTTTAAATTGGAACCCTAATCAAAAAACCCTCTCAACGAGAGCTCTCAATGAAAGCACCAATTGATACGACCCGGTTAGGGGTTGTATCGGGATAGGGCACCACTTTTAGCGTGTGCGAGCTCCTTAAGAAATAGAAAGAAGAACTAGAGATTTATTTTCTTAAACTTGATTGATTCATTCATAATAATGATTCGGTATATATAACCGAATAACCCTAGCTTGTAAAACAAGCCAAACTTAAAAATATATCTAAACAATAACACTTTCCTAATACGACTCAAAGACATATCCTAAATAAATATAAAATGACATAAAGCCCGGGGCGTATCAGTTCACCTAACTAAACTATTGATGTTTCGCAAAGGGTAACTCAATCAGCCACACAAAGATTGCCTGTAGATTTTTATACACCAGACTCATCTTAAATTCTAAACTAAACTACCTGGGGAATAATTCAGCCGTCACAGAAATAAAGAATGTACACTGATCTATCATCACAAAGATGAAGGTTATGCATGGATCTTGCAAGACTTTGTAGAAGTCCTAGTAGTATATTCACTAGCACAATGCAAAATTAAATATAGGGTCATGATCTCGATTCAAGATTTCATTTACACCACAATTCGGATTAGCCACAAATGAATTGTTTGTTGACTATCTAAGGTCTCATTTTCAACTCATTTCACACGAACATTGATAAATGTGGACTAGATTAAGTCTATACCTTGTGAAATGTAACTATAGAGTTGTGCTTAACTTATGCTATATAAAAATTAAAGATAAACCATTTTCATAAACAAAACTTAAAGACAAACAATCTTCATAAACTACAACAAAGTTTAACCAAAAAAGACAGAAAGACCGAGTGAATTTCTCAACCAATTTAGACCCAGAAAATTACTTTCATTACCAACAACTTCATGGCGTACGTGTAGTTCAAGAAACACTAAGCACGTTGCATTAACGCCAATTTTTAACTCGACCACTACCAAACATAAAAGAAGGAAAATAATAGAGTAAACCGGTATGATATCACTCAAATTGCGTCGTCCCTTTATAAAAAATGTCAAATGATTGCTTTAATATAGATATACATCCACTTGTGTCAGCAGCAAGATTTATTTCACTGGTTTTTGCTTCCTTTTAGTAAAAAAAAATTTGTCACTTTCTTTCGAAAAAAAAAGATCATAAGGTTAAACAAAGACCCTTTAAGTTTAAATCCCACATAGGTTAAAGAAGTGAAATATTTCTTGTTTATATACTCTGGTTAAGGAGGATCATACATGTCTAGAATATTACTATCTTTTGAGATACATGTGTTTATGAAGTTGATTATAAATTCAAAATTTCAAACTTCCCGAATTAGTGTATCTCAAAATAAATATAAAATTCTTGACTTTTTATTATCTTTTGTCACTTAAAAATGAGGTGTCATTCTCTCTCACACGTTCACATTTTTAATCTCTCTATCTCTCACACACACATACACACTTTTAATTTTTAAATAATAATTTTAATTTTAGTTTTAATTAAAAATGTTTTTTTCACTTACCTCAAAACCAAATCCAAATCCAAATTTTAAACCAACTCCAAATCTTAATCTTAAACCCACCAACAAACCAAACGGGCCCTGAGTAATCTAATTTTTTTTATTTGCCAAGATTGTCCACATGTTAATATAACTAAATATTTAGTAATCTTTTATCTATCTTTATAATAAAACAAAACCATAACTATACCATCATTCTCAATTTAATTGTAAGAGATAATTTTAAATATGTGATAGATGTTCAATAGAACCGTTACACCAATCCACCTAAACTTACCTAACCCCTACCAAACGTGCAATGCCATATTGATTCTGCAGAATGAATGAAGATACTCGCCATCCAAGTTCTTTAGGGTTCTTGAACCAAATGATCCTTCAATTTGCATTAATTAAAATGCAAAGTGTTATAAACCATGAACGTATCACAATTTTTTTATCCTACATGTCGAATACATGCACGGTCTCAACAAAGCCGGATGTTTCCCAAAGGCTAACCCAACAATCCAATGATCGTGTGAAAATGGAAAAAGAAGCTAAACCATCTCATATAATGCCATACGGCCTTTACAACAACCAAGCTGCACAAATATTGTGCCTCCTTGAAAGGGCTCTATTGAACACATATGACTTAGTACTTTAGTCTTCTAAATTGCACAACACACTCATCCGGAAATGAGGTGACTAGGCTGATTCGAGACTCTCTTGGTTGCCTATATTTTTGGATAGGATATCAAGAGACAAGGGGAAAACTTTGTCCTATACTCCTATCAATGTAAAACTCAATCAAGCACAAGGTACCAATGAACATATGTCACCATAATTATTCAAAATGAACATATGTGTCACCCTCATGAGCCCTACCAAAAGACTCACCAAACCCACAGAGTTTTGAGTCCTGTTCACCTAAACCACATGTTCTCCTAGATGCTAAATGAACGTTTATCTTATCTTATCTTACATTACTATAAATCATTAGGACCTTTTTTATATTAGTTTTCAAAAAATTGAGTTACACACTTACTATTTATAGTATGATCTTAATATAGTTGAAAAAACCACAAATTTGTAACATTCATCTTAAAATTTCCCTCTTACAAAAGCTCCTACTCGCAGGATGCTAACAAATGTCAGAATGAACAGTTTGTGGAAGCAGAGAGAGAATTAGTGGAAAAAAAACTATGTAATATTGTTGTTTGTGTAGGAGGATTTGTAGGATGAAAAGATAGGAGGGTGTAGCAAAGCTCTATTATTATATGTGAAAGATTTTTACATTAAATAGACGAAGTGTGTGGAAACTCATGTCTGGTGTGGGTGATCGGATGGTAAGTGGAGTATGGTATATTTGAAATGTCCATGGTTAAATTCTCATTCGTTGCTTGCATTAGGGTTTTTTTTTTTTTTTTTTTTTTTTTTTTTTTTTTTTTCTTTTTCTTTTTCTTTTTGTTTTTTTTTTTAAAATTATATCCATGTTACCCGTCATTTCACTTTCAGAAACATCATCTTCGGTATCAGTTTTAGTGCAACAAAATAAAATGATTAGTGTCATTTTTATGATCAAAGGCTACAATTGTTGGAACAATCAAGTTTAAAGACGCTTTATCCAACTAAATAATATAGGACAAGTTGAAAAGAACAAAACATCAACAATCACGCAAAATTGTCTCAGTTCTACTATTTTCAAAATCTGGTTATTTTAAAGACGCTTTATCCAACTAAATAATATAGGACAAATTGAAAAGAACAAAACATCAACAATCACGCAAAATTGTCTCAGTTCTACTATTTTCAAAATCTGGTTATTTTATCTTCAATAAAGCAATAGGATTTTGAATGTTATATTTTGATTTTAGTTCAACAACTAGCATAAAGTTGGATTATAAAGTTAAGTTTTACTAGTTTAAAAGAGTGAATATATCAGATACTCCACTTCGACGAGTTTATGTATACACTACAAGAAAAAGTGTCTATAGTGACCAAAATTTAGTGCCGACTTTCTTTTGTCACTATTTGGGCAATATAGTGATCATATAGTACATTGACACTAATATTTGGTCATCCGTAAACAGTTAGTCACCAAGCTTAAAAGTGGTCATTAATTTCGTCACTATACATATGCGTTGTTTTTTGGCATAAAAAGTGACGAACATTGTTGGTCACTAAATTTTTAAAAGGTTAATGGCGAAAAATGTTTGTTTAAGCTTATATGTGGTTTATTAGCTTATTCGTGTTTTAGCTTATATTTCGTAAGTCATAATTTTTTTAACTTATTTTGAGACTTGTGGGTTTATATAAGTTTATTATGATATGATAAACTTGTATGAGTAAGGGGGTGGCAATGTTGCCTAACAAATACTCAAACTAATTTGTAATTAGCTTATTGAATCAATACAACATTTTTCATGCCTAATCATGCCTAACTACTTATTCTTAGTGGCAATGTGATGCCTAACCATGCCTAAACTTTTTATTTTTTTATTTATTTTTAAAATTCATAATTATATTTACAGTTTAATTAAAAACATCAAATTTCATTAATAATCGAAATAAAAGTTACATAATACTTAGGAAAATAAAAAAAAAAAAAAAAAAAAAAAAAAAAGGAAATGACTAGTCATCGAGGTATGGTAAGTCTTGCGCCGTTACGTGCTCCATAAGATCATATTGAAGACGGTTATGAATATCTTCGTCGAGTAACTCTTCTAGCACACTATCGTCATAAACTGGCGTGACCGGCTGATCCATTATATGAACCGGTGATATTGCCAGTTTGCCACACCATCGTCTTTTAAAATCATATTGCCCAATATAATACACGTATAAACGATTTGTCGAATCTTTGCGACGGTCATAGGTCGTAGAGGACGACTGAGAATAAACCATTTTCCCTTCAAACGACCAAAAGCTCGCTCGACATCCTTTCTTGCAGACTCTTGTAGCTTCTTGAATTTCTTTTCCTTCGGGTTAGTGGGATACGGATATTGTTGATACAAAAGTTGGGCGTTCCAAGTTTGGGCTCTTGCTCTTGTACCAATTAGCTCTTAATGCTTGAAACCTGCGCACTAAGAAAGTAAACAAACACCGTTAGGCTTATCGTGGGATTGTCTCTCACGATTATCCTCCGGCGTGAGAGTAAGTAATCGGTTTAGGGTTAAATTGAAGAATTAGGGTTTGTCAATCATACCTTTAATGAGAATTACGTCATTCTATATATAGGCGCAGAATCCTTGTAGGTTTCGTGCTCCTTACTCTTCGCACACATGGTGCTTATCCGGTTCAAGGATCTTTATCCGTAAATAGAAGATCCTTATGTGAACCATTAATATTTCGGTTGGGCTTGGGTCTACGTGAGCCCAACCCAGGGGTGGTGCGGCCCAAATCATTGTCATGATAGCCCACTCATGGTGGGTTTGGGCTCTAGTAATTTTTATCATTTGGGCTCGCGGCCCAAATATAGACTATACGTCATCATGTCCCCCCAGTCTAGTGTGCGCGGCTCGTAGCCGCGGATGCTAGACTATTAAGAGCAGCGGTAAGTGTGGCAGGAAAAATTTACCGCCCAATATTAGGGACCATGTATCTAGTCCAAAATATCTCAAAAATGCATTGGGAAATGGGGGGCGTGTCCACGTATTTTTCGGGAGATGTGAAAAAGTGCATGTACCTCTTCGTATTCTGACCACATAATTTATACTAGTGGATTCCACGTGGCAATCTTTCTAGGGTATATGTAACCCTATATAAGTCACCGCCTCCCATTTCATTGAAGATATCACAGTGAAAACCTACCTCCGCCATTTTCGAACCTTTTCAAATCTTTCTTTAAGAGATCAACTACTTTATTAGGTAATCGCGAGTACGCGCATTAGTTAGCATTATAATTCCTAAGAAATGGTTCGCCAATTAGAGGAGTTTCTGTCTGATATGGACGAGGATGAACTTCGTCAGTTCTCCTCTGATTATTTCATTCCCCTAGATGTGCATCCGGTAGTTCCAGCGGCAAACGCGTGTATCGCGGATTTCCCTATGGGAAAAATAGGGTTATATACACGCTTTTTTGAGTACGCGAACCATCGAGTGCCTATATCTTTATTCTTGAGCAATGTGCTCAACTTCTATCATCAACATATTTCCCAGCTGCACTGTATAGGTGCGGCAAAAATATCCAATTTTGAAATAAACTGCCGTTTGTTAGCAGTGAACCCTACCCTTAATTTATTCCATGCGTTTTACCGCACAACATGGTCGGATGGGTGGGTATCTTTTGCTAAGCGCCCTGGGCGCTTTCAGTGTTATACAGACAAAGTAGATGCCCTTAGGGATTGGAGGGAAAAAATTTTCTGGGTAGATGATGTAGTATTTCCATCGCCGTTTGAGTTTTATACTCAAGAGATACTGCCAAAGGATGAGCGCCCTCCGGTTCGTATAGCGCGGAGGATGCAGCTATGATTGATTCCAACCGCATCCCCATTAACTCCTAGCCCGAGGAATTTTTGGTTCATGTGGGCCTGAGTCGCAACTATTTCCATGGTGCGGACGAGGTTCCAACATTCCTTGATGAGAGCGGCCGGGGTGGGTGCTTGTCCTTTTTTACCTTCGCTTCAATAATGTAAACTCTCGTTTGGATGTAATTTCAATAACTAAATTGTTTTTGTTATCTGTTCGTATGTTGCGCATAGATGGATTTGTTTTCCGTGGTGAAGCTAGAGAGGCCCAAGCAAGTGACAGTGGGGGTGCGCCCTCTTAGGGACGATGAGGAGCCAATTTTAGAAGCTACTGCGGGCCACACAATAGTGTTTTCGCACAATGGTCCTAAGGATTCTCCCCCTAGAGCTGCGCTTGTGACTCCTGTGCAGAGTGTTCCTCCCTCTGGGGAACAGTCTCCCGTGATAGATAAATTGCGCGCTGATTCCTCAGACAGTGTGGAGATCCTGGAGCCTGAGGAGAGTGCGCAGGGCGTAAAACGGAACGGAGCGTCAGATGGTGATGGCTTTGGTACCTCCAAGAGGAGACGCCATCTTATTGTGGAGGAAGAACCGTCCGTCGCGGATGACACATCCACTACTGGCGCGGATAAAGCTGTTTCCCAGTCCTCTCCTTTTTTGTAAGTAATGATCACATATCTTTTACATTGCTAGTTGTATTATGCCCTGATTTTCTTCTTTTGTTTGTAGTGACCATGCTGCAGAGGGTAATGCAACGTCTGCTGAAGGCTTGGTACCTCCTCAGGATGTTGACGTGGAGGAGACAGTAAAGGTAGCCGAGGAGATGTCTGCGCAGCAGTTGATGGAGGAGCTAGCTGCTGCTGCTGAGCGTCAGACTGAGTTGGTCACTCAGTTGAAGACGCGTTATGTTGGTGAAGGTTCTATTCTCGCTCAGAAGGATGAGGAGATTGCCTTGCTCAAAGCGCAGTTGGCTGATGCGCGGGTAGAGGTAGAGTCCGTGACAGATCATGCGAAGAAGGTTACGGATGAGAAGCTGTATGCGATGGCTGAGCTGCAGCACGCACGGGGAGAGTTGCATCAGTTCAGGTCCAACCTAACCTGGGGGGTAAGGTACCTCGAGGAGAAGAAGGCTGAGCACTTCGGCCATATTGATGAACTTCGCGCTAAGGTTGAGAAAGCTATGAAAGCGCAGGAGGACAAGCTGCGGAAGCTGAGTATAGAATATGATAAGGAGTTATATCCTCATCTTATGTCTACAATCGCTGAGCGCAGGTATGTGTTATCTTTTGTGCCATTGTTGTTTACTATATGTATTAATGCTCCTTTTTCATTCTAATGCCTCCTTTGATGTTTGTGTAGGTGGTTGATCAGCCATGGTTTGCGCCTAGCTGCTATGGGCACATTGGAGTCTCCAGAAGTGTTGGGGGCCTTTAGCAAGGTTGTAGAGTGTGCCATGGAGCGCGGCAGGGCGCAGGCTGTGGAAGATCTCCATGAGGCCAAAATGCTGACAGTGTCGCCTGCTGAAGTGCCTGGTTATAAGGCGGACACTTACGATGAGCTCGTAAAGGCTATGGAAGGGATGAAGTTATTTGAGCTTCCACATATTGCGCGGCTAGAGCACGACCAGGATTACCCCATAAAGCTAATCATGGAGGGGTTAACTCTGGGAAAGCACCTTTTGGAGGATGCGGAGGCTCAACCTGACTTTTTCTTGAAGCCAGATGAGTCGCAATTGCAGGTTCCGGTCTTTGTGCAGCCGCGTGATATTCTTAACCCCTTCGCTCTTGAGAAGGAAGTGCCTCTGAAGGAGGTCTTAGAGGCTCATGCAGAGAGAGCGGCAAGGAAGAAGGGTGTGAAGGGGAAAGCCGTCCTTTGTGGTGTAGGTGCTGCGCATATCCCTAGATCAGATGGAGTTCCAGTCAGTGTGGCGACCGTGTCACCTAAGGATGCATTGCTTTTGAGGAAACTCCAAGAGGCTGGGAGTTCTGCTGACCAAGAGCGCAGCCCTGAGCGTTGTCATAGTATGTAGATATACATTGACTTTTGTAGTTTGTAAATGTACGCTTCTTATAAATAACAACTTATATCTTTTGTTCGTTTGCTATGTTACGTTTACTTAGATTGTTATCCTTTGTGTAGAAGATCAACTAAGAGTAAAATTGAAATCATGACATACTCATATTAAGTACGTGACTTAAAAACAAATCATAAGTACGAAGATAAACTTGCATTATTTTGCTAAGTTTTTTTATCAAATGACCAAGAGTCTTGGCTCGTAAATTGCTAAGCATGTACGGTGTACGTGATATTGCGCATCCGTCGTGGGGTGCGCATAGAAACTTACTTCAAAGTCTTGAAGGTATGGCGCTTAGCAAGGATACGTGATCCAGTGTTGATGGGTTTGCAACCCTCTTACTCAATGAGTTAGTTAGTAGGTTTACTCATCCTTTCTGCCATCATGGGTCTTAATAAGTGCATGCACGCCGTGTAGGCAAAATATAAAATAACGATATTGAAACATAATAGAAATGTACACAATAAAGTAAAGTGTGTTATGGAGTTAGCTAGAAACCACAACGTTTTATTAATACTTGCAAGTTTGAAAAGACAATTACTAAAAAAGAAAAGAAAATTCATATACAGACATTTATTGGGCACGTACTAAAGTGCAAGATTGTCTGTTTGTGAGCCGTAGCTTTTTCTATAGATAGCATCTCTTTAGATTGCAGATATTCCAAGTGCGTGCCAGCTCGTGGCCTTCCATATCGCGCAGCTTGTATGCACCATTACCTAGTGCATCTATGACCTCATAGGGTCCTTCCCATTTGGGTCCCATCTTGCCCGTGTCTTCTGCGTGGCTCGCATCATTAGCGCGGTATATAAAGTCTCCTGGTCAGAAAGAAGTGTGTTTGACCTTTGCATCATAATACTTCTTCATTTTTGCTTTAGCCTTCGCTTCGCGTATAGCTGCTCGTTCACGCCTTTCTTCCAGCAAGTCCAAGTCTATGCGCCGCTCCTCGTCATTTGTTGTGACGTTTATTTCCGCTGTACGTATAGTTGGCATTCCAATTTCAGCTGGTATGACGGCTTCTGTCCCATAGACGAGAGAGAATGGTGTGTCTCCGGTGCTGGTTTTGATTGTCGTGCGGTGTGCCCACAAAACATGTGACAATTCGTCCACCCATTTTCCTTTATGTCTGTCAAGGCGCGATTTTATTCCTTCGCCTAGACTGCGATTCGAACGTTCAACCAAGCCGTTGGTTTGTGGGTGTTTTACTGAAGCGAAGTGTTGTGTGATGTTTAATTGCGCGCACCAATCTTTGAATGGGTTGTCGCAGAATTGTTTGCCGTTATCTGAAATAATTTCACCAGGTAGTCCGAAGCGACACACAATGTTGTCCCACACGAAGCGCTTTACCTGGTTGCCAGTGATGCTCACCACCGCTTTTGCCTCAATCCACTTGGTAAAATAGTCTATGGCTACTATGAGGAATTTTAGCCCTCCCGCTGCAACTGGAAAAGGGCCTGCGATGTCAATGCCCCATTTATAGAATGGCCATGGTGAGGTGATGGGGGTTAACTCTTGTTGTGGTCTGCACGGAATTGGCCTATGGACTTGGCAATTACTGCATTTCTTTATCATATCCCGCGCGTCGCGGTGCATAGTAGGCCAATAATATCCTGATCGCAGGGCGCACGCCACTACGGACCATGGTCCCGAGTGCATGCTACATGATCCAGCGTGAATTTCTCGGAGTACATAATCTGCTTGAAGAGGTCCAACACATCAGAGCCAAGGTTGTAGGAATGATCGTCGATATAGGATGCCATCTCGGAGTTCAAATCTCTGCGCTGTGCGCCGCACCCTTCGAGCATCCATCTGATCTTGTGGTAAGATTCCTTTGCTTATAAATTCAATGATAGGTGTCATCCACGTGGGATCCTGTTCCTCTATCACCGTGGATACTTCCATATCCAAGATTGATTTATTTTTTAGAGTTTCTACCAATACCTGTTTTGATAGGTGCGCGAAGCTTGTAGATGTGATCTTGCTAAGTACGTCAGCTTTCCTGTTGTCTCCTCTAGGTACTTGTTTGATTGTGAACCTATCAAAGCTCTGAATTAAAGACTTGGTTTGTTCAAGGTATTGGATCATGTGTTCATCCTTGGCTTCATATTCACCTAGCACGTGGTTAGCTACTAGCTTGGAGTCTACATTTGCTTCTAGGTTGCGTACACCCATTTGAATTGCAATACGTAGCCCGGCGAGTAGGGCTTCGTATTCTGCCTCATTGTTTGTGGCTGTGAATTCGAAGCGCAATGCATAAGTGAATTCTACCCCTTCTGGATTAGTAAGGATAAGGCCTGCGCCTGATCCATCTACGCATGATGATCCGTCTGTGAATAGAACCCATGGTTCTTGTAGCTCTGTCTTGCCTGTTGAAGGTGGGGTATCGGTATCTGGCTTTTCAACAATGAAATCCGCTAGTATCTGCCCCTTGATTGCAGTGCGTGGTCTATATGAGATGTTATACTCACTTAAAAATACACTCCACTTTTGTAGGCGTCCTGATGCGTCAGGTTTAGAGATGACCTGTTTGATGGGCAGGTCCGTAATGACAGCTATTGGGTGCCCCTGAAAGTATCGGCGCAGTCTTTTAGCTGCGAATACTAAAGCTAGGACCAGCTTTTCCATAGCACTATAGTTGGTCTCTGTCTTTTTCAGTGCCTTGCTTACAAAGTATATGGGCATCTGAACGGAGTTCCTATCTGTTAATAGTACTGCGCTGACTGCTCCATGGGTTGCAGATAAGTACATGATCAACTCTTCCCCTGGTCGCTGTGCGACAAGTTTGGGAAGTGATGCCAGATGCTGTTTTAGTTGTTGGAAGGCTTCCTCTGCCTCCTCAGTCCACCGAAAAGTCTCCCTTTTTTGTGCACTTCGTGAGTGTTTTGAAGAGAGGGAGTGATTTGTCTGCTGACTTGGATAAAAAACGGTTTAACCCAGCTAGCTTTCCGTTTAATGACTGGACTTCTTTCAGTGTGCGCGGTGAGGGAAGATTGATGACAGCTTTTGTTTTTTCTGGGCAAGGCTTGATGTCGTCAGGTTCTATTAAATACCCGAGGAACATGCCTTCTGTCGCGCCGAATGTGCATTTCTTGGGATTTAACTTCATGTTTATTTTTTTTCAATGTTTTGAATGTTTTCTCAATGTTTCCTCAACGTAAACTTCTAGATTGCGACCTACTTGCTTCTCAAAAGCCATGTCCACCAATCGCTGGTATGTTGCACCCGCGTTCTTTAGACCAAAGGGCATTTTTGTGTAGCAATATATTCCTTGACTTGTGTGGAAGGCTGTTTTTTCTTCATCCTCCTCTGCCATCTGAATTTGATGGTACCCCTTGTATGCATCTAGGAAGCATTTAAAGGGATATCCGCACAGGGATTCTATCTTCCAGTCAATTTCTGGTAGCGAGTAGCAGTCTTGTGGACATGCTTTATTAAGATCAGTGAAGTCTACGCACATTCTCCAACTGCCATCACTCTTTTTTACCATTACTGGGTTTGAAAGCCAGTCGTGGTAGTAGACTTCCCGCATAATGACTGCGTCTACCAATTTGTGCACTTCTTCCAAGATGACTTTTGCGCGATCAGGAGCTTGGCCGTGCTTTTTCTGTCGTATTGGAGGAAATCCTTGTCGGATTTATAGCTTGTGCTCTGTAATAGAGCGTAGCACTCCGGTCATGTGCTTTGGTTCTCACGCAAAGATATTTAGGTTCTTTTGCAAGAGTGCGCACACAGCTGCTCTACCTTTGTCTGATAGAGATCCCCCAATCGATATTTGTTGATCTGGGTAGTCAGAGTGAATGGTAACCTTTAGGTTTGGTATTTTTACTGTGCGCTGTTCTGGAACATTCTCCACCTCATTGGTGACTGCGTTGCATTCTTTAGGTGGCACCGTGGTATTGTTGAGGGTGACAATTCCTCCCTCTACTGGAAATTTGAGCATCCCATGCGCTGTGGATGGTACAGCGCGCATGGATGATATTCCTGGTCTCCCAATGATGCCGTTGTATGGTGAAGGAGACTTGATTATCATGAAGTTTATCCATGTTGCTGTAGAGTGTTGTTCATCACCTACGACCACAAGTAAGCGTAATTGCCCCATAGGCCATATCTTTTCACCTGTAAAGCCAGTCAACGACGTCGTGGCCGGTATTAACTGACTTTGTATCTCAGGTCATAGTCTTTTAAAGCAGTGTTCATACAGAATATCTGCGGATGCTCCTCCATCGATATACATGCAGCGAATATCGTGTCCCCCAGTATGTATCTCAATGGTTAATGGTTCCATGACTGCGTTGTCCGCAGCTAGGGTGGGGAAGGATATTTCCTTATCTGAAGAGAATTTCTGGCTGACTTTTTGCTTTGTTTTGCGCTGCCATGACTGTATCATGTAGATGATGTCCGCTTTGTCTTTGGAAGGTTCTTTTTTACCTCCATTCTTTTGTTTGTCCTTCCCTTCTTTGATGTTTTTAACGAGGTGATCCATTCTACCTTCCTTTACTAATTTTTCAATTAGTTGTCGTAGCTGGACACATTCGTTGGTGGTATGGCCCTTTTGTCCATGATACTCGCAGTATCCGTTTCCTATACGCTTTTCCTCTGGGGTGCGCATTGGTGGGGGTTTTGGGAAGTTTGCGCCTTCTGTTACAAATATTTCCCTCGGAGTCTTTGTGAGGGGGGTATATTTGTCATTATCTCGTCCACTTCCCTGACTGCGATAATTCTTGCTGCGGTTGCTGCTCTGATCATTGGATTGTCTCCTAGGCTGTTCTTGCTGCCTATAATTTGGATAGCCTTTTTTACTGTCCGCAGCAGCTGCTTCTCCTTGGATGAAGGATCTTGTGCGCTTCATTAGTTCATCGAAGTTTTGGGGAACCTTGTCATTTAATTTCCTAATGAGTTCTGGGTTATTAATCCCATTCATCAACCTTGAAATTTTTAGGATTTCTGGACACGCCTTGACGTGTATACATTCATCTTTGAACCGTTCCATATAGGCACTGGTTGATTCCCCTTGGCGCTGCTTTATTCTTGCTAATTCGACAGGATTTTTAGCGCACTTCTTTCTTTGGGTGAAGTTTAAACGGAATGCTTTCCGCAACTCTTCAAACCCGTCAATGCTTCTTCGTGGAAGCTTGCTAAACCAAGTGCGCGCGTTCCCTAATAATGTGGAGTTAAACATATGACACCACACAGGTTGTGGCCAATTTTCGATAGTAGCAGCGGATTCGAAATTTTTTAGGTGGTCGTCAGGATCACCCGTTCCGTCATATGTTTTTACATTAGTGGGCATGCGCCTTTTCTTGTGATCAGAGTAGTCGCTGATGCGTCGTGTAATTGCATCAATTTTCTTGCGACGCCAAGGAAGACATATGTCCTCGTCTTCTTCCTCGCGACGCCTTCTTCTAGATTTCCAGTGTCCTGTCTCTTTATCCTCGTTGTCCGAGGAGTCACTGGAGGAGGGGTTATCTCTTCTGCGGCTCTTTTGCCGGTTTCCTTCAGAGGAAGAGCTTGAGGTGCTTTCACTTGGGGAAGTTCGTCTTCCCAACCTATCGTGAATTCTTCTGCTTCCAGACCTGGAGGAGCCTTCGCTTGGTGAATGTTGACGTCCAAGTCTATCTTGCATCCTTCGACTACCAAGTCTGGAGTGAACATTGGCGCGCCTCTCGCCATCTTCATATTCTTCTGAGTATTGTGAGTCGGATGGTGTACCAAGTCTATCATGGATGTTGGTACGTTTTTCGTTATTTTCGCGCGCCCCTCTTTGGTAGCGCGGTAGTGATGTTTCGCGTTCGGGACCAAAGTTGAGTCGGGCCTGCAGGCTCGTACTCGACCTTCTCCTTGCTTCTTCTTGCATGAGGGCGGTTAGGGTTTCGTAGTTTTGGGCTACAAAATTACTTAAAGTTACATCAGGCGCGTCCTCATCCGCTGCAAGAATTTTTGGCTCAACATTAGGCACCCTATCTCTGTTGGGTGCACCAGGTGGCACAGTGTTGTCCACTATAGGTGCCGTTTGTTGTGGAGTGTTGAAAAGGGTGCGCTGAAGTTCTTCAATGCTTGGGACCACTGTGGTGGTTTGAGTGGTCCTTATAGGCAATTCTATCGCTGGGAGAGGTAGGGTTGGTCCCGTTTCTTGGTGACTAGGAGCACTGGTTGTCCCAGAGGCCTGCCTGGAGGTTGGATCTTGGGGATTCTTCCTCTGGGGGTCACCACGTGTTTTTTCCGACTGCGGAGTCCGCTGTCCTGAGTTTTTGTTCTTCGTCATTCTAGGTCTTAGTTCTTAGCGTCGTGTCCCACGAATGGCGCCACTTGTTGATACAAAAGTTGGGCGTTCCAAGTTTGGGCTCTTGCTCTTGTACCAATTAACTCTTAATGCTTGAAACCTGCGCACTAAGAAAGTAAACAAACACCGTTAGGCTTATCGTGGGATTGTCTCCCACGATTATCCTCCGACGTGAGAGTAAGTAATCGGTTTAGGGTTATATTGAAGAATTAGGGTTTGTCAATCGTACCTTTAATGAGAATTACATCATTCTATATATAGGCGCAGAATCCTTGTAGGTTCCGTGCTCCTTACTCTTCGCACACATGGTGCTTATCCGGTTCAAGGATCTTTATCCGTAAATAGAAGATCCTTATCTGAACCATTAATATTTCGGTTGGGCTTGGGTCTACGTGAGCCCAACCCAGGGGTGGTGCGGCCCAAATCATTGTCATGATAGCCCACTCATGGTGGGTTTGGGCTCTAGTAATGTTTATCATTTGGGCTCGCGGCCCAAATATAGACTATACGTCATCAGATATGCTTTAACAAGAGTTGAATACTTAGGATAGATTCCATCGGCAAGATAATATCCACGTTTGTAGAGACGTCCACGTAAATAAAATGAACTGTTTGGCGCCGTACCATTTTGCTCGGTAACATATAATGGAGACTGATTCAAAACATTGATATCGTTGTTTGAGCTGGGCGGATCAAAAAACGAATGCCAAATCCACAAATCATATGAAGCCGTCGCTTCAAGCATAATAGTCGGGTATTGGTGATCACCTCTCTTATATTGGCCTTTCAAATATTTAGGACAATTTCACCAAGTGAGATGTGTACAATCAATGCTACCAAGCATTCCAGGAATGTGATGTTTTTCTTCATGTACCTCGAATAACCGTGCAATGTCATGGGTTGTCGGCCTACGTAAGAACTCTCGACCGTATAACTTTATAATCGCATCGCAAAATTTATCAAGACATTCACCTAGAAAAAACGACAACTTTTAATATAAAAAAATAAATAAAGAAATATTATTTTATAAAACAAAATACAAAAATATTTTTAAAAAGACAATTCCGAAATATTTTTTGTACAAAAAAACATTTTAAAAAAAATGAATAACGAATAAAAAAAATTAAAAACAAATAAAAAAAATTTAATAACGAATAAAAAAAATAATAACCAATAAAAAAAATTAATAATAACCTGAAGTTCTTCGTGCCATGTATAAATAGTCATCGAATCTATCCGGAGGTTCACCCGTTGCGAGTTGCCGTATTGCCGATGTGCATTTTTGTAACGGCGTGAAACTAATCTTTCCAAACGCGTCTTGACCCTCTTGAAACCATTCGAATTGCGCTTCAATGTCACCAACAATTTTTAAAAACAATCTTTTACTCATACAAAAACGATCACGAAAAACACTTTCGTTAAACTTTGGTTGTTCAACGAAATAGTCATTCAATAGATTTTCTAAAGCTTTATCACGAAAACGTTTTACATAACCACGGATGAAGGTAGAGCTTGCCGTGTCTTCAAGAGCTTCGTACGCGGCTAAAAAGGTTTCGATTGTACTACCGGATAACCATTCTTCGGATGAGTCGGGGGAATAATTATCTCGTTTGAGGATTAACAAGATGATGACATGGTTACTAAAATATAAATTGTATGTGTTATTTGATATTAGTTTAGATGTGAAAATAAAAAGGAAAATGGTGAGTATTTAAAGGAATTTTTTTATTTTATTTATTTTTTTTAAAAACACCCAAACGGTCGAATATTAAATGGGTCAAACGTTCCAATTTTGAATGTTCCTTCCTTTACCGATTCGGTGATGTTCACCGCTTGCCTTGCCGATTCCTTCATGCCTACAGCGAGGCAATGGGCATGCCGTGCCTTGCCGATGGAACACCGATCACATTGCCACCCCCTTAAGGATCAAATAAGAAATAAAAGTAAAATGAGAAGGATGAGAAATAATCACAGCCGCACATTTCAGATGAACCTATAAGCATAAATGCATCTATCATGAAATTCTCCTTTTACATTTGAAATTTGAGGCTGAAAATATTTCTTATTGTTCTTATTGTTATTGGATCATTTCCCAAACTTGTATTAACCCATAATTACTCCAACAAAAATTAGAAGGAAATAATTCAAAAAGTATAATTACCAGTTGTACACATCCTCCTAATATAACATCTCCAAAGTATACAATTCTTTCTTTTCTTATTATCCCCAAATTTCACCACCACACAAACCCTAACCCTAATTCCCAAATTAATCAACCAAATCACAATTAAACTCAAATTCACCTTCATAATCACATCAATTTTACTTCTAACCAATCAATTTCCAAAAAAAAAAATTATAAAATGGATGATTACGAGAGTGATCCAGAGGAGATGAAGAAAATGCCGCGATGACGTACAGGTTATGCGACGGCGTACATTAGCAAGGTGGTGCTGGTGAGTATGATGATGATGACGTGGCTATTAGTGTTTAAAATGTTAGAAAACATCGCTAGTTTTGTCAAACATGGCCTTAGTGTTTAAAATGTTAATTGTGAATTTATACGATTAGTGTTCTGGAAAATAAATTTGAATTTGCAATGCGCTATTCGGTCTAGGATACTCTGGATTGAAGCCTACCCGTATGAACATCCAACTAGCCGATAGATCGGTCAAGTACCCCGTAGGGATATGCGAGAATGTGCTAGTCAAAGTTGGGAAATTCAAATTCCCGGTTGACTTCGTAATCCTGGATATGGAGGAGGATGACTTGGTACCCATCATCTTAGGTAGACCATTTCTTGCTACCGCTCGTGCTATCATCGATGTCTACGATGGCAAATTAACATTACGAGTGGGAGACGATAGCACAACCTTCGACATTAAGGATTCTATGGACCTCTCCCTTGAAGCAGCCAACCGGCTCTATTTTATCAGGGAAGTAGATGAACTCACAGATGTCATTGATAGTTGTGTCGATGAACGGATCGATGAAGGCTGGCTACGTGACGAAGGCTTTCTGCCTTTGCTAGAGGTAGAAAAGATGGAGGATGTTAATGCAGTCTCCTTCTACCCCAGACAAGAGGCAACGGAGCAGCTCGAGCTCCGAAAGCCCGAAAACAAGCTCAAACCTTCTATTATCGAGCCCCCTGACGTAGATCTTAAAGAGCTCCCTAACCATTTGGAGTATGCCTTTCTTCAGGGAGAAAGTCAACTCCCGGTAATCATAAACTCCTCCTTGGAACATGAACAAAAAGTTAAACTCTTAGAGGTCCTAAAAAAATACAAGGGGGTGCTTGCATGGAGTGTAGCCGACATTAAGGGGATTGACTCGACTTTTTGCACACATAAGATTCTCATGGAAGAAGATTATAAACCTACCGTGCAACCCAAGAGGCGCGTGAACCCTAACATTAAGGAAGTAGTGAAGAAAGAAGTCATAAAACTTTTAGATGCAGGATTGATTTACCCGATCTCAGATAGCCCATGGTTCAGTCCTGTACAGGTTGTACCTAAAAAGGGTGGAATGACTGTAGTAAAGAATGACAAGGGTGATATGGTGCCCCAGAGAACTGTCACTGGATGGCGGGTATGCATCGACTATCGAAAGCTCAATGATGCCACGAGGAAAGATCACTTTCCCTTACCATTCATTGATCAGATGTTGGAAAGATTATCTGGACATGAGTACTATTGCTTCTTGGATGGATTCTCTGGATATTTTCAGATTCCCATAGCACCTGAGGACCAAGAAAAGACCACGTTTACCTGCCCTTATGGAACATTCGCCTACAAAAGGATGCCTTTTGGGCTATGTAATGCCCCCGCCACTTTCCAGCGATGCATGATCGCAATCTTTCACGAACTCATGGAAGACAGCATGGAAGTGTTCATGGATGACTTTTCAGTCTTCGGGAACTCCTTCGACCGCTGTCTTGCTAATCTAGAAAAGATGCTTAAACGGTGCGAGGAAACCAACTTGGTGCTAAACTGGGAAAAATGTCATTTCATGGTGAATGAATGGATTGTGTTAGGACATAAGATCTCAGGAAATGGAATAGAGGTAGACCAAGCTAAAGTTGAAGCTATATCTAAGTTACCATACCCCACGACTGTCAAAGCAATACGCAGCTTCTTGGGGCATGCCGGGTTTTATCAGAGATTCATCAAAGATTTCTCCAAAATCGCTCAGCCAATGACTCAATTACTTGTGAAGGATGCTCCGTTCGATTTTTCCCAAGAATGAAAGGATGCATTCGATCTCTTAAAAAGGGAACTCACTCAAGCTCCAATCATGATCACACCCAACTGGGAGTTACCATTTGAAATCATGTGTGACACTAGCGACTTCGCTGTCGGGGCTGTATTAGGTCAACGACGCGACAAGCTTTTCCAACCTATTTACTACGCTAGCAAAACCATGAATCCCGCTCAAGAGAACTACTCCACCACCGAGAAAGAACTATTGGGCGTAGTATTTGCATTCGACAAATTCCGACAATATCTTGTCCTTTCAAAAACAGTCGTCTTCACTGATCACTCGGCTCTTAGATATCTCTTCGCGAAGCAGGATGCTAAGCCACGACTAATTCGGTGGATCTTGTTGCTACAAGAATTCGATGTTGAGATTCGTGATAAGAGGGGAGCAGAAAATCTGGCCGCAGATCATCTATCTCGTCTCAAGAACCCCTTGGATGAGCACGATAGAAGTGAGATTAGGGATTCATTTCCTGATGAACAACTCATGTTAGTGAGTGACTCGGAGCTGTGGTACACCGATTTTGCTAATTACCTCGCAAGTAGACTCGTTCCTGAACACCTGACTAAGTACGAAAGGAAGAGGTTCTTTTCCCAGCTAAAATACTACTTCTGGGATGAACCCTTTTTATTCCGAAGGTGTCCTGACCACATTATAAGGCGTTGTGTTTCGGAAAATGAGGCAGTAAAGATTATGAGGGAATGTCACTCTGGTCCCTCTGGCGGGCATCATGGGATAAACGTTACCGCCCGGAAGATTCTCGATGCGGGATTCTATTGGCCCACAATTTTCCGTGATGTAAAAGAAATGGTGCAGGCGTGCGATGCATGTCAACGAGCCAGAAATATATCACATAGGGATGAAGCACCTCAGGACTTTATACAAGTTTGTGAGGTATTCGATGTTTGGGGGATTGACTTCATGGGACCCTTTCCATCCTCAGGGGGAAACGAGTACATCTTAGTCGCCATTGACTATGTTTCAAAATGGGTTGAGGCACAAGCCCTTAGGACCAATGATGCAAGAGTAGTCATTCATTTCCTGAAAAAGCTTTTCGCAAGATTCGGGATTCCGAAAGCTCACATCAGTGATAGGGGAACACATTTTTGCAATGCACAAATGGAAAAGGTCATGAAGAGGTATGGAGTACCCCATCGATTCTCCACCGCCTATCATCCACAGACCAATGGCCAAGTCGAAAACACCAATAGAGCTATTAAAAGAATACTTGAAAAAACGGTTAGTCAAAACAGAAAGGACTGGTCATTTAAACTCGACGAAGCCTTATGGGCATTCCGAACTGCCTACAAAACACCTATTGGAACGACCCCATTCCGCATGGTGTATGGTAAGGCATGTCACTTACCGGTAGAATTAGAACACAAGGCTTATTGGGCGCTTAAGGCATGCAACTTAGATTACACAACTGCTGGAAATAATAGGTTTTTGCAATTACACGAGCTTGATGAGCTTAGACTAGAAGCCTACGAATCCTCCATCACATATAAAGAAAGAGCTAAAAGATGGCATGACCAGAGAATTAAGAAACCCAAAGAATTTTCAGAGGGAGACAAGGGCCTATTATACAATTCTCGGTTGAGATTATTTCCGGGAAAACTTAAGTCTAGATGGTATGGACCGTTCACGGTAAAGAATTCTTCTAAATTTGGAGCGGTAGTGTTAATAGATGATGAAGGTAGGGAATTCACGGTTAACATACAACGTGTAAAACACTACCAAGAAAATAACAATGAAATGATTCGTGAGGAGGATGTGACGTTTGATGATGAGGTCACGTAGTAACCCATGACCTTGAGTCTAGCTACAAGACTCGTAAATAAAGAAAAGCGCTTCTTGGGAGGCAACCCATGTTTTGTGTGATTTTATTTGTTTGATTGTTATTTGCTTCCGTATGCATGCTTAATTTTTATTGTTGGTAGATCATGTTTCTAAACTAAATAGTGGAAATACTTTACTTTGTTGTTTTGCCCTAGTCTTAACTCCACCTAAAGGTATTTTTGCAAAAGATAAGTGTAAGGGGAAACCCCAAATATGTTTTTAAGAAACAAACCGATCATGATTCTCCATAGTATTAAATGAGCATGTATATTCGTATTTGTTAGAGTCAAATGCTTGTATTGAGTCATAATGAAGTTTTGCAGGATTTTCCAGGAAGTAGGACCAAGTTTTTCCAGAAATTTTCCGGAAACTTAACATAAGGATTTCTGCAGGTCAATTCTGACGGCGTCAGGGGTTTACTCTTGACGGCGTCAGGAGTTAAAATCTGGAAATTTTACCGGTTTTGTTTTTCTAACGGAGTCTTATGATTTTTGTGAATTATTAAGTTTTATAATCTCCAGGAGATCTGCAAACTTCATTCCACAAGCATTATATCTTATCTTGTTTTCTAGGATTTAGAAACTTATATAGGATGCCGCCGATTTTACGCGAGGTTGTCTTGTCTATTTTGTCAGGTTTTACAGGTTATGTATGACAAGAAGATGATTTATATTCTGGAAGGGAAGCTTTGATTGTTCATTTTCTTGGAGGAAGATTTAACCTGGCCATCCTATTATCCATACCGAGCGAATCAGGGGAGTATTTGATTTCATTCTCTTTACTTTTTCACTTTTACATTCTTTACTTGAACATTGGGGACAATGTTCATCTTAAGTGTAAGGGGAGGGTAAAAAGATGATACCTTACATATGCACTTTCGCTTAAGTTTGTTTTGTTTGATGGTAGATGTGTAATAAAACTATGAGAAATACTTGTTAGTGCAATTTTAGCGCCAAATTTAAAATTTTTTACAACATTTAGGAGTGAAACTTTAGCCATAGCAAGCGTCTCATGGATAGGAGATTGTATGACTAGCACATTACCGTATATTCAGAAAAATTTTCCACCCAAATATGTGAGGTTCGCCTTTAGATTTGATAAGAAAAGCATTTACTATTAGTGCTTATGAGTGTACCGGTAGCATTTAGATTCTAGAACTTGCGTTAGTGATGCATCCCGAGACCGCTAGTGAGACTACATTAGTGTAGTAGGATTTACTACATGATAAGAGGCATTAGGATTACCCTTGTGTTAAATCCGTATTATAATTACTTGACCATTTAAGTCATATTACTTGGCTAGTTAAGTCAACTAATTTTTCCCACACCCTTAGCGTTGTACTCATTTTTAGTACACGATACCCCTAGTACACCCCTCCGAGCCTATCTTTTCGTTTATAACTTTAAGCATTTTACTTAAAGGAAGAATTTGTTACACCCCACTTAAATGTACAACCAAATCGCCTTAGCCTTCCGTGTATGCGCTCATTTTTAGTGCATTATTGTTATTTGTTAAACCCTAAGTTAACTTTCTAATTGATTACATGGTTGCTAAGTCGAGTCATATCCTTGTACATATTGTTTTGGGACGATTGGGACTCATGGGTTAGTACTTATTTATGGAGTAATGGGGAATAACATCATTTATTACCCCCATATGTACGTTAATCTTAAAAGTGCTCCAAGTGTTTTGATTTTCTTAATTCGAGTCATTAGATTAGTTAATTGTAAAGTATGTAAAAATTCAAGTGTAAGGGAAATGTTCATTCCCTATGATGTATTATTTTGGATGGTAGGGTAAGAGTGTATGCAAAAAAAAAAAAAAAAAAAAAAAAAAAAAAAAAAAAAAAAAAATAGAGTAAAAGAAAAGAGAAAAAAAAAAAAAAAACATACGGACTACCATCCCGTTTCATTCTATGTTCATTTTATGTTTTTGTTCTTTTTGATTTATTAGCTTAAGTCGAGTCTAGTCTTTGCTTAGCAACGCCATATTGTACATGTAATTAACCAAGATTGTTCAGTAAAAACTTCCTTTATCCAACAAAACCGTGTATTTCATATCCCTACACCTAACGTTACAACCCTTTAAAAAGACCTCTTTGATAGTTTATCCTAGGTGCTTACGCCATGTGGTGGAGGTTTGATCCTTTCCCAAGCCTATGGTAATCTATTTTGCTATGACAGGTAGTGAGAGATATCTTCCATTTCCATATTGTAATTTACACTTTATTACACCCGAGAGATGTGAGTATCTAAACACTATTTGTGAGGTGCTTGTGTATGACCTCCGTGCTTGTCTATTGGTCTTTAGTGGAACAATTATTTGTTGTAATTACTTTTATATTAGTGTTAAATGACCCCTAACTTTTCTTTTGAGTAGAATAAAAGCGCATTTGCTTGAGGACAAGCAAATCTCAAGTGTAAGGGCATATGATGAGGCGAAAAATGATCCATTTTTAGGGGGTCATTTAAGCCCGAATCCGAATTTATTTGATCAGATATTGCCCTAAATCGTTCCTTTTGTGATTTTAGGTACTTTGGGAGTGAAATCTGGAAAAGGAAGCAATTCGGACGTTTTTGGAGCATAAAAGTGAAGAAAACGCCAAAGTCTTAATTTTCCATGCTGGGAACAGTGCATGACGGCGTCAAGAGGAGTTTCCTGACGGCGTCAAGTGTAAAATTCCATGACGACCCAGAAGAGTTTTGACGGCGTCATGAAGGTAGGGCGTCAAGAGTTAAAGTCGTGACGGCCTGGATATGTATTGTTCTTGACGGCGTCAAATGTAGATCAATGCAGTCCGAGGATTGTTTTGGCGGCGAGGTGACGGCGTCACCTATTTGGTCTTGACGTCGTCAGACCCCTTTTCCTATATATAGTTTTCTAATTTTTCACAAAAAAGAGAGAAGTTTTGGGAGAAACTCTAAGTACAATTTTGGTGTAACTTTACAGGTTTTTCAAGGGTTCCAACCCCTTGATACCTTGCATGATTAATCAAGATAAGTGTTCTTCTAATTCAATCAATATGTCTATGTGTTGGTTGTCTATATCATGTTCTTGTCTTAATTCCATCATGCTAAGCTAGATCTATTTTGTGTTTGCTTAGATCTAATGAAACCTAGATATTGATTATGTGTTGATTACTTGTTTATTCTTGTCTTGGATGAATGATTTATATGTTAGGCTTAAGAAAACTGGTAGATCTCCAATTGGTAACATGCTTGAACGTCTTAAGAAACATGAACCAACGCGCACTAGGTCTTTATTGGTTGTATTTAATGCATGAGCCACTGTTTACAATCCCTATAGTTGTGCTGGGCATGGTGTAGGAGGAGATAAGAGCTCATAGAATTGGGGAGTTATGTGTGCCACCCCATGAATGGTATTAAGGAATACGATCCGTCATCCATGCAATTATAACAAGTAATTAACGTGTAAAAGATATCTAGGGAGTAGTGAAATCTAAGTAAACACATTTTCTCCAATTACTGCTCACAACTTTAGTATAAATTAGTTTATTTTCATTTCTAGTATTTTATTTTGATTGCATATTAGTATTGGGTTAGTTGAATAGCAACTAATTCCGCCTACTCTTCCAAAACCCGAGATTTTTACTTGCTTTCCATAAAATATAAAAACACAAAAAATAATCATCCCTCACCTTTAGAACTAGTATTTAGGCTTTCTAATCCTAGCGACACTATTCCTAAGCTGAACGATCAATCCCCCGGTACTTGTCACTATACTATACTACAACGATCAGGTACACTGCCTGGTGGGGGTTGTAAGCTTCTCGAGATCCCTCGAGAGGTAAAGCCTGTTGCGATTCCCACGCATCACTAAACCAACTCCAAATCTTAATCTTAAACCCACCAACAAACCAAACGGGCCCTGAGTAATCTAATTTTTTTTATTTGCCAAGATTGTCCACATGTTAATATAACTAAATATTTAGTAATCTTTTATCTATCTTTATAATAAAACAAAACCATAACTATACCATCATTCTCAATTTAACTGTAAGAGATAATTTTAAATATGTGATAGATGTTCAATAGAACCGTTTCACCAATCCACCTAAACTTACCTAACCCCTACCAAACGTGCAATGCCATATTGATTCTGCAGAATGAATGAAGATACTCGCCATCCAAGTTCTTTAGGGTTCTTGAACCAAATGATCCTTCAATTTGCACTAATTAAAATGCAAAGTGTTATAAACCATGAACGTATCACAATTTTTTTTATCCTACATGTCGAATACATGCACGGTCTCAACAAAGCCGGATGTTTCCCAAAGGCTAACCCAACAGTCCAATGATCGTGTGAAAATGGAAAAAGAAGCTAAACCATCTCATATAATGCCATACGGCCTTTACAACAATATTGTGCCTCCATGTAAGGGCTCTATTGAACACATATGACTTAGTACTTTAGTCTTCTAAATTGCACAACACACTCATCCGGAAATGAGGTGACTAGGCTGATTCGAGACTCTCTTGGTTGCCTATATTTTTGGATAGGATATCAAGAGACAAGGGGACAACTTTGTCCTATACTCCTATCAATGTAAAACTCAATCAAGCACAAGGTACCAATGAACATATGTCACCATAATTATTCAAAATGAACATATGTGTCACCCTCATGAGCCCTACCAAAAGACTCACCAAACCCACAGAGTTTTGAGTCCTGTTCACCTAAACCACATGTTCTCCTAGATGCTAAATGAACGTTTATCTTATCTTATCTTACATTACTATAAATCATTAGGACCTTTTTTATATTAGTTTTCAAAAAATTGAGTTACACACTTACTATTTATAGTATGATCTTAATATCGTTGAAAAACCACAAATTTGTAACATTCATCTTAAAATTTTCCTCTTACAAAAGCTCCTACTCGCAGGATGCTAACAAATGTCAGAATGAACGGTTTGTGGAAGCAGAGAGAGAATTAGTGGAAAAAAAAACTATGCAATATTGTTGTTTGTGTAGGAGGATTTGTAGGATGAAAAGATAGGAGGGTGTAGCAAAGCTCTATTATTATATGTGAAAGATTTTTACATTAAATAGATGGAGTGTGTGGAAACTCATGTCTAGTGTGGGTGATCGGATGGTAAGTGGAGTATGGTATATTTGAAATGTCCATGGTTAAATTCTCATTCGTTGCTTGCATTAGTTTTTTGTTTTTTTTTTTTTGGTTTTTTTGTTTTTTTTTTGTTTTTTTGTTTTTTTGTTTTTTGTTTTTTTTCCTTTTTTTTTGTTTTTTTTAAAAATTATATCTATGTTACCCGTCATTTCACTTTCAGAAACATCATCTTCGGTATCAGTTTTAGTGCAACAAAATAAAATGATTAGTGTCATTTTTATGATCAAAGGCTACAATTGTTGGAACAATCAAGTTTAAAGACGCTTTATCCAACTAAATAATATAGGACAAGTTGAAAAGAACAAAACATCAACAATCACGCAAAATTGTCTCAGTTCTACTATTTTCAAAATCTGGTTATTTTATCTTCAATAAAGCAATAGGATTTTGAATGTTATATTTTGATTTTAGTTCAACAACTAGCATAAAGTTGGATTATAAAGTTAAGTTTTACTAGTTTAAAAGAGTGAATATATCAGATACTCCACTTCGACGAGTTTATGTATACACTACAAGAAAAAGTGTCTATAGTGACCAAAATTTAGTGCCGACTTTTTTTTTTGTCACTATTTGGGCAAAATAGTGATCATATAGTACATTGACACTAATATTTGGTCATCCGTAAACAGTTAGTCACCAAGCTTAAAAGTGGTCATTAATTTCGTCACTATACATATGCGTTGTTTTTCGGCATAAAAAGTAACGAACATTGTTGGTCAATAAATTTTTAAAAGGTTAATGGCGAAAAATGTTTGTTTAAGCTTATATGTGGTTTATTAGCTTATTCGTGTTTCAGCTTATATTTCATAAGTCATAATTTTTTTAACTTATTTTGAGACTTGTGGGTTTATATAAGTTTATTATGATATGATAAACTTGTATGAGTAAGGGGGGTGGCAATGTTGCCTAACAAATACTCAAACTAATTTGTAATTAGCCAATAGAATCAATACAACACTTTTCATGCCTAATCATGTCTAACTACTTATTCTTAGTGGCAATGTGATGCCTAACCATGCCTAATTTATTTATTTATTTATTTATTTTTTTTATTTATTTTTTTTTTTTAATTCATAATTATATTTATAATTTAATTAAAAACATCAAATTTCATTAATAATTCAAATAAAAGTTACATAATACTTAGGAAAATAAAAACAAAAAAAATTAAAAATAGGAAATGACTAGTCATCGAGGTATGGTAAGTCTTGCGCCGCTACGTGCTCCGTAAGATCATATTGAAGACGGTTATGAATATCTTCGTCGAGTAACTCTTCTAGCACACTATCGTCATAAACTGGCGTGACCGGCTGATCCATTATATGAACCGGTGATATTGCCATACCATCGTCTTTTAAAATCATATTGCCCAATATAATACACGTATAAACGATTTGTCGAATCTTTGCCACGGTCATAGGTCGTAGAGGATGACTGAGAATAAACCATTTTCCCTTCAAACGACCAAAAGCTCGCTCGACATCCTTTCTTGCAGACTCTTGTAGCTTCTTGAATTTCTTTTCCTTCGGGTCAGTGAGATACGGATATGCTTTAACAAGGGTTGAATACTTAGGATAGATTCCATCGGCAAGATAATATCCACGTTTGTAGAGATGTCCACGTAAATAAAATGAACTTTTTGGCGCCGTACCATTTCGCTCGGTAAAATGTAATGGAGACTGATTCAAAACATTAATATCGTTGGTTGAGCCGGGCGGACCAAAAAACGAATGCCAAATCCACAAATCATATGAAGCCGTCGCTTCAAGCATAATAGTCGGGTATTGGTGATCACCTCTCTTATATTGGCCTTTCAAATATTTAGGACAATTTCGCCAAGTGAGATGTGTACAATCAATGCTACCAAGCATTCCAGGAATGTGATGTTTTTCTTCATGTACCTCGAATAACCGTGCAATGTCATGGGTTGTCGGTGTAACAATTCGCAAATTCAGGTTAATTACTTTTCCCGGGAAATTTACTATTCATTTTTACTATTCATTTCTTTCTGAAATTTTCCCGAAAGTTGATTTTTATTTCATATTCTCGAGTGATAAATCATTTCCATGGCAAATTAAATGTTTGACATTCGTCAGATCAGTTTTGTGAAAGTTATTAAGGAATTACACAGAATTACCCGTTTTAGGGTAAAACGTCAATCAGAAATTCTACGCACAACGAAATTTGATTCCGTCAGGTGACCCCACATCAGATAAATGTTTAACACACTTATGATTTATTTGAGAATAAATCATGACTGAGAAAAATATGACCAGAATAAACCTCGGCCGTGAAAAACTGGAATTTTCAGTTTTACGCGTTTTTACTCAGCCGTAACCCTAGCCTTTACCTGCACCGTGTTTCTAAGATGATTTGAGCTTTCAACTTATTAAAATAAGTCAACATATTTTTCCCTCCTCCGTTGACTAAAAATCATTCATTGATTTTATAAGTCATCACGTGATTTTTAGGCTTCCGGTTTGATGTCTAAAAGACATTTAAGACCAACCGACACCAGACTGAGCCCAGTCTAGACATTATAAATCATTTTAAATCATTTTTAGCATATTAGAAAAGTAACATTTTACTTTTCTCAGTTTTACGCAATATTCGTACATTTTACGTATTACGCGTTTTAGACCCGTGTTTCCAGCTTTTAGCAGGTTTTACCACCCAAATGGAACTTATCACCCATTTTATATTTTATTATGGGACTTATGAACATTTCTAACAATACTTTAAAGTTTCATAATTTTACGACACCCGGTTTTACGTTTTGAGGCCTAATCATTTACGGTTGGCATTTCCCGGAGTCAAGTTTCATCTAATATCTAGATATTTTCCCAAGCCAAGCCAACTCACCCCCCTTATCCCATTTGAACTGCCAAAGGGGGGGGGGGGGGGAGTCACACCCTTGTGTGGCTTGATCTTGAGTCTTGTTGGTCTTGGATGGTTACAAGTGTTTCTTGGCCAAAAATATCTTAAGTAACTAACCTCCTCAAAGTCATATATATACTCCCTCTCCCCCCTTCCTTGGCCGGCCATCACCACACCCCATTTCATTCCATCCTTAGCTTTATTTTCTTCCAAGTTATTGCAAGGTTCAAGTGAAGTTCAAGTATAGAAACCCTAGTTGATCTTAAGTTACCAAAAATCTTCCAAACCCTAACATACTTGGTGTTTTCTCTTGAGTTTAAATCCACTCAATACACCTCAACTTTCATTACATATCTTTCAAGAATACCAAGGGTAGAAAGGTTGCTTGAAGTGAAAGGGTTGAAGCTAGTCTATCAAAGTCCATTTCCTTACTTGTTACTCCTTTCTTTAATTAGAAAGCCAAAAGTTGTAAGACTAAACCTAACATGCTTCTTGTTTATTTTTCATGTTCATATCATTTACATGTTATCTTTGCTATATTATGTGTTGTAATTATGTCCATGATGTATCATGATGAGTAAAAGATATTGTTGTAATGAATTATTGAAACAAGTTACTAAAACAAGCAAACTAGTGAATATCTTGGTATAACCTGATCAAAATGGTAAAAATTTTATATTGGATTATTACATATTACAGTAGAGGACTTAACAAGAAAATCATAGCAATTTGAACCACCTAAAAAGAGTAAACGAGTCAAAAGTTATGGCGATTTGAAGTTACCAAAGATTTCCGGCAAAACTGCCTAAATGTTTCTGTGACAGAACCTAAAACACGCAAAAAGAGGCCTTTCTGGTCCGATTCATGAAAAAGTTAAAACACGAAAGTTGTCCGGAATCACGTTTTCATTCAGGAACAAAGAGGCTCAAGCCTTGAAAACGCCTTCTGAGTGAGATATTTCTCAGTTTCTTAACAGCTATTTACATATCTTAAGTCACTAAGTTATAGACATACTTTCAAAGGAATAAAAGGTATTATGACCTATAACCAAGACCCCCACCATGGCTAGAGCCAAGGTTGTGTATCATGACCTTGGAACAAGGACCAAAGGTCATGGCTAGGCCATGACGAAATGACCAAGTAAACTTACAAAGGCGTAAACATGAACCAATGAAATCGGCGATAACATGAACAAGCAATTTGTATCTACTTCACCTAAAAGGAAACCATGAGATTTTACCAAGACAAATGGTCATACAAGACATATAAAACTACCCCTAATAACAATCTTCATGTACTATAAACTTTCCTAAGTTTATACAAATATCGGACATGTAACTTTTTCGGATCAAAACTTATATCTATATACTTTATCAACTACTACAATAGTAGGGAGCTTCATGTGAGGAGTTCATTATGTAAGCCGTCGAGATGAGTTGTGGATTTACGAGTTAAAGTGTCCTGGCTCCTCGAACGCTTACTAACATGACTTCTGAAATATGTTAGCCCGAACGGTAGTAAACGATATACCAAAACATACATGTTCATAAATCTTTCTTTCAAAGACTTACAAATATACATCATACCTCATCATGGACTAAATGCAAGATATATATATAGGCACTCCGTTATATTCTTTACACAAATCCTAAGTCGCAACATTCTATTCTAGGTTGCTCGTAGAAACCTACACGATCCGATCATCACCTTCATTATTTGCTATCGTACTTAAGGTGAGTTCATAGCCCCACCTTACATTACTTTAATGTTTTACAAACCCTTGGGGGGAATACATGCTACTTTGAAACCGAACACAATGCTTTGAAACTGTATGCTGCCTGATTGTTTTATTATTACTAAGTACCTACCTTGCCAATCTTAGGCCCCATCATGAACCATTTAATCACTAGTATTAGTGAGCGCGAGTATTGTGAATAGGCCTATTGGGATTGACGAATCCCATTTGTTTGAGCAGTTAGTTCAAACGAATGCACTATATTTGAAACATTAAGTATGACGGCAAAGTACTTACCGGGGCAACATAACCGCCGATTGATATTGGTACCCGTTAACGTATTGGTTGCATGAGCTTAGTACATAATAATAACTGTTTTGTTTTCTAACATGAGTATGAGTCTAATTAACTCATTACTACCAACATATTGTGTTCAACCGTTAAACAAACTCTATGAATTTCACTCAACCTTTGTGTTGACCTCTTAAGCATGTATTTCAGGTCCATGATAATCAAGAATGGAGCGGGAAGGGCACGTACCGAAGGAAGAAGGCTATAAACTATTATGTCATTCAATAAAAACATCATAGACTTTATATTGATGTGTTTTGAAACAATGGATCATTTTGGGACCTCACTATGTAAACTTTGATATATTTGAATAATATGAATGACAACTCTTTTTATTACGATTCGTTTAGAGATCGTTTTCTATTATTATGACTGTTGTGCCGTCGAGTAACACCCAAGTTGAATTCCGCTACATCATGAATTGGGGGTGTTACAGTCGGCCTACGTAAGAACTCTCGACCGTATAACTTTATAATCGCATCGCAAAATTTATCAAGACATTCACCTAGAAAAAACGACAACTTTTAATATAAAAAAATAAATAAAGAAATATTATTTTATAAAACAAAATACAAAAATATTTTTAAAAAGACAATTCCGAAATATTTTTTGTACAAAAAAACATTTAAAAAAAAATGAATAACGAATAAAAAAAATTAAAAACAAATAAAAAAAATTTAATAACGAATAAAAAAAATAATAACCAATAAAAAAAATTAATAATAACCTGAAGTTCTTCGTGCTATGTTTAAATAGTCATTGAATCTATCCGGAGGTTCACCCGTTGCGAGTTGCCGTATTGCCGATGTGCATTTTTGTAACGGAGTGAAACTAATCTTTCCAAACGCGTCTTGACCCTCTTGAAACCATTCGAATTGCGCTTCAATGTCACAAACAATTTTTAAAAACAATCTTTTACTCATACGAAAACGATCACGAAAAACACTTTTGTTAAACTTTGGTTGTTCAACGAAATAGTCATTCAATAGATTTTCTAAAGCTTTATCACGAAAACGTTTTACATAACCACGGATGAAGGTAGAGCTTGCCGTGTCTTCAAGAGCTTCGTACACGGCTAAAAAGGTTTCGATTGTACTACCGGATAACCATTCTTCGGATGAGTCGGGGGGAATAATTATCTCGTTTGAGGATGAACAAGATAATGACATGGTTACTAGAATGTAAATTGTATGCGTGATTTGATATTAGTTTAGATGTGAAAATAAAAAGGAAAATGGTGAGTATTTAAAGGAATTTTTTTTATTTTTTTTTGAAAAACACCCAAACGGTCGAATATTAAATGGGTCAAACGTTCCAATTTTGAATGTTCCTTTCTTTACCGATTCGGTGATATTCACCGCTTGCCTTGCCGATTCCTTCATGCCGACAGCGAGGCAATGGGCATGCCGTGCCTTGCCGAGTCTTGCCGATGGAACACCGATCACGTTGCCACCCCCCTAAGGATCAAATAAGAAATAAAAGTAAAATGAGAAGGATGAGAAATAATCACAGCCGCACATTTCAGATGAACCTATAAGCATAAATGCATCTCTCATAAAATTCTACTTTTACATTTAAAATTTGTAGCTGAAAATATTTCTTATTGTGCTTATTCTTATTGGATCATTTCCCAAACTTGTATTAACCCATAAGTTTTAAAATAAATCAAAATTGGGGCTTATAAAACATAGGTGTCAATTACTCCAACAAAAATTAGAAGGAAATAATTCCAAAAGTATAATTACCAGTTGTACACATCCTCCTAATATAACATCTCCAAAGTATACAATTCTATCTTTTCTTATTATCCCCAAATTTCACCACCACACAAACCCTAACCCTAATTCCCAAATTAATCAACCAAATCACAATTAAACTCAAATTCACCTTCATAATCACATCAATTTTACTTCTAACCAATCAATTTTTATTAGTTAGGGCAGCCCATCGTAATATAATTTGATCATTCCCTTGTTCGATAAACTGGATATATAATATATGATGTGATCCCTAATTCAAAGTTATGATGTAGAGGTGGCTTTAAAAGTGGGTTGAGTTGAGTAATGTTTTATCTCAACTGGGTCGCATCCAAATTTTGGCAAAAAGGGGATTAGGTGCTTAAAGAATACTTAAAGCTCTCATTTTAATAGTTTGTTGACGTAATTATAACTGAAACATCAACTATTTAAAAAAAGTTTACAAAAGAGTAGGTCAACCTGCCCATTTCAACTGGTACTCCAAAGGTGAAAATTGATCATTTTTTAACAGCAAGAGTCTTGATCAGTTACCCATCCAGCACATTTTATCATATAGTTTATCATTTTTGGCAAACATAAAAATAAGTTGTTTGATTATTAACCCTCTTAATTTTGGCTAAAAAACCATAGAGATCCTAAGATACGATTCGTAATGTAAAAATCTGGTGGTTCAAATTTAGATTATCCAACATCTGTCTTATATCACATATTATAAAAAATACATGTTTCATAACGGAATACGCTGAAACCTGCTAGCATCTGGCTATAACACAAGGAAAAACACCTAGTTTACTGACATTATGTGCAACAAGTAAAAGAGCAGTAATACATACCAAACATCCATATATAGCTATGGGAAAATCACATTGAACACAGAAATGGACACGTTCGCCAAGAGGGCGACGGGACCTACGACCAACAGTCTTGACAAGAGTGACACCATTAGTGGCCAAGCCAAGGCTCTTGGCCACGGGAAACTCGGCAATGTTAAGGTGGTCAGGGCATGATTGTAATTGGGTGATAGGAGATTTGAGTAAACTGATTCGGCCTCTATATATGTATATTCTATGTGTTAGGATGTTCTGACTAATTGGTGTGTTACTTTTTCTCATGCATTTATAGTTTTGGTTTGTGGTTGTGTGTTTGTGTGATTTCTTATTCATACTTGATTGCTGTTTGGGCGTGATTTCTCGACAAGAGTTGAACTTTGTTTTGGGTTAATTGTGTAGGTCTTATGATGGAGCCTATAAATGTTCTAATGCAGAAGGTGGAAGAAGATGCTTTGCAAAAGGTATGCTTACTCTATTTTTATGATCATTTGGTCACCTAGATGTAACTTGTAGTTGCCATGTACTTCTTGTATCATTATTAGCCGAGACAACAAATTTTTTTAAGTATTTTTTTGTTTTGGAGGTTATTACAGAATTTCTTGGGACTGATTCTTGTTTAGTAATACTATACTTTTTGACTCAGTTATTAATGCCATGTGTGAAATTAATGTCTGAAAAAGTAGGATAATACTTTTCTGGACTTCTAATTTCTGTATAACTGTGTCATGAAGGCTTTGCAAGATAGTGTCTCTAGTCAGACTGATGCAATTATTCCGGGAACACCAGTGGTGAGTGAACAACTATGGGTGGATAAATATTCTCCAAATTCATTCATGGAGCTTCTGAGTGACGAACACACCTATAGAGGTACATTTTCTGAAAAGTGATCCATGAACTTATGAGTACTTTAAATCATCTATTTATTCTTTTTGTTATTTTCAGGTCTTTTTGTGGTTGAAACAATGGGATTTTTCTGTTTTCGGGTCTGAACTCAAGACCACAACAGATGATGTTTTGTCCGCTTTAAAAAGACATACCACTGTCTCCCAACAAAAGAAAGTTTCTAACAGGAACTCTTCTGGGTGGAACAAAGACTTTAAATCCAACAGTGGAACTTTTAAAGAGCACAATCACTTTGACAAAGAAAACTATAATTCTCATGGCGATCAGGAACTCCATAACAAGAGTTAGGAGACCAGCCCACCAGAACAGAAGGTAACATTTGGAACTAGTTTGATACTGTTTTTAGACCTTATGAAAATATTTCCATTAAGGTGAATTGTGTTTTTATGCCCCACATTATTAATCATGTTGGTTTTTTGTTTTAAGCGTCATCTTTGATGTATGTTATCACCCTTTAAGTTTCATAGGGCACGGAGACATGTTATGTTTAATATACTCATCACAAGTATTTGCTACAGATTAATGCCAGTGATGACCGGTCTTCCTCAACCATTGAAACCAAGATTCTTGACGTGGTTCAGATGAACTCTGTCATTGCTGATTCAAGGCCAAAGTGTTTGGTAAGTTACATTCAGTATACAGTATACATGGTTTTTTGTTCTGGGTAGAAGGTTTGAGATGGCTTTTTGTAGGTAATTGATGGAGCTCTTGGTGATGGAAAAGGCGCAATGGATGTTATTTTAAAGATGGTAATATAAATGATTTTTTTTTTACCATTTATGTTTTGCTTTATCGCCATAAGCTTTTAAATAGTTTTAGATCTTACACTGAATATGAAACTTAAATTGCCTCCATTTTTTTTTAATTTATTTTATTTTATTTTTAAGTCAATGACAAATATGGACGTTGGTATTAAATAGTTCATAAATCTCGTCAAGACCTACTAGCTTGAATATAAGGATTGGTATATGTATAATGTCAATACGATGGTTAGAAATATACAGTTTTTTTTTTTTTTTTTTTTTTTTTCCACACAAGTAAGATTTTCACACTATTATCAATGCAGGTCACTGCTGATAAGAGGTCTGAATGTCTGATACAGGGGCAGAACAATCAGGAAAGTCAAAGAAGAAGGACACACCACTTCTTAGACCTGTAAGATCCGTTTACTGTGCATGTTTATTTGATGATCAAATTCTGCTTGTTTGATACTCATGGTTTGTCTTCATATGCAGGTGATTTGCATTTGCAAATGACCTATATGCACCTGCTTTGTGACTGTTGCGCCAGGTGGCAAAGTAAGTATTTTCTTAGTCAGCGTTATAATACTCCCGGACTACATTAAGGAGCATGTTTACGTTATGCAGAAATCAAAATTTAAATAGTTCTTAGTCTTGCTATTTTCAATGATTCTATGGTACGTTGTGTATGCTCATTAGGAAAGCTTTAACTGACAGGACACTCTATACATTTTCGTCTTTGGTATCTAGTTTATGTTTTCTTATTATGCCTCTTGACTTCTGTCTGTCTTTCAATTTCAAATCAGATAATTCAACTTGCTCCCAGATCGCAAAATGGCCAGTTTTTTGCATGGGTTGTGGATGGAGCCATGCATAAAATCCCTATCAATGTTTCCAGAGTAATTCAGCTCAATTCTAAAGCTCCAGTTACCTATATTTATATAAATTGATGTAATCGCGATTCTTGTATTTCGTTTCGAATAAAGAAATATAGATTTTGTAGATGTAATTAATTTTGGATTTCTATTGTTTCAGATAAATTTTTTCCATTTTGGATTTTAATGAAGAAATTAGTGATTACAAGAGAATTTTTTTTGCCATATTTTTTCAATTAGTGACGATTGTTTGGTCATAAAATTCAAAGAAAAGTGACCACTTTCCTAGTGTGGTAGATAACGAGTGACCACTTCGTTGGTCACTTCATCTAAAATAGTGACCACTTTTACTTTTAGTAGCCATAAGGATTCTGTTGTGACATGTTATGAAAATGAACTAAGGCTTGGCCCTCCATGTAACGTCTCTGTTGAGCACATATGAGTTTGGTCCGTTAAGTTCTTACCATTGCCGTTTTGCCATTCATGTGACTAAAGTTTGTGAATGTGATGGGCCTAGTGGAGTATGGTATATTTGAAATGTCCATGGTTCAATTCTCATCTGTGTTGCTTGCGTTAGGTTTTTTTTTTTTTTTTTTTTTTTTTTTTTTTTTTTTTATATATATATATATATATATATATATTTATTTATTATTATTAGTATTATTATTATTATTTTTATTTTAATTATATCCATGTTACCCATCATTTCACTTTCAGAAACATCATATTCGGTATCAGTGTTAGTGCAACATAATAAAATGATTTGCGTCATGTTATGATCAAAGGCTACAATTGTTGGAACAATAAAGGTTAAAGACGCTTAATCCAACTAAATAATATCGGACAAGTTGAAAAGAACAAAACATCAACAATCACGCAAAATTGTCTCAAGTTCTAACAACTACTATTTTCAAAATCTGATTATTTTATCTTCAAAAAAGCAATAGGATGTTGAATATTATATTTTGATTTTACTTCAACAACTAGCATAAAGTTGGATTTTAAATTTAAGTTTTACTAGTTTAAAGAAACTTCTAGTTTCAGTAATATTTTCAAAGCGAAATCTTATTCTTGGATAAAAGAGTGAATACATCACATGCATACTCCACTTAGACGAGTTTATGTGCAATTATCGTTTTTGTTTTCAAGCAAAAAAGCTAGGACATAAGTTTAAATTTTGTTTTACATAAAAACGAACCAAATATAAAAAGGACTTTAATTCTTGCCGTTCAAAAGAAAATAAAAATAAAAAAAGACTTTAATGACTGTTCTAACTTTTTGTTTACAAAGATCATACATATCTTAGGATATCAACTTCTAAAAAACCCATGTCGTCATTGGTGTTCAATTCAATATCTAAATGTTTCACCGATCTACCTGAACACATCTACCATTCAAACAGATCCAGATGACTAAGATACCATGAAACTCGGGTAGTCGGGCACAACATTGGTAATTTCAGCCCTCTTCGTTGCGTACATTTCTAGAGAGGAATGATCCAAAATCGAAGGACATGTAAACCTCACAAGTTACTAAAAAACTCACAAAACCCCGAGTTTCAGTCCAGTTCACCTAACAGATAAATGGTATATAGAAATTCCTGAGTGAACATGTAGGCATGTATATTATTTGATCAAAACCATTCCAAGTTTACATCCCACATTGTGAAAAGAAGTAAAATCTTTCTTGTTTATATACTATAGTGAATGTGGATCATACATGTCAATAATATTACTAGTTATCTAGCGCATGCTTGTTGATAAAGTTGATTTTAAAACTAAATCATACTTTCTTCAACAAGCTTGTACCAGAAAATGAGTATCTGATTGTTGACAGCACATATGAGCTTGTGTTGTTAAGCTCTTAATATTGTTCTACTCAATCATACACAAAGTTCCATTCGAACTGATCCAGATGTCCATTTCCATATGCGTAATTAAGATCAGGTACAACATTTGTGATTCAAGCCCCTCTTGACTGCCTACATTTCTAGAGGAAGATATCAAGAGACAGAATGGCAACTTACGACGACGACGACAACAAAAAAAAAAAAAAAAAAAAAAAAAAAAAACCTTACTTTACATTACCAACGACATTTAATTAACTTCATTCGCAATTTCTTTTAAATAATAGAGACTACTAATTAGAAACTTTCTAGGAAATGTGATTATGATAATAGTAACTAAAAAATAAAAATTTAGCAATAACCATTTTTAAGGAGACCTGTTTCGCCGTGGTGCTCTAAACGTTTTACCAATACAACTGAACTTACCTAACACCTACCACACAATGCCATACGGATTCTGCAGCGACATGTTTACATAGTTGAATTAAGGCATGCACAAGGTACCATTCAAACTGATCCACATGACTAAGATTAATCATCACAAGGTGCCAACGCAAGTGAGTCACCTGAATTATCCAAATGGATAGATGTGTCGCCCTCACGAGGCCTACCAAAAAACTCACCAAGCAACAGAGTTGAGTCCGCTTGACGTAATCCAAAGGATATATGTTTTGCAAAGGGTAACTTAATGAGTCACACAAAGATTGCCTAAAGAAAGTATGTTTAACAAATAACTAGTTGCAGGCTTGCAGCGTAGAATACTGTAATTGATACTAAGACAATGTACACTGATATATCAATATATAGATTAGGGGTTATGGATACTAAGACAATGTTCACTCATATAATACAACAAACCGTCTGCAGTCAAGAAAAAACTTGCAATGGAACTGCAATTTTGTATGTTCATCACATTGTCATTTTCTACCAGTTTTGGTTGGTTTATCATGTTAACTGACATTTAGAGTCATGTCGCCATAGACTTGGTCAAACATTAGTCACAAAAATCAGTTTTTGCAACCATGTTCTGTTGTATCCTTGAACCAAATGAATGTAATTTTACATAAATCAGTTTCTGAACCCAAAGTACAAAGTGAATACCTCATTGGGAATCAAAAGCAATGCAATAATTTTCTATAAGTACGATATGAATCTCAAGTGTTATACACCAATTAAAATAATCTTCTATCTTATGTGTCAAATGCACACCCAACCTCTGCAAAGTGGGATTTTACCAGTGCAAGAGCTCTTCCTCGATCAGAAATCTTGTTCTTTTCTTCCTTGGGCATTTCAGCATATGTATAACATGATATAACTCTTTTTTGGTCAGATATTTGAGATCTATGCGAGTATGCAGATCTAAATTGGATAGTATAGATGGCAAGATAAGCGGGTTAGGTAACAGGTTAACATGGGTTCAGGTGGACACGGGTCATATTTTGGTCTACGTCTGGTCAGAATGGGTTGACATGAAAACACTTTTTGCCCGGTTTCTATATTTTCTCACGTGCAATTCACGCGTTAGCAATTAAAACAATAGTCTAAATCTTCAATTAATATTATTAAAAGGTTGTATGCATTAAAAACAGACTTTGGCCACTTTAAACTCAGTGACCCATTCGACCCGTTTCCATTTAGGGAATACTGATATGACCCATTGTACCCGTTTGAGATATTGTCATCCCAAATCTACCCATTCCTAGTAAATTGGTCAAAATTGCCACCTATAACAAGATGGTCATAGAGAAATAGATGAAAGGACAGGATTATGTTTGATCATAACCATCAGGTTGGAAGATTGGGTCCCATCCAAAGACGTTTAGTCCGCTTGCAGGAACAATTTTCCCCTGAAACAATATGCATTGTGTTAAATTATTCATAATACCATTTGAGATGTGATTAGCACATACAGAATATGTTACATGTGTAAAAACACAGTGGAAAAGTTAAGGCATACCGGGGTCTTTCCCACAAACGTAATGGGTTCAAGATCTGGCCTAATTGCAAAAGAAAATATACACATAGCATAGGCAGATTTATCCTCAAACGCCATCAACATATTGTTCAGACCTACAAAAGTAATATAAGTACTCAACAAACATTATACTTTTAGGTTCTACATCTAGGTAAGTTTGTAACAAAAAGCAATTTAAGAACCTTCATGACCAAGCTTCTGAAGAAACCACTTGCTATCCATTAGCATTTTGCATCCGGTCACAAACATTACAAAGTAAAATCAATAATGTCGTAACAGACCAAATCTGACACATGAAAAAATTTGAGTTTATTCCATTACTATTTACCACAATAAGATGTCACCAAGGTCCAGTTTGATGTACTAAAATTCTTGACAGTTCAGAACCCGAAATGTCAGTTTATCTATATAAGTGATTAACGAATTGTAGATAATTATCGAATCGAAAACTGGTATAAAAAACAATAATAGGCTGTTGTGGCCAATAGCTAATCAAAACCAAGTATATTTCTTGCCCATAAAAGGGTATACAACACTACCCTTTCATCACTGATAGGTAATAACACATAATGCTTCGATTAAATTAACCAATATGCAAAGAATGTGAGACCCAAACTAACAATCTCATAAGAGATGTCTTAATTTAAGTTACTGTACTCTTGCTAACAATGTAAACAGGTTTCATAATAAAGAGATGCTTAGATGTGCTGCAAACATAAAGTCCCAAATATATCAGCTATCCGATTTTGATAAAACTTTTAAGATAAGTAGTAGTTGTAACTGAACTAAAGTTTCACAGGGTATAACTTTTAGCACACAACTTTAGTGAATCCATTTGGCCAAATATGTCAAGTCTAAATAAGAAGAGTGATATAACCAATAAGCATCACCTTCATGAGAATAAAGAAAGCGCAGCGAGGGAGACTTACATGTAAGACCGTGCAAACAAAACAAAATACGGAGAATGTAGTTTAGAACAAACTACATTTTGCTTTCGTATCAAGGTTTGTTAGATAACATATGCCTTGGTAATCTGTGTACGTGTTTGTGAAACATGCAAATAATATGTGTTTTTTATTTACTATAAGAGATAATTGATGTACCAAGTGCAGTTGAGTATTGCATCCATATTATGAAACTACTAAGTTCAAGTTCAGGCCTTAATTGATACATACATTCAAACAATGCACTACAACGAAGGAAGAAGGGAAAAAAAACGATATCGCCGACAATAGGTCTTCGCCGGATATAACTGGATATAGCCGGGTCTTGGCCGGATATGACTCGGTATAGCGGGTTCAGCTTGCAATTCCGGCAACTATTTAAAAAATAAACCAATGAATTAAAAGAAATTATGAACTTTATAAAATAATAATAATAATAATAATAATAATAATAATAATAATAATAATAACAAGTAACTTCTATTTAATTGAAACAAATAAGTTAATAAAAAGCTGTGAAAATGTTAAATTGTTAATACCTTATTATGAGGTCAGATAACTTTTTTACTGTAATATCTTATTTCCGGTGGTAACTTTTTTACACTCACCGCCGCTATTTTTGTTGACTTTTTATTATAGTTGACTACTTATTTATTTATTTGTTGGTGTACTCTTCTTTTATTGAGAGCTATGTGGGCCTCTTGTCTTGTTATAAATTTTGTATAGTGAGCTTAGCAATGATTCTTTGCATTTCCGTAATATATGCATTATTTGCATTTGTGTTCAGGGATGGACCGAAAGGGTCTCGGGGGTGCACGAGAACCTCAATGATTTATCCCGCGTGGTGTAAAAATTGTCGAAAACATTAGTTTTTGTAAAATGCATATGGACTTAAACATTTGGTATAATCTTCTTTAATCTTATGAAATAGACTTCATGACTTCTAATGATGGATCCACCAATGTTTGTCATTTTGATATGTGGACAATAATTTTGAAAAGAAAAAGGCGAAGGTATTAAATTTATTCTTCTATGTATTTAACATGCAAGCATCCTATCTTATAAATAATTTTGACGATTCCAAAAGGCTATAAATGAGGGTTAAATTGGTTTCATATAATTTACCTCATTACAACCCTCTTAAAAATGTCATTTCTAGAATATTTGACTAAATATTCTGTTAATACAAATATCGTCTAAAAACGTTATTTATATTTTACGATCTTTGCTAAGTTTTGTTAATGACAAAGTATGAACTTTAGCTAAGAGTAAATCATCACTTTAAGTGTTTAAGTCTTATTTAACTAAGGTTTACATTTCCTTTTAAACAAAACATTGTTTTTATTTCTTAAATTAGAAAGTGTCTTGTCACATCACATTTATTTCTTAAAATAGTAATGTCACATCACATTTAGGGCAAGCTTTGTCAATATACATTTATGGTAAGAAAGTGTGTTTGACTAACTATATGTTTGCTTGCAAGTTTTGTGTTTGACTAGGTGTAATGAGATGTGACCTTGTTTGGTTTGGAAGATTTATTGCAAAACCAACTGCAGCCCTGACGGAACCCTGGGGGTACACGGGCGGAACCCATCTGAGGGTTCCGCCGTATCCGCCAGACCTGCAGAATGGTTTGCTATAAATACCAAACCATTTGTTAGTTTTGAGTCACCCCTTTAGGACATATTTTCATATACTCTCTCAACTAACTCAGTAACATTTGACTTGTGTGATTCTCTTATATAGCAAGGGACTTCACAAGATCATTCAAGAAGTTACAAGCTTCAACTCTAAAGTTGCAAGTCTTGTTAGCTTTGTTATGTATAAGCTTTGGTAGTTTATACTTCATTTGTATCATGTATGTAGAAGTGGTTGGTTAGTATTTTAGGCCTCAAAATACGTAGTGTGTCGGGAGTTGTTGTACCCTTGTAAAAGAACTAACGGGAGTGGTTGTACCCTTGGTAAAGAACTCGACATCTAGCTTAGTGTCGGTAAAAGTGTAAGCGACGATGGGAGTGGTTGTACCCGTGTAAAAAAACTCGACATCTAGCTTAGTGTCGGTAAAAGTGTAAGCGACGTTGTAAAGGTGTTCTCCGCCGGTGAAAGGAGCTTGTTGATTAGTGCTTATAACTCTCGAGTTGGAAACTCGGGGCGTGGATGTAGGGCAAGGAAAAAGAGTCCTTGTAGTCGAACCACGATAAACAATCGTGTTGTGGTTTGATCGTTTCTTTCTTTATATTTGCTTATTACATGTTGTCTTTTAGTTAGAATCGCTAATCACATATAAAGCTTTTCAAATAATTAAACAAGTAAAGTTGTGTTTATATTTTTAAACAAACGTAAAGCTTTTCAAAGAATCAAACAAGTAAAGTTAGAATCATTATTCACATGTAAAGCTTTTCAAGGAATTGAACATATAACGTTGTGTATATATCTTTAAGCAAACGTAAAGTTTTAAAAGATATTCAAGCTAAAAAGAATTTTAAAAGCGGTAAACTATTCAACCCCCTTCTGGTTTTCCACATATTCTATATATACTATACCAGAGAGTACTATTTTGTCGCTACTGATTAAAAAACAGTTTTCTTCAATAAAAATATGTTTTAGAAAATCGTAAATTAATATTACTTAATTATTGGATATACATTTGAGTTTATACATTTGAGTTTACATTTGAGTTTATATAAAATATACATTTGAGTTTATATAAAATAAAGTCAGAGATTATTCACTCGAAAATATACATTTGAGTTTATATAAAATAAAGTCAGAGATTAGTAAACTCCAAAATTACATTTATATACGTTTTATATGAGTAAATATATTTAACAAGTAGGGGGCGACCGCTACATTGCAGCGGGTATTTTTTTTTTTTTTTTTTTTTTTAAGGGACAAATCATTTGCGTAATATTTTTGCGGGTATATAAGTTGTGAACTTGAGACAAAAATTTGTATGCTGTATAAAAAAGAGTTCGGGAGTTTCATGCTGGGCCTCAGGTCTACCCAAAAATGGACTAAAGATCCGATCAAAGAAATAGTTTCTTGTTGTGTCTCAGGTCTATCCAATGGTCTATCCAATGTACTATTTTCGAGGGACATTTTAGAAAATCGTAAATTAATATTACTTAATTATTATTGCTCCATGATCTTGTACGTGGTTAGTATTTACTTATATCCAAAAACATGATTTTATATATACTACATATGAGAAATGTATAGTCAAATCTTGAAAGTCAAAGGTCAGAGAAATACATAGCGTAATTATTACTCTTATTAAAACTCTCCATAACTTAAAAGTACAATAATTTATTCATATTATACAACTAATTAAAAGCATATATATCAAATTAAAAACAACCAATTAAAACACTCATTACTAAAAAGTACAATAAAAATTTCACAATGTACCATTTAAACATGCTACAACATAATCTAAAATATAAAATAATTTAACACACTAATTTATGTTATTTTTAAAACACCCTAAAATGAAAAGTATATGTTATTATATACAATATACAAATTAATATAACACACAAAGCTTTATACAAGCTAACAAGTTGATGGTACATATAATTTTGAAAACTGAACCGGACCAATGGGTTAAACCGGGAATCGGTGTCGCCACCGGTTCGGCTAACCAATAAAAGCCATACGAAAACATAAATTTCAAAAGGAAACTATTAATACACATCGAAAACCAGGTTGACCCGGGACACTTCAAACCCAGCAGGTTGACCCGGTTTAATTTGACCCGTTTTCAACCCAACCCGTCGGGTTGACTCAGTTTAAGTCGACCCATTTTTCGACCAGAACGGTTCAACCGGTTGAACCACACGGGTCGAACCGGGTTTCAAAATATTTTGTTTAATCCCTAAATCTTCAAACTTTTATTATTTTCGTTTATAACCCATAAACCTTTTTTTTATCACTAAACGATCTGTCGCTATAAAATCTCGTTGCTATGCACGGGTACTCGTCTAGTTTACTTAATATTTACATTGTCGTTGGATCAAATTAGAATAATCAAAAGAGTGTTGATGTAAAACCCTCAACTTACTTAACATATAAAAAGACCAAAATACCCCTACAACTTTGAAAATTAATTAAAGTGTATATAAGTTGCACATTTAATTATAAAACTTAGGTAACTAAACCATATATGATATGAAATATTTATGAGGCATAAATTAAATAATTGTACCATCCATAAAAATATTTATAACACATAAATAAGTTATGTGTACCAAAAAAACAAATATCAGTATCATTTAAAATTAATTTAAAAAAATTAAAAGGATAAACATTCACCTAAATATGTAAAGTAATCATGTAATTGATTTGGCCCATGATTTGGCCGAATATTTGGCATCTCCCCTCCCCTAAACTCGGCCACTAATTGATATATTCATTCCTATCCTTTTCTTTTACCAAAAGCAAGCCGAAACTCCCAAAAACCCTAACAAAAAAATTCGATCTAACCCCATACCAATTTCTGGAAATTCAAGACCATTTTCTTGTGTTATTAATCCTCTAAAGAAGCCTAGAAAAATATGTTTGAGGCTGTGGAATGCTTGGTTCGATCGTGGTAACTAATTCTTGTCGCTAGTATAAAAAAACAAGGTAATTACTCCCATAATTCATACGGCGCATAAATAATTCGTACACCATTTTTATCTTGGTCCTCACATGGTATATACTCTCTGAAAAAATGGCTACAAGGTCGTGGGATCATTCGTGTGCTCGTGCGGATTTTTGTGGTGTCGCGGGTGCAATTGAAGAGCAATAATTCGTTTCACTCAATATTTACGTCCTATATTTGATCTGGTAATTTTCCTATGAATCTTACATCATATGAATCGCAACTAAAATGATATATAAGAACCATGCAAGATATATTTATTATTTGTGAATTTAACCATTAAAAACGTATGAAAAACCCTATATAACCTATACGAATTTTCTGGGCCATAAATATATTTTTTTGAAGCTTCTACATGATCATATCACTCAGATAAAATATGTTACAAATTATTTGAAGCTTAAACATCGTTGTGGGATATAATTGGTGTTTACCGATTTGAATAAAAATGAGATATGGATCGAATGGGGTGAATTAATTGGATTTATGATTTTTACTGGTTCATTTATATTATTATTAATTGAAAATAAATGTTTTGATGTTTTGGAAAAATTAGGGTTAAGGATGTGTAATTTAATTGTTACCGATTTGCATATATTGAATATAAGGATGAGTTTTGAAAATTATTGAACTTAAGGGTTATTTTTTTTAATCATATAAATACATGGGAAAAATGCATAAGATCAGTATAGGGGTGTATTGTGTGGTTTTGATAATTAAAAGGTGTATTTTGTATAATTAAAATAATAAGGGACGATTTGTAAATTAATTAAATGCAAAGGTTGTTTGGAAATTTACATATATATAAAGGTTATTTCGTATAAAATATGAAAATGGTGAAAAATGTGAGTTTTGTAATCTAAAGGATTTAATTGCAAGTTTTATTATTAAAAAGGGTTAAATGATATATTATTTGAAGTAAGGGACTGTTATTGTAAATAGGTGATTCTCAAATTTAATTAATATGAGAGGGACCAGAAGTGACATTTTATAATACTTAATGGATTTATATGGACATGTGATTAATTATGTGAATTATATGTTAATTTGATAACTAAAAGGTTTAAATTGTAAATACGACAACTAGAGGGACTAAAAATGTAAATATGAGTAAATGTTCATGTCACGACCTAAATTAACCATAGAGGGCTGGAATTTTCATTTTTGAATAGTTGTGGGACTTATGTGATAATTATATCAATTAAGGGTTTAATTATGGTAAATTGAATAATTAAAGGATTAAAATGTAACTTTTGAAACTATAAGGGTATAAAGTGTAAATCTGGAATTTTGGAAATTATGTAAGTCGAATATATGTATATATATGATATAGTCTCACTTTTGACCCTCGACTTGTTTATTTGACGCATGTAAACCCTAATTTCTAAAAAGTAACTTATGAAACCCTAATTTCGCAAAAGTCTTATGTAACGGAATCCACAACTTATATAACTTTAAGGACTTGACTAATCGATCACATTTATCATAATTAAAGTTACTATAGTGGGAAAATTGCTAAAATGGGAATCTTGCTAATTTTGGAAACCTGCTATATTTGGAAAACCCTAATTATGGAAACCCTCTAAATAAGGAAACTTACTAAGAATAGAAAGTCTTCTAAAACACTTGAACTACTTAAAGTGGGAACTTACTAAATCTGGAAAGTTACCTAAAATGGAAAGCTGCTAATTATGGAAAGTTCTAAAACTGGAAGGTTAACAAAAAAAGAGGTAACTTATGTGGAATGAACTCGTCTTGATTCGTATCCATTATCTTCTAGGTTCAGTGAAGCGGGAGTGACCCATCTTCTTTTTGACTTGTGACCTGCTTGCTTGTACAATTGGACCGAGGTACAGATATTCCATACTCTTTCAGCAAGAGTACAACTTCTTCTCTCTCATGACCCTTTTTCTCTCTCTCTCTCTCTCTTATATTACTTGATATTGAACCCTTGATATTGAACCCTTGATATTGAACCATTGATATTGAACCCTTGATATTGACCCTTGATATTGACCTTGATGTTTAAACTTTGACTTGAACCTTTGATTATGACTTGACCACTTGTACATGACATTGGACCTTGACCCTTGACCCTTCAGTATTTTACCCAGGAGCTACTTGTTGTGGAGTAGCCACAACCATAGCATTGATGCACCAATGTTATGTACTCTAGTGTAGTTGGAGAGATGTACTACACCGTCCCTGATTCTTGTTATCTACTGCTGCTATTATGGTTATTATGATTATGATTATTGGCCAGCAGGGGCGTATGGATGCATCCTAGATTTGTCTTGACTTGTCTTGGGCTACGGCCATCTTGATATGATATTGGACTACATGATATATATTGCTTGGTGACTGGGCGTGTGTGCATTACAGCCCCTCACATCTTGGGAGTTGATTACTCCATCTTGGGATACTTGGCTTGATATACTTGACTTGACTTGTGTGCCTGGGGTTTAAATACTGATAGCCTTAACACTTGATACCTAATACTTGATAGCCTTGATACTTGACACCTGATAGCCTTGACCCTTGATACTTGACACCTGGTAACCTTGACACTTGATACTTGACATTTGACACTTGACACTTGACAGTTGATACCTAATACTTGGTACTTGACACTTGATACTTGACCTTGCAAACTATTGATACTTGACCTTGCTTAAACCTTGGAAACCTTGGAATTTGGTAACCTTTGATACTATACTCAAACCTTGACATTATACTTGACGATCCTTGAAACTAGTTAACCCTTACTATTACACTTGACGATTCTTGATACTTAACCTTGATGACGTTTCATATTAAACCTTGAAATTTCCTTGATATACCTGGTGACACCATATGAAATTTCTATTCATACTCTCTTACCTTATTACTTGATGTGCTTGTTATCTTCATATCTGTTCACTGAGCTTTTTATGCTCAGCCGCGTTTTCTTTTCCATGCGGCAGGTACTTAAGCTAGGATGCGGGGTTTTGCTTTGGGATGAGAGAATGTGGACCAAACCTAGAGTTCCTTTATATTATGGACATTGTTTTATTATTGTAATTTCCTTATCTTGGAATTCATTGGTAACCTTGTACTCGTTGTATTGTTAACGTATAAAGCTTGTGTTTTGCTCTGTTGGACACTATTTATTGTGATATCTTTACCCTTGACGGGTTGGGGTGTTACAATTTATGGTATCAGAGACAGGTTGACGACTTATAATACATAACCTGGACCTGTGAGTTTTGGACCATTAGGTTTCCACTGTAGGAACATTGATGAACATCTTGAGAACTTGATTTATGATTCTTCCCTGTGCAAACTTAAGTTTAAACCTGTGAGGATTGGGTAGATATTAGGCTTTCTTCGGCATACTTTTCCCTTTCGTGTTTATTCTTGACTTCCTTATCCTGACCATTTGGTAACCATTCAGATGGTTAAATCTCATCACTCTATTGAAGTTTTGAATTAAGTTTCCCTTCTGTGAGTTTTGTTATGGCAATCTTGTTGTGTTCATCAGCTAATTGTAATGGGAGTTTTGATGATTTTGGAAGTATTGGTATGATGGTTTTGCACCCTAAATTGATTGACCTGATAAATTCCGTTACTTTTGGATAATTCTCATCCTCCTATTTTGACTCCATTGACGATGTTAGCAACTAGTTTTCCACGCGCATCACTTTATCAACAATACCATGTTCGTATTCGCAGTGAGGCACATTTGGGCTAAGAAGCTGAACAAAATCCCAACCTCCTTGAATGGTTAACTTATCTGCCTAAAGACTTTTGACAAAACCTTACACTTGATCCTAATTCGTGAATTATCCGTCTGGTTTGACAAATGTAGTTGTTATACAATTCCGTTTACCTTTGCTATGATTTTGACCTACCTTTTAAAATCCGTTTCCGATGGCTTCATTTGAAAGACTGAAGAAACAAATGAAAGAACTTCTAAGAAATGAGTTTACTAATCAAGAGTAAGCCGTGAAGTATATCAGTTTATTGGTGAAGAAGAGGAGAGACGATGTGGGGTGAACGTGAAGGTTCCTTAAGATGATTTTGAAGCCGTTTTTGTTTTCGTAATAATAAGTTAACGATTCCAATAGTATTGGCTATCACATCAACTATTTCCGTGTATATGGTGAGATTATGTTTTCGTGAATAATTGGAAGAATTGTTATAGTATGACATTGGGGTATGTTTTGAAATGGAGTTATGAGTTGAGATTATTTTGGAATCGCCTTCCGTATTCGTGACAACTACCATGCCGGTTAGTGACGCTAATAGTATTAGCTAAAGCTCTGACCATCTTGTGAATCTGATAAATAGCATTTTCTCGTGAGTACTTGGACAAACAGTCATTGTATGACGTAATAGTACATTTGAAGACAAGAAAGGACATGGAAACCATTTTGCACCTTGTTAGAAATTTGGCGACCATTTGTACATTTTGGGAGAGTGATAGGAGCAACGGTGTTCTTAGATTAGAATGTCTCTTTAAATTCCGCAAGATCTGAAACTATCACCAAGTGATCAAGACCGACAATAAATTGAAAAGATTGTCTTTTGAATCCTATAGAAGAATCTTGGAAGATGCTTACCAATTTGCGTCAACTAGAAACTTATGAGAAGATTAATTTCACTGCCTGACCTGGAGTTGACAACAACAGTGGCTACCATGAAGTGGGAAGACACTCCTTACAAGACAGAAGTGTTGGCGATGCAAGGAACATGAGCTTGTCAAAGTGGCGAACCTGGAGCGGATGAAGACATACAGTCACACTTCCCTATTCATCTTGGTGGTAATAAGATGAATTAAGAGCGGAAGCAGACTAGATGACGAAGAAATTTGAAGATAGTGTCAGATTTCGCATTACTCCATCGCATCCCAAGAAGAACTGCAGAAGGCTTGATGAGTTAGACCCAAGTTCACAGTTTTGTTTCATTTCCAGATTGATAGACAAAAGAAGATAAATTACTTGGACTTGAAGACATTTGATGTTGGTGATCTTTGGAACAAACCATCTTGTTGTTTGAAAGAGTTGATTCTGTGGAAGATGAAGTTTACGATGACTAATGCTCACTCTTGTTAATTTCTGAGTTTCATTACTTGGTAATGTGATCCTTGGACGATCTAGGTTCTCCAATATCATCTCTGTTTCGTGTTCATTCTGCGTATGCTTGGTAATGATCTTGTTTGGAAATTTTGGCAAATTTTGGGAAGATTGATGCTTTTAGTGACGACATGCCTTACTTGCTAATATGATTAGATTTCCGTTACTCTTGCGAAGAGTTTTGTTTTCCCTTAATTATTCATTGAGATTTCCTCTAATAGGTTATTAAATGTTCCTCTTGGTTATGGCGTTTGATTTTGGTTGACCTCTTGGATGATAGAAGTAATAGGTGAACTAAGATTGACTTGTTTGTTTACGACTCGCGATATAGTATGACCATCATGAGAGCATATTTATATGATGCTATTATTATGACGCCTGGCCAACGTGATAATACTCACATCATATAACGTGCACTTATTGTGGTTATAGGATATCTTGGGGAGTATCTAAGAGGTTTAGAATTTGAACTCCGTTGAATTTTCTGCGATTTGTGAGACTTTAGGTTCATTCTGCCTATGCGTTGACTCTGCACCTGTTCGTTAGATAATTGGATTAAATTTGAACTCTCGATCTTGTATTATGTTGACCTCGATACAACTGTCACCAAACCCAAGCTCTTGAAGATATTTCTACGGCTTGACACAGTTAACTTGACTTGAAATTTTGTTCATATTCCTATATGAACTTTTCAGAAGATACAATTATCATCCCCTACATATGGTGTCATACCCTTTTGATCATATTCAACCAGATATAGCCATTCTTGATAGACAGAAGAGAGTCATGAGAAATAAAGTTATTCGTTTTGTTCTTTGGATGAATCATCCGCCACGTGAGGCGACCTGAGAGACCGATGAGTCTATGCGAGCCATCTACCCCCATTTTCCTGTGTAGTCTGGTAGACGTTCATTTGTTTCGTTACCTATTCCTCTATACATTTTCGCGGACGAAAATTCTTTTTGAGGGGGGAATAGTTGTAAAACCCTCAACTTACTTAACATGTAAAAAGACCAAAATACCCCTACAACTTTGAAAATTAATTAAAGTGTATATAAGTTTCACATTTAATTATAAAACTTAGGTAACTAAACCATATATGATATGAAATATTTATGAGGCATAAATTAAATAATTGTACCATCCATAAAAATATTTATAACACATAAATAAGTTATGTGTACCAAAAAAACAAATATTAGTATCATTTAAAATTAATTTAAAAAAATTAAAAGGATAAACATTCACCTAAATATGTAAAGTAATCATGTAATTGATTTGGCCCATGATTTGGCCGAATATTTGGCATCTCCCCTCCCCTAAACTCGGCCACTAATTGATATATTCATTCCTATCCTTTTCTTTTACCAAAAGCAAGCCGAAACTCCCAAAAACCCTAACAAAAAAATTCGATCTAACCCCATACCAATTTCTGGAAATTCAAGACCATTTTCTTGTGTTATTAATCCTCTAAAGAAGCCTAGAAAAATATGTTTGAGGCTGTGGAATGCTTGGTTCGATCGTGGTAACTAATTCTTGTCGCTAGTATAAAAAAACAAGGTAATTACTCCCATAATTCATACGGCTCATAAATAATTCGTACACCATTTTTATCTTGGTCCTCACATGGTATATACTCTCTGAAAAAATGGCTACAAGGTCGTGGGATCATTCGTATGCTCGTGCGGATTTTTGTGGTGTCGCGGGTGCAATTGAAGAGCAATAATTCGTTTCACTCAATCTTTACGTCCTATATTTGATCTGGTAATTTTCCTATGAATCTTACATCATATGAATCGCAACTAAAATGATATATAAGAACCATGCAAGATATATGTATTATTTGTGAATTTAACCATTAAAAACGTATGAAAAACCCTATATAACCTATACGAATTTTCTGGGCCATAAATATATTGTTTTGAAGCTTCTACATGATCATATCACTCAGATAAAATGGGAATCTTGCTAATTTTGGAAACCTGCTATATTTGGAAAACCCTAATTATGGAAACCCTCTAAATAAGGAAACTTACTAAGAATAGAAAGTCTTCTAAAACACTTGAACTACTTAAAGTGGGAACTTACTAAATCTGGAAAGTTACCTAAAATGGAAAGCTGCTAATTATGGAAAGTTCTAAAACTGGAAGGTTAACAAAAAAAGAGGTAACTTATGTAGAATGAACTCGTCTTGATTCGTATCCATTATCTTCTAGGTTCAGTGAAGCGGGAGTGACCCATCTTCTTTTTGACTTGTGACCTGCTTGCTTGTGCAATTGGACCGAGGTACAGATATTCCATACTCTTTCAGCAAGAGTACAACTTCTTCTCTCTCATGACCCTTTTTCTCTCTCTCTCTCTCTCTTATATTACTTGATATTGAACCCTTGATATTGAACCATTGATATTGAACCCTTGATATTGACCCTTGATATTGACCTTGATGTTTAAACTTTGACTTGAACCTTTGATTATGACTTGACCACTTGTACATGACATTGGACCTTGACCCTTGACCCTTCAGTATTTTACCCAGGAGCTACTTGTTGTGGAGTAGCCACAACCATAGCATTGATGCACCAATGTTATGTACTCTAGTGTAGTTGGAGAGATGTACTACACCGTCCCTGATTCTTGTTATCTACTGCTGCTATTATGGTTATTATGATTATGATTATTGGCCAGCAGGGGTGTATGGATGCATCCTAGATTTGTCTTGACTTGTCTTGGGCTACGGCCATCTTGATATGATATTGGACTACATGATATATATTGCTTGGTGACTGGGCGTGTGTGCATTACAGCCCCTCACATCTTGGGAGTTGATCACTCCATCTTGGGATACTTGGCTTGATATACTTGACTTGACTTGTGTGCCTGGGGTTTAAATACTGATAGCCTTAACACTTGATACCTAATACTTGATAGCCTTGATACTTGACACCTGATAGCCTTGACCCTTGATACTTGACACCTGGTAACCTTGACACTTGATACTTGACATTTGACACTTGACACTTGACACTTGATACCTAATACTTGGTACTTGACACTTGATACTTGACCTTGCAAACTATTGATACTTGACCTTGCTTAAACCTTGGAAACCTTGGAATTTGGTAACCTTTGATACTATACTCAAACCTTGACATTATACTTGACGATCCTTGAAACTAGTTAACCCTTACTATTACACTTGACGATTCTTGATACTTAACCTTGATGACGTTTCATATTAAACCTTGAAATTTCCTTGATATACCTGGTGACACCATATGAAATTTCTATTCATACTCTCTTACCTTATTACTTGATGTGCTTGTTATCTTCATATCTGTTCACTGAGCTTTTTATGCTCAGCCGCGTTTTCTTTTCCATGCGGCAGGTACTTAAGCTAGGATGCGGGGTTTTGCTTTGGGATGAGAGAATGTGGACCAAACCTAGAGTTCCTTTATATTATGGACATTGTTTTGTTATTGTAATTTCCTTATCTTGGAATTCATTGGTAACCTTGTACTCGTTGTATTGTTAAAGTATAAAGCTTGTGTTTTGCTCTGTTGGACACTATTTATTGTGATATATTTACCCTTGACGGGTTGGGGTGTTACAGTTGAAGTATTTGAAATCATATTCATTCGAATAAGTGGTAAGTACAAATTTAGGACAAAATCTTTTTTTAGGTCCCCACCATAGTCAACTTTTATCTCAATCTCCATAATAGTCATGCGCGACTACTCAACTCTGCAGCTTCACTCATAACGTGACACGTGTCCTTATGCAAGTACAGTTGGTTATTTTTAATGGCCCACATAAACTACCAAAATTACTCAACGTGCTACTCAACCGACGGCTACTCGACTCACAATTATCCATGTGCAAAAGTACCTCGGAAAAAAAATAACACACCGGGAAAGAAAGAAAATACAAAACAATCTTTTGCTTAGATTTTCACATAAAGTCAATAGGACCTCGGGAACATGCAAACAATCTCACTTCACAACAATCTAACTTTCAAATGCGGCATGAGCATGCCACGAACACACTACCACTTGATTCATGAGCATGCCATGGATACCGTTGAGCTACCAAAGCGAGCTACTATACATACCCTGATACCCTTTGGTGATTATTGTCTTTTTACTTATCGGTACGGTATACACGTCATTATTCTTGCTGAGTAGAGAACTATTTTTAATACTAGAAAAATGATCAATATTAGATACAGTATCAATATTAGATACAGTACTTTACAGTACCAATTTGGACCAATAAGAATTTAGTATTAATAAACATTTTTATTTAATTAAAAAGGGCATAATAGTAAAACACATTTTCACTTTCTTTTTGAATTTTTTTAATTAAAAAATGTTTTTTAAATCCCCCAATTTTCGGGTTTTTCTTTTTTTTTTCATGCATGTTTTTTTACAGAAAATTGAGGCGCATTTGTGGTTTTTTTTTTTTTAATATTAAAAATTTACATATGTTTTTTTTTTCTTTGTAAAGGTACATTCTCTAAACTACAAAATTTATTAAAAAAAAAATAAACATATACATGTAACCTCTAAATTTATAACAAAACAAAAATATAGAGTATACACAAAATTTGATATTAAATGAAGTACAATCTAAATACAAAATGTATCTTCTTTAATATACATGTGCACGTCATTAAAGAACATGTGTGCACTCTTCCAAGAACATACACGCACTCTTCCAAGAACATACGCGCACGCTTCACTTTCTCATCAAATTCATTTGAACATATGGGTAACATTCCAAGACACATGTGCATTTTTATATTGGTCATGGTCTCCATTTTTATCTAAGATGTTAAATACCTGAAACTACAAAACTATTGTTATTTATTTTATTATAAACAACTAGCAAACACATATACATAATATAGTAAACTACAAAATACATCCCTGTGGTTTGGTCAATTTCACACGATACATCCCTCCCAAAAAAGTTGCGCCATACACATCCCTCCGTTATTAAAAGTCAAAAACAATACATCCAAGAGGACGAACGGTGCAAAGATTTTCTTGTTAAGTTGGACACGTGGCAGTTAACTCTTTTTAAGTAAGTTCAGGAAGGGTAATTATGTCATTTTATTACCCTCTTCTTCTTCTATAAATCCATATCCAGACACAAACACAAACACAAACACAAACACAAATCTAAATCCACAAACCCACAAACACAAATCCAAATCCACAAATCCAAAAACACAAACATCAATACCCAGAAACATGTTTCCATCATCGAATCATACCCAGAAACATCAATTGATTGTTTTTTTGATTTAGGGTATATGCGTTCGAATTAGGGATTTTTGATTGATCGTATTTGTGGTTGATTAAGTGCTTTGTTTTGTGTTATAACATGTATTAGAACATAAGGAAGTGCTTTAATTGAACCAGAAATATGTTGTGATTGAAAATCAAAGGTTTAGGGTTTTACGACACTAGCAGTTTTGATTTTTCATGTTTGTGGTTAAAATATGTTATAAATTGGTCTGGATGCTTAGAATAACATTTAGAACACTCGCCCATAATTATTTTCATCAATTAACCACATGAATTGGTTAACGTGATTTGTTGTTCATATGTTGTTTTGCATAAGTTGTTGTTAGCATAGTTTCGCGTAATCTTGACATGAGAATGTGTTTAGGGGTAGTTATGAGTTGTTATTAATTTGTGTTTGTGTTTTTGGATTTGTGTTTGTGGGTTTGTGTATTTAAATTTGTAGATTTGGATTTGGATTTGTGTTTGTGTTTGTGTTTGTGTTTGTGTCTGGATCTGGATTTGTTGAAGAAGAAGAGGGTAATAAAATGACAGAAATGCCCTTACTTAACTGCCATGTGTCCAACTTAACGAGACAATCTTTGCACCGTTCGTCCTCTTGGATGTATTGTGTTTGACTTTTATTAACGGAGGGATGTGTATATCGCAACTTTTTTGGGAGGGATGTATCGTGTGAAATTGACCAAACCACAGGGATGTATTTTGTAGTTTACTCTACATAATAAAAACATATATGCATACTTCTTTCATTGATTTTATTTCAGTTTCAAAACACATATGCACACCATTTCATTGATTTTATACCAACTATAAAACACATATGCACAATTTCTCTAATTTTATATTAACATATATGCACACTTACGAAACACCTTACATAAAGAGTGAAGCCAAAGAATTTAACATTATTAAACTGAAACTCGTGTAAAAATATTATTTATTCTATAACCGCGTAACAAAATAATGCTTTGAAGGTGTTTTAATCCTATCTACCTTTTACCATTTTGACAAGTGCTTATATACTATATCTATTCAACTACGTCTAATATTCCTTCATAGCTTTGAAGGTAAATGAATTTCAATTCAACCACATTTGAATAATAGTACCACCATCATACGTTTCAATCATAACATATCTTAGTAAAAAAGCATATATGAGAAAAAATTATACCAATAGCGAAGACAATGTGGAGTCGTGATATAGATCCAAATCTTAACCTCTATACGTCATACATAAATAAATATCCATCTATTGAACATCAAATTGTTAGTACCTACAAAGATATAAATGACAACAAATATTTTTAAAATAAAGGCTAAAATCATGATGCTAAAAAAAATAAATAAAAAAACACCCAAACCGTAACCCAAGTGAATATGAAGAAAAACATAACCTGCTCCTTTTTTGATGTTTATCTAGTTACAAAAATTAATTACATATCAAACATGATTTAAATACTTTTTAATAAAATAATGGTGCTAAAAAACTTCCTGGCCTTAAACGATTATTCCAAATGCAAAAACTTTTCAATCTTAATTTTCGATTAAAAAAATTCAAATTTCGATTCAAGAGACGACATACCTTTACAAAGTTATTTCTTGTAAAACAATTTCTATTTACTCTTATGCTTCCTGGTCGGAGGTTGAAGCTTAACAAGGTTTAGACTTTGGGTAAAAAGGATTTTTGGTTCGGGTAGTGACGGGTCGTAGGTGGTGGTGCGGCTAGGGTTTGGAGTGGAGAAGAACTGCCATGACAATGAGATTCAGAGAGATGAGGGATTAATTTATTTTTTCATTTGACCTAATCATATCCCCCTATTTAGATGGACAGTTATGTAAATGTAGAAATTCTTTTATTGCCCTTTTAGCTTTTTTATTATTGGCTTGATCTTTCAATTAATTACATTAAATGCACAAGTGATCTCATCCATAGATTAAGTGATCCAACGGTTCTGATTGGTTTAGAATGGTACTGTAAAGTATTGTATATAATATTGGTACTGCATAGAATACAACACTATATATATATATATATATATATATATATATATATATATATATATATATATATATATATATATATATATATAGGGGCACTTTCAAATGAGAACCATTTTAACTGCAGGAACTGCGAAAACCACCCTTTTACAACTAATAATACACAATGTACATCATTTAATACTCCATAGCATTTTGTTATTTTTATTTAATTCAAAAGGGTATAATATTAAAAGACATTTTCATTTTTTTTTATAATTCTCGTTTTTAATAAATCTTAAAATTCGGATTTTTTTTTTTTTTTTTTTTTTTTTTTTTTTTTATTTTATGCTAGCAAGTTTTCAAATAGTCATGGTGCATACATGTTTTTTTTAACGGGCAAAGGTGCATACGTGTTTTTTTTCCTCCAAATATTTATGGTGTATACATGTTTTCAATTAGTCAAAGTGCATACATGTTTTTGTTTCCAAATAATCAAGGTGCATACATGTTTTTTTTTTAGCTAACACTTTTTTTAATCAACTTACCAATATTTTTATAAACACAAATTAAAGAACATAAATCATTATAAAAAGAAAAACAAGATTGATATACTTAAATGTTACATTTCACTTGATTACAAGTACAAAAACACATAAAAAAATCATATATCTCCAAAGGTCGCAAAGTATCGTCATGTATAATCGTGTACATCCACTTCCCGGTCTTGAATGATATCGTCATCTTCATCAATCAATCTGAAACAAACATGCACGAAACATAAGTATTATCATCATACCATTTCATTCATTTTATATTAACCATAAAACATGTATGTACCCCTTCCAAAAACATAAATGTATTCCTTCAAAAAAGCATAAAAAATTTATACCAACTATAAAACACATAAAACATAAGTGCACATCTTCCAAAAACATATATGTTTTGAAGATGTATGTTTGGAACATACATGTTTTAAGCATTTCGTTTATAAGCAATCACTTTTAAAACATACATGTTTTTAACATACTTGTAAAAGACATGCACACAAGCAAAAGACATATGCACTCTTCTGAAACATGTATGCACACCACCGAAACATGTATGCACACCTCCGTCTCCTATTATAATTTAAATCATTCTTAAAAAATTGTATCAGGTCTTACATTTTTTAAGAACATAAATCATTTGTGTTCTACTATTATAACAAATGTGTTCTACGAATTCACCAAACTATCAATTAAAGATCACGAATAATACAAGACCTGGAAATTACTAGTATACATCATTAATTGACACAACTTAATTACAGATCGAAAAAAGGTTTTCGTTTTTTCATATCTATTTTTCTTTTTCAGATCAAAACTAATATTACGTTCTCAGGTCGATCGTAAGCCAACAAAAATTCATATCAAGAACCTTTTTAATTTCAGATCCAAACATGATTTTAAAAACATTCAATTTGCACATATTAAATAGAAATGTATGAGACAATATTACCTGGTAACTTGTAACTCTTCGCTCTTTATTAATAATCACGAGCCCTTTTCAAATACAAAATATTTGAGTAAAATAATTCTGATTCTATTAGGGATGGAAGCATTGAACCATGGTGGTGTGGGAAGGAGAGAGGGCGGTTAGGGTTTCATTATAGGGGATGGAGGCGGTTATGTGAAAACAAGAGAGAATGAATACGTGTTTTAAGTTTTGTAATTGATTCTCACATTTAAGATCCTATTAACAAGGAACAATCAATGGGATATTTAATAATAATAAGATTACTATAATACCCTTTTTACTTTTATCAGATTTTTCTTTTTTTCTCTTTATTTACAAAACTGACATCTTTAATTTTGACCATTGATCAACAAATCTAATGGCTAAAAGGTGGTTTTCGCGGTTCTTGCACGTAAAATGGTTCTCATTTGAAAGTTACACTATATATATATATATATATATATATATATATATATATATATATATATATATATATATATATATATATATATATATATATATATATATATTCCCTTCTAATTTGTGAATTGTGCTAAGGTCACAATCAATATTGTTAAGTGTGTTACTTGTGCTAAGGTCACAAGTATAATTCTTGATTTAATAATTAGTCAACGTGTTTAAAGGTTGCTCGCTTTTGATATTCGATTTGTTGCCGCTGTGTATTAAGTCATTAATTTGTCATCCCAGTAATGATTCGTGAAATCAATGGGACGTTTTCTAATAACAAAAGTAGAGAAAAGATCAATGCAGAACATGATTTATCTAAAGATCAAACCGGCCAATGACAGCCATTGATCTTATATCATCCTACGGTTGGGATATAATCTAACAAATATAATTAAGTGAACTAGAGGGGCTGTCATTTATTGAACTTCTTTTATATCCATCTCGCTCAAACACGTTCATTTCAAAACATCACGTTCATTTCAAAACCGATTCACGTTCATTTCTCACACAGTCACACACACTAATTGCTCTCACCTTCCCCAAATTCAAAACCCTATCTTTATGCTTTTCAATGGCTGATATACGAGAAGAGATACCACAAATACAAAAAGTGATGCCATCTGAAGGTATGCCGTTGCTCTATTCGTTTTTGATTCATGTAATTTTGTTTTGTTTTTGTATTTAACGAGTTTTAATAATGATTATTTGTTTAGTTGAGTGATTAGGGTTTGCTAATTTGTTGATTAGGGTTTGAATTTGGGTATTAGGGTTTGATTTTGGGGAAGGTGAAAGCTATTAAAACGAGATTGGGGTTTTGTTTTTGTAATTACTTTTGTTGTTTTTATTTATTTATTTTTTTTATGTAGTTTGATAATCTGTGGATTAGCCGATTAGGGTTCTGAATTTGGGGATTAGGGTTTTGAATTTGGGGATTAGGGTTTGAGTGAGACACTACTAGAAAAAGGTCTATCCTTGACTCGCATTTCATGACGCACGCTAAAAGATGACGCGCATATAGCAAAGTCATAAAATAAGAGTCATAACGAGTAGATTTTTTATTGGGGATGACTCGCTTTTAAAAGCATCATAACATGGGGTCATCTCCTTCGTTTTTTTTTGGCCAAAAACAACTTCCCGCTTTTCTTAACCTAACACTTCCCTCTCAAACACACAAATTTTTTCTCAAAACACTCAAACACTCCCGCCCCCTCCCAAACCCTTCTCAAACTCTCATCAGTTTTCCAAAACTCTCAAAACACTCCCGCCCCCTCTCAAAACACTCGACATTTCCCATCTCATCAGTTTGCCCTAATTTTCCCATCTCATCAGTTTGCCCTAATTTCCCATCTCATCAGTTTGAAAGGTATAATTAGGTTATAAAATCAATTATAATTAGGTTATAATTAGGTTATAAATCAGTTTGAAAGGTGTTTTATTTAGGTTATTATCAATTTATTTAAGGTTATAAATCAGTTTGAAAGGTGTTTGAAAGGTATAATTAGGTTATAAAATCAATTATAATTAGGTTATAAAGGTGTACACCAGGTGTTTGTGAAAATGTAACCAGGTGTAATACTGAGTATGAAGTTAGGTCAGTGATTTCTTGGCATAAGTTCCTGAGTATGAAGTTACTGAGTATGAAGTTAGTTAAATTTACTGAGTATGATAGTTAGTTAAATTTACTGAGTATGAAGTTACTGAGTATGAAGTTAGTTAAATTTACTGAGTATGATGCATTACTGAGTATGATAGTTCCTTGTTTTACGGGTCAGCAGTAGCGCAATACGGGTAAAAAGTGTTTGGATGTGAAATGGGTTCTATGTTGATGGTTTGGAGTTAGTTAAATGTGTGAAGACGTGTTATTTGATTAAAGAATGAATTCTTTTTATTAAATGATGGTTTCTTGGATAACAGATAATAAATTCGTTATGCGTTTATGAATGTTTTATTTGATTAAGTTTCGATAAACTTGTTGTTTAATGTCTATGATGCGTTACTGAGTATGAAGTTTGTTTAAGTTTCGATAAGTTTGTTTAAGTTTAATAATGTGTTGATTGTTTTGAAGTTAGTTAATTGCATGGATCAGTATGTTTGGTTAATGATTTGTGTTATAATATGATAAGTTCTTGTTATGGAAGAATGATAAGGTCTTGTTATAAAATGATATAAGTTCTTGTTATAAAATGATATAAGTTCTTGTTATGAAATGATAATATCTTGATCCAAAGATTAAGTTTTGTGGCTGCGTCATAGGTTAGATATAAGGCTAAAAAGAAATTTAGTTTATATCAACTAAGAAACGTTTTCGCTGGAAAAAGTATACCTATACATTCGATACGTCTCCCAGTTTATATCAACTAAGAAATTTAGTTATGATTTACAGGTCCACATCTTCAAATATACATGCTTTGACGTTATGCTAACTGCCAGTGCTAACGTTCATCTTCGCATTGCACGCAGGTACTCTTTATTAGGAAGATCAATTTCGGGAAGAGCAACGTTGGCTTGGTGAATGGGAGCAGGTATTGTGTCCTGCTATGTCTGTTGTGTAATTACGTTTCGTGAGTTTTATTTAACTTCTGGGTTGTTATGATTTGGCAGCCGAATGATGGAGTATCTTTTGCTATGTCCATGCCTCCAATCTGTCACAACAGCGTTGAGGATACTCGCACAACAATTGTCCCATTTGAAGGTTAGTCATGTGTCATATCACATTATATCACGATTTGCAAATGTAGATGATGCCTGGACGTAAGTTTCAATACTCATAGAATTATACAATAGGTGACGCCCTTCTTTGACATTTAATTCCTCTATCATTACAGGTTCACATCACTCACAATACCGAGGTGCAGCAACTGATGCGGGCACATCAGATGCTCCACCACTTGCACGATAGGGTAAGTGTTTTCCAACATTGCTAATCACATATGAAGGTCAATCTATGTGACATCCAAGATCAATAGTTATCAGACCCCTTACATTACAGCTTACTTACTTTGATGAAATATTTGTGTTTTTTTTTCATAAGCTCTAACGCACAGTTGGCAACAAGTGCATTGGTAGCAGAAGATAGGAATGGTAAGGTATAATAGTTTAAGTCTTCGTGTTTGATAAATTAAAAGTTGTTATGAGGAAGATTTCTTTTTCGTATTGCACGATATCTTGATAGGAATAGAGGAAGTTACTGAACTTCAACTAATTCCCGATGCTCATGTTCCAGTTATGAAGTTCAAGTTTGAAGGGATATCAATTGATCTTCTTTATGCCAGCATCTCTCTTTTAGTTGTCCCAGACGTAAGCTTTTGTTATTTTTGGTATATTTTAACTGCCTTCCTTAAACTTTGATTGGGACTAAACTTTACTGTTGCTAATAATTTATAACAGGACCTAGACATATCTGATGCCTCTGTACTGTACAATGTTGACGAGCAGACAGTTAGGAGTCTTAATGGTTGCCGGGTTGCTGATCAGATACTAAAACATGTTCCAAATGTTGAGGTGATTATCTGAGTTGTCAATTTTGCTAAATTATCTGTAGCGTTTGACTTGTATCTCGTTTCTTACTTCCTATTATTTTCAGCATTTTCGTACTACACTCCGTTGACGAGAGATGTGGCTGTGGCGTTTGAGGATGTGGTGAGAGTTTGTGGGTACGGTGACGAGACTAATCCTATTGGTGAGTTATGAATTTGCAGTTTTATTGTTGTTGATTATTTGAGGTTTGGATAGCTTATTTACATATGTTCAAGCTTATTCGATTTATGACTTATATTGACCTCCTGCGGCTTATTTTAGTTGTGTTAATTTTGGGTTCAAGAGAAACACCCAAGTGGGTGGTTAGTTGTTTTGATGCTCGGTAAACCAAACACAACCCAAAGGGTTGTTTGCTTGGTTCTTGGTTCGCGACAGCAACACCCATGAGGGTGATTGGTTTTGTCTCGGGTCAGTCACACAAACCACAAGGGTGTAAGCTTTCAAATTTTCAATTCTTAGCATCTTAGTATAGAAGTATTTCTAGTTGTTTTCCTGTTTAAATTTAGTCTTTAAATTATAAATTAAATAAGTAGTGATCAATAGGTTGTAGTTCACAGTCATTAGAATCAAGCTCAGTGGAAATTTTAGTTTAAAATGGGTGTTTGGTATTAACTGTAGTGAGTGTCTCAGTGAGTTCTACTGCTCATTTGTTCTTCACACATCACACTTAGACCACTAGAATACTAAATCAGTCAAGCTTTTAGTAGTAGAAACTATAAAAGTCAAAATCATCAAAATCTTGGTCTAATTTCTGTCTGTGTAAGTTTTAGAATAGCAAAATCTTTATAACAGCTCATAAGTAGATACCAAGGCTTAATTTAGTGTTCATATATCTTAATTAACCTAACTTAATCCATAAATCAGTGTTCAAAGTTCATAAAAGTCAAAAATCAAGTTTTCATGAAATAGTCAAAAGTGTTCCTAGGCAGAAATCCATTTCTTGAAGGAATTTTATAGAATTTTGTGATAGGAGTTAGCACTTGAAATTTATTGTGGTAGTAGCTTATCAGCAGAACTACAAAATCTCATGGCCAGCTTATTTTTGTGATTTTCCCACAAGCTTTTTCACAAGCTCAAAGTGAGCTGCAGGGGAAGCACCTCCCCTGTGCACAGACCCAGTCAACCACCCAATTTCATTGTGCCATAACTTTTTATCTAGTGGGCCCCACCCCATAGCCTTTGGCTTTTTAGAGATCCCATAAGCTTGTCTTGAGGTCTTATAGCTTATCTTGTGATTTACAGCTTATTTGCTAGGGCTGCTTGCCCCATAAACTTTGTCCCATTTCCTGACTTAAGCTGAGTGATCAGCTTTTGTACCCAAGAACCAACCCCCCCTCCTGATCTCATCTGTGGGACCCAGAGGGTGTGACCTAGCTTTTTAGATAGCTTATCATCTCAGCTTTTTGGCTTATTACTTTGTTTGGACTTCCAGAATCCCTAGTGGATCCCACAGGACTGCAAAAGTGGCCCAATTGGCCTGTTTGGCATTCAGGTTTTAGCTTAAGTGCTTAGTGCTTATTTCCAGCTTATTGCTTGTGTTTGGCATTAGCTGCTGAATTTTCTGTCATGTTATACACTTGATGGTTCTTTGTTGTGATATGAAATGTTGATTTTCTCGGTCATATGCGTTTCTGTAGTTGTGTTTATATGTATCAGCTCTCATAGCAGAAAGTTGATTTTGTTATATTGTTTACCTTGTAGATCCTGACTGGACACGAAGAAAATGCAGAATTTGCTCTTGTTATGTGCCGGAGTGAACCCTTTGCTAACTGGTGCAGGCAGTGAAGCTGAAGCAGCAAAGATAGCACGCTCAGTGGCATCTTCATCACTTACCAAGGCATGATAATGTGGACTTATGTATCTGATATGAACTCTTATTTGTGTTTCATTGACTTTGATATTTGACATTTGTGTTTTTAATTTTGTATTATCAGGTTTTTAATATATGAAATGCGTTATTTTGATATTTGTGTTTTTAATTTTGTATTATCAGGTTTTTAATTGTCATTTAATAGAAAATTAGGAACTGGAAAAAATTAATTTAAAAAAAAAATTAAGTTATGACTCGCAAAAAGGAGTCATAAAACGTGGGTCATAAATGCGCGTCATAGAGGGATGACGCACAAATGCGAGTCATGAATATTTATGACGGGTCTTTCCTTGACTCGCATTTGCGCGTCATAAGGGCTCTTCTTGACTCGCATTTGGAGTCAAGGATAGCCCTTTTTCTAGTAGTGAGAGTAATGGGGATTTCAGTGAGAGTAATGGTGATGGAAGAAGTTGGTGGTTTCATTGTGGTGGTGGTCATGCCACAATGTTCATTAATCACATGTGATTCTGTATGTTTATTTTCTTAGAACATGTGTATTTTCTTAGAACATATGATTCTTTTTTGTTTACTCTATAATTTATGTGTTTTTATGTTTTTGTTTTGTTAGGTGCTTCTGTTATATAGCCGCCAGTTACTGAAGTTGCTGGTGTTCTGATGAGGCGAAAAATGGTCCGTTTTTAGGGGGTCATTTAAGCCCGAATCCGAATTTATTTGATCAAATATTGCCCTAAATCGTTCCTTTTGTGATTTTAGGTACTTTGGGAGTGAAATCTGGAAAAGGAAGCAATTCGGACGTTTTTGGAGCATTAAAGTGAAGAAAACGCCAAAGTCTTAATTTTCCAAGCTGGGAACAGTAGGTGACAGCGTCAAGAGCAAATTTCATGAATTCCCATGACGGTCCAGAGCAGATTTGACGGCGTCACGTAGGAAGGGCGTCAAGAGTAAAAGAGTCATGACGGCCTGGAAATGTATAAGTCTTGACGGCATCAGAAGTAGATCTAGACAGTCCGAGAAGAGTTTTGGCGGCGAGGTGACGGCGTCACATTGTTTGTCTTGACGCCGTCAGACCTATTTTTCTATATATAGTTTTCTAATTTTCACACATTAAAAGAGAGAAGTTTTGGAGAAACCATAAGTACGATTTTGGTGCAACTTTTACAGGTTTTTCAAGGGTTCCAAACCCTTGATACCTTGCATTGTAATTGAGATAAGTGTTCTTCTAATTCAATCAATATGTCTATGTGTTGGTTGTCTATATCTTGTTCTTGTCTCAATTCCATTATGCTAGGCTAGATCTCTTTTGTGTTTGCTTAGATCTAATGAAACCTAGATATTGATTATGTGTTGATTACTTGTTTATTCTTGTCTTGGATGAATGATTTATATGTTAGGCTTAAGAAAACTGGCAGATCTCCAAATGGTAACATGCTTGAACGTCTTAAGAAACATGAACCGAGGCGTACTAGGTCTTTATTGGTTGTATTTAATGCATGAGCCACTGTTTACAATCCCTATAGTTGTGCTGGGCATGGTGTAGGAGGAGATAAGAGCTCATAGAATTGGGGAGTTATGTATGCCACCCCATGAATGGTATTAAGGAATACGATCCGTCATCCATGCAATTATAACAAGTAATTAACATGTAAAAGATATCTAGGGAGTAGTGAAATCTAAGTAAACACATTTTCTCCAATTACTGCTCACAACCTTAGTATAATTTAGTTATTTTCATTTTTAGTATTTTATTTTGATTGCATTGTAGTATTGGGTTAGTTGACTAGCAACTAATTCCGCCCAAATCCTTCAAACCCCGAGATTTTAATTGCTTTCTAAAAAATATAAAAACACAAAAATAATCATCCATCACCTTTAGAACTAGTATTTAGTCTTTCTAATCCTAGCGACAGTATTCCTAAGCTGAACGATAAATCCCCCGGTACTTGTCACTATACTATACTACAACGATCAGGTACACTGCCTGGTGGGGGTTGTAAGCTTCTCGAGATCCCTCGAGAGGTAAAACCTGTTGCGATTCCCACGCATCATAATACAAGTATCCCTATGCCTCTTCCGGTGTCTTATGCCGAATGATGCAAGTATCTGTATGCCTCTTCCGTTGTCTTATGCGCTTCCTAATACAAGTATCCCTATGCCTCTTCCGGTGTCTTTTGCGCTTCCTAATACAAGTGTTGATAAGGTTAATTCGAAGACAGATCCTAAGGGTAATACAGTGTCGAATGATAAGTCTAAGGCTAATCCCGAGTCTGTTGTTCCGAATGATAAGGTGGTTGATGTTATTTCGGCCAAGTCTAAGGCTGTTGGTGTGAATGATAAGTCGACTGATGAGAGAGTTAAGGATAAGGTGATTAGGGATGTGCAGAAGTCTAGGGCTGGTGATGTGTTGAAGGCTGCATTGCCGAAACTTGATGAGAGAGTTAAGGATAAGGTGATTAGGGGTGTGCAGAAGTCTAGGGCTGGTGATGTGTTGAAGGTTGCATTGCCGAAACTTGATGCCGAGAAGTCTGGGGTCTCGAAGTCTAAGGATAAGGCAATTGATGTTTTTTCGGCTAAGTCGACTGGTGATGTGAAGAAGTCTAAGGCTGCAGATGTGTTGAAGGCAACTGATGTTGTTTCGGCTAAGGATAAGTCAACTGATCTTGTTTTGGCTAAGGCGACTGGTGATGTGAAGAAGTCTAAGGCTGCAGAGGTGAAGAAGTCTAAGGATAAGGCAACTGGTGATGTGAAGAAGTCTAAGGCTGCAGATGTGTTGAAGGCAGAAGTGTTGAAGGCAATGCCAAATGTTCAAAAGCCAAATTCCAAGGCGGCATTGCCGAAACGTGATGCTGAGAAGTCTTTCTCTAAACGAAAAAGGAAGTTGTCGGATAAAGAGTATAGTGGTGAACCTAAGTTGTCCAAGAAGTTGAAGCATAATAAGGTGAATAAAGGGAAGAGGGTTTTATCTTGTTCATCTTCTCTTTCTACTGATGAAGTTAATTCGGATTCTTGTGATGAAGGTGTTAGTTTGATGAAGAATGTTAAGAGTAATAAAAGGCTCAAGAGAAAGAATGTTACTGATGAAAGTGATGTGAAGACTAATAAATTGCTTAAAAAGCTTTTGACGGGTGATGTTGACGATGCCGATTCTCTTAAGCTTATGCTTAAGAAATTGAAGGGCGTTATCGACGAGGTTTCTGATTCTGAAGACGAAGGGGTTGTGCGAAAGTCGAAAATGGAAGTTAAGAAACCAAAACGTAAGAAGAAGAAAGAGGAAAATGATTTTGAAGGTGATGATAAAGCTAATGTTAGGAAGCTTAAAAAATTGGAAAATGATAGAATGTTGTTGTCAGTGGAGGAACAACAACAGTTAGAGTATCTTGATAAATTTCCAACTCTTAGGGTAAGGAATGCTCCTTGTTCTCTGTTTTCTTTTATCCGTCAATCAAAAGTTAACATGGAACGGTTTCTTCATGAAATAGGTTTTAAATCATTTCTTAGAATTTTCATTGATCAACTTCCTTCAAGGTTGGGTAGGTTTGTGGCTGCGAATTTTGATATAGCCACTAATAAGTTGAATTTGTTGAATGGTTTGTCGATCCATGTCACTCCAGAATTAATTCATGATATGTTAGGGATTCCGCTTGGTGGTACTCCGTTGTTTTCGTTTGAGCAAATATCTGTTAAAGATGATTTTGTTAAAGCTTGGGTTGATCAGTTTTATCCCAAATCTTTTAAAGACATTCGTAACAGTGATATTGCTAGAGTGTTGGTTAATGCGAAGAAAGTTGATGATTTTTTCAAACTTAACTTCCTTATGTTGTTTTCCAACACGATGGGAAGGTGTGAAACCATGAATGGGCAAATTTGTTTAGATGTTGTTAGACATATTCCGGAAGATCTTCCAATATCTGAGATCGATTGGTGTGGTTACATTCACAATTGCCTTCAGTATAGTACCAATCCACAAGGACAATGCAACTACACTGGTCCATTAACCGTCCTCATGGTAAGTTTATAGATTTAGTTAATTTTAAATATTGTTCATGTTTGTCATATGTAACTTTTATTCCTTTTTTTTCCCAGCTTGTGTATCTAGATTCTACCAAGTTTGAAAAGTTTCACGTTGTTCGTATGCGTCCAGCCATCTTAAACGGGTCGACAACCTTAATTAGACAACGACAGGATCTAGAACTTAGTGAGAGGAAGTTGGGGGAACTAGAGCTTAATCCTGAGTGGACTGAGGCAGAAGCTAACGAGACAGAAGGTTTTATTGATGCTGGTTTGTCTGAATCTTCTGATAAAGAGGTTGGTTTATTTGTTATAGTCGATCATTAAATGTGGGTTTTTATTGAATCACATGTGTTCAAATCACATGTTAATCACATGTGATTAACTGCAATACAAGAAATATTGCAGTTAATCAATGTGATTCACATGTGATTAGTGTGCAAATCACATGTGATTTGCACACTAATCACATGTGATTTGCACACAAATCACATATGAATCAATCACATGTGATTTGCACACAAATCACATGTGAATCACATGTGATTCACTGCAATATTTCTTGTCTTTGACATTATTATTAAATACAGGTTTTGTTTAACAAAATTCAAGAAAAGCTTTCCATCATATATTCTGAAAGACATTCTGTTGAAGCAGAACTTTTGAAAGCTTATAAAAAGTATGCTGATGATGAAAAGTTTGGTGAGTTATATAAGTAATATTTCAATCTTTTCAAAAAACCTGTCTCTTTAAGCGAAATGGGGGGTGATGATCCTGGTTCAGATGATAATGATGATGAAAATGGTGGAAGTGATAATGATGGCAGTGGAAATGATCGTGATATTAGAAAGGTAAGTTTAGATGGTTTAGATACCTTTGGTTTTAGTAAAATTAGTTTAGATCATTTTGAAAAAGATTCATCTCAGGAAGAGAAGCAAGTCAATTCTCAGGGTGAGAAGGGAGTTGATGTACCTACTGACAGTGAGAAGCCGGCTGAAAATGTGGTTGGTGTTGAAGATCCGTGTCAGGGTGAAGCTGATATTGTTGAGCCAGCTGAAGATTATGAGTTGGAGATCAACAGTACGCCCGAGACTTACACTCAGTGGCTAAATAACAATATCAATCTCGTAAATGAGGTGATTTATTGTATTGTAGACGAATATCTATACGTAATACTCTAAAAGAAACATCTTTTTATTCTTTTAAATATTGTTTCTTTTTAATTAAATTATATCTTTTTATTCTTTTAAATATTGTTTCTTTTTAATTAAATTATGTTGTCTTACTTCAGGGTGATATGTTTGATAAAGGGACGCGTGAGGAATTGGTTGTCACGAATGCAGGTCTGGGTACTCCTGAAAGAGTGGCTACTCGTGTTTCCAAAGGTAGTCCTGAGATAATCCTTCCTGAAAAACGAGTTGTGAAACCGTCTTCGTTCCTCTGCTCGCCCTACATGAATAAGAAGACTAAAGTTGTGCCTCGGATGACGAGGGTGGAATTTATGGTTGGAAACGGCTTGTTTTGTATGCAGGGTGACAAGATGTAGGTTCTATTTTATTTAAAGTTTTTTGAACTTCTTTTATTGTTTAGCTAATCACATGTGATTCACTCAAAATAACATGTGATTCACTCAAAATCACATGTGATTTTGAGTGAATCACATGTGATTCACTATTGAATTTCTATGATATTTTGGCTAATGACATTTGTTTCTTTTGATGATGCAGTGAAACTGTTTTTGAAACTCATTCTGGCATCAAAGTTTCATCAATTCGTTTAAACATGGAAACGTTAGCACCTGGTTTGTGTCTTGATGCAAATGTTATCGACTGTTGGGGTGCCATTCTTAACCATGAAGAGAGTTTCAAAGATGCTGGATCTTTGTCAAGGCATTTCATGCCTACTGGTTGTATCGTAAGTGTTTTTTTTTTTTTTTTTTTTTTTTTTTTTTTTTTTTTTATTGTATTATTATATATTATTTGATTTTTACAATTTATGTTTGTTATTTTATGCAAACAAAGCAAATGATTGATGGAAGTTTGGATTCAAAGGGTCGTTTGAAAAGTTTTGATGCCCAAGTTTCTGCACATTTTCAAAATGTTGTTGGCATTGATCTAAAAGGCATTGATTTGGTAATGTTATTATTTTCTTTTTAGAATTATACTTGTTATATTCATAGTTTTCCATTTTTATTAAGTTTTTTTTTTTTTTTTTTTTTTTTTTTGTTAATTCAGGTGTTTTTTCCAATTCTCAATGAAGGGCATTTCTATGTTGTTGTCTTCAACTTTTTAAAAACAACTACGATGACAATACTCGATAACATTGACAGTGGGGTAAAGTATGATGGAAAGTATAAAGTAGTATGTGATGTTCTTGTAAGTATTAGTTTTCTCCCTGATCACATGTGATTTACATACAAATGGTATGTAAATCACATGTGATTTACATACAAATCACATGTGTTTTTCCTTTGATCTCATGTTTTTTTTTTTTTTTTTTTTTTTTGCATAAAGATATGTTTGCCAGTCATCTAAAATTGCATCATCACAAAAGGTATGCTAGCATTAAGAAACTGATTCCAAAGATCCCAAGGCTTAAATGGAGTACAAGCTCAAATTACCTAGATTGTGGTATTTTTGCCATGCTGCACATGGAAAGTTATATAGGTGAAGCTCCTTCAAAATGGGACTGTGGGCTTGTGGCTGAGTCAAAGGACCAGTTAGACATGTTGAGGAGGCTGAGATTCAAGTTTGCTACCAAAATGTTGTTGCATGAGCTTAATGTGCATCGGGAAAAGATGCTTGAAGAGGCTAAGGAGTTTGACAAAGTAGATTCTGAATTGAAGATGCAGATTATTGTTCAAGCAAGAATGAACAGGAAACAACGTGAAGGAAAAGATGCAAACGAACTTGAAGCCAAGTGATCGTCCAGGCTAGGAGAATCAGTCTTTTGTGTGTTTGTGAAGTGTTTTGTTAAGTGCAGGGAACAGTATTTTTAGTTTAGTTATCGTATGCTTTTTTATGTTAAGTATGTGAAGTCAAACAATTTCCATGGTAGTTTAATTATGGAATGCTAGTCAGAATATCCATGGTAGATTAGAATGCTTTATTAAGCAGGATTTGTGTTTTTTGTGTTTTGGGAAAGTCAATCCTGGTAATTAAATCCTGTCTTTTGTTATAACTGATTTAAAAAATGTACTGCTTCTTTTTAGTTTATTAAAAATATGTTGGTTTTAGATGTTATTTTCACTTAAAGACTAATCCAATGTGATTTATCTGCAAATCACATGTGATTTGTTTGTAAATCACTTGTGATTGTTGTTCAAATCACAAGTGTTTTCTGTCTAAATCACATGTGATTTTGAACACAGTATTCTATCTTAATCAAAATACAAAGTAAACAATAATTCAATGTGATTCAAGCAATGTTTTGGCAAATATGCCACAAGTATTTAAGAGTTCCATAAGTAAACATTAAACAAGAGTTGTACCATATGTAAACAATAAACAAGAGTTCCATAAGTAAACATTCTAAAGAATACTTCAACATATTAAATCAATGTATTAAAAGTGCTCAATTATCAACTGTTGGTGCTTTTCGCTTTGCATTTGCGTTCTTAGGACAAGTTGTTTTCGTATGCGTGTTGGTCTTCTCTCCACAATGGCCACAAGGTTTCATTTGCTTCTTTTTAACTCCAAGTGCTTTTTCTCTCTCACTCTTTCGCCTTTTGTTGCGTTCTGCTTCTGTAATATTTCCTTTGGTTGGTACCTTTGTTGGATTGTTAACTGTCTCTTTATCAGGTTTTGAAATAGCAAAATGCTCACCAATCACATCTCCCGTTTTTCCCGAAGGAGGAATTGTCACCTCAGCCTCTACTTGTGTCTTTAATGTCTTCAACTTTTCTACAAAAGCACCCATCTTCTCTACATTATTGCTCAACCTAAATAAACAATCATCCACCAGAGCATTTGCTTCATTTGTAAGCCTTTCAACTTCTACATTTTTTTCCCCATATCTGTTCCTTTTCTTCTCAAGTCAGGTGGAATTATATCCCTTGTTTACTGCCTCAAAATATATTGATTTGGAATGACTTCAATATCACGATTCTTGAAGACACAAAATATATGTCGGCACAAGAAATCGTATCGAGCAAAATGTCTGCAGGAGCATACAACCGACCCATCTTCTATATTACGAAGTACCTTTTCAAAACAAAATAATAAAAGAATTATATTCTGTGAATGTGATTTACAAAAGAATCACATGTGATTATAAGACAAATCACATGTGATTTGTAGATAAATCACATGTGATTATACTATAACTAAAAATCACATGTGATTCAGGAATCAAATGTAATTCTTGTAAAGAAACTAACAAATATTTTTAATAAATCACATACCTTATAGTCTATAACTCTTTGTGCTGCTGTTTCGCTTTCATCTTCAATTTCCTTGTTAAGTGTTCTATAAGGCGCTGCATTTTTGTCTCTAACTACGACAATCTCACAACCTTCTTCCAATTTTAAATCCTGTATTGAACAAGTCCAGCATGCTTCATTTATTTCTGTTTGAACAAGCAAAAATATTGTCCTAGTATAAACTCTTGCTGCATGACGTTCAATTTTTAACATTGTTTTACACTTTGGTGCCACCTCTAGTGTTTTGAAGTCCAAATGTTCTTGCCTATAACGTTGCCTTTCCATTGCTGATTCATAGGACATCATGAAGCTAACTAGTGTTGATCCTGGGCTTTTGAAACTTTTGAAGAACGAGTTTTCACTCTCAGACGTTGATCTGGTTCTCATCAATCCAAATAATGGAGAGTCTATAAAATAAGCTGGAATCCACATTTCTCTAAGATTAAACATCTTTGTCAACCATTTGTGTTTTTGCAAACCAAAATCTTCAATCAACTTGGCCCATCTCTCTTCAAATTGGAAGGGTTCAATGAACATATTCCAAATAAGCTTCTTAAAACGCTTCTTGAAATCAGTTTCTTTGTATATTGTCTTACAAATCTGTTTTATTGAAAAATTGAGTTTTAGTGACTTATTTTTCAGTATAAAGCACATGATATATACATAGGAATCACATGTGAATCATATAATTTTAAAGTTGAATCACATGTGATAAACATCTGAATCACATGTGATTTACAACTGAATCACATGTGATTAAAATGTGAATCACATGTGATTTATCTGTAAATCACATGTGATTCATTTAATATTATAGTTGAATCACATGTGAATCACACATAAACAGATTAGTTAATTGAATATTCTTACCTTTGCTGGAATCTTTTGGTCAATATGCCACATGCAAAGTCTGTGTTTTGAGTGAGTGAAAACGGCTTCAATAGCTCTCTTCATTGCTCCATCTTGATCTGTTACAACCATGGTTGGTTCTTTCTTGAAGGCAGTCATAAATGCGTTAAGTAGCCACGTGTATGATTCGGTATCTTCATGTAAAAGCATCCCCGAACCAAATGTGACACACCTTCTGTGATTATCGACGCCAGTGAATGGTACAAACACCATGTTGTACCTAGGAACATATATAGATAAATATACTGTGATGCAAAAGTAAATCACATGTGATTGATAACATAATCACATGTGATTGTTGAAATCAATCATATGTGATTTTGGTTTTAAAAGGATATCATATTAAAAAAAATATATGTAAATTAGAAAAAAAAATAATAATAACTTACTTGTTACACCTGAATGTTGCATCAAAGGATACTATGTCTCCAAACTCTTTGTAGTTGCATTTCGCAACTTCATCAGCCCAAAACATTGCCTCTAACTCACTGTTTTTTTACCTTATATTGAAATGTAAATTCCGGCACATAATCCTTTCTATTTTCCATTTTGTTTATAAGCATTTGTGCATCACTCTCCCTTATTAAAGCATTAATATCCCTTTGATGATTCTTAAAATCATCTGATGTCCCATGAACATACTCATATCCACCTTTCATACTTGTTAACAAGTTATGAGCCCGTGTTGCACCAATCTTGTTTGTTGCTGATTTTACAATAAACATTTTGTGTGCTTGAGTCATTTTTCTTTGTTTTTTTGTAAAATGTTTGTATACTTTTGGTATTAGCATATGGTTGTGTTTATCAATAAACTGAACTAACTTGTATTTTCCAGAAACTGTATGCAATTCCAACCTTATACGAGCTTTACAACCTGTTACATGAACAGTTGTATTTCTTTTCTGTTTGTCACTGTTTTGAGGATCCAAAGTGTCAATATTAATACCTCTTGGAAGACCTGCTTTGTTACACATGATGTACTTGTGTTGTACCTTACCAGATTTTGTTAATCGTTGCTGTGACTTTTTGATTTGAAAACCTCGTGCTTCTGCGTAAGTACTATACATCTTTATAGCTTCCTCTAAAGTATCATAGTATCTTCCCTCAACAGGTATAGGAATGCCTTCATCTACATGAGGCACCCAATGTATCGATCCACCCGGTGTCTCAGAATGCTCATATAATGTTGGTCTAGGTGATCTCATAGATTCTGCATATTAAAAATAGATCACTTGTGATTCAGGGGTAAAACACATGTGATTCTTTAGTAAATCACATGTGATTTAACTTTATAACAGATTCAAACAATAAAACAGCATAGTCACAGAATTACATGTGATTTAAGTTAACTAATAATCTGAATCACATGTAATTCATATTAAAAAGATTCAAACAATAAAACGACATAATCACAGAATTACATGTGATTTAAGATAACTAATAATCTGAATCACATGTGATTCAGATTAAAAAGATTGTGAGTCACATTTTGTGAATCACATGTTATTAAAACAACATAATAACATTTTGTGAATCACATGTGATTTAAAAGTAAATCACATGTGATTTACAAATTATTCAAATCTTTTTTACTCCTTTCTATGTTTTAAAATAACCTAGTTCAAATCACATGTGATTTAACATTCCAAAAGATCAAAACACTAAAACAGCTGACAAAGAAACTGTATAATATACCAAAAGATCAAATCACATGTGATTTACAAATTATTCAAATCTTTTTTACTCCTTTCTATGTTTTAAAATAACGTAGTTCAAATCACATGTGATTTAACATTCCAAAATATCAAAACACTAAAATAGCTGACAAAGAAACTGTATAATATACCAAAAGATCAAATCACATGTGATTTACCTTCAATTTTCTTTTCAACATCTTCATCTACAACATCTATCGGAACATCTACAACATCAACTTCTGGTAAAACTTCTTCAAGATCTTGTAAATCATCTACAACATCTCCTGTGTCTGCAACATCTACTGTAACTTCGATCAGCTTATTCTCATCTATAACATCAATTAAATTCCGATTTTCATCCATTTTTAGACGACGGCGGTGATTTTTCCGGCGATTTTTATGGTGATTGTGATGAAAGAGAATGTAGATCTGATAATAACGGCGTTTTTTATGGTGTGAATGACGGTGATTGAGTGAAACGACGACGGAAGTAGGTGTCCGGCGATGATTTACCAGCTGTGATTGTCCGGCGATGTTTTTCGGCGGTGGTTTTATGAGAGAGGAAGTAGGTGCCCCTGTGTGTGTGTTTTTATGAGAGAGAAAGTAGGGTTTTGAATGAGATGATGCAAGATATTTTTTGCTTTTATTTGTTAGAGGTGGAATTACTTATTTGTCCTTGTTTTGTATTTTCTGATTTGATCTCATCCGTAGGATTAAAAGAGGATGGATGGTTGGGATTGCTTGGTTTGTTCTTTATAAAAGGGTGGATTGTCATGGATCTCACCTCGGATTGTCATGGATCTCACCTCAACAAAAGTATGCTTGGTCAAACACAACTCTATAGCACCGGTCAAAATAATCATGCTATGGGAATGGGGCTTAGCAATATTAATGCAACAACTGATCCACAACAGTTAATTGCCATCATGCAAGCTCAACAACATCTTTTTTGGCACAATATGGATTTTATCCTCAATTGGGCACGGCCCAGTTATACTTGCAGCAGACTCCACCATTAGTCTTGGGCTCTCGGCCCAACAGTATACCTCAAACCCCACCTGGTTTTGGGTCTTTCACTACACATCAACAAGAGGCGGTGGTAGCTCGATCCAGGTATGGCTCGGTTTCTACACAAGAAGCTCAAGTCTCTCTAATGACTTTTTTTCAAGGACAGGAAACCGCTTTGCCTCATGCTTTCACTGCCTGGACACTTCATGATTCCTCAACAGATGCCTGGAACATCGACACAGGTGCGAGCTCATATCTAAATGCTTCAGCTAATAGTCTTAGTAATGTTTTTAATACATGCATGTATCCATCCGTCTCGGTTGGTGACGGGCTCTCTATTCCTGTCACCAATACAGGTCGTAGCATTTTGCCAACTTCCTCTCGGCCACTCTACTTAAATAACGTCCTTATTGCCCCTCATATTGTCAAAAATCTAATATCCGTTCATCAGTTTGTTTGTGACAACAATTGTACTGTTGAATTTGATCCTTTTGGATTTTCTGTTAAAGATTTCATGACACGTCAGGTGCTTCTCCGATGTGATAGCACGGGGGACCTTTATCCTGTCACACCTCCGTCTCCCATTCCTCAAGCTCTCCTAGTCAGTCAACATATGTGGCATCAGCGTCTTGGACATCCAGGAAGCGAAGTGTTACGACGTCTAGTTTCAAATAATCTCATTTCATGTAATAAAGAGAAGCCTCCCGTGCTTTGTCATGCCTGTCAGCTTGGCAAACACGTTAGACTTCCATTCGCTAGTTCCAATACTGTCGTCAATGCTTGTTTTGACATCGTTCACTCGGATGTATGGACTTCACCAATTCCGAGTCTTTCGGGTTTCAAGTATTATGTATTATTCTTGGATCATTATTCACACTTTGTTTGGGTTTATCCTTTAATTAACAAATCTGATGTTTTGTCCAAGTTTGTAATATTTCGTAATTATGTTCACACTCAATTTAAGTGTGAAATCCGGTCCTTTTAGTGTGATCATGGCGGTGAATTCGACAACCGTAACCTACATACACTTTTTGCCGAAAAGGGCATTCAGTTTCGCTTTTCATGTCCCAAAACATCACAACAAAATGGCAAGTCTGAACGAATGATTCGCACCATCAATAATCTCATTCGGACCTAGCTTTTTCAAGCCAACCTTCCACCAACATTTTGGGTTGAAGCTTTGAATATGGTTGTTCACTTACTCAATTTCTTGCCCTCAACTGCTATTACCAACGAAATCCCTTACACCCGACTGTTTGGCCAAAACCCAGATTATAGCCTTATACGCACATTTGGTTGCTTATGTTACCCCCACTTATACCCTAATCACAAACTTGAACCACGCTCCACACCCTCTATTTATTTGGGCCAAGCTTCAAATCATCGTGAGTATCGTTGCCTCGAATTAAACACCAATAAAATAATCATTTCTCGCCATGTAACCTTTGATGAAACGGTTTTTCCATATGGCACTTCTAAACCAACATCGGCACCCAAATACAATTTCTTGGATGACTCACCCGATATAAATCCACCATTCATCCCATCCGCCCCCGTTGTGCAACCCAGTATGCCTCAACCCACAAATGAACTAACCACACCCATAACAACTCACCCTCAGACGGCCCAACATAACGCAGCCCATGACCCATCAGGGAACAAAACCCACATATTATTCCAGATCCTCCTCATAACCCAAACCCTGTCTCGACTCACTCCATGGTCACACGCTTCCTTGTCGGGTCTAATCGTCCCACTCAGCGTCTTAACATGCATGTGTCTTCGGTTTCACCATTACCAAAAACCTATCGTGATGTGTTTACTGATCCAAATTGGCAAAATGCTATGCGTGATGAATACACTGCACTTATTAAGAACGGAACTTGGACTTTAGTGCCTAAACCCACGAACATCAACATTATTCGCTCTATGTGGCTTTTTCGTCATAAGTATTTGGCTGATGGCACTCTTAGTTGCTACAAGGCTCGCCTTGTGGCGAATGGCAGTAATCAGTTAGAAGGGGTTGATGTAGATGAGACCTTTAGCCTGGTGGTTAAACCGGGCACTATTCGGACTGTTCTGAGTTTAGCTACTTCTCGACATTGGCCGATTCATCAGCTCGATGTCAAGAATGATTTCTTGCATGGTGATTTATCTGAGACAATTTATATGCATCAGCCTCCTGGGTTTTGGGACCCGGTGCATCCTGACTATGTATGTCTACTACAGCGGTCTCTGTACGGGCTTAAGCAGGCCCCTAGAGCTTGGTTTCAGCGATTTGCATCTTATATCACTCGGGTTGGGTTTTCTCCTAGTCGTTGTGACTCATCTTTGTTTATATACAGACAGGGGACGGATACTGCTTACCTGTTATTATATGTTGATGATATTGTTCTCACAGCTTCTTTTGAGAGTTTGTTGCAGCGGATTATTGGATCATTACATCAGGAGTTTGCTATGACAGATCTGGGTCCACTTAATTATTTTTTGGGTATCTCTGTTACATGTGATTCTTCAGGGTTGTTCTTATCTCAGAAGAAGTATGCTATTGAGATTTTAGAAAGAGCACATATGGTTAATTGTAATCCCAGTCGGACTCCTGTTGACACTGAGTCTAAACTGGGGGATGATGGTGATCCGGTATCTAATCCTACTTTATATCGGAGTCTTGCGGGATCTCTTCAGTATCTCACATTTACTCGCCCAGACATATCTTATGCAGTCGAGCAGGTTTGCCTTCATATGCATGACCCTCGTGAGCCCCATTTCTCGGCTCTTAAACGGATTTTGCGGTATGTCCGGGGTACATTACACTATGGGTTACAGTTGTTTGCCTCTTCTACTTCATCCTTTGTAGCATATTCTGATTCGGATTGGGCTGGTTGCCCCACTACTAGGAGATCTACTTCTGGCTACTGTGTTTTTCTTGGTAACAACCTTCTATCTTGGTCATCTAAGAGACAGCCAACTCTATCTCGTTCTAGTGCCGAAACAGAATACCGTGGGGTTGCAAATGCTGTTGCTGAAACTTGTTGGTTACGGAATTTACTTCGTGAGCTACCACACCTTTATCTTCCGCTACGCTAGTCTACTGTGACGATGTTAGTGCTGTCTACTTATCATGTAATCCGGTTCAGCATCAACGAACGAAGCACATAGAGATTGATATCCATTTTGTTCGTGACTTGGTTGCCACTGGTCAAGTTCGGGTTCTACATGTTCCCTCACGTTACCAATATGCATAATTTTCACGAAAGGCTTACCGTCTGCTCTGTTTGAAGAATTTCGCTCCAGCCTCAGCGTCCGGTGTCCTCCCGCTTCGATTGCGGGGGAGTGTTAGACGTGTGCTAAGATAAGACCAAATCAAGCTTTGTAATATGTCATATCTTATATTTAATGTAATTAGCAATTAGTGGTGTCTTTGGTTTATGGGATTACCCATGATTTATGGGTTTACCCATAATACATTTGTAAACAATCCTATATATTTTAGCTATGCATGGGCATCATCGATCAATACAAAACAACTCAAACAGTTACAACTAATATGTGTCATCAACTCATTAATGTCTATCAAAAGGTACGGGTATATGGTAATGCTTTAATCTGAATTTTTTAAATTATAATACGAATAGTTAATAGTTTTGTGAAACACCTTTTTGTTGATTCCGAGCGTCATTGCGCGATTTACCTGGATCAAGGTTCTCAATTGTTGCATGATGAACACCCCACTTCAAAGCACCCTAAACAATCGATTCTGCTTGGTTGGTCACGAACCCTGCCAATCATACAAAGTTCCGAGTCCGTGTCATCCAAACCAGGCGTTTCGGGAATGGCGTTCTCTACCCTTCCAAAAAGGCCGAAAGCGGAGTTAACTTAATTTGTGACTATCATCACTAAGATGTGAAAATTTTCATATTTAATTCTCACTTGATGCAAACAATTATATTCCGATTAGGTTTACCTTACCATAAAGGAGATATATACTTAACAAAAAGCATCAAACTACTCATGTTAAATTATTTACAAGAGTATATTATATATAAACTTATGAAAACAATTTTTTTTTTAACCAATTCAACATTTCTCCTACATGATAGGAAAATAATTTGCGTAGTCAATAATCAAAAAATATGATTGCTACTCATACACGTAATTGATAAGTCATACACGTAATTGATTCCATGACTTTTCAAAATTAAAAACTTGCAAACCATGTCTATTTTGATTGCTACTCAAACACTGAAACACCTAAATTATTCCATGACTAGGTCAAAATTCTTATACACAAGTAACGTTTTACAAGGTTTAGCATAAAGATTGTATGGCTAGTATATATATGTTCGTTGGGTGGCTGGTTAGATATTATTTGCCTAGAGTCTCCCGACTATATACGTAATTATATATACTCAATGGATCCAGCACCTCGTTTATTTATAATTCTTGTGGTAGTAATGTTCTCGGTGTCGTTCATTGTTGCGTTACTGTGTAAACTGTTTGGTACGCAAGGTCGCGGCCACAATAATTGGGATGGTGGTGAAGGTGGTCACCGCGCACGTGGCAATGATGGAGGTTTTGGTGGAGATGGCGGTGGAGATGATGGAGGCGGTGGTGGTTGTGGTGGTGGTGGCGGAGGAGGGGGTTGTGGTGGTGGTGGAGGAGGGGGTGGTGGTGGCGGAGGTGGTGGCTGTTGAGTCTATTGACTATAATCACCATGTACACATGCATGTTCGCCATGCATGCAATTAGATTAAACCTTAAAAAGGATATGTTGTATAGTTTTGTATATTTGTTTGTTAGTCAACTCTTAGAATTCGTACGTTCAACATATTATCTGTACTAGCTTGTATATATTATAATTTTACTTGTTCTATCAAATGATATTTGAAGTAATAGACATATCGATAAAGCACCATCGACTAAGGGTCCTCTTGGTTCAAAGTAGGGAAAGAGAATGCAAAGAAATGAGTGAGGTGGGTAATCAATACTTTACCCCTCAATTTACTCTATAATAGTTGATTACCCACTACAGGGTAATCAATACCTTTGCACTCCTTAACCAAGCACCATATATTGAGTGATATGAGTCATTTTAAATATCTTACACATTCCCCACCCCCTTAACCCCTCCACCAAGCACCCCATAAATTTTTATAAGCACTAAATTATCTTGTGAAAAAAAAAAAAAAAGTGCCATCAGATCAACGAAAAAGTCGAAAGCTATTGATATCCGATGATTAGTCTACACGATAGCATTGCGTATAAGGTGTTAGGTATATAGGGGGCTATGTTATACAAACTTTCTCTATATTGTCACATAAAGGGTTGGTCAAATTATACAACCTATGATACACAATGTATAAGCCGGTGATGCATCTAATGATTAGATACCTTATGGATAACTCACCCCTATAGGGGTCCAGGTGATCAATCTACAATCTATCTCAAAAAAAAAATAAGTAATTACTATAAGCAAATAACTTAGTTATGTTATTCAGAAAATATAAATTTTAGCTTTTTAGATGATTGTTTGAAGATGTAAGTACAAATTTAATACAAAATCTTTTTTAAAGTCTTTATCATTGTTAACTTTTAACACAATCTCCAAAATAGTCATGTGAAACTACTCAACTCAGCAGCTCCACTCAAAACATGCCATGTGTCCATATGTGGGGCCCACATTAACTTCCACAATTACTCAACCACCGGCTATTTAACTGGCGGCTACTCAACCGACTGATTTGACCGGGTAACTTTATTTAAAAGGTAACAATATCTTTCTTTTCTTTTTTTATTTCTTTTGATTTTGTTTGATTTGCTTTTTTTTTTTTTTTTTTTTTTTTTTTTTTTTAATGGTTATATGGCTATTTGATTTGGATTCAAGAAAATACGCATATCGGTAATCACACTCATTAGTTGAGTATTTAATTTGTACTCGTATTGGTTTTGGTTTATTTAATAGAAAATGACATGTATCTGTGTTTTTTATATGTATTTCGTACTTCATGTATTTTACAAGGTAGAATAGGAAAACACGTTATTATCTATTTTGAATTTCGAAAGTACACAATTTTTATGCATTAATTTTGCCACTTAGGGTGTTGTCAACACTTGTAACACCACACCCCCATCCCTCACTCCCAACCAATCCCATTATGCCACATTATTCACCCACTTTTTTTATCCCTCACCCATATTTTTGTTGGCATCACTTGTGGCACCACACCCCCTTCACTCACTTCATTTTTTTTCTTTTTATTTAAATTCCATTAAAATAAAAATAAAAAACTAAAATTTCATTAAAATTAATAAAACATTACATAATATTATTAAAAAACATAAAATAACATTACATAATACTAAAATTCCAATTCTTTTATGCTCCATATGGCTGAGGGTTTTCTTTTTTCTTTTTTTTTTTTTTTTTTGAGCAGCAATTTTTTGGATCGGTTTCAATTGATTTTTGGGCACTATGGTTTTTTTTGTGTGTCTTACTTTAAAGCTGGTGATGGCCAATATATATATATATATATATATATATATATATATATATATATATATATATATATATATATATATATATATATATATATATATATATATATATATATATATATATATGGTCCCTTTCTTACGAGAACCACTTTATATGCAAGAACTGCGAAAACCACCCTTTTACAACTAATAATACATAATGTACACCATTTAATGCTCCATAGCATTTTGTTATTTTTATTTAATTCAAAAGGGTATAATAGTAAAAGACATTTTCATATTATTTTATATTTTTTTATAATTCCCGTTTTTTATAAATGTTAAAATTCGGATTTTTTTTTGCCCCAATTTTTTTTTTTTTTTTTTTTTTTTTTTTTTTTTTTTAAATAATAATGGTGCATACATGTTTTTTTTTTAGGCAAAGGTGCATACATGTTTTTTTTCCCTCCAAATAGTCAAGGTGCATACATGTTTTCAATTAGTCAGAATGCATACATGTTTTTTTTAAGATAACATATTTCTAGATTTATTGCTGCAATATATGTTTCAAGAAATAGTTAGGTGCATATAGGTATTTTAATATAATGAAATTTATAACAAACCAAGCACATAAATGTTATATACAAAGTTCGCTATCGATTGAAATACAATTAAAATACAAAATTTTAAAAGCATAAATACATGAATCTAATCGATCTATACACGTGAGCCCTAATAATATTCAACACAAATAGACATATGCGCACGAGTAGCCGTCAACATTTTTTCAAAAGTCGGACATATATGCACACTTATAGCCGTGAACATTCTTGTAATTACACCTGATACAAAGAAAAGTACAAAAATTAGCAACAATAATATTATTAAAAATTATACATGTTCATGAGTACATGGATGTTTTAGGAAACATACTTGTTTGGTGGAAATGAACTTTTTAATCATATTTTTAAAACATACATGTTTTAAATATACATGTTTATAGGCAATCATTTTTTTTAACATACATGTTTAAAACATACCACTTTAAACCGTACATGTTTAAAAATTCATGTTCTCAAACATATAAGGTTTTCATTAGTTAGATCCTACTAATTAAAACATATATGTTTTGAACTCGTATGTTTTGAACATACATGTTTTAAGCATATACTCGCATAGAAAACAATTTATACCGAACTAAATCAAAACACAAATTAAATAGCTTTGCACAAACACATTTAGTTATCCTATAAACTCGAGCCAATTTATTTATCTTATAAAACACTCGTATTCAAACCTTACTGTAACAAAGACCAGGTGCAAACGGTTCATACGCATCTGTACAAACGAAACATGTGTGCACGTACCCTTTTCTACCATTAGCTAGATTCTATTTCGCCTAGAAATCCAAAAACATTTAAAAACACAATAGCTATATCAATATAAATCACATATTGAAAGATGAAACAACTATAATATCCACTAAAATTATTCAAGACGATGAAGATTAAACGAAAAATTCAAATCAAATAATTTCCAATTCCACCATTAATTCAAGCGTAAGAAAATGATTAAAACATATATTCAAATTCAAAATACCCTCTTAGTTTATATTATACTATTTCAACACCAATTAAGATTCCACACAACATTTTAATTCCATCGTAAACACCCCTTATTAAAAAAGAAAAAATACAGTAACTCATGACAATGAATTTTGATTCATTCACTAGTGTTTTTATGATAGTTAACAAGTTAAGCCAAAAACATTAATGATAGTTAACATCGAATTATAACAAAATGGTATAAAATCCTAAAATAAACAACGAACCTGGTAGACTTATTTCTTTTATCTTCATACAATAGATTAAAATGGCAATGATACACGGATTCAAATAACATGTGCAATAATCCACTCTTTTTTTTTTCAAAGTGAGGCGATGGTGATAAAAATGAAGGCTGTGATTTATGGAACATGGCGGCTAGGTTTTTAGTTATGTGTGAGGGAGAAGTAGAGAGATACTGTATATATGAAGATAACTGATTCCTCAAATCACGAACATATTTAACAAAAATAATAAGACGGTTTATTTTGGGGATAACCTAAAATTACTTCAATGCCCTTTCAGCACTTATGACCATTTTCAAAAGTTAATCTAATGTTTCACTTTATTACATTTATGGCACAAGTCATTTTAACCCTTGATCAACTAATCCAATGGTTAAAAAGTGGTTCTCGCAGTTCTTGCACATAAAAATGGTTCTCGTAAGAAAGTTACACTATATATATATATATATATATATATATATATATATATATATATATATATATATATATATATATATATATATGGGGTTATTATAAAAAGGTGTTATAATAAAAAGTGTAGGAAGTGATCTCAACCATTGGATTTAAATTACAAATTTATAAAAACGGAGTGGCGTTTTTGTAAATATTACAAACTTGAGGGGCAATAATGCATCAACTTAAAAGTTACACCTAACTCTGAAATAATCAACTCCCTCTCATTTACTCCCCATTCCGATCATTTCTTTCTCTCTCTCGTTTCTATTCTCTATCTAAAAACCCTAAAAATCATCTCAATTTCATTTCGATCAATCAAAATTTAGTGCATCGATTGATTTATGAATGGCGAGTAAGAATCTACCACAAAAATCATTACCTCGTAAGTTTTTATAAAAATATATCATTATTTACTGCATCGATTTGTTATTATTAATACTAATAGTTCATTTTTTTTTATGAATATAGCAAAAAAAAGAGTTTAAAGATGAATGTTGAAGCAGAAAAAAGAAAAAAAAGTTAGAAAACAAGCGGAATCGAAAAAATTGATAGCAGAACCATCAGGTAAAAGTTATTTGTGATGCAGTAGCATTAATTTTGAAGTAAGTTAGGGTAAATAAAGTTTATTAGATGTGCGAAGTGATTTTGTATGTTTCATGCCTTATATGATGTATTAGTAGTTTATATGTGATGCAGTAGCATTTATTTTGAAGTAAGTTAGAGTAAATAAAGTTTATGAGATGTGCGAAGTGATTTTGTATGTTTTCATGCCTTATATGATGTATTAGTAGTTTATATGTGATGCAGTAGCATTTATTTTGAAATAAGTTAGGGTAAATAAAGTTTATGAGATGTGCGAAGCGATTTTGTATGTTTCATGCCTTATATGATGTATTAGTAGTTTTTTTGTGATGCAGTAGCATTTATTTTGCTGCGTGTTAGAAGTTGAATGCTTGACTGTTTATGTGATGCACTAGAAGTAGTATTTAGATGCAGTAGTGAGATACTAAACTTCATTTTCTAGTACTCGTGATGTACTAGAAAATGAAGTTTAATACACTAGCATGTATGTTGATATGTATGACTTAGGCTAAGTCAGAATATAAATCGATTATGAGATGTGCGAAAGATATTTTGTATGGTTGATGTCTTATATGATGTATTAAAGGCTTATCTGAGATGCACTGATATTTGATTTGCGGCGTGTGTGGCTAAGTTAGGGTAAACGTAGCTTATGTGATGTGCGAAAGAGATTTAAAAAGTTTGATGTCTTATATGATGTATTAGAAGCTAAACTGAGATGCACTGCTATTTGATTTGCGGCGTGTGTGGATAAGTTAGGGTAAACGTAGCTTACGTGATGTGCGAAAAAGATTTTAAAAGTTTGATGTCTTATATGATGTATTAGAGGCTTAACTGAGATGCACTGATATTTGATTTGGGCATGTGTGGATAAGTTAGGGTAAACGTAGCTTATGTGATGTACGAAAGAAATTTAGAAAACTTGATGCCTTATATGATGTATTAGAGGCTTAACTGAGATGCATTGCTATTTGATTTGCGGCATGTGTGGATAAGTTAGGGTAAACGTAGCTTATGCGATGTACGAAAGAGATTTAAAAAGCTTGATGTCTTATATGATGTATTAAAGGCTTAACTGAGATGCACTGCTATTTGATTTTCGGCATGTGTGGATAAGTTAGAGTAAATGTAGCTTATGTGATGTACGAAAGAGATTTAAAAAACTTGATGCCTTATATGATGTATTAGAGGCTTAACTGATTTGCGGCATGTGTGGATAAGTTAGGGTAAAGGTAGCTTATGTGATGTACGAAAGAGATTTAAAAAGCTTGATGCCTTATATGATGTATTAGATGCCTAACTGAGATGCATTGCTACTTGATTTGCAGCATGTGTGGATAAGTTAGGGTAAAGGTAGCTTATGTGATGTACGAAAGAGATTTAAAAAGCTTGATGCCTTATATGATGTATTAGAGGCCTAACTGAGATGCATTGCTACTTGATTTGCGGCATGTATGGATAAGTTAGGGTAGAGGTAGCTTATGTGATGTACGAAAGAGATTTAAAAAGCTTGATGCCTTATATGATGTATTAGAGGCCTAACTGAGATGCACTGCTATTTGATTTGCGGCATGTGTGGATAAGTTAGGGTAAACGTAGCTTATGTGATGTACGAAAGAGATTTAGAAAGCTTGATATCTGATATAATGTATTAGAGGCTTAACTGAGATGCATTGCTATTTGATTTGCGGCGTGTGTGGATAAGTTTGGGAAAATGTAGCTTATGTGATGTGCGAAAAAGATTTTAAAGTTTGATGTCTTATATGATGTATTAGAGTCCTAACTGAGATGCACTGCTATTTGATTTGTGGCGTGTGTGGATAAGTTAGGGTAAATCTATCTTATGTGATGTACGAAAAAGATTTTGTGTGGTTGATGGTTTATATGTTGTACTAGCGGTTTAACTGAGTTGTAGTAGCATTTAATTTATATGATGTATTAGTTGATTAAATGAGTTGCAGTACCTTTTATTTTACAGCGTATGAGGATAAATTATGGTAAATATAGATTATCTGATTTGCAAAAGTTATTTTTTATGTTTGATGATGGTTTCATTGATGTACTAGAAATTGAACTGAGTTTCAATTGGTTATTATGAAACAGATGACGAAGAATCAGACGAAGAAGATTCTGTTAAAATAGCAGCTTTTAAAGAGGTTGCTAAAGAAAAATGGAATGAACTACTTCGTAGTCTTGTTTTTGAACATGCTGCAAAAAAGAAGAAAAATGCAGCCGGAAAGATTGTTGAATATTCTGCACCAAAATTGAAGAAGAAGAAAACCATTTCTGTTACTGAATGCAGTACAAGTGAAAAGAAAAGAAAGGGTAAAAGACCTGCAATAGAAATCGATTCTGAATCAGATTTTGAAGACTCGTATTCAAAAATGGCTCTTGTAAGAAAGAAGAAAGTTAAAAAGGAAAAAGTTAAATGTGAAGACGAAGGTTTAACACAGGAAGTTAGAATTAACGAACCCAAATCTATCAAAATAAGAAAGTCACCGAGAAATCTGAAGAAGGTTCTGGAGAATTTAAGAAGTCAACAGGTGGAGGAATTAAGAAAGATGGGATTTGGCGAGTTTCATAATAACTTCAATTTTTATTCTATACCATCCGAATTAGGGTTGTGGGTGGTTAGAAATTTCGATTCAGAAACCTGCTCGATTACAATGAATGATGGAAGAAAAATAAAAATTACTCGAGAATTGGTTAGAGATATGCTAGGAATCCCAATGGGTGATATGAAAGTTGAAGCACTTGCAGAGAAAAATCTTTATGAGGAGACTACTGCAAAATGGAGAGAAATAATGGAAAGTATTGTTGTTAAAAAAAATTTATATATCGAAGTTGGAGGAACATTTGTGCAGTCTAACTGAAGTGGATTGGGAGTTTCGGGTTGCTTTCCTTGTACTGTTCTTCTCCATATTTTGCCAAGGAAACAAAGATGGGGAGGTAAATGAGAGAATTATACCAATTCTCTCTAATACTGATAACGTGTCTCGTATGGATTGGTGCTCGTACGTTGTAGAGTGTATGGTCAAGGAGTGTTCCGGATATCAGCCATACAAATTTTTCAGTGGACCATTACTTTTGCTTGTTGTAAGTTTTCTATCTTTTCTTACATTGTGATGCACTAATAATAAAAAGTATGATGCAGTATATATAGATATGTGATGCACTAATAATAAATAGTATGATGCAGTATATATATATATGTGATGCAGTACCATTTGAAACAGGGATACATTAGATATAAAAAATATGATTGTCTGGTTCAAAATAATATGATAAGAGAGTATATATAGATATGTGATGCACTAATAATATGTGATGCACTAATAATATGATAAGAAAGTATATATAGATATGTGATGCACTAATAATATGTGATGCACTAGAAAAAGTATATATAGATAAGAAAGTATATATATGTGATGCACTAATAATATGTGATGCACTAATAATATGATAAGAAAGTATATATAGATATTTGATGCACTAATATTCACTCACATACAATAAAAATTAAGATTATTTTTTAATACAAATTTATTTGTTGCAGATCATATATGATAATTCAACGACATCTGAGACTGTCAAAGTGGAGAAAACAGTAACAGCGTTCAAGGCGTGGAGTTCAAAACTTTTGTTAGAAAGGCAAAAAGAAGAACTCGCATTGGGTTTTGGATGTCTACCAATTGCGGAAGGTGTTGAGGTGATTGAACCACCGATGAAAATGATTGAAGGACCAATGAAAAAGAAGAAATTGGGTAAAAAAAACAAAAGAAGGGTGTAGCAGGTATAATATATAAAAATATTAAATATTTTTAAAAAGAGAAACTTTTTGAAAAACTTGTTTATTTTTAATTTAATTCTATGTTTATGTACTAACAGGGGACGAAGAAGGAAACATTGCATATCAACTACAGATTCCTAAAATTGATCTTAAATATGGACTCTATGGAACAATTGATATGGAAGAAGCAAGTAAAGAGTTCAGATCGAAGTCTTTTGAGGTATTATTAATTAAAAAGTATTATACTCTGTGATGCACTAGATATTGAAAGATGTACTAGAAGTTTAACTGTGATGCACTAGATATTGAACTTAGATGTACTAGAAGTTTAACTGTGATGCACTAGATTATGAACTTAGATGTACTAGAAGTTTAACTGTGATGCACTAGATTTTGAAATTAGATGTACTAGATTTTTAACTTTGAAGCAGTACATTTAATTTATAAAATAATAAAAACACTGTAATGCAGTAAGCTAATTTTGTTTCTTTTAAATGTTTAGGAAATGAAGGGAATTATAAGAGACAATATGGTGTTGTGTAATCAGTTGATGCTGGATACTGATTACAAGTTGATGATAGCTTCGAGAATAAACCCTGAGGATGAAGAGTTGAAAAAACTGGTTGAAATTAGGAAGGATTTGTTTGCTGAATCTTATAATGAACATGGTCATAAAAATGGTGATGATGCAACAAATGATTATGAAAATGATGGAAATGGTTGGGAGAATGTTGATGATGCAAAAAATCAAAATGAACAAATGGGTGATCAGAATAAAGAAGATGGTGGAAATGATGGGGACAAAGGCATAAATAAAGATGGGATTAAAGATGATTTGAATGAGTCACGAAACAAAAAGACATCTTTGAATGAAAGTCATGATTTGATTGATATGAAATATTTTCTGGAAAAAGTGAGTAATAAGGAAAAGAAGGATGATATATTTGGGACCAACCCTGAAGTTTCGGGACAAGATTTAGTTGCAACAAAATACAATGCTATAGTTCCATTTGATATTGATTTAAATTCAAGTCAAGGCTTATCTCAATCAACAAATGAGAATGAAAATCAATCACAAGAGATGCAGTTTGATTACCTTGAAGATATTGTACATTTGCCCGAATCTCAGGAACCGAATCTCACGGAAAATACATTTTCAAGTAATAACAAAAGAAGAAAACTGGAGGATGAAGATGTTACACTATCTCAGCTAAGTTGGGCAATTAAAGACAAAGAAAGTTTGAATGAAACTGAGATGGTTGACCAAATAGTAAAACTGCCATTTCTGTCAACCGGTATAACAGATGAAGCAAAACAGTTAGCTGCTGATGCACCAAGTGCCATTCCTGATAAATCAAGTGCTAATGCTGATGCACCAAGTGCCATTCCTGATGAACCAAGTGCTAATGCTGATGCACCAAATGCCATTCCTGATGCACCAGGTTCAAATGCTGATGCACCAAGTGCTAATGCTGCTGATGCACCAAGTGCCACTTCTGATGCACCAAGTGCCACTGCAACAAAAGCTGCAATTGCAACTCAGCCATACCATAGTACCAAGTTAAAGCTAAAAAGAAACAGTTCTGGAAAGTATGACGTTGAGAAGGATGGTAATTCAAATGAAGCCAAAAAAACAACTGTTGATGCGGCAAAAGAATCAGTTGTTCATGTGATTAATGCGATTCCGGTGAGTTATGTTGCGCCTGTAAGTTATATTCCATTTGAGAAAATAGAAAAGGAAAAAGAAGTTGCTGCAGCAACCAAAAAGCAACCGGTTAAATGGGCAAAAAAGGTAGCAACCAATGAGGAACCAGAAAAAAAGGGAAGGGGTAAAAAGGAAGAAACAAAAAAGGAAATGGTCAAACCTCAAAAAGCTCCATCGAAAAAAGCAGAGCCTAAAACAGTTCAAGAGAATACACAAAAACCTAAAAGAGTCCAAAAGAGAGGCGCAAAAGCTGTGGTAGAGGATAAAGAGGATGATATATTGAAGGAAAAGCGTATAGTAAAGCCCTCTAATGCTATGAAGTCGCCATACTATGATAGGAAAGTTCATATCTTTAAAAAATGGAATGAAGCAGATATGAAACTTGTTGAGTACATGTGGAGTGACAGCTGTCCTGAAAGGTAATATGTTACTGCATCACTATTCATAAGATACTGCATCAATGGTTATATGTCATTGCATCTGTTTTTTTATTTTACTGCATTATAATATATATTACACTGCATCAATACTAAAATTTTACTGAATCTTAAATGTGCAGTGAAATTGTATTTGAATCGAATGGATTGCAAATAGAGGGTGTCTTTTTCTTAAGCCTATACCCTGAAGTTGAAGTTGTTGCACCTGTCATAGATGTATGGAGCAAAATACTAAACTATGAGGAGCAATTCCGAGATGACATTTCACAAAAGAGAAGTGTTTATTGTACTACGTTAATGCTGGTGCGTAATTCAACTATATAATATAGCTAAAATTAAGATGTAACATATTTATGCTTATAAAACGTTTCTTATTTACAAAAACAGCCGCATCGTATGATGGATTTTGAAGAAGGAAAGGAATTGGAGAAAAGAAGAAAGACATTTGAAGATAATCTTAACTGTGTTTTGAAAAATTCAGGAGTGAAAGATATGAATGATGTTGGTTTGGTAAGTAAAAAAAATTGATTTATTATTATGAGTTCCAATAATTTAATTTTTATAATTAATTCCAATGATGACTAAGCGTAAAAATGTCTGCAGATATTCTTTCCTTGCATTAAGATCACTGAAAGTGGGTCGAATCATTACTATCTCATATGCTTTAATATGAAGAATGGTAATATCGACATACTTGACAACGTGGACAATGGCATTGAAGATATATCAGTTCGATATGGGAAGTATGCACAAGCTCTGGTCAGTATACCTAAAAATAAAAAGAATGTTTTTTACTGCATGAAAATGAAATATTTACTACATTGTAAACTTTTTACTGCATCACAGTGTTATATTTAGTGCATACATGTTAAACTTTTATCATATTTAGTACATATAACACTATGATGCAGTAAAAAATTTTGTCATTTTTACTACATTGTAAACTTTTTACTGCATCATAGTGTTATATTTAGTACATATAACACTATGATGCAGTAAAAAGTTTACAAATATGCAAACAGTTAAAAATTTAGTACATCTAAGTTTGACATCAAAGTTAAAAATCTAGTACATCATATTTTATAAGTTTTAACAAATATGCAAACAGTTAAACTTCTAGTACATCTAAGTTCAATATCTAGTGCATCACAGGGTAATAAAATAAATAAAATTAATTTAACAAAATCTTATTATTTTTCACAGATTAATACATTTGTCAATTACCTTGAAAGGATAAAGCATCCAAAGATTGCTGAGATATGGTTGTCGATCCCAAAAATGGTGCCATTAAAGTGGAAGACAACTTACAATGCTGCTGACTGCGGAATCTTTGTCATGAGGCACATGGAAATCTATGTCGGGGAAGGTGTATTTTTGTTTGAACTACAAGATGAAGGGGTACATCTGAAACAAAAAATAAAGATGCTTCGTGCAAAGTACCTGGCAAAGATTTTACTAAAAGATCTTAATGACCAAAAGAAGAAATTGATGAAAGATGCAGAAGCTTTTTGCAAGAAACAAGGAAAGAAATCAAAGATCTTAACTCATGTTGATGTTAAAGTTGATGCAAACTTGATGAAGATGTTTAACGACACTCTAATCAAGACTCTTGAATAGATCAGTGTTGGGAAGTTAGCGTTGGATATATTTTAGATCAGTGTTGGGAAGTTAGCATTGGATTACTTAAAAACTGAAATCTTTTGGATATATTTTAGACAATGTTTCTATGGTTATATTTTGTTAGTGATCAGTGAATGAATTGTACTTTGGAATTTAGACAATGTTTCTATGGTTACATATGGTTAATGATTGAACAAAATTAATAGCTTAATGATCAGTGTTTGTTATTACTTTTATTTATGGTTTCTGTTTTATAATTATTGCATCAATATATAATTGTTACTGCATTACAGTTCATTATAATTACTGCATCAATATATACTTGTAACTGCATCACAGTTCAATATAATTACTGCATCAATATTTATCTGTTACTGCATCACGGAGATCATTCATACTGATACACTAAAAAAATAATATCATGTTGAGAAAACTAAGCCAATCTTCCATTAAAACTGTATGATGCACCTTTCTTTCTTTACAATTGAATTGAGTTTTTTATGGGTAAAAAAAAAGGAAAAATGTAGAATGTTTACAAGTGAATCATTTTTTTATTCGTAAAAAAAAGAAAAAATATAGAAAAAAATATTCATTTTTTGCGCGTAGAATCTCTCAAACCAGCTCTTTTTGTTGTATCTTGTTGCTTTGGTTTCTTCGATGGTCGAGCCTGTTGACAAGTCCTGGAATTGTGTCCTTCCTTCTCTCCACATACCCCACATGCCCTTCTCTTTGACAGTTCTTCAGCAGATACTTCGACTCTTGGCTTCATTCTTGAAAAGACACCGGTTCCTTTAGTTTTACTCTTCAATGGATTGTTCATTGTTTTTTCTTCAGGCTCTTTAACACCAAGCATTGAACCAATAACAGCTTTCCCATTCATTTTGGGAACTGTCGGAATATCACTAACAGCTTGATTCAATAACTCTTGCATCTTTTCTTTGTAGATATCTAACTTGTTTAAGTCATGTACCAAACGATCAATAGTAGATTCAAAAATATCATATAATTCCAAAACTTCATTCCTTACTGCATCTGATGCACCACTGATTCTGGGAAGAGCTAATTTTGAAGGTTTCACGTTCTTTAACCACCGTTTCTCTAAGTAGTTTCGGGGAAACTCCTCTACATTGTTCATCCTTAGAACATAGAAACAATGGCGACATAACAAGCAATAATACTCGTACCGATTACAGCTACAATGAAGTTTCATCTCAGACTTACAAAATTCAACCTACAAAAAAAAAATTGAAAAATTAATAAAACCTATGATGCACTAGATGTATAACTATGATGCAATATATACAAACTATGATGCACTAGATTTATAACTATGATGCAGTAGATATAAAAAAGTGATGCAGTAAAATATGATACCTGATAAACATTGTCAACGAGCTCTCTCTTCTCAAACTGGGAATCACGAACTGAATATTTTTCCATATTCTCACTTTGAATAACGTTCAATGCAATACAGAACTTATAAGAAGCAAGCATCTCATCTTGCACATCAAAGAATATATTTCTTGTATATAGGTTAGATGCGTCTTGTTCCATCAGAAGGTCTGTTTTGAATTCTGGAGATCTATACCTTGAATCATGGTCATTCTTACGCTCAATGTACCTCTGATACTCGATAGCAGTGTCGTGGTGGCTTAAGAATTCAACAAGGGAAAGATGGGGGCTGGTCCATTTACCAAAAAAATGGTTCTCACTTTCGGATCTTGAAGTGGTACGCATTAGCCCTGCCATATGAACATCACACAAATACGCTGGTATCCATCTCTCTCTCATTACAAACATTTCACCTAACCATTTATTATCAACAAGATCAAAATCATTTATCATTCTCTCCCACTCTTTCTCAAATACTTCAGGTGAAATCTGGTCGGTCCAAACAATATCGCATATGCGCTTTTTAAAATAAGGCCCACTAAAAATCAGAAAATTGTTAATATAATAAGAATGGGAATGGATATAAATTATTTTACTGCATCAGTTTATGTAATAAATAAAATTGCATCAATTTGAAAAAAATTAACACATCAACGGTTTTCAAAATATAAAAATCTTTTTAGTATGAATGGATAAGAAAAATTAACTGCATCATCTAATATAAGCTACTGCATCATAGGCATAAGTACTATAAAGAAAATACCTTCGTACTCAATTTCTGCATAATATGCCACATACACAGTCGATGCCTTGAATTCGGGAAGCATTCTTCCATAGCTATCTTCATTGATGGATCTTGATCTGTAATAACAACATTTGGATCCTTCCCAAAAGCATTTTTGAATTCAGTAAGTAACCATATGTACGCTCCGGCAGACTCATCAGCAAGCAACCCGGAAGCAAATGTAAGACAACGATTATGATGGTTGATACCCGTAAAAGGAACAAATACCATTTGATACCTACATTTTATAACATATAAAAATAGTATATATCAGTCAATAACAAATAAAACAGTAAATAAAAAAAATTCATAATACGGAACAGAATGTACTTGTTAGAACGAAATGTCGCATCAAAGGATACTATATCACCAAATGTTTGGTAGTCACTAATAGCTTCTTCATCAGCCCAAAAAAGACCAACCAACCGATCGTCATCACCTAAAACAAATAATAATAATAATAATAATAATAATAATAATAATAATAATAATAATAATAATAATAATAATAATAATAATAATAATAATAATAATAATAATAATAATAATAATAATAATAATAATAATAATAATAATAATAATAATAATAATAATAATAATAATAATAATAATAATAATGTGATGCACTAAATATTATAACTGTGATGCACTAGAGATTATAACTGTAATGTAACGAATAAGTGAATCACCTTTATAATAATTGACATAAAAGCCAGGCGAATGAAGCTTTCGACTAAGCAGCTTTTCAACAGCCATTTGAGCGTCTCGGTCTCCAATAAAAACACTAATTTTCTTCTTATTGTTCTTACAGTCACTCTTTGTAACACCAACTCTATCAAAGCCACAATACAACTGTTTCAATAACCTAAAACCGATTGCAGGAACAAAATTTGCATTCGAAACTTGGTAAAGAAAATGCTGCTTTGTATATCCCATATTCCTAGAATTCTTCATAAAAATCATATCCTTTTCTGCTACGAGAGGATGGTTATGTCCGTCTTCAAAATTAGTATCTTCATAAACATTTCCAATTTTCTTAAGAGTAAGTGAGGCTAAACAGCCACATCTAAAAGAAGCCTTCCTCCTTTTTTGCTTATTCTTAAACTCGCCAAACTTAATAGAACCATTACTGCATTCACCTTCTTCAGAGTTATTGGCATTTGAATTTTCATCCACAGATTTCCCTTTTAAAGGTAACCCTTCTCTTGAGCAATAGAAGTAATTTATGGTTGTCTCTTTCGTACCTGCAGCCTGGTACTGTCCACCTTTCCTAATGTCAAAACCGCCTTTTTTACCATAAGCTACGTAGAAACTATAAGCCTGATCAATTGAAACAAATTGACAACCTTTTATAGGTTTTTCGCCGCAATCAGGATACCATGTCCTATTGCCATTATCGTAACAAATATAATAACCAACATGATCTCTAACTCGAACACTTTCCACCTCAACATCTGAAAGGATTGCATCACAGTTTTAAATACATTGCATCACATATAAAAAATCATTGCTGAGATTTTAAAAACTCAAAAAAAAAAAAAAAAAAAAGAAAAAAGAAAAAAGAAAAAAACCTATCTACTAGTACATCAAACTCTTAAATCCACTACATAATAATATTAAAGATAGTAATAAAATTTCAAAAAGTACAATAATATAAATTAGTGCATCATAGAATTATTTCTAGTGCATCACAATTATAAAAACTCAAAATGTTGAAATTTAATACCAGATCAAAAAAATGTACCTATAAACTAAAAAGAGTAAATTGCAAATATGGTCCCTGTGGTTTGATGAGATTGCACCACAAGTCCATGGTATATGGAAATTGCAGGCGGCCTCCCTGTGAGCAAGTTTGGGTTTCACTTTAGTCCCTGGCTTCTAACTAGGTTAGTCTCACCCCGTTATGTTGGGACTTACATGATAACACAAAGGGTATTATTGTCTTTTTGCTAGTGGTCCCAATCTCAGAAGTTTATTAGAACACCCCCATCGTCATTTTCCCCCAAATAATCAAACACAACTTCACACACACACACACATAAACCCTAGATTATTTTGCCCCTAAACCAATGAATTGTTTTTGTGGTAACCCAACAATTGTACGTACTTCATGGACTAATATAAACCCTGGACGTCGATTTCGATGTTGTCCCCAAATTGTAAGTTGTATGCTTTTGGTGATTATCCTTGTGAAAATTACTTTACTAATTTTTGTAAGTTATTCATTGTAGGGTACCCATTGTCCTTTCTTTTCTTGGGTGGATCCACCTATGTGTGCTCGTGCTGTGGCAATTATCCCTGGTTTACTAGCATCAAGAAATGCACTTGAGCAATCTTTGAATGCAATGGCTGTTGCAAATCGTAGGCTAAAGATATGGCTCATTTGCAGTTGGGTCTTTTTATGATTTTCTATTTGATGTAATGTATGTTAGGGTTGCAATATAACTGAACTTATGAATTGACCAAGATAAATGTAATGGTCAATTGATTTTGTGTTTTGTATTGAAAGTCAGTTAAGTAATGAAATCCTTTTATGTTTATATATTATTGTCTCAAAAGGTATGTGTTTAGCAGTTGATGTTTGCCAAAACACATTCACCACATTGGCATTTGCCAAAAGCATTCTCATAGGGACCAAAATCAATCACATTTGCCAAAAAAACATTAACATTGGCATTTGCCAAAAGTAGTTAACTTGGGAACAAAAGCAATTAAAATGTGTCCAAAATAGTTCACAACATTTCAACACTAGCAGTATAGAAAATGACATAACATATAGTAAAAGCCAAAGTTAAACATTGATAAAGCAAAGTCAAACATTGATAAAGCAAATTCAGTGTCTTAAAAAGCATCACACTGCATACCATAGATGCAACACACAAAATATAACCAAAGCTGTCTGTTGAAGACCTCACAAATATTGTTGATTAACAGGTCACAATGAGCCCTCCCTAATTTAACATTGTAAGTTAAGTTAAATGTACATGACCAGGTTTTAATCTACTTAAAAAATGAAAAATAAGTTAAATGTACTAACCAGAAAAGTGACTTCTACTCCAATGTTGTGGTGGAATTTTGCTCAAATACTCATATGCTTTCTTGTTGTATCCTTTCAACTCTTGCATACCTCTTTCAAACTCAACCACAGTCAATGCAGTTGCACACTTCCACAACATGTCCTTGAACTCACCTCCTTTCCATGTCAGGTTCATGTTCTCATTTATGTGCCTCACACAGTACCTATGCTCAGCAGATGGAAATAACTTTGCTATTGCAGGTAACAGACCCTATAAAAGTAAGTACATCAATGTTAACTATGAATAAACAAATCAATGGTCATTTTTATAAAAGTAAATACATCAATGTTAACTATGGAATGTGAAATGTGAATTGTACCTTTTGCCTGTCTGTGATGAAAGTAAAATGTGAGTTGCTGTATAAGTCTAAATCATCACCTAGGCAATTTAAGAACCAAGTCCAAGAGTGTTGTGTAACACCCCCAAAATACCGCAGCGGAAGACTGTGTCATAGGGGTGCTACTTCATAATACAAAGTACAAGTTATAGAAAACGAACTCTAAATGAGACGTTTTGAAAAATTACCATTCGATTAATGAATTCAAAGTTACAAACATGAGATTCCAAAGTATGATACATAAATGTATACAAAGTTTTTGAATGGTAAATGATAAAAGCGTAAGTCTTCAGAATATGCAGCTTGACTCTATGTTCCATGCACTAGCTATCGCCTTACTAATCTGAGATAAACATGCTAAAGTGTCAACACAATGGTTGGTGAGTTCATAGAGTTTGTCTTAAAACAGTTGAAAAGCCTTAAAAGAATGTTCACACAGCAAAGGCATCGTGAATCCACTCAGTTACAAGTCCCGCCATAAGAGACTTGTAACCTGTGTGTTCACAACCCACTGCTACAATATAGTATGATTAAGACATGTATAAGTTCATCAAAACAATTAAGCAATTAGTCGTGAGTCTACTCTTCATCTCCGAAGACCTCACGTTTATGATGTATCCAACATTCGCAAATGTTAGGATGTATCAATAGCCTCAATGGTCATCCAACAACTTAATGTGGAGCCACCGGAAGTCTCAATGGTCATCCAGCAACTTAATCTGGAGCCACTGGAAGTCTCACAATCAAGTATAATGCAATCATGTATATATGACATCAAGTATAATGCGATCAAGTATAAGACAATCAAGTATAAAACAATCAAGTATAAATGTTTTGAGTATTTGTACAAGTAAGCAAGTAGTTGTGCATGTATCCCCCCCAAAGAGTTAAAACAAGTATGAAAAAGTAGGGGCTATGATTCACCTTAAGCTTAAGTAATGAGAAATGAAAGTGGTAGTCGAATCGCGAAAGTCACTAAGAGCAGCAACTTTTGGCCTTAATGAAAAAGGGAAACAAGGACAACAACTAGGACTTTGATTGAATAAGCTTTCCTCCTTTGCAATCTATGATAAACTGAGGTTATTTGAAGATTATAACGACGCCTTCTTGAAGTCCAAAGCTATTTGAAGATTATAACGACGTCTTTTAGGAGACTTTAAAGTTATAACAACTTTTCTTAGAAAATTTCCAAGATTGAAGATCAAACACTAGTTTTCTTTCAAAAACTAGTTAACTTTCTTACAAAATATAAGAAAAGTGCCTTAGGTTTTAGGACTTGAAGGTTATAAGAAGGTGTGGTGCAAGTTTTATATGTGTTTTAGCTTGGTATTTATAGCATGAATGAGGAGGTTAGGAAGGTGCCTAGGAAAGTGCTAAAACTTGGAGACAAAGTTGTAATTAAGTAAGATTTAATGGCTAAAGTCAAGATTTAACCACACATGGTGACTCCCCCCCCCCTAGGTCGGTTCTAAAAGGATAAGGGTGACTAGATGAGTAGTCATGGTCTTTGGATGATAATATCCTAAGTATGTAGCTAGTTTTGACTCCGTAAATCGCTAACCGTAAGTTATTAAGCCTCAAAACGTAAAACCGGGTATCGTAAAAATATGAAACTTGAAAGTATTGTTAAACATGTCAATATAGTCCATAATAAAATATAAAATGAGTGGTAGGTTCTATCGGGTGCTAAAACCCTGCTAAAAACTGGAAACACGGGTCTAAAACGCGTAATTCGCGTAAAACGCTGAACTGAAAAACGTAAAATTCTAAAACTTTTGGAATTGTCATAAAATGATAGAAAATCATATTTCTATTGTTTATAATGTTTTATGGATATATCGGGATGCTGGAAGGACGTTTAAACCTAAATGTAAATCTCGGACACGGCTTTGTGATTTTTGCAGAAATGATCCGACGAGCGTCAAACTCTCGGATTATCGTTAAAATAGTTTAACTTACGAGAATATGAAATAAAAATTTCTGAGATGAATAGTGAAAAGTGAATAGTAAAAAGTGAATAGTGAAATTTTTGGGAATAAAAGTTAACCTGAAATTGCGAATTGTTACATGTTGTGATTCAGATTCCACAATACCATAAGCAACAGGGTATATCCCATTATTTGCATCCACTCCAACAGCTATAAGTAGTTGTCCCTGATATTGACCCCTCATGAATGCTCCATCCAAACCTAACAACTCCCTACCACTAGCTTTAAACCCCTTTTTTAGAGCACCCAAACAGACATAGATCCTTCTAAAAATTCTTGTATTTATTTCTGGATCTTCTTCCCTGTAGACATCAATTTTAACAGTGGTATCTGGGTTGCACCTCTGTAACTCAATCACATAATCCCTAAGTAAAGCATACTGGTTTTGAGCATCTCCTTTCATAATCTTTTGTGCTTTTGCTTTAGCCCTAAAAGCTTTTGTCCTAGAAACCCCTACATGAAATTTTTTCTGCATCTGTTCTTGCACGGCTAAAATTGGGATCTCAGGGTTATTGGTTATGATATCTGTGATGTGTTTGGAAATGAAAGTGGAGGTGCAATGTTTAATTTTCCTGGATTGTAAGCATTTATGCTCATCATTAAAGGTTTTAACAACCCACTTACCCTTATCCCCTTTAGAGATATACAAAAGCCAAGGACATTCAACTTTGTCATTTTCTGTATGTACAATTACCTCCTTGCCCTTGACAGATTTATGGTCTGTTTGACTTTGCACTTTGTCAACAAAAGCATCTTTGTTGTTCACACTTGGTACCATACCTTTAAAAATCACCCTTAACCTTAGCTTATCATTTTTCTTAAGTTCTATGTTCCTTCTTGCCTCAACTGCATAAGCTCTAATCCTATCCTTTGCTTCTTGTTGATTTGCAAACTCTTTACCAACAGAGAAACTGTTCTTAATACCCTTTCTTAATTTTCTAAGTCCCTGTGTTCTAGCACTGTCATTTTCATCATCACTTGGGCAAGACTCAAAATCTACTTCATGCAAATCATTTTCAGTTAAACTAACATTGGGTTTAATGGTGTCAATCAACTCACCCTCACCATCTACTTCAAACTTGAATCCTGTCATGTTCACATCTACTTCATCAACAATATGTTCTTCATCCTCAACTAAATCCTCTTCTTCATCAGTCTCACTATCTTCCTCACCATCACTATGTTCATCATTCTCACTGTCTTCCTCACCATCACTCAGTTCCTCACCATCACTCTCTTGCTCACCATCACTCTCTTCTTCACCATCATTGACAGTTCCTGTTGTGGTATGCCCATTCTCAACATAAACATACATAGTCTTATGGTTAGGGACATATTCTAACATTCCTTCACAATCAGACTCATTAACCAAAGGCTTCAAGAATTTATCTAACCCTTTTAATGGTATCTTATAGTGAAAATACAAATTTCCACTACAATCATAGCTTGAGGAGTTCAATACTGAGTATAACAAATCAATGTTAAATTGTTGCATGTCAATCATGTCCACAAAGGTAACCTCACCTTCAACATACTTCCTGTTTGGGCACTCAGTGAACCTTCCACCATAATGGAGCTTCATTGAAAACAAATTCTTATACGTACCTGTTAAATATTCAAAACACTTATTAGATACTTCGTATTACATCATTTTTCAATAAATAGATTATATACTAAAAATGAAACAATGGGTTCAAAGGTATTGAGTGCTATTACCATAAACATCTTCATCAAAGTTTTCCCCATCTGCTCTAATGTACCAAGTTTGCATTTTAAATGATGAGGATTAAAGTGGGATCAAATGATTAAATTTGGGGACGACTATGATTTTTCTTAGGGTTTTAATTTGTGTTTTATACTAATAAAACAGACATTGGATCGGGTTTAGGGTTAAACCCATTAAAATAATCAAACCATCCGTGTGCACCTTTTTTTTATTTGGGACTAGTACTAAAATGACAATAATGCCCTCTCGTGATAATCACGTGGCTGGAGTTAACGGGGTGAGACTAACCTAGTTAGAAGCCAGGGACTAAAGTGAAACCCAAACTTGCTCACAGGGAGGCCGCCTGCAATTTCCATATACCAGGGACTTGTGGTGCAATCTCATCAAACCACAGGGACCATATTTGCAATTTACTCAACTAAAAATATTACATCTAGTACATCACACATATATCAAAATATTACATCTAGTACATCACACATATATCAATTTATTCTATTTGAGTATGATTTGAAATTTAAATATTTTTATGACTGATATATAAACTTTGAAACTAAAAATCAAAAAATTAAAAAAACAAAACACTACACTCTAATCTATATTGCATCATACACATAAATATACTGCATCAAATACTTATAAGTAGCAATAAAAAAAAAAAAAAAAAAAAAAAAAACAGTTAAAAAGAAATTAAGCTTGAACAAAAATCTTACTATCAGAAATTGATGATGAACTAGATTCATTATTAACAGAAACTGAGGATGCAATGGTTGATGATTGAATACACATCTTCAAAAAAGCGGTGGTAAAGGCGGTGGATCGATTGGTGGAAAGCGATGGTGAATACGGTGGAACACGGTGGGAATACGATGGGAAGACGGTGGAACACGGTGGTGAAGGTGGGGAACACAGTGGTGAAGGTGGGGAAGACGGTGAATTGTCAGAGAGACGTGAAGGAAGAAGATTGGGGAGCGGTGAATTGTGAGAGATTGTAAAAAAAAGGATTTATATAGTGTATTGTAAATTGACGAAAATACCCCTGCAGTAATAAAAAAGGGGGTTGACTTTGGGGGACACATGACATGCTGTGGGGGCTTCCTACACTTTTTATTATACCATCCTTTTTATTTTAACCCAAATATATATATATATATATATATATATATATATATATATATATATATATATATATATATATATATATATATATATATATATATATATATATATATGTACACGATTGAAAAAGAAATATTTTTTTTTTTTTTTTTGGCTGGGATGTTGATGTGGGGGACGGTAGGGTTTAATATTTGGGATCGGTTATTGAGGCTCTTGATACCATGATAGACATTAATGAGTTGATACACACATATTAGTTTTTTTTTTTTTTTTTTTTTTTTTTTTTTTTTTTTTTTTTGGTGCAGAAGACACAGATTAGTTGTTACTGTTTGAGTTGTTTTGTATTGATCGATGATGCCCATGCATAGCTAAAATATATAGGATTGTTTACAAATGTATTATGGGTAAACCCCATAAATCATGGGTAATCCCATAAACCAAGGACACCACTAATTGCTAATTACATTAAATATAAGATATGACATATTACAAAGCTTGATTTGGTCTTATCTTAGCACACGTCTAACACCTTTTACATCCAACTCTTCTAAACATTCTAAAAGTCCAATTTCCTTTGGCAATTTCTCAACTCGACTACAAAATGGGAGACATAAAAATCTCAGGCTATTCATATTACATATGCTGTCTGGAATATATCTTAAAGACCTACACTCAATTAAGACGAGGTTCTCTAAACAATCTAACTTGCCAAGATCCTTGGGAAGCTTCTTAAGATTCCCACAAGTTTTAAGTTTGAGAGAGTTTAGATGCTTCAGCATACAAATGCTATCCGGAAGACGAATGATAGCTGCATATGACAAATGGAGCTTCTCAAATATTTTAGTCGGCCGAGATCCTTGCATGGGTAAGGTCCTATTATGCTCACAAGATTTAACTTCATTTTAACCTGTTCATTTTAATGATAGCTGCATATGACAAATGAACTTTAACCTGTTCATTTTAATGAAATATCAATTTTGAGTTGTATTTTCGCTAAATGTACAAACATGTCTTCAGATCATTTTCCATTTTCTTTCATCGATGGTGTGTTACAAGAACAAAAGTTGAAAAGGAAAGTATATTGATGTTAAAGTATAATATATGCATTATTTGCATTTGTATTGAGGGGTGGACCGAAGGGTTCTTGGGATGCACGAGAACCTCAGGGATTTAACCCGCGTAGTGCAAAAATTGTCGAAAACATTAATGTTTACAAAATGCATATGGTCTTAAAAATTTGGTATTACAAATCTTCTTTAATCTTATGAAATAGAGTTCATGACTCTAATGATGGATCGTCCGCCGCTGTGTAGAGGTCATTTGGATATGTGAACAATAATTTGAAAAGAAAAAGGCGAAGGTATTAAATTTATTGTTCTATGTATTTAACATGCAAGCATCCTTCTATCTTGAAATAAATGAGGGTTAAGTTGGTTTTATAATGGTTTCACTTTCATCCAACGCAAAATAACATACTATTTAACGGAATAACAAGGCCCTTAAAAGTTTCATCTCTAGAAATATTTGACAAACTATTAAAAAACATACATGATGTTTTCATCTGCAAGTAAAAGACGTAACGTTTTTTATTGCCGCAAGCTAATTAAGGATTTGCCTCCTTGTTATAAAACAATAAAAATTTTAGAATGTTCTATCTAAACATATAATTGCACCAAAGAGTTTATGTCCCAAATGTTCTATTTATTTTGTGAGAAGCTCGTTAATCAAATGGTTGTAAGATAAAATTGTTGCATATATATCGTGAGATAAATAGTTGTCGTTAGAAAAAAAAAATGCAAAGCCTGTTACATGATAGAAAAGAGATAACCCCATTCCACATGTTTATTTGACACAAAAGTTTTTAGTGTGAATCAAACTTTTTGTTCAATTAAATATAAATAATAATAATAATAATAATAATAATAATAATAATAATAATAATAATAATAATAATAATAATAATAATAGTAATAGTAATAATAAAAACTTGCTAATCATTATATGTATGTACTAAAGTACGTGGTTAACTGAATGATAATGACATATTACTGATTAGCCAATAGCTACTACAAAATCACGTTAAACATATTCCCAAACACCACATAAGCAATATACTCCAAATTACCTTGCCCAATAAACACGAATATATATTATTATTACCATTAAGATTTGGTAATTGATTATATACGAGTAGTTATTAACTTATTAAGATTGTCCTAATATCACTTTACCTCCTTCTTCATGTTATCGCGACTCACCATCTTGACAAAAAGTAATGGGCCTATTGTTATTATTATGGTTATGTTTGGCAACAACATTTTTGAAGCTTTAAGAGCGACAAGCAACAAGCGGTAAGCATTTGCTTGTTTGGCAACACCTTAACAAGCGTCTGAAACATAACTAACCAAGCCAATCTTAAATGCTTCATGAAGAAGCAGCAAGCGACAAGCGGTAAGCATTTACTTGTTTTACACTTTACAGCTACGTTACAGCTACGTTACCAAACACGTTTTTACTGCTTACTGCTTACTGCTTACTGCTTACTGCTTACTGCTTACTGCTTACTGCTACTTGTCGCCAAGTATAGCCTATATGTGAAAGTTTATAATGTCAAATAGATAGAGTGAGAAGGAAACTCATGCCTTGCCTGGGTGATTAGCTAGTAAGTGGAGTTTATTTTATTTTATTTTATTTATTATTTTTTTTGTGCATGTTACATGTCCTTTCACTTTCAGAAAACATCATACTCAATATTAGTTCGAATGCAACAAAATAAAATGATTAGCGTCATGTTATGATCAAAGGACAAGTAATCTACAATTGTTTGAACTTTCAAAACATCAATAAACAATCGAGGTTAAAAAAGCTTTATCCAACTAAATAATATAGGACAAGTTGAAAAGGAAAAAACATCAACAACAACCACACAAAATGTCTCAAGTTTTAACAACAACCTGATTATGTTATCATAAAAAAAAGCATTAAAATTTTGCATATTTCGATTTTAGTCCACGAGTTTATGTACGATCATCGTTTTTGTTTCCAAGCAAAAAAGCTTGGATAGAAATTTAAAAATTGCTTTATATTCAAAAACGAACCAAATATAAAAAAGACTTTAATTCTTAAAAAAAAAAAAAAAAAAAAAAAAAAAAAAAAAAAAAAAAAAAAAAAACTAATGACCGTTCTAGTATCGATAGGATTGAGTTGACCAAATTACTGAGTCATGGAAGTGAAATCTTATTCTTGGATAAAAGAGTGAAGCTTTTGTGTGTGTGTCGTTGAACCAACTTATATGTACAATTATCTCTGACATAAGCTTGTGCTTTCTTTTGACCTTGTAGACCAAATTACTAAGATATGAAAGTACAAGATTCTACCGGCCTACTACTATGGAACGGTTGCTTTGGTCTTACCATAATTTGATCGAAGTGGATATCGATTATAACCCTAGTGGTGGACAGACTCTTTTTTCATCCGATAAGTTGCTTCAACTGCAAAAGCTTGAAACTTAGTGGTGGACAGACACTAAGGAGATTTTTTATTCTCAAACTTTTGCTGAAATTCCAAACTTGAGATAAGTGGACCTGGAGTGGTTTGATATCAAGTGTATATAGAAGAGCAATTAGGGGACAATATTAAAGTTTTCAAACCTAACACGACTGTCTATTGATAGATGCCATAGTTTAGGATATGTATTTACATGTCCCATGGTTGGTAGTATATTGCAACTCCAAGAACTACATATACGTAAATGCGGAAGTATGAAGGTAATTATGAAGGGAGAAGAACAAGAATGTGATGTCATAGTGAATGCTACTGTGGAGTTCCCTTGTCTAAAGTCCTTGAAACTTGATCGTCTTTGGAGTCTCGTGGGATTTTGCATAGGAAATGAAGCTTTTGAATTTCCATCATTGGATGCGTTGGAAATTAAATGGTGTCAAGAAATGACGTCTTCACCAAGGGAGATTTGTGTGCTTCAAAGCTACACGCAATTAGTATAAAGGGTACGAAGTATAATATACACAACAGGCTAAAATCCGTTACAAAAAACTTTACCAAAGGGTAAAAGGTGAAAATATGTCTTACCATAAGAAAGAGGGACTAAATCTGTAAAAGTTATTGTTCTTATGCTTCACAACTCAATCCAACGAATCTCATCTCTATTTGCCTGCAGACTCGGGAGATCTATTTTCTGGCAAGTTGCTAGGGTTTATGTTATAGCTTGCTTGAGTTGTGTGTGTGTCTGTGTGTATTAGATTAATTGGTGTTACCTGGATGTTTTTATATAGTTTAATTTGGATATTGCAATATGGGTTAATCAGTGTTACTGATTCATATATTTTGAATTGTATTAGATTCATGTTCTAATAAAATGATGCGTAATGTGTCTTGATAAGAGAAGTTAATGAGTAATGATGCGGTAGTTGCGATGTTTTTAGTTGATTTGAGCACTTTTGGTGTTGTTCATCATCTAGAACCTGTGTTTTTATTGGCTACTTATTAACCTTATTATTGTTGTCGGTGCATCCTATTTTTATGGGAGCACTTGGCAGCCCTCTCAACCGTTAGATCTTGCAACTTTTAATCTGAGCCACTCTAATTCAACTTTGAATAATCTCAACCATTAGATGTGTAGAAACTGAAAAAAACCGTCAAACTTCTCAAGTACACTTTTATCAAAATGCACAACTATACACACGGTTAGAACTTCTCGCTTTTGTCACTTCTCTTTATCATCTTTCTCTCTCACATAATCCATTCTAAAAAAATATCACATACAAACACACACACACACACACACTTGCTTCTCTCTTACAAAATTCATCATCTTTTTGTCACACACCAGAAAACACACACATCCTCTCACTTTAACAACATCAAACGCCACTACCACCACCATTAGACGCCACCACCACTATCATCTGAACCGCGGCCGCCACCACCAGTGTAGTTTAAATATGTCTATCTGACTGGTTTTAAAATTGGTGGTTTGCTGTGGTTTCGAGTTTTGGTGGTTTTGGAGGCGCTATGGTGGTTTTGGTTGATTCTTGGTGGTTTTGATGGTGTTTCAATGCTAAAAACAAGATTTTGCATTCGGTTTAAGTTATGGTTGATTGGGTTTGTATTCATCAATTTATGTTGTTAACAAAAAATCAATGCTTTTAAATTAAATTTTGTGTTGTATCTTTATAACGACCTCACCCATTTTGTATCTTGGTGGTTTTGATGGTGTTTCAATGCTAAAAACAAGATTTTGCATTCGGTTTAAGTTATGGTTGATTGGGTTTGTATTCATCAATTTATGTTGTTAACAAAAAATCAATGCTTTTAAATTAAATTTTGTGTTGTATCTTTGTAACGACCTCACCCATTTTGTTTCTTTGTTTTTCAGGAAGTGTTCTGGTATGAAGTTTAAAGGGTTGAGTTTAAGGAAGTGTTCTTGTACGAAGTTTGTGGTTTAGTGGTTGTGGTTCAGTGCAACTTTGCCATCTAATACGGGTTCGACTAATTCACCATAATCTTTATTATCGTTTATATGTTTGGGTAGATTTATAAACTATTTTGATATTTGTAGGTTATGATGACGATTAAGGATTATGGCCATGCTTGTGTTTGTATCATGACAATCTTCGAGTTGGATTAGAGTTATTCAGAAAACGTATCTACAAAGATTGTTTCAGTTGAGTGGATTGGTTCAGTTTAGTGGGTTGGTTTGTTTAGATGCAACAAACTGAAGATGCCACCAAGAAGGTCTAAGGGGTTGCTGAAATAAACACGCTGAACGCGAACATGCTGAAAGCGATGGGTATTTTCCTTATTTGATCAGGTTTGAGTTTGATTGTTAGTAACTATTTCAATCAGTTTACTCAAATGGGTATTTTCTTATACCTAAAAAGAACCAGTTTTAAACATATCTTTATTAAGTTTCAAATTTGTACAAAAACGCTATTATGGCTTCATTTTTTTTCATAAAGAAATCATCAAGTTTTGATTTGTATCTATTTTATCAGTTCATTCAAAAAAAAAAAAAAAAAAAAGACTCATTTATATTTTATAAATAATAGCAGCTTTTGATTTTTGTTAGAAAATTTAATCAATTTATTCAATTATTATTGTTTGACTAATGTTTATTTTGTTTTGGAATTTGCAAAAAGATCGGGGTGTGTCTCCATTATCCACAAAGATTGTTTCATTTTGAAGGATCTCCCACACTTCCTTAGAAATGGTTGCATTTGCAACTTTCTCAAATATCGAATCATCAAGACATTGATAGATGAGTGTAAGAGCACTTTGATCATTCTTTCTTGCCTTTTGCAACTCCACCCTTTGGGCGGCATTCAACGAACTTTCATCATCAACTTTCTCAACACCTTTTTCGACAATCTCCCACACATCATGTGAACCGAGTAACGCTTTCATCCAAATGTACCAACTACCATAGTTGGCTTTGGTAAGACGAGAAAATTGAAACGAGTTCATTACACTTGACATCTTGATCTTCTAGCTCTAATACCAATTTGTTGGAAACACAATAGCCTTTTAGGCTTATAGGAAGAGATGAACACTTAAGAGACACTTTTACAATGGAACTTTATTACTTATGCTTTGCTTCATACTTTCAAATGTTTAAATTCATCACATATTTATACTAGTCCATAGAAGGTTCTAGACTCGGGATATTCCATGGACATTCTTACATAATCTAGATCATTCTAATACGTTATCATCCTTATCCTAATTCTGGATATTTCTTACTAGATAAGTTTATCTAGATATTTCTTATGTAACATTCTAGATATTTCATATGGATATTTTTTATGAGGATTCTACGTTTTTCTAGAAACTTCTTCATCACGGTTTCGAGATTTTATTGATAGTCCAATCTTTATTGGACTAAATCAAGTTTACGATCCAACAGTAATAAGATTTATTTCAATGGTTTTTGCTTCCTTTTTAGTAAATAATATTGTCACTTTTTTTGGAAAAAAGAAAGATCATAAGCTTAAACAAACACCCCTTAAGTTTACATCCCACATAGGTTAAAGAAGTGAAATCTTTCTATTTATATACTATAGAGAATGAGGATCACACATGCCTAGGATAATACTATGTTTTGGGATGCATGTGATTATAAAGTTAGATTATTAAACTAAAGATTTCAAACTTCATAGTCTGACAGCATTTCAAAATAATTATAAAATTCTTTGGCTTTTTAGTATTTTTTGTCACTTAAAAAATAGCAATCTAATTTTTTTATTTACAAAATTGTTCATATGTTTATAAAACTAAATATTTAGTAATCTTTTATCTATCTTTATAATAAAACAAAACCGTAACTATACCATCATTCTCAATTTAACTCTTAACTACACATTTTTTAGAATATGTGATAGATGTTGAATATAAACATTTCACCGATCCACCTGAACTTACCTAATCCCTACTGTACTTACATTGCCATATTGATCCTGCAATGACATGTTACGAAAATGAAAGGTGTGGCCTTCCAAGTTCTTTTGGATTTTTTAACCAAGTGATCCATAAATTTGCATTAATCAGTATACAAATTGTCATACACTAACGTACAAATATATTTTTATCTTATGTGTTGAATACATGCTAGCCTTAGCAAATTGGGAAGTTCCCCGAGGCTAACTCGATCAGTGACACAAGAATGGCCAACACTTTTACTTTTGTAATTTCCTTTAAAAAACGGATTTTGAATGTTCCACAAAGTACTTTTGTTGGCTAACCCAACGGTCCAACGATTGTGTGACATAAAAAGACATGTTTATAATTGTAAACAAATGTAAAACATAAAAATAATATGATTCGAGGGTATACGAGAGTAGACCCATATTAGATTAGTGATATAGTTGTACTCCATAGATGATGACTATTTAAACTTTGGCATTAACTATCGAGGGAGCTGGAGCTGTTCAACGCTCTTAATGAAAAGATAACTAGTACGTATTGATTATTATCATTTGATTAAAATCATTTCAACCTTAAATCCCATACATTCCCACATAGGTTAAAGAAGTGAAATCTTCCCACGTAGGTTAACTATCGAGAGAGCTGTTCATACTTTTTTTTCCTTATTGTGTGTACAAAATTTCGATTATTGTGTGTATTTTGTGACTATTCAGCCATGTAAAATGACTATTTTACCTTTTGAAATTTTAAAAAAAGTAAAAGTAAAATAGTCACAAAATATACAATAATTGAAATTTGAAAGTTAAATACACACAATAAAAAAAGTAGCAAATATGATACATTTTCAAGCAATTAACCATTTTAAAAAGTTGAAAATGCGTAAACATGAGAGTAAACCCATATGAAACTAGTGATAGAATAGTAATCCATAGAAGATCTCTGAATAAATTGCATCGTCACTTTCAAATTGCTTCATAATACAAACGCTATATAATAAAAATATGGATGGTACATATTATAATACCCGAAATGCATGAGCCAACATGTAGGCATGAATGTACTATCTGATAGAATTATTTCTGCATTGCATCCCACATAGGTTAAACAAGTGCATGGTTAATGAGCTTGACTTATAAACTTGATCGATGAAAACCTCATTCAAAGTGCACTTGGAAATAGACTTAGGATCAAATGAGAAGAACTCTTAAAATGAGAAGAATGAGAAATGATTATAACCACATATTAGAGATGCATCGACTTGAATTAGATGCATCCTTAATCTTTTTTATGCACCTTAATATATTTTCTAGCTAAAAATTAGATGCATATACATATATTAGATGCATGATACCAAGTTAGGAAAATCCTATATATTTTTCGTCATCTGCGGGTTAAATTTGTTGCAAGTACTACTTTGCATCGTTTTCACTTCAAAATTACTTTTGAAACTAATTGGGATGCATCTAAATAAATATAGATGCATCTAATTCAAGTCGATGCATCTCAAATATGTCGTTATAGTTATTTCTCGTCCTTCTCATTATAAGTCTTCTTGTCACTCGATCCTTACCCCTTGAAAATATAGTATAAATTCTTAACTTTTAGTATCGTCTTTTGCTTAAAATATGGGAGTTTTTGCACTGACAAGTAACTGTACTTTTTAAAAATGTTCATTTGGGTAACTATACTTTTATTGTGTGTATTCACATCATTCTACTAATTATGTTACAATTAAATACTAATTACGTTACTGGTATTTTCTATGGAATTGATGTGTTTTTCAATGCTTGTTTGTCTTTATCAAATTGATTTTTGCAACAGCAGTTTGAGCATATAAAATTGGGTTGTTCTAAAAATTACGTAATCAAATAGGATGGTTTGCTTTAAATTTATTTTAATGGTGCTTGGCATTGTCAAATTCACATTCCCATGGAGGATTTTGTGCTAAAATATCCAGATGATGATAACCAATTGAATTAATTCAATTTTATTTAATTATTAAATTAATATTCATTAAGGTTGTATTTAATATGAGAAAGAATCACCGACCTTGTTTTAGATGTGATGACAAGGACAAAATTTTGTGACGTGGGTAAAAAGTTAGTGATGTCTAAACATGTTTTAATGACATGGACACACAAGTGACCAAATTGCAAGTTTTTAAATAGTTTAGTGAATATTACTCGTGATATAATCAGTATAGTGATGTCAATAGACAAAAATAAGTATAGTTACCCAACTCAACATTTTTGAAAAGTACAATTACCTCCAAGTGCAAAAACCATAAAATATGGGCACTCCAAACTTTTAATTTACAAAGATTTTGTTAACACTTCAGCTAAATATGTGTACATCTTTTATTCGATTTATATGTAACACCTCCAAAATTTGATACAGCGGAAGACTCACAAGCTTTCGGGGTGCTACGGGGATTGGTATCCATTCAAAGTCATGAAAGAACGAGATAAAGTAAACATAAGAAAACACAACCAAAACGGGTTTTAAAGTTTACATTTATCCCAAGAATTATCCAAAATAAGGTCCAAAAGAAATAAACATAGGTCCACAATAGTTATCAGAGTTTTAGAAATATAGATCCATAACCGGTGCCATTGCCAAGCCTCCAATCCCAAGCATCCATAGAGCATCACTTAATTACCTGAGAAAACGTGCTAAAAGTCAGCTTTCGCTGGTGAGATCATAGGTTTAAATTCATAATTCAATATAGTGGACATACACGCAAAACGCTTGCTAGCTAGACTAGGGCTCAATCATCCAACCAAAATAATCCAAACAAATCAAATCATCCCTATAGGTGCACGTTATAGCTCAAATCAATCCAATCAATAGCTTACCTAGCTCAAGTCTAGGCCTCGCTCTATAATCAATCCAATAGCTCACCTAGATCTAGTCTAGGCCTCGCTCAATATGTATGCGTAAGGATACGACATACCCAACATTCGTAAGAATACGACATGTTCAACTTACCTAGATCTAGTCTAGGCCTCGTTGTTTAGCTTACCTAGCTCTAGGCTAGGCCTCGCTCTATAACCAATTCAATAGCTTACCTAGTTCGGGACTAGGCCTCGCTCAACAACCAAATCAATAGCTTACCTAGCTCAAGTCTAGGCCTCGCTCAATCACCAAATCAATAGCTTACCTAGCTCATGTCTAGGCCTCGCTCAATCACCAAATCAATAACTTACCTAGCTCATGTCTAGGCCTCGCTCTACCTAGTTCTATAAGCATAGCAAGTTTTGAAATAAAAAAGCGATAATAGTCCACATAAAACATTTGCACGTTTCTCACCCCAAGTATTGAAAACAAAGTTCAAGAGTAAAAAGCGGGGCTATGACTCACCTCAAGTCCAGCAAAACCTCAAAAGAAATCGATAGAAGAAAGACGTAAGCGAACTCAAGCAACTCACGTAACGGCAACTACAGACTCGGCACTTCCTAACAATATCAAACTCGTTCAGAAATCATTTCCTCAAAATCAAATATTCCCATTCCCGAACGTATTCCATTTAACTTTATGAAAATATCCATTTCTCGAATTATCTTCATATTAATTTGAAATTCGGCGTTTGGTATCCATGCGGGTGGAGGGTCGACACAACTCAAACCAAGAAGCCACAACGAACGAAATAATAAACAAATCTATAGGTCTAATATTAGCCCAATATATTATTTAAATAAATCATCGAAGCTTATTAAATCCGTCGATTTGGTAATCCCCCATATTTATTTACGTAATACATCGCTCCAAGATTATACCCAACCTAAATCACATAGCACAAAGTATACTATATGGTAAATATCGTAGTCCAATAAATTTCCTATATATATCGTCCAATTTGCCAAATTCGTCAATTTAGCCAATTCCACGAGATATATAGTAATTTATTATCCTAATACATGTACCACAACCTATGGGCGTCGTGGGATACGATGCCCATTAATATACTCATTTTATATAGCCAAATAACTCGATTTAACCCGTCGATTAAATAAGTTACTTAGTTATAGAAAATGTTTATATTAATCGTCATATATCCGTGACAACACAAAAGTCACATAATAAAGCCCACTTGGACTTAAGCAACCACAACTCGTATAACTCGATAAGTTTTCTAAATTTATAAAAATCATGTTTCTAATTATTACTTACCCGACGTATTAGTTTTTGACATTATTTATAATTATTATTTATAATAATACCCCGACATTTATTGTACTATTCGCATAGTATAATAATTATCGTTATATTATTATAACGTTTACTCGTAATCGTTTTATTATTAATATACGCATTTATATATATATATATATATATATATATATATATATATATATATATATATATATATATATACATACGTTTATCACGTCTATATACGTATATAAACGATTATATTATCAATAATATTATTACGAGTATTATTTTTAATGTTTGATTTTAAATATTTATCCAGTCATAAGAATTTGGTCACATGTCCGAATCATCACTCTCGGCTCATAGTCCAAGTCCAAAATAAAACAAACAAGTCATAAATAAATAAACCAACTCCGTCCAAATCAATCCAAAATCCACGTGCTACAACATTAGAGTCCGACTACGGCACCCGACTAACCTATCTCCGTCATCTAATTGACCGTCTCACAATCGGTCTCCAAATCCATTCGACAACAACTCCACAACAATAACCATTACTATTCCATTATCGGCTCCCAAGTGACGACAACAATATCAACAACGCCAAAGATAACATACCTCCACAATAATAACAATAATAATCAACAAGGAAAAATAACAAGTCACCAAATAAAGTCACCAATTAAATCAAGTCATCCGGGTCGACTACCAAGTCAAGCCCTGAGTCGAGGGACTCACTTGGAGTCACGGCTCAAATATGAACCACAAAGGTCATACCCGAGACCCTCATGGTCTCGGCTAGCTCATCCGAGCTCGAAACAAAACCAAATCGATTATCTGGTCCCGTAATCTCAATAACATCACCAACATAACAAACATATTATCAAAAAGGTCAATCTACTCAAACCCCCTGGTCCTTACCTCTCGTTACCCAAACCTAACGAGACCAGGAATCACAACAACCATGAGGACTCAACAATATTCAACAAGTGACCTCATAAGTCAAAAACAACAACAAGCCGAGAGCCTAGGCTCTCGGTTTCCAGTCGACACCCTCAAGAAACATGTAACCCGGATACCAAACTCGTTTTTAACCATGTTTTATATGTAAACCCACTTATATTACATGTTCTTAATCGAAAACCAACCCAAGATACAACATCGTGACCTCCTGGTCACATCTTTCATATAACACAAGTCACAAAACGCGCGTGACTCAACCTTACCTATTTATCTTCATGGTACAACGGTGTGTGGTGATACTTGAACAAAAGTGGTGGCGCGTATGGTATTATCGAGGGTGAAAAGGGTGAGTTTTGGCGTGTGTTTTAGTAGATCTAGAAGAGGAGGTGATGGGGATTCGAATTATGGTGGTCGTGTGTGATGGTGGCCAGCGGTGAGCGGCTGTGATGGCCGGAAATAACAAGTGGCGGCTAGGGTTTTTAAAGAAAAGGTGAGAGAGATGAGAGTGATATTGGTGAGTGTTGGTGTATTGTGTGTTTCCAGGCAAAGACAAAGGGACGATTTGCATTTACTCTTATTAAAAAAAAGATTTTTATTAACAATAATAATAATATAAGGGGTAAAGTGGGTTAAGTAACCCGGTGTAAAAATACATGGACCAAACCCGAGTCCTTTAATAACAAATCAACTCTCTCGAACCAAACCCTTCCAAATAATCAAAAACCTCGCGATACGTTCCAAAATATAATTATCCAAACCAATATTAAAATAATTAAAATTGTTAGGTTATCCTAGTGCCGGAGTCAATGTAGTGCCAAATAATGATATCAAAATAAATCATCACGAATGATCCGAACCAAATCATTAATAAATAATCAAATTCCCATAAATAACGTACGATCAAAATCACATTCCAACGTTCATAAAATATCTCGTCACAATAAACTTTTCAAAGATTCCAAAATTATAATTTTTTTAATGTAATGCGGGTTTTAAAAACGGCTCCCTAATTTGCCCGTTGTCACATTATATAATATGACAAAACCGTAATTATTTGCATTATCTCAAATTAATATGAGGTAACTCTAGTATTTGAGCTCTTTTTGTTGCCTACATTTTTAGTGAAGGTATCAAGAGAAAAAGTGACAAATTTGTTCTACCAATGTACAAATCAATTGATCACAAGGTACTAACAAAGGTGAGTAACCAGAATTATCCAAAATGGATAGACATTTCACACTCACAATGGCGGAACTAGAACATTTATTTGGAAGAGGGGAGCCGAATTTATTTTAGGGGGCCAAATCGAAGATTTACTTGTAAGCTCAACTAAATTACCGCTAAAACATATAATATTTACACTAGGTGCAGCAAATTTTTTTTTTTTTTTGGGGGGGGGGGGGGGGGGGGGGGGACCCTCCCCTGCCCCTACATAGACCGCCCTTGCGCACTCACAAAGACACTGAGTTTGAGTTCGGTTCGCCTCGTCGAAACTAATGACGTTTCCCATAGGGTTGCTTGATCAGTAGCAAAAAAGTCACCTATTGGTTCCATGACAACTAATTTTTACAAGAAAAATATGTTATAATGATATGGTGCTTGTATTTAGCTACTTGCGTAGCAGAACACTGCAATTGTCATAGAAAAAATCAAACAAAGAAGTATACTAATATATCGTCATAAACTACATCAATATTTAACTAGAAAGACAGTTTGATCGAGTGAGTCTCTCGACCAATTTTCACACAAAAAAAGTCCTTTACATTACCAACGCCACTTAATTAACTTGCATAGCATGTACATTAAGAAACACAAAATGAATCGAATTATCGATGACAACCAAACCAAAAGGAACATAAATACGAGAGGAAACCCATATTAAATTAGTGATATAATTTGTACGTAAAGATTATTATTATTTGATTAAAATGAATTGAACCTTACATCCCGCACATTTCCGCATAGGCCAAAGAAGTGAAATCTTCCTTGCTTATATAGTACTAGCTTATAGACCCGCGGAATCCGCGGGATTTTAGAGGGTCTTTTATTAAGAAAAGGTAAGTACGTGAATAAATAATGAACATAAACGTTATGAAATTTTCTTGCAACGAAATAATAAGATATAAGTGACTGAAAGTATAAAATGCAATGCTTGTAAATATCTGTGTAACAAATGGTTTTTCAATTTATATATATTTCTTTTGATCAGAATGTAGCTTCTTGTTATCATTGTTGTCTCCTCATTGATTGTCAATAACATCCACTTTTAATGTCTCTTGATACCTTGAATCGTTGTCCTTTCCTGCGCTGCCTGGGATGTAGTATAATGATTCCTAAATAATAAAGAAAAATATCATTACTTATGACGAAACTAAAAATGATTCAGATTGAGACAAACAATTTCATTACTATGACACAAAAAAGGATCATATGCATCCTGGAGTCTTTCAGATTAAAGCAAAAATAACACACACAAATAAACTAATAAGCATTATAAATGAGCATTAACCAATCACTTGTTTTGAGCATTACCAACAATAAAAGTGTAAGCATCATAATAAGCTTAACACTAAAAGCTAATAATCAACATTCATGGTCATCTTCAGGTACTAAGAATAGTTAGTTAATTCTACAGCACCCAACTGCAATGAAAAATTAGGAAAATCATAAGATGCTGAATTCAAAGTTGAATAAGAAGTTCATCAAATTTTGATTTCCGCAACAAACATAAGACCTTCTTATGATTTTCCTAAGTCTGAATTCAGCATAAAATAGATTTTATATGAGTCGATAAAATAGATCTTGCCAAACATAAGACCTTGCCAAACACCTGATTAAAATAGATTTTATATGAGTCGATAATCAATTTTAAGTGCCATATTTACCCGAATCAATTTTAAGTGCCATATTATTGATAAAACTAAGAGGATGGTAGAGAATGGTTACCTAAGTGCCATATTCACCAAATGAGAACAATTGCTTGATGACCCGAACGCCATTACCTATCATCACCAAAGTGCAACAATCATTTAATCATCAAATTAACATAAAAATATGTAAAGAGCGCTAACTTTTTAGACAGTAGAGTTGATGTCATGGTTGGAGGTGCTATATGAGACTTACTGGGATCATAGACGCGAGAATGGTAGTAGCAAGATCTTCATTTAACGGTATAGGAAGTGGTGGCCCTGGCATATATCTTATGCTGCACAATGACAAACAAACGCCTCAAGAATCAAGATGAATTGTTAAAACATACAAAGTTGAAGTTATCGAGATAGTAATTAGGTTCATCCTTGTTACCGTAACATTTTAATAACTTGCAGAGGGGGCAGGAGCAATGACTAATTAGAAACTACTATCAGACATGATACCTTCCGCTTGTACTTCTAAACTTTAAAAATACCTTGAGCAACATGCTTTGCATCTATAGTAGGTATTCAAGAGGACTTTGTTAAATAAGAACACTAATTCACCTTCGTTATCAGATATTTTTCTTTTCCAAGATTTATAAGATATGTACGCTTTTTAAAATCTTTTCTGATTGGAAATATGTCTGATCGAGTATAAAAATGAACCTTCTTGAGAAAATTTTCATAACTTGCTTTACTGATTAAAGAAAAAGTCAACACAAGACATCTAAATCTGAGTTTTTAATAACATTGTTGACATACCAGCAATATCCCATAGTTCCATACTCACGATACTTCCATGCGCAGCTACATTGGAACTGAAATTATTAAATACTGTCAATATAGCCCTGCAAATAAACTCTAACATGAGTAAATGAGCCTTACGATACAAAACCAATATGCAAGATATCCTAAATTTAGAGCAAACCGACATGTAACCATCACGCAAATAGAGTTTATTTATATTTATTTGGATATCTGGTATCCGCTTATAATCAAGAACAAAAAATGGGCACACGATCCTATTTGAAACATTATTTATCTGTTGTATCAAGCTGAAATGAACTCAATAAGCATCGTTAGTCAAAGAGCTAAAACGATTTAAACTATATTGTAAGAAACCCCATAATTTGACAAAATGACATATTTATCATCAAGATTATGGTCGTTATATAAAGTTTATTGCAAGAAACCCAAATTTAGACAAATAAACATATAATCATCAAGAAAAAAATCAATTACAACTTTTGGGACACTCACAAATAATCAAGAACTTCATAATCCTAATATGTGAGTCAATAAGCCCAAAAATAGAAACTTAACTGCAAGATACCCCAAAAGTAGAGAAACCAACATATATTACCTGTCTTCAAAGGGATGCAACATCTAAAAGTATTTTTTTTACACCCTGTGTATCTTCAGCATCTGCAAGAACCAAATTATATTTCAATTATCGATCAACTCCACTATTGTTGAGTGCAAATAGGAAAGTAAGAAATAAAGAAGTTAGACTGATGTTATTGGTATTAGTAGAAGTTTACTAACATACAACACAATTTTGAATTGAACTTCATACAAAAGTTTACTTTCACAGCAACTTCAATTCCACTTATCACTATCTGGACTGCGAGAAAAATGCTAAACTAAAATCGCTTTATATATCCAATATTTAAAGAGCTTAACTGAACATAATCCATTATTTTTTAAAACATAGCGTGCACAATCTATGGCTATAGGGGTGTGTTTGGGATGACTTATGGTAACTACTTATGTGCTCAAATTCTGGAAATAATGTTTTGATGAATAACCGTAGTAAAAATGATGGATTATGGTACATTTGTAATTTCTAAAAATGGATCAAATTCTTTGATTAGTGAACAGCTCAACCAAGTAAATGGTATACCTGATGTTAGACTTCAACGATCACTTTCTTGGTGATCTAACATCTCCTTAGCCTCAGCAGAAATACAAAGCCTGGATTTGCATCCCGTTCCACATCTCTAGACAACCTAAAAGACATAAAATACAGCACCCGTCATTACATTAAGTATGTTAACAAAAACTGAGTGCAGTACATTAGTTGTTAATGTTTGAGCATTACCAAAATTTAAAATTGACTGCCTAATTACTTCTTCTTATAACCTAATCAATTTATGGTCTTCCATTAAATGGCCATCTTATCTACAATTGATCGGCTTATCACTATATGTCTTACCTATGAAGTCAATTTAATTATTGAAGTTCTTAAATGATCACCTTTATCACACTAAAACAATTGGTCATTTCATTACTACAACAAAGGTAATCTAAAGTTCAAAAAAAAAAAACAAAGGTAATCTAAATGCAATATTTATCGGTTGGTGAATATTACCATAGGTTGAAAACCAATAAAAATTGCTTAAACAGAGAAATTTTAGTGGTATTGGAAAGAGTCGTTCATGACAGTGTCATTGGTTGAAATTTGGTTAGTCATCAGGGTCAATCATATATGTTCTCGAGGTACATTGCTTTCTCTGTACATTGCTTTCTCATAAGTGCATATGGTATTTGTTGATCTTTTCAGTATCCAAGTAAATTGGGAATTAGTGTGGATTGTTGGTCAATAAGTTAGGCTCTTTATGATCATTGATGAAGTATAGTAACAGTGGCATGTTGCATTTAGTAGCTAAGCTAGTTGCTGTCTTCGGTAAACGGCAACTGTATATATAAGGCAACTATCCATATACACATAAGGTTATACAGGGGTGTTGCAAACCGACAAAAATAGAAGCTAATGTCAAAATGAAAAGCTTCATATAGAATCAGATATAGCAACAATTGAGGATATTGTTATGGTAAAAAGTATATCGCAAACATGGTTATATTTCAGCTTACCATCTGTCACAGAGTGCACATGTTCACTATCTTCACGATAAGTGCTGACTCTTTCCCGTTGTTTTGCATTAATACCTGTTATAAAAAGACAACTATGAATTGTAAACATTTAGCATAGTGCAAAACAGCTAATGTACAGAGTGTCTTTCACTGTCAGCTAATTCATATTAACAAAATAACAATAACGGGAAATTAAAGGTTCAAACAAATAGTGATGCACTAATAGTTACTATGAAAGAAAAGAGCCATGATATGCCACTTCCACTTTGTCGAGCAACATCTGTTTTCAGACCAGCAATAGGTGGTATACAAAGCATCTTTAATGCACTTTACTCAGTAGAAATTCCTGGTATAGATTAGCATATGTACGATAAAACAAACATCGAACAAACCAAACCTGAATGATTGACTCACAATGTATCCATCTCGTCTAATTAGCATTTATCATCGATCCTTCTACATCCGCAATTCAAAATATACATATATTATACAATAATTTTTTTTAAGCAATGACAGCACATTGGACAATTTTTTAAAATGAGTTACCATGGATATGATGAATAATATTTCTACATATATAATACCTTTGGGCTCTTTACTGTATCCTTTGTTGAGTAGACTATCATATTGTTTCTCAAATGATCTCACATTTGGCTCTCTATATCTGACTAATCAAACGGACATTTCATCAAACACCTCGTGTGTAAGAAATTGGCTACAAATCCAAATTATAAGTTTATCATATTTAGTTTATCATATTTATAAATTATACATATAGGAAAAAAATATTAAAAAAAAACAAATCAATCATATTACCAAATTATGCAAAAACTTACAAATTATGCAGCGTTCCTCTCTTAAGATCTAAAACCTCGCATCACATGGAGATTTGGAGCGTGTTTTGGAGTAGAGGAAGGTGTATGGAATGATTTAATTTGTTTGAGAAACCGACTATTATGTGATTCAAATGAAGAATCGTATGGAGGAAGAAACTTTTTTTTTGAGATGATTGAATCATAATTTCTAACAGCCGATTTGTTCATGAAGAAAGGAGTTATGAAGGATTTGAATGAATTTAATGATTAACAAAAATAGCAAAAATAACATCTTTAGTATCGATGGGAAAGTAGTAGTGCATAGCAGGGTTGTACACACAAGAGCATTAATTATTTTCTGACCAATAGGAGAGAAGACACATCATCGCATTAATTATTTTTCTTGCTTAATGGGCTTGTATATTATTGAGTTTTATTAAATAAAATAGATAGTTGGGAATAATGTTATGTTTACATGACGTAATTGTTTATGAAGTTGAGTATAAAACAAAAAACTTAGTATTCAATTGAGGACTAAAACTTAACATAAATTCTATGCTTTTGTCACACCCCCAATTTACCTGACTTGCAGCGGAATGGAATACCTGGGGGTGTCTGTCATAGCACCACAGTTACAGTTACATTGAACGACCTAAAGTGTCGTTTGGAAAATACTGCATTTGATCATTGAAATAATCCAGAGTTTACAAAATGAGGTCCCCAAAATGTGTTGCATGTTTATGAAAAGCAAGTCATACTAGATCAAATGTTTACATAAGTGCATGAAATAATGATGAGACGCGTCGACTCCGCGACTCCATGAAGGTCCAAATGCATGTCACATGAGCTACCTTAATAACCTGAAATACATTGCTAAAACGTCAACACGAATGTTGGTGAATTCCATAGGTTTGTAAAATGTAATGATGTACGGCCACCACAAGTAAAAGTGCAAGATAAAAATCTCATGAAAATTGTACAATAGACCTTAAGCTCATGACCCCGAAGCTATGACTGATGAAACTATGCCCCTCCTGAATGTTCTGCCGAAACACTCAAATGTAAAAGACATGAAATGCATCCGCTTACTGTTTGTAATCACTACCACGGATGGAGGCGTCACCCTCAATAGATCTATCCACTCACTCTCGCTTAACGGTAAATTAACGGTTCATGATGTTACAGGGGACTTATCACATGGCAAGGTAACTTAAGCAATGTACATGTTTGAATACTTGGGCTCGTACAAAAATGGTTGATGCAATGTATTCCCCCCGTGGGATTTGAAAACAATCGAAAATGTTGAATTGAAAACGGGGCTATGAAAACTCACCTTAACTGATGAAACTGTGATGAAGTGAAATGAACAACAATGAACAATTAGCTGCCGCAACCCAATATGATGGTACCATGAACATGTAATGAGCTGAAAAACAAGGTGCGCACACTAGCCGCAACCTAATATGAATGATGAACGATCTACTTTAGATCATGAAATGATGTTATGAATGTCCATGCACATGTTTCCTATACCACTCTACTCTTTGAAAAACACTTGTTGTTATCAAAAGTATATATTCCAAGACTTAGGAAAAATATGGCTATTAGAAAAATAAACTAGTTGTAATATATATACTTATATATATATATATATATATCGTATGTACCAATGTTTGTGTTGAAATCCTCGGTTTGAAATCCTTGAAATAACGCCTTGTAGTAATGAAAATATACTTGTAATCACTAATACATCATTAGTTATGAAATTGGGTACTTGGTTAATATTTCTAGAAAATCTAGAATTTAGTACGTAGTGTTATTATTATTTATAAAAGCTGCCAATTATAGAGGATTTTTGCCGATATTGAAACGTGAATATCTTTGTCGTTATAAGCCCGTTTTACTTGTTCTTTATATCCACGGTTACGTCTTAACATGTAGTAATATATTTTAGAAAGCTTGGCCCCTCCGGGTTACGTCTAAAGCCTCTTTTTGTCCGACAAAAATCGTCCAACAGCATGTATTTTTCCGGAAAATAGTTTTCGTCAATAAACTTGCAAAAATCATAACTTCTTCGTTATAAACTCTTTTTAATCCGTTCTTTCGCCTACGGATTCGTTTTTGAAATTATTTTCTAAAAATTTTGCCAAAGTTTACTTTGTATTTACTGATTTTCCAGAATTTTACAAAATGGGACAGCATGTTTATAAACTTGTTAGAAATCCATTTCCAAGGTTCAAAACTTGTTTCTACTTCAACCAAATCTCTTGCAAACACTATAAAGCTATACTAATCCTACCATACACCTTCTTAGGCTGCCATGGGTTCCTAATGACTAGTAAACAAGTTAATTTAACAAAGGAACACCTAAATCACAATCTAGGGTTTGTATGTTCAAAAAGTCTTCAAAAATAAAGTGGTATAACTAGTTTGTGCATGAAATTAAGCATGAATACCATAAGACACATATGTTAATTAGATGAAAACATGAAAATAAATTTGAATACTCACTTTGAAATAATAGGTGGTGAGATGATTAGAAACCTTGGATTACTTGTGTTTTTGGGTTATGATTCTTGATTAGGAAGACAAAATGAACAACTTTGATGCTTTAACTTTTGAAAAATAATGGTTTGATCATGGTTTTTGATTTGGGTCGTGGTTTGAGTGGAGAGGATGAGAAAATGGGTTTTTGATTCTAAGAAACTATGTATGTCATGTGTTTTGTGTTTGTAAAGATATTTAGTTAGGTTTATAGTATAATATTAACACATGGTTAAATTTAGTCAAGTGATCTAGGGGAGGGCATGTGTGGCCGGTTTTTCAAAGGTAAAGAGAAGCAAAAATGACTTTGATAACTTAGGAAAACTAGTTGTAGTGTAAGTGTAGTTTTAGTTATAGTTTAGTTATAACCGGGTACCGGGTTTGCTAGAAATAAATGTTAACGAAGTTATTCGGGATAAAATAAAGTTGTAAGAATGTTAAAAATATATTGGGTACAATTACTGAGTGATCGGGTGATTATTGTTTAGTTTTCACGAAAACCGTCGTAATATTCATAAGCTTACGTTATAAATAAATAAATTTCCAAAATACTGGGTAAATGAATGTTATAACTTTTATGATGATAAAATGGATATAAAAATATGTCGGGACCATTGTGGGAATATTTAGATATATTCGTCGTGTTTATAAACCGGGTGTTAACGTTTATTTATAAATAATTATAAGGAAAACGTTAAATGTATCAAATATATAAATTTTAAAATCCTAAGAGTGGTATAACATGTAACTGACCTACTGATGATATGCAGACTATCTACAGTCCGTATGAAATGTCATTACTGATAATGCATGAATTCGCACCTGAACCAATACGGTTACGCGAATTTGAATACCCGTAAACTAAATTTATGATGAAATGTGTAATGCAAATGAATAGTGAAAACTTTTCCGGCAATGAATAGTGTTCTGTGAATAGTAAAATTTCTGAATGCTTCTCGGAATGTCAAACTGACACCAAAAAAGATGAATAGTAAATTGATGAATAGTGTTTTGATGAATAGTGTTTGATGAATAGTGTTTTTCCAAAGTTCGGGAAATGACCTGAAATGACTTGAAATGGTGAGTTGTGACATTCTTCCCCTCTAAAAGGAACTTCGTCCCGAAGTTCAGTTCATGTTCGTTTCTGAAAACATATTGGTGAAAAGGTGATGATATTCGAGAATTCCAGCGAACTCTAACGATAGGAATTCGACTCTGATTCAACTGTTTGACCACACGGTCCATGGTTTATGTTGGTTCTCTTACAAGGTCTGAGATTGGCATTTGGGATGGATCCCTTCCAATGGAATCATGAGTGACTCATCTGAAAGTCATTTCTGGGGATCTGAAAATGTGAAATATGTTCGTGTAATCCTGTTGTTCTCTGACAATGTTCAAGTCTGACGGCCACTAGGCCTACCCTGTCTGAAATATAAATGGTCCAGTGTATATTGGTGTAACTTTCCAAGTTTTATGAACGATAACATGCCTTTCCTAGGCAGAACTTTCTGCATAACTCTGCAGAACTTGAAGTTTTAATGGTTTACAACTTACTGAACTTGTAACTGATTCTTGACTTGTAGAAAATTTCTGGTTATTTCGTGAATGCCTACTGGACTTGTGAGTTGAGCTTTTTCTGAGTTTGACCCATCAATCGATGGTCTGCGCTTCTTAATGTTTTAAATGTGGTACTGGTAATATATATTGTTGAATTCTGCCAGAACTCAAGTTTGTATGCTAGTTGGTCGATTCTAAAATGAATCTTAAATAGTCCAATATGCTAAAGGTTCAACCTTTCTTGTTATCCAATTTGTATCATGCCAATCCAAGGCAATGCTTTTAACTTAGTTTGTTCTCCCACTTGAATCTGGATGGTTTGTTATTCAGGATACCCAATCCAAATGATATGTGTTATGTACCAATCTAACTTCTGCCAGTTTCTCGCTGTTGGTGTGATAACTATTATTGTAGATGAATTTGATTTATGTTGAGTGATTAGTCCAACCATTTCTAGGGTTAATCACTCATGCTCTGATCATACTTTCCTATGTTTGAATTGTCCTCTCGCTTTGACCATCGGTCTGAGGGTGATAGGTGATGTTCACATCTAAATGGGTTTCTGAAGGAAATCCTGAAATGATTACCTGAAGTCCAAGTTGAAACGGTTTCCTTAACAGGAAAAACTGAAATGGGTACAATAAACCTTTGTGACTAATTCCACAACGTTCGGTCCTCCGAACTTGGCGTTAACTGAAGGGATAGAATATAGGTAACAATTTGATTCCTTGTGTTTTGTTCCAACGGATGATAAGACATATGTCCTTCTTTGTCTATTGGGTTTGGTCTCCACTACTGAAGTTCGCGATTAATTTGTGATGTCCTTCCTAATTCCTTCATCACATATTCCAAATATTCTTTATTGTCAAGTCACAAATCCTAAATGCATAAGCGATGTTGTAGGGAAGTTGGTTCTGGAAATTTGTCTCGCGATTGTGAGTTTTGGTTGAAATCTTTTTCTGAATAAACGAACTTAGAAAAATGGAGCAAATGATTGACTAAGTAATATTTTTCCTGATGATTCAAAATTTCAGTAGTTATGAAGTAGAAAAATGTTTTCAAACATGTTGTGATTAAGACTGCTTACCAAAGTTTGATGTTTATGTATATTTCTCATTGTACAATAGTGTTGCTAAAGTTTGACCAAAAAGGATCGCACTTGTTCAAAATAGGAATTTCAGAAATCATTTTTCCACAAGGTATGTGATTTATGTAAACGCATCAACTTTATTTAAAAGTGAAAACACTGAAAAGGATAAAATGGTAGAATAGGAAATGTTCGCTTAAATGCATAGATGTCTAACACTTAGTTCCTGAGGTTGGATAATGTCTATTGATGGTTATCTGGCATAACTACAAGCATAGGTATTTAGACTAACTTAAGTCCTGAAATTGTTTATCATTGTAATAGACAAGACGAAGGTATCATTTGATGTTGTGTCGATGAATGTCTATTCTGTTTTCCCATGTAGATGAGGAGATATGTTCTGGCTTGATCCCTTGCTTGGTATGAAGGTGAGGTTATCTGAAATTTCTAGACATAATGCCTTAGAGGAATCTACATCGATATTCTTGATTCAAACAATTGTACTTTGTGAAAAATTAATGCAGGAAAGTTCATGTATGGATGAGGCCATGTTTAAATGGAATGCTCTACAGTCTCAATTAGAAGCTTGGTGTATTTCTATTGTGTTGTCCTGCCGACATCTATATTGAGTTCAATCCTGTAGCTCAGTCTAGCTAGTACTTTTAAATGATAGAATTTGACAGCTAAGTCAGAGATGGTGATTCGGATGGTCTCGCGGTGTCTTAGAATTTGTTGTTGAGTTATGAATTCTCTCACTATATACTTCTAGTCCTGGTTAGTAGTTCTGTAATCCTTTCGTTGCTTCTATTGTATAGAGGAATCATGCATGTAATTGATATGGAAAGTCTCTTCTAGGGAAGTCAATGGGAAAATCCAACTTAATGGCTAAGTGAGTGACAGGTAGGGTAAGTATCCAGGGATAGTTCGGCAAAATGGATGTTTATGAAAGAATTCCTTTGTTTACAAAACTTTTAAATGAAGATTGTTATTAACAATCCTTTGAAAAGGTAATTATTTCCTTCATGGCATAATCCTTCCTGAATTTTACATAGGTGATCAGGCTATGTATAATTGAGGACTAATGATGCGATGTTGGATTTTGTCAAAATATCATAACTTTTATCAAAAGTTTTAGATGGTGTTCAACGCATTGTTATAAAAATGGTGTCCTGATATTTTCTTGTTCCTTAACTCCGGGCAGTCATTCTTGAAATGCCCAAAGTTTCCACATTTGAAGCAACTCCCTGGGATTTTTCTGATTTGTGAGTTTCCTACAATTTTCAGTCCGATGACCCTGCTTCTTGCATACTCCACATGTTTTACTGCAATGACCTTGGTGATATTGATTACACAGGTTGTAGTAAGGTAACTTTCCAATATACCTTCTCTTTGTGTGCGGTTCTGCAGCAAAGGCTCTATTCATTTCTTGTCCTTTGGGTGATTGTTGAGCAGCATTGCAACCTAGATTGTTGTTCCACTTCCTTTTATTGTCACTATTGTTTCCTGATGTCTTGGCGTGAACTATGAGTTCCTTTGCCTCGATCGCCATTTTGATAGCTTCAGACATGGCATCGGGTTCCCATGCGATGACCAACATACGAATTCCATGGGAGAGTCCCCCAATGTACTTTTCAAGTTTCTTGCTTTCCGGTTCATCCATTGCAGAACCTAGTCGTGTTAATTCATAGAAATGAGTAGTGTACTCGTCAACATCATTTCCTACCATGGTAAAGTTTAGTGTTTCCTGTTCTTTTGTTCGTAATTCATTTCCTACACAAAATGTTATACCCATCATCCTTCTTAGTTTCTCCCAAGAGTGTGAGTAGGCAGTATCAACTCCTACCATCTTAATATGTTTGGTCCACCATTCCTGGGCATGATTCTGAAAAGTGCATGTGGCGAACTTAACCTTGTATTCCTTACGACAGTCGCCACATTGAAATATTGTTTCTATGTCTTCGAACCATTTGAGAAATTTCTTTGTGTTTCTAGTTCCGCTAAAGGAGGGAGGATTACACCCCATAAATTCCACGTGAGTAAGTTCCTTAGTGAGGGCGGTGGCTATGTTCTTGGCAATGACTTGTCCAACAGTAGCTTGCGTCATGCTTGGAGTGGCTTGCTTAAATCTCTCTTCATCAAATTATAAGAGACCATAAGGATCTATGGGTAATAGAAATTATCATATTCACAACACCTGAATATAATACATGAAAATTTCGGTCTACGTGAACCGGTATCACAAATAGCACAACCATTTCTTACATAGTAGAGTCACACTTGATATATTTGTTTGTACAACAATCAAAAGACAACAAGTTCTTTAGACTATGTCTCACACTTTCTGTGGCTAGGATAATAGTAAAAGCTAGTGAGGATATAAATCTGGTCTAGGGACTTCCTGGTGTCCCTCTGTGTGAAATCAGGTTTGTGGCATCATAAGGTCGAGATAGTCCTGAAGTGGTGTCTGAAGTTGTGCATCTATCAAATCTTAGATAATGTAGGTTCTGAACCATTCCTGAAGAATCTGCGGATGTTTCTGTTGAGTCCGTGTTATTGGTATTATCTACTAGGTGTCATCTAGTCCATGGCAAGTGGGAATGGAAAAGGGAAATGACAATGATGGTACCAGTGAATGAAATACTACCCTCTTTCGCGCTACCTCGCGACATCCAAAAGGTAAAACTAAAGTACACACTGTGGGAAGGCCAATAGTGTAATAAGTAACTGATGGTGGTGATAGTACCTGAATAGTGAGTGCTCTACGAGTGAAGGAAAGAAAACACACTATCTTCCTTGCAATAAGCATCCTAATAAGTCCATTAAGATTAATTCTGAATACACTACCAAAAGGCATTCTATGTACGGGCTGAATGATAGGAAAACTCTGTTCCTATGGCAAATCAATAGTACTAATTGTGGTGTAAGTGCAACTGATGGTATAATGGTAGTGGAAGATGACAAGGCATCTTCAATGTCGGAATCCGATAAAAGGATGTCAGGGTGAGTATCTGAAGACATGTCACTTGTGAACCAGGTCAATAAAATGATATACATATACGGATATGAGTATAAATAACTCGCACAGGGTATGCATGAAACAACATGTATCATGATTATGCACTTATGATGAAATGATGAAATGCTATGCTGATGTGGTTATAGTCTAGGGTCCAAGATACATCCTAGTTCGCTATAACCTTAGCTCTGATGCCAATCTGTCACACCCCCAATTTACCTGACTTGCAGCGGAATGGAATACCTGGGGGTGTCTGTCATAGCACCACAGTTACAGTTACATTGAACGACCTAAATTGTCGTTTGGAAAATACTGCATTTGATCATTGAAATAATCCAGAGTTTACAAAATGAGGTCCCCAAAATGTGTTGCATGTTTATGAAAAGCAAGTCATACTAGATCAAATGTTTACATAAGTGCATGAAATAATGATGAGACGCGTCGACTCCGCGACTCCATGAAGGTCCAAATGCATGTCACATGAGCTACCTTAATAACCTGAAATACATTGCTAAAACGTCAACACGAATGTTGGTGAATTCCATAGGTTTGTAAAATGTAATGATGTACGGCCACCACAAGTAAAAGTGCAAGATAAAAATCTCATGAAAATTGTACAATAGACCTTAAGCTCATGACCCCGAAGCTATGACTGATGAAACTATGCCCCTCCTGAATGTTCTGCCGAAACACTCAAATGTAAAAGACATGAAATGCATCCGCTTACTGTTTGTAATCACTACCACGGATGGAGGCGTCACCCTCAATAGATCTATCCACTCACTCTCGCTTAACGGTAAATTAACGGTTCATGATGTTACAGGGGACTTATCACATGGCAAGGTAACTTAAGCAATGTACATGTTTGAATACTTGGGCTCGTACAAAAATGGTTGATGCAATGTATTCCCCCCGTGGGATTTGAAAACAATCGAAAATGTTGAATTGAAAACGGGGCTATGAAAACTCACCTTAACTGATGAAACTGTGATGAAGTGAAATGAACAACAATGAACAATTAGCTGCCGCAACCCAATATGATGGTACCATGAACATGTAATGAGCTGAAAAACAAGGTGCGCACACTAGCCGCAACCTAATATGAATGATGAACGATCTACTTTAGATCATGAAATGATGTTATGAATGTCCATGCACATGTTTCCTATACCACTCTACTCTTTGAAAAACACTTGTTGTTATCAAAAGTATATATTCCAAGACTTAGGAAAAATATGGCTATTAGAAAAATAAACTAGTTGTAATATATATACTTATATATATATATATATATCGTATGTACCAATGTTTGTGTTGAAATCCTCGGTTTGAAATCCTTGAAATAACGCCTTGTAGTAATGAAAATATACTTGTAATCACTAATACATCATTAGTTATGAAATTGGGTACTTGGTTAATATTTCTAGAAAATCTAGAATTTAGTACGTAGTGTTATTATTATTTATAAAAGCTGCCAATTATAGAGGATTTTTGCCGATATTGAAACGTGAATATCTTTGTCGTTATAAGCCCGTTTTACTTGTTCTTTATATCCACGGTTACGTCTTAACATGTAGTAATATATTTTAGAAAGCTTGGCCCCTCCGGGTTACGTCTAAAGCCTCTTTTTGTCCGACAAAAATCGTCCAACAGCATGTATTTTTCCGGAAAATAGTTTTCGTCAATAAACTTGCAAAAATCATAACTTCTTCGTTATAAACTCTTTTTAATCCGTTCTTTCGCCTACGGATTCGTTTTTGAAATTATTTTCTAAAAATTTTGCCAAAGTTTACTTTGTATTTACTGATTTTCCAGAATTTTACAAAATGGGACAGCATGTTTATAAACTTGTTAGAAATCCATTTCCAAGGTTCAAAACTTGTTTCTACTTCAACCAAATCTCTTGCAAACACTATAAAGCTATACTAATCCTACCATACACCTTCTTAGGCTGCCATGGGTTCCTAATGACTAGTAAACAAGTTAATTTAACAAAGGAACACCTAAATCACAATCTAGGGTTTGTATGTTCAAAAAGTCTTCAAAAATAAAGTGGTATAACTAGTTTGTGCATGAAATTAAGCATGAATACCATAAGACACATATGTTAATTAGATGAAAACATGAAAATAAATTTGAATACTCACTTTGAAATAATAGGTGGTGAGATGATTAGAAACCTTGGATTACTTGTGTTTTTGGGTTATGATTCTTGATTAGGAAGACAAAATGAACAACTTTGATGCTTTAACTTTTGAAAAATAATGGTTTGATCATGGTTTTTGATTTGGGTCGTGGTTTGAGTGGAGAGGATGAGAAAATGGGTTTTTGATTCTAAGAAACTATGTATGTCATGTGTTTTGTGTTTGTAAAGATATTTAGTTAGGTTTATAGTATAATATTAACACATGGTTAAATTTAGTCAAGTGATCTAGGGGAGGGCATGTGTGGCCGGTTTTTCAAAGGTAAAGAGAAGCAAAAATGACTTTGATAACTTAGGAAAACTAGTTGTAGTGTAAGTGTAGTTTTAGTTATAGTTTAGTTATAACCGGGTACCGGGTTTGCTAGAAATAAATGTTAACGAAGTTATTCGGGATAAAATAAAGTTGTAAGAATGTTAAAAATATATTGGGTACAATTACTGAGTGATCGGGTGATTATTGTTTAGTTTTCACGAAAACCGTCGTAATATTCATAAGCTTACGTTATAAATAAATAAATTTCCAAAATACTGGGTAAATGAATGTTATAACTTTTATGATGATAAAATGGATATAAAAATATGTCGGGACCATTGTGGGAATATTTAGATATATTCGTCGTGTTTATAAACCGGGTGTTAACGTTTATTTATAAATAATTATAAGGAAAACGTTAAATGTATCAAATATATAAATTTTAAAATCCTAAGAGTGGTATAACATGTAACTGACCTACTGATGATATGCAGACTATCTACAGTCCGTATGAAATGTCATTACTGATAATGCATGAATTCGCACCTGAACCAATACGGTTACGCGAATTTGAATACCCGTAAACTAAATTTATGATGAAATGTGTAATGCAAATGAATAGTGAAAACTTTTCCGGCAATGAATAGTGTTCTGTGAATAGTAAAATTTCTGAATGCTTCTCGGAATGTCAAACTGACACCAAAAAAGATGAATAGTAAATTGATGAATAGTGTTTTGATGAATAGTGTTTGATGAATAGTGTTTTTCCAAAGTTCGGGAAATGACCTGAAATGACTTGAAATGGTGAGTTGTGACAGCTTTTTAATATATGTTTTAACTTAAAAAATTCGTGGTCCTAACTATGCATTTACAACAATTGTCCAATGTTTATGTAGCTAACTTTCAACGGTCTTCTAACAAAACCATGAGGTTAAGTGTCATGGTCATCAAGCTCAACATATCCAAATCAGTATCACATCACCATTCGCCACACCACAAAAACTCACCACCAAACATGTGTAAATGTGTAATGGTCACCACCAAGCCAAACATATAAAAATAATCCACCTTATACAAACATATCACATAATATACTCCCACAAATTTTTCTCTATTTCCCCTTTTTTGCCTTCGGCTATTACACATAAACAAAATAAAAAGGGCATCACCTTTAGTGGTCTGCATCACTAAACTTTGGAAGAAATGGGAGACCGCGTTTTGAATTTGAGAGGAGGTAATGGTCACCCCGAGTGAAGGTGGAGGTGGTGGTGGTAGACCACCTCCCATAACACTTAGCCAAATTTTACCATCATTATCAACTTACTAATGAATTTAGATCACCAATGAATTGTTTTGGACTATATAACTGTATTTAAACTCTATAGTGAACAAATAAATGGTGTACAAAAATGCAATAGTCAACATGTAGGTGTGTCCATTTTTTAGAAAAAGACCATCGAACTTTGCATCCCACATAGATTAAAGAAAGAAAATCTTTCTTGGTTATATAATGTCGTAAATGAGCAACATACATGTCAATTACAATACTATGCTTTCAGGTACATGGTTTCCGATGGAGTTGATTATGAAACTTAAATAATCAAAACTCATCGGGTGTCATGTATCGGAAATTAAGTATAAATGCTTGACTTTTTTTAGTATCTTTTCACTTAGAAAAGGCAAAAGGCAAAACTAACATAAAGTTAGTATATTTTATGTTAATCTAAATTTTAATTACTCAACTATTTTTGTTCTCTGTATACTATCAAAGTTAATTTTATGGGGAAGAAGCTTTTGGGACATCCCTCTTTGTGGTAACATGTCATGGGGATGGAGAAAGGTCTTACAAATCAGACCGCTTATTAGAGAATTTGTTTGGCATAATATTGGAGATGGAGCTCTCACGTCATTATGGTATGATCGTTGGTGTTCCAGTAGTCCGTTGGCTAACTCTATCTCGACACGTGACATGTTTAGAGCTGGGCTAAATCCTCTCTCTAAGGCTAGGAACATTTTTCTAAATAATGTATGGACCTGGCCTCATGAACTTATCAATAAGTATCCTTTTCTTAGTTCGATTGTCATGCCAAACCATGTTGATAGACCTGATTTGTTGGAATGGCGTGATGAGGATGGGAATGTTAAGTCATTTTCTGTGAGTATGGTTTGGAGGTTTATTCGGCCTAGAAGTAATAAAGTTATGTGGGTTGACGTCGTGTGGTTTTCTTCGTGTATCCCACGCCACGCATTTAATCTTTGGTTGATCATTAAGCAAAGATTGAAAACTCAAGATAAACTTAACACTTGGGATGGTTCGAGCTCTCTTATTACTTTGTGTCCGTTATGCGAATTGCAACCTGATTCACATGAACATCTATTCTTTGAGTGCTTTTTTTCGCAACAAATTTGGAATCACATGAAGACGTATGCAGGGATGGGTTCTTCGGTTCCTATTTTCTCTCATATTGTGGATTCTCTTAACCCGATTGCTAAAAGAAGGTCTTCTAAGAGTGTTATTGCTAAGTTGGTTGTGGCGGCTTGTGCCTACTTTATTTGGCAAGAGAGGAATTGGCGTCTTTTTAAGAAGAACAAACGGCCGGTGAAACAAATTATTGATTGCATTAAGAATTCTATCCGTCTCAAACTCCTCTCATGCAGATTTAAAAAGTCTAACGATGGTGTGCTGGTTTCTAGGCTTTGGAAGTTGCCTGATATGGTGTTTATCTACTGTTGATGGCTGTTATAACTTGTTTATGTGTTATTAGGTGGTTGTAATTGCTAGCTAGTATTCATATGGCATGTCAGATGATTTAGAGGTGGTTCAAGCTTGAGCTTGAGGTTAATGTGGTAGCCAACCACATTCCATTGTACTTATTTGGTTTTTTGGGCCTTTAATATATTTTATCGGGGTAAGTCCCCCTTACCCAAAAAAAAAGTTAATTTTATGTGCAATTTAAGTTTTTTTGACTTCTCAAAGGACGTTGTCAGACATAATTTTAACCGAAATAACTTCTAAATGTCCAACTAAAATGATACATCACATAAATTTACCATTCCAGCTAAAATATGACGGGTAAGAACTTTCAGAAACTCAAAAAAAAAACCTTTTATTACATAGAAAAGTTCACTTCGATATCTCAAGTTGAGAATAACAAAAGTAAAATACTTAAAATTTAATTTAACCTAATGTATAATACATTTTTTTTTTACCCATCGTTCACAAATTCTTTAATATAATAGAGACAGCTAATTAGAAACTTTTTAGGAAATGTGATCATGTCAATAGTACTTAAAAATTAAATTTTAGCAATAACCATTTTATAAGAAACCTGCTTTGCCGTGGTGTCTCTAAACGTTTCATCAATACATCTGAACATACCTAACACCTACCGCACAATGCCATATTGATTCCGCAGCAACATGTTAACATAGTTGAATTAAGGCATGCACAAGCTACCATTCAAACTGATCCACATGACTAAGATATGAGACAACTCTTGGTACAACATTTCTAGTAAAGTCAAGAGACAGGGTGACAACTTTGTTGTACTATCATACACCTTAATCATCACAAGGTGCCAGCGCAAGTGAGTCACCAGAATTATCCAAAAAAACTCACCAAGCAACAGAGTTTGAGTCCGCTTGACGTAATCCAAACTATTGATGTTTCACAAAGGGTAACTTAATGAGTCACACTAAGATTGCCTAAAGAAAGTATGTTTAACAAATAACTACTTGCAAGCTTGCAGCATAGAATAATGCAATTGATACCAAGACAATGTACACTGATATATCAATACATGGATCTTGCAAGGCTAGAGTCTCCACCTTCTGTATGTTTACTCATACAAATAAAACAAACCAGCTCCAATCAAGAAAAACGACAATGGAACTGTAATTTTGTTTGTTCATTCACATTTAAAGTACTCCCATTAGCAAGAAACTTCGGCTTTTGCATCCATGTTCTTTTGTGTACATGAACCAAATGACATAAATTTGCTTTAAAATCAGAATTTTGTACCCAAAGTTCAAAGTGGATACCCGTGGGAATGAACAAAACAAAGTGAGAAAATCACAACTACAAACTCCCATCTAAGATAACTTGTTTAGAAGTACAAATATGAATCTATAGTGGTATACATCAATGTAGATAAATTTTCTATCTTACGTGTCGAATACATACCTGGCCTCAGCAAAGTGGTATTTTACCAACGCAAGAGCTCTTCCGCGATAAGAAATCTTGTTCTTTTCTTCCTTGAGCATTTCAGCATAACTATAACAGCACAAATCATGTAATTAGTTTTGTTTTATTGCAAGCATGCGATGATTTGAAAAATGCAGGGAGATTAGAGATGGCGGGTGAAAATAGATCAGTTTGAAATGGATCAAAATGGGTTTGATTCATAAGAATGTCAATTGTCAAATCTGATTCAGGTTCAAACAGGTGGCTAGGTGGCTAGGTCAGAATGGCCACCAATTATGGAGATGATCCTATAGCAACAGAGATGATCTTACGTTTGATCATAAACATCAGGTTGGAAGACTGGATCCCCCGAAGTCATTCGGTCCTCTTGCATGAACAATCTTCCCCTGAAAGGGTACATTGTGTGTAAAATTGTTTGAAATGCCAGTCAATCAAAACAGTCCTGTTTTATGTACTTCGAGATCGAGGAGTAAAATTCACAATCAATAATTAGTAAAATAAAAAACACACGAAATAACCATTTGTAATTAGTTGCTCAAGTACATTTTTCTATCTTCATTAATCAGGCATATGTCAATCTGAAACAACTTTTGAATAATACTACTATAATGCTTACTTGACTTGGGGAATCAGGAATTGAATGATATGGTTCCTCTCCATTGGTTAAATTCACTGCCTGTGATTAGAGATTTAGCTAATCTAATAATAGATGGCAGCAAGCCAAAAATTGGTGTATTTCTTGTCCACGAATGTGCCTACACTACTAACCCTTTCATTGGCGAACCTTAAAAACACATAATGCTTCCATTACGTTAACTAAGAAGCAGATAAAGTCGGTGTGACATCCAAATTCCTAATCTCAAAAAAAGGTGTCTTAAATCATGATACTGTAATAGTGTAATTTGCTACCAATGTAAACACATTGCACAAGCATACTAAGGGATGTTCGAATGTTCTTTAGAAGACTCAGGGGTTATATAATCAGATTTTTACTTAATTTTAATGACATAATTAATTTTAGCCAAATATTATAAGTCTATATGAACAAATACAGATAACCAAGATATGAAAGAAAGTGACTGTGATTCAAGTCGTGACCCAATGCTTTTATGAAAGACAATTTGACCCTGCAAACAACCAAAATACGTATAGAAAATGTTACTTTTGAACTTATACGAAAAGTAGGGCAGGTAAATGAACTGAACAAACACCCACAAGACTTGTCATGTTGCCATTAATCGAACCTATGATATTGGAGGGAGAACATTACATGGCCTTTAAGTAAGCTTTATAACTATATATAATTAAGACGTTATGATATAAAACGAATAAGAATGTAGAGAGTAACCAGGTAAACCTTTGAGAGCATTGAAACAAAGACAAGTATCTTCCACCCAACACTGGTCCTTTCACCTAAACACACAAAACATTAGGAAAAAAAAAAAAAAAAAAAAAAAAAAAAAAAAAAGTAGCTGAATAGCAAGCAGCCAATCGTTAACTGATACATACATTCAAACCATGCACTACAACGAAACAAGAGAGAAACACGATATCAGTATTACCTAGTTGATATGTGGAGTCATTTGAAGCCGACAATGGGTCTTAGTCGGATATAGCCGGGTCAAACCGGGTCTTGGCCTGATATGACCGGGTATAGCCGGGTCTTATCCGGATAAGACCGGGTCTAACCGGATATGACCGGGTCTAACCGGGTCAAGGCCGGATATGACCGGGTCTAACCGGGTCAAGGCCTTATATGACCGGGTCTAACCGGGTCATGGCCGGATATAACCTTAAAAAACACAAATGTCACAATTTTACAGTTGACTACTTTTTAGTATGATGGGAAGTCTTGAAACTCAGTGTTTAGTGAAAAGCCAACTTTAAAATTATTCAAAGATATGGGCATGTTGTTATTATTATCTATATGGGCTAAGCCCCGCCCATATATGAAAAGTTTGGGAAAGTTTTATTTTATTTTTGATAACTTTCAATGAGTTTAAAATTTCAAACTGAGTGACATGTTCGACTCTTCGTTCAAGAAACATTCAAAAATAGAATCAAGAAACTTGCTAATACTAACAAAAAATAGTGAACAACACTCTATATTTACATCCCACATATATTAAATGAGCTTCATACATGTCTAGAATATTACCATGTTTTCAAGGCGCATGGTACGTTGTGGACGAAGTTTATTATGAAAGTAAAAAAAATCAAACTTTGTTAATGAACATGCTTTTGGAAAACATATATAAATGCTTGACGTTTTTTGTATTTGTTCTCACTTATTAAAATGGCTACTCCAAACTATACTTTGTGAATATTAGTCTAGAGTTGTACTTAACTTTTGATATATATAATTTACATAGGACAAATAATATTCATAAACTATTACAAAATTTAACTAAAATTGACACAAAGACCGAGTGATTTGCACAAGAAACACAAAACGAGTTGTACATTATCGGCAATTTTTTCTCTCTAACATGACCAAACATAAAAGAACTAAAATAATAGAGTGAGCCCGCATGAAATCACTCAAATTGCGTCATCCCTTAATAAGTACCATTTTAAACTTTGGCCAAAGAACATCAAATGATTGATCGAATATAGATATACATCCACTTGTGTCTGAAACAAGATTTATTTCAATGGTTTTTCTTTAGTAAATAATATTGTCACTATTTGTGGAAAAGAGAAGATTATAAACTTAAACAAACACCCCTACATCCCACATCGGCTAAAGAAGTGAAATCTTTCTATTTATATACTATAGAGAATGAGGATCACACATGTCTAGAATATTACCATGTTTTGGGATGCATGTGTTTATGAAGTTGATTATTAAACTAAAGATTTCAAACTTTATAGAATCTTTGATCCCAAAATAATTATAAAATTCTTTGGCTTTTTAGTATCTTTTATCATTTATAAATTAGTAATCTAAATTTTTTATTTACAAAGATTGTCCATATGTTTATAAAACTAGATATTTAGTAGTAATCGTTTTATCTATCTTTTTAATAAAACAAAACCGTAACTATACCGGCCATCATTCTCAATTTAACTATTAGCTAGAGAAAATGATTAAAAAAAGTATCATACTTGCCACCATTAGCTATTGTGGGTAGCAAAGAAATTTTTTTGCTTTTATTGGTACTTTTCTTTCAAATTCATCATTTTTAGGGTACTATGTGACATTTTTGCCCTTCGGGGAAAAAAATTTTCTATTAGTTAAAAGGCAAAAATATCCAAAAATTTCGCAAAATACAATAAAAAGGATGAATTTGAAAGAAAGTACAAAAAAAAATAAAAAATAAATAAATAAATAAAAATTGTTCGCTACCTACAAGAGCAAATGGTGGCAAGTATGATACATTTTTAAATCATTTGCCTTATTTGTTATAGTGAGTTATAGGACACTTATCTGTTAAGGTCTTATTATGATATATCCTAATGGGACACTTCAATTTTGTGTCCTAATAAACTTATCTTATAAGTCGTTTGTTCATGAGGTCCTATTTTAATAAAACTTAACAGGACACCTTCTATGGAGGTCGTATTATATTATGTTTTTAAGACCCTTATCTCGTATGGTCCTATAAAATCTCAAGTCCTTTTAAGTACTACTACTTCCGTCCCAAAATATAAGTCCACTTTGACTTTTTCAATCGAACTTTGACATTAAATATTTTTCTTTGTATTATATATCACTTCATAAAAATTATACCAAATGAAAATGCAATTCAAACACTATTCATTTATATATTTTGCATCAAGTATTATAAAATACAATAAAAAATATTTAAGGTCAAAGTTCGAGTTAAAAAGTTAAACTGGACTTATATTTTAGGATGGAGGGAGTACTAGTATATTAGGACCTTTATGAGCGTCATGACAGACCAACTTTCTTGTAGTGTATTATGATCAGTTTGGTCCTTTAAGGCTTTAAGTTCTTACCATTTGTACAAATCAATCATGCACAAAGTACGATCCAACTGTTCCAGATGGCTAAGAAATGAAGCAACCTCACACGGGCCGAGTCCAGTTCACGCATCCAAACTATTGACATTTCGCAAAGAGATATCTTAATCAGTCACACAAAGATTTCCTACTGATATTTATCTACAAAACTTCTCTTATATGCTAAGATTAGTATATTTTGCAAAAAAATGCTTGAACTAAATTACTTGCAGCGTAGAATACTTAAATAACATCATGACATATAATTCTATTGAGCACATATCAACTTGGTCCACAGCCATCGTAAAACTCAATCATGCACAAGGTACCATTCAAACTGATCAAGATGTGCATAGCCATCCATATGAATAAAAAAATGAGACAACTCTGGTACAACACGGGTGATTTGAGCTCCTCTTGATTGCTACATTATTCTAGCTAGAAGATATGAAGGGATCGACAAACTGACAATTTTCTCCTACCAATGTAAAACTTAATCAATTACAAGGTACCCAACGGACTTGAGTCACCAGAATGATCTAAACACGAGTCTTGTTAAAAAAAAACTCATGGAACCTCACTCAAGTCGAGACCTGTTCACCTATCTAAACTATTGATGTTCCACAAGCGAAGATTTCCTACTAATTTTGTATACAAAACTTATCTTATATGCTAATGTCATTATATTTAGCACATAAAAGACTTGAATTAAACTAGTTGTAATGTAGAATACTTAACTATCTTCATGGCATGTAATTCTTTTCATGGATCACAACCAAACAAAAAAGAACGAAAATATGAGAGTAAACCCATACCATAACTGTATTCAAAACTTTAGCATTAACTGTCAGATTAGCTTCAAACTATCTAATGGACATATAACTGGTGTATAGTAGATCATTGCTATTTAGAACTTCTTAATTATCCCACATAGGTGAAAGAAGTGAAATCTTCTTTGGTTATCTACCACATTGTAAGAAAATAATTTGTGTTGAGAATGCTATCATGTTTTCGGTTACATGATGGAATTGGAGTTTATTATATTAGTGATAGTGAAAAAAATAAACTTCGAAGTTCGTCTGGTAACCGAAAATTATTATAAAAGTCTTGACATTTTTATAATATATGTTGTCACTAAGCAATACTTTTTTTTTATTTTATTATTTGTTGTCATTTAAAAAATATTGTACTCTAAACTTTTTATTTACCAAGATTGTCTATATATTTATGCAACTAAATATATAGTAATCCTCTATGTATATCCAATCGTTGTTGGTGTTCATTTCAATCTCTAATCATTTCACCGATCCCCTGAACATATCAGGCCATATTGATTCTGTTGCAACATGCTACAAAAATGAATTAAGGTGTGGTCCTCCATGTAACGTCTATGTTGAGCACATATGAGTTTGGTCCTTTTAAGTTCTTACCATTGCCATTCATGTACCTAAAGATTTGAGGTAACTCTAGTAGTACAACATTGGTGATTTGAGCCCTCTTTGTTGCCTAGCTACATTTCTAGTGAAGGTATCAAGAGACAAAGTCATAACTTTGCCCTACTAAGGTACAACGCAATCAAGCACAAGTACTAATGAACGCGAGTCACTAGAATTATCCAACATGGATAATCCTTGCGAGTCTTACAAAGAAAACCACTAATCGACACATTGTTAATGAGGTCAAACATTCAACCACATAAGGCTGAATTTTGCACCATTCTAGTTTTTGAACCAAAATACAAAGTGGATACCTCCTGGGGAAATCTAAAATACAACCACAAACTCCCAGCTATAGTATCTTGTTGAGATCTGCAATATGAATACAAAGAGTTATATATGAGAAATAATTTTCTATCTCATGCGTCGAATCAATACCGAGCCTCAACATACTGAGATTTTACCAGTGCAAGAGCTCTTCATTCAACAATGAGAAATCTTGTTGTTTTCTTCCAACATAACTAGAACAAGATTTAACCGTTTTATACTCAGATTTTAGAGATGGCAAGATGGGCGGGGTAGATAACAGGTCAACATGGGTTCAGGTGGAAATGGGTCATATTAGTCTAGTCTAAATCTTTAATAAACAATAATTAGAAGGTGTATGCATTAAAACACACTTTGGACAGGTTTTAAACTAAGTGACCAGTTCGACCCGTTCCTCATTTAGGTAATAATGATTTGACCCATTGTACACGTTTCTCATTAACTTCACGACATGTTACTCAAAATAATCAAAACGAGTAGCATTACTGATAATTTTTTCTCGTCCAGAACGAAACAGAAAAGAGCAAAACTGTGAGAGTAAACCCATATGAGGATCACTTAATAACCGCATTTAAACAATGTCACTACTTCAAAGTACAAACACTCTATCATTAACCTATAAATGGTATATAGAAATGCAAGAGTCAACACGCAGGTATGTACATTATTTGATAAAAAGTTAAAAACAGTTCCATCTAGAGGTGGCAATTTGTGTCCAAACTCAAAAAAATGGGCTAAATGGGCAAAATTTTAAAAGATTTGGGTATATTTGGGCCCCCTTTTTTTTTTTGAAATGGGCATATATTGCCCATTTAGAAGTTAAATGGGCATAATGGACACACATGTTTTTCTCTAAATTTGAGAACATTAAATTGTTTTTAATGAAAAACTTATTAATATATAACTTAAATATAAATGAGGTGTTACATTTAAGGAATTTTTGTTGTTGTTTTAAGTCTTTTCTAAAGTGATTCGTGCCCATTTGGCCCGCGCCCGTTTAGCCCGCGCCCGTTTTGCCCGTAGCCCGTTTAGCCCATAGCCCGTTTAGCCCGTAGCCCATGCCCGCCCGGCCTGCCCGTTTTGCCACCTCTAGTTCCATCTTTACAACCCACACAGGTTAAAGAAGTGAAATCTTTCTGAATTATATACTATAGTGGAGGATCACACATGTCTAGAAAATTACTATGTTTTCAGATATACAGTGTTAACTAGATTTAGAATATGTGATAATAGAACCGTTTAACTGATCCACCTCAGCTTACGTAACCCCGGCCATCCGTACAATGCCTTATTGATTCTGTTAGGAAAATGTTAGGAAAATGAATGAAGGTGTGGCCCTCCAAGTTCTTTTGGATTCTTGAACCAAATGATCCTTAAATTTTATTAATCAAAATACAAAGTGTTAGAGACCGGAACGTACAAATATTTTTTTAATCTTGCATGTCGAATACATGCCAAGCCTCAGCAAAGCTGGATGTTCCCATAGCTAACTCGATCAGTCACACAAAAATTGCTAACAATTTTACTTTTTTATGTTCTTTTAAACAAACTGGATTTTGAAGGATACACAAAGCAATTTTGTTGGCTAACCCAACAGTTCAATCATCGTGTGAAAACGACAAAAGAAGCTAAACCTAACAGTCCAATCATCCCTACTGTATAGCGTCATACAACCTATACAACAAACAAAGTTGTGCCTCCATGGCTTCATGTAAGGGCTCTATTGAACACATATGACTTACTAGTACGTTAGGCTTCTGAATTGAACAGCTCACTCATGCATAAGGTGCCATTCACACTTATCCACTGATGTCATCTATATGGCTTAACAAATGAATCGACTAGGGTGATTCCAGACAACCCTCTTGGTTGCCTATATTTCTAGAGAAGATATTAAGAGACATAGGGACACTTATAGAGCATCATAAATATCAGGGTTAAGGTCTTGCTGGAATATGCAAGAGTCACGGTATCTTCACTCAAACCAATTTGATTAACGAACGTAAATTACACTTTCTTATGGTCATCACACTGTCATTTTTTATGTAAACTCACATTAAAAGTACTACCATTGTCAAAGTGGTCAAAGATCAGTCACAAAATGCTAGAGAAGATTACGTTACGTGAACCTCTAAATTTTGATTTCCATTACACTATACCCGGTCACCACGCAACCTCACTACCTTAGTAAAAAATCTAAAACCCACCGTAGTAAAGTTAATTTTAACAAATAAAAAGTAGTCTTTTGTTCTTGTCAGTGTCTTCATCCAACGCTATCACCCACAAGAGAAACACGAAACCCAGCTGGTTCATCTGAAACCCGGCCGGGTCGACCCGGGTGAGCTGAAACACAAATATACTCGAATAGCTCGCGATGTCTCGTTTACATCCCTATCCAACGTCGCAACTTGTGCAAATATTATATTATTATCTAACATTGAGATAATTTCATTTATAACTTTTGTTATTTTGGAGCATACCAATGATGAAAAAATGGAAAATGATATGAAAACAGCTTTGTACATTTAGCGAAAATACAAGTCAAAATTTATGTTTCATGAAAATGAAAAATAAAAGAGTAGAGTGGGTTTCTAGTGAGAACTGAACAAGCAGCAATTCAATAAAAGTAATCAGTCAACTGTAAATCTATAATAAAAAAGTCAATGAAAGTTACCATGTACCGGTGACATTTGTGATGAGGAATGCAAAGAAGCTTGAACAAGTCAAAGTTATTTTGGGACATTCTATTCCTTTTCAGTCACATAAGCTTGACTTTAAGTGTAATTAGTTACATTGTCTTCTTCGTTAATCAATGATGTTGTATAATATAAGCATTCATTTAGCATCTAGGAGAACATTTGTAATATGAAATTTTTATGCAACTGATCAAGTTATCCCTTTGGAAACTACAATAGTTTGGGTTTGCATCCCAGTATCCCACATAGATTAAAGAAGGGAGATCTTTCTGGTTTATATACTGTAGTGAACGAGCACCATACATGTCAATAACAATACTATGTTTTCTGGTACTTGATTGCCGATGAAGTTGATTGTGAAACTGAAAGATTCAAATCCCTTAGGATATCTAGTACCCGGAAATAAGTATAAATTCTTGGCTCTTTTTTGTAGCTTCTTAAAGAAGCATTGGAAAAATAAGTTTTCCTAAAAAATAGCAAAGCTCACCGCTCTTTTGGTAAACGAACACTAAAAATTAAAAGCTCATTGGTCATCGCTCGTCGCCCCAAAAAGCTCTGCGCCAAACATAGCCTATGTTTAGTATTCATTTCAATCTCTGAATATTTGACCGATTCACCGACTTACCTAGCCATATTGATTATGCGGTGACATGTTACGAAAATGAATTAAGGCTTGTCCAATCATGTATGTAACATCTCTATTGAGCACATATGAGTGTGATCCTTTAAGCTCTTACCATTGTCATTCACGTGACTAAAGATATGAGGCAACTCTGGTACAACATTGGTGATTTGCGCCACTTTTGTTGCCTATAGTTTTAGTTAAGATATCGAGAGACAAAGCGAGAGCTAATTGGTCCTACTAATGTACAATGCAATCAATCACAAGGTACTAACGAACGCAAATCACCAGAATTATCTAAAATGGATAGAGTGTCGCACTCACGAGTTCCTCCAAATTCATTAATCAGACACAGTTTGAATTGAGTTAAGTTCACCTAATCAAACTATTGGTGTTATGCAAAGTGTAACTTAGTCGGTCACACAAAGACTGCCTACTGATTTTATTTACAAAGCTTGTATTATATGCTAAGAAAAATATATTTAACACATAAAAGGCTTGAACTAAACTACTTGCAGCGTAGAATACTTGATTAACTTCATGGCATGAAATTCAAGAAACACAATGCGAGTTGCATTATTGGCAACAATTTCCTTAATAACTGTTGTTCTTTTCAAACTCTAGATGTTTCACCAATCCACATGGACTTACATAACCCTTAGGATACAATGTCATATTGATTCCGCCACGACATGGTACAGAAATGAACTAAGGCATGGCCCTTCATGTAAGGTCTTTATTGAGCACATATGAATTTGGTCATTCAAGCTCTTACCATTCTACAATTCAATCATGCAAAATGTACCATTCAAACTAATTGAGATGGCTCAGAACTGATGCAACTATGGTACAACGTTGGTGACTTAATCCCTCTTTATTGCCTACATTTATAATTAAGATATCAAGAGAGTACCATTCAAACTAATCCTAAGGTCTCATGGGGATCGTCGATGTAGCGTGTTTTGGCTTTGTACCTTTTGTGATTATCTATGCTACTTTACCTTTAAGCAATTTTATTTTATTTTTTAAAACGATGTTAAACAAACTAAATTAGATGGCTGATGTAAATCCTTAATAATTAATAACATGATGTAAATCTTGGTGCATCGATTAAATTAAAGATAGAAAAAGTTATAAAATAATTTATAAATGGGCTTAACCCATACAACTAGGGGTGTTGATCGGTTCGGTTTTCGGGTTAATTCGGTTAAAAGTTTTTTTAGGGTCAAACCGTGAACCAAACCAAACCGAATTCTAATTCGGTTTACGGTTCGGTTTTGTTGAATTCTAGTTCAATTTGGTTCGGTTCGGTTTTTGGTTTAATCGAATTACACACTTTATTTTTAAAAAAAAAAGAAAAATATACAAATATATTTAGCCAAAAAAGTTATTTCAAACATAAAAAGTATTTATTAATATTAGAATAAAATTTTATTGTTATATATATATATATATATATATATATATATATATATATATATATATATATATATATATATATATATATATATCATACTATATTATAATGGAGGAAGGCCTTCTAATATTAAAATACTTAAAATTAAGCCTTACAAGTTAATAAGCTTAAATTACAAGTGATTCAAACACAAATGCTACTTATAGAAATTCCCCTTATATTTAATTCCAGCATACAATTAATACTAATATTAAATACAATAAATAAATCATTATGTACATTAAATACAATTAATTAAGTGGTCAATAAATACAATTAATGCACTTATTAAAACACCTCTTACATAAGAAATACAAATTATCAAGCATATTGTACAACCAACTTAAACACAATTCCTGCATTAAATGACACTAATACAAATAATAAAGCATATTATACAAATATTCAAGCCCAAATGGGCAATGGGCTCGAGCCCGAACGAGCACGGGTCAAACGGGCTCGAGCCCGAACGGACACGAGCCAACATGCTCGAGCCCGAACGGACATGAGCTAAACGAAATTTTTGATATCCGTAAATTTATTGTCAAAAAGAATATAGTAAACTAAAATATGTTCACATATTGTATAAATCAAGCAAACTACTAAAATAATAATAATAATAATAATAATAATAATAATAATAATAATAATAATAATAATAATAATAATAATAATAATAATAATAATAATAATAATAATAATAATAATAATAATAATAATAATAATAATAATAATAAATAAAATAATACAAACTAAGCAAAATTTCATTAAACTTTTGCCATAAAAAAACTAATCAGTAAAGCTATTGACAAAAAACGTACAAATAAAATAAATTATTAGCCGAAAAAATTAAATTACAGGGTGCCCGCAACTGCATCGCGCGGGGACCCTGCTAGTATATATATATATAGAGTGAGGATCATGTGCGGATAACTTTTTTTAGTGCAGACGTACGGATTAATCTGGGTCGCCCATCCAGATCTGATCTTGACTTTTTGTAAGAAAATCAAAATCCAACGCAACCTTCAATTAATCAATTGACAATTGAAACGATTTTTTTTAATTTTTTTTTCCTTTTGAGCGATCCTTACTATTGTTATCTTCTTTACTTTTTTTATTTTTTCAGATTTTTCTGAGCACTTTTTTGTTTGGTGATTATGAGTGCTACCATGATATTAAGGATATTATGAGTGCTACCGTGATATTAACAATAATTTACTTAAAAAGTTACTTTGATATTAGTAAAAAAAAATTATATCACTGTTTTTTTATTATGATATTAAAAAAAGTTACGATGATATTAAAAAAAATTAACTTTGATATTAAGAAAGCATGATAGTTACGGTGATATTAACAATTTTTATTAAGAAAAAGTTTTTATGATATTAAGAAAGTTATTGTGATATTAAATTTTTTATTAAAAAAAGATTATATGATATCAAAATCTAATTTTGACTTTTTTATAAAAGTCAAAATCATACGCTAATATCACAATACTTTTAACGATGAAAATGATTTTTTTTTGAAATTTTTTTCAGCGATTTATAATTATTTGTTGTTCTCTTTATTTTTTTTAATTTTTTCAGATTTTTTTGAATTTTTTTCAATAAAAAAAGCTACTGTGATATTAACGATTTTTAAAAAAGTCAGGATATTTACGATAATGCCACTCCGCTTTTTTCATATGGTTGACTAGATGGAGGGCTGAGATTCGTCTGTACATCAGCACTAAAATCCAAAAACGTACCGCATCCCTTCTCTCTCTCTCTCTCTCTCTCTCTCTCTCTCTCTCTCTATATATATATATATATATATATATATATATATATATATATATATATATATATATATATATATATATATATATAATATATATATATATATAACGTTTTATTGATTTTTTTATATATATAAAATATAAAAAATATATAAATTTATATGAATTCAGTTTTCGGTTTTGATTATCAAAACCATATTCAAACCGAGAACCGAATTAAAAGTTCGGTTTGGTTCGGTTTTGGCAAATTCGGTTCGGTTATTAGTTCGGTTCGGTTATTTTCGGTTTGATTTCGGTTTTCAGTTTATTCAGATATTTCGGTTTTTCTGCTCACCCTACATACAATAACAACAGGCACATAACACATTTGGATATATTTGTTTCATTGTAAAGTTTTGTATATATAAAAGTGGATCAAGAAATTTAATAATGTATGGGGATGATGGTAGTCCGTAAGCAAACCACTATATATAAAAGCTTCTAAATTTTCCTGATAGATAACATGTAGCGGCATAAATGTAGGTATGTACGTTATTATGTATTTGATAAAAATCATTTCAACTACCTTACATCCCAAATACGTTAAAGAAGCAATATTTGGAGAGCTTTTTTAGAATATGTGACAGATGTCATAAATGATAACTTAAAAAATCAAAATAGGTGTTCATTTCAACCCATACACGTCTCACCGCTCTAGCAGAACTTATCTAATCCCTATTGTATGACATGTGACCAACATGATTTAAGGTGTGGCCTCATGTAACGTCTCTATTGAGCACATGAGTTTGGTCCTTTACATTCTTCTTACCATTGTACTACTTAATCATGCACAAAGTTTCATTTAAACTGATATGGATGTCCGTTACAACGCATGTGACTAGGAAATGAGGCAACTATGGTACAACATTGGTGACTCGAGCCCTCTACGTACATTTCTAGAGACTATATCATGTCACTTTGACGGTTATGTCTTAGCAGTTAACACATGTATAACTCTTTCGTTCATTCGGTAATAACGAACAAAGTGAATCATTAAATTATCCGGATGGATAGATGTGTCACCCGCACAAGTCATACCACAAAACCGTCAGAAATTCATTGTGTTAGAGTCCAAATCAGGTAAGAATGCCCTAAAAAACTTATAATTTTCCTTATGGATAAGATATATTTTGAATGTTGCACTAAATATTGTTTGATAACGCAACAAGAAGTTGAAGCATCATTCATGTTCCAAAAGAAAAACATTTCTCTGTTAATCTTTTATGTTCATTCACATTTCATCACTCTAACTGAAATTCCCTATGCCCCACCGTACAATATCGAACGCTCATTGTAGTGACATGTTACGACAAATGAACTATCAATTGAGGCCACTTTGTTACAAGACAGGTGATTCGAGTCCCTCTTGGTTGCCTTCATTTCTAACCTAGAAGAAGTGACAACTTTGTTTTACCTAAATACAAGGTACCAATGTGTTGGAAAAAAGACATCATCAGATATTTGGTACTAACCACAAGGACTAATTTGGTATGTTTGCTCTTTCAGTTTTGGTCCTTTGGATTCTCTTGGAAGTTGCTTGGAGTTAGAGGATTGGATGTGTTAAGTGATGAAAGTGTTGCTGCCTATTAATAAAGAGATAAAGTCTAGAGGGTGTATTTGTGCACTTGTGTAGAAGATTATACTCCCGTTTTGTTGGCTCATTTGCCAGTCTTGACCTAGCCGTTTTCTTTGTCTCTCTCTCAAGAAAATGACTGATCATGGTGCTTGATCTATATAAGTCATCTTCTCTCTCACATGTTGATCATCACAAAATATTATTCATTCTCTGGTATTTCATTTTGTGTTCCTTGATTGAGATCAAGTATCATTTATTGTGTAACTGTTTGAGAACAGTTTGGTTGTAAAACTCTTATTATTATTAATCTGATTGAGCAAGTTCAATTTTTCTTCATGGTATCAGAGCCAGGTTGCATAAACTTGCTCTGAATATCGAATTAAAATTTTTAGGGTTCCATAAAATTTGGGGCTTTTGATTCTCTGAGGTTCCTGGTGATAATTAAGTGTGGTTCTTCCATCCTGGTGGTGCTGATCTATCGATTGGAGGTGGTTAATTTGTTTTGCCCAAATTTCAAAATTAGGGTTTGATCCGGTGATTGGGCCTGTACTGATTCTTTGCTACTTCCCTAGACTAAGTGAATCTAGGGAGTAGTGGTGTTGGGCTCGTGCTGTTCTTATGCTATATCCCTAGACTAAGTGAATCTAGGGTGTAGTAGGGCTGTTCTTCCGCTGCTGATTATTTGAGTGCTCTGTAACACCTCACACCCTCTCTCTTATTTATGTTTTTATTTTCTGTTTAGTTGACGGGGAGTAGGAGCTTGGGTTGCTGGAGGTTGTTGTTTGTTTATTGTGGTGTTGGTTTTTTTGCTGCTTATCTGTTATCTGCTTGCTTTATTACTGTTGTTGTGCTTGCTTGCGCCCTTAACCTACCACTTTAGTTGCAAGGAAAGCCTGGGAACTTCCTTCTCTTCCTTATCTTGTGTGCTTGCTTGTTAGATGAATCATGTCTGTTCATTGATATACTGATGATGATGTTGATGGTAATAATGTTGATGATACTAATGTTGATAATAATGTTACTTTAATCAGTAAACTTAACCTAAGTCACCCATTACATTTACATCCAAATGACTCTGCTGCTTTAACAGTTATCTCTATAAAATTAAAAGGGACTGAGAATTACAATGTGTGGTCTTGTGCTATGTTTTTAGCCCTTGAGGGCAAAAATAAGACTGGTTTTATTGATGGCACATGTAGAAGATCTCATACTGATGAAGTTTTGGGTAAACAATGGGATAGGGTCAATGCTGTTGTGCTGGGATGGATTCTAAACTCCATCTCAGAAGAGTTGTTTCTTGGGCAAATTTTTTTTAAAAGGGCTTATGATGTCTGGGATGAATTAAAGGAAACCTTTGATAGGGTCGATGGGTCTGTCACATTTAATCTGCATCATAAGATAAACTCATTAACTCAAAATGGTTCAACTGTGTCTGAATACTTTAACAAGCTAAGCACTTTGTGGAAACAATTTGATGCTATGATAAAACTACCTTGGTGCACTTGTCATGCTGCTGATGATTTTAAAAGGCATAACCAAATGATGAAACTTATGCAATTTTTAATGGGTCTTGATGATACTTACATGCAAATTAGAAGCAATATTCTGTCTAGAGACCCTTTGCCTGATGTGAAAGGTGCTTATGCTATCATCTCTAGTGAGGAATCTCACAGAAATGTTGTTGCTGGAAGTTCTAGTAGAACCCATAATTCTACTTTTTCTTCCAGAATTGTTAATCAATCTAACCAACCTAGTAACACTTCTCTTAATCAGACCAATAATATCTCTGCTAACTTTAATAGAGCTCCTGATTATAGAAGAAACACTAGTGCTGGTCCCACTGTTACTTGTGAAAATTGTGGCTATGTTGGTCATACTAAGGAAAGATGTTTCAAATTAATTGGGTTTCCTCCAAATTTTGGAAAAAAAAAGGAACAATCAAAGGTCTCAGAACAACAACAAGAAATTTTACTCTAATAACAACTCTTTTGCTTCTGGCCCTGGTTCATCTTCTGGTTCTGGTTCATCTTCTGGTTTCACAGATGAACAACTTAATACTCTTATGTCTCTCATCAAAGACAACTCTCTCAAAAGGAACAATGTGCAAGCCAATATGGCACGTACTTACTACAACAAGAGTAAAATTTTTAATAAAAACTTCCATAAGTTTTTTTCCACTAATAGCAATTTAAAACCTAATTTAAATTCAGATGGAAAAATCATTGATTCTGGTGCTAACCAACACATGACATACACTCATAAGGACTTAGTCAATGTTGTTGACATTTCCAATTTTAGAATAAAGGTTGGTCATCCTAATGGATCAGAAGCCTTTATAACTAAAGTTGGAAATCTCAAGCTAAATGAGTCCTTAACATTGTATGATGTGCTGGTTATACCAGAATATTGTGTCACTTTGATATCTGTTCACAAACTTTCTAAGGATAATAAGGTTTTGGTTGCCTTTGATGAGAACAAATGTTATTTTTTGGATCAGGATTTGAAAATGGGAAAGGTTCTGGGGATTGGTGACCAATTTGGTGGCCTATATTATTTCAATTCTAGAGGTATTTCTTATAATACTTCTTCTTTTGATACAAACCTCTCTCAATATGACTGGCACTGCAGGCTTGGTCACCCTACAGACCCTATTCTGAATGTTCTGAGATCTGATTTAAAATTGAACTCTAACTCTCAAAATATGGTTTGTGAAATCTGTCAAAGAGCTAAACAAACTAGAGAACCATTTCCTTTAAGTGATCATTCTACAACTGCTTTAGGTGATCTTGTTTATTTAGATCTTTGGGGACCTTACAAGGTTACTAGTAGAGAAGGTTATAGATATTTTTTGACTATCGTGGATGATTTCACTAGAGCTTTTTGGGTATAGCTTATCAAAACTAAAGATGAAGTTTTTCATTATATCACTTTTTTTTATTATTTACTTGAAACTCAATTTGATAAAAGAGTTAAAAGCTTTAGAAGTGATAACGGAACTGAATTTGTTAATCAAATCTTTTCTAAGTTATGTGAAACAAAAGGTATCATCCACCGGACTTCTTGTGCATACACTCCACAGCAAAATGGCATTGCTGAGAGAAAACATAGGCACTTATTGAATATGGCTAAATCCCTTCTGTTTCAGGGGGAATTCCTCTTAAATTTTGGACTGAATGCATTCTCACTGCTACTTTTCTTATTAACAGATTACCTTCTTCAGTTCTTAATGGGAAATCTCCATTTGAAATGATATATAATAAAAAAAACCTGCTCTCTCTGATTTACGCATGTTTGGTTGCTTATGTTTTGCTACTACTGTTAACAACAATGATAAAATGAGTAGTAGATCTGAGAAATGTGTTATGATGGGGTATTCTAATTCAAAAAAGGGATATAGGTTATATAGTCTTGATAAACATCAGTTTATTTTTTCAAGGGATGTAAGGTTCTTTGAAAATATATTTCCTTTTAAAAAGTCGGTCTCAAATACTGATGCTTCTGAAAATGTTTTACAAGGCTTGAATCATGTGAACTTTTTTGATTTTGAAACCCCTGAACTGCCCAATGATGAAGAGAGAGTGGACCAAAAGCTGAATAATGACTATGTGTCACAAAGTGAAGGCGACTACTCTCCTTTATCTGGCAGAATTTCTATTACTGATCAGAACAGTGACAATGTTTTTACCGATAAGGATGAGATGGTTGCTACACTTGAAGAAAATCAAATTTCTGAGGGCAATTTGAATCATATTTCAAATCCTTCTATTCAGGGTGAAGCTCCTTTGAGAAGGTCTTCTGGACCTTCTGTGTTTCCAAAAAATTACAATGATTTTGTTGTTGACTCTAAAGTCAAATATGGTCTTGAAAAGTATGTCAACTACTCCAAACTTGACTCTGAAAATTTTTGCTTTACCACCCAACTTAACAAACTCAGTGAACCAAAGTCTTTATTTGAAGCTTCTAAAAGTCCCTATTGGATTAATGCTATGAATGATGAAATAGAAGCCTTAAATAAGAATGATACTTACGAAATTTGTGAGTTACCTCCTGGTAGAAAGGCTATAGGTAATAAGTGGGTTTGGAAAATAAAGTTTAAGTCTAATGGAGAAGTTGACAGATATAAAGCTAGACTCGTTGTCAAAGGTTGTAACCAAAAAGAGGGTGTTGATTTTGATGAAACTTTTTCCCCTGTTGTCAAGATGGTTACTATCAGATGCTTACTTGTTGTTGCTATTCAAAATAGTTGGCCTGTGTTTCAGCTTGATGTTAACAATGCTTTTCTTTATGGTGATCTTGATGAAACTGTTTATATGAAATTACCTGAGGGTTATTTCTCTAATGATGATACCAGAGTTTGCAGGCTTAAGAAGTCTTTGTATGGTTTAAAACAAGCTCCTAGGCAATGGAATGCTAAATTGACTGCTGTTCTTATTGAAAATGGTTTTAGTCAAAGTAAATCTGACTACTCTCTCTTTACTAAGTCTGATAATGATATTTTTCTTGCTCTGCTGGTTTATGTTGATGATATCATTATCACTGGTAATAGTGTTAGTGAGATTGATAAGTTTAAGTTTTTTCTTAATTCTAAGTTCATGATTAAGGACTTAGGGAAATTAAAATATTTTCTTGGGATAGAAGTTAATGATATTGAGAAAGGCATTTGTTTAAACCAAAGAAAGTATTGTCTTGACTTATTGTCTGAGTATGGTATGCTTGCTTGCAAACCTGCTAAAACTCCTTTACAATCTAAACTTGTTTTAACTAATGAGCCCACTGATGATGATCCAATTTTTGATAATATCACTGATTATCAAAAACTTATGGGCATATTGATTTACCTGACACATACCAGACCTAATATATCTTATGCTGTTCATTGTCTAAGTCAATTTATGCATTTTCCTCTTAAGTCTCATCTCAGAATTGCTTTCAAGATTTTGAGATATCTTAAAGGCTCTCCAGGTATGGGTATTCAGATTAAAAAAGAATCAGGTATGTCTCTTGAAGCTTACTCTGATGCTGACTGGGCAAAATGTATAATTACCAGGAGATCTGTAACTGGTTATTGTGTCTTCTTGAATAACAATCTTGTTTCTTGGAAAAGCAAGAAACAATCCACTCTCTCTAAATCCTCAACTGAAGCAGAATATAAAGCTCTTGCTTCAGTAACCAGTGAAGTAATTTGGATTTTAAAAATTTTAAAGGATTTGAATCTGGAAAATTTCCTTCCTGTCCCACTTCACTATGACAGTAATTCTGCAATCAAGATTGCAGCCAACCCTGTTTTCCATGAAAGAACTAAACACCTTGAAATTGATTTACACTTTGTGAGGGAAAAAATTTTAAAGGGTGTGGTTAAGACTGTTAAGGTGGATTCTGCAAATCAAATTGCAGATATCCTTACCAAAGGGTTGGATACAGATCAACATAAGTATTTAGTCAAAAAACTGGAGATGAAGGGGGGATGTTGGAAAAAAGACCTCATCAGATATCTAGTACTAACCACAAGGACTAATTTGGTATGTTTGCTCTTTCAGTTTTGGTCCTTTGGATTCTCTTGGAAGTTGCTTGGAGTTAGAGGATTGGATGTGTCAAGTGATGAAAGTGTTGCTGCCTATTAATAAAGAGATAAAGTCTTGAGGGTGTATTTGTGCACTTGTGTAGAAGATTATACTTCCGTTTTGTTGGCTCGTTTGCCAGTCTTGACCTAGCCGTTTTCTTTGTCTCTCTCTCAAGAAAACGACTGATCATGGTGCTTGATCTATATAAGTCATCTTCTCTCTCACATGTTGATCATCACAAAATATTATTCATTCTCTGGTATTCCATTTTGTGTTCCTTGATTGAGATCAAGTATCATTTATTGTGTAACTGTTTGAGAACAGTTTGGTTGTAAAACTCTTATTATTATTAATCTGATTGGGCAAGTTCAGTTTTTCTTCACAATGGATGTGTGTCACCATAATTATCCAAAACGGATAGATGTGTCAGTATACGTGTGTTCATCCCCATGAGTCCTGCTAAAAGCACTCACCGAACCTCACACACGTCGAGTCCAATTCACTTATCCAAACTATTGATGTTTCGCAAAGGGAACTTAATCGCTCAAACAAAAGATTTCCTACTTATATGATATGGAAAGTATATTTAACATATAAAATGCTTAAACTAAATTACTTGCAGCTTTGAATCTCTAATTAACTTCATGCAATAATATAAAAGGTGCAGGGAGATTAGAGATGGTGAGTCAAAATGGGTCGGGTTGAAACTGATCAAAATCGATTTGCTTCATAAGAGTGTCAAACCAGATTAAGGTCCATATGAGTGTCAAAATGGTTCAGGTTCAACCTGTTTGACCCTTTCGACCCATTTGATGTGTTCCTCTTTTAGCTAAATTTGATTTGAGACTTAGGACCCGTTAAAGATATGAAAAAGCCAAGACCTTTTATAAGTTAATCGGTCGAAATTGCTACCTATTATGGATATGATCCTATAGAAACAGAGATGGGATTACGTTTGATCATTTAACCATCATGTGGGAAGTTTCACCTATGTGGGATATAAATATTGTAACAATTCGCAATTTCAGGTTAACTTTTATTCCCGAAAATTTTACTATTCACTTTTACTATTCACTTTTCACTATTCATCTCAGAAATTTTTATTTCATATTCTCGTAAGTTAAACTATTTTAACGATAATCCGAGAGTTTGACGCTCGTCGGATCATTTCTGCAAAACTCACAAAGCCGTGTCCGAGATTTACTTTTAGGTTTAAACGTCCTTCCAGCATCCCGATATATCCATAAAACATTATAAATAATAGAAATATGATTTTCTATCATTTTATGACAATTCCAAAAGTTTTGGAATTTTACGTTTTCCAATTCAGCGTTTTACGCGAATTACGCGTTTTAGACCCGTGTTTCCAGTTTTTAGCAGGGTTTTAGCACCCGATAGAACCTACCACTCATTTTATATTTTATTATGGACTATATGGACATGTTTAACAATACTTTCAAATTCCATAATTTTACGACACCTGGTTTTACGTTTTGAGGCTTAATCATTTACGATTGGCATTTCCCGGAGTCAAAACTCATCTAGTAACTTGGATAATATCATCCAAGGCACACCTCACCCCCCTTATCCATAGTGAACCGCCTCTAGGGGGGGGGGGGATTCACACTATGTGGCTCAATCTCATGCTTTATGCCTTAAGATGTTAACATGTGTTAACCTTGGTGAGCAAGTGTTGACAAGTCAATGAAAGTAACCTCCTCATGGACCTATAAATACCCCCTCCCCCCTTCCTTTGGCCGGCCATCAACACACACCATAACCACTCACACTTAGCTTCATTTCCTTCTAATTTCTTGCAAGGTTCAAGTGCTTCTTCAAGTAGAAACCCTAGTTTGATCATAAGTTACCAAAAATCTTCCAAACCCTAGAATACTTGGTGATTTCTCTTGAGTTTAAATCCACTCAATTCACCTCAACTTTCATTACATCTCTTTCAAGCATACCAAGGGTAGAAAGATTACATGAAGTGAAAAAGGGTTGAAGCAAGTCTATCAAAGTTCTTTTCCTTACTTGCTACTTTCCTTTCATCTTTGAAAGCCACAAGTTGTAAGCCAAACCCTAACTTGCTTCTTGTTAATTTATCATGTTCATATCATTTACATGTTATTCTTGCTATATTATGTCTTGTATTGATGTCCATGATGTATAAAAATCAGTAAAAGATGTTGTTATAATGGATTGTTAAGATAAGTTACTAAAACAAGTAAACTAGTGATTTTCTTGGAAAGACCTTATCAAAATGGTAAAAATATGATATTGGATTATTACATATTGTAGTAGAGTACCTAACAAGGAAACCGTAGCAATTTGAACCACCTAAAACGAGTATACGAGTCAAAAGTTATGACGATTTGAAATTACCAAAACTTTACGGCAAAGCTGCCAAAACTTTCCGTTACAGAAACCTTAAACACGCAAAAAGAGGCATTTCTGGTCCGATTCATGAAAAAGTTAAAACACGAAAGTTGTCCGGAATCACGTTTTCCTTCAAGAACAATGAGGCTAGAGCCTTGAAAACGCTTTCTGAGTGAGATATTTCTCAGTTTCTTAACAGCTATTTACATATATATAAGTCACTAGGTTATGGTTATACTTTAAAAGGAACAAGAGTTATTATGACCTATAATCAAGACCACCACCATGGCTAGAGCCAAGGTTGTGTCTCATGACCTTGGAACAAGGACCAAAGGTCATGGCTAGGCCATGACGAAATGACCATACCAACTTACATAGGCGTAAACATGAAACAATGAATTAGGCGATAACATGAACAAGCAATTTGGATCTACTTCACTTAAAAGGAAACCATGAGATATTACCAAGAGAAAATGGTCATTCAAGACTTATGAAACATACCCTAATAACAATCTTCATGTACCAATAAACTTTCCTAAGTTTATCCAAATATCGGACATGTAACTTTTCGGATCGAAACTTATATCTATATATTTTATCAACTACTACAATAGTAGGGAGCCTCATGTGAGGAGTTCATTATGTAAGCAGTCGAGATGAGTTGTGGATTTACGAGTTAAAGTGTCCTGGCTCCTCGAACGCTTACTAACATGACTTCTGAATTATGTCGGCCCGAACGGTAGTAAACGATATACAAAACATACATGTTCATGAATCTTTCTTTCAAAGACTTATACTATACATCATACCACATCATGGACTAAATGCAAGATATATATATAGTCACTCTTTCATATTCTTTACTCCGATCCTAAGTCGCGACATTCTATTATAGGTTGCTTGTAGAAACCTTCACGATTCGACCATCACATTCGTTACTCACTACATAACTTAAGGTGAGTTCGTAGCCCCACTTTCTATTGTTTAACTATTTTACAAACCCATGGGGGGGAATACATGCTATTATTTTTCTACTCGAACACGATGCTTTCTAATGTATGCTTCCCGACTATGTTTTATTGTCACTAAGTAACGATTGCCATGTTCGAAGTCCCTATATCATGAACCATTAGTCACTACCTTTAGTGAGCGCGAATATTGTGAATAGATCTATTGGGATTGACGGATCCCATTTGTGTTGAACAACGATGAGTTCACACAAATGCACTATATTTGAGATTTAGCGGTATAATGGCAAAAGTACCTTGATAGGGCTTCTATAATGCCAATTTTGTTGGTTCGATGTTAATGTTTTGGTTGCATGAGCTTAGTGAAATAAATAACGATTTTGTTTTCTAACTATGAGTGTGAGTCTATAGCTCACACTACGACATATTGTGTTCAAACGATTTAACAAACTCTACGAATTCCACTCAACCTTTGTGTTGACCTCTCAAGCATGTATTTCAGGTTCATGACGATCAAGGATGGCACGGAAGGACACGGATACTCAAGAGGGCTATAAATTTTATTATCATTCAAAACTCATTTAATTTGTAAACATGGAACCATTTGGGACCTCATTTTGTAATCTCTGATATTTATATAATTTGAATGATAAATCTTTTAAAACGACTCAATTGGAGTTCGTTTTCTATTATTGTGACTATTGTGCCGTCCAGTAACACCCAGTTCGAATTCCGCTGCATCCATGAATTGGGGGTGTTACAGATTGGTACCAGAGCCATGGTTATAGAGAAACGGGTCTAATTGAGACCTAAACTATAACTACAATCACAAACAAAAACATTTTATAGCCTTCCGCTCTCCGTGTCTTCCATCCTCCAGACGATTATGGACTTATTATGCAAGTTAGGCTACATAAACATATTAGTATATTGCTATATATATGCTTGCCATATTTCGAGCACTCCCCATAAACGATAGAATTATTTTAACATTGTAATTCTTCTTATAGAAATCATGTGCGTGCCCACTTCTCCCGATTATGTGCCCACTCTACCTAATAACTTCCAAGTCTTACCACCCTCACCCGAGTTCGGATTTGACTTCGTAAATGCCTTCGCTTCTGATGACGAAGAAGAACCTTTCGAAGATTCAACCGACGAAGAAGAGGAGGATAATGAATACGAATATGTACTAGAGCCATTACCACCACCACTATCACTTCCCTTTGATATCCCTACATGTGATGATTTGGATCACTCATTATGGATCGTACCTCGACCACCATTGATCCAACAAGAAAGTCAACATGAAAACTACAGCTTCTCAAACTTCATCGACTCGTACCTCTATGACACACTAAACCAAGAAGTTGCCGATCAATCAGAGCTGCTCGGACCTTCTAATCCACAATAGACTAGTGTGATGATACTAGTTAACTTTTGTACTACTAAACTGATTAGACTCAGTTAGTAAATGTTACGAAATCTATGTAATAACTAGCGATAGTAAAAACGTTGTAATTACTAAACTGAAAGTATCAGTTAGTAAATTTTGAAGAAGCTTGTAATAGGTTTCGATTTTGTAAATCAACCAACGTTGTACGAATAAAACTCTTGTTTTATACTATCATGTGTTATACCTTTAAACCTTCAACACAATTATTCTATCATTTCCTATCAAAAATCATGCTTATTTCACAACTCTCTACTTACAATGTATCTTTTGAACAATAGAATCATGGCGCCAAAGAAAAATACACCACCAACAATGACGCAAGCCGCCATCCGCAAACTGGTAAAGGACAGTGTCAATGCAGCACTTATCACGGAACGAGCAGCCGTAGCTGCAGCAGCTGCCGAAGCCACCACAGCTGCTGGTGCTGCTGATGCTGCAGCAGCCGCAGAAGCCGCCACTGCTGCGGAAGCTGCAATAGCTGCAGAAGCTGCAAGAATTGCCAGTCTTAACCTTGGAGGACCGAACTCAACTACCCCTCCGGTGACCAATGTTACTACAATACCAATGGGTTGCTCGTTCATTTCCTACTTGAAATGTGAACCCATCAAATTCAAGGGTACTGAAGGAGCTGTAGGTCTGACCCGCTGGTTTGAAAAGGCGGAGTCGGTATATTTGGTCAACAAATGCACCGAGAATGATAAAGTTCAATATGCCACCGGTCCACTATTGGATGAGGCATTATCATGGAGGAATTTAGTATATCAACCAATGGGTGTCGAAAATGATTATAAGCTTTCTGGGGATAATATGAAGAAAGAATATTGCCCTCACAGTGAAATGCGGAAATTAGAAGTAGAATTCATGAACCATGTTGTTAAAGGAACCGACATCCTGACTTACAACCGTCGATTCCAAGAATTGAGGATACTATGTCCAACAATGGTTTCAACAAAAGAAATACTGTTGGAACGGTATATCTGGGGACTCCCAACAAGCATACAAGGGAACATGTTTACGTTTGGTCCCAAAACACTTGATGAGGCTACGCGGATATCTCGCAGCCTCATGGATCAATTGGTGCGTACGGCAGAAACCCAAAAACAAAACAACACCAACAACTCCAACTACCGTAACAACAATAACAATAGGAACAACAACAACAAGCGACCATGGGATGGTAACCGTGGAAGTAACAACAACAACAACAACAACCAAACCCGAAACAACAACCATCACAATCAGCAAAACAAAAGACAAGGAGCCGCAATGACTTATGTTGCAACACCAGCCGGAGGTAAATACGTTGGTACTCTACCACAGTGTACCAAGTGCAACTACCATCATGCAGGTCCCTGCCAGGCCAAGTGCAACAAGTTTCAAAATCCCGGACATCTTGCCAAAGATTGTAGAGGCAAGGGTGTAGCTACAGGGGCTAACACTCAGCCGATAGTTATATGCTTCGGGTGTGGAGAAAGTGGACATTACAAGCACCGATGTCCCAAAACCAAGGTCAACAAGTTGAAGACAACCAAGGGTGAGCATATATGATAAGAGGAGAAGGAGCTTATCAGAATCTCAACAACACTACAGAACGATGAAGTTTAGAAATTAGCAGTCATGTTTATTTACGCACTATGTTGTACTACGTGTATCCCTAGTAATGAGAGTTTTTATGACTTAAGAATATTTAATGTTCAATAAACGACTCTTTGTGATAATTCTCATCTATTGTACTTTCTATCTCCAAACCAATTTGATTGTTTAAGCGGACTATTACCATTCTATGAGACTTACTCAATTATCTTATAAACCATTCAACAAATTTTACTTCAAGCTAATTTGTTATCACTTTATTGTTTCACATAATTTTACTCCAAGATATTCTACCACCATCCTAGAAAAATCACTTCGTTGATACCACCCTATAAATCAATATCATGCCTTCATTTCCAACTTTCATCACAAACCACTAAATCTCAACATACCAAAATGAAGAACACAAACCTTCTTAACCTTCTCACCATCATCATCTTCACAACCCTTAATCCCACAAGCTCACTTTCTGATCTTGATGCACTTTTAAAGCTCAAATCATCCTTAGTTACACCACAAGTAACCTCATCAGCCTTACAAGATTGAATACTACATAACTAAACCGAACATCACATTATCGGTCCTAAATTATACATAGCCTGATCACCTATGTCTAATTCAGGAGGGATCATGTTATGCTGGGAGCAGTCACCCGTATGTTTTCTTAGAAACAAACTTCTCATAAGTAACCTCATCCTACGCCATACACTGAAACGACAAATCAAACTACATCACTCTAATCCTCATAAGTAACCACACCTCTTCATCGACACCACTCCAACATATAACACACACAGAACTTCGGGACGAAGTTCCCCGTAAGGGGTAGAGACTGTAACAATTCGCAATTTCAGGTTAACTTTTATTCCCGAAAATTTTACTATTCACTTTTACTATTCACTTTTCACTATTCATCTCAGAAATTTTTATTTCATATTCTCGTAAGTTAAACTATTTTAACGATAATCCGAGAGTTTGACGCTCGTCGGATCATTTCTGCAAAAATCACAAAGCCGTGTCCGAGATTTACTTTTAGGTTTAAACGTCCTTCCAGCATCCCGATATATCCATAAAACATTATAAATAATAGAAATATGATTTTCTATCGTTTTATGACAATTCCAAAAGTTTTGGAATTTTACGTTTTCCAATTCAGCGTTTTACGCGAATTACGCGTTTTAGACCCGTGTTTCCAGTTTTTAGCAGGGTTTTAGCACCCGATAGAACCTACCACTCATTTTATATTTTATTATGGACTATATGGACATGTTTAACAATACTTTCAAATTCCATAATTTTACGACACCCGGTTTTACGTTTTGAGGCTTAATCATTTACGATTGGCATTTCCCGGAGTCAAAACTCATCTAGTAACTTGGATAATATCATCCAAGGCACACCTCACCCCCCTTATCCATAGTGAACCGCCTCTAGGGGGGGGGGATTCACACTATGTGGCTCAATCTCATGCTTTATGCCTTAAGATGTTAACATGTGTTAACCTTGGTGAGCAAGTGTTGACAAGTCAATGAAAGTAACCTCCTCATGGACCTATAAATACCCCCTCCCCCCTTCCTTTGGCCGGCCATCAACACACACCATAACCACTCACACTTAGCTTCATTTCCTTCTAATTTCTTGCAAGGTTCAAGTGCTTCTTCAAGTAGAAACCCTAGTTTGATCATAAGTTACCAAAAATCTTCCAAACCCTAGAATACTTGGTGATTTCTCTTGAGTTTAAATCCAATCAATTCACCTCAACTTTCATTACATCTCTTTCAAGCATACCAAGGGTAGAAAGATTACATGAAGTGAAAAAGGGTTGAAGCAAGTCTATCAAAGTTCTTTTCCTTACTTGCTACTTTCCTTTCATCTTTGAAAGCCACAAGTTGTAAGCCAAACCCTAACTTGCTTCTTGTTAATTTATCATGTTCATATCATTTACATGTTATTCTTGCTATATTATGTCTTGTATTGATGTCCATGATGTATAAAAATGAGTAAAAGATGTTGTTATAATGGATTGTTAAGATAAGTTACTAAAACAAGTAAACTAGTGATTTTCTTGGAAAGACCTTATCAAAATGGTAAAAATATGATATTGGATTATTACATATTGTAGTAGAGGACCTAACAAGGAAACCGTAGCAATTTGAACCACCTAAAACGAGTATACGAGTCAAAAGTTATGACGATTTGAAATTACCAAAACTTTACGGCAAAGCTGCCAAAACATTCTGTTACAGAAACCTTAAACACGCAAAAAGAGGCATTTCTGGTCCGATTCATGAAAAAGTTAAAACACGAAAGTTGTCCGGAATCACGTTTTCCTTCTGGAACATGGAGGCTAGAGCCTTGAAAACGCTTTCTGAGTGAGATATTTCTCAGTTTCTTAACAGCTATTTACATATATATAAGTCACTAGGTTATGGTTATACTTTAAAAGGAACAAGAGTTATTATGACCTATAATCAAGACCACCACCATGGCTAGAGCCAAGGTTGTGTCTCATGACCTTGGAACAAGGACCAAAGGTCATGGCTAGGCCATGACGAAATGACCATACCAACTTACATAGGCGTAAACATGAAACAATGAATTAGGCGATAACATGAACAAGCAATTTGGATCTACTTCACTTAAAAGGAAACCATGAGATATTACCAAGAGAAAATGGTCATTCAAGACTTATGAAACATACCCTAATAACAATCTTCATGTACCAATAAACTTTCCTAAGTTTATCCAAATATCGGACATGTAACTTTTCGGATCGAAACTTATATCTATATATTTTATCAACTACTACAATAGTAGGGAGCCTCATGTGAGGAGTTCATTATGTAAGCCGTCGAGATGAGTTGTGGATTTACGAGTTAAAGTGTCCTGGCTCCTCGAACGCTTACTAACATGACTTCTGAATTATGTCGGCCCGAACGGTAGTAAACGATATACAAAACATACATGTTCATGAATCTTTCTTTCAAAGACTTATACTATACATCATACCACATCATGGACTAAATGCAAGATATATATATAGGCACTCTTTCATATTCTTTACTCCGATCCTAAGTCGCGACATTCTATTATAGGTTGCTTGTAGAAACCTTCACGATTCGACCATCACATTCGTTACTCACTACATAACTTAAGGTGAGTTCGTAGCCCCACTTTCTATTGTTTAACTATTTTACAAACCCATGGGGGGGAATACATGCTATTATTTTTCTACTCGAACACGATGCTTTCTAATGTATGCTTCCCGACTATGTTTTATTGTCACTAAGTAACGATTGCCATGTTCGAAGTCCCTATATCATGAACCATTAGTCACTACCTTTAGTGAGCGCGAATATTGTGAATAGATCTATTGGGATTGACGGATCCCATTTGTGTTGAACAACGATGAGTTCACACAAATGCACTATATTTGAGATTTAGCGGTATAATGGCAAAAGTACCTTGATAGGGCTTCTATAATGCCAATTTTGTTGGTTCGATGTTAATGTTTTGGTTGCATGAGCTTAGTGAAATAAATAACGATTTTGTTTTCTAACTATGAGTGTGAGTCTATAGCTCACACTACGACATATTGTGTTCAAACGATTTAACAAACTCTACGAATTCCACTCAACCTTTGTGTTGACCTCTCAAGCATGTATTTCAGGTTCATGACGATCAAGGATGGCACGGAAGGACACGGATACTCAAGAGGGCTATAAATTTTATTATCATTCAAAACTCATTTAATTTGTAAACATGGAACCATTTGGGACCTCATTTTGTAATCTCTGATATTTATATAATTTGAATGATAAATCTTTTAAAACGACTCAATTGGAGTTCGTTTTCTATTATTGTGACTATTGTGCCGTCCAGTAACACCCAGTTCGAATTCCGCTGCATCTATGAATTGGGGGTGTTACAAATATAATGGTTTTATCAAACGCATAATATTGTAGATGTTTACATGCCGACTTGTGCGTTTCTAGTACTCTAATGTATATCATTTATCTGTTCATAATAGAGCGTTTCGTATTTGAATCTGCTTGGATTCTTAATGAAAAAGTTTAAACTTTGTTATTAATTGACGGCATAATTTTGAGACAGATCTTCTACGCCAATAATGCAACTCGTTTTGTGTTTCTTGAATTACATGCCATAAAATTAATTAAGTATTATTCGCTGCAGGTAGTTTAGTTCAAGCGTTTAATAAAATCAGTAGGCAATCTTTGTGTGACTGATAAGTAGCCCCATGCAAAACGCCAATAGTTTGGATTAGTGAACCGGACTTGAACTTTGGGTTTCATGAGTGTTTTTAGTAGGACTCGTGGGTGACACATCTATCCGTTTTGGATAAATAGATGTTTGCTCGTACCTAGTGATTGATTAAGCTCTACATTGTTAGGAGAAAGTTGTCCCTCTGTCTCCATATATTCTCTATAAATAAGAGGGCTCTAGCCATCTTGTTATACCAATGTCGCCTCATTCTTAGTCACATACTCACATGGATATTTCGAATGGTATATTTTTACTTGATTTTGTGTTCAATATAAAGTTTGGAGTACCCATTTTTTCATGTGCCAAAGGATACCTGAATTGTTGATGATTTTAGTGTCATCAAGCATTTTGATGTTGATCTCTTCTTAATCACACCTTGATTCACTAGTAGTTGAGGTTGGCACACAACATTCCCTAATATAGGACGCTAAAGCAGGTGCTAACTACACGTTTTCTTTGCAGTTAGTCGACTTAATTCGTTAAGTCCCCTCCTCCCCTGTTTCATTTATCTTGTATCTGGTACTAGGAAAAGGTTTGATTACCACAAATGAAGTTTGAAGCCTATATCCTGTAACGAAAGGTCATTCCATTCCCACTCTAAAAGCAAGAAATTATTCCTAAAAGAGTAAAGGCACACTTTTCCACCCTTTACCAAATTGTGATATTCAATGATCAAAACAAGATTTTATAGTTACTACTTTCAAACACATATGTAAATAAGTAGCCGATAAAAACACGGGTTATAGCTTATGAACAACACCAAGACACATTACGCATCATTTTATTAGAACATGAATCTAATAGAATTCAAAATATATGAATCAGTAACACGGATTAACCCACATTGCAATATCCAAATTAATCTATATAAAAACATTCAGGTAATACCAATTAATCTAATACACACACACAACTCAAGCAGGCTATAACAAAACCCTAAATTAATAACTTCAAATTCAATTTTCCTAATTACCTTTAATCCGATATAAATTGAGTTCATTACGCAAATACAAACATAAACCAAACAACTTGCCTGAAAACAGATCACGTGTTTGAGAGAATATCTGGTGCCTGTAGCCATGGCGGTTGGCCTGAGTTGGTTTTGAATCAGCGTTTCAAAAAGGAGTTGTGAAGCATAAGAACAATAACTATTGTGCACCAACACAAAATGATAACACCACACATATCTCATACTTTGAGCAACTCTTCCCACTTGTTCAGCCGATGCCCCCATTTTCTTGTTACGTTTATATTGGTTACTGTGACAAATGTGGACGATAACTGCTGTTTGGGCACGTTCGTACCTCTCCAAAATTCTCTGGAACAACAGAATGTACAGAATCCGTTTGTCTAAAACCAACTTTTATACCCATACTTCCCAAGAATTTAGGCATAGCAATATGAAGACCCTCAGTTGCAACCTCTGTAGACTTCTGAAGTTCCTTCAAAAGCACACATTTTGTTATGAGAGATGAAAAGGTAACCGCCTGGAAGAAATTACGATACCTAATTTTAGTTCATGACGATACAAAAATTTTGGGGGAAATTACAATAGTTTAAAGTCATATTGCCCACATATTTATAACTCAAGTAAAATTACAGTTTGATCTTTATCATAATATCATCAATTACTGTAACATTGCCATAAATTTATACCTTATATACGTCTCTAATATAGGACGCTAAAGCAAGTGCTAACTACATGTTTTCTTTGCAGTTAGTCAACGTAATTCGTTAAGTCCCCTCCTCCTCTGTTTCGTTTATCTTGTATCTAGTACTAGGAAAAGGTTTGATTACCATAAATGAAGTTTGAAGCCTATATCCTGTAACGAAAGGTCATTCCATTCCCACTCTAAAAGCAAGAAATTATCCCTAAAAGAATAAAGGGACACTTTTCCACCCTTAACCAAATTGTGATATTCAATGATCAAAACAAGATTTTACAATTACTAATTTCAAACACATATGTAAATAAGTAGCCAATAAAAACAAATGTTATAGCTTATGAACAACACAAAAAAATGCTCCAATCAACAAAATCAAGCGCCGCTACCACCTCCATTAGACGCCACCACCACTATCATCTGAATCGCGGCCGCTACCACCAGTGTAGTTTAGATATGTCTATCTGACTGGTTTTAAAATTGGTGGTTTCTTGTGGTTTTGAGTTTTGGTGGTTTTGGAGGCGCTATGGTGGTTTTGGTTGATTCTTGGTGGTTTTGGTTGATTCTTGGTGGTTTTGATGGTGTTTCAATGCTAAAAACAAGATTTTGCATTCGGTATGGTTGATTGGGTTTGTATTCATCAGTTTATGTTGTTAACAAAAAATCAATGGTTTTAAATTATATTTTATGTTGTGTCTTTGTAACGACCTCACCCATTTTGTTTCTTTGTTTTTCAGGAAGTGTTCTGGTACGAAGTTAAAGGGTTGAGTTTAAGGAAGTGTTTTGGTACAAAGTTTGCGGTATAGTGGTTGTGGTTCAGTGCAACTTTGTCATCTAATACGGGTTCGACTAATTCACCATAATCTTTATTATGGTTTATATGTTTGGGTAGATTGATATACTATTTTGATATTTGTAGGTTATGATGACGGTTAAGGATTATGGTCATGCTTGTGGTTGTATCATGACAATCTTCGAGTTGGATTAGAGTTATGCAGAAAAACGTATCTACAAAGATTGTTTCAGTTGAGTGGATTAGTTCAGTTCAGTGGGTTGGTTTGTTCATATGCAACAAACTGAAGATGCCACCAGGAAGGTCTAAGGGGTTGCTGAAATAAACATGCTGAATGGACAAGATGAACGCCATCAATCTGAATGCCATCATAACACATTGAACGCGAACATGCTGATAGCGATGGGTATTTTCCTTATTTGATCATGTTGGAGTTCGATTGTTATTAACTATTTAAATCAATTTACTCAAATGGGTATTTTCTTATACAAAAAATGAACCAGTTTTAAACATATCTTTATTAAGTTTCAAATTTGTACAAAAACGCTATTGTGGCTTTATTTTTTTTCATAAAGAAATAATCAAGTTTTGATTTTTATCTATTTATCAGTTCATTAAAACAAAAACAAAAACAAAAACTCATTTATTTGTTAAAAATAATAGAAGCTTTTGATTTTTGTTAGAACATTTTATCAAAATTTTCAATTATTATTGTTTGACTAATGTTTATTTTGTTTTGGAATTTGCAAAAAGATCAGGGTGTACCTCCATTATCCACAAAGATTGTTTCATTTTAAAGGATCTCCCACACTTCTTTAGAAGTAGTTGCATTTGCAACTTTCTCAAGTATCGCATCATCAAGACATTGATAGATGAGTGCAAGAGCACTTTGATCCTTCTTTCTTGCCTTTTGCAACTCCACCCTTTGGGCGGCATTCAACGAACTTTCATCATCAATTTTCTCAACACCTTTTTCGACTATCTCCCACACATCATGTGAACCGAGTAACGCTTTCATCCAAATGTACCAACTACCATAGTTGTCTTTGGTAAGACGAGGAAATTGAAACGAGTTCATTGCACTTGACATCTTGATCTTCTAGCTCTGATACTAATTTGTTGGAAACACAATGGTCTTTTAGGCTTATAGGAAGAGATGAACACTTAAGAGACACTTTTACAAGGGAACTTTATTACTTATGCTTTGCTTCATACTTCCAAATTTTTACATTCATCACATATTTATACTAGTCCATGGAAGGTTCTAGACTCGGGATATTCTATGAACATTCTTACATAATCTAGATCATTGTAATACATTATCATCCTTATCCTAGTTCTAGATAATTCTTACTAGATAATTTTATCTAGATATTTCTTATGTAACATTCTAGATATTTCATATGGATATTTTTAATGAGGATTCTATGAGTTTCTAGAAACTTCTTCATCACGGTTTTGGGATTTTATTGATAATCCAATATTTATTGGACTAAATCAAGTTGACGATCCAACAATAACAAGATTTATTTCAATGGTTTTTCCTTCCTTTTTAGTAAATAATATTGTCACTTTTTTTGGAAAAAAGAAAGATCATAAGCTTAAACAAACACCCCTTAAGTTTACATCCCACGTAGGTTAAAGAAGTGAAATCTTTCTATTTATATACTATAGAGAATGAGGAACACACATGTCTAGGATAATACTCTGTTTTGGGATGCATGTGATTATAAAGTTAGATTATTAAAATAAAGATTTCAAACTTCATAGTCTGACAGCATTTCAAAATAATTATAAAATTCTTTGGCCTTTTAGTATCTTTTGTCACTTAAAAAATACGTAGTAGCAATCTAAATTTTTTATTTACAAAGATTGTCCATATGTTTATAAAACTAAATATTTAGTAATCTTTTATCTATCTCTATAATAAAACAAAACCGTAACTCTACCATCATTCTCAATTTAACTCTTAACTACACATTTATTAGAATGATAGATGTTGAATATGAACATTTCACCGATCCACTTGAACTTACCTAACCCCTACTGTACTTACATTGCCATATTGATTCTGCAATGGCATGTTACCAAAATGAAAGGTGTGGCCTTCCAAATTCTTTTGGATTCTTGAACCAAGTGATCCTTAAATTTGCATTAATCAATATACAAAGTGTCATACACCATAACGTACAAATATTTGTTTATCTTATGTGTCGAATACATTCTAGCCTCAGCAAAGCGAGATGTTCCTACAGGCTAATTCGATCAGTCACACAAGAATGACCAACAATTTAACTCTTTTATTTTCCTTTTAAAAACGGGATTTTGAATTGTGCACAAGGAATTGTTGTTAGCTAACCCAACAGTCCAATAATTGTGTTAAAACAACAAAAGAAGCTAAACCATCTCATATAGTGTCGTACGGCCTTTACAACAAACTAGGTTGCACAATTGTGCCTCCATGTAAGGGCTTTATTGAGCACATATGACTTAGTACTTTTAAGTATAAATTCAAACATTTTTATTTATTTTATTTATTTATTTATTTTTTTTTTATTTTTTTTTTTGTATCTTTTTACTTTGAAAAGGCAAAAAGTTTTAAGAAATCTTTGCACCCCGGAAATATGTAAAAATTCTTGGCTTTTGTTAGTATCTTTTCACTTTGAAAAGGCAAAACTTATATAATTAAAGCTCGTCAATTTAATTTTTTTTGTACTCTAACTATTTTTGTTCTCGGTATTTTATATCAAAGTTAAATTTATGTTTAATATAAGTTTTTTTTTAATATTTTTTTTAACTTTTCAAAAGAGTGAATCAAACATAATTTTAACAAAAATAACTTTTAAATGTCCAATTAGAATGATGCATCGCATTTATTTACCATTCCAACTAAATATTTATGGTAAAGTTTTGACAGCTTCGTATGTTTATAATCTGATTATTTTTCCAGACAGTCACGTTATAGTTGACACTTGACACTTTCGTTTGTGTGTGTTTGTAATTTTGGTTAACAGTTACGAGCATGTAATATAAAAAAATAGATGTTCAACTCAACAAAAAAAGAATGCCCATGAGGGAAATGTTATTGTCTTGTTATATAAAAAATAGATGAAGGACATGACTTGATATGTGAAAGGTGGGGGTGCTGGTAAGTAATTAGCTATTTACATCAATGGCCTCGGTTTAATTCCCAGCTCGCCTTGTTTTCTATTTTTTTTAAATTAAAAAAGTTTAAACTTTTACTCTCAACCAATAATTTTTTTTTTTTTTTTTTTTTTTTTTTTTTTTTTTTTTAAGTACTCAACAAAACTGTGAAACAAAGCTAAACAGATGGGTATGATACAAATTATAAGTAATGACCGGAAGAGGATTTTGGAAGAAGTGATGACTTTACCAAGCAGAAGAAATATATGGATTACTTCATATGGAAGGAAAGAAATAATATTAGGCAATTCCAAAATGTTAAAAGATCATGGCAGGGTACTATGGAAAGATATTGAAGAGACTGTCAAGTTTGAAAGTGATAGACTCCATGAATGTGAGAGAAGTATTTGATGCCACCACCACCACCCTTGCTCTGGTTCCTATGGTTTTAGTAGTCATTATCATAAACTCGGTTATTCCCATAGGATATCTTATTAGTTTCGATGATGCCTGATAGATACTTGATCACTGCTCATTAATGTGAAGAGGAAGCGACATTTGAGTAGTTGAAAGAGTGTTCTTGAAGGAAATGTAGTCGAACCTCACTGAGGTATCTTATGGAGGAGAGGTGATGTCTTGCATATGATGTCGCCATCATGCATTAGTAGTCTATATCTAGAAATGTGAGGTTGGAGGTGTATTGAATGGTACAGGTCTGCTAATATGGGTATCGAAATGTAGTCATGTGTGAGTTCATTGACTTTGGTATAGACACATTTGTTATAACATCCTAAAACAGAATACAGCTATTTTGATGGAAATCCCATCAAAATATTCAAAGCCGAATGTTGAAAGCACCAGGATTCGATGCAATCTTGCCAAACTTGCTTAGTAACATGTTTAGTTCTCCCATCAATACATTTCCACAGAGTATAGTATTTATCACTATTGTGTAATAAAGGAACTTGAATGCTATTTAGAACAGGAAATAATGTCATCCAATTAGTGGCCGTTTCCATATTCCATTTTCTTCCTTAGGCATTTCAGCATGTCTATAACATGATATAATACTTTTTTTGCCAGATATTTATGTGGGTATGAGGATCTAAATTGGATACTAAATATGTCAGCTAGCTATCCGATTTTGATAAAACTTTTAAGATAAGTAGTTGTTGTAACAGATATAAAGTTTCAGGATAAAACTTTTAGCACATAACTTAGTGAATCCATTTGGCCAAACATGTCAAGTCTACATAAGAAGATTGATATAACCAACATTCGAATAGAAATATGAACGATTTTAACTTGTGACACAATGCTTTTATGCAAGACGCATTGACAGGAAGCCAATAAACATCACCTTCAAGAGAAAAAGAAAGTGAGGCGAGGGAGACTTACACGTAAGGCCCTGCAAACAAAACAAAATACGGAGAATGTAGTTTAAACCAAACTACCTTTTGCTTTCGTATCAAGCTTTGTTAGATAACATATGCCTTGGTAATATGTGTATGTGCTTGTGAAATTGATAACGTGCAAATAATATGTGTTTTCGATTCATTACAAAAAATGCTCAAGAGACAACTGATTTACCAAGTGCAGTACTGAGTATTGCATTCATATTATGAAACTACTAAGTTCAGGTCCTTAATTTATACATACATTCAAACCATTCACTACAGCGAAACAAGAAAAAAACGCGATACCAGTATTACCTTGTTGATATGTAGAATCATTTGAAGCCGACAATGGGTGTTGGCCGGATATAACTGGGTCTATCCTAGTCTTGGCCGGATATAGCTGGGTCTAACTGGGTCTTGGCCCGATATAACCGGGTATATCCCGGTCTTATCCGGATAAGATCGGGTATAACCGGGTCATGGCTGGATATAACCTTAAAAAACACAAAAACCTAAGAAAAACACAAAGAGAAAAATTTTATAACCTTAAAATGTATGTTCCGGTGACAGTCGAGCTTAACTAACTTGTTTGTATTCCCAGTCACCGGAACTAACTTTTTTTAAACTCGCTGCCGCCATTTTGGTTGATTTTTTATTTATTTGTTGCTGTTTTTTTTATTGAAAGCTATGGGCCTGTTGCTTGTTATAAAATTTGTATTGTAAGTTTAGCAGTGTGGTGGACTGTGTGGTGGACTGTGGGTCTCTTTAAAGTGATCTATAACTTGTTCAAAAGGTTTGGGTTCCATTCTCAACAGAGTTGCACTACACTCTTTTATTTTTAATTTTCGATAAATGTACAACACTGTTTTTAGTTGTATTTTCCATTTTTTCATCATTGTATGTTTCAATATAACAAAAGTCAAAAATGAAAGTATCTTAATGTTAGATAATAATATTTGCATAATTTTCGAGGGTGGATAGGGGTGTAAACGAGACGTCGCGAGCTATTCAAGTATATTTTCGAGTCGAGTTTGAGCTCCAAAATAGATAAATGGTATATAATATACTATATATAGATATGCAATAAGCACTGTGTACAGGGACGGAATTTGAACACTATTGTTGGGGGGGCCAACGTGAAAAGTATTTATTTTAGGGAGGCCGGTATACACTACGTTTAAATTTTTGTATTAAAAATGGCTAAAACCATATATAAAAAAGTATAAAATGTATATAGGGTCAAATTTTTTGAGGGGGCCGCAGCCCCCTCGGTCCCTTCTAAGTTCCGTCCATGACTATATACATTATTTGACCAAAGTTTTTCTTGTTTATATACTATAGTGAACGTGGATCATAGATGTCAATAATATTACTATGTTTTCATGTACGTAGTTGTCGGTAGAGTTGATTATAAAACTAAAACATATCATATTCTATCTGCAAACGTGTACAAGAAAATGAGTATATAATTCTTGACTTTTTTAGTAATGATGATGAATGTATAGTTTTTGTACTAAAAAATGAATTAAAACGTGGCCAAGGTAGCTATAGAGCACACATGAGCTTGTTTCGTTAAGCTCTTAACATTGGACTACTCAATCATACACAAAGTTCCATTCAAATTGATCCAAATGTACTTTACCATCGAGTGGCGGACCTAAGGGAGTTCCAGGGGTTCACGGGAACAAAATAGGCTTTCCTCAATCATTTAGTGTGAAAAAATGAATATAAAATTCTTGACTTTTTTTAGTATATGTAGTCGCCTAGAAAATGGGTGCTCCAAATTTTGTGCTGGAAAATGGATAAAGGTGTGGCGCTCCATGTAAAATTCTTTCAACTTTTTAATATAACATACTCGAAATTTTACTACGGAGTAGTAAAATTAAAAGATGCTATTACTTTTAATGATAAACATGGAGAGTTGGAGACCCCATGGTGGGTACGTTTGTGAAAATGATAAAAAGATAGTAAATTGAAAATGATTAAATGCTTATTATCAAGTGCAGCTACAACAAATGGACTTTCTGAAACAGACAGTAAAACAAAGGCAACTCATGCTGCAACTCTCTCGGCCAAAATATGTTTGTATTTAAATTTGAGTACTTTACTTATTTAAGCTATATATGTTTGGTATATAATGATTGTGTCAGTTACAACTTTTGTGGTCATTGATTATTCGTATGATCTGGTGATAACATATGTGTTTGTATTCTGATGCACATAATATTTTCATAGTGACATCATCATTAACTTGGCAGTTGCATTGAAACAAGTATGTTGTTTTTGTAATCCGTAACGTTTTAAAAGTATTTAACAAATTGATCCTTTAAATGATAATCCCTTCAACATAAGTTTTCGTTAGATTGTTTTTTTGGAAAATGCTCGACAAGACAATCCCGTGGCAACGTGCGGGCTACCATGCTCGTAAAGTCTCTATTTAAGCATATATGAGTTTGGTCCTTTAAGGCTTTAAGCTCTTACCATTTGTACAAATCAATCATGCACAAAGTACGTCCATCTGTTCCTGATGGCTAAATATAGAGGTTTTACATGCGTTTTTATACACGTTCTTATACACGATTTTACACACGTTTTTATATGTTGTTTTACACACGTTTTTATACATGTTTTTATATGCAGTTTTACACGCGGTTTAATACACGTTTTTTACAAGGTTTTAGACACGTTTTTATATGCGGTTTTACACATGTTTTTATATGAGGTTTTATACATGTATAAAAACGCATGTACAACGGTATATAAAAACGTGTGTAAAAATGCGTATAAATCATGTATAAAATCGCGTATAAAACCGTATATAAAAACGTGTCTAAAACCGCGTATAAAACCGAGTGTAAAACCGTGTATTAAACCGAGTAGAAAATATTTTTTTTTAATAAAATGAAATTTTGAGTTAATTGGAAATGACTGTTAGTATAAAGGACTAACCTTGTAAATGATCATTGGCTATATGGACTAACGTTGCCTTTGTTACACGGCGGTTAGTAATTTTTTAGAGAAAATGACGAAACTTGCAATTTGCGCCTAACCACAAGGACGATTTATGTAATTTTTGTAACGGAAATCCTTAATGACCCCATATAGTGACAACATAGGAGAGATTAGTAACTTTGATACACGACTTATGAAAAAAAAATGATTACAGAACATAGTAAAACCTGGTAACTTCCATACATTTAAAAATAATTATCCCTTTCATAAACTACAACAAAGTTTAGCCAAAATTAAAAGACATAGACTGAGTGAGTTTCTCAACCAATCCAGAAAATTACTTTCATTACCAACAACTTCATGGCATGTAGTTCAAGAAACACAAAACGAGTTACATTAACGCCAATTTTTTACATGACCACTACCAAACAGAAAAGAAGGAAAATAATAGAGTAAACATGTATGAAATCGCTCACATTGTGTTGTCCCTTAGTATTCGAACATTGGCCCAAGAACGTCAAATGATTGCTCGAATAAAGATATACGTCCACTTGTGTCTGAAACAAGATTTACTTCAATGGTTTTTACTTCATTTTAGTAAATTTTATTGTCACTTTCTTTGGAAAGGAGAAGATCAACTAAAGAACTGGAATCTATGTAAGCTTAAACAAACACTCCTTAAGTTTACATCCCACATAGCTTAAAGAAGTGAAATAATTCTTGTTTATATACAATAGTGAATGAACATCTTACATGTCTAGAATATTACTATGTTTTAGGATACATGTGTTTATGAAGTTGATTATACAACTAAAAATTTCAAACTTCATGCTCATGGAATTCTTAAAATATATATAATATTGTCGATTTTTTAGTATCTTTTGTCACTTAAAAAATTAGTAATTTAATTTTTTTTTTATTTTTTTATTTACAAAGATTGTCCATATGTTTATATAACTAAATATTTAGTGATCTTACCGTAACTATACCATCATTCTCAATATAATTGTTAACTAGAGATTTTTTAGAATATCTGACAGATGTTCAATAGAAACGTGTCACTGATCCACCTGAACTTACCTAACCCCTACCGTGTGTGCAACGCCATATTGATTCCGCATAGTGAATGCTTAAATTTGCATTAATTAAAATACAAAATGTCATAAACTGGAACATAAAAATATTTCTTTTATCTTACATGTCATATATATACGTGCCCAGCCTCAGCAAAGCCAGATATTCCTAGAAGCTAACTCGATCAGTCGCGCAAGAATGGCCAACAATTTTACCTTTTTATTTACCTTTTAAAAAACTGAATACTCACTCATACGATATACCAAAACGAATTTAATTAACGAAGACAACGTAACTTACACTTTTTTTTATTGCCATCGCAATATCCTTCAAGAAAATGAGCCCAGACTATGCAGGAGTCTAGGTATGTTAACTCATACAATACAATAGTTTTGTGTTAACTCTGATAGAGGAAGAGATAAATCATGTATGGAAAGTGGGTCATTTGGTAAGTCGAATGTAATCAAATCTGAACCAATTTCTATGTTTTTTATTTAGTAGATCATAATTTAATCTTTTCATTTTTATTAAATATCATTTGAGTTGTTTTTTACTAAATATACAAACCGGTGAATAATTACGCATTGTGTTGTTTTTCGTTTTATCTATTATTTGCCTATTCGTTGTGTGATTCATTGCCGTGAGTGTACGATGTCCCCATATATTATTTGGCTATTATAGGTTCCCAATTTCTATTCAAAATTTCATTTACACCACAAATGAATTGTTGCGGACAATATAATCGTATTTAAATTCTATAATGAACAAATAAATGGTGTACACAAATGCAAGAGTCAACATGTAAATGTGTACAACTTTGCATCCCACATAGATTAAAGAAGGGAAATATTTAAGAAGTTGTGAGCGGTGAGCAGTGAGCTGTGGCTACTGCTCACTGCTACTTTTGGCAAACATAGCCTATATTTAGTTAACGTCAGTCAACCTTGTATCCCACATTCCCACATAGGCCAAAGAAGTGAAATCTTACTTAAGGATCATACATTGTAAGAATAGTGTTGTGTTTCCAAATACGTAGTTCTTTGACGTTGGTTGCAAAAAAAAATGTCATTAATGCATTTAAAGTTTGTTGTGAAGAGTTAAATTTAAAGGTACGGTTTGTTATTTTAGTTACAAGTGATTAATGCATTTAAAGACAATTCTAAATGATACTTTTATCAAATTTCTTACAACATTTCACAAAAATTAGACAATATGAGAAATAAAAAAGAGTATTTACTCTATATTTAGTAAAATAAATGAAACGTTTTTTAATATAAAATGATAGAAAGAATATACGGAGTAATAGGAATCGTCAAAGACAAAAATTTTAAATGGATGGGTACAAATGAGCACTGGTAAATAGGGGTGGAAACGAGTCGAGCCGTTCGTGAAAAGCTCGGGAACGGATCGGTAAAAAGGTCAAACGAGCCGAGTCTAAACGAGCTCGAGCCTAAGTTTGGGCTCATTTAATAATCGAGCTCGAGCCCGAGCTCTATGCAAAAAGTTCGTTTGTGCTCGCGAGCCTAAACGAGCCCTAGAAATATATACGTATATATAATTTCTATACATATAACCGTGTTAACGAGCTCGAGCCTTGTGTTTACGAGCCAAGCTTGAGCCTTGTATTAACGAGCCGAGCTCCATTTGAACTTTACACATCATATAAATTAGTCGAGCCCGAGCCGAGCTCGAGCTTGTGAAAATTTTCACGAGCCGAGCTCGAGCTCAAAATGTGAGGCTCGAAACGAGCTCAAGCTCGAGCTCGAGCTTTTTATATATAAACGAGCCGAGCTCGAGCTCTGACAGGCTCGGGCTCTGCTCGGCTCGTTTTCACCCCTACTGGTAAGTCATTTTAAGATGTGTTTTTTAAATGGGCCGGTCCATATCCAATAAGGAGGGTTAAGATAACCTTCTGGAAAGAACCCCTTACCTAACCCTAGTCATATTCTCAACATATCTAAACCGGTTCATAAAAGAGAAGTAAACTGATGGCGAAAGAAAGGTAGTCCTTTCCTTTTTACCAGTTTAGTTTTTCAATACATTTACATATATTTATTTGGAATAACTTCATATATCTATAATTTACATAAATAATACTAGAGTGATATAACAGTTACATAAACGTATTGAGACAACTCTTGGTACAACATTTCTAGTGAAATCAAGAGACAGGGTGACAACTTTGTTGTACTTATACACCTTAATCATCACAAGGTGCCAACGCAAGTGAGTCATTAGAATTATCCGAATGGATAAATGCGTCGCCCTCATGAGTCATACCAAAACACTCACGAAGCAACAGAGTTTGAGTCAGCTTGACGTATTCCAAACTATTGATGTTTCGCAAAGCGTAACTTAATGAGTCATACAAGGATTGCCTAAAGAAAGTATGTTTAACAAATAACAACTTGCAGGCTTGCAGTGTAGAATACTGCAATTGATACTAAGACAATGTACCCTGATATATCAATACATAGATAAGGGGTTGTGGATCTTGCAAGGCTAGGTAGTCTCCACCCTTCGTATGTTCACTCTTACAATACAACAAACCGTCTGCAATCAAGAAAAACTAACAATGGAACTGCAATTTTGTATGTTCATCACATTGTCATTTTCTACCCGTTTTGGTTGGTTTATCATGTTAACTCACATTTAGTCCTGCCATCGTAAACTTGGGTCAAACAGTAGCCACGATATCAAGTTTATGCAACCAAGTTTGTCTGTATCCTTGAACCAAATGAATGTAGTTATGCATTAATCAGTTTCTGAACCCAAAATACAAAGTGGATACCTCATTGGGTAATCACAAAAGCAATGCAAAGTGTGAAAATCACAAACACAAACTCCCATCTAAAACACCTTTCTAAAGGTGGATACCTCATTGTCATCAAGAAAGAGTAGACATGTGTGTAGCGGTCGAGTAGTCGCATGGTTTCACATGACGAGAATTAAAAGTGGGTCTTAGAGATGTATAGATTGTGGACCATTAAAAAGATTTTATACATTTTTAAGTATTCTCTTTAATTAAACATTCACGTGAATACAAACACGTACATCAGGCTCAATAACCATTTCCTTCAGATCACGTGTTAAAAAATTAGCTATAAATTGAGGGTTAACCTTATGAACAGTACATCTAAACTAAGAAAAGAAAATATGGAAGAGACCTTCAAAACACTTTTAAAACACACTCTTAATTGGTGCAAAGGCAAAGTAACCTTCTACAAGTATGAAGGTTTTTGGAGCACTCAAAAGAACCTTGAACATGCGATTTTGGCTCAGCAAAGCATCAACGCTTGACCAACTGATGTATTACTATGCAGTTGCCCGAAATCGGCTACAACTTGGCTAAAGGCCTTGGCTTTTCCAATAGTAACCCGAGATAAGTTTAATGAATCCACTACTCCCTTGCTCACTACCTTGCCACATAAATGTCTCCCTTGCCTAGAGAAAACCCTTGACCGAATCGAAGATGACAACTCCTGTTTCCCACTCATGTCCACACACATTCCTTACACTTCATTGCCAGAGTCAGTCTTATCTTCAAATTGCAAGATTGTTATATCGCAACGTTAAAGATGTCATAGTTTCCCATTACAATTTCGCTAGAGAAATATCAAAGTTAGCTATGGAAGATGCACCATTTGAGGAGGCATTTGACGAGTTTTGTCAAGGCATATCATATTTTGAACCATACTGGGATCATATATTAGGATATTGGAAAGCAAGCTTGGTACCTGAGTTCCCTATGAATGTTACATAAATATTTCCATGTGATATAAATGTATTTTAAGTGAACCAAAATTCCATAAAGCTTGGTACTGAACAAGCTTATCTTAGCCATGTGACACACTATCACACCCCCATATGCTTCTAAAGCAGTGAGAGATAGATAAAGTAATCAATCTTCATTTGTTCGGTCCATATGTTTAAATGACAAAACCAAATAATGCTTTTAATTTGTACTCGTGTAAGCAAATATGGTTAAAAATCTTGACAAAATCCTTAAATGATCCTAGTACATAAACATATGACAATAGTGACATGTACGTATACTTTTAAAATTGGTTTAAATAAGTTAGAAGTAAATTTTGCCCGATCTCACCCGTTTTGACCAGTAAATGTTTTAAAATTTTTGACTTCACTTGCCCATTTTGACCTGTAAGATTTTTACTAAGTTTGGCATGACGAGGCCGTGTTGAACCGTAGAGTTTTTTTTTATCAGTTTCGACCCGTAAATTGTTTTACTGGTTTTGACCTGGCCCAAGGTTTCAACTAGTAATTTTTTTTTTTTTTTTTAAACCGGTTTTGACCCGACCTGTTTTGACCCATTAGATTTTTTTTAACCAATTTTGACCGGACCTGAAAATTCTAATAATATGTGATGTTGTGCAGAACCATGAGAAATAACACCGAGAGGAGGAAACTGGGATATTTCTCATGCGGGACCGGTAATCCTATTGATGACTGCTGGAGGTGTGACAAAAACTGGCAGCATAACCGCAAGCGTCTTGCTGACTGTGGCATTGGGTTTGGGAGAAATGCCATTGGAGGCCGTGACGGTCGGTTTTATGTAGTCACTGATTCCAGAGACGATGACCCTGTTAACCCACGACCAGGCACCTTACGTCATGCTGTCATACAAAAGGCTCCATTATGGATCGTTTTCAAACGTGACATGGTGATTACATTAAAGCAAGAACTTATTATGAACAGTTTTAAAACCATTGATGCGCGTGGAGCCAATGTTCATATAGCTTATGGAGGTTGCCTAACTCTTCAGTTTATTACCAATGTTATTATTCATGGTTTACACATTCATGACTGTAAACCAACTGGTAACGCGCTGGTTAGAAGCTCTCCATCTCATTATGGTTGGAGGACAATGGCTGATGGTGATGCTATTTCTATCTTTGGATCAAGTCATATATGGATAGATCATAACTCGCTCTCTAAATGTGCTGACGGACTTGTGGATGCTGTTATGGGCTCGACTGCCATTACCATTTCCAATAACCACTTAGCTCACCACAACGAGGTCAATCTTGATATCATAACTAGAAAAGGGCGGGTCAAAAGGGTAACTTTGTTTTGTGTCAAAACAGTCTAATGGGTTGTCCTAAAACGCGTTAGAGGTCACATATAACCACAATCAACGCGTGTATCAGCACATGCATCACATTATCATATCTACTAATAATTGTTAAAAAAGCAAAAAGATCAACACTTTAATGATTTATACTTTGATAACAGGTGATGTTGTTGGGCCATAGTGACTCATATGTAAGAGACAAGATGATGCAAGTGACTATAGCTTATAACCACTTTGGTAAAGGTCTAATTCAGAGAATGCCAAGGTACACATCCATTTATTACTAGAAATTTAATTCACTGTTTTGGTACAATGTAAATTTGGTGCATATCTGACTTAATTTTGGTAAAAAAATAATAATGTTGCAGATGCAGACATGGTTATTTTCATGTAGTAAACAATGACTACACTCACTGGGAGATGTATGCTATTGGTGGAAGTGCAAGCCCCACCATTAACAGCCAAGGCAACAGATATCTTGCCCCTGCCAATCCTTTTGCTAAAGAGGTATCTTTATTACTACTTGACTCTATATTTATAACTTGGTTGGTGTACTTTTGGTGTTTGAATGTCATTATGGAAATAATGTAATTATTGACACTTTATATTTAAATTGGCGTGAAAACTCTGACCCGTGCGTCCTTTTTGGATGCCGACTAAAGACATTGGGCACCTATTCCATTAACCTTTAGCTAGGATTGAACCCAACACCTGTTTCTTCAAAACCCTCATTGACCGGTCAACTGTACGTTTGTGGTGAGGGAGTGATGCCACTCGGGGCAATGGTCCAATGTACACTTGTTAATCAAATAAGAAAAAAATAATAATAATAAAAAACAGTTTCGTACTATTTAGAAGAAAACTTAGTTATTTAGTTATTCAAGCGATGCCTTTTGGTTATGTGTACAGGTTACAAAGAGGGTGGATACGGCTGCAGGTAAATGGCATGGATGGAACTGGAGATCAGAAGGTGACTTACTTCTTAACGGCGCTTATTTCACCCCATCTGGTGCTGGAGCCTCTGCTAGCTATGCTAGAGCCTCAAGTTTGGGTGCTAAATCATCTAGCATGGTCGGTAGTATGACCTCCAATGCCGGTGCTCTTGGCTGCCGTAGGGGTCGCCAGTGCTAGCCTCAGTCTATCCTCTCACCATAAACTTATTTCAATGTTTTTCTAGTGTGTTCATTTCACATTCCATATTTTTCTCCCTTTTGATCCTTTTTTTTTCTTGCCCTATTTCTGGCAAGTGAGTGTTATTTACACATCAACATGTCTCGTGCAACCTCGGCCAAGCTTCAATTGAGAACAAGAACTATGTATTCACTATTTTCGGGAGCAGGTTTGAAGTGTTGTTCACACGTGTGCTTTGTCTGCTAGTTTGTGTTTTAGATCTGACTAGGTATATTGGTTTTAGGTTACATGATCCAAATGGCTTCTTTTTTTTTCGTTCTTTTCTGCTTTCTTCCTAATTTTTCAAGTGTAATTTGGGTGTCTTGAGTCGATACAAGTTGTAATGTCGGATGTTGTCATGAAATGAGAAGGATAGTTTATTTTCTGTGACTGTTATTTATGTTCTATGACATACAAAAAGGCTAAAAGCATATGCATCTAACAAACTTAAGTTCATAATAAGAAATATTGTTCTTTGACATACATTGTACTTTTGCAATTTGCATATGTAACGTATCGGGTAAACATATAAGGTCATGAGTATTGAGGTTATTCAGGAAGCGTGAGCCTTTAACTCAAATGAAAGAAGCTTAATCGGGGTATGTCCTTGACCGTTTTTTACCCTTTCTATAGCTACTTCCAAGATGTGTACGTGGTGAAGTTTGAACCTGAGATCTCTTGCGAGGATATTATGTCACTTCTATGATGATCTTCTATGTAATGTACCAAATTTGGTAAAATAATTTTGGTTTTTTAGAAACATAAACTGTTTGTACAAAAGTAAATAAATAATGAAAAGAAACACAAGCATTGCAAAATGATGAAACTGTTATGCTTCTTGCTTTGTCTTGTGCCAAGCATGATCTTGTTTCAACTTTTCACTTTTGGTGTGAAATTTAAATGTTTTGGAGGGTGAGTTGGTGTGGTCATGATTTTGGTTTCTTTAATAATAATGTTGTTTTTTTCTTTATTATTACCAAAAGGTCTCATGAAGACTTTTCTTTTGTCAAAGCTAGTAATGATCCTGTCTCAAAGACATTAAAGAGCATTGGATCCTTCTTCACCAGCTTTTTTATCCAAATTTATCAAATTTTATCAATGGTTTTTCCCTCCAAATCAACTCTTGTACTTGAAATTTAGACCCAAAGAAAAGTTGCCTTGCATTACCAACGATACTTGACTAACGTGGTGGCATGTAATTCGAACAACATGAGTTGCATTATCGTCAATTGATTCCTCGGCCGTTAACCAAACAAAAAAGAATGAAAAAAAATGAGAGTAAATCCATATGAAACTAGTGATTAAGTTTGTACTCCGTAGATGATATCAGAGTTCAGTTGCAGTCCTCACTAAATTACCGTATTTAAACTTTGGCATTAGTTATTAGAATATACAAACGCTCTATAATGAACAGATAATTTAACTAGCATGGAGTGTTTAGTATTCCCACATAGGTTAAAGAAGTGAAATCTTCATTGGATATATACTATTGTATGTAGACCATACATGTCAAGAGTAGTGTCATGTTTTCGGTACCACACTTTGTTGCTGAGGATTGTAAAACCATACATGTCAAGAGTGGCGTTTTGCACCAATAGATATAAATTTCTATCGTAGGTTTCGAATACATAACTAGCCTCAGCAAAGTGGGATTGTACCGGTGCAAGAGCTCTTCCGCGATGAGAAATCTTGTTCTTTTCTTCCTTGGGCGTTTCAGCATATCTACAATAACAGAAATCATAAAATTAGTTTGGTTTTATTGCAAGCATGCGATGATATAAAAGGTGCAGGGAGATTAGAGACGGTGAGTCAAAATGGTCGGGTTGAAACGGATCAAAATCAATTTGCTTCGTAAGAGTGTCAAATCGGATTAAGGTCCATAAGAGTGTCAAAATGTAACAGGTTCAAACAGGTGGTTAGGTCCGACTGGAACCTACAGGGCCGTCCCATGAATTGGTGAAATTTTTGAGGGCTCTGTACGAAATTATATAATGAGGCTTTTCGATAAGCAATGTTATATATAAAGTGTCACAATTTATAAGATATAATGCAATTAGTTATCAAAACGTTATAACATATTACCCATTTAAGATATTTTACCATCTAAATACTCTTTTATTTGTTAAAAATATGTCGACACATGCATATAATTATTAACGGGACAAATTTTGGGGCCCCTTAAAATTTTGAGGCCCTGAGCTGTCGCTCACCTTGCACACCCTCAAAGCCGGCCCTGGGAACCTACAAAAACTTGACGTGACTTTCAACCTGTTTGACCCATTCGACCCACTTGATGTGTTCCTCTTTTAGCTAAACTTGATTTGAGACATTGGACCCCAAAAAGCCAAGACCCGCTTATAAGTTAATTGCTCGAAATTGCCACCTATTATGGATATGATCCTATAGAAACAGAGATGGGATTACGTTTGATCATAACCATCAGGTGGGAAGTTTCATATTTCTAGATGCTTACATGCCGACTTGTGCATTTCTAGTACTCTAATGTATATCATTCATGTGTTTCGTATTTGAATCTACTTGAATTCTTAATGAAAAAGTTTAAACTATGTTATTAATTGACGACACAATTTTGAGACTGAGATCTTCTACACCAATAATGCAACTCGTTTTGTGTTTCTTGAATTACATGCCATGAAATTAATTAAGTATTATTCGCTGCAGGTAGTTTAGTTCAAGCGTTTAATAAAATCAGTAGGCAATCTTTGTGTGACTGATAAGTAGCTTCATGCAAAACGCCAATAGTTTGGATTAGTGAACCGGACTCGAACTTTGGGTTTCATGAGTTTTTTTAGTAGGACTCATGTGGGTGACACATCTATCCATTTTGGATAAATACATGTTCGCTCGTACCTAGTGATTGATTAAGCTCTACATTGTTAGGAGAAAGTTGTTCCTCTGTCTCCATATATTCTCTATAAATAAGAGGGCTCTAGCCATCTTGTTATACCAATGTCGCCTCATTCTTAGTCACATACTCACATGGATATTTCGAATGGTATCTTTTTACTTGATTGTGTGTTCAATACAAAGTTCGGAGTACCCATTTTTTTCATGTGCCAAAAGATACCAGAAATGTTGATGATTTTAGTGTCATCAAACATTTTGATGTTGATCTCTTCTTAATCACACCTTGATTCACTAGTAGTTGAGGTTGGCACAAAACATTCCCTAATATAGGACGCTAAAGCAGGTGCTAACTGCACGTTTTCTTTGCGTTTAGTCAACTTAATTCGTTAAGTCCCCTCCTCCCCTATTTCGTTTATCTTGTATCTGGTACAAGGAAATGGTTTGGTTATCATAATTAGTGCAGTTTGAAGCCTATATCTTGTGACGAAAGGTCGGTCCATTCCAACTCTAAAAGCAAGAAATTATCCCTAAAAGAATAAAGGCACACTTTTCCACCCTTTAGTCCTTTACCAAATTGTGAAACTCAATGATCAAAAACAAGATTTACAATTACTAATTTCAAACACAAATGTAAATAAGCAGCCAATAAAAACAAAGGTTATAGCTTATGAACAACACCAAAAGTGCTCCAATCAACTAAAACTATCGCACTTACCGCATCATTACTCTTTAACTTGTCTTATCAAGACACATTACGCGTCATTTTATTAGAATCGGTAGTCGGTCGGTTGACCTCCTTTAGCTTATAGTCGGTGTAGTTGGGATTAATCGAGTTTGACATTTCCGGTAAGTTTAGGTATTTATAACAAGAATTGCCTTATACCAATAACTTGTAATAGATATAAACAGCGACTATAAGTGATTAAAACAAGTTTTCGGCGTGTTTATAGTATTTCCGGCAAGATTTGCATGTTTCCAACAAGTTTGGCCAACGTTGACTACTATAGACCACCGCTGACCAAGTTATTTGACCGATTTGCACAAATCGAAAAGGTTTGTGGCCGATTAACGCCTAGGCAACAATTAATTGGCCTTGTAGACTTTTTTGCAACACTAAAAAAAAAAAAAAAAAAAAAAAAAAAAAAAAAAAAAAAAAGTGAACATCACTATATAGAGAATTGAAATGACGACGCCATGACTCATGACTAGTTAACATTAGTGTCATTGAAATCATCCTGAAAAAAGTTGAAAAACTCAGCTTCAGCTAAACGATAATGATCCAAAGAAGCTAAAGGACCTTCACCAAACACATCACTACTTGTAGGGGAGGCAAATTCTGATTGACAAGTTAGGTCAAGTTATCGCTTTCATTTTTTTAATCCAAAATATAGAGATTTTTGTTTGTTTAGCGACTTAAAACATGATTGTAGATTTGGAACTCATTACATGTTAGTAATTTACAATTACAACAAGAGATTAACCGCTGTTATCCAATTTCCTTCGAAACTATACAAATGCCAATCACGGACTATTGAATATATAACCAACAGTTGATAAATTGTAATTCGAGTTTATTATACAAGTGTATCATCTTGAAAATAATCCAGCTTTGTTTAGAAAACAGCCAGAAGCAGGATCTCCAATGCAGCCACAAAAACCATCATCGTCCTTAGCAAATGAAGCTGGCAGTGGATGATCAGGAATTATACCAACCTACATGGGTGAAGACAAGTATAAAGTAGTCAAAATTTAAGGAAGGCAAAGTATAACGGGCTTGTAAAGGGTCAAATGGGTAATTTTAGTGCAAGTTGAATGACTGGGGCCTAGTTGACCCACAAGCACGTGTTTGTCTAATGTTCTCAAAATCTGACCATTTGGGTCGTTTACGATAATACATATTCCAAACTGACTCATTCATATAAGCAAATGGGTCAAAAATACCAGGCCTTTCAAAAACCAAATTTACCAAAGAGATCAATAGTCTCTGTGAGTGGAGAGAAGTAGAAAGATAGAGAACCTTATTGATGTCGATGTGATCAGGGGTTTCATAACGAGCAACAGTAACAGCCAAGCCAGATCCATCAGACATTTCAAATACCGATTGAATTTTCCTGTGAATAAAGAACATTTTAGGACATTTTATCAAAAACATAATGCTATTAAAAGTATAAGTATTGTAAAGATTGTTTACCCTTTGCCAAAAGTGGGTTCTCCAAGAAGCACTGCATGCTTGTTATCCTTTAAAGCACCAGCCAAGATCTCGCTTGCACTTGCAGTTCCTTTGTTCACCTACAAGAACAAATAACTTTTTACAGGTGGCCATTTCAGCCCATTTACGTATTACAGCAATCTAAATCGCAACTGTGACCTAACAATGAAAGCCATTACAGCACTTTAATGAAAAGAATGGTATAGATGGCATTACCAGCACGGCTAGAGGTTCTGAATCAGCGATTGCATTGGTTCCATCAGTGTCATATATATCTCGAACACCACGGCTATCACAGATGTACACAATCACAGCTATTGCACTGGTTCCATCAGTTATACCATAAGAACTTTGAACTAATATGATAACAATTTTAGGAAAACTTCAACTGATTTAAGCTATTTCCAATAAAAGTAATACTTATTTACTTGTTTGACCCGTTAAAAATAAAAACTTAAACACGTATAGCACATTCAGAACCAAATGGGTCAAAAATTTTCGTTAAACCATGAGTTCAAACATAAAAGCCAGATACTTAATACTCTAAAAAGCCAGCAAAAAGTTATAATAATGATTTTTTTTGCAGAAATGTTACTGCAGACTTACCAAATCTTAGCGATCTCAATTCCTTCGGGAAAAAGACCACCACTGCATCACAATTTAATCATCTTTTAGAAAGCATTATTACAATAACAATGCTTAAAATGAACCCCATAAACACTGATCCTTATAACTTATAAGAATATTACCTATTATTGCGAAGGTCCAATACAAAACCGCCAACATTTTCTCTCCTTAAAATTTCAATTGCTTCCTTGACGGCAGCTGGAACGGCTTTTTTATTAGAATGATTATTTACAAATAAAGCTACAGGTTATAAAATTAGAAATATTGCATCATCTTGTATTCTAAAGTGTCTTCCCCTAACAAATTTATAACAGGTACATAAAAAATACATATTAAGTGGTGTATGAAATATATCCGTCAACATCAACCAATAACAGTAAGTAGTTACCATACCAGAAGCATTTTGGTTGAATGATGTTAACTTTATGTATCCAATCGTGGAGGTACCCTTTCCCAGACAAGGTGTCTCGCAAACTCTTGACTTCACCGGATTTAACGAAATGTTTTCCCGCCTGCACACCACATTAACAGTTCATTAAGAGTACGTATCCGCTAAAGTCTAAACAACAGACTAGCAAAAAAGATTCTAACACCACATAACATTTTAACAAGTGTACAAATGAAGTGCTATAGTTAAGGCGTCCAGAACAATTTCAATCCATTTAGTTGTAAATGATTTTGTTCTATCACCCAATCCGCCTGATCCACCCTGTTTAAATCTATATCCAACAATAACAAGAAGAAACCCATGTTTATATTTTGATACCTTGTTCTTATAATTTACACAAACAATCACATATGAAGCTTGCAGCAAATTTAAATGGAAGGAATTGAAGTAAATGAACGTAAGTTAACGATAGCTGCTTTATCTCGGATCCGCTTCGTACTTTTAGCTGTACTTCAGTTCCTTCGGGGCCCCTGAGATTCAGTTAAAAGTCTATACTTTACTTTAAGGCTCAAGGAGAGCGTTAACTAACAAAGAATTAGAAACAGTTAATCATAACTTACTCCAGGCGTTCTGCTGCATCATAAATGTCCATCGTTTCTGTACTCGTATTATCAATAGCCATAATCAGATCACCAGGTGGAAATGGCAGCCCTACTGGCGAGACCCCCTGGAGAAGCTGAAATAACCATAATTCCAGATAGAGCTCCATCATTTCCGACTGCCTTCATAAAAAATATTTGCATATTTAAAAAAGAACTAACAAATAATGGAAAAGGTTTGATTAGCATAAGTGAAGGCACACTTTACCAAAACAAGATTTTACAATTACTACTTTCAAACATATATGTAATTAAGTAGCAAATAAAAACACAGGTTATAGCTAATGAACAACACCAAAAGTGCTCCAATCAGCTAAAAACATGGCACTTACCGCATCATTACTCTTTAACTTGTGTTATCAAGACACATTACGCATCTTTTTATTAGAACATGAATCTAATAGAATTCAAAATATATGAATCACTAACACAGATAACAGATTAACCCACATTGCAATATCCAAATTAAACTATATAAAAATGTTTAGCTAACATCAATAAATCTAATACAGTTTAAACTTAGAATAATAAATAGACAAACACACGAATCAAGTAGACAAACACACATAAATTGAGTTCGTTATGCATATATAAACATAAACCAAACAACTTGCCTGAAAACAGATTTCGTGTTTGAGTAATTTGAGAGAACATCATCGATTCATTGGTAACTGGCGGAGTACAATCCGGTGCCCATAGCCGTGGCGGTTAGTCTGAGATCCTGATTCCGCCGACAAATAGAGACGAGATTCGTTGGATTGAGTTGGTTCTGAATCAGTGTTTCAAAAGTGGAGTTGTGAAGCGTAAGAACAATAACTTTTACAGTTTTAGTCCCTTGATATTTCTTCACCTTTTAAACTCGTTCGGAGCAGACAAATCTCCCTTGATGTCATTTTTGAACACCCCTTAATTTCCAAGGTATCCAATGATGGAAATTCAAAAGCTTCCTTTCCTAAGCAAAATACCTCGAGACTATCAAGATCAACAAGTTTTAAGGACTTCAGACAAGGAAACTTTACAGTAGCATCCACTATGGAATCAGATTCTTCTTCTCCCTTCACAATTGCCTTCATTCTTCTGCACCTACTTATATGTAGTTCCTGGAGTTGCAATATACTACCAACCATCGAACATGTAAATACATATTCTAAACTATCACATTCATTAATAGAGAGTCTTGTTAGGTTTGGAAACTTTAATACCGTCCCCTGCTTGCTCTTCCATATATACTTGAGACTTTTAAACTCCTTTAAGTCCACTTGTCTCAAGTTTGGAATTTCAGCATCAGTTTGTGAATCAAATATCTTCTCGACGTCCAACCATTTACAATGAACAGTTTCAAGCTTTTGCAGTTGTGACACTTCATCAGATGAAAAAAGAGTCTGTCCACCACGGGGGTTATAATCCATATCAACTTCGATCAAATTATGATGAGACCAAGGCAACCGTTCAATAGTAGTAGGGCGGTATGAGATTGAACTCTCAGAACTTGGTAATCGGGCCTGCAAGGTAAAAAATAAATTAAAATAAATAAATAAAACCACACATACACAAGCTTATGTCACGGATAATTGTACATCAGTTGGTTCAATGATAAAAAAAAACTTCATATGCGAGTAAAATAAGCCAAAAGGCTCTACATGATTGTAAAACCGTTGGGCTTTGGGGATAACATACATAACCAAACCGTTGATATTTGCTAATCATATTACTTCCGATCAAATAACTACGCTGTAATTTTGATGAAGATTACAATTATCAATATGGTTAATTGACTCTAATACTAGAAAAGAAACTGACATGGGAAGGTTTTTTCTTTTTTATTTAAAATAAAAATAATACCTGATGCGAGGTGGTGGTTACATGAAAGTTAAGGCCGAATTCATCACTATGTTTGCCTAAGCTTGTATTTATGAACTTAAGCTTCGGAGCTGTAGATTGACCATAAGTAAACACCGTTATTTGTGGGCATCCACTGATCTCAACCTTTTCCAATGCTGGCCATTTGAATTCATTCTTCCCCAAGAAGAAACCCACAAAGTTTGGTAGATTGACTAGTGAAAGGGACTTCAAACGAGGAAAGACCATCCCAACAGAAGCAGTTGTGTGGGAATTTATAGACACATCTTCATCATCTCTGTTTGAAATCACCTCTTCAATAGCATCACAATCCTGTATATCAATTTCCTTTAGGCTGGAAAGAAGTTTCACCATGAGAGGTGAAAACAAGTACTTGATGCTGTTGCAATTGTACATATGTATGGTTGTGAGGTTATGGAATGAGGACTGTGAAGATGGTTGTTTTTGAAGAATTAATTCATTCCAATTGCACTTCCACACATGACTCATCTTCTCCAAATGCCTCAAACGCAATTCTTCAAGATTGGGGAGTATGATGAGTTGTTGCTGGGTATTGTGAGGTGATTCTTTACTAATTGGACTCGTTATCTCAAAAACCACCTCCACATCTTCATAGCTCTTAAAAAGATAAAGTTTATGAAGGTGATTAAAAGTGGGTAATGGGAATGCAATTTTAGAAATCTGCATATCACAACCACAAATGATATATTTAGTAATAATTCCCATTGAGAAAATATGAATATAACTGCAACAATTTTTAAAAATATATATATATATATATATAATTTATTCAAGAAGAAACATCTTGATATGAGATAGAAGAAACAGGGTAGAAATAGCATTATTTTTCTATTTATTTTAAAAATAATAAAAAACCCAATATAATTTTTTTATTATTTTAAAAAGAATAAATAACATTCAAGTAATGAAAAGAGGTCACAAAAGGATAAAAGCAAAAATGGAAATCATTTATTAAGTTGTACCTCTTTCTCTTTCTCAACCGATTTATCCTTTCTCTCGCTTTCTCTGCGGTAGTTATAAATTCTAACGTTTTTGAGTGCTCTTATATCAAAAGTGGTTGTGGCAGGTGTGATTAGTTTTTCAAACCTCTCACAATCTTCAATATGTATGCTTTCAACAGCTTCAAATCCATGAATCAAGTTATTTCCAACATCTTTTATCCTCCACACCTCTCTAAGCTTCTCTAATTTCCACAAAGAAATGCTTCTCAACCTGCTGCTGCTAACTTTATCCATTTCACCAACACATCCTATGTCGATGTCGAATATCACTTCAATAGAACCACAACTTCCAACTTTAAGCTCTTGTAGATTATTCAAGAATGGAAACGGATAGCATGAAAAAAGCTTCACAAAACTATCACATCCCCAAACTTCAATGCTTCTCAAGCTGCTGCTAAGTTGCTTGACTTCACCAAGAATACTAATACTAAACTGAGGAGGCCATATCTCCTTCAAATTCTCCATATTAGAAACAAACAATTTCTCCAGTTTAGGAGTCGCATCCTGCAAAGTAAAAAAATATTGTTCCTTCATTAGATACTCATCACTTTTTGAACCACTGTTAGTATAAAAGATTGTTAAAATAAAACACAGACTTACCTCTTTGTGAAAGAAAGATTGCACACGGAAAATATTACTCGACACAGAAGATGATGCATTGCTGGGATAAATGCTTGTAAAATTCTGAAGGCCTTCAAGTCGCAACTCCATGAGACGTGGCAACCCAATTACATCAACTTTATTGCCGAAATGCAATAACTTTGGTAGGTCAGCCAACCTGAGATATTTTAACTTGGAAAACTCAAATATATCTTTGGTATCTATGACTGCTTCCATATTAGGGCATTCAGAAATATCCAGATACTCGAGCTTTGACAAATTTGTTGCAACACACGGTGTGAAAAGGTATGTCAACTCTGCACATTTTGAAACCACAAGGAGTCTTAAATTGGAAAACCAAGAGTATGGCAGAGTATTCATATCATTCACTTGTAGATAAAGGGCATCCGTTATCCTAAACAGCTCATTGATCATAGATTTTAGTAGCTCGAGCTCTTCTCTGTTGGTGATCAACTTCAAGCTGTTTTCATATGAGTGTGAGTGTGTGTCAACTCGCCATTTACCCAGCGCGTTTCTAACTTCTGTAAAAGAACATCCCACTGAGAGCTTGAATCTTTTAAGTTTCTCACAAGACACGTTCTTCATATGTGCATTGTTACCAATAAATTCAAATTCTAATGCACAAAGGTTCTTTGAACGCTCTGCAAATTCTCTACTGTTGTTGTCTGTGAAGCAGCATGCTTCTTCATCATAAAAAGGTATCATATAAAGCTCTTCAAGCTTCACTAAGCCTTCCAAGACACCGTCATCAATAACAAGATTGCGACAACCTGTTACATCCAGTAGTCGTAGCTTCTTCAAATTTCCGAATGTGGAAGGTAGGATTGTAATGCGAGAGTTAGCAAAGCTAAGAACTTCCAGATTCGAAAGATTTCCAATACAAGCTAAATCAAACATCAAGGAGCATTCATGGAGACAAAGAGTTCGAAGGTTGGAGGAGAACTGAACAGGTGTGGGAATTAATGGATACTCCAACTTCTCAAATGCTATAACTTGAAGCTGTTCCATTCCTTCATAAAAGCCTGTAGGAAACCTTAGCGACTCATCTCCGTGCATAAGTTTCAAAAGTGAAAGGTTTGGAAACCTTAAGTCACTAGGAAACTTAGACATATCCTTACATGTTAACGAAATTCGCTTGCAAGACTGACTCATCCTATTAGCTTCACTCCACTTTGAGAAATCATCTTCATGGTGAATGATCAAACATCTGTCCTCACCACCTTTAGAAATAGTATTTACCACAAATGCAAGCACAAGATCATGCATTTTCACACACTCATAGCCATCACTATCACCATCCATCAACAAAGATGCATCTTTTAGATTGCTCACACTTGTTATAGTTCTATTTCTAGCTCTTTTCATAGTAGAAACTTGATTTAAAAGGTTTAGTCCCTTTGCATATCTTGTCAGATCTTCTATAGGAATATTGGAGTCCTCCGGGAACAAGCCACAAAGCAGAAAAATTGCTTTATCCTCTTGCTTTAAATTATTGTAGCTCATCTCAACAATTTCTTGTACCTTATCATCAAGAACATTTATCTTCAAACGATCGAGTGCATCTTCCCATACATTCCTGTTCTTTCGATATTTAACAGTTCCAGCAATGATTTTGATGGCAAGGGGCAAACAACCACATTTTTTTACAATTTCACATCCTATTTCATAGAGATCACCATCATGTTCGGCTGAAATCCCTGCTTTTTGACAAAAGAAATCATGTGCTTCATTTTCCTTTAAGACATTAACCTCAACTACTTCAAGAGCAGAATCAGCATCAACTGCAATCTTTCGGCAAATATTTGCATCTCGTGATGTGAGCAGCAACTTAACCCCATTTGGCAAAGGACTCGCTAATCCGATATCTTCAAGTTTAATCTTCTCCCAAACATCGTCCAGTATAACCAGAATCTTTTCTTTAAGCTCCAAGAATCCTTTAAATCTTTTAGAAAGATGAACTGCCCTTAGTTCTTCATCAGTTTTAGTTGGAGGTTCGAGTTTTTCATCAGATTTAGGTAGAGGTCCGCCTGTGTGCCCTGCTATGGCATTTTGAATGGCAAATAAGTTGGAACTTTTCCCAACAGTTACAACCACGATCCAATTAAACATCTTTCTATCTTCTGCAGCCTCTTTCAGTTGTTTCATCAGCGTGGTTTTCCCCACACCACCCATTCCACACAAGGCTATCACTCGAGCCGCACCATCATCATTTTGTTGAAGTAGCTTCAATGCATCATTGAACGTATTATCTCTTGACTTGAACAAATTTTGGGTACCTCCTCCTGATGTTGAAGCCAGGCGTTTGGAATCAACTCTTCCTTGGTCTTTTCAACTTCTTCCAACGGCTCTGGTACACGATCAGGTATCTCTTGATGGTTTTCACTGTTTCTTCTCATCTTCTTTTCTAAAACGAAGCATCCATCGTTTTCGACATCTTCCTTGATCTTTTTAACTTCTTCCAACCACTCTTGTACACGAGCAGGTATCTCTAGATTGTTTTCACGGTTTCTTCTCAAATGCTTGTCGTTATCAACTCTATGACCGTCCAAAACCTTCATTTTGTCTTTCATTTCCTTCACACGATCGGCGTAGGAAGTGAGGTTTCTCAACTTTTGCGTAATATGATTCGTCAAAACATTCACAACAGGACCAAGGATTGCAGATACAACTTCCATTTTCCTAAGACATAAGAAATTATATAAACAAAATTAGGGGTGGCAATTCCCGAAACGGATAGGAAAATAAACAAGTTAAGCTTGTGTCTAATAGTTCAGATGGTTGGTTTGTTGTGATCAAAACAAGACTGAATTACCAACAAAAGGGATGAGAATCTTATTACAGTATTCATACTTTTGGATTGCTTATTATTTTCTACTTGTAAACAAGTACGTATAAGCTACTTCAAAATAAGCACTCGGATTATGAAAATAACAATTTGTTACAAAACTTCATTCAAATCAATCTATCAAATACATATAATAGGGTCAAATATGAAAGTAAAAAACCTAGCTAATATTAATTTTTACCTCAAATAAATAAGCATGCATATCAAAAATAAACAAGCAATACCAAACACCAACTAGCTTAATCTATAAGCTAGACTATAAATATACAGATCTATTTCTCCTTAGATTAGTACATATTAAAGTAGTGATGCATTAAACTTAAGAAAGTTACATAACTCGAAGAAAAGTAAAGATATGGGGTCTACAATGAGTGACTTATAGAAAATATATGCTAAATTAATATGTTAAGAATAATACCTTATACAGATTTCAGAGATTTCACCAGCTAGCTCTCAAGAATCAAATAATGTTTACTGAACAAAAACAAGTTGGTTGAAAATTTCAGGAGTGTGACATGAAGCAAGCATTGAGTGTGGCAGATTAAGGGGAGAAATAAATTTTGAGAGAGATAACTTGCTAGTAAAGTTGAGCTAACTTTGTGCAAGAAGTGACTTCATAGCAGACAGTGCTTTATTGACTTTAAGCACTATCATACATATGTACTCACGTGTTTTGAAAGGATAAACAATAACATATGAAAATAAACAGGTTAAGCTAGGATCTAAACATGTTTCGGGTTGACCTGTTTGCATAAACAGATTACATGGGTAGTGTTTGTAACCGAATATGTATTTCTTGTGAAAAGAGTCAATTTTTTTTTCTTTTTTTAATTTAATTTTTTGGGATTTGCTAAGAACAACCCACCAGATGTTGTTTAAGCATACCTTAAATAACAATGTTTCTAAATTTGAACTCACTTGATATTAATACACGCCTTATTAAAACTCACTAACCTTAATTGTTAGCAAATCCCTTTTCAAAAATGCATAACAATAAGTTTATCACAAACTTTAAAAAAGTTAGAAATTGATTAATTAAAGATAAAACTTTCATTGTGCAAAAAGTAAGAAAAAAGGCTGTAATGATGATGGTTTTATTAAATTGTGTGTTTTTATTTGTGAACAGTTATTTTGAGGTGGATAGAGTAATATTTAATATAATTACACATTCAAAGTTTGAAGCACATATACATTTTCTCAACATGTTACACACATCTTTAGATAATTCAAATGAAAATTTTGATATTAACAAATCTCTCGAAAGATTTAATAAGGCTTAATATCTATCTTTAAATATATAAAGCAACACCTCAGCTCTCTTAAAAGCTCTTCTATCCGAAGTACACGTATACATATCTTAAGCTGACACATCAACCATTATCACTTTATGTGGCAATTTCTGACCTGATACAAAACATGACTTAAGACCGACACAAAATTAACAGGTTCAGATCGAGTCTAAATAGGTTTTGGGTCGTATTTGGGTCGACCCATCCAACCCGTTTATTAGATAGGTCAAATTTGTGTTGGGTATAAGTTAAACAGGTCGACTCGTCAACCTGCTTAAGTTTTTTTTTTTTTTTTTTTTCAAAAATAAAAGAATTGTGTATATATATATATATATATATATATATATATATATATATATATATATATATATATATATATATATATATATATATATATATATATATATATATATATATATATATATATATCTTGGTATATGAGTTAAGTTAATTGGTCGACCCACTAACCTGTTTGACCTGTCTAAATCGTGTGATGTGACAACTTGTTTAGATAATGGGTTAACCCGAAACCCGTATAACCTATTTAACCCGCAAATCCATATATTTATACATGTTAAATAGGTCGTGTCTGGGTTATGTATAAATAGGTTAGGGTTGACGTGGTTGACCCGATTATTTAAACAGGTCGGGTTTTGGTTGAGGTATTTTGACCCGCCAACCTACTAATTCGAACCTGACCCGAATTGCCACCCTTAATTTATACATACTAATCACTAAATCACAACTATCTTTATTACATTATAAAGCATTTGTGATATGCTAAATTAGAATTCTTAAAATTTTTAGCCAACACACGTATCTATTATGGAATTGTGTTGGTTACACATAGTAGCATTGGTTGTAAAACATGTGTACTACATTATAAAGCATTTGAGACCTACTAAATGAGAAATCTTAAAGTTTTCGGCCAACACACTAGACTATTATAAAATTGTGTTGGTTACAACATAGTAACACTGGTTACGACATTTTTAAGCACATTTTATAGAAATGCTTTACAAAAAACAAACTACAATGTAATTTAAGGAAGAAAAAAAAACGCATAAAACAATAACTACCCTTTTAATTCATGTTTTAAGACATATCTTAATGTAATTTATTAAATGATAAATGATATTTGTAATAATTTGTGAATGTACATGATAAATGATATGTCATATTTGAATTCTTTTACTGTAATTGCATGATATTTACGATGTTATAAAGTATGCAGTCACTATTAATAAAGTTATCAATCATCACGTGATCTTACGTTCTCGTATTGCGCGAGCATCATATTTAGTACTCCCTCAATCTCAAAATAATTGTCAGGAGACAAGAAACACATAGTTTAACAAACGTGAGGTCACTTTAGTTTTTCAACCATTCAAAGAAAATATTCCTCTACTATATTCTCTAGTTTTTACTTAAAAAGGAAAGTGGACAATTCTTATGAGACATCCCGAAAAAGAAATATAAACAATAATTTTGAGACAGATGAAGTATATGTTATAATGATACTTATTTTATTGTTATATACTGATATTATACTATAACAATTTCTTGTATAACATTTTTTGACAATATATTTATTTATAAGGTACCCACCAGCGCAACGAACGAATGCTCAGCTAGTATTTTAAATTAACTTATTTCAATGGATATTTGCTAGAACTACAAAAAACTTTCCACAAAAGGAGTTGTCTTATTTTCATTGTTGTGTTTTGCTATTTTTTCTCTCTTATCTTTTTGATTTAGCCAATCACACACGAACAAGTCAATTTTGTGAATGTTTTGTGGTTTTAACAAAACTCATTTCAATATAGGCCCTTCATAACCAACACGCTTAACCTCTTTTGATATAGGTGTTGCCAGAAAAATTACAATATCTCATTCATGATATGATACAAATAGTTAAGGGCTTCCTAAATAAATTATATTAAAAAACTTTCTTTTCTGGTCACTCTCTTCTTTAAAAAAAATAGTAATAAACTTTTAGTCATTTTCCCCCTTCTCTCATAAATTCATAAATTTTATTTCAATGAACTTTTAATAAAACAATATACCTTCTAATTTGATCTTAAGGAGGTTCATATTGTTTAGCACGGGTTGTGCATTTGCACAATCTTGTACCATTAGTTATTATTCCTTTATTCTCAAATTATAATTCTCATTTCTATTTTAAGGTGATTCACAATAATAGCACCCATTTTGTGTTAACAAATCAAAGAATAATTCAGTATGTGAAGATGATATTTAATTGATTAAATAGTGTGATGATCTAATTTTTTTTAAATTGTGTTATTTTCTTTGTGATAATAATTTTAGGATGAAAAAAATTTTGTTATAAGAAGAAAGCCTTCAAAGATGATCTAATTTTTTTAATTGTGTTCTTTTCTCTGTGATAATAATTTTAGGACGAAAAAAAATTGTTATAAGAAAGCCTTCAAAATTGTTGATGTATAATTAGAACATGTCATTACTTATGTTGATGACATTGTTAGGACCCATTTTAAACCTTAAAGTGTTAAAAGTTAAAACCTTTAGAGTCCGTCTGGTTTGTAGATATGTTTAGGATTAAAATTTGGATTTGGATTAGAATTTAGGGTGCGTTTGGTTTGATACTTTGTAATAGGTTTTAAGTTTGATATGATAAGAATTTTTTGTTTGGTTCATTTTTATAATAAAATAAATGATAGAAGGAATGGAATTTAATTCCACATCAATTTGGAGGGTTTTGGTAAAACCCGTGGTACACACTATTTTCTACTCTCACATACCATTTTTATATAAATTTTTAAATGATTTTTTTTAATTATAATTTTATTATAAAATACATTTAATAAATATATTTTCTCTTTTTAAATCCTAAATCAAATCGAAATAATAAACTAAATCCAAATCCTATTCCAAACCCACCTATAAATCAAACAGGCATTTTAGATTTAAATTTGGATTTAGTATAAGAGAGAGAAAACATATTATTAAATAGATAAGTTATTATTTTAAAAAAGTGTATATATAAATTTGATTATGTAAAAAAAATGTGAGTGAGTTATAAAGATGGGACCCATTTATATTCTAAAAGGACAAGAATAAATGGATTTTGTTTTTATACCACCATAAATGCTATGGTTTCAAATCTACGACTTTTTTATTCTTTAATTCTTAATTCTGGACCCCTAATGTCAATCAGACAAATAATTCGTCTTTTCTTTAGACGAAACCACACCAAACCCGTCAACCAAACACCACCTTAATAAAACATGAAAAATATTTTGTTTATTAATTTGCAACAAATATTTATAATCAACACTCACACTTAGAGATTATTTACTAAAAGTGGCTTAGTGGGGGAATTTAGTCTCTTAATTATTTGAGAAATTTGTGTAAACCTTTATAATAAAAGAGAAAATAAAGGTTTTGATCTACTCATTAAGAGAAAACGAAACACTCATTTTACGAGTTTTTTAGAAGAGCATTGAAATTAAAAAACATATTTAACAAAATAAGCACTTGTAAATGTATTTAGCATATAATGGTACCTGTTACAAAATCATGACGAAATCAAAACCCCCTTGAAAGCAAGGGAGCATCATCTTCGGCTTATCTGCTGACTCAATTCATTGTGGACTCGCTCGATTTGTTTTGATAGCTTAAAACTTTAAATTCTTGTAACTAAATTTATTTGCATATCCAATTATCAAATTAAGAGTTATGCGTCAAACATTGTGAAGACTAGTGGAACTTGATTAATTAAAATATGTGTAATCATCATATCTAATTGGTATTTGTAGATGAATTTTTTTTAAATAGTTCACGATTTTTCATAGTAAAGTTCGATACGAGTCCGCCATAGTTCAGAAAGCAACAACAAAACGATTGTTGTCGACCACAAACTGATAACATGGCATGATGGCGAATACAATCATCGCTAGTGATTAGAAAATTGAAATTGGTTAATTTCAAACTAGTTATAAGTCTTGTGCACACACGGGTTTTACACATAGATCAAATTTATTTTAAAATTTTAGTTATACGGACATATAAGAATTTTTTTTTTTTTTTTTTTTTTTTTTTTTTTTTTGAACGGCTGATATTATTCAAATTAGCAAGGAGCTAGACAAACAAAAGTTACATGGTTACAAGATAAGGATTTTTAAGCCAGTCTATCCAATTGAAATTAAATCTACCCCTATGTTTACACCATTGAAAGGAGCGAGCCACAATGTCATAAAAAATAACCGCCTTTGAAGGAGTGGTTGATCCAAAAACTAGCTTATTTTAATATGTATTAGTATTTACCCGTGAAAATTGTGATATAAATACAACTAATAAATATGTATGAGTTTTTCAATATGTATTAATATTTGAGAAAAGTTATATTAAATACCAAACTTTTCTTTTATACCAAGGGACTTATCCTCACCATCTATTTAAAAATAAATCAATGGTTGAGATTAAAAACATTTTAATATTTCACCAATTTTTTATAATTTAAATATCTTTTAAACCGTTAATCGTTAAGCGAAAATAATTACACCATCGCGACAAGCATTTAATTATCTTTCTATTGACGGACACTTTGATATAATTTCGGAAAAAAATCCGTTTATTTTCGTGGCCGAAAAAATCATATATGATATCATATATGATATGTAATATCATATATGATATATCATATGTGATTTTTTTGGCCCCGAAAAAAAAACGTGAAAAAAAATTGTCAAAAATATATCAAAGTGTCTATCTATAGAAAGATACTTAAATGCTCGTCATAACGGTATATTTTTTTTTTTGCTTAACGATTAACGGTTTGAAAGATATTAATATTTGGAAAAAAAAAAAAGAAAATGAAAGTGGGTTTTTTAAATTGTTGGGATTAATCTCATCCATTAGATCAAATAAAGATGGAGGGTGGAGATTAATCTCTTGATATGCAAAAAAAGTTTGGTCCTCAAATGATCTTAAATCTTAATATTTAGTAAAAAAAATGGATGAAATATTTAACTTTGTTTAGCTAACATAGATATTGAGGTTGATGTTGTTTGTTAACTTTAACTATTGATATCATATTGTACAAAATGTGCAAGTTTAGTACTCCCTCCGTCCCATATTAAGTGTCCACAATGGAATCTTTGGATGTCCCAAATTAAGTGTCTACTTGTACCTTTCAACCAATAAGATGAGAGTTTAGTGGGTAAAAGTAATATTTGATTGGTGGAGAGTTTAGTTAGTGGAATCTCCTAAAACTTTGTGCACTATGAAAATGGACACTTAATATGAGACGGAGGTAGTAGCACATATTAAGCATTGATAAAGTTAAAATATACTCCGTGATGTTTTTTAAAAATGTTTTTCCGGATATCCATAGATAAACTTTAAATAATAATTACATGAGTCATTGTTATAAGTACAATCGTGTATGTTTATTTTTATATCACAATAGCTCGTGCTTACCATTTGAGATTTATATTACGTGTTAATAATAATTTAGCCGTATATAATATTCTAACTCATGTATATATAGGTTAAACTTTTAAATATGATGATATGAGTCTTTATTTAACGTATATAGTAAAAAATAATAATAATAAAAAATAAAATGAAAGTTTAAAATTAATATTTATTTTAAAAATATTTATAGTATATTAAAATTATTTCATATATTTACAAAATTTTGTAATTTTAATGTATAAAAATCACAAACTAATACTCATATTCATGTAATTGTAACCAAAGTTCATATGATAATGTCTAGGGGGTATAAGTGTAAAGGGTTATTTGTTTATTATCTAAAGTTATTAAAACACATAAAATTTATAATTTTACACTTAACTCTATATAATATATTTAAAATTCAACCACTAAAGTTTTATCAATTACCTTATCTTTTTTAAGCTTTTGTTTTTATAAATATGACACCTATATTTTTATACGTTTTTTCTCTCAACCAAAATTTTCACCAAATTTATTAAAGTTTAAATAAAATCAATTCAATTTTGATCTTTTATTAGCCAATCATATTACTTGATTTCACATATGTGTCATATATTTTTTTTCAATAAGAATTATTTTGCAAAATCACTCCGAAATGAAGTAATTCTTTTATTATATAAATGATCAGATAAACACGTAGTGAGCAGAAGATATGAAAATATGACAATGGATTACTTGATAGCTGCGTAATCTACGTCTCCATTACTTTCATTGAAATTTAATGATTTTGTAATATAAGAAAACACAAAGACTATGTTATATTAAATATGTTTAAAAGTACATATTCTGTTAAATATGTTTTGTAAATGCAATAGTGATTTAAAAAACTCCTCATTTTACACTAATTGTTATATAAAACAAATTTTAATAAGGCGTAAACAACATATTATCATTTGTCTTAAACAACATACTACAGTAATTCTAAAATTATTTAAAGATAATTATTTTTCAAACTTTGAAATAAAGAAGAAACTGTATAGATTAATTTATGATATTAGAATTCCTTTTTATTTCGTAAAATAGCATACCTCTAGTGTTGGGTCTACATAATTGTTGGTAGGAATTAAAGAAACCAAAACACATTAGGGGTGGCATCGTTCTCGGCATCACTCGGCATCCCCACTGCCATTGTCGTGGCATCATGAACTCGGCAAGGACTTCGGTGATGTTCACCGAATCGGTATGAAGGAAAGCAATTAATTTTTTCAAACGTTGCATATTAAATGTGGTTAAATATAATTATGAATTTAAAAAATAAAAAATAAAATGTTGAGGCATGGTTAGGCATCACATTGCCACTAAAAATAAGTAGTTAGGCATGAAATGTGTTTGATTCATTCTATTGGCTAATTACAATTTAGTTTGAGGCATGGTTGGTCAACATTGTCACCCCCTTATATGTGACTATGCGAGGGTGCATATCCACACTGTTAACAAAGGCCTGATTAGGGAGGAGTTAAGCGTGAAGGTTAAAGAAAAAAGTCATAAAGTAAGTGTTGTGAAGGAAATAAGGGAACAACAATAATGATGATGGTTGCATTAATGAAGTGTTGTATGCTTCGTTGAGTGTTTTTTAGTTGACCATAGTATTTTTAAAATTTATTTAACAAAACATAATACTTTTACAAAGCATATGTTCATAATAATCGCTAAGTTTTTTTTATTTGCTCTCTCTCATGAAATTGAAAAGTAACTTTAAAATAACGTAAAAAAATTAATTGAACAGATCGGGTTCTAATAAGTTTTACGCTTCTACATATTGTTTGTGAAAGTTGTACAAAACATATCGGGCAAATTCACTCTACTAGTCCTCTAGTTTCCTGGTTTTCCCGATTTAAAGTTGAAAAAGATTTGATATTTATACAAGTAAGAAGAAAACTTAAAATGAGAAGAATAAGAAATAGCTGTAATGTCATATTTGAGATGCATCGACTTAAATTAGATGCATCTCTATTCATTTAGATGCATCACAATTAGTTTCGAAAGTGATTTTGAAGTGAAAATGATGCAAAGTAGTACTAGCAACAAATTTCACACGCAGATGGACGAAAAATACATATGATTCGTCTAACTTAACAAAATGCATCTAATATATGTATATGCATCTAATTTTTAGCTATAAAATATATTATGATGCACCTAAAAGATTAGAGATGCATCTAATTTAAATTGATGCATCTCTAATATGTAGTTATAATTATTTATCTAATTCTTCTCATTTGATCCTTAGTCACTCTTTTTCTACAAAAATATTGGTTTAAATATGGAAAAAGAAATAGAAAACCCCATGGATGTCTACGTGGCAAGTTAAGACAAGAATCATCCATGTAGCTGTTTACACTTTACATGGCACGTAATTCTCTATCATAAACACAAGAAATCGGCATCTTTGACTACATCATCTAAAAAATCATTTTGTATCAAGAACTTTATGATGAACATAATTATGCACTTATGATATTGTTAACTTTTTCTTACTATATATACCTGACGCACTTAAGTTTTATCGTTTCCTAACATACCCTTGCATGTAAACAGTGCCCTAAAGAAAAGCAAAGCAAAAGGGTGGTGTTTGAATGGCTGTTCCATCGGCAAATGGTAGAAAGCTTCATGGAGGAGAAGAAGGAGTGGTATCAAACATAAAATTATTGTGAATGGACATAAAAAAAAACATGGTTGGTGCAAAAGTACTATGTTTTATTAAATAAACTAGTTATAATACCCGCGCTCGCGCGTGTTTTTTTTTTTTAAATTTTTTGAAACATATATTTTTATTTATTAAAAAACAAATAATTTAATCTTTGTTTTGTTTGATTTATGATGTTTAATTATAATTTTTTATTATTAAAGATAATTATTTAAAAATTTTAATCTTATTATTAATTGCATCTTATCTATATTTTTTGTATTTATCTTCTACTTGTGTTATGGATAAATATAAAATGTTACATAATAAGAAAATAATTTTTTTTAAATAAAATTATTACTAAATAAGGTATGAATGCATTTTTTGAAATGGAAAATTCTCAATAGGGGTTTTGTTGTATTATATAAAAGATTTTAGAAATACTATGGTCATCTAAAAAAACTCATGTTTCGTGTAAATACAAGATATTAATCCTTTTAAACATTACGTAATCATACTTAAGGTCGATATTGTACTGAATATACATATAATTTTATGTTGGATAGATAATAATTTGTAAAAATGCACAATATTACAACACATATTGAGAAAATGATGCTATAGTTCGATCTTAATCTTGATCTGATTTTATGATCTTGATTTTCCGAAAACAAAAACGATACTAAGTAAGATTGCGATATTGATCGAAATCCTTGGTTGAGAGGCCTAAAGTGCATTCCTAATTTGGTGCTTAAAAAATATTTGAAGATAACTAATACTTTCCCGCTTTCCTTTAAAGTTTGTATTTTTTCAAGCTTTCATTGACATAAAATCATATAGATATTGCTTTTATAATCAATTTCTTCACCTAAACTGTTTGTATGCTTATGAAAATTGTCTAGCCTAATTAATCTAACATATATTAGTTTTGGGACCTCAAGCTTAAAATAACGTATACTTTTTTCATTATAAATTAAATATTCACTTTTTAATGTGCACATAGCGTTAATTAACAAAGACGTGCTACCGTTGTGTCGTAATTATTCCTTGTAAATGACTTTGCAATGAAAAAAATATAATTAAAAGGTGAGTAGTTAATAGCAACACGTCTTTGAAGACTTGAGCGAATGCCCGATAAAATAAGAAAGTAAAAGATCTTAATGCTTACCAACGTACGTAGAGCTTATAAAGATGTCACAAGTTGTGAAGGAGGATATGATAGACAACAAAACCACGCGTACTGCTTATTGAAGGAACTGCTATATCAAAAAATAATAAGTTGGTTAAGCTCAAGATGCATGATTAATAACCAAAAGCTAAAAAACTATAATTTATGGATTATGTTTTTTAGGATTTGAAAGACAAGATATTAATCCGGTTAGACATTCCATAATTGTAATTTAGGTCGATATTTTACTAAATATTCATATAATTTTGTTTTTGATATATAATAATTTGTAAAAATGCACAATATTACAACACATTGAGAAAATGATGCTATAGTTGAATCTTAATCCTGATCCGATTTTATGGATTTGATCTTCCAAAAATGAAAACGATCCTAAATATGATCTCGAAATTGAAAGCCTTCATCGAGAGGCCTAAAGTGCATTCCTAATTTGGTGCTTAAAAAGTATTTGAAGATACCAAATACTTTCCCGCTTATCTTTCATTGACATAAAATCCCATAGATATTGCTTTGTATACTTATAAAAGTTGTCGAGCCTAATTAATCTAACATATATAGTTTTGGGACCTCAGACTTATTATTATTATTATTATTATTATTATTATTATTATTATTATTATTATTATTATTATTATTATTATGAGCGGCGAGTTAGTAGTTAGTGATTCGAGCCCACAGTGACATTCAATTGGGCAGTATGCAAGCATCGAACCTTTCTCCTTAGAGGATAAACCCCACTCTTGCTTCTATTTTTTTCGGGCCCCTAAAGGTCTATTGTGAGACTCGAACATGAGACTTCTCAAAGGATACCTCCCCAAAAGGGTGGTTACCTTTGGTGGTCAACTGAGCTAGCCGAGTTGGTTACCTCAAACTTAAACTAATGTACTTTTTTTATTATAATTCAAATATTCACTTTTAATGTGCACATAGCGTTAATTAGCACTAATGAAAAATTATCATTTCTACCTTTTTAACATGAAACTTGTACATGAACACTTATTCCGTCCAGAAAAGCAGTGTGAGTATTTAGTTTGTGACAAAAGCAGTACGTAACTTATTAAAAACGTTCAAGTCTTCAGACATTTTACTAATCTATCAATCTTTTGGAAAAAGTTTGAAGTATTAGAGTAAAAGTTTTTTAAAAGGTTTTTTGTTAATGATTTGATAAACTTTAAGCTATTGCAAAAAGCTTTCCCCTATTTCATTCTTTATTAATTATACTTGTTTGTTCATGACAAAGCTTTACAAAGACGTGCTACCGTTGTGTAATATACCTTGTAAATGACTTTGCAATGAAAAAAATATAATTAAAAGGTGAGTAGTTAATAGCAAAACGTCTTTGAAGACTTGAGCGAATGCTCTATAAAATACTAAGAAAGTAAAAGGTCTGCAGTTAATATATCAAAGATCTTAATGCTTACCAATACAGCTTCTAAAGATGTGATCACCAGTTGTGAAGGAGGATAGAGAACAAAACCACACTGACTATTGAAGGAACTGCTATGTCAAAGAAACAAAAAATAATACGAGTAAGTTGGTTGAGCTCCAGATGATTATTAATAACAGAAATGAGGAGGGAATCTTGATCTACCTGGCCCTTCATTACCCGGAGAAGGTGGCACATGTAATTTATTCAACATATGGGAGAGAAGTTGTCTAAAGTCTTAAACAAAATATTATTCAACTCGATCATTATAATATGATGATGTGGAATAACTTGTCTTGATATTACCGGAGGGTTTTTTTAAACCAAATTAGAAGACTGAACCAATAATGCACTTATTGCTTTTTCTTGTCTTCTTACCAAAATTATATAATTTTAAGCCGGCGGATTGATTAGTTTTTACCATATACTCTAATTTTTTTATTTGCATGCTAAAATGTACAAACAGTTAGAGTAGAATGTCAAAACTGTACAAAAATTTAATGCATGTATTTAAATATCTCAATTAGTTTTTAATGTGTACAAATCAATTCTTTGTTTATATACACTAGATAACTTTTTTATAGGATAGTGACTACACTATTTAAAAGGAAATTCTCAACCCATGATTCTAATTAACCTAACTCTACCTCCAAACTCAAGATTCAAATCTACAAACCACATTACAAGTCCATAGAAACAATATACAACTCTTCAAAGCACAACCAACCTAAACAAAACAATTACAGTCATGTAAAAGTCAATCACCACTTTTTAAGAGTTTAAGTTTTACCGATTCATTCATTCTAAATTCCACACAAAAGCCGAAACAAAAGCCAAGATTTGCATGGGGTGCGATACATGTCGCCTATTTAGTCGTCTAGGGTGCTTAGTCGCCTAGGAGGTCGCATAAAGTGATTTAGTCGTGTAAGAGGTCGCATTTTTACTTTTTAGTCGTGTAGAAGATCACCTAGAACAATCTGAGACATGTGTACAGTTAAAAAGAATGTCTAGGAATCACTCAAATGAATAATATGTAAAAGTTTATTTTCATATAAAATATAGGCGAAGTTCATTTTGGTAAACTACTCATATAAACGGGTCGTTTCTAAAAAAAATTCTCTGTTTTTCTTTCTCTATTTCATAAATCTAGTTTTGTACCCCGCGTTTTTAAATAAGATTTTTTTATAAAAATATGTTAAAAAAATTTATATTTATATAGTTATAATACCCGTGCATGCACAAGTAATACATTAATTTTCCATTAGGCATTAATATCAACTGATATTTTACTTAAATTTTTGTTGGACGCAAAATTAATTTTGTTTACAGGCATGTTGTTGAGTTTGATCTTCTTTAAATTTAACTATTCATGTCATGTTCTAAGCATTTACATATTTAATAGCACGTAATGACCTTTAAAATATTTTCCCTTAACAAACTTTCCCTCCATATTTTTCCTCGTTAAAATTCAATAAAAGCTTCATTTCTTCCTCAATTTTTGCCTAAGCTTCATTTTTAAACCATACAATCGATTCTTTTTTCCATTTTACATACTTCTATCGGTTTGATTTTTGATTTTTGTTGAATTTTTTGAAATCGTAATTTTCGAATTGGCACTTTTTCATTTTTTTTGAACGGCAAGTTAATACAATACTATTAGTTAGCGAGTCAGAGACTCGACGCATCTGAGTGGACAGAGCCCAACACAGATTCTTACCTAGAAGGAAAACCCGGTGAGGCTCGAACTTGAGACCCAATGGAAACAACCTCCCCCCAAAGCTCCTTAGGAGAACTCAGGTGGCCAACTGAGCTAAGCCAAGTTGGTTGGTACTTTTTCATTTTAGTAATTAGCTTAATTATGATTAGTAATATGTTTAATTCTCGTAGAGCATCTAAGCATAAATTGAAAGTAACAAGTAAATTTGATGATTCAATTTAGTGTGTGAATGGTAAAAATAATTATGTGAATTATAAAAGTCAGAGTAAGGTAGCTGGGAAAATAAGGGGTGTTTAGATGGAGAAATTGAGGTAGTTGATGGTGTTTAGGGACTATGTGGAGAATGTATCGGAGAGAAGAGTAATAGCCAGGGTGTTAACATGGAATACAATCGGAGTAAGATTTCTTTGGAAAAAGTGGAACTGTTGCAAGAAATTGAAATTAGTGAGGATGAAGTTTCAAAGAAGAGTGTAATCCATGAATGCAATGTAAGTTCTAAAAAATAAATAAATAAATAAATAATATCAATGGTGGAAATGTGGTTGAAACTGATACAATTCACTTTAGAATTCTATATATTTTTCAATTTGAATATTTGGGTTTTCAAGTTTTATTCAGTAAGTCGAAAAGTCGAATACCCCATATTGAATTACAATTATCAGTTATTTATTTATACCTTAACATGTTGAACTATAGGTGGTGTCTTCAACTTTGTTACAATGTCTGTGCATGTGAGAAAATAGTTGCAACAATTTATTGTGTTAGTTACTCCGGATGATAACTTGATTATGCCACAAATGTGTGAACACCTACCATTTTGAACAGATAGATTAGGTACAATATGTATCTAAAGCAATCAATTGAATAAAACTCAAAAAAGAAAAAAAAAAAAAAAAAAAAAAAAAAAAAAAAAAAAAAAACAGTGATCAAATGATTGACTACAACGAACATGCAATTAATGGACATTTGAACTACCACTAATAATTTAGTAGTTTTAAAAAGACCGTTAATCAATAAAAAATAAATAAAAATCTCTTGCTTAATAATGTTGAGTTCCCCAACAAAAATAAAATATACTAGCATGATTGAACAAATAACCTTTTTTATTGACTACATTATTAGACTTTTCCTATTTTTTTTATTTAACACTACTAAATTATTATGGGTTGTTCAAATGTCCATTGCATGTTAGTTATAGTCTATTGTTTGTATCCTTGTATTTTTTATACGAGTTCTATTCAATTGATGGTTTTAGTTACATATTTTACCTAATCTATCTGTTCATAATGGTATGTGTTCACACATTAGGCAAAATCAAGTTATCATCGGGAGATTGTTGCTACTTGCTACTATTTTTCATATATACATAAACATTGAAACAAAAATAAAAAGGTATGACTGAACAAATAACCTTTTTCATTTATAGGGAAATTTACCGAAATAGACTAGTCACCCTACGGCTTGTTACTTTTTAGACAAGTATAATTTTAATTCGAAAATAGACCAAGTGACCGGGTGACCAGAAATAAAGATGTCTTAGTTTCATTGTGGCTCCTATGTGGGATAAGTTTTTGCCATGTTCCAACACAAAGTTGTCAATTTCTCTTTTGATTCCTGTCTCAAAATGAAGACAGCAAAGAGGGCTGATGATCGAAGTCGCAAAAATGTTGTGTCAGAGTTGCCTCATTTCATAGCCACATGGATTGCAATGGACATTTCGATGAGTTTAAATGGAACTTTGTGCGTAATTGAGTAGTTCAATGGTAATACTCCGTAGTTTATAAGACCAAACTCACAACTGCTCCATGGAGACCTTACATGTTGAGCCACGCCTGACTTCAATTTTTTAGCGATCACTGCAGAATCAATATGGCATTGTATGGTATGGGTTAGATATGCTCAGGTATATCGGTGAAACATTTAGATATTGTATTGAACACCAATGACGACATGGGTTTTCTAGAATATGGTATCCTAAGATATGTAAGATCTTCGTAAATAAAAAGTTTGAATTACCCTTTTGCTTAAGTGTGAACAAATACTAAAAAGGTCAAGCATTTTATAGGATTACCCTTTTGTTCAAGTGTGAACAAATACTAAAAAAAGTCAATCATTTTATATTTGTTTTTCGTTTACATGATATTAACGAAGTTTGAAATTTTTTATTGTATCAACTTCGTTAACAACCAAATGCTTGAAAAACATGGTAATACTCTTGACATGTTTGACACTCATTTTTTAGAATATATAAACAACAACGATCTCACTTCTTTAGCCTATGTGGGATGCAAAGCTAAGAGCAAGAATGTTTTTTATCAAATGACAAATAATGTACATATCTACACCTACACATTGACTCTGCATTTCGATATACTAGCTAGTAACATTTATATGTTCGTTATATACTTATATATTTATATGGTGTTTGTACTTTGAACCCACTTTGACAGTAGGGTGTCATTGTTTAATAAGATTGTTAAGTGACGACGCTATCGGATTCCGAAATCCTCATATGTGTTTACTCTCCCATTATCGATCTTTTTAATTTGATTGTGGTGAAAATTGGCTATAATGTAACTTGTTTTTGTTTTGTTACCCTTAGACTCGACTCAACTCAATCCTACCGATATTAGGACGGTTATTAAAGCCTTTTTTTATACTTGGTTCATTTTTATGTAAAACAAAATTTAAGCTTCTGTCCAAGAATAAGATTTCGCTTCAAGAATATTACTAAAACTAGAAGAATATATATATATATATATATATATATATATATATATATATATATATATATATATATATATATATATATATATATATATATAGGGGGTCATTCATGTGAGAAATCTAATTTTTGTGAGAACGCGAGAACTAATCCTAGCCACTCATTTTATCCTTCTTAAACTTTGATCTAATGACTAATATTAGCTAATTATTTTTTTTTTCAAAAATTTCAAAAAATTTTCAAAAAAATTTCTAAAAATTTCAAAAAAAATTCAAAAAATTACCGAAATTTTTTTTGAAAAGTTTTCAAAAAAATTTCAAAATTTTTTTTGAAAAATTTTCAAAATTTTTTTAGAAAAATCTTTAAAAAAATTTCGAACATTTTTTTGAAAAATTTTCGAATTTTTTTTTTCACATGTGGCGAATTTTTTTTCTTCACATGTGACGGAATTTTTTTGTTTCACATGTGATGAAAAAAAATTTCACATGCAACGAAATTTTTTTTTCACATGTGACGATTTTTTTTCACAGGTGACAAAAAAAAAATTTCGTGAAAATTTCCAATTTTTTTTTCACATGTGAAAAAATAAATTTTCATAAAAAATTATTTCGGAAAAAAAATTTTCAAAAAATTTATCACATGTGACGAAAAAAAATTTCACATGCGACGAAAATTTTTTTCCACATGTGACGAATTTTTTTTTTTCATATGTGACAAAAAAAATTTCGTGAAAATTTCCAAATATTTTTTCACATGTGACGAAAAAAAATTTCGGAAAAAAATTTTTCGAAAAGCTTTTTTCGGGAAAAAAATTCGGAAATTAATTTTCAAAAAAAAAATTCAAAAAAAATTTTTTTTTTTTTTAAATTTCGAAAAAAAAAATTTTCGAATTTTTTTTTTCGAAAAAAACTTTTCCAAAAAAATATTTTCGAAAAAAAATTTTCGAAACTTTTTTTTTCGAAATTTTGAAAAATTTTTTAAAATTTTTTCAAAATTTTTTTAGAAATTTTCAAATAGTTGATTAACTAATATTAACAATTAGATTAAAGTTAAATGAAGATAAAATAAGTGGTTAGGATTGCTTCTCGCGTTGTTACAAAATTTAGGTTTCTCATTTGAACGCTTCAATATATATATATATATATATATATATATATATATATATATATATATATATATATATATATATATATTAGTTGGCGTAGCACTATATTTGTTAAGTATATTTATTTAGCACTATGTAATTTTCACAATTTGTTTAGTGGTTAAATTAAGGTTTTTGGTTAAGCTTTTTTGACTCTATCACTAAAACACAAAGACAAAGTGAGTGTGGGAGCAGTTAGGCATCATTCTCATTCTTAAGTCACTTTTTTCCTTCATTTGCTAATTTTATATTCATTCATCTCTCTTTGGTTTATTAATTTCTTGGTGTTTTCACACAAGTTGTAGAAGCCTAAGTACAACCGTATAACTGCACAAGTGATACATATTAAAGATTTTCGGCCTATTTCTCTAATAGGCATGCAATACAAAATTATTTCGAAAATTCTTGCTAACCGATTAGCTAAAGTTGTTCATAAAGTGATTGGTCACGAGCAGTCGGCTTTCATATCGGGTAGACAAATACTTGACGGTCCTATGATGCTTAGTGAAGTAATGTCGTGGTATAAAAAGAAGAAACAAAAACTTATGATGTTTAAAGTCGACTTCGAGAAAGCTTTTGACACCGTTAGTTGGAAATACCTAGACCACATGCTTTTGAGTCTTGGGTTTGGTGATAAATGGAGGCGTTGGATTCAAATGTGCCTTCATTCGGCTCGAGCGTCGGTATTGGTAAACGGATCCCCCTCAAGTGAATTCTCGATCAAACGTGGTTTACGTCAAGGTGATCCTCTTAGTCCATTCTTGTTCATTGTTGTTATGGAAGGGTTACATTTAGCTTTAAAAGATGCTGTTGATAATGGTCTTCTTCGTGGAACAAAGATAGGGAATACAAGCTTCAATATATCACATCTTTTTTACGCGGATGATGTTGTGATTATATCTGATTGGAATAGGCATGATATGGACAACATTATTAGAATCTTGCATGTCTTTTATCTCGCTTCAGGTCTCAAAATCAATATATCTAAGTCGCATGTTTATGGTCTTGGTGTGAGCTCGAATGACATTGAAGTCATGGCTTCTAACACGGGATGCACTTCTGGTAATATTCCTTTTACTTACCTTGGATTACCGATTGGTTGTAACATGAATTTGCTTGCTAATTGGCATCCTTTGATAGACCGGTTTCGTGCTAAACTTTCTTCATGGAAAGCAAACTTGCTCTCTATTGGTGGCCGTTTAACTCTTATCAAAGCTATGCTAGGAAGTATTGGCATATATTATATCTCGATCTTTAAATGTCCAGAATCTGTTCTTAAAACGTTAGAATCCATTCGGGCTTCATTCTTTTGGGGAGGTAGCGATAAACGAAAAATGGCGTGGATTAAATGGGAGAATGTTTTGGTGTCGTTTGATAAGGGTGGTTTAGAGATCGGCAGTCTGAAAGCTTTTAATCTAGCTCTTCTTCAAAAATGGCGATGGCGTTTCGTTCATAACCCGAATTCTCTTTGGGTTCAAGTGATAAAAGCTATACATAGGGATGATGTTGGGTTAGAATTGAGAGGTTGCAACTGTAGTGGTATTTGGTCTTCTATTATTTCTTCCTATTCTAATTTACATGCTTGCGATATCATTCCTTCCTACACTTTATGCCGTAAGGTGGGTGATGGTATGTCCATTCGTTTTTGGAAAGATAATTGGGTTGGAGACGAACCTTTGTGTTCTAGATATAACAGATTATATCACTTAGATTCTAATGCTAATTGCGTGCTTGCGGATCGTATATCCAATGATGAGTGGGTTTGGAATTGGAATAGACAAAGTATAGGTAGTCGAAATGAATCTGCTCTTGAAGTTTTGGTTTCGGAGTTGGGGTATGTCTCTTTGAGCAATCGTCCCGATGCTTGGTCTTGGAGGATTTCGGATGATGATAGTTTCTCTGTCCAATCCACAAGATCTCATATTGACAATAGTTTACTGCTTTCGTTAAGTCCAAGTACTAGATGGTCTAAGCTTTTGCCTCGTAAGGTAAATGTTTTCATCTGGCATCTCATTCTGGATAGACTACCTAATCGTTTAAATCTTTCTTTGCGGGGGCTCGACATTTCTTCTATTGCATGCCCGTTGTGCAACATGGGTATGGAATCTAACGATCATGTTTTTTTTGGTTGCGATACGGCTAGTAGCATGTGGCGCCTTATTCAAGTGTGGACTGATATTAATATGCCTCTTTTTTCCTCATGGTTCGATTGGTTACATTGGCTAGATAATTGGAGAGCTTCAAAGGACTCTAAAGACCGTGTGTATGTTATTTCTGCTGCTTCTTTGTGGGTTTTATGGCGATATCGAAATAGCATTACTTTTAATTCTCATCCTACGAGGAAAAGTGATCTTTTTCGATTCTATTCGTTTATTTTCTTTCTCTTGGCTTAAGTTTAGAGGCCATAAGGTAAATTGTTGGAACTCTTGGCTTAATAAGCCATTGTAATTTTTCTTCTAGCTCCTTGCTAGAGAGCTTTTGTTTTTATTGAAATCATTGTTCAAAAAAAAAAACTGCACAAGTGATTTAAACATGCTAGTAAAAAACATAAATCATAAAAATGACGCCATGGATGGTTGTTGAAAAGATTTATTGTACCTTGAATAACGAGCTTGTCTAAGTCATAAACTTGGTTATTCATTTGAAAGATTATAAAATTTGTTATTCATTTGAATTGTGAGCTTGTCTAAGTAATAAACTTTGAGAACACGGTGCAATGCCGGTGTGGCTTGTTATTGAGATTTTTACTGTCCTCATAGCCATGCGCCCATACTGCAAAGCTTGTAACGCCATTATTGTGCCATTGGAAAATTCGTTGATGGGTTGGCGAGCGTTGCTTGACTTCTTTTTCTTTTTTTGTGAGTGAGTGATGTATTTTTTGTGGTGTATACATGTCTAGAATATTACTATCTTTTGAGATACATGTGTTTATGAAGTTGATTCTAAATTCAAAATTTCAAACTTCCCGAATTAGTGTATCTCAAAATAAATATAAATTCTTGACCTTTTAGCATCTTTTGTCACTTAAAAAATGAGTAATCTATTTTTTTTTTTAATTTACAAAGATTGTCCACATGTTAATATAACTAAATATTTAGTAATTTTTTTTATCTATCTTTATAATAAAATAAAACCGTAACTATACCATCATTCTAAATTTAACTGTTAACTATAGATAATTTTAAATATGTGATAGATGTTCAATAGAACCGTTTCACCGATCCACCTAAACTTACCTAACCTCTTCCAAACGTGCAATGCCATATTGATTCTGAAGAATGAGTAAAGGTACTGGCCCTCCAAGTTCTTTAGGGTTCTAAGTTCTTGAACCAAATGATCCTTCAATTTGCATTAATTAAATTGCAAAGTGTTATAAACCATGAACGTATCACAATTTTTTTATCCTACATGTCGAATACATGCACGTTCTCAAGTCTCAACAAAGCCGGATGTTTCCCAAAGGCTAACCCAACAATCCAATGATCATCTAAAAAGAAGCTGAACCATCTCATATAATGCCATACGGCCTATACAACAAACCAAGTTGCACGATTGTGCCTCCATGTAAGGGCTCTATTGAGCACATATGACTTAGTACTTTTGTCTTCTAAATTGCATAGCTTACTCATCCAGAAATGAGGCGACTATGCTGATTAGAGACCCTCTTGGTTGCCTATGTGTTTAGAGAAGATATCAAGAGACAAATTAAAGCGACAACTTTGTCCTATACTCCTATCAATGTAAAACTCAATCAAGCACAAGGTACCAATGATTCAATGAACATATATATGTCACTATAATTATTCAAAATGAACATATGTGTCGCCCCTATGAGCCCTACCAAAAGACTCACCAAACCCACACAGAGTTTTGAGTCTTGTTCACCTAAACCACCTGTTCTAGAAATGTTGTTCTCCTAGATGCTAAATGAACGTTTATCTTATCTTACCTTACATTACTATAAATCATTAGGACCTTTTTTATATTAGTTTTCAAAAAATTAAGTTACATGCTTACTATTTATAGCATGATCTTAATATCGTTGAAAAAAACCACAAATTTGTAACATTCATCTTAAAATTGATGATGGAGTATTCAATTTTATAACTATCAATTAATCATGAGTTAAATTTATAAATTTGTAATTTTATAACTATCCATTGTATGTTGAAGTTAGATAATAGGCATGATTACCAATCAAAGTTGGATGATATCCTACATTGAGTTTCGTAAGTTATTGAATTTCCTAATATAGGCTCATGTATACAGATAACGTTGGTGTAACGTGATGAAATGTTTTGACAATAGCAAATTGGTAAGCATATTCAAAAAGTCTTTGGTTCAATATCAAAGTTAATTTTATGTGCAATTTAAGTTTATTTACTTCTCAAGGGAGGTTGTCAGACATAATTTTAACCGAAATAACTTCTAAATGTCCAACTAAAACGATACATCACATTAATTTACCATTCCAACTAAAATACGACATGTAACAACTTTCAGAAACTCAAAAAAAAAACCCTTTTATTACATAGAAAAGTTCACTTCGATATCTCAAGTTGAGAATAACAAAGTAAAATACTTAAAATTTAATTTAACCTAATGTATAATACATATTTGTACGATTTGCCCTAAGTAATAGTTTCTCTCTCTCTCTCTCTCTCTCTCTCTCTCTCTCTCTCTCTTTTCTTTTTTTTACCATCATTCACAATTTTTTTTTTACCGTCATTCACAAATTCTTTAATATAATAGAGACAACTAATTAGAAACTTTTTAGGAAATGTGATCATGTCAATAGTACTTAAAAATTAAATTTTAGCAATAACCATTTTTTAAGAAACCTGCTTCGCCGTGGTGTCTCTAAACGTTTCATCAATACATCTGAACATACCTAACACCTACCGCACAATGCCATATTGATTCTGCAGCAACATGCACAAGCTACCATTCAAACTGATCCACATGACTAAGATATGAGACAACTCTTGGTACAACATTTCTTGTAAAGTCGAGAGACAGGGTGACAACTTTGTTGTAGTACCATACACCTTAATCATCACAAGGTGCCAGCGTAAGTGAGTCACCAGAATTATCCCAAAAAACTCACCAAGCAACAGAGTTTGAGTCCGCCTGACGTAATAACTACTTGCAGGCTTGCAGCGTAGAATACTGCAATTGATATCAAGACAATGTACACTGATATATCAATACATGGATCTTGCAAGGCTAGAGTCTCTACCTTCTGTATGTTCACTCATACAAATAAAACAAACCAGTTGCAATCAAGAAAAACGACAATGGAACTGCAATTTTGTTTGTTCATCACATTGTCATTTTCTATCAGTTTTGGTTGAGTTATCAGGTTCATTCACATTTAAAGTACTCCCATTCAGGAGTAGTCAAACATTAGCAAGAAACTTCGGCTTTTGCATCCATGTTCTTTTGTGTACATGAACCAAATGACATAAATTTGCTTTAAAATTAGAATTTTGTACCCAAAGTTCAAAGTGGATACCCGTGGGAATGAACAAAACAAAGTGAGAAAATCAAAACTACAACCTCCCATCTAAGATAACTTGCTTAGAAGTACAAATATGAATCTATAGTGGTATACATCAATGTAGATAATTTTTTTATCTGACGTGTTGAATACATTCCCGGCCTCAGCAAAGTGGGATTTTACCAACGCAAGAGCTCTTCCGCAATGAGAAATCTGGTTCTTTTCTTCCCGGGGCATTTCAGCATAACTATAACAGCACAAATCATGTAATTAGTTTTGTTTTCTTGCAAGCATGCGATGATATGAAAAATGCAGGGAGATTAGAGATGGCGGGTGAAAATAGATCAGGTTGAAATGGATCAAAATGGGTTTGATTCATAAGAATGTCAATTGTCAAAATCTGATTCAGGTTCAAACAGGTGACCAAGTCAGAATGGGGACCTACAAAACTTCTTTCTCCAAAATTTAAAAGTTTGTACTCTTAAAAGATAGACTTGAAGTGACTTTCAACCTGTTTGACCCATTCGACCCATTTGATGTGTTCCTCTTTTAGCTAAACAGTATTTGAGACTTTGGACCCATTAAAGATATGATAAAGCCATGACCCATTTATAAATTGCTCGAAATTGCCACCTATTATGGAGATGATTGTATAGGAACAGAGATGGCCTTGCGTTTGATCATAACCATCGGGTTGGAAGACTGGATCCCATTCGAAGTCATTCAGTCATCTTGCAGGAACAATCTTCCCCTGAAACGGTACTCTGTGTATAAATTTATTTGAAATGCCAATTAATCAAAATCTAGTACGACCATTCATAGGTATATGCAAATCAAATTTTAGACTACAAAGATCAGTTTAACTGTTTGACATCTTACAAAACAAAGTGAAAAATGTAGAGCATACCGGGGTCTTTCCCACAAACGTAATGGGTTCATGATTTGGCCCAATAGCAAGAGAAAATATACACAGAGCATAGGCAGACTTTTCCTCATCATCAACATATTGTTCAGACCTACAAAAACTTTAAAGTGGTTAATTAACATTATTGTTCTTATTGTTTAATATCAAGGTAAATACGACATAAAGATTGTTCTATACCTTCATGACCAAGCTTCTGAAGGAACCACTTGCTATGGATCAGCATTTTCCATCCGGTGACACACATGAGAAAATAAAATAAATAAAGCCAGAAAAGACCAAATTTCACCCGTATCAAAGAGATTCGTTTTGAGTTTATTCATAACTATTTAGTATTTACAACAAAAAAATGTCAAAACAGTAAAGTTTTTATGCACAGAAGTTGACAGTAAAATGATCGTCGAAAATTGGCTAAAAGACCAACAATAGCTGATGGAAACTTTCGCTAATTTAGGAACTATTGTGACCAATAGCTAGCCGAAACCTAGAGAACTTCTTGCTTAGAAAAGCGTCTAACAACACTAATCCTATCATTACCGAAAGATAAAAATACATAATGCTTCCATTACATTAACCAAGATGCAAACAATGTGACATCCAAACTCACAATCTCACAAATGCTACCAGGTCTTGTTAACAATATAAATAAATTGAACAAGAAAATTAAGGAATGTTCAAATGTGCTGTAAACCTAAAGTCCCAATAATCAGCTATCAGATTTGATAGAACATTCAGGGTAATATTATCGGATTATCTGAAACATTTATGCAGTTGCTGTAACTTGTGAGTTGTGACCATTAGGTTTTATGATAGACAGTTTGAACAAAAAGCTATAAAACATCACCTTCAAGAGAAAAAAGAAAGTGCAGCAAAGGAGACTTACATGTAAGGCCCTGCACACAAAACAGAATACGAGAATGTCATCCTTTTAAAGACCATGGTGTTTTAAGGTATTTGATTTATTATGTGTTTAAAAAAATAATAATAATAACATCGTGCAAGCTTTTTAAGAAGAAATTAATAAGCTTGTTGGTGTTTGTTTTAGTAGACTAATTCATTTAAAATCGTATAGCCTGATCATAAATAGACATATCACCAACATTGACTAATAAAACTTCCGTTCATTTACTTAGATCGTCTTTATGTAAGCTTGTTAACTACATATATAAACGAATTTTACGGTGTAATATATGAATACTGATGTAGATAGTAAATGACTAACCAGTTTAACCTTTGAGAGCATTGAAACAAAGACAAGTATCTTCCACCAACACACCTACACATAAAACACTTCCATGGCAAAACCTTAAACAAAAACATAAAACCTTAAAAAAAAAAAAAAAATAATAAAAAAAAAAAAAAAAAAAAAAAGTACCTGATTAGCAGCCAATGTTGCTTTTTCTATAGAAATATACCTTGCAATTCCGGCACTGACAAAATAAATAAACAATCAATCAACAAAAACACAATATATAATCTGAAACTACAAAGTTCATATCCCTTAATTAATAGTACATACATTCAAACCGTGCACTACAATTTTACAACGAAACAAGAAAAGACAACCCGACAATGGGTCTTATCCGGGTCTAACCGAGTCTTGACCGGGTTTCGCCGGGTCTTGGCCGGATATGACCGGGTATAGCCGGGTCTTAGTCTGATATGACCGGGTCTAACCGGTTCAAGGCCGGATATAACCGGGTTATGGCCGGATTTATCCGGGTCTAACCGGGTCATGGCCGGGTATAACCTTAAAAAACACAAAAGAAATAAAAAAGTACCTGAATAGATTTTTTGCATTCCCAGCCGCCATTTTATAGTTGACTTTTCATTAAAAATTCACTAACAGACTATTTATTTGTTTGTTTGTGTTTCTTTTATTGAAAGCTATAGGCCTATTGTCTTGATATAAAATTTGTATGGTGAGCTTAGTAAAGAGTGGATTGTGGGTCTGTTGGGAAGTGAACTTTAACTTGTTCCTAAGGTCTGAGGTTCGATTCCCCACAGGTTCCAACCCCTTTTTTTGTTTTTCATTAGTTAAAAATTAAATTATGTTGATGTCACTGTAATATTTGCATAATTTGCATTCGTATTCAAGGTGAACCCAAAGAGTCTCGGAGGTGCACGAAAACCTCATCAATTTATCCCATTTAGTGTGAAAATTTGTCAAAAACATTAATTTTTTGGAAAATGCATATGGTCTTAAAATTTTGGTGTTACAAATCTTCCTTAATCTTATAAAATGTGGCTTTTAGTGCTGGCTCGCCACTATTTATAGGTCATTTTGATATGTGGACAACAATTTTGAAAAAGACAAAAAATTATTAACTTTTAAGTTTCGCTAAAAACATACTTAAGTGCAGTGGTTAAGGAAATATTTTTTATTATAATAACAGTTTTGAATGATTTTGGTTGTATGATAATTCCAAAAAAAATAAATAAATAAATAAAATAAAATAAAAATGAACGCAATTTTGAAAATAGTGCATACCCAATTAATATTTGATTAAATAGATTATATTCTTACAAGAAATTGTAGTAACACAAAGCCTATTAACTACAACCCTATGTTGGGTAAGTAAAGCCCAAATTTATTGTTATTTATTTTAACATGCAAGCATTAGTTTTTAAAAATAATCTTAACGAATATAAAAGGCTGTGAATGATGGTTAAGTTGGTTTCATAGATTTCAACCGATGAAAGATAACATACTAATTTACCCCATTACAACGCCTTTACAAGTTTATCTCTAGAAATATTTGTCAAACTATTCAGAAACATACAAAGTGCGTTACATGATAGAAAAGATGCATAATTAGTTCAAAATGTTTCCAAATTGTCACAAAAGTTTTTAGTGTGTTCAATATACGAAAATTGCTAATCATTATGTGTGTCTAGTAAATTACTTGGTTACAAAGTCACCTTCAACATGTTCCCAAAAAGCAATGCTCCAAATCACCTTGCCCAATAAAAAAGCAATAATCAATTATCAAGATTTGATAATTGATTAATTAATTTTTAAGATTCTCCTAAATGATTTTAGTGTAATTGAATGATGCGGTTTTTTATTTATTTATTATTATTATTATTATTATTATTATTATTATTATTATTATTATTATTATTTAGATAAATATGTACAGCGGGAAAAGAAGACTAGTGTGGTAGCATGTCATGTTGGTAAGTGCATTGTTATGTATTTGAAAGGTCCATTGTTCGATCCCAACAAAATATGTTATCCTTTTTTTTTTTTTTTTTTTTTTTTTTTTTTTTTTTTTTTTATCTCTCCATAGATGATGTCTATTTAAACTTTGGCATTAACTATCGGGGTAGCTATTCAACGCTCTTAATGAAAAGATAACTAATACGTATAGATTATTATCATTTGATTAAGATCATTTCAACCTTAAATCCCATACATTCCCACATAGGCTAAAGAAGTGAAATCTTCCCACATAGCTATCATTTTAAAAAGTTGAAAACGTATAAACGTGTGTAGCATTTAAAAAACACAATAATGATATGTAAACAGGTTGCTATTTAGAAAGTTGCCTACATTTAAACTTGTTTTTCTCTAAGGGATACAATAGGCATTACACATTACTTAAATATAAGCATTTCACCTTCAAAAAATAGTATGTATGCTTTATAAGTAGTAGAGATGTAGGAAGTTATGAATGACGTGTTGAGAGGTGGTCTTTCGATAAGTCGTCATGTATAACTTACTAGTAAGGTTTATGGTTCCATTCCTTGCAGACTTCTATCGTAATGTGTTTAAATAGGTAAAGCGTTTCTATCTTTTCATTTTCGAAAATCATCACTTCTCGTTAGTTGTTTTTAAATTATGTAAAAAACAAAAACACCACACCGTCTTATATTTTTATTTGCTTTCTTATTTTTATGTGTCTTCAACTAGTTTTACAAATGGGTATAAATGAGGGTTAAGCGTGGTTTGATAATCGACTATGATGTTTAGTTGGGGTCATGTTTAGTTTATTGTCTACCCAAAATAAATAAATAAAAAAAAGTCCATGTTTAGATGAATAATATTCTGTGTAATGAAATGATATGCTCATGTGATCAATAAATTAAGTTGGAAAAACATTCTTGAATGTTAACGTGGCTTGCTGGTAAGAATAGTCAGTGTCGGATCCAAGTTTTTGAATTGTGTGTGGCACAATTTTTTTCTCGTTTCTCTTCACTGGTAGTTCTCAATTATAGTTGCCCATTAATTGGTGTATACCAATTGTTTTTTTGTTTGTTTTAGTTTTTTAGATTTGAGGTAGTATATAAACATAGTAAAACAAAAACTTTTGAGAACTTGATATCTACTACACTAAATATTGTAAAACAAAGCTTTTGAAAACTTAACATCTACTATATTTTCATAATTATTAGTATCTTTTTCCAAAATAAAGAGTAAAAAAACGATTTCAGAAAATATAATTAGAAACTGCATAATAATTTATCAAAGTTAGTTGAAATAGATTTAAAAATGCTTTTCACTGTGATTAATTTATTCATTAACTAAATTATGAAAATAAACTTTTTTCGTACCCTATTTGCAGACATTAGGTAAGAGTAATAGCCATTAGGTATGTAAAAATAAATAAAAAATAAACATTAGGTAAGAGTAATAATTTTTGGATAAGAGAGTGTAAAGTTTTGCAGGTATTTTGACTTCATGCGCACATTTGAACCAAAACGCGCTATACATTTTGCGCTTGGCATTTCATTTTATGATTTTTTTTGTGTTTTAAAATTTTATTTTAGATTACAAACAAAAAGCATGCGCACTTAACTAAATGCACTGATGTTTTATGCGCTTGAAATTTGTCTTTTTGTGTTGTTGATGATACACATGTTCAATGTCTAATGGAAGCGCACAAAGCAAACGCGCTGAAGGTTCATTTTGGTAAGATGTAAATGCGCGGTTCGTTTTCGAAATATAAACCCATAAATGGTTCATTTAAGTAATTTTCTCAAAAATTTATTACTCTTACCTAATGTTTATTACCTAATGTCTGCAAAGGGAATAAAATTGAAGTCAAACACTTGAAGACAAAGTTAAATTAATATAAAAGTGAGTTAAAAGGTGAATACTCAAGACAAGCGCGCATGGATTCGACGCATTTTTAATAAGGAACGCGACTTGGTTCATTTTGGTAAAATACTGAAAAAAAGGTTTATTCTCGTAAATAGGGTATGAAAAAAGTTTATTTTCGTAATTTAGTTTAAATTTTTTGATAAGAGAGTATAAAGTTTTGCAGGTATTTTGACTTCAATGCGCACATTTGAACCAAATACGCGCTATACATTTTGCGCTTGGCATTTGTCATTTTATGATTTTTTTTTTTTTTTTTTTTTTTTTTTAGATTACAATCAAAAAGTATGCGCACTTAACTAAATGCCACTGATGTTTTATGCGCTTGAAATTTGTCTTTTTGTGTTGTTGATGATACACGTGTTCAATATCTAATGGAAGCGCACAAAGCAAACGCGCTGAAGGTTCATTTTGGTAAGATGTAAATGCGCGGTTCGTTTTCGAAATATAAACCCATAAATGGTTCATTTAGGTAATTTTCTCAATGCTGTTATTATAGTATATACTAATAGGTGAATATGATGTGACACTAATTGTGGTTTGCATTATAATTTTTTTAACCTTTAAAGTTGGTACCTATTGGCTGGAGTTAGTCATTAACTTTGTAATTCTGCAATTTTAATGGACCAACAGTGCTGGGGCGTTGGCCTGGCAGAAGCCCATTGGCCAGCAAACATTTGAAGTTAAACTGTTCATGGGTTATTATCCTAATCGCTATGCTAAGTGCTAACACACCAAACGTGACAATCTTTTCAAACCCACGAGGGTCAGCAACCTAATACTTTGTACAACTGAATGTAAGCCAGCCCATGTGGCATCCACAGTATTGTGAGGTATGGCTTCCATTATAACTATATTACATTTCTCACTCGAACCTTCTACCTTCTTCATCGTCTCTCTCAACTGAGAGATATTCTCCTACCTTTCTTCATCACTCCAGCATCAATACACACAAAACACACACACGCATCTCTGTCTTCTCTCTCAAATCTACGGCAAACCAACAACAAAAAAGAAAAAAAAAATACTGATACAATCATCGGCACAACTAAACCTAATTTCCAGAAACATCTAATTCATTCATATGAAAAACAAATTGAGGAAGGTTGTGGGCATTTGAGGATATCAAAATACATATGCAAATTTAGATCGGGTTTAGTTATCCAGTAACCACCAGTTAATCAGCGAAAAAAAACAGATTGATTAACACAAGATTAGAATTAAAGGTATGTTCTAATTAAATTATGTATTTTGATTGTTCTTATCCCCCCCCCCCCCCCCCCCCCCCCCCCCGTTAATGATTATGGGTTTCGGGTGAAGATCACAGAAGGCAGTAAGGGGTTTATAATTGGTATGTTTGGATGTGTATGTTTTAGAAAAAACTTGATTTTAATTCTACCTGAAAATTTTTTTTGACTGTGTTTGTCTTTATTTTTGTGGGTTTTTAGAATTATGGGTTATTTATTTGGTAAAATAGTGACAAAAGAAAATCGGTTGTTAAGATTTGGACATAACAGTCAATATTAGTTTTTTAAGATTTGGATGCCAGTAGCAATGGTATGGAATCAAGACATCTTTGATACGTATCTCATTAGTAAGGGGCTATTTGGGTAAGCTTATTTTAAGCGCTTAATAGCTTATTTTAGTTTCAAAAAAAAATTAAGCACTTTGAAGTGTTTGGTAAAGCATATGTCAAAAGTATTATCATTTTTGTAAAGGAAATACGATAATAAGGAGAATCAATTGTACTGTATGTATAGTCATTACTCATTAGTAATGATTATTCATACGGTATTTTTTTCTGTATAGTAATTATAATTTATCATTACTACTTATGATTCTATGTCAGGTGGTTTTGAGTGATCGGTGGTTGACTAAAGAGTGGGGGTCGCATGGAGGTGTGTCTAGGTCACGATGTGGATGTTGCTGATGAACATAGTGAGGTAATGGTAACCAGACGTGTGCAGCTATGATGTTAAATTCGCTGGTATTCAAGTGCCTACATCTCTTAGGTATGGTCACGATGACATTAGTTACATATCGTCTCTAATTCTCATCAATTTGCACATTAATAGATGTCGGTCGTTTGCGTTGATATCGATTTGCCGCTGGCTTTTCTAATTATAATGTATGTATGTTTGTGCTTTGAATGGTGTTGTAGGTGCAACATACTTCTTGGAATTGGTGGATGCATTACATGTAAAATGGCTGATTATGCGATTGGTCACAACCATGAAAGTTACTACCTGTAGTATGATTACCTTATTGAAAATAGAGTGGTACCAATAATATTTACAAGGCTATTCAATTAATTAAGACACAATAAATAAGAAGGAACAAATATGTATTTCAAATAACTCTTTACTGATGCAGGTTTGGGATGATCGGCCACAGGGTGAAGCACGCGTGTAAAAGGAATAGGACTGGATACCAGACAATGGCTTAGGAACAAGTACTCATTTAACATAAATTAAAGGAATACGACTGGGGTTTGAGGTTGAAATCATCCTATAACTGAAAGCAAACAAGCTTATTCGTGAGTATGTTATTTAATAGTTGCATACAAGATGTGAATTACCATTTAAGTTATACTTATTTTGCACAGTTTGTTGTTTTTAGTAGGTGAAAATGAAGGACTAGCAAAGGGGTGCAGTAATTCACATTGGAATATTGGATCGACATGTTATGCGCTCGCCAACCTAGGGTAAGTGAAGTTATTAACTCCTTTGTAGCCAATTGTGGTTTTTTTGGTTGTTTTTATGTGTCATTTCTGTCTGCTGCAAATATGCAGGTTTATGGATGTTCCAAACGGTGGCCATAACTGTATCTGAAATAGCAGAATACGTGGCCATAACTGGATTTGAAATAGCAGAGTACGTATGTAGAATGAGGCCTTCTCTTCATTTTATAATTTCTTTTAAATTCTCTTTTCTTCTATTCTTGCCATATTTAAGGCTTAAACCTTTGTCTTATGTCTTATTGGATAGTTGCACTGTTATAAATTTAAATAATTATTGCAGGCATGAAGTGTGTCCCAAAGGTGCTTGATTTTCATGCTGCTGTTGTTCGGCACGCCAAGAATTTTTATCCAGAAGTTGGTATGCCCTGTACATATGTATCTGTATTATAAACAAATACAATGAAAGGTCATAAGAAAAGGATGTGACACATGCTAATAGGGGATGATGGTATGAAAACTTAGATTATGGAAGGCAAGGGCTGCCATCCAGGAGGTACGTTTCCTTACGTTCAATCCAAGTAAATGTAAGTTTGTGGAGGTGTGACTACTCCCGATATTGACAATCTTCAAAGAAGGTGAATCAATTCACAAATTTATAGCTTAGATATTTGAAATCATTAGGAGGTGCTTATATGTGCGATGAATTGTGACTACTACTTGCAGGTAAGTAATACGATTTCCAAATTTGTACTATTTTCAAAGGTTACACGATTGATCTTATTAGGACCTATGCATTGGTCCATGATGGGCAGCGGAATGGGTAACAGGTCAAAGCGATAGTCCTCTCACATAAGTCAGGTGTCTTTTGAATAAAATGATATACTTGATTGTTTGCATTAAATAAAACTTTAGGCAACTTTAGAATCTGTTTTATTTGCACAACATTTGAATAAGCATATAGATGATTCACAGCTGCTCCGTTTTATTTCTTTTTTATTAATCCAAATTGTCTAAATTTTTGGTGTAGCAAAAAGTGGTTCAATGCGCAAAAGGCTCAAGAATGGTGGGTTGTGTTATAATGCCAGTTATGAGTTCAGATGCACCATGGTTCCATCAGGTTGTGTATTGGTGCACTTCTTGCCTATGCTCAGTCCGGTGATGGCAGTTTCCAGGTATTTAATCATAACCATTGACCCATTAACCTTTTACTTAATATTTTGAATAGAACCGTTGAAATGAGTGGTGCAAATTGTCATTCATTTGTTCATGTGCAGGTAAGAGCACAAGAACGGAGGTCACACCATAAAAGTTGAGATCCATGATGGGCCTTATAATGTCAACGAGAACTGGAACTACATGGAAGCAGTCAAGAGAAAAAATCGCGATAAACTTTTACTTCTGATTTTTTGTGCTTGACGTCAAGAAAAGTTAGCATCACTGGAACTACAAGGGTTTGAGTACCTGCATATCAAGTTCATTACCTCAACCAGCGGTCTGCAATAGAAAGCGTTTGAACGGCGTTTTGCAATGGTAAAAAAGGGGGTATTTGGACTGGATATTGCACGACATATGAACAACGGTTTAAGTGATCAGTAAAGGTAAAACTCATCACTTCTTCTTTCAAGTTTTAAGCATCACACTATTTGAATGTTGGATTTCGTTGTTCGCTATTTTCCTTGGTGCTATATAGTGAAAAGGGGGGGGGGGGGGGGGGGGGGGGGGGGGTTTGGACCGGATATGGCACGATATATGAACAACGGTTCAAGTGATGCTAACTTTTCTTGAAGTCAGGTACTCACGGTTTTTAGTGTGTTCAATATACAATTGCTAATGTGTGTATAGTAAATTACTTGGTTACAAAGTCACCTTCAACATGTTCCCAAACATCCCTCTAAAACACCCGCACCACAAAAGCAATGCTCCAAATCACATTACCCAATAAAAAAACAATAATCAATTATCAAGATTTGATAATTGATTAATTAATTTTTAAGATTCTCCTAAATCATTTTGTGTAATTGAATGATGCGGTTTTTTATTTATTATTATTATTATTATTATTATTATTATTATTATTTCCTAGATAAATATGTACAGCGGGAAAAGAAGACTAGTGTGGTAGCATGCCATGTTGGTAAGTGCATTGTTATGTATTTGAAAGGTCCATTGTTCGATCCCAACAAAATATGCTATCCCTTTTTATATAACTAAATACTTGCACATCAAGAAACTGTACCTTTATATATATATATATATATATATATATATATATATATATATATATATAGATGATGTCTATTTAAACTTTGCCATTAACTATCGGGGTAGCTATGCAACGCTCTTAATGAAAAGATAAGTAATACGTATAGATTATTATCATTTGATTAAAATAATTTCAACCTTAAATCCCATACATTCCCACATAGGCTAAAGAAGTGAAATCTTCCCACATAGCTATCATTTTAAAAATTTGAAAATGTATAAACGTGTGTAGCATTTAAAAAATACATAATGATATGTAAAAGGTTGCTACTTAGAAAGTTGCCTACATTTAAACTTGTTTTTCTCTAAAGGATACTATAGGCATTACACATTACTTAAATATAAGCATTTCACCTTCAAAGAATAGTATGTATGCTATATAAGTAGTAGAGATGTAGGAAGTTATGAATGACATGTTGAGAGGTGGTCTGTAACACCCCCAAAATTTGGTACAGCGGAAGACTCAACAAGCTTTCGGGGTGCTACGGGGATTGGTATCCATTCAAAGTCATGAAAGAACGAGATAAAGTAAACATAAGAAAAACACAACTACGCGGGGTTTTAAAGTTTACATTCATCCCAAGAATTATCCAAAGTAAGGCCCAAAAGAAATAAACGTAGGTCCACAATTATTTATCAGAGTTTTAGAAAATAGATCCATAAACCAAGTGCCATTGCCAAGCCTCCAATCCAAGCATCCATGGGCATCATTTAGTTACCTGAGAAAACGCGCTAAAAGTCAGCTTTCGCTGATGAGATCATAGGTTTAAATTCATAATTCGATATAGTGGACATATGCGCAAAACGCTTGCTAGCTAGACTAGGCCTCAATCATCCAACCAAAATAATCCAACCAAATCAAATCAACTCTATAGGTGCACACTATAGTCCAAACCGAATCAAATCAAAACAATCTGTATGCGTAAGGATACGACATACCCACATGCGTAAGGATACGACATGTTCAACTTACCTAGATCTAGTCTAGGCCTCGTTGTATAGCTTACCTAGTTCTTGACTAGGCCTCGCTCAATTACCAATTCAATAGCTTACCTAGTTCGGGACTAGGCCTCGCTCTATTACCAAATCAATAGCTTACCTAGTTCGGGACTAGGCCTCGCTCTATAACCAAATCAATAGCTTACCTAGTTCGGGACTAGGCCTCACTCTATAACCAACTCAATAGCTTACCTAGTTCGGGACTAGGCCTCGCTTTATAACCAACTCAATAGCTTACCTAGTTCGGGACTAGGCCTCGCTTTATCCTACCTAGTTCTATAAGCATAGCAAGTTTTGCAATCAAAAGGGATGATAGTCCACATAAAATAATTTGCACGTTTCTCACCCCAAGTATTGAAAACAAAGTTCAAGAGTAAAAAGTGGGGCTATGACTCACCTCAAGTCCAGCAAATCCTCAAAAGAAATCGAAAGATGAAAGAAGTAAGCAAACTCAAGTAACGGCAACTACAGACTCGGCACTTCCTAACAATATTAAACTCGTTCAGAAATCATTTCCTCAAAATCAAATATTCCCATTCCCGAACGTATTCCATTTTTCTTTCCAAAAATATCAATTTCTCGAATTATCTTCATATTAATTTGAAATTTGACGATTGGTATCCATATGGGTGGAGGGTCGACACAACTCAAACCAAGAAGCCACAACGAAAGAAATAATAAACCATCTATAGGTCTAATATTAGCCCAATATATTATTTAAATAAATCATCGAAGTTTATCAAATCTGTCGATTTGGTAATCCCCCATATTTATTTACGTAATATATCGCTCCAAGATTATACCCAATCTTAAATCACATAGCACAAATAATACTATATGGTATATATCGTAGTCCAATAAATTCCCTATATATATCGTCCAATTTGTCAAATTCGTCAATTTAGCCAATTCCACGAGATATATAGTAATTTATTATTCTAATACACGTACCACAACCTATGGGCGTCGTAGGATACGATGCCCATTAATATATTCATTTTCCATAGCTAAATAAACCCTATTTAACCCGTCGATTAAATAAGTTACATAGTTATAGAAAATGGATATATTAATCGTCATATATCCGTGACAACACAAAAGTCACATAATAAAGTCCACTTGGACTTAAGTAACCACAACTCGTATAACTCGATAAGTTTTTCAAATTTATAAAAGTCATCATGTTTTTATTTATTACTTCCCGACGTATTAGTTCTCGACATTATTTATAGTTATTTATTTATAATAATACTCCGACATTTATTGCACTATTCGCATAGTATAATAATTATCGTTATATTATTATAACATTTACTCGTGATCGTTTTATTATTAATATACGCATTTATATATATATAAATACGTTTATCACGTCTATATACGTATATAAACGATTATATTATCAATAATATTATTACGAGTATTATTTTTAATATTCGATTTTAAATATTTATCGAGTCATAAGAATTTGGTCACATGTCCGAGTCATTACTCTCGGCTCATAGTCCAAGTCCACAAATAATATAACCAAGTCATAAATAAATAAACCAACTCCGTCCAAATCAATCCCAAATCCACGTGCTACAACATTAGGGTCCGACTACGGCACCCAACTAACCTATCTCCGTCGTTCTAAGTGATTGTCTCACAATCGGTCCCCATTTACTCATATACTCGTCAACACTTCACAATAAACAACCATCATACCATTAATTCTCGGCTCCCAAGCACACGACAATAACACCAACGATGCCCAAAGTAAAAATACCTCAACAACAAAACAATAATAACTAGAAAAATATAACAAGGAGCCATATAAGATAACCACATATATCATGTCATCCGGGTCGACTTACCACGTCAAAACCCGTGTCGAGAGACCCATTTGGGTCTTGACTACACCATGAGTCAAGGTGACTCAAACCCAAGATCACTTCGGCCTTGGCTTAGGCTCGACTAAGCTCAACTCAACCAAACGGACCCGCTTTGAACCTCGATACCAAAAACAAACAACCATGTCCAAGTTATCTCAACCAAACCGGGATCAAATCAAAATTATATAACTGAATCATCTCGACATCAGAACTGCGAGATCAAAATCATTCTCAAAACCTCATAAGCTCAAATAAATAACATCAAGCCGAGAGCCTAGGCTATCGGTTTACAGTCGAAACCCACAAGAAAATATAAACCCGGATACCAAACTAGTTTTTAACCATGTTTTATATGTAAACCCACTTATATTACATGTTCTTAATCGAAAACAAACCCAAAATACACCATCGTGACCTCCTGGTCACATCTTTCATATAACACAAGTCACAAATCGTGTGTGACTCAACCTTACCTATTTATCTTCATGGTACAACGGTGTGTGGTGATACTTGAACAAAAGTGGTGGCGCGTAAGGTATTATCAAGGGTAAAAAGGGTGAGTTTGGGCGCGTGTTTTTGTAGATCTAGAAGAGAGAATGATGTAGATTCATTTAGTGGTGGTCTTGTATGGTGGTTGGTGGCGGTGGAGCTGTTGTGTGGCCGGAACAGTAGGTGGCGGCTAGGTTTAGGTTTGGGTGAGAGAGAGAGATGAAGATGGGGAGGGGTTATGTTGGTTTGTGTGTGCCAGGTTTTCACAAGGACCAATTTATGTTTTCTCTTTTTATATAAAACTAATAATGATAATAGGGAGAAAGGGGTGGTTATATATAAAACTCAAGGACCATAATTGTAAACTTTTCAAAGTAACCCGACCCTCGAATCCCGAGTCCATACTCATTATATTTCAAAATTTCTCAATACGTCCGTTAAATATATAAACGCGACCGTTAATCAAAATATTTAAATTCGTTAGGTTTTTTAGTGCCGGAGTCAACGTAGTGCCTAATAGATATCTCGAAAATAAATCACCACAGATATTCCATACCAAATCGATAATTCAAATTCAAATTCCACAAATAACGCAAGGTTTAAAATCACATTCCAACGTTTACAAATCTCATCACGAATAAACTTTTCCAATATTCCAAAAATCATAAAATTTTAAAGTAATGCGGGTTTTCAAAATGGCTCCCTAATTTGCCAGTTGTCACATCCTCCCAACCTCAGAAGAAACCCGTCCCGGGTTTCACTCGGAACAAACCATCTACGAAGTAAAAAGCTTCGGATATCTCTTTCGAAACTCATCCTCACGTTCCCACGTGAATTCCGGTCCATGCCACGAATTCCAACGAACTTTGATGAGCGGAATACGACTTCTCTTAAGTCGTTGAATCTCTCTATCCAATATCTCAATCGGCTTCTCCACAAAATTCAAACTCTCATCCACACGAATATCCTTAATTGGTATAACCGGCGTTTCATCCGAAAGACATTTATACAAATTGCTAACACGAAACACATCATGAACTTTACTCAGTTCCTGTGGTAATTTCAACCGATAAGCCACGGGCCCAATTCTTTCCAAAATGAGAAATGGTCCAATGTAGCGGGGGTTGAGTTTCACATGTTTCCCGAAACGTATCACTCCTTTCTAAGGCGAGACCTTCAGCATCACTTTGTCTCCAACCTGAAATTCTAGGGGTTTACGTCTCTGATCGGCGTAACTCTTCTGTCTATCTCTAGCTGCTTGTAATCGATCTCGAATTTGCGTCACTTTCTCAGTAGTCTCCAAAATAAGTTCAGGGCCTGTGAGTTGGCTATCTCCAACTTCAGCCCAACCAATAGGCGAACGACATTTACGACCATATAAAGCTTCAAATGGTGCAGCTTTAAGACTTGTATGGTAGCTATTATTGTAAGAAAACTCTGCTAGGGGTAGATACTTCTCCCAGCCTTTACCAAAGTCTATTATGCATGCACGAAGCATATCCTCCAAAGTCTGAATTGTTCTCTCACTTTGACCATCGGTTTGGGGGTGATATGCAATACTCATATCAAGTCTCGTCCCCAATGTGGTTTGAAGTGATCACCACAACGCTGACGTAAAGCGGCTGTCGCGATCAGAAATAATCGATATCGGAACTCCATGACGAGAAAGAATCTCCATCACATACAACCTCGCAAGTTTATCAACACTATCATCTTCACTAATCGCCAGGAAAAGAGCAGACTTAGTCAAACGATCCACAATTACCCAGATAGCGTCACAACCGCTAGCTGTCTTTGGTAATTTGGTAATAAAATCCATTGTGATCCGCTCCCACTTCTAAACCGGAAGTTCTGGCTGCGTCAATAATCCTGACGGTCTTTGATGTTCGGCCTTAACCTTAGAGCAAGTCAAACACTTACTAACGTACAATGCTATATCTGCCTTCATATTTGGCCACCAATATAACTTTTTCAAATCCTGGTACATCTTGTCAGACCCAGGATGAATAGAGTATCTTGACTTATGCGACTCGTGCATAATCAACTCTCGAATTCCTCCATACAAAGGTACCCAACTTCGGTCTCCAAAACATAATACTCCATCAGAACGCTTAACAAATCCTTTCTCATTTTCTGCCATCCCAAAAATGTTCTCAGCAGGCCTATTTTCTGCTTTCAACGCTTCCATTTGAGCTTCAAATATTTGAGACGGTAACGGTGATACGATAGTCATTCCCAATGACCTAACTCGTAACGGTGGTACTCTTTCCTTTTGACTAAGAGCATCAGCAACAACGTTTGCTTTACCAGGATGGTAGCGAATTTCACAATCATAATCGCTTAGCAACTCAATCCAACGTCGTTGTCTCATGTTGAGCTCTTTTTGATTCAAGATGTGTTGTAGACTTTTGTGGTCAGTAAACACTACACACTTGGTTCCATACAGATAATGTCTCCATATCCTCAAGGCAAAAACCACAGCACCTAATTCCAAATCATGGGTGGTGTAGTTCTTCTCGTGCTTCTTGAGTTGTTGGGAAGCATAAGCTATCACCTTCTCTCGTTGCATTAACACAGCTCCTAAACCTTTATGAGAAGCGTCACAATAGACGACAAAGTCCTCGTTACCTTCAGGTAACGCTAAGATAGGAGCATTACACAACATCTCCTTAAGTAACTGAAATGCTTCCTCTTCCTTATCTCCCCATTCGTATTTAGCACTCTTTTGAGTCAATTTGGTCAACGGTTTTGCTATCTTCGAAAATCCCTCAATGAATCTTCGGTAATAACCAGCTAATCCCAAAAATTGACGAACTTTAGTCGGGGCCGTTGGTGCAGCCCAATCTTTAATTGCTTCAATCTTAGCATGATCTACATGAACTCCTTGTCTATCAATCACATGACCCAGAAATTGTACCGTCGGAATCTAAAATTCACATTTAGAAAACTTAGCATACAGTTTCTCTTTCCTGAGTAATTCTAAGATAAGTCTTAGATGCTCCTCATGCTCCTTCTCACTCTTCGAATAAATTAGAATGTCATCGATAAACACAATCACGAACTTATCTAAGTAAGGCTTACAGACCCGATTCATGAGATCCATGAATACCGCCGGTGCGTTAGTCAACCCAAACGACATCACCTAAAACTCGTAATGCCCGTAACGGGTCCTGAAAGCCGTTTTCGGAATATCTTCCTCGCGAACTAGAAGCTGATGATATCCCGATCTCAAATCAATCTTCGAATACACACTCGATCCTTGAAGCTGATCGAACAAATCATCGATCCTCGGTAACGGGTATCTATTATTAACCGTTAACTTGTTCAACTCTCGGTGATCAATACACATACGAAACGATCCATCCTTCTTCTTCACAAATAAGACCGGGGCTCCCCAAGGCGAAGAACTTGGTCTTATAAATCCCTTTTCGGCTAACTCCGCTAATTGTTTCGACAACTCTTCCAGTTCAGTAGGTGCAAGACGATAAGGCGCTCGTACCACAGGTGCAGCACCAGGTATCAACTCAATTTGAAACTCTACTTGTCTAGTAGGTGGGATTCCCGGCAAATCATCGGGAAATACATCCGAAAAATCATGAACTATAGACACATCTTCAATGCATCTTTCCTTCTTCTCCTTCCCTCCTTTCTCAGAGATTTGAGTTAAGAAAAGGCAACACCCTTTCTCCATTAGCTTCGGTAATTTAGTGCATGATATAACCGCTAATCTAGATGGGCCTCTCAATTCCTTTCGATCTCATGGTATATTTAAAATCTCCTTTCCGTAAGGCACACGCACGATCTTCTCATCGCAAAGTATGTGAGCACGATACTTTGACAACCAATCCATCCCAATAATGACATCAAAACTTCCTAATGTGACGGGTAGAAGATCTATGTTGAAAAGACGATTCAGAAAATTTAACGTACAACCGCGAATGATAGTCCTAATCCTATCTATGTTCCCATTAGCTAACTCTACATCATAACCAATTCCTAAGGCCATCGGGGGTTTCTCTAGTAAGGGTGCAAACTTAGTGGACACAAAACTCTTATCGGCACCAGTATCAAATCGTATGGAAGCGTAACGATTATTGAGAAGGAACATACCAGTAACGACGTTCGGATCTTCTCCTCTCTCGTTCCCAAGTGCATACACTCTTCCATGAGCAGCTCCAGCTTCCACACGTTGGTCCCCATTATCTTGTCGTCCACGGTTTCCTCCAGCTCCACGGTTTCCATGATTGTACCCATTACCACCCGATCCTTGATTTCCTCGGTTCCACGATTCCCTACACTCATTCCTATAATGTACCTTCTTTCCACATCCATAACAAGTAACATTTGCCTTACTCATAGTTTCAGGAGTAGCTTGAACCATAGCAAGTGGTCGAGCTCTACAATCCTTAGCTATGTGTCCCATCCTAGAGCAATTCTTGCACATCACAGTACATCGTCCAGAATGATTCCCATAACATCGGTTACACTTGGGTGCATTTCCATTGTAGCTCTTCTTATCTCCATCTCCCATAGCATAAGCTCTAGTAGTTGTTTGTCGCTTGTTTCGATGATCATTACCCTTAGAGTGATTATCCCTCTTCCTCTTTCCATTCTTGTCTTTCTCAGCTTCTTCCAATACCAACGAGTCCATCAATTGTTGAGTGATCGTGATAGCCTCATGAATGTTTGCAGGCTTAGCAGAAATCACATCGTTCCTTGTAGCTACCGGTAACCCATCGGTATACCGCTCAATCCTTTGAGTCTCAGTCCTAACCATATCTGGGCAAATCAAGGCTAACTCTCGATAGCGGCGATTGTAAGTTGCCATATCGGTACCTTTCACCATATGATTCCAGAACTCAATCTCCAGCTTCTTAACCTCATTACTTGGGCAGTAAGTCTGAATCTGCAAAGACTTAAATTGCCCAAGTTATAGCATAAGCCACATCACTCCCAACCGAATTACGGTAATTGTTCCACCCAGTTAAAGATTCATCCTTGAAAGTAAAAGAGGCAAACTTCACCTTCGCATTCTCCGCACAATTTCTGACATTAAACACTGACTCAGTCTTCTCTATCCACCTGACCAAGTAGACCACTCTTTCAGTTCCACCAAACTCAATGGGTCCACAAATTTTAAACTCCTTGTAGTTACATCCATTAGCACGAACAGGTGGAAATGTTCCAGCAGAATTGTTGGAATGATTTGACTCAGCTACTAGCTCAGCAACTCGTTTCTCCATAAGTTGGTTGATCATTGCTTGATCCACAGTAGGTGCATTAGGTGGAACATGATCATTGTCTCCCTGAACTTCAACATTTTGATTCCTGTTGATGTGATTAGTAGCGTACAGGTTATCAGGAGTAGGGGTTTCAACATTTCGAGTAGGACGGCGTCCTCGACGACCAGGGGTAGTAGCGGCAGTTCCAGTTCGGGTAGCTCTGACAGGGTTTCGTCGTACAGTCATTGATCGAAATCACAATACAAGGTTCATAAGTCTCCAATAACACATACCATAACGTCTAACAAGAATCCTATTGGTGAAAGTCGAAATACGAACATAATACCAACACAATATCAACCACGCAAATAGGAACACAATTCTCCATGTACGCCAAAAACCATAGAATATCATACTAAATCACTATCGTCCATACAAGTAGCGATCGATACTTCGTTCCAAAATACCAAAAGACATAATAAATACTAAACGTTCCATACGAGACGAACATACAATCCGAATAACATGACTTAAGAGATAGAATAACTAGCTCTCCTAACCAAGTACTCCCTGGCTTAAGAAGCAACACAACAACAACACAAATCCAAATTGATCTAGCCATGATGCTGGCGTAGACTCCTCAACTCTGATCTCAAATTATCCAATTCTCTCCATAATGATTCCAACTCGACACTATGAGTATCACTATCCCTCTTGAGGTCTGCAACCTTCTTCTCTAGCTCCGTGTTCCTCTGCCACAGCTTGCGATCTGCCTCGCGAGCCGTGAGGAAACCTCTTTGCAGAATCTCTATCTGCTCATGTATCTCCATCATACCTCTCCTAATCGCTGTCGTCTTGCCCATGACAGTAGTCAAATCAACTCTCAACTCAGCAACAAACTCAGCAATAATCATCTCAAGTCGGTCAGACATCCGCGAGATCCTCTCGCCCTGTGCAGTAATCTGAGCCCACATCCTACCAGTCTCACCTAACTCTGCATGCTCAGCAGAAACCTCAGAAGGTGCAGCCGACGCCACAGGACTACCAGGTGGTGAATCAAACAAAAACGGATGATCAAGTGAAACCGGCTCTAACGGATGTATCGGGGAATCGGGCTTCGCAGAATGAGCTGAATGTGCTAGCGACCCATTATCATCAGGCATCTCCTCCTCCTGAGGATCATCCTCTTCCTCATCCTGAGGGTCATCATTCTCTTCCTCATCTTGAGGGTTATCATTCTGCTCACCCTCGTACTCCTCCTCATACTCCTCGTCGGAGGGGTACTCCATCAATCGTCATCTCTGAGCAGGTGAACCACGAGGCGATAAAATCGGTGACTTAGGGCGACAATGAGACGATAAAGTAGTGGCCGAACGCATGACCAACACGTATGGGTCATCAGGGGCCATATTGATCTACAAGGGGCGACGCGTACTAGCAATAACAATTCTTAATAACAACACGTGCAAAGGAGGCTATGATTTGTGACAACGGCGTAGGGTAGGTGTAAGTGTTTCAAAACAAGTAAACCGCGAACTCAAAATACCACATCAAAAATCATCATATAATTTCCAATCATATATATTAAGAAGATTTAAAATACCGCATTACTAAAATCATTCATAAAACAATTAAACCATATAATTCCCCAAAACGACATCATATCACGAAATCAATAAATCTCAAATCCTCAAATCATCTCAAGAATCCCATATCTAATAATCATCTCAAAAATCTCATTCCAAGTCATTATCTCATAATACCTCAATAATAACAATGATGCTTCGGCTTGGCGGGCTGGCGGGCAATGGTCGAGGATCGTTTTCTATATTAAACGGTTATAGTTTAAGTGTCTATTTACCTAGTTCTCTATAAACTTGTTATTCTCTAAGGGATACTATAGGCATTACACATTACTTAAATATAAGCATTTCACCTTCAAAGAATAGTATGTATGCTATATAAGTAGTAGAGATGTAGGAAGTTATGAATGACGTGTTGAGAGGTGGTCTGTAACACCCCCAAAATTTGGTACAACGGAAGACTCAACAAGCTTTCGGGGTGCTACGGGGATTGGTATCCATTCAAAGTCATGAAAGAACGAGATAAAGTAAACATAAGAAAAACACAACTACGCGGGGTTTTAAAGTTTACATTCATCCCAAGAATTATCCAAAGTAAGGCCTAAAAGAGATAAACGTAGGTCCACAATTATTTATCAAAGTTTTAGAAAATAGATCCATAAACCAGGTGCCATTGCTAAGCCTCCAATCCAAGCATCAATGGGCATAACTTAGTTACCTGAGAAAACGCGCTAAAAGTCAGCTTTCGCTGGTGAGATCATAGGTTTAAATTCATAATTCGATATAGTGGACATATACGCAAAACGTTTGCTAGCTAGACTAGGCCTCAATCATCCAACCAAAATAATCCAACCAAATCAAATCAACCCTATAGGTGCACACTATAGTCCAAACTGAATCAAATCAAAACAATCTGTATGCGTAAGGATACGACATACCCACATGCGTAAGGATACGACATGTTCAACTTACCTAGATCTAGTCTAGGCCTCGTTGTATAGCTTACCTAGTTCTTGACTAGGCCTCGCTCCATAACCAATTCAATTGCTTACCTAGTTCGGGACTAGGCCTTGCTCTATGACCAAATCAATAGCTTACCTAGTTCGGGATTAGGCCTCGCTTTATAACCAAATCAATAGCTTACCTAGTTCGGGACTAGGCCTCGCTCTATAACCAACTCAATAGCTTACCTAGTTCGGGACTAGGCCTCGCTTTATAACCAACTCAATAGTTTACCTAGTTCGGGACTAGGCCTCGCTTTATCCTACCTAGTTCTATAAGCATAGCAAGTTTTGAAATCAAAAGCGATAATAGTCCACATAAAATAATTTGCACGTTTCTCACCCCAAGTATTGAAAACAAAGTTCAAGAGTAAAAAGTGGGGCTATGACTCACCTCAAGTCCAGCAAATCCTCAAAAGAAATCGATAGATGAAAGAAGTAAGCAAACTCAAGTTACGGCAACTACAGACTCGGCACTTCCTAACAATATTAAACTCGTTCAGAAATCATTTCCTCAAAATCAAATATTCCCATTCCCGAACGTATTCCATTTTTCTTTCCAAAAATATCAATTTCTCAAATTATCTTCATATTAATTTGAAATTTGACGTTTGGTATCCATGTGGGTGGAGGGTCGACACAACTCAAACCAAGAAGCCACAACGAAAGAAATAATAAACCATCTATAGGTCTAATATTAGCCCAATATATTATTTAAATAAATCATCGAAGTTTATCAAATCCGTCGATTTGGTAATCCCCATATTTATTTACGTAATATATCGCTCCAAGATTATACCCAATCTTAAATCACATAGCACAAAGAATACTATATGGTATATATCGTAGTCCAATAAATTCCCTACATATATCGTCCAATTTGCCAAATTCGTCAATTTAGCCAATTCCACGAGATATATAGTAATTTATTATTCTAATACACGTACCACAACCTATGGGCGTCGTAGGAATTCGATGCCCATTAATATACTCATTTTCCATAGCTAAATAAACCATATTTAACCCGTCGATTAAATAAGTTACGTATTTATAGAAAATGGATATATTAATCGTCATATATCCGTGACAACACAAAAGTCACATAATAAAGTCCACTTGGACTTAAGTAACCACAACTCGTATAACTCGATAATTTTTTCAAATTTATAAAAGTCATCATGTTTTTATTTATTACTTACCCGACGTATTAGTTCTCGACATTATTTATAGTTATTTATTTATAATAATACTCCGACATTTATTGCACTATTCGCATAGTATAATAATTATCGTTATATTATTATAACATTTACTCGTGATCGTTTTATTATTAATATACGCATATATATATATATATATATATATATATATATATATATATATATATATATATATATATATATATATATATATATATATATATATATATATATATATATATATATATATATATATATATATATATATATATATATATATATACGTTTATCACGTCTATATACGTATATAAACGATTATATTATTAATAATATTATTACGAGTATTATTTTTAATGTTCGATTTTAAATATTTATCGAGTCATAAGAATTTGGTCACATGTCCGAGTCATTACTCTCGGCTCATAGTCCAAGTCCACAAATAATATAACCAAGTCATAAATAAATAAACCAAATTCGTCAAAATCAATCCCAAATCCACGTGCTACAACATTAGGGTCCGACTACGGCACCCGACTAACCTATCTCCGTCGTTCTAAGTGACCGTCTCACAATCGGTCCCCATTTACTCATATCCTCATCAACACTTCACAATAAACAACCATCATACCATTAATTCTCGGCTCCCAAGCACACGACAATAACACCAAACGATGCCCAAAGTAAAAATACCTCAACAACAAAACAATAATAACAACTAGGAAAATATAACAAGGAGCCATATAAGATCACCACATATATCATGTCATCCGGGTCGACTTACCATGTCAAAACCCGTGTCGAGAGACCCATTTGGGTCTTGACTACACCATGAGTCAAGGTGACTCAAACCCAAGACCACTTCGGCCTTGGCTTAGGCTCGGGACCCCCTTTGAACCTCGATACCACAAACAAACAACCATGTCCAAGTTATCTCAACCAAACCGGGATCAAATCAAAATTATATAACTGAATCCTCTCGACATCATAACTGCGAGACCAAAATCATTCTCAAAACCTCATAAGCTCAAATAAATAACATCAAGCCGAGAGCCTAGGCTTTCGGTTTACAGTCGACACCCATAAGAAAATGTAAACCCGGATACCAAACTAGTTTTTAACCATGTTTTATATGTAAACCCACTTATATTATATGTAAACCAACCCAAAATACACCATCGTGACCTCCTGGTCACATCTTTCATATAACACAAGTCACAAATCTCGCGTGACTTAACCTTACCTATTTATCTTCATGGTACAACGGTGTGTGGTGATGCTTGAACAAAAGTGGTGGCGCGTAAGGTATTATCAAGGGTAAAAAGGGTGAGTTTGGGCGCGTGTTTTAGTAGATCTAGAAGAGAGAATGATGTAGATTCATTTAGTGGTGGTCGTGTATGGTGGTTGGTGGCGGTGGAGCTGTTGTGTGGCCGGAATAGTAGGTTGCGGCTAGGTGTAGGTTTGGGTGAGAGAGAGAGATGAAGATGGAGAGGGGTTATGTTGGTTTGTGTGTGCCAGGTTTTCACAAGGACCAATTTATGTTTTCTCTTTTTTTATAAAACTAATAATGATAATAATGATAATAGGGAGAAAGGGGTGGTTATATATAAAACTCAAGGACCATAATTGTAAACTTTTCAAAGTAACCCGACCCTCGAATCCCGAGTCCATACTCATTATATTTCAAAATTTCTCAATACGTCCGTTAAATATTTAAACGCGACCGTTAATCAAAATATTTAAATTCGTTAGGTTTCCTAGTGCCGGATTCAACGTAGTGCCTAATAGATATCTCGAAAATAAATCACCACAGATATTCCATACCAAATCGATAATTCAAATTACAAATAACACAAGGTTTAAAATCACATTCCAACGTTTACAAATCTCATCACTAATAAACTTTTCCAATATTCCAAAAATCATAAATTTTTAAAGTAATGCGGTTTTTCAAAATGGCTCCCTAATTTGCCAGTTGTCACATGGTCTTTTGGTAAGTCGTCATGTATAACTTACTAGTAAGGTTTATGGTTCCATTCCTTGCAGACTTCTATCGTAATGTGTTTATATAGGTAAAGCGTTTCTATCTTTTCATTTTCGAAAATCATCACTTCTCGTTAGTTGTTTTTAAATAATGTAAAAAACAAAAACACCACACCGTCTTATATTTTTATTTGCTTTCTTATTTTTATGTGTCTTCAACTAGTTTTACAAATGGGTATAAATGAGGGTTAAGCGTGGTTTGATAATCGACTATGATGTTTAGTTGAGGTCATGTTTAGTTTATTGTCTACCAAAAAAAAAAAAAAAAAAAAAAGAAAAGAAAAAAGTCCATGTTTAGACGAATAATATTTTGTGTAATGAAATGATATGCTCATGTGATCAATAAATTAAGTTGGAAAAACATTCTTGAATGTTAACGTGGCTTGCTGGTAAGAATAGTGGCTCCTACTCGAAAGGTCTTAAGTTTAATTCCCAGCATGTCATCCTTAACTTTTTTTATACATTCTAATGCTTGCTATAATTAGATAGATTTTTATCATTATATTTTGGTTTCATTCCCAACAAGTAGTCACTAATGAACTAAAACTAACTATATTAGCTTTAAAAGTATACATGAAGTATTTTTAAACATTTTGAACCTGGACATCATTATTATTTACGATATGGGTATAAGGTGCATAATTCACATTTGTATGTTAACGCAAAATTAACAAACTCAAAGGAACATAACTAAAGTGTCGATAATATTTGCTACAAAACATATTGTAACGTGAAGAAAAATTGTCCACAACCACACGAGGATTTCAAACAAATACTGTAAAAATATTATTTGGAATGTACTACCATTGTCAAAGTGGTCAAAGACCAGTCACAAACTTTAGCTTTTGTGTCTTTTTAACAAAATGATCCTAGATTCGCATTAATCAGTTTTTTAAACCAAAACACAAAGTGAATACCACCAATCTAAGATACCTTGTTTAGAGATAATATTCTATCTTATGTGTCAAATACATAACCAGCCTCAGTAAAGTGGGATTTTACTGGTGCAAGAGCTCTTCCACGATGATAAATCTTGTTCTTTTCTTCCTTAGCCATTTCAGCATAACTTCACAACATAAATTATAAAATTAATTTGGTTTTATTGCAAACATGATGATGAAAGTGTTACGATCCCATATCGATCAAGTATGGGATCGATCATGTTTTAAGGTAGGTTCCAAATTATCTCTATATTACTATATAGGGAAAATACCACCAAAATGTACTAAACTTGTCACCATTTCCAATTCTGTGTAGTGAACTTTTTTTTTTCCAAAAAAAGTAACAAACTTTCATCGTTAGACAATTCTGTGCATCGATGACGTCATACATTTGCATCGTCAGTCCATTTGACTAACGGGCGTTAATAAGTAACTTAAAATTTGGTTATCGCATCATATACTTGCATCGTTAGTCCTTTTTGGAAAAAAAATCTAAAAAAAATTGTTTTTAATTCGGAAAAAATTATTTGACGAAAAAAAATTTGAAAAAAAAAATTCTAATAAAAAATTTTGTTAAAAAATTCGAAAAAATTATAAAAAAAAAATTATTGACGAAAAAATTAATTTGAAAAAAAATTGTTAAAATATTCGAAAAAAATCCTAAAAAAAAATTTTTGACTAAAAAATTTTTTTTGACGAAAAATTTTTTTCCAAAAAAAAAATTTGAAAAAAAAATTCTAATAAAATTTTTTCTTAAAAATTTCGAAAATAATTCAAAAAAAAAATTTTTTTTTGACCCGAAAAAAAAAATTCCAAAAAAAATAATTTAAAAGAAATTTTGTTTAAGAAAAAACATTTCTAAAATAATTCGAAAAAATTAGAAATGTTTTTTCACAAACAAAATTTTTTTCGAATTATTTTTTTTGGAATAAAATTCGACAAAAATTTTTTTAGTATTTTTTTCGAATTTTTTTAAAAACTTTTTTATTAGAAATCTTTTTTTTCAAATTGTTCTTTTCGGGAAAAAAAAAATTCGTCAAAATTTTTTTTAGTATTTTTTTTCGAATTTTTTTGAAAAACTTTTTTATTAGAAATCTTTTTTTTTCAAATTATTCTTTTTGGGAAAAAAAAATCGTCAATTTTTTTATAGGATTTTTTTCGAATATTTTAACAAAATTTTTTTTCAAAATAATTTTTTCGTCAATAATTTTTTTTATAATTTTTTCGAATTTTTTAACAAAAATTTTTTTTAGAAGTTTTTTTTCAAATTATTTTTTTTTGTAATTTTTTTTTCGTCAAATAATTTTTTTCGAATTAAAAACAATTTTTTTTAGATTTTTTTTCAAAAAGGACTAATGATGCAAGTATATGATGCGATAACCAAATTTTAAGTTACTTATTAACGCCCGTTAGTCAAAAGGACTGACGATGCAAATGTATGACGTCATCGATACACAGAATTGCCTAACGATGAAAGTTTGTTACTTTTTTAGGAAAAAAAAAAGTTCACTACACAGAATTGGAAATGGTGACAAGTTTAGTACATTTTGGTGGTATTTTCCCTACTATATAACTCCTAAAGGACTTCAATTTCTAAGATAGTTCCCGGGAACCACCTTATCATAGGCTAGGTCCGCCTCTGTTCGTCGGCCACAACCGTACGTGGCACGTGTCACAAGTGTCTCAGCTGTAGGACCGCCCTTACACACACAGTTTTGAGTCATGTTCACCTAAACCAAACAACTGAAGTTTCCGAAACAAAAGCTTGATCGATTTGTCATATAAATATAGCCTATTGATTTTATTCACAAATATTCTCCTAGATGCTAAATGAACGCTTATATTAAGCAACAATAAAGTAAGTACGCTTATATAGAATATAAAACATCATAAAGATGAGGGCTATGGGTCTTACTGGACTAAGAAGGAGTCACGGTATATTCACTCATATGATACATCAAACCAATTTGATTAACGAAGAGGACAACATAAATTACAATTCTTTATGGTCATCACATTATCATTTTCTATCGAGTGTGGTTGGTTTTTCATGTAAAGTCACATTTAAAGTACTACCATTGTCAAAGTGGTCAAAGATTAGTCACAACTCCCAAACTTCAGGTTTTATATCCAATGCTTTTTGTATCCTTCAACAAAATGATCCCAGACTATGCAAGTGTCACGTACGATACAAAGTATTTGTCTTGCTATAAAAGTTTTATATCTAACATAGTTTCACAAAAAAAAAAAAAAAAAAAAAAAAAAAAAAAAAAAAAAAAAAAATTATGTTCACTAGATGGAGGTAAATCATGTATGGAGAATTGCCCATTTGGTAAGCGTAATCCAATTTGAAGGTCTATAGTCATCTATTCGATCTCTTATGAACCAATTTCTATGTATTGTGTTGTTTTTCGTTTTCTTAATTATCTGGCTATTCGTTGTGTGATTATTTATCATGAGCATACGATCCCACCATATATTCATCAGACAATACAACAATTATATAGGTTCGCCATTTCTGTTCAAAATTCCATTTACACCACAAATGAATTGTTGTGGACTATATAACCGTCTTTAAACTCTATAATGAACAAATAAATGGTGGGCAAATCGCATAAAAAGGTATCCATCTTAGGTCTAATTTCAATTAAAGGTACTACTATTTTTTTTTCTCAATTTAAGGTACCCGACTTTTTTTTTTGGCCGATTAAGGTTTTTTTATAACTTTCGTTAACTATTTCGTTAGTAAATTACATAATTGGTCCTTGAGTTTGTATAGGCATTTCATGGTTAGTAAATTACATGATTTAGGTTTTTTTTCTAACTTCCGTTAACTATTTCGTTTACTTTTTACGTTTTCGTCAGATTTTTTACGTTTTCGTCCGTTTTTTCACGTTTTCGTCCCGATTTTTTACGTTTTCACCCGATTTTTTACGTTTTCGTCTGTTTTTTACGTTTTTCGTCCGTTTTTTCACGTTTTCGTCCGTTTTTTTCACGTTTTCGTCCGTTTTTTTCACGTTTTCGTCCGGTTTTTCACGTTTTCGTCCCGTTTTTTTACGTTTTCGTCCGTTTTTTTACGTTTTCGTCCATTTTTTCACGTTTTCGTCTGTTTTTTCACGTTTTTCTCGTTTTTTTTACGTTTTCGTCCGGTTTTTCACGTTTTCTTTCGTTTTTCACGTTTTTGTCCGTTTTTTCATGTTTTCGACGTTTTTTTACGTTTTCGTCTGTTTTCATTCATTTTTTCATGTTTTCGTCCGTTTTTTCACGCTTTCGTCCGTTTTCCGCGTTTTCATCCGTTTTTTACGTTTTCGTCCGTCTTTTCACGTTTTCGTCTGTCTTTTCACGTTTTCGTCTAATTTTTCACGTTTCCGTCCGATTTTTCACGTTTTCGTCTGTTTTTTCACATTTCTGAAAACGTGTAAAATTGGAAGAAAAAGTGAAAAAATGGACGAAAACGTGAAAAAAACGGACGAAAATGTGAAAAACCGAACGAAAACGTGAAAAAACGGACGAAAACGTGAAAAACCGGACGAAAACGTAAAAAAAACGACAAAAACGTAAAAAAACGGACGAAAACGTAAAAAAACGGACGAAAACGTAAAAAAATCGGGCGAAAACGTGAAAAAACGGACGAAAAACGTAAAAAAACAGACGAAAACGTGAAAAAAACGGACGAAAAACGTAAAAAACATACGAAAACGTGAAAAATCGGGCGAAAACGTAAAAAATCGGACGAAAACGTGAAAAAACGGAAGAAAACGTAAAAAATCAGACGAAAACGGAAAAAAACGGACGAAAAACGTAAAAAGTTAACGGAAGTTAGAAAAAAAACCTATATCATGTAATTTACTAAACATGAAATGCCTATACAAACTCAAGGACCAATTATGTAATTTACTAACGAAATAGTTAACGAAAGTTAGAAAAAAACCTTAATCGGCCAAAAAAAAAAGTCGGGTACCTTAAATTGAGAAAAAAAAAGAGTAGTAGCTTTAATTGAAATTGGACCTAAGATGGATACCTTTTTATGCGATTTGCCCTAAATGGTGTGCAAAAAATGTAAGAGTCAGCAGCTGTGTGTACATTTTTTAATAAAACACCATGAAACTATGCATCCCACATAGATCAAAGAAGGGAAATCATTCTTGTTTATATGCTATAGTGAATAAGCATCATACATGTCAATAAAAATACTATGTTTTCAGGTGCTCGGTTGACAATGGAGTTGATTGTGAAACTTAAAGAATCACAACTCCAGGCCTTCCAAGAATCCGGAAATAAGTATAAATTCTTGGCTTTTTTAGTATCTTTTCACTTAAAAAGGCATAACTCACATAAAGTTAGTATAACTTATGTTAATTGAAATGTCTTGAGTATAACTTATGTTAATTGAAATTTCTTGTACTCGACTTTTTTTGTTCTAAGTACATATATCAAAGTTAATTTTCTGTGCAATTTAAGGGGGGTTTTATTTTTTTAAGAAGTTATCAGAGTTAATTTTAACCAAAATTACTTTTAAATGTCCAACTAAAACGATACATCGCATTAAGTTACCATTCCAACTAAAACATGACAGGTGACTTTGATATATTAAGTTGAGAATAACAAAAGTTAAATACTTAATATTTAAGAGTCGAGTTATTCTACCCATCATCCATCTAAAAAGGAAATCAATAATTGAGATTAAAATCATTTTATTATTTCACCCATTTTTTATAATTTAAATATCTCTTAAACCGTTAATCGTTAAGCGAAAATAATTACACCATCGCGACGGGCATTTAATTATCTTTCTATAGACGGGCACTTTGATATACTTTCGGAAAAAAAAATCGTTTTTTTCCCGTTTTTTTTCGTGGCTGAAAAAAAATCATATATGATATGATATGTAATATCATATATGATTTTTTCGGCCACGAAAAAAAACGTGAAAAAAACGAAAAAAAAAATTGTCGAAAATATATTAATTAGCCTATCTATAGAAAGATAATTAAATGCTCGTCGTAACGGTATATTTTTTTTCGCTTAACGATTAAGGGTTTGACAGATATTAATATTTGAAAAAAAAGAATAAAAGTGGGTTTTTTAAAATGTTGGGATTAATCTCATCCATTAGATCAAATAAAGATGGAGGGAAGATGAAGGGTGAAGATTTAAAAAAAGTTTATTTAATTTAACCTAATGTATAGTATATTTTTGTGGGATTTGCATAAGCTAGGTGATAGTTACTACAATTGTTTTTATTTTACCATCGTTCGCAAGTTCTTTAAAATAATAAAGACTACTATAATTAGAAACTTACCTAACACCTACCACAAAATGCCATGATTCTGCAGTGACATGTTACATTTTAATTAAGGAATGCACATAGTACCATCGACTAAGATATGAGACAACTCTTGGGACAACAATTCCAGTGAAATTAAAAGACAATTAATCATTACAAGGTATCAACGCAAGTGAGTCACTAGAATTATCCAAACGGATAGATGTGTCGCCCTCACGAGTCCTACCGAAAACCTAACCAAGCAATAGAGTTTGAGTCCGCTTGACGTAATCCAAACTATTGATGCTTCGCAAAGGGTAACTTAACGAGTCACACAAAGATTGCCTAAAGAAAGTATGTTTAACAAATAACTACGTGCAGGCTTGCAACGTAGAATACTGCAGTTGATACTAGGACAATGTACACTGATATATTAATACATAGATGAGAGGTTATGGATCTTGCAAGGCTAGAGTATCCACCCTCCGTATGTTCACTCATAAAACACAACAAACCATCTACAATCAAGAAAAAATGACGATGGAACTGCAATTTTGTATGTTCAATCACATTGTCATTTTATACCACTTTTGGTTGGTTTATCATGTTAACTCACATGTAGAGTACTGTCACCAGAGACTTGGTCAAACATTTGTCACAAAATTCAGTTTTTTTAACCATGTTCTGTTGTATGACTTGTATCCTTGAACCAAATGAATTATAGTTTTTGCATTAATCACTTCTGATCCCAAAAGAAATAATATTCACAACCAAAAACTCCCATCTAAAACACCTTTTCTAAAAGCTCAGTATGAATCTATAATGTTATACACCAATAGAAATAATTTTCTATCTTATGTGTCAAATACATACCCAACCTCAGCAAAATGGGATTTTACCAGTGCAAGAGCTCTTAATTCCGCGATGAGATATCTTGTTCTTTTCTTCCTTGGGTATTTCAGCGTATCTATAACATGATATAACACTTTTCTGGTCAGATATTTGAGATCTATATGAGTACGCAGATCTAAGTTGGATGTTATAGATGGCAAGATGAGCGGGTTAGGTAACAGGTTAACATGGATTCAGGTGGACACGGGTCATATTTTGGTTTACGTCAGGTCAAAATGGGTTGACATAAAAACACTTATTGCGCAGTTTCTAAATTTTCTTACATACAATTCATACATTAGTAATGAATTACAACAATAGTCTAAATCTTCAATTAATATTATTAGAAGGTTCTAATGATGTATACATTAAAAACAGACTTTGGCCACCTTTAAACTGAGTGACCCGTTCGACCCGTTTCCATTTAGGGAATACTGATTCGACCCATTGCATTGTCATCCCAATACCTACAAAATGTTGTTCAGGCCTACAAAAGTAATATAAGTACTCAACAAACGCTATATATTTTTCAGGTTCTACATCAAGATAAGTTTGTAACAGAAAGTAATTCAAGTACCTTCATGACCAAGCTTTTGAAGAAACCACTTGCTATCGATCAGCATTTTCCATCCGGTCACAAACTTGACAAAGTAAATCCAATAATGTCAAAATTTTCACGGAATCTCGACCAGTCACACGTGGCCAAAAGAAGCTAAACCAACATTCATATATTCCAAAATAATACCATTTCACGGAATCTCGACCAGTCCAACGAGCTCCACGTCAGACAACGAGCACAAGTGGCGAGACCACACATTCTTCTCTTACTACTACATTTTAACACAATGCATGTAAGTAAAAAACGAAATTTCATAATGTCTTTGAAAACTTTAAAATAAATAAAAAGTTTGGACTTTGGAGTACGATTATTTTTTTTAAGCGGAAAAAGATATGCTACTTTGAAAAATTCAAGAATTTATATTAAATTTTGAGCCCATGGTGAAGTTGAATTGTTTAAGTTTTATAATCAACTTCACAACACAATGTGACTCAAAATATAGTACTATTCTAGACATGTGTAATCCTCATTCTTGATGGTATATAAACAAGAAAGATTTCACTTCTTTCATCTATGTGGGATATAAATATGAAATGGTTTTATCAACACATAATATTATACATGCTTACATGTTGACTTGTGCATTTCTAATATTCTAATTTATACCATTCATTTGTTCATCATAGAGCGTTTGTACTTGAAGCTACTCGGATTCTTAATTAATGAAAAAGTTTGTATCTAGCATATGTTCTCTTATAACATGAAAGTAACACAATTCGGATTCTTAATTAATGAAAAAGTTTGTATCTAGCACAGGGGCGGAGCCACCTTAGTGTTAGTGGGGGGAGATGCCCCCAACAAAGCTCTTGCGGATACACAAATGATAAGAGGAAAAATAGTGAAATCTATGAGAAAAAAGTTTAGTGCCCTCACCCATAAAATGAAAGTGCCCTCATTGCTCTCAGCTCGCCAACAATTTGAGTGCTCTCTAATGAAAAAACCTGTTTCCGGTGGCCGGTGGGGTATTTTCAGTCGAGTGATATGGAGAAGAAAATTAATGGGAAATGTGATGGTGGGTTTGAAAGTGTGAGTGGGTGGAATATAATAAATTTTTATCTATTTTCTCAAACTGTACTAGTAGTAAGTACAGTAGTAACTTGTGGTTTATAATTTTATATTGTTGACTTGTTGATATAATCGAGAATCTTAAAATGGTGTGAATCTTACACATTTACTAATTTTTAGCATGATACAGTATTATTTACAACATAGGTATTACTGTATAATTTTAATTTGTTAACATTATAGAGTTTCTCAAATGTTTAATGATTATCTTTTTAATATAATAATTGCGTACCATTTAGTTAGATTATTCATAAAATTGTAAATTTGTAAGTGCTTTACTATAATTTTTACATACTAAGTAAACTAACAAAAATATCAACCAAATCTTTTATCGGCACCTAAAAGGCTAAACTTCTGATTAGTGTTGATTGCATCGTATTAGAGCATTTTGGTTACCTTTATATTAAACCCGACCCGGTTTGTTTTAAATAACGTTAAAAAAATGACATATCCTATTATCGAAACCCTTCGCTCCATGCCCCCTTTGATCATAATTCCTGGCTCCGCCACTGATCTAGCATATGTTCTCTTATAACATAAAAGTAACACAATTAACACTCTTTATACATGGCTTCCTTTTACACACACAATTTTTTTTTTTTTTTTTTTTTTTTTTTTTTTTTTTTTTTTTTTTTTGTACTAGAGTTTAGCCAAGCTAAGTAAAACAACCTTTTTAACTTTCAATAAAAAAATAACAAGCAAATGAAAACAAAATCGTTAACTGAACTTGACCGTCGGAAAAGTTTAAAGAGGTATATTTTCGCAATGCAACGAGTCAAATTTTTTTACTCGCGCATTAAAGTTTCATGTATGTTTTTGGACAATATGTCTGTGCATTGCAAACAGATTTATAGACGGAGTCTTAAAGATAAAATTTGTTAACGTTGAGTCAGATCATATGTTTTTTAACATACAAAATGTCCATCAGTTCACATCTATTAGTTCTTTATGTTAAAATTAATAACAACAACAATAATAATTAGTGTTGTATATCTAATAACAACAACAATAATGATAATGTTAGAAAAGTTCGCACGACAAATTATAATGTTAAAAAAGACCATTGGCCCATCTTTGTTTTTGTGGGCTTAAACATTCGTAAGTTTTAATAACAAACAAGCACAAAGGGAAAAACCATCGACATTTGTAAGTTTGAGAAAGTAAAAGTTATTTTAGAGCAATCACTTCCATTTGAGTCATTAAAACATACTTAACAAAGCTTTAGAAAGTAGGGTAAAAGCCACAAAATAGCCACGTACTTTTAAATTTGTGTCAATTTGAAACACTTACTTTCTATTCAATGACTTCAATAGCGTACTTTTAAATTTGTTCCGACTTCACTAATATGACCCCTAAAATGACTATATTACACACTATCAGTAGGACTTACGTTTTAATCAAGACATTTAATTCAAGATAAATCTCACTATTAAATTTATCTTCAGTATGAATAATAAACATCAACTACATTCAAATGATTCTGTTCATTAAACCAAACGGACCTCACCAACCACCAGGTTACGGGAGAACCATATCTCAAGTAAAACGTATAAATAAAAAGTATTAGAAAAACAACTTAAATGATGTTTTTCGAAAAGTGGAAAAAGAAAAAGATCGGAAAACATGTTTTTCTTAAAAGGCATTGATACACCTACCCACCGGGTAGTTTACCCGGATGAGGTGGCACTGATTCATTGAGAGAGAAGGAATAATATTCTCCTCTTTCCTCCAACAAATCATTAATTATGTTTTAATTCATAGTGGGTAGACTACCCTGTGGATAGCTTAAGTTTTCTCCATTACAAAACAATAAAGCAGAAAACTTAATCTACCCATGTACTTGTAATATGTGGTATGTACATGTCATTGAAAAGAATAAAAACACAATTAATGCTTTTGTTCTTTTTCCCAATAACTGAATTACACCTCATCCGGGTAAATTACCAAGTGGGTAGGTGTATCCATCTCTATAAATAAACTATTGACACACGTTTTTAGGGCATTCGATGATTACAAAACAAATAGAGTTTGCCTTTTATTTCTGAAATTTAAAACACATCAAAATAAGAAAGCAAATAAAAATATAAGATTCATGGTGAAGTGCTATGGTTTTGTACATTTATTTAAAAACAACTCAAAGTGACGTTCTTCGAAAAGTGAAAAGGTTTATTTATCTAAAATGGGTGAGGATTTGGTCCGTTAGGAATTGAACCAATTGAACCATAGACCTTGTGATCACTTACCAACAGACCAACTCTCTCAACACATGATTCATTTTTTTTTTTTTTTTTTTTTTTTTTTAATTTATTTTTAGAAAGGCAACATTTATAAAACACAAAAAAAAACACGATACAAAACAAGGCATCCTACCTCAATTAACAAGCTACTTAAAAGAGGGAAGGACCCAAAAATAAAAATACAAAAGCCAAGAACACAAAGCTACCAAGACTAAACCAAAGCTTCACATGACAACTAAGCACACTATGGTCAACACACTTCCACCGACAAGTAAGTGTCCACAATAGAATATGGATACTTCCATGTGACATACCCAGCAAACACAATGCCAACAGAGGGCCAATCTCAACCTTTGAACTTTTGTAACAATAAAGCATACAAAAAGAACCACTGATTAGTACCTTGTGCAGACTTAAAACCGAACAGAGCCTATTAAATTGAATACTTGCAGATCTGATGACACTGACTTCACACTTTGAAACATGACCCATACTACCATATTATTACCAGCCGCCAATTAAACAACTACCAGCCTACCAGGTAAGAACTTCATCAGAATTATGACCATTCCTAAACTGTCATGACCAGTGCAAATACCTCAACCTTAACCTTAAAATGCCAAACACTATCTGCAGTCAGGCCTTTAACCAAACACCATAAACTCTAACTCAAATCAGACTGTTACCACAGAATTTGAAACCGAACCTAAAAACGAAACCATCTCTGACCGGACTCATTATACAGTACGACACTTTATAGGATCGAATAACCATTGTTGCCAATCTATCTCGATTTTATTTTTTGATCTTCTCATAATCCACTCGTAACTCTTAAGTTGAATGTCTTGAATAATTTTGTTGATGCTTGAAACTTTCTCTTTATACACACGCTCGTTCCTTTCTTTCCAAATGTAGTAACCGGAAGTCCATATAACCGCTTGCCATAAAAGTGTAGAAAGATTAGGAATATCAACATTCCCATTAGATGCAAATAACTCACCAATGGAAAAAGCGTTGACATCCCCAATTTTCCACCATCTAAAGATTTTTTCCCACACGCTCATAGCGAAGTTACATAGAACCAAACAATGATTAGATGATTCTCCCGTGATATCACAACGTGGGGAAAGTAATGAATCCAAATCAATTCCTCTTTTGTCAAGCTCCTCACGTACCGGGATCCTCCCTTTCAAAGCTCTCCATACAAAGATATTTACCTTCTTTGGCACCAAATTGTTCCACAAAGTTTCTTGGCCACCGTTCTCAACCCGCAAAATTCTCTCCTCCACCATCTTCGTTAAGGCTTTAACCGTGAATCTTCCATCCTCTTGTAGTTTCCACCTCCAATTCCTACATCTATTTAACTTAAACTTGCCATAACCTCGTTTACTTTTTGATGATAGCTCAAGACTTAATCCCGTAAATATTTCTATTCTGCAACATATTTTGTATTCTTTGTTTGGATAAAAGATTTCATACCTACAAAGTATATTAACTAGAGCGGTAGAGCCCCCATAGTTATAAAAGATTTTCACTACAAGATTAATGACATTTGCTTACTAAAAATAAGTGTGAGCAAAAGTAATAATTGTGTCATCAAAAGCCTTTTTTTCAACTTCCACTAAAATAAAAAGAGTCACTAATAAAAGGATCACTAAAGTATATTGCTACTAAAATGTTTAGTGATCAAAAGTTCAAAAGTTTTACTGATTGAACTTTTTAGGCACTACAATGACAAAACTTTTCAGTCAAAAATAAAGGACATACTAGTTTCCAGTAAAATCAATTCTGCATTTTTTTTTAAGCTGTAAAAATATTCAAAACAACTAAAACATTGCACAAATACAAAGAATTGCAATATAAAGAACAGTTCGAGATAGAAAGAACAATATGATCATATAACTTCATGGGTCAAGTATTTTCCTGCATTTCTCTAAAACAAGTATGCTCTAAAACATGTATTCTCTAAAACAATCTTAAACTCTAAGAAAACATTAAGAAAAGTGTTCCACAATGTATGCTTCATTACTGTCATGCTCATAAACCATCTTCGTCACTCCATCACACCAATATCTGCAATAAAATAACAATAATTACCATCTTCCTATAACAATATACGAGGCCGTTTAGTTGAACGCATATTGATAACTAATAGTAACTACTCGGAAAAAAGAGATACCTCAAATGATTAAAGTTACAGCCTTCTCAGCAAATAGTACCTGCTTGCAAATAGTTAGCTTTTGTTATATCGCTGATGGGTAAACTGATAATAATTTAACTTCATGGGTCAAGTGGGTAACGGGTCAAAAAGGTCATTAGTCTAATGGGTCATGCTTAGAAAATACGTCGGACGGGTCACCACTTTGTAGATACATCCACATATCAGATAATAGGCAATCTAAAAATTGTTTAACTGATTTGCAGGTAAACATAAAATATTTACAGTAGAGTAATGAACTTACCGTCCCAAATCAGAGAAGTTTCGCCAAACGGTTCTGTTTGCAGCATCCTCAATGATACCTAGCTTAACTGATTTGCCAAACTCATTCCAGAACTTGGTATACTGGGCTATTGGCTTCTCTTCTCATCATTAACCTTTGATTCTTCGATCTCTGTAACAAGTAAATTAAATATCAAAGTCAATAAATATGCATATATGATAAGAGAGTTCAGTAATAATGACTTAAGATCCATAGTTCAAATATTTGCAATGATTATTGGTCAGCTAGAGGTGAGAGCAACAAATGTTTAGGATGCAGCATGTGTACCTTTCTTTTCTTTGTCGTGAACTTCATCAGGGGTCCTCTTCAGCAAGTTTGCGGATCATGTCAAGGGCCCTTCCCGATAAGTTTCTTTATTGTTTCTAAGCTGTTGTGTTGTTGAAGCATGTCACGAGTGTTAGGGTGTGAATCAACAAAACCCTGATGGAACAGTAAATGTTAGCAACCATGTCCAAAGACAATTATCAATTATGACGTATTCCTTATACAGCCAAACACATTATAAACAAGAACGATAAAGACTTACCAATAAGAGCGATAGATAAATACTCTTCTAACGTAGAGCTTGAGGTTAGATTTGTTGGCATTGTAGTAGCTCTCGTATAGATCGGTAGGAGCCTTGGAAGGCACAAACAGAACGGACTTGAACTCAACATCACCTTCAGCGTTGAAGTCGCTCCATGCCATTGGCTTCTCATCACCAAAATCCTGACATAAGAAAACACCCACTAGGCCACTACTGTTACAACTGCATGGCTCAAATTTCATCTTATTTACTTATGTATGGCACGCGATTTTAGCTATATTTTATCTTTAACAGTTCACACGGGTTTAAGCTTTTAGATTTTAGAACACATAGAGTCGGCCTAGCGTAAATTGTTCCAAAATGGACCTTTTGACCAAAACCCATTTTACACATTAATTAACCCACCCGAACCCATTTTGAGCATCAAGTAGAAATTATCGGTATTCACCTTAGCAAGAGAGTGATAGAACTTTGTGTACTCTTCTTCGGCGACCTCTGGATTTCTTAACCAGATGGCTTTAACATTGTTCAAGCATACCCATTCGTATGTTGTTTCCTTGATGGTTTTGGTGTTCAATTTTTCTTCATCTTCCTCCTTGTCAGAACTTCCTCTTCTTTCTCTTCACCCTCGGTGGCTTCGGCTGTTCAAACCATTCAAAGGAATTACAAGTTATTAGAGTAAATAAGCAACAAATATCATAAGTTCAACAAGGCTTTCTGACATACGTTTTTCTTGCTCATCACAGGAGTCATCCAGGCACCTCAACATCAAAAAGTTGTAAATTCGTGCATCTACGAATATCCAAGAGAAGACAATCGTATATAGCTACAAATGATGGAGAAAACATAGCAACATCAAGCAGCCTCATGATTGCACCACCTAAACAACCATTTTGCACCAACACAAAATAAAATCACCACACATCAGCAGATGCCCCCATTTTCTTGTTACATTTGAATTGGTTACTGTGACAAATGTGGACGATAACTGCTGTTTGGGCCTTTTCATGCCTCTCTCAAACTCCTTTGGAACAACAGAATGTACAGAGTCTGCTTGTCTAAAACCAACTTTTATGCCCATACTTCCCAAAAATTTAGGCATATCATTATGAAGACCACCAGTTGCAACCTCTGTAGACTTCTGAAGTTCCTGCAAAAGCACACATTTTGTAAATATGAGAGACGAAAAAAGGTAAATATCAGGAAGAAATTACGATACCAAACTTTGGTTCATGACGATACAAAAGTTTTGGGGGAAATTACCATAGTTCAAAGTCATATTGTCCACATAATTATAACTCAAGTAAAATTACAATTTGAATACGTCTCTAACATTTCAAGTCTAATAATATAACTGGAATATTTCTAAGATAAAGAAGTTGACTGTTCCTTTTGATGTTGATCACTTACTTGTTAATCACACCTTTTTGATTCACTAGTTTACTACGTAGTACAATCAAGTCAGTAGATGAGGTTGGTACAGAACATTCCATAATATAGGACGCTAAAGCAGGTGCTAACTACACGTTTTCTTTGCAGTTAGCTAACTTAATTTGTTAAGTCCCCTCCTCCCCTGTTTCGTTTTTCTTGTATTTGGTACTATGAAAAGGTTTGATTATCATTCCCACTCTAAAAGCCTATATCTTGTAACGAAAGGTCATTCCATTCCCACTCTAGAAGCAAGAAATTATCCCTAAAAGAGTAAAGGCACACTTTTCCACCCTTTAACAAATTGTGATATTCAATGACCAAAACAAGATTTTACAATTATTACTTTCAAACACACATGTAAATACCAAGTAGCCAATAAAAATACAAGTTATAGCTTATGAACAACACCAGAAGAGCTCCAATCAACTAAAAACATTACAATTACCGCATCATTAATCTTTAACTTGTCTTATCAAGACACATTACGCATCATATTATTAGAACATGAATCTAATAGAATTCAAAATATATGAATCACTAACACAGATTAACCCACATTGCAATATCCAAATTAAACTATATAAAAACATTCTGGTAACACCAATTAATAGACAAACACACGAATCAATAAGACTAAAACATAAACGCTAAATTAATAACTTCAAATTCAAAAGTCCTAATTACCTTTTATCCTATATTAATTGGGTTCATTACGCAGATACAAACATAAACCAAACAACTTGCCTGAAAACAGATCTCGTGTATGAGTGATTTGAGAGAACATCATCGGTAACTGGCGGAGTACATTCCGGTGCCGTAGCCGTGGCGGTTGGCCTGAGACCCCGATTCTCTTCCATATATACTTGATATCTAACCACTCCAAGTCCACTTGTCTCAAGTTTGGAATTTCAGCAACACTTGGTGAATCAAATATCTGCTCAATGTCCCGCATTCACTACAATGGACAGTTTCAAGCTTTTGCAGTTGTAGCAGCTTATCAGATGAAAAAAGAGCCTGTCCACCACTCGTCTTATAAACCGTATCCACTTCGTAACTTGGTAATCGGTCCTGCAAGATAAAAAAAAACAAGCTTATGTCACAGACAATTGTACATCAGTTTGTTCAATGATTAAAAAAAAAAAAAAAAAAAAAAAAAAAAAAAAAAAAAAAAAAAAATCCTTCATATGCGAGTAAAATAAGGCAAAAGGCTCTACATGATTGTAAAACCGTTGGGTTTGGGGGATCACATACATAACCAAACCGTTGATATTGCTAATCATATTACTTTGGATCCAATAATTACGCTGTAATTTTGATGAAGATTACAATTATCAATAAGGTTAATTGACTCTAATACTAGAAAAGAAACTGACATGGGAAGGTTTTTTCTTTTTTACTTTAATATAAAAATAATACCTGCTACTGTTATTTGTGGGCATCCACGGATATAAACCTCTTCCAATACTGGCCATATGAATTCATTCTTCCCCAAGAAGAAACCCACAAAGTTTGGTAGATTGATTAGTTTAATCGACTTCAAATGAGGAAAGACCATCCCAACAGAAGCAGTTGTGTGGGAATTTATAGACACGTCTTCATCATCTCTGTTTGAAACCACCTCTTCAATAGCATCACAATCCTGTATATCAATTTGCTTTAGGCTGGAAAGAAGTTTCACCATGAGAGGTGAAAACAAGTACTTGATGCTGTTGCAGAAGGACATAGATATGGTTGTGAGGTTATGGAATGAGGACTGTGATGGTTGTTTTTGAAAGAATTAATTCATTCCAATTGCACTTCCACACATGACTCATCTTCTCCAAACGATACAAAACCAAATTTTCAAGATTGGGGAGTACGATGAGTTGTTGCTGGGTATTGTGAGGTGATTCTCTACTAATTGGACTCGTTATCTCAAAAACCACCTCCACATCTTCATAGCTCAGAAAAAGCTCAAGTTTATGAAGGTTATTAAAAGTGGGTAATGGGAATGCAATTTTAGAAATCTGCATATCACAACCACAAATGATATATTTAGTAATAATTCCCATTGAGAAAATATGATTATGACTGCAACAATTTGTTTTTAAAAAAAATTATTATTTATTAGAGGAGAGGGAGTGGGTGCGGGGAGGAAGCGGGGAAGGTGAACCCCCGCACGGGAACACCGCCGCCTCGCGGGGAACCCCGCACGGGGAGGGGTTTTGAGTGGAAATACCACGCATGCGGGGAGAAGAAATCTGAACGTTGGAGAGGAGCGTGCATAGGCCAACGGCTCTTTTTTGTTTGATTTAAATACGTGAGAAGCAAGAGGAAGAACAAGCAAAAAAAAAAAAAAAAAAACACACACACCCGTATAAAAAAAAAAAAAAAAAAAAAAAACTCACGGATACAAAAAAAAAAAAAAAAAAATGGAGCCTAGAAGAATTGGGTCGACGCTATTGTTAGACGAGCCGTTTGAGTGGTCTAACGATAGTAGTCTCGAGTTTTTTGCAAACGCGATTGACGCAGATGAAGAGGAAGATACGACAAGGTCGACACGTACGTCAGTGAAACGTGATCGGGTCAGCGCTGCAGAAAGATTGCATCGTGATTATTTTTGTGAAGAACCAAGATACAACGAGCAAGTGTTTGAAGATAGGTATCGTATGCCTAAAAGTTTATTTTTGAAAATCACACATGCTATTGAGGCTAGATTCGAGTATTTTCAGGAAGGTTATGATGCTAGACACAAAAAAAGTTTTACAGCCATACAAAAATGTGCGTCTGCCGTTAAGCAACTCGCAACCGGTAATCCTCCAGATGAGTTTGACGAATATTTACAAATGGCTAAAAGAACGTCACGTGAAAGCCTTCAATTTTTTTGTGATGCTATTATTCAGATATACAGTCGAGATTACCTACGTAGGCCAACAAGCCATGATATTGCATGTTTGTATGAAGCACACGAAGCTCGACATCACATTCCGGGTATGATCGGTAGCCTAGATTGCACACATTTCAATTGGAGGAATTGTCCAATCGAATTGAGGGGTCAATATAAAAGGGGTGATCATCGATACCCCACAATTATGATGGAGGCAGTGGCGTCTCAAGATTTGTGGATATGGCACGCGTTCTTTGGTCCGCCGGGTTCAAACAATGATATTAATGTTGTGATGCAATCTCCGCTATTCCTCACCGAGCGTAACGGTACGGCACCTAAGTGCCCATTTGTTGTGAATGGCCATACATACAAGCGTGGCTACTATCTTTGTGATGGCATATATCCTTCATGGTCTACTTTTGTTAAAGCGTTCAAATTTCCTACCGACCCGCAAGAGAGAAAGTTCAAAAAACTACAAGAGTCGGCTCGAAAGGATGTTGAACGGGCATTTGGTGTTCTCAAGCAAAGATGGGGTGTATTGAGACGACCCTTACGACCGTACACAGTAGCCAGAATTAGTAAACTGGTTTATACATGTGTGATATTGCACAACATGATTCTACATGAATCTGGTAACGCAATATCCCCTGTTCATATTCGGGATCCTCCGATCGAACCGGTGTTTGACGACGAAGCCTTAGACGAGATACGAAATGAGAACACACATTTTCGTCTCCGATTTGATCTTATGGAGCATATTCACGCTCAACAATTACCATACCTCGAGGTGGACGATGAAGCCGATGAAGTTTAGTTTTTTAGTATTATGTAATGTTATTTTATGGTTTTTAATATTATTATGTAATGTTTATTTATTTTAATGAAATTTTAGTTTTAAAATAAATTTTAATAGAATTTAAAAAAAAAAAAAAAAAAAAAAAAGTGAGTGAAGGGTGAGTGAAGGTGCCGCCCCCAAAAATGAAGTGAGTGAAGGAAAAAGTAGGAGACGATGTGGCGGAATAGGATTGGTTGTGAGTGAGTGAAGGGAAAGGGGTGAGTGGAGCACTCCCCCCACCCTTAAAGAAGAAAGATGTGGATATAAGATGGAAGAAACAGCGAAGAAATAGCTGGCAACACTATCAAAAGAGTATTATTTTTCTATTTATTTTAAAAATAATAAAAAACCCAATATTATTTTTTTATTTATTTTAAGAAGAATAAATAACATTCAAGTAATGAAAAAGGTCACCAAAGGATAAAAACAAAAATAGAAATCATTTATTAAGTTGTACCTCTTTTTCTTTCTCAACCAATTCATTCTTTCTCTCTCTTTCTCTGCCGCATCTATGAATTTGAACTTGTTTAAGTGCTCTCATATCAAAAGTGGTTGTGGCAGGTGTGATTAAATTTTCAAACCTCCCACAATCACTAATATGTATGCTTTCAACAGCTTCAAATCCATGAATCAAGTTATGTCCACCATCTTTTATCCTCCACACCTCTCTAAGCTTCCCTAATTCGTCCAAATCAATGCTTCTCAACCTGCTGCTGCTAACTTTATCCATTTCACCAACACATCCCATGTCAATGTCGAATACCACTTCAATGGAAGCACATGATCTAACATCAAGCTCTTCTAGATGATTGAATAATGGCATTGGATTGCTTGGGAGAAGATTCACAAGACTTTCACATTCATTCACTACAATACTTCTCAAGCTGCTGCTACAATCCTGCAAAGTAAAAAAAGATTTGTTCATTCACTAAATACCCGCCTGTTATTAAAACACTTTTAGTTGAAGATTGTTAATATCAATATACTAATACAAAGCATATACTTACCTCTTTGTTGAACAAAGATTGCGTGGGGGAGATATCAGTCGACACAAAAGATGTTGTACTGCTGGGATAAATGCTTGTAATTTTTGGAAGGCCTTGAAGTTGCAACTCCATGAGACGTGGTAGCTCAATTACATTGAAGTTATTGCAGAAACACAATAGGTTTGGTAGCCTGGCCAACCTGAGATACTTTAAGTTGGAAAACATGATATCGGATCCATTATTCTCAGTATGTATGACGGCTTCCATAGCATCGCAGACGAAAATTTCCAGATACTCGAGCTTTGACAAATTTGTTGCAACACTCTGTGTGAAAAGGTATTTCAAATCTGCACATTGTGTAACTACAAGAGATCTTAAATTGTAAAACGAAGAGTATGGCAGAGGATTTTGAGGATGTGGGGATTTCACATCAACATCTTCAAGTGTATTCATACCACTCACTTGTAAATAAAGTGCATATGTGTTCATAAACAAATCACGGATTTTAGATTTCAGTAGTTCTTCTTTGTTGGTGATCAGCTTCAAGCTGTTTTGATATTGATGACGTATAGCCTATATCTGGGCCGCAAGCCCAAATGATAGACATTACTCACACTTAAGCCCATCACGAATGGGCTACCATGACAATGGTATGGGACGCAGTATTAACTCTTTGGGCTCATGAAGCCCAAAGGCCCAATCTAACCCACCGGGTACACGATAAGGATTATCTATTCAAGGAATAGATATCCTTACCTCGGATAAGCACCACGCGTGCGAAGAGTAAGGAGCAAGAAACACGGTTTCTTAGCCCCTATATATAGAATCACACGATTCTCATTCAAGGTACGATTTACACAATCCCTAACTCTTCAACCAAACCCTAAATCGATTACTTACTCTCACGCCGGAGTCTAATCGGGGGAGACAATCCCTCGATAAGTCTAACGGTGTTGTTCTATTTTTTTTAGTACGCAGGTAACAAGATGCTAAGGAACGAATTGATATAAGAGCAAAAGCCCAATAACCAGGTACGCCCAACTTTTGTATCAACAAGTGGCGCCATCCGTGGGACCCTACTAAAAACTAGAATGACGAAGCATAAGAATTCAAGTCAGCGGACTCCGCAGTCAGAAAAGCGTGACCATCAGAGGAAGAATCAACAAGATCCGACCTCCAGACAAACTGCTGGAACAACCAGCACACCTGGTCACCGCGAGGCAGGAGCAACTCCACCTCGTATAGCAGTAGAACTGCCCGAAAGGACTACCACAGTCACACCAGTGTCCCCAAGCATTGAGGAACTCCAGCGCAACCTCTTCATCACTCCTCATCAGGCCATACCCGCAGTGAACAACACTGCGATTCCAGGCGCACCTGAACGTAACAGAGTGTCTAATACTGAGGCAGAAATTCTTGCAACAACTGAGGACGCACGTGATCTAACTTTAGGAAATTTTGTGTCCCAAAATTATGAAACCCTAACCGCCCTCATGCAAGAGGAAGCTGCAAGAAGAGCAGGTTCGGACCTACAAACCCGACTTAATTTTGGTCCAGAACGCGAATCATCACCACCACGTCACCCGCGAGGAAGACGTGCAGAATGTACCACTATCCATGATAGGTTAGGTGCGGTATCTGACTCACAAAATTCTGGAGACAGCGGTAGGCGCACCAATGTCCATTCCAGACTCGGCAGTCGGGGAATACATGATCGATTAGGGCCTCAACATTCGCCAAGCCAAGGATCTTCCAAACCTGGAAGTAGGCGGATCCAAGACAGATTGGGGAGAAGGAGATCCCCAAGCAGAGATCCCTCAGGCTCCTCTTCTGAAAGGAGCAGGCGCAAGCGCCGAAAGAGAGACTATCCTTCTTCCAGCGATTCCTCGGACAACGAGGATAGAGAAACAGGACACTGGAAGTCAAAAGGAAGACGTCGCGAGGAAGAAAACGAAGATATGTCTCTCCCATGGCGACGCCAGAAAATTGATGCGTTTACGCGGCGCATAAGTGATTACTCAGACCACAAGCGCAGGCGCATGCCTGCTAATGTGAAAACATATGATGGAACAGGTGACCCGGACGACCACCTAAAAATTTTCGAGTCAGCCGCAACTATCGAAAATTGGCCACAGCCTGTGTGGTGTCACATGTTTAATTCCACATTGGTAGGAAACGCGCGCACATGGTTTAGCAAACTCCTACGTAGGAGTATAGGTGGTTTTGAGGAATTACGGAAAGCATTCCGCCTCAACTTCACCCAGCGAAAGAAGTGCGCTAAAAATCCCGTGGAATTGGCAAGGGTGAAGCAACGTCAAGGGGAATCAACCAGCGCTTTTATGGAACGTTTCAAAGATGAGTGCATACAGGTCAAAGCATGTCCTGAAATCCTAAAAATTTCAGGGTTCATGAATGGAATTAATAACCCAGAACTCATCCGGAAGCTTAATGACAAAGTTCCACAATCTTTTGACGAGCTAACAAAGCGCACCAGATCCTTTATACAAGGAGAAGCAGCTGCTGCGGATAGTAAGAAAGGATATTCAAATTATAGGCAACAAGAACAGCCGCGAAAACAATCCAATGACCAAAACAACAACCGCAGCAGGAATTACCGCAGTGGAAGAGACAACGATAAATATACTCCTCTCACTAAAACTCCAAGGGAGATATTTGTAACAGAAGGTGCGAACTTCCCAAAGCCACCACCAATGCGCACGGCAGAGGAAAAGCGCCTAGGTAGTGCATACTGCGAGTACCACGGCCAAAAAGGCCATACAACCAACGAGTGCGTCCAACTAAAACAACTAATCGAAAAATTAGTTAGAGAAGGAAGGATGGACCACCTCGTAAAAAACATTAAGGAAGGAAAAGACAGACAGAGAAATGGGGGCAAGAAAGAACCCCCAAAGGAAAAAGTTGATACTATATACATGATACAATCATGGCAACGCAAGATAAAGCAAAAAATCAGCCAAAAATTCTCTCCAGAAAAAGAGATATCCTTCCCTACCATAGCTGCGGACAACGCAGTCATGGAGCCTCTAACCATTGAAATACATACAGGGGGACACGACATCCACCGCATGTATATTGATGGAGGAGCATCCGCGGACATCCTGTATGATCACTGTTTCAAAAGACTGCGACCTGAACTCCAAAGTCAATTGATACCAGCTACTACATCATTAACAGGATTTACAGGAGAAAAAATCTGGCCCATGGGGCAGCTACGCTTGTTGGTGGTCGTGGGAGATGAACAACACTCAACCGCAGCATGGATAAACTTTATGGTAATAAAATCTCCCTCACCATACAATGGTATCATAGGAAGACCAGGAATATCATCCATGCGCGCAGTACCATCCACAGCACACGGAATGCTTAAATTCCCTGTGGAAGGAGGGATTGTTACCCTCTATAACACCACAGTACCACCAAGAGAATACATCGCAGCCACAACGGAAGCAGAGACTATTCCAGAACAGCGCACGGAAAAGATGCCAAATTTAAAAGTCGCCATTCATCCAGGTTATCCGGAACAACAAGTCTCGATTGGAGGATCTTTATCTGACAAAGGTAAAGCAGCTGTATGCGCACTATTACAGAAGAACCTAGACATCTTCGCATGGGAACCAAAGCATATGACTGGAGTACCACGATCTATCACAGAACATAAGCTACAAATCCGACAAGGATACCCTCCAATACGACAAAAGAAGCGCAGCCAGGCCCCAGATCGTGCAAAGGCTATTCTGGAAGAAGTACACAAGCTAGTGGACGCAGGCATCATGCGAGAAGTATACTACAACGACTGGCTCTTTAACCCAGTCATGGTAAAAAAGAGTGACGGTAGTTGGAGAATGTGCGTGGACTTCACAGACCTCAACAAAGCATGTCCACAAGACTGCTATCCACTGCCAGAGATAGACTGGAAGGTCGAATCCTTGTGCGGATACCCCTTCAAATGCTTCCTAGATGCATATAAAGGGTACCATCAGATCCAGATGGCAGTGGAAGATGAAGAAAAGACAGCTTTCCATACCAGTCAAGGAGTATACTGCTACACAAAAATGCCTTTTGGCCTAAAGAATGCAGGCGCGACGTACCAACGACTAGTGGATACAGCCTTCGAAAAACAAGTAGGCCGCAACTTGGAAGTCTACGTTGACGACCTTGTTATTAAAAGCCATACAGAGGACGAGTTAGTGCGCGACATAGAGGAAACATTCCGAACGTTGGGGCGGATAAACATGAAGTTGGATCCCAAGAAGTGCACCTTTGGCGCGACAGAAGGCATGTTCCTCGGGTATTTGATAGAACCGAATGGAATCAAACCATGCCCAGAAAAGACAAAGGCTATTATTGACCTCCCCTCCCCACGCACACTCAAAGAAGTCCAATCACTGAATGGAAAGTTAGCAGGGCTGAATCGCTTCTTATCCAAGTCAGCGGACAAGTCCCTTCCCCTTTTTAAAACACTCACGAAGTGCACAAAGAAGGGAGACTTTCGCTGGACTAATGAAGCAGAAGAAGCTTTCCAACAACTTAAAAACCATCTGGCATCCCTTCCCAAACTCGTCGCACCGCGACCAGGGGAAGAATTAATTATATACTTATCGGCGACCCATGGAGCAGTTAGCGCAGTACTATTGACAAATAGAGACTCCGTCCAAACACCCATATATTTTGTAAGCAAAGCCCTAAAGAAAACAGAGGTTAACTACAGCGCAATGGAAAAGTTAGTTTTGGCTCTAGTGTTCGCAGCAAAAAGGCTTCGTAGATACTTTCAAGCGCATCCAATAGTGGTCATCACTGATCAGCCAATTAAACAAGTGATCTCTAAGCCTGACGCATCAGGACGCTTACAAAAATGGAGTGTACTACTAAGTGAATATAATATATCATACAGGCCGCGCACTGCAATCAAAGGACAAGTCTTAGCCGATTTTATCGTGGAGAAGCCAGATAGCGACAGCCCGACATCTGCATCTAAAGCAGATTTACAAGAACCCTGGATCCTGTTCACAGATGGGTCTTCATGTGTAGATGGATCAGGCGCAGGCCTTATCCTCACAAATCCAGAAGGTATGGAATTCACCTATGCACTACGATTTGAATTCACAACCACAAACAATGAGGCAGAATATGAAGCCCTACTAGCCGGACTACGCATTGCAATCCAAATGGGTGTACGCAACCTAGAAGCAAACGTAGATTCGCGCCTAGTTGCTAACCACGTGTTAGGTGAATACGAAGCCAAGGATGAACACATGACCCAATATCTGGAAAAGACAAAATCCTTGATCAAGAACTTCGACAGGTTCACAATCAAACAAGTACCTAGAGGCGACAACAGGAAGGCGGACGCACTCAGCAAGATCGCATCCACAAGCTTCGCACACCTCTCAAAACAGGTATTAGTGGAAACCCTTAAAAACAAGTCAATCTTGGATATGGAGATATCAACGGTGATAGACGAACAAGATCCTACGTGGATGACACCTATCATCGAATTTATTAGCAAGGGAACCCTACCCCAAGATCATAAAGATGCTCGAAGAATACGGCGCACAGCGCAACGATTCGAGTTACGCGATAACGTACTCTATCGACGATCTTTCTTACAGCCATGGCTCAGATGTGTTGGACCCCTCCAAGCAAACTACGTCCTCCGCGAAATCCATGCAGGATCGTGTAGTATGCACTCAGGGCCACGATCCGTGGTAGCAAGCGCTCTGAGGTCAGGATACTATTGGCCAACAATGCATCGCGACACACGCGACTTGATAAAAAAATGCAGCAATTGCCAAGTACACAGACCAATTCTGCGCCGACCACAACAAGAGTTAACACCAATCACCTCACCATGGCCATTTTATAAATGGGGTATTGACATCGCAGGACCTTTCCCTGTCGCAGCAGGAGGAGTAAAATTCCTCATCGTAGCCATAGACTACTTTACAAAGTGGATTGAAGCAAAAGCGGTGGTAAATATCACGGGAAACCAAGTCAAACGCTTTGTTTGGGACAACATTGTCTGTCGCTTCGGCTTACCGGGCGAGATCATATCAGACAACGGAAAACAATTCTGTGATAACCCATTCAAAGATTGGTGCGCACAATTGAACATCACACAACACTTTGCTTCAGTCAAACACCCACAAACCAATGGCCTGGTTGAGCGCGCGAATCGCAGTCTAGGCGAAGGGATAAAAGCGCGCCTCGACAGACACAAAGGAAAGTGGGTAGATGAGCTCTCGCACGTCTTATGGGCGCATCGCACAACCATCAAAACCAGTACTGGCTACACGCCATTTTCTCTAGTCTATGGAACAGAAGCCGTCATACCCGCCGAAATAGGAATGCCAACTATACGCACAGCAGAGGTCAATGTCACGACAAATGACGAGGAACGGCGCATAGATTTAGACATACTGGAAGAAAGACGCGAACGCGCAGCTATACGCGAAGCAAAGGCTAAGGCAAAAATGAAGAAGTATTATGATGCAAAGGTCAAACACACTTCATTCAGACCGGGAGACTTTGTTTACCGCGCCAACGATGCGAGCCACGCAGAGGACACAGGCAAGCTCGGCCCTAAATGGGAAGGACCTTACGAGGTCACAGACGCGCTCGGTAATGGCGCATACAGACTGCGCGACACGGAAGGTCACGACCTCGCGCGCACTTGGAACATTTGCAATCTCAAAAGATGTTACTTTTAGGCTACGGCCCTCACACAAACACATTTGCACCCTACGTGGTGCCCAATAAGTGTTTATTTTTCTTTTCTTTTTTAGGAATTGTATTTTCTATGTTTTCAAATAACTTGCAAGTATTAATAAAAATGTTATGGTTTCTAGCTAACTCCATAGCGCATTTTTTACTTTATTGCATATATGTCAACATTGTTCATCTTATATCTCTGCCTACCTGGCGTGCATGCACCATTCAAAGACCCACGAAGGCATAAAGGATAAGTTAACCTACTAATTTACTTGTTGAATAAGAGGGTTGCAAACCCATCAACATTGGATCACGCATCCTTGCTAAGCACCTTACTCTCGAGACGTCGTAGTAAGTTTCACGCGCGCACCCCACGACGGATGCGCAAATACCAAGTACACAGTACGAGCTTAGCAACATAACGAGCCAAGACACTTGGTCAAATAATAAACCTTAGCAAACATAATTCTTCAAAGTCACGTACTTAAAAGACTTAGTTAAAAATTCAAACTTAAGCAAACAATGCATATATATTTGAGTCATGAACTTAAAACCAAAAGTGTATCTCATTCAACAAAATATTAATTACAAAAGAAAGATACATCACTATACAAAGCTTATATACTATGGCGATGCTTGGAACCCTCCTCTGGAGCGGTGGAACTCCCCGCCTCCTTAAGCTTACTCAAGGTTATAGCATCCTTGAGAGACACGGTTGGAACGCTCACAGCCACGCCATCAGATCGGGGAAGGTGCGCAGCACCGATGCCGCACATCACAGCCTTGCCTTTGATACCCTTCTTTATGGCAACCCTTTGCTCGTGAGGCTCTAGCACCTCCTTCAAGGGGATTTCCTTCTCCAGAGCAAAAGGCTTGAGGATGTCGCGGGGCCGCGCGAAGACTGGGACTTGAAGCTGCGAGACATCAGGTTTTAGATAATAATCTAATTCCTCTTCTGCATTCTCCCCAAGATGACGCTGCAAAGTCAGACCCACCATAAGCACATCTATGAGGTCATCTTGGTCGCGCTCCAACTTCCCTATATGCGGCAACTCAAGGACCTTTAGCCCCGCCATCGCCTGCAGCAGCTCGTCGTACGCCGTAGAGCTGTAACCAGGGATCTCCGCCAAGTCCTTCTCCAGCAACTTGGCCTCACGAAGCTCCTCCATGACCTGCGAACGGCCACGCGCCATTGCGCATTGCACAACCTTCCCAAAGGCTTCCACCACCTCCGCAGTCTCTAAAGTGCTCAGGGCCGCCAGGCGCAGCCCATGGCTGATCAACCATCTGCATTCACAAAGTAATAATTGTGTAAGATAAACAATAGTGCGATAAAGTAATTTTGAAGACAAAGATGTAAGAATACCTGCGCTCGGCTATCGTAGACATAAGATGGGGGTACAACTCCTCGTCATACTCGATGCTGAGGGCGCGCAGCTTCTCCTCATGCATCACGACCGCCTTCTCCATGCGCTCCTTGAACTCTTGCAGGCTAGCATAATGCTCTGCCCTCTTCTCCTCAAGATAAGACACCGACCAGGTCGTCTTCGCCTTTATCTGCTCAAGCTTCGCCCTCGCATACTTCAGGTCAGCCAAAATGCTCATCTTATCTTGAGCAATTTTCTCACCATAGGCCCTAGAGGCCCCCAGCTCCTCTTGCGCGTCCGCCAATTGCGCGCGGAGTGTTCCCAACTCCTCCTCCCTCTGGGCAAGAGCACGACTCTCCCCAGCGTACTTCCCCTTCAGCTGTGCCACTAGCTCAGCCTGACGGGCAGTAGTCGCAGCCAACTCATCAATTAGTTGCTGCGCCTCACCACCATCAACAGCCTTGGTATTCCCCTCCTTGTTTTCATTCTGCGGAGAGGAAACCTGCATCAGAATGTTTAAAATTCATATACTCTTGATAAAGGGGTGTTTGGGATAACAAAAGTTATATTGACAAAGATGGATCAGTGGATGTAGTGGGAATGCAACAATGTTAGAAGATCATAATCAGAGAGGTATAAAGTTGTTCTTGATGATTTAAGAAGTTTTGATGGAAATTGCACTTATCTGCTTTGTGCAAAAAGTTATGCAAACCATTCAGTGTACAAGACCTTGTACCTTGGAGTCTTATTGGTGTAACTGTACCTATTGTGACACATATGACCTGCAAACTTGGCCTTGGGAGGAAGTTTGGTGAGTCTATGCTGAAACAATAGGAGGTCTAATTCATAAAGATGTACCATAAAGTAGGATTGTACACTGAGAAGGGTAATGGTTTGGCGGATGGTGTATGATGGATTGAATAGAGAGGAATGAAAGATGATCATTCTTGGTCTTTCCAATACACCATCAAGGAGGAAATGGTTGGTCTTCACCCAAAGAGTGCGTTCCCATGTAGCTGAAGCCATTCTTTGAGATGGAAATGTAGGTTACATGGCATAGCCCTTGTAGTGGAAGGGTAATGAGTTCGGTGATGCCTCTTATCTATTCTGCCATGATCATTGTGGGTGGCTTTTAAATGGTTTTGGTGGATAGATATAGAGGAAATGTAGCTAGATGGTGGGTGCAAAAAAGGTAATCTCCAACTGAATCAAAAAGCTGATGCAGTTGTGAAAAGAAGTCTCTGTTTTTGACAAAAGTGAGATGTATCAGAGATATAGTTCTTAGTTCTATCTCTTATCGGGTATAGCCTTTTTGTTGAATCTGTCTTTGAGTGTATCCAATTAGACAGTTGATACTTATAATGTTTTCGATGTGTTTATGGTATTTCCGACAAGATTTGCAGGTTTCCAATAAGTTTGGCCATCGTTGACTACCGTTGACCACCGCTGACCGACTTATTTGACCGATTTGCACAAATCGAAAATGTTGGTAGACGATAAGCGCCTAGGCTGCGATTAATCGGCCTTGTAGACTCATTTGCAATAGTGAAGAAAAACATTAACTAATTAAAAAAAGTGGCATGTCACTATATAGAGAATTGAAATGACGCCGTCATGACTAGTTAATATTAGTGTCATCGAAATCATCTTGAAAAAAGTTGAAAAACTCAGCATCAGCTAAACGATAATGATCCAAAGAAGCTAAAAGACCTTCACCAAACACATCACTACTTGTAGGGGTGGCAAATTTTGACACGACATGAAGCAAAACTGAAATTGACGGGCTAGGCCGAGTTATCACTTTCATTTTTTTAATCCAAAATATAGAGATTTTTGTTTGTTTAGTGACTTAAAACATGATTGTAGATTTGGAACTCATTACATGTTAGTAATTTACAATTACAATAAGAGATTAACAACTCTTATCCAATTTCCTTTGAAACTATACAAATGCCAATCACGGACTATTGAATATATAACCAACAGTTGAATAAATTGTAATTCGAGTTTATTATACAAGTGTATCATCTTGAAAATAATCCAGCTTTGTTTAGAAAACAGCCAGAAGCAGGATCTCCAATGCAGCCACAAAAACCATCATCGTCCTTAGCAAATGATGCTGGCAACGGATGATCAGGAATTATGCCAACCTGTAATGGGAAGGCAGTTATACAGTAGTTAAATTTTATGGCAAAGTATAACGGGCTTGTAACAGGTCAAATGGGTAACTTTTAGTGCAGGTTGAATGACTGGGGCCTAGCTGACCCACAAGCACATGTTTGACCTGTTTGACCCATTCATTTTAGTTAATGTTCTCAAAATTTGAGCGTTTGGGTCGTTCACGATAATATATAAACCCAACTGATTCATTCATATAAGCAAATGGGTCAAAAATACCTTATTGATGTCTATGTGATCAGGGGTTTCATAACGAGCAACAGTAACAGCCAAGCCAGATCCATCAGACATTTCAAATACTGATTGAATTTTTCTGTGAATAAAAGAGCGTTTTAGGACATTTTATCGAAAATGAAATGCTATTAAAAGTATAAGTATTGTAAAGATTGTTTACCCTTTGCCAAAAGTGGGTTCTCCAAGAAGCACTGCACGCTTGTTATCCTTTAATGCACCAGCCAAGATCTCGCTTGCACTTGCAGTTCCTTTGTTCACCTACAAGAACCAAAAAACTTAACATTACAGGTGGCCATTTCAACCCATTTACTTATTACAGCAATCTAAATCGCACCGTGACTTAACAATGAAAGCCATATCAGCATATTAATGAAAAGATTGGTATAGATGGCATTACCAGCACGGCTAGAGGTTCTGAAGCAGCTATTGCATTGGTTCCATCAGTGTCATATATATCTCGAACACCACGGCTATCACAGATGTACACAATCACACCTTTATCCAACCTGGTTTGCATCAGTTATACCATAAGAACTTTGAACTAATATGATAACAATTTTAGGAAAACTTCAACCCATTTAAGCTATTTCCAATAAAAGCAATACTTATTTACTTGTTTGACCCGTTAAAAATAAAAACTTAAAACACTTAGAGCACATTCAGAAGCAAATGGGTCAAAAATTTTACCCAAAATTTTTCGTTAAACCATGATTTCAAACATAAAATCCAGATACTTAACACTCTAAAAAGCCAGCAAAAGGTTATAATAATGATTTTTTTTTTAATTATTATTATTTACGTAGTATTTTTTTTTGTAGAAATGTTACTGCAGACTCACCAAATCTTAGCGATCTCAATTCCTTCGGGAAAAAGACCACCACTGCATCACAATTTAATCATCTTTTAGAAAGCATTACAATAAGAATGCTTAAAATGAATCCCAAAAACACTGATCCTTATAACTTATAAGAATATTACCTATTATTGCGAAGGTCCAATACAAAACCGTCAACATTTTCTCTCCTTAAAGTCTCAATCGCTTCCTTGACAGCAGCTGCAATGGCTTTTTTGTTAGAATAGTTCTTTACAAATACAACTACGGGTTATATAAATTCTAAAGTGTATCTTCCCCTAAAAGATCTAAAAAGACTATATAGCAGCTTATGAAATATATCCGCATCAACCAATAGCAATAAGTAGTTTACCATACCAGAAGCATTTTGGTTGAATGATGTTCACTTTATGTATCCAATCTTGGAGGTACCCTTTCCCAGACCAGGTGTCTCGCAGACTCTTGACTTCACCGGATTTAACGAAATGTTTTCCCGACTGCACACCACATTTACAGTCCATTAAGAGTACGTATCCGCTAAAGTCTAAACAACAGGCTAGCAAAAAAGATTCTAACACCACTTAACATTTTAACTAGTGTACAAATGAAGTGTTATGGTTAAGGCGTCTTTAGTTATAATTGAGTTTGTTCAATCTCTAACGGGTCAAACTGTTCTTTAAAAAAAAAAAAAAAAAAAAAAAAAAAAAAAAAAAAAAAAAAAAAAAAAAAGTCGCCTTTTTACCAGTCACCAAACCACCTGATCCACCCATTTTAAATCTATATCCAAAATTTACAACAAGGAACCCATGCTAATTTACACAAACGATACACACATACGTATGAAGCTTACAACAAATTTATATGGAAGGAAGCAAATGAACATACATTAACGACAGCTGCTTTATCTCGGATCCGCTTCGTACTTTTAGCTGTACTTCAGTTCCTTCGGGGCCCCTGAAAGTCAGTTAAAAGTCTATACTTTACTTTAAGGTTCAATGAGAGTGTTAACTAACAAAGAATTAGAAACAGTCAATCATAACTTACTGCAGATGACATTCTGCTGCATCATAAATATCCATCGTTTCTGTACTCGTATTATCAATAGCCATAATCAGATAACCGGGGGAAATGGCAGCCCTACTGGCGAGAAGCTGAAATAACCATAATTCCAGATAGAGCTCCATCATTTCCAGTCGGGTAGCCAATTGACAACCCTACTCCAGTAAGAGCTCCTTGTGTTCCCGACTGCCTTCATCAAACATATTTGCAAAGTTCAATTAAGTACAGGGCACTAATTTTTAAACAAGCAGTTCATCTAGTGTTAATTGCAATGTTTGATTTGTTAGTTTATGTAAATTGTTGGAATATTAGCACGAAAACTTATCAAATTAATATGTTACAGTTTTAATGAGATACCCCAAAAAGAAAAGGCTGCAACATCCATGGGACACTAGTACCGGAGCATATTGATTTCACTATCGCGCTCGACTATTTCTACAACAATATATATTCTAAGATTAGGCAGTTGACTGATCCTTTTATTGTTAATCTCTTCTTAGTCACTAGATGAAATTGGTATAAAAAAATTTCCCTAAAATAGGACGCTAAACTAGGTACTTACTGCACGATTTATTTGATTTTAGTTGACTTACTCTGCCTGCTCCAGTCATCTTGTTTCTATTACTAGGAAAAGGTTTGATTACCATAAGTGAAGTTTCAAGCCTATGTTAGTTTTAACTAAAGGTCATTCCGATTCATTATTAAATTAAGGGCGCGTTTGGTTTGCTACTCAATCACAATAGGTATAGTATAAAGTTTGAGTTATGGGTATCACATTGTTTTAAAAAAAATTTGTAGAAAAATTGTAGAAATGAAAATTTTAATGCATACAATATGGCATTACATAGAAATACTATCAAACCACCCTCTGCACCTATGAATGAGACTATGGGTTTCAAACTACCTTTATTCCATGCCTAGTTGCCTACTCATTCCTAGATTCCGAAACCCTTATACCAAACACACCCTTAAACTTTTTATTTTTAACGGATATACAACCATTTCCAAGTTATCCTTCTTGATTTCTCTTTTTTGCAACCTTGACCAAATTGCAGGTAGCCAATAAAAACACATCTCTGTAGTTCTCTTATTTAAACATTTTACGAATCATATAAAAAAAAAAAAAAACATTCGGCTTTATAACAATTTACACTTACAATAAATACACAAACACAAAAATCAATCAGGCTATGACATAAACCCTTAATTAAATACCCAATTACATGTGAAATAAAAAACATAAATTGAACAACTTGCCTGAAAACAGATCACGTGAATGATTGGCTGGAGATCCTCATTCTGCTGGTGAATCGAGATGAGATTCGTTGGACGACCATTATTGGATTGAAGATGAAGGAGTTGTGAAAAGTGTAAGAACATGAACTGTTACATGTTTAGTCATATAAGGTGTTCAAAAAGGAGTTCAGCCTGTTGTGTATATTATACTTCCTACCCCATCTACTAATTGCATATAGCTCCGGAGCAGACAAATCTCCCTTGGTGAAAACCCTCATTCGTACACACCAAACAATTTCCAAGGTATCCAATGATGGAAATTCAAATGCTTCCTTTCCTATGCAAAATCCCTTCAGCCTATAAAGTCCATCAAGTTTCAAGGACTTTAGACAAGGGAACACCACAGTAGCATTCACTATGGCATCACATTCTTCTTCTTCTTCTTCTCCCTTCACAATTACCTTCATACTCTTGCACTCAATTATATTTAGTTCCTGGAGTTGCAATAGACTACCAACCATGGGACATGTAAATACATATTCTAAACTATCACAGTCTTCAATAGACAGTCTTGTTAGGTTTGTAAACTTTAATGTTGTCCCCTGCTTGCTCTTCCATATATACTTGAGACTATTTAACCTCTTTAAGTCCACTTGTCTCAAACATAACCAAACCGTTGATATTTTCTAATCATATTACTTTCGATCCAATAATTACACTTTCATTTTGATGAAGAATACAATTGTTAGTACTAAAAGTTTATGAAGTGTTTCAAATATTAAGTTATACACACAAGGCCTGAGTCTAGAAATAAACATGACATGAGAAGGTTTTTTCTTTTTTATTTAAAATAAAAATAATACCTGATGGGAGGTGGTCGTCACATGAAAGTTAAGACCGCATTCAACACTATGTTTGCCTAAATTTGTGTTTATGAAATTGAGCTTCGTAGCTGTTGACCGACCATAAGTGAACACAGTTATTTGCGGGCATTCACTGATCACAACCTTTTCTAATGCTGGCCATTTGAATTCATTCTTCCCCAAGAAGAAACCCACAAAGTTTGGTAGATTGACTAGTTCAAGGGACTTCAAACGAGGAAAGACCATCCCAACAGAAGCAGTTGTGTGGGAATTTATAGACACGTCTTCATCATCTCTGTTTGAAATCACCTCTTCAATAGCATCACAATACCCTATATGAATTAACTTTAGGTTGGAAAGAAGTTTCATCATGAGAGGTGAAAACAAGTACTTGATGCTGTTGCAATTGTACATTCCTATGGTTGTGAGGTTATGGAATGAGGACTGTGACTGTGGTTTTTGAAGAATAAAGAATTCATTCCGATCGTACTTCCACACATGACTCATTCTCCCCATATCCTTTAACTTTAATTCTTCAAGAAAGGGGAGTATGAGTGGCTGTTGAGCAATTTGAGCTGATTCTCTACTATTTGGACTCATTATCTCAAAGATCACCTCCACGCCTTTATAGTTATTCAATGAGAGTTTTTGAAGGTGATGGAAAGTGTGTAATAGAGAGGATGGGAGTGCAACTTTAGAAATACCATCATTCACTTCCTTCCTCGGTATGGGTATAACATTCATCTGCATATTGCAAAAAAAAATAATAATAAATAAATAAATAATAATAAATAAAAAAATAAAAATCTTGATAAGAGAAGTAAAAAACAAGAGTAAATTACTAAAAGGGTCCCGCTATTATGACAAAAATTAACACAATTTCACACATGTTGGCCAAAATACACACAATTTTAATCTTAATTTAGACGTAGCTACAAAACATGTAATTCGTAAAAACAAGGACGGAGCCAAGGGTGTCCCGTGGGTGCCCGAGACACCTACAGATTTTTTCGATATAGTGTTAATTTTAAGAAAAAACATCGATTTTTCCCTAATGTATCTTAAATGATCCCGGTACATCAAAATGTGTTTTTAGTTTTATTTAGTTAGCATCTTAAACTACATTATATTACGGTTAAAAAAATGTGCACCCGGTCATATTTCTTCTGGCTAGTCACTGCGCAAAAACACATTTTCACAAGAGTTTTTAGATATTTACGCCTTGTAGAAAATTTTACATTGTTACACATGTGACACGAAGATGCTGAAGAGGTCAGAAAAAAATGAAAAAAATAAAAATATCTAAAATCACTATTTTGTCCTTATGTGGACATGCACCATGTTAGTGGTATATTTTAACACATGCTAGAGTTTCCATAATTTTTACCTTTTTAGCAAACCATAGGGACCACTTTTTTAACTTACTAAGAGAAATAGTTTGATAGCAATACGCTACTTTTCTTTTCTTTAGATAAATTTTTTTTAACGTCCGAAAAATCAAATAAAAAAGCCACAACCAAAATAGTCGTTCTAGAAAACTTTTATTTTCTATTATTATATTATTTTTTCTCTGAAAAAATAATACTGTAAATAACATTCAAGTCATTTATTTTAGTTTTAAGCATTCATTTTAAAGATAGTACCTCTTGATCTTGGTTAGTACTCTCAGCCAATTCATTGTTTCTTCTACTTTCTGTGCCGCATCTAATAATTTGAACTTGTTTGAGTGCTCTCATATCAAAAGTGGTTGTGCCAGGTGTGATTAAATTTTCAAACCTCTCACAATCTTGAATCTGTATGCTTTCAACAGCTTCAAATCCATGAATCAAGTTATTTCCAGCATCTTTTATCCTCCACACCTCTCTAAGCTTCCCTAATCCCCTCAAATCAATGCTTCTCAACATGCTGCTGCTAACTTTATCCATTTCACCAACACATCCCATGTCGATGTCGAATATCACTTCAATGGAACCACAATCCTTGACCGTAAGCTCTTTCAGTATAGGAGTCGCATCCTGCAAAGTAAAAAAAAAAAAATTGTTCATTTATGAGATACTCGCCAATTTTTGAACCACTGTTAGTATAAAAGATTGTTAAAATAAAACACAGACTTACCTCTTTGTGAAAGAAAGATTGCATGCGGGAAATATTACTCGACACAGAAGATGATGCATTGCTGAGATAAATGCTTGTAAAATTCTGAAGGCCTTCAAGTCGCAATTCCATGAGACGTGGCAACTCAATTACATCAACTTTATTGCAGAAATGCAATAACTTTGGTAGGTCAGCCAACCTGAGATATTTTAACTTGGAAAACTCAAATATATCTTTGGTATCTATGACTGCTTCCATATTAGGGCATTCAGAAATATCCAGATACTCGAGCTTTGACAAATTTGTTGCAACACTCGGTGTGAAAAGGTAAGTCAACTCTGCACATTTTGAAACTACAAGGAGTCTTAAATTGGAAAACGAATAGTATGGCAGAGTATTCATATCATTCACTTGTAGATAAAGGGCATCTGTTTTCCTAAACATCTCATTGATCATAGATTTCAGTAGCTCGAGCTCTTCTCTGTTGGTGATCAGCTTCAAGCTGTTTTCATACGAGTGCGTGTCAACTTGCCATGTGCCCAGTGCTTTTGTAACTTCTGTAAAAGAACATCCCACTGAGAGCTTGAATCTTTTAAGTTTCTCACAAGACACGTTCTTCATATGCGCATTGTTACCAATAAATTCAAATTCTAATGCACAAAGTTTCTTTGAACGCTCTGCAAGTTCACTATAGTTGTTTTCTGTGAAGCAGCATGCTTTTTCATCATAAGGTATCATATAAAGCTCTTCAAGCTTCACTAAGCTTTTCAAGACACCGTCATCTATAACAAGATTGCAACAACCTGTTGCATCCAGTAGTCGTAGCTTCTTCAAATTTCCGAATGTGGAAGGTATGTTTGTAATGCCAGAATTAGCAAAGCTAAGCACTTCCAGATTCAAAAGATTTCCAATACAAGCTAAATCAAACTTCAACGAGCATTTATCGAGACAAAGAGTTCGAAGCTTTGTGGATGATGTGAGAACTAGTGGGTACTTCATTCTCTCAAATGCTATAACTTGAAGATTTTCCATTGTTGCATAAAAGGCTTGAGGGAACCTTAGCGACTTATCTCCGTGCATAAGTTTCAAAAGTGAAAGGTTTGGAAACCTTAAATCACTAGGAAACTCCGACATACCCTTGCATGATAACGAAATTTGCTTGCAAGACTGGCTCATACTATTAGCTTCACTCCAATTTGAGAAGTCATCTTCATGGCGAATGATCCAACATCCGTCCTCACCATCTTTAGAAACAGTATTTACCACAAATGCCAGCACAAGATCATGCAATTTCACACAATCACTGTGATGACTATCTCCATCCATCAACAAGTAGGCATTTTTAAGATTGCTCACGCTTGTTTCTATCCTGTCTCTAGCGTCTTCCATAGTAGAAACTTTGTTTAAGAGTTTAAATCCCCATGCATATCTTGTGAGATCTTCTATCGGGATGTTAGAGTCCTCGGGGAATAAGCCACAAAGAAGAAAAATATTTTTATCCTCTTCTTTTAACTTATTGTAGCTCATCTCAATAATTTCTTGTACTTTCTTATCAAGATCATTATTCTTCAGACACTTGAGTCTACTTCTCCATACACCCTTGTTCTTTTCACATATAAGAGTTCCAGCAATGAGTTTGATGGCAAGTGGCAAACAGCCACATTTTTTGACAATCTCACATCCTATGTCATACAGATCACGATCGCATCTTGCTGAATTCCCTGCGATTTGAAAAAAGAAATCCTGTCCTTCCCCTTTCTCCAAGACACTAACTTCAACTACTTCAAAAGCAGAATCAACATCAATATCAACATCAGCTGCGATCTGTTGGCAAACTTTTACATCCCGCGATGTGAGCAACAACTTAATCCCATTAGGAAAAGGACTCGCTAATCCAATATCTTCAAGTTTAATCTTCTCCCACACATCATCCAGTATAACCAGAATCTTTTCTTTACGTTCCAATAATTCTTTAAATCTTTTAGAAAGATAATCTGCCCTTAGTTTTTCATCAGATTTAGTTAGAGGTTTGCCTGTGTGCTCTGCTATGGCATCCTGAATGGCAAACAAGTTGGGACTTTTCCCAACAGTTACAACAGCAATCCACTTAAACATCTTGTTAACATGTGCAGCCTCTTTCAGTTGTTTCATCAGTGTGGTTTTACCCACGCCACCCATTCCACACAAGGCTATTACTCGAGCCGTATGATCATCATCTTGTTTAAGGAGCTTAAGTGCATCATTGAATGCCTTTACTCTTGAGTCGAACACACCTGATGTTGATGTTGATGTTGATGCCGGGTTTTGGGAATCGACTCTGCCAAGACATCCTTCAGCTTCACGCCAGAGGGTGTCATCAGAGATCATGCCAGAACCATCGCTGATAAGACCATCGATAACCTTGGTAAGCCTTAATGCATTTCTTCCTGCTAGAAACTTCTTTTTAACACTAAAGCATCCAATGTTGTTGCTTGGAATGTTGTCAACATCTTCCTTGATCTTTTTAACATCTTCCAACCACACTGGTACATGAGCAGGCATATTGGGATGTTGTCTCTTGAGGCGTTCGATATCAGTACTTCGATCTTCCAAAAACTGCATTCTGTTTCTCATGTGCTCAACATGTTCAGCGTATGAAGTGAGATATCCCAGCTTTTGCTTAATATGAACCGTTAAAACATTCACAACAGGACCAACGATTGCAGATGCAACTTCCATTTTCCTGAGACATAAAAAATCTTACTCCGTATAAACAAAACCAAGGATGTGGCAATTACTGAAACAACATGAATATAAATAGGTTAAGCTTGGGACTAAACAGATTTCGGGTTGACCCGTTAACCTGTTAGCATAAACAGATTACATGGGTACTGTTTTTAACCGAAACCCGACTGAACTACCAACAAAAGGGTTGAGCTTAGGTCTAAACAGGTTTTGGGTTGCCGGCCAATCTGTTTAGATAAAGAGTCACATGGGTCTAACAGAGGAAAAGGCAAATACCCCCTTAATTTTGATCCAAACAGATTTATCTCACTACGTTTCATTTGTTGATTAATAAAGATAGAAATATTGATACATCAAACTTAAGAGGTTACACAACTTGTAAAATACTCACTAGGAAAAGGTAAAAATTTGGTGTCTACAGTTAGTAACTTAATTCTATGCCAAAAATATGTAAGAGTACCTTGGAATACAGACTTCAAAGATGTAACCTGTTCTTAAAGATGTATTTTTTTTTTAGTGTTCAAGCAAAGAAAGTTGGTTGAGTTCTCTAGATGATTAAAAACAAATAGAGAAGACTGTTGGAGAAAACATGCAGAAATTTTCAAATGTGGAAAGTGAAATGGCTACTGTTTTGCCAACTAATTTTCCATTACATTTGGCCATGTGTCAAATAAAGCTAGTTAATAATTGAGTGATTGAAATATCAACGTAGCCACTCAACCAAAGTAAAGCAAATTATTGTAGTCCTGGGCCTAGTTGCTTAGAGGCGATAATGGAAGGGTCCTGCAATCACATGGGCTTGTTCTTTTTCTCAAAACAAATTTTTAAAAGAATTTATGAGCTTATTAGATTATACTACCCGAATGCTTGATATAACGATGCCCATTTATGGTTTTAGATAAATTAGTTTTAGATCTCAATGCACAGGGCTTTGGTTTGATTTTTGTTTTATTAAGCTTTGGCTTAAATTTTGTTGAATAAAGAGTTGTTGAAAATAAAAATAGTACTAAACATGGTTTTGGGATAGATTTTTTGTTATATTTGTTAAATTTTCTGATAAACTACTCAATCATAAACTACACAATCTGTTGTGTGTAAGTTACCTTAATATAACAATCTGTTGTGTGGGCGTGACCAAACTTAATATCACATTTTTATTCTGATAAACATGCATCTACCACCTTGATTACTTTTAAGTGCTTATTTGTTTTGACAGTTACCAAAATGCTTATGTGTAAATACTTTATTTACATTATATACAACAAAAACTTTTTTGTGTTCAGTTACTTTTAAGTACTTTTAAGTTACTTATACTTTTTTGTGTTCAGTTTACATGTTGAGTGGGACATTATAAGTTTATAACCATGAAACTTCTTTATAAAAGTCTTAGAATTTGAGTAGAATTTTGTTGTGTGAAGTTTTGCGTTTTCTCTTCGAAGCAATGCAATTTTGTTAGTTATTACTCGGTAGTTGTCTATATATAATTTTCCTTCTCTTTAAAATAAACTGAAACTAATAATTTGACAACACAAGCTGAATCAATACTCAATAGGCACCAACCTAGCTAACTAATATCGCGAGATTGATTATAAGCATCTGATTATTTATGAATACAACTGTTAGCAACTTATAAACTATGAAGGAACTGTTACTTTTCTAATAGTGATTAACAAATATAACTTTTTGGAAATAACAGTATAATTCTTATTTAAGCAACTTCTTTTAGAGGGCTGGGAGTGGTAACTTGGCAACAGCGTTTCATCCTATGTGGCTTGCGTTATTTTCAAGTTATGATACCGAACATGCTTGCGTTATTGTGGCGTTGCAGTTTGCATTGCTATAGCAACGTGAGTTGAAACATGCAAGAGGATAAAACTTGTGTGCAACGAAAAAAAAATCACTACACCCCTCACATTTAAATCTAACGATAGTTTTAGATTTCAATAAATAAATAAAAGGATAATCACCAAAATGGACCAGGCAACCATGGTGAATTCGGCTCATACGGTAACGACGTCAAAAAATTTCTTCCGTATATTTTGGTTCGTCACCAAAATAGTCGGCTAGTAGACGTGTTTTAGCAACTTCACGTTCACGGTGGATGTATCTACGGCGTTGTGAAGGACCAGCTTCTTGGTTTTGCAACAATTGCTCGTGCTCAAATTCTTGGAGAATCAACTCTAGGTCCGTTATTTCTTCAAAGTCGCTAACACTTGAATATGATGATTCGCTCATGTTTCTTGCTTTTAAGTGTAAGTGTTTGAATATAATAAATTGTGTAATTGATAGAAATGTGTAAAATAGGTTTGGCATTTATAGTGTAAAATAAGTTAGGTTTTTAAAAAGAAAAAAAAAAAAGTAACGTTAAATAATAAAAACGTTGTATAACGTTTTAAAAAACAGAAAAAGCTGCATATTCGTACAAATTTTTGCCTCGCCGTGCCCATGAAGCACTGCCCAACGAAGAACAACGGCGAGGGGGAGGGACGGTGTGGCGAATAGGAACGGCGAGCCGTGGCCATTGCCACATATGAACGGCGAAGAAGAAGAGGGACCTGCACCTTCCACTCTTAATATTATTCACAAATGTTCTCTTAAAGGCTAAATGAAATATATTTAACAAATAAAAGGCTTATATTATGTTACTTGCTTAGCAGAACACTACAACTGCCATAGAAGAGAAAAAAAAAAAAAAAAAAAAAAAAAAAAAAAAAAAAAAAAAAAAAAAAGGACACCTAAATATTGTCATATGGATGAACTCACACAATATTGTACCTTTCCATAAATTTTAATTGGTTTATTTTGTTATGTCTTATTTAGGGTAGTACATATCCAAAGTGGTCAAAGTGCAAACATTCAGTCACATAATGTTGGCTTTTACACCATCATGTATTTGCAACAATCAGTTTTTAAACGAGTGCAAGAGTTCTTTCGCCATGATAAATCTTTTTTTTTCCTCGATTAAAATGCATTACACATGCTGAAAATCATTTTGCCTTAACGTACATGCTTCCATGAATGTATACATTAGAATACTAGCCATGCACGTGTGGGCAAGTAAGCATATACAATATCATGTGTTTGATTATATCCCACATAGTTTAAAGAAGTGAAATCTTTTTTGTTTATATACTATAGAGAATGAGGATCTCACATGTCTTACAGACGACACATGTGTAATTCTATGTTTTCAGACACATTGTGTTGTGTGTTGATGAAGTTGATTATAAAACTAAAAAATTCAAACTTCTTTAACTAATTGCCTTGAAAAATTAATATAAATTCTTGATTTTTTTAGTGGTACATCTTTTTTCACTTAAAAAAAATATTCGTACTCCAAAGTCCAAACTTTTTATTTATTTTCAAGTTTTTCAAAGACACTATGAAATTTCGTTTTTTACTTACATGCATTTTGTTAAAATGCAACGAATTAAATACATTGTACACAAGACAAGCCTAGAGTAATTAACGAGTATCTTACATCACAACTTGGATTGCAATTTAAATGACGCTATTGTTATTATGCATGAGAGTAAACCCATGTGAAATTAGTGATAAAGTTTGTACTCTTTAGATGATATTCGAGTTCAATACTTAACTACCGTATTTAAACTCTGGCATTAGTTATGAGATTAGTTTCAAGATACAAACGCTCTATAATGAACATATAACTTAGTATTATTTGATTAAGGTCAATTCAACCTTATATCCCATAGTCCCACATTTGTTAAAAAAGTGAAATCTTGCTAGCTTGGATATATAGTACAGTGTACTAAGACTATCCATTGTAAGAATAATGTTATGTTTTCAAATTCACACCTCATCGAAGATTTTAAAACTAAAAGAATGAAACTTTGATGACCAGCGTGTATTTGAAAATTGATATAAAATTCTTCGATTTTTTTTTTTAATTTTTGTTAAATACCTTCTTCATTTACAAAAACATCTTTATCATCTGTTGTCACTTAAAAAATGGTACCATATATTTTTTGTTTACAAAGATTGTACATACATCTTTATGAAACTAAATATATAGTAATGTTCTATGTATATCCAATAACCGTTACCATACAATGTCATGCTGATTCGGCAGTGACATGCTACAGAAATGAACCAAGGCATATCCCTCTATGTAATTAAGGTATAAATTGAGTATATATAAACAACTTTGGTCATTTAAGCTCTTACCATTCTACAATTCAATCATGCTAAATGTACCATTCAAACTAATTGAGATGACTCTTGACACTCATGAGGATTGTCAATAATACTTTACCTTTCACCAAAGTTCTTAATTTGTATTTTTGAAAATGACGTAAAACAAACGAAATTATATAGCATAAAATAATGATGTATAAACCGTTAATAACATGATATAAATTTTGGTGCATCTATCTAAGATTGAAAAAGTTATACTACGGAGTAATAAGGATCACAAATAGTTTTAGCCCATACAATAACAACTATCCCATAACACATCTATATGGGATATGTTTGTTTCATTGTAAAGTTTTGTATAGGGATGACGGGAGTCTGTAAGCGAACCACCATTTATCCGGGAGGTCTTTGGTTCAATTTTTGACGACTAATTATCCTTTTTTTTTTTTTTTTTTTTTTTTTTTTTTTTTTTTTTTTTTTAATCTTGGTCTTTGGCTCAACGATAAATTCTTATAAAATACCTAAAATACATTATTCTTCGCATTTTACATCTTTTGCCTCTTGTGTTTTTTGTTGCTATTCATAAACAATAACACTTTCTTGAATCTACATGTAATATAAGAAATACACAGCAGTTTGCATCATATCATCGCCCTTATTTCTTCTATCAGAACCGAACAATTTATTTTTTCAGTGTACTTTTTCTATGCAGGTTTGGGATCGTGTAAAGATTATGATTGGTGTTCCTTCTATGCCATCCTCGTTGGATCTTATCGTTGATTATCTTATCCCTTGGTCCAAGAGGATATCGGTCAGATGTGTTATTTCTAAGCTGGTGTTTGCGGCAGCTTGCTACTTTATATGGCAAGAACGGAATAATAGATTGTTCAAGAACCAGAAGAGGTCGGAAGCTCAAGTTATTGAAGTGATCAAGTCTACTGTTCGTCTAAAACTTCTCTCTTGCACCTTCAAGCGGGCGAAGAATGTGGAATCTTTAATTAATGGAGCTTTGGAAGTTACCGAGTTCTCTCATTCGATCTTCTACTCATGGCACGTGATTTGTTCTCTTTTCAAGACATGAGTTCGTTTGGTTATCTGGTGGAAGTGGAGTGTCGGTTGAGAGCTGCACTCTTTTTTCCTTTCCAAAGGATTTTCCCTCTTGGTTTTGTTTTTTTTTTTTTTTTTTTTTTTTTTTTTTTTTTTTTTTTTTTAATCTTGGGAAGGTTTTTAAGGAGGCAGTCTCAGCTAGCTTACTATACTCCGGGTGATTTGTTGGCTGCGTTATTTGGTGTTGCCTGTACTTTGAAGTGGTTCTTACCGATTGGTGTACTGGTTATTGTATTTAGAGAGTTCTTCGGTTTGTGGCATGTCACAACCGATTGATGTTTGTTTGGTAGTTCAAGCGTTTGTTTGAAGTTAATGTGGTACTCTGTGACATTCCATTGTACTGAACCGCTTTTTGTGATTATATATATTTTACCGGGGAAACCCCTTTACCAAAAAAAAAAAAAAAAAAAAAAAAAAAAGCTTAAACCCATATGAAATCACTCAAATTGCGCCGTCTCTTAGTACGTACTATATTTAAACTTTGGCGTACATTATAAGAGTGGCTTCAAAATACAAAGGATCTATAATGAACAAATATGAATACAACGATTTACATTGAATGGATAACTAGTATAGTTATTGTGTAGAGTATATGATAAAAACCATTTTAACATATATCCCATATAGGTTAAAGAAGCTAAATCTTTCTTGTTTATATGCTATAGCCAACGATGTGCGCACATTTTTAGAATATTGATATGTTTTCAATCACAAGTCTGCACAGGAGTTTGATTTACTAGACTTCGTTACAAACTTGCATTGGAAAATGTATATAAAGTTCTTCACTTTTTTTAGTATCTTTTGGCACTTGAAAAAATGGGTACTACTCCAAACTTTGTATTTACAAAGGTATATTTATCCAAAATGTCACATAATTAAAATATCTATAAAGTAAACTTTTAAGGTGTAACAATAATCATATGATACGAAACATCTAGTAGTAGTATGTCTAAATATCTGTTATTTAAACCGATTAAGTTTGTTTCAGTGATTCAAACTGAACTGATTGCTCTAATATAAACTTTAACTTCCTCAAGCTTACAAATGTTGGTGGTTTTAATTATCTTTTGTGCTTGTTTGTTACACTATTAATCATGAACGTGTAAATACTATTTGGGATAATCCCATAATTCCATAAAACCTAAGATGCGCCAATGGCCCTTTTCAAAAATATCATTTGTCTTGACTCGTGTGTAGAACTTTTTTTTAACACCCTATAAATAAATAAAAGGTGTAGGAGAATAATTAGTAAGTGAAATCAAGAGCACATGGTAGAATGAACTAATGTGTGGCTTATTCTCAAGGTTACTGGTTCAATTCCCACGGGCTTGAAGAATTCCTTTTTTTGTGTTGAATACAAAAATCACATTCACATGTCTACACCTTTGGTGTTTTCTGATTCTTTTATTTTGAAGCTCTTTGTTGAATCTGATTGTTTATATTTACATATATTTTGTTTGCTTTAAGATATACAACACTAGTTATTATTAGGGCAAATACCATAAAAAAGCACTATACTTGTTAAGAAAGTTACTTTTGGGTATCGAACAAAATTTTTTCCTCTTTTGAGTACTCATCTTTCATTTTTTTGCCTCTTTGAGGCACTTTGTGACATTTTTGCCCCTGTATTTTTAATAATTTGAGGGGTAAAATCGTCACAAAGTGTTTTAAAGAGGCAAAAAAATTGAAAGTTCAATACCCAAAAAAGGAAAAAAATTTGTTCAATACCCAAAAGTGTATTTTAAAACAAGTATAATGTTTTTTTTTATGGTATTACCCCTTATTATTATTGGTGTTGGTAATTTTAAAATAACTAATGGATGTGAAATGATGGACGTTTTGTATGTTAAGATAATCTTAACAAGCCTAATGGATACAGCCATACAGGAAAGGGTTTCATCTCACGACTCACGTTAACAAATTTTATCTTTAAGACTTCGGCTATAAACCTGCTGGCAAAGCATGGAAAAATTGTCCAAAAACATACATGAATGTTTCATACGCATGTGAAAATAGAAGTCCACATTATTATATTATGTGGAGTGTAGGTCATTTGAGTGTAGGTCATTTGGTATACGAGGAATGCAGAAATCGTGCTACGCACAGGCTTTTAATCTAATTGTTAATCGCGCGCATTGTTTTTGTGTATTGTCGAGTGGATTTGTATTTTTAATTTAGTATGTTGTATGAAACGTTTTTAGTTTATTGTTTAAAAATATAAAAATGGTTGATATGGTTTTGGTTTTTTGGTCTTTATATTTTCTAAATGGGGTTATCGTTATTAAATTTTCATATGCTTTATGTAATTTCCTTTGATTGTTTTGGCCTATTACATAACCCAACAATAATTTTGCATAATATGATTTTTGCATGGTAATACAAAGCACACTGGCTTTTTCTTATTTGTTATAGTTTATTTGCGTTAATTATTTTTGTTATTAGGTTCGTAAGTTGTGATTGTATTACATCTGTTGTAAGTATGCCATTAGTTGGTTGGTTTTTTTTATATTTAATCTTTTTATAACATATTAGTATTTATTTATAAAGTTTATGATTAAAAACTAAAGTTAGCTTTATCTAATTTTATTGTACAACTAATTTTATTGAAAATTAAATTGAAGTCTAACTAATATTGATAATTTCTATCAATAAACTCAATTCCAAATAGCTAACCAAATGAATATTAATTAACACACTATTAATAATTCCTAAAACCTTTTGGACTCTACTATTATGTCTTAAACTTAATTTTTTTAATTTACAAATGGGTTCGAGCAAAAATTATATACTTTTCCTTTTATATTCATTATTCAAGTTGCATGCTTACATGTGCTAATCACGCTAAAAAATATCATTTAACCATTTAAATGTTGCTTTACTATATGCTCGTGCACATTTTCTTGAATCAATTCGCACATGTGAACTACATCAATAGAAAACACACATAAATTACTTGTATATGAAAATCATAACATAATACGTATATCTATATATATTGCATTAGGTTAAATCATCAATTATTCTTGCAACCTTTTCAACTTCATCTCAATCAATAACCAACTTTTAATTCTCTACTAATTACTAAATATCATGTGATCAATTCCGACAAACCTTGCACTTCCATCTCGATGTTGTATATACTTCACATTAAATGCACCGGTTTTGTTTTTCGATAAAAGTTTGAACTTTTGCTTATGTTTAAAACTCAACTTTTTTATTTGATATTATAATTTACAAATGGCTTTAAGTCAAAATTATGTATATTTTCCTTTCTATTCGTTACTCAATGTGATATTTTTAATATGTTGTATTTTGCTATTATGGCAAACTCATTTAATGGGCGTAAATATTGGTTTCTTACTAATGATTCTACATATAGAAAAAGAAAACAATTTGCGATGCCCGGACCTTCTTCTTTTCAATAATAATTCAATTGCACACAATAAATTTATTCTAATATTTCTCAAATAGCATTCGAAAGCAACTACTTACATAAACTAATCACGCTAAAAAGTATCATTTAACCATTTAAATGTTGCTTTACATACATGCTCGTGTACATTTTCTTGAATCAATTCGCACATGTGAGCTACATCAATAGAAAATGCACATAAATTACTTGTATATGAAACTGCATTAACATAATACATATATCTATATATATGCTTATCTATAACTAAATTAAGAAAAAAAAAAAAAGAAGTCCGAGTTAATTACAAAGATCTAAAAGATGTGTGAATCATCTCCTAAATGTCGCAAAAGAGAATTTACATATCGCTACCAACAATCAAAGATCTAAAAGATGTGTAAATCTGTACATACTAAATGTGATTTTGGCCGGTTTATATAGGCATGAATTAGGTTATATCATTAATTATTCTTGCAACCTTTGGCAACCCTTGCACTTCATCTACCCGACTTTAATTCTATACTATATGCCATGTGATCAATTCGGGCAACCCTTGCACTTCATCTCCTTTCATGATTGTATAGTTATTATGAGGCTGCATTGAATTTCGAGCATTAGCTATCTTGTACTATATGCAATGGGACTCCATCTTGAGTATCTTGATTACTCCACATTAAAATGATTTCGATACAAAAAATGGAGCCTAAGATTACCCCTTCCCACTAATTACGACACATTCTCACTTTCATGTCCCTACCAACATTCCAAAACTCATCTTTTCATGAATAACAACATCAAATTTTATACATATTTGTAAGATCAAAATTAAAACAAATAATTTGTGAACTTCAATTAATACCATATAGTAACCATTGGTAAAGAGACCCTCAAATCCCTATAAAAAATATAGATTAAAATAAATTCTCAAAATATTAATTTTGTCTAGTTATACTTTCCATCAATTCAACTTTGATTTTGTATTATTTCTAATGTCATGGGGTGGATACATTGCAACCTCTTAAACTGCTTAAGTAGAAGGAAAAAAATAAAATAAAAGCAAGATTCAAGCCACCATTAATATTCATCAAAGCTTTGTCACACTAATTATAAACCTTGTTTACATATGATTTTCATTTTCTTGCATGCCTAATTTTTTGACAGTTCTTTCATAAATGTGAAGATATTATCCACTCCGTCTCCACCTTCCACTTTCTTTTGTTATCAACATCTTGATATACCTTGTTAGCGTCACTAACCACTTATCAATACCTGAAAGAATAACATTAATAAACTACTAACCAACCCAAAATTTTAAAATAGGTTAGTAGATCTAACCCTCAGTTCCTTCTCAGGCTGACACATCCATTTGTCTTCCATAAACTTCAAAGCTGGACTATCAACCGACTTCACATGCAAGAAAGTTAACCATTTGCTTACCTTTGCACGTATAACCCCTTGCGTTAATCAAGTCAATATTTCTACATAAACCATTGCACGTAACATTAATATGCATAGTACACTTTCATTGGACAGAGAAATTTTACATTAACCAACTAAATTCAATTCCATAGGTGAGAAGCTACACCAAAAAGAACTTTATCAAACTATAAGAAAAAATATGAAAAAACTATTGACTGAAAAAAATGATCATGTCAATATCTATTTTAAAACTATTTATCTAATTAGCAAGCTTGTTAATTCACAGATCTTGAGCCATAAAAACAGATGGGGTACATACCAAGGTTACAGTTATTGATGCCAATGAGTTCAATGCCATCAATTGCTAGCATGCGATCCATTTCCTTCTCATCATGTGCCTAGAAACAAAAAGTAGAGATCAAAAGGAAATTGGTTAGTTGGTGTTGCACCGAATTTACACACAAACAATAATAAACTAACAACAAACATGTGATTCATACAAAATCATCAAAATACACACAAATTAAAGTTTTACACACACACACACACACATCATTAACAAAGACCAAATGGTGTTATTTATAGTATTCAATGATGGTGGTTGATAGGTTTGTACATTTATTTGAAGGCAAATGAAAGGAGCAAATGATTAAATGAAAATAAAGGCTAGCAACACTTCGTATGGTTTCAATCATTTACATTTGAAACACTAAATATACCTCATATGTACTTACCACTTAAGCATGAACATTAAATCAAGGTACTTACGCATGAAGCCTCCGCATAATGAAACTCTATTTTCTGCATTTAATTCCGAGCATTAGGTAACTTGTAATCTATGCAATCTTGACGCCTCCACATTAAATTAGAGGGCCTAATCTTATAGTATTATATATGAAGTTATGAACCATACTATAACCGAAAGGTCTGTGGTTCGAATCTCATGTTATCTACACTTTGCGTTTTTATTTTGGTATCTTTTAACTTAAATAAAGTTAAAAGAAAAAACTCTTAGATGTCACTAAGTCAAGTGAACATATTCTCAAACACTTTAACTTCATCAAGCTATCTATTAAACAACTCACTCATGCAAAAGGTGCCTTTCAAACTCATTGAGATGTTCAACGACATCCGCGTGACTATAAATTGAGGGCTTTGAGGCGACTAAAAAAAGGTTCATGTAATTGGAAAAATGGTTACGGTTGCCATCATTTCTAGCAAAGACGAAGTAACAACTTTGTCCTACCGGTGTATAACTCAATCAATCACTAAGTACCAACAAACACGATCCACCAGAATTATCCAAAATGGATAAATGTATCGCACTCACGAGTCATCACCAAACCCCTCATATTTTTTAGTATCTTGTTTAGAAGTACAATATGATTTGACCAATAGTTATTCAAGAAATACAAAACAAGATGCATTATCCGCAATTGTTCCACGACCACAGCCAAAAAAAAAGAACGAAAATATGAGAGTGAACCCATATTAGGATCTCTGAATCCAATAGCGTCGTCACTTAAGGACTATATAACTATATAAGTCTATAACGAACATATAGATGTTATATAAAAATGCAATAGTCAACATGTAGGTATATATATGTACATTATTTGATCAAAACATTCTAAGTTTGCATCCCACATAGGTTAAAGAAGTGAAATCTTTCTTGTTTATGTATTATAGTGAATGTGGATGATATGTGTTTAGAATAATACTATGTACTCGGATACGAGTGCTAATGAAGTTGATTACAAGATTAAAAATTTCAAACTTCATTATACTCGTGTCTTAGAAAATGAATATAAATTCTTGATTTTTGTAGTATATGTTGTCCTTTAAAAACATAGGTAATCTAAAATATTTATTTACAAATATTTTCCATACGTTTATAGAATCAAAAAATATTAACGTGAGAAATTGTGGAAAAAGAACATCACAAATGCATTTCGTTACGTTGATTCATACTTTGTATGCATAAAAATAATTTATTTGTTTATTCAATACCAACAGGTGATGCATTTGTAAATTAATTCAAAGTATATTTGCTAGAATATCGAGAAAAAGTCCAAAATACATCCTTGAGGTATGACAAATGATATTGAGGTATGCCAAATGATACGTTTACATCATTTTTCTTTTTTCGTCTCAAATATCATCCCTCCGCTAGTAACTTTGGAACAAAACCATCCCTCCGTTAGAAATATCAGTTAATGAGGACTAACGATGCAAATTATTTTCCGTTATCTCCTAACAAGAGTTAAAATATTTGCATCGTTAGTCCTCATTGAGTTAAAATATTGCATCGTTAGTCCTCATTGACTATAGAGTTAAAATATTTGCATCGTTTATTGAGTTAAAATCTTTGCATTGTTAGTCTTCATTGAGTTAAAATATTTGCATCGTTAGTCCTCATTGACTATAGAGTTAAAAAATTTGCATCGTTAGTCCTCATCGAGTTAAAATATTTGCATCGTTACCATCGCCACCACCCACCACCGCCACCAACACCCACCACCACCATCGCCACCCACCGCAACCCACCACTACCCACCACCGCCACCACCACCCACCACCACCCACCAACACCCACCACCACCGCCACCCACCACCGCCCACCACCGCCACTACCACCTACCACCACCCACCGCCACCACCGCCACCCACCACCGCCACCCACCTCCACCCACCACCTCCACTCACCAACACCCACCACCGCCACCACCCACCACCACCACCGCCACCACCACCCACCAACACCACCGCAACCACCACCCACCACTACCCACCACCGCCACCACCACCCACCACTAACCACCACCACCACCGCCACCACCACCCACCACCCCTCACCAACACCAACCACCACCACCGCCACCCACCACTACCCACCACCGCCACCACCACCGCCACCACCACCACCACCACCGCCGTCGCCGCCACCACCTACCACCACCACTTATAGTAGTGGTGGCGGCGGTGGTGGGTGGTGGCGGCAGCGGCGGCGGCGGTGGTGGTGGTGGCGGCGGTGGTGGTGGTGGCGGCAGTGGCGAAGCTTGAGAATTCTAAGTGGGGGGTCGGGATCTAAATTTTTTTTTCCTAACACTATGGGGGGTCGAAACCGAATTAAAATGGGGGGTCGAAACCGAATATACCGAAATTTTTCTACACGAAAACTATATACCCCCTATATCGCAAAAAAAATTTCGGGGGGTCGGGCGCCCCCCGGCCCCTATTAAGCTGCGCCACTGGGTGGCGGTGGTGGTGGCGGCGGCGGTGGTGGGTAGTGGTGGGTGGCGGTGGTGGTGGTGGTGGTGGGTGGTGGTGGCGGTGGTGGGTAGTGGTGGGTGGTGGTGGTAGTGGTGGGTTGTGGTGGGTGGCGGTGGTGGTGGTGGGTGTTGGTGGGTGGAGGTGGTGGGTGGAGGTGGGTGGTAGTGGGTGGTGGTGGCGGTGGTGGGTAGTGGTGGGTTGCGGTGGTGGCAGTGGTGGTGGTGGGTGTTGGTGGGTGGTTGTGGCGGTGGTGGGTGGTGGCGATGGTAACGATTCAAATATTTTAACTCAATGAGGACTAACGATGCAAATATTTTAACTCAATGAGGACTAACAATGCAAATATTTTAACTCAATAAGGACTAATGATGCAAATATTTTAACTCTATAGTCAATGAGGACTAACGATGCAATATTTTAACTCAATGAGGACTAACGATGCAAATATTTTAACTCTTGTTAGGAGATAACGAAAAATAATTTGCATCGTTAGTCCTCATTAACTGATATTTCTAACGGAGGGATGGTTTTGTTCCAAAGTTACTAACGGAGGGATGATATTTGAGACGAAAAAGAAAAATGATGTAAACGTATCATTTGGCATACCTCAGAGATGTACTTTGGACTTTTCTCCTAGAATATCCTTTGTAACACGTGAAAAACTATACCAAAACATACACAAACATTTTGTGAGTAAAAAGTATTCATGGTTTTTGACCCACCACAAACATTAACAAAACATACACAAACATTAGACGAACATAATTAAATTTGGACTAGATTTAATCTATACTTCGTGAATATTACTATATATAGACTTGTACTCAACTTATACAAGATTTATTTCAATGGCTTTCGTTTTCTTTTATTAAATTTTAGAGTGTTGATATATAAGCTTAACAAGTAGACCTAAAGTTAGATCTAATCCATTAATTTAATGACAAGTGTAATACATTTTTTCTCTCCCATACTTTTACACCAACTACTTTTTCAAATGTACCAATCAAATTCTTAGATCTAAATTTAGGTTCTTGTTTTAGGCACACAAATCATTTTTCTAAATTTTATTGTTACTTTCTTTGGAAAGGAGAAGATCAACCACCGAAGTGAAATCTATATAAGGTTAAACAAACAATCCTTAAGTTTACATCCCACATAGGTTAAAGAAGTTTAATCCTTATTGTTTACTAGTTATAATACCCGTGCACGCACGGGGTTTTGACATTAGGTTTTTATCGTGTATTCATACCGAATATATTGTCTTAGCATGTATTAATATCGAAGCATTTAGTTTGTTAGTATCCTCTTTGTAAGTATTTTGAAAGAAACCATTTGAATCAAAATATTAAAAAGTTAACTAATATGTGTAAAAGAAGTCATTGTTTTACATGTAACGTTAAAACTCATTGTTGGTCACTTGGTCTAACCTTTTCCATGTTAAGCCCATGATCAATGTCATTCAAAGACACCAATGTCTTGCATTCGTTGAGTATAGAAAGAGTTGTGAAATAAAAATGTAGATGTGTAATTATACTTTGTACCAATACCTTCATAGATCTTTTCTTGCTTTAAGATATATAAAGAACCGGATGACATTTTTGTGCATCGCATCTTTTTGGCGTGTGGTTAGCTAAAATATACAATATCTATTCCGATCCTCTTCATCATATTTGCGACAATTGTGGGTGTTAATCATTGTAGCTTTTTATTTCACTGTAAACAATTGAAGATTAATGTACCTACAGAATGCATAACATAATCTTTTGAAATAATTTCATCATAATTTAGAAAAATTAGCATTATGGTTTATCCTAAAATGCTACCAGATAGCACATGATATTATAGATGGAGATAACTTATTTCAGGATAAGTAAAAATATCAAAAAGAGCCACACTACATACCATACCCCTTGTAAGATAATCCGCGACCCATTTTTTGTCGGCAACTTGTAGTATACCCGCGCAAAGCGACAGCGATAAATATAGTTATATTATAAATATAATGAATGAATTGCTAACACAACTCTCCCTGCAATCCCTACCCGATTAGTGAATTCGTTTCACAACACTCTGAATGTATATATGTTCGTTATATGTGTTTGTTTGGGTTTCCCATAGCTTTCCCGTGACATCATTATTCCCGCATATAAAAAGAGGATATTAGATACACGGTTAGAATTAATGATGTTTGTGGATTGTTATGTTTAGAAGAAACACATGTAGCCATCACTAAATCGTATGGTGGAAGTTTAAGGAAGGAATGTGGGTTGCTCTAATTTATGTTTTTTTAACCTCACACAACAATTCGACTCCTATACTTATGAATGGCTGAGTTTGGGCTGTCTTCTGACTCAATATGGTTGTAAAGTACGTCTTTAACTAACAGTTTAACACCAACAAATTATTACAGTTTGCTACAAACCTTCCATGGTCATTGAAATATTCTTGAATGTTTTGACCCTTCATAATGTTCATACACGAGGTATTAAGCCCGCGCTTCACTGTGGTACGTTTTGTATAGAGCGTTTTAAAGAGAAGTTTGAATACAATAGAACACTTTCAACTCAATGACAGCTAATGTTTCCACACACCATATACAGTTAAACTTTTTCCACTTTTATGATTAAACATGTTTACTGATATCAAGTGTTAATAGTGAACACAATAATCATGCATAAAAAACAGGAGGTTGATACACTCTACGATCTCTAAACTAAGTCGGGCCCGGGCAAGCTGGGCAAAGAAGTGTTGTGCAAGTAGAATGACCACCTAGTATCACATTGCCTTTCAGCTTATGTGGTTCAGCAACCTCATTGTACTTCCCACCCATCACCTCTTTCGCAACCTCAAAACCCTTCCTTCTAAACCTGCAGGACATGCATCAGTTTGAGATAACCGGTTGGTTCAAGCAGCCCATCAACAATCCAATGTGGCTCAGTAAGGCCTCTTTCAATAACGCGTACCCTGCACCATCCTACAGTCCAAAGCATTACTATACAAGTCTTTTTCAGCACAATAGATCTACATCTCTGGCATTGCTCTAACATGTGCACATCAGTTGCGTTTTACACAACTGATGATAATATTTGGGATTGTGAAATTTTCAACAATATAGCACAAAATTCATTTACAAATATTGTTACTGTTATCTAACTTAATGGTTACTACTGGAAATATTTTAGGCTGCTACAAAGTTCGTTTACTACTACGTATATATTAGCATAACAAATACAGATATGCAAATATGCAGACAGTTAACTGAATCATAGGCTATATATTTCCAAATTATACACCTATGACCTGCCACAAATTAGCCTAACTTCGATATAAGCCATGGTAACCTCATTAACTTAAAGAACACCAATGTAGTGGACACCCATTAAATTAAGTTGAGAGAAATCCACTACATTTGCGTAGTTTTCCGCCTACTTTATCATTTTCTAAATAGCTACCTAACGTGATATTATTCACTTTTATGACTGTTAGTAGCTGTTATCCTATTTCATTATACCGAAATTTTCGTATGAAAAGAACTAAAAAAACAAAAAACAAAGCATTAGACATGATACTGTGTGACCACACGTTTCCATGTTGGTGGTAGTCTCAGCAAAACATGTGCAACTGCAACCGTGTCTGCCTCTTTCTTTGCAAGAACAATATGTGCTAGCTTCCTACCACAACAAATAAAAATATTACTGCCTAAAACTTAAAGCTGTCATATTTTATCCTACAAATAATAGTGACTTTAGTAAGTCTGTTTATGATTACTTCAATTCTGATTTTGAAAATGACTTTAAGAATAGTGCTATAGATGAGAAAAGGAATTCTATCAGATTAAAATTGCGTGAACTTATGCAGTGACATAACGCGTTTCGTTTTTGCTTATGTTGCCACCATTTCTTGTTACTGTTTCTAATTAACGTACAGTCGTGCAGCAATCAGTACCTTTCGATATCCTAAGGGTGACAGTGATTCATGTGAATACGGGTCAGTTTGGGTTTTTTTATAACCATAGGTCAGATGGATAAACTTAAAAATTTATATAAGCTCAAAAAATAAATGGTCAAAATTTATAAACGGTGTCCAATTTACAGTTTTATTTGAGGCTAGCCGCATATGGTTAAAATTATCAGATTGTACTAATTGTTAATGAAGATTGTATTATCCTTGTAACGTCAGCAGGTTTCTCAAATGGGCATGCACATAAGCGTTCAGCAGTACATGTAAGACCTTGCAGTAATGTGAGATATATCGAGTGGTACAACCAAGGTCTCATAAAGAAATTACCCATTTGATCTGGCCCTCAACCAGTTTGGGCCATACAGAAATTACCCATTCAGCATGTCCTCAACCCGGTTATTTCGTCAACCCTTTAGTTTGAATGATAGATAGGAACAACCTCTGATTTACGAAAAGCAGATGTATCCATATGATTACAGAAATTGGGTTGTTTTAATATCGTATTAAAAGAATCTTTCTCCATTGAAGAGTTATATATAGATATTACTTTAAAAAGGTCTAAAGCACACTGCTCTTATTAGATTTCAAATCATGTACACTCCAAACCCTTTCATATTGAAAAATTACAAACAACCTCCAAGCTTAGTTATAGCAACTCAACTACATCCTTGGAATTCAATAAAAGGTTTAAGAGTAAATAGTATTATCCAAAATCGCAACTTTCCATATGCTGATTTAGAATGGTAAGTGCAAAATTCTCGGGTTCATTAACCGTTTTTAATTAGTAACATGAACAAACATATGTTTGACGCTAAATACTAACAAAGGTAATCAGACCAAAAACTACATTTGGATCGACTCAAAACAATGGCAGAAACAACGTAACCGAACAAACTAACCTTTGATAAAGAATCTGGAAATGAAATCAAAATCGGAAGTAGTGCGTAAAAATCTTTCACTGCTGAAACACCCTGAAACAAAACATCCGTACTTTTCAGAAACCACATAGTCGAAGAAATTTGACCCGTGCTAAAAATGATATGTTTTATCCCAAACAGGTATGACCTTTATCGAACCCAGCCTATTGACATCTAATCATTACCAAATAACAACAAACAAATTCAATTAACCCACAGAAGCAACAAAGTAAACAAAAAACACAATATTTATCGCACATAGAAACCAAAAGCATAACCTTTATCGCACATAGAAACCGTATGAAACAGAAGAAACAGAGTCAAGTAACATAAAAACAAACAAAACCCAGAAACTTTAACACACCAATTCATATAATTAGCAGAAACCAAAAAACTCTAACCCAGCTAACCCTATTTAAGACGGTTGAACAACATAAACTTCAAGCAACAACAACAGAAAACATATATCGTAACCCTATGAGAGAGACACCGTCACACAGAAAAACCTTTCAGAGAGAGACACCGGCACACATATGTATCTGGAACCCATCTCTACCAAAAATGCCACTAATATGTGTGGTAGAGAAACACGTGGCCATCATTCAACACCCCAACCATGACACAAACTGAAGTATAAAATTCAATACATGTAATCACAATTTCACTAATACCACTAATATATATCGTAACTACTCGTAATCTTCATCAAACTACAATGAACACAAAAGGCTAATAGATCGTATCTTCACTCAACTATAAAGAAAATTCAATACACGTTATCACAATTTCTTGCATACACTGAAATAGAAAACATAGCCATCGTTCGGTTTTTCATACCTTGTAGGCTTGTAATTAGTTTCTTATATACTCTAAAGGCAAACAACAACAAATGAGCAGTATTCATAAGCAAAATAGTAGTAGAAACATCAAAATTATAAAATTTAGAAAATAGACGGAAAAAAACGTCAAGAGGCTCACCAGGACCATGTTAGCACAAACATGTTTTGACCGGCCCTTTAACTAAGTAATACCTCTATTGCACGACCACAACCCATGTCATGGTTGCCAAAACACAAACTTCCAACCCTTAGCCAATCATTTGTATATCTAATTTGTGAGGAGTTATGATTGCTTATAAAATTATTTAAACCTTTTGAAGTAAGTAATGCACACATAGAAAACAACAATTAATCCATAAAGCAACAAACTTTAAATATATGTTACGATGAAGCAAAACGCCAATTAACCGTTAAAATTGACAATGAATAGCACGTAAATTCAATGAAAAGAGTGATTTATTAAAAACCCTGAAAAAAAAATACCTTTTACCCATTCATATAAGTCTCCTCCACTAAACTAATTGTGTTGTAATTTTGTTTGATTCATAGATCATTCATCCGTGTAGTTGATGATTATTGTAGAAAAATCAGAATCGTTATAACTGGAAAATTAAATTAGAGATGATCCAAAAATCTTACCCAATTGGATTGATCGTTGTTAGGAGTCGATATTGTTAGAAGTGATAGTTTTCTTGAATGAATTAACCATGTATTTTGTCACTTTGTGGGTGTAGCGTGTTTTATACTTAGCCTACTTAGCCTGATGATTAATTCTTTTTCTTCACAATAGACCCTTAAGTTTTCAAAATTACGTCCGTATTTTTGCAAGTTTTGTTTGTTTCGTTTTTGACACATATACTTTTGTGTACTTATTTTTCTCTGGATTTTATAAATACATTTTTTTTTTAAGATCATGGCCAAATAAAGAAATACTTAAGGTTTACATATAAAAAATCTTTAAAAAAATAAATAATAATAACTAAACTATTACTAAATAAGGTATAAATTGATTTTTTTGAAATGAAAAATTTTCAATAGGGGTTTTATTTTATTATATAAAAGATATACTATATAGTGAATGAGCATCATACATGTCTAGTATTATGTTTTCAGACATATATGGTTTCAAACATCGTTACTTTCTGGTGTCTGAAAATAAATGTATAATTCTTGACTTCCCTTTTGTAAATATTTTGATTTAAAAAGATTGTCCATAAATATATAATTCTTGACTTTTCTTTTGTCACTTAAAAAATGAATAATCTAAATTTTTTCATTTACAAAGATTGTCCATATGACTAAATATTTAGTACTCTTTTATCTATCTATTCCAATCATTCTTAATTTCTATTGATAAATAGAAGCTGTTAACTAGAGATATCATGAAATTTAATATCAAATAATTCACGAAAAGGTAAAATCAAAGTTTTATCATATCATCAACAAACTCTCACAGAGATTGAAACACACAGTTATTTTAAATTGTTTAAACATCTAAAGTTGCAGTATACAACATCTTTGGATAATGACTATAAATAAGACAAACGTAACACATTTAATTTTCTTTTAAAATTTTATCAAACATGTTTATATAACCATATAAAGTGATTTACGGGAAGGCATTAATACGATTAAAAAAAATTGTCTACTTTAATAATTCATCAACATAAAATTAGTGAAAACTTTTTCTTTTAGTATATCTATTATGCAGACATAACAATCTTAATAGTGGGGCTAATGGTTTTGTATGCGACAAAATTTTGGATACTAGCAAACTCTATCTTTAATTCGGATTTGAGTCATTTCGCGACAAAGTGGGATATCACCAGTACAAGTCTAGAGCTCTTCCACGGTGAGAAATCTTTTTCTTTTCTTTCGCGGGCAATTCAACATAACTAGAACACGATTTAACAATTTTAAGGTTAGATATCAGAGATGGCCAACGGATCGGTTAGGTAATATTCACGTCACGTTTGAATGTCTTGACTTGAACACTTTTTATTGTCGAATTTATAATTCTTGTTTATATAAAATTAATGCACTAGCAATGAATAACAATCATAGCCTAAATCTTATATTAAATATAATTAGAAGGTTGTATGCATTAAAAACATTACTTTGGACAACTTTCAAATTGAGTGACTTGTTCCTCATTCAAGTAATAATGATTTGACCCATTGTACTCGTTCCTCGTTATCTTCACGACATGTTATTCTAAAAACACAAAACGTGTTGCATTATCCCCGGTTTTTTCCTCGACAGGAACCAAACAAATAAGGAATGATGTGAGAGTACATCCACATAAGGAACTCTGAATCCAGTTGCGCCATTCACTTAATAACCGTATTTAAACAATGGCACATACTACAATCAAAGTTGCTTCAAAGTACAATGTTAACGCTCTATAATGAATCGATAAACGGTATATAGAAGTGCAAGAAAAGACACGTAGGTATGTACATTATTTGACAAAACTAGTCTAAATTTACATCCCACATAGGTTAAATAATTAGAATCTTTGTTGTTTATATACTATTGGGAATGAGGATCTTACATGTCGATAGAAATACTGTGTTTTCATGTACATGCTTGTTGACATAGTTGATTTTAAACTAACAAAGTCATACCTTTTCAGCAACAATGTATAAGAAAATAAGTATATAATTCTTGACTTTTTTTAGTAATCTTGTACTATAAAATGAATATAATTTTGTACCAAATAAGTATATAATTCTTGACTTTTTTTGTTGTAATCTTGTACTATATAATGAATATAATTTTGTACCTAAAAATGAATTAAAGTGTGGCCCTCCATGTAGGGTCGCTATTGAGCACGTATAAGCTTGTTCCATTAAGTTCTTAACATTCGACTACTCAATCATACACAAAGTTCCATTCATACTTATTCAAATGCCCATTGCTATCCATGTTATTAAAATATGAGATAATTCTGATATAAATGTTCTTTTCTGGACGGCGAAAGATTATATAAATAGACCCTAGCAAGAAGCTAAGGGAATGATACAATTATGAGATCACATTACAAGGGTTATTATACCAATCTATCAATTCAATATATTACAAAGTATCAACTAAAAAAATAAATAGATGCGTCACCGTGGCAAGTCCTACCTAAACAATCACCGAACCCCAAAGAGGCCGAGTCTGGTAAACCTAGTCCAAAGTCCAAACTATTGATGTTTCACAAATGAAAACTTAATTAGTCACATAAATCTATGTTTTTCTACATGCCAATTGCCAAGCAAAGTATATTTTTAAAAAATGCAAAGAAGAAAAGTGAGATCAACATAGATCTATTTTTTTTCTTAAAAATTTGATTACTATTAGATGAAACTTTCCCTTATAAATTTGTATTAACTAAATTCTACGTCAACTTAGTTAAAGATAACTTTTGGTCCCCACACACTTTTAGTGACGCCAAGTCCTATCCAATTGTCGTCGCTAAAAGGTTAATATTTATGTAATTAATTAATTTATTAATTAATTAATTACATTTATATTTAATTAACTCTGTTTAACACCTAGTGAGAGTGGGCCCACAGAGTCCTCGCCGAAGATCACAAAGTTGTACCTTCATCTTTGGGAGGACGTCTATATTTAACGGGAGATGATACTTACACCACATTTTTTGATTCTTTCAGCACAATATCACATCATTAATGCACAAATTACAACATGATATATGTTTAAGTGTGTTGTGTGCATCAGAAAATGTGATGTAAGTGTCAATTCTCATATTTAATTAACCCCGTCAATAAAACCCAAAGTTGTACCTTCATCTTTGAATTCTACGCAGACTAGCCACGGTTAAAGTTAAACTCGAACTTTTTTGTTGTTTAGTGGGGCTTTGGCGAGGACATGCATGTCCTCACCAATTGTTCATCACATGTTCTCTTTTTTCTTGTAGTGACAAACGTCAATTAAATTCTATTCCCAGCACTCCCGTGTTAACAATTTTTATTTTAATGCTAGCTCACTAATACATTGTATGTTTTCTCAAATTAGAATTTTATCATCGTATTTGGGTTTCACTCAAAACAAGTATTCACCATTGATTTACAACTAACTATATTAGCTTTAAAAGTAAACATGAAGTTTTATTAACTAATGGGTTTTTATATGCATTTCGAACGTAGACATTATTTTCGATTTGAGTATAAAATACAAGAATTTGAGAATAAACCCATAAGAGGATCTCTGAATCCAATTGCGTGGTTACTCATCTGAACTTTAGCATTAATTATTGAAGTAGCTACAAAATACGAACACTTTATAATGAACAAATCAATGGCAAAGATTATATACAAACACCTTATAAAAGCATCCCACATAGGTTACAGAACTTAAATCATCCTTGTTTATATAGTGTAGCGTATCTAGTACCTACATGTCAAGATTGTTACTAAGTTTTCGGATGAAGTGTTGGCGAAGTTTGTTTATAAAGCTATTAATAATAAAAACTTCGCGGCTAGCTCCATCAGAAGAATTAGTATAAATTCTTATCTTTTTTATATCCATTTTCACTATTAAAAATTGTGCACTCCAGAACTTCTTATTTACAAAGGTTGTCTATCTCTATATGTCTATGTCGCTAAGTATTTAGTAATCTTCTATCCATATGACAAAACAAACCCGTGATTTTATCATCTTCCTCGATTTCAATTGACTGATAGCAATTGTTATTTACAGTTTTTTCAAAGTATGTAATAGCGTAAAAAAAAAACATGCACTAACCATATTTTAAGAAGCCCCTTTGGCCGTTGGTGTTCGTTCCAATCTCCAATCGTTTCACCGACCCAAGTGAACTTACCTGACCACAACCATACAACACGGGTGAGTTGAGTCCCTCTTTGTTTCCTACATTTCCTACCGATGTTCAATTCTATATATTACAAGGTTATCAACGAATGTGTCACCAGAACAATCTGAAATGGATAAATGCGTAAGTCACCGTCATGAGTCCTAAAAAACTGGTGAAACCTAAGAGTTTGATTCCCGTTCACCTAATTCAAACAATTGGCGTTTCGCAAAGGGGTAACTTAATCAGTTACACAAAGGCTAGCTATCGATTTATTCACAAAATTTCTCTTAAATGCCAAATGAGGTATATTTAACAAATAAAACGCTCAAATAAAACTACTTGCAGCTAGAATACTCCAATTGGAACTAAAACGGTTAACTTAATCAGTCACACAAAAAGTTTCCTACTTATTTTATTAACAAACTTGTCTTATATACAGAGGAAATTATATTTAACAAATAAAAGTTATAAAACGCTTCAACTAAACTACTGGCAGCGTAGAATACCTAACTAACTTCATGGCACAATCGCCAAAGTTTCCTCGACAAACACCATACAAAAAAGAACGAAAATACGAAATTAAACCCATATGAAATGAGTGATATAATTTGTATTCATAGAAGATCTCCGAATCCAATTGCCTTGTCACTTATTAATAAGGGTAGCTTGAAACTACAAACACTTTATAATGAGCATAAAACTGGTGTAGAGTATTGTTATTTGATAAAAATTAGTTCAACCTTTTATCCCACATAGGTGAAAGAAGTGAAATCTTCCTTGGCCATATACTACATTCTAAGAGAACAGTTTGTGTTGAGAATGATATCATGTTTACGGTTACATGATGCACTTGGAGTTTATTATAGCGAAAAAATAAACTTTAAAGGCATCTTTCTAACGGAAAACTGATATAAAGTTTCGACTTTTTTTAATATCTGTTCTAACTTAACAAATACATTTTTTTTTTATTATTTGTTGTCACTTAAAAAAAGTGGTGCTCCAAACTTTTTAATTACAAAAAATTTCCCTATGTTTATTCAACTAAACATTTAGTAATCTTCTATATGTATATCCAATAGCCGTTTGGTGTTCATTTCAATCTCTAAATGTTGGACTGATTGAACTTACCTAGCAATATTGATTCTGCTGTACGTAATATGTTACGAAAATGTATCAAGGCATGGCCCTCCATGTATTGTCTTTGTTGAGAACATATGAGTTTGGTCTTTTAAGCTCATGATATGACTAAGATATGAAGGGCACAACATTGGTGACTTGAGCCCTCTTTGTTGCCTAAATTTCTAGTGAAGGCATCAAGAAACGGTGTGACGACTTCGTCATACCAATGTACGGCTCAATCGATCACAAGGTACTAAGGAACATGTGTCACCATTACGTACTATCCAAAATGTGGTGTGAATCCTACCAAAATACCCACCAAACGCCAGAGTTTGAGTACCTAGATATGTCACATAACGATATATTGTCTATTAATATTATTCTCAAATGTTCTCTTAAAGGCTGAATGAAATATATTTAACAAATAAAAGGCTTGTATTATGTTACTTGCATAGCAGAACACTACAACTGCCATATAAACAAAGAAAGGACACTTAAATATTGTAATTTTACATCAGTTTTTAATTGGTTTATTTTGTTATGTCTCATTTAGGTTAGTAAATAGTCAAAGTGTCAAACATTCAGTCACATAATGTTGGCATTTGCACCATCAAGTATTTGCAACAATTAGCTTTCGAACCAGTGCAAGAGCTCTTTCGCCATGAGAAATCTTGATTTTTTTTTTCTTCCTTGTGTGTTTCATTATAACTAGAACAAGATTTAACCGCTTTATGGTAAGATTATAGAGATGGCAAGATGGCCGGGTTAAGTTACAGGTCGACATGGAAACGGGTCATATTATATTTTAGTCTACACCAGGACGGAATCTGTTAACTCGATTTTTTTTTTTTTTTTTGTCCGGTGTCTAGTTTTTTAACATACAACTCATGCACTAGCAATGTTAGCCTCGCTCTTTTATAAAGATAACGTCACACAAGTGAATTGGACTAGATTAGAAACTACAAAGACTACTTATGTAGTATAGGCAAACATGTAGGGTAATGAGCCTATAAATACCCCTCATGACTCTCCATGAGAGGTGTGGGAAAATAGTGTGTGTAACCAAACCTTTGTCATTTTAATAAACCACCTTTTTCTTCAACTTTCTCTCTCTAAAACAATGATGTATTTCGATCAACCTTGACCTCCGGAACGTGTTTCTTGGTCATAACAAGTGGCATCAGAGCTAACCGGGGGCGAATCGTGGTGTTTTTGGGTGAAAAAAACGGATCTGGTACTGTTCATCGAAATTTTGTCGAGTTAGAAAAATTTTTATCGAGTTAGCATGTATTTTATCGAGTTTGGATCCATTTTCTATCGAGTTAGCATGTTTTCTTATCGAGTTAGGATACATGTGTTATCGAGTTTGGATTTTTTTTCGAGTTAAGTGAGATTTTTTTATCGAGTTTGAGAACTGCTTATCGAGTTAAGGATTTGTTTCTATCGAGTTAGGTATTTTGACTTATCGAGTTTGGATCTTAAATCTTATCGAGTTAGGATCTAAAGTTGGCGAGTTAGCCTGTTCACCTAATCGTTTATCGAGTTAGGTTTTTTGTGGCTTATACCTAAACGAAACTCTGCCAAAATTTATCAAGGTTTATCGAGTTAGGATCCAAGGTTATCGAGTTTGGAGCTTATCGAGTTTGGGGCTTATCGAGTTTGAAGGTTACCAAGTTAGGAGATTATCGAGTTTGGAGCTTATCGAGTTTGGGGCTATTATCGAGTTAGGCAAAAAAAAAAAAAAAAAAGTTTTTTGGCGGGAAAATTTGAGTAAAATTTATTTTTGAGAGGAAACTAAACGTTCAATTTTTACGCGAGATTTTAATTTTGGTATAACGTTGAAAATTTTGGCCCGAAATTCAAATTTTTAGGCCAAAATTCAATTTTTTTCGGTGAAATTTGGCGTAAAAATTTTCAAAACTCAAATTTTTCTGGTAACCTTAGAATTGCATTTCATAGTGATTTCCATATTATGGCCGAGAAAATTTTCCAATTTTATTTTTGGAGGGAAAATACGAAATCACTACGAATCACCCAAAATAGAGTTTCTAGCTTCACCAAAAACACACCACGTTTTGCTTAAACGATCCTGATCAAGAATCACAATCAAATGACAATGGCTAATATCAAATTTTTGTGACTACGGAGTTTTTGTACGATATTGCTTATTTGGGTTTAAAGTTCATTTCACGGGCATGTGTACTTATTTATCTCAAAGTCTAAGGGTGGATGGATGCATGACTTTCGGAGATACTTGTTTGGGCAAACACTGGTAGAGATAGTGATTAAGACTTGGATTATCTAGTTATACCTGATGTAAGGAGTTACATTGTAGTACTCACGGGTTATAGCTATCACTTTAAGGAGTTACATTGTAGTACTCAGTGTCACATGAAGTTGTGGAGATTCCAAGAGGTGGATATTTCATATACTGTTTGTTGGTTTGGGTATATGGCACTACCTATGCTTAAAGGAGTTACATTGTAGTGCTCAGTATAGGTTCTTAGTCACACCTTCGTACAAGATTAAGTCACATATCTATGATATGTTTACTTCATTCTCAGATTGGTTATATTGGGTTCTCTCCATATAGTGGTCATTTACTAGCTAGTTGGAATTTGAAGAGGTGGCTTAAAGGTTGAAGAGAAGAGAAGAAAAGAGATTGTAGAATAAAAAGAGTCATATCCTATCAGCATATTCTCACAAATTATGCTTTCATGGTCTATCTACATTGCATCAGAAGTGTAAAGTACGGGTAATTTTGGCATGTACATACAATAGTATGATGATTTCGATACATCGCAACCATCAGGAGGGAGAAGAACATGCCAAAAGAAGTAGTGTTTCATCTCTAGTACGTTGGTTGATCAATGGAATTGTGCTTACACTAGAACCGAAGAAGTACTAATGATGTGTACATCGGAGCGTATTACCAACCTTTTGAGCAATATTATGTGAGTTATGCTATGATGCTCTCAGAACGACAACCACGGTGCAAACTCATTAGTATCTACCTCATCCGCTGCGAGATAAGAAGAGAGTTGTCTGTTCAGGAGGGAGCAGATGAAAAAGAATAAAGGCTCACTAGTTAGGAGGGAGTAATAACCTAACTAGACCATTACAGTTGAAGTTCAGAGCTACAAAGACCTTTGCCGTCAGTGTCAAAGATCATACGCCGAGATCGTCGGAAGAGAGAACTTCAAGTCTGCCTCAGTATCTAGACTACAGAGACTCTGCGCTTCAACAACGTCAACATAGTTTACTATTGTTGTAATTTTACATTGTTAAGGTATTTATAGGTCTCATTGTAACCATTCACGTGTGACGATATCTTGGAGGGAGATTGTTAGCCTCGCTATTTTATAAAGATAACGTCACACAAGTGAATTGGACTAGATTAGAAACTACAAGGACTACTTATGTAGTATAGGCAAACATGTAGGGTAATGAGCCTATAAATACCCCTCATGACTCTCCATGAGGGGTGTGGGAAAATAGTGTGTGTAACCAAACCTTTGTCACTTTAATAAACCACCTTTTTCTTCACCTTTCTCTCTCTACTTTCTCTCTCTAAAACAATGATGTATTACGATCAACCTCGACCTCCGGAACGTGTTTATTGGTCATAACAAGCAATGAATAACAATTATAGTCCAAACCTTAAATTTAATATAAAGATTACTTTGGACAACTTTCAAACTGAGTGACTTGTTCCTCGTTTAGGTAATAATGATTTGACCCATTGTACTCGTTCTTCGTTAACTTCATGACATGTTATTCAAAAAACACAAAACGTGTTCCATTATCACCAGCTTTTTCCTCAAGTGCAACCAAACAAAAAGGAATGGTGTGAGAGTACACCCATATAAGGAACTCTGAATCCAGTTGCGCGGGAAATTAGCAAAAAAAAGTATCATACTTGCCACATTTTGTCATTGTATGTAGCATCCTTTTTTTTTTGATTATATCACCAACTTTTCAAATCCGTGCCATTGTATGTACTGGTGACTTGCTTGACCTGTTGCAGCAGGTTGAGTTAACGATCGTTTGTTTTATTATTGCACCGTTAGTCCTTTATTATTGCAACGTTAGTCCTTTACACGTTTTCGTCCGTTTTTACACGTTTTCGTCCGTATTTACACGTTTTTGTCCGTTTTCGCACGTTTTTACACGTTTTCGTCCGTTTTTACACGTTTTAGTCCGTTTCCGCACGTTTTCGTCCGTATTCACACGTTTTTACACGTATTCACACGTTTTTACACGTTTTCGTCCGTTTTTACACGGTTTCGTCCGTTTTTACACGTTTTCGTCCGTATTTACACGTTTTTGTCCGTTTCCGCACGTTTTTGTCTGTATTCACACGTTTTTACACGTTTTCATCCATTTTTACATGTTTTCGTCCGTTTTTACACGGTTTCGTCCGTTTTTACACGTTTTCGTCCGTATTTACACGTTTTTGTCCGTTTCCGCACGTTTTCGTCTGTATTTACACATTTTCGTCCGTATTTACACGTTTTTGTCCGTTTCCGCACGTTTTCGTCCGTATTTACACGTTTTTGTCCGTTTTTACACGTTTTCGTCCGTTTTTACACGTTTTCGTCCGTTTCCGCACGTTTTCATCCGTATTCACACGTTTTTACACGTTTTCGTCCGTTTTTACACGGTTTCGTCCGTTTTTACACGTTTTCGTCCGTATTTACACGTTTTTGTCCGTTTCCACACGTTTTCGTCCGTATTCAAACGTTTTTACACGTTTTCGTCCGTTTTTACACGGTTTCGTCTGTTTTTACACGTTTTCGTCCGTATTTACACGTTTTTGTCCGTTTCTGCACGTTTTCGTCTGTATTTGCACGTTTTTACACGTTTTCGTCCGTTTTTACACGTTTTCGTTCGTATTTACACGTTTTTGTCCGTTTTTACACGTTTTTGTCCGTTTTTACACGTTTTCGTCCGTTTTTTGTCCATTTTTACACGTTTTGTTCGTTTTTGTCCGTTTTTAAACGTTTTCGTCCAATTTTTACACGTTTTCGTCCGTTTTCACCCGTTTTTGTCAATATTATTATACTGACAAAAAATATAATCATTTCATGCATAATCCATCACCACAAAAAAATTCCAAAAAAATATTGGCAAAAAAAATATAGAAAAAAATTTTAAAAAAAATTAGAAAAAAAAATCAAAATTTTTTTTAATACATTTAAAAAAAATAATTAATTTTTTTTTAAAATATTCAAACTTTAAAAAAATAATTTAAAAAAAATTAAAAAATATTAAAAAAATTTCTGAAAAACAAAAATTAGAAAATAAAAAAAATTTGGAATTTAAAAAAAAATAATAATTATCGAATTTTTTTAAAATAATTATCGATTTTTTTTAATTTTCTTATTTTTAGTTTTCGAAATTTTTATTTTTTTGATTTTCTAATTTTTTTTATTAGAAAAATGAAGGAAACATATAATAATACTGATAAAAATGGACGAAAACGTGCGAAAACGAACAAAAAGTGTGCGAAAACGGACGAAAACGTGTAAAACGGACAAAAACGAACGAAAACGTGTAAATACGGAAAAAAAACGGACGAAAACGTGTAAAAACGGAAGAAAACGTGCGGAAACGGACAAAAACGTGTATATACGGAAAAAAACGTGTAAAAACGGACAAAAACGTGTAAATACGGACGAAACCGTGTAAAAACGGACGAAAACGTGTGAATACTGACGAAAACGTGCGGAAACGGACAAAAACGTGTAAATACGGACGAAAACGTGTAAAAACGGACGAAACCGTGTAAAAACAGACGAAACGTGCAAAAACGGACGAAAACGTGTAAAAACGTGTGAATACGGACGAAAACGTGCGGAACGGACAAAAACGTGTAAATACGGACGAAAACGTGTAAAAACGGACGAAAACATGTAAAAACGGACGAAAACGTGCGGAAACGGACAAAAACGTGTAAAAACGGACGAAAACGTGTAAAAACGGACAAAAACGTGTAAAAACGGACGAAAACGTGTAAAAACGTGTGAATACGGACGAAAACGTGCGGAAACGGACAAAAACGTGTAAATACGGACGAAAACGTGTAAAAACGGACGAAAACGTGTAAAAGACTAACGTTGCAATAATAAAGGACTAACGGTGGAATAATAAAACAAACGATCGTTAACTCAACCTGCTGCAACAGGTCAAGCAAGTCACCAGTACATACAATGGCACGGATTTGAAAAGTTAGTGATATAATCAAAAAAAAAAAGGACGCTACATACAATGACAAAAAGTGGCAAGTATGATGCCTTTTTTTGCCAATTCCCCCAGTTGCGCTATTCACTTAATAACCCGCATTTAAACACTGGCACTACTATCAAACTAGCTTCAAAATACAGCGCTCTATAATAAAAAGATAAATGGTATATTGGAATGCAAGAAAAGACATGTAGGTATGTAAATTATTTGATAACAACCAGTCAAAATTTACATCCCACATAGGTTAAAGAGTGAAATCTTTCTTGTTTATATATGATAGAGAATGACGATCACACATGTCCATAATCTTACTATGTTTCAGATACATGTGTTAGCGAAGTTTGTCGTAAAACTGATTATTTGAATCGAAAAGTAAATGTACAATTGTTGACTTTTTTCAAATTCAACAATAATATAGGGTCGCGATTTTGATTCTGGATTTTCATTTACACCACAATTGAATTGTTGTGGACTCTATAAGGTCGCAATATCAACTTATTTTACACGAACATTACTAAATTTGGACTAGATTTAGCGCATACTTTGTGAATATACCTATAGAGTTGTACTTACCTTATGATACAAACAATCTTCATAAACTAGAACAAATTTAACTATAAGAGACGGAATGACCGAGTGAGTTTCTTGATCAATTTGGACACAAAAAAATACTTTACATTACCAGCAACTTCATGGCATGTAGTTCAAGAAACTGAAAACGAGTTGCATTAATAAGTAGTAGTATATTTAAACTTTGATCCAAGGGCGTCAAATGATTGCTCGAAGATAGATATATACATGTCAGAAACAAGATTTATTTCAATGGTTTTTGTTTCCTTTTAGTAAATTTTATTGTCACTTTCTTTGGAAAGGAGAAGATCAGCTAACAAAATAAAATCTATATAAGCATAAACAAACACGCCTTGAGTTTACATCCCATATAAGTTAAAGAAGTAACATCTTTCTTGTTTATATCCTATAGAGAAAAAGGATCACACATGTCTAGACTTGTACAATGTTTTCGGACACACGTGTTTATGAAGTTGATTATAAACCAAAAATTTCAAACTTCCTAATTTCTTGTTTCTGAAAATAAATATATAATTCTTGACTTTTTAATGTCTTTTGTCACTTAAAAATGAGTAATCTAAAATTTTTAATTACAAAGATTGTTCATATGTTTATATAACAAACCAAGTTGCACGATGATGGTGTGAAAACGGAAAAAGAAGCTAAACCATCTCATGTAATGCCATACGGCCTATACAATAAACCAAGTTGCACGATTGTGCCTCCATGTAAATAGGGCTCTATTGAGCACATATGACTTAGTACTTTAGTCTTCTAAATTGCAAAGTTTACTCATCCAGAAATGAGGCGACTATGCTGATTAGAGACCCTCTTAGTTGCCTATGTGTTTAGAGAAGATATCAAGAGACAAAGGGACAGCTTTGTCCTATACTCCTATCAATGTAAAACTCAATCAAGCACAAGGTACCAATGATTCAATGAACATATATATATGTCACTATAATTATTCAAAATGAACAGATGTGTCGCCCTCATGAGCCCTATCAAAAGACTCACCAAAACCCACACAGAGTTTTGAGTCATGTTCACCTAAACCACCTGTTCTCCTAGATGCTAAATGAAAGTTTATCTTATCTTATCTTACATTACTATAAATAATTTGGGCCCTTTTTATATCAGTTTTTAAAAAATTAAGTTACACACTTACTGTTTATAGCATGATCATAATATCGTTGAAAAAACATCACAAATTTGTAACATTCATCTTAAAATTGATGATGGAGTATTCAATTTTATAACTATCAATTAATCATGAGTCCAATTTATAAATTTGTAAATTTGTACTCTTACGTCATAATTGTGGACAACAATTTTAAGAAATGAAATATTATTAGTCTTCGTAACTAAATATAGCATATAAACATTGCATGTTGAACTTAGATAATAGGCATGATTACCAATCAAAGTTGGATACAGATAACGTTTCGTAACTAAATATAGCATATAAATATTATTAGTTTCGTAAATTATTGTATTTCTTAATATAGGCTCATGTATACAGATAACGTTTGTGTAACGTGATGAAATGTTTTGACAATAGCAAATTGGTAAGCATATTCAAAAAGTCTTTGGTTCAATTCTTAACATGACGGTGTTAATGTTCTTATATAAGTGAATACTTGCCTCTTAGTAAATTGAACTTTTTACTTTCATAGATTGTATTCTTTTGTTTTTTCAAGTTATATGCTTTTTTTTCGAAGACGACTTATTTTGATTGAATGTTATGGGGTTGTTACTAAGCCCATATATAAAAGGTTCTTCTGTTTGTGATGGATTATCTTAAATAGATTGAGCAAGACAAAATACAGTGAGGCAGGGTGTGCAGGTTGGTAAAATGAATGGGGCAATTTCATATCCCCTCCTGTTAGTTGGAAATTTCATATATACCCAAACATATATTAAAAACATTATAAATTGTGCATTCGATACTTGCACTTTGGGTATATATGAAATTAATCATGAAAATAGGGTGATATATGAAATTAATCCAAAATGAAATATGCATTACTTTGTATGTTTACGGTTCGATTCCCAATTTTTCTACTTTGCCTACTTTTCTTTTTAAGTACTTTTTGTCACTTTTGACATTTTTATCTTTCTGAAACTACTTTTTATTACTATTGACCGCAAGTAAGAGAAAATGAAATAAATACGTTTGTTCATTTTCATCAATGTTATAAATAGCGTAAGACGTGCAATGACAGCATAATCAAGGCTCACACCTTTGCGGCTTAGGCGAAGTTTTTGCGTTTATAAGGCGCGCCATAAAATGGAACAAAATATAAAAATATTTATATATTTATATCATGTTACATATATATTGAGTTTACAAAAACACGTGGTATATGACGACGTGGCGGCATGATCAACCTCACACCTTTGCCAGGCATGTGCAGGGCCTTTGCGAGCCTTTTAGAACTATGATTTTCACATATAATAAGCAAAAATGATTAATTTTTTTCACTCACTTCTGCATATTATTTTTAACTTTGTTTAACATTTTTTTTTATCTTTTAAAATCTTTTTTTTTTTTTTTTTTTTTTTTTTTTTTTTTTTTTTAGTTTGGTAAACATAGTATTATAAACAAAAAATCTCTCTTTTTTAACTTACAAACAAAAAATCTCTAAAAGGACTAAAGGTGGCAAAATGGGCGGGTCGGGCGGGCGCGGGCACGGGCTAAACAGACAAGGGCCAAACAGGCACGTATTATACAAATCACTTTATGTAAGACTAAAAATGACGAAATAAATTCCTTAAACGTTATACTTCTTTTATATTTAAAAAATTAAATATATTATATATATAAGTTTTTCTTTAAAACGATTATAATGTTCTCCAATTAAAAAAACATATATGCCCGTTAGTGTCCATTTAAATTTTCAATTGGCTAAATATGTCCATTTCAAAAAAAAAAAAAAAAAAAAAAAAAGTGCTAAATGTGCCAAAGTCTTTTAAAAAATAGCCAAAATTAACCAATTTTTTTTTTTTTTCATTTTGGTCACAAATTGGCACCTCTAAAAAAGACAAACTAACACTTGTTTCTAACTACATGTACAAAACTTTATTATTTTTGGTGAATTTAAAGATGAAAAATCATCATTTAAACTTTCAGGTTGGAAGACTGGATCCCATCCAAAGTCATTCACTCCTCTTGCAGGAACGATCTTCCCCTGGAAGGGTAATTTGTGCGTAAAATTATTTGAAATGTAATCAATCAAAACCTAGTACGAAAATTCATAGGTACATGCAAATCACATTTTAGACTATAGAACACCAGTTAAACCGTTTGATATCATAAAAAAACAAAGTATATATAATATAAAGCATAACGGATCTTTCCAACAAACGTAACGGGTTCATGATTTGGCCCAATAGCAAGAGAAAATAAGTTGCTTAACATTATCAAAGACACTTAACTAACTTCGTGGCATGTAACTCAAAAAACACAAAACAAGCTACATTGTCGTCACAACCAAGCAAAAAAGAATGAAAAAAAAAAGAGAGTAAACCCATAAGAAAATTAGCGGTAAAGTTTGTACTACGTAGATGATATCTGACAATTACATTCGTCACTTTATTACCATGGAGTTAGTATTATTTGAATAAAGTCAATTCAACCTTAGATCTCACAGTCCCACGCAGGTTAAAGAAGTAAAATCTTGCTTCGATATATACTATATTGTACGATGACAAGCCGTGTTGAGAATAACGTTATGTTTTCACGACAGAAATGATGATAGGTCTTGTAGAACAAAATAATCAAGCCCTGGTGTCATTGCAATCCATGTGACGTACTAGCAAATGAGCCAACTTTTGTACAACATTGGTGACTTGAGCCCTCCCCGTTGGCTACACAGATATCGGGAGACTCTGACGATTATGTCCTACCTGTCAGCGGATCATTACGGGCTTTGCCATAGTTGTTAGACTTGGATCATTGTTAGTTTATGTATAGGCCCATTAGTATATATGTTATTTATACACTATTATGTATCTCATTATCAATCATTGAATAAACGGTTTACACTACCACATGTATAACTCTTTTGCTTATTTGGTACAGACGAACAAAATGAATCATCAAATTATCCAGATGGATAGATGTGTCACATTGTCACCCTCACAAGTCATACCGCAGGACCGACCAAACCTTATTGTGTTAGAGTCCGAATAAATCAGGTAAGAATGCCCTAAAAACTTTTAACTCTAGTCGCTCTTTGCAGTGACATGTTACAACAAATGAATCGTGACCTTCCATGCAAGGTCCCTATTGAACACATTTATTAAATAACTCACTCATGCAAAAGGTGCCACGCAAAAGGCGAGTTTTGTTACAACACAGATGATTCAAGTCCCTCTTGGGTGCCTCCACCTAAATTTCAAGCGAAGAAGTGACAAACCGATGTTCATTTCTATATTACAAAGTACCAACGGATGTGTCTCACCAGAATGATCTAAAATGGATAGGCGTGTTAGTGTGTCACCCCTGACCACTCACGCGTCCTACTAAAAAGCTCACTCAACCTCACACAAGTCGAGTTTTAGTTCACTTATCCAACTATTGATCATGTAACTTAATCAGTAATCACTCCCACAAAGATTTCCTACGTATATGATATGGAAAATAAATTTTTAACATATAAAACACTTAAACTAAACTACTTGCAGCATTGAATCTCTAATTAACCTCATGGCATGAAATTCATGAAACACAAAACGAGTTGCATTATCACAATTTCTTCAAACAAAAAGAACGAATAAATATGAGAGTACACCCATTTAAAATCCGTGATAAAATTTTTACTCATGGAGGATCTCCAAATCCAATTTCCTTGTCACTTAATAACTGTATTGGAACTTTGGCACTAACTATTAGAGTAGCTTCAAACTAGAAACACTCTATAATGAACATATAACTGGTGCAGATTATTGTGATTTGATAAAAACTAGTTCAACCTTATAAATATCCCACATAGATGAAAGAAGTGAAATCTCATGTGATTATATGCTAGATTGCAAGAGAACAACTTGTGTTGAGAATGCTATCACGTTTTCGATTACATGATGCAATTTGAGTTTATTATAGAGAGAATTGCAAAAATCGTCCCTAAAGTTTGGTCAAATTGCACGTTTCGTCCCGGAAGTTTGGAAAGTGCAAGGATCGTCCCTGTGGGAAACTTTTGGGGCAAAATTCGTCCCTGGCTTACATCAAATGACTAAAATACCCCTGTCCTTTTCTTATTTTATATTCCTTTTCAGTTTCTAACACAAATGGTCCTTGTGTTGCGCAAAGCTTTACAAATTTAGTCCTTTTTTACACAAATTGTCCTTCTTACACAAAATCGTCCTTGTGTTGCACAAGGCTTACACAAATGGTCCTTGAGTCCGCTTTTCTTCCTGTTTTCATACGTTTTTGTCCGTTTTTTTTTTATTTTTTTTATTTTATTTTTTTTTTTTTTTTCATTTTTGCCCGTTTTTATCTGTTTTTGTCCGTTTTTCTTATGTTTTTGTCCATTTTTCTTACGGTTTTTTTTAAGTTTTTTACATTTTCGTCCATTATTCTTACGTTTTTTTCGTTTTCATACGTTTTTTTTCGTTTTCATACGTTTTTGTCCGTTTTTCTTACGTTTTTTTTCGTTTTTGTCCGCTTTTCTTACGTTTTTGTTCGTTTTTATCCGTTTTTCTTATGTTTTGTCCGTTTTTCTTACGTTTTCGTCCGTTATTCTTACGTTTTTTCCTTTTTCATATGGTTTTGTCCGTTTTTCTTATGTTTTTTTTTCGTTTTTCTTATGTTTTTGTCCATTTTTATTGTTTTCGGATGTTTTTCTTATGTTTTTGTCTGTTTTATCCGTTTTTGTTCATTTTCCTTACGCTTTTGTATGTTTTCTTACGTTTTTTTTCCAATTTTTTTGTCCGAATTTAAAAAAAAATAAAAAAAGTTTATAATTTTTGTCCGATTTTTTTTCTTTTTTGTTCGAATTTTTATAAAAAAAAAAGTTCAAGATTTTTGTCCGATTTTTTTTCTTTTTTGTCCGATTTTTTAAAAAAAAATCGAAAATTCGGAAAAAAAAAATTCTGACAAAAATTTTAAACTTTTTTTTTTTAAATTCGGACAAAAAAGAAAAAAAATCGGACAAAAAATTTGGTCAAAAAAATCGTAAGAAAACGGAAAAAATTTGGTAAAAAAAAAGATTCGGACTAAATAAAAAATTTTGGTAAAAAAAAATAGGACAAAAATTTGGTCAAAAAAAATTGGTCAAAAAAAATATTCTGATAAAAACGTAAGAAAAACGGATAAAAACGGACAAAAAAAAAATGTAAGAAAAACGGACAAAAACGTATGAAAACGGAAAAAACGTAAGAATAATGGACGAAAACATAAAAAACGTAAGAAAAACGGACAAAAACAAAAAAACGTAAGAAAAACAGACAAAAAAGAAAAACGGACAAAAACAGAAAAACGTAAGAAAAACAGACAAAAACGTATGAAAATGGAAAAAACATAATAATAACGGATGAAAACATAAAAAACGTAAAAAAACGGTAAGAAAAACGGACAAAAACGTAAGAAAAACAGACAAAAATGGATAAAAACGGGCAAAATTGAAAAAAAAAACGTAAGAAAACGGACGAAAACGTAAAAAAAGGGACTCAAGGACCATTTGTGTAAGCCTTGTGCAACACAAGGACGATTTTGTGTAAGAAGGACCATTTGTGTAAAAAAAAGGACTAAATTTGTAAAGCTTTGTGCAACACAAGGACCATTTGTGTTAGAAACTGAAAAGGAATATAAAATAATAAAAGGACAGGGGTATTTTAGTCATTTGATGTAAGCCAAGGACGAATTTTGCCCCAAAAGTTTCCCACATGGACGATCTTTGCATTTTCCAAACTTCTGGGACGAAACGTGCAATTTGGCCAAACTTTAGGGACGATTTTTGCAATTCTCTCTTTATTATATTAGCAAAAACATAAACTAATCTAGTATTGTGTAGTCAAAAACTGATATAAAACTCTTGACTTTTTTTAATAACTCTTGTAACTTAACAAGTATTTTTTTTTTTAAATATTTGTTGTCACTTAAAAAAGTAATACTCCAAACCTTTTATTTACAAAGATTGTCAATATGTTTATGCAACTAAAAATTTAATAATCTTCTATGTATATCCATTAGCAGTTGGTGTTTATTTCGACCTCTAAACGTTTCACCTAACCTTCTAAACTTACCTGTAGCCATATGGATTCTGTTGTGACATGTTATGAAAATGAATTAAGGCTTGACCCTCCATGTAACGTCTCTGTTGAGCACATATGAGTTTGGTCTATTAAGCTCTTACCATTGCCGATTTGCCATTCATGTGACTAAAGGTATGAGGCAAATCTGGTACAACATTGGTGATTTGAGCCACTTTAATTTGTTGCCTATATTTCTAATGAAGGTATCAAGAGACAGAGTCGCAGCTTTGTCCAACCAATGTACAACGCAGTCAATCACAAGGTACTAACAAACGTGAGTCACCAGAATAATCTAAAATGGATAGATGTGTCGCACTCACAAGTCCATTCAAAAAATCTTCAACAGACAGAGTTTGAGTCAAGTTCACCTAATCAAACTGTTGGCGTTTCACAAAGGGTAATTTAGTCAGTCACACAAAGACTTCCTACTGATTTTATTTACGAAACTTATATTATATGCTAAGAAAAATATATTTAACTAAACAACATGCAGCGTAGAATATTTGATTATCTTCATGGCTGTAATTCAAGAAACAAAAAACGAGTTGCATTACTGACAATATATTCCTCAACCACAACCGAACAAAAAAGAACGAAAATACGAGAGTAAACTCATATGAAATCAGTGATAAAATTCGTACTCCATATAAGATCTCCGTCTCAAAATTCTCGTCGTCACTTAATAACGTAATTTAAACTTTTTCATTAAGAATCCAAGTAGCTTCAAATACTAACGCTCTATGATGAACAGATGAATGGTATAGATTAAGTCGGCATGCAAGCATGTACAACAATATGTGTTTGATAGAACCATTTCATATTTATATCCCACATAGATGAAAGAAGTGAACTCTTTCTTGGTTATATTCTATAGTGCATGTGAAGATTTGTATTATGTTTTCACACATGTGTTTGGTGAAAGTTGATTATAAAGCTAAAAAATTCAAACTTCACCAAACGGATTGAAAATCTAATATAAATTTTTGATTTTTTAGTAGTAGTAGTATATCTTTTCACTTAAAAAGTGTTCGCACTCCAAAGTCCGAACTTTTTATTTTTTCCAAAGGCATTATGAAATTTCGCTTTTAATTTACATCCATTGTTCACAAAACGAAACCTTCTATCATTTAATTTCGTGATTGGTGTTCATTCCGATCTTTAAACGTTCCACCGATCCACCTTTACTTACCTAACACATACCGTACAATGCCATACTGGTTCGGCAATGACATGTTATGAAAATGAGTTAGTCGCATGTGGCTCTCCTTGTTATCACAACTTTGTCCTGCTAATTATGTATAGGTAGCACGTACAACTCAATCGATCACAAGGTACTAACATAGGTGCGCCACGAAAATTATCCAAAATTGATAGATGTGTCGCACTCCCCAAACGACTTACTTAGTTTGATCAGTAACATAAAAATTACGTATTGGTGTTACTTGATCAGTATATTTAACAGTTATAGTGCTTGTATTAAGCTACTTGTGCCTAGCATAAAACTAAAATAGTCATAGAAGCATAGGAATTATACACTAACATATCATCATAAACTACAACAAAATTTAACTACAGATGACACACAGTAGATCTAATAAGTTTCTCGACCAATTTAGACATACAAAAATTGCTTTACATTACCAATGACACACTTGATCAACTTCATGAGTTCATGGCATGTAATTTAAGAAACACAAAACAAGTTGCATTATCGACAACAACCACAAAAAAGAACAAAAATACGATGGGAAACCAGCTTATATAGTTATATCCCACGTTCCCACATAGGCTAAAGAAGTAAAATATTCCTTGCTTATATACTACAGTTAGTGAAGACAACGCATGGCAAGAATAATGTTATGTTCTCAGTAACATAGTCGTTTATGAAGTTGACTATGAAATAAAAAACATCATAAACGTTGGTTGTTGAGAATTAATGTAAATTCTACGCTTTTTAATTAATGTATGTTTTTTTTTTTTTTTTTTTTTTTTTTTTTTTTTTTATATATAAATTTTTTTCACATAATGACTGGTAGACGGGCAACAAGCTGCGCCGCCACCCCTTTCTGAATAGCAAAACCAAACCTACTAAACACAAATCCTTGCCCCTGGGGGGTCGAATAATTGCTATGAACGACCCGTTGAACTCTGGCAAGGAACCGGATAGCTTCCGGTGCCAACGCCCCAAATGTATGTTTTAACTTTGGAAAATGGAGCTTCAAGTCTTCAACTATCGATTTACAACGATTGTCCATTTGACAAAAAACTTTTATTTATTGAAAATTTCTTAAGAATAAGTGATGATTTAATCAATATTAACTTGAAAACTCAAACAATAAGAGTAACCATACTTTAAGAAACCCATTTCGCCGTTGGTGTTCACCATTTTTTATTTTTATTTTTTTTTTCTTTCTTTTGATTGTAATATAGTTCTAGTTTTTTAAAGCAAGCTAATCATGAGTGATCAAAACCCAAACCCGACCCGACCCGTTTCATCTTTTCTACCATCACCAAGTTTTTTTAACACCTTATTTTCACCAAAAACCCTAGTTGAGACAGAATCATCACCCACTTCGATTCTGGAAATTAACCAATTTCAATTCCGTAAACGACCCATTTGAGATCAACAAATATAGAATCAAACCCATGAAGGTTTTTAAAAAAACGAAAACACAAGTGAGAAATATGATCATGAAGGTATAGCACTTGCACTAATAGATGATCATCCCTACTTGATCAGCCCTTGTGATAAGCTTGTTATAGCTTCACTTGAGCCCTTCATTGTTTCAATTTTGGTTTAAGTGATCTTTGTTGGTTTAGTTTTAAGATTTTGGTGTGACACATTTTGCATTAACTCTTATTAGTCATTTTTTATGTTACTAATACTTTTCTTTTGTGATGTTACTTGCACAATTTTATTTACAAATGCTTTAATAATGTAGGTGGACGAAGAAACAAGTTGTAGAGCTAAAACTTCGTCTCAAATAAGCCATAACTCATACCAAACGAGTCGCATGAAGATATTGAGGAAAAGGCCGATTGCGATTCAATTTCTTGCGAGTCTTTTAATGAAACGTGAGAATCCAAATGCAGCGATCACCATTGAAGCGCCAGAGGGAATGTATGACGAGATATTTTTGGAGCAAGTCGACAACAACTCGTTAATAGGATGGATGACAAAAGATTGGCTTGACGTGGCCATAATTTATTGGTTGTGCATGTAAGTTCTTTGATTTTCCATTCATCTTGATACCAAAATTGTAATTTATTATTCATTGTTATTTCTTTTATTATATTTATTATTTTCATTTAGGTACATGTATCCTAAAAAGGCGAGTAGGACTGCGTTTCTCAATCCGGCATATTTACAATCAAGCGCATGTTTAGAAGACCGTGGGTTTGTCGTGACTGTTATTCGCAAAACATTACACATACACCCAAATAAATCATTCTTCCTTTTACCTTATCATCAAGAGTACGTTAACTTAACTTTTTCTTTTGTTTTATGGTTTTGATTATACTTGCGTTGTTTAAAAGGCATAAACTTTTTTGTAGCGGTCATTGGGCGTTACTTATTATTGACCGTTCCATGCAAAAGGGATACATTTTGGATTCATATAATAAAGACGAGAAAAAGAACCCGGATGATTTCTTGGTGGTAAAAGTGTTGAACGAGTAAGATTTTCTAATATTGACATTCCATTCACAATTCATAGCTTCATTTATCTAACTTCAATACTTCTGATTTTAGGGCGTTTCAAGTGAATTTGGATTGGACTTTCCCTAAGGTAAATAATTTATACTGATATAAACCGCCATTTATATATGTGTTTTTTATATGTGAAATGTATGCTTGTTATTTGATTACAGTGTAACCAACAAAGAGATACTTGGGAATGTGGTTATTATGTCATGAAATGGATTCTCGACTTTTTTACGGTCATACAACAAGGCTTCCCTCATAACGTAAGTATCGTTGCTTGTCTATTGCTTTAGAGGGAAAACCGACTTATATAGTCTCTACTTTTGCATTTTTCCTTTTTTAAGTATTGTAGTATATTATAATTAACTCTCGTTTTCTTACTAACAGATTCCTAAACACTTTATAACGAGAAAGCCAATACCTATGTCACTATTGGACAAGATGGTACATGACATGTGTAAATCATTTTATGACCTTCACTGCGAACCATGCAATGATGTATGTATTAGTTAATTAGTTTTTGGTGTAAGGATGTAGTTTTTGTGTTTTTAACTGGAAAAAGTTTGGTTGTAGTAGATGAATTTGGGCAATCAACTTTTAGACAAAGTTTAGTTGTAATGGATGAATTTGGTGTTGCGGATTGTTGGTTAAATTTGATGTTTATAAGTTTTGTGCTTTGGTTGAAATGCTTCTAGAACAAAATAAGTTATGGGTTGCTGCAGAAATAAAACGGCAGATTTGGGTAGCCGCGGAATTGGCTCGATGCAGAAAAATTGGTAGCTGATTTTCTGCTGCAGCCTGCAGAATTGGGTTGTAATAATGGATTCATGGATATTCAGAAATGGGTTGAAATAGGATATGCAGGTGGTTATCATTGGAACGGTTGTTTGTGGAAATGTTCTAAAAAATGGATGGTTTTTGGAACGCTTCTAGTGAAAGTGTTCCAAAATATTGGATATTTTAATATGTTGGAACTAGCATTGTGGAACGGTTAATACTAAAAACGTTCCTAAGAATGACACTTTGGGAACGGTTATAAAACAGCTCCAAAAAGTTTTTATCTTTTGGAACAGTCACATAGGGAACGTTAGTTTAAGCGTTCCAAAAAGCCTTTATAAACGTTCCAAATTGTGATTTTGTGTACTAGTGTAAGGTTCTCTAAACGCTCTGCAAATTCTCTACTGTTGTTGTCTGTGAAGCATCATGCTTTTTTATCATCAGGTATCATATAAAGCTCTTCAAGCTTCACTAAGCTTTTCAAGACACCATCATCTATAACAAGATTGCAACAACCTGTTACATCCAGTAGTCGTAGCTTCTTCAAATTTCCGAATTTGGAAGGTAGGATTGTAATGCCAGAGTTAGCAAAGCTAAGAACTTCCAGATTTGAAAGATTTCCAATACAAGCTAAATCAAACTTCAACGAGCATTTATCGAGACAAAGAGTTCGAAGATTGGCGGATGATGTGGGAACTAGTGGATACTTCATTCTCTCAAATGCTATAACTTGAAGATTTTCCATTGTTGCATAAAAGGCTTGAAGATCCCTTAGCGACCCATCTCCATGCATAAGTTTCAAAAGTGAAAGGTTTGGAAACCTTGAGTCACTAGGAAACTTAGACATACCCTTACATGTTAACGAAATTTGTTTGCAAGACTCGCTCATACTATTAGCTTCACTCCAATTTGAGAAATCATCTTCATGGTGAATGATCCAACATCCGTGCTCACCACATTTAGAAACAGTATTTACCACAAATGCAAGCACAAGATCATGAAATTTCACACAATCACTGTGATGACTATCTCCATCCATCAACATGTAGGCATTTTTAAGATTGCTCACACTTGTTTGAGTGTTGTCTCTAGCCTTTCCCATAGTAGAAACTTGTTTTAAAAGTTTTAGTCCCCATGCATCTTTTAATCCCCATGCATATCTTTTGAGATCTTCTATGGGGATATTAGAGTCCTCCGGGAACAAGCCACAAAGCAGAAAATCGCTTTATCCTCTTCTTGTTTTATACTCTCGTAGCTTATCTCAATAATTTTTTGCACGTTCTCATCAAGATCATTTAACTTTAAACGATCGCGTGTACATCTCCATATAGCCCTGTCCGTTTCACATTTAAGAGTTCCGGCAATGAGTTCAATTGCAAGCGGCAAACAACCACATTTTTTAACAATTTCACATCCTATTTCATAGAGATCATGATCATGTTCGGCTGAAATGTCTGCTTTTTGACAAAAGAAATCCTGTGCTTCATTTTCCTTCAAGACATCAACCTCAACTACTTTAAGAGCGGCATCTTTTGCAATCTGTCGGCAAACTTTTACATCCCGCGATGTGAGCAACAACTTAACCCCATTTGGCAACGGACTCGCCAATCCGATATCTTCAAGTTTAATCTTGCTCTTCTCCCACACATCGTCCAGTATAACCAGAGTCTTTTCTTTACGCTCTGAAAATACTTCAAATCTTTTGGAAAGATAAGTTGCCATTAGATCAGTTTCGGTTAGAGGTTCGCCTGTCTGCACTGCTATTTCTTTATGAATTTTAAGCAAGTTGGGAGTATTCCCAATATCCACATCCGCAATCCAATTAAACATCCTTTCCTTTTTTGCAACCTCTTTCAGTTGTTTCTTCAACGTGATTTTCCGCACACCACCCATTCCACACAAGGCTATCACTCGAGCCGCATCATCATCTTGTTGAAGGAGCTCACGTGCATCATTGAATGCCTTTACTCTTGAGTCAAACACACTTTCACCTGATGTTGATGTTGATGCCTGGTTTTGGGAATTGACTCTGCCAAGACATCCTTTAGGTTCACGCCAGATGGTGTCATCAGAGATCTTGTCATATTCATCGATAAGACCTTCGATATCCTCGGTTACCCTCAATACGTTTCTTCCTGCTAGATACTTCTTTTTGATATTAAAGCATCCAATGTTGTTGCTTGGAATGTTGTCAACATCTTCCTTGATCTTTTCAACTTCTTTCAACCACCCTGGTACACGAGGAGGTATCTTACGAATGTTTACCTCATTTTCTCTCACGCGATTTTCGATACCAGTCCTTTTTTCGTCCAAAACCTCCCATTTTTTTTATCATTTTCTTCACACGATCAGCGGAGGAAGTGAGGTTTCTCAACTTTTGCGTAATATGACCCGTCAAAGCCTTCACAACAGGCTCAACGATTGCAGATGATACAAGCTCCATTTTCCTGAGACATAAGAAATTATATTAACAAAATTAGGGGTGGCAATTCCCGAAACGATAGGATAATACCAACAAAAGGGATGAGAATCTTATTACAGTATTCATACTTTTGGATTGCTTATTATTTTCTGCTTATAAACAAGTACTTATAAGCTACTTAAAAATAAGCACTCGGGTTATGAAAAATAACAATTTGTTACAAAATTTCATTCAAATCAATTTACCAAATACATATAAGGTCAAATACGAAAGTAAAAAACCAAGCTAATATTAATTTTACCTCAAATAAATAAGCATGCATCTCAAAAACTTGTTTATTTTAACTAAAAATAAACAAGCAATACCAAACACCAACTAGCTTAATCTATAAGACTATAAATAAACAGATCTATTTCTCCTAAGATTAGTACATAGTAGTGATGCATTATACTTAAAAAGAAAGTTACATAACTCGAAGAAAAGTAAAGATATCGAAGAAAAGTAACGATATGGGGTCTGCAATGAGTGACTTATAGAAAATATATGCTAAATTAATATGTTAAGAATAATACCTTATACAGATTTCAGAGATTTCACCAGCTAGCTCTCAAGGATCAAATAATGTTTACTGAACAAAAACAAGTTGGTTGGAAACTATGAGAGAGATAAAATTGGAGCAAACTTTATGCATGAAGTGACTCTTCATAGCCGACAGTGCTTTATTGACTTTAACAGTACCATATTCACTGGTTTTGAAAGGCTAATTCTATCGGGGGGTCGGGGTCCGAATAACTTGCGTTTACACGTTTTTTTCAAGTCAATAAGGTTTTTTTCTTTCCAATTTCTTATAGTTTTTGGGGGGTCTTTGTTTAAGTTTTTCTTTTTTAGCCTTTTAGGGATTTGTGAGGTTCTTAAATTATACGGTCAAAGTAAAGTTGCGTGAATGTTTTGTGTAATTTTAGGGTGTGCCTGGTTAGAATTGGGAAAAGGGAAAAGAAATGCAAAGGAATGAGTGATGATGTATAATCAATCCTTTACCTCTCAATTTACTCTATAATTGTCAATTATCTATTAGTGGTTAATCATTATATTAACCCCTCCAACCAAGCACCTTTAATCAATCCCTTTCTCATTCCTCACCCCCTTAACCCCACCAAGCACCCCTTATTAGCTTGAGATTATGAGCTTACAACAACGGATGTTTATAGATTTTGTGGCTTATTTTATATGGGCGTACTAATTTGAAGATAAAGAAAATACTTTTATGCCTTGAAATATCATTTTACATGTTGATATATGCATTTGGTCATTTAAAGTTATGCTAGTTAATGATACTTTAAAAATCATTTTTTAATAAAAAATACAATTTAATAAACGCATTGTAAAAACCAAGAAAACTACACTAAACACAAAAAACAAATAAATAAAATATTACAAACAAAGTTTCACAAAACTTTTGTCATTGTTTGTAATCCAAACAAACCGACTAAACAGTAAAGCTATTTAATTGGGTCCCTTCTTAATTTAATTGGCTTGATTAATTAAGGGGATGTCTTGCATTGTATTTTGATCTTTGTTTGGTTTTATATTATGTTGCCTTTCTAAAAATTAAAAAAAAAAAAGTTGTTGCCAAAAAATTTAAAAATAAAATAAATTATGAGACGAAAAAATTAAATTTATATACCCGAAGACACATCACACGAGGACCCTGCTAGTTACTCATGATAATAATGAGTAACTACCCCATATAGCAACTACCCGTGAATAAATGCTTATTATTACATGGGTTATGCCCATTTTTAAGACTCTTGTCTTGCTGTAACCAAAATGTCTCCGGTTCGATTCTCAAACCAATATACTCGCCTCTTTTTTATTTTGATATATTTTGATGTCACTATAAAGTCAAATGAACATATTCTTCTTCAAAATAGTGCCTTTCAAAACGCATAGATGTGTCGCACTCACTGGTCACTCAAACCAATTGGATTAACGAAAAAGACAATGTAAATTACAATTTTGGCCTAATAACATAATAAAGTATCATACTTGTCAAAAAAAGCTGTTCTGAGTAGCGTACTTTTTTTTTTCCTTGTTGGTGGGTCAAACTCGAGTATTTTGTCCATAAGTGAGTATTTTACAGCCTAATATAGGTAATATGCCATGTCATCCGTTTTTTTTTTTAATATATATATATATATATATATATATATATATATATATAGTGTAACTTTCAAACGAGAACCATTTTAACTGCGAGAACTGAGAGAACCACAAAAAACATACATGCACGCCTTCAACAATTGTATTTTTGCACATATGTTTTAAAAACAACACATATGTTTAAAAAAAAACATAGTTGTTCTAAAGAATTTGATGAGAAATTGAAAATGCAAAATTTTTTTTGAAGGTGTGCATGTATGTTCTTATAAGACGTGCAACGACAATATTGCGGCCGTGGGTAAGGTTTTTGTGAAAAAAGATGATGAGTTCATAATGATATTGAAGAACATAGGTGGATGCTTACTATTATTGATAATTTGCATGTATTTTTATTTTATTTTAAAAGGCGTGCATGCATGTTTTTAGTGGTTCTCTCAGTTCTCGCAGATAAAATGGTTCTCGTAAGAAAGTCCCCCTATATATATATATATATATATATATATATATATATATATATATATATATATATATATATATATATATAGGGGGACTTTCTTACGAGAACCATTTTATCTGCGTGAACTGAGAGAACCACCAAAAACATACATGCACGCCTTTTAAAATAAAATAAAAATACATGCAAATCATCAAAAATCGTAAGCATCCACCTATATTCTTCAATATAATTATTAACTCATCCTCTTTTTTCACAAAAACCTTACGCACGGCCGCAATATTTTCGTTGCACGTCTTATAAGAACATACATGCACACCTTCAAAGAAAATTTTTGTATTTTCAATTTCTTATCAAATTCTTTAGAACAACTATGTTTTTTTTAAAACATATATATGTTGTTTTTAAAATATATGTGCAAAAATACAATTATTGAAGACGTGCATGTATGTTTTTGATGGTTCTCTCAGTTCTCGCAGTTAAAATGGTTCTCGTTTGAAAGTTACACTATATATATATATATATATATATATATATATATATATATATATATATATATATATATATATATATATATATATATATTTTACTTAGAAAAGGTTTCATTGTACCTAATCAACAAGACCAGCTGGTATACCATCATTATGTTGACTTCCGCTTTCTGAAAATGCCGAGTGATGAAACAGTTTGGTGGCATCTTTATCATTTAAAAGTTCCAAATGATATGTATTGAATTGTGTAAAGGTGCTCCTAGATGTAACGAGAATTGTGTAACCACGTAACTTGAACTTGAAGTGCCTAATGATGGAATCCGACCATACATCATCCAGTACCAAAAACTTTTTGAATTCATTTTCACCTAAAAAGCTCCCCCATTTTTTGATTGCACTATCATCGTTAACAAAATCAAGCTGCTCACCGCCATGGTTGTTCTGAAGTAAATCTTTAATGACCATCTTTAAGTTGGGGGTCTCTGAGATTGTCGCGAAGTAGATGTTTTCACCAAAATTTTCTGTTCAAGTGAGATCGGCGGTGGGAGGCGCGTGGAGGTGATACGCTGGGTGTGGTGGTGCTTGGTTAGCACGGGGGTGAAGGGTTTTATCCGATCTACAAAGTGGGACAAGAAAAAGGGTTGCCGAAAAATTATTCCGGCGACCGGAATCTGCTGCAGTGGCCGGAAGTGAGACCGGCAGTGGGGAGTAGCTGGAAAAAGTAAAAAAAAAATATTGTATTTACCGGGTACTTGGGAAAGGGGTGGCAAAATGTCACTTGTGGACAATATTGTCGTGTTTGATCCACTAACAAGGAAAAATTTTAGTACGATACTCAGAACAGCTTTTTGTGACAAGTATGATGCTTTATTATGGTATTAGGCCTACAATTTTTTATGGTCTATCACATTGTCATTTTCTATCGATCCTGGTTGGTTTATCATGTAGACTTGCATTTAAAGTACTACCACTGTCAAACTGGTCAAAGAAGGTTTTGTATCCTTCAACAAAATGATCATAGATTTGCATTAATCAGTTCTTTTTTAACCCAAAATACAAAGTGGATACCACCCATCTAAGAAACCTTGTTTAGAAGTACAAAATGAAATAATAATCTATCTTATGTCTCGAATACATACACACAGTGCAAGAGCTCTTCCGCAATGAGAAATATTGTTCTTTTCTTCCTTGGGTATTCTAGCATAAGTGCATAACTATAACAACACAAATTATAGAATTAGTTTGGTTTTATTGCAAGCATGCAATAATATGAAAGGTTGATACGAACCAATTCGATATAGAGATAAAAGATAGATAGTTTATATTGTTGGGATAAACCAACCCCCCGATGGTTTATATTAATGAGATAAACCGACCCCCCCAATTGATTAACAATCAATAATTCATATCATTCAACATAAACTCTATTACCACCCTAATACCCTATTTATAATAAAAGATGACCTAAACTTAACTTGATCCCTAAGATAGTACTATAAAGGAAACTAATTAATGATAAGGAAAATAAATAAAATACAGGAAAACTAAGACGGTTTGTATCAATACTCCCACCCCGAAAAACACCTTGTCCTCAAGGTGTTGCTTTAAAATGTAGCCTCGAGTAATTCCGGGATCCCAAACTCTTCGTTGTGTTCCCTTTCTATGCTCCATGTAGAAGTCAGCATGCTTGTTGTCACTTAACTCATAAACTTTTCTAGTTGAATCTTCAAAATATAAATAAGCCTTCAAATTACTACCAAGATTCTGGTTGACATTGGCTGATGTTTTAGAAAACTGGTCAAACCTCAAATCAGACCCATGTTTTCCCCTCTTATCAAACATGCTTTGAACAACTGGTCCGTTAAAACACCCTATCTTATTCGATTTTCCGTGTGATCCCAGCACTGAAGAAGTTTCATTGGAGTCAAGGATAGGTTTCTGTCCTAAATCTTCTGCCACCGCCATGACCGGACTCACAAAATCTGTTCCTTTCACGACAGAATCATCCAGAAAATCATGATAACTATCAATCTTTTGATTCACTTCTTCACGCCTTTGATCCTCTTCCACTAGGTAAGCTCTAATGTAGCATAATGATCACTTAGAATGTTGTATTAATATGTTATTTATGTATTTTAAGTACTTTAGTCTTATGGGTCAAAACGGGTAAAAACTAATGGACTGGGTTATACCCATATCCAAACACCCCGTTTGTTTATTTGACAGTTATATTCGGTTAAGGCAGTTAGTATTGAAACGTTGCAATGTTTCATGAAGGGACACAACGTTTCAACTTAGTATATATAGTTTAGAATCGAGTCAAGTGTAAGGTTACAGAATCTTATAAAAGTTATAAAGTATTACTTTCATTTATCAAGTTATTTACCCATATTACTTTTACTGTTTTATCAATTCGTCCCATGGTAAACTATAATCAAATCCTCAAGAGGAATTGGCTCCAAGCCAAACCTGTGAAACCCGAACAACAGTGGTATCAGAGCTTATGTTCTGATTCCTGGATGGAGCCATCAACATACGAACATGGTGCCACTTCTACACAAAACAAAGAACCCTCGCATAAGGACCCTTTGTGTTGGAACACTGCGAAAAAGAAGATATCTCCTGAAGGAAAACGAATTCTAAGAGAAAAGGTACAAGAGATTGTTTCATACAATTCGAAAAGACTGCAAAAGGAAAAGAAAATCGATGAAAAATACAAGAAAAAGGATAAGAGGCCTAGATGCTATACGTGTAGAAAGCGTGGACATGTTTTCAGAAACTGCCCTTTGAAACAAGAAAAACTTCTCACCAAACAACGTATCACAGAACCACCTTTTGTCTCATCAAAGATGAACCCTTAGAATGCACAGTTTCAAGAAAAGGCGAAATACCAAGAACAAGTTCATGTTCTTACGGATTACATGGTTGAAGGGACTGAAAAAGGAAATTGGAATAACATATGGTACGTTAGTTCGGAATACAAACAACATATGTCACCAATGAAACAATTGTTCAAGCGAATGTATAAGAGATTCAAAGTGGAAGGAGTAGAAGAGGATGAAAGGAAGTTTATTATTTCATATGGCGTGGGAGAAGTAATTGTGGACACGGATGATGGAGAACTCTTAATTGCAAACGTGTTATATACTCCAGAAATCACCCTAAATGTTTTAAGTATGCATCAACTTGAAGAGCAAGGATATATAGTCACTTATGGATCAGATAAATGCAAGTTGAAATACATGTTTGATAGTTTTGAGAATTATGGGAATGAAGAGAGTATGTTGGAAGATGAAAATGATGAAAGTATAATCACAAGCCACAACAAGTTTCTTGATGATTATTTCAAGTCTTTGGATATTGAAGAAGAATGCTCACTTATCAAAGGTTTAGAAGATTTGAAAATGGAACAACATGAAGATCATGATTACATAGACCAAGAATACATGAGTTTGAATGGCACATTATACACTATGAAGGTCAATACTTTTCCTAGATTCATTGCTTTTCTAAATTTAATCAAAGTTGATAAGTTAGTCTATGAAAATTGGGAAGTATTGAGTAAAAGATTCTTAGAGATGCTTGAATGGTTTTATATGGGTTTTATGAGGCAAAGTGCATTAGGAAATTTACCACCCATCATTGGGGGTGATAAAAGTGGATATGTTAGGATTGTATAAGTTTGTAGATGCACTTGGAGGATATATGAATGTTACTTTCAACAATCAATGGCACCAAGTTGCAAAACTCTTAGGATTGGCAGAAGAAGAAAAGGAAACAGTTAAGGCATGTTACAAGGAATACTTAGGATTGGTGAAAATTTACTATGAAGATGCACTTAGAGCAAATCAAGTGAAGGCAGAAAGTGATGAGAATGGCAGAGGTACTGCAGACATTATACCACAACCGTGTGAAGGTTTGGAAGATGCAATGGAAATAGTTGATGAATCACCAAAGAAAATGATCAAGATTGAAAAGGAAGAAGCCATGAAAGAGGACAGCAGTTCAAGTGAAAGTACAGAAGATGATGACTTTGTCATCATTGTTTGAAGAAAACTCAAGCATAGCAAGATGGAAGGAATCAACATTCAGTAATCAGGAGGGAGATGTAGCATAATGATCACTTAGAATGTTGTATTAGTATGTTATTTATGTATTTTAAGTATTTTAGTCTTATGGGTCAAAACGGGTAAAAACTAATGGACTGGGTTATACCCATATCCAAACACCCCGTTTGTTTATTTGAGAGTTATATTCGGTTAAGGCAGTTAGTATTGAAACGTTGCAATGTTTCATGAAGGGACACAACGTTTCAACTTAGTATATATAGTTTAGAATCGAGTCAAGTGTAAGGTTACAGAATCTTATAAAAGTTATAAAGTATTACTTTCATTTATCAAGTTATTTACCCATATTACTTTTACTGTTTTATCAATTCGTCCCATGGTAAACTATAATCAAATCCTCAAGAGGAATTGGCTCCAAGCCAAACCTGTGAAACCCGAACAACATCTAATACCCATTAGTTACCGTCTTTGTGCAATTTTTTCTTTGATCTCCCATATATCCATCTCCATACTTTGCTGCATAATTGCCATCCTTAGTTCAGATCTAACCGTCTCCTTATGGAACTTTTTATAAGCCTGCATACTTGCTCGATGCTCTTCCATTATAGCCCGCCGTACATGTTCCAGGATAGCCGGAATCAAAAGAAGATTCGACTTTTTCTGAACAGTGTTTTCTGGTAGTGAATAATGTTCTGATAAACATGATTTTTTTTAAACCCTAGAATCGAACAGCTCTTATGCCAATTGATACGAACCAATTTGATATAGAGATAAAAGATAGATAGTTTATATTGATGGGATAAACCGACCCCCCGATGGTTTATATTAATGAGATAAACCGACCCTCCAATTGATTAACAAATCAATAATTAATATCATTCAACATAAACTCCATTACAACCCTAATACCCTATTTATAATAAAAGATTACCTAAACTTAACTTGGTCCCTAAGATAGTACTAAAAAGGAAACTAATTAATGATAAGTAAAATAAATAAAATACAGGAATACTAAGACGGTTTGTATCAACGGTGCAGGGAGATAATAGATGGTAACTCAAAATGGGTCGGGTTTTGTGTTGAAGTGTATATTTGCACCAGGTCTCCTTAGCTGCGAGCTTGAGCTTATCGAGCCTGAAACAAAGGTAACACACGTTAGCCTCGCCTTGGGTTTTATCCCAAGACCAAGCTCCGGTGTGAGAATGAGTTTATGTGTGCTAGGAAGTATGGACGAATGATAAATGAGTGAATAATATGAGTAGTAGAGAGAGATAGTAATAAATGTGATACCTTGCATTGAATGAGGGTCGCGTATTTATAGTGCTTAATCTACTGTTCATGGCTGTCCTGGGGTGTGGGACGCCGATCTATTCCTAGGCTAGATCCCTAGGCTTACTGTTCATGCGTGGGGAGTCATGCCCTGAAGACCCAGGAATACAATGCCGCTCGGTTATTGATATTAACCATTGGATCATAGCCGTCTCTCTATTTAAAAGGTACTTTGGTCTTTGCCAAGGAATTTTATTAATATATTAGTTCTTTACACGTAAGCACTGCCGAGTAGTTATGTTGCATGTCGTTCGATTGGATGTCGTCCAGTGCCAACCATCCGAACACATACACGAACATGTCCCCCCCCCCCCCCCCCCCCAAGTATTATATTGACTATTCTAATAGATGATATAATATTTGTTTATTAACTGTCATTATTGTTTTTTTGAATCGTCTTGGAGACACTTGAGCAGGCTATAGGACAAATGTCATAAATGCGGGCGTGTTAAAAAAGGAAGGAAAATCAAAGGTCATGTACCGTTCATTCAAGGTGGTGCCATGTGTCCCACTTTGGTACTTTCGACGGTCATGATTGTTTACTAACATGACTTGACGTTTTGTCGTTTTTTTCTTACTTTGCCTATAAATACAAGGGAAGCGTTCATTTTTTACCACATTTACCGTTTCACTGTTTGCTTCCGATTGAATTGCAATTCTACGTCTCTTTCAGGTGTGTTTATCGTTTCTCATTCTCTTTCCTCTTTTAGACCTTCCCATATACCCCTCCGGATCCTTCCCTTATGTCAGAAGCTTGCGCTGCCCCCAATGACCAAGAGGACGTGGGTGAAACCTCTAACTTTGCTAAGTGTGATATGCATTTAAAAACATCTATCTTGGATGAGGGAAACGTTAGTTGGATTGCTAAATGTTACAGAATACCTTTAGAGCTCAATCCCCATCCGCCACTCGGTGATATGACCGTTCTAGATGTTCCGGATGATGCTATAGCTTTGTATCTCCATTTCTTTAAGCAGGGAGTCTTTAGGATACCCACTTCAACCTTTTTTATGAGGGTTTTGAAGTATTTCAGAGTACATGTTTGGTCCGTAAGAATGTCAAATCTGATTCAGGTTCGAATGGGTGGCTAGGTCACATTGCAGACTTACTAAAACTTCTTTCTCCATAATTTAAAGATTGTACTCTTGAAAGATAGACTTGACCTGACTTTTAACCTGTTTGGCCCATTTGATGTGTTCCTCTTTTAGATATGAAAGAGCCAGGACCCGTTTATAAATATTTTGGTCGAAATTGCCACCTATAATGGAGATGATCCTATAGAAACAGAGATGGGATTACATTTGATCATAACCATTAGGTTGGAAGACTGGATCCCATCCAAAGTCATTCGGTCATCTTGCAGGAACAATCTTCCCCTGAAAGAGTACATTACGTTCGTTCGTAGGTACATACAGATCACATTTTAAAGCATTTCATATCTTACGAGACAAAGTGAAAAATGTAAAGCATACCAGGGTTTCTCCCACAAACGTAACGGGTTCATGATTAGGCTCAATAGCAAGGGAAAATATACACAAGAGCATAGGAAGATTTATCCTTAGAAGCCATCAACATATTTTTTAGACCTACAAACGCAATTGAAGTGGTTAATTGACACTTATTTTTTTATAGTTTAACATCAGGGTACATACGCATAAGCTTCATGAAACGTAGGCAGATTCTCTATACCTTCATGACCAAGCTTCAGAAGAAACCACTTGCTATAGATAAGCTTTGTCGTTCAGTAACAGCCATGCCAAAGTGAAATAAATAATGTCAGAACATGTCAAATATCTGATGCGTGAGAATCGCAACAGGCTTTACCTCTCGAGGGATCTCGAGAAGCTTACAACCCCCACCAGGCAGTGTACCTGATCGTTGTAGTATAGTATAGTGACAAGTACCAGGGGATTGATCATTCAGCTTAGGAATAGTGTCGCTAGGATTAGAAAGCCTAATTACTAGTTCTAGAGGTGAGGGATGATTATTTTTGTATTTTTATATTTTTATGAAAGCAAGTAAAATCTCGGGTTTTGAAAGAGTGGGCGGAATTAGTTGCTATTCAACTAACCCAAAACTAATATATAATCAAAATAAAATACTAAAAATGAAATTAAACTAAATTATACTAAGGTTGTGAGCAGTAATCGGAGAAATTGTGTTTACTTAGACTTCACTACTCCCTAGATATCTTTTACATGTTAATTACTTGTTATAATTGTATGGATGACGGATTGTATTCCTTAATACCATTCATGGGGTGGCATACATAACTCCCCAATTCTATGAGCTCTTATCTCCTCCTACACCATGACCCAGCACAACTATATGGATTGTAAACAGTGGCTCATGCATTAAATACAACCAATAAAGACCTAGTACGCCTCGGTTCATGTTTCTTAAGACATTCAAGCATGTTACCATTTGGAGATCTGCCAGTTTTCTTAAGCCTAACATATAAAATCATTCATCCAAGACAAGAATAAACAAGTAATCAACACATAATCAACATCTAAGTTTCATTAGATCTAAGCAAACACAAAAGAGATCTAGCCTAGCATAATGGAATTGAGACAAGAACAAGATATAGACAACCAACACATAGACATATTGATTGAATTAGAAGAACACTTATCTCAATTACAATGCAAGGTATCAAGGGTTTGGAACCCTTGAAAAACCTGTAAAAGTTGCACCAAATTCGTCTTTAGGGTTTCACCAAAACTTCTCTCTCTTTAATGAAAAAAACTAGAAAACTATATATAGGAAAACTGGGGTGACGGCGTCAAGAGCAATGGTGTGACGCCGTCATCTCGCCGCCAAATACTTCCTCGGACGGCCTTGATCTACTTATGATGGCCTATGTGACGCCGTCAGCAACCACGGTATTTTATTCATGGGACTTTGACGCCGTCAAGAGCAAGTCTTGACGCCTTCATGCACTGTTCACAGCATAGAATTTTGAGACTTTGCCGTTTTCTTCACTTTTATGCCCCAAAAACGTCCAAAATGGCTTCTTTTCCAGAATTCACTCTCCAAGTACCTAAAATCACAAAAGGAACGATTTAGGGCAATATTTGATCAAATAAAGTCGGATTCGGGCTTAAATGACCCCCTAAAAACGGATCATTTTTCGCCTCATCATATACCCTTACACTTGAGATTTGCTTGTCCTCAAGCAAATGCGCTTTTATTCTACTCAAAAGACATGTTAGGGGTCATTTAACACTAATATAAAAGTAATTACAACAAATAATCGTTCCACTAAAGACCAATAGACAAGCACGGAGGTCATACACAAGCACCTCACAAATAGTGTTTAGATACTCACATCTCTCGGGTGTAATAAAGTAATATAATATTATGGAAATGGAAGATATCTCTCACTACCTGTCATAGCAAAATAGATTACCATAGGCTTAGGAAAGGATCAAACCTCCACCACATGGCGTAAGCACCTAGGATAAACTATCAAAGAGGTCTTTTAAAGGGTTGTAACGTTAGGTATAGGGATATGAATTACACGGTTTTGTTGGATAAAGGAAGTTTTACTGGTGGCGAGTTAACAATCTTGGTTAATTACATGTACAATATGGCGTTGCTAAGCTAAGACTAGACTCGACTTAAGCTAATAAATGAAAAATAACAAAAACATAGAATGAACATAGAATGAAAACGGGATGGTAGTCCGTATGTTTTTTTTTTCTCTTTTTTTTTTTTTTTTTTTTTTTGCATACACTCTTACCCTACCATCCAAAATAATACATCATAGGGGTTGAACATTCCCCTTACACTTGAATCTTTACATACTTTACGTTAAACTATTCTAATGACTCGAATTAAGAAAATCAAAACACTTGGAGTACTTTTAAGATTAACGCACATATGGGGGTAATAATATGATGTTCTTCCCCATTACTCCATAAAATAAGTACTTACCCATGAGTCCCAATCGTCCCAAAACAATATGTACAAGGATATGACTCGACTTAGCAACCATGTAATCAATTAGAAAGTTAACTTAGGGTTTAACAAATAACAATAATGCACTAAAAATGAGCGCATACACGGAAGGCTAAGGCGATTTGGTTGTACATTTAAGTGGGGTGTAACAAATTCTTCCTTTAAGTAAAATGCTTAAAGTTAGAAACGAAAAGATAGGCTCGGAGGGGTGTACTAGGGGTTTCGTGTACTAAAAATGAGTACAACGCTAAAAGGTGTGGGAAAAATTAGTTGACTTAACTAGCCAAGTAATATGACTTAAATGGTCAAGTAATTATGATACGGGTTTAACACAAGGGTAATCCTAATGCCTCTTATCATGTAGTAAATCCTACCACACGAATGTAGTCTCACTAGCGGTCTCGGGATGCATCACTAACGCAAGTTCTAGAATCTAAATGCTACCGGTACACTCATAAGCACTAATAATGAATGCTTTTCCTATCAAATCTAAAGGCGAACCTCACATTTTTGGGTGGAAAATTTTTCTGAATATACGGTTATGTGCTAGTCGTACAACCTCCTATCCATGAGACGCATGCTATGGCTAAAGTTTCACTCCTAAATGTTGTAAAAAAATTTAAATTTGGCGCTAAAATTACACTAACAAGTATTTCTCATAGTTTTATTACACATCTACTATCAAACATAACAAACTCAAGCGAAAGTGCATATGTAAGGTATCATCTTTTTACCCTTCCCTTACACTTAAGATGAACATTGTCCCCAATGTTCAAGTAAAGAATGTAAAAGTGAAAAAGTAAAGAGAATGAAATCAAATACTCCCCTGATTCGCTCGGTATGGATTATAGGTTGGCCAGGTTAGATCTTCCTCCAAGAAAACGAACAATCAAAGCTTCCCTTCCAGAATATAAATCATCTCCTTGTCGAAAATAACCTGTAAATCCTGACAATAATAGACAAGACAACCCCGCGTAAAATCGGCGGCATCCTATATAAGTTACTAATCCTAGAAAACAAAGTAAGATATAATGCTTGTGGAATGAAGTTTGCAGATTTCCTGGAGATTATAAAACTTAATAATTCACAAAAACCATAAGACTCCGTTAGAAAAACAAAACCGTTAAAATTTTCAGATTTTAACTCCTGACGCCGTCAAGAGTAATACTCTGACGCCGTCAGAATGGACCTGCAGAAATTCTTATGTTAAGTTTCCGGAAAATTTCTGGAAAAACTTGGTCCTACTTCCTGGAAAATCCTGCAAAACTTCATTATGACTCAATACAAGCATTTGACTCTAACAAATATGAATATACATGTTCATTTAATATTGTGGAGAATCATGATCGGTTTGTTTCTTAAAAACATATTTGGGGTTTCCCCTTACACTTATCTTTTGCAAAAATACTTTTAGGTTGGAGTTAAGACTAGGCCAAACAACATAGTAAAGTATTTCCACATTTTAATTTAGAAACATGATCAACCAACAATAAAAATAAAACATGCATACGGAAGCAAATAACAATCAAACAATTAAAATCACACAAAACATGGGTTGCCTCCCAAGGAGTGCTTGTTTTTGTTCGAGTCACGAGCCTGACTCTACCCTTATTTAACGAAGATAGGGGAGGTTTTCCCTACACTTAGGATCAAGTGCGGGTGGAAGTAGCGATACCCACCATCTCGGTGGAAGTATGCCACGTGAGGAAGGAGTGGTGAATGAATTATATGCTCAAAGGGTTGTGCTCCTATCATCATAACCTTACGTAATTCAATCGGGTTAATGGGTGGATTAATATTTTCTCCTAGAAAGGGATCATTTTCTATCAACTTCGAAAGACTCCTAGTTGGGGATCCATCTTGACCTAATAAACCTGGTTTAAACCCATAATGTTTCTTATGATCGATAATAAATGGGTGATGTAAGCATGTAAGGTCATTTTCCACTCTTATAGTAGCTTCCTCTCTACAAGGCTTAGAGTCCACTACCTTCATCCTAAGACTACCCGGACTATATGGTTTGATGGGTGGATCGGGACCTATTTCAATTCCTAAATCTTCATCCAAGGATGGAAGATTAGGTAACGGTTTTGGTTGAGGCTCCGGTTCATCAAAACTAGGAACTTCCCTAGAACTAAAAGAAAGGTCATCACTAAAAGTATTCAAACCTATATCCTCTAGTGGTGTTTGGTACAAGGGTTCTGCCTCTATTGGGGTTCCTATAGTCTCTTCTACTTCATCCGGGTAAGTCACGGGTGGTGTGTGTGCCTCAATTGATGGTGGGACTTGTGGGGTACTTTGTGGGCTTGGATTATCCACCTCATCCTCCATTGTACCTAGATTACCTATGTGTTTGTTTTGTACTATGGCTTTAGGTGACATCCACACAGGTATCCCTGAGTAATCATCCCCAGACAAACTTCCTGTTTGCTCCTTCAAACTTGTTTTTGATTGATTTGTGATGTTGTTTGTTGGGTTGTCTACTCTATAATAATATTGGGCACAGTCTTCTATGGTATCCCATGCTTCTTCAGCACTTAATTCCCTACGGCCCCCATTGGCAAAATCATCAATGCACATTTGGTCACATCGGTTGACACGATAGTAAAAGGTTTGGGTTAGGGATGCTAAAGAGAAACTATGATGAGGGAATTTTCGAAGTTAAATTTTAAAACGAGTCCATGCATCATATATGGTTTCATCTCGATATTGTTTGAAATTCGAGATGTCAATAGGGTAGAATGACCTTTGTGGTTGGTGGTATGGTGGATTCGTGTACTCCATAATGGTGAACGGAAGAGTCAATGGATATTACGAACAAACACACAAAGAAAAAGATAGACTAAAGAAAACCTAGAAAATAAAAATAAAATCTTACTAGAAAGGAATCTAGCAAGTAGACCTAATAAAAAGAAATCATAACCTAGACAATAACTATTCCCCGGGCTGCGGCGCCAAAAACTTGATGTGTGGGAATCGCAACAGGCTTTACCTCTCGAGGGATCTCGAGAAGCTTACAACCCCCACCAGGCAGTGTACCTGATCGTTGTAGTATAGTATAGTGACAAGTACCGGGGGATTGATCGTTCAGCTTAGGAATAGTGTCGCTAGGATTAGAAAGCCTAATTACTAGTTCTAGAGGTGAGGGATGATTATTTTTGTATTTTTATATTTTTATGAAAGCAAGTAAAATCTCGGGTTTTGAAAGAGTGGGCGGAATTAGTTGCTATTCAACTAACCCAAAACTAATATATAATCAAAATAAAATACTAAAAATGAAATTAAACTAAATTATACTAAGGTTGTGAGTAGTAATTGGAGAAATTGTGTTTACTTAGACTTCACTACTCCCTAGATATCTTTTACATGTTAATTACTTGTTATAATTGTATGGATGACGGATTGTATTCCTTAATACCATTCATGGGGTGGCATACATAACTCCCCAATTCTATGAGCTCTTATCTCCTCCTACACCATGACCCAGCACAACTATAGGGATTGTAAACAGTGGCTCATGCATTAAATACAACCAATAAAGACCTAGTACGCCTCGGTTCATGTTTCTTAAGACGTTCAAGCATGTTACAATTTGGAGATCTTCCAGTTTTCTTAAGCCTAACATATAAAATCATTCATCCAAGACAAGAATAAACAAGTAATCAACACATAATCAACATCTAGGTTTCATTAGATCTAAGCAAACAAAAAAGAGATCTAGCCTAGCATAATGGAATTGAGACAAGAACAAGATATAGACAACCAACACATAGACATATTGATTGAATTAGAAGAACACTTATCTCAATTACAATGCAAGGTATCAAGGGTTTGGAACCCTTGAAAAACCTGTAAAAGTTGCACCAAATTCGTCTTTAGGGTTTCACCAAAACTTCTCTCTCTTTAATGAAAAAAACTAGAAAACTATATATAGGAAAACTACCAAATTCGTCTTTAGGGTTTCACCAAAACTTCTCTCTCTTTAATGAAAAAAACTAGAAAACTATATATAGGAAAACTGGGGTGACGGCGTCAAGAGCAATGGTGTGACGCCGTCATCTCGCCGCCAAATACTTCCTCGGACGGCCTTGATCTACTTATGACGGCCTATGTGACGCCGTCAGCAACCACGGTATTTTATTCATGGGACTTTGACGCCGTCAAGAGCAAGTCTTGACGCCTTCATGCACTGTTCACAGCATAGAATTTTGAGACTTTTCCGTTTTCTTCACTTTTATGCCCCAAAAACGTCCAAAATGGCTTCTTTTCCAGAATTCACTCTCCAAGTACCTAAAATCACAAAAGGAACGATTTAGGGCAATATTTGATCAAATAAAGTCGGATTCGGGCTTAAATGACCCCCTAAAAACGGATCATTTTTCGCCTCATCAATATCACTCGTGAAAAAGAGACTCGTTTTGGGTTGATTCGGTACTATTTACCATGAAAAATGTCATAGTAGTCCTATTTTATTTCTACTTCAGGATCAAGGTATATAAATCACAAACAATAACTAATAAACATGTTGAACAAATGTGCATACACCACTAACTCTTTCATTGCCGAATCGTAAAAAGACATAATGATTCCATTATTACATTAGCTAAGAAGCAAATAAAGTTATGTGTGACATCCAAATTCCCAATCTAAAAAACAGATGTCTTAAGACATCCTACCGTAATTTGCTAACAATGTAAACAGATTGCACACGCATACTAAGGATGCATGAACGTGGTGTAAACCTAAAGTCCCGATAATCAGCTTATCAGTGTTCAGCTATCGAATTTTAACACAAGTTTATGGGATAATATAATCAGATTTGTGCATAACCTTTACGGACGCAACTTCAGCAAATCATTATAAGTCTATAAGTTGATATAACCAGCATTTGAATAAAATTAAAAGCGATTTTAAGTTGTGACGAGATGCTTTTATGTGAGATAATCAGATAGAAAGCCAATAACATCACCTGGCCCAAATGGTTACACAGCCAAATTCTACAAGAAGTCATGGGATATTGTTGGCAAGGAAGTGTCTGATGCTGTTAAGGAATTCTTCATGAAGAGTAAATTACTTGGGGAGGTCAATGCAACTCTTATATCAATGGTTCCCAAGGTTTCTACTCCTATGAAGGTATCTGAATTTAGACCTATAGCATGTTGCAATGTTCTATAAAAAATCATTAGTAAGATCATCACTAATAGGATTAAAAGTGCATTGTGTAAAATTATAAATCCAAGTCAGAGTGCTTTTGTTCCAAAAAGACAGATAACTGATAAGATTCTATTAACACAAGAACTCCTGAGAGGGTATAATTGGAAGTCTGGGGCTAAAAGAATGGCTGTGAAGATTGATATACAGAAAGCATATGGGTATGTTTGAATTTCCAAAACAGATGATCAAGTGGATTATGGTGTGTGTGAGAAGTACTGCTTTCACTATATGCATTAATGGGGAGAGACATGGTTATTTTAAAGGAGGGAGAGGTCTTAGACAGGGTGACCCAATGTCACCTTATATTTTCACTATTGTAATGGAAATTTTCACTCAAATCCTTCAGAAGCACATTGACAGTAACAAAGGTTTTAAATACCATTGGGGATGTACGCAGTTAAAGATATCACACCTTTGCTTTGTTGATGACTTGTTGGTGTTATGTCATGGTTACTTCAAATCTGCTAGTGTTGTTAAGGATGCTATGGAAGAATTTAGTGGTATTTCAGGCCTCAATCCAAATTTGGGAAAAAGTACACTGTTCTTTGGTAATATTGATGAGCAAACAAAGGAAAATATCCTCTCAATTCTACCTTTTAAAATTGGCAACTTACCAGTATCCTACCTAGGTGTGCCTCTTATAAAAAAGCAGATTGGATTTAATGATTGCAAGAGTTTGATTGACAAAGTCAGAAGCAAAGTTAATAATTGGAAAAATAGAATGCTATCATATGCTGAGAGACTACAGTTAATTGCTTCTGTATTGGAATCTATGCAAGTATATTGGGCTTTAGTCTTTCTTCTACCAAAAGAAATTGTAAGAGTAATTGATAAGTTGCTTAAAGGATTTCTCTGGTGTCAGGGGAATCTATCAAAAGGCAAGGCAAAAGTAGCTTGGAAATCAATTTGCAAACCTAAAAGAGAAGGTGGATTGGGGATTAAAGATTTGAGTGAATGGAATGAGGTGTTATTGGTGAAGCATTTATGGAATATTGCTTGCAATAAAGAATCTTTGTGGGTGAAGTGGATCATTGAAATAAGGCTGAAAGATAAGAATATTTGGCAAGTACAATGTGACAGCGACTCAAGCAGTGGATGGAAAAACTTGTTATCTCTTAGAGATAAAGCCAAAGAATTCATAATTCAGGATAGTAACAATGTGACTTCATGGATCAGAAGAAATGGAGAGAAGAGTAATTTCAAAATCAGTAAAGCTTGGGAAGATTGGAGGGTTTGAAATGCTAGTGTAATGATGAAGCGAAAAATGAATTGTTTTTAGGAGGTCATTTAAGCCCGGAATTGAATTTATTTGCTCAAATATTGCCCTAAATCGTTCCTTTTGTGATTTTAGGTACTTTGGGAGTGAATTCTGGAAAAGGAAGCATTTTGGACGTTTTTGGAGCATAAAAGTGAAGAAAACGGCAAAGACTTAATTTTCCATTCTGAGAACAGTGCATGACGGTGTCAAGAAGAAAATTATGACGGCGTTAGGAGTAAAATCCATGACGACCCAGAGAAAACCTGAAGGCGTCAAGAGAAGGGCGTCAAGAGAAGGGCGTCAAGAGTATTTTTGGTGACGGCCTGCATAAGGAATACACATAACGGCGTCAAACCCAGATCTAGGCAGTCCGAGAAATTATTTGGCGGCGAGATGACGGCGTCAGAAATTTGTTCTTGACATCGTCACCTCACAGAATCTATATATACTTTTCTATTTTTCATTCATTAGGAGAGGAACTTGTGTGGAGAATACTAGGGTCGAACCTAATAAACCCTAGGTCGTTTGTAACAGTATTTTCAAGGGTTTTTACCCCTTGAAACCTTTCATGTTTAATTGAGATAAGTCCTCTTTCAATTCATTCAATATGTCAGTGTGTTGTTTGAATATATCTTATGTTTGTCTTGATTTTAACATGCTAGGCTAGATCTTTCATGTGTTTGCTTAGATGTAATGAAACCTAGATGTTGATTATAGGTTGATTGCTAGTTTATAGTTGTAATGGATAAATGATTTCAATGTTAGGCTTAATAAAACTGGCAGATCTCCATTGTGTAACTTGCTTGAATGTCTTAAGAAACATGAACCGATGTGTACTAGGTTTTTATGATTGTATTTAATGCATGAGCAAATTCTAGTGATCCCATGTTTGGAGCTTATAGGAGTGAAGTAGGCGCTTATAGGATTGGGGAAGTAAGTACGCCACCCCATGAATGGTATTAAGGAATACAATCCGTCATCCACGCAACTGTAACAAGTAATTAACCTGTAAAAGATATCTAGGGAGTATTGAAATCTTAGTAAACATAATTCTCCCATATATTGCTCACACCACTTGTTTAATTTAGTTTATTTTCATTTTTAGTATTTTATTTTGATTGCATCTTTAGTAATTTGGTTAGTTGATTAGCAACTAATTCCTCCCACTCCTTCAAAACCGAGATTTTTACTTGCTTTTATAAAAACTAAAAAATACAAAAAGAATCATCCCTCATCTCTAGACCTAGTCTTTAGGTTTTCTAATCCTAGCGACACTATTCCTAGCTGAACAATCAATCCCCGGTACTTGTCATTATACTATACTACATCGATCAGGTACACTGCCTGGTGGGGGTTGTAAGCTTCTCGAGATCCCTCGAGAGGTAAAGCCTGGTGCAATCCCTACGCATCATGTAACATGGTGGAAAGTGGTATGGTTCACTTTGTAGACCCTGTAATGTTTTATATCACAAGTTTGGAAGAAGCCATTTCAAGTATCTAGTATAAATTTATTAAGACTTTTATTTATGTATTATGTGTATTATGTATGGGTCGAATTATTGTTGTTTGTATGGGTCAAATAGACACCCAAACAACCCATATAAGTAGTTGACAGTTATTCTAGTTATATGACAGTTATTTGCCAAAGGTTGCAATGCTTGGAAATGACTGCCATTTAGAATGTTATGTCGTTTAGGAAAGGTTGTAACCTTTCAGAATGTATATATATGTTTTCTTTCAGAAAACATATCAACTCTTTCATTATTAATAAAAGTCCATATTATTGTAGTAACATTGTTGTTCTTACTTTGCTTATTCTGCATACAAGTTTCATTCAAACACAAACACAAACCATGGTAAACTACAATCATATTTTGAGTTCCAAAAACATTGGCATAAAACCTGTGACACAGTGGTATCAGAGCTTAGGCTCTCGACCATGGGATATGCCAATGACACAGAATGATAAGGGATTCTACTATGGAAGATACTTGCTCAGGGAAACACCTAAACGTGTTTATCAGTGGAACACAATGAAGAAAAGTATTTCTCCCAAGGGGAAGGAAATACTTGTGAAAAAGGTCTTGGAGAATCAGGCATATAATGATGCCAAGTTGAAAGGGAAACAGAAAAAAGAGAGGGTGAAAACGAAAAGAGAAAAGAGATCTAGATGTTTTATTTGCAAAGAGAAGGGACATGCCTTTTGGGCGTGTGAGAGTAGAAAGAAGTCTGCAGTTGCAGAATCAAACCAAGAATTACTCACTACATCAAAATTTCTTGAAGAAGAAGTGCAATACCCAGAAACTGTTCATGTAATTGGAGATTTTATGGTTGAAGGATCAAATTTCAAAATCCTGGAATGAAGTTTGGTACATCAGCAATCTTTTCATATTTTTCCAAGAAGGAAACTGTTCAAGAAAATCAAATACAAGTTTAAAATGATTGGAAAAGAGGAGACAAAGAAGAAATTCATATTTTCATATGGAATTGGTGATGTTGTTGTAGACACAGAAGATGGAGAATTGGTGGTACCAAATGTTCAATACACACCAGAGGTATCTTTAAACATACTGAGTTATGATCTTTTAGAAGAACAGGGGTACATGGTGAAAATAGATAACAACAAGTGCAAGATCAAGTATATGTTTGATGAATCAAGGACTGGAAAGAAAGAGGGGATGAACACAGAAAATTTGGATCAGATATGGGGGCCAAAGCATGTAATTGCAGAACACAACAGATACTTGGATGATTATTTTGAATCATTGGATCCAAAAGAAGAATGTTCATTGGTTAAAGGACTGAAAGATTTGAGTTGTGATAGAAATGATGAACATGACTATATTGATAATGATTTCATAAGTTGGAATGGTACACTCTATGCCTTGAAAGTTAACTCCTATAACAGATTCTTATCTTTCATGAATTTACTCAAAAAGGATAGCATAGTGTATAAAAATTGGGATGTGTTCAGTAGAAAGTTTGTGGATATGTTGAAATGGTTCTATTTGGTGTATCTTAACTATGATTCCCTAGATGAGATTCCACCAAAAATTGGAGTGATTAAGTTAGATTTGCTTGACCTACACAAAACAGTAGATAGCCTTGGAGGCTATGTTGCAGTCACATTAAGTGGCAAACGGAGTACTGCTACACAATTGCATGGACTAACAACTGAGGAAGGAGATGCTATAAAGGATTGTTTTAAAAAGTTCATAGATTTGGTTCTGGTATACCATGACACTGCTCAAGTACCATGGATGGAGAAAGCACAGAAGGAAATGGGAGAAAGCAGTTGGACTACAGAACAGAAGAACCCACAAGGCTTTGATGATTCAACAGGTTTATCAGTTAGGGATGGATATGCAGAACAAGAGGTGAACCGGCTTGGTGTTAGAGATGGAAGCAATGGAGATTAGAATGATGGAGGAACAAGCAGTGGAGGAAGTAGTGACTTTGAAGTCATTGTTTGAAGAATGAAGTAATCACAAGAAACTTTGATATAAAACATTGGGAGGGAGATGTAGACCCTGTAGTGTTTTATATCACAAGTTTGGAAGAAGCCATTTCAAGTATCTAGTATAAATTTATTAAGACTTTTATTTATTTATTATGTGTATTATGTATGGGTCGAATTATTGTTGTTTGTATGGGTCAAGTAGACACCCAAACAACCCATATAATTAGTTGACAGTTATTCTAGTTAATTTAGTTATATGACAGTTATTTGCCAAAGGTTGCAATGCTTGGAAATAACTGCCATTTAGAATGTTATGTCGTTTAGGAAAGGTTGTAACCACTCAGAATGTATATATATGTTTTCTTTCAAAAAACATATCAACTCTTTCATTATTCATAAAAGTCCATATTATTGCAGTAACATTGTTGTTCTTACTTTACTTATTCTACTTACAAGTTTCATTCAAACATAAACACAAAACATGGTAAACTACAATCATATTTTGAGTTCCAAAAAGATTGGCATAAAACTTGTGACACACACTTAGTGCACACCAAAACACTATTTCATAGTGTGGTTAACCATTTTAGGTAGGCTGTCCACTCAAGATAGATTGATTAAATGGTATCCAGAGTTACAAGCTTCATGCCCTTTGTGTAATTTGTGTCCTGACTCAGTTGAACATTTGTTCTTTGATTGCAAGTTTTCTACTTAGATTTGGAATGATATGAGGAAAAGGATTAATCATGAAGATTGGGATGGTAATTGGGAGAACATTATGAACAATATGGTTAGTATGCATTTGCAATAACTCAATTATGAGTATACTGAGAAGATTAGTATTTGCTACCTGCATATACTTTATCTGGAATGAAAGAAAGAAAAGAGTGTTTAGTGATGAAAAGAAAATCTCCAAGGACATCCTCAAAGCAATTATTCATAATGTCAGGCTGAAATTGGCAAGTTTAAGTGTGAAAAGATCTCCAATGGTAGTCAAGGTCTATACCCAGTGGCAAGTTCCTATGAATATCAGGAAAGGCAATGAAACAATGATGGAAGATTGGAATGAAAATCAATCTAGATAAAAGTGTATCAAAGTTGTGATTAATAAGGGGTGTTTGGAACAAGACTGTTTTGAGCAGATGAACTTATGAAGAATGTTCTCAGTTATCTGATTAGACTTTATTACTAATCAATAATGATTCAGATCACTATAGTGTATGCAATACCTTGTACCTTGGAGTCTCTCTGGTGTGACTGTACCTTCCTAGTATACATATGCTCATTTGTTTGGCCTAGGGAGGAAACTCATGAGTATATGGGGAAAAGAAGGAGGTCTAATTTGGAGAGATGTACCATAATGAAGGGTTGTACACTGTGAAGGGTAAGTGATCTAGGAGGGTGGTATATGATGAGAGGAATAGAGATGTGTAAAAGATGAACCTTCTTTGTCCTCTCAATACATCACCACAGGAGGTTAGGATGGTCATCATGGAGGGTGAGTGTTTCCAAGTAACTGAAGCCTTTCTTAAAAAAGGAAATGTAGGTTACTTTGGAAGAGCCCCCCATGGATGGGTTATGGGTTCCTAGTGAAGCCACATACTTTTATGTCTTTACCATTGTGGGTGTTGCGGGTTGAATGATTTAGATGGAAAGTGATGTGGAAATGTAGCTAGATGGTGGGTGCTTTAATGGTGAATAAAGAGTAAACTGGCATTGGTTTCTGTTATAGTGTAGTTTAGCTTTGAAAATGGTTGCAATTCTTTTCTGTCAGAGATGTTGAACCTTTGGTATACGATATCAGACATGACTGTGTCTGATATTGGACTTAGAATAGCATATAGTGTCTGTGTCTGCTACTTTGAATGTTTACTGGTTGAAGAATGTTTCATTCCAGTGTATCAAATAGTGTAACTCGTGTAAAGTTTTGATATTAATAAAAGTTCACCTATTGCACTAAAAAAATGGTACTCTATTCGGCTATTCCGTTTTGTTTCAAACATTGTTCATGTTAAAAGATATATTACATCAAGGACTAAAGTTGTCATTATGGAAAGTCACTTTATGCTTAAGGGAACTTTGGAAGCTGTTTTACTAAAGAGTATAAGATGGAGGACTAAACTATAAATATGGGTTATATAAGCTCAAGTCCGGATCTAGGGTTTGATAACTCACATTATACTCTCATAGTCTTCTCATAGTTCTCTCAATATTATTCTGTATTCATTCAAGTCTTGATTAGTTAGATATCAGTCTTTGATATCTGCTAGTATTGGTTAGTGATTAGTATCAATCTCTTTGATTGATTGTTAGTATGAGGGTTGAGTGTTATTGTAGTGAGGTTCTTGTGGTGTCCTTTTGAAGGAGATCACATCTTTTCTATTGTATTGGTTCTGGTAAGCATCCAGTTGGGGACTTACCTTATTGTACTATTAGTGATAATAAAATACACCAAGGGGTGGTTGGTTGGGTGTAATCGTGTGTTGATCTTTAGTTCTTTACATTTTTTACATGGTATCAGAGTGAAGGTTCTGATCTGGTGGTGTTTTGAGATTCTAGGGTTTCGAAGATTTATTGGGGGTTTTTGCAATTGAAGGTTGATTCGGTTAATTGAGGTTGTTTTACTTAACGGCCGTTGTTGATTTGGTATGTTCAGGCTAGATCTGGTGGTTCTTTGTGGGTTTATTGATTAGGGTTTTTAAACCCTAATTTGGATATTCGGGGGTTCGTGTTTTGATTGATTCTTGGTATAATTGGGCCCATTCTTGATCACTTTTGCACTAGACTAAGTGAATCTAGTGTTCTTGTGATTGCTCTTCCACTGTTTACGCACTGTAAGTATTCTCTTTTCTTTAAGACGACACTTACTTAGTTTAGAAGGTGCAAATGAGATAGCTAACATCTTGATCTGCAAACTAGATTGGTACGAAAACCTGCTCTGGCTATCTCCAGTCTTCTTGCTGGTATTTTGTTATTCTTGGGTGTGTGTGTAGTTTCTTTACTGATTTTTCTTTATTTTTCCAGTTTTGTTGAGTCTAAGTCGAAGGAGGATAGGATTCGGGATTATTGGAAGTTGGTTGAGATTTATTGGTTGTTGATTAGTTGTTTTTCTGTTATCTGGTTGTTATCTGCTTGTTCTTGGTATTTAGTTGATTATTTGCTATATGTTTCTGTTATCTGGTTATTATCTGTTTGTTATTGTGCATTATGGCTCCTGGTGAGTCTAGTCAGATTTTGATTAATAATCTTGATGCTGGTAATCCTCTTCATATACAAACTAATGATAATAGTGGTACTGCTCTTATTCCATTTAAACTTTTAGGAACTAAAAACTATAGAATATGGTCAGGTGCAATGAAATTAGCATTACAAGCTAGAAATAAGTTTAGTTTTGTTGATGGATCTTGTCTGAAAGAGACTTATTCTACTAGTGATGTTCCATCTTCACAATGGGATAGGTGCAATGCCATTGTCTAACTTGGTTGATGAATTATGTTTCTCAAGATGTTTATATAGGTCTTGTTTATTCTGATAATGCTGCTTGTGTGTGGAAAGAATTGCAAGAAACATATGATAAAGTTGATGGTTCTGTTGTGTATAACCTGCTTTAAAAAATTAATTGTGTTAAACAAGGTGGTACATCTGTGGCTGATTATTATCATAGGCTGAATTCTCTATGGAGAGAAGTTGATGCTTTAACCAAGTTACCTGTTTGTGTTTGTGAAATTAAATGTTCTTGTGATTCCAGTAAAGAGTTAGGGTTGCATAAGCAACTTATGAAGTTGATGCAGTTTCTCATAGGCCTTGATGATTGTTATCAGCCTGTGAGAACAGCTCTTTTAACCAGGGATCCTCTCCCTGAGGTTAAAGATGCTTACATCACTGTTTCTAGAGAGGAATCTCACAGAGGGATTCCTGAGTCTTCTAGTGTTACTGAGTCTAAAATAAATGCTACTTCTTTTGCTGCTAAGTCTTTCAATAACAATAGAAGAGTTTATAACAATAATAACACTAGAAGTACTAATTCTAATAATAATACTGTTAATAGAGGTCCTAATCCTAATCTAAATTGTAAAAACTGTGGTAAGATTGGACATACTATTGAAAGGTGTTATGAAATCATTGGTTTTCCACCTAGTTTTGTAAAAACTAATAATTCTGGTAAACAAAATGTTTTTAAACAAAATTACAATGCTAATGTTAAAATTAAACAATCTGAAAATAAATCTCCTACTCCATCTGCTGGCAATTCTTGTGGTTTTACTTCTGAGCAGATGAAGAAGTTGTTATCCTTGATCAATGATACTCCTACTGGGAGCATACATGCTAACATGGCAGGTAGAGCTTCATTCTTTAATGGAAATGTTTGGTTCAATATTAATTTCTCTAGGTACTTTTATGCCAATTCCAGTATTGATGTTAGTCATGTGTCTTTAGGATGGATTATAGATTTAGGTGCTAATCAGCATTTGACTGTTTCCACTATTGCAATGTTTAATGTTGTTGACATTACTAGTCTTAAAATTACTGTTGGTCATCCTAGTGGTACTCTAGCTACTATAAGTCATGTTGGAAATTTAAAGTTAACTGATAATGTTACTTTATATGATGTCTTGGTTGTTCCTGGTTATTGTGTGAGTCTTTTGTCTATTAACAAGCTTATTAGAGATAGTAAGATGTTTGTTGGTTTTGATGAAGATAATTGTTATATTCAGGACTTGAAAAGATAGAATGTTCTGGGGACTGGTAGTCAGTCTGATGGTCTTTACCTGTTTGACATGCATTCTAGTTGTAGCTTGGGTAAGTGTAATGTGTGTGACTATGTTTTATAATGTCTCTAAACTTTTGTGGCATAATAGATTGGGTCACCCTGCTGATCCAATCTTGTCTATTCTTCAATCTGATCTTGGTTTTTCCAAGAATTCTTCTATACCTGCTTGTGAAGTCTGCCATAGGGCTAAGCAGACAAGGGAACCCTTCCCTTTGTCTGACCATAAGTCTGAGAAACTTGGTGAACTTGTTCATCTTGACTTATGGGGTCCTTACATATTTGCAAGCAGATAAGGATACAAGTATTTTCTTACTATTGTTGATGATTTTTATAGGGTTGTTTGGGTTTACTTGATTAAAACCAAAGATGAGTTGTTTGATGTATTTTGTTCTTTTATACACTTAATTGGTAATCAATTTGAAGTAAAAATTAAAATGGTTAGATCTGATAATGGAACTGAGTTTGTTAATAAGAACATGAATAACATGTTTTCTGAACTTGGAATAGTACATCAAACATCTTGTGCTCATACTCCTCAGGAGAATGGCACTGCTGAAAGGAAACATAGACACCTACCCAATGTTGCTAGGAGTCTTATATTTCAAGGGGATTCCTTTAAGATATTGGTCTGATTGCATTCTAACTGTTGTCTATCTTATAAACAGGCTGCCATCTTCTGTGTTAAAAGATAAATGTCCATATGAGTTGATACATGAAACTAAACCTAATCTTTCCCATTTGAGGTCTTTTTGCTGTCTGTGTTTTGCAACTATCTTAAATAATGATGATAAGATGTCTTACAGATCTGAAAAATGTGTTTTAATTGGTTATTCTACTAGTAAAAAAGCTTATAAACTTTTGAGTTTGGATTCTAGAAATGTGTTCTTTGCTAGAGATGTAAAGTTTTATGAAAACATTTTTCCTTTAAAAATGAAAACCTGTGAGATTACTGATGTAGAAAGTACAAGTGAAGCAGATGACTTGAAGTTTTTTGATGGTCTTTTGTCTCAAAGTCCCAATGATGAAGGGAAAGAATCACCAGTTGAGGATGGTAGTTTGCCACCATCAGTTGATGCAATAGACATTGAGACTGATACTACTCATTTGCATCATGAAGGTAGGCAGTCTGCAACCCACTTTGGTGACCAAAACTGGTCTGAGGGTAGTCCCAATGTTGAAAATCATGATTCTGTATCAAATCAGTCTGAAAACCTTAGTCAAGATGTGCAGACACCTGTTCTAAGAAGGTCCAATAGAGAGTCAAAAACTCCTATTAGATTTAATGATTATGTGATGCATTCTAAGATTAGATATAGTATTGAAAAGTATGTTTGCTATGTTGGTCTTGATAGGGTTAACATGTGCTTTGCTTCTACTTTAAATAAGTCTGTAGAACCTAAAAGTTATGAAGAAGCAGTTAAAAACCCTAACTGGAATGATGCTAGGAATAATGAAGTTGAGGCATTAAATAGAAACAATACTTGGACTGAGTGTGAGTTACCTGTTGGTAGACATGCTATTGGGTATAAGTGGATTTGGAAAATTAAATATAAATCTAGTGGTGAAGTTGATAGGTATAAAGCTAGATTAGTTGCTAAGGGTTTCAATCAATTAAGAAAAGGCTTTGATTATGATGAAACCTTTAGTCCAGTTCTTAAAATGGTCACTGTTAGGTGCTTGATCAGCATAGCTGTTAATAAGGGTTGGCCTTTGTGTCAGTTAGGTGTGAATAATGCTTTTTTGTATGGTGATCTTGATGAAGATGTTTATATGCTTCTGCCTAAGGGTTTTAATGGTGGTTATGATTCCAGAGTTTGTAAGCTTAACAAGTCATTGTATGGGCTTAAGCAAGCTCTAAGACAATGGAATGCTAAGCTTACTACATCTCTGGTAGAGCATGGATTTGTTCAAAGTAAATTTGACTATTCCTTGTATATCAAACAAAGTGGTACTGTGTCTATTTACTTGTTTGTTTATGTGGATGATATTGTTATTATTGGTAATGATGAAACTGAGATTAATAACTTCAAAAAGTTTTTAAACTCTAAATTCATGATTAAAGACTTGGGAGAGTTGAAATATTTTCTTGGTATTGAGGTGTTAAGGAATGATAAAGGTATATGTATGTCTCAGAGGAAGTATTGTTTAGAATTGTTATATGAGTATGGTTTGCTTGCTGCTAAGCCTGTTAATACTCCCTTACCTGAGAATACTATTTTGAGTTGTGATGAAACAGATAAAGATAAATGGTTGAACAATATAACTAATTATCAGAAATTGGTTGGAAAATTGATTTATTTGACTAACACCAGACCTGATATTAGTTATGCTGTTCATTGTTTGAGCCAGCATATGCATAGTCCTTTACAATCTCATATTAAAGCTGCTCTAAGAGTTTTAAAGTATTTGAAAATTTTTCCTGGACTTGGTTTACAGTTTAATAAGAGTTCTGATCTTAAACTGAGAGCTTATGCTGATTCAGATTGGGCTAAGTGTCCAAAAACTAGAAAATCTGTTATTGTATTTTGTGTCTTTTTGGGTAATTCTCTTATATCTTAGAAAAGTAAGAAACAAGCTACATTGTCTAAAAGCTCAGCTGAAGCTGAATATATAATTCTTGCTTCTACTACTTGTGAGGTTATATGGTTGAGTAATTTGTTGCATAGTGTTGGGCTTAAGAATTTGTTGCATGTGGATATATTCTGTGATAATAGTGCAGCTATTCAGATTGCTACAAATCCTGTGTTTCATGAAAGAACTAAGCATTTTGAGTTAAATGTGCATTTGGTTAGAGAGAAAGTGGCTTCAGGTGTAATTAAAACTGTTAAGATTCATACTGACTTGCAGGTTGCTGACATTTTTACAAAATGTCTTGGACAGATACAACATAGTTTGTTTGCAAAAATCTTGATATGTTTGATATGTTTGCAGGTGTACAGAATAACAAGTCGGGTAAACTTGATGAAAGTAGCAGTGTTAGTTCATCAGCTTGAGGAGGGGTGTTAAAAGATATATTACATCAAGGACTAAAGTTGTCATTATGGAAAGTCAGTTTATGCTTAAGGGAACTTTGGAAGCTGTTTTACTAAAGAGTGTAAGATGGAGGACTAAACTGTAAATATGGGTTATATAAGCTCAAGTCCGGATCTAGGGTTTGATAACTCACATTATACTCTCATAGTCTTCTCAAAGTTCTCTCAATGTTATTCTGTATTCATTCAAGTCTTGATTAGTTAGATATCAGTCTTTGATATCTGCTAGTGTTGGTTAGTGATTAGTATCAATCTCTTTGATTGATTGTTAGTCTGAGGATTGAGTGTTATTGTAGTGAGGTTCTTGTGGTTTCCTTCTGAAGGAGATCACATCTTTTCTATTGTATTGGTTCTGGTAAGCATCCAGTTGGGGACTTACCTTATTGTACTATTAGTGATAATAAAATACACCAAGGGGTGGTTGGTTGGGTGTAACCGTGTGTTGATCTTGAGTTCTTTACCATTTTTACAGTTCATACATGTTGATGCAACTAAAATATATCGTAATGTTCATCCAATAACCGTTGTTGTTCTTTTCGATCTCTAGAGGTTACACCAATCCACCTGAACTTACATAACCCCTACCGTACAATGCCATATTGATTCTGTGATAACATGCTACATAAATGAACTAAGGCATGCCCCTCCATGTAAGGTATATGTCGAGTGCATACGAGTTTGGTCATTTAAGCTCTTAGCATTCTAGAGTTCAATCATGCAAAAGGTACACCATTGGTGATTTGAGCCCTCTTTGTTGTTTACATTTCTAGTTAACATATCGAGAGAGTACCGTTCAAACTAATCCTAATTAAGGTCTCTTAACACTCATGAGGATCATCCAAGTACTGGGTTTCAGGCTTTGTAGTTTTTTGTGATTTATCTATAATACTTTACCTTTAAAAAAAAAATTGTTTCTAATTTTGAAAATGACGTAAAACAAACTAAATTAGATAGCACAAAATAACCATGTAAACCCTTAATAGCATGATATAAATCTTGGCCCATACAATAACTACAGGCCCATAACATATGCGATATGTTTGTGTTTCATTTTGCTAATGACTAACATGATTTAGCGTAGTTAATGAAGAAAAATTTTCTTTGTAAATCAAAAAAAAATTTAATGAACATATATTGGTCTCTAAATTACCGTAGTTAAACAAGTGCTCGGTGGGCACAAGTTAGCAAAACTCAATACTTAAACACATTATTCACATTTTTATATTTTTACTTTTTCTTTTCATAGACGGTAACATTTTGTTGAATTTCATTGTATTTAGTATATATTGCATAATCAAGCTTTTATTTCTTAGATATCATTTGAGTTGTTTATTAGCCGAATGTGGGGCGACAAACTTCTAAATTTTCTCCACAGATAACATGTAGCATGAGTCAACATGTAGGTATGTACGTTATCATGTATTTGATTAAGTCATTTCAACTACCTTACATCTCACATAGGTTAAAGAAGTGAAATCTTGCTTGTTGATATACTATAGTGAAATGAGTACCATACTTGTTGAGAATAGTGTTATGTCTTCAAGTACATGGTTAATGAAGATTACAGATTAGTTCAAACATCAAAAACTTGATTGTTTTGTGTACTGTGAAAATTTAATATACATTCTTAGCTTTTAAAATCCTTTCACTTATGAAACGGGCACTCCAAACCTTTTATTTACAAACTTTTTGTTCATGCTTCAACTAAAGGGTCAATTGGCATTCAAAAAAGGTGTACGACATGATTCAAACCTTTTGGAGAAATCTGACACGTCAGTTTGTGGATGTTTTTATGGAAGTTTGTTTGTTGCTCTAGCATTTCTCTTTTAAGAATATGTGACGATGTCATCAATAATAACTTAAAAAATAAAAAATCAACACTTAACACTAACCTGGTGATTCAGCACATTCATGTACCATCATTCATGTTCAAGGAGAAAAACATTTCACTGTTGTGTTAATGCACATTCCACCACTCTAGACGAAATTCCCTATGCCCCTACCGCACAATATCAAACTCCCTTTGCAGTTACATGTTACAACAAATGAACTATCAATTGAGGCGACTATGTTACAAAACAGGTGATTCGAGTCCCTCTTGGTTGCCTTCATTTCTATCTAAGAAAAAGTGACAACTTTGTCCTACCAATTTTCATTTCTAAAACGGTATCTAAAACGGATAGTTGTGTCAGTGTACATGTGTTCATCCTCACGAATCCTACTAAACAAATCACTGAACTTCACACATGTCGAGTACAGTTCACTTATCCAAACTATTGATGTCTCACAAAGGGAACTTAATTACTGACACAAAAATTTCCTAATTATATGATATGGAAAATACTGTATATTTAACATGTAAAACGCTTAAACTAAACTATTTGCAGCATTGAATCTCTAATTAACTTCATGCCATGAAATTCATGAAACACAAAACGAGTTGCATTATCGCCAAATTTTCAATCAAAAAGAGAACAAAAAACATGATAGTACACTCATTTGAAATCCGTGATAAGATTTGTACCCCATAGAAGATCTCCAAATAAAATTGCGTGGTCACTTGATAAATGTTTCAAAACTTTGGCATTGACTTTCAGAGTAGCTCCAAACTACAAACTCTATAATGAACATAAGAACTAGTGCAGATTATTATTATTTGATAAAAACCAATCCAACTTTATATCCCACATAGGTTAAAGAACTAAATTCTTCTTTGGTTATATAGTATCTATATGAGCTTTATAAATATTTTTTTGTTATTTGTTGTCACTTAAAAAAGTGGTACTCCTAACTTTTTATTTACAAAGATTGTCTATATGTTTATGCAACTAAATATATAGTAATCTTCTATGTATATCCAATAGCTGTTTGGTGTTCGTTTCGATCTCTTAAAGTTTCACGGATTCACCAAACTTACCTAGCCATATTCTGTTGCGCGTAACATGTTACGAAAATGTATCAAGTCATGGTCCTCCATGTAACGTCTTTGTTGAGAACACTATTGGTTGTTATTTGTATAACGGTTCCCAGATTAGGGTTAAGATAATCAATAAAGGTACCGGATATTCACTTGAAATCGTGGTATCACTTTCAGATAGAAACTATTCGACCCTATGCCTGGGTTACACGAATATCTCTATGGGATAAGACCAAGTGATGTTCTTTCTTTAGGCACAAACCAAGAACCAGATGCGTATAGAAGTGTTTAGGGTTTTGTGTTTAGTATATCGTATGATAACTTCTTCCCATGCATAATGATGTGATCTCTATTTATAATAGAGAATACTCAAAACCCTAGCCCATGGAATTATGTATAATTAACGGCCCATTAATTATAACATAATACTTTCCATAATAATAGGGAACAGTGGTTATCAGTGGAAACATTATCACTAGCAGTGGTAATGTTAACACTAGCAGTGGTAACAACAACCCTTGCAGTGGAAACAATAACCCTTGCAGTGGTAACGTTAACACATCAGTGGAAACACACTAACAGCAGAATCTACTATCAGTAGAATCAAAACATAACCACTATTGAGTCAGGGGATTCAGTGACCAAATGGGTGTATACTCCATACCTCCAAACCCATTACCAGGTATGAATTTATCCCTCAAGTGCACTAAATTTACTAACAAACACATGAGTTTTCCCCTTTTAGCTCTTACCATCGTACATTTCAATAATGCGCAAAGTACCATTCAACTGATCCAGATTCTAAGATACGAGGCAACTATGGTAAAACATTGGTGATTTGCAATTGGGCCCTATTTGTTACCTACACTTCTAGTGAAGGTATCAAGAGACAATCACAACTTTGTACTAATGTACATCTAAATCAATCACAAAGTACTAACGAAGGCGAGCCACCAGAATTATCCAACATGGATAGATAGTGTCACCCTTGCAAGTCTTACCAAAAAAACTCACTAATTGCCACATTGTTAATGTGGTCAAACATTCAGTCACATAAAGGTGGCTTTTGCACCATCCTGTATTTGCAACAATCAGTTTTTGAACCCAAAATACAAAGTGGATACCTCCTTGGGAAAAAATCAATGTGAAGTGAGAAAATCACAACCAAAACCTCCCAGCTATATATCTTGTTTAGAAGTACAATATGAATCTAAAGCGTTTTGCACCAATAGATATAAATTTCTATCTTAGGTTTCGAATACATAACCAGCCTCAGCAAAGTGGGATTTTACCGGTGCAAGAGCTCTTCCGTGATGAGAAATCTTGTTCTTTTCTTTCTTGGGCATTTCTGCATAACTATAACAACAGAAATCATAAAATTAGTTTGGTTTTATTGCAAACATGCAATGATATAAAAGGTGCAGGGAGATTAGAGATGGCGAGTCAAAATGGTCGGGTTGAAACGGATCAAAATCAATTTGCTTCGTAAGAGTGTCAAATCGGATTAAGGTCCATAAGACTATAAGAGTGTCAGAATGTAACAGGTTCTAACAGGTGGTTAGGTCAGACTGGGAACCTACAAAAACTTGACGTGACTTTCAACCTGTTTGACCCATTCGACCCACTTGATGTGTTCCTCTTTTAGCTAAACTTGATTTGAGACATTGGACCCCAAAAAGCCAAGACCCGCTTATAAGTTAATTGCTCGAAATTGCCACCTATTATGGATATGATCCTATAGAAACAGAGATGGGATTACGTTTGATCATAACCATCAGGTGGGAAGTTTCACCTATGTGGGATATAAATATAATGGTTTTATCAAACGCATAATATTGTAGATGCTTACATGCCGACTTGTGCATTTCTAGTACTCTAATGTATATCATTCATCTGTTCATAATAGAGCATTTCGTATTTGAATCTACTTGGATTCTTAATGAAAAAGTTTAAACTATGTTATTAATTGACGACACAATTTTGAGACTGAGATCTTCTACGCCAATAATGCAACTCGTTTTGTGTTTCTTGAATTACATGCCATGAAATTAATTAAGTATTATTCGCTGTAGGTAGTTTTGTTCAAGCGTTTAATAAAATCAGTAGGCAATCTTTGTGTGACTGATAAGTTGCCCCATGCAAAACGCCAATAGTTTGGATTAGTGAACCGGACTCGAACTTTGGGTTTCATGAGTTTTTTAGTAGGACTCATGTGGGTGACACATCTATCCATTTTGGATAAATACAAGTTCGCTCGTACCTAGTGATTGATTAAGCTCTACATTGTTAGGAAAAAGTTGTTCCTATGTCTCTTCATATATTCTCTATAAATAAGAGGGCTCGAGCCATCTTGTTATACCAATGTCGCCTCATTCTTAGTCACATACTCACATGGATATTTCGAATGGTATCTTTTTACTTGATTTTGTGTTCAATACAAAGTTTGGAGTACCCATTTCTCATGTGCCATAAGATACCAGAAATGTTGGTGAACTCTTCTTAATCACACCTTGATTCACTAGTTTACTACGGAGTATGATCAAGTCAGTAGTCGAGGTTGGCACAGAACATCCCCTAATATAGGATGATAAAGCAGGTGCTAACTAGACGTTTTCTTTGCAGTTAGTCGACTTAATTCCTTAAGTCCCCTCCTCCCCTATTCCGTTTATGTTGCATCTGGTACTAGGAAAAAGGTTTGATTACCATAAGTGAAGTTTGAAGCCTATATCTTGTAAGGTCATTCCATTCCAACTCTACAAGCAAGAAATTATCCCTAGAAGAGTAAAGGCACACTTTCCCAACCTTTACCAAATTGTGATATTCAATGATCATAACGAGATTTTACAATCACTAATTTCGAACACATACGTAAATAAGTAGTCAATAAAAACACAGGTTATAGCTTATGATCGAACAACACCAAAAGTGCTCCAATCAACTAAAAACATCGAACTTACCGCATCATTACTCTTTAACTTTTCTTATCTAATAGAATTCAGAATATATGAATCACTAACACAGATTAACCCACCTTGCAATATCCTAATTAAACTATATAAAAATGTTTAGCTAACATCAATAAATCTAATAAAGTTTAAACTTACAATAATAAATAGACAAACACACATAAATTGAGTTCATTACGCAGATACAAACATAAACCAAACAACTTGCCTAAAAACAGATTACGTGTTTGAGTGATTTGAGAGAACATCATCGATTCATTGATAACTGGCGGAGTACAATCCGGTGCCCATAGCCGTGGCGGTTGGCCTGAGATCCTGATTCTGCTGGCGAATAGAGATAGAGATTCGTTGGATTGAGTTGGTTCTGAATCAGCGTTTCAAAAGTGAAGGAGTTGTGAAGCGTAAGAACAAGAACTTTCACAGTTTCAGTCCCTCGATATTCCATCACCTTTTAAACTCGGTAACGCTTCGGAGCAGACAAATCTCGCTTGGTGTCATTTTTGAACACCCCTTAATTTTCAAGGTATCCAATGATGGAAATGAATAAGCTTCCTTTCCTATGCAAAACCCCTCGAGACTTGAAAGATGTTCAAGTTTTAAGGACTTCAGACAAGGAAACTTTACAATAGCATCCACTATGGCATCAGATTCTTCTTCTCCCTTCACAATTTCCTTCATACTTCTGCAGTAACTTATATGTAGTTCCTGGAGTTGCAATAAACTACCAACCATAGGACATGTAAATACGTATTCTAAACTACTGCAATATTGAATTGACAGTCTTGTTAGGTTTGGAAACTTTAATACTGTCCCCTGCTTGCTCTTCCATATATACTTGAGACTATATAACGACTCCAAGTCCACTTGTCTCAAGTTTGGAATTTCAGCAACAGTTTGTGAATCAAATATCTCCTCGACATCCTCCAACCATTGGAAATGAACAGTTTCAAGCTTTTGCAGTTGTGACACTTCATCAGATGAAAAAAGAGTCTGTACACCACGGGGATAATTCTTATCGTCCATTTCGATCAAATTATGATAAGACCAAGGCAACCGTTCGATAGTAGTAGGGCGGTATGAGCTTGTACTTTCATAACTCGGTAATCTGTCCTGCAAGGTAAAAAAAACACAAGCTTATGTCACAGATAATTGTACATCAGTTTGTTCAATGATTAAAAAAAAAAAAAAAAAAAAAAAAAAAAAAAAAAAAAAAAAAAAGAAAAAACCCCTTCATATGCGAGTAAAATAAGCCAAAAGGCTCTACATGATTGTAACCAACCCATTGATATTTGCTAATCATATTACTTTCGATCCAATAATTACGCTGTAATTTTCAAGAAGATTACAGTTATCAATAAGGTTAATTGACTCTAATACTAGAAAAGAAACTAACATAGGAAGGTTTTTTTCTTTTTTATTTAAAATAAAAATAATACCTGATGCGAGGTGGTCGTCACATGAAAGTTAAGGCCGCATTCAACACTATGTTTGCCTAAACTTGTATTTATGAACTTAAGCTCCGGAGCTGTAGATTGACCATAAGTAAACACCGTTATTTGTGGGCATCTACGGATCTCAACCTCTTCCAATGCTGGCCATATGAATTCATTCTTCCCCAAGAAGAAACCCACAAAGTTTGGTAGATTGACTAGTATAAGGGACTTCAAATGAGGAAAGCCCACCCCAACAAATGCAGTTGTCTGCTCATCATTTTCTTCCGTAACAATGACTTCCATTGCCTTGCAATCCTTCACCTCTAACTCTTCGAGTTGCATGAGGCTTTGAAGAGTGGAAAATGTGAATATATGTTCCAAAAGGTTGCACCTTTGAATTTTCAAGATCTTTAGTTTTGGAAGTTTGAGCATCGTAATGTATTCTAGCCTTGGAAGTGATTTTCTAGTATCAGTACCACTCTTGTTGATCTCCTGAGTTTCAAACACCTTCTTATCAATTTGCATTTGTCTTACAGCATACCATGGAATCACACTTGACAATGCATCACAATCTTTTACCCTTATCTCTCTAGCGTATTGGCATAAGGACCAAGAAGCTTGAGGTAACTGAAAATATATATATATATATAATTAACAAAATTAACGAACCTTTATTTTAATCACTGAATATATAGGAAATACATACCTTATGCTGGTCATGATTGTCACTAGAAATACCATTGGCACCACCACCAATATACTTGAAATTTCTGAGTTTTTTAAGCTTAAGAAGGTCTAAATGAGGGAAGAAAGTTGTGGTTGTGTGGGAATATATAGACGCATCTTCATCATCTCTGTTTGAAACAACCTCTTCAATAGCTTTACAATACCGTATATCAATTTTCTTTAGGCTAGAAAGAAGTTTCGCCATGAGAGGTGAAAACAAGTACTTGATGTTGTTGCACGAGTACATATATATGGTTGTGAGGTTACGGAATGAGGACTGTGACGGTGATTTTTGAAGAATTAATTCATTCCAATTGCACTTCCACACATGACTCATCTTCTCCAAATCATACAATTCCAATTCTTCAAGATTGGGGAGTATGATGAGTTGTTGCTGGGTATTGTGAGGTGATTCTCTACTAATTGGACTCGTTATCTCAAAAACCACCTCCACATCTTCATAGCTCAGCGAAAGACTAAGTTTATGAAGGTTATTAAAAGTGGGTAATGGGAATGCAATTTTAGAAATCTGCATATCACAACCACAAATGATATACTATTTAGTAATCATTTCCATTGAGAAAATATGAATATAACTGCAACAAATTTAAATAATAATAATAATAATAATACTAATAATAATAATAACAATAATAATAATAATAATAATTTATTCAAGAAGAAACATCTGGATATGAGATAGAAGAAATAGCATAGAAATAGTTGGCAACACTATTTAAGTATTTAAGATATGTGAAGGCCAAAAAAATCACGAAAAGAAAGCCACAATGTTAATGGTTCTATCAAAATGTCTTCAATTTTAGAATACGGTATTATTTTTTTATTTATTTTAAAAATAATAAAAAACCTGATATTATTATTTTTATTTATTTTAAAAAGAGTAATAACATTCAAGTAATGAAAAGAGGTCACAAAAGTATAAAAACAAAAATAGAAATCATTTATTAAGTTGTACCTCTTTCTCTTTCTCAACCAATTCATTCTTTTTCTCGCTTTCTGTGCCGCAGTTATAAATTCCAACTTCTTTGAGTGCTCTTATATCAAAAGTGGTTGTGGATGGTGTGATTAAATTTTCAAACCTCTCACAATCATAAATACGTATGCTTTCAACAGCTTCAAATCCATGAATCAAGTTGTTATTTCCAGCATCTTTTATCCTCCACACCTCTCTAAGCTTCCCTAATTCCCTCAAATAAATGAATCTCAACTTGCTGCTGCTAACTTTATTCATTTCACCAACACATCCCATGTCAATGTCGAATATCACTTCCATGGAACCACAACTTACGACGTAAAGCTCTTGTAGATTATTCAGGAATGGAAATGGATTGCATGAAAAAAGCTTCACAAGACTATCACATATCTGCACTGTAATGCGTCTGAAACTGCTGCTGCTGCTATGTTGCTCGAATTCACCAAAATCCATGTTGAACAAGACTTCAATGGAACCACAACCCACGACCGTAAGCTCTCTCAATGGGCAAAGATTACTTATACTAAATTGAGGAGGCCATATCTCCTTCAAATTCTCCATATCAGAAACAACCAGTTTCTCCAGCACAGGAGCCGCATCCTGCAAAGTAAAAAAATATTTGTTCATTCATTAGACACTCACAAATTCTTGAACCACTGTTAGTATAAAAGATTGTTAAAATTGTAATTTAAAAATAAAACACATACTTACCTCTTTGTGAAAGAAAGATTGCACGCGGGAAATATTACTCGGCACAGAAGATGATGCACTACTGGGATAAATGCTTGTAAAATTCTGAAGGCCTTTAAGTCGCAACTCCATGAGACGTGGCAACTCAATTACATCAACTTTATTGCAGAAATGCAATAACTTTGGTAGGTCAGCCAACCTGAGATACTTTAACTTGGAAAACTTAAATATATCTTTGGTGTGTATGACTGCTTCCATATTAGGGCATTCAGAAATATCCAGATACTCGAGCTTTGACAAATTTGTTGCAATACTCAGTGTGAAAAGGTATGTCAGCTCTGCACATTCTGAAACTACAAGGATTATCAAATTGGAAAACGAAGAGTTTGGAGGAGGATGTGGTATTTCAACATCTTCAAGAGAAATCATATCATTGACTTGTAGATAAAGTGCATGTGTGAACTTAAACAACTCGTTGATTTTAGATTTCAGTAGTTCTTTGTTGGTGACCAGCTTCAAGCTGTTTTCATATGAGTGCACGTCAACTTGCTTTGTTTCCAGTTTGTCTCTAACTTCTGTAAAAGAACATCCCATTGAGAGCTTGAACCTTTTAAGTTTCTCACAAGACATGTTCTTCATATGCGCATTGTTACCAATAAATTCAAATTCTAATGCACAAAGGTTCTTTGAACGTTCTGCAAGTTCACTATTGTTGTTGTCTGTGAAGCAACATGCTTTTTCATCATAAGGTATCATATAAAGCTCTTCAAGATTCACTAAGCCTTTCAAGACACCGACATCTATAACAAGACTGCAACAACCTGTTACATCCAGTAGTCTTAGCTTCTTCAAATTTCCGAATGTGGAAGGTATGGTTGTAATGCCAGAATTAGCAAAGCTCAGCACTTCCAGATTCGAAAGAGTTCCTATACAAGCTAAATCAAACGTCAATGAGCATTTATGGAGACAAAGAGTTCGAAGCTTGGTGGAGCACTGAAATGATGTTGGAACAAATGCATACTCCATTCTCTCAAATGCTATAACTTTAAGCTTTTTCACTGTTGCATAAAAGTCTTGAGGCCTTAGCGACACATCTCCGTGCATAAGTTTCAAAAGTGAAAGGTTTGGAAACTGAAATTCACTAGGAAACTCAGACATGCCCTTGCATGTTAACGAAAGTTGCTTGCAAGACGAGCTCATATTATCAGCTTCACTCCGCTTTGAGAAATCATCTTCATGGTGAATGATCCTACATCCGTCCTCACCACCTTTAGAAACAGTAGCTACAGCAAATGAAAGCACAAGATCATGCATTTTCACACAATCACTGTGACAACTATCACCATTCATCAACAAATATGCATCCTTGAGATTACTCACACTTGTATGTGTACTGTCTCTGGCATCTTCCATAGAAGAATCATCAAAAAGTTTTAAGCCCCATGCATATCTTGTGAGATCTTCTATCAGAATATTAGAGTCCTCAGGGAACAAGCCACAGAGCAGAAAAATCTCTTTATCATCATGCACTAGACTCTCATAGCTTATGTTAATTATTTCTTGCACGTTCTTGTCAAGATCATTATTCTTCAAACGCTTGAGTGTATGCCTCCATTTAGGTTTTGTCTTACCTTTAAGATCTGCAGCAATGAGTTTGATGGCAAGCGGCAAACAACCACATTTCTTGACAATATCACATCCTATTTGATAGAGTTCATGATCATGCTCCACTCCTGAGATTCGAGAAAAGAAATCCCTTGCTTCCCCTTCCTCCAAGACATCAACTCTAACAACTTTATGATCAGAATCAGCATGAACTGCAATTTGTTGACAAATTTTTTCATCTCGTGATGTGAGCAACAACTTGACCCCCTTTGGCAAAGGACTCGCTAATCCGATATCTTTGAGATTAATCCTCTCCCACACATCGTCCAATATCACCAGAGACCTTTCGTTACGTTTTGAAAATTCTTCAAATCTTTTGGAAAGAGAAGTTGCCATTAGCGTTTCATCAGTATCGGTTAGAGGTTTGCCTGTGTCTGCTGCTATGACCTTCTGAATTTTAAACCAGTCGGGAGTATTCCCAATAACTGCAACCGAGATCCAATTAAACATCTTTTTATCTTTTGCAGCCTCTTTCAGTTGGTTCATCAGCGTGGTTTTCCCCACACCACCCATTCCACACAAGGCTATCACTCGAGCCGCATCATCATCATTTTGTTGAAGTAGCTTCAATGCATCATTGAACGTCTTATCTCTTGACTTGAACAGATTTTGGGTACCTCCACCTGATGTTGATGCCAGGTGTTTGGAATCGACTCTTCCGAAACCAATGTCGGCATCACACCATTTCATTTCAGAACTCTCTTTAATAAGACGATCGATATCCTTGATATGCCTCAAAGCATTTCTTCCTGCTAGATACTTCTTTTTTATATTGAAGCATCCATCGTTGTTAGTTGGAATGTTGTCGGCATCTTCCTTGATCTTTTCAACTTCTTCCAACGACTCTGGTACACGATCAGGTATCTCTCGATTATTTTCACCGTTTCTTCTCATCTTCTTTTTTAAATCGAAGCATCCATCGTTTTCGACATCTTCCTTGATCTTTTTAACTTCTTCCAACCACTCTTGTACACGAGCAGGTATCTCTAGATTGTTTTCACGGTTTCTTCTCAAATGCTTGTCGTTATCAACTCTATGACCGTCCAAAACCTTCATTTTGTCTTTCATTTCCTTCACACGATCGGCATAGGAAGTGAGGTTTCTCAACTTTTGCGTAATATGATTCGTCAAAACATTCACAACAGGACCAAGGATTGCAGATACAACTTCCATTTTCCTGAGACATAAGAAATTAATTCATACTTTTGGATTGCTTATTATTTTCTGCTTATAAACAAGTACTTATAAGCTACTTCAAAACTAGCACTCGGGTTATGAAAATAACAATTTGTTCCAAAATTTCATTCAAACGAATTTATCATATACATATAAGGACAAATATGAAAGTAAAAAACCTAGCTAATAATAATTTTACCTCAAATAAATAAGCATGCATATCAAAAACTTGTTTATTTAAAAAAAAAAGCAATGCCAAACACCAACTTAATCTGTAACACTATAAATAAACAAATTTATTTCTCCTTAGATTAGTAGATATCAAAGAAAGTTGTATAAATATGGGGTCTTCAATTAGTGATTTATAGAAAATATATGCTAACAAATATGTTAAAAATACCTTATACAGATTTCAGAGATTCACCAGCTATCTCACAAGGATCAAATAATGTTTACTGAACAAAAACAAGATGGTGGAAATTTTCAAATTTCAGAAGCGTGAAATGCAGCAAGCATTGAGTGTGGTAGATTAAGGGGGAGTAAATAATGAGAGAGAGATAACTTGTTAGTAAATTGGAGCTAACTTTGTGCAAGAAGTGACTCTTCATAGCAGACAGTGCTTTATTGACTTTAAACACTACCATACATATGTACTCACGTGTTTTGAAAGGATAAACAATAACATATGAAAATAAACAGGTTAAGCTAGGATCTAAACATGTTTCGGGTTGACATGTTTGCATAAACAGATTACATGGGTAGTGTTTGTAACCGAAGATGTATTTCGTGTGAAAAGAATCAATTTTTTTTCTTTTTTTAATTTAATTTTATATACTTATTATCCAATTTAACATTTACCAGGACTTTTGGGAACAGTAACCCCTCAAAATTGCTATTTCCACACCTTTTGGTACATACCATTGAGCATCTAATACTTCCCAAAATTGCTCCCCCCAAACTTTTTTTTGATGCAACTACAGTTGCTTTGTGTGCGTGTGTACAGGAAACCAACACTGAATTGCTATCCCTCACCCTCCTTCTTCCACTCTCTCACATATAACAAAACGCCTCCTTCCAGATGGTTCTCGCATACTGTGAAAGCTAAAAACACACACACGCACACACTGGATCTATTGTTCACCCCCAAAAAAAGTTAATGATCCACGGATCCACAACATAAACAAGGTAATTTTTTTGTTTAAATTTGGGGTTTTTTGTTGCATTTGTGATATGTTAGGGTTTTTTTTTTTTTTTTTTTTTTTACTTTTTGGGTTTTTTGTTATTTTTTAGTTTTTCTAACCTAATCATGGAGTGAATATTAAGCATAGGTTAAATTAGGGTTTCGCTATAATTTTCGAATGCTTCATGTTGAATATGTTGTTGGGGGTTTTTAAATTTAGGTTATGGGTGGTGTTTTTGGAGGTTAGGGTTACTTGGATTTCTGTTAGAAATTAGGTTTAGTATTATAGTGAGGTCAACCGAGCGTCGGTTAGTGAATTTGTTATGAGTGGGTTTGGGAATTACCTCCGTTTGTCGTATTTGATGGCTTATAGGCTTATTTGGAAAGCTGACTCTTTCGAGCTTATCACCTCATCATCTTCAGCTTATTGACCCACTCCAATAAAAGAGTGGCCTTATTGACTTTCTCAAAATCAAAATAAGCCCATGAGCTTGATAAATAAGCTAAAAGTATCATTCTTTATTTTTATGCAGCGGCTATAAGTGGATGAGGGTAAAATTATGGTTATGTTTTAATTTAGGTTCTTTGTTTAGTCCATTTTTAGTTCTTAAAACAATCCTACATGCCACATGTCATCTATAATTATTAGCTGATAGCTGGTTATTTTAGTTAAATGACGATGTTAGTCTACTATGGTTGAAGGTAATTAAAGCACTACAATTTGTATTTTTTCAGGTGAAGACGATGCGGTTATATGCAGCAACTGATGTTATCGATGCACCAAATGAACCGGTGTTGAAACACAAGTAAGGTTCTCTTGTTCTTAACTTGATTTTCCTTTACGCTATAACTTATTAACCCTAAATTTATTTTGTTGCTATAGCTTAATTGCATGTACATGGGTTAAGTTGCGTACGGTGGTTTCGTTGGTTTGTTGCTGATGAAGGAGTAGCGTGTGTTTAGTGGTTTAGATTTCACAGAAGAGTGTGTGAGAGTAAGTTATATATTTGACATAAATTTATACTACATCCACTATTTTAGAACGGGTCATTTGGGTAATTCCTATCTAAACAGCCAAACACTCAGAACTACTTAGTAACGAAGCTAATTTTCTAGATCATTTGCTTTTTTCATTCTTCCTGGAGGCTTAGGGTTTGCTATCTTTGATAAGGTTACTTTTTTTTTTCTTGGACCACTTATTTCTTCGTTGCATTATTGCATTTCCCAATTTGTTTATGCTGCTTGGTTGATCTATTATTAGTATGGAGCATTAAATTGTAAGATCTTTGCTTTGTTGTTATGCTCCTTAATTTCTGTATTTATTGATTTTTTTCAATTTAATGTGCTCCTTGATTTATCTGTTTATTGATTTGTTCAATTTAATGTGATTTCTCTGTTTGTTTAACATGATTAGTAACAAAATCCATTTAATTTTTGTTTCAGTGAATGACGGTGTGCTTATGCTTATAGTGCCCTTTAGTGCGCTTTGTTAAGTCATACAAGTGTGGTAATAAGTGCTCATTCTGAGCTGTGGTATAAGTTGCGAAGGGTGCATACCCTTTTATCTGGACACGTGCTTCCAAATCCGAGGCATCGTTTGTTTTTGAAAGTTTCGTAATGAAGCTTTGATGCCTTTGGGTTACTTCAGTAAAGGTGATTTGGTAAGTGCTGTTTGCCAAACCCTGTATGTTGGCATGGCAACCACGTGGTTGCAGCTATGTCGGGTTTTTGGGTACCGTTTCCATGGTGACGCGAAAATAATGGTAACGCTAATTGTAAGGGTGTGTGATGAATATCACCAACATTGATTAAAGTTGTGATCGTACCATTTTGACAGCTCTTCCTCATTTGTATGCTATTGATGTCGCTTTGTCTTGCTAGGTGTAGCTTGCTGAAGCCCATATCTTGGCAGGGTAACCATATGGTTGCAGCCGTGTTGGGTTTCGGGTACCACTTCTGTTGTGTCTGAAACAAAACTTTTGGTGATATTGGATATAAGAGGCGATGATGAATTTAAACGGGTTTGATTAAAGCCGTGAATCCCCGTGTCTTGGCGTGGCAAACTATCAAGTTTGCAGCCAATCCGGATGTATCCGCTTTTTGAAATTACTAACCATTCTGAGCCTCATATAGTGTACTCAAAATGAATGGCAGATTTTTGATTATATGGGCTGCTATGTGACTGTTCATATCTTGGCGAGGCGACCTATTATGGTCGCTGCTTTAGGTAATACTATCGATTTTGAAAACAGGCAAAACGTGAGTTCGGTACTTGTTTATACAAAATCGAAGGAAAAGATGTACTCCGTATATCTTCTAGAAAGATTGTGTGACGTTTCTTGTTTTGTATCCCACACGTGGCTCATTTTGCTGTTTGTATTTTACATGGAATACTTTTTTTCTTTTTTACTATTCCGTATTTATTATTCACATTTCTTTTTTTGATTGTCGTTATCCATTTTCAAAAATACATAACAATATCACAAACTTAAAAAAAGTTAGAAATTGATTAATTAACGATAAAACTTTCATTGTGCAAAAAGTAAGAAAAAAAAAGCTGTAATGATTATGGTTTTATTAAATTGTGTATTTTTATTTATGAACAATTATTTTGAGGTGGATAGAGTGATATTTAGTATAATTACTCATTGAAAGTTTGAAGCATATATGCATTTGCTGAACATGTTACACACATCTTTAGATAATTCAAACGAAAATTTTGATATTAACAAATCTCTCGAAAGATTTAAATTAGCGAGAAAATCTTGACATCATACATTTTTTATTGTGCCGACTAACCTTCTCCTCAATACTCTACCCCAAAACAATAAATACATGTTTTATTGATCTTAGCTAGAAGTTGAAACTGAACTCGTCACCTATTTCCTAAAAACTCCCATTAACAATTTATTGAACGTTTGAGATGAAAAATGATGAATACATCGATAAGCTTTTGATTTAAACAAATTTAGATAAGAAATTATATGTGTGTCATTGTGGGTACGTATAGATACGTCTACGACTAAGAAACAACATGTTCCAATTGAAGGAAAAAACCTCAACTTTGTAACGATCTTTTTCCACCTTTGCATGTCACTACGACTAAGAAACAACATGTTCCAATTGAAGGAAAAAACCTCAACTTTGTAACGATCTTTTTTCACCTTTGCATGTCACCTATATCTATCGAAAGTTGCAACGAGTTGTGCGTACACACAACTTATGATTTACTTTGTCATAATTATGTTGATGACACGTGAGGACTCATTTTTAAACCTTAAAGTATTAAAACTTTTAATAAAACATGAAAAGTACTCTTGTTTATTATTGTAATATGCAACCACTACTTTTAATCTTCACGCACACTTGCACTAATTGTTTTACAAAACAAACTTTAATAAGCCTTAATATCTATCTTTAAATATATAAAGCAACACCTCAGCTCTCTTAAAGGCTCTTCTATCCGAAGTACACGTATACAACATATCTTAAGCTGACACATCAACCATTATCACTTTAGGTGGCAATTTCTGAACTGATACAAAACATGACTTAAGACTGACACAAAATTAACAGGTTCAGATCGAGTCTAAATAGGTTTTGGGTCGTGTTCGGGTCGACCCATCTAACCCGTTTATTAAACAGGTCAAATTTGCGTTGGGTATAAGTTAAACAGGTCGACTCGTCAACCTGCTTAAGTTTTTTTTTTCAAAAATAAAAGAATTATATATATATTTTTTGGTATATGAGTTAAGTTAATTGGTCGACCCACTAACCTGTTTGACCTGTCTAAATCGTGTGATGTGACAAGTTGTTTAGATAATGGGTTAACCCAAAACCCGTATAACCCATTTAACCCGCAAATCCATATATTTATACTTGTTAAATAGGTCGTGTCTGGGTTATGTATAAACAGGTTAGGGTTGACGTGGTTGACCCGATTATTTAAACGGGTCGGGTTTGGGTTGAGGTATTTTGACTCGCCAACCTACTAATTCGAACCTGACCCGAATTGCCACCCTTACTTTATACATACTAATCACTAAATCACATAAACTATCTTTATTACATTATAAAGCATTTGTGATATGCTAAATTAGAATTCTTAAAATTTTTAGCCAACACACTTATCTATTATGGAATTGTGTTGGTTACACATAGTAGCATTGGTTGTAAAACATGTGTACTACATTATAAATCATTTGAGACCTACTAAATGGGAAGTCTTAAAGTTTTTGGCCAACACACTTGACTATTATAAAATTGTGTTGGTTACAACATAGTAACATTGGTTACGACATTTTTAAGCACATTTTATAGAAATGCTTTACAAAAAACAAACTACAATGCAATTTAAGGAAGAAAACAAAAACGCATAAAACAATAACTACGCTTTTAATTCATGTTTTAAGACATATCTTAATGTAATTTATTAAATGATAAATGATATTTGTAATAATTTGTGAGTGTACATGATAAATGATATTTTATGTTTGAATTCTTTTACTGTAATTGCATGATATTTACGATGTTATAAAATATGCAGCCACTATTAATAAAGTTATCAATCATCACATGGTCTTATGTTCTCGTATTGCGCGAGCATCATATTTAGTACTCCCTCAATCTCAAAATAATTGTCAGGAGACAAGAAGTACATAGTTTAATAAACGTGAGGTCACTTTAGTTTTTCAACCATTCAAAGAGAATATTCCTCTACTATATTATCCAGTTTTTACTTAAAAATGAAAGTGAACAATTATTCTGAGACATCCAGCAAAAGAAATATAGACAATAATTTTGAGACGGAGGAAGTATATGTTTGTATAATGATACTTAATTTATTGTTATATACTGATATTATACTATAACAATTTCTTGTATAACATTTTTTGACAATATATTTATTTATAAGGTATCCACCAGCGCAACGAACGAATGCTCAGCTAGTATTTTAAATTAACTTATTTCAATCGATATTTGCTAGAACTACAAAAAAAAACTTTCCACAAAAGGAGTTGTCTTATTTTCGTTGTTGTGTTTTGCTATATTTTCTCTCTTATCTTTTTGATTGAGCCAATCACACACGAACAAGTCAATTTTGTGAATGTTTTGTGGTTTTAACAAAACTCATTTCAATATAGACCCTTCATAACCAACACGCTTAACCTCTTTTGATATAGATGTTGCCAGAGAAATTACAATATCTCATTCATGATATGATACAAATAGTTAAGGGCATGTTTGGTTGGGGGAAATGAGATCAATGAATTGGAAATGAACTCATTTCCTTTGTTTAGTAGCTTAAGAAATAAAAGGGTGAAGATTTGCAATTTTTAAAGAGTTGATTTTAAATACAAAATCAATAAATTCATTTCTTTTACATAATGAGTAGAAACCAATTCTTACATGATAATAATAATAATAATAATAATAATAAATAAAAACAATAATTAATTATAATAAATAATAAATAATAATAAAATAATAATAATAATAATAATTAATAATAAATAATAATAATAATAAATAATAATAATAATAATAATAATAATAATAATAATAATAATAATTACAATAAATAATTATAATAAATAATAAATAATAATAAAATAATAATAATAATAATTAATAATAAATAATAATAATAAATAATAATAATAATAATAATAATAATAATAATAATAATAATAATAAATAATGAAATAATAATAATAATAATAATAATAATAATAATAATAATAATAATAATAATAATAATAATAATAATAATAATAATAATAATAATTTTTACTGATTTCTTAAGTCAATTCTCTAGTGTTATCAAACACAGGAATTTTTACTGAATTTCTGTGCAATTCATTTATGTGAAATTTATTTCTACGCTTCATTTCATTTATCTGAATCTCACCCTAACAAACATGCCCTAAGGGCTTCCTAAATAAATTATATTAAAAAACTTTCTTTTCTTGTCACTCTTTTCTTTAAAAAAATAGTAATAAACGTTTAGTCATTTTTCCCTTTCTTTCAAAAATTTTATTTCAATGAACTTTTAATAAAACAATATACCTTCTACAAAATTTGATCTTAAGGAGGTTCATATTGTTTAGCGTGGGTTGTGCGTTTGCTCAATCTTGTACCATTAGTTATTATTCCTTTATTCTCAAATTATAATTCTGATTTCTATTTTAAGGTGATTCACAATAATAGTAACCAGTTTGTGTTAACAAATCAAATAATAATTCAGTATGTGAAGATGATATTTAATTGATTAAATAGTGTGATGATCTATTTTTTTTTTAAATTGTGTTCTTTTCTCTGTGATAATAATTTTAGGATGCAAAAAAATTGTTATAAGAAGAAAGCCTTCAAAGATGATCTAATTTTTTTAAATTGTGTTCTTTTCTCCGTGATAATAATTTTAGGACGAAATTTGTTATAAGAAGAAAGCCTTCAAAATTGTTCATGTATAATTAGAACATGTCATTACTTATGTTGATGACATCGTTAGGACCCATTTTTAAACCTTAAAGTGTTAAAAGTTAAAACCTTTAGAGTCCGTCTAGTTTGTAGATAGGTTTAGGATTAAAATTTGCATTTGGATTTGGATTAGAATTTAGGGTGCGTTTGGTTTGATATTTTGGAATAGGTTTTAAGTTTGATATGAAAAGAATTTATTGTTTGCTTCATTCTTTTAACAAAATAAATGATAGAAGGAATGGAATTTAATTCCACATCAATTTGGATGGTTTTGGTAAAACCCGTAGTACACACCATTTTCTACTCTCACATACTATTTTTATATAAATTTTTAAATGTTATTTTTTTTATTATAATTTTATTATAAAATACATTTAATAAATATATTTTTTCTCTCTTTAAATACTAAATCAAATCGAAATACTAAACTAAATCCAAATCCTATTCCAAACCCACCTATAAACCAAACGGGCATTTTAGATTTGAATTTGATTTGATATAAGAAAGAGAAAATATATTATTAAATAGATAAGTTATTATTTTAAAAAAGTTTATATATAAATTTGATTATGTAAAAAAAATGTGAGTGAGTTATAAAGATGAGACCCATTTATACTAAAAAAAAGACAAAAATAAATGGATTTTATTTTTATACCACCATAAATGATATGGTTTCAAATCTACCACTTTTTGATTCCTTAATTCCTAATTGTGGACCCCCCAATGTCAACCTAACAACTGATTCATCTTTTCTTTAGGCGAACCCACATCAAACCCATCAACCAAACACCACTTTAATAAAACATGAAAAATATTCTTGTTTATTAATTTGAAACAAATATTTATAATCAACACTCACACTTAGGGATTATTTACTAAAAGTGGCTTAGGGGGGAATTTAGTCTCTTAATTATGAGTGAAATTTTTGTAAACCTTTTATAATAAAAGAGAAAATAAAGGTTTTGACCTACTCATTAAGTGAAAACGAAACACTCATTTTACGAGTTTTTTAGAAGAGCATTGAAATTAAAAAAACATATTTAACAAAATAAGCACTTGTAAATGTATTTAGCATATAATGGTACCTGTTACAAAATCATGAAAAAAATCAAAACCCCTTGAAAGCAAGGGAGCATCATCTTCGGCTTATCTGCTGACTCAATTCATTGTGGACTCGCTCGATTTGTTTTGATAGCTTAAAACTTTAAATTCTTGTAACTAAATTTATTTGCATATCCAATTATCAAAGTAAGAGTTGTGTGTCAAACATTGTGAAGACTAGTGGATCTTGATTAATTAAAATATGTGTAATCATCATATCTAATTGGTATTTGTAGATGAAATTTTTTTAAATAGGTCACGATTTTTCATCAGTAAAGTTCGATACGAGTCCGCCATAGTTCAGAAAGCAACAACAAAACGATTGTTGTCGACCACAAACTGAAAACATGGCATGATGGTGAATACAATAAAAGATCGGATGTCATGACAAACCAAGGAACAAAATTAAATCCAATCATTGCTAGTGATTTGGAAACTTAAATTGGTTAATTTCTAACTAGTTATAAGTCCCGTGCGCGCACAGGGTTTACACATAGATCAAATTTATTTTAAAATTTCAGTTTATTATATGGACATATAAGAATTTACCTGTAAAAATTGTGATATAAGTACAACTAATAAATATATATGAGTTTTTCAATATGTATTAATATTTAGTAAAAAAAATGGATGAAATATTTAACCTTGTTTAGCTAACATAGATATTGAGATTGAGGTTGATGTTCTTGTTTAACTTTAACTACTTATATTATGTTGTACAAAATGTGCGAGTTTATTAGCACATAATGAGCATTGATGAAGTTAAAATATACTCCGTAATGTCTTTTAAAAATGTTTTTCCGGATATTCATAGATAAACTATAAATAATAATTATATGAGTCAATGTTATAAGTACAATCACGTATGTTAATGTTCATATCACAATAGTTCGTGCTTACCATTTGATATTTATATTACCTGTTAATAATAAATTAGCCGTATTTAATATTCAAACCCATGTACATAAAGGTTAAACTTTTAAATAGGATAATATAAGTCTTTATTTAACGTATATAGTTAAAAAAAATTAATAAATGAAAGTTTAAAACTAATATTTATTTTAAAAATATTTAAAGTATATTAAAATTAATTCATATATTTACAAAATTTTGTAATTTTAATAGATAAAAATCACAAACTAATACTCATACTCATGTAATTGTAACCAAAGTTCTATGATAATGTCTAAGGGGTATAAGTGTAAATGGTTATTTATTTATCATCTAAAGTTATTAAAACACATGAAAACTTATAATTTTATACTTAACTCTATATAATATATTTAAAATTCAACTACTAAAGTTTTATCAATTACCTCATTTTTCTTTAAGTTTTTGTTTTCATAAATTTGACACCTATATTTTTATATGTTTTTTTCCTCAACCAAAATTTTCACCAAATTTATTAAAGTTTAAATAAAACCAATTCAATTATTATCTTTTATTGGTCAATCATATTGCTTGATTTTACCTATGTGTCATATTTTTTTTTCAATAAGAATTATTTTGCCAAATCACTCCGAAACGATGTAATTATTTTATTATATAAATGATTAGATAAACACGTAGTGAGCAGAAGATATGAAAATATGACAATGGATTACTTGATAGCTGCGTAATCTACATCTCCAATAACTTTCATTGAAATTTAATGATTTTGTAATATAAGAAAACACAAAGACTATGTTATAAGTATTAAATATGTTTAAAAGTACATATTCTGTTAAATATGTTTTGTAAATACAATAGTGATTTAAAAAAACTCCTCATTTTACACTAATTGTCATATAAATTTTTTTTTAATAAGGCGTAGTAAAAATTCTGACCCACTTGACTATATAAAGTTGTCATTTGTCTTAAACAATAATTCTAAAATTATTTAAAGATAATAACTTTTCAAACTTTACTTATTATTGAAATAAAGAAGAAACTGTACAAATTAATTTATGATATTAGAATTCCTTTTTTATTTCGTAAAATAGCATACCTCTAGTGTTGGGTCTACATAATTGTAGGTAGGAATTAAAGAAACCAAAACACATTATATGCGAGGGTGCATATATCCACACTGTTAACAAAGGCCTGATTAGGGAGAAGTTAAGCGTGAAGTTCAAAGAAAAAAGTCATAAATTAAGGTGATGTTTCTTTTGCACTTATTAGGCCTTTTAGGAGAGTGGCAGTCATGCTTCTGAAATTATTCATACCTCCTAAATCCACCAATAATATCATTTCACCTCATTCATACTTTTTTCATACCTCCCAACCCTTTTTTAGTGGCAACCATGCCTTTTTCATACCTCCCAACTAATTTTATTTTTTTATTTTTTATTTTCATAAATTAAATTAAACAATTTAATAAAAACATAAATGTTTCATTAATAATTAAAATAACATTACATATTACTTGAAAAAAAATACATGATTATATCTAAAAATCGGTAGGCCATCCATATTTCTCCACGTACGCACATTTTTTGGCAATAGCGAATTATCGCATAACCGTATTGGTTATGTGTTCGTGCGGCTCGTTATAGAATTTTATTGCCCGAATCATAGCCTTTTCGTACCACCCAAAATAGGAAAACAATAAAATAGGAAAACATAATAATAGACGTATTAATAGTACCACTCAAATTTTATTCAACAAAGAAAAATCAAAAAGCAAGGCCTATGAAAAATTTTATTATTGAAAATAAAGCAGTTGCAACTTGCAAGCCAAAAGCCTCTCTGCCTCTACACTCTTCTTTCTCAAACCCACTATTCTCATAACAAACAACCACCTTTTTCTTCATACACATACTAAAAAACACACACACTAAACACAAACATCAAAAAAGGTTGAAAATTCAATACTCAACGTCTATATTTTGCTCACACCGCTCCATACCTCCGAGTCATTTTTTGCCGTTCAACCATGCCGCTGGCCATGCCGTCGAGGTGGCGGCGGTTTTCACCGGCGGCATGGCCATGCCGATGGTGATGCCGTCTTCCACTGCCACCATTCTTAGTAACAGATTCAGATGGGCCCACATATTTTTGGATGTTTCTTTTTCTTTCTACTAGTTATAATGCCCGCGCACGCGCGGGTTTTTTTTTTAAATTTTTGAATGACATATTTTTATTTATTAAAAAACAAATAATTTAGGGTGTGTATAGTTGGAGAGAAATTCTCCATTTTTCCAAGAATTTTTTCATAAGAAAATGAAAAACTGAAAACGCGTTTAATCGCACTTTTTTTCAAAAATTTTCAAAAAAAATGAAATTATCATTTTCTAAATTTTAACTAAGAAATTGAAAAGCCCATTCTACCATTCTCACTTTTTTCTTTCTCATTTTTTTTTCTCAACTCAAAAAAAAACACACACATCATTTTACCCCTAATCTCTCGTGTCATCCTCCACCGCCAACCATCGCCGCCATTGGCCGCCGTCGCCACCACCATCGCAATTTGAGTTAATTTTCTTATTATTTTAAAAAAGAAAAATTATAACTCAAACTAAACGCATTTTCAAAATTTTCAATTTTTTTCTAGAGAAGAAAAACCATCCCCTTCTCAAGGAATTTAGAGATGAAAAATTTTTAGAAATTTTTCACCAACTAAACGGCCCTTTAATCTTTGTTTTGTTCGATTTATGATTTTTAATTATAGTTTTTTATTCTTAAGATAATGATTTAAAAAGTTTAATCATATTGTTAGTTGCATATTATATATATTTTTTGTATTTATCTTCTACTTATGTAGTATATCAACAAAACGAATTTATAAATTTATAAAATTAAAAAATAACAATTAATTAAAATATTGCTTAATATGAAAATAATATATATTTTTTTAAATACGAAAGTCCCCAAGAGGTTTTGTTTTATTATATAAAAGATTCAGCCTACACGTCTAATTGGGGAGGGAGTAAAAAATGAGGGTCTCTCAAACCAGATGCTCATATGCTCATAATATCTACCAACTTTTCCTAAAATACCCTTTACCTCTTTCTTTTTTCTCTCTCCATTTTCATGAGATCCCTCTTTCTTTTTTTTCTCAAGACTTTCAACACATCAATAACTTCAATCAAATCCCAATCATAAATGTTTTCTTTCACTTTTAATAGATTATGAATGGTATTGTTCTTGTGTTTTTAAAACAATTTTTTGCCTTCATATCCATATCACTTTGAATCTATTGAAATTTAATTCTATATTTTGTTGTATCTTTGATCTTTATCTTTTAACGGTGGGTTAATTGATGGTGGGTTTCTTTTTTCCTTTAATGATGTGATCATTGTGATGTGTTTCATAATCATATTGGATTTTTTTTGTTTGTTTACATTGATTAATATGCACCTTAATGGGTTCTTGATGGGTTATGGATTTTAAAGGATTTTAAAGAATCTGATGGGTTTTTATGTTCATCAATTTTCGGTACATCACTTGTTTCCTGGTTATGAAAACTTGTTTATAATCGATAGACTTGGGTTTGGATCTACAAACTTCGTGATTTTTCTTTTGTTGCATGTACTGGGTTTGATGAATTTGTATCTTCTTGATGAACATGAAAGATTCAAGAAAATGTTGTTATGAAGATTCTTGTTAGAATTTTTAAATTCAAGCAAACAATCAGAGACAACAAACCTTTCAACATTTATTTTGGATACAAGGGTACAGTAGTCATTTAATTCGTTTAGAGGTTGATCTAGAAACAAAAAAGAAACAAAACTTTTCAGTGGAACACTTGCTTCATAAATCCTTGCCACATCAAACCAGACACTATATCCGTTCAGTAAAAAAAAGAAACAACACCTAAGTGTTGTGAAGGAAATAAGGGAACAACAATAATAATGATGGTTACATTAATAAAGTGTTGTATGCTTGGTGGAGTGTTTTTTAGTTGACCATAGTATTTTTAAAATTTATTTAACAAAACATATTACTTTTACAAAGCATATGTTCCTAATAATCGCTAAGTTTGTTTTGTTTGCTCTCTCTCATGAAATTGAAAAGTAACTTTAAGATAACGTAAAAAAATTAATTGAACAGATCGGGTTCTAATAAGTTTTACGCTTCTACATATTGTTTGTGAAAGTTATACAAAACATATCGGGCAAATTCACTCTACTAGTCCTCTAGTTTCCTTGTTTTCCATTTAAAGTTGAAAAAGATTTGATATTTATACTACTCTTTTTCTACAAAAATATTGGTTTAAATATGGAAAAAAAATCGAAAACCCCATGGATGTCTACGTGGCAAGTTAAGACAAGAATCATCCATGTAGATGTTTACAATTTACATGGCACGTAATTCTCTATCATAAACACAAGAAATCGGCATCTTTGACTACATCATCTAAAAAATCATTTTGTATCAAGAACTTTATGATGAACATAATTATGCACTTATGATATTGTTAACTTTTTCTTACTATATATACCTGACGCACTTAAGTTTTATCGTTTCCTAACATACCCTTGCATGAAAAAAAGCAAAAGGGTGGTGTTTGAATGGTTGTTCCATCGGCAAATGGTAGAAAGCTTCATGGAGGAGAAGAAGGAGTGGTATCAAACATAAAATTATTGTGAATGGACATAAAAAAAACATGGTTGGTGCAAAAGTACTATGTTTTATTAAATAAATTTTAGAAGTACTATGGTCATCTAAAAAACTCATGTTTCGTGTACTCCTAGATTTAAAATACAAGATATTAATCCTTTTAAACATTACGTAATCATACTTAAGGTCGATATTTTACTGAATATACATATAATTTTATGTTTGATAGATAATAATTTGTAAAAATGCACAATATTACAAAACATATTGAGAAAATGATGCTATAGTTGGATCTTAATCCTGATCTTGATTTTTCGAAAACTAAAACGATACTAATTAAGTAGGATTGCGATATTGAAAACCTTGGTTGAGAGGCCTAAAGTTTGTATTTATTCAAGCTTTCATTGACATAAAATCATATAGATATCGCTTTTATAATCAATTTCTTCACCTAAACTGTTTGTATGCTTACAAAAATTGTCTTGCCTAATTTATCTAACATGTATTAGTTTTGGGACCTCAAACTTAATGTGGACATAGCGTTAATTAGCAAAGACGTGCTACCGTTGTGTCGTAATTATTCCTTGTAAATGACTTTGCAATGAAAAAAATATAATTAAAAGGTGAGTAGTTAATAGCAAAACGTCTTTGAAGACTTGAGCGAATGCTGTATAAAATAAGAAAGTAAAAGATCTTAATGCTTACCAATAAGTAGAGCTTATAAAGATGTCACAAGTTGTGAAGGAGGATATGATAGAGAACAAAACCACGCGTACTGCTTATTGAAGGAACTGCTATATCAAAAAATAATAAGTTGGTTAAGCTCAAGATGCATGATTAATAACCAAAAGCTAAAAAACTATAATTTATGGATTATGTTTTTTAGGATTTAAAAGACAAGATATTAATCCGGTTAGAAATTCCATAATTGTAATTTAGGTCGATATTTTACTAAATATTCATATAATTTTGTTTTTGATATATAATAATTTGTAAAAATGCACAATATCACAACACATTGAGAAAATGATGCTATAGTTGAATCTTAATCTTGATCCGATTTTACGATCTTGATCTATCAAAAACGAAAACGATCATAAGTATGATCTCGAAATTGAAAGCCTTCATCGAGAGGCCTAAAGTGCATTCCTAATTTGGTGCTCAAAAAGTATTTGAAGATACCAAATACTTTCCCGCTTATCTTTCATTGACATAAAATCCTATAGATAATGCTTTGTATACTTATAAAAGTTAGCCTAATTAATCTTAACATATATAGTTTTGGGACCTCGAACTTATTATATTATTATTATTATTATTTTGAACGGCGAGTTAGTAGTTAGTGATTCAAGCTCACAGTGACATTCAATTGAGCAGTATGCAAGCATCGAACTTTTCACCTTAGAGGATAAACACCACTCTTGCTTCTATTTTTTTCAGGCCCCTAAAGGTCCATTGTGAGACTCGAATCTTAGACTTCTCAAAGGATACCTCCCCAAGGGTGGTTACCCTTGATGGTCAACTGAGCTAGCCGAGTTGATTACCTCAAACTTAAACTAATGTACTTTTTTTTATTATAATTCAAATATTCACTTTTAATGTGCACATAGCGTTAATTAGCACTAATGAAAAATTATCATTTCTACCTTTTTAACATGAAACTTGTACATGAACACTTATTCCGTCCAGAAAAGCAGTGTGAGTATTTAGTACGTGAGTATGTGACAAAAGCAGTACGTAACTTATTAAAAACGTTCAAGTCTTCAGACAATTTACTATTCTATCAATCTTTCGGAAAAAGTTTTTTAAAAGGTTTTTGGTAATGATTTGATAAACTTTAAGCTATTGCAAAAAGCTTTCCCCTCTTTCATTCTTTATTAATTATACTTGTTTGTTCATGACAAAGCTGTACAAAGACGTGCTACCGTTGTGTAATTATGCCTTGTAAATGACTTTGCAATGAAAAAAATATAATTAAAAGGTGAGTATAGTAGTTAATAGCAAAACGTCTTTGAAGACTTGAGCGAATGCTCTATAAAATAAGAAAGTAAAAGGTCTGCAGTTAATATATCAAAGATCTTAATGCTTACCAATACAGCTTATAAAGATGTGATCACCAGTTGTGAAGGAGGATAGAGAACAAAACCACACTGACTATTGAAGGAACTGCTATGTCAAAGATACAAAAAATAATACGAGTAAGTTGGTTGAGCTCCAGATGATTATTAATAACAGAAATGATGAGGGAATCTTGATCTACCTGGCCCTTCATTACCCGGAGAAGGTGGCACATGTAATTTACTACCTATTCAACATATGGGAGAGAAGTTGTCTAAAGTCTTAAACAAAATATTATTCAACTCATTATAATATGATGATGTGGAATAACTTGTCTTGATATTACCGGAGTGAGTATTTGTTTAAGGTTTTTTTAAACCAAATTAGAAGACTGAACCAATAATGCACTTACTGCTTTTTCTTGTCTGTCTTCTTACCAAAATTATATAATTTTAAGCCGGCGGATTGATTAGTTTTTACTATATACTCTAATTTTTTTATTTACACACTCAAATGTACAAACAGTTAGAACAGAATGTCAAAACTGTACAAGTATTTAATGCGTATATTTAAATATCTCAATCAGTTTTTAATGTGTACAAATCAATTCCCTATTTATATACACTAGATAATTTTTTTTTATAGGATAGTGACTACACTATTCAAAAGGAAATTCTCAACCCATGATTCTAGTAAACCTAACTCTACCTCCAAACTCAAGATTCAAATCTACAAACCACATTACAAGTCCATAGAAACAATATACACCTCTTCAAAGCACAACCAACCTAAACAACACAATTACAGTCATGTAAAAGTCAATCACCACTTTTTAAGAATTTAAGTTTTACCGATTCATTCATTCTAAATTCCACACAAAAGCCGAAACAAAAGCCAAGATTCGCATGGGGTGTGATACATGTCGCCTATTTAGTCGTTTAGGGTGCTTAGTCGCCTAGGAGGTCGCATAAAGTGATTTAGTCGTGTAAGAGCATTTTTACTTTTTAGTCGTGTAGAAGATCACCTAGAACAATCTGAAACATGTCTACAGTTAAAAAGAATGTCTAGGAATCACTCGAATGAATAATATGTAAAAGTTTATTTTCATAAAAAAATATAGGCGAAGTTCATTTTGGTAAACTACTCATATAAACGGGCCGTTTCTAAAAAAAATTATCTGTTTTTCTTTCTCTATATCATAAATCTAGTTTTGTACCCCGCGTTTTTAAATAAGATTTTTTGTTATAAAAATATGTTAAAAAAATTTATATGTATATAGTTATAATACCCGTGCATGCATGAGTAATATATTAATTTTCCATTATGCATTAATATCAACTGATATTTTACTTAAATTTTTGTTGGACGCAAAATTTAATTTTGTTTACGGGCATGTTGTTGAGTTTGGTATTCTTTAAATTTAACTATTCATGTCATGTTTTAAGCATTTACAAATTTAATAGCACGTAATTACCTTTAAAATACTTTCCCTTAACAAACTTTCCCTCCATATTTTTCGTCGTTAAAATTCAATAAAAACTTCATTTCTTCCTCAATTTTTGCCTAAGTTTCATTTTTAAACCATACAATCGATTCTCTTTTCCATTTTACATACTCTTTGATTTTTTATTTTTGTTGAATTTTTTGAAATCGTAATTTTCGAATTGGCACTTTTTCGTTTATTTTTTAACGGCAAGTTAATACAATACTATCGGTTAGCGAGTCAGAGACTCGACGCATCTGAGTGGACAGAGCCCAACACAGATTCTTACCTAGAAGGAAAACCCGGTGAGGCTCGAACTTGAGACCTAATGGAAACAACCTCCCCCCAAAGCTCCTTAGGAGACCTTAGGTGGCCAACTGAGCTAAGCCCAGTTGGTTGGTACTTTTTCATTTTAGTAATTAGCTTAATTATGATTAGTAATATGTCTAATTCTCGTAGAGCATCTAAGCATAAATTGAAAGTAACAAGTAAATTTGATGATTTAATTTAGTGTGTGAATGGTAAAAATAATTATGTGAATTATAAAAGTCAGAGTAAGGTAGCTGGGGAAAATAAGGGGTGATTAGATGGAGAAATTGAGGTAGTTGATGGTGTTTAGGGACTATGTGGAGAATGTATCAGAGAGAAGAGTAATAGCCAGGGTGTTAACATGGAATACAATCAGAGTAAGATTTCTTTGGAAAAAGGAAAAAGTGGAACTGTTGCAGGAAATTGAAATTAGTGAGGATGGAGTTTCAAAGAAGAGTGTAATCCATGAATGCAAATGTAAGTTCTATAAAATAAATAAATAAATAATATCAATGGTGGAAATGTGGTTGAAACTGATACAATTCACTTTAGAATTCTATATATTTTTCAGTTTGAATATTAGGGTTTTCAAGTTTTATTCAGTAAGTCGAAAAGTCGAATACCCCATATTGAATTACAATTATCAATTATTTATTTATAGCTTAACAAGTTGAACTATAGGTGGTGTCTTCAACTTTGTTACAATGTCTGTGTATGTGAGAAAATAGTTGCAACAATTTATTGTGTTAGTTACTCCGGATGATAACTTGATTCTGCCACAAATGTGTGAACACCTACCATTTTGAACAAATAGATTAGGTACAATATGTAACTAAAACAATCAATTGAATAAAACTCAAATAAAAAGAATACAATGATCAAATGATTAACTACAACGAACATGCAATTAATGGACATTTGACCTACCCCTAATAATTTAGTAGTTTTAAAAAGACCGTTGGGCAATAATTCATAAATTAAAAATAAATAAAAATCTCTTGGTTAATAATGCTCAGACCCCAACAAAAATAAAATATAGCAACAAATAACCTTTTTTTTTATTTACTACATTATTAGACTTTTTCTACTTTTTTATTTAACACTACTAAATTATTATGGGTAGTTCAAATGTCCATTGCATGTTAGCTGTAGTCTATGGTTTTATCCTTGTATTCTTTAACCGAGTTATATTCAATTGGTTGTTATAAATACATATATTGTACCTAATCTATTTGTTCAAAATGGTAGGTGTTCAAACATTTTAGGCAGAATCAAGTTATCACCGGGAGTAACTAACACAATATCCGTTGTTAAAAGAAAAAAAAATGGAAAAAAAAATTGTTTATACTATTTTCATATATACACACACATTGAAACAAAAATAAAAAAGCATGATTGAACAAATAATCTTTTTTATTTATTGGGAAATTTGCCAAAATAGACCGGTGATTGTCACTTTTTAGACTAGAAATAATTTTAATTCGAAAATAGACTGAGCGACCGGGTGACTTGTACAACATGCTAAGTGTCAGCTTATGAAATTCAACAAGTGTCCGGGTACATGCTAAGTGTTCGGCTTATGAATTTGACAAATGTCTTATTGTACAAGTTGTCCGGTCGTGCGGTTTATTTTCAAATTAAAAATATTTCTGATCTAAAAAGTGACAAGTCGGATGGCGACTGATTTGTTTCGGTACATTTCCCTTTTATTTACTACATTATTTAGCTTTTTCTATTTCCTAAATGAAAAACAGAAAGAGATAGTTGGAAATGAATATTAGATAACATAAACTTGTTACCAGGATGCCATCTTAATGATTTCTACGTCATTCAATATACAGTCTCGCTATCTAAAAAACTAGTTATAAATTGAGAAAGTGCCGCGGAAGTAGACTAGTTGTCCAGGCGGACGTCATTTAATTCATTTTTTTTTCTTTTTCTTTTTACTGTTCACGCTTTTTTTCACACTTTTTTTTTCTTTTTTTTTTAATAAATGTTTTTTTAATTCATTTTTTTTAAATTCGCCTTTTTTTAAAAATTCACGTTTATTTTTTTTAAATTCACGTTTTTTTATTCATTTTCTTACGTTTTCGTCCGTTTCATTCGTTTTCGTCCATTTTCATACGTTTAGTCCGTTTTCATACATTTATACACATTTTCGTCCATTTTCGTTCATTTTTTTTTTATGTTTTCGTAGGCTTTCAGACATTTTTGTCTGTTTTCGTCCGTTTTCTTACGTTTTCGTCACTTTTTGTACGTTTTCATACATTTTCGTCCGTTTTTATATATTTTTGTCCGTTTGACCCATTCGACCCATTTGATGTTTTTCCCTTTTAGGTAAACTTGCTTTGAACCACAGGATCCGGTTAAAAATATGAAAATTGCAAGACCCGTTTATAACTAAATTGGTTGAAATTGCCACCTATTATGGAGATGATCCTATAGAAACATGGATGGGCTAACCTTTGATTATAACCATCCGGTTGGAAGACTGGATCCCATCCAAAGTCAGTCGGTCCTCTTGCGGGAACGATCTTCCCCTGAAACGGTACATTGCGTGTAAAATTATTTGAAATGCCAATCAATCAAAACCTAGTATAGGTACATGCAAATCACATTTCAGACTACAAAAGATCAGTTTAACCGTTTGATATCATAAAAAACAAAGATAATAATATAAAGCATACCGGGGTCTTTCCCATAAACGTAACGGGTTCATGATTTGGCCCAATAACAAGAAAAAGTATACACAGAGCTTAGGCAGATTTTTCCTCATAAGCCATCAACATATTGTTCAGACCTACAAAAGCAATTGAAGTACTCAGTACTTAATAAATTAACATAATGTTTAACAAAGTTTAACATAGATTTAAATAAAAACTATTCTAACGTACCTTAATGACCAGGCTTCTGAAGAAACCACTTGCTATGGATAGCATATGTCATCTAGTCACCCATGACAAAGTAAAATCAATAAAGTCAGAACATGCCAAAATTCGCCTATGAAAAACACTTGTTTTGGGTTGATTCAGCACTATTTATCATGAAAAATGCTATAAAACTGTCCTTAAAAAACATGCAGCCAGCATCTAAGTTTGTTAAATAGTTGCTTGATTACAATCTCCTACCTCCATTAATCAGGCATATGTCAATCTGAAGCAACTTCTAAGTAAAATAACGTTTACTGGACTTGTGGAGTGAGGAATTGAATGGAATGATCTCTCTCCCTTGGTTACATTCACTGCCCATAAATCCCTTCTCTTTGTATGTTTTGTAGTTCCATAAATGAAGTAAAATATACAGTATGTCTATGCTGGTTAAAACTAGTACATATGTATGTAATCAAAAGGTCTTTGCATTTGGCACATGAAATGTAAGTTCATCTAGAGGTGCCAAAATGGGCGGGCCCGAATGGGCACGGGCCAAACGGGCTCATGTTAGTAATTGATATTTAGGGAAAACAGGTCAAAAAGACAATAGATAAATGGAAATATTTGCTGGCCACTCACAAGCAAAAGTGATTAAAGCTTTTAGCTAATTTACGGATCATTGTGGCCAATAGCAAGCCAGAACACGGCGTACTTCTTGCCACAAATGTGTTTACAACACTAACTCTTTCATGCGAATAAAGGTTCTGTGTGACATTCTAACTCTCAATCTCAAAAACGGATGTCTTAGATCATGATACTGTAATTTGCTAACAATGTAAACAGATTGCAAATTTATACTAAGGGATGTTTGGATGTGATGATGCAAAACTAAAGTCCCAATAATCCGCTTTGCAGTGTCCAGCTATCAAATTCAACACAAGTTTGATGGATAATATAATCGGCATCTTAGAAGCAGAAGCCGATAAGTTTCAAGGGTAAGATTTGTGCATAACTTTACAGAAACAATTTCAGCTAATCATTATAAGTCTCTAACTCTCTAAAAAGATTGATATAACCAACATTTGTATGCATAACTGAGTGACCCGTTCGACCCATTTCCATTTAGGGAATAATGATTCGACCCACTGTACCCGTTTGAGACATTGTCATCCCAAATCGACCCATTCCTAGTATATTGGTCAAAATTGCCACCTATAACAAGATGATCATAGAGAAATAGATGAAAGGACAGGATTACGTTTGATCATAACCAATAGGTTGGAAGACTGGGTCCCATCCAAATTCGTTTGGTCCGACTGCAGGAGCAATTTTCCCCTGAAAGCGTAAGTATTGTGTTAAAATATTTATAATACCATTTGATGTGTGATTAGCACATACAGAATATGTCACATGTGTAAGAAACAAAGTGGATAAGTTAACGCATACCGGGGTCTTTCCCCAAACGTAATGGGTTCAAGATCTGGCCGAAACAAAAGAAAATATACACATAGCATAGGCAGATTTATCTTCATATGCCATCAAGACAAGTTTGTAACAAAAAGTAATTTAAGTGCCTTCATGACCTAGCGTCTGAAGAAACCACTTGCTGTATATCAGCATTTGTCATCCCGTCACAAACATTAGAAAGTAAAATCAGTAATGTCAGAACAGACCAAATTTGAACCATGACAGAATTTGATTCATTACTATTTATCAAGATGCAAAGAATGTGACACCCAAACTAGCAATTGCATAAGAGATGTCTTAATTTAAGCTACCCGAGTCTTGCGAACAACGTAAACAGGTTTCATATAATGTGCTGCAAACCTAAAGTCCCAACAATCAGCATTGATGTCAGCTATCCGAATTTCGAATAAAACTTTTAAGATTAGTAGTTGTAACTGAACTAAAGAAGATTGATATAACCAACATTTGAATAGAAATATGAATGATTTTAAACATCACCTTAATGAGAAAATGAAAGTGCAGCTAGGGATATTACATGTGTGTTTGTGAAATCTTTAGGTTATGTTTATCGATTTCAGTATACACTATCAAAGTTAATTTTCTATGTAATTTTTTTAAGAGGTTATCAGAGTTAATTTTAACCAAAATTACTTTTAAATGTCCAACTGAAACGATACATCGCATTAAGTTAACCATTCCAACTATAACATGACAGGTGACTTTGATATATTAAGTTGAGAATAACAAAAGTTAAATACTTAATATTTAATTTAACCTAATGTATACTATATTTTTGTTGGATTTGCATAAGCTAGGTGATAGGTACTACAATTGTTTTTATTTTACCATCGTTCGCAAGTTCTTTAAAATAATAAAGACTACTAATTAGAAACTTACCTAACACCTACCACAAAATGCCATGATTCTGCAGCGACATGTTACATTTTAATTAAGGCATGCACAAGGTACCATGGACTAAGATATGAGACAACATTTCGAGTGAAATTAAAAGACAGGGTGACAACTTTGACATACTATTATACACCTTAAACATCACAAGGTGTCAACGCAAGTGAGTCACCAGAATTATCCAAACGGATAGATGTGTCGCCCTCACGAGTCCTACCAAAAAACTAACCAAGCAATAGAGTTTGAGTCGGCTTGACATAATCCAAACTATTGATGTTTTGAAAAGGGTAACTTTGCGAGTCACACAAAGATTGCCTAAAGAAAGTATGCTTAACAAATAACTACTTGCAGGCTTGCGGCATAGAATACTGCAATTGTGTAAAATATAATAAGAACACAAGATAGAATCCAACCAACCACCCCTTGATTCAAAGTAAGAGTTATAAGTTCAATACAAGAAGTACAGAATAAGTATGTGAACAATCACATACAATACAGATACAAAAGAGATGAGATCAAGAATGATTAGAACTCATCAATACAACAAGAGATATTATGCCAGAGATTATAGAGCCGTTAGAAGAGGCTGAGATATATTGAGAGTGTAGAAACTGATGAGGCGAAAAATGATCCGTTTTTAGGGGGTCATTTAAGCCCGAATCCGACTTTATTTGATCAAATACTGCCCTAAATCGTTCCTTTTGTGATTTTAGGTACTTGGAGAGTGAATTCTGGAAAAGAAGCCATTTTGGACGTTTTTGGAGCATAAAAGTGAAGAAAACGGCAAAGTCTCAATTTTCCATGCTGGGAACAGTACATGAAGGCGTCAAGAGTAATTCCATGACGGCGTCAAACCTCAAGAATTAAAATCCGTAGTTGATGACGGCGTCACACACAGGACGTCAAGAGTAATTTGTGTGACGGCCTAGGCCTTGACGGCGTCAGAAGTAGATCAAGGCCGTCCGAGGAAGTATTTGGCGGCGAGATGATGGCGTCACACCTTTGTTATTGACGCCGTCATCCCTATTTTCCTATATATAGTTTTCTAGTTTTTCACATTTAAAGGGAAGTTTTGGAGAAACCCTAAAGATGATTTTGGTACAACTTTTACAGGTTTTTCAAGGGTTCCAAACCCTTGATACCTTGCATTGTAATTGAGATAAGTGTTCTTCTAATTCAATCAATATGTCTATGTGTTGGTTGTCTATATCTTGTTCTTGTCTTAATTCCATTATGCTAGGCTAGATCTATTTTGTGTTTGCTTAGATCTAATGAAACCTAGATATTGATTATGTGTTGATTACTTGTTTATTCTTGTCTTGGATGAATGATTTATATGTTAGGCTTAAGAAAACTGGCAGATTTCCAAATGGTAACATGCTTGAACGTCTTAAGAAACATGAACCGAGGCGTACTAGGTCTTTATTGGTTGTATTTAATGCATGAGCCACTGTTTACAATCCCTATAGTTGTGCTGGGCATGGTGTAGGAGGAGATAAGAGCTCATAGAATTGGGGAGTTATGTATGCCACCCCATGAATGGTATTAAGGAATACGATCCGTCATCCATGCAATTATAACAAGTAATTAACGTGTAAAAGATATCTAGGGAGTAGTGAAATCTAAGTAAACACATTTTCTCCAATTACTGCTCACAACCTTAGTATAATTAGTTTATTTTCATTTTCAGTATTTTATTTTGATTGCATCTTAGTTTTGGGTTAGTTGAATAGCAACTAACTCCGCCCACTCTTCCAAAACCCGAGATTTTACTTGCTTTCATAAAAATATAAAAATACAAAAATAATCATCCCTCACCTTTAGAACTAGTATTTAGGTTTTCTAATCCTAGCGACACTATTTCTAAGCTGAACGATCAATCCCCCGGTACTTGTCACTATACTATACTACAACGATCAGGTACACTGCCTGGTGGGGGTTGTAATCTTCTCGAGATCTCTCGAGAGGTAAAGCCTGTTGCGATTCCCACGCATCAAGTTTTTTCCGCCGCTGCCCGGGGAATAGTTATTGTCTAGGTTAGAATTTCTTTTTATTAGGTCTACTTGCTAGATTCCTTTCTAGTAAGATTTTATTTTTATTTTTAGGTTTTCTTTAGTCTATCTCATTTCTTTGTGCCTTTGTTAGTAAATTAAACTCATTGACTATTCCGTTGACCATTATGGAAAACGCGAATCCACCCCTTTCCTCTAGAGAAGTGGCTGTGTTACGTGAACGAATTGAGAATGAGATTAGGGAGCTTAGAGAGCTTAATAGGTTGATTAAGATTGAACTCGAACATACATTTAGTGACCTAGCAACCGCCTTGTATTCAAATAAGGACCTAGGGCCTAATGACTTTGTGAATATTGTTGAGGGACTAGAAGAGGAGGAAATGGATCCGAAGCTTAACGACTACTTTAATCTATACCCCACTAAGGAGGAGATTGCATATTATAATAATCTTATTGATAACCCACGATCTCCTTTCACCATAATTGAACCTAAGATCAAGAGAGGCGATCCTAAAAATGCTAAGATACCATGTATGATTGGATATAGGCACATTAGCAATGCTTACATTGACTTCAAATCTCCAATCAACATTATGTCCTCAACGGTTTATAATGATATAGTGAAAACAAGACTTGAACCTAGAAGGGATCCCAAGTACCCCGGTGGAGTTTGTAACTTTGTCGGGAGAGTTAAAGGTTTACGTGTCTTTGTTGGTAATTTCACTTTTGTCACCAACTTTATGATTGTGGAGGATCTTGCTAATGTTATTGATTGTCGATTATCCAATGTTGTGTTTGGCAAACCATTTGTTGAGGAGTCTAAGTTAGAATATGATGAGGTAGAAGGCACGATCCGGTTTGCAAGTAACACCGATAGTATCACTTATAGGATGCCTAATAGGATGAAAGAATTTCGCTTTATATCTCGTTTTGATAAGGACAACGTTGGTGCTTTTGAGGATATTGATGAGAAGGATAAGAAAAAGGGCATGGACTATGTATGGGAAAAAAGGAGTCTTTACTACAAAAATTGCTTGGCCCTTGGACCAAAGTATAAAGTCGATGAAGAATTTGCCCAAATGATTATGGGGGCGGTTGAGAAAAAGGTGATTGGTTTCTACAAGGAATATCTACAATCGGAGAGTGGAACCAATGATGAAATCACGTAGTAACCCATGACCTTGAGTCTAGCTACAAGACTCGTAAATAAAGAAAAGCGCTTCTTGGGAGGCAACCCATGTTTTGTGCGATTTTATTTGTTTGTTTGTTATTTGCTTCCGTATGCATGCTTAGTTTTTATTGTTGGTTGATCATGTTTCTCAATTAAAATGTGGAAATACTTTACTATGTTGTTTGGCCTAGTCTTAACTCCAACCTAAAAGTATTTTTGCAAAAGATAAGTGTAAGGGGAAACCCCAAATATGTTTTTAAGAAACAAACCGATCATGATTCTCCACAATATTAAATGAGCATGTATATTCGTATTTGTTAGACTCAAATGCTTGTATTGAGTCATAATGAAGTTTTGCAGGATTTTCCAGGAAGTAGGACCAAGTTTTTCCAGAAATTTTCCGGAAACTTAACATAAGAATTTCTGCAGGTCCATTATGACGGCGTCAGAGTTTTACTCTTGACGGCGTCAGGAGTTAAAATCTGGAAATTTTACCGATTTTGTTTTTCTAACGGAGTCTTATGGTTTTTGTGAATTATTAAGTTTTATAATCTCCAGGAAATCTGCAAACTTCATTCTACAAGCATTATATCATACTTTGTTTTCTAGGATTTAGTAACTTATATAGGATGCCGCCGATTTTACGCGAGGTTGTCTTGTCTATTTTGTCAGGTTTTACAGGTTATGTATGACAAGAAGATGATTTATATTCTGGAAGGGAAGCTTTGATTGTTCATTTTCTTGGAGGAAGATCTAACCTGGCCAACCTATAATCCATACCGAGCGAATCAGGGGAGTATTTGATTTCATTCTCTTTACTTTTTCACTTTTACATTCTTTACTTGAACATTGGGGACAATGTTCATCTTAAGTGTAAGGGGAGGGTAAAAAGATGATACCTTACATATGCACTTTCACTTGAGTTTGTTTTGTTTGATAGTAGATGTGTAATAAAACTATGAGAAATACTTGTTAGTGTAATTTTAGCGCCAAATTTAAAATTTTTTACAACATTTAGGAGTGAAACTTTAGCCATAGCAAGCGTCTCATGGATAGGAGATTGTATGACTAGCACATAACCGTATATTTAGAAAAATTTTCCACCCAAATATGTGAGGTTCGCCTTTAGATTTGATAGGAAAAGCATTTACTATTAGTGCTTATGAGTGTACCGGTAGCATTTAGATTCTAGAACTTGCGTTAGTGATGCATCCCGAGACCGCTAGTGAGACTACATTCGTGTGGTAGGATTTACTACATGATAAGAGGCATTAGGATCACCCTTGTGTTAAACCCGTATCATAATTACTTGACCATTTAAGTCATACTATTTGACTAGTTAAGTCAACTAATTTTTCCTCACACCCTTAGCGTTGTACTCATTTTTAGTACACGATACCCCTAGTACACCCCTCCGAGCTTATCTTTTCGTTTCTAACTTTAAGCATTTTACTTAAAGGAAGAATTTGTGCATTATTGTTATTTGTGCATTATTGTACAACCAAATCGCCTTAGCCTTCCGTGTATGCGCTCATCTTTAGTGCATTATTGTTATTTGTTAAACCCTAAGTTAACCTTCTAATTGATTACATGGTTGCTAAGTCGAGTCATATCCTTGTACATATTGTTTTGGACGATTGGGACTCATGGGTAAGTACTTATTTTATGGAGTAATGGGGAAAAAATAATATTATTACCCCCATATATACGTTAATCTTAAAAGTGCTCCAAGTGTTTTGATTTTCTTAATTCAAGTCATTAGAATAGTTTAATGTAAAGTATGTAAATATTCAAGTGTAAGGGGAATGTTCATTCCCTATGATGTATTATTTTGGATGGTAGGGTAAGAGTGTATGTCAAAAAAAAAAAAAAAAAATCGAAAAATCAAAAAAAAGAAAAAATAAATAAATAAAAAATAAAATAGAAAAAACGAAAAAAAAAAAAAAAAAAAAAAAAAAAAAAAAAAAAAAAACGGACTACCATCCCTTTTCATTCTATGTTCATTTTATGTTTTTGTTATTTCTCATTTATTAGCTTAAGTCGAGTCTAGTCTTGGCTTAGCAACGCCATATTGTACATGTAATTAACCAAGATTGTTAACTCGCCACCAGTAAAACTTCCTTTATCCAACAAAACCGTGTAATTCATATCCCTATACCTAACGTTACAACCCTTTAAAAGACCTCTTTGATAGTTTATCCTAGATGCTTACGCCATGTGGTGGAGGTTTGATCCTTTCCCAAGCCTATGGTAATCTATTTTGGTAACACCCCCAAAATTTGATACAGCGGAAGACTCAACAAGCTTTCGGGGTGCTACGGGGATTGGTATCCAACACAAGACAATATAGAACGAGATAAAGTAAACATAATAAAAACACAACAAAAATGGGGTTTTAAGGTTTACATTTATCCCAACATCATTCAGAGTCAGGCCCAAAATAAAATAACAGTAGGTCCAAATTTAGTTATCAGAGTTTAGAAAAATAGATCCATAAACCATGAGCCTTGACCGAGCCTTCCAATCCAAGCATGCATCTCATCACTTAATAACCGTATTCGGGTCAAATACTAAGTCAACCCGAGTCAAAACTTCACCACAACTCGTGTGGGTCCCACCCGAGACCTTTATGGCCTTGGCTAGCTCTTGAGAGCTCGAACCAAAAATTAAACCGACCCATAGGGGTCGTCGGCCCCAATACAACCAAAAAATGGATGTTCCAATCATCCCAAGTTATCCAAAAATCAAAACATTAACCCAAACATTCACAAATCCAAATCGAGGGCCAAATAATCATCAAGACTCAAGATCAAATCAACAAGAACACAAGCCGAGAGCATTGGCTCTCGGTCGTGCCTCGACCCAATCGGCAAAACCAAAAACCCGGATACCAAACGCATCAATATTATGAAAACAACATTTCCCATTTATTAATCTCCGAACCCAACAAGAATATAGCTCGTGTAGCCACGGATTTAAGCTAAATCGAGGCACACGACATAGAAATCGTGGCCACTCACCTCCAAACGGTTCCAAATAACGTTTTCTTCAAAAACCCAACAATGAAATGACGGAACTAGTGGTGTTTAGGTGGCGGTGGTGATTAAAAACAAGGGTTATGATGTTTGTGAAGTGCGTGATGCACACCAATAGATAGATCTAAAGATGGTGGTTAAGGTGGTGGTGTTTGTTTTGTCGTGAGGGTGGTGGTGCGACAGCGGTGGCCGGCCAAAGATGGGCGGCGGCTAGGGTTGTAGAGAGAGAGAGATGAGAGTGAGAGAGATGAGTGAGGTGTTGGTGTTGTTGTGTGAACCGAACCACAAAGGACCAATTTGTAATTACTTTTTTTTTCTTTTTTTTTTTTTTAAGTAATAATAATAATAATAATAATAATAATAATAATAATAATAATAATAATAATAATAATAATAATAATAATAATAATAATAATAATAATATTACTAACGGTGTGGAGCGGGTAACGTGGGTAAATGTAAAAACATGTGGCCCGAACCCGAACTCATTTCAAACTTTAATATCTTCCGAAAACATCTCGTGAATAATTATATATAGTCGGACTCGTAAGACGAATCATAAAATCTTTCGTTAGGTAAACCTAGTGCCAGAGTCAACGTAGTACCAAGTGAGAATTTAAGAATACATCACCGAGCATAATATCAAAAATGAATTATGAAAATAATTCACGAATTCCATAACATCAATAATTATAAATATTCATAAAATAGGTCTTACAAGTTCGTTGTGAAATAAAATTTCAAATAAAAATTATAAACGAACTTTAATCGTAATGCGGGTTTTCAAAATAACTCCCTAAATTGCCGGTTGTCACATCCTCCCAGTCTCAGAAGAAATCCGTCCCGGGTTTCACTCGGAAAAATTCATCTACAAAGTGAAAAGCTTCGGATATCTCTTCCGGAACTCGTCCTCACGTTCCCACGTAAATTCTGGTCCATGTCGGGAATTCCAACGAACCTTGACGAGCGAAATGCGACTTCGCTTGAGTCGTTTAACTTCACGGTCTAAAATCTCAATTGGCTCTTCCACGAAATTCAGTTTCTCATCGACACGAATATCCTTCATTGGAATGACAGGCATCTCATCGGAAAGACATTTCTTCAAATTACTAACGTGGAACACGTCGTGAACTTTGCTCAGTTCACGTGGTAATTCCAACCTATAAGCCACGGGCCCAATTCTTTCCAAGATCAGAAATGGTCCAATGTAGCGTGGGTTGAGTTTACCACGTTTCCCGAAACGTTTTACACCCTTCCAAGGCGAGACTTTCAGCATTACTTTGTCTCCAACCTGGAACTCTAAAGGTTTACGTCTCTGATCGGTGTAACTTTTCTGCCTATCCCTGGCTGCTTGCAACCGATCACGAATCTGAGCTACTTTCTCTGTAGTTTCTAAAATAAGCTCAGGGCCTGTGAGTTGGCTATCTCCAACTTCTGCCCAACCAATAGGCGAACGACACTTTCTACCATACAAAGCTTCGAATGGTGCAGCCTTCAGACTTGTGTGGTAACTATTATTATAGGAGAATTCCGCGAGAGGCAAGTACTTCTCCCAGCCTTTACCAAAGTCTATGATGCATGCACGAAGCATATCCTCTAATGTCTGAATGGTCCTCTCACTTTGACCATCGGTTTGAGGATGATATGCAGTACTCATATCAAGTCTCGTCCCCAAAGCCGTTTGAAGTGATCGCCACAAAGCTGACGTAAAACGACTATCGCGATCCGAAATAATAGATATCGAGACTCCATGACGAGAAATAATTTCCTTCACGTACAGCCTCGCAAGTCTGTCCACACTATCATCTTCACTAATTGCTAGGAAATGAGCAGACTTTGTCAGGCGATCCACAATTACCCAGATAGCGTCACAACCACTAGCTGTCCTCGGTAATTTGGTAATGAAGTCCATAGTAATCCGCTCCCATTTCCAGACTGGAAGTTCTGGTTGCGTTAGTAATCCTGACGGCCTCTGGTGTTCAGCTTTAACCTTAGCACATGTCAAGCATTTACTAACATACGATGCTATATCTGCCTTCATGTTTGGCCACCAATAGAACTTCTTAAGATCCTGGTACATCTTGTCGGACCCAGGATGAATATAGTACCTTGACTTATGCGACTCATGCATAATCAACTCCCGAATTCCTCCATACAAAGGTACCCAAATCCGATCTCCAAAACATAATAGTCCATCAGAATGCTTAACAAATCCTTTCTCATTATCAGCCATCCCAAATATATTCTCGGCAGATCTGTTTTCTGCTTTCAACGCTTCCGTTTGAACTTCAAATATTTGAGACGGTAATGGCGATACGATAGTCATTCCCAATGACCTAACTCGTAACGGTGGTATTCTTTCCTTTCGACTAAGAGCATCAGCAACAACGTTTGCTTTACCAGGATGGTAGCGAATTTCGCAATCATAATCGCTTAGCAACTCAATCCAACGTCGTTGTCTCATATTTAGCTCTTTTTTATTCAAGATGTGTTGTAGACTTTTATGGTCAATAAATACAACACACTTTGTTCCATACAAGTAATGTCTCCATATTCTTAAAGCGAAAACCACAGCACCGAGCTCCAAATCATGGGTAGTGTAGTTTTTCTCATGCTTTTTGAGCTGTCGGGAAGCATAAGCTATCACCTTCTCTCGTTGCATTAACACGGCTCCCAATCCTTTATGTGAGGCGTCACAATAGACGACGAAATCCTCGTTACCTTCCGGTAACGCTAAGATTGGAGCACTACACAACATCTTCTTAAGCAATTGAAACGCTTCCTCTTCTTTATCTCCCCATTCATACGTAACACTCTTTTGAGTCAATTTGGTCAATGGTTTAGCTATCTTCGAAAATCCCTCAATGAATCTTCGGTAATAACCAGCTAAACCCAAAAATTGACGAACTTCGGTTGGGGTTGTAGGTGCAGCCCAATCTTTTATCGTCTCAATCTTAGCAAGATCCACATGGACTCCTTGTCTATCAATCACATGACCCAAAAATTGTACTGTTGGAATCTAGAATTCGCATTTCAAAAACTTGGCATAGAGTTTCTCCTTCCTGAGCGATTCTAAAATGAGTCTTAGATGCTCCTCATGCTCCTTCTCACTCTTTGAATAAATCAGAATGTCATCGATGAATACAATCACAAACTTGTCTAAGTAAGGCTTACACACACGATTCATGAGATCCATGAATATTGCCGGTGCGTTAGTCAACCCAAACGGCATCACCTGAAACTCGTAATGCCCGTAACGGGTTCTGAAAGCCGTTTTCGGAATATCTTCCTCGCGAACTCGAAGTTGATGATATCCCGATCTCAAATCGATCTTCGAGTACACACTCGATCCTTGGAGTTGATCGAACAAGTCATCGATCCTAGGTAACGGGTATCTATTCTTCACCGTTAGCTTATTCAACTCTCGGTAATCAATGCACATATGAAACGATCCATCCTTCTTCTTCACAAATAAGACTGGGGCTCCCCAAGGTGAAGAACTTGGTCTTATGAATCCTTTTTCGGCTAAATCCGCCAATTGTTTCGACAACTCTTCTAGTTCGGTAGGTGCAAGACGATAAGGCGCTCGTGCTACAGGTGCAGCACCAGGTATCAACTCAATCTGAAACTCCACTTGTCTAGTCGGCGGGATTCCCGAAAAATCATCGGGAAACACATCAGGAAAATCACGGACTATAGGCACATCTCCAATGCACATTTCCTTTTTCTTCGTCTCTCCCTTCTCAGAAATTTGGGCTAAGAAAAGGTAACATCCCTTCTCCATTAGCTTTGGCAACTTAGTGCATGAAATCACTGCTAATCGGGATGGGCTCCTAGAATCCTTTCGGTCTCCTAATATATTTAGGACTTCATTTCCGTATGGTACACGTACGATCTTCTCGTCGCAAAGTATGTGAGCACGATACTTCGACAACCAATCCATACCAATGATGACATCAAAACTTCCTAACGTGACGGGTAGAAGATCTATGTTGAAAGGGTGGTTCAAGAAATTTAATATACAACCGCGAATGATGGTATTAATCCTTTCTATATTCCCATTTGCTAACTCAATATCATATCCAATTCCTAAGGCCATCGGGGGTTTCTCGAGTAATGGTGCAAACGTAGTGGACACAAAACTCCTATCGGCACCAGTATCAAATAGTCTGGAAGCATAACGATTATTGAGAAGGAACGTACCAGTAACGACGTTCGGATCTTCTCCTCTCTTGTTCCTGAGTGCATACACTCTTCCCTGGGCAGCTCCAGCTTCCACATGTTGGTCCCCATTATCTTGTCATCCACGGTTTCCTCCAGCTCCACGGTTTCCATGATTGTACCCATTACCACCCGAGCCATGATTTCCACGGTTCCACGATTCTCTACACTCATTCCGATAGTGTCCCTTCTTTCCACACCCATAACAAGTAACATCTGCCTTGTTTCTCATTTCAGGAGCAGCCTGAACCATAGCAAGAGGTCGAGCTCTACAGTCCCTAGCTGTGTGTCCTTTCTTTGAGCAATTCTAGCATTTCACACTACACCATCCCGTATGATGCTGATGGCAACGATCACACTTGGGTGCATCACCGTTCTGATTCTTCTTATCTCCATTCCCAATAGCATAAGCCTTAGCTTGTCTCTTGCTTCGGTGATCATTACCCTTAGAGTGACGGTCTCTCTTTCTCTTTCCATTCTTCTCCTTATCAGCTTCTTCTAATTCCAATGAATCTATAAGTTGTTGAGCAATTGTGATTGCCTCATGGATGTTTGCAGGCCTAGCAGAAATCACATCATTTCTCGTAGCTACAGGCAACCCATCAGTATACCTCTCGATCTTTTGAGTCTCGGTTTTCACCATATCTGGGCAAAGCAAGGCTAATTCATGGTAACGACGATTGTAAGTCGCCATATCGTTACCTTTCACCTTGTGGTTCCAAAACTCAATCTCTAGCTTCTTGACCTCATTCCTTGGGCAATAAGTCTGAATCAGCAAAGACTTAAATTGCTCCCAAGTCATGGCATAAGCTACATCACTCCCAACTGCATTTCGGTAGTTGTTCCACCAAGTCAAAGCTTCATCCTTGAAGGTAAAAGAAGCAAACTTTACCTTCGCATTCTCCGCACAACCACTGACATTAAACACTGACTCAGTCTTCTCAATCCATCTGACTAAGTAAACCACTCCTTCAGTTCCACCAAACTCAATGGGTCCACAAATCTTGAACTCCTTGTATTGACATCCATTAACACGAACAGGTGGAAAAGTTCCAGCAGAATTGTTGGAATGATTTGACTCAGCTAGTAGTTCAGCAACTCTTTGCTCCACAAGTTGATTGATCATTGCTTGATCCACAGTAGGTGCATTAAGTGGAACATGATCATTGTCTCCCTGAACATCAACATTTTGATTCCTGTTGTTGCGGTTAGTGGTGTCCAGGTTGTCAGGAGTAGGGGTTTCAACATTTCGAGTAGGTCGGCGTCCTCGACGACTAGGAGTAGTCACAGCAGGACCAGTTCTGGTAGCCCTAACAGGGTTTCGTCGTGGTGCCATTGATCTGTAACATCATACAAGTTCATGAGTCTCCAATAGAACTTATCGATATGCTCAACAAAACATTTCAACGAAACCATGTCATGGAAAGAATAGCAACAATACACCACGTAACATCAATAAAGCGAGTAAGGACTCAATTTCCATAACACCCAAAATCACATAATACCATATACTAATAACCATCAACCATACAATAGCGATCTAACATCGTTCCAACTAACGGATAACATAAAACGTACTAATCGTTCCAAAAGAGACGAATACTGAACAAAATACATCAAAATATGATAAATAGCTTTTCTAACCGAATACTCCTCGGTTAAGAAAGCAACAAGACAACATAACCCAAGCAACTAGCCACGCGGCTGGCGGAGGCTCCTCAACTCCTGCCTCAAGCCATCAAGATCCATCCATAACGATCCTAGCTCCACGCTATGGGTGTCTCGGTCTCTCTTGAGGTCAGCCACCTCCTTCTCTAGCTCGGCATTCCTTTGCCATAGCTTGCGGTCGGCCTCACGAGCAGTAACAAATCCTCGCTGCAAACTATCGATATGCTCGTGGACATCCATCAAAACTCTCCTCAGCTCAGTAGTCCTGCCCACAACGACAGTCAAGTCAACTCTCAAATCCGCTAAAAACTCTCCAATAACTCTCTCAAGTCGATCAGATACACGTGCAACTCTCTCACCAAGCTCAGTAACCCGAGCCCAAAACCTGCCAATCTCACCTAACTCTGCATGCTCAGCAGAAACCTCAGAAGATGCATCCGACTCAAAGGGACTACCAGGTGGCAACTCAAACAAGAACGGATGATCAGGTGAATCAGGCTCGATCGGGTGTACAGGTGAATCAGGCTCCTCAGCCTGAGCTGGTGGTACTAACTCATCATCATCATCATCATCAGGCATCTCATCCTCCTGAGGGTCATCCTCCTCCTCAGGGTCATCCTCATCACCCTGCTCAGCCTCCTGAGGGTCATCCTCCTGCTCAGGGTCATCAGCCTCATCCTCACCCTCGTACTCCTCCTCCTCATCGGAAGAGTACCTCATCAATCGTCGTCTCCTACTAGGTGAACCATGTGGAGATGTAGTAGGTGATCTAGGACGACGACGCAATGATGTGGGTGGCGCCTCAGACAGAAGAGAATGAGCATCAATCTTTAAAGGTGATGGAGTAGGGCGTACCGACATGCGTACCGTAACTTGGTGGGCAAAGCGAGGTGCCACGCGAGCCAAAGCCTGATGAAGAGTAAGCTGCCTCGATGTACCAGGGAGCCCTAGAGAAGATGAGGGTCCCTGCGTAGATGCAGCAGGTAGTGCTGAAGTAGAAGCTGCCTGTGGTACAGTAGCTGAAGACATGGCCATCTGGTAAGGATCATCAGATGCCATAGTGAACTGTGCAGGTAAAACCGGTGCAGTAAGAATATCCTCGACGACATCGGGCATATGGGAGGCCATGGTCTGTGACAACGGCGTAGGGTAGGTGTAAGTGTTTCAAAACAACTAAATCACAACTCATAATACCATACTAAAAATCCTCATCAATCAGTTCAAACATATAATCTCAATAAAAAAAAGAATTTCAAACACCGCATTACTAAAATGTTTATAAAACATATAGACCATATAATTCCTCGAAAACGCCATCTTATTACTAAAATCCATAAACCTCAAATTATCTCAATAAATCTCAAATCTAACAATCATCTCAATAATCTCATAATGCCTCAAATAATAGAAGAAGCTTCGGCTTGGCGGGATGGCGGGCGGTAGTCAAGGATCATTTTCTATAAAAATACGGTTATAGTTTTGGCGTTTATTTACCTAGTTCTCTATAACCTTGGCTCTGATACCAATCTGTAACACCCCCAAAATTTGATACAGCGGAAGACTCAACAAGCTTTCGGGGTGCTACGGGGATTGGTATCCAACACAAGACCATATAGAACGAGATAAAGTAAACATAATAAAAACACAACCAAAACGGGGTTTTAAGGTTTACATTTATCCCAACATCATTCAGAGTCAGGCCCAAAATAAAATAACAGTAGGTCCAAATTTAGTTATCAGAGTGTAGAAAAATAGATCCATAAACCATGAGCCTTGGCCGAGCCTTCCAATCCAAGCATGCATCTCATCACTTAATTACCTGAGAAAACGTGCTAAAAGTCAGCTTTCGCTGGTGAGATCATAGGTTTAAATTCATCTATCAATATAGTGGACATATACGCAAAACGCTTGCTAGCTAGACTAAGGATTCGCTAAAAGCCTGCGGATACCCTCCGCTCCAACCTAACACACGGATACCCTCCGTTCTAACATAGATATTCGGGTAACCCCCGCAATACCATAAATACTCGGATAACCTCCGAAGTATTAATAACCTATAGGTGCACGCTACAGTATCTAATTAAGCCAACCTTGAATAGTACACACAACATATATGTGACTAAAGCTGACAATCCACCAATAACCAAATAAGCCAACCTTGAATAGTACACACAACATGTGTGACTAAAGCTGACAATAGATCCTAGTCCATACGCATAGCAAGTTAGAAAGAATGTAAAAGCGATAATAGTCCACGTAAAATAATTTGCACGTTTCTCACCCCAAGTATTGAAAACATAGTTCATGAGTAAAAAGTGGGGCTATGACTCACCTCAAGTCCAGAAAATAGCAAGAAGAAGTCGGTAGAAATAAGATGTATAGTAACTCACGAAACAGCAACTACGGACTTGGCACGACCTAACAATATTAACTCGTTCAGAAATCATTTTCCTCAAATTCAAAATATTCCCAAACCCGGACGAGAATCCGTTTTATTTCCGAAAATCCATTTCGTATTAGTTTGGTGTATTTACGTTTGGTATCCATACGGGTGGTGGGTCGACACAAAACAAACCAAAATGTCACACAAAGAATAATAAAATAAACTATGGATCTAATATTAGCCCAATATATCATTTAAATAAATCGCCGAAGTTTATCAAATCCGTCGATTTGATAATCCTCATATTTATTTACGTAACATACCGTTCCAAGATTACACCCCATCCTAAAGCACATAGCACATAAATACTATATGGTAGATATCATAGTTTAATAAATTCCTCATATATATCGTCAAATTGGCCAGATTTCCCGATATATACACTCGCAATTTATTACACTTTACATATACCACAACCTATGGGTGTCGTGGGATACGATGCCCATTAATATACTCATTTCATATAGCCAAATAACCCGGTTCAACCCTACGGTTAAGTGGTTATTTAGTTATATAAAACGTTTATATTAATCGTCATATATCCGTGACAACACGAAAGTCACAAATAAAACTTACCTGAACTTGAGTGACAACGATTCCGCATAACTCGATTAGTTTACTCGTTATATATATAAAATGACATTTTATTTAATATTTAATAATTTGTCGAGAGTTTCTCGTTTTATAACACATTTTTATAATAATAATACGTTCAATAATATTACGCCACTTTCGTAGCCTAATATATATCTAGTTGCATTATTTAAATTGTAAATAGTTATCGAGTCATACGAAATGGTCACATGTCCGAGTCATGACTCTCGGCTCATTGTCCAAGTCCAAAATAATAACAAAAGTCATAAAACAATACATCTCCGTCCAATCAATCCCAATCCACGTGCTACAACAATAGGGTCCGACTACGGCACCCGACTAACCTATCTCCGTCAATCTAAGTGACCGTCTCACAATCGGTCCCCAATCACACTTTTCGTCAACAACTCCACAATACCAAAAATCCATTGTCGAGACCAAACGTGGTCTCGACCCACAAGTATTCGGCCGAATAATCAACCAAACCAAATTCAAAACCAAGTTAACCAATCAATATATACCAAAAATAATCATCACAAATAAAAATTAGCCGAAATATATATATTTCGACATCAACCACGGTTCTCAAAAATAACCGTATTCGGGTCAAATACTAAGTCAACCCGAGTCAAAACTTCACCACAACTCGTGTGGGTCCCACCCGAGACCTTTATGGCCTCGGCTAGCTCTTGAGAGCTCGAACCAAAAATTCAACCGACCCACAGGGGTCGTCGGCCCCAATACACCAAAAAATGGATGTTTCAATCATCCCAAGTTATCCAAAAATCAAAACATTAACCCAAACATTCACAAATCCAAATCGAGGGCCAAATAATCATCAAGACTCAAGATCAAATCAACAAGAACACAAGCCGAGAGCATTGGCTCTCGGTCGTGCCTCGACCCAATCGGCAAAACCAAAAACCCGGATAACAAACGCATCAATATTATGAAAACAACATTTCCCATTTATTAATCTCCGAACCCAACAAGAATATAGCTCGTGTAGCCACGGATTTAAGCTAAATCGAGGCACACAACATAGAAATCGTGGCCACTCACCTCCAAACGGTTCCAAATAACATTTTCTTCAAAAACCCGACAATGAAATGACGGAACTAGTGGTGTTTAGGTGGCGGTGGTGATTAAAAACAAGGGTTATGATGTTTGTGAAGCGCGTGGTGCACACCAATAGATAGATCTAAAGATGGTAATTAAAAACAAGGGTTATGATGTTTGGATAACTTGGGATGATTGGAACATCCATTTTTTGGTTGTATTGGGGCCGACGACCCCTATGGGTCGGTTGAATTTTTGGTTCGAGCTCTCAAGAGCTAGCCAAGGCCATAAAGGTCTCGGGTGGGACCCACACGAGTTGTGGTGAAGTTTTGACTCGGGTTGACTTAGTATTTGACCCGAATACGGTTATTTTTTAGAACTAGTATTTAGGTTTTCTAATCCTAGCGACACTATTCCTAAGCTGAACGATCAATCCCCTGGTATTTGCCACTATACTATACTACAACGATCAGGTACACTGCCTGGTGGGGGTTGTAAGCTTCTCGAGATCCCTCGAGAGGTAAAGCCTGTTGCGATTCCCACGCATCAGAAACCCTAGCAGAGAAGAGACTATATATATACACATCAACTTTGCACTTGACCACCTTAGGACCCTGCACAATACAACACAAGACAAACATGGAAAGACAAACAAGATAAGTGTTAGAAAGGTTCTGTAATGACAGAACTAGTCCCTGAACATTATGAGGGAAAGGTTTGACCAACACATTCAACACCCTCCCTCAAACCTTTAACCCTGAACATGTCCAGCATACCAAGCTTATCACATAGGAGCTTGTGTTGCTCAGTACCCAGAGCTTTAGTCAGGATAAGCAATCTGCTGAGAAGTATGAATTTTCTCAGTTTTTATCACACCAGCAGAGACCTTTTCTCTAACAAGATGAATATCAATTTCAAAGTGCTTAGTTTTCTCATGGAAAACAAGATTTCCAGCAATCTGTAAAGCAGAGTTATTATCACAATGCAACACCACAGGCAACAGGTTTTTAACACCCATTTCACCAAGAAGATTTGCAAGCCATATGATTTCACAAGTGGTAGAAGCCATGCTTCTATATTCTGCCTCAGTAGAAGACCTGGACAAAGTAGATTGTTTTTTACTTTTCCAGGTCACTAAGGAATCACCCAGAAACACACAATATCTAGAGACAGATTTTCTAGTAACAGGGCATCTAGCCCAATCAGAATCAGCATAAGCTTTGAGCTTAAGATTTCCATGTTTACTGATTTGAATGCCATTTCCAGTAGAGGCCTTTAAGTATCTCAATACTCTAAGAGCAGCCTCAAGATGAGACTGCAAAGGAGCATGCATGTGCTGGCTAAGACAGTGAACAGAGTAAGCAATGTCAGGCCTAGTATAGGTTAAGTAGATCAACTTCCCAACCAATTTTTGATAATTTCCAACATTAGACAAGGCTTTATCATCTTCTGTTTCAATATGATTTAAGGTAGTGTTTTCAGGCAAAGGGGCATCAACATGTTTGGCTGCAAGCAAGCCATATTCATGTAAGAGATCAAGGTAGTACTTCCTTTGACTTAGGCAAACACCATTTTCATTTTCTAGAACTTCAATTCCAAGAAAGTACTTGAGTTTTCCCAATCTTTAATTTGTAACTTGTTTTTTAGGAAAACTTTAAATATTTCAATTTCATTAACATCATTGCCAGTAATGACAATGTCATCAACATACACAAGTAAAACCATAAACATATTCCCAGAACTCTTAGTAAACAAAGAATAATGAAATTCGGACTGTATAAAGCCATGTTCACTAAGAGTCTCAGTTAATTTGGCATTCCATTGCCTGGGAGCCTGTTTAAGCCCATACAAGGACTTATTAAGCTTCACAACTTTAGACTTATGATCATCAAAGCCAGGAGGGAGGGTCATATAAACATCCTTAGTTAAGTCACCATATAGAAAAGCATTATTAACATCTAATTGAAAGATGCTCCAATTATTGCAAATAGCAACATTAATCATGCATCTGACAGTGGACATTTTTACAACAGGACTGAAAGTTTCCATATAATCAAATCCCTCCCTCTGACTAAAGCCTCTGGCAACCAATCTAGCTTTATATTTATCTACTTCACCAGTAGATTTATACTTGATTTTCCATAACCATTTACTACTAACAGGTTTTCTTCCTTCAGGAAGATCACACTCAGTCCAAGTATTGTTCATTTTTAAAGCAGATACCTCATTGTCCATGGCCTGATTCCAGTGAGCATATTTAAAGGCCTCTTCATAAGAAGTGGGCTCAACAGATTTGTTCAGAGTAGTGGAGAAGCAGTAATTGGTAGAATCAAGATTAGAATAAGACACATATTTTTCAAGGCCATATTTTACATTGCTACTCACAACATAATCATTGAACTTAGCAGGAGCTTTGACAGTTCTGCTAGACCTTCTAAGAGGAGGTTGCATAGGACTCAAGTTTTGAGTGGGAAGAGCTTGTGTATTTTCATGGTCAGAATTGGATGGGACATTTCCCTCAGATGGAGTTTTATCACCCATAGATGATGCGTTGCCATTAGTCTCACTATCACTAGAAGTATTTGTACTTCTAGGGTAAGAAGAGGCATCACCTCCATCATCGGGTGTATTTGGGCCTCTCCTTTCATCATTGGGATTAGAATGATTTTCATTAACAAAATTTTGATCATTTAGAGTAGCATCATAATTTTGATCAGTTTGAAGACTAGAATTCATTTTGAAAGGGAAAATAGTTTCATAAAATTGAGCATCTCTAGAGTAAGAAACCATTTTAGATTCAAGACTGTAAACTTTGTAAGCCTTTTTTGTTGTAGAGAAGCCAATTAAAACACATTTTTTAGATCTGGGAGACAACTTATCTGAATTATTAAGCACAGAGGAGAAACATAGGCAACCAAAGCATCTCAGATGAGATAGTTTAGGTTTTTGACCATACACAAGCTCAAAAGGAGATTTTCCACTCAGAACAGAAGATGGCAACCTGTTAATTAGATAGGCAGCAGTTAAAATGCATTCAGGCCACTTACTTAGAGGAATGCCACTTTGAAACAACAAACTCCTAGCAACATTTAGGAGATGCATGTGCTTTCTCTCAGCAATCCCATTTTGCTGAGGAGTGTAAGCACAAGTAGTTTGATGGATAATACCAAGACTGCTAAACAAATTGCTCATTTTATTATTAACAAATTCAGTCCCATTATCTGATCTCACAGTTTTAATACCACATTTAAATTGGTTGAGAATCAGATTGACAAAGTTAATGAACAAGTTATAAACTTCATCTTTAGTTTTGACAAGATATATCCAAACAGCCCTGGTAAAATCATCAACAATGGTCATAAAATATCGAAAACCTTCTCTACTAGTGACCTTGTAAGGACCCCAGAGGTCTATATGAACAAGATCACCAATGGCAGAACTCTTATGGTCACTAAGAGGAAAAGGTTCCCTGGTCTGTTTGGCCTTGTGACAGATGTCACAGGGAGACACATGAGATCCCTTGGTGATCTTAAGATCAGATAGAAGCATGTCAACAGCTTGGTCAGAGGGATGACAAAGCCTGTTATGCCACAAAGTTTTTGAAACAAAGCAAGTAACAGACAAATTACCCATTGTTTGATATTTAGGAGCAATAGGAGAGGGTGTATCAAACAAATAGAGGCCACCATTTTCACTACCAGTCCCCATGATTTTGTTTTGAGTCAAATCCTGAATGTAACACTTAGATTCATCAAAACCAACAAACATTCTGCTGTCCTTGATAAGTTTATGTACAGACAAAAGACTAACACAATATTCAGGAACCACCAACACATCATATAAGATGACTTTATCAGAAAGTTTTAGATTGCCAATGTAGTTGATTTTAGCAACGGTACCATTGGGGTGACCCACAGTAAGATTTAGGCTAGAAATATCAAAAATACTAAACATATTAAGAGTGTTAATGGTCATGTGTTGATTTGCCCCTGAATCAATAATCTGCCCAATACTGACTTTACATAAGGCAGTATTGTGATTATAAAACTTGTGAAAATTTATGTTGAAGAAAACATTATTGTTCATAAAACCTGATATACCTGACATATTGGCTTGCACATTGCTAGAAGGCATTTCATTGATAAGGTTCATAAGTTTCAACATATGCTCATTAGTAAAAGTCATGGAAGAGCCATTTTCAACAGATGTGGAGCTAGAATTAGCATGATAAGAAGGTTTGAAATTAGTTTTTTTTTTGCCAGGATTTTTATTATAACCAGGAGGGTATCCATTGAGTTCAAAACATCTGTCAACAGTGTGACCAATTTTATTACAATGAGTGCAAAGCAAGTTTGGATTAGGCCCTCTATTCCCATTGTTGTTCCCAGTATTAACAAACTTTTTATTATCAGAGTTAAAAACCTTCTTATTATCAAATCTTTTATTCCCATTATTAGTCCAATTAGTTTTAGAAGCAAAACTAGCAATTTGGGATTTAGAATCAGAACCAGAGGAGGAAGAAAAGGCAATGCCTCTATGAGACTCTTCTCTGGAGACAATAGCAAAAGCATCTTTCACATCAGGAAGTGTTTCTCTAGAGAGAATACTACTCCTGATTGGTTGATAAACATCATTAAGACCCATGAGAAATTGCATAAGTTTCATCAGTTGATTGTGTTTTAACACATCTTTTCTAGCAGCACATATACACTTAGGCAATTTGGTCATGATAGCAAATTCTCTCCACAAAGAATTCAGTTTATGATAATACTCAGAAACAGATAATTCACCTTGTTTGAAGTTATTAATTTTTTGCATAAGGTTTAGAATTATGGATCCATCAAGTTTATTATAAGTTTCCTTAAGTTCAGTCCAGACATCATGAGCATTCACAGAGACCATTTGACCAAGATACAATTCTTCAGACACAGAATTAAGCAACCAAGATAACACAATAGAGTTACATCTTTCCCACTGATTAGCCAAAACTTCACTAGAAACATAAGCAGCCTTAGTACAAGTACCATCAATAAATTCAGATTTATTTCTAGTATTAATGGCAAGTTTCATAGCAGTGGACCAAACTCTATAATTTTTAGTTCCAGTAAGTTTCACAGATATAATAGAACTGGTACTAACATCATTAGCATGCAAGTATAAAGGACTACTAAAATCAAGACTGCTAATGAGAGTCTCACTACTGCCACTGGCAGCCATTTAGAGCAAATAAGTAACAGATAAACAAGAGATAGACAAATAACATCCAAGAACGAAGCCAAACAATGAAAGACTCACACCCAAGAGTTACAGGGCCAATCCTAGAGGACTGGGTGTGACCAGAGCAGGTATTCACACCTCTCAGGGAGGCAGATCAAGATGTTAGCCACACCGTTTGCACCCTCTAAACTAAAAACCAAGTAATCTTATAAGAAAGGGAAGAATCTTACAGTGCTATACAGAAAAGAGATGCGAAAGAGAATCACAATACTCTTAATTCACTTAGTTAAGAGATATTGTGAAAGAATCAGGTCCCAATAAACAACAGAAACCTTCAAAAAGCAAGAATCCCCAAATCCAGAAAATTAGGGTTTCCAAGATCAGACCCTAATTCACCAGATCCAGTCACCACCAACAAGTAACCCAACAAAAAGTGTCGAATTACCCACGAATCAACCAGATCTCACTACAATTAAGGAAACCCCCAAAAATCAGATGAAACCCTAGAGATCCAAATCACCAGCTTACACGATAATCAAGAGCCATAGCTCTGATACCATGTAAAATATAATAAGATCACAAGATAGAATCCAACCAACCACCCCTTGATTCAAAGTAAGAGTTATAAGTTCAATACAAGAATTACATAATAAGTATGTGAACAATCACATACAATACAGATACAAAAGAGATGAGATCAAGAATGATTAGAACTCATCAATACAATAAGAGATATTATGCCAGAGATTATAGAGCTGTTAGAAGAGGCTGAGGTATATTGAGAGTGTAGAAACCCTAGCAGAGAGTATATATAGCCACATCAACTTTGCACTTGACCACCTTAGGACCCTGCACAATACACCACAAGACACACATGGAAAGACAAACAAGATAAGTGTTAGAAAGGTTCTGTAATGACAGAACTAGTCCCTGAACATTATGAGGGAAAGGTTTGACCAACACATTCAACAAATTGATACTAGGACAATGTACACTGATACATCAATACATAGATGTGGGGTTATGGATCTTGCAAGGCTAGTTTCCACCCTCCATATGTTAACTCATACAACACAACAAACCATCTACAATCAAGAAAAATGATGATTGAACTGCAATTTTGTATGTTCAATCACATTTTCATTTTATACCACTTTTGGTTGGTTTATCATGTTAACTCACATGTAGAGTACTGCCACCATAGACTTGGTCAAACATTTTGTCACAAAATTCAGTTTTTTCAACCATGTTCTGTTGTATCCTTGAACCAAATGAATTATAGTTTTGCACTAATCAGTTCTGATCCCAATAGAAATAATTTTCACAACCACAAACTCCCATCTGAAACACCTTCCTAAAATCTCAGTATGAATCTATAATGTTATACACCAATAGAAATAATTTTCTATCTTATGTGTCAAATGCATACCTAGCCTCAGCAAAATGGAATTTTACCAGTGCAAGAGCTCTTCCGCGATGAGATATCTTGTTCTTTTCTTCCTTTAGTATTATAGCATATCTGTAACATGATATGACACTTTTCTGGTCAGATATTTGAGATCTATACGAGCATGCAGATCTAAATTGGATATTATAGACGGCAAGATGAGCGGGTTAGGAAACAGGTTAAAATGGTTCAGGAGGACACGGGACATAGTTTGGTCTACGTCGGGTCAAAATTTGTTGACATGAAAACACTTTTTGTCTAGTTTCTAAATTTTCTTACATACAATTCATGCATTAAAAAAAACAGACATTGGCCACCTATAATTTGAGTGACCCGTTCTACCCGTTTCCATTTAGGGAATACTAATTCAACCCAATGTACCCGTTTGAGATATTGTCATCCCAAAATGACCCATTCCTAGTAAATTGGTCAAAATTACCCCCTATAACAAGATGATCATAGAGAGACAGATGAAAGGACATGTTTACGTTTGATCATAACCATCAGGTTGGAAGACCGGGTTCCATCCAATGTCGTTTGGTTCACTTGTAGGAACAACTTTCCCCTGAAAGAGTAAGTATTGTGTTAAATTATCTGTTATACCATTTGGTGTATGATTAGCACATACAAAATAAGTCACATGTGCAAAAATCAAAGTGGATAAGTTAACCCATACCCGGGTCTTTCCCACAAATGTAATTGGTTCAAGATCTGTGCGAAATCAAAAGAATTGTAAAAGTGAGAAAAAACACAACCACTAACTCCGAGCTATATAGTATCTCGTTTAGAAGAACAAGATGGTTTGACTCATTGTACCTATTTTTCATTAACTTGGCGGGCATGTTTCAAGAAACACAAAACGAGTTGCATTATCGCCAATTTTTCCATGACAACAACTAAACAAAACAGAACAAAAATATGAGAGTAACCCCATACGAGAATTTCTGAATCCAATATCGTCATCACTAAACAACCGTATTAAATAATGGCACCCTATTATTAATGTGGCTTCAAAGTATAAACACTATTCAATTATATAACCAACAGATAAATGTTATACAGAAATGCAAGAGTAAACTTGTAGGTATGTATATTATAGGATCAAACCCTTCAAAGTATACATCCCACATAGCTAAAAGAAGGAAAGTCTTTCTTGTTCGTGTACGATAGTGAATGAGGATCATCATACATGTCAAGAATATTACTATGTTCGAGGATATAGGTGTTAATGAAGTATATTTTAAAATAAAAAATTTCAAACTTTCTTAGTTTCCATATCCTAGAAAATTAATATAAATTCTTCTCTTTTTTTAGTATCCGTTGTCCCTTAAAAAAAGGTCAGTATATTTAACAAATAAAATGTTTGAACTAAATTACTTGTAGCGTAGAATACTTAAATAACATCATGACATGTAATTCTATTGAGCACATATCAACTTGGTCCACAGCCATCGTAAAACTCAATCATGCGCAAGGTACCATTCAAACGGATCAAGATGTGCATAGCCATCCATGTGAATAAAAAAAATGAGGCAACTCTGGTACAACACGGGTGATTTGAGCCCCTCTTGGTTGCTACATTATTCTAGCTAGAAGATATGAAGAGATCAACAAACTGAACTACCAATGTAAAACTTAATCAATTACAAGGTACCCAACGGACTTGAGTCACCAGAATGATGTAAACACGAGTCTTGTTAAAAAAAACTCACGGAACCTCACTCAAGTCGAGTGCTGTTCACCTATCCAGACTATTGATGTTCCACAAAGGAAGATTTCCTACTAATTTTATATACAAAACTTATCTTATATGCTAAAGTCAATAAATTTAACAAATAAAAGGCTTGAATTAAACTAGTTGTAACGTAGAATACTTGATTATCTTCATGGCATGTAATTCAAGAAACACAAAAAGAGTTTGCAATTTTTTCATGGACCACAACCAAACGAAAAAGAACGAAAATATGAGAGTAAACCCATACCATAACAATGATGATAAAAAAAATAATAAAATAACTTTCGTAAAGGGCATTTGAATTTAATTTGTCATCACTTAATAATTGGCATTAATCGTCAGATTAGCTTCAAACTATCTAATGGACATATAACTGGTGTATAGTAGATGATTGCTATTTAGAACCTCTTATCCCATATAGGTGAAAGATGTGAAATGTTCTATGGCTATATACTACATTGTAAGAGAATAGTTTGTGTTGAGAATGCTATCATGTTTTCGGTTACATGATAAAATTGGAGTTTATTATATTAATGATAGTGAAAAAATAAAATTCGAAGTTCGTCTGGTAACCGAAAATTGATATAAAAGTCTTGACATTTTTATAATATATGTTGTCACTAAGCAATACTTTATTATTATTATTATTATTATTATTATTTGTTGTCATTTAAAAAATATGGTACTCTAAACTTTTTATTTACCAAGATTGTCTATATATTTATGCAACTAAATATTTAGTAATCCTCTGTATATCCAATAGTTGTTGGTGTTAATTTCGATCTATAATCGTTTCACCGATCCCATTGAACTTATCTGGTCATATTGATTCTGTTGTGACATGCTACGAAAATGAATTAAGGCGTGGTCCTCCATGTAACGTCTATGTTGAGCACATATGAGTTTGTTCCTTTAAGTTCTTACCACTGCCATTCATTTGCCTAAAGATATGAGGCAACTCTAGTAGTACAACATTGGTAATTTGAGCCCTCTTTGTTGCCTACATTTCTAGTGAAAGTATCAAGAGACAAAGTCATAACTTTGCCCTACTAATGTACAACACAATCAATCACACAATACTAATGAAAGTGAGTTACTAGAATTATTCAACATGGATGACCCTCGCGAGTCTTACAAAGAAAATGTTATAAGATTAGTCTCTATTAGCCTACGGTTACGTCTAGGGTGTTAAGTGTCAGATTGTTATTATTAGTCAAGTAGGAGTCGGGTTGGTTGGCTTGTGTCCCAAGCCCAACCCGTGTCATTGTAATAGCCGACTTTCTAAGAGTCGGTGTTTCCTCCCCCCTCATCTCTATAAAAGGAGGTGAGGGGGGGGGGGGGAGGGGTTTGTACGCATTCTTTCAATACTAATCAAAGGTTCGATTAGGGTTACTTACTTGTGCAAATTTCTCTTTTTATGTCGATACATATCATCGGTTGGTGTGTAGGTTTTCTTTAATGATCGGGTTCATTCCGTGCTAGTAACCAGGTTGTAGGTTATCGAATACTACAAGTGGTATCAGAGCTCGGTTCGCGGGTTTTGGTGGTTGTCTAGGATCGATCGAGAAGGGTTCTTCTTTTGGTGTTCGATTTTCTGGAAGGATCAGAACTTACGTTCTGTTTGGGCTACTGGTTTTTCGACTACAAAAGGTGCTTGTTGTTCAGGTACTTAAATGACAAGGTTGCAGTGGGTTTCGAAAGTTAAGGGTTCTTGGGTCTTCGATTGTCCGGGTTTGTGACAAGGTTTAGAAGACCTAAGGTTTTGTTAGTTTTCGGGTCGGAAATCGACAATTTTTTTTTTCTTCGTTTTGGTTCTTGTCGAGGTGCAAACGAAGAAGAAGGAGTAACAGTTCACAGAAAGTTTGGTTTTTTGTGTAAAAGTCAAACTATTTACTTCAAATTATTATAATCGTTTTTAATATATTGGTGGAATCCGATATATTTAAAGATTCAGATTCGATTTTATTGTTTTGTTTTTATTTTTAGAAAAACAAAAGGTTATTATTAATTTGAAGGGTATTGCACAAGGGACTTTGTTCGTTTGTGATTGTGAGGTTTTTCACAAGGTTTAGCAAATTAACAAAGGGATTAAAGAATGACGGGAGCCAAGTTTGAGTTCGAGAAATTCGATGAAACTGGTGATTTCGGGTTATGGAGAGTCAAGATGCATGCTTTATTAATCCAGCATGGATGTGAAGCAGCTCTGGAAGTTTTACCCGTGGATATGGATGCTACAGCGAAAGCTGAGCTAAACAAGAAAGCTCACAGTGCCATGATTTTGTGTTTAGGTAACAAGGTTCTGAGAGAGGTTACCGGGGAGACGACTTCAGCGGGGGTTTGGACCAAGCTTGAGACTTTATACATGACAAAGTCCTTGGCCAATAAGTTGTGCCTAAAGAAGAATTTGTATACATTCTACATGCCGGCTGGACGTACGATTTTCGAGCATATAGATGAGTTCAACAAAATCGTTCTTGATTTAGAAAATATTGAGGTAAAATTCGAGGATGAAGATCTTGCTTTATTATTACTCACTTCTTTACCAGCATCATACGAACACTTTGTGGATACCTTGCTTTATGGACGGGAAGCTTTGACTTTGGAGGATGTGATGGCCACACTGAATTCAAAGGAAATCAAAGAAAGATCTAAGGCGAAGGGGGATGATGGTGAAGGGTTATATGTGAGGGGAAGAACTAATCGCAGGAATTCGCATCAGTCTAGGGGAAAGTTAAGATCGAAGTCTCGAGGTGGAAGACTCAAGTGCTATATTTGCCAGTTTGAGGAGCACTTAAAGAGAAACTGTCCAAAGAATAATCGCAAGAAGTTAAATGGTTTCGTCAAGAAAGAAGATCAACCAAGCTCCAGTGGTTTGATTTATGACGGTTCTGAGGTGATGATGGTTATGAGTGCAGAGGCTCTGCTAGATTGGATCATGGATTCAGGAGGTTCATACCACATGGCACCCAGGGTAGATATATTTTTTGATTTTCTGGAATGCGATGGGGGCAGGGTACTGTTGGGTGACAACAGGGAGTGCAAGATCAGAGGTATTGGCAAGGTCAGGTTACAACTGAAAGATGGGTCAAGTTTTGTATTAAACAATGTCAGGTATATTCCTAAATTGAAAAGAAACTTGATATCGCTACGAACTCTTGAAAAAGAGGGATATACCGTAAAAATGCAGTCGGGAAAAATCAAGGTGATCAATGGTTCTAGGGTTATTTTATCTGGAACACGAAGGGATAATTGCGTATGCTCTTTGGATGGCCATGCAGTGGCGGGTGAGCTTAATGCTAGTGTTGAAGAAAATGACAGTCTTGTGCAGGTTTGGCATAAAAGACTGTGACATATCAGTGCGGCGGGACTTCAGGTGCTAGAAAAGCAGGAGCTGTTTGGCAAGAAGAGTCTAGGTAAGCTCGATTTTTGTGAAAATTGTGTTCTGGGAAAGTCACATCGAGTCAGTTTCGGTGTAGGAAGGCACACTACTCAGGGAGTGATAGACTATGTTCATTCAAACTTATGGGGTCCGTCTCAGGTGGAATCATTGGGAGGTAAGAGGTACTTCTTATCTATTGTTGATGATTATTCTAGGAGGGTATGGGTTTATATTCTCAGGTTCAAACACGAAGCATTTGGAAAGTTCAAAGAGTGGAAGCAGTTAGTAGAGAATCAGACTGGGAGGACTGTTAAGAAGCTGAGGACAGATAATGGTCTTGAGTTCTGTAACCGGGAGTTTGAGCAGCTATGTATTGAGAGTGGGATTGCTAGACATTTGACAGTTACCGGGACGCCGTAGCAGAATGGATTAGCAGAACAAATGAATAGAACTCTCATGGATAAGGTACGCTGTTTTTTAATTCAGTCTGGATTGTCCAAGAACTTCTGGGCTGAAGCGACATGTACGGATGCATATCTTATAAATAGGTCACCATCGACAGCGATTGAGAAAAAGACACCTATGGAGATGTGGTCGGGACATCCAAGTGATTATGGGATGTTGAGGATTTTCGGCTGTGTCGCATATTCACACGTTAAACAAGGTAAGCTCGAGCCGAGAGCAGTAAAATGCGTTCTTTTGGGGTATCCTGAAGGTGTGAAGGGGTACAGGTTATATAGGCTTGATAATGAATCACCTAAAATAGTCACCAGTAGGAACGTGGTCTTCAATGAAAGTGTCATGTACAAAGACACGTTGAAGGATTCTGGTGCAGGTACTAATAAGTCTTTTGAGGAATTACAGGTTGAGGTGGAACTGCAGAGGTTAAATAATCATTCGCTTGAGGAATATCTGATTGATGGTCAGGAAGATGGCGATGATGAAGATGCAAGGGATCAGGATCTTGATCAAACACCAGATCTCACAGATTATCAGTTGGTTCAGGATAGAAAGCCAAGGACAAGAATGAAACCTTTGAGGTTTCGGGATGAAAGTAATATGGCTGCTTACGCGTTTGCTGTAGCAGAGGAAGAAGATACTCATGAACCATTGACATACCAGGAGGCAGTTACTTGTAAAGATAGATTTAAGTGGAAAGCTGCTATGGATGAAGAGGTGGATTCTCTGAAGAAGAATGAGACCTATGAGTTAGTAGATCATCCAGCTGGGCAAAAGCTGGTGAGCTGCAAATGGTTGTTCAAAATAAAAGAAGGGATTGAAGGTGTTCAAAAGCCTAGGCACAAGGCGAGGTTGGTGGCTCGTGGATTCACTCAAAAAGCAGGTATTGACTATAATGAAGTATTTTCGCCGGTAGTTCGACACACATCTATTCGGGTTAAACTTGCATTGACTGCATGTAGAGATTATGAGCTAGAGCAGCTTGATGTAAAGACAGAATTTTTTCATGGGAATCTTGAAGAAGTGATCTACATGAGGCAGCCACCAGGTTATGAACAAGGTAACAAGGTATGTTTGTTAAAGAAATCCCTTTATGGTTTGAAGCAGTCACCTAGGCAATGGTATAAGAGGTTTGATGAGTACATGCTGAGCAACGGGTTCAAGCGTAGCAGTTACGACAGCTGTGTATATTACAGGAGTTATGCACCAGGTGAGTAAATCTATCTACTGTTATATGTAGACGCTATGTTGATTGCTTGTAAAAGCAAGGCTGAGATTGGGTCTATCAAGTCTTTGCTTAAAAAGGAGTTTGACATGAAAGAGCTCGGGGAAGCAAAGAAGATTCTTGGTATGGAGATCATCAGGGATCGGAGTCGCAAGATTCTGAGGGTGTCACAATCCGGGTACGTTTCTAAGATTTTAAATAATTATAGAATAGACAATGGGAAATCGGTTAAGATGCCATTGGGTGGGCACTTCAAGCTGTCGTTGAAGGATTGTCCGGTTAGGGATTGTGATGTTGAAAGGATGAGTAGGGTGCCATATGCAAATGCGGTTGGGAGCTTGATGTACTTGATGGTATGCACAAGGCCATACATAGCATATGCGGTAAGTGTAGTTAGCAGATATTTGGCAAATCCAGGTAAAAAGCATTGGGAAGCAATGAAGTGGATTTTGAAATATTTGCAGGGTACTACAAACGTGGGTTTGGTGTATGGGACAGATTGTAGCAACCATGTGGACGTAATAGGTTTTGTTGATTCAGACTACGCTATGGATCCGGATAAAGGTAGGTCAATCACAGGTTACACGTTTTTAGTACAGGGATGTGTTGTAAGCTGGAAGGCAACGCTACAACACGTGGTGGCTCTTTCAACTACAGAGGCGGAGTATATGGCCCTTACGGAGGCTGTAAAGGAAGCTATTTGGCTAAGGGGACTCTTGGAAGACTTGGGTGTGGAGCTTAACACTGTGGCAGTTAATTGTGATAATCAGGGCGCGATTCACTTATCGCGGAATCATGTTTTTCATGAAAGGACTAAGCATATCAATGTGCGTTACCACTTTATCAGAGAGGTCTTGGAAGCAAAGACGGTTGAAGTTCTGAAGGTGGGTACTGAACACAATGCTGCAGATGCCTTGACGAAGGTGGTACCTGGACGGAAGTTACAACACTGCTTGGAGTTGCTGAGTGTCGGTGTAGGCTAATATAAAGCCTAAGGTGGAAATTGTTATAAGATTAGTCTCTATTAGCCTACGGTTACGTCTAGGGTGTTAAGTGTCAGATTGTTATTATTAGTCAAGTAGGAGTCGGGTTGGTTGGCTTGTGTCCCAAGCCCAACCCGTGTCATTGTAATAGCCGACTTTCTAAGAGTCGGTGTTTCCTCCCCCCTCATCTCTATAAAAGGAGGTGAGGAGGGAAAGGTTTGTTAACATTCTTTCAATACTAATCAAAGGTTCGATTAGGGTTACTTACTTGTGCAAATTTCTCTTTTTCTGTCGATACATATCATCGGTTGGTGTGTAGGTTTTCTTCAATGATCGGGTTCATTCCGTGCTAGTAACCAGGTTGTAGGTTATCGAATACTACAGAAAACTACTAATCGACACATTGTTAATGAGGTCAAACATTCAACCACATAAGGCTGGATTTTGCATCATTCTAGTTTTTGAACGAAAATACAAAGTGGATACCTCCTTGGCAAATCTAAAACACAACCACAAACTACCAGCTATGGCATCTTGTTGAGATCTGCAATATGAATACAAAGAGTTATATATGAGAAATAATTTTCTATCTCATGCGTCGAATCCATACCGAGCCTCAACATAGCGAGATTTTACCAGTGCAAGAGCTCTTCATTCAACAATGAGAAATCTTGTTGTTTTCTTCCAACATAACTAGAACAAGATTCAACCGTTTTATGCTCAGATTTTAGAGATGGCAAGATGGGTGCGGTAGATAACAGGTCAACATGGGTTCAGGTGGAAATGGGTCATATTAGTCTAGTCTAAATCTTTAATAAACAATAATTAGAAGGTGTATGCATTAAAACACACTTTGGATATTGGACGTGTAAACCAAATATAGTTTAGTTATAAAGTATAGGGGTCTTAGTGTCATTAGTTAAAGTAAAGTTTAGTAAGTATTGTGTCATTGTAAATAGATTAGGGGTGTAATGGGTTGAATTGAAAGTGTATAACTGGTCACAACGTTTCATCAAGAGTTGTGTCAGTTGGGTTAGTATATATAGGGGTCAAAGTCTTTGTAAACATAAAAAGAATTCATATCATAATAAAATTCCAGAATTATTTGTGTATCTTAAAGATCTTATAAACAAAGAAGTGCTAACAATTGGCATCAGAGCCTACGGTTTCAATCGATTCAAGGGAGGCAGAAGATTTGTGGTGTTTATTCGAAGTTTGAAAAAAAACAGAAGTCCGATCCTTGTTGCTGCTGTTCGGAAAAAGAGACAGAAGAAAACAATATTTTGAATTGCGGAACCGAACTCAGTGAGATAAGTTTTTTCAATTTCGAATTGTTTTATTTAGTGTAAGAATTTAGAATTATTGCGATTAGGAGAAGGTTAAGAATAGTGGTTTGGATTTGTTAGATAACCAGAAAAACTAGGGTATTGTTTCTTAGTAAATTGAAGCGATTGGTTTTTTGGATTTGTCTTGCAACAAAAAAAAACAGAATACTATTTTTAGGATTTGTAAAACAATAGTTTTTCAAGTTGGAAAACAGGGAATTGTTTTAGTGGGTGTGAAAGCAATAGTTTTTAAAACAGGGAATTGTTTCGAGTTAGTATACAATAGTTTTAAGAACAGGATTATTGTTTTGGTGTTAGGACAATAGGTTTTGAAAAACCAGGGGATTGTCTTGGGTGATAATAACAGGTTACGATAAGACCAGGGGATTATGTTTGGAGCGTTGTATTGGTGGAAAACAATAGGTTTTTGGGAAAGTAACCAGGGTGTTGTTTTGGTAAACAATTGGTTTTAGAAAAGAGACCAGGGTGTTGTTTTTAGCATAAACAATAGGTCTAGAAAAATCAGTGTATTGTTTGGAGTAAGCAATAGGTTTAAAAAAAAAGGAAATTGCGGTTATTTAAGAGTAGTTGGTTAATAGGAACTAGGGTACTATTCTTGGAAGATACAGTAGGTAAACCGTTGGTTAACCAGGGCGCTGTAGGTGTTAGGAACGTTTGGTTTAGATTAAGATTGGTAGAAAGAAGAAAAGAAACATGACTGGGGATTCTTCAAAGAAGAATGAAAATGTAGCGAAGGAAGGAGGATTGACAATGAATTTCCAGTATCCAATGTTAAACTCTACAAACTATACGATTTGGGCTGTCAAGATTAGGGCGATATTTAATGTCCATGAAATTTGGGAAGTGATTGAACCAACGCAAGGAACCGAGGTCGATAAGAAGAAGGATAACTCGGCAATTGCAATGCTATATCAAGCAATTCCAGAAAGTATGGTATTGCAAGTTGCTAACCTTAATTCGGCAAAAGAGATTTGGGATGCGTTGAAGATTCGACATGTTGGAGTTGACTGAGTTAAGGAAACGCGTGTTCAGACACTTGAATCAGAGTTTGAACAGTTGAAGATGAAAGACGGTGAATCTTTAGATGTGTATGCCGGGAAGATTAGTGAAGTTGCATCACAAGCAAGCAATGTGGGGCATACGGTGGAAGATAAAAGAATGGTGCGAAAACTCTTAAGTTCAGTGCCTGGAAAGTTTATGCAAATAGTTGCAGCAATAGAGCAGTTCGCAGATTTGAATACTATGCCATTTCAAGAAGCCATTGGAAGATTAAAAGCCTTTGAAGAACGGACGAAAAAGGCAGTTAAGGAAGAAGATGGGTATAATAGCCTACTTTTCATCAATGTAGATGAAAAGACCAAAGAACACAAATGTGAACATTGCGGTCATGTGAATTCAAGTCAAGAAAGAACCGAACGTGTCAGAGGCAAGAATTGGAAACCATGGAAGAAAAGGGATGGTGATCAAGACAAAAGTCAGATAAGATGCTACAAGTGCAAAGAACTTGAACACTACAAAAGCGAATGTCCAAAGTGGGAAAAGGAGCATGAGGCAAATTTGATCCAAGAGGATGATGAGCCAACACTGCTATGATAGGCAGACGGATCAAGAAAGGATGAAGACCTTACTTAAACTATATTTAGTTTAGGAGGGAGTATTGGACGTGTAAACCAAATATAGTTTAGTTATAAAGTATAGGAGTCTTAGTGTCATTAGTTAAAGTAAAGTATAGTGAGTATTGTGTCATTGTAAATAGATTAGGGGTGTAATGGGTCGAATTGAAAGTGTATAACTGGTCACAACGTTTCATCAAGAGTTGTGTCTAGTTATACACTTTCAATTCGACCCATTACACCCCTAATCTATTTACAATGACACAATACTTACTAAACTTTACTTTAACTAATGACACTAAGACCCCTATACTTTATAACTAAATTATATTTGGTTTACACGTCCAATACTCCCTCCTAAATTGGACAGGTTTTAAACTAAGTGAACAGTTCGACCTGTTCCTCATTTAGGTAATAATGATTTGACCCATTGTACACGTTTCTCATTAACTTCACGACATGTTACTCAAAATAATCAAAACGAGTAGCATTATTGATAATTTTTTCTCGTCCAGAACCAAACAGAAAAGAGCAAAACTGTGAGAGTAAACCCAGATGAGTATAACTTAATAACCGCATTTAAACAATGTCACTACTTCAAAGTACAAACGCTCTATCATTAACTTATAAATGGTATATAGAAATGCAAGAGTCAACACGCAGGTATGTACATTATTTGATAAAAAGTTAAAAACAGTTCCATCTTTACAACCCACACAGGTTAAAGAAGTGAAATCTTTCTGAATTATATACTATAGTGGAGGATCACACATGTCTAGAAAATTACTATGTTTTCAGATATACAGTGTTAACTAGATTTAGAATATGTGATAATAGAACCATTCTGTTAGGAAAATGTTAGGGAAATGAATGAAGGTGTGGCCCTCCAAGTTCTTTTGGATTCTTGAACCAAATGATCCTTAAATTGTATTAATCAAAATACAAAGTGTTAGAGACCGGAACGTACAAATATTTTTTTAATCTTGCGTGTCGAATACATGCCAAGCCTCAGCAAAGCGGGATGTTCCCATAGCTAACTCGATCAGTCACACAAAAATTGCTAACAATTTTACTTTTTTATGTTCTTTTAAACAAACTGGATTCTGAACGTTACAAAAAGCAATTTTGTTGGCTAACCCAACAGTTCACTCATCGTGTGAAAACGACAAAAGAAGCTAAACCTAACAGTCTAATCATGCCTACTCTATAGCGTCATACAACCTATACAAAAAACTAAGTTGTGCCTCCATGGCTTCATGTAAGGGCTCTATTGAACACATATGACTTACTCATGCATAAGATGCCATTCACACTTATCCACTGATGTCATCTATAAGACTTAACAAATGAATCGACTAGGTTGATTCCAGACAACCCACTTGGTTGCCTATATTTCTAGAGAAGATATTAAGAGACATAGGGACACTTACAGAACATCATAAATATCAGGGTTATGGGTCTTGCTGGAATATGCAAATATCACGGTATCTTCACTCAAAACAATTTGATTAACGAAGAAAACAACGTAAATTACACTTTCTTATGGTCCTCACACTGTCATTTTTTATGTAAACTCACATTAAGAGTACTACCATTGTCAAAGTGGTCAAAGATCAGTCATAAAATGCTAGAGAAGATTACGTGAATGAAGATAACGTGAACCTCTTAATTTAATTTCCATTACATTATACCCGGTCACCACCCAAACTCACTACCTTAGTAAAAAATCTAAAACTCACCGTAGTAAAGTTAATTTTAACAAATAAAAAGTAGTCTTTTGTTCTTGTCAGTGTCTTCATCCAACGCCATCACCCACAAGAGAAACACAAAACCCGGCTGGTTCATCTGAAACCCGGCCGGGTCGACCCGGGTGAGCTGAACCACGAATATACTCGAATAGCTCGCGATGTCTCGTTTACATCCCTATCCAACGTCGCAACTTGTGCAAATATTATTATCTAACATTGAGATAATTTCATTTATAACTTTTGTTATTTTGGAGCATACCGATGATGAAAAAATGGAAAATGATATGAAAACAGCTTTGTACATTTAGCGAAAATACAAGTCAAAATTTATGTTTCATGAAAATGAAAAGTAAAAGAGTAGAGTGGGTTTCTAGTGAGAACTGAACAAGCAGCAATTCACTTACCAATAGACCCACACCCCAAACACTGCCCAACTTACCATACAAATTTTAGAACAGGCCCATAGCTTTCAATAAAAGTAATCAGTCAACTGTAAATGTATAATAAAAAGTCAATGAAAGTTACCACCGGTGACATTTGTGATGAGGAATGCAAAGAAGCTTGAAGAAGTCAAAGTTATTTTGAGACATTCTATTCCTTTTCAGTCACATAAGCTTGACTTTAAGTGTAATTAGTTACATTGTCTTCTTCGTTAATCAATGATGTTGTATAATATAAGCATTCATTTAGCATCTAGGAGAACATTTGTAGTATGAATTTTTTATGCAACTGATCAAGTTATCCCTTTGGAAACTACAGTAGTTTGGGTTTGCATCCCAGTATCCCACATAGATTAAAGAAGGGAGATCTTTCTGGGTTATATACTGTAGTGAACGAGCACCATACGTGTCAATAACAATACTATGTTTTCAGGTACTTGATTGCCGATGGAGTTGATTGTGAAACTGAAAGATTCAAATCCCTTCGGATATCCAGTGCCCGGAAATAAGTATAAATTCTTGGCTCTTTTTTGTATCTTTTCACTTAAAAAGGGAAAACTTACGTAAAGTTAGTATAACTTATGGTAATTGGAATTCTTTGTACTTAACTATAGCTATGTTTGGCAAAATTAGCAGTAGCAATGAGCTGTGAGCTAAAGCCGTAGCTCACTGCTCACAGCTTCTTAAAGAAGCATTGAATAAATAAGCTTTCCTAAAAAATAGCAAAGCTCACCGCTCTTTTGCCAAACGAACACTAAAAATTAAAAGCTCATTGGTCACCGCTCGTCGCCCCAAAAAGCTCCGCTCCAAACATAGCCTATGTTTAGTGTTCATTTCAATCTCTGAATATTTGACCGATTCACCGAACTTACCTAGCCATATTGATTATGCCGTGACATGTTACAAAAATGAATTAAGGCTTGTCCAATCATGTATGCAACGTCTCTATTGAGCACATATGAGTGTGATCCTTTAAGCTCTTACCATTGTCATTCACGTGACTAAAGATATGAGGCAACTCTGGTACAACATTGGTGATTTGCACCACTTTTGTTGCCTATAGTTTTGGTTAAGATATTGAGAGACAAAGCCAGAGCTAATTGGTCCTACTAATGTACATCACAAGGTACTAACGAACGCAAGTCACCAGAATTATCTAAAATGGATAGAGTGTCGCACTAACGAGTTCCTCCAAATTCATCAATCAGACACAGTTTGAGTCAAGTTCACCTAATCAAACTATTGGTGTTATGCAAAGTGTAACTTAGTCGGTCACACAAAGACAGCCTACTGATTTTATTTACAAAACTTGTATTATATGCTAAGAAAAATATATTTAACACATAAAAGGCTTGAACTAAACTACTTGCAGCTTAGAATACTTGATTAACTTCATGGCATGAAGTTCAAGAAACACAATGCGAGTTGCATTATTGGCAACAATTTCCTTAATAACAACATGATAAAAAAAGAACGGAAATATGAGACCAAATGCATATGAAATCAGTGATTAGAGTTTGTACTCCACAGAAGATCTCCGAAACAAAGTGCGACGTCACTGATTAGCATAACTTAAACTTTGGCAATAATGTTGTAGATTAGAATGTTAAAAATGCACGAGTTAGCATGTAACTATGTAAGCATGTACAATATTATGTGTTTGTTTGATTGAACCATTTCATATTAATATCCCACTGAGAAGTTCAATGGAGATATAAGGGGAAAATCAGAATTGGGGAAAAATGATTGTATTGACTTAATGAAAGTGTAACAGAAGAACACAGCTTTATACTACTTTACATTCCTACATTTACACAACTAGTCCTCTCATTATCTAATCGATTGCAACACGCCATTCTAATCAATTGCAACACGCCATTCTGGATTTTGTACTGCTTGTTTAAAACTTACAGGATCCTTTTGAGCCAAGTGAGTAACTAGAAATGCTTGAAACTCAGAAACAAGGGGTGTTTGAGACACCTGATTAGCTTTAGGAACATGAGTTAATACAAAATCCTTTAACTTGGTTGGTAAGGTTGTTTGTCTACTGGATTTTCTCATTGCTACAAGTTCACGTTCATTGATATGAATGTTGGTTGTAGGTGCAGGGTGATCTTGTTCAGAGTGTGAGGTAGATTCAATTTGAGGTTCATTAGTGTTGTCAGGAACAGTGTTTGACAAGTTGTTTTCAGGAAATTGGTGTTGAACATCTTCACAATATGAGGTTGAAAACTGACATGGCAGAGTAGTCGGAATAGGAGATAAGAACTGTTGCACACTCTCAGAAGAAAAAGGGAAAATATGTTCATAAAATGTTGCATCTCTTGACACAAATCTGGTTTTATCTTGTAGATTGAAGAACTTATATCCTTTCCGGTTAGAAGGATAACCCAAGAACACACATGGAACACCTCTGGGAGCAAACTTATCAGGTATTCTAGATGGATTACTCACAATAGCAAAACATCCAAACACTCTCAAATTAGAATAAGAAGGTTTAGAATCAAGCAGAACCTCATAAGGTGTTTTGTTGTTCAACACAGAAGATGGTAGCCTATTAATGAGATAAGTTGCAGTAGTTACACAATCTCCCCAAAACCTTAAAGGTAAGTGTGAGTGGAATCTCAAAGCTCTTGCTGTATCCAGAATGTGCCTATGTTTCCTTTCTACTCTTCCATTTTGCTGAGGCCTGTCTACACATGATGTTTGATGCACAATTCCTAGATTTTCTAAGTAAGGTCCACATTCACCCTTTACAAATTCTAATGCATTATCAGACCTAATAAATTTTACATTCTTTCCAAATTGAGTGTTCACAAACTTAAGAAAGGATTTCAAAGCAGTAAATGAGTCTGATTTGTGCACTAACAAGTAGGTCCATGTAGCTCTACTACAGTCATCAACTATTGTCAAAAAATACCTAAACTTTCTATCAGTTGGTACCTTGTAGGGACCCCAAACATTAGTATGTACCAATTCAAAAATAGAGCTACTATGAGACTCACTCAGTGAATATGGAAGCTTAGCAAATTTGGCCATAGGACATGTTAAACAAGCAAATCATGAGATTTTGTCAACACAACTGGTAAATCATTCATATGCTTCAGTTTTGAATCAGACACGTGCCCAAGTCTATGGTGCCACAATGCATATGAGCCATTATTCAAAGTATTTACACTACCTACTGCAGAAAGAGAGAACTTCTGTAAGGTTGCACGAACCAAAGAATGAAACACCTTATCCACTTTGTCTGTTGGCAGGTTCACAAGATGATACATGCCACTCTTCTTCTTACCCAGTCCTGTCACCTTCTTGGTTGCCAAGTCCTGGACAACACAGAACTCAGGATAAAAGGAAACGACACACTGATTGTCTTCAGTAAGTTTGGGCACAGACAACAAGCTAAACTTAAATGATGGTACTACTAGCACATCCTTTAGTAAAATACCATTATTTAGCCTAACCTTTCCAACATGAGAAATCACAGAAGTCTGTCCATTAGGTAATCTTATATGTGGCTTAATTTGTAACAAATAAGGCTCTAAAATCTCTTTCAATAAAGGGGTCATATGATCACTAGCACAAGTGTCATAAATCCAGTCCTCTAATAATTCAAGTAGTCCTAATTGACTATTCAAACAAGCAATACCTGCTGCAAAGTCATTGGAAAAATCAGAATCATCTTCTGAAGCCATTTTCATCTGAAGACTCTTAAGCAATTGCTCAAACTGCTGAGGAGTGAAACTCACATTGCCACTTTCCACATGAGCAGCAGTCTTTTGTCCCATTTGACCTCTGCCCTTACTATCTCTTGGCTTAAACTGCTTAGTCACTTTAAACTTTGGATGCCAATTTGTATATCCCACCTTCTCCCAACACTTTTCTGGTGGGTGCCACTTAAAGCCACAAATAGAACACTTCTCTTGAAATTTCCCTTTGCTAAGCAATGCTGTTGACTCAAATGAAGTGGATCCAAACAACTGTCTTTGAGACTCTTCTTGTTGTAACATTGAGCAAGCACTCTCAACACTTGGTAAAGGGACAATCATCAGAATTTGACTTCTTTGATTGCTGTACTGATCATCAAGACCATTCAAGAATCGAAATAATCTCTGTTCTTCTTTCTGTTTATTCAAAGCCCCTAGAAACACAGAAACTTCTTTAGAAACATTTGAGATCACAGGCAACACATTGATACTATCAAGTTCCTCCCACACACACTTCATCTTGGTATAATACTCACTTATGGAACCACTAGACTGAGTAATTTCATAAGTGTCTTTATTCAACTTATACTTCCTTGAACCATCACTTAAAGCAAATCTCTTTTCCAATTGAGTCCAAATTTCACTTGCCGTCCCTATGAACATGATTGATTTTGCAATTGATTCATATTCACAGATCCTATTAACCAACAGATCACCATATTGTTGCAAGTATCCCACAATTCTGCAAGATTTGTATCGGTTGTGGATCTTGCAACTGTTCCCCTAACAAACCCTAACTTTCTCTTAGTGTATAACCCAATTTCAATCGCTCTACGCCACGCACGATAGTTTTGAGCACCATTAAGTTTTTCTTGCACAGTTAATGATGCTGGTCCGTCAGAAGGATGAAGATACAAGGGGTTTTGGAAAAGAGCAGGTTCAGCGGAATGAGCAGCGGAATCAAGAAATTGAATAAATTCGTACACACCAGCCACACACTAGCACAAAAGTGTAACGAATTTAACTGATTGTAACGGTTTTAACGGTTAAAACTCCATTGACACATCTCTGATACCATGAGAAGTTCAATGGAGATTGGGGAAAAATGATTGTATTGACTTAATGAAAGTGTAACAGAAATACACAGCTTTATACTACTTTACATTCCTACATTTACACAACTAGTCCTCTCATTATCTAATGTTACAGACCCTGAACTATTTGCTTGAACACCCACATAGGTGAAAGAAGTGAAATATTATTTGGTCATATACTATAGTGTTTGAGGATCATGTATGTTGAGATTGGTATTATGTATTCAACAAGTGGATGTTGATCAAGTCAATTCTAAAACCAAACAATTAAACTTCTTCAAAATCCATATGTTGAAAAATTAATACAAATTCTTTACTTTTTTAGTTGTGTACTTTTTTCCACTTAAAAATTGTTCTTACTCCAAAGTGCAAACTTTTTACTTATTTTCAAGTTTTTCAAAGACATTATGAAATTTTGCATTTTATTTACATACATTGTTCACAAAGTTTAGAAACCTTCCATCTTTTTAAAGAAACGAAATAGCTAAAGACAAAGTAAAACACTAACTATATGTTAGGATACCATATTGCACGAAACACATTTCGTAATTGGTGTTCATTCTGATCTTTAAATGTTTCACCGATCCACATGAACTTACATAACACATACCATACAATGCAATATTTTGGTTCTGCAATCACATCTATGAAAATGAGTCAAGGTGTGGCTCTCCATGCGAGGTCTTTATTAAAAATGATCCTGCATCTTTGGTCTTTAAGCTCTCATGGTTGCGTACATTTCCGGTGAAGGTATCAATAGAAAAAGTGTCAGCTTTCACAAGGTACTACTAATGACGGCGAGTCACAAAAATTATCTAAAATGAATAGATGTGTCGCTCTCACCAAACAACACTGAGTTTGAGTTAGGTTCGCCTAATCCAATCTAATGACGTTTTCCATACAGTTTCTTGATCAGAACCTATTGGGGCTACGCCAAAAATTTCTATATAAAAAAATTGTTATAAGCTACTTGCATAGCAGAACATTGCGATCGTCACAGAAACAAAGGGAATACACTAATATATCATTATAAACTACAACAAAATTTAACTAAAAAAGACAGATGCTTTGATCGAGTGAGTTTCTCAACCAATTTAGACACAAAAAAATTACTTTACATTACCCACGTCACTTAATCACCTCCATGGCATGAAAAAGAAACACAAAATGAGTTGCATTATCGGCGACAACCAACAAAAAAGAACAAAAATAAGAGAGTAAACCCAAAGTAGATTGGCAATATAATTTGTACTCAACAGATGATCTCTATTTAAACTTTGGCATTAACTATTGGAGAAGCTTTAAAACACAAACGCTCTTAATGAAAAGACAATTGGTACGTATAGATTATTATCATTTGTTTAAAACTAGATGCGTACCCGTGCATAGCAACGGATTTTATAGCGGCATATAGTTGTAGTGAGAAAAAAAGTTTATAGGTTATAAACTAAAAATAATAAAAGTTTTATGGTTTCCATATATATAGTTTTCTTAATTTTTTAGTTTGAAGAATATGAGTTTTTCTTTTATATATAGTATAGATATAGATATAGATTAATTCAACCTTACATCCCACACATTCCCACATAGACTAAAGAAGTGAAATCTTCTTTGCATATATACTACACTATATATTAGGACCATACATGTCGAGCATATAATGTTATTTTTTCGAGACGTAGTCAATTATGAAGTTGATTATAAAACAAAAAATTTCAGGTTCGCTTACTCCTAGCACTACAAGAATCTGATGGAATACCCACGACAATTACCCACAAACATCTTTCTGAGGGCATTTACCCACCTAATATCCACCCATTACCCACGTTCGATGACTCAAACAATCGACCTTATTTTCCCTCGAGTTTCCCATGAATTTACCCACAAAAATACCCACAAAAATATATTTGGTGTGCAAATTGTGGGTAAATAATTGGCGCCAAAATATTTCCCACAAATTACCCGCATCATGAGTTATTGTGGGTATATACATGGGTAATTTAGTGGGTAAATGTTATTTACCCGCCAAATGAAAATATCCTTATTATTCGTGGGTGAGTTTAGGTGGTTATTTTGAGGGTAATTATATGCCCATGACTTTTCACATTTTGTTGTTTGCACGGGTAATTTGTTATGACGAATGACCGACCAATGTGCGATTTGTGGTTATAAATACACCTAGGGTGTCAAAAGGGTCGGGTTGGCCCGACTTGAACCCGAACCCGATAACCTGATATTGTCATTGTGTCGGATTAGGGTTGAGTTGTTTGTCTTATTTGGTTATCACCGAAATATATAAGTTACAGTGGTTTCTTTTAATGTTGTATTGCTGATCCATTCACATCACAATAAGTCAGTAACATGCTTAACCTTCACATATATTTGTTTTATGTTCTTATCATGTTACTGGAGAAAAGGAAAATTCATGAAATACTCCTACTACTATTTAGTTGACTTACTGTGATTACTTGTACTTCTTTTAGCTCATGTAATAAACTTATTTGGCACATATTGCATAGTGATACTTTTTATTTTATGTTACCAATACATATTTATGTTGGTGTTACTACTTACTAGTACATTTTTGCTACATGAAATATGCAGTTGGGTTGTTGACTTGTTGAACGTGTACTTCTTTTTTAGGCGGATAACATGGTAACCCGATAAACCCGAGTCATCCGACCCCAAATAACCCGGCCAGATAACAAACTAAATCCGGTAACCATTCCTTATCTGGTCGGTTGCTGGTCACACTTTTCTAATAAAAAAACCCGAATCAACCCAACTTGATAACATGAACCGACCCGATAACACCCCTAAATATACCCATGAATATGCCTACAATGTGTTTTAATGGGAATTTGTTGTGGTTCTTTTTTTTTTTTGTAATTTACGGGTACCCACTGGTCTTTCAATATGCATTAAGTTAATGCCACACATGAGGTGATTACTCTAGTTTTTTTATCTGTAGAGGCTCAAGTAACCATTGTTGCCACTTAATGTTCACTTGAAACATCACTCTCAGATACATACAAGATTCAATTCCTTGCGGCAAGGATTTAGCCTATATTATCATTATCCTATACCCTAATGAAATGCTTCAATATGTTCTACTGTATGTGACATGTAATCCGAAACGACTATGAAGGAGACGAGGAGACCATACAACATTAGAGGTCCAAAACATAGGTAAGAACAGCTACAAAACCACATGAGATAGGTGAAATAACAAACAATTCAAATCAAACGTTACTACATGCATATTTAAATCAAATAACATAAGATCCAAATCAAATCAAATAACGATCCAAAAGAAATTCATTATCTGGTATTCTGGTATTCAGCAACAAAAGAGAAGTCCAAAATGAAAGTTAATAGAAACTAAAAGAACTTGAGAGTCCACCACTAGTTTGTTACCTCAACGCAGGCAACATAATGAATAGTTGTTGCAATAAACCTCATTATCTGGTATTCATCGCAGGCAGACCTGTTAACCTCATTCCAGGTGGTCCAAGAACCATTAAACATGTTTTTGAAGATATAAATTATCATATGAATAGTTGTTGCAATAAACCTACAAATGGAAAACATTGCAACATAATGAACCCAAAAAACTTAAGCAACATATAAATTCGTGTTATATATTTGCTAGTATAGAGTGATGCATTATAGAGTCATAAGTCAAATGTCAAACCAATTGAAATTTGATACTTTATATGACAAGTGAGAAGCATATGATTTGTACAATAATGTGGTATCTGCTAGTAAAGAGTGATCCATTATAGAGTCATAAGACATACCCATCTATAACTACCTCTAAAAAACACATAACATGCCACATCAAGTGGTACTATACTTCGTTGCCTTTGGTTTACAACAAATCACAGTTGATGATTTGAAATGCTATTATAATTAGATTTAGTCTAGGGTTGGGGTAAGTTGTACATGTTTTGAGTAATTAAAAATTATCCCCAAATTTTAAAGCTAACAAACATCGATGCAATTTCTCCAATATAAACATGCAATAAAAAGAAGCAATGGAGATTAAATTAAAACTTAGAGACCAATTATTACCTCAATTTCAGTTACAGGATTGATGCTTTATTTCAGTTTCACTATGGTGAGCGAATGAATTGACATGACAGGGTTGAGGTTTTATCAAACCAACTTGGTAACTGTTGCCTCCAATTTTTATTTTGGCGGGTTTTTTGTTTGACCCAATCAAAGAAACAAGTGAATCAAACCAGTTACCTCCTACATCACTTGTTTCGTGGGTTATGTGTGTGAGACCCTGTTTTACCTTTTGACTTGAGCTGTGCTATCTTTTTTATGTTAATAATAAATTAATTATTTCATAAGGTAAGAGTATAAGAGATATAATATTAGATATATGTTTGGCATTTAGTTATCTGTTTTGTTTATAAGGTAAGGTAAGAGTATAACATATTGCTTTGTATCTTTTAGAGTGTCGGGTACCCTGGTGCTGTAGATCTGGTGCCGTAGTCAAAAAGTGCTGTCACGTCAGTAAAACGCTTTATGACACCAGAAATCCTATGGCACCACATTCTGGCCGTTACCCTAGCTTGGCACCAGAAATGTGGTGCTGTAGGACAAACTTTTTATTTTCATTTACATAAAATAGTATATATAAGTAAAATTTAATTTCATTAATAAAAAAACATTACATAAACTAAAAAGACATTAAATAAAAATGTTAAACCAATATATATATATATATATATATATATATATATATATATATATATATATATATATATATGTTAACAAAAATATGTACTAGCTTGGCCCAAAAAAAATGTAAAAAAAAAAAAAAAAAAAAAAAAAACTTCTTTTTTCCTTCTTGTTGCGCTACCTCACCTGCAAACACAAAAAAAAAAAAAAAAAAAAAAAAAAAAAAAAAATAATATATAAAAAAATCACGGCACAAGCACAAACACAATAAACAAACCCACAAAAAAAACAACTATGGCAGTGGCTAGTCACCACAGCGCCAGCCTCGGTACCGTGCGCGATCAAGGTTTTTGGATTGTTGGGTCGGCGCGAGGCTATGGCGCCTGCGTACCATCGCTCTTAGAATCTAAGCGATTGTATTTCGAGAAAAATAAGCATGAATACTCTTGTGATTTATTTTATGTGAGTGTTATTTCATTATTTGGATAAACTAGAGCTCAGTTGGAGTTTAAGTCGACCTTTTCACAAGCTGAGTTCAATTATCTCACAAATAGCTTCTTTCATTTACAACTTAGTTGTATCGAATATTCTTATGCCCATGCGGAAAAAACCAAAAAACCAAACAACAACAACAACAACAACAACAACAACAACAACAACAACAACAACAACAACAATAATAATAATAATAATAAATAAATAAATAATTAAATAAAAGTTGATTAGTGAGTAAGTGTATTAAAACCTAACGAGACAACCCTTTTACAAAGGAAGAAAATCGATATACAACTCATGTTTGTTCCTAAACTCAACCAGACGAATAAGTTTCCTTGTAGGGTCAGTTGCGGCTGCAAAAGTGATCGGAAAATTTAAAGATAGCATATTTATTTAATAGTAACTGACAATGATAATAAAATAATACACTAATAATAATAACGGGTACTTGTATGAAGCTAAAGCTTGTGCAAGTTAAATCAATCAAGCTTTAAGTTAATCTTTAGCTCGAAAACTAACTAGCTTTGAGTTAAAATTCAAGCTCGGGTTGAGCTCGTTTAACTAGAGCTCAAGTTGAGCTTAAGTCGACCTTTTCACAACCTGACTTCAATTATCTCCCAAATAGCTTCCTTCATTTAAAACTTTATTTGTATCGAATATTTTTACGCCTATGCTTATAAGAAACTTTAAGTCAGGTATTCAATTTGGTCATGTTGTAAAAAAGTAGATTAATCAGTAAGTGTACTAAAACCTAACAATACAACCCATTTGCAAAAGACTAAAATCGATATGCAACTCATGTTTGTTCCTAAACCCAACCAAACAAATAAGTTTCCTTGTAGGGTCGGTTGCGGGTGCAAAAGTGATGGGAAATTTTATTAAACCAACTAGCAAGGAGCTAGAATTAAAATACAACAAGATATGGGTTTTTAAGCCAATCAAAAATCGCCGCCTGCCTTGGAGTCTCCTTCTCGAATAAAAGTTTGTTACGAAAATCCCATATCAACCACCACAAGCCGTAAAAGATACCTTCAAATACAGATTTGAGCTTGGCCTGACTTCGAAGAGACACCATCCAAGTACACCATTCCTCGTAAGTATTAACATCAGCATAATCCACGTTCCACCAGGAAGAAAGTTTTCGAGCAATCAACCTAACCAATCTAACTTGGAAAAATAAATGACTAGTAGTCTCCACCCCACCATTACAAATAGGACAATCAATAGAATCAATCTCTATGCCACGGTGAGAAATATTATATCTCGTAGGCAAAGCATCAATTTTGATTTTCCAAGCAATAATATTCACCTTGATTGGCACGGACTTAACCCACCTGGTTGACGAAGTAACACCCTGGAACTGTTTTCCATCTATAATCTTTCGGATAGAAGCCACCGAGAACTCCCCTGAATTTTCCAACGACCATACATATCTATCAACACTAGGAGTAAGAGTAACTGTACTAATCAACTGATACAAGTCACTAAGCTGCGTTTCTTCAACACCACTTCTCACTTTCCGACGAAAAGAATTTTCTAAACTGGACTCGCTCAACTTCACGCTAACTATGGATTTTCTCAACAACTCTAACGAATACAAACGCGGAAATAAGTCTTTAAGAACCCCACTTTCGCACCATTTATCTTCCCAAAACAGCGTATTATCACCATTTCCTAATTTAAGCCGAATATATTCGAAGAAGTTAAACCCCTGATTTTGCATTTGCTTCACTTCCTGAACAAATATTTGTCCAACAAGTCCGAATTCCATCCTTCAACTCCTGTCCCAATCTACCATCAGAACCATGGATTGCCTTTATAACTCTTATCCATAGAGATGTTTTATGAGCATAGAACCGCCACACCCATTTAAACATTAAACCTCTATTAAGCGCATATAAACTGGAAACTCCTAAACCCCTCTTTTCTTTTGCGGTTAACACCTTACTCCACTTCACCTACGATGCTTTTTTGCTTCTAGTATCATGCCCATTAAAGAAATGACTTCGAATAGATCAAGTGGAGCTTAAGTCGACTTTTTCACAGGCTGAGTTCAATTATCTTACAAATAACTTCTTTCATTTACAACTTTACTTGTATCGATTATTATAATGTCTATGCTTACAAAAACTTAAAGTTAAGCTTTTTAAGACATACCGTTTTGTATTTAGTTATGTTGTACAAAATGTGAAAAAACTTGTAAACGTAAAACTTAATGAGACAACCCCTGTGAGAAAGAAGAAAGATCTATACACAATTGTTGTTTGTATGTTAGTAAGTAACCTAATAACTTGATTGACTAATTCTAATTTATAATAACATAAATACTAGTGAAGAGATAAATAACAATAATAGTAATAATAATTAGGGGTGTTACTCTGATTGAGCCAATAAGGTTCGGGTCAATTCGTATCGAGGCTAAAATAACATACCCTAACCCCGACACTCTTTAAAAGTAAAAATGATACTCTTTAAAAGTAAAAATGATTAACCAAATTGCTTACTTCAATATGCTTACAATGTACAATTGTTAGTCAAGTAAGGTTGGTCGGGTTTGAATCAATTCGGATCGGGTCAATTCGGGTTGAGGCTAAAAGATTACCCGAACCCGAATCTGTTTAGAACTCGGGTTAGTCGAGTTGACCCGAATTAACCCGAATAAAGTTATAGACCCGAGTAACCCGACACAAATAGGCTTAATCGAGTTCGGGTTATGCGTTTTTGACACCATAATAATAATAATAATAATAATAATAATAATAATAATAATAATAATAATAATAATAATAATAATAATATGTAATATTTACTTATTCATCAAACTATACTTTATAAGTAATTTATAATACATGGACATATATACGGTTACTGACTTCATAATTCTATCAAACTAGTTCATCAAACTTTTGACATTCCACACTACAAGAACACATATGTACGGTTACTGACTTTTCTGAAGATATTGGCGCCATTCTATAAAATTATTTGGCGCCCCTAGATATGTGGGGATCGTGGATCAGGAATGACTCCTTCCACAAAAGGTATATGTTGCGGTTTATGAGATACAGGAAGCACTAGGAGAAGGTATGTTCATACACCATTCACTATTTAAGTTCATAATTTGTGCTAATAATTAGCATAAACTAAACTTTTAATTTACTGTTAGGGTACTTGATTCATTGAGTTTTATTGCATGATTAGAGTTAATTGGGTTTATTTTTACTTTACACTTTCATGTAAAAAACCTAGGGTTCTTTGAATTAGCTTTGATAACTGTAATTGGATGGGTCAATGAACCACATATTTGATTGTGTTTACCATCAATTTCAATTGTGAACCTACTGCTTGAACCCACTATTATAAATCCTAATATCAATTGGAATTGGCAAAATTATAGAAAAAAAAAGATAAGGTTGTAAACATATTCAAGAATTTTATGAATGTTATATTTTGTCATATGCTACTCTTCGTTTAAGAAAGCTACTTGAAGTTAAAGGTATGCTATTTTTGTTAAAGTACCTATAATAATGGGATGAGCACGGGATTGGTAGCATACCAAACCCGTACCATTTTTATTCCCGGCCAAAACTGTGGTACCATTCCAAAAACCAAGGGCCTCTCTGGTCGCGTTCTGGTGCCTGGTTCGGTTAAACATGTACCATACATGTCCAGCACTGGTTTAGTTAAACACACGTAAGAGTTCCAACATTTAAAGATTGTATTATTTAGTTAACCATAGGTTATTATTATATTAGCACATACATACGCACAAAGTTTTATTGTCTTCTTTCTTTTGCATAGTACAAAGCATTTGCCTTATCAACCAGTTACTCTAGATACATACCTGAACAACATGATAAGATATGCATATTCCATAGTCTTACTGATGATAGTTAAGATTTTGAATAATCAAGTACACTTTATTTGAATTGTCTTATCTTATCTATAAATATACGTCCAAGATCTTAAATATAGTTACTATATTGCTACCTAAAACACACATGACAAGTTTAACTACACAGATAGTTTGCTTAAGATTTAGGTGACATTTTTAAAGTTCCAACATTAAAGACATCTAACAGTAGATATTGTAGGTTTAGGGTGTGTACTTTTGTTCTTTTCGTCCAATGTTAAAAGATTGTATTTGGTTACGAATGTGGGATCTTAATTTGGACGTGTAAGAGTGCATGGGAGGGGCCGTTAGGGGTGTTTGGATCAGCATATTAATTCAACACAGGCCCCTTTGAATACTGGTACCAATTACCGTGATATCCTGAATTAGTACTTTATCGATTTCGGTTGTACCAGGCGTTTTCAGCTTGTTTGATAGTCCTGGCACCGTACCAGGTATCGTGAGCCGGTACCGTTTCAGTTTTGGTGTAGTCTCATTTTTCCGATACCCTTACTCATCACTAACATATATAAGTGTTAAAACTGGTATGTGTTACCTTGATGATCATTTAAATATATCTAGTGACAAATCTTTTTTAAAGTCTAATGTTGGATAAATTGTCATAAGCAAACAGGAACATAGGATATCATTTAGAATTTACTTGTGCTGAGTTACTGATGTTGTGTAAGGATTTACTTATGCTAAGTTAATAGGAGCGTATATATTGTGTTAGCTACTCATGTTTAAAAGTACATATATCTTGCTTTAAAGTATGTATATCTTGTTTTAAGTCTGTTTTAAAGTCTAATTTTGTATATCATTATCTCAGAAATTTCTCACAATCCTTTATACTTGAAAACGTTTTTCTTGTAGACATGGCTAGACGAAGGAAAAGGCTTGGAGCAGGAGAGAGTAGGCCTCATGCCAGTGAAGGACAATCAAATGATATCCCTAATAATTCAACGAGGCAAGGGCTTGGAGCAGGAGAGAGTAGGCCTCATACCATTCAAGGACAATCCAATGATATCCCTAATAATTCAACTATCAATGACGATACCAATCAAACGAACCATGAAAACATCATTGAGAACTTAGATAATCCATCAAATGGAAGAAAACAAGTGCAAGTTGTGAATGGACTGTAAGTACTATAAATTTATAATTTGAGCATCACAAATTATTTATATTGTTATTTCATTCTATTTTTCATCACTGTAACAGATTCGACAAATCAAGTGCGTGTTCGCGAGAGATTACAAAGATATTTAAAGAAAGAATTGATGATACCGGGTACACTTGGACAAAGGTGTCTCAACCTACAAAAGACTTTTATTTTGGAGAATTTAAGGTATTTGTTAGATTTTAATTGTTTTTAAGATTTATAATTCCTTTTATAAATACTAATTATTTGAATTCATAACAGAATCACTTTTAATGGGATCTGGAAGCCGAGACAAGCGTGAGGGTAGCATGGGATGCAAAAGCTTCTGGACGCTATGTTGATTTCTTCAGAGACAAAAGAGGTAAAATGGTGAAACATGTATTCATGAGTGACAACGCATGGACAAATTTCACATCTTAGTGCAGCTAGATATAACTGTTCCATAGTTGATCCAGTTTGATGCGTAGATTGTTAATTTTATTAGGAATTTTGAAGGTCGTAAAAGAGTACTAAAGCATAGTTTTATGGGCATTTGAATGTGTGAAACACCTTCTCTAATTTCCTAAACAATACTTTTAGTTTCTAGTACTTTAAACTTAGGTTGAAGGCAGAATTCATCCATGATACAACCAAGAATGCTAGTCTGCATTTTAAAGGCCAAGTAAATAACATTAATAAATACTCCTTAAAGTTTTTGTAGATAGAGGACCATTCAGGAATTAATCACCCCTTCTTTATCAGGTCTAGTAATGCTTTTTACCTTGTTTGCAATTAATCCAAAGTAAAAAAAGAGCTTGATACTTGATAGTACAATAGTTAACTTGGATCACACCTTGGTGACTCTTTGACCCGTTTTCTTATTAGCTAATGTTTTCATTTGATCAGTTTGAGTTGTTAGAGATAATACACAAACCTGAATTGACTCAGTTCTGAATTAATGGGTCAAATTTGCCACGTCTTTGTTCTGTTGAATCCATTGGAATATTCCTGAAATTAGTATTCTTGACACAAGAACGTGAATTGTCTTTCTGATGTGCATTTTCCCTGTATTATTGGTACCTTCATGTATTCCCTGTATTATTGGTACCTTCATGTATCATCTCTTTAATCAATTACATCTGATATTCATTTATGAAATTGTTGCATGATTTACCTCACTTTGATGAACTATACAAGTATCTTGGGCCATTATTGATAGCCTTAAAAGCCTAACAATAGCAGGTCATCTACGCCCATTTATTTGCACAACAGCCCATTTGGCCCCATTAAATCTGAAGCACTGGGGTTTCATAATCATCATGTCATGTTACTTCACCTATAACAAGCATATCATGTTGTACTCGTTTGACTAATTTTTTACTATGCCCATAACATATAATACATCATTACTATGATCGCAATATGTATCCAAATATTTTTTTAATCTCTTCTTTATGCATATGTGATGTAGGAATCTATATACAAGCATCCACCTACGGGATTTGAGCTTTTTTTTCATACTCATACCACTGGCAAGGACAAGAAAACATTTATTAATGAAAAGTCAAAAACAATAAATGTAAGTTCTGATTTCCTCATTATACAATATTGTTCTTAGTTCTATCACTACTCATGATTAAATCTACACACTTATAGGATATCGTTCTGCGTCTAAGGCAAGAAAGGGAGAAAATCCAGCTATTGCAGAAAGCCAGGTAGATGAAACATCACTTTACATTGCACCAGCGGGTGGTGCAAAGAGAAGAAACCTGTATGGTGCTGGGTTGAAGAGAGTTGATTATATTAAAGATACAAATTCTGGAAATAAAGCAACTGCAGTTACCAAGGTGGATGACGTGCGGGAGAAAAAGTTTATGAAAATGGAGAGACAGATCAACAAATTCAATAAATTTCTTGAGATTGTATGCAATCGTTTCAATATAAAACTTCCAAATTGATTCTGATAGTGAAAATTCTTATGGAGGAGATACTCATCAAGGTCCCAATACTAGTCACTCCCAAGCACGTGGAAGAGAGGAAGATGACCATGATAGTCGCATGATCGTAAGTTGATAAGTCATTTATATTTATGTATGATGATGGTTTGTTCTTTTCAGTTTATTTTATTTGTTTTGAGACATCATTTGAATGATGGTTTGTGCTAATTAGAAGACTTAATATTTATGTAAGAATGATCTATTTATTATCTATCGTGTGCTTTATATTTCAAGAATGTGTTTAATGTGTGGTTTTTATATTAGATGCTATAGATTTGTCACATTCTAAATATTAATTCATAATACGACGTAAATATTTAGCCACAATTTAATCACGAAACAGTAGTGGGTAAGTTAGCTACGAATATACCCACGAAATACTCATGACAAAGACGTCATGTTTTGCCCGTGACATTTACACAAGGTCATATGTGTGGGTAATTTTTCCCACGAATTATCATGCGCAAATTTCCTCACTTTTTTACACACGACTATATATGTGGTTAATTCTATTCAGGCGTTGACTTTTACACACGAATAGTTTTGTGGGCAATGTTACCCGCACAATACCCACAAGTATATCTATGGGTGTTTTGTGGTGAGCTAGAAAATCCCACAAACAATTTACCCATGAATGCAAAACAATCACCCACCAAGCATGACGTGGGTAAACTTACCCACAACTTGAAAATGTCATGGGCAAACAATTAGCATCGGAGGTTTTACCCATCTATAGAGAGTTGTGGGTAATCCGTGGGTACTACCCAGTTACCCACGAAAATATGGCTTTTACCCACAAATTCTGTCCCTGGCTATTTGTCTGAATTCTTGTAGTGTAGAGAATTAACAAAAATTAGCTCTGCTGCTTTTTAATATACGATTTAATTTAGAAAGAGTCATGGTCCTAACTATGTATTTACAACGATTCTCCATGTGATAGGGAGGAAATGTAGTCTTGAATTGGTGACCGAATGTTGTTAGTATAAGTAGTTGTTTGAATGTTCTTGTTAATGGAAATTGGTATAGTTGTATTCCTAATGAAATTTTGTATAGCTATGGATTTTTGTATATACTCGTTTTGAAGTTAGTTTGAGTGACATGAACATTAGGCACTCATTTTCTTATAAAATGCTTAAATACGTTAAATCATATTTTTACATCATTTGCCTCTCGTCTTTTCTTCTACTTCTTTTCATAATTACATTGTGGAATCTAGTTCTATGCGTAATCAAGCTTTTTGTTTACTTAAATATCATTTGAGCTTTTTATTAGCCGGATTGCGGACGAGGTGGGCAACAAGCTTTTAAATTCTCCCCATAGATAACATGTAGCATAAGTCAACATGTAGGTATGTAAGTTATCATGCATTTGATAAACTCATTTCAACTACCTTGCATCCCACATAGGTTGAAGAAGTAAAATCTTTCTTGTTTATATAGTACTAGTAGGGTCCCCGCGCGATGCAGCTTCGGGCACCCTGTAATTTAATTTTTTCGGTTAATAATTTATTTTATTTATACGTTTTTTGGCAATAGCTTTACTGATTAGTTTTTTATAGCAAAAGTTTAATGAAATTTTACTTACTTTGTATTATTTTATTTATTATTTATTTTATATTTTTGTTTAGTAGTTTGCTTGGTTTGTACAATATGTAAATATACTTTAGTTTATTTTATTTTTTTTGACAATAAATTTACGGATATCAAAAATTTCGTTTAGCTCGTGTCCGTTCGGGCTCGAGCCCGTTGGCTCATGTCCGTTCGGGCTTGAGCCTGTTTGACTCGTGCCCGTTCGGGCTAGATCCCATTTGGTCCATTGCTCGTTCGGGCTTAAAAATTTGTATAATATACTTTATTATTTGTATTAGTGACATTTAATGCAGTAATTCTGTTTAAGTTGGTTGTACAATATGCTTGATAATTTGTATTTCTTATGTAAGGGGTGTTTAAATAAGTTGTATTTATTGACTATTTAATTAATTGTATTTAATGTACATAATTTAATTTTAAGTCATTAATTTTAAACTTTAATGGCAAAGATAAAGTGGTGTGTACATGAAGCTACTAAACTTGTACATGTCTAATTATATCTCATTTATTGTATTAAATGTCTAATTGTCTTGAATCACTTGTACTTTTAGCATTGAAATGTGTAATGCTTAATTTTAAGTATTCTATTAATAATAGTCATTCATGCTTTATAATATAGTATGATAGAGAATGATGATCCCACATGTTCATAATTTTACTATGTTTTCAGATACATGTGTTGTTGAAGTTGATTATAAAATCAAAAATTTCAAACTCAAATGAATATAATTTCTTGACTTTTTCTGTTATGGAGTAAATTACACCCTTCATCCCTGGTTTGGCCGAAATCACATCGCAAGTCCCTTGACTTTCATTTTTTCATGATGAATCCTTATAATGAAGTTTTATAACACCATTCATCCTTATCTCTAACACCACTTGTCCCTATGGTTTGGCCGAAATCACACCGCAAGTCCATCGACTGTTAGGGATAGGGACGAATGGTGTTACGAAACTTCATTATAAGGATTCATCATGCAAAAAAGTAGGTCGAGGGATTTGCAATGTGATTTCGGCCAAACCACAAAGTGTAATTTACTCTTTAGTATGTGTTGTCCCAAAAAAAGACCAAATTTCACTAGTGACAAAGAGATTCGTTTTGAGTTTATTCATTACTATTTACCACTAAAAAAATGTCACAACTGTCAAGTTTTATGTCCTAAAGTTGCAAGTGATTAGAAAGTCTTTGCATCACGGAACGTGAAATGTAAGTCCAACTATAATTCATGTTTACTACTCGTAATTGACACGTAGATGATCACAGATATTATGTTCGTGTTTATTCTTTAAGATACTAGTATACTGACAAAAATGAGCAGCACGGACATGGTCACAAATAGATAATGAACATTGTGCCTTTGTATTTACGTTAATCTAAAGTCATTAACTTTTTACCTTAACAAATCGATCATATAATTTTGTTTACTGTTTAGACTTGAATATATGTTATGCTAGTTCTTTTAACAAATAAATGAGCATCATGAAGTAAACCAAACAAAATTAGATAGGGTAGTATACCAGGTAAACCTTTAAATAACATACATTGAAGTGTGTATACAATCGATTTGAGCCCAATATTGAATCACATTTGATTTTTACGCAATTTATAACATACATTGAAGTGTATATACTGATATACATAATATATAAAAAGTTGGGCAAATTATTAAAAAAAAAAAAGTATTATTCTTGTCATGGTTTCGTCTTCAGGGTAGCAGACAATTTTTTTTTACTTTTGAGGGTAATTTTCTTTCATATTCATCCTCTTTAGGGTATTTTGCGATATTTCTGGACATTTTTGCACCTCTTAGCTAATAGATTTTTTTTTCCGAATGGCAAAAATGCCACATAATACCCTAAAAAAATGAATTAGAAAGAAAATTACCTCAAAAGTAATTAAAAAAAAATTGTTCGCTACCCTAAAGACGAAACCATGGCAAGTATGATACGTATAAGAGTATAAAGTCTAAAAACATGATTTTCAACATATCCATAACATACCAACAATCGCATCCATTTGTCTACGATGTTATTAAAGAAATACAACAATGAACATGTATAAAGTCTAAAAACATGATTTTCAAGACAACCTTCTTATAACACTCAATTGAATCTGTTGTTACTACACGTAATGTACGATAGAAAAATGACCGCCAGCAAATTTTTTCCAGGCTGCAACTTCTTTAATTCAATCCTGCAATTCATAATAAAGAGACATTCAAACCCATATGAGTTTTTCACTTTCTAAGGAGAGTTCATAAGCTAAATGTCTACCACTACATGAAGGTGCAAGAATTCATGGTTAGAAACATTGCTAAACCAGAATATGTGAGGTAAGTTTCATGTTTGTCAAGAGCTGTCAAGATAACCAAAATTAACAAAATATTCCAAATCTTTCCTGTGGTGAAAGAAGTAGTTCATTTGTTGATTTTCACGTGCTATCTCATTCTTGATTTGCACTAATTTGGCAATCATTTATCAAAGTAAATGATTTAAATCATAACAAATAGAGTAGCTATATTCATATAACGTAGTGTGTTACTAGTTTACTACATAATCTATAACTTAGCGGAAAAAAATATGTATACTTGTATAAGTTAGCATAAATTATGCTTTAGTGATAATATAAGTTTAAGGCGCGATATGCAACTTTTGGATATTAAATTCAGAAAAATGAATAACAACTTTTGGATCAGTTACTCTACAATTTATCAATCTACAGTTATCTTCTTTCCATTATACAGGGTATTTAGCTATATAACAGGGTGAGGCCAATAAACTGTGCTAAAGTCATGGCACGTACTTAAGTGAGAATGAAATGCCTTTATATGCTGACTAATCTCTATAAAGTAGTTGGTCAGCTTAGGAAAAACTAACAGGGTGAGGCCAATAAACTGTGCTAACAGTATCAAAGAGAACAAACTGAGAAGGCGAGAAATGATAAGTTGAAATTGTCACTATATTCAAGTATGTATATATACCTATTCTAATAAGCAGAAAACATTTTAAGTTGCATGATAAGTGTTGTTCATTACCTAATACAAAGTTAATGGCTGCGGTCCTCGCCCTTGATAGGATTCCAACTTCTTGGGAGACTTGTAAACTCTCAAATACGTCTTTATCCTGTGTTCTAGACTTTAAACCGTGTTTAGCTCTCAAACAAAAATTAACCACAATTAAGGAAAATGCAGAAAAATGACACAAGATGCTGGTGTGATATTGTGATGGGTATTCAAAGCTGTATCAGTATAGTTAGTTAGAGAGATGATTTCATGTTCAACATACTAATAATTTACGTTTATAATTCAATAGCACAGAAAATAAAGGGAAAAAAGTATGCCTTCCATTTCATAGAAACTTGACAGAAAATAAATAAAGAGACATTCAAACGAATATGAGTTTTCACTTTCTAAGGAGAGTTCATAAGCTGCAGTAAACTTAATAAGAAACACTACAAGAAGACCACCAGCAACTTTACACTCATATCAGATTCACATTTAAAGATAACATTACAAAATATCAAGAGTTTAAGACTAGTTGAATAAGAGTTTATATTTCACTGTATCCACACACTTTTCTGTGAAACAGCTGGTGCACCCAACACATCCTTAACATTCCTAGTTTCTCTACTTACCATCCTTAATCCATGGAAACTTTTCCTATTTGCTAGAGGTCAAGGATAGCTAACGGCAACAGGTGCAAAGCTTCTCAACTAGCAAAAGCCAATTTTATACAGGTCTACAATCATTGCATATCAGTTGATTATATACAAGGGACTCAAAGTGATAACCACTAAATCAAGAACACGAGAGCATAATCAGATCATTAGATCTACTCGTGATTTATACTACTAACCAGTCACATATCACAATGCAAGCATGCATAAACAGTTTCAATAACACAATATGGCAAAATATCCATATCCGAAAAAAATGTGTGAAGTATGTTTATGATATAACTGATCAACAATTTCAAATGCCGATATACCGTTCTCGTACAGGCACACTTCCCTCAAATTACTTATGTGCTTATGTGCTCCACTTATTTTAAATAAACGAAATAATTATTTTAAACTGATAAAGAACCAGAACCGACCAAGAGATACACCAAAACCGGAGACACTGACCAAACATAAAAACTAAAGAAAGTACTACAGATCCAAAAAGACCACCCGACTAACAATTCAACCAAACTACACCTCCTTGCTTACACTCCTCTTAGGATCTTCCACACATTTTCTTTGTTCCTGTTCTACTCATGCTTTAGATCCTCATGGATGGTATCGATGAAAGAATGAAATAACCATAAGGAGAATATCATGAGGAGTCTCCTAATACATGAAACTTACATGCACATCAATGACTGCTTATGACTATATGCCTATTAATACAAAGCAACAAAAACTATTTATGCTGCAAAGTGCAAACTTACACACAAGTTAGTTTTCATACTTAATATAAGCTGGCATCACTTCTACACTTTCTCTACTCGTTCATAAGTTAACCCCTGTTCTTGTTTATAGTATTAAGTTTTCATTCTAACAATATGAGAAATACCAAGTTGCAGACATGTATAAACCTAATTTTTTTAGAGCTTATAAACCTAAAAAGCAGAGCTAATTCAGACCCCTATTCTACTCATACTTCAAAATGGAATTTTTAAAAAATGTAGCACGAATATAACTTCCACATCTAAATGCTCCTAAACATTAACCTAAAACCATCATACCTATCCTCTGCACAATAACTGACAACTGGGAACTCAAGAAAGTTTGAGAGTGATGTATCACCTTCATATTACTTTATTTTAGTCTACAAATGGCATTACAGTAACATATATCCTTCCATAATTGCATTTGGTTATCCAGGCTTATGCTCTCTTATTATTGGCATTCTTGGTAATCGTATAATGTATTACTGCTATAATGGTTTCTAATTATCAGTTTATCGCTCTTAACTCACAAGTTATCAAAACTGTCAAATCATGTAACTTACTATTGCTGGTCATCAGTTGTCACCTAACTCAAGAACTATGATATCTCACTGCTAATATCATTACAATAATACTAATAACTAGTTCATGAATAATCCAAGTACTAATTTCATTACGATAATACTTATAACTAATTCATGAATAATCGAATATACCTATCAGTTCCTAATATGTTCCGAAGATGATCAAATATATCCATCAACATCTTATAACGTTACGTTCCAAATTTAATTAGCTTTAAACAAACGGCATTACTACCATGCTTATTTAACAAAACTGTCTACAAACACGTAAAATTAACTCGATCAAAGCTTACATTAATCTTCTGAACGTAAAGTTTACCATACGAAACAGCATAAGCATCATACTCACCAACAAACAAAAGCTTCTGGACACTGTACTTTCTCAAATTACGCGAAACACAAAACAATATCCGCAACAACGCCTTGTGAAAAAAGTACTTTCGTGGCAACTAACACAAATTAATATAGGTGAAAAGTGCTTTTGTGATGAAACCTGATAAGTGAGCGAATCAGAATTGTGATGAATTTGTGATGCACGAATCAACCGAGCGAATCCATGAGGAGCTTGTGAGAATAATGGAACAGTATCGAGATCCTTTCAATTTTAAGTATCGGGTCGACCCGGAAGATTGTTCGGAAATGGTATTTGGATCTAAAAAAGACAACTGGTAATTCAGTCCCTGATGCATGTTTCCCCCCTGAGGCCCCTTTTTTTAACAAAGCAAAGTAGGCAATTGCCTACTTTTAAAAGCAGGCATCATTTTCCCAAAAAGTATTTGTATAGGAAAACACAGAATAGTGGTATTTGGATGTTAAATGGTTTTTTATACTAAAAGATTATTTGTATAATTCACGAGATTGAGAGAATAGTGGGTATACACAATCTTTGTGGCCAGAGGTATCTGTATAGTTTTTATACTAAAAAAGTATTTGGAAATGGTATTTGGATGTAAGTATCGAGAATATATGGGTTATTTTTACATCTATTTATACTTATCTTGCCATAATAAAATGTTTCGAAGTGTATATAAATTCATTTTTAGACAACTAATTTTAGTCGGTTAATATTATTATTATGTTAAATCAGTGGCTTATAATCTCATCTATATCATGAATCAAATATATTCGACATGTAGTTCGGTCAATAATTAGTGACCATCTGGCTCGTCACTAATGATTTACGAATGACCAAAAATCAGTGACGAAGGATTATGTGGTCACTAAATGGCCTAAATAGTGACCAAAATAGAAGGGGTCACTAAATTCTCGTCACTAAATGGCTAGAAACATTTTCAACACTGACATGAACATTAACTAAGTCACTCATTTTCTTATAAAATACTTAAATACGTTCAATCATATTTTTTCCATCATTTGCCTCTCGTGTTTTCCTCTACTTCTTCTTTTCATAATTACATTTCTCGAATATTCTACGCGTAATATCATTTGAGCTGTTTATTAGCCGGATTGCGGACGAGGTGGGCAACAAGCTTTTAAATTCTTCCCATAGATAACATGTAGCATAAGTCAACATGTAGGTATGTAAGTTATCATGCATTTGATAAACTCATTTCAACTACCTTGCATCCCACATAGGTTGCAGAAGTAAAATTTTTCTTGTTTATATAGTATAGAGAATGATGATCCCACATGTTCACAATGTTACTATGTTTTCAGATACATGTGCTGTTGAAGTTGATTATAGAATCAAAAATTTCAAACTCCAATCATGCATGTATCAGAAAATAGAAAATGAATATAATTTCTTGACTTTTTCTGTTATGGAGTAAATTACACCCTTCATCCCTGGTTTGGCCGAAATCACATCGCAAGTCCTTGACTTTCATTTTTTCATGATGAATCCTTATAATGAAGTTTCATAACACCATTCATCCTTATCTCTACCACCACTTGTCCCTGTGGTTTGGCCGAAGTCACACCGCAAGTCCCTCGACTGTTAGGGATAGGGACGAATGGTGTTACGAAACTTCGTTATAAGGATTCATCATGCAAAAAAGTAGGTCGAGGGATTTGCAATGTAATTTCGGCCAAACCACAGGGACGAACAGCGTAATTTACTCTTTAGTATGTGTTGTCCCAAAAAAAGACCAAATTTCACCAGTGACAAAGAGTTTCGTTTTGAGTTTATTCATTACTATTTACCACTAAAAAATGTCACAACAGTCGAGTTTTATGTCCTAAAGTTGCAAGTGATTAGAAAGTCTTTGCATCACGGAACGTGAAATGTAAGTCCAACTATGATTCATGTTTACTACTCGTAATTGACACGTAGATGATCACAGATATTATGTTCGTGTTTATTCTTTAAGATACTAGTATACTGACAAAAATGAGCAGCACGGACATGGTCAGAAATAGATAATGAACATTGTGCCTTTGTATTTACGTTAATTTAGAGTCATTAACTTTTGACCTTAACAAACCGATCATATAATTTTGTATACTGTTTAGACTTGAATATAATATGTTATGCTGGTTCTTGTAACAAATAAACGAGCATTATGAAGTAAACCAAACACAATTAGAAGGGTAGTATACCAGGTAAACCTTTAAATATCTATCTTATAAAAATTTTACCGTAAGAAAGATTATCAATATACAATCGATCTGAGCCCAATATTGAATCACATTTGATTTTTACGCAATTTATAACATATATTGAAGTGTATATATATATATACATTAGTATATAAAAAGTTTGATAGTTTAGATGATTTTTGCAAAAAAAATCATTTTCAACTTTAACTTTTATATATACATTTTGTCTATGACGGAGCCAGAAAGAAATATGACTGGGTGCACAAATTTTTTTTAACCGTAATATAATAAAGTTAAAAAGTGGATGAAAACGAATATTTCAATAAAATGATAAATAAATGAATATATTATCTTCTAATTAGTGATTCTACGATCTCCCATAGCAAAAAACACTTACGTCCACCTTCATTTTTAATATTAATAAGTTCTTCTTTCTCTATAACACAAGTTAAAGTGCTGTTAAAATAATCATCACTCGTCCGATTACGCAAATCAGTTTTTATGAGCTTCATTTTAGAAAAACATCTTTCAACCGTAACAGTAGCAATAGAAAAGACTAAAACCAACTTCATTTAAGCACTACTTCATATATATTGTAAATACGACAACAATAAAAATGCCCTATGACAACACAATTGGGGTACTATTCATATTATAATATATTGTTAACTATCACTTAAACTTGTTATCTCTATTTGTTTTAATAGAAATTGCATAGTTATTCACTTATTGTTATTGCCCTAAGCCCTTATTGATGATAATAGACTATACGAAACCAACAAATTAGTCAAGATTTCATACAACCAATCAAAACATGAAAACTTTAAAAGACATAATAATCAAAGGAAAGATATATGTTACGACTTATGAACCTTTTTCATATTTGTGGTGTTGGTTCAATTTTGGATTTTGTAAATTGTTAGGATGATGAATAAACTTGTTCCATTAAAAAAAACTATTTTATAGGCTTTTGTGCTTTAATTTATTAAACTTGTTTCATCTTTGGGTTTTACAAAATTTTATATTTATTTTTTATTTGTAAGTATACGAACTAAATAATACTAGAGACACATTTTAATGCACCGGGTGCATTTAAGATACATTTAAGAAAAATCGATAAGTTTTTCAAAAATTAACACTATATCAAAAAAATCCATGGGGTGCACGTGCACCCGCGGGCACCCCGGCTCCGTCCCTGCATTTTGTATACCGAAGTTAGAAGTCTAAATGAGAAATAGAGTAAGAATTGAGATCCAACTAACGAAACGGTTCATGAGCCACAACATTTATCTTTTTGTACATTCATTTTTAAATAACAAAATGATACGACTCTATTTATTTAAAGACTTTTATCCAAATAAAATATTTAATTGTAGTAACAATAATACGACATATCTCTACATGCATGCTGCTAGACTAAATTAAACAGGAAGCAAACTATTGAATGATATGTAAACTATTGAGCGTATAAAATTTTCATACTTTTTGCGTCATCACTTAATAGCCTAATTTGAACTTTGGCATTAGTGGTATGTAAGCACGTACTCTGTAGGTTTGATAAAACCAGTTCATATTTATTTCCCAGATACGTGAGAGATGTGAAATCTTCAATTCTTTGGTTATATAAAAGGGGATAGCTTGGTTTCAATTTTTATAGCCAATTAGTTAAATCCTTCACAAAAAATACACAAACAATGAATCAAAGATCCAAAGAAAAGAATCAGTACCCACAAAACAAATCAAATACTCACATTTATAGCACAAAATTGTTGCTAATATATTTCTTATATAATATATTGCATGAGGATCATGCATGTCGATACTGGTATTATGTTTTCAGAACTTGATTGTGGTTGAGGTTGATCATATGGGGTTAAGCCCATTTCTAAAGTTTTTTCTTGCTGTAAACATTTTATCTTAAATAGATGTACGAAAATATGTATAACATGATGGAGTGTGGTTCTTTTGGTAAGTATAACGTGCTAGAGATGAGATCAATATAGATCTCATATTTGTCATAGAACCAATGAACCAATCATAGCCACTCATTTTTATTTTTCATTTTTTTTTAAAATAAAATATCATGCAAACGGTAAATCTTCAAACTACAAAAAAAATACCATCACTATGAGAATTAAATCATCTTTCTATAGATATGCATTGTTATTAGAGCTGACAAATTGGGTACCTGTTAGGATCTGTTAAGACCTGTTGAGGGAAAAAATGTACTATGCAATTTTTTTATTTTTTAAAATAATTGTTTTTAGTATTCTAGGGTTCAATATTTAACTTTTTGATACATAATTCGCGCGAAGGTATTTTTTTGGTAGCTTGACAATTTACGGTTTGTGAGATATTTAAGTTTAAAAAAAAGGGTGGAAGTTTATCTTTTTTATTTTGATAAAAAAATGAGTGGATAGGATTGCTTGATAGGTTCTATGGTAAAAATTGAATCTATAAAAAACTTTTGGCTAACGTACTATAACCTAATGGTCAACGGTTCGATTCCCAAAAGATCCTGTTCCGTCTTTTATATATATATATATATATATATATATATATATATATATATATATATATATATATATATATATATATATATATATATATATATATATTTTAACAGTTGACTTTTTATTGTATAAACTATAAAGCTTTTGTATTGTCACACCAAGTGTAAGTTAATATAGGAAGATATAAATTGCGTGTCATGAGCTAGTGTGCTGGTAAATGAAGTGTAACTTTCATTTGACCTACGGTTTAATTCCTTACATTTTTTTTTTTTTTTTTTTTTTTTTTTTTTTTTTTTTTTTCTCTCTCTCTCTCTTCAGTTGACTACTTAACTAGTCTTATTCAAAGCCATGGGCCAGTTATTATTATCATATGGGCTAAGCCCATTTATAACAAGTTTGTGAATGTCATGGGCTTACTGATATTATTATGGAAAACGCTAAAACATGCTACATTTTCCTCCTACAAAAGCTTCTACTCACAGGATGCTGACAAATGTCAGAATGAACGGTTTGGATGCAGAGAGAGAATGAGCAGAAAAAAACTATATAATATTGTTGTATGTGTAGGAAGATTTGTAGGATGAAAAGGTAGAACTGTATAACAAAGCTCTATTATTATATGTGAGATTTTTACATTAAATTGATTGAGTGTGTGGAAACTCATGTCTGGTGTGGGTGATTGGATGGTAAGTGGAGTATGGTGTATTTGAAATGTCCATGGTTATATTCTCATCCGTTGCTGGCATTAGTAGGGTTTTTTTTTTTTTTTTTTTTTTTTTTTTTTTTTTTTAATATATATATATATATATATATATATATATATATATATATATATATATATATATATATTCATGTTTCCTGTCATTTTACTTTCAGAAACATCATATTCTGTATCAGTTTTAGTGCAACAAAATAAAATGATTAGTGTCATTTTTATGATCAAAGGCTACAATTGTTGGAACAATCAAGTTTAAAGACATCAACAAAACATCAACAATCACGCAAAATTGTCTCCAAGTTCTAACAACTACTATTTTCAAAATCCGATTATTTTATCTTCAATAAAGCAATAGGATTTTGAATGTTATATTTTGATTTTAGTTCAACAACTAGCATAATGTTGGATTTAATTAATTTAAGTTTTACTAGTTTAATTATTCTAGAAGCGAAATCTTATTCTTGGATAAAAGAGTGAATATATATCACATACTCCGCTTCGACAAGTATATGTATAATTATCGTTTTTGTTTTCAAACAAAAAAGCTTAAACAGAAGTTTAAATAAAAACAAACCATGTATAAAAAAGACTTTAATGACCATTCTAATATCGATAGGATTGAGTTGAGTCGAGTCTAAGGGTAATAAAACAAAAAGCAAGTTGCATTATAGCCAATTTTCACCACAATCAAACAAAAAAGAATGATAATGGGAGAGTAAACTCATATGATGATTTCGGAATCCGATAGCATCGTCACTTAATAAGTGTATTAAACAATGGCACCTTATTGTCAAAGTGTCATTGTTTATATAAGTAATAACCGTATTAAACAATGGCACCCTATTATCAAAGTAACTTCAAAGTACAAACGCTATATAAGTATATAGCGAACAGATATCTGGTATATAGAAATGCAAGAGAACATGTAGGTATGTATATTATTTGATAAAAAGCATTCTCAGCTTTGCATCCCACATAGGCTAAAGAACTGAGATCTTCGTTTTTTTATATATTCTAATAAATGAGCTTCAAAACATGTTGACTTTTTTAGTATTTTTTTTACATTTAAACAAAAGGGCAATGCAAACTTTTTATTTACAAAGATCGTACATATCTTAGGATGTCAAATTCTAAAAACCCACGACGTCCGGTGTTCAATTCAATATCTAAAACGATTGCCTCTTGGTTTTTATTTGCAAAACTTCTCTTATATGCTAGGAAAGTATATTTAACATATAAAACGCTTGAATTAAACTAACTGCAGCATAGAATATATACTGCAATCGTCACGAAACAAAGAAATTGACTAATATATTGTCACAAAGATAAAGGGTTATGGATCTTGCAAGATCTCACTTACACCAGAATTCGGATTTCACTTACACCACATATGAATTGTTGTGGACTATATAAGGTCGCTAGCTATATCAAGTCATTTTACACGAACATTAATGAATTTGGACTAGATTTAATGTAAACTTTATAACTATAGAGTTGTACTTAACTTATGATACATAAAGATATACCAAATTTCATGAACTACAACAAAATTTAACTAAAAGGGACCGAGTAAGTTTCTTGACTGGAAACAAATAAAAAGAGCAGGACTTGTCCAGGGCAAGGGATGCAGGTACGAAAGATGAAGCTTGACCAGTTTACACACAAAAAAGTTACTTTACATGTCAACAAGACTTACTTAACTTAATGAGATGTAATTTAAGAAACACCGTATGAAATCACTCAAACTTTGTTGTCCCTTAGTAAGTACCACGTACATTTAAACTTTGGCGTTAATTATAAGAGTAGCGCGCTCCAAAATACAAACGATCTATAATGAACAGATAACTAGTATAGGTTAGATAACTAGAAATGCATGAGTCAACATGTGGGTAGTATGTATATATGCATACATCCCACATAGGTTAAAGAAGTGAAATTTCCCTTGGTTATATACTATCGTCTATGTCAAGATTCAAGAAGGTTATAATGTTTTCAAAATTCCTGGTCTTCCGGGAAAAGTTGATTAGAACGACATGTTCGACTCATTAAACTCATTGTACCCATTTCTCATTAACTTCATGACATGTTATACAAGAAACACAAAACGAGTTGCATTATCGCCAATTTTTCCACGACCACAACCAAAAAAAAATGAACGAAAATATGAAAGTATACCCAGGGACGGAGCCAAGGGGGTGCCCGCGGGTGCACGTGCACCCTATGGATTTTTTCGATATAGTGTTAATTTTTTTAAAAATTGTCGATTTTACCTAAATGTATCTTAAATGCACCCAGTGCATTAAATGTGTCTCTAGTATTATTTAATTCATATACTTTAAATATAAAATTTTGTAAACGCCCAAAGATAAAACAAGTTTAATAAATTCAAGCACAAAAACACAAAGCTGAAATAGGTTTATTAATCGAACAAGTATGTTAATCATCCTAACAATTTACAAAATCCAAAATTTAACCAACACACAAAGATGAAACAGGTTCGTAAGTCGTAACATATACCTTTCATTTGTTTATTATGTCTTTTAAAGTTTTCATGTTTTGATTTTTTGTGTGAAATCTTGACTAATTTGTTGGTTCCGTATAGTCTATCATCATCAATAAGGGCTTAGGGCAATAAGAATAAGTGAATAACTATGCAATTTCTATTAAGACGAATAGGAATAATAAGTTTAAGTAATAGTCAACAATATATTAGCATATGAATAGCACCCCAATTGTGTTATCATGGGGCATTTTTATTATTGTCGTAGTTACAATATATATGAAAAATAGTGCTTAATTGAAGTTGGCTTTAGTCTTACCTGTTTCTACCGCTACGGTTGAAAGATGTTTTTTTTAAATGAAACTCATTAAAACTGATTTGCGAAATCGGATGGGTGATGATTATTTTAACGGCGCTTTAACTTGTGTGCTATAGAGAAAGAAAAACTTATTAATATTAAAAATGAGGGTGCACGTAAGTGTTATTTTGCTAAGGGAGATCGTAGAATCACTAACTAGAAGGTAATATGTTCATTTATTTATCTGTGATAACCGGCAGTTTAGGGAGCTATTTTAAAAACCCGCATTACGATTAAAGTTCGTTTATAATTTTTATTTGAAATTTTCATTTCACAACGAACTTGTAAGACCTATTTTATGGATATTTTTAATTAATGACGTTATGGAATTCGTGGATTATGTTCATAATTCATTTTTTGATTTAATGTTCGGTGATGTATATTTGAATTCTCACTTGGTACTACGTTGACTTTGGCACTAGGATTACCTAACAAAAGTTTATGATTCGTCTTAACGAGTCCGACTATATTTTTAATTATTTACGAGATGTTCTCGAGTGATATTGAAGTTTAAAATGAGTTCGGGTTCGGGCCACATGTTTTTACATTTACCCACGTTACCCGCTCCACACCGTAATAATATTATTATTACTATTATTATTATTATTATTATTATTATTATTATTATTATTAACCATTTTAAAAAAAAATAAAAAAAAATAAAAAAATAAATAAAAGGTGTGTTGGTTCGGTTCACCCACACACACTCACCCTCACCACTTTTCATTCTCTCTCTCTAACTCATCTCCCTCCCCCATCAATTTGACCTAGCCGCCGACCACCAATACCGGCCACCACCGCCGCTACTCCGACCACCCAACAAAATAATTACCACCATCTTCTTCCTCTTCAAACCCTCTTTCTTTTGGTATATCATACATACCCTAGAACCACCATTAACACCACCAAACTTTCAAGAATCCATTCGAGTTTTATTACCTTTTCTAGATCCGTTCATTTGGAGGTCCAAGAAGGTGAGAAGGAGCTATTTTCGGTCTTTGGGTGCCACGAATTGGTACTAATCCGTGGCTACACGGATTATTTCGATGGGAATCGAATTTATTTTAATGGGAAATGATGTTTTAATGATAAATATTACGTTTGGTATCCGGGTTTCTTGGTTTTTGGACGTGGTTGACTCGGAACCGAGAGCTTATGCTCTCGGCTTATTTTGATTCGAGCCCTTGTATGGCTTTGGTTTCCTTGGTGTTGTAGTTTGGTTGTTGTCGATGGCTATGCCCTTCGACCCGAGCTAACCGAGACCCGTAAGGTGACGGGGTTTCCGATGGTTGCTCGAATAACCAAGCCGAGACCCGTATGGGGGTTCTCGTTTGGTCGTGGTTCGAGCCTCGAGCTCGTAGGTTTGTTGTGATTCGACCCTTGTGGGTCGCGGCTATTAGCCGCGTATTTATTGTTGTTGCCGAATGACCATATGGGTCGAATGGTTACTTGGTTGTGCTCCTTGGAGCCGTAAGTGTGACCCTTGGATTGTATTTCGAGCCATGGTAGCTCGTGATGTGTACCGAGACTCAATCGAGTCGTATAGACCCGGGTTTGGCTTGGTAAACCAACCCGAGGATGGACCTTGTTGATGATTATTATTTTTATTACTTGTTATTGTTTTTGACATTGTTGTGGCGTTATATTTTCGGCCGAATACTCTTGTTGGGTCGAGACCTCTTGTGGTCTCGACAAGGGAATTATTGTGATATTGTGAAGTTGTTGACGAAAAGAGATATTGGGGACCGATTGTGAGACGGTCGTTAGATTGGCGGAGATAGGTTAGTCGGGTGCCGTAGTCGGACCCTATTGTTGTAGCACGTGGATTGAGATTGTGTTGGACGGAGATACTTTTGGTTATTATGACTTTTACTTATTATTTTGGACTTGGACAATGAGCCGAGAGTCATGACTCGGACATGTGACCATTTCGTATGACTCAATAACTATTAAAATTGAAACGAAAATAATAAAACTCGTAATAATAATTATTGATAATATGAACGTTTATATGAATATATATACGTGAATAACGTATATATAACTATATAAGCGTGTATATTAATAATAATAATAATCACGAGTCGTATTATAAATAATACAATTAGATATATATTAGGCTACGAAAGTGGCGTAATATTATTGAACGTATTATTATTATAAAAATTGTGTTATAAAACGGGAAACTCCCGACGATTATTAAACGGTTAATAAAATGTAATTTCGGATATATAATGGATAAACTTATTGAGTTATGCGAAATCGTTGTCACTCGGGTCCAGGTAAGTTATTATTTGTGACGTTCGTGTTGTCACGGATATATGACGACTAATATAGACGTTTTCTATAACTAAATAACCACTTGACCGTAAGGTTGAACCGGGTTATTTGGCTATATGAAATGAATATATTAGTGGGCATCGTATCCTACGACGCCCATAGGTTGTAGTATATGTAAAGTGTAATAGATTGCGAGTGTATATATCGGGAAATCTGGCCAATTTGACGATATATATGAGGAATTTATTAAACTATGATATATACTATATAGTAATTATGTGCTATGTGCTTTAGGTTGGGTGTAATCTTGGAACGGTATGTTACGTAAATAAATATGAGGATTATCAAATCGACGGATTTGGTAAACTTTGGCGATTTATTTAAATAATATATTGGGCTACTATTAGATCCATAGTTTATTTATTTTTCCTTATGTGATCTTTTTGGTTTGTTATGAGTCAACCCACTACCCGTATGGATACCAAACGCAAATACACCAAACTAATACGAAATGGATTTTCGGAAATAAAACGGATTCTCGTCCGGGTTTGGGAATATTATAAATTTGAGGAAATGATTTCTGAAAGAGTTAATATTGTTAGGTCGTGCCAAGTCCGTAGTTGCTGTTTCGTGAGTTATCATACATCTTATTTCTACCGACTTCTTCTTGCTATTTTCTGGACTTGAGGTGAGTCATAGCCCCACTTTTTACTCTTGAACTTTGTTTTCAATACTTGGGGTGAGAAACGTGCAAATTATTTTATGTGGACTATTATCGCTTTTATATTCTTTCTAAACTTGCTATGCGTATGGACTAGGATATATTGTCAGCTTTAGTCACACCTTTTGTGTGTACTATTCAAGGTTGGCTTATTTGGTTATTTGGAATTGTCAGCTTTAGTCACATATATGTTGTGTGTACTATTCAAGGTTGACTTATTTAGATACTATAGTGTGCACCTATAGGTTATTAGTACTTCGGAGGTTATCCGAGTTATTATTGATATTGCGGGGGCTACCCGAATATCTATGTTAGTACGGAAGGGTATCCGTGTGTTATGTTGAGAGCGGAGGGTATCCGCAGGCTTTTAGCGAATCCTTAGTCTAGCTAGCAAGCGTTTTGCGTATATGTCCACTATATTGTTAGTTGAATTTAAACCTATGATCTCACCAGCGAAAGCTGACTTTTAGCACGTTTTCTCAGGTAATTAAGTGTTGAGATGCATGCTTGGAATGGAAGGCTCGGCCAAGGCACACGGTTTATGGATCTATTTTTCTAAACTCTGATAACTAAATTTGGACCTATTGTTACTTTATTTTGGGTCTGACTCTGAATGATGTTGGGATAAATGTAAACCTTAAAACCCCGTTTTGGTTGTGTTTTTATTATGTTTACTTTATCTCGTTCTATATTGTCTTGTGTTGGATACCAATCCCCGTAGCACCCCGAAAGCTTGTTGAGTCTTCCGCTGTATCAAATTTTGGGGGTGTTACATTATCGTTTGAATGAAATCTTCGTTTTAATTCACGTTTTAACTCTATTCTATTACGGTTCAAAAAAATTTGTGCACCCAGTCATATTTCTTTCTGGCTCCGTCCCTGAGTATACCCATATGAGGATTTCTGACGTCATCACTTTTCACTTGATAACTATATTAAACAATGGCACCCTATTATCAAAGTGGCTTCAAAATACAAACACTATATAAGTATATAACGATCAGGTAAATGTTATATAGAAATGCAAGAGTCAACATGTAGGGATGTACATTATTTGATCAAAACCATTCAAACTTTACATACCACATAAGTTAAAAAAGTGAAACCTTTCTTGTTTATATAGTGTATAGAGAATTACAATCACACATTCCTAGAGTAATAATATGTTTTCGGACATGCGTTGGTGAAAGTAGATTATAAAATTAGAAATTTTAAACTTCAAACAATACCAATGTCCGAAAATGAATATAAATTCTTGATTTTTTTACTATCTATGTCCCTTAAAAACATAGGTATAGTAATAGTAATCTTACTTTTTATTTACAAATTATTTAGTAATCTACTGTATTTATTTATATACTAATAAAACAAAACCATATACTATCATTCTCAATTTAACTGTTAACTATTGATTTTCTAAATTACATGATGATGTCATAAATAGGGACATTTCACCAATCCACATTAACTTACTTTGTTTGAATTAGACAATCAAAGAACACGTATTGCGGAAGCTAGGATCAAGTATAACACATACAAAGATTAACAAAAACATAAATAGTAACGTACCTGATGCACTTCAATAAATCTTGATCTTGTGCAATAATAAATCTATGATAAACCCCTTACCGATTTATTTATCGATCTCTTGATAATAACTATAGTGAGTTATTACCTCGTTCTTGTACACACAAATTAAACCGTATCAAGGTTAGGCAAGTAACTACACAAGAATTAGTTTTTGACAAACAAAAATCGAAACCCTAAGTAAATAGGGGTGTTCGACTGGTTTTCAAAGCAAGGGAGAGAGGAGAAAAAGTTAGGGATAATTGTGTTCACAAAAGATGTGAAAACAGTGACCCTAGGTTTGTATTTATAGTGATTTGGTAACTTTGGGAACAAGCTAGGGCAAGGGATCCCCCTTGTGGAGTGTTTGGCCGACCCAAGCCCAAGGAGGGGGGTTCTAGACCCTTCATTGGTTACCAAATTACATAAACACCTTTTTTCCTTCTTTCGTCTAACGGTCGTTAGTCCCTTTACCGTTAAGTACTAACGGTCGTTATATTCTCGTGTCTAATAATAAATATAATAAAACATTTATTATTTTTCCTTAATACTCATTTGTAATGTGTGTAATCCCGAGGTCTCGGGTTCGATACTAGACATTTACACATTAATATATATACGTATATTTAACATACTTAACCCCTACGGTACATACAATGCAATATAAATTATGCAGTGACTTATTACGAAAATGAATGAAGGTGTGGCTCTCCATGTAAGGTAGGCTCTTCAAGTCAATTATGCAAGAGGTACCATTCAAAACGATCAAGATGTGCATAGCCACATTCATATGACTATGAAATGAGGCAACTCAGGTACAACATTGGTGATTTGAGTCACTTTTGTTGCCTATATTTCTAATGAAGGTATCAAGAGACGGTCGCAGCTTTGTCCTACAATGTACAATGCAATCAATCACAAGGTACTAACGAACGTGAGTCACCAGAATTATCTAAAATGGATAGACGTGTTGCACTCACGAGTCCCTCCAAAAAATCTTCATCAATCAGACAGAGTTTGAGTCGAGCTCACTTAATCAAACTATTGGTATTTCTCAAAGGGTAATTTAGTCAGTCACACAAAGACTGCCTACTGATTATATTTATGAAACTTATATCATGTGATAAGAAAAATATATTTAACTAAACAACTTGCAGCGTAGAATACTTGATTAAGTTCATGGCTGTAATTCAAGAAACAAAAAACGAGTTGCATTAGTGACAATATATTCCTCAACCACAACTGAACAAAAAAGAACGAAAATACAAGAGTAAACCCATATGAAATCACTGATAAAATTCGTACTCCATATAAGATCTCCATCTCAAAATTCTCGTCGTCACTTAATAACGTAATTTAAACTTTTTCATTAAGAATCCAACTATCCAAGTAGCTTCAAGTATTAACGCTCTATGATGAACAGATGAATGGTATAGATTAAGTCGGCATGTAAGCATGTACAATATTATGTGTTTGATAGAACCATTTCATATTTATATCCCACATAGATGAAAGAAGTGAAATCTTTCTTGGTTATATACTATATTGCATGTCGAGATTAGTATTATGTTTTCACACATGTGTTGGTGAAAGTTGATTATAAAGCTAAAAAATTCAAACTTCACCAAAGGGGTTGAAAATCTAATATAAAGTTGTGATTTTTTAGTAGTAGTAGTATATCTTTTTACTTATAAAGTGTTCGTACTCCAAAGTCCGAACTTTTTATTTTTTCCAAAGGCATTATGAAATTTTCACTTTTAATTTACATCCATTGTTCACAAAAAGAAACCTTCTATCATTTAATATCGTGATTGGTGTTCATTCCGATCTTTAAACGTTTCACCGATCCACCTTTACTTACCTAACACATACCGTACAATGCCATATTGGTTCGGCAATGACATGTTATGAAAATGAGTTAAGTCGCATGTGGCTCTCTTGGTTGTCACAACTTTGTCCTGCTAATTATGTACAGGTAGCACGTACAACTCAATCGATCACAAGGTACTAACATAGGTGCGCCACAAAAATTATCCAAAATTGATAGGTGTATCACACTCACCAAACGACTTACTTAGTTTGATCAGTAACATAAAAATTACCTATTGGTGTTACTTGATCAGTATATTTAACAGTTATAGTGCTTGTATTAAGCTACTTGTGCATAGCAAAAAACTGCAATAGTCATAGAAGCATAGGAATTATACACTAACATATCATCATAAACTACAACAAAATTTAACTACAGATGACACACAGTAGATCTAGTAAGTTTCTCGACCAATTTAGACATACAAAAATTGCTTTACATTACCAATGACACGTACACTTGATCAACTTCATGGCATGTAATTTAAGAAACACAAAACAAGTTGCATTATTGACAACAACCAAGCAAAAAAGAACAAAAATACGATGGGAAACCTTATATAGTTATATCCCACGTTCCCGCATAGGCTAAAGAAGTGAAATATTCCTTGCTTATATACTACAGTTAGTAAAGATCATGCATGGGAAGAATAATGTTATGTTCTCAGTAACATAGTCGTTTATGAAGTTGACTATGAAACAAAAAACTTCGTAAACATTGGTTACTGAGAATTAAATGTAGATTCTACGCTTTTTAATGTATGTTTTAACTTTGGAAAATGGAGCTTCAGGTCTTCAACTATCGATTTACAACGATTGTATGTTCATTTGACAAAAAACTTTTATTTATTGAAAATTTCTTAAGAATAAGTGATGATTTAATCAATATTAACTTGAAAACTCAAACAATAAGAGTAACCATATTTTAAGAAACCCATTTCGCCGTTGGTGTTCATTCCAATCTCTAAATTTTTTACCGATCCACCTGAACTTACCTAACCCCTACCGTACATACAATGCCATATTGATTGTGCAGTGACATGTTACAAAAATGAAGGTGTGGCTCTCCATGTAAGGTCTCTATTGAGCACACAAGAGTTTGGTCCTTTAAGCTCTTACCATTCTACAACTCAATCATACATAAGGTACCCTTCAAACTAATCGAAATGTCACCCATGTGACTAAGAAATAGGGCGACTATAGTACAACGGATGACATCAACCCTCCTAGTGATGTACAAAGCAATTAATCACAAGGTACTAACGAACTCGAGTCACCAGAATTATCCTACATGAATAGATTTGCCACCCTTGCGAGTAATGTGGTCAAACTTCAATCACATAACGGTGGCTTTTGCACAATCCGAGAACACAAGCTAGATAAATATCTTGTTTATAACTACCATATAAATCTAAAGGATTATGTACCAATAGAGATAATTTTCTATTTTAGGTGTACAATACACAACCAGCCTCAGCAATGTGGGATTTTGCCAGCACAAGAGCTCTTCCGTGATGAGATATCTTGTTCTTTTATTCCTTAGGCACTTCAGCATAACTATAACAGCATAAATCATAAAATTAGTTTGGTTTTATTGCAAATATGCGATAATATGAATGGATCAGGGATATTAGAAACAAAAATGGGCTTATGTTTGATCATAGCAATCAGGTTGGAAGACTGGATACCATCCAAAGTCATTTGGTCATCTTGAAATGTCAATCAATCAAAACCTAGTACGAAAATTAATAGGTACATGCAAACTACGAACACTGGCTATAATGAACATATAACTGGTGTAGATTGTTATTTGATAAAAACTAGTTCAACCTTATAAATATCCCACATAGATGAAAGAAGTGAAATCTCATTTGGTTATATACTAGATTGTAAGAGTATAACTTGTGTTGAGAATGCTGTCATGTTTTCGATTACATGATGCAATTTGAGTTTATTTTATTAGCGAAACATAAACTCGTCTAGACTCTTGTAGTTGAAAACTGATATACAACTCTTGACTTTTTTTTAATATCTCTTGTAACTTAACATTTTTTTTTTTAATATTTGTTGTCACTTAAAAACGTAACGCTCTAAAACTTTTATTTACAAAGACTGTCAATATGTTTATGCAACCAAAAATTTAATAATCTTCTATGTAAATCCATTAGGAGTTGGTGTTTATTTCGACCTCTAAATGTTTCACCTATCCTTATAAACTTACCTATAGCCATAAGGATTCTGTTGTGACATGTTACGACAATGAATTAAGGCTTGGCCCTCCATGTAACGTCTCTTTTGAGCACATATGAGTTTGGTCCGTTAAGTTCTTACCATTGCCGTTTTGCCATTCATGTGACTAAAGTTTGTGAATGTGATGGGCCTAATGTAATTATTATATGTGAAAGTGTGTTACGTTAAATAGATGGAGTGAGAGGAAACTCATGTCTGGTGTGGGTGATCAGCTGGCAAGTGGAGTATGGTATATCTGAAATGTCCATGGTTCAATTCTCATCTGTGTTGCTTGAATTAGGTTTCTTTTATTTATTTATTTTTTTATTTTATTATTATTATTATTATTTTTTTATATCCATGTTACCCGTCATTTCAGTTTCAGAAACATCATATTCGGTATCAGTGTTAGTGCAACATAATAAAATGATTTGCGTCATGTTATGATCAAAGGCTACTTGTTGGAACAATAAAGGTTAAAGACGCTTAATCCAACCAAATAATATAAGACAAGTTGAAAAGAACAAAACATCAACAATCACACAAAATTGTCTCAAGTTCTAACAACTACTATTACATTAAAATCTGATTATTTTATCTTCAAAAGAGCAATAGGATTTTGAATATTATATTTTGATTTTAGTTTTTTTTTTAACAGAATTTTGATTTTAGTTCAACAACTAGCATAAAGTTGGATTATAAAGTTATGTTTTACTCATTTAAAGAAACTTCTTGTTTGAGTAATATTCTTGAAACGAAATCTTATTCTTGGATAAAAGAGTGAATATATCACATACTCCACTTCGACTAGTTTATGTACATTTATCGTTTTTGTTTTCAAGCAAAAAAGCTTGGACATAAGTTTAAATTTTGTTTTACATAAAAACGAACCAAATATAAAAAGGACTTTAATTCTTGCCATTCAAAAGAAAAAAAAAAAAAGACTTTAATGACCGTTCTAATATCGATAGGATTGAGTTGAGTCGAGTGTAAGGGTAACGAACAAAAAACAAGTTGCATTATAGCCAATTTTCACCACGATCAAACAAAAAAGATCGATAATGGGAGAGTAAACACATATGAGGATTTCAGAATCCGATAGCGTCGTCACTTAATAACCGTATTAAACAATGGCACCCTATTATCAAAGTGAATTCAATGTACAAACACTATATTAGTATATAACGAACAGATCTATGGTGTGTAGATATGCAAAAGTCAACACATAGGTATGTACATTATTTGTTAAAAAGCATTCCCAGCTTTGTATCCCATATAGGATAAAGAAGTAAGATCGTTGTTGTTTATATATTCTAATAAATAAGGTTCGAACATGTTAAGAGTACTTACCATGTTTTTCAAGCACTTGATTGCTAATGAAGTTGATGTATTAAAAAAAATTCAAACTTCTTTAATAATCATATGAACGAAAAACAAATATAAAATGCTTGACCTTTTTAGTATTTGTTAACACTTAAGCAAAAGGGTAATCCAAACTTTTTACTTACGAAAATCGTACATATCTTTGGATATCAAATTCTAAAAAACCCATGTCGTCATTGATGTTCAATTCAATAATGTTTCACCGATCTAGCTGAGCATATCTAACCCATACCATACAATGCCATATTGATAACGTTACAAAAAATAATTAAGACGTGGCTCTCCATGTAAGGTCTCCATGGAGCACTTATGAGTTTGGTCTTATAAACTCTTACCATTAAACTTAGGGATGTAAACGAACCGACCGAACATGAATACAGCCTTTTTCATGTTCGTTCCTTTATTTTAAACCGGAAAAATAAGCGAACATGAACTCTTAAACGGACGAATCTTTTTGTTCATGTTCGTTTATTAAGAAAACGAGTTGATCATGTTCGTTTATGCTCGTTCATTAAGACACTAAACGAACACTAAATGATCGAACATAAATGAACATAGACAAACAAACATAAACTTTATTAAATTATACACAATATATTATTTTATAAGTGTAGTTTGTTTAAACAAAACAATTAAAAGATAAAATATACGAACATAAATAAATAAATGAACATAAACGAACGTTAACGAATGCATAATCGAACGTTCACGAACATAAATAAACGGACGCGGCTCTTGTTCATGTTCGTTCGTTTAACTAAACAAACGCAAAATATTGTTCATGTTCGTTCATTTAATAAAGGGGTAAAGCTAAAGATACGCAACATATTTCTACAAATAAACACAAGTACGCAACATACTTAATAAAGTGTCAAACGTACGCAACATATTTTCAAAAAATGTTCAATTTACGCAATATGACCTGCTGGCAGCAGGTTACCAGGTCACCTAACTTTAAAAGTTACACCTTTGGTCCCTAAACTGTCTCATACCTCGCGTACATGATCCTATTTTGGTAACGATCGTTAAAAAAGAGATAAAATCTTTTTTTTAACGAAAATTTAGAAAAAAAAAGTTAAAAAATTTTAAAATTAAAAAAAAAGGAAGAAAATTAAAAAAATTAATTTTTTTTAAATGCGTATTTTTTTAAAAATTAATTTTTATAAAAAAATGCGTATTTTTAAAACAAAATTATTTTTTTTATAAAAATTAATTTAAAAAAAAAATATTTTTTCTCAAAAAATTAATATTTTTATTAAAAAAAATAATTTTTTTTGCAAATATTAATTTTTTAAAAAAATTTCGATGTTTTTTTAAATATTAACTTTAAAAAAAATTATTTTTTTAATTTTTCCTTTTTTTTTTAATTTTTTTTAAAAAATGCGTATTTATAAAAAAATTAATTTTTTTTCGCAAATATTAATTTTTTTTAAAAATTTTGATTTTTTTTAAATATTAACTTTTAAAAAAATTAAATTTTTAAATTTTTTTCCTTTTTTTTTTTTTTTAATTTTAATTTTTTTTAACATTTTTTTTCTAAACTTTAGTTTAAAAAAAAGATTTTATCTCGATTTAAAAAAAATATTAAAATTTTTTTAAAAAACTTTTTTAACAACCGTTACCAAAATAGGATCATGTACGCGAGATATGAGACAGTTTAGGGACCAAATGTGTAACTTTTAATGTTAGGTGACCTCGTAACCTACTGCCAGCAGGTCATATTGTATAGATCGACGATTTTTTGAAAAAATGTTGCGTACGTTTGACACTTTACTAAGTATGTTGCGTACTTGTATTTATTTGTAGAAATATGTTGCGTATTTTTAGCTTTACCCATTTAATAAATGAACGAACATAAAAGAACTTTTTACCGAAAGGTTCATGAATGTTCACTTAACATTCAGCTCGTTTACAGCCCTAGGTAAACTACTCTCAATCATGCATAAAGTTCCATTTAAACTCATCGAAATGTCCATTGCAATCAATGTGGCTAAGAAATGAGGCAACTCTAATACAACATTTTTGCGACTTCGATCATCAGCCCTCTTTGCTGTCTTCATTTCGAGACATGAATCAAAAGAGAAATTGACAACTTTGTGTTGGAACATGGCAAAAACTTATAACACTGAAACTGAGAAATCTTTATTTCTGGTCACCCGGTCGCTCGGTCTATTTTCGAATTAAAATTATTTACGGTCTAAAAAGTGACAAGCCGTAGGACGACCGGTGTATTTTGCTAAATTTCCCTATGAGTAAAAAAGGTTATTTGTTCAATCATGCCTTTTTATCTTTTGTTTCAATGTCTGTATATATGAAAATAGTAGCAACAATTTATTGTGTTAGTTACTCCCGATGATAACTTGATTCTGCCTAAAATGTGTGAACACCTGCCATTATGAACAAATAGATTAGGTACAATATATGTATTTATAACAATCAGTTGAAAAGATACAAGGATAAAAGCATATGCTACAATTAACATGCAATGGACATTTGAACTACCCGTAATAATTTAGTAGTGTTAAATAAAAAAAAATAGGAAAAGTCTAATAATGTAGTAAATACAAAAAGTTATTTGTTCAATCATGCTATATTTTATTTTTGTTGGAGAACTCAGCATTATTAAGCAAGAGATTCTTATTTATTTTTTATTTATGAATTATAGCTCAACGCTCTTTTTAAAACTAATAAATTATTAGGGGTAGTTCAAATGTCCATTAATTGCATGTTAGAAGTAGTCAATCGTTTGATCATTGTATTTTTTTTATTTGAGCCATATTCAATTGATTGTTTTGGTTACCTAATCTATCTGTTCAAAATGGTAGGTGTTCACACATTTGTGGTAAAATCAAGTTATCATCCAGAGGCTAACACAATAAATTGTTGCAACTATTTTCTCACATACAGAGACATTGTAACAAAGTTGAAGGCACCACCTATAGGTTTCAATGTATTACTCGTGCATGTACGGGTATTATAACTATACCAGACGAGTAGCTGTGCAAAGCAACATGATTTTATAGCAGCAGATAGTTTTAGTGATAACAAAATGTTTATGGTTTATAAACGAAAAATAATAAAAGTTTGAGGATTTGAAGATTAAACATAATGTTTTGAAACCCGGTTCGACCTGGCTGCTTCAACCGGTTGAACCGTTTCGGTCAAAAACGGGTCAATTTAAACCGGGTTAACCCGACGGGGTGGGTTGAAAAAATGAGTCAAATTAAACCGGGATAACCCGTCGGGTTTTAAACGTCCCGAGTTAACCTGATTTTCGAAATGTATTGTAATAGTTTTCTTTTAAAATTGAATAGAGTCATTACTTTTCTATTTTGCAACTGGTGACATCTTCATACGCTGTATTGGTAAGATATAACTCCATTACTTTTCTATTTTGCATGCTAGTTATGTACTAATTCCGTCTCAAACTAAATATTTTAAGAAGTTTGATACACCACAAGTACGCCTGCCGTCTAGGGTCGTGTAGACGAAAATATTTTAAGAAAGCTTTTGCTGATTTGATGGAATAGCCTGGATAACTGATTTGATGAGGATTTCACGTCCCGCTTGCGAGAGAAGCTTTTGCTTCCACCCTTGAACTTTTTGTAGGACCTTCTCCAATATGAAAGAGAATAATTCACCTTTCTTCCTACCACATATAGAAAGTAAGCCAAGGTAGCGAGCCTTCAGATCCATACATTCAACATTTAAAAGATCACATATTTGTTCTTGGAGATGCTTTGAGCTATTCGGCGAGAAAAGAGCAGCACTGTTTATGAAATTTATGCTTTAACCCGATGCCTTGCGATACCGATCCAAAATATCCACCATATTCTTACATTCACGCATGTTAGCTTTAAGAAAGAATAAAGAGTCATCAGCAAAGAAAACATGTGAAATCATAGGGCATGCCCTAGCCATTTACCTGGTAACGTAGAATTTCGCAAAGCACTTAAGATCATACTTGAAAGAACATCAGCAACAATAATGAAAAAATACGGGGATAATGGACTAGGTAAAATCAAGGTAAAACCCAAATTGCACTAGGTAAAATCAACAAAGTTTTGATGGGTATTGTGGTATTTATTAGGTCCAAAGGTGACCTTTGTTGTGCGAATAACTCTTTGCTAAATGGTTGTGGGTTGAAGTCTTGTTTATGACTTGTGAGATAAAATTGTTGTATATATGTCGTGAGATAAGTAGTCGTCGTTAAAAAAAAATGCAAAGCGCATTACATGATAGAAAAGGGGATAATTAGTTCCAAATGTTTACTTGCCAGTTGCACAAAAGTTTTTTATGTAACGTTTATCTTTACTGCATATAACATAAATTTATACTTGTTTTGCTACAAGTATTTGTGCATTTATATTTGTTCTTTATTTATATATTATGCATCATAACTTGTAAACTGCTCTTCCCTCTCTCCCATACGAATATAACCAAACTTCTGTAATTTTTTTGTTTTGTTTGACGAGTACAGAGCATCTTTCATTTTTAATTCCCGAAGCATAAATTGAAATGCTCTTTCATTTTAATATATGAGCGTTTCATTTTTAATACAAACAAAGCATCTTTCATTTTTAATTCCTAAGGCATAAACTAAGTGAAGACGGCCAGTATAAAAATGTAATGGTATTTTAATTGGGGTGTAGTATTGGTACCCCGCACCCACTATATACTTGTTTTATTGATATGATAAAACAGTTTTTTTATGTTTTTTTTTTTTTTGTTTCGAACTTTATATTTTATATTTCGTATTTCTTTCGACAATTTTTATGGTTTTATGCTCCGTATGTTTTATGTTTTCCAACTTTGGACTTGTAAAACTCTGTTCCATTATTTTTATTTCACAGTGTTATAATTAAAATAAAAAGTAATAAAAAATGTCAAGGGTGGTAGTATCATTTTTGGAGGGTGAGGATAACCAAACCCATTTTAGTTTATGTCTTGCAAATGGATTCTTTGTTCATATACAACGTGTTCCTTTAACTTGTCAAATCTATCAACTTGAATTGATTAGTATAATTACAACTATTCGGTCATAAATACATGAATTTTATTGTCTAAGGGACGGAACAACGACTAAATATAACCGGGTGCACAAAAAAATTGAACAATAATACTAGAAACATATTTCGATGGACAGGGTGCATTTAAGATAACTGTAAGAAAAATAGATGTTTTTTTCAAAAACTAACACTACATTTAAAAAATCCATGGGGTGTACTGGCACCCACGGGAACCCCTGGCTCCGTCCCTTCAAGAGAGAGGAGGTAGGTGGGAGTGCTAAATGGGTATTGAAAAATCTATAAATTGAGGGCAGGTGTAGCTTATGACCTTATAAAGAAGAAAAGAAAAAGAAAGAAAACTCCAATAACATCATTTTCATCATGGAAGAGACCTTCAAAACACTTCCTAAACACACTCTTAATTGGTGCAAAGGCACCTTCTACAAGTATGAAGGTTTTTGGAGCATTCAAAAGTACATTGAAGAAATAATTTTGGCTCAGCAAAGCTTCAAGGCTCTACCAACTGATGTATTACTATGCAGTTGCACGAAAACGGGTACAACTTGGCTAAAGGCATTGGCTTTTGGAATAGTAACCCGTGATAAGTTTAATGAATCCACTTCTCCCTTGCTCACAACTTTGCCACATAACTGTGTCCCTATCCTACAGAAAACCCTTGACCGAACCGAAGACGGCAACTCCTGTTTTCCACTCATCTCCACACACATTCCTTACACTTCATTGCCAGAGTCAGTCTTATCTTCAAACTGCAAGATTGTTTACATATATCGCAACGTTAAAGATGTCATAGTTTCCCATTACAATTTCCTTAGAGAAATATCAAAGTTAGCTATTGAAGATGCACCATTTGAGGAGGCATTTGACGAGTTTTGTCAAGGCATATCATTTTATGGACCATACTGGGATCATATATTAGGTTATTGGAAAGCAAGCTTGGAAAAGCCGGATACCATACTTTTCTTGAAATATGAAGATTTGAAGATGGACCCTATAAGCAATGTGAAGAGGCTTGCCGAGTTCATTGGGTATCCTTTTTCAATCCAAGAAATGAATGCAGGAGTGGTTGAAAAAATTATAAAATTGTGTAGTTTTGAAAATCTGAGCGAACTTGAAGTAAATAAAACTGGGAATTTTTATGCAAAGGATTACGTGGTAGAAAACCGATATTTTTTCAGAAAGGCAAAGGCTGGGGATTGGGAGAATTACTTCACGGATGATATGAAGGAAAAGATAGACAAACTGATTGATCAGGAACTCGGTAGCACTGGTTTAGTCCTCAAATAAGAGACAAAGATCACTTGATATCACTCTATTAAATGTTGTAAGAGCTGTTTTATTTATTTTACAAGGTAAGAAAATGTAACTAAATTGGTGCAAAAAGTGACAAGTTAGTTACATTTTTGTGCCTTCTACCCTTTATTTTACCATATCGTCGTTGAAATTGTTTTGTTTTGATTAATTTGGTACTTTTTATTTCAAATTGAGGGATGCATTTTTAAACATTGTTATAATTTGATGTTCCTCCTTTGGAGTCAAGTGATCTTGTATTGCCTTTAATTACATATGAGAATGATTATAATCCACCAAGCCGAGGACGAGACGGGTTATTCGATACACCACAAGTACACCTGTCGTCTAGGGTCGTGTAGACGAAAATATTTTAAGAACGCCAATATTTTTTGCATAAAAACCCATATTTCCTTTATTGGGTACGTAGTTTTTTCATGAACCATCATTTTAGTTTTACACCTTTGTCAAATTTTCCTAACTGAGAGGAATCAAACCACGTGACCCTACTGTAGCTATACTAAAATGACTAACCAGGTAAATCCTTGAGAGCATTGAAACAAAGACAAGCATATCTTCCACCAACATGCTGTTAAAGTTGTGGATAAATATTAATACGTATATGTCTAGAATCGAACTCGAGACCACAGGATTGCACACTTTACGTATGAGAATTAAAGTTTAATAATTTAATATAAATAGTTATATTTAATTATTAATTACACAAAACAAATAAAGAATGTTAGTAATTGGTGAAAATTGACTAACATACAAAGATAAGGACCATGGATAAAAAATGGAGAACCCTAAACTTGTTCCCTAAGTTTTGTATCCTATAAAAGCAAGGTCAAGGTTTATTTTGGGATCATCTCTTGTACACGTTAGTATCTATTAACTAAACAATTGTTTACTTGCTTTTCTCCTTCACTTTGTCGAACATGATCACAGAATACATGAATAATTATATCTTATGCATGTGCATGGTATATATTATTGTTTTCTCCTATTTTGTTTCTTGTGATCGATTACTACAAATAACACAAATGGGTTTGGTGTTTTCTTTTAGTCGATTGATTTGGTTTAAAACAAATAATGTTTTGTGTATTATTTTAACTAGCATTAACTTTAATTCGTTAATAGTACGTGTGTACAAGAACGTGGTGTAAACATACTTTTGTTTACATCTTGGATCGATTAACAAAACGGTAAGGGGTTAATCAATAGATCCCTAATTCATATAAACCCTAATTAGGGTTCATCCAAGAATTCAAGATTGCATACGGTACGTTCCTATTTATGTTTTAGTTAATCTTTGTATGTGTTATTCTTGATCCTAGCTTCCGCTATATGTGTACTTTGATTGTATAATTCTAACAGTGGCATCACGAGCCATGGATAACATGTAATTGATTACTAAAACTTAATTAAAATCGGATCTTTAAGTGTTTTAGATACATGTTTTGATCTAGGGTTTTTCTTTTTAATTTTTTTTTGAAAAATTCGAAACCCTAACCCTAATTTTGTGGGGGGGGGGGGGGTCGTTTTTCCATGAAACCCTAATTAGGGTTTTGTGGTTTTCTTGGATTATGAGTAATCACTAGAAACCCTAGGTCATTAACCGGTTAAGTGAGCGTATCTTGTGACCTATGTGCTAATTGTTAGGTTTAATCCGTGACGAAACATGCATGATAGTGATGGATCTTGTTGTTTTTTTTTATTTATCACATGTTTTAGATAGATCTAAAATTGGGGAAGACTCCAATATATATTAAAATCAATTTATAAGCTATGTGGTGTGTATATTAGCTTTGGCCTACGCAATTGATTCGTCAATGTATATGACTCTCTTCCATTAAGAGGAGAAGGCCTTAGTTGATTACATGCATGATTATACCTAGACTTGATTTTATTAGGATCTTTTCTAATACGGATTGCATGTGGCAAATTGTTTCACTTATTTATTATTGGTTGTTTTGATTTTCTTTGATACTTGTTTTATTGTTTTTCGGTTGGACTTGTTGTAAGCAATAAAAGGGTTGTTTTCATAAAGAAAATTAATACGGACTAATAATTGTGAAACCCTAAAGTGATAAAGTAAGAATCTTGCAAGGTCTTATTGCCAATCGTGGTCCGATTCGCACGGTAATCAGCTCCCAGGCGAGACTAGCAAAATTCAAACTTTATTACTATTTTGAGATTGAATCCATAAACTTTTGCTTGAATGATGTTTTGTGCAAGTATGCTTTTAAAATTAAGTCTTTTAAGATGATATTCATAACCGTGATTTGAAGGCTTTGAAAAGAGCCTTAGAGTCTGCCTTGGTTATCACAATCTTGAATATGTCTTAAACGAATTACTTTTAAAATCATATGTTGTAGAAAGTCATCTTAAGGTTTTGGCATAAACCTCAAGTAAAACTTTGTGTATTAATTTCACGAATCGGATATAAAAAGTTTTTATGAAAACTTATGTCATAAAGATGAGTGCATGCATCTTTGTACATAATTTTTGATTGACACATCAAAAATTTATACCCTAAAATTTAAGTTACATGCCATCTAACTATAAGAAACACTTGAAGTTATTATTTAGTAAACGTGAGACGCAGGCTAAATTTTAATGACAAGGTAAATTTCCGAGTGTGCGTGAGACCACACATGGAGAATTTGCAGTTTCTAAGTTAGACGACTTAATTAAGTTGATGCGTGAGACCTAGAGCTTAAGGCATGAGATGGGATGAAACATGCTTACATGACAAATTGATGAATCAATTTGATGTAAATCCCATAATGATCTAGGAATTGGAAAAGTGTTTGCCAATTATTGTTCGACAGATTACCATCTTTTATACTTTCACCACTAGCAGATCAACTGATGTGGTGGAATCTATGTAAAGTTGGATCCTAGATTTTCAAGAAATTAGTTGGTTATATGAATATAACCTTGGGTATTATATTTTCTTGGAAATATAAATTATCGAAAATACTAAAAAGGAATTTTGTAAAATTCTTTAAATGTATTAATGCAACTCAAAACCGTAAACATAAGTTATTCTTTTAATTGATCTACACCCGGTTGGGTTTTTGGTTAGAGTCAATATTTACAAAAAGAATAAATATAGTCTTCTTTCCATTACGAGAAGTGTGAGACTTAAATCCTATTCCTTTTCATGAATGAGAAAGGTATAATAGGATGAATAGAATTGTCTAAATTCTAAATACATAACTCATAGCAAACTTTAATAGTAAGAGTATATGCACCTTATGAGTTATTAAAGTAGAAGCTAGACTGATTACTGCATAATGGTAAAAGACAAATTAGATTATTTTATCTAGTAGTTTTGATTTGACCATTTAAAGATACTACATACAATTGTTGGAATGGTAGATCTATACAGGAAGAAATTGCATGCCCAAGCCTTTTCAAGTTAATAATTTGGAATGTGATGAATCACATTTATATAGTAGATTACATTCTTTTATAACCTATATAATTGTTTGAATGGGTTTTCTTAAAAGATGTAGGAAAGTAAATAGTACACTATTTCCTTCACTGATTAATGAAACATTTACAATGTTGTCAAATTCAGTGTGAGTATTGTGTTCTTATGAATGAATAAGGGATTATTATTATGGTCTCTAATTCAGTGGGAGTTACAAGACTTACTGTCTTGATTGTAACTTAGATTATCTTTTGAATATCTCAAGGTAATTACTTTCCAAATATAGAAACTAATATTTTCAAGGATAGTCATGTACGTTTCCTTAATTGATTGAGTAAACTCTATATCTACTAAGTTATGTTAATGACACAAATCATATTATTCACATTAACAAACGCGTGCGTGTTGTTTATGTGGTACATGGTGTTGTACCATGCACAAGTGGGAGAAATCTTCATTATGTGCAAAGTACAACACATAAGAATATGATTTAAAGAATTCTCTTAACTGCAAGTAAGAGATTACAATTCTAATTAGATTAATACATCTAATCTTAGAAACACTTGGTGTTGAAATTTAGTAAACGTGAGACGCAGACTAAATATTAACAACAAGGTGAATTTTCATGTATGCGTGAGACCAACATGGATAATTTACAGTTTCTAAATTAGACATCTATTAGAACATGTGTCAATATGATAACAAGACAACTTCAACTATAATATTTATGTATTATTGGAATGACATAAATGCATGAAGTAATATAATACTACTTCAATAATTATGTATTCTTAGAATGACATAAATAAATGAAGTAGTGTGTTAACTTGAAAATATTATTGAAACCAAATGATGGTGTTCAAAGATTACTTTAATTATACATGTTTATACTTTATTGTATAGTTATAAATATGAAGTCTTATAAGTATTACAAGACTTATAATTAAGTAAGACGTTAGCTTGTTATGGTCTATTAATTAAGACATATACAAGAAGTCATTGAGTTGATCAATGATTAATAACGAATAGTGGGACTATAACAAGTTTATGTTTTATAAGACATAAACATGAAGTGACTTGATTAATAAGTACTTGTTATAAAGCATGCAATTGGCTTGAAAATACTATTATACCATTAAGTTGATTTAGTTGGTAAATAGGTATGCCAACAGGAATATGGTTATCTTATATATATTGTTAGATCTTCTTACAATATTAATTCTAATTGAAATACCACATAAAGATGGTATGTTCAGTTAGGAAATCAAACTCTTGTTAGATTGTTTGATTGAAGATAACTATGATTTCTATTCTTCTAAAAGTTATCAAGGTTAGAAATTGAGTATGACTTGAATATACTCAATTAGACTCCTAGAAGATTAATAAGACGTTATTGAATTATGAAATGTGATGAATCACATTAAGTCTTAAAATTGAAGTTCTAAATTTGTTAAGTTACTTATGTGAAGGTTATTAACAAAGAGCTATCAATGCGTATTTGTAAAGTCCTAAAAGAGAAAATTGGATTGTTGCTCTAATTGCTAAGTACTTATATTCTATATAATACTAAAGGCAAGTGGGAGTATTTTATCTTGAAAAGATAGATTTACAAGATACATAATCTTCTAAAACTACACTAGTTAAAATCATGATGAGGTCTAACATGTAAATGATAAACCTCAAGATGATGGAATTATCATTCATAGATCCACTTGGATATCTCATATATTTAATATACTGACGATTATATGATGTAATATTACCAAAATAATGAATTGGGTAAATTGCTCATAATATGAATGTTATAGATGCTGTTCATAAAGATATTCAAATTCATAAAATTTGGTTTATCTTAATTCTTAATAGTTAGAGAATGATGATGAGTTTATTCAAAGATAATGTAACCCTAGTGGTTTAAATCTTTGTGAAATAATCATATGGACAAAATTGTACACATATCTTAATGCATGTCTTATGACAAGATTATTAATCATACTTAAGCAATTAACTATAGTTGAATACTTATTCCTAAGCACATTAAAGATACAAAGATGGTAAATTGTCATATTTATATGAATATGAAATTTGACAATGAATATCAAAAACTCTTTCTTGAATAATTACTTCAGCGAGGACGATGAGTAATCAAAAGGAGTTTGTGAATTCAAGAAAATCTTTGGAAGTGTACATAGTGCAATAATCCATGAATGGATAAATGCATGCATCTAGAAAATTATTCTTATGATAAATTATTAAATCTATGTTTAGGTTTATAATTACAATAAGGTAATTTCTAAGTATTCCTGAAAGCTAGTGGGAGTATTATGTTTAATTTACTAAATCGTATATGTCGTATAACATATAAGAAGTTACATTCCATATAAGTGAAATGTTAAGACTTAGTTTGGAATAAAACTGTAAGTGAAAGATTTAGAAAATAAAACATACAACCTTGGAACAAAAGTTTATTATTTAATAAACATGTGCGGTAAATGATTCTAATAGAATATAATATATCATTTAGTAAATGGATATAGATATTTGTAAAGATAGTACATGAATAAAATCTAAGTTTGACTGAAGGATTTTCATGTGCATTGTATTATTGTTGTATCATGCTTAAGTGCTTAAATGATTAGACAATATTTGGTATCCAATTAAAGGTTATTATATAACTTGTGTAATAGATATTCTAATGGAAAATGTTTGAAATTAGAATAATGATCCTCAACCTGGAATAGCTCCTAAACATTACACTATGGATATTAAGTTTACGGAAATTTTAAAGAGTATATTGTGTTTAATATACAATGATGATGGTTTAATTGAGATGACACTCAATAACAAGTCATGAAGGATTTCATGAGAACTAGTTGTGCTCAACTAAGAGCATAGTTGCATTAAACATTAAAAGAATTAGAATACTTTAAACTTTAAAAGGTTTGAAAGTTTGATTGTCATAAGATGGTGATTGAGGATATCACACCATTTATGAAAAAAATTATGTGGCTATATCAAGATAGTTGGATTTACACATACAAGAATTTTAATTCTTGAAAGAAGTATTCTCAAAATTCGGATAGATCATAGTCAGATGAAATAATGTCTTGTCAACAAGTATGATTGTCATTACTTGAGGCATAATTGTCTTCAAGTTATTACTTGAGGAAAATTCATTAACTAGTATAATCATGCATTGATCTATTTTGGTATTTGGATAAAGGACATTAAGCAATCATTATTTATAATGAATTAAAGTACTTAGTACGTTTGTTTTCATTAATAATATATTGTGTCCTATATTTGCATGTTTAAAATCCGTGAATAACTAATATTATTCTAAATTGTCCATTGTCAATTAATGATATGAGAATATCATTAAACTAAGACAAATCTGAGTATTGGTTAAGAATATACTTGAAAGTATATTGATGCGTTGACATACCAATTTCACATGATATTCGATGAATTGAATATAGGACTTATCCCAACTACATGATTTTACTTTATGGATCTTGTCAGTAAGTAAATCATGAATTTGTTATCCTCAGACTTGAGATACCAGATAAGAGTCATGGATGTAGTGCATTTTTGTGAAGCAATCTACCGCTCACCGTAACAGGGAGTTATAAGGGTTGTTTTCAGAAGTGTTGCAAAGTTCATGGGTTATTCTTGTAGTCAAGAAAGAATTTGTTCCTTCTGATTTGTTCAGAAGTTTAATACTGCGGGGCCCCTCGTAGGGTTGACAAGATGTTTGCGTGCGCACGCCCAAAGTCTATCTGGAATACGTTCAGATGTTTTGGTAATCTTGCTCAATTATAAACAACGAGAAACAGAATTGTTAATTAAAGAATGACTAAGATCCATATCTTTATTAACGTAGTATTAGAAACAAAAGGATAATAATAATGATGAATCATTAAAGGTTTTTCCAGGAGACCTAGCTCGAGTTGATCTAGGGGCATTGGCGTGTTGCTAGACGCTAACCAATGTCATTATACTATTAATAGATATCCAAGTGGGAGCTGTTAAAGTTGTGGATAAATATTAATACGTATATGTCTAGAATCGAACTCGAGACCACGGGATTGCACACTTTACGTATGAGAATTAAAGTTTAATAATTTAATATAAATAGTTATATTTAATTATTAATTACACAAAACAAATAAAGAATGTTAGTAATTGGTGAAAATTGACTAACATACAAAGATAAGGACCATGGATAAAAAATGAAGAACCCTAAACTTGTTCCCTAAGTTTTGTATCCTATAAAAGCAAGGTCAAGGTTTATTTTGAGATCATCTCTTGTACACGTTAGTATCTATTAACTAAACAATTGTTTACTTGCTTTTCTCCTTCACTTTGTCGAACATGATCACAGAATACATGAATAATTATATCTTATGCATGTGCATGGTATATATTATTGTTTTCTCCTATTTTGTTTCTTGTGATCGATTACTACAAATAACACAAATGGGTTTGGTGTTTTCTTTTAGTCGATTGATTTGGTTTAAAACAAATAATGTTTTGTGTATTATTTTAACTAGCATTAACTTTAATTCGTTAATAGTACGTGTGTACAAGAACGTGGTGTAAACATACTTTTGTTTACATCTTGGATCGATTAACAAAACGGTAAGGGGTTAATCAATAGATCCCTAATTCATATAAACCCTAATTAGGGTTCATCCAAGAATTCAAGATTGCATACGGTACGTTCCTATTTATGTTTTAGTTAATCTTTGTATGTGTTATTCTTGATCCTAGCTTCCGCTATATGTGTACTTTGATTGTATAATTCTAACACATGCATGCCTTTCACCTTCACAAAACAACACAAGCACAAAACAAAGTATGTTGAAACATTGTATGTATAAATAAAGTATGTTGGTATTAATTTTAACATATAAACATTGTATGTTGAAACAGTTCCATCAAAACCAAATGGGTATAAATGAGGGTTATGCTTGGTTTCATAAGGGTTTCATCAACTTAAATGAACGTTTTGGGACTGTAATGTTTAGTTGGGATAAGCCCATGTTAGTTTATTGTGTTTCAAAAAAATGGGTCCATGTTTTTTTTTTTTTTTTTTTTTTTTTTTTTTTTTTTTGAACTAAATGGGTCCATGTTTACCCATATAATATTTGTGTAATGAAATGATATGCTTTTAATTTGTGATGAATAGGTTAAGTTGGAAATACAATCTTTTGTGATAACTATTAGCTGATTAGTATATTAGCCCATTAGCATTATGTTTATTATTATTGGACTTGGCCCATTTAGGGTATTTACTATGTATGTCGGTATATACATTATATATACCGGAGGTTTATGATTAATGAAAGAGAGGGATTTACCAAACACTAATATGGTATCACAGCCTACTAAGATCCTCCCCAAAACCCTAAAAACTCCATAAACACGCCTCCATTTTTTTTTCTTCTCTTTCTCAGTTGCATGCCTACCGTCCATTAATTCTCATTGTTTTCTTATTACATTCACGTACATGTAATACTTGCATGAAACCAATACTTTTCATCACTGCTATTATTTTTCTTGCATGCTGCTGCCAATTGCAATTATTATTATTTTTCTTTTTGCTTGCTTAAGCTTTGCTGCAATTCCGTCATAGCATCATGAACGGAGACACAACACCGCACAAACCGACCGAGTCAAACCCATCTCGCGTGCCTCAAACATTACAGAATCGTGGCTCGCCTCAACAGCCACAGATTGCACCACAACCTGTTACTTCTCCCATGCCTTCTTCGGTTTTTGGAATGGCAGGCATGCATGTTAACCCTTATAATTTTTGCACGCCTGTATTTGGAATAGCACCATTTGGTATTGGCTTAGCGCCTGGTAGTGATCCGTATGTACCACAAGCCCATCAGTTTCAAATTCCACAGGCCCAACATGCAACTGCTATCCAACAGTCAATGCAAGCACCTCAAGCCCAATATAATATTACACCCACTATGCCACAAGCACATATTGCCTCTACTGTTGGTTCGGCCCAACCATTTCAGTACCCAACACCAGGCCCACAGTTTGCTACTAATGCTAACAATGTTTTTTTTCCAGGCCAATTTGCTTATACAGTTCCTAGTTCTGTTCAGTCGCAGGCTACATTGCTTCCTCAAGTTTTTCATACTACGACTCTTCAGGATCCCGCTGCTTGGAACATGGATACTGGTGCATCCTCTCACTTGGCTGACAATACAGGTATTCTCACTTCTGTTAGTAATTCGTGTATTTATCCATCTGTGTATGTTGGAAATGGCGCATCTATACCCGTTACACATACTGGACATAGCTTATTATACACGCCCGATAAGCCACTGCACCTTAATCATATTCTTGTCACACCACACATCATTAAAAATCTGATTTCTGTTCGCAAATTTACCCGTGATAATGACGTATCTGTTGAATTTGACGCATATGGTTTTTCTGTAAAGGATTACCAAACGGGCAGACTACTCCTTCGTTGTGATAGCACGGGCGATCTTTACCCGGTTACGCAACAACCATCCACGAGTCCTCCGTTTGCTTTACTTTCGTTCAGTTATACTACGTGGCACAGACGCCTCGGGCATCCCGGTGAAGATGTGCTTCGTCGTTTGGAGTCTAGTAATTTCATTTCTTGCAATAAGTCTAAGTCATCTGCTTTGTGTCATGCGTGTCAATTAGGCAAACAAATTAAACTGCCGTTTGTTAGTTCACAATCTAACGTTGCTTCTATTTTTGAAATTATTCACTCGGATATTTGGACTTCTCCTATTCCGAGTGAGAGTGGTATTAAGTATTATGCTATTTTTTTGGATCATTTCTCGCATTTTGTTTGGGTCTATCCGTTGCATAAAAAATCGGATTTATATGAAAATTTTGTTACTTTTCGCGCGTATGTAAATAAACAATTTGGTGTAGATATTAAGGCTTTACAATGTGACCATGGGGGTGAATACGACAATGCTCGCTTTCATGACCTTTTTCGCCAAAACGGGATTCAATTTCGCTTTTCTTGCCCACACACATCTCAACAGAATGGCAAATCTGAACGCATGTTGCGTACCATTAACAACCTCATCCGAACCTTGCTTTTTCAGGCTCACATTCCCCCCTCCTATTGGGTGGAAGCTCTTAACATGGCTGCTTACATTTTGAACATCCTTCCCTCTACTGCCATTAACAATGAGGTACCCTTTACTAAGCTTCATAACAAGCCACCATCTTACGACAACTTACGTGTCTTCGGGTGTCTATGTTATCCCTATATCCATGATGACCATAAACTTCAACCCCGCTCTACACCTTGTGTATTCCTTGGATACCCTGCAAATCATAGGGGCTATCGGTGTCTAGATTTATCCTCAAACAAAATTATACTCTCACGGCATGTAAGATTTGATGAGGACGTTTTTCCCTTTGCCTCCATACACGAATACACATCACCTACTTATGATTTTTTGTCAAACATTCCATTACCCATTTTACCAACCCCCACCGTCGCTCCCACACTGCCCGACCCATTACCTTCTAGCCCATCACAACTTGTTCCACCAAACCCTTTATTTGCCCAAACACCTGAGCCCAATAACCATGTTAACGAGCCCCATCCTCAACAACAAGCACACCAGGATCCGCCCACTCCTATCCAACACCACCAACCCGCTATCACCCCGGACCAACCCACTCCCCCCTCTCAATCGCAAACGCAACAACCGCATACACCCGCGGCTAATCCCTATGCTATACCCGAACACACCGTCAATACTCATCACATGGTCACACGTGCTAAAGCCGGTATTTCTAAACCTCTTGAGCGTATGAATTGTCATGTCACAACCGTGTCTCCTATTCCCAGGTCTCATGTTCATGCTCTTCGTGTTCCTCCGTGGAAACAAGCTATGTTAGATGAATACAATGCATTAATTACTAACGGTACGTGGGTACTTGTGCCCCGTCCAGCTAATGTGAATATTGTTCGTTCTATGTGGCTTTTCAGGCATAAGTTTCATGCAGATGGTTCATTAAGCAGGTATAAGGCGAGACTTGTTGCCAATGGTCGCAGTCAGCAGCAGGGGGTTGATTGTGATGAGACTTTTAGTCCTGTTGTTAAACCTGCTACTATCCGCACTGTATTGAGCCTAGCGGTGTCTCGTGCTTGGCCTATTCATCAACTTGACGCGAAGAATGCTTTCCTTCACGGTCACTTATCGGAGACAGTTTACATGCATCAACCACCTGGGTTTGTAGATCCTGCACGCCCAGATTATGTTTGTCATTTGCAGCGGTCATTGTATGGGCTTAAGCAAGCCCCTAGAGCTTGGTTTCAGCGGTTTGCAGGATTTATTACTCGCATTGGTTTTCAGCATAGCAAAACTGATGCGTTACTTTTTGTCTTCCATCATGGTGCTGATACAGCTTATTTACTATTATATGTGGATGATATTATCTTAACTGCTTCTTCCACTGCCTTCCTACAGCGCATTATTACTGCTCTTCATGGAGAATTTGCTATGACGGATCTTGGTTCTCTTAATTTTTTTCTTGGTATTTCTGCTACCCGCACAACATCTGGTATGTTTTTATCGCAGTCCAAGTTTGCTGAAGAGATTCTTGAGAGAGCTCATATGCAGAAATGCAATCCGTGTCGAACTCCTGTTGATATAGAGTCCAAGCTTGGACCCGATGGTACACCATCTGATGATCCAACCTTATATCGGAGCTTAGCTGGTGCCCTTCAGTATCTTACCTTTACGCGCCCGGATATTTCATACGCGGTTCAGCAGGTTTGTTTGTATATGCATGACCCTCGTGACACGCATTTTCATGCTTTGAAGCGTATATTACGCTACATTCGTGGCACTCTTGATCATGGCCTTCAGCTGCATGTTTCTTCTACTGCTCAACTTATTGCCTACACAGATGCCGATTGGGCAGGTTGCCCGGTTACTCGCCGATCGACTTCGGGTTATTGTGTGTTTCTTGGTGACAATCTCATATCTTGGTCTGCTAAACGTCAGGTGACGTTGTCTCGTTCGAGTGCTGAAGCAGAATATCGTGGTGTTGCTAATGTGGTTGCTGAGACAGCTTGGGTTCGTAACCTACTGCGTGAGCTTAATACCCCGTTGTCTACAGCTACTATTGTTTATTGTGATAATGTAAGTGCAGTATATTTATCCACCAATCCTGTTCAGCATCAACGTACGAAACATATTGAGATTGACATTCATTTCGTTCGTGATTATGTGGCTTCGGGACAAGTTCGTGTGCTTCATGTCCCTTCTCGTTTTCAGTATGCTGACATTTTTACTAAGGGACTGCCTGCTGCTTTGTTTCTTGATTTCAGATCCAGTTTGAACGTTCGAAGGCCTCCCGCTCAAACTGCGGGGGTGTATTAGCTGATTAGTATATTAGCCCATTAGCATTATGTTTATTATTATTGGACTTGGCCCATTTAGGGTATTTACTATGTATGTCGGTATATACATTATATATACCGGAGGTTTATGATTAATGAAAGAGAGGGATTTACCAAACACTAATAATAACCTGGTATGAATAGTGTCCCCATACAATGGTGTTTTTATATGCATTTTGAACGTAGACATCATTATTTAGGATTTGAGTATAAAATGCATAATTCACATTTTGACACCCTTCATGTTTTCATCTTCAGCTCCTCGTAAACAATAACTCGGATCTATTTGTATGTCAACGCAAAATTAACAAACTCAGAGGAACAAAACTAAGCTAAAAATTAGTGTCTAAAATATTTGCTAGAAAACATGTTGTAATGTGCAGAAAAATTGTCCACAACCACACGAGGATTTCAAACAAATACTGTAAAAATATTGAGTATTTGGAATGTACTACCATTGTCAAAGTGGTCAAAGATTAGTCACAACTCCCAAACTTTAGGTTTTGCATCCAATGCTTTTTGTATCCTTCAACAAAATGATCCCATACTATGCAAGAGTCGCGTGCGATACAAAGTATTTGTCTTGCTATAAAAGTTTTATATCTCACATAGTTTCAGACACAAACAAAAAAAGAAAACTATGTTCACTAGATGGAGGTAAATCATGTTTGGAGAGTTGCTCATTTGGCAAGCGTAATCCAATTTGAAGGTCTACAGTAATCAATTCGATCTCTCATGAACCAATTTCTATGTATTGTGTTGTTTTTCGTTTTCTTAACTATTTGGCTATTCGTTGTGTGATTATTTATCATGAGCGTATGTACGATCCCACCATATATTCATCTTACAATACAACAATTATATAGGTTCGCAATTCTGTTCAAAATTCCATTTACACCACAAGTGAATTGTTGTGGACTATATAACCGTATTTAAACTCTATAATGAACAAATAAATGGTGTGCAAAAAATGTAAGAGTCAGCAGGTGTGTGTACATTTTTTAATAAAACACAAGGAAACTTTGTATCCCCACATAGATCAAAGAATGGAAATCATTCTTGTTTATATACTATCGTGAATGTGCAACAAATATGCCAATAACAGTACTATGTTTTCAGGTACTTGGTTGACAGTGGAGTTGATTGTGAAACTTAAAGAATCATAACTCCCAGCCTACCATGAACCTGAAAATCAATATAAATTCATGAACCTGAAAATCAATATAAATTCTTGGCTTTTTTAGTGTGTATCTTTTCACTTAAAAACCATGAACCTGAAAATCAATATAAATTCTTGGCTTTTTTTGTGTGTATCTTTTCACTTAAAAAGGCAAAACTTACATATAGTTAGTACTTAGTCGACTCTTTTTGTTCTAGGTATATAGTATCAAAGTTAATTTCATGAGCAATTTCATTTTTTTTTTCCAAAAGAGGTTACAAGACTTAATTTTAACCAAAATTACTTTTAAATGTCCAACTAAAATGGTACATCGCATTAGATTACCATTCCAACTAAAATATGGCATGTAATAACTTTCAAAAAAATATAAATAAAAAAGAAAATAAAAAAATTGTATTACATTGAAAAGTTGACTTTGATATATTAAGTTGAGAATAACAAAAGTTGAATACTTAATATTTAATTTAACCTGATGTATGTTACATTTTTGTGCGATTTTCCTAAGGTGATAGTTACTACAATTGTTTTCATCTTACCATCATTTGCAATTTCTTTAAAATAACAAAGACTACTAATTAAAAACTTTTTAGGAAATGTGATTATGTCATTAGTACTTAAAAATTAAAATTTAGCAATAACCATATTTTAAAAAACTTGCTTTGCTGTGGTGTCTCTAAACATTTCACCAATACTTCTAAACTTAACTAACACCTACCACACAATGCCATATTGATTCTGCAGCGACATGTTACATTTTAATTAAGGCGTGCACAAGGTACCATCGGTTAAGATATGAGACAGCTCTTGGGACAACAATTCCAGTGAAATTAAAAGACAATTAATCATCACAAGGTACCAACGCAAGTGAGTCACCAGAATTATCGAAATGGATATATGTGTCGCCCTCATGAGTCCTACCAAAAAACTAACCAAGCAATAGAGTTTGAGTCCGCTTGACATAATTCAAACTATTGATGCTTCGCAAAGGGTAACTTAACAAGTCAAACAAAGATTGCCTAAAGAAAGAATGTTTAATAAATAACTACTTGCAGGCTTGCAACGTAGAATACTGCAATTGATACTAGGACAATGTACACTGATATATCAATACATAGATGAGGGGTTATGGATCTTGCAAGGCTAGAGTATCCACCCTCCGTATGTTCACTCATACAACACAACAAACCATCTACAATCAAGAAAAATGACGATGGAACTGCAATTTTGTATGTTCAATCACATTGTCATTTTATACCACTTTTGGTTGGTTTATCATGTTAACTCACATGTAGAGTACTGTCACCATAGACTTGGTCAAACATTTGTCACAAAATTCAGTTTTTTCAACCATGTTCTGTTGTAGACTTGTATACTTGAACCAAATGAATATAGTTTTGCGTTGATCACTTCTGATCCCAAAAGAAATAATATTCACAACCAAAAACTCCCATCTAAAACACCTTTTCTAAAAGCTCAGTATGAATCTATAATGTTATACAACAATAGAAATAATTTTCTATCGTATGTGTCAAATACATACCCAACCTCAGCAAAATGGAATTTTACCAGTGCAGAGCTCTTTCGCGATGAGATATCTTGTTCTTTTCTTCCTTGGGTATTTCAGCGTATCTATAACATGATATAACACTTTTCTGGTCAGATATTTGAGATCTATATCAGTACGCAGATCTAAGTTGGATATTATAGATGGCAAGATGAGCGGGTTAGGTAACAGGTTAACATGGATTCAGGTGGACACGGGTCATATTTTGGTTTACGTCAGGTCAAAATGGGTTGACATAAAAACACTTATTGCGCAGTTTCTAAATTTTCTTACATACAATTCATACATTAGCAATGAATTACAACAATAGTCTAAATCTTCAATTAATATTATTAGAAGGTTCTAATGATGTATACATTAAAAACAGACTTTGGCCACCTTTAAACTGAGTGACCCGTTCGACCCGTTTCCATTTAGAGAATACTGATTCGACCCATTGCATTGTCATCCCAATACCTACAAAATGTTGTTCAGACCTACAAAAGTAATATAAGTACTCAACAAACATTATATTTTCAGGTTCTACATCAAGATAAGTGTGTAACAGAAAGTAATTCAAGTACCTTCATGACCAAGCTTTTGAAGAAACCACTTGCTATCGATCAGCATTTTCCATCCGGTCACAAACTTGACAAAGTAAATCCAATAATGTCAAAATTTTCACGGAATCTCGACCAGTCACACGTGGCCAAAAGAAGCTAAACCAACATTCATATATTCCAAAATAATACCATTTCACATTTGTTCTTCTTAATTTGCAGTGACAAGCTACGACAATGACCAAAAGTGTGCCCAGCTTCTATCGAACGCATATGACTTGGTCCTTTCCACTCTTAGCAGGTACGACTCACACATGCAAAAGCTATCACTAAAACTAATCCAGATGTTCACAGTTATCCATTCAGTAACAAATGAGGCAACACAAGTTATTCGAGCCCCTCATTGTTGCCTAAATTTCCAGAAAAGATATCAAGAGATAGAGCGACAACTTTTTCCAACTTTTTCCTCCCGTACAACTCATTCAATTGTGACGTAACAATGAACATGTGGCACCCTCGCGAGTGCTAACAAAATTAATATGAAGGCATGTTATTTAAAAAGCACAAAATGAGTTGCATTACGGCCATTTATCTCATCGACCACAACCAAGCAAAAAAGAACGAAAATGTGAGAGTAAACCCTCACGAGGATCTCTGAATTCAATTGCACCATCACTTAATAACCGTATAAAAACTTTCGCACTATTATCAAAGAAGCGTCAACGACCAACACCGTATAATACACAAATGGTAAATAGGAATGCAGGAGTCAACATTTACATCCCACATAGGTTAAGGAAGTGAAATCTTTCTTGTTAATATACTCTAGTAAATGAGTTTCATACATGTCAAGAATATTAACTTGTCTTCCATGCACTTGGTTGTCGACGATGTTGATTATTAACTAAGAAAATTCAAACTTGTAATATAAATATAAAATTCTTTGACTTTTAATATTTGTTCTCGCTTTTAAGAATGGATACCCCAAACTCTTTGTTTACAAAGACTGGATCCTAGTATTGGCGAATCCGGTTTCTAATTGGTTAATGTATACTCCCGTGAATTTTAAAGGCTTTGTATGATAAGTTAAAACGACGCTTTTTTTAAATGAATGATTTAAATATGTGATAAAACTACACAAACACTCAGGAAAATAAAAGTATCTAAAATCATCATATAAAGGTTTTCGAAATACATAAAAGTTTATAAAATCCATATTATTAGACCACTTTTGAAAGCTTTATAAAAGTTAAGGGCTCACTTTTTACATGAACTTACCTAACCTCTACCGTACAATGCCATATTGATTTTGCCATGACATGATGCGAAAATGAATTAAGACATGGCCCTCCACGTAATGTCTCTATTGATCGAGCACATATAATTTTGGGCAAATAATAAAAAAATGTAATATACTTGTCACAATTTCATCGAATGGGTAGTGAACTATTTTTTATTTATTTTGAGGGTAATTTTCTTTCAAAATCATCATCTTTAGGGTATTTTGTAAAAATTTTGGACAATTTTGCCCCTCATAGTTAATACAATTTTTTTTCCCGAAGGGTAAAATTGTCCAAATTTTTTGCAAAATACCCTAAAGATGATGAATTTGAAAGAAAATTACCCTCAAAATGAAAAAAAAAAAAAAAAAATAGTTCACTACCCATTCGATGAATTTGTGGCAAGTATATTACCTTTTAATATCATTTGCCCTGTAATTTTGGTCAAGCTCTTATCATTGTTCAACTCAAACAAATATTGCAAGCTATGAAAAAAATCTCTTAAATGACAAGAAAGGTGTATTTATCATATAAAATGCTTGAACTAAACCACCTTACTTTCAGGGCATTTAATTCGAGAAACACAAAATGAGTTGCATAAGAGGATCTCCTAATCCAATTGCGCTGTCACTCAATAACCGTATTTAAACTTTCACACTATTTAAAGTAGCTACGAAGAACACTAATCTATACAATAAACTGATAAATGGTATAGTAATATATAGAAATGCAATATGCACTTTGTACATTATTTGATCAAAACCATTTCAACTTTACATCCCATATAGTTGAAAGAAGTAAAGTTTGTCTTGTTTATATAATACTATAGTGAATGTGCATCATACATGTTAATAATATTACTATGTTTTCATGTATGCATTTGCTCGTAGAGTTGATTATAAAACTAAAAAAATCATACTCTATTTTAGTAATGATGATGAATATAACATTTTTACTTTTCTAGTTTTTGTACTAAAAAATGAATTAAAACGTGGCCAAGGTAGCTATAGAGCACATATGAGCTTGTTTCGTTAAGTTCTTAAAATTGGACTACTCAATCATACACAAAGTTCCATTCAAATTGATCAAAATGTTCTTCACCATCTAGGGGCGGACCTAAGGGAGTTCCGGGGGTTCACGGGAACCAAATAGGCTTTCCTCGATCATTTAGTGTAAAAAATAAATGTAAAATTCTTGACTTCTTTTAGTATCTGTAGTCACCTAGAAAATGGGCGCTCCAAATTTTTGTACTGGAAAATGGATTAAGGTGTGGCCCTCCATGTAAAATTCTTTCAACTTTTTAATATAACATACTCAAAATTTTGCTAGGGAGTAGTAAAAAGATACTAGTACTTTTAATGATAATCATGGAGACCTCATGGTTGGTGCGTTTGTGAAAATGATAAAATGATAGCAAATTGAAAATGATTAAAGGCTCGTTTGGTTTGTAAAAGGATTTAAAATCGGATTTGGATTCTGTTTGGAATGGAAAAAAATGGGGTAAGAGAAAAAAATAATATTTTATTAAAAACTTTATTTTAATAATTGATAAATAATTTATTAGAAAAAGAGTGTGGTAGTTTTATTTTTTAATAATTAATTTATGTATATATTGTGAGTAAGATATAAATGTAGGGTCAATTATTTAACAAAAGACACCACATACTACATGAATCAATGTATCATTACCGAGCCTACTTCGATTCCCAAAAATTGATCTAGATGTTCAATGACATCCATGTGACTTTAAATTGAGGGCTTTGAGGCGACTTGAGTCTCGCTTGATTGCCTTCATTTCTAGCGAAGACAGAGTGACAACTTTGTCCAACGAGTTTATAACTCAATCAGTCACTAGGCACCAACGTACGTGATCCACCATAATTATCCAAAACGGATGGATGTGTCACACTTATATATCATTATAAGGATGAAGGGTTACGATTCTTCGAAGTCTATGTAGGAGTGATCGGTATATATTCTCACTCAATACAACTAACCAATTTATTTAAGGAAGATAACAATGTAACTTACTTTTTTGTTTGTTCTATCATATTGTTATTTTCCATCAGTACTTTCATTGGATTACTTTGTTCTGTCTCTCATTTAAGGTATTACTTGGCTAACTGACATAAGGTTGGCTTTTGCACCATCTTGTATTTGAAACAATCAGTTTTTGAACCGAAAATACGAAGTGGATACATCTTTGGGAGATCAAAAGAATTGTAAAAGTGATAAAAACAAACAACAAACTCCGAGCTATATAGTATCTTGTTTAGAAGTATGATTTGACCCATTCTAAATTTTCCTCATTAACTTCACGCACATGTTATTATTGAAGAAACACAAAACAAGTTGCATTATTGCCAATTTTTCCACGACCATCACCAAACAAAAAAAATACGAGAGTGAACCCATATGAAACCAGTCATAAAATTTCTACTCCATTGAGGATCTCCAAATCTTGCGTCGTCACTTAATAAATGTGTCTAAACTTTTACATAAAAAATAATACTAGTAGCTTTAAAATACGTACTAATGCTCTGTAATAAACCAATAACTCGTATCATTAGATTGTATTTAGTTAAAGTCAGTAGTTCAACCTTGTATCGCACATTGGCCAAACATGTGAAATCTTCCTTGGATATATTATATATATAATACTAGAGTGCATGATGTTCATACAGTGGAAGAATTGTGTTATGTTAATTTCCAAATCTGTAATTCTATGACGTTGGTTGCTAACTAAATATCTTACTCTTCTTGCAATACATAAGTGTTTATTGCAATTTGCAACGTGTGATGTATCTTCTAATCTTTAGGACTTGTTGAATAAGCATTTTGAATTGTAATACTTTAGGAAGGGTCGTTGAATAAGTTTAATGCAATAAGCTATTTGGTTTTACAATCAGCCTATGTATAACTAGCTCATTTCTTAAAGTAGGAGTATCATTTAATCTACATTTGACCTCCCGCATACACCGCTCCGGCTGGGTAAGGTTATTGTTGTTTTCTTTTAATAAGCTAGCCAAATGACCCCTTGTTCTGTTTAAGACTAGTTAGGGGTATCATAATGCATACAACATCCATGGATCACCCTCGTAACCTTTCTATATATAAGTTGTAGTTAAATTTGTTTCATCATTCAATCAGCTTCACTTTAATAGTTCATAAATACTTGATGGATCACTTATTTTTGTGGTAACCCATTAACATTGTATATATTACCCTAATACGTTCAGATTTCTCTCTATACATACTTGGGTCGCCTAGGCGATGCTGTTTGGAAATAAGTAGAGAGAAAAAGAAAACGAACCTTGGAACTGAAGTCATATGCAATTCGCGATTGCTAGTATAATCTTGGGAAAGAAAGTGAAGCTCATAATTGCCTTGATTTCATCTCATTTAATAGATTTAGTGCAATGGAACCCAACCAATGCATAGGCTTATCATCACAGCTAAATTGCACCAGCCTGGAATAGAACCCCGAGTCTTCAATGTGGCAAGGTACTACTATTCTACCACTAGACTACTGGTACCTTTTTGTTAACTCTTAGGATTTTATAATTGTTATACCACTTTATTTGACAACGAAAGAAAACACATTTTGTGGTGAAGTTGCTTTGTTTTTTTTAAACGTGAGATGATGATTTATAAAAAAAGGAACAAGTAGAAGTATGTTTTGAAAAATATTAGATAACATCATCAAATAAGCTACTTAGAGCATTTCGAATAGGTTAATTGTCTCAAGGACTTCTACAATTAAGAGCAATAGTTTATTAAGTACGTTTAGCCATTTAGGTATGCTTTAAAAACAAACTTTGGCTAACTTTGGATAAAGAATAATTGGAAGGTCGTATAACTTTGAATAACTTTCAAACTAAGTGACCCGTTTGACCCCTATCTCATTTAGCCCATTTAGGTAATAATGATTTGACCCATTGTACCTCTTCCTCAATAACTTCATGGCACGCTATTCAAGAAACACAAAACGAGTTGCATTATTAGCAATATATTCCTCAACTTCAACCGAACAAAAAAGAATGAAATGCGAGAGTAAACCCATATAAAATCAGTAATAAAATACTTACTCCGTATAACATCTCCGTCTAAAATTTCGTCGTCACTTAATAACGTAATTTAAACTTTTTCATTAATAATCCGAGTAGCTTCTAGTACAAACGCTCTATGATGAACAAATGACTGATATAGATTAGAATACTAGAAATGCACAAGTCTACATGTAAGCATGTATAATATTATGTGTTGATAAAACCATTTCATATTCATATCCCACATAGATGAAAGAAGTGAAATCTTTCTTGTTTATATACCATAAAGAATGAGGATCATGCATGTCTAGAATAGTACTATATTTTGAGACACATTATGTTGTGAAGTTGATTATAAAACTTAAACAATTCAGCTTCACCACTCATCGTGTTCAAAATTTAATATAAATTCTTGAATTTTTAGTAGTATATCTTTTTTCACTTAAAAAACCCATATGAAATATTTAATATAAATTCTTGAATTTTTAGTAATATATCTTTTTTCACTTAAAAAACCCATATGAAATTAGTGATAAAGTTTGTACTGATCCTTAGATGATATCCGAGTTCAATTACATTGTCACTTAATTACTGTATTTAAACTCTGCCATTAGTTATTAGATTAGCTTCAAAATACAAACAATCTATTTTTGTCAATTCAATCTTATGTCCTAGGAGTGAGCAAAATAGACCAAAAACCGAACAGACCCGAGAAAACCGACAAAACTGAGAAAAAACAAACCAAGAAAACCGAGCCGAACTGACCGAAAACCGATGAAAACTGAGAAAAACCATCTAAAACCTAGCCGAACTGACCAAACCGAACCGAAACCGAACCTAGTAACTTCAGTTCGGTTCTCGGTTTGAATTTTTTCCTTTTTGAGTTTCGAGTCTGGTCATTTTTTCTCGGGTCGGGCCGGGTTTGACCCAATGCTCACCCTATTATGTCCCATAGTCCCACATTTGTTAAAGAAGTGAAATCCTCATTGAATATCTATACTACATTATAATGTATTTAGGACATCTATATTTAGAAGTCTTAAAATGTTTAAGACAAAAAACATTTCTTTAATAGGAAAGATGCATGTACACCACTTTAATGCACATAATTTTCAGACTTACAAGACAAGAAGCATAGTGTACATCACTTTAATGCACATATTAAAAAAACAACATTAATGATATTTAATATAGTCAATTAATTAATTGGTCAATAAATACAATTATTAAAACACCCCTTACATCACAAATACAAATTATCAAGCATATTGTACAATCAAATTAAACACAATTCCTACATTAAATGTCGCTAATACAAATAATAAAACACATTATACAAATATTCAGGCTCGAACGGGCAATGGGCCAAATGGGCTTGAGCCCAAACGGGTGCGGGCCAAACAGGCTCGAACCCGAACGGGCACGGCCTAAGCGAAATTCTTGATATCCGTAAATTTATTGTCAAAAAGAACATAATAAACTAAAATACATGATTCACCGAAAAATTTAATTTCAGAGTACCTGCCGCTGCAACGCGCGGGTACCCTGCTAGTATGCTAGAATGCATGAGGACCATATATGTCAAGAGTAGTGTTATGTTTTCAAATACGCACCGGTTGTCGAAGATTTTAATTCTAAAAGAATCAAACCTTGATACCCATTGTGCATCTGAAAATTGATACAAATTTCTTGACTTTTGTTTAACACCTTCGTCATTTAGAAAAACATCTTAATCATCTGTTTTCACTTATAAAATGGTACTATATACTTTTTATTTACAAAGATTGTCCATACGTGTTTATGCAACTAAATATATACTTCTTTTTTATGTATATCCAATAGCCATTGTTCTTCTTTTCTTTTTTGAACAGATATTTCATTTCACTCCTCACAAATGGAGGTAATTTGAACACAACAAGTTACAACGAACATAATAGGCAAAATCGAAACCGACTTGCCAAACAAAATACACGAGGTAACAAGTTAAGCCAAAACAAGACATACACCATAATGATTGTGACAGACTACAGCAACACCATACAAGGGTGGGGGAATCACCAAGGTGGGCTTTTGGTAGACACAACCATATAAAGGTGTAGCTTGACAAAAGTACATAAAGTACATAGAACATACAAAGAAGATAAAACTAAGCATCCTAAAAGGAGCCAAACCTAAACCTAACAGATCTAAATACAAAACCAAAAGCAGCATCAAGCCATCGATAACGGACCACGACCGGAAGCAATAGATCTGAGCAGAACAGCGGTGGCGGCAGCGAACGGCGGCGGCTGGGAGATGATAGATCTGTGGGTAAGGACTTTTATTTAAGAGAGGGGAGAGTACAAAACGGATGTCCGGGCGGCCGGCTGAACCAACCGCCGGATTTATTGTAGAAAGATGGTAGGTTGGACTGTTGTAGCGCTGGAAATTATAGAGAGAAGGTGGAGAGATTAGTTTTTAGAGAGAGAAGTTTTTAAAGCAATCTTGTGGCGTTTAATTGGAAATAATTAACGAAAGAAAATCATTGTTCTTCTTTTCGATCTGTACATGTTTCTCCAATCCACCAAAACTTAGATAACCCCTACCGTACAATGCCATATTAATTCCCCAAAGACATGCTACATAAATGAACTAAGGCATGTACCTCTAAGATCTCTATTGAGCACATCGAGTTTTTTCGTTTAAGTTTTTATCATTCTATAATTCAATCATGAAGAAAGTACCATTTAAACTAATCCAGATGACTCGGAACTGATAAAACTAGTTAAGATATCGAGAGAGTACCATTCAAACAAATCCAGAGATATCTTGACACTCGTGGAGATCGTCCATGTAGTGTGTTAGAGGCTTTGTACTTTTTGTGATTATCTATAATACTTTACCTTTCACCATTTTTTTTTTCAAAATTTGTAAACTATACAAAACAATCTAACTAGAAGTTACTAGATATCACAAAATAACCATGTAAACTTTCAAACATCTATTTTATCTAATAAAACAGAGTTTTGTACAACCCTCTTAAGCAACCTTTTGTACAACCCTCTTAAGCCATCTATTTAATTTTTTCCAAATATAACTCTTAACAGCAATTTGCCACGTGTACAAACATTTAAAAGAGTTTTTGAAATCGCATTGAACTTAGCCTTTGAAACAACTACGTTTTCTTATATGGAACAGTTGTGTCATTAATTGCATGCAATGGTTAATACTAGCAATGTAGTAATGTTGTTTTTTAATTAAGTGTATAAAAGCATTAAAAGATCCGCATTTGAACTACTACATGGCTTAAACTTGGAAACAAGCTAGCCAAAATTAATGTCGTTTGAATTTCTTTGCCATTTTGAATATTAAGTTACAGTTTTTAATTTAGAACATAAAAATGTAGAACAAGTCAAAAACGTTTTCTAAAATACAATTAAAAAAAAAGACTTGAAGTCATTTATAGAATACATTCAATTAAATACTCCCCCCGTTCCAAAAATTTAAGTCCAATTTGACTTTTTAAATCGAACTTTAACCTTAAATATTTTTGTTTGTATTATATAACACTTGATTAAAATTATACCAAATGAAAATACACATTTAAAACACACTACATTTATATATTTTGCATCAAGTATTATATAATACAAACAAAAACATTTAAGGTTAAAGTTCGATTTAAAAAGTCAAATTGGACTTATAATGTATAACGGAGGTAGTATAACGTTTCCTGGTATAGGTCAACCTAATTTTGAAATATATTCCAACAAATCATCTCGTGCGTGATAATCTCTTTTCAAATTACTTCATACTGAAACACATGGATACACATCAGGGTCTCTACCTCCACTTCTCCGCCAAAAGCACCATTTCCATCTCCGGCGACCCCTTGATAATCTATTTATTTCCTGGAAGACGTCTACTCTCGATCGTTGATCAACCTTTTGCAGTTGAGCACATCTTGACTTGACTTTCCAAGAATATAGGATATGTTGGCTGACGTATCATTACACTAATGATGTTGAGTAGGACATTTTATGTCTTCAAGTAAGAAATAAATGTTTTTAAGCTTTTAATTTTATTTTTTGTATTTCATAGATTGTACAGTTCAAAACGTTGAAGGAAATCTATTTATTTAAACTTCCAACGCTACAACAGTTAAATTATGATCAATCGTCTATCCATGCATTTATAAATATTCATGCCCATGTATACAAGTTACAAATAATGAATCCGGTTAGAACAAAATATTCTTATTCTACATCATGTATTTTTGTGTTCTTGGTTTGTGTACGTTCCATAAGTCATAGATTAGTAAGTCGATTAGTGTTTACATTTCAATAGATTCAATAATCAAACAGTATTTGCTTTGAGTTGCGTATTAAGAAAATTAGGAAAATGTGTCTTGGAAAAGCAGGAACTCTTTGATGGAGGAAAGTTAAATTCTTTGCTCTAGAGTTATTGATAGAGTGTATATCTCTCCAACATGTTCTCATGTTGATGAAAATCCTATGGTATACCAAAAGGAATTATGTTCACAATTTTAACATCTTTCATATTATGACGTATGTTTTCAACATCTTAACTTTGTGTAATTTTCTTATATATACGGGTGTGTTCGTCAACAAGTTTATACAAGCTTATAAACGCTCGACCTTTTACAGTAAGCTATTTTATAAATCAAGTTTTGTTTAATACACACGATTATGAAAGCGTTTATAAACTATAACTTTCTATAACTTGGCTCGAACAATTTTGTAAGTCTCTTTAAGATTGAAGCTTTCATATCACATATTACAAATGTTAAAGGGGTGCTTCTCTACTTCAGATGTTCATATCATTACCCTATTGTCACATATAAGTTGAGCATTGGAAAGTCACGGTCCTTTACAATTATGTGCAAGGGATTATATTAGCGAAATTCAAGGGGAATTTTGTATTTGTGACATTTAAGAAACTACTTATTTAAATAAAAAGAGTTTTACCTTTCATTTTACTCTATTCACAATCTACATGACCTCGAGTTTAGTATTGATATTCATGACCACCTAAGAAAATAACTTGATTTTGGGCATGTTATAGTTCTTAACATTCTATTAGCTTCACATTTTTTTTTGTTGAAAATGAGAAGTATATAGTCTTTATATTTTTTTGTTGAAAATGTGAAGTATATATATTAGTCTTTATATTTTCAATGAAGTATTTTGAGTATTTGCTCGACATAATATTCTTAAGATTATGAGTTTTGAACTTTTGATAAACACATTTACTTAAAAAAAATGTTTATATGAATTTTACATGCCTAGTCCTACTTAACTGAAAGTATTTCTTTTGACTATGAGATGAGTCTGTTAGTTTTGCATTTTAATCCTTAATAGGGTAGTATATACAAGTCCTATTCAACCAAATAACAAAGAACCCAAGACCTCTAGAATTTTCCAAGCTAATCATATTTGTTAACATGCTCTAATTATCATATGAGTTTTGATCTTCATATGTAGTTTCTTTCATTACCATTACCAGGAGTTTAATAGTATAAAGTATACATAATAATTAATCCGATATAATCTGTGACAACCGGCAATTTAGGGAGTTATTTTGAAAACCCGCATTACGTTAAAGTTCGTTTATAATTTTTATTTGGAATTTTTATTCACAACAAACTTGTAAGACCTATTTTATGAATAATTATGTTTTATGACGTTATGGAATTTGTGAATTATTTTCATAATTCATTTTGATATTATGCTCGGTGATGTATTCTTAAATTCTCACTGGTACTACGTTGACTCTGGCACTAGGTTTACCTAACGAAAAATTTTATGATTCGTTTTACGAGTCCGACGATATTTAAGTAATTACGAGTTGTTTTTCGGGAGATATTAAAGTTTGAAATGAGTTCGGGTTACGGGCCACATGTTTTACATTTACCCACTTTACCCGCTCCACACTACTAGTAATATTATTATTACTATTATCATTATTATCATTATTATTAATTATATAAAAAAAAAGAATAAAACTACAATTGGTCCTTGGGGGCCGGTTCACACAAACCCACACCAACACCCTCACATTCACATCTCTCTCTCTCATTTTCTCCCCACCTCAAACCCTAGCCGCCGGCCACTTTTTCCGGCTATAACCGCCGCACCACCGCCTCCACAACAAAACCACCACCACCATCTTAACCCTTATCTCCCCCTCTTTCATTTGAACTATAACACGCGCCCTAAAACACATTTTAACACCACGAAGTCTCTATAAATCCGATCGGAGTATCATTATTTTCACTAGATCCGCGTGTCTCGAGGTTCAAGAAGGTGAGTATCGATGGTTTGGCACCTTGGGTGCCTCGATATGGTCCTAAGTCCGTGGAAACATGGATTAAATTAATGGGGTTTGATGAAATACGAATTAAAAATGTTGGGAAACTAATGGTTTTGTCATATATACTCGTTTGGTATCCGGGTTTGGCTTGTTCTTGTTGGGTCGAGGCGTACCCGAGGGTGATACCCTCGGTTTGTGCCTTTTTCCGATTATTTGATCTTGGTCGATTCTTGGTGTTCGATTGAGGATGTATGGATCCTCATTTTTGTTGTTGACCGATTCTTGTTGGTCATACGCAGCTAGTGGTTCTAAACATTCTGAACAATCTGAACGTTCTGAGCATTCTGCATCAGCACATACTCAAACAACACCTCTTGCATCACCTCAGCAAGTTGCTTCAAGTGACAGAACTACTTCAGTACCAGTTTCAAGGGAAAATACTGTTTCCAGAGAAAGTACTTCTCATCATACTATTTCACAGGAAAGTACTTCTCTGCAAGGTACTGCTTCAGAGCATGATACACCACCATCTCCCAATGATTATACTTCCACAGGTGGGTTTCAAACACCTGGAGGAGATGAGGGAGTTAAAAGACAGTTGGATACTTATGAATTAACTAGGTAATTCAGAAAGTTGAAGAAAGTGGTTAATGATCAAGATGAACAAATCAAGCAGTTGAAAAGAAAGTTCAAGTGATTGAAACGGTTTGTTTGGCCACTTGTCAAAATTTTAGACTTTATGTGAAGGAACAGAAGAAATCAAAGAAGCAAAAATCTAAGTCTCATAAGACATCCAAGAAGGGTTCTAAATCTAAGAAGAGTAAGAAGACGTCATCATCATTCAAGTTGGGGAGGAATCAAAATGATAATCTGAATGAAGATGATGCTATGCCTCAAGATCCTAATAAAGAAGCTCAGTTTATGAATTACGAAGACATTACAGAAAGAAAAAGTGATGAGACCGAGCAACTTAATCTTGAAGTTGAGGAAGTTGCTATGGAGAGTGGAGATATAGAAGAAGTAGACTTGGAAGGTACTGAGAATCAAAGTACTGGTGTTCAAAGTACTTTGGATCAAGAAAGTTTCCAAGAAGAAGAAGAAGAAGTTCACTCTGGCACAGCTTAGAGCTTTTGAAGAAGCTAAGAATGAAGAAGCTGCAAGAAAGCAACAAGCTGAATATGATGCTGAGTTCTTAAGGGAATCAAGAAAGCCAGTTGTTGAAACAAGAAGACCACTGAATAAAGCTCAAGAAAGGAATTCCATGATAAGTTTTCTGAAAAGAAGAGGATTTAAGAATTTACAAAAGTTAAAATATTCAGAGGTGAAAGATCTATATGATAGTGTTCTAGAGTCAATTAAAAGAGAGCTGGATAGTTTTGTGCCCATGGATTCTGAGAAAGAAAAGAAGCTAGAGGAGGAAAGAAAGGAATTAGTTGCTAAAAGAAAGTTAAAGAGAAAGAGAGCAACTCAAGATGATCAGTTATCAAAAAGACTCAAGATGCTTAGACCAGACACTGTTGATGAACTGAGGAACTATCTTAGAGTTGTGGATTTTGAGAATACAAAGAAGACATAAGATGTTGATAAGAAATCTAAACTTTCTTCATTTTCTGTGGTAGAATCATCTGAAGGAGATTATCTCATTTTTCATAGAGAAGATGAAAGCTTTACAGTATTTAATATGCTATGGGATATATTGCACAAGATAGATAGAGAAGATCTTTATGATTTGTTTCTACAAGTGCAGGCTTACTTTGAGAATACTGAGCCAACAGGAGTGGATTGATCTTACTTGGTGATTTGATAACCATTTGGGAGACTAATGAAACAAGTAGTGAAGCTCTGTGGAATGATCAAGAGAATTGGGAGATAACAAGATGGAGATTCTTTGAGTCATCAGGGGTACACTCACTTGAAATGGAAGATGGAACCATGGTCCATATGCTAGCAGAGAGACAATATCCTCTAATAAGGGAACTTATGGTCAGAATGCTGGATCATGGTATGGAAGTTGAGAATGAGACTGAAGTAGCATTGATGGTGATTGAATTATTCATCAATTGGACTACTGCAGATGATGATAATGCATAAATACTGGTATGATTTGTATTGTATAAATATTTTTTGAATAATAAAGTAATTTATTCAAAGTACTGCAAGACAAACAGTACTTTCTCAAAGTACTGCTTGCTGCATAAAACCAGTAAAGTCTTTTTAAATAAAATGTTTTGAAGCAAAAGATGATATCAATAAAAGGATTTGAAAAGTAATACATGGTGTTAGTATTTATACTACACAGCAAATGGTAATCAACTCACCATGTTTAACAGACAAGAAAGAGTTTGACTCATCATGAGGGTACGGCTCTGATGTGATAATCAAATCCGTTTTTAGTTGACAATTTACTAAAAATTGTATAGTTTTCAACTCACCATATCTGTAAAAGTGAAGAGTTGACTAGCCCACAAGAAAATGGCTTGTGGTAAAGGCTGTGGAAAAACCATTTGTTTGGTAATTAGTTCACCATGGTTGTAATAAAAGAAGTAACTAGTTCAAAAGCAAACGACTCTTGGTAAAGACTAAACAAATCCGTTAATAGCTGATGATTTGCTAAAAATCATATGGTTATCAATGTACCATGGTTTTTGTGTTTAAACCTATACATTGGCTACTCCATAGTTAATGGCTTTGGTAAAGAGACATCAAAATCCATTAGTTTTCAAAGATTCACCTCTCACAGGAGTTTACACACTTGAAAGTGGTGAGAATAGAATAAACTTTAAAGATTTGATGTACACTTTGTCAAAATGTTGCTGAGTTGGTGAAAAGGTTTATTGTTGTAAAGATATCATCTGAAGCTGATAAAGAGTACTTTGACACAAAAGTCTGATAAAAGATAAAGATACAATTTTCCTTGAAGATAAAGATGTTGAAGAAGAAAAGATAACAAAGAAACTTGAAATCAAGCCAGTAGAATTCAAGTTAGGGGAGGATTGTTAGGATATGAAGATCAAAGTACTTCTGTATTTCAAAGTATTGCTGTGTCAAAGTGCTGCTCATGGTCAAAGTACTGCTCGTAAATGAAGATTATTCAAAGTACTTCTAAGATAAAGGACTGACATGCAATATCATTTAAGGATTGTAATGCAATATTATTAGAGTATTCTAGAATTGTTTTAGATTAGTTTACTTGTCGTTCAAGTAATGTAAACCGACTTAAGGTTTTCCTTGTGTCTATAAAAGGAGCCTTAGAAGGTATTAGACGTACGAGTTTATGAGTTAGTGAATGAGTACTTGCATACAAGAATTAGAGAATACGATATTAGAGAGTTAGGGATTGTTAGTGAATCTGTGTAAAGCAAAGCAGGTTCAAGTTTGGTTTAATATAAAGTTCTTCTTAAGCTTTGTATTAGTAGATTCCGCATACTTTACAAGGTTACATCAGTGTTTCAATATTAATAGTGTTGAAGTTATTCAATATTGTTAAAACCTTACAAGCTACAAAGTAGTTTGGTCAGAGTATATCGATCCAACATATCACTTAAACTAGATTATCAAATACTAATATTTTGTGAGGATGCCCAGCTTGTAACAATGTGCTCACAGTTGCAGCCCCATAGTACTAATATTGTTTACATCTATGTGACTCTTTACACCATACACTACGTTTGCAATGGGAGTTATATCTTTTATATAATAAAACAAAACTCCTATTGGGAATTTTTCATTTCAAAAAAATTCATTCATACCTTATTTAGTAATAATTTTATTTAAAAAAAATGTATTTTCTTATTAGGTAACATTTTATATTTATCCATAACACAAGTAAAAGATAAATACAAAAAATATAAATAAGATGCAATTAATAATATGATTAAATTTTTTAAATAATTATCTTTAATAATAAAAAAACTATAATTAAACATCATAAATCAAACAAAACAAAGATTAAATTATTTGTTTTTTAATAAATAAAAATATATTATTCAAAAAATTTTAAAAAACCCGCGCGTGCGCGGGGTTTATAACTAGTATTTTAGAACAATCTTATGTCAACAAATCGATTGTATGCTATGGCTTTTTTGTACTGTCACAACTCGTAAATTCTGGTCTTTTCCCGAACTTTCACATTTACTATTCATCGGTTACTATTCATCGATAACTATTCATCATTTTCCTATTCATCTTTTTCAGAGTCAGTTTGTGATTCTGAGAAGCGTTCAAAATTTTTACTATTCATAAAACACTATTCATCCCGGAGAAAATTTGTCGTTTATGCATGAGTTGCGTCATTTCTGTATACGTAAGGTTATTTACCTAATAAACGTTATCTTATGAGCTATTATTTTGAATAATTGATCCGACAATCACAACTATGGTCCTAACACATTTTTATACTCATAATAATAATATAAAAATTATATTATTAATTTACCCGGTGTTTTCAAATCAACTGTTACGTTTTCCGGTCGAAGCTTATAACTCCGTCGGTTTGCGATATTTCAACCCGATCATTACTTTAACTTCCGCTTCTCATCAGGAATATTATTTTACAATTTTTACAACTTCATTATATTTTATTTTATCTCTTTACAATTTATTTTTAGTTAAGTCGGTACCCGGTATCACCTAACCTACACAATATCTATCAATAATACACCAAAGTCAAGACTTGCTTGCAAAAGTCTTCCAATCCCCTAAAAACATGGATCTTGCCCCCTAGTCCATATATATATACTTCACCCTTTTCATTTTCATTCAACACAAAACAAAACAACTAGCACAAAAACTCATTTTGCTCTCCTCCTTTGTGTGTGAATCGGCCATCATCAATTACCAAAGGAGAAACCATAAACTTTTCAAGATCCAAGTGTTTATAAAGTTCTAATCATGATCTAGTTGGGGTTTTGTGGTAAAAACCCTATGTTTCTTAACATAATCATCTTCAAATCACCTCAAATATTCAAGTAAGCTTCAACAACACTTTTGATCTTTCCATACCTTCATTTTTTCTAGTTTCATGTTGTTTATTCAAGATCTATATGCATATGTTAGTTTATACCACTCTATTTATACTTTTTATAACTTATGAACCCTAGATACTTAATATAAGTAGATCCATAAGTTTTATTAGCATCCTCATGAGATCCACCAAGGTTGGTGATGTTTAGGAACCCATGACACCCTAAGAAGGTGTATGGTAGGATTTGGGTTGATTTGAAGTTGTTTCGTTGGTTTTTAGACAAGTTAGTAACTAGGAAAACCAAGTTTTGACACTTATAGAAAGTTGCTGTCCATTTTTGCAAAACGTGGAAACATCAGAGATTTCTGGGTAATTTTAGACCTAAGATTTAGAAACTACCTTCCGATACGGAACTATGGCCGAAAACGGGGATGAAAACGAGTTAATAACGAAGGAGATACGCTAAAAACGAGTTAACGACGAAAACTATTTTTTTTTCTGAAAATCCTTTGCTGATGAACAGTTGTCACGGGCTGTTTTGGGCATAAAACTTGATCTAGCCATCCCGACTTATCAAAAATATGTTAGTATGTTGTCCCACGATTCCGGGAATGTAAAGAACATAGAAAACGAGCTTATAACGACTAAGATATACACGTTTGAAACTAGACGAACTATATATATTTTTGACAGCTTTTCTAATAGAGAATATTTTGCGCACTAAACAATATACTTACACCAAACGAACAATGGAGAACCGTCCTTCCTAGCCGTTGAGGCACGTACCATCAAATGTTTATTAACCCATCAATGAGATGACATCTCAAGGTTTTCAAAACGCCAAGACCAAACACTAACACTTTATATATTATTACACGACTAGTCTTTACGAAGCTAATTGGGCTTATTTTCACCAAGTATCGGAAAACATTGAATTTCAACGATAACTATTATTTTCAAAGTACGAGTGGTATAGACTTCATGTGCATGTGCATTCACTTCATCACTTTATAATCTAAGTAGATCGTATCATTCGTTCATTATAGGTCGCGATTAGAGACCGAGCCTCATTTCCATCATAACCACTTTTGTCTTCGTAACTATCGTACCAGGTGAGTCATAGCCCCTATTCTTTTACATTGTTTTGTTAACTTTTTGGGGGAGAATACATGCTCGTTTTTACATAAATTACTACTTGACTCTTTGAACTCATTTGACCTTATAACTTGTTTTGAACTCTTGAACTCGACTTGAACTTTTGAACTTAATGTACCGTATGTACTATGACCTAAAGTCTCACCTTATTGGTGGAGCGTTCTTAACCCTAAAGTCTCACCTTATTGGTGGAGCGTGCTAAGTCTCCTTTGTTCGGAGCAACACTATAAAGTCTCTCCTGTTCAGAGCATCCTTAATAATTCTCGCCATGGTGGAGTGACTAATAATTCTTCGCCAAGTCGGCGGAGTGACTAATAATTCTTTGCCTAGGTGGCGGAGTGACTTCAAGTCTCCCTTGTTCGGAGCGGCCTTGACTTATGTTGTACTATGTGCCATATTGTGAACTATATTGACCACGTGTACTTGACTACTAAACATTCAACTATTTGGCAGTGGGTTTAAACACACAGGTTACAAGTCTCTTATGGCGGGACTTGTAACTGAGTGGATTTACGATGCCTTTGTTGTGTGATCATTTTTCTATATACTTTATTTGTTAAACAAACCCTATGAACTCACCAACCTCGTGTTGACACTTTAGCATGTATTTTCAGGTTTTAACCAATGGCACGCTACAAGAGGTTTTGGCAGGGTATGGCATGGTCATAGAAGACTCTGATTATTTATTTGGGGACCATTTTAAACTACTTTTAAGGGCCTACTTCCGCACTACTTTTAAAAATGTAAATACAATATTTTTGACTTAACTATTTTATTCTAAATGATTGAAGTGAAAATCATTTTTGAACTTGTGTTGTAATACCAATTGAGTTACACCCCAGCTACACGTATGCTTCCGCTGGACCCGATTTTGGGGGTGTGACAGATTGGTATCAGAGCTTTGGCTATAGCGAACTAAGTGTTTTTAAAACCTAGACTATAGCTACTTTTACTAAAAACTTAACCCTATGACCGTCACGTGCCTGCCTGCCAAGCTGAAGCCTCACTTGTGGTTTGTTGCTGACTTAGGTGATGAGATTTGTGTCTCATTATCTGGTATATTATATTCACTTATTCTAGTTGATTACTCTAATTGCCTTTCATATAAGCATGTTCACGTATCATATATGTCACCCTGTTATGTTTCTCCTTGCATAGTTTCATCATTTGACCTCGAGTTTGGTCACCTGCCTTAGTCTTTCTGAACGTCTTGGTATTTGTGAAGGACATAGTATTAGTATAACTGAGATGAGTATTTCAAAATTCATGGAACCTCGGTGGAATATAGACTAGTCACCTATATTCAACCCGGGATAGTGGGAAATAGGCTGACTACCTATATCCGACTCAGAAATGAAATTTTGCAACACTGAGAATGGTTATAATAAAATTCTGTCTGGATTGAATCCCCTACTCAATTTCCAAATGTTACATTTATGTGTGTGTATACCCTCGTTGTCAGAACGCTTATACTTTTCCTCCCCTTGTGAACCGCTGCCTGGAAGCACGTCAACTGGTCATTTCATCTCATGAATCTTCACCTTTATAACACTTCGGAGACCAACGTTAACTGAACTTCGGGACGAAGTTCCCTTAAGGGGTAGAGACTGTCACAACTCGTAAATTCTGGTCTTTTCCCGAACTTTCACATTTACTATTCATCGGTTACTATTCATCGATCACTATTCATCATTTTACTATTCATCTTTTTCGGAGTCAGTTTGTGATTCTGAGAAGCGTTCAAAATTTTTACTATTCATAAAACACTATTCATCCCGGAGAAAATTTGTCGTTTATGCGTGAGTTGCGTCATTTCTGTATACGTACGGTTATTTACCTAATAAACGTTATCTTATGAGCTATTATTTTGAATAATTGATCCGACAATCCCAACTATGGTCCTAACACATTTTTATACTCATAATAATAATATAAAAATTATATTATTAATTTACCCGGTGTTTTCAAATCAACTGTTACGTTTTCCGGTCAAAGCTTATAACTCCGTCGGTTTGCGATATTTCAACCCGATCATTATTTTAACTTCCGCTTCTCATCAGGAATATTATTTTACAATTTTTACAACTACATTATATTTTATTTTATCTCGTTACAATTTATTTTTAGTTAACTCGGTACCCGGTATCACCTAAACTACACAATATCTATCAATAATACACCAAAATCAAGACTTGGTTGCAAAAGTCTTCCAATCCCCTAAAAACATGGATCTTGCCCCCTAGTCCATATATATATACTTCACCCTTTTCATTTTCATTCAACACAAAACAAAACAACTAGCACAAAAACTCATTTTGCTCTCCTCCTTTGTGTGTGAATCGGCCACCATCAAGAACCAAAGGAGAAACCATAAACTTTTCAAGATCCAAGTGTTTATAAAGTTCTAATCATGATCTAGTTGGGGTTTTGTGGTAAAAACCCTATGTTTCTTAACATAATCATCTTCAAATCACCTCAAATATTCAAGTAAGCTTCAACAACACTTTTGATCTTTCCATACCTTCATTTTTTCTAGTTTCATGTTGTTTATTCAAGATCTATATGCATATGTTAGTTTATACCACTCTATTTATACTTTTTATAACTTATGAACCCTAGATACTTAATATAAGTAGATCCATAAGTTTTATTAGCATCCTCATGAGATCCACCAAGGTTGGTGATGTTTAGGAACCCATGACACCCTAAGAAGGTGTATGGTAGGATTTGGGTTGATTTGAAGTTGTTTGGTTGGTTTTTAGACAAGTTAGTAACTAGGAAAACCAAGTTTTGACACTTATAGAAAGTTGCTGTCCATTTTTGCAAAACGTGGAAACATCAGGGATTTCTGGGTAATTTTAGACCTAAGATTTAGAAACTACCTTCCGATACGGAACTATGGCCGAAAACGGGGATGAAAACGAGTTAATAACGAAGGAGATACGCTAAAAACGAGTGAACGACGAAAACTATTTTTTTTTCTGAAAATCCTTTGCTGATGAACAGTTGTCACGGGCTGTTTTGGGCATAAAACTTGATCTAGCCATCCCGACTTATCAAAAATATGTTAGTATGTTGTCCCACGATTCCGGGAATGTAAAGAACATAGAAAACGAGCTTATAACGACTAAGATATACACGTTTGAAACTAGACGAACTATATATATTTTTGACAGCTTTTCTAATAGAGAATATTTTGCGCACTAAACAATATACTTACACCAAACGAACAATGGAGAACCGTCCTTCCTAGCCGTTGAGGCACGTACCATCAAAAGTTTATTAACCCATCAATGAGATGACATCTCAAGGTTTTCAAAACGCCAAGACCAAACACTAACACTTTATATATTATTACACGACTAGTCTTTACGAAGCTAATTGGGCTTATTTTCACCAAGTATCGGAAAACATTGAATTTCAACGATAACTATTATTTTCAAAGTACAAGTGGTATAGACTTCATGTGCATGTGCATTCACTTCATCACTTTATAATCTAAGTAGATCGTATCATTCGTTCATTATAGGTCGCGATTAGAGACCGAGCCTCATTTCCATCATAACCACTTTTGTCTTCGTAACTATCGTACCAGGTGAGTCATAGCCCCTATTCTTTTACATTGTTTTGTTAACTTTTTGGGGGAGAATACATGCTCGTTTTTACATAAATTACTACTTGACTCTTTGAACTCATTTGACCTTATAACTTGTTTTGAACTCTTGAACTCGACTTGAACTTTTGAACTTAATGTACCGTATGTACTATGACCTAAAGTCTCACCTTATTGGTGGAGCGTTCTTAATCCTAAAGTCTCACCTTATTGGTGGAGCGTGCTAAGTCTCCTTTGTTCGGAGCAACACTATAAAGTCTCTCCTGTTCAGAGCATCCTTAATAATTCTCGCCATGGTGGAGTGACTAATAATTCTTCGCCAAGTCGGCGGAGTGACTAATAATTCTTTGCCTAGGTGGCGGAGTGACTTCAAGTCTCCCTTGTTCGGAGAGGCCTTGACTTATGTTGTACTATGTGCATATTGTGAACTATATTGACCACGTGTACTTGACTACTAAACATTCAACTATTTGGCAGTGGGTTGTAAACACACAGGTTACAAGTCTCTTATGGCGGGACTTGTAACTGAGTGGATTTACGATGCCTTTGCTGTGTGATCATTTTTCTATATACTTTATTTGTTAAACAAACCCTATGAACTCACCAACCTCGTGTTGACACTATAGCATGTATTTTCAGGTTTTAACCAATGGCACGCTACAGGAGGTTTTGGCAGGGTATGGCATGGTCATAGAAGACTCTGATTATTTATTTGGGGACCATTTTAAACTACTTTTAAGGGCCTACTTCCGCACTACTTTTAACAATGTAAATACAATATTTTTGACTTAACTATTTTATTCTAAATGATTGAAGTGAAAACCATTTTTGAACTTGTGTTGTAATACCAATTGAGTTACACCCCAGCTACACGTATGCTTCCGCTGGACCCGATTTTGGGGGTGTGACAGGTCGATTCAAAGTTCACAATCTAAGTTTACATCTTCAAATAGTATGTCTGCTGGCATATGTGCAACACCACCTTGTGCACGTATGTCTGCTGGCACTCGCACTAATGCCATAATGGCACATGCACCTATTTTTTCTCCGAAACTACCTAATTTTACACACATCTCAATATCCATTCTTCATACAAGCCCCAACCTTTTTCTCCGATTTTAACTATCTTAATCCTAACTATTAACCATACACTAAATTCGCATAATGTTATCGAATATGCAGATAATGTTAGCAAATTGAATTAATTCAAAACCTATTTCCACATAAAACAACATACAATAATACAATGTACTAAACATTAAAAAAAAAAAAAAAAAAAAAAAAAAAAAAAAAAAAAAAAACGTAGCAATCAAATGATTGGCCTTTGGACTAAAAGACAAACTCGAAACACCGTTACTTGGAGGAGACACAATCTATAAACATAACCATTAAAACAGTTAATCATAATCAAATAAAAACAATCTTTAAATAATAATAATAATAATAATAATAATAATAATAATAATAATAATAATAAAGGACCCAAGTGAATATAAAGAGAATAACCTCAGCAAAATTATTCGGATTGATGTTACCGGTAGAATTCATACCGAATGTAGACATAATAACATTAGAATAAAGAGATTGTTAAACCCTAATGGATATTGGTTATTTGAATTGGTTTTGAGGGAGTGGATTATTAATGGGTATTTATAGGGAATGTAAATTGTTTGATGATTTGCTTATTTTTTAAGCAGAGATATGGTGGTGGTGGTGGGTTGAAGAAAATATTATTGTGTGGTATAATATAGTGTGGTTTGAAGTTATATAGGAGTATATTAATTTGTGTTATACATTTTAAGTATCATTAGAGCTAAATTACTAGTTAATCTTTGTATAGTATAATTGTTAAAATTGGTGAAAAAAAAAAAAAAAAAAAGTTGCCCAATACAAGTCGCCCAATAAAACGCTAGTCGCCCATGTAATAAACCTTAAAATACCTTACACATACCTTACAAATACATTTTACTTTTTGTACTTTAATAATTAAATAATGGACATGTGTCAAACTCTTATTGAGTTGCTCAATTTTTAAGTTGCCCGATCCAATTTTAGAAAGTGAAATATGAAAGTCTACAAAGTGACTAGTCAAATAGTCAACGATCTAGTCCACTATTTATCCCTAAAAAAAAAGGTCACCAAGGGGTGGTTGGTTGGGTGATTAATCTTGTTTTTAGCTGTTTTGATACCATTTTAATTACACGTTCAATTCCATTTTGCACACACTGTTTTTCTTTTGCCATGAAGCACTTATTTAAGAAGAAGATTGTTGGCTATAATCCTGTAAACATTTGATCGAATCATATAATCATTTTCAAAGATAAGGAGTGTGCGTCCGATGTTTATGTGATGAGGGAAAGTGATAAGAAAGTGGTGTGTAAATCAGTGTGTTTTTTTGTGTTAAAAGTGGTTTCTAGAAGAGACAATGATATTTGTGTGGGAGAGAAAGGTCGAGAAGTGTTTTTTTGCTATTAGACAGCTGGGTACTGTTAATTCAACTCTGCGGAACAATACCTTGCAGCACTTTTTACTGTTACTAAAAGTATACTGTTGAACATGTAAAAGTATGGGATTGAAGTCGGTTGTGATGAAGGATAATAGATTTACTCATTTCAAAAGAAAGAAGCTTGTGATTTTGAGGTTTAAAGACGCGTAAGCAAACTGGACACCTGACGAAAATGGGATTGTGTAATTAAAGCCACTTAATGTAGCTAATTTGTGTGATTGTGCTTTTATGGATATTGCTAGAAGCAAGAATTTGCAGCTTTTTGTTGAAGGGGTCGTTTAATAGAATATTATCGTATGCAATATGTTTTGTGCCTGATTGCTTTTACACATGTGAAGGGACGTAAGTTCCGCAAAAATGATAAATTTCCACAAAAAATATAACCTGTACGTGTTCCTCAGTTTATGCATTTAGTAACGAAATCATGCAGTTTCTAAGCTCAACCAAACAATACTTTACATGTAGTAGTAACTTTTTAGAGGCCAAAAGTCTATTTGTCTATACTTGTAAAATGTTATATTTAAAGAGTAGAGACGGAGAAAAGCAAAGTATTGGATTCCTTGGCATCAACTCCGTCAAGCCACAACTGGTGAGATGTTTGTAACCTTTTTTGCTTTTACGTTTTTTATATTGTGATCTCGTTTTACACATGCATGCCAACTGTTTGATTAAACGCGTCAATGAAGAAAAAGGTTTTCATTTTATTAGATGGATCAACTTTAGATGCTGTGGTGTTTGGGATTAGAAGTTTTTCTCATTTTATGCCTAGGGGTACCGATGGTCCTAAAAGGGTATGCATGTGCATACTTTGTGTCTCAAGTATGTCCGTCCCTGGGTGTGATGAGAATCTTAAATAATCTGCTTGAACTGTGTTGAATTCACTTTCAAAATAATGCATTTTGTGTGTTCAAACGAAACGAATTTTAAGAGGAGTTGGTTCGCCAACAAACACACTTGTTGGGTATTTTGGCGAGAAAAACTGGCAGCTTATTTTGGAGCAGTGTTCCGCGTCTTGACTTGTTAAAATCATATTAGCTCAAACGAGTGTGCACTCTACAAATAGTGAAACTTAGCAAATATTTCTTCAAATTTCATAACTCTTTTTATTATTTCCTTGCCTGATTTCATTTTAGTGAAATTTTCTCTATTCAAATATGCCTTTAGTTTAGAAAAATGATATACATAAACTTGTGACTAAAGGTTATCCACCGTAAACCACAATACCACATAGTATCAGATGCTTTTCTAAAAAAAATAAAGAGTAAAAATGGAGAAAAGCAAATTATTTAGATTCCATGGCACAAGATTCCTGCTTGCTTGTTTGTTGCTTTATTCCTTGGAGCACTTTTATCATATGAGCTCAACCAAATTATTATTATTTTATTTGTTCATTGGACTTTGATATACCACTACTTCCTTCATTGTGTCTTTGTAGTTATCCTCTTATACACCTGGTGAGCTTTTGTAATCTGTTTTGCTTTTACATGCATGTATTATATTATAACCGGATTTTACATATATTAATTGTTAATGGGAGCATTGATCATGTTTATTTGGGTTTTGCTAAAAGTGTTTGATAAGCTGATGTTATTTGCCATGCACCATCTAAATTATCATTGCAGCTTATATTAGTCCGCTATATTGTTAGTCACCATATTTGTAGAGTGGAGGACAATAATCAAGAATCGGATTGATTAATTGAGCTAGCATATTTGATTTTAGATCTTCATTCACTTTCTCTCCTAAACCAAACTAGAGAACACAGTTAAATAAACATTTGAATGAAGAAATGAAGGTTACTACAAAATGAGTGCTACGAAATGAGCTGATCAGGTGGGAGATCAGTGGGTGTACACACAATTTTTTTTTTTCAAAAGTCTTCAACACTGTCTGATTAACATTTGATGCTCAACCAATTTTGTTTTATTTGTTCAGTAAACACAACAACCTTGAGAGCTCGTGAATATTTAAAGTCTGTCTCGGTTTCAATGTATTTTTACATATTTACCAGTTTTGGTGTAAGTTACTAATTGCGGACACCAAGAAGTTCTTACTTTAAAATGAAACTTAGTGTTTATTTCTAGAAATGTGGATGTTGTATCTTCAATCCCGAAGTGCTTATTTCTAAGTAGCTTATCAGGACTTATGGATAAGCAGTAAAATAAGCAATCCCAGGCAGCCCTTAATAAGTTAATATACAAAAGCATGGATACTGAAATAACATTCTCATCCCTTTTGTTGGTAGTTCGGTCGGGTTTCACACTACCCATGTAATCTATTTATGCTAACAGGTTGACGTGTCAACCCGAAACCTGCTTAGACCCAAGCTTAACATGTTTATTTTCGTGTCATTTCAGTAATTGTCACATCCTTGGTTTTATTTATATGATTTCTTATGTCTCAGGAAAATGGAAGTTGTATCTGCAATCGTTGGTCCTGTTGTGAATGTTTTGATGGGTCATATTAAACAAAAGCTGGGATATCTCACTTCATACGCCGAACACGTTGAGCACATGAGGAACAGAATGCAGTTTTTGGAAGATCGAAGTGCTGATATTGAACGCCGCAAGAGACAAAACAGTGCAAGCAATCGAATGATACCTACTCATGTACCACGGTGGTTGGAAGATGTTAAAAAGATCAAGGAAGATGTTGACAACATTCCAAGCAACAACATTGGATGCTTTAATGTTAAAAAGAAGTTTCTAGCAGGAAGAAATGCAGTAAGGCTTTCCAAGGTTATCGAACATCTTATTAGAGATGGTTCTGACATCATCTCTTCGGACACCATCTGGCGTGAAACTGATGGATGTCTTGGCAGAGTCGATTCCAAAAACCCGGCATCAACATCAACATCAACATCAACATCAGGTTTAAGTGTGTTCAACTCAAGAGTAAAGACATTCAATGATGCATTGAAGCTCCTTCACCAAAATGATGATGATGCGGCTCGAGTGATAGCCTTGAGTGGAATGGGTGGCGTGGGGAAAATCACACTAATGAAACAACTGAAAGAGGCTGCACATGATAACAAGATGTTTAATTGGATCGTGGTTGTAGTTGTTGGGAAAAGTTCCAACTTGTTTGCCATTCAGAATACCATAGCAGCGCACACAGGCGGACCTCTAACTGAAACTGATGAAAAACTAAGGGCAACTTATCTTTCTAAAAGATTTAAAGAATTCTTGGAGCGTAAAGAAAAGATTCTGGTTATACTGGATGATGTGTGGGAGAAGATTAAAGTTGAAGATATCGGATTAGGGAGTCCTTTCCCAAATGGGGTCAAGTTGTTGCTCACATCACGAGATGAAAATATTTGCCAACAGATTGCAGTTGATGCTGATTCTGTTCCTAAAATAGTTAGAGTTAATGTCTTGGAGGAGGGGGAAGCACAAGATTTCTTTTCTCAAATCGCAGGGATTTCAGAGGAGCATGACCGTGATCTCTATCAAATAGGATGTGATGTTGTAAAAAAATGTGGTTATTTGCCACTTGCCATCAAACTCATTGCCGCAACTCTCAGATGTCAAAAGAAAATCGTATGGAAGCATACACTCAAGTGTTTGAAGAAAAATAAGAACGTGCTAGAATTTGTAGATATAAGCTACAAGAATTTAGAACGAGAGGAGGATAAAGCAATTTTTCTGCTTTGTGGCTTGTTTCCCGAGGACACTAATGTCCCTATAGAAGATCTGACAAGATATGCTTGGGGATTAAAACTTTTAAAACAAGTTCATACCATCGAAGATGCTAGAGAATGCACACAAACAAGTGTTAGCAATCTCAAAAATGCATATTTGTTGATGGATGGTGATAGTGATGACTATGAGTGTGTGAAAATGCATGATCTTGTGCTTGCATTTGTGGTAGATACTGTTTCCAAAGGTGGTGAGGACGGATGTTGGATCATTCACCATGATGATTTCTCAAAGTTAAGTGAAGCTAATAATATTAGCCAGTCTTGCAAGCAACTTTCGTTAACATGCAAGGGCAAGTCTGAGTTTCCTAGTGAATTTCAGTTTCCAAACCTATCACTTTTGAAACTTATGCACGGAAATGAGTCGCTAAAGTTTCCTCTGGACTTTTATGAAGGAATGAAAAAGCTTCAAGTTATAGCATTTAATATAATGGAGTATCCAATAGTTCCAACATCATTTCGGTGCTCCACCAACCTTCGAACTCTTTGTCTCGATGGATGCTCGTTGATGTTTGATCTAACTTGTATTGGAAGTCTTTCGAATATGGAAGTGCTTAGCTTTGCTATTTCTAGCATCACAATCCTACCTTCCACATTCGGAAATTTGAAGAAGCTGAGACTACTGGATGTAACAGGTTGTTACAATCTTGTTATAGATGACGGTGTCTTGAAAAGCTTAGTGAAACTTGAAGAGCTTTATATGAGAAGTTTTGATGGACGTGCACTCTTCTTCACAGACAACAACTATAGTGAACTTGCAGAGCGTTCAGAGAACCTTCGTGCATTAGAATTTGAATTTATTGGTGACAATGCTCATATGAAGAACATGTCTTATGAGAAACTTAAAAGATTCAAGCTCTCAGTGGGATGTTCTTTTACAGAAGTTAGAGACGAACTGGAAACAAATCAAGTTGACATGCACTCATATGAAAACAGCTTGAAGCTAGTCACCAACAGAGAAGAACTACTGAAATCTAAAATCAACGAGCTGTTTAATATCACAGATGCACTTTATCTACAAGTGAATGATATGAATACTCTTGATGATGTTGACGTGGAATTCCCGCATCCCCAACATCCTCCTCGAAACTCTTCGTTTTACAATTTGAGAATCCTTGTAGTTTCAGAATGTGCAGAGTTGAAATACCTTTTCACACCGAGTGTTGCAACAAGTTTGTCAAAGCTCGAGTATCTTGAAATTTACAGATGCCCTATAATGGAAGCAGTCATACATAGTGAAGATGATGGATCAGATATAATTAAGTTTTACAACTTAAAGTATCTCAGGTTGGCTTACCTACCAAAGTTATTGCATTTCTGCAATAACGTTGCTGTAATTGAGCTGCCACATCTCATGGAGTTGCAACTTCGACGCCTTCCAAAAATAACAAGTATTTATCCCAATAGTGCAACATCTTTTGTGTCGAGGAATATATCCCCTACGCAATCTTTCTTGAACAAAGAGGTAAGTATATGCTTTGTATTAATATACTTATATTAAGAATCTTTTCAATTGAAAGTGTTTTAATAACAGGCGGGTATCTACTGAATGAACAAATCTTTTTACTTTGCAGGGTGCGACTCCTATGCTGGAGAAACTGGTTGTGTCTGATATGGAGAATTTGAAGGAGATATGGCCTCTTCAGTTTAGTATTAGTAATCTGTGTCTATTGAGAAAGCTTAGAGTCAAGGGTTGTGATTCCATTGAAGTCTTGTTCAACATGGATTTTGGTAAAACCGAACAACCTACTAGCAACTTGAGAAGCATTATACTGGATGGATGTGATAGTCTTGTGAAGCTTTTATCATGCAACCCGTTTCCATTCTTGAATAATTTACAAGAGCTCCAAGTTAGAAGATGTGGTTCCATTCAAGTGTTATTTAACACTGACTTGGGACTTGCTGGCAAAATTGAAGAGCAGGTTCGTAGCAGCAGTTTGAGAAGCATTCATGTTTCGCGATGTGATAGTCTTGTGAAGCTTTTTTCATGCAATCCATTTCCATTCATGAACAATCTACAAGAGCTTAATGTCGAAAGTTGTGGTTCCATTCAAGTGTTATTTAACACTGACTTGGGACGTACTGGCAAAATTGAAGAGCAGATTTGTAGCAGCAGTTTGAGAAGCATTCAAGTGTCGCGATGTGATAGTCTTGTGAAGATTTTTTCATGCAATCCATTTCCATTCATGAACAATCTGCAAGAGCTTAACGTCGAAAGTTGTGGTTCCATTCAAGTGTTATTTAACACTGACTTGGGACGTGCTGGTAAAAGTAGAGAACAGGTTTGTAGCAGCAGTTTGAAAAGCATTCAAGTGTCGCGATGTGATAGTCTTGTGAATCTTCTCCCAAGTAATCCAATGCCATTATTCAATAATCTAGAATGGCTTCAAGTTGTAAGTTGTGCTTCCATTGAAGTGATATTCGACATCGACATGGGCAGTATTGGTGAAACGGATAAAGTTAGCAGCAGCAGGTTGAGAAGCATTGAATTGGAGGAATTAGGGAAGCTTAGAGAGGTGTGGAGGATAAAAGATGCTGGAAATAACTTGATTCATGGATTTGAAGCTGTTGAAAGCATAGATATTAGATATTGTGAGAGGTTTGAAAATTTAAACACACCTGCCACCAATATTGATTTGAGGGCACTCAAAGAAGTTGAAATTGGTGGCTGCGGCAGAGAAAGAGAGAGAAGCTATGAATTGGTTGAGTGTATCGACCGAGATCAAGAGGTACGACTCATAACATATAATATACTATATTTAAAACTACTACCACCACAACCCACAACCATCGACACACCACCACCACGTTCACCACCACCACCACCACCACAACTACAACACCACCACAGCCGGTACCACCACAACAACACCACCACAACAAAGTACTTTGATCATGGTTGTAACACCCCCAAAATTTGATACAGCGGAAGACTTAACAAGCTTTCGGGGTGCTACGGGGATTGGTATCCAACACAAGACAATATAGAACGAGATAAAGTAAACATAGTAAAAACACAACCAAAATACGGGGTTTTAAGGTTTACATTTATCCCAACATCATTTCAGAGTCAGGCCCAAAATAAAATAACAATAGGTCCAAATTTAATTATCAGAGTTTAGAAAATATAGATCCATAACCATGTGCCTCAGCCGAGCCTTCCAATCCAAGCATGCACCTCAACACTTAATTACCTGAGAAAACGTGCTAAAAGTCAGCTTTCGCTGGTGAGATCATAGGTTTAAGTTCAACTAATAATATAGGGGACATATACGCAAAATGCTTGCTAGCTAGACTAAGGATTCGCTAAAAGCCTGCGGATACCCTCCGCTCTCAACATAACACACGGAAACCCTTCCGCAATAACCAAAACACACGGATACCCTTCCGTACTATCATAGATATTCGGGTAACCCCCGCAATACCAATAAATACTCGGATAACCTCCGAAGTATTAATAACCTATAGGTGCACGCTACAGTATCTAAATAAGTCAACCTTGAATAGTACACACGAACCGCGTGACTAAAGCTGACAATAACAAATAAGCCAACCTTGAATAGTACACATAAGAAGTGACTAAAGCTGACTATACATCCTAGTCCATATGCATAGCAAGTTTAGAAATAATATAAAAGCGATAACAGTCCACGTAAAATGATTTGCACGTTTCTCACCCCAATCATTGAAAACATAGTTCAAGAGTAAAAAGTAGGGCTATAACTCACCTCAAGTCCAGAAAATAGCAAGACGAGGTAGGTAGAAATAAGATGTATGATAACTCACGAAACAGCAACTACGGACTTGGCACGACCTAACAATATTAACTCTTTCAGAAATCATTTCCTCAAATATATAATATTCCCAAACCCGGACGAGAATCCGTTTTATTTCCGAAAATCCATTTCGTATTAGTTTGGTGTATTTGCGTTTGGTATCCATACGGGTGGTGGGTCGACTCAAAACAAACCAACAAGATCACACATAGAAAGATAAAATAAACTATAGATCTAATATTAGTCCAATATATCATTTAAATAAATCGTCAAAGTTTACCAAATCCGTCGATTTGATAATCCTCATATTTATTTACGTAATATACCGTTCCAAGATTACACCCAATCTAAAGCACATATAAAACACATAGCACATAATTACTATATAGTATATATCACAGTTTAATAAATTCCTCGTATATATCGTCAAATTGGCCAGATTTCCCGATATATACACTCGCAATCTATTACACTTTACATATACTACAACCTGTGGGCGTCGTAGGATACGCTGCCCACTAATATATTCGTTTCATATAACCAAACAACCCGGCTCAACCTTACGGTTGAGTGGTTATTTACTTATAGAAAACGTCTATATTAGTCGTCATATATCCGAGACAACACGAAAGTCACAAATAATGACTTACCTGGACCCGAGTGACAACAATTTCGCCTAACTCAATAAATTTATTCATTGTATATTCGAAATGACATTTTATTAAATGTTTCATAATTGTCGGGAGTTTCCCGTTTATAACACAATTTTTATAATAATAATACGTTTAATAATATTACGCCACTTTAGTAGCCTAATATATATCTAATCGTATTATTTATAATACGACTCGTGATTATTATTATTATTAATATACGCGTTTATATAGTTATATATATACGTTATTCACGTATATACTTTCATACAAACGTTCATATTATCAATAATGATTATTACGAGTTTTATTATTCTCGTTTCAATTTTATTAGTTATTGAGTTATACGAAATGGTCATATGTCCGAGTCATGACCCTCGGCTCATTGTCCAAGTCCAACAATAAGGAAAAGTCATAAATAATAATTCTCCGTCCAATCACAATCTCAACCACGGGCTACAACAATAAGGTCCGACTACGGTACCCGTCTAACCTATCTCCGTCATCTAACGACCGTCTCATAACCGGTCCTCATATCACATACCACTCGACAACAACTCCTCAATACCAAAACAATGTCCAATATCCAATTCGACCCAAAAGTATTCGGCCGAGAAATAAATACCACAACAATATACCAAAGACAATCATATGAAATAATAATATACAAATAGTTCACAATTATAATCAAGAAAAATAACATCAACCAAGTTAGAGTTCGGGTCGGTTTACGAAGCCGAACCCGAGGCTATACTACTCAATTGAGTCTCGGTCACATCACGAGCCAAGAGGCTCGAACCGAGTATCCAAGGTTAACAACTTAGGCTCCAACGAGCACTCCAACCATACCCATTCGACCCATGAGGGTCTCGGTAAAATCAACAACCATACGGCTAAGTGCCGCGACTCACAAGAGTCGAATCAAGGCCACAACGAGAACAAGGCTACAAAGAGCCAACCACGGCTCATAACCAATAAGATAAACAAGCATCACAGCTCGAAACCATAACCAAGCCGTGAGTCGGGGACTCACGGTTCGAATCAACCATCATGAAAAACCAACCCGGATACCAAACTTATTAAGAAAAACGTTTTTCATCCAGGATCCATTATCATATCGCGTTTTTAATAAAAACCCATTCGGATATCATCAAGTCGTGACCTTAGGTCACGATTTTATTAATCATACGAGTGAAAACTCGTCTCACCTTCGATCTAGAACTCAAAACCGTGATAACCCTTCAAGAATAAACGATTTGTGGTAAATTTGGTGGTGATTCGTGTGATAAAAGTGGTGGTAGGAGGCGCGTGGTGTTGTAGATCTAGTAGATTAGATGATGTAGATCAAGAATATGGTGGTGGTTTAGAGTGGTGGCCGGCGGTGGTTAAGGTGGTGGCCGGATTTATGTTGGCGGCTAGGGTTAGAGTAGTAGGGGAGAAGAAGAAAATAGAGAGAGATGAAAAATAGTGAGTGTTTGTGTGTTGTGTGAGTGAACCAAAACCAAGGACCGGCTTTTGTAGTTTTTACTCTTCTTCTTTTATTATTAATAACAATAATAATAATAATAATAATAATAATAATAATAATAACAATTATAATAATAATAATAGTAATAATAGTATTACTATGGTGTTGAGCGGGTAACGCGGGTAGATGTAAAAACACGTGGCCCGAACCCGAACTCATTTCAAAATTTCCATATCACACGAGAACCTCTCGTAATTAATTAAAATATATAACGGACTCGTTAAGACGAATCATAAAACTATGTTAGGTAATCCTAGTGCCAAAGTCAACGTAGTACCAAGTGAGAATTCAAATATACATCACCGATCGTATAATCAAAAATGAATTATGAACATAATTCACGAATTCCATAACGTCATTAAATAAAATATCCATAAAATAGGTCTTACAAGTTCGTTGTGAAATGAAAATTTCAAATAATAATTATGAACGAACTTAAGTTGAAATGCGGGTTTTAAAAATAGCTCCCTAAACTGCCAGTTGTCACATCCTCCCCGTCTCAGAAGGAAACCCGTCCCGGGTTTCACTCGGAAAAATTCATCTACGAAGTGAAAAGCTTCGGATATCTCTTCCTGAACTCGTCCTCACGTTCGCACGTAAACTCTGGTCCATGTCGGGAATTCCAACGAACCTTGACGAGCAGAATGCGACTCCTCTTGAGTCGTTTAACCTCACGATCTAAAATCTCAATCGGTTCCTCCACGAAATTCAGTTTCTCATCTACACGAATGTCCCTCATTGGAATGACGGGCATTTCATCAGAAAGACATTTCTTCAGGTTACTCACGTGGAACACGTCGTGAACTTTGCTCAGTTCGGACGGTAATTCCAACCTATAAGGCACGGGCCCAATTCTTTCTAAGATCAAGAATGGTCCAATGTAGCGTGGGTTGAGTTTACCACGTTTCCCGAAACGTATTACACCTTTCCAAGGCGAGACTTTCAGCATCACTTTGTCTCCAACCTGGAACTCTAAAGGTTTACGTCTCTGATCGGCGTAGCTCTTCTGCCTATCTCTGGCGGCTTGCAACCGATCACGAATCTGAGTTACTTTCTCGGTAGTTTCCAAAATAAGCTCAGGGCCTGTAAGTTGACTATCACCAACTTCTGCCCAACCAATAGGCGAACGACACTTTCTGCCATACAAAGCTTCGAATGGTGCAGCCTTAAGACTTGTGTGGTAGCTATTATTATAGGAGAATTCCGCAAGGGGTAAATACTTCTCCCAGCCTTTACCAAAGTCTATGATGCATGCACGAAGCATATCCTCTAACGTCTGAATGGTCCTCTCACTTTGACCATCGGTTTGGGGATGATATGCAGTACTCATATCAAGCCTCGTCCCCAAAGCCGTTTGAAGTGATCGCCACAAAGCTGACGTAAAACGACTATCACGATCTGAAATAATAGATATCGGGACTCCATGACGCGAAATAATTTCCTTCACATATAACCTCGCAAGCTTATCCACACTATCATCTTCACTAATAGCTAAGAAATGAGCAGACTTTGTCAGACGATCCACAATTACCCAGATAGCGTCACAACCGCTAGCTGTTCTCAGTAATTTGGTAATGAAGTCCATAGTAATCCGCTCCCATTTCCAGACTGGAAGTTCTGGTTGCGTTAGTAGTCCTGACGGTCTCTGGTGTTCAGCCTTAACCTTGGCGCATGTCAAGCACTTACTAACGTACGATGCTATATCTGCCTTCATATTTGGCCACCAATAGAACTTCTTAAGATCTTGATACATTTTATCGGAACCAGGGTGAATGGAGTACTTTGACTTATGCGACTCATGCATAATCACTTCTCGAATTTCTCCATATAACGGTACCCAAATCCGATCTCCAAAACATAATAATCCATCCGAACGCTCAACAAATCCTTTCTCATTATCAGCCATCCCAAATATGTTCTCGGCAGATCTATTTTCTGCTTTCAACGCTTCCATTTGAGCTTCGAGTATCTGAGATGGTAATGGCGATACGATAGTCATTCCCAATGACCTAACTCGTAATGGTGGTACTCTTTCCTTTCGTCTAAGAGCATCAGCAACAACGTTTGCTTTACCAGGATGATAGCGAATTTCACAATCATAATCGCTTAGCAACTCGATCCAACGTCGTTGTCTCATGTTGAGCTCTTTTTGATTCAAGATGTGTTGTAGACTTTTGTGGTCGGTAAACACAACACACTTGGTCCCGTACAAGTAATGTCTCCATATTCTTAAAGCAAAAACTACAGCACCTAGCTCCAAATCATGGGTAGTGTAGTTTTTCTCATGCTTTTTGAGCTGTCGGGAAGCATAAGCTATCACCTTCTCTCGTTGCATTAACACGGCTCCTAAACCTTTATGTGAGGTGTCACAATAGACAACGAAATCCTCGTTACCTTCTGGTAACGCTAAGATAGGAGCACTACACAACATTTTCTTAAGCAATTGAAACGCTTCCTCTTCTTTATCTCCCCATTCATACGTAACACTCTTTTGGGTCAATTTGGTCAATGGTTTAGCTATCTTCGAAAATCCCTCGATGAATCTTCGGTAATAACCAGCTAAGCCCAAAAATTGACGAACTTCGGTCGGGGTTGTAGGTGCAGCCCAATCTTTTATTGCTTCAATTTTTGCAGGATCCACGTGGACTCCTTGTCTATCAATCACGTGACCCAAAAATTGTACCGTCGGAATCCAAAATTCGCATTTCGAAAACTTGGCATAGAGTTTCTCCTTCCTAAGCAATTCCAAAATGAGTCTTAGATGCTCCTCATGCTCTTTCTCACTCTTTGAATAAATCAGAATGTCATCGATGAATACAATCACGAACTTATCCAAGTAAGGCTTACACACACGATTCATGAGATCCATGAATATTGCTGGTGCGTTAGTCAACCCAAACGGCATCACCTGGAACTCGTAATGCCCGTAACGGGTTCTGAAAGCCGTTTTCGGAATATCTTCTTCGCGAACTCGAAGTTGATGATATCCCGATCTCAAATCGATCTTCGAATACACACTCGATCCTTGAAGTTGATCGAACAAGTCATCGATCCTAGGTAACGGGTATCGATTCTTCACCGTTAACTTATTCAACTCTCTATAATCAATACACATACGAAACGATCCATCCTTCTTCTTCACAAATAAGACTGGGGCTCCCCAAGGTGAAGAACTTGGTCTTATGAATCCCTTTTCGGCTAACTCTGCCAATTGTTTCGACAACTCTTCCAGTTCGGTAGGTGCAAGACGATAAGGTGCTCGTGCTACAGGTGCAGCACCAGGTATCAACTCAATATGAAACTCCACTTGTCTAGTCGGCGGGATTCCCGGCAAATCATCGGGAAACACATCAGGAAAATCACGAACTATAGGCACATCTCCAATGCACCTTTCCTTTTTCTTCGTCTCGCCCTTCTCAGAAATTTGGGCTAAGAAAAGGTAACATCCCTTCTCCATTAACTTCGGTAACTTTGTACAAGATATAACTGCTAATCGGGATGGGCTCCTATAATCCTTTCGGTCTCCTAGTATATTTAGGACTTCCTTTCCGTAGGGTACACGCACGATCTTCTCGTCGCAAAGTATGTGAGCACGATACTTCGACAACCAATCCATACCAATGATTACATCAAAACTTCCTAACGTGACGGGTAGAAGATCTATGTTGAAAGGGTGGTTCAAGAAATTTAACGTACAACCTCGAATGATAGTATTAATCCTCTCTATGTTTCCATTAGCTAACTCAATATCATATCCAATTCCTAAGGCCATCGGGGGTTTCTCTAGTAAGGGTGCAAATGTAGTGGACACAAAACTCCTATCGGCACCAGTATCAAACAGTATGGAAGCATAACGATTATTGAGAAGGAACGTACCAGTAACGACGTTCGGATCTTCTCCTCTCTCGTTCCCGAGTGCATACACTCTTCCCTGAGCAGCTCTAGCTTCCACACGTTGGTCCCCATTATCTTGTCGTCCACGATTTCCTCCAGCTCCACGGTTTCCATAATTGTACCCATTACCACCCGAGCCTTGATTTCCACGGTTCCGCGATTCTCTACACTCATTCCTATAGTGTCCCTTCTTTCCACACCCATAACAGGTGACATCTGCCTTGTTTCTCATTTCAGGAGCAGCTTGAACCATAGCAAGAGGTCGAGCTCTACAGTCCCTAGCTGTGTGTCCTTTCCTTGAGCAATTCTGGCATTTCACACTACACCATCCAGTATGATGCTGATGGCAACGATCACACTTGGGTGCATCACCGTTCTGATTCTTCTTATCTCCATTCCCAATAGCATAAGCCTTAGCTTGTCTCTTGCTTCGGTGATCATTACTCTTAGAGTGACGGTCTCTCTTTCTCTTTCCATTCTTCTCCTTATCGGCTTCTTCTAACTCCAATGAATCCATAAGTTGTTGAGCAATTGTGATTGCCTCATGGATGTTTACAGGCCTAGCAGAAATTACATCATTCCTCGTAGCTACAGGCAATCCATCAGTATACCTTTCAATATTTTGAGTCTCAGTTTTCACCATATCAGGGCACAACAAGGCTAACTCCTGGTAACGACGATTGTAAGTCGCCATATCATTACCTTTCACCTTGTGGTTCCAAAACTCAATCTCTAGCTTCTTGACCTCATTCCTTGGGCAATAAGTCTGAATCGACAAGGACTTAAATTGCTCCCAAGTCATAGCATATGCTACATCACTCCCAACTGCATTTCGGTAATTGTTCCACCAAGTCAAAGCTTCATCCTTGAAAGTAAAAGAAGCAAACTTTACCTTCACATTCTCCGCACAACCACTGACATTAAACACTGACTCAGTCTTCTCAATCCATCTGACTAAGTAAACCACTCCTTCAGTTCCACCAAACTCAATGGGTCCACAAATCTTGAATTCCTTGTATTGACATCCATTAGCACGAACAGGTGGAAAAGTGCCAGCAGAATTGTTGGAATGATTTGACTCAGCGAGTAGTTCAGCAACTCTTTGCTCCACGAGTTGGTTGATCATGGCTTGATCCACAGTAGGTACATTAAGTGGAACATGATCATTGTCTCCCTGAACATCAACATTTTGATTCCTGTTGTTACGGTTAGTGGTGTCCAGGTTGTCAGGAGTAGGGGTTTCAACATTTCGAGTAGGTCGACGACCTCGGCGAGCAGGAGTAGTCACAGCAGGACCAGTCCTGGTAGACCTAACAGGGTTTCGACGGGGTGCCATTGATCCGTAACATCACACAAGTTCATGAGTCTCCAATAGAACTTATCGATATGCTCAACAAAACATTTCAACGAAACCAAGTCGTGGAAAGAATAGCAACAATACACCACGTAACAACAAATAAGCGAATAAGGACTCAATTTCCATAACACCCAAAATCACATAATACCATATACTAATAACCATCAACCATACAATAGCAATCTAACATCGTTCCAACTAACGGATAACACAAAACATACTAATCGTTCCAAAAGAGACGAATACCGTACAAAGTACATCAAAATATGATAACTAGCTTTTCTAACCGAACACTCCTCGGCTAAGAAAGCAACAAGATGATATATCTCAAACAACTAGCCACGTGGCTGACGGAGAATCCTCAACTCCTGCCTCAAGCCATCAAGATCCCTCCATAACGATCCTAACTCCACGCTATGGGTGTCTCGGTCTCTCTTGAGGTCAGCCACCTCCTTCTCTAGCTCGGCATTCCTTTGCCAAAGCTTGCGGTCGGCCTCACGAGCAGTAACAAATCCTCGCTGCAAACTATCGATATGCTCGTGGACATCCATCATAACTTTCCTCAGCTCAGTAGTCCTGCCCACAACGACAGTCAAATCAACTCTCAAATCTGCTAAAAACTCTCCAATAACTCGCTCAAGTCGATCAGATATACGTGCAACTCTGTCACTAAGCTCAGTAATCCAAGCCCACAACCTGCCAATCTCACCCAACTCTGCATGCTCAGCAGAAATCTCAGACGATGCATCCGACTCCACGGGACTACCAGGTGGCAACTCAAACAAGAATGGATGATCAGGTGAATCAGGCTCAATCGGGTGTACAGGTGAATCAGGCTCCTCAGCCTGAGCTGGTGGTGCTAACTCATCATCATCATCAGGCATCTCATCCTCCTGAGGGTCATCCTCCTCCTCAGGGTCATCATCATCACCATGCTCAGCCTCCTGAGGGTCATCCTCCCGCTCAGGGTCATCAGCCTCATCCTCACCCTCGTACTCCTCCTCCTCCTCATCGGAAGAGTACCTCATCACTCGTCGTCTCCTACTGGGTGAACCATGTGAAGATGTAGTAGGTGATCTAGGACGACGACGCAATGATGTGGGTGGCGCCTCAGACAGAAGAGAATGAGCATCAATCTGTAAAGGTGATGGAGTAGGGCATACCGACATGCGTGCCGTAGCTCGGTGGGCAAAGCGTGGTGCCACACGAGCCAAAGCCTGATGAAGAGTAAGCTGCCTCGATGTACCAGGGAGCCCTAAAGAAGATGAGGGTCCCTGCGTAGATGCAGCAGGTAGTGCTGAAGTAGAAGCTGCCTGTGATACAGTAGCTGAAGACATGGCCATCTGGTAAAGGTCATCAGATGCTATCGTGAACTGTGCAGGTAAAACCGGTGCAGTAAAAAAATATCCTCGACGACATCGGGCATATGGGAGGCCATGGTTTGTGACAACGGCGTGGGGTAGGTGTAAGTGTTTCAAAACAACTTAAATCACAACTCATAAAACCATACCAAACATACTCATCAAATAATTCCATATATAATTTCAATAAAAGAATTTCAAACACCGCATTACTAAAATGTTTATAAAACACATAGACCATATAAATCCTCGAGAACGCCATCTTATTACTAAAATCCATAAACCTCAAGTCATCTCAATAAGTCTCAAATATCTCATAATACCTCAAATAATAGAAGATGCTTCGGCTTGGCGGGCTGGCGGGCGGTAGTCAAGGATCATTTTCTATAAAAATACGGTTATAGTTTAGGCGTTTATTTACCTAGTTCTCTATAACCTTGGCTCTGATACCAATCTGTAACACCCCCAAAATTTGATACAGCGGAAGACTTAACAAGCTTTCGGGGTGCTACGGGGATTGGTATCCAACACAAGACAATATAGAACGAGATAAAGTAAACATAGTAAAAACACAACCAAAATACGGGGTTTTAAGGTTTACATTTATCCCAACATCATTTCAGAGTCAGGCCCAAAATAAAATAACAATAGGTCCAAATTTAATTATCAGAGTTTAGAAAATATAGATCCATAACCATGTGCCTCAGCCGAGCCTTCCAATCCAAGCATGCACCTCAACACTTAATTACCTGAGAAAACGTGCTAAAAGTCAGCTTTTGCTGGTGAGATCATAGGTTTAAGTTCAACTAATAATATAGTGGACATATACGCAAAACGCTTGCTAGCTAGACTAAGGATTTGCTAAAAGCCTGCGGATACCCTCCGCTCTCAACATAACACACGGAAACCCTTCCGCAATAACCAAAACACACGGATACCCTTCCGTACTATCATAGATATTCGGGTAACCCCCGCAATACCAATAAATACTCGGATAACCTCCGAAGTATTAATAACCTATAGGTGCACGCTACAGTATCTAAATAAGTCAACCTTGAATAGTACACACGAACCGCGTGACTAAAGCTGACAATAACAAATAAGCCAACCTTGAATAGTACACATAAGAAGTGACTAAAGCTGACTATACATCCTAGTCCATATGCATAGCAAGTTTAGAAATAATATAAAAGCGATAACAGTCCACGTAAAATGATTTGCACGTTTCTCACCCCAATCATTGAAAACATAGTTCAAGAGTAAAAAGTGGGGCTATGACTCACCTCAAGTCCAGAAAATAGCAAGACGAGGTAGGTAGAAATAAGATGTATGATAACTCACGAAACAGCAACTACGGACTTGGCACGACCTAACAATATTAACTCTTTCAGAAATCATTTCCTCAAATATATAATATTCCCAAACCCGGACGAGAATCCGTTTTATTTCCGAAAATCCATTTCGTATTAGTTTGGTGTATTTGCGTTTGGTATCCATACGGGTGGTGGGTCGACTCAAAACAAACCAACAAGATCACACATAGAAAGATAAAATAAACTATAGATCTAATATTAGTCCAATATATCATTTAAATAAATCGTCAAAGTTTACCAAATCCGTCGATTTGATAATCCTCATATTTATTTACGTAATATACCGTTCCAAGATTACACCCAATCTAAAGCACATATAAAACACATAGCACATAATTACTATATAGTATATATCACAGTTTAATAAATTCCTCGTATATATCGTCAAATTGGCCAGATTTCCCGATATATACACTCGCAATCTATTACACTTTACATATACTACAACATGTGGGCGTCGTAGGATACGCTGCCCACTAATATATTCGTTTCATATAACCAAACAACCCGGCTCAACCTTACGGTTGAGTGGTTATTTACTTATAGAAAACGTCTATATTAGTCGTCATATATCCGAGACAACACGAAAGTCACAAATAATGACTTACCTGGACCCGAGTGACAACAATTTCGCCTAACTCAATAAATTTATTCATTGTATACTCGAAATGACATTTTATTAAATGTTTCATAATTGTCGGGAGTTTCCCGTTTATAACACAATTTTTATAATAATAATACGTTTAATAATATTACGCCACTTTAGTAGCCTAATATATATCTAATCGTATTATTTATAATACGACTCGTGATTATTATTATTATTAATATACGCGTTTATATAGTTATATATATACGTTATTCACGTATATACTTTCATACAAACGTTCATATTATCAATAATGATTATTACGAGTTTTATTATTCTCGTTTCAATTTTATTAGTTATTGAGTTATACGAAATGGTCATATGTCCGAGTCATGACCCTCGGCTCATTGTCCAAGTCCAACAATAAGGAAAAGTCATAAATAATAATTCTCCGTCCAATCACAATCTCAACCACGGGCTACAACAATAAGGTCCGACTACGGTACCCTTCTAACCTATCTCCGTCATCTAACGACCGTCTCATAACCGGTCCTCATATCACATACCACTCGACAACAACTCCTCAATACCAAAACAATGTCCAATATCCAATTCGACCCAAAAGTATTCGGCCGAGAAATAAATACCACAACAATATACCAAAGACAATCATATGAAATAATAATATACAAATAGTTCACAATTATAATCAAGAAAAATAACATCAACCAAGTTAGAGTTCGGGTCGGTTTACCAAGCCGAACCCGAGGCTATACTACTCAATTGAGTCTCGGTCACATCACGAGCCAAGAGGCTCGAACCGAGTATCCAAGGTTAACAACTTAGGCTCCAACGAGCACTCCAACCATACCCATTCGACCCATGAGGGTCTCGGTAAAATCAACAACCATACGGCTAAGTGCCGCGACTCACAAGAGTCGAATCAAGGCCACAACGAGAACAAGGCTACAAAGAGCCAACCACGGCTCATAACCAATAAGATAAACAAGCATCACAGCTCGAAACCATAACCAAGCCGTGAGTCGGGGACTCACGGTTCGAATCAACCATCATGAAAAACCAACCCGGATACCAAACTTATTAAGAAAAACGTTTTTCATCCAAGATCCATTATCATATCGCGTTTTTAATAAAAACCCATTCGGATATCATCAAGTCGTGACCTTAGGTCACGATTTTATTAATCATACGAGTGAAAACTCGTCTCACCTTCGATCTAGAACTCAAAACCGTGATAACCCTTCAAGAATAAACGATTTGTGGTAAATTTGGTGGTGATTCGTGTGATAAAAGTGGTGGTAGGAGGCGCGTGGTGTTGTAGATCTAGTAGATTAGATGATGTAGATCAAGAATATGGTGGTGGTTTAGAGTGGTGGCCGGCGGTGGTTAAGGTGGTGGCCGGATTTATGTTGGCGGCTAGGGTTAGAGTAGTAGGGGAGAAGAAGAAAATAGAGAGAGATGAAAAATAGTGAGTGTTTGTGTGTTGTGTGAGTGAACCAAAACCAAGGACCGGCTTTTGTAGTTTTTACTCTTCTTCTTTTATTATTAATAACAATAATAATAATAATAATAATAATAATAATAATAACAATTATAATAATAATAATAGTAATAATAGTATTACTATGGTGTTGAGCGGGTAACGCGGGTAGATGTAAAAACACGTGGCCCGAACCCGAACTCATTTCAAAATTTCCATATCACACGAGAACCTCTCGTAATTAATTAAAATATATAACGGACTCGTTAAGACGAATCATAAAACTATGTTAGGTAATCCTAGTGCCAAAGTCAACGTAGTACCAAGTGAGAATTCAAATATACATCACCGATCGTATAATCAAAAATGAATTATGAACATAATTCACGAATTCCATAACGTCATTAAATAAAATATCCATAAAATAGGTCTTACAAGTTCGTTGTGAAATGAAAATTTCAAATAATAATTATGAACGAACTTAAGTTGAAATGCGGGTTTTAAAAATAGCTCCCTAAACTGCCAGTTGTCACATCCTCCCCGTCTCAGAAGGAAACCCGTCCCGGGTTTCACTCGGAAAAATTCATCTACGAAGTGAAAAGCTTCGGATATCTCTTCCTGAACTCGTCCTTACGTTCCCACGTAAACTCTGGTCCTTGTCGGGAATTCCAACGAACCTTGACGAGCGGAATGCGACTCCTCTTGAGTCGTTTAACCTCACGATCTAAAATCTCAATCGGTTCCTCCACGAAATTCAGTTTCTCATCTACACGAATGTCCCTCATTGGAATGACGGGCATTTCATCAGAAAGACATTTCTTCAGGTTACTCACGTGGAACACGTCGTGAACTTTGCTCAGTTCGGACGGTAATTCCAGCCTATAAGGCACGGGCCCAATTCTTTCTAAGATCAAGAATGGTCCAATGTAGCGTGGGTTGAGTTTACCACGTTTCCCGAAACGTATTACACCTTTCCAAGGCGAGACTTTCAGCATCACTTTGTCTCCAACCTGGAACTCTAAAGGTTTACGTCTCTGATCGGCGTAGCTCTTCTGCCTATCTCTGGCGGCTTGCAACCGATCACGAATCTGAGTTACTTTCTCGGTAGTTTCCAAAATAAGCTCAGGGCCTGTAAGTTGACTATCACCAACTTCTGCCCAACCAATAGGCGAACGACACTTTCTGCCATACAAAGCTTCGAATGGTGCAACCTTAAGACTTGTGTGGTAGCTATTATTATAGGAGAATTCCGCAAGGGGTAAATACTTCTCCCAGCCTTTACCAAAGTCTATGATGCATGCACGAAGCATATCCTCTAACGTCTGAATGGTCCTCTCACTTTGACCATCGGTTTGGGGATGATATGCAGTACTCATATCAAGCCTCGTCCCCAAAGCCGTTTGAAGTGATCGCCACAAAGCTGACGTAAAACGACTATCACGATCTGAAATAATAGATATCGGGACTCCATGACGCGAAATAATTTCCTTCACATATAACCTCGCAAGCTTATCCACACTATCATCTTCACTAATAGCTAAGAAATGAGCAGACTTTGTCAGACGATCCACAATTACCCAGATAGCATCACAACCGCTAGCTGTTCTCGGTAATTTGGTAATGAAGTCCATAGTAATCCGCTCCCATTTCCAGACTGGAAGTTCTGGTTGCGTTAGTAGTCCTGACGGTCTCTGGTGTTCAGCCTTAACCTTGGCGCATGTCAAGCACTTACTAACGTACGATGCTATATCTGCCTTCATATTTGGCCACCAATAGAACTTCTTAAGATCTTGATACATTTTATCGGAACCAGGGTGAATGGAGTACTTTGACTTATGCGACTCATGCATAATCACTTCTCGAATTTCTCCATATAACGGTACCCAAATCCGATCTCCAAAACATAATAATCCATCCGAACGCTCAACAAATCCTTTCTCATTATCAGCCATCCCAAATATGTTCTTGGCAGATCTATTTTCTGCTTTCAACGCTTCCATTTGAGCTTCGAGTATCTGAGATGGTAATGGCGATACGATAGTCATTCCCAATGACCTAACTCGTAATGGTGGTACTCTTTCCTTTCGTCTAAGAGCATCAGCAACAACGTTTGCTTTACCAGGATGATAGCGAATTTCACAATCATAATCGCTTAGCAACTCGATCCAACGTCGTTGTCTCATGTTGAGCTCTTTTTGATTCAAGATGTGTTGTAGACTTTTGTGGTCGGTAAACACAACACACTTGGTCCCGTACAAGTAATGTCTCCATATTCTTAAAGCAAAAACTACAGCACCTAGCTCCAAATCATGGGTAGTGTAGTTTTTCTCATGCTTTTTGAGCTGTCGGGAAGCATAAGCTATCACCTTCTCTCGTTGCATTAACACGGCTCCTAAACCTTTATGTGAGGCGTCACAATAGACAACGAAATCCTCGTTACCTTCTGGTAACGCTAAGATAGGAGCACTACACAACATTTTCTTAAGCAATTGAAACGCTTCCTCTTCTTTATCTCCCCATTCATACGTAACACTCTTTTGGGTCATTTTGGTCAATGGTTTAGCTATCTTCGAAAATCCCTCGATGAATCTTCGGTAATAACCAGCTAAGCCCAAAAATTGACGAACTTCGGTCGGGGTTGTAGGTGCAGCCCAATCTTTTATTGCTTCAATTTTTGCAGGATCCACGTGGACTCCTTGTCTATCAATCACGTGACCCAAAAATTGTACCGTCGGAATCCAAAATTCGCATTTCGAAAACTTGGCATAGAGTTTCTCCTTCCTAAGCAATTCCAAAATGAGTCTTAGATGCTCCTCATGCTCTTTCTCACTCTTTGAATAAATCAGAATGTCATCGATGAATACAATCACGAACTTATCCAAGTAAGGCTTACACACACGATTCATGAGATCCATGAATATTGCTGGTGTGTTAGTCAACCCAAACGGCATCACCTGGAACTCGTAATGCCCGTAACGGGTTCTGAAAGCCGTTTTCGGAATATCTTCTTCGCGAACTCGAAGTTGATGATATCCCGATCTCAAATCGATCTTCGAATACACACTCGATCCTTGAAGTTGATCGAACAAGTCATCGATCCTAGGTAACGGGTATCGATTCTTCACCGTTAACTTATTCAACTCTCTATAATCAATACACATACGAAACGATCCATCCTTCTTCTTCACAAATAAGACTGGGGCTCCCCAAGGTGAAGAACTTGGTCTTATGAATCCCTTTTCGGCTAACTCTGCCAATTGTTTCGACAACTCTTCCAGTTCGGTAGGTGCAAGACGATAAGGTGCTCGTGCTACAGGTGCAGCACCAGGTATCAACTCAATATGAAACTCCACTTGTCTAGTCGGCGGGATTCCCGGCAAATCATCGGGAAACACATCAGGAAAATCACGAACTATAGGCACATCTCCAATGCACCTTTCCTTTTTCTTCGTCTCGCCCTTCTCAGAAATTTGGGCTAAGAAAAGGTAACATCCCTTCTCCATTAACTTCGGTAACTTTGTACAAGATATAACTGCAAATCGGGATGGGCTCCTATAATCCTTTCGGTCTCCTAGTATATTTAGGACTTCCTTTCCGTAGGGTACACGCACGATCTTCTCGTCGCAAAGTATGTGAGCACGATACTTCGACAACCAATCCATACCAATGATTACATCAAAACTTCCTAACGTGACGGGTAGAAGATCTATGTTGAAAGGGTGGTTCAAGAAATTTAACGTACAACCTCGAATGATAGTATTAATCCTCTCTATGTTTCCATTAGCTAACTCAATATCATATCCAATTCCTAAGGCCATCGGGGGTTTCTCTAGTAAGGGTGCAAATGTAGTGGACACAAAACTCCTATCGGCACCAGTATCAAACAGTATGGAAGCATAACGATTATTGAGAAGGAACGTACCAGTAACGACGTTCGGATCTTCTCCTCTCTCGTTCCCGAGTGCATACACTCTTCCCTGAGCAGCTCCAGCTTCCACACGTTGGTCCCCATTATCTTGTCGTCCACGATTTCCTCCAGCTCCACGGTTTCCATAATTGTACCCATTACCACCCGAGCCTTGATTTCCACGGTTCCGCGATTCTCTACACTCATTCCTATAGTGTCCCTTCTTTCCACACCCATAACAGGTGACATCTACCTTGTTTCTCATTTCAGGAGCAGCTTGAACCATAGCAAGAGGTCGAGCTCTACAGTCCCTAGCTGTGTGTCCTTTCCTTGAGCAATTCTGGCATTTCACACTACACCATCCAGTATGATGCTGATGGCAACGATCACACTTGGGTGCATCACCGTTCTGATTCTTCTTATCTCCATTCCCAATAGCATAAGCCTTAGCTTGTCTCTTGCTTCGGTGATCATTACTCTTAGAGTGACGGTCTCTCTTTCTCTTTCCATTCTTCTCCTTATCAGCTTCTTCTAACTCCAATGAATCCATAAGTTGTTGAGCAATTGTGATTGCCTCATGGATGTTTACAGGCCTAGCAGAAATTACATCATTCCTCGTAGCTACAGGCAATCCATCAGTATACCTTTCAATCTTTTGAGTCTCAGTTTTCACCATATCAGGGCACAACAAGGCTAACTCCTGGTAACGACGATTGTAAGTCGCCATATCATTACCTTTCACCTTGTGGTTCCAAAACTCAATCTCTAGCTTCTTGACCTCATTCCTTGGGCAATAAGTCTGAATCGACAAGGACTTAAATTGCTCCCAAGTCATAGCATATGCTACATCACTCCCAACTGCATTTCGGTAATTGTTCCACCAAGTCAAAGCTTCATCCTTGAAAGTAAAAGAAGCAAACTTTACCTTCACATTCTCCGCACAACCACTGACATTAAACACTGACTCAGTCTTCTCAATCCATCTGACTAAGTAAACCACTCCTTCAGTTCCACCAAACTCAATGGGTCCACAAATCTTGAATTCCTTGTATTGACATCCATTAGCACGAACAGGTGGAAAAGTGCCAGCAGAATTGTTGGAATGATTTGACTCAGCGAGTAGTTCAGCAACTCTTTGCTCCACGAGTTGGTTGATCATGGCTTGATCCACAGTAGGTGCATTAAGTGGAACATGATCATTGTCTCCCTGAACATCAACATTTTGATTCCTGTTGTTACGGTTAGTGGTGTCCAGGTTGTCAGGAGTAGGGGTTTCAACATTTCGAGTAGGTCGACGACCTCGGCGAGCAGGAGTAGTCACAGCAGGACCAGTCCTGGTAGACCTAACAGGGTTTCGACGGGGTGCCATTGATCCGTAACATCACACAAGTTCATGAGTCTCCAATAGAACTTATCGATATGCTCAACAAAACATTTCAACGAAACCAAGTCGTGGAAAGAATAGCAACAATACACCACGTAACAACAAATAAGCGAATAAGGACTCAATTTCCATAACACCCAAAATCACATAATACCATATACTAATAACCATCAACCATACAATAGCGATCTAACATCGTTCCAACTAACGGATAACACAAAACATACTAATCGTTCCAAAAGAGACGAATACCGTACAAAGTACATCAAAATATGATAACTAGCTTTTCTAACCGAACACTCCTCGGCTAAGAAAGCAACAAGATGATATATCTCAAACAACTAGCCACGTGGCTGACGGAGAATCCTCAACTCCTGCCTCAAGCCATCAAGATCCCTCCATAACGATCCTAACTCCACGCTATGGGTGTCTCGGTCTCTTTTGAGGTCAGCCACCTCCTTCTCTAGCTCGGCATTCCTTTGCCAAAGCTTGCGGTCGGCCTCACGAGCAGTAACAAATCCTCGCTGCAAACTATCGATATGCTCGTGGACATCCATCATAACTTTCCTCAGCTCCGTAGTCCTGCCCACAACGACAGTCAAATCAACTCTCAAATCTGCTAAAAACTCTCCAATAACTCGCTCAAGTCGATCAGATACACGTGCAACTCTGTCACTAAGCTCAGTAATCCGAGCCCACAACCTGCCAATCTCACCCAACTCTGCATGCTCAGCAGAAATCTCAGACGATGCATCCGACTCCACGGGACTACCAGGTGGCAACTCAAACAAGAACGGATGATCAGGTGAATCAGGCTCAATCGGGTGTACAGGTGAATCAGGCTCCTCAGCCTGAGCTGGTGGTGCTAACTCATCATCATCATCAGGCATCTCATCCTCCTGAGGGTCATCCTCCTCCTCAGGGTCATCATCATCACCATGCTCAGCCTCCTGAGGGTCATCCTCCCGCTCAGGGTCATCAGCCTCATCCTCACCCTCGTACTCCTCCTCCTCCTCATCGGAAGAGTACCTCATCACTCGTCGTCTCCTACTGGGTGAACCATGTGAAGATGTAGTAGGTGATCTAGGACGACGACGCAATGATGTGGGTGGCGCCTCAGACAGAAGAGAATGAGCATCAATCTGTAAAGGTGATGGAGTAGGGCATACCGACATGCGTGCCGTAGCTCGGTGGGCAAAGCGTGGTGCCACACGAGCCAAAGCCTGATGAAGAGTAAGCTGCCTCGATGTACCAGGGAGCCCTAAAGAAGATGAGGGTCCCTGCGTAGATGCAGCAGGTAGTGCTGAAGTAGAAGCTGCCTGTGATACAGTAGCTGAAGACATGGCCATCTGGTAAAGGTCATCAGATGCTATCGTGAACTGTGCAGGTAAAACCGGTGCAGTAAAAAAATATCCTCGACGACATCGGGCATATGGGAGGCCATGGTTTGTGACAACGGCGTGGGGTAGGTGTAAGTGTTTCAAAACAACTTAAATCACAACTCATAAAACCATACCAAACATACTCATCAAATAATTCCATATATAATTTCAATAAAAGAATTTCAAACACCGCATTACTAAAATGTTTATAAAACACATAGACCATATAAATCCTCGAGAACGCCATCTTATTACTAAAATCCATAAACCTCAAGTCATCTCAATAAGTCTCAAATATCTCATAATACCTCAAATAATAGAAGATGCTTCGGCTTGGCGGGCTGGCGGGCGGTAGTCAAGGATCATTTTCTATAAAAATACGGTTATAGTTTAGGCGTTTATTTACCTAGTTCTCTATAACCTTGGCTCTGATACCAATCTGTAACACCCCCAAAATTTGATACAGCGGAAGACTTAACAAGCTTTCGGGGTGCTACGGGGATTGGTATCCAACACAAGACAATATAGAACGAGATAAAGTAAACATAGTAAAAACACAACCAAAATACGGGGTTTTAAGGTTTACATTTATCCCAACATCATTTCAGAGTCAGGCCCAAAATAAAATAACAATAGGTCCAAATTTAATTATCAGAGTTTAGAAAATATAGATCCATAACCATGTGCCTCAGCCGAGCCTTCCAATCCAAGCATGCACCTCAACACTTAATTACCTGAGAAAACGTGCTAAAAGTCAGCTTTCGCTGGTGAGATCATAGGTTTAAGTTCAACTAATAATATAGTGGACATATACGCAAAACGCTTGCTAGCTAGACTAAGGATTCGCTAAAAGCCTGCGGATACCCTCCGCTCTCAACATAACACACGGAAACCCTTCCGCAATAACCAAAACACACGGATACCCTTCCGTACTATCATAGATATTCGGGTAACCCCCGCAATACCAATAAATACTCGGATAACCTCCGAAGTATTAATAACCTATAGGTGCACGCTACAGTATCTAAATAAGTCAACCTTGAATAGTATACACGAACCGCGTGACTAAAGCTGACAATAACAAATAAGCCAACCTTGAATAGTACACATAAGAAGTGACTAAAGCTGACTATACATCCTAGTCCATATGCATAGCAAGTTTAGAAATAATATAAAAGCGATAACAGTCCACGTAAAATGATTTGCACGTTTCTCACCCCAATCATTGAAAACATAGTTCAAGAGTAAAAAGTGGGGCTATGACTCACCTCAAGTCCAGAAAATAGCAAGACGAGGTAGGTAGAAATAAGATGTATGATAACTCACGAAACAGCAACTACGGACTTGGCACGACCTAACAATATTAACTCTTTCAGAAATCATTTCCTCAAATATATAATATTCCCAAACCCGGACGAGAATCCGTTTTATTTCCGAAAATTCATTTCGTATTAGTTTGGTGTATTTGCGTTTGGTATCCATACGGGTGGTGGGTCGACTCAAAACAAACCAACAAGATCACACATAAAAAGATAAAATAAACTATAGATCTAATATTAGTCCAATATATCATTTAAATAAATCGTCAAAGTTTACCAAATCCGTCGATTTGATAATCCTCATATTTATTTACGTAATATACCGTTCCAAGATTACACCCAATCTAAAGCACATATAAAACACATAGCACATAATTACTATATAGTATATATCACAGTTTAATAAATTCCTCGTATATATCGTCAAATTGGCCAGATTTCCCGATATATACACTCGCAATCTATTACACTTTACATATACTACAACCTGTGGGCGTCGTAGGATACGCTGCCCACTAATATATTCGTTTCATATAACCAAACAACCCGGCTCAACCTTACGGTTGAGTGGTTATTTACTTATAGAAAACGTCTATATTAGTCGTCATATATCCGAGACAACACGAAAGTCACAAATAATGACTTACCTGGACCCGAGTGACAACAATTTCGCCTAACTCAATAAATTTATTCATTGTATATTCGAAATGACATTTTATTAAATGTTTCATAATTGTCGGGAGTTTCCCGTTTATAACACAATTTTTATAATAATAATACGTTTAATAATATTACGCCACTTTAGTAGCCTAATATATATCTAATCGTATTATTTATAATACGACTCGTGATTATTATTATTATTAATATACGCGTTTATATAGTTATATATATAAACGTTATTCACGTATATACTTTCATACAAACGTTCATATTATCAATAATGATTATTACGAGTTTTATTATTCTCGTTTCAATTTTATTAGTTATTGAGTTATACGAAATGGTCATATGTCCGAGTCATGACCCTCGGCTCATTGTCCAAGTCCAACAATAAGGAAAAGTCATAAATAATAATTCTCCGTCCAATCACAATCTCAACCACGGGCTACAACAATAAGGTCCGACTACGGTACCCGTCTAACCTATCTCCGTCATCTAACGACCGTCTCATAACCGGTCCTCATATCACATACCACTCGACAACAACTCCTCAATACCAAAACAATGTCCAATATCCAATTCGACCCAAAAGTATTCGGCCGAGAAATAAATACCACAACAATATACCAAAGACAATCATATGAAATAATAATATACAAATAGTTCACAATTATAATCAAGAAAAATAACATCAACCAAGTTAGAGTTCGGGTCGGTTTACCAAGCCGAACCCGAGGCTATACGACTCAATTGAGTCTCGGTCACATCACGAGCCAAGAGGCTCGAACCGAGTATCCAAGGTTAACAACTTAGGCTCCAACGAGCACTCCAACCATACCCATTCGACCCATGAGGGTCTCGGTAAAATCAACAACCATACGGCTAAGTGCCGCGACTCACAAGGGTCGAATCAAGGCCACAACGAGAACAAGGCTACAAAGAGCCAACCACGGCTCATAACCAATAAGATAAACAAGCATCACAGCTCGAAACCATAACCAAGCCGTGAGTCGGGGACTCACGGTTCGAATCAACCATCATGAAAAACCAACCCGGATACCAAACTTATTAAGAAAAACGTTTTTCATCCAAGATCCATTATCATATCACGTTTTTAATAAAAACCCATTCGGATATCATCAAGTCGTGACCTTAGGTCACGATTTTATTAATCATACGAGTGAAAACTCGTCTCACCTTCGATCTAGAACTCAAAACCGTGATAACCCTTCAAGAATAAACGATTTGTGGTAAATTTGGTGGTGATTCGTGTGATAAAAGTGGTGGTAGGAGGCGCGTGGTGTTGTAGATCTAGTAGATTAGATGATGTAGATCAAGAATATGGTGGTGGTTTAGAGTGGTGGCCGGCGGTGGTTAAGGTGGTGGCCGGATTTATGTTGGCGGCTAGGGTTAGAGTAGTAGGGGAGAAGAAGAAAATAGAGAGAGATGAAAAATAGTGAGTGTTTGTGTGTTGTGTGAGTGAACCAAAACCAAGGACCGGCTTTTGTAGTTTTTACTCTTCTTCTTTTATTATTAATAACAATAATAATAATAATAATAATAATAACAATTATAATAATAATAATAGTAATAATAGTATTACTATGGTGTTGAGCGGGTAACGCGGGTAGATGTAAAAACACGTGGCCCGAACCCGAACTCATTTCAAAATTTCCATATCACACGAGAACCTCTCGTAATTAATTAAAATATATAACGGACTCGTTAAGACGAATCATAAAACTATGTTAGGTAATCCTAGTGCCAAAGTCAACGTAGTACCAAGTGAGAATTCAAATATACATCACCGATCGTATAATCAAAAATGAATTATGAACATAATTCACGAATTCCATAACGTCATTAAATAAAATATCCATAAAATAGGTCTTACAAGTTCGTTGTGAAATGAAAATTTCAAATAATAATTATGAACGAACTTAAGTTGAAATGCGGGTTTTAAAAATAGCTCCCTAAACTGCCAGTTGTCACAATGGTGGTGACTGTGGTGGTGGTGTTGTGGTACGGTTGTGGTAGTGTGTCGATGGTGGGTGGTGTTGGTGAACGTGGTGGTGGTAGATCATGGTGGTGGCTGTGGTGGTGGGTTGTGGTGGTGGTGGTGGTGTTGGTGGTGAACGTGGTGGTTGTGACTAAATAATATTATTTTTAAAATAATAGTATTAGGTTTTATTCACATTTTTTCAATGGAAATTATTGGTACTAATTATAACGTTTATGGTTGTACGTGATGTGCAGATTAATGCTATGTCTATACTCGGAGAGGACTCAAATGATGAGATTTCTAAAATCGCATTCCCATCCTATCTATTTCACGCTTTCCATCACCTTCGTAGACTTATTTTATGGGACTACAAAGCTTTGGAGGTAGTCTTTGAGATAACGACTCCAAGTAGTAGAGAATCAGCTCACAATACTCAACAACCACCAATACTCCCCTATCTTGAAGAATTACAGTTAATGTTCATGGGGAGGATGAGTCATGTGTGGAAGTGCGATTGGAATGAATTCTTTCAAAAACCACAGTCACAGTCCTCATTGCATAACCTCACAACCATATGGATGAACTCGTGCAACAGCATCAAGTACTTGTTTTCACCTCTCATGGCGAAACTTCTTTCCAACCTAAAGAATGTTCATATAGAGTCTTGTGATGGTATTGAAGCGGTTGTTTCAAACAGAGATGATGAAGATGCGTCTATATATTCCCGAACAACCACCACTTTTTTCCCTCATTTAGACATTCTTGAGCTTAAAGAACTGAGAAATTTCAAGTGTATTGGTGGTGGTGCCAATGGTATGTCTAGTGACATTCATGACCAGCTTAAGGTATGTTTCCTATATTAAGCAACTAAAATAAAGGTTGGTTAATTTTGTTAATATAATCAAATTCTCGTTTTTTTATCAGTTATCTCAAGCTTCATGGTCCTGGTCCTTATGCCAATACGCTAGAGAGATAAGGGTTAAAGATTGTGATGCATTGTCAAGTGTGATTCCATGGTATGCTGTAGGAGAAATGAAAAAGCTTCAGGTGTTAGAAATAGAACATTGCGATTCGATGACTGAGGTGTTTGAAACTCAAGAGATCAACAAGAAGAGTGGTACTGATACTGGAAAGTCACTTCCAAGGCTAGAATACATTACGATGCTCAAACTTCCAAAACTGAAGATCTTGAAAATTCAAGGGTGCAACCTTTTGGAACATATATTCACATTTTCCACTCTTGAAAGCCTCACAAGACTCGAGGAGTTAGAAATAAAGGATTGCGAGGGGATGAAAGTGATTGTTAAGAAAGAAAGTGGAGAGCTAATAACTACATCTGATGCTGTGGTCTTTCCTCATTTGAAGTCCCTTATACTAGTCAATCTACCAAACTTTGTGGGTTTCTTCTTGGGGAAGAATGAATTCAGATGGCCAGCATTGGAAAAGGTCGTGATTGGTGAATGCCCACAAATAACGGTGTTCACATATGGACGGTCTACAGCTCCAAAGCTTAACTTCATAAATTCAAGCTTAGGCAAACATAGTGCTGAATGTGGCCTTAACTTTCGTGTGACCACCACCTCGCATCATCAGGTATTATTTTCATCTTAAATAAAGTAGAAATAACCTTCCCATATCAGGCTCTTTATTAGATTCAGGCCTTGTGTGTATAACTTCATATTTGAAACAGTGCATAAACTTCTAGTATTAGAGACAATTAAAGCGTAATTATTGGATCGAAAGTAATATGATTAGAAAATATCAACGGTTTGGTTATGTATGTGATCCCCAAAACCCAACGGCTTACAATCTGAAGGTTTTTTTTATCATTGAACCAACTTATATGTATAATTATCTGTGACATAAGCTTGTGTTTTTTTTTGTTTTTTACCTTGCAGGCACGATTACCGAGTTATGAAAGTACAAACTCATACCGCCCTGCTACTATGGAACGGTTGCCTTGGTCTTATCATAATTTGATCGAAGTGAATATGTACAAATATAAGACCAGTGGTGGACAGACTCTTTTTTCATCCGATAAGCTGCTACAACTGCAAAAGCTTGAAACTGTCCATTGTAGGCAATGTTGGGACATTAAGGAGATATTTGATTCACAAACTGTTGCTGAAATTCCAAACTTGAGACAAGTGGACTTAATAATGCTAGGTATCAAGTATATATGGAAGAGCAAGCAGGGGACATTATTAAAGTTTCCAAACCTAGCAAGACTTTCGATTCAATATTGCAATAGTTTAGAATATGTATTTACATGTCCCATGGTTGGTAGTCTATTGCAACTCCAGGAACTAGACATAAGTGACTGCAGAAGTATGAAGGTAATTGTGAAGGGAGAAGAAGAATCTGATGCCATAGTGAATGCTATTGTTGAGTTTCCTTGTCTAAAGTCCTTAAAACTTGATTCTGTTGAAAGTCTCAAGGGATTTTGCATAGGAAAGGAAGCTTTTGAATTTCCATCATTGGATACCATGCAAATTGATTGGTGTTCACAAATGACGGTTTTCACCAAGGGAGATTTGTCTGCTCCATCATTGGATACCTTGCAAATTAATTATTGTTCACAAATGACGGATTTCAGCAAGGGAGATTTGTCTACTCCGGAGCTATATGCAATTAGTATAGAGGGTAGGAAGTATAATATACACAACAGGCTAAACTTCTTTTTGAACACATTAAATAAGAAGGACTAAATATGTAAAAAGTTCATGTTCACAACTTCTTCATATTCAAACTTAATTCACAGCCAACCGCTGTTCTCCGGCCAGTCATCCATATGATCTGTTTTCAGGTAAGTTGTTCAAATTATGTTTTTTATTTGCATAATAAACTCTGTTTATTTATATGATAATTCGTAGGATTGTAGGTATTTTGAATTGGAAGTATTTAATTAAGGGTTTATGTCATAGCGTGATTGGTTTCTGTGTTTTTGTAATAAGCTGAATGTTATTTTCATAATATGATTTGTAAAATGTTTAAATAAGAGAGCTACAGAGATGTATGATGCAGTAGGTGCAACGCTTTTTAGTCAATTGAATCACTATTGGTATTGTTCATCCGCTATATCGTGTTTTTTTATTGGCTACTTAGTTACATGTGTTTGAGAATAATTATGAGATCTTGTATTTAATTGAACTCTGCAATTTGTTAAAGAAGGATAGATGGTTTGAAAAGGCACATTTGATTTAGGGTAACTTGGCAATGGTTGTATCCGTTAGAAATAAAAAGTGCGCCTTTGATCTTTTGTGATAGTTTAATTTTATAATGAATTGGAATGAGCTTTAGTTAAAACATATAGGTTTGAAACTTCACTTATGGTAATCAAACCTTTTCCTAGTAATAGAAACAAGATAACTGGAGCAGGCAGCTAAAATCAAATAAATTGTGCAGTAACTACCTAGTTTAGGGAATTTTTTATACCAATCTCATCTAGTGACTCAGAAGAGATCAACAACAAAAGGATCAGTTAACTGCCTAATCTTAGAATATATTGCTGTATAAATAGTCGAGCGCAATAGTGAAAATAATATGCTCCAGTACTAGTGTCCCATGAATGTTGCGGCCTTTTCTTTTTGGGTATCTCATTACAAACTGTAACATATTTATCTGATAAATTTTCTTGTTAAAAAAACTTGTTTGGTCATCATTCACAAATGAAGTGTTTTGATTTGGGTTCACCCAAATATTCAAACAATTTTCTTAAACTAACTAATCATTATTCTTATGTTAGAAAAGTAATTTGCCCCAAATTTTTGTATTGTCAAGAACCAAAATTACGTTTTTACACAAACATAGATAGAATATATATTTTCATTTCTTTCTTGGTTTAACATATTTACAAAATGTGTGCGATTTTACAGGAACTTCAGAACTCTTCAGAGGTTGAACTCGTGTGTTCTTCATAACGCCATGCCTAAATTCGTGGAAGTTTGGGCATGAGGTTTGTTGTTGGACAATTCTATACAATTCGTTGGTCTAAACGAATTTGAGAGAGGTATGAACAACGAGTCAAACCGCAGATATCTTTCATGTAAAAATTATGCGCAACAACACGTTTGTCACTCTGGCATATTCAAAAGGAAGCATATTCTTTTTCTTGCATAGACAAAATACATGTAAGAAAACGAACAACGCCTTAGTTGCTTTTTGCTACATGTACAAAAGTAAGAGCTTTCCTTCTTATATCATTCATCAATTTTTTTTATTTATATCAGTATTTCAAGATAAATGTCCATTTAGCTAAATGGTGAAATTATGTCTTACCATAAGAAAGAGGGACTAAGTATGTAGAAGTTAGTTTAATTTTTGAAACACTGATTCAGAACCAACTCAATCTAACGAATCTCATCTCTATTTTTTGCCGGCAGAATCAGGGTCTCAGGCCAACCGCCACGGCAACGGGCACCGGATTGTACTCCGCTAGTTACCGATGATGTTCTCTCAAATCACTCAAACAGGAGATCTGTTTTCAGGCAAGTTGTTCGGTTTATGTTTGTATCCGCGTAATGAACTCAATTTATATAGGATTAACTTTGGGTCTCGGGTCTGGATGGATTGGTTTGGGTTTATATGGGTCCGGGTCTAGGTGGTCTTCTAGAATATGGGTCTAAATGGGTCCAAGTCTAGATGGGTTTTGGTCCGGTCGACAAGATTATTTATTTTATTTTATTTTATTTTTAGTAAAAGATGAAAAAAGTGAGAAAAAGGTTAAAAAATAAAAATAATAATAATTTGACCCTCTAGATTTGTTGGGTAATTATTATAATTGCACTTTATATCAAATACCCAAATAGACTCATCTATAATATTTAGAGAGACCCAACTAGACCCTCTTTAACCAATGGGTCTCAAATTGCTGCCTCTATTTTTTATATAGTTTAATTTGGATATTAGTGATTCATAATTTTGAATTCGATTAGATTCATGTTCTAATAAAATGATGCGTAATTTGTCTTGATAAGACAAGTTAAAGACTAACGATGCGGTAATTGCGATGTTTTTAGTTGATTAGAGCACTTTTGGTGTTGTTCATCAGCTATAACCTGTGTTTATATTGGCTACTTATTTACATATGTGTTAGAAAGTAGTAATTTGGTAAAGGGTGGAAAAGTGTGCTTTTACTCTTTTAGGGATAATTTCTTGCTTTTAGAGTGGGAATGGAATGACCTTTCGTTACAAGATATAGGCTTCAAACTTCACTTATGCAAATCAAACCTTTTCCTAGTACCAGATACAAGCTAAACGAAACAGGAGAGGAGGGGACTTAACGAATTAAGTCGACTAACTGCAAAGAAAACGTGTAGTTAACACCTGCTTTAGCGTCCTATATTAGGGAAGATGTGATTAACAAGAGATCAACTTAAAAGGAACGGTCAACTTCCTTATCTTAGTAATATTCCAGTTATATTATTAGACTTGAAATGTTAGAGACGTATTTAAAGGTATAAATTTATGACAATGTCACAGTAATTGATGATAGAGATCAAATTGTAATTTTACTTGAGTTATAATTATGTGGGCTATATGACTTTGAACTATAGTAATTTCCCCCAAAATTTTTGTATCGCCATGAACCAAAATCAGGTATCGTAATTTCTTCCTGATGGTTACCTTTTTTCGTCTCTCATATTTACAAAATGTGTGCTTTTGCAGGAACTTCAGAAGTCTACGGAGGTTGCAACTGGTGGTCTTCATAATGCTATGCCTAATTTCCCCTAAAAGTTGGTTTTAGACAAGCAGATTCTGTACGTTCTGTTGTTCCCAAGGAATTTGAGAGAGACATGAACGGGCCCAAACAGCAGTTATCGTCCACATTTGTCACAGTAACCAATTCAAACCTTACAAGAAAATGGGGGCATCTGCTGAACAAGTGGAAAGAGTTGCTAAAAGTATGAGATATGTGTGGTGCTTTCATTTTGTGGTGGTGCAATCCTGAGGCTGCTTGATGTTGCTATGTTCTCTCCATTATTTGTAGCTATATACCTTTGTGTTCTTTTGGAGTCACGTACAGTGGCGGATCCAGGAATCCGGAGCAGGGTATGCACGAATTTGAGTGTAGTTACTAAAATAAGTCGGTCTGTGGGTTGTGGTTTCCGGGTCGGGTTTTTTGAAATTTGGATCGCGCGACTATTTTGATTTTTTTAATCTTATTTAGTTATTAAAGTTTGTCAAATCTGGGTTATTCGAGATTGAATTAGGTAGTCGGATGATTTATATTGTCTTAACATAAAAGTTATTATAAAAACTCTTGATTCATAAATCGTAAATGAACACAACTCAATAAACAAAAAAACTATCTAATATGTGATATGTCCAAGGTGTATATTTAATTAAATTGGGCCTCGAGTAAGGAAAATGGGTGGACCAAGTTAAGTCTGAAAATTGAGTACACAACTGTCCAGTAAAAGAACTAAAAATTGACCTTTGACTACTAAATGCCTCTTACCTACTTCTTCTTCTTCAAGAATGCTGCAACGAATGTTTTCTTTGCTTTTTATTTTTTCCTTTTCCTTTTCAACAATGGCAACTTATATTTAGGTATGCACTCAGATTTTTCTTGTATTTTTTAGGGTGTGCACTCACAAATATTTAGTGTATTTTGTGGTGACTTCTGAAAATTTTCAGATTTTTTTACATTAGCAATAATTTAAACAGGGTATGCACGTGCATACCCTATGTACAATGTAGATCCGCCCCTGGTCACGTAGATCAGAACTTTTTGTCGAATGGGTCGTCGAATTGAATAAACTTTTTGCTATGTACTTTGCTTAATTGATTGCTTTTGCACGTGTCTGCTTAATCAAAGAAGTTATGCGTGATCTTCAGTTAGCTTATTCTGGGCCTCTGGCTGAAAAACGAATCATCCAGGCTCGAATTATAGCTTTTTTATAAATATTTGAACTGTCAAAATAGCACTGAGCTTTAACAATGACAGAAACGGCTCTAAAGGATAGATGTCTTGTAAACCAATGTTTGAAACTGATGGCTATTTTGGTATAGTCACATTTTTTTATAACATCCTAAAACTGAATACAGCTATTTTGATAGAAATCCCACCAAAATATTCAAGCCGAGTGCTGAAAACCATAGAACAAATGATCAACTACTGAAGATCAGCACCAGGATTCCATACAATCATCATGTCTTGAGTGAGCAGCCTCCTTTGAATGGAAAGCCATAGAACAAATGAATGACTAGGTACACATTGGGAATACCGTACTTAGTAACAAAATGTTTAGTTCTCCCATCATTGCATTTCCACACAGTATAGTCTGTATCACTGTTCTGTAATAAAGACTTGAATGCAATTTAGAACAAGAAATAATGCCATCCAATTAGTTGGCTATTTCCATCTTCCATTTTCTTCGTTGGGCATTTCAGCATATCTATAACATGATATAACACCTTTTTGTGCTCTTAAATATTGGAGTACAAAACTTGCTAATCATTATATGTATGTACTAAACTACTTGGTTAACTGAATGACAATAGCATGTTACTGATTAGCCAGTAATAACTACAAAGTCGCGTTAAACATATTCCCAAACACTCCTCACCATCTTGGCTGAAAGTTATAGGCCTGTATTGTTTAATTGGGCTAAGCCCATGTATATACGATACACACTTGTTACCAAAGTGTCATATTCATTTGAATTTTCTTGCAATGTCTATTTGACAACGAAAGAAAACACATTTTGTGGTGAAGTTGCTTTGTTTTTCTGTAAATGTGAGATGATGATTTATAAAAAAAATATCTCAATTTCAACACTGACATAAACAATAACTAAGTCACTCATTTTCTTATAAAATACTTAAATACATTAAATCATGTTTTTACATCATTTGCCTCTCGTGTTTTCTTCTACTTCTTCTTTTCATAATTACATTTCTTGAATTTAATTCTATGCGTAATCAAGCTTATTATCTTAAATGTCATTTGAGCTGTTTATTAGCCAGAGTGTGGACGAGGTGGGCAACAAGCTTTTAAATTCTCCCCATAGATAACTTGTAGCATGAGTCAAAATGTAGGTATGTAACTTATCATGCATTTGATAAAGTCATTTCAACTAACTTGCATCCCACATAGGTTGAAGAAGTAAAATCTTTCTTGTTTATATAGTATAGGGAATTAGGATCCCACATCTTTAGAATGTACTGATGTTTTCAGATACATGTGTTGTTGAAGTTGATTATAAAATCAAAAATTTCAAACTCCCCATGTGTCAGAAAAAAGACCAAATTTCACCAGTGACAAAGAGATTCGTTTTGAGTTTATTCATTACTACTTACCACCTTTATAATTATTATTGATTCTGAATTGAATTTACATAATGGTGGAAGGCAAGCGAGCAACAAGCTACGCCGGTAGCCCTTTTTGAATGACAAAACTAATTCTCTTAAAAACAACATTTGTGGATCTAGGCGTTTTAATGTCACAACAGTCGCAAGTGATTAGAAAGCCTTTGCATCACAGAACATTGAATTTACATAATGGTGGAAGGCAAGCGAGCAACAAGCTACGCCGGTAGCCCTTTTTGAATGACAAGACTAATTCTCTTAAAAACGACATTTGTGGATCTAGGCATTTTAATGTCACAACAGTCGCAAGTGATTAGAAAGCCTTTGCATCACATAACGTTAAACGTAAGTTCATCTATTTTTCTTATTTACTACTCGTGACACGTAGATGATTACAAATATTCTGTTCGTGTTTGTTCTTTTAGATAGTAAACTAACACAAATGAGCAGCACCGACATGGTCCAAAATAGATAATGAACACTGTGCCTTTGTATTTACATTAATTTAAAGTCATTAACTTTTGACCTTAACAAACTGATCATATGATTTTGTTTACTGTTTAGACTTGAATATATGTTATGCTGGTTCTTTTAACAAATAAACGAGCATTATGAAGTAAACCAAACATATATTGAAGTGTATATACATAATACATAAAAAGTTTGATAGTTAGAAGATTTTTGCAAAAAACTTATTTTCAACTTTAACTTTTATATACATTGATATAACATCATTTGAGGATCAAACTTTTTTTACAAACTAAGGGACTAATCTCCACCCTCCATCTTTATTTGATCTAATAGATGAGATTAATCCCAACAATTTAAAAAACCCACTTTCATCCTTTTTTTTCAAATATTAATATCTTTCAAACCGTTAATCGTTAAGCGAAAAAAATTATACCGTTACGACGAGCATTTAATTATCTTTTTATAAATAGTCACTTGACATATTTTCGACAAATTTTTTTTTTCATGTTTTTTTTCGTGGTAAAAAATATCATATATAATATTACATATCATATCATATATAATATCATATATGATATGATACATATCATATATGATATGATATGTAATATCATATATAATTTTTTTCGGTCACGAAAAAAAACATGAAAAAAAACGATTTTTTTTTCGAAAGTATATCAAAGTGCCCGTCTATAAAACGATAATTAAATGCCCGTCGCGATGGTGTAATTATTTTCGCTTAACGATTAACGATTTAAGAGATATTTAAATTATAAAAAATTTGTGAAATATTAAAATGTTTTTAATCTCAACCATTGATTTCTTTTTTAGATGGATGGTGGAGATGCCTCCATTGGTATGTGAGGAATGTTTGGTTTTTTAAATATTTTGTATACCGAAGTTAGAAGTCTAAATGAGAAATAGAGTAAGAATTGAGAGATCCAACTAACGAAACGGTTCATGAGCCACAACATTTATCTTTTTGAACATTCATTTTTAAATAACAAAATGATATGACTCTATTTATTTAAAGACTTTTATCCAAATAAAATATTTAATTTTACTAACAAAATAATACACGTATCTCTACATGCACGCTGCTAGACTAAATTAAACATGAAGCAAACTATTGAATGATATGTAAACTATTGAGCGTATAAACTTTTCATACTTTTTTCGTCATCACTTAATAGCATAATTTAAACTTTGGCATTAGTGCTGGACTGGTGGTGTAGATTAGAAAGCTAGAAGTGCACGAGTCGGTATGTAAGCATGTACAATATTATGTGTTTGTTTGATAAAACCATCTATACATCCTATTAAAAAGGACTTTTGGATGACATCATGAATATGAGGTGTCATGTAATTAGGCATTCAATTGATTGATTTATGACATCATCTTTGTAGGTTTATTTTTATTTCTTTTTATACCATACGAATACTATTTTAAACTGATTTATTATCTGCTTTTTTGAGATCTATGCGAGTATGTCAGATATTATAGATGGCAAGATGAGCGGGTTAGGTAAGAGGTTAATATGGGTCCAGGTGGACACGAGTAATATTTTGGTCTATGTCTAGTCAGAATGGGTTGACATGAAAACACTTTTTGCCTAGTTTCTAAATTTTCATACATACAATTCATGCATTAGCAATGAATTACAACAATAATATTAGAAGGTTGTAATGTTGTATGCATTAAAAGCAGACATTGGCCACCTATAAAGTGAGAGACCTTTTCTACCCGTTTCCATTTAGGGAATAATGATTTTACCCATTGTACCCGTTTGAGATATTGTTATACCAAAACCTACAAAATATTGTTCAGACCTACAAAAGTAATATAAGTACTCAAAAAACATTATATTTTGAACCATGACAAAATTTGAGTTTATTCATTACTATTTACCAAGACGCAAAGAATGTGACACCCAAAGTAACAATCACATAAGAGATGTCTTAATTTAAGCTACCCGAGTCTTGCTAACAACGTAAATAGGTTTCATATAATGTGCTGCAAACCTAAAGTCCCAACAATCAGCATTGATGTCAGCTATCCGATTTCGAAAAAAAAACTTTTAAGATTAGCAGTTGTAACTGAACTAAAGAAGATTGATATAAACAACATTTGAATAGAAATATGAATGATTTTAATTTGTGACACAATGCTTTTATGCGAGGCAAATTGGCAGGAAGCCTTTAAACATCACCTTCATGAGAAAATGAAAGTGCAGCTAGGGATATTTACATGTGTGTTTGTGAAATATTAAGATTATGTCTATCGATTTCAATATGCAGCTTTTGCTTTCGTATCAAGCTTTGTTAAATAACATATGCCATCGATAATGTGCAAATAATATATGTTTTCGATTCACCACAAAAAATACTCGACGGCTCAAGAGATAACTGATGATTTATCAAGTGCAGTGAGTATTGCATCCATATTATGAAACTACGTACTAAGTTCAGATCCTTAATGCACTACAACCAAACAAGAAAAAAACCCGATACAATGGGTCTTGCTCGCATATAGCCAGGTCTTGACCGGATATAACCGGGTCTAACCGGATATGACTGGGTCTTGGCCGGATATAACTTAAAGAAAGGGAAATTGGCAAAAAAAGGCATCATACTTGCCACTTTTTGTCATTGTATGTAGCGTATTTTTTTTTATTATATCACTAACCTTTTTAAATCGTGTCATTGTGTGTACTTTGCGACTTTTTTACCATGTGAAATGACCATTTTACCCTTCAAAATTTGAAAAAAGTAAGGGTAAAATGGTCACAAAGTACACACAATGACACGATTTAAAAAGGTTAGTGATATAATCAAAAAAAAAAGTACGCTACATACAATGACCAAAAGTGGTAAGTATGATGCCTTTTTTTGCCAATTTCCCTTTAAGAAACCTTAAAAAACACAAAAAAAATAAAATAATAATATATAAAAACACTGAAATGGAATTGACTGTCCCAAAATAAGCTTTAACTTCTTCAAGCTTCTTTGCATTTTTGTTGACTTTTTATTCTTACCTTGCAGATTTATTTACAGTTGACTATTTATTTTGACTGAAAGTTGTTACTCATATTTAAAGCTTTTGTCGTGTTATGACAAGTTTTAAGTTAAATAGACGCAGTGAAATATGTTGGGTATAATCTTGATGGGCCAAGTATGGATCGGTATTTGGGTTGCTCCATATTTGGTATGTGAATAAAAGGCATGGGTTTTACCTAGTCTTGTGTTGACCAAGTATTAAGGGTACGTGGGTTATGTGAGAATATCATGCACACCACGTTTATATATTTTGCATGTTTTATGTTCTTTAGTTAGTTTATTGTTAGTAGTATAAATAGAGTAGTAGGCTTGCTTTGTAAAGTGCATGTTTTATCTTCTTAGTATTTTGATTGGTGTTTGCGCTATGAGTTAGGGGTGGGGAAGGGGCTGATTATCAACAAAATATTCATCATGTGAGTTCAGTGGGTCTCTTTGTAATTATGACAAGTAGGAGAGTTATAAACCCTGGAAACTAAAACCGAAATCCTTTTTATCTAGCATTCAATGAACGTTTAAAAAAAATAAATAAATAAATCCTCATTGTAATCAAATTAAGGAAAAAGAGGCTGAGTGTTTGGCTAAGTATATGGAAGCTGTTACAGATGAAGAAAAGTTTCTGTTTCAAAAAGCTAAGATTGAATGGTTGCAAAATGGGGACAAAAATAGTAAGTTCTTTCATAAAGTCATACAAAGTAAAAGACAAATGACAAGAATCCTGAGTATTAATTATGCTGATGGGAACACTGTTGAGAGTAATTTGGTTCCTAGTAAATTTGTTGAGCATTTTCAAAAATTCTTGGGCTCTGTGGATAATGCCTCCCCTATTAGTGATGCTGAGAGTTTATTCGACAAGAAACTTTCTGAAGATGAGTCCTTATCCATGATTGCTGAAATTACTTCTGAAGAAATCAAAGGAGCAATGTTTGATATTAAGGATGAAAAAGCACCAGGGCCTGATGGGTATACAGCTGCATTTTTCAAGAAAGCATGGAATATTGTGGGAGAGGATGTTTGTAATGCTATAAAAGATTTCTTCAATAATGGGAAGTTGCTTGTTGAGGTTAATTCTACATTAATTTCTCTTATCCCTAAAATCAAAAACCCCACAAGAGTATCTGAATATAGACCTATTGCATGTTGTAATGTAATTTACAAATGCATTAGTAAAATCCTCACTAACAGAATTAAGGCCTCTCTTAATAAATTGGTTAACCATAATCAAAGTGCTTTTGTACCTAGAAGGTTAATACAAGATAATCTGCTTCTCACTCAAGAGTTACTGAAGGGGTATAATTGCAAGAATGGGGCTAAAAGGTGTGCTTTGAAAGTGGATATAGCAAAGGCTTATGATACAGTGAATTGGTGTTTCTTAGAAAGTGTATTAAAACAGTTTGGATTTCATGAGAAAATGGTCAAGTGGATAATGACATGTGTAACTACTGCTTCTTTTACTATATGCATCTATGGAGAGAGGCATGGTTATTTCAAAAGTGGTAGGGGTCTTAGGCAAGGGGACCCTATCTCACCATATTTGTTCACTTTAATCATGGAAGTTTTTTCATTAATGATGGCAAGAAGAGTTAATCAAAGTCAGGGCTTTAAATATCACAAAGGGTGTAAGGAAATTAAATTGACACATCTATCATTTGCTGATGATTTACTGATTCTTTGTCATGGTGATTATAATTCAGTGAAGATTATAAGAGATGTATTAAATGAGTTTAGTGGTTCATCTGGTCTGAAACCTAATATTTGGAAGAGTACAATCTTTTTTGGCAGTATGAATGAAGGAGAAAAACAAAGAATTATAGATATTTTGCCTTTTAGTATTGGAAAGCTTCCTGTGAAATATCTTGGAATTCCTTTATTAGCTAAGAATATTGGAATCAATGATTGTAAAGTGTTGGTGGACAAAGTGAGGAACAAGATAAGTGATTGGAAGAATAAAGCTCTATCCTATGCAGGTAAACTTCAACTCCTTGCTTCTGTGTTAACTGCAATGCAAACATATTGGGCTGCTGTTTTGAAATTACCTAAAGCTGTTGTTAAAGAAATTAATAGTCTGCTCAAGAATTTTTTGTGGAATCAAGGGAAATGTAGTAAAGGTAAGGCTAAAGTGGCTTGGTCTATAGTTTGCTGCTCAAAAGAAGAAGGTGGTCTTGGATTGAAAAGGTTGGATCAATGGAATGAGGTGCTTCTTGTCAAACACATTTGGAAATTAATGACTAACGCAGATAGTCTTTGGGTCAAATGGGTTAACAGGGTGAAACTTAAGGGGGGATGTTTTTGGGATGTGAAAGCTGAAAATCAGGATAGTGGAACATGGAAAGCTTTGTTGGATTTAAGAGTGAAAGTCATGCCTTTTATTACTCATGTTCTTGGCAATGGCAAAAATACTCTACTGTGGTATGATTTCTGGCACAGTTCTGGTCCTTTATCAAATAGAATTTCTAACAAAAGTATATATGATGCAAGATTAAAATGTGATGTGTCTGTGGCTGATATGATTGAGGGAAATAATTGGTGTTGGCCTAACGAATGGTATAGGAAATTTCCTTTTCTTAACCATGTTCAAGTGCCTACTTTAGATATTGCCAAAAATGATGTAGTCAAATGGAGAGACAAAAATGGAAAGATGGTTAATTTTTCTACAAATGAAGTTTGGAGAGACTTTAAGGAGGATCTTCCGGTTGTGAAATGGTGGAAAGCTATATGGTTCTCACAGTGTAATCCTAGATGGGCTTTTACTCTATGGATGGCTGTTAGAAGAAAGCTACTCACCCAAGATAGAATGTTGAAATGGACAAATGATAATCTGCTATGCCCATTACATTATGCAAGAAAACACATGATTCACATAATCATTTGTTTTTCAAGTGTGATTTTTCAATTGAAGTTTGGAAAGGGCTTAAACAGAATATCAAGATCTCTATTATTCCTGATAGCTGGGAGCAAATTGTTGTTATGATGGAAGATATGGACTGCTCAAATTCTATCTGGAGTATGGTAAACAGATTTATTCTTGCTGCTTCTGTTTATCATATCTGGAAAGAAAGGAATGAAAGACTTTTCTCACAAAATCACAAGAGCTATGATATAGTGTTGCAGAACATAAAGGAGCAAGTAAGGTGTCAACTTATGAGTTTGAAGGTGAGGAAAACTGTGAATACAGTGAAGGTAGCAGAAGTATGGAACATTAAATTTCAATATTGATTCTCTTCTTTGGTATATCTGCTGCTAGCATTTTCGGTGAATGTGAAGGCTAGTATGTTGCTGCAAGGGTGTTTGGATAAAAGTTTTACCCAAACTGTTAATGAGTATTTTGACTTTGGCTATTTCAAAAGTCAAAATAATAGATCAAACCATAACAATGGGTTGTTACTAGTACCATGGAGTTCATTTGGTGTGACTGTACTTGCTTGAACCTCAAAGTTTCTAATCATGTTTGGCCTTGGGAGGAAACTGGTTGGCTTTGACTGCTCAAATAAGAGGTCTAATTCATTTGAATGTACCATAATGTAGGGCACCCATTGTGAAGGGTATATGGTTTTGGAGGACAATGTATGATGAGTGGAATAGCGAGGAGTGAAAGATGAACATGTTTGGTCCTCTCAATACATTGTCATAGGAGGAATGGTTGGCATCATTGAGGGTGAGTGTTCCCAAGTAACTGAAGCCCTTCTTTGAGAGGGAAATGTAGGTTACTTTGGCAGAGCCCCTCCATGGATGGGTAAGGGTTCCTAGTGATGCCATTTTTCATTTCCACTTAAGCTACTGTGGTGGCAGGTTGAGTGGTTAAGTGGAATGAAGAATGGAAATGTAGCTAGATGGTTGGTGCAAAACAAAATGTGAATTAAGTGGTTGGTAATGGATACAAGTGAAGAATTATGATGACTGAGATGATGTTCCTCTGTTTTAGTTATGTAGCATAGAATAGAGATGTCAAACATAGTTTGTTAGTCTTGTCTGATATCGGATATGAAAGATAGAATAGTATATGGTTATTTCTTTAGTATCTGATATGGGCTTGTTCATTATCAGTATGTTATCTTCATGATGTAAAGTGTTTTGATATTAATATAATTCACATTTGCACAAAAAAAAAATGAACGTTTAAAAATGGGTTTTGGGACTGTAATGTTTAGTTGGGGTAAGCCCAAGTATCGTATATCAAAAAAATGGTCCATGTTTACCCAAATAATATTTGTGTAATGAAATGATACGCTTTTGTGATAAATACATTAAGTTGGGAACAAAGTATTGTATGGGGATGCGGACATGCGGTGTATTGGTAAGACTAATGGCTTCTATATGAAAGTCTCGAGTTCAATTCCCAATTCACTGTAATCTCCATGCTGTTGTTGGAACGTGCAGAAAAATATTCCGCATCACTCGCGTTGCCACCATTTCGATCGTGGAGGGTTACAAACTTACAGTTGTTGACGGTCATTGTTTTTGTCTATAATTGATGTACTTATGTAGAATATTTGCTAGGTACAATTCCATTTTGATTTCGCAATGACATGTTACAAAAACAGATGAAGGTTGTAGCCCTCAAATTTCTTTTGGATTCTAGAACCCAATGATCCTTAAAATCTTAAATTAGCATGAATCCAAATGTATCTTGCGTGTCGGATACATGCCCAGCCTTAGTAAAGCGGGATGTTCCCACAGGCCAACTCGAAAACAGTCACAAAAGAACGGCCAACAATTTTACTTTTTTATTTTCCTTATAAATGTGGGATTTTTTATTTCACTTTTTTTATCTTATTTTTGTTGGCTAACACAACAGTTAATCATCGTGTGAAGACGGCAAAAGAAGCTAAACCAAGCTGTGCCATACAACCTTAATTAGGACTCTATTGAACACATATGACTCATGCATAAGGTGCAATTCAAACTGATCCAGATGTCATCCATGTGACTAAGAAATGAGGCGACTAGGGTACAACACAGGATACGAGCCCGCGGCCCCTCTTGGTAGCCTACTTTTCTAAGGAAGATATCAAGAGACAGAGGGACAGCTTCGTCCTATACTTCTATCAATGTAAAAGTCAATCAATCACAAGGTACTAACGAACATATGTCACTAGAATTATCCAGAACGGATAGATGTGTCACCCTCACGAGCCCATCGAAAAGATTCACCAAACACAGAGTTTTGAGTCCTGTTCACCTACATTTCTAGATGTAAATATTGACAAATGTTCTCCTAGATGCTATATGAATGCTTATATTAAGCAACAACAAAGGAAGTACAGTTATACAACATCATAAAGATGAGGACTATGGGTCTTGCAGGAGCCACGGTATATTCACTCATATGATACATCACCACCAATTTGATTAACAAAGAGGACAACATAAATTACAATTTTTTATGGTCATCACATTGTCATTTTCTATCGATCGTGGTTGGTATCTCATGTAGACTCACATTTAAAGTACTACCATTGTCAAAGTGGGTCAAAGATCAGTCACAAACTTTAGCTTTTGTATCCTTAAATAGATACAGCGGGAAAAGAAGACTAGTGTTGTAGATAGTGTAATTGAACTATGCGTCTTTTTTTATAAATAGATACAGCGGGAAAAGAAAACTAGTGTTGTAGCATGTCATGTTGGTAAGTGCAATGTTATGTATTTGAAAGGTCCACTGTTCGATCTGAAACAAAATATGCTATCCCTTTTTATATAACTAAATACTTGCACACCAAGAGACTACCTTTTTTTTTTTTTTTTTTTTTTTTTTTTTTTTTTTTTGCAAATTGTAACTTTTTCCTTTTCGCAAAATATGGGCCTCTTGTCTTGTTATAAATTATGTATGTGAGTTTAATAGTGTGCGGAGCTTGGGTCCGTTGGTAAGTGAACTTTAACTTGTTCGCAATGTCTGGGGTTCAATTCTCAACTGGGTCAAGCTGCCATTTTTGTTTTTCATTTTCATAAAACAATCATTTTTTTAGTTGTATTTTCGCTAACTAGATAACTGTTTTTAGATCATTTTCCATTTTTTCATCATTTGTATGTTCAAAGATAACAAAAGTTAAAAGGAAATTATGTTGATGTCACACTTTAATATTTGCACATATGAGGTATAGTTGAATCATTCAAAGTGATCCAAATGACTAAGATATGAGTCAACTTTGATACTACATTGGTGATTTGAGCTCTCTTTGTTGTTTTAGTTTGTTGTGAGGTATCAAGAGATAGAGTAACTACTTTTCTCCTACCAATGTACATCTCAATCAATCACAAGGTACCAACCAATGTGTGTCACTAAAATTATCCAACTAAAAAGCTCATTAAACCCGGAGTTTGAGTTCGGTTCACCTAACCAAATCTATTGATGTTTCGCAAAGGGTTACTTAATCAGTCACACGACGATTGCATATAGATTTTATTCACCGAGCTTATCTTAATTAAATGCTAAACTAAACTACTTGTAGAGAAGAATAATTCAATTGTCACAAAAACAAAAAACGTACACTGATATATCATCACAAAGATGAAGGGTTATGGATCTTGCAGGACTTGGTAGAAGTCTTAGTATATTCACTAGCAATAAATATAGGGTCGCGATTTCGATTCTGGATTTCATTTACATCACAAACGCAATATCAACTCATTTTACACGAACATAATTAAATTTGGACTAGATTTATGACTAGATTTAATCTATACTTTGTGAAATATTACTATATATAGAGTTGTACTTAATTTATGATACAAGATTTACTTCAATGGTTTTTGCTTTCTTTTAGTAAATTTTATTTGACTTTCTTTGGAAAGGAGAAGATCAACTAACGAAGTGAAATCTATATAACCTTAAACAAACACTCCTTAAGTCTACTTCCCACATAAGTTAAAGAAGTAAAATCTTTCTTGTTTATATAATATAGTGAATGAGTAGCATGCAAGTTGAGAATAGTGTTATGTTTTCAAGTACATGGTTATTCAAGTTTAAAGATTAATCCAAACATCAAAAACTTGTGAAATCCATGTTCTTGGAGAATTTAATGGACATTCTTAGCTTTTAATATCTTTTTTCACTTATGAAATAGGCCGTCAAAACCTTTCATTTACAAATATTTGTTCATGCTTCAACTAAATATTTGCTAATCTTTTACTCTATCTACATGATAAAACAAAACCACAATCACATCATCATTTTGAATTTCAATTACGAAGCAACAGTTGGAGAGTTTTTTAAAATATGTAATGATGTCTCAATAATAACTTAAAAACCAGAAAATTAACGCTAACCATAAGGTGCTATAGTTAGTCCAACGTGCACATGACTGGAAGCTTGAAGCTATGCTTATTCCATGCATCCATCTAAGTAAACTCAAACTAATATGAAATACTAACTAACTAAAATACTAATTCAAGATTAAACCCAACACCATACACATTTCATCGCTCTGGCGGAACTTATCTAACCACTACGTATAATGCTATATTAATTTTGCAGTGACATGTGACCAACATGATATACATTTCTAGAGGAAGATATCATGAGACAGAGTGGCAATTTTAGACAAGAAAAAAACGTACTTTACATTACCAACGACACTTAATTAATTAACTTCGTGGCATGTAATTCAAGAAACACAAAAAGTTGCAGTATTGCCAAACTTTTCCTTGACCACAATTGAACAAAAATGTGAGACTATGTTTATTGGTGACCTAAAGTCACAACCGGTCACAAGAGATTGCCAACTTGTGGTCACTTGGTGACCTAAAGTCACAACCGATTGCCACATGTCAATTTGTGATTGGTTGAAAGGGGAGAATCGGTCGTGACCCCAACCCACAACCCACACCAAAGGTCACCAATAAACATAGTCTTAGGATCTGTAAATCCGATTGTGTCCTTACTTAATAACCGTATTTATGAAGTTTACGTTATGTTACTAACCATATTTCAAGGTGCTATATTATGCATTTGATAAAAACCATTTCAAAATATATCCCACATAGGTTACATAACTTAAATCTTCCTTGTTCATATACTATAGTGTGTTGAGGCCTTACATGTCAAGACTGGTACTAAGTTTTCAGATGCATGGTTCATGAAGTTTATATGTAAAGCAAAAACGATAAAAACTTCATGACAATGGCTCTCTCAAAAATTAATATAGGTCCTTAACTTTTTATTATATATTTACAATCATATACTGTATAAAACTTGTAGTCCATAGTTTTTCTCTACATATATTGTTATATGTTTGTGTAACTAAAAACTTAGAACAGAAATATATTATGTCTACATATGTGCACGGTATACCCACACAACAATTCCTTTATTGATCACCCACAAAGCTTTAAAACAACATTAATTATATCATCGTTCTCAATTTCAACCGACTGACAACAATTATTGTCAATTGCAAAATAATCGGTAGTAACAATAAGAAAGAAGTACATTGATATATCATCACAAAGATGAAGAATTAATTATGGATCTTGCAAGACATTGTAGGAGTCTTAGTATATTCGCACTTACATGCCGAGAGACTTTCTTGATCAATTTAGACACAAAAAGTTACGTTAACGTTACATTACAAACAACATCATGGCATGTAGTTCAAGAAATAGAAAAGAACGTCAAATGATTGCTCGAATATAGATATAGTCATAAACAATATTTATTTCAATGGTTTTTGCTTCCTATTAGTTAATTTTATCATCACTTTCTTTGGAAAGGCTAACAAAGTGAAATCTATATAAGCTTAAACAAACACTCATTAAGTTTACATCCCACATAGGTTAAAGAAATGAAATCTTTCTTGTTTATATACTTATAGAGAATGAACATTATATCAATCGCAAGGAACTAACGTAGGCGCACCACAAAAATTATACATGGATAGATGTGTCGCGTTCACCAAACGACGTACCGAGTTTGAGTTAGGCTCGCCTTATCCAAACTAATGACCTTAGTTTCCAATAGGGGTACTTGATCAGTAACATAAAATTACCTATTGGTGCTATGCCAACTAATTTCTATATAAGAAAAATGTTATAACGCTAAATAAGTACATTAGTGTTAATGATAATCATGGAGACCCCATGGTGGGTGCGTTTGTGAAAATGATAAGAAGATAGCAAATTGAGATCAAGAGTTCACAATAGCATTTAACTAAATTCTAAAGTTTTTGTCTTGCTGTAAACATTTTATGTTAAATAGCAGTATGTTGATATGTATCATGGGATGGAGTATTGTTCATTTGGTAAGTTTATTGCCCTATTAGTCTATGACCTCAAGGTCTGCGGTTCGATTCTCAAAGTACACATCTCCATCTATTTTTTTTTTTTTTTTTTTTTTTTTTTTTTTTTGCTGCTAACAACTCATCGCTTTTTTATTTTGGTATATTTAAAAAAAAAAAAAAAAAAAAAAAAAAAAAAAAAAAAAAACTCTTTTAATGTCACTATAACTCAAGTGAACATATTCTCAAACCCTTAAACTCTTGATTGTTCTAAAATCACTTTAACAGTTGAGCTTCATGAGGTTATCTAAACAACTCACTCGTACAAAAGGTGCCTTTCAAACTGATCTAGATGTACAATGACATCTATATGACTATAAATTGAGAGCTTTGAGGCGACTCGAGTCCCTCTTGATTGCCTTCATTTCTAGCAAAGACAGAGTGACAACTTTGTCCTTACTAGTGATAACTCGATCAATTACTAGGTACCAAAACGTACACGATCCACCAGAATTTTCCAAAATGGATAGATGTGTAGCACTCACGAGTAATCACCAAACCCCTCATAGTTTTGAGTCGTGTTCACCTAAACCAAACTATTGTAGTTGACTAGTTTCCAAAAGGATAACTTGAACAGTCACATAAAAATAGCCGGTTGAATTATTTCACAAATGTGTGTTCTCCTACAGTTGCCATATTATTAAAGAAAGTACACTTATATATCATTATAAGGATGAAGACATACAGTCTGTAAAATTCTGTAAAATTGTGCAAGGTATGGAAGTTCAATTTGACATGACCGATAGACAGAAAGCTGTTTTTGAATGCCTACGATCGCCACATGCTCAAGACTTTCTTACGGCTGTTCCTATTGATGGTCTAGGCCAACACATGTCACCTGTGGAGTATCGTACGGTCCTTAAGTACCGCCTAATGATTCCTCTTTTTCCGAGTAATGAATCATGTCCGGTTTGTCGTAAAGCATGTTTGGACTCATTTGGTGAGCATGCCGTGCATTGTAGAGAGCTCCCCGGCTTTAAGTACATACATGATATGGTTCGTGATGTCCTTTTCGATGTACTTAAGCGTGCTGGGGTCTCTGCAAAGAAAGAAGCACCCGTGAACTTCCTGACTGACCCCCGGGAGGGTAGATCAACACTCAGACCAGCGGATGTTTTGGTTTTTGGTTGGGCAGGTTGTAAGGATGCTTGTGTGGACCTAACAGGTGTTTCCCCTCTCATGGGATTGAGGAGTGGAGGTTTTACTGCAGGGGAGGCTGCTCTTAAAGCTGCCTTATGCAAAGTGACCAAGCATGAGAAAGCGTGCATTGACAATCAGCACGAGTTTATACCTTTCGCGTTTGACACTTTTGGTTTTCTAGCACCTGATGCTGTAGTCTTCCTAAACAGAGTTCAGCGGGTCATGCACTCTAATGTGATGACTCCTAGATCCATGAACGTAGTTTTTCAGCGGATTAGCTTTGCAATCCAAAAAAGGCTGGCGGCGCAGCTTGTTGCCCGTTTGCCTTCAATTGCTTTATGTTAAAATTCTAAATCACATTTATAGACATACAGTTCTTCGAAGACTATGTAGGAGTGATCGGTATATTCACTTATTCATGATCATGCACTCACACAATAAAATGTCCAATTTATTTAACGAAGATAACAATGTCACTCACATTTTTGTATGTTCTATCATATTGCTATTTTTCCATGACCACAACCAAACAAAAAAGAATGAAAGTATGAGTTAACTCACATGAGGATGTACAAATACAATTGAGTTGTCACTTAATATTTGTATTCAAACAACGGCACTAAAATATATTACATCAACATTTGTTTATCTTGTTACGTCTCATTTAGGGTACTACATAGCCAAATTGGTCAAAGTGTCAAACATTCAGTCACATAATGTTGGCTTTTGCAATAATCAGTTTTTGAACCAGTGCAAGAGCGAGGTCTTTCGCCATGAGAAATCTTGATTTTTATTTCTTCCTTGGGTGTTCCAGCATAACTTGAACAGAAATTAACCGCTTGATATGGTAAGATGTTAAAGATGGCAATATTGGCTGGTTAAGTTACAGGTCGACATGGAAACAGGTCATATTTTAGTCTTACACCAGGATGTAATCTGTTAACTCGATTTTTTTTTCTTTTTTTAATATTTTATTTTAGCATAGAACTCATGCACTAGCAATAAACAACAATCATAGTCCAAATCTTATGTATAAAACAGTGGCGAAGCAAGAAAATTTTCAGTGGGGTCGGGATCTAAATTTTTTTTTCCTAACGCTATTTTTTAGGTAATATGTTCGGGTCGGGTCAAAAATTAAATACCATTGTTATAAAAAAAAGAAGAAGTTTCAATCACTAAAAAACTAAACATTTGTCCAAGACAACTAAATTGCAAAGAACTTATATTAGTGGTACACGATTGACAATTCTGCCAGACTGCTATATTGAACTTTCAACCCCAATTTCTAATTTCTACTTAAATCCCTAATTTCTACTAAATCCCTAAATAAAAGACAAGTAGATTTAAAGACAACAAACCAGAAGGGCCGCTGCAAGCGGCGGCAAGCATGGCGGAGGCTGGTCGGCCGTCGGCGGTGGCCAGCGGAACTGCAGGAGCCAGGAAGGTGGGAGGAGATGAGGGTCGAAGGGGGAGGGTTTGGGATTTGGTTAATTGGTTTGTTAATTGTTATTGTTCCGTTGTTTTTTTTTTATTATTATTATTATTATTATTTTTTTTTTTAATGGACTAAGTAATGGATTTTAATTTGGGATTTGGTTTATTAATGGATTTTAGTTTGGGTAGATGGCTTATGTAAAATGTAATGGATTAATTTTATTGCTTAATGTATAAAAAAAATTCACAATTAAAATGGGGGGTCGAAACCGAATATACCGAAACTTTTCTACATGAAAACTGTATACCCCTTACATCGTAAAAAAAATTTCGAGGGGTCGGACGCCCCCTCCCGCCCCTATATAGCTGCACCTATGGTATAAAATATAATTAGAAGGTTGTATGCATGAAATTGCACGTGACTTGTTCCTCGTTCAGGTAATAATAATTTGACACATTGTACTCGTTCCTCGTTAACTTCACGACATGTTATTCAAATAACACAAAACGTGTTGCATTATCGCCATTTTTTTCCTCTACCGCAACCAAACAAAAAAGGAATGATGTGTGAGTACACCCATACAAGGAACTGTAAATCCAGTACGTTATGCAATTCACTTAAACGTATTTAAACAAGGGCACTATTATCAGAGTAGCTTCAAAGCACACCGTTAACGCTCTATAATAAACAGATAAATGGTATATAGAAATGCAAGAGAAGACATGTAGGTATGTACATTACTTGACATGTAGGTATGTACATTACTTGATAAAACCCAATCCAAATTTAAATCCCACATAGGTTAAAGAATTGAAATCCTTTTTGTTTATATACAGGGCCGTCTCATTGATTTGGGGGGCCCGGTGCAAAATCACAAATGAGGCTCCTATAATTCAAATCATTCACTCTTTTTATATGTGACCCAAAGTTTGTCTTATATTTTTTGTATGTTGTCCGGTTCAACTTTGATAATATTTAACAAAAACACTAAAAATTCAAAACATTTATATATAAAACTATAACTATTAATGAATGTATACTAAATTGAGGGCCCCTTACAAAGGGGGGGGCCCGGTGCGGTTGCACCACTTGCACATACAAAAGGGGGCCCGGTCCTCATTAAGCTCCGCCCATGGTGTCAACAACAACGTCATGAAAACATAGTATTTCTATAGATTGGATGATCCTCATTGGCTATAGTATATAATTATATACTATAGCCAATGAGGATCATCCAATCTATAGAAATACTATGTTTTCATGACGTTGTTGTTGACATCATGGGTGGAGCTTAATGAGGACCGAGAAGGGTCCCGGCCCCTTAGGCCTAAAACCGTTAGTGTATTTATTTGCGATTTCATGTGTTAAAAAAAGATTTTTTTTCATCTCGGCCTTCCCATCTAATGTTTTTTCGAGAAAAATTTTGTTTCGGCCCTCTCACAAAATTTTTTCTTGCTCCGCCATTGGTTGACACAGGATGTTATATAATAACCAAACCAAAAAAATTACCGTGTCATGGGCGGTTTTGGGCCGGCGCACCATCAGCAACCGAGCCGGGCCCAACCCACTAAAGGGCACTAAAATTTTTTATACCCATTATATGTACTAGGCCCAACCCATTAAGGGGCACTAAAAATAAACCCTATTAATCATTTAATCCAAAAAGTAAAAAATGATTGTGAAGGGACAAAAGAGTGAAGGGCTGAAGGCGTGAAGCACTGAAGCTTTGCTTTCAATAATCCATTTCCATCTTCAAATTATAACTAAGGTTACAACTTAGAACTCTCAACTAGTTATCAATTTTAATTTTTTTTAGTTATCAATTTCGCCTAGTTATCAATTTTTTTTTTTTTTTTTTTTTTTTTTGCATAATTGTATACACATTACAAGGGTTATTATAAAAATTTGATGACTATTATTAGATGAAATTTTCCCTTATAAATGTTCTTTTCTTAAAAATTTGATTACTATTATTAGATGAAATTTTCCCTTATAAATTTGTATTACCTAAATTCTACGTCAACTTAGTTAAAGATAACTTTCGGTCCCCCCACACTTTTAGCGACGCCAAGTGAAGTCCTATCCAATTGTCGTCGCTAAAGGGTTTATATTTAAGTAATTAATTAATTAATTAATTAATTAAATACATCTATAGTTAATTAACCCCGTTTAACAGTTGGTGAGAGTGGGCTCACACAGTCCTCGCCAAAGATCACAAAGTTGTACCTTCATCTTTGGTGAGGACACCTATATTTAATTAACCTCGTCAATAAAACCCAAAGTTGTACCTTCATCTTTGGCGAAGACATGTTCTCGCTGAAGATCACACGCAAAATTCTACGCAGACTAGCCATGGTCAAAGGTTAAACTCGAACTTTTTTTGTTGTTCAGTGGGTCTTTGGCGAGGACATGAATGTCCTCACCAACTTTTCATCCAACGTTCTCTTTTTTCTTGTAGTGACAAATGTCCTAAATTCAATTCCCAGCACTCCCGCGTTAGCAATTTTTATACATTTTAATACTAGCTCACTAATACATTGTATGTTTTCTCAAATTAGAATTTTATCATTGTATTTTGGTTTCACTCAAAACAAGTATTAACTAGTGAATTACAACTAACTATATTAACTTTAAAAGTAAACATGATGTTTTATTAACGAATGGGTTTTTAACTTTTTATATGCATTTCGAACGTAGATATCATTATTTATGATTTGAGTAAAAAATACATAATTCCATTTTGAGGTGCATTATTACCAGTCTTTTTCTTGACCACGACCAAGTAAAATGAACAAGAATATGAGAATAAACCTAAATGAGGATCTCTGAATCCAACTGTGTCCTTACTAAGTTAAGGTATTTTAACTTTGGCATTAATTATTGAAGTAGCTACAAAATACAAACGCTTTATAATGAACAAATAAATGGTATAGGTTTGATACAAACGCCTTATAAAAACATCCCACAAAGGTTACAGAACTTCAATCATCCTTGTTTATATAGTGTAGCGTATCAGGTACATACTGTTGTGATTGTTACTAAGTTTTTAGATAGTGTTTGCGAAGTTTTTTTTTGAAAGCGAAAAAGCTAAAATAATAAAAACTTCGCCAGTGTCTCCTTGTGAAGAATTAGTATAAATTCTTAACTTTTTTATATCCATTTTCACTATTAAAAATTGTGTACTCCAAATTTCTTATTTACAAAGGTTGTCTAATATGTCCATGTCGCTAAGTATTTAGTAATCTTCTATCTATATGATAAAACAAAACCGTGATTTTATCATCTTCCCCGATTTCAATTGACTCATAGCAATTGTTATTTGGAGATTTTTCAAAGCATGTAATAGCGTAAAAAATCAAAAACACTAACCATATTATAAGAAACCCCTTTGGCCGTTGGTGTTCATTCCAATCTCCAATCGTTTCACCGATCCAACTGAGCTTACCTTAAATATAAAAATATTTGACGTATTTTTTTAATAATAATAATAAAAAATATGCTTAAACAAACACTCAATCCCGTAATATCAGGATCATAAGTTGAATAATATTTTGTTTAGACAACTCCTCCCATGTGGCCACCTACTCCGGGTTAGGTAGATGTAGATCTAGATCAAGATTCCCTCCTCATTTCTGGTTATTATTAATCATGCATCTAGAGCTTAACCAACTTCATTGTTTTTTGATATATCAGTTCCTTCAATAAGCAGTACGTGTGATTTTGTTCTCTATCATATCCTCCTCCTTCACAACTGGTGATAAGCTCTACGTATTGGTAAGCATTAATGCAGACCTTTTACTTTCTTATTTTATCCTGCATGCATTCGCTCAATTAGTCTTCAAAGACATGAACAAACAAGTACTCCGTATAATAAAGAATGAAAGAGGGGGAAAGCTTTTTGCATTAGCTTAAAGTTTATCAAATCATCACCAAAAACTTTTTAAAAAACTTTTACTCTAATGCTTCAAACTTTTTCCAAAAGATTGATAGAATATATAGTAAAATGGGTGAAGACTTGAACATCTGCTTTTGAGTTTTGTCACATATTGAGTACTCACATTGCTTTTCTGTACGGAATTGAATTAGTGTTCATGTACAAGTTTCATGTTAAAAAGGTAGAAATGATAATTTTTAATTAGTGCTAATTAACGCTATGTGCACATTAAAAAGTGAATATTTAATTTATAATGAAAAAGGTACGTTATTTTAAGTTTGAGGTCCCAAAACTATATACGTTAGATTAATTAGGCTAGACAATATTTATAAGCATACAAACAGTTTAGGGTGAAGAAGTTGATTATAAAAACATTATCTATAGGATTTTATGTCAATGAAAGCTTGAATAAATACAAACTTTAAAGGAAAGTACGTTTTAAGCACCAAATCAGGAATGCGCTTTATGCATCTCGACCAAGGTTTTCAATATCGCGATCTTACTTATGATTGTTTTCATTTTGAAAGATCAAGATCGCAAAATCGGATCAGGATTAAGATCCAACTATAGCATTATTTTCTCAATGTGTGCTGTAATATTGTGCATTTTTACAAATTATTGTATTAAATATCAAACACAAAACTATATGAATATTTAGTAAAATATCGACCAAAATTATGATTATGGAATTTCTAAGAGGATTAATATCTTGTCTTTTAAATTCTAAAAAGAATAATCCATAAATTATAGTTTTTTAGCTTTTGGTTATTAATCATGCATCTGGAGCTTAACCAACTTTTTTATTTTTTGATATAGCAGTTCCTTCAATAAGCAGTGTGGTTAAGTGGTTTTGTTCTCTATCATATCCTCCTTCACAAGTGGTGACATCTTTATAAGCTGTACGTATTGGTAAGCATTAAGATCTTTTACTTTCTTATATTACAGAGCATTCGCTCAAGTCTTCAAAAACGTTTTGCTATTAACTACTCACCTTTTAATTATATTTTTTTGATTGCAAAGTCATTTACAAGGAATAATTACGACACAACGGTAGCACTCTGCTAATTAACGCTATGTGCACATTAAAAAGTGAAATATTTAATTTATAATGAAAAAAGTATACGTTATTTTAAGTTTGAGGTCCCAAAACTATACACGCATGGCTGTCCCATTGATTTGGGTGGCACGGTGCAAAATTACGAATGAGGCCGCTTAAATCATGAAAAGAAAAATTCAAAACATAATATACATGTATAAATATTTAAAAAGACCTGTAAAAAATTTAAATTAGACATGTATAAATATACTTAGGCATGTATAATTACCAATGGACATATAATAAATTGGGGGCCCCCTCACAAACGGGGCCCTTTGCGGTTGCACCACTTGCACATACTAATCGTCGCCCATATATATATATATATATATATATATATATATATATATATATATATATATATATATATATATATATATATATCTATTTTATCTAATAAAACATAGTTTTGTACAACTCTATAAAGCAGCCCTGTATTTAATTCGCTTATGTGTCTTGAAGGATAGCATATAGATATTTTAGTAAAGTACATATTCTCTAATGCACTCCTTGATAAAGCTTCTTCTATAAGCATCAGCTTCACATCCGTAAATTGTTTTTTATTTTGCGCAATATTACACCCTATTTTTGTTAAGCTTTAACAACACCTTTGGCTTCCCTTCTGCAATATGCGCTTCAAAATCAAAAGAAAATGAGTTTCAAATCAGTTTCATAATCACCGATTGAAAAGAACACAAAAAACAGTTTTGATTTGATTCAACCTTCTACACACAAGGTACCTTTTATTTTGTTTGATTGTTGACAATTATTAGTTCGATTCACTTGGTTGTTATAATTGGTTTGATTGTTAAAGTTGATACATGGAAGCTAATGTTATTTTTTTGTTCGATTGTTATATTTGGTTGTTTGATTTTCTTTTATTCGAAAGTTTATATATCGAACCAACAAATATGATTTTTAGTTTAATTGTTATAATTGATTCACTTGATTTTTTTTAATTGGTTGTTAAAGTGTTCTCATAATTGGTAGTAATATGGATATATTTTTTAACTTAATTGTAAAAAACTACTATCTACAGTTTTGTACACCATCTGTTTGATGAAAGTCATGCAAAACCACATTACCCTCAAATTCATTTATTGTCTTTAAAACTTACCTTTAAAATTGAATGCGGGTGTATATGAAATGATTTACTGATTTTGCGTGCGAGAGACATTTGTTGACTTACCATGAAGTTTTCGAAGGAGTTAGCATTGTAGAGTTCCTTATTTGTTCTTCTAAATGTATGAACTTAGCATTCTGTCAAGTGACAATAGGATAATCACAACTAACATTTTCTTTCTTTCCATTTTCAACTTCCGCAATCAAAGTAGTTATCTCTCACAATTCAAGTTGAAGGTATGTAAATCTTAACCCCTTAAATGTTTTTATTTAGATCAACTTTCAACAATCCATCTAATTGTTATGTATATGATAATCAATTGATATAGATTTTTAGCGCACACCAAGTGTTTGATGAAATGCCCCATTCGCAAATTGTTTTTAAATTTTACCAGGTTGTTAATTTTTATTACCATGGCATCAAGTAAAGCAATCAATATTAAATGCGTAATAAAATTCAACAAACTTAGGGAGAGTTAAATGGTTTGAAGCTTGAAAAGTATAAGTATTAGATTGATCTGGAACAATAGGCATTTACCTTTGATTCATATATATGATTCATTTGGTTTAAAGTACAATAACCATTTTGACATCTATGCTTATTAAACTATTTTCACTTTTTTCCCTTTAATTATGTTTTGTAATACTGGGCGGGAACAAGCAAGAACTGTAAACTGTGATGTTTATAGTCAACCTTAGAATACTCATTATAATAAGATCTTATAAACTTTGACCCAAGAAATTGATGAGAGTGAGAAATTTTTAGCGATGTCTTAATTTATATACAGTCAAGAAATTGATGTGCAAGGGATTTTCTGATCTTATAAGCTGTTAATATGAAAATAATATCATTTGCAAATGAAAAAATTTTAAACTATGTATATATATTAGATTGTCATAGATTTGTTCATGTAGTAACACATAGCATATATACTAAGACATCTCCTTCTAGAGGTAACATTAAATACTTTTTTTTTTCATTGAAATTAATAATTATATTGTTTCCTCTTCCTTTTTTGGTTATTAAACTTATGTTAAGTCGTAATAATTTTCATGGATATATTTCAAAGTCTGATTGCAATCCTCATTTCAGGCCACTTTTGACATAGTGATTTTCGTGTTGCAATATTGCAAAGAAAAAGTTAGTCATCGGGTTCATTTGAAGGTATGTTATTTTTATAGAAAAAGTTATTCACCGTGTTCATTTGTTTATTTTAACTGAAAAGTTATTCATTGATTGAGGACCTGTTCCAAACTCTTTTAAAGGTATGTTATTCTTACTTGGTTGTTACTTCAGTTTTGATGACCACACCAGGAACTTGAAAATTGGGTGAATGTATGTCCATTTGAAGCAATGTTATTTACATCAATTTTTAATTAGAAATCGGGTGGGTGAAAGTTATGTAATATGTATGATATTTGAGCTACTCTTTGATCTGATTTTTTGTATCTATGTTCTAGGAAGATGTTGTCTAGCCATTGTTGGAGGTTATAAGAATCGACCCTACTTCATAATTGCACTTATTGCATAAAAGATTACTCCATTGGCTTTTTTATGTGTAGGCATAAAGAACTACTTTTTTCATTCTCTTGGCAGGTTAAGTGTTTTAATGTTCCTCTACAACCTCCTGAAATAGGGAGCGTTAAGAGTGTTATGAAAGAGAAGGTGCCCGAAGGGGTCAATGAGCATATGGGCTTACCCTAACATAATTTCTTTTTCTTCATGCTCTTTTTATCGAAAAAGGTTGCCTTGAGACAACGTGGACCGTCTTGCGTAAGTTTGGTTACAATGATGAACACCAAAGGAAAATATTCCTGACCAGGTTATCCTTCCATCGACTTGAAATTAAATCTTCATTTATATTCATATTTTTTTAGTTTTTTGCCTTTTGTGGCTACTTGATATTCACATGGTCTATAGGAACTTTTTGTTGATGATTTTACACTTTAGAGAACTTTAAAATAGCCCCTACCCTTATTGGGTGTAACTTTTGCAACTTTCAGACTTAAGAAAACATAGACTACTCATGTTTCCATTAGGGATTTGTGGCCCGTATGCATGAATAGTTTTTAGATTTGAGTGACGACTTGGTATATAATTTCGTTGACACTTCTGTGCAATTGCCTAAATCTGGATATTTTAGGACGTCCAATCCCTACAGTAGAAGGAGATTCTGCACTTTATGCTCTATCCGGGCGCCTTCTTTATAAGTAAGATGTTGTGGGATAAGCTAGGATTATTTAATAGTCTTCATCAACTTAACCAAGAAAGTGTGTTGTTTTGAGTTTTCATTTAGGTAGTAGGAGAATCCTAATGGGGCGAATAATTGAAAACGGGTCATATGCAATTTGGTTCCTAAATACTATTTGACAATGGTAAATCTGAACTGAATGTGGAAGCGCCTAAAGTGGTGCCTTATATCAAAATTAATCCCATAAAGCTTTGGTTCCATTAATTCAGTCACCTATTACTTGTATTAGATTGTAAGCTATCAAGGTTGCTTGTCAAGCTAAAACCGACAATGGAGAAGGATAAGCAAAACAACCCAATTAATGTCGTTATATGAGAATTCCCACCTAACGCCGTTTATTGTTTCCCATTTACTTACTATAGTTAGCTACTAATTAAAACAATGCTAAACGGTTATCCCTAATACTTTATTGCAGTACGTGAGTATGCTTATACAACTGCTCAAAATGTAGATCCAAATAGTTAAGGTAAATGAAATGTTTGCTTAACATGTTTGTATGTTTTCTCAACTAATTATGCTACTAATTATAACGTGTAAACAATGCTAAACATTTTTTTTAAACTAATTATGTTCAATGACATGTTTGTTCTTTTGTCTAACCATTATTTTGGCAGAAAAATTAGCGAAGAAGGATGGTGCATATTTTGACCAAAGTCAAGACATAACCCGCTACTGAGAGTGTTGATGTTCTTGACTTTCTATGCACTGTATTTTTGGATTTTAGGTTTGAGATTCGAGGGTTATAAAACTGGTCAAATGGGTCAAGGGCCTCTCAAAATGCATTCAAACGTATACTTCCTAAATTTTTAAGGTTATTATTTTTTGAGTATAACTTTTGTAAGCATATTCAATATAGTAAATTAGTAACTATCTGCAAGATTTAGAAAATGAACAAAACGGTTATCGGCAAGTCAACTAAAACTGATTTGTCTGTTTTGACATGTAGTTAAAAGTTACATACATTTAATATTCCAAAGGTTTTTATTTTTTAACATAGGTTGTGTAGGGAGTTCTTGCTGACATTTTGGAACCAATTATGGGGAAGGGACTAATTCCTACCGACTTAGAAGCTTGGAAGCAAAGGAGAAAGAGGTAGCATGTCTTGAAGATTCAATCCATAATATTCCCTCCACAATTGAAAAATTAAGATGGCCACTGTTGCACCATATAAGTTTGAATTACGCTGAACTACCAAGCATATCTTTAAGTGTGTAAGTGTGTCTTATGTTGCATATTTTTTGTTTCTTTTATATTGTCTTCTTGGAATAATTACTCTTTGTTTATTTGCAAACTTGAATTTGCTTTTAACCATTAAAATGGTCCCATCTACAAGTCATACTTAAACAAAAATGCCAAACTCAGGATGCGTTTGGTTAATGGTTTTTGAAGTAGGTCCAAGGGCTCAAAGTAAAAATCACATGTTTGGTTTATTTTGGTGGCTCTTAGATTTTGGTGGCCAACATATTACAGTACAATTTTTTTTTTGTATCTTTCTTACTTACATGTGGGCCACAAATTTACCTCAACCACTTGATTTATTTTTATCCTTCTTTTTATATTAATAAATATAATTTCAAATCTTATACTACGTATAAATTTATAAAATAAACAATAATTAAATTTATTATATATTTATTTTATTATTTTTCTCAAAATCCAAACTCAAATTCAAATTCAAATCCAAATCTAAATCTTAATCCTAAACCCATCTACAAACCAAACGGGCACTCAATGTATTGAATTTGTCGCAACTAATTAAAGACTACCATATTTGATTGTGATTTGTGATGATGTTATCAACAACAAACGTTTTCGACAAACAAGTCTTATAAGGTCTACGATAAAATGTTAAAACAGTAGTACATATATCGAAATAAAATTTTTATATATTTATTTACTATGTATATGATGTTATCAATAATAACTTAAATGTTTAACTTACGATTTCACATATAAAAGTGTAAAAGGCAATCACATGAACTCTTCAAGTTATCGACAAGTTGGCTGCATCATTTCACGTTTTAAGAGTAAATAACGACAAGTTAGCTGAGTTACTTTGCGTTTTAAAAGTAAATAAAAACCGGACAACGCGAGACATGAAAGTTTCCTTTTTTAATGATTATAATGCCAAGTTGTTTACATTTTCATTACCCGATAACTTTTTTTTATTTTTTTTTATTATTATTTTTTTTTTACCTATTACTTTATTTGTGATTAGTTTTTTTCTTCTTCTCTATACACGTAACATGTTCGTAAGTTCTTTTTAAGATACTCGTGATTTTACCGGTTTATAAGCTATTCTATTGTGGTCCGTTTCATAGTAACAGTTACAAAAGTCATCAGATATGTGTCCGTTTGTTTGCTATGACAATAAGCAAGAGTCAAGTTCAATCACTTTTAAAAGTTGCTTTGTATATGCCATATTTAGTTTTCACACATGGAGAATTATACGTTGTCATTTACACGTCAAAACAAAGAGGTATGAAGTTTGTCATTTGTGATGAAGATGGTAATATCTCGAAAAGTACTAGAAATATTGTCTACAAAAAAGTACTACAAGGTAAATTTTCAATCTTCAACAGGTATGTACAACTATATAAATGACATGTTTTTATACTATTTTTTAAGCTTTACATAAACTCTTATCAACATTTTTTTTTTCATATTTTCATTTTCACGAAATGAACATGGATTACTCAAGTGTATGATATTTACTGCATAGTTTTGCACTTCAAGACTATTCACCAGTTGCAGAAGACATGCATATTTGTTTTCTTAATAGTTACAAACCAAATTGTTTATCGTATCACTGACATATTACTTATTATTCTCTTCAAAAAATAATGAAACCTATTTACGTTCGTTTTTGTTTATTAATTTATTCACACACGTTCATCCTTTATGTTTCATCATTACGTACTTTATACTTTATGTTTGATTATCCAAATGTGAGTTTTTTCTAATCTCTAACTTTATAATATGGAATGTCATTCATTATTTTTTTTAACGTTTCTTTAAAATATCCGTGAATTTCACGGGTCTTTTAGCTAGTATATATATGTGTGTGTGTGTGTGTGTGTGTTATAGATTAATTAGGCTAGACAATTTCCATAAGCATACAAACAGTTTAGGTGAAGAAATTGATTATAAAAGCAATATCTATAAGATTTTATGTCAATGAAAGCTTGAATAAACACAAACTTTAAAGGAAAGCGGGAAAGTACTTGTTACCTTCAAATACTTTTTAAGCACCAAATTAGGAAATGCACTTTGCGCCTCTCAACCAAGGTTTTCAATATCGCAATTCTACTTAATATTGTTTTCGTTTTTGGAAAATCAAGATTGTAAAATCAGACTAGGATTAAGATCCAACTATAGCTTCATTTTCTCAATATGTGTTGTAATATTGTGCATTTTTACAAATTATTATCTATCAAACATAAATGTATATTCAGTAAAATATCGACCTTAAGTATGATTACATAATGTTTAAAATGATTAATATCTTGTATTTTAAATTTAGGAGTACACGAAACATGAGTTTTTTAGATGACCATAGTACTTCTAAAATTTATTTAATAAAACATAGTATTTTAAAATTTATTAATAAAACATAGTACTTTTGCATCAACCATGTTTTTTTTATGTCCATTCACAATAATTTTATGTTTGATACCACTCCTTCTTCTCCTCCATGAAGCTTTCTACCATTTGCCGATGGAACAGCCATTCAAACACCACCCTTTTGCTTTGCTTTTCTTTAGGGCACTGTTTTCATGCAAGGGTATGTTAGGAAACGATAAACTTAAGTGCGTCAGGTATATATAGTAAGAAAAAGTTAACAATATCATAAGTGCATAATTATGTTCATCATAAAGTTCTTGATACAAAATGATTTTTTAGATGATGTAGTCAAAGATGCCGATTTCTTGTGTTTATGATAGAGAATTACGTGCCATGTAAAGTGTAAACATCTACATGGATGATTCTTGTCTTAACTTGCCACGTAGACATCCATGAGGGTTTTCTCATTTTTTTTTCCATATTTAAACAATTATTTTTTGTAGAAAAAGATTCGTATAATTAAATATCAAATCTTTTTCAAATTTATAAGACCAAACGTCCCCTCACGACATCTTCTTCCAGTTTTATAAGAAGTTTACTACTACATCCGTCCCACATTAAGTGTCCACTATTACTTTTCTAAGTCTTTTTTCACTAACTTTGACCTTAAATATATTTATTTATGTTATATAATACTTAATGAAAATTATACAAATAAAAACACAATTAAAAACTTAATCCATTCATATATCTTGCATCAAATATTATATAACACGGACAAAATTTTTTTGAGTCAAAGTTGAAGAAAAAAAACTTTAAAAAATAATAGTGGACACTTAATGTGGGACGGAGAGAGTACTTTTTAATTTTCACAAGTTACATTTTTTATGGTGTTTTTAACTTTTATGATTTATCCAATTTTTACGAAGTAATTGTATTAAACAAACGTTGTTCATCAAGAAGATATACATGTCTTTTCATGTTCTTCACCATGTTTGAGAAACGAACTTGTGGTCGCCTTTGTCGAGTTATTGTCATATAAAAGATGTGGTGTCTGGTGTGTAGATGCCTATAAACAGATGTGGTGTCGAGTTATTAGAACCTGATCTGTTCAATTAATTTTTTTATGTTATGTTAAAGTTACTTTTCAATTTTCATAAGAAAGAGCAAACGAAAGAAACTTGGTGATTATTAGAAACATATGCTTTGTAAAAATATTATGTTTTGTTAAATAAATTTTAAAAATGCTATGGTCAACTAAAAAATGCTCCACGAAGCATACAACACTTCATTAATGCAACCATCATTATTGTTGTTCCCTTATTTCCTTCACAACAATTTACTTTTTTCTTTGACCTTCACGCTTAACTCCTCCCTAATCAGACCTTTGTTAACAGTGTGGATATGCACCCTCTCGCATATAATGTGTTTTGGTTTCCTTAATTCCTACCTACAATTATGTAGACCCAACACTAGAGGCATGCTATTTTACGAAATAAAAAGGAATTCTAATATTATAAAAGGTTTTGCTAAACAATGCCCAATAAGCAATGGTTAAGCCTAATTAAATAACATATTATTTCTCTATTTAAAATAATTACGTATTTAATGTATAATAAATGAACAAACAAATTACCGTAAATAACATATTCATTCCATATTTAAAGTAATTGTGTATTTAATGCACAATAAATAAACTATAATAATTAGTGATTTTTTCCATACTTATTTTGTACAATTTCTTCTTTATTTCAATAATAAGTAAAGTTTGAAAAACAATTATCTTTAAATAATTTTAGAATTACTTTAGTATGTTGTTTAAGACAAATGATAACTTTATAAAGTCAAGTGGGTCAGATTTTTACTATTCCTTATTAAAATTTGTTTTATATGACAATTAGTGTAAAATGAGGAGTTTTTTAAATCACTATTGCATTTACAAAACAAATTTAACAAAATATTTACTTTTAAACATATTTAATATAACATAGTCTTTGTGTTTTCTTATATTACAAAATCATTAAATTTCAATGAAAGTAGACGTAGATTACGCAACCATTAAGTAATCCATTGTCATATTTTCATGTCTTGTTCTTTATCTAATCTTTTATATATAATAAAATAATTATATTGTTGTGGAGTAATTTTGTAAAATCATTCTTATTGAAAAACAAAATTGAAAAATAGATGAAATCAAGCAATATGATTGAACAAAAAAAATGTCAAAATTGAATTAATTTTGGTCATAGTTTAATAAATTTGGTGGAAATTTTGGTTGAGGAAAAAAACATATAAAAATATAGGTGTCAAATTCATGAATGCAAAAACTTAAAAAAGGATGAGGTAATTGATAAAACTTTAGTGGTTGAATTTTAAATATATTATATAGAGTTAAGTGTAAAATTATAAGTCTACATGTGTTTTAATAACTTTAAATAATAAACAAATAACTCATTACACTTTATACCCCTAGACTTTATAATATAAACTTTGGTTACAATTACATGAATATTAGTATTAATTTGAGACTTTCATTTCATTAAAATTATATAATTTTGTAAATATACGAATTAGTTTTAATATACGTTAAATATTTTTTAAAAAAATACTAGTTTTAAACTTTCATTTTTTAATTTTTTTTACTATATACGTTAAATAAAGACTTATGTTATTCTATTTAAAAGTTTAACATATACGTACATGAGTTTGAATGTTAAATACGGCTAAATTATTATTAACGGGTAATATAAATATCAAATGGTAAGCACGAGCTACTATGATATGAAAATAATTATACGCGATTGTACTTATAACAATGACTCATGTAATTATTATTTAAAGTTTATATACGGATATCCGAAAAAACATCTTTTAAAAATTTTACGAAGTATATTTTAACTTCATCAACGCTCATTATGTGCTACTAAACTCACATATTTTGTAGAACACGATATCAATAGTTAAGTTAAACAACAACATCAACCTCAATCTCAATATCTATGTTAGCTAACAAAGTTAAATATTTCATCCATTATTTTTTTTACTAAATATTAATAGATATTAATACATAATAAAAAACTTATACATATTTATTAGTTGTACTTATATCACAATTTTCACGGGGTAAATTTTTATATTTCCAAATAGTAAACTAAAATTTTAAAATAAATTTGATTTATGTGTAAATCCCGTGCGTGAACGATACTTATAACTAGTTAGAAATTAACCAATTTCAGTTTTCAAATCACTAGCAATGATTGGATTTAATTTTGTTCCTTGGTTTGTCATGACATCCGATCTTTTATTGTATTCGCCGTCATGCCATGTTATCAGTTTGTGGTCGACAACATTCGTTTTGTTGTTGCTTACCGAACATATATGGCCAACTCGTATCGAACTTTACTGATAAAAAATCGTGACCTATTTAAAAAAATTTCATCTACAAATACCAATTAGATATGATGATTACACATATTGTAATTAATCGAGTTCCACTTGTCTTCACAATGTTTGATACGTAACTCTTACTTTGATAATTGGGTATTGCAAATAAATTAGTTACAAGAATTTAAAGTTTTAGGCTATCAAAACAAATTGAGCGAGTCCACAATAAATTGAGTTAGCAGATAAGCCAAAGATGATGCTCCCTTGCTTTTAAGGGGGTTTGACTTTTTTTCATGATTTTGTAACAAGTACCATTGCTAAATACTTTTACAAGTGCTTATTTTGTTAAATATGTTTTTAATTACAATGGTCTTCTAAAAACCTCGTAAAAAGATTTTTTTTTTTTTTTTTTTTTTTTTTTTTTTTTTTTTTTTTCTCACTTAATGAATAGGCCTAAACCTCTATTTTCTCTTACTGTAAAAGGTTTACAAAATTTCTCTCGTAATTAAGAGGCAAAAATAAATTTCTCTCGTAAGCGTGTGTTGATTATAAATATTTGTTGCAAATTAATAAACAAGAGTATTTTTTTCATGTTTTATTAAAGGTTTTAACACTTTAAGGTTTAAAAACGGTTCCTACCGTGTCATCAACATGAGTAATCACGTGTTCTAATTATACATGAACAATGTTGAAGGCCTTCATCTTATAGCAAATTTTTTTTGTCCTAAAATTATTATCACAGAGAAAAGAACACAATTTAAAAAATATTAGATCATTACACTGTTTAATAAATTAAATATCTTTACTTTTTTACCTTAAAATAGAAATGAGAATTATAATTTGAGATCTTCACATACTGAATTATTATTTGATCGGTTAACACAAAATGGGTACTATACTAATATTATTGTGAATTACCATAAAATTGAACTAAGAATTATAATTTGAGATAAAAGGAATAATAAGTTAATAACTAATAAGGTACAAGATTGTGCACACGCACAACCCACGCCAAACAATACGAACCTCCTTAAGATCAAATTTAGTAGAAGGTATATTGTTTTATTAAAAGTTCATTGAAATAAAAGTTATGAGATAAAGGGAAAAATGACTAACAGTTTATTACTATTTTTTTTAAAGAAAAGAGTGACCAGAAAAGAAAGTTTTTTTTTTTTTTTTTTTTTTTTTTTTTTTTTTTTATTTAGGAAGCCCTTAACTATTTGTATCATATCATGAATGAGATATTGTAATTTTTCTGGCAGCTCGTATATCAAAAGAGGTTAAGCGTGTTGGTTATGAATTGAAGGACCTTTATTGAAATGAGTTTTGTTACGACTACAAAATATTCACAAAAAGAAATTCACAAAATTGACTTGTTCATGTGTGATTGGCTCAATCAAAAAGAAAAGAGATAAAATATAGCAAAACACACCAATCAAAATGAGACAACTCCTTTTGTGGATTCATTTGTGGAAAGTTTTTGTGGTTCTAACAAAACTCGATTGAAATAAATTAATTTAAAATACTAGCTTAGCATTCGTGCGTTACGATGGCGGGTACCTTATAAATAAATATATTGTCAAAAAATGTTATACAAAAAATTGTTATAGCATATATATAATATTAATATATAACAATAAAATAAGAATCATTATACAAACATATACTAAATATGATGCTCGCGCAATGTGAAGACATAAGATCACGTGATGATTGATAATTTTATTAAGGGATAATTACCAAAATAGATCAGTCGCCCAAAGCACATTCCTTGAATAGATGTTTTTAAATCACTTTCCTCCGGCGGATCAGATTAACTTGGCGACTGAGCAACCTTCATATATGTGCGACACGTGTCAAATATTTTATTAATATAGTACAGAATTTAGAATCTTTTTGGAATTTATAGTACAGAATCTAGAATCTTTTTGGAATATACTAGAATCTTTTTGGACACGTGTCGCGTTTATATTGAGTTGCTCATTTTTTTAGTTGCCCTGATCTAATTTTGGAAAGTGAAATTTGAAAGTCTACAAAGTGACTAGTAAAAAAGTCAACGATCTATTTTGGTAATTATCCCTTTTATTAATAGTGGTTGCATACTTTATAACATCGTAAATATCATGCAATTATAGTAAAGGAATTCAAATATAACATATCATTTATCATGTACAATCACAAATTATAACAAATATCAGTTATCATTTAACGAATTACATTAAGATATATTTTAAAAACATGAATTAAAATGGTAGTTATGGTTTTAGGCGTTTTTTCCCCTTAAATTACATTGTAGTTTGTTTTTTGTCAAGCATTTCTATAAAATGTGCTTAAAAATGTCGTTACTACGTTGTAACCAACACAATTTTATAATAGGCAAGTGTTTTACAACGTAGTACAAATGTAGTACAAATGTTTTACAACCAATGCTACTATGTGTAACCAACACAATTCCATAATAAATAAAGTGTGTTGGCTAAAAGTTTTAAGAATTCTTATTTAGCATATCATAAATGTTTATAATGTAGTAAAGATAGTTTATGTGATTTAGTGATTAGTATGTATAAAGTAAGGGTGGCAATTCGGGTCAGGTTCAGGTTAGCAGGTTAGCGGGTTAAAAGACCTCAACCAAAACCCAACTCGTTTAAATAATCGGGTGAACCACGTCAGCCCTAACCTGTTTATACATAACCCAGACATGACCTATTTAACCCGTATAAATATATGGGTTTGCTGGTTAAATAGGTTATATGGGTTTCAGATTAACTAAATTATCTGAACAAGTTGTTACATTACACGAGTTAGACAGGTTAAACAGGTTAGTAGGTCGACCAATTTAACTTACTTAACTCATATAATAAAGAATATATATAATTCTTTTATTTTGAAAAAAACTTAAGAAGGTTGGCGAGTCGACCCGTTTAACTTATACCTAACACGAACTTGACTTGTTTAATAACCGGGTTGCATGAGTCGACTCGAACACAACGCGAAACCTATTTAGACTCAACCTAAACATGTTAATTTTGTGTCAGTCTTAGGTCGTGTTTTGTATCGGGTCAGAAATTGCCATATAAAGTGATAATGGTTGATGTGTCAGCTTAAGATATGTATGCGTGTAATTCGGATAGAGCCTTTAAGAGAGTTGAGATGTTGCTTTATATATTTAAAGATAGATAATTAAGCCTTATTAAAGTTTGTTTTGTATAACAATTAGTCCGAGTGTGCTGGAAGATTAAAAGTATTGTTGCATATTACAATAATAAACAAGAGATGTTCAGCAAATGTATATGTGCTTCAAACTTTGCATGTGTAATTATACTAAGTATTATTCAATCCGTCTCAAAATAATTGTTCATAAATAAAAACACACAGTTTAATAAAGGGTTTTTCTAACTTGTGCCCTAAGGACATAAGTTAAGCATACCAAAAGTATAACAAAACTACACTAGGACATACATAAAAGTACGCTTGTCTGTACACTAGGACAAGCGTACTTTTATGTGGATCCCTGTGTGCTATTTTCTAGGCCCCTGTGTATTTATAGTATACTTAACTTGTGCCTCTAGGGCATAAGTTAGAAAAACTCTTTAATAAAACCATCATCATCACAACTTTTTTTTTTTTTTTTTTTTTTTTTTTTTTTTTTTAATTTTTTTTTAATTTTTTTACAATGAAAGTTTTATCTTTAATTAATCAATTTCTAACTTTTTTTAAGTTTGTGATAAACTTATTGTTATGTATTTTTGAAAATGGATAACTAATTTATGACAACTAAAAAAAGAAATGTGAATAATAAATACGGAACTGACGGAGTAAAAAAGAAAAAAAGTATTCCATGTAAAATACAAACAACAAAATGAATAAAGAAACGTTAACACCTTTCTCTCTCTTCGCACAATCTAAAAATAAAAAAAGAGAAATCAACTCTTTTCACAAGAAATACATCTTCGGTTACAAACACTATGATGTTTAAACCCTAGCTTAACTTGTTTATTTTCATGTCATTTTAGGAATTGGCACCCTAGTTTTAATTACATTATTTCTTATGTCTCAGGAAAATGGAACTTGTATCTCAAGTAATCATTGAGCCTGTTGTGAAGGCTTTGACGGGTTATATTACGCAAAAGCTGCGTAACTTCACTTCCTCTGCCGATCGTGTGAAGGAAATGATAGAAAAAATGGAGGTTTTGGACGGTCACAGAGTTGATAACGAAAAGCATTTGAGAAGAAACCGTGAAAACAATCTAGAGATACCTGATCGTGTAGATGGGTGGTTAAAAGAAGCTAAAAAGATCAAGGAAGATATTGAAAACGATGGATGCTTCGTTTTAGAAAAGAAGATGAGAAGAAACGGTGAAAATAATCGAGAGATACCTGATCGTGTACCAGAGTCGTTGGAAGAAGTTGAAAAGATCAAGGAAGATGCCGACAACAATCCAACTAACAACGATGGATGCTTCAATATAAAAAAGAAGTATCTAGCAGGCAGAAATGCTTTGAGGCATATCAAGGATATTGAACGTCTTATTAAAGAGAGTTCTGAAATGATCTGGAGTGATGCCCCCATCGGTTTCGGAAGAGTTGATTCCAAACGCCTGGCTTCAACATCAGGAGGAGGTACCCAAAATTTGTTCAAGTCAAGAGATAAGCCGTTCAATGATGCATTGAAGCTACTTCAACAAAATGATGATGATGCGGCTCGAGTGATAGCCTTGTGTGGAATGGGTGGTGTGGGGAAAACCACGCTGATGAACCAACTGAAAGAGGTTGCAAAAAATGAAAAGATGTTTAATTGCATTGTGAAGGCAGTTATTGGGAATACTCCCAACTTGCTTGACATTCAGAAGGTCATAGCAGCAGACACAGGCGCACCTCTAACCGAAACTAATGTAAAGCTAATGGCAACTTGTCTTTCCAAAAGATTTGAAGAATTTTCAAAGAGTAAAGAAAAGATTCTGGTAATATTGGACGATGTCTGGAAGGAGAGCAAGATTAAACTCGAAGATATAGGATTAGCGAGTCCTTTGCCTAATGGGTTCAAGCTGCTGCTCACATCACGAGATGCACATATTTGCCGACAAATTGCAGTTGATGCTGATTCTGCTCTTGAAGAAGTTAAGGTTGATTTCTTGGAGGAAGGGGAAGCACATGATTTCTTTTTTCGAATTGCAGGGAATTCAGCCAGATGTGATCGTGATCTCTCTGAAATTGGATGTGAAATTGTCAAGAAATGTGGTTGTTTGCCCCTTGCCATCAAAATCATTGCTGCAACTCTTAAATGTGAAGAGAACATGAGTGTATGGAGACGTACACTCGATCGTTTGAAGAGAAATGATCTTGAAGAGAAAGTGCAAGAAATTATTGAGATAAGTTACGATAGTTTAGAACGAGAGGATAAAGCAATTTTTCTGCTTTGTGGCTTGTTCCCGGAGGACTCCAATATTCCTATAGAAGATCTGACAAGATATGCATGGGGACTAAAACTTTTAAAACAAGTTTCTACTATGGGAAATGCTAGAGACAGCACTCAAACAAGTGTGAGCAATCTCAAAAATAAATATTTGTTGATGGATGGTGATAGTCGTCACAGTGATTGTGTGAAAATGCATGATCTTGTGCTTGCGTTTGCTGTAGCTACTGTTTCTAAAGGTGATGAGGACGGATGTTGGATCATTCACCATGAAGATTTCTCAAAGTGGAGTGAAGCTGATAATAGTATGAGCCAGTCTTGCACGCAAATTTCGTTAGCATGCAAGGGTATGTCGGAGTTTCCCACTGACTTTAAGTTTCCAGACCTTAGAGTTTTGAAACTTGTGCAAGGAGATGAGTCGCTAAGGTTCTCAGAAAGCTTTTATGTAGGAATGGAAGAGCTTCAAGTTATAGCATTTGAGAAAATGAAGTATTCACTAGTTCCCACATCATCCGCCAAGCTTCGAACTCTTTGTCTCGATGAATGCTCATTGACGTTTGATTTAGCTTGTATTGGAAATCTTTCGAATCTGGAAGTGCTTAGCTTTGCTAACTCTGGCATTACAATCCTACCTTCCACATTCAAAAATTTGAAGAGGCTAAGACTACTGGATGTAACAGGTTGTTACAATCTTGTTATAGATGATGGTGTCTTGAAAAGCTTAGTGAAACTTGAAGAGCTTTATATGAGAAGTTTTGATGGACGTGCAGAACTTGAAAAGCTTTATAATATGAGAAGTTTGAATGGACGTGCAGTCTGCTTCACAGACAACAACTGCAGTGAACTTGCAGAACGTTCAAAAAACCTTCGTGCATTAGAATTTGAATTTATTGGTGACAATGCTCATATGAAGAACATGTCTTATGAGAAACTTAAAAGATTCAAGCTCTCAGTGGGATGTTATTTTACAGAAGTTAGAGACGACGTGGAGACAAATCAAGTTGACATGCACTCATATGAAAACAGCTTGAAGCTGATCACCAACAGAGAAGAACTACTGAAATCTAAAATGAACGAGCTATTTAAGATCACAGATGCACTTTATCTACAAGTGGATGATATGAATATTCTTGAAGATGTTGATGTGGAATACCCGTATCCTCAACATCCTCCTCAAAACTCTTCATTTTACAATTTAAGACTCCTTGTAATTTCAGAATGTCCAGAGTTGAAATACCTTTTCACCCTGAATGTTGCAACAACGTTGTCAAAGCTTGAGTATCTGGATATTTCCAGATGCCCTATAATGGAAGCAGTCATATACACAGAGAATGATGGATCAGATATAATTAAGTTTTCCAACTTAAAGTATATTAGGTTGGCTGACCTACCAAAGCTATTAAGTTTCAGCAATCGCGTCAATGTTATTGAGCTGCCACTTCCCATGGAGTTGAAACTTCGAGGCCTTCCAAAAGTTACAAGCATTTATCCCATCATGCAATCTTTCTTTCACGAAGATGTAAGTATATGGTTTGTATTAATATACTGATATTGACAATATTTTCAATTAAAAGTGTTTTAATAACAGGCGGGTATCTAATGAATGAACAAATCTTTTTTTACTTTGCAGGATGCGACTCCTAAGCTGGAGAAGTTGTTTGTTTCTGATATGGGGAATTTGAAGGAGATATGGCCTCCTCAGTTTAGTAATCTTTGCCCATTGAGAGAGCTTACGGTCGAGGGTTGTGATTCCATTGAAGTCTTGTTCAACATGGATTTTGGTGAAATGGAGCAACTTAGCAGCAGCTTGAGAAGCATTAAAGTGAAGAGATGTGATAGTCTTGTGAAGCTTTTTTCATGCAATCCATTTCCATTCCTAAATAATCTACAAGAGCTTAGCGTCGAAAGTTGTGGTTCCATTCAAGTGTTATTTAACACTGACTTGGGACGTGCTTGTACAAGTGAAGAACTGGTTTGTAGCAGCAGCTTGAGAAGCATTAAAGTGTTGCAATGTGATAGTCTTGTGAATCTTCTCCCAAGCAATCCAATGCCATTATTCAATCATCTAGAAAAGCTTGAAGTATTAGATTGTGCTTCCATTGAAGTGATATTCGAAATCGACATGGGATATGTTGGTGAAATGGATAAAGTTAGCAGTAGCAACTTGAGAAGCATTGAAGTGAAGAGATGTGATAGTCTTGTGAAGCTTTTTTCATGCAATCTATTTCCATTCCTGAATAATCTACAAGATCTTAAGGTTGAAAGTTGTGGTTCCATTCAAGTGTTATTTAACACTGACTTGGGACGTGCTGGTAAAAGTGAAGAACAGGTTTGTAGCAGCAGTTTGAGAAGCATTGTAGTGGAAGAATGTGATAGTCTTGTGAATCTTCTCCCAAGCAATCCAATGCCATTATTCAATCATCTAGAAGAGCTTGATGTTAGATATTGTGCTTCCATTGAAGTGATATTCGACATCGACATGGGATGTGTTGGTGAAATGGATAAAGTTAGCAGCAGCAGCAGGTTGAGAAGAATTAAACTGGAGCGATTAAGGAACCTTAGAGAGGTGTGGAGGATAAAAGATGCTGGAAATAACTTGATTCATGGCTTTGAAGCTATTGAATCCATAAGTGTTATAGAATGTGAGAGGTTTGAAAAACTAATCACACCTGCCACAACCACTTTTGATACGAAAGCACTTAAAGAAGTTGAGATTAATGGATGCGGCAGAGAAAGAGAGAGAAGCTATGAATTGGTTAAGTATAACCAAGATCAAGAGGTACAACTCTTAACTTGAATTTTTAAAAATTTGCATAAAATGATTTCCATCATTAATTTTACCCATAGATTTTATTTTCTTGTAATATGTAAGGAACGAGTGGGACGTTGCGGTGGGATAAGAAATAGTATTCGATTTTTTTTAATTAATCTATATATTGTTACTTGCTAAACTCTTTTCCCGACGCATTTTTTAATAATTAAACCTTATAACTCTAGATGCTTTTTTTTTTTAAAAGTGAGATAATTGCATAGACTATTTATATTATATTTTATAACACAAACAATCTAAAAATATAGGTAGTACACATATTTAACATAAGGACTATTTGTATAATTGCATATAACGGCAGCGATGAATTTTGCAATTTGCTAAGGACCGTTTCTAAAATTTAACTAAACCAGAAGGACAATTTTTGTCATTTATGAAAGTGAGATAGAAGCTATTTTGTGTTATTATTAAAGTTAAAGGGGGTATTTTTCAATATTATGAGGGTTAAACTATAAATGTGATTGAATATAGGACATATTTAGCAACATAAGCAAAGCTTGAGAGGTGTTTTTGACGTTTATCAAATGCTAAATCATTGTTCATTTACAGTGATCAACATTTGATAAAGGTTAATATAGTAATATACTACTGTAATAGGAACCTACTTTCATTACTTAAGTGTTTACTTTTATATCTTTTTTTTTTTTTTTTTTTTTTTAACAACAAGAATTTACTTTTATATCTTAAATACATAAAAATACTGATAATAGGAATCAAAGTTAACATCTTGAATAAACCACTAGTGGATGTGGCTTTTTTTTACGTATTTTTTTCAACTTAAAAAAATCATAAAAAAAAAAAAATAATAATAAAAATAAATAAATAAATAAAAGCCAAAAACATCCAAATATTTCTAATTTGTTTTTTGAGTTAGTTACAAAAGTTTTCGTGGTGGTTTCCCAAAAATTACAAATTTTGTCTCTAATTTTTAACAAAAGGCAACTATAGATTATTTTTTGAAACAATTAAGCTTTTAGTCCCTACTTTATCATGCCTTAAAATATGCCGTTAAGAGGGTGCACTTGCAATCTACGTAAGGGCAAAATAAGAATGTCTTTTTTGTTTATTTATTTATTTATTTATTTTAATTTGGATTTCTTTTCAAAAATTATATTATTTGACTTAGGATTTGGTGCAATTTTAACTCTATTCGATTTTTATCCATGGAAAATTATTACTAAAATTATTATACAAAATTTGTGGTTGTGGTATGCAGATTAAGGTTATATCTAAAGTTGCACTCCCATCCTATCTATTACACACTTTCCATCACCTTCATAAACTTTCATTGCGTAACTATAAAGCTGCGGAGGTGGTGTTTGAGATAACGACTCCAAGTAGTAGAGAATCACCTCACAATACTCAACGACAACCAATACTCCCCTACCTTGAAAATTTAGAGTTAAAGTTAATGGGGGGGATGAGTCATGTGTGGAAGTGCGATTGGAATGAATTCTTAATTCTTCAAAAACCACAGTCACAGTCCTCATTCCATAACCTCACAACCATATCAATGTACAAGTGCCACAACATCAAGTACTTGTTTTCACCTCTCATGGCGAAACTTCTTTCCAGTCTAAAGAAAGTTGATATATGGCAATGTGATGGTATTGAAGAGGTTGTTTCAAACAGAGATGACGAAGATACCTCTTTATATTCCCACATAAACACCAGTCTCTTCCCTCATTTAGACATTCTTGAGCTTGAAAATCTCAGAAGTTTCAAGTGTATTGGTGGTGGCGCCAATGGTATATCTGGTGACATTCATGACCAGCTTAAGGTATGTTTCCTATATATTCAGCAACTAAAATAAAGATTGGTTAATTTTGTTAATATTATTAGCTCTGTTAATTTTATAATTAAATTCTCGTTTTTTTCAGTTATCTTCTTGGTCCTTATGCCAATACGCTAGAGAGATAAGGGTAATAAAATGTGATGCATTGTCAAGTGTGGTTCCATTGTATGCTGTAGGACAAATGCAAAAGCTTCATGTGCTGGAAATATGGGATTGCAAATCGATGACAGAGGTGTTTGAAACTAAAGAGATCAACAACATGAGTGATACTGATACTGGAAAGTCACTTCCAAGGCTAGAATATATTACGATGCTCAAACTTCCAAAACTAAAGGTCTTGAAAATTCAAGGGTGCAACCTTTTGGAACATATATTCACATTTTCTACTCTTCAAAGCCTCACGCAACTCCAAGAGTTAGAGGTAAAGGATTGCAAGGCAATGGAAGTTATTGTTACGGAAGAAAATGGAGAGCATACAACGGCATCGGCATCTGTTGTGGTGGACTTTTCTCATTTGAAGTCCCTTATACTAGTCAATCTACCAAACTTTGTGGGTTTCTTCTTGGGGAAGAATGAATTCACATGGCCAGCATTGGAAAACGTTGTGATTGTAAGACGTGTATATTGATTGAATTATAATGTTCGGTTACATGAGTATATAAAAGAGATAATATGGGCCAAGATACATCACGGGCCTAATCCTAATCTAATACTAATTCTAATTGTCTAACACTCCCCCTCAGTTTGAGCGGGAGGAGACCGAACACTCAAGCTGTCACGAAACTCAGCAAACAAGACGGATGGTAAACCCTTGGTAAAAATATCAGCATACTGAAACCGAGAAGGAACATGTAGAACGCGAACCTGACCGGTAGCAACCAAATCACGAACAAAATGAATATCAATCTCGATGTGCTTTGTCCGCTGATGCTGAACAGGATTAGAGGACAAGTACACTGCACTCACATTATCACAATAAACAATAGTGGCAGAGGACAAAGGTGTATGAAGCTCACGAAGTAAATTCCGAAGCCAACATGTCTCAGCAACAGCATTGGCAACACCACGATACTCAGCCTCAGCACTGGAACGAGAAAGCGTAGGCTGACGCTTAGAGGACCAGGAGAGCAAGTTGTTGCCAAGAAAAACACAATAACCTGATGTAGATCGTCTGGTAGTAGGGCAACCCGCCCAATCAGCATCCGAATAAGCAACCAAGGAATCAGTAGTAGAAGAAAATAACTGTAAACCATAATCCAGAGTCCCCTGAACATACCGTAAAATCCGCTTGAGAGCATTGAAATGAGGCACTCGAGGATCATGCATATATAGACAAACCTGTTGCACAGCATATGTAATATCAGGTCTAGTGAAGGTGAGATACTGAAGAGAACCTGCAAGACTGCGATATAACTTAGGATCAGAAACTGGATCACCATCATCACCCAATTTAGACTCAGTGTCAACAGGAGTCCGAGAAGGATTACAACCAACCATATGTGCACGCTCCAAAATCTCCATAGCATACTTACGCTGTGACAAAAACATCCCAGAAGAGTCACGCGTAACCGACACACCCAAAAAATAGTTAAGAGCACCCAAATCAGTCATAGAGAACTCCGTATGCAAGGAAGCAATAATTCGCTTTAATAAACAATCAGAGGAAGCAGTAAGCACAATATCATCCACATATAGTAACAGAAAAGCAGTATCATCACCCTGTCGGTAAATAAATAAAGAAGAATCACACCTACTCGGAGTAAACCCAACAGTAGTAATGTAAGTAGCAAACCGCTGAAACCATGCTCTAGGTGCCTGCTTAAGACCATAAAGAGACCTCTGTAATAAACAAACATAATCCGGATGCTCTGGATCCCGAAAACCGGGAGGTTGATGCATATAAACAGTTTCGGCTAGATCTCCATGTAAAAACGCATTCTTGACATCAAGCTGGTGAACAGGCCAATGTCGAGAAATAGCTAAGCTAAGAACAGTCCGAATTGTACCCGGCTTAACAACTGGACTAAAAGTCTCATCAACATCAACTCCCTCAATCTGTGTGCTACCATTGGCAACAAGACGTGCCTTGTACCGACTAAGAGTGCCATCAGCCAAATACTTATGGCGAAATAACCACATACAACTAACAACATTAACACCCTCAGGTCGAGGTACACGTTTCCAAGTTTTATTCTTAACAAGTGCATTATACTCATCATATATAGCATTGCGCCAATTTGGATTATTAAAAGCATCCTTATATGACCTAGGTGAAGGAGAAACAGTAGACACATGACCAGCATACTTAGGATTAGGACGAGTTGTCCCGACACGAGAACGTGTGACCATGGGATGAGTAGAGACAACATGGGGAGGCGAAGGTGGTAAAGGAGGTGTTATTGCAGGAACAGGATCATTTGGTGGAGGTGTAAGTGGTGCAGGGATATCGGTTGGTGTTGGTTCAGGAGCAATTGGTGTTGGTTCAGGAGCATTATATGTTGGTTCAAGAGCAATTGGGGTGGTGCGAATAATGGTGGAAATGAGATTGGAAGAATCTTCCAAAAAATCATATGAGGGGGTGGGTTTGGAAGGATGAGATTGAAACGGAAAAACCATTTCATCAAAGGTAACATGGCGAGAGATGATAATTTTGTTGGTGTTAAGATCAAGACAACGATAGCCAAAATGATTGGCTGCGTGTCCCAGAAAGATTGCAGGTGTGGCACGGGGCCCTAATTTATGATTGGTATCGATATGTGGGTAACAAAGGCATCCAAAAACACGAAGAACACTATAATCAGGTGTAGCACCAAAAAGTCGGGTAAATGGGATCTCATTATTAATGGCACGAGAAGGTAATATATTCAATAAATAAACAGCCATATTAAGAGCCTCGGTCCAATAGTTTGGTGGTAGGTGTGCTTGAAACAACAAAGTACGAATAAGATTATTTATGGTACGAATCATGCGTTCAGATTTTCCATTTTGTTGAGATGTGCGAGGGCAAGAAAATCTAAATTGGATGCCATGGGTGGAAAATAATTTATGAAAGGCAGTATTATCAAACTCACCACCATGATCACACTGAAACGATTTAATTTCACACTTAAACTGAGTACGAACATAACTACGAAACAACTGAAATTTAGACAAAACATCAGATTTATTCATTAATGGATAAACCCAAACATACTGAGAGTAATGATCCAGAAACAAAACATAATACTTGAAACCAGAAAGACTCGGAATTGGGGATGTCCACAAATCCGAGTGAACAATGTCAAAACAAGAAGTAACAGAACTAGACGAACTAACAAACGGAAGCTTCACATGTTTACCAAGCTGACAAGCATGGCAAAGAACGGGAAGCTTCTCTTTATTACAAGAAATAGAATCACTAGACACAAGACGCCGCAACACTTCACTCCCTGGATGACCAAGTCGTTGATGCCACGTATACTGACTGGTAAGATATGCTTGAGGAATTGGAGAAGGCTTCGTAACAGGATAGAGATCACCCGTGCTATCACAACGGAGGAGTACCCGTCGAGTTAGGAAGTCCTTCACAGAAAAACCAAAAGGATCAAATTCAACAGTGCAATAATTATCACGAACAAATTGACGCACGGAAATTAAATTTTTGACAATGTGAGGAGTGATTAAAACATTATTTAAACGAAGAGGACGAAAAGGGGTAGACAAAATAGTATGACCAGAGTTAGTGACAGGAATGAAACGCCCATCACCAACCGCAACAGACGGATAAATGCACTCATTAAGAATATAACTAAGACTATGTACAGAATCATTAAGGTGAGAGCTCGCACCTGTATCCATATTCCAGTTGCCAGCAGGCGGTTCCTGAAGAGTGGTGGTATTAAAGGTATTTGGTAAAAGAGTCGCTTGACCCGAACCTTGTGAACCTGATGCTAGCAGTTGACCTGGGTGAAAACCGGCTGGTGACGATCCTTGCTGAACCACAACTGGACCTAACTGAACCCCAGGTTGTGAACCTGCAAACTGAAACCCCTGTGGTAGAATTTGAACCCCCTGCGACTGCTGAGAACCAGCAACAAACGGAACCCCCTGTGGAGACAAACCTGTCACCCCAAACTGAACCCCTTGTGGTAGACCGTGAACCCCTTGAGCAACATTATGACCCGCCCCCTGTGGTAAACCTTGAACCCCCTGTGGAAACACTTGGGTCGAATATAGAGGCTGGGATTGGTATTGAAGTTGAGCCGGTCCATAAGGATGGTTATTCATAGTATAAGCAATAGGAGGGGTATTGGTAGTATAAGCAACAGGTGTAGTAGTTTGGCTAGGTGTAGAGGTAAACCCCAACTTAGCCAACAATTGTCGCAAGGTATCCATATCCGACATAGGAGATAATGAACTAGAAGTACGTGGTAGTAAAGTAGACTTACCATGAACATCATTGTGAAGATATCGACATGCCTCACCAAAACGACAATGACCTTTAGCAAAAAGAAAACAAGGTTTGTTCACTTTTTCCAAAGGATTAGACGAGCGCCGAGCATTGTTATTTACCAATAGGACCATAGGAGAAGCAGATGTGGCATTCACAAGCGGATCTTGAACCTTAGATTTCATACGCATCTCTTGAGTGGTCAATAAAGAACGAACCGTCTTGAGATCTGGAAAGGGTTCCCTACTAGCAATAACTGTAGAAATCACATCATACGTGTTTGGTAAGCCTTCAAGTGCAAACGTAACAATATCATCATTGCTAAGAGGAGAACCAAGACCATTTAACACTGAAGCAATTGACTCAATTTTCTGAAAGTATGCATCAATTGTTAAGTCCCCAAGCTTCAAATTCCGTAGCTCCGCCTTCAAAGCCATAGCTCGTGGGCGTTTATTGTCTTGAAAAATCGTCTCAAGATAGACCCACGCCTCTTTGGCAGTTGTGGGATTAAGTACAACCAAGCGCTTTTGAAGATTTGAAGCAAGCGTGGAAAAGATCCAAGAGCGAATAATAAAATCAATCTTGAGCCACTCCGGGTCCCTAGTCGGTGGTGTAGGAGGTGTAGTAGAGGAGGATGCGAGTGGATCAATAAGATGGTCCAAGATGCCATAGCCATGACAAAGGTGAGAAAAATAATACACCCATGAAGAGTAATTCATCTCATCAACATCAAGTTTGATGGGAACAAAAGTGGTTAGGTGATTCATAGACATAAGTTTATCTGATAAGGTGAGAACCGATGCGAGGGGAGTCGTATCCGCAGTCATGGTGATGTGCAATAATACCCTTGTTGATTTATATAAACCTTGTGATAAATTAAATAACACAAGAATAAATAATACTCCGTAAATTAAATAACAAGGACAAGCCAATAAGAAAAAAATATATCCCACTTGGCTTGATTATTAAATCTATTTTAGACTTATCCCTCCAAAACCAAATAGTATTAAACAAACTTTTCTCTTTTCCAAAAGAACCTGATGTCTTATGTTATCACGTGAACCAACTGAGTCTTCTTTGTCTTTAACCAACACACTGACACAGTAGAAAATCCAACAGCAGATCCAAGCAAACGAACCAGTAATTCTTAAAGCAAACGTTGATGAATTCTTAAACCAAACGAACCAGAAATTCCAACAGCAGAAAAGGTAACCAAAAACGCAGACGACCGGTGATCGAACCACACCAACAATCGACGTAGCAACACAGAAACTTGTAAACGAGGTCGACAACACAGAGGTCGACAAACAAACAACCACCCACGTCGACAACACACACGGTCGACAAACAGGAACTGTGAAACGTAAAAACCCACGTCGACAACACACACGGTCGACAAACAGGAACTGGGAAACGTAAAAAAAAGAAAAACGGAAAAGTTAGGGTTTGAGAATTTAGGGTTTGTGGGGATCGACCAAAAGGCCTGATACCATGTAAGACGTGTATATTGATTGAATTATAATGTTCGGTTACATGAGTATATAAAAGAGATAATATGGGCCAAGATACATCACGGGCCTAATCCTAATCTAATACTAATTCTAATTGTCTAACAGTGATCGATGAATGCCCAAATATAACGGTGTTCACTTATGGTCAGTCTACCGCTCTGAGGCTTAACTATATAAATACAAGCTTAGGCAATCATAGTGTTGAATGTGGCCTTGACTTTCGTGTGACCACCACCTCGCATCAGGTATAACTTAATATTTGAGACACTGCATAAACTTCTAGTTAGAGTCAATTAACCTTATTAATAATTGTAATCTTCATTAAAATTACAGCCTTTTGGCTTATTTTACTCACATCTGAAGGGTTTTATTTTTTTTATTTTTATTTTTTTTTTTATTTTTTTTTAATCATTGAACCAACTGATATGTACAATTATCTATGACAAAAGCTCGTGTATTTTTACCTTGTAGGTCCGATTACCAAGTTATGAAAGTTCAAGCTCATACAGCCCTACTACTATAGAACGGTTGCCTTGGTCTTATCATAATTTGATCGAAGCGGATATGAATAATAACCCCTGTGGTGGACAGACTCTTTTTTCATCCGATAAGCTGCTACAACTGCAAAAGCTTGAAACTGTTCGATGTTGGGACTGTGAGGACATTGAGCAGATATTTGATTCAGAAACTGTTGCTGAAATTCCAAAATTGAGACAAGTGGAGTTGTGGTGGTTGAGAAGTCTCAAGTATATATGGAAGAGCAAGCATGGGACAGTATTAAAGTTTCCAAACCTAACAAGACTGTCTATTGATAAATGTGATAGTTTAGAATATTTATTTACATGCTCGATGGTTGGTAGTCTATTGCAACTCCAGGAACTACATATAAGTAGTAACTGCAACAGTATGAAGGTAATTGTGAAGGGAGAAGAAGAAGAATGTGATGCCATAGTGAATGCTATTGTGGTGTTCCCTTGTCTAAAGTCCTTAAAACTTGAATCTCTTGATAGTCTCGAGGGATTTTGCTTAGGAAAGGAAGCTTTTGAATTTCCATCATTGGATACCTTGCAAATTACAGGTTGGTGTCCAAAAATGACGGTTTTCACCAAGGGAGATTTGTCTGCTCCAAAGCTATATGCAATTAGTAGTAATTGGGATAGGAAGTATAATATACACAACAGGCTGAACTCCGTTATAAAAAACTTTTCCCATAGAATACGAAAGAGGGACTGAATCTGTAAAAGTCATTGTTCTTATGCTTCACAACTCCTTCATTTGTTGAAACGCTGTTTCAGAACCAACGAATCTCTCAAATGACACAAACAGGAAATCTGTTTTCAGGCAAGTTGTTGGGTTTATGTTTGTATCTGCGTAATGAATACCTTTATATAGGATTAAAGGTAATTAGGAATTTTGAATTTTAAGTTATTAATTTAGGGTTTGTATAGGTGGGTCGGGTCGGGTTGGGATGGGTTTTGGTCTCGGGTCTGGATGGGTTTGGGTCTATATAGGTACGGGTCTAGATGCGGTAATTGCTAAACGAAACAGGGGAGGAGGGGACTTAACGAATTAAGTGGACTAACTGCAAAGAAAACGTGTAGTTAGCACCTGCTTTAGCGTCCTATATTAGGGAATGTTCTGTGTCAACCTCATCTACTGATTTGATTATAGTGATGTAGTGAATCAAGGTGATTAAGAAGAGATCAACATCAAAAGGAAAAATCAACTGCCTTATCTTAGAAATTTTCCAGTTGTATTAGACTTGAGATGTTAGAGACGTAAGTTCACTTTAAAGGTTTTAAGATTATGACAATGTCATAGTAATTGATGATAGAGATCAAATTGTAATTTTACTCGAGTTATAATTAATCATGCCGGATATGCATCCAAGTGCCTTTGACGTTTACCTTTTTTCGTGTCTCATATTTACAGATTGTGCGCTTTCGCAGGAACTTCAGAAGTCTACGCAGGTTACAACTGGTGGTCTTCATAATGCTATGCCTAAATTCTTGGGAAGTATGGGCATAAAAGTTGGTTTTAGACAAGCAAATTCTGCCATTCTGTTGTTCCAAAGAAGTTTGAGAGATGTATGAAAGGGCCCAAACAGCAGTTATCATCCACATTTGTCATAGTAACCAATTCAAACGTAGCAAGAAAATGGGGGCATCTGGTAAACAAGTGGGAAGAGTTGCTAAAAGTTTGGATATGTGTGGTTTTTCATTTTGTGTTGGTGCAAAATGGTTGTTCAGGTAGTGAAATCATGGGGCCGCTTGATGTTGCTATGTTTTCTGCATTATTTGTAGCTATATACGTTTGTGTTCTTTTGGATACTCGTAGATGCACGAATTTTCAACTTTTTGTCGAACGGGTCGTTGAATTGAATAAACTTTTGCCATGTACTTTGCTTGATTGCTTTTGCACATGTCTGCTTAATCACACAAGTTATGTGTGATATTTTCAGTGAGCTTATTCTGGGCTTCTGGCTGAAAAAGGAATCATCCAGGCTCGAATAATAGATTGTTAAAAAAAAACTAAACTATCAAAATAGAGCTTGAAACAAGAAAAAAACCCTGATATAGCCGACAATTGGTCTTGGCGGATATAACCGGGTTTTGGCCGGATATGACCGGATACAGCCGGGTCTTGGCCGGATATGACCGGATATAGGCGGGTCATGACCGAATATAACCTTAAAAGACACAAAAGGAGTACCTTAGTGACTCAAATGGAATTGACTGTCCAAAAATAAGCTTAACTTCTTTGCATTCCCCGTCACAAAAGTCACTGGTAGTAACTTCACTAAACCCCCACACCACTCGCCATTTTTACAGTTGAGTTTTTATATGATAGATTTACTTACGGTTGACTACCAAAGGAATTTATGGGCCTTTTGTTGTTATAATATGGGCTAAGCCCATATGTAAAAAGTAATTTTATAGTTTATGTTAAATAGATGGAGGGAGAGGAAAAATGATGTCTTTACTTAGAAGGTTAAGATTCAATTCTCAGCAGAATCTTTAGTAGGATTATTTTTTTAAAATTATATCTATGTTGACAAAATCCTTAAATGATACTAGTACATAAACATATGACAATAGTGACATGTATACTTGTAAAATTGTTTTAAACCAGTCAAAAAGTAATTTCGGCTGATCTCGGACATTTTGACCCGCTATTTTGACTGACGAGGCCGTTTTGTCCCATAAAGCTTATTTATCTGTTTTGACCCATAAATAGTTTTACTGGTTTTGACCTGGCCCAATGTTTCGACTAGTAAACTTTTTTTTTCTTACTGGTTTTGACCCGACCTGTTTTGACCCATTAGATATTTTTTTACCAATTTTGACGGGACCTGAAAATTCTAAATTGTGATGTTGTGCAGGACCATGAGAAACAACACTGAGAGGAGGAAACTGGGATACTTCTCATGTGGGACCTGTAATCCTATTGATGACTGCTGGAGGTGTGACAAAAACTGGCAGCATAACCGCAAGCGTCTTGCTGACTGTGGCATTGGATTTGGGCGAAATGCCATTGGAGGCTGTGACGGTCGGCTTTATGTAGTCACTGATTCCAGAGACGATGACCCTGTTAACCCACGACCAGGCACCCTACGTCATGCTGTCATACAAAAGGCTCCATTATGGATCATGTTCAAACGTGACATGGTGATTACGTTAAAGCAAGAACATATTATGAACAGTTTTAAAACCATTGATGCGCGTGGAGCTAATGTTCATATAGCTTATGGAGGTTGCCTAACTCTTCAGTTTATTACCAATGTTATTATTCACGGTTTACACATTCATGACTGTAAACCAACTGGTAACGCGCTGGTTAGAAGCTCTCCGTCTCATTATGGTTGGAGGACAATGACTGATGGTGATGCTATTTCTATCTTTGGATCAAGTCATATATGAATCGATCATAACTCACTCTCTAAATGTGCTGACGGACTTGTGGATGCTGTTATGGGCTCGACTGCCATCACCATTTCCAATAACCACTTAGCTCACCACAACGAGGTACGTCAATCTTGATATCATAACTTGAAAAACGACGGGTCGAAATGGGTCAAGTCGGGTGAGTTGACGTGAAACATTTTTGTCCTAAAACGCGTTAGAGGTCACATATAACCACAATCAACGCGTGTATAAGCACATGCATCACATTATCATATCTACTAGTAATTGTAAAAAAGCAAAAAGATCCACACTTTAATGATTTATACTTTGATAACAGGTGATGTTGTTGGGCCATAGTGACTCATATGTAAGAGACAAGATGATGCAAGTTGTTAGTATATGATCGACTAACAACCTGGAAATCTAAAGCGGAACTTCGAAACTTGAAGACAAAACACACAATTACAGCAGCTAATATGTTTGACAGAAAAGAAAGAAACCTTGCACAAGATAATGACCCAAACGATTATATGTATTCGTTTGTAAACTTGAAAAGAAAACGGTACAATGACCCCTCCCCCCTCACCTCTTTATTATAGAGATGAGGGGGGAAGAAAACCAACTCTAAACTGAGTTGTAGTCGGCTGCTACAAAGGAGAAAACCAAAAACCGAATGCTTGGACTTAACCTATCGTTGGAGACCCTATATATAATAGTTATAGTCGGCTATGCATTGTGTATAATGGAACCGACATATAGTCTTTCCTTTTTGACTACACATGAACCAATGTTACACTAAAGCCCCTATACTATAAACTATAGACTTATATGGATACTAAAATATTAACAATTTCCACCTTAGGACCATATTAGCCTACTCCGATACGCAGTAGCTTCAACCAGCACTGGAACCTCGGATAGGGGTGTGCCTTCATCCATGCAGTAGTAGCAATAACCGCTACTAACATTAGCTTAGATCCTGACTCTATCGAGAGTCCCTTTAGCCAAATAGCCTCCTTTGCAGCCTCCGTAAGTGTCATATACGACGCTTCAGTTGTTAACAAAGCCTCCATGTGCAGCATGATAGCTTCCGAGCTTCCTGCACATCCTTGTATCATAAACCCGTACCTTGTGATTGATCTACCCATGACGTAGTCAAAATCTACAAAACACATGTACGTCTGTCTGTAATCCACGATCGAACATATCCAACATACCCACATCTACCGATGCTATGTCAGGTCTCGTGCAGACCATCTGATACTCCCGGCTTCCAACCGCATATGTATATGACCACTTACCATTCTTTTCCACATCACAGTCCCCTGATAGACTACCCTCCAACGACAGTATGGAGTGTCCCTCCAACAAAGTTTGTACCAACTTTTCGTTGTGAACCCTGGACTGTAACCTCCTCAGAGTATCACTACTCTGATCCCTGATGATCTCCATACCAAGTATATTTCCTTTTGCTTTATCCAGCAAACCCTTGGTAACCCAAATCTCAGCCTTGCATCAGCAAGAAAAAACCATACCATCTATATAGAGAAATAGATGTATGAACATACCTGGTGTATACTCCCAGTAATAGTTGTGGCTGTCGTCACTGCTTTTCCTGCAACCGTTGCTGAGCACATACACATTTGACCGAGTATCCATTTCTTCTTTCAATCCAGTCTTCCACTTGGAAATTACCTCACAAGCAACTTATTATTGAAAGTCAATGACTCATGTGTATATATCTTTTCCACTGCAGCAATTGCAAAAGCAGCCTCATTACTGTTTTCTCTATACATGTATAGTTCCCGTGCTATGTGTTGCTCCCTATCATGTGCTGAATGATAGTCTATCAAATCCTGAGTTTGTACTTCCTGTGAACCAGCTACCTGACCGACATTCGCCTGAGGTTCCACCTCAAATGTATGATCCCCAAGCGGTTCCACCTTAAACTCAACACCCTGCAACACATGCATTGAACCTGTACCTACACCAGAACCAATGAAAGTTTCTTGTATTCTCAACTCTCATTGAAACCCGTGTTCCTATTCCTGTAAAGCACTCCCTTTGAAGTAACGTCATCTAACCTCCAAAGCTGATAACCCACCATACCTTCACGGTATCCCAGGAATATGCACTTGACCTTAACCGGTTCAAGCATCCCTTGCTTATTACTAGCAAGCCAACCGAAAAACCCTAACATATCTATAGGCGTCTTGAATCTAATCGCTGATGATGGTGACCTATTCACTAGATATGTAGACCCGGTTGTATCCTCTACCCAAACAACCTTGGACAGACCAGACTGAATCAGAAAACAATGTACCTTATCCAAGAGTGTCACGTTCGTCTTCTTAACTAACCCATTCTGCTGTTGTATCCCTGCAACACGCAAATGTTCGGCGACCCCACTCTTCATACATTGTTGTGTAGACCTCTGATTACAAGAATCAAGAACATTGTCTGTCTTGATCTTCCTCCCAGTCTGAGATTCTCCTAACTGCTTCCTACCCTTCAGTGTCTTCCTGGTTACTGCCTGATCGTCTAGGTTATATACGCAATTAGCATTCCTTGTTCCTGATAAAACCACCAGTGAACTCTTTTATATCCTTGATCTTGCCCGACTGCATCTTCACGGTAAAACCCTCGTTTACAAGAGTACCCAGCGATATCAAGTTTCGTCTTAATTCCAGAACATACCTAACGTTGTCCAAAACGAAACTTGACCCATCCCTCATCTGTACTTGAACCTTACCCGTCCTACGTACACGGCATTCCCTGCCATCACCCAGCAGTACATTACCACCGTCATACTCCTTATAATCAAACAAGTAATCTCTCTTGTATGTCATATGGTATGAGCCCACTGAATTCATGATCCAGTCTAATAGTTGTTCAACACTCATAGCCATCATAACATCAGCACTGTCATACCCATCAGTTCCAGAACCGGATATCTGATCTTCATTCCTGACAAAACCTTGAGATTTCTTGTGATTATACCTGGGACAATCCCTTTCAAATGCTCCTCAGACTCACATATATAACACTTGAGTATGCTGCTTCTCCCATGTGACTTTGACCATGCACTACCTTTGCCCTGCTGTATATCACTTTGATCAGATTTCCCCCTCACAAACAACCCTTCACCACCATCAACCTTTGCTTTCGTCATCTTCTGAAGTTCCCTAGAATGAAGTGTCGCGAGCACGTCTTCTAGCTTCAAAGTATCCCGACCATATAGCAAAGTATCCACGAAATTAGCGTAAGACGATGGTAAAGATGTGAGTAATAATAATGCCTGATCCTCATCCGATATAGCAACATCTATAGCCGCTAAGTCACCTACCAGCTTGTGAAACTCATCAATATGTTCAGCCTGACTCTTACCCGGATGCATATGAAAAGTATATAACTTCTTTTTCAAGTACAAACGATTAGCTAAAGACTTTGTCATGTATAAAGTCTCTAACTTTTTCCAAATCCCCGTTGCAGTCGTCTCCTTAGTTGTTTAAACCCTTTGTTAATTTGATAAACCTTGTGATATATTAAACCTCACAATTACAAATTACGAAGTCCCTTATGCAAAAATAATACCCTTCAAATATATAATCCTTTACTTGAATAATAAAATAATATTATTATTAATAAACTAATAACCTTTATGGACTTAACCACCACCAAGAGTATAAAATATTATTTATTCAAATTAGAATTATAATGAATCTGGTCTTCTTCTTCACCACGTGACAGTAAAGAAACGATTTGAACCAGAAAAAAACGCTTTGTCGATCTTCATTTAACCAAAAAATGACAACCTTGAATTTCTTTAACCTGTGGCGATAACCTCTACCACTCAAAAATTCAAGAACCTTTGAAGTCTTCTTTGTCGTCGCAAAACCCGAACTCGAAAACGATCTTCAAAGAACCCTTAACTGTCAACCCTAGCTGCTCCTTCTTGTTGTCGTTGAATTTTGGTAGCCCAAACAGAAACACGAACCTGCTCCTTCCAGAAAAACAAACGAAACACCCAAGAATACCTTCTGTTCTCGTTAGCTTTGAAAACCCAAACAGAGAAGAAACCTGCTCTTTCAAAAAACTAACCGATCAACAGAAGCCTTCAAGACACTCGAACCAAGATTACCAGAGAACTCGCGAACCTAAGCTCTTGATACCACTTGTTAGTATATGATCGACTAACAACCTGGAAATCTAAAGCGGAACTTCGAAACTTGAAGACAAAACACACAATTACAGCAGCTAATATGTTTGACAGAAAAGAAAGAAACCTTGCACAAGATAATGACCCAAACGATTATATGTATTCGTTTGTAAACTTGAAAAGAAAACGGTACAATGACCCCTCCCCCCTCACCTCTTTATTATAGAGATGAGGGGGGAAGAAAACCAACTCTAAACTGAGTTGTAGTCGGCTGCTACAAAGGAGAAAACCAAAAACCGAATGCTTGGACTTAACCTATCGTTTGAGACCCTATATATAATAGTTATAGTCGGCTATGCATTGCGTATAATGGAACCGACATATAGTCTTTCCTTTTTGACTACACATGAACCAATGTTTCACTAAAGCCCCTATACTATAAACTATAGACTAATATGGATACTAAAATATTAACACAAGTGACTATAGCTTATAACCACTTTGGTAAAGGTCTAATTCAGAGAATGCCAAGGTACACATCCATTTATGACTAGAAATTTAATTCACTGTTTTTGTACAATGTAAATTAGGTGCATATCTGACTTAATTTTGGTAAAAAAAAATAATAATGTTGCAGATGCAGACACGGTTATTTTCATGTAGTAAACAATGACTACACTCACTGGGAGATGTATGCTATTGGTGGAAGTGCAAGCCCCACCATTAACAGCCAAGGCAACAGATATCTTGCCCCTGCCAATCCTTTCGCTAAAGAGGTAACTTTAATACTACTTGACTCTATATTTATAACTTGGTTGGTGTACTTTTGGTGTTTGAATGTCATTATGGAAATAATGTAATTATTTACACTTTATATTTAAATTGGCGAGAAAACTATGACCCGTGCACCCTTTTTGGATGCTGACTAAAGACATTGGGCACCTATTCCATTAACCTTTTGCTAGAAGTTCAGATTGAACCCAAGACCTGTTTCTTCAAAACCCTCATTGACGGGTCAACTGTACGTTTGTGGTGAGGGAGTGATGCCACTCGGGGCAATGGTCCAATGTACACTTGTTAATCAAATAAGAAAAAAAATAATAATAATAAAAAACAGTTTCGTACTATTTAGAAGAAAACTTAGTTATTTAGTTATTCAAGCGATGCATTTTGGTTATGTGTACAGGTTACAAAGAGGGTGGATACGGCTGCAGGTAAATGGCATGGATGGAACTGGAGATCAGAAGGTGACTTACTTCTTAACGGCGCTTATTTCACCCCATCTGGTGCTGGAGCCTCTGCTAGCTATGCTAGAGCCTCAAGTTTGGGTGCCAAATCATCAAGCATGGTCGGTAGCATGACCTCCAATGCTGGTGCTCTTGGCTGCCGTAGGGGTCGCCAGTGCTAGCCTCCGTCTATCCTCTCACCATAAACTTATTTCAATGTTTTTCTAGTGTGTTTATTTCACATTCTATATTTTTCTCCCTTTTGATCCTTTTTTTTTCTTGCCCTATTTCTGGCAAGTGAGTGTTATTTACACATCAACATGTCTCGTGCAACCTCGGCCAAGCTTCAATTGAGAACACGAACTATGTATTCACTATTTTCGGGAGCAGGTTTGAAGTGTTGTTCACACGTGTGCTTTGTCTGCTAGTTTGTGTTTTAGATCTGACTAGGTATATTGGTTTTAGGTTACATGATCCAAATGGCTTCTTTTTTTTCGTTCTTTTCCGCTTTCTTCCTAATTTTCAAGTGTAATTTGGGTGTCTTGAGTCAATACAAGTTGTAATGTCGGATGTTGTCATGAAATGAGAAGGATAGTTTATTTTCTGTGACTCTTATTTATGTTCTTTGACATACAAAAAGGCTAAAAGCATATGCATCTAACAAACTTAAGTTCATAAGATATATTGTTCTTTGACATACATTGTACTTTTGCAATTTGCATATGTAACGTATCGGGTAAACATATAAGGTCAGGACTATTGAGGGTATTCAGGAAGCGTGAGCCTTTAACTCAAATGAAGGTAGCTTAACCGGGGTATATCCTTGACCGTTTTTGGCCCTTTCTATAGCTACTTCCAAGATGTGTACGTGGTGAAGTTTGAACCTGAGATCTCTTGTGAGGATATTATGTCACTTCTGTGATGGTCTTCTATGTAATGTACCAAATTTGGTAAATTAATTTTGGTTTTTAGAAACATAAACTCTTTGTACAAAAGTAAATAAATAATGAAAAGAAACACAGGCATTGCAAAATGATGAAACTGTTATGTTTCTTGCTTTGTCTTGTGCCAAGCATGATCTTGTTCCACCTAAATGTTTTGCAGGGTGAGTTGGTGTGGTCATGATTTTGGTTTCTTTAATAATAATATTGTTTTTTTCTTTATTACAGTATACCAAAAGGTCTCAAGAAGACTTTTCTTTTGTCAAAGGTAGTAATGATCTTGTCTCAAAGACATTAAAGAGCATTGGATCCTTCTTCACCAGCTTTTGTATTCCAAATTTATCAAATTTTGTAGTACATGGGTTTTCCGTCCAAATCAACTCTTGTATTTAAAATTTCGACCCAAAAAAAAAGTTGCCTTGCATTACCAACGACACTTAACTAACTTCGTGCCATGTAATTACCATAGTTGATATCCGAATACAATTGCAGTCGTCACTTAGTTACCGTATTTAAACTCTGACATTAGTTATCAGATTAGCTTCAAAATAAAAATGCTCTATAATGAACAGATAACTTAAGTAGCATGGATTGTTAGTATTATTTGATTAAAGTCAATTCAATCTTGGAGTATCCCATAGTCCCACATAGGTTAATGAAGTGAAATCTTGCTTGGATATATAGTACATTGTACGAGAACCAGCTCTCTTGAGAATAATGTTATGTTTTCAGACTTTGAGTACAGAAATGATATCGGAGATTGTAGAACAAAAAAAGCAAGCCTTGTGTCATATCTGTATTGAAAAATTAATATAAAATTTCAACTTTTTTTAATGCGTGTCACTTAAAAAAATGGTACTCTATTCCTTTTTGCTAAAAAAGATTGCCCATACATGTTTATGCAACTAAATATATAGTAATGCTCTATGCATATCCAATAGCCGTTGTTGTTCTTTTCGATCTTTAGATGTTTCACCAATCCACTTGAACTTCACATACATAACCCCTACTGTACAATGTCATATTGATTCCGCAATAACATGCTATAGAAATGAACTAAGGCATGTCCCTCCATGTAAAGTCTTAACTGAGCACGTACGACTTTGGTCGTTTAAGCTCTTAGCATTCTAGAGTCCAGTCATACAAAAGGTACAACATTGGTGATTTGAGCCCTCTTTGTTGCCTACATTTGTAGCTAAGATATCGAGAGAGTACCATTCTAACTGGTCTTGCGGTCTTTTAACACTCATGGGGATCGTCCATGTAGTGTGTTTGAGGCTTTGTACTTTTTGTGATTATCTATAATACTTTGCCTTTCAACATATATTTTTATTTCTATTTTCGAAAATGACGTAAAACAATCTAAATTAGATAGCACAAAATAATCATGTAAACTCTCAATAGTCAATACCATGATATAAATATTGGTGGATCTATTTAAGATAAAAAAAATTATTACTGTATAAGGACAAATGGTTTATAATGGGCTTAGCCCATACAATATTGACAGGCCCATAAGACATCCATATTGCATAAGACAGGCCCATAATTCCCCTAATTATACTATCATTATCATGTCCAGTAGATCAATAAACATTTATTTATTGAAGATTTCCTAAGAAAATGTTCATCAATATTAACTAACCGTATTTTAATAAACTCATTTCGCCGTTGGTGCTCATTCCAATCTCTAAATGTTTTACCGATTCACCTGAACTTACCTAACCCCTACCGTACATACAACGCCATATTGATTATGCAGTCACAAGTTACTAAAATGAAGTAAAGTATGGCTCTCCATGTATGGTATCTATTGAGCACAGATGAGTTTGGTCTTTTAAGCTCTTACCATCGTACAACTCAATTACATAAGGTACCCTTCAAACTAATCTAGATGTCACGCATGTCACTAAGAAATGAGGGTACAACATTGGTGACTTGAGCAGTTGAGCCCTCTTGGTTGCCTACATTTCCAGTGAAGGTATCAAGAGACAAAGTCACAACTTTGTCCTACTCATGTACAAAGCAATCAATTACAAAGTACTAACAAAGGCGAGTCACCAAAATTATCCAACATGAATAGATGTGTCACCCATGTGAGTCTTACCAAAAAAACTCACTAATTGACACATTGTTAATGTGGTCAAACATTCAGTCACATAAAGGTGGCTTTTGCACCATCCTGTATTTGCAACAATCAGTTTTTGAACCCAAAATACAAAGTGGATACCTCCTTGGGAAAAAAACAATGTGAAGAGAGAAAATCACAACCAAAATCTCCCAGCTATAACATCTTGTTTAGAAGTACAATATGAATCCAAAGCGATTTGCACCAAAAGATATAAATTTTTATCTTAGATTTCGAATACATAACCATCCTCAGCAAAATTAGTTTGGTTTTATTGCAAGCATGCGATGATATAAAAGGTGCAGGGAGATTAGAGATGGTGAGTCAAAATGGTTGGGTTGAAAAGGATCAAAATCAATTTGCTTCGTAACAGTGTCAAATCGGATGAAGGTCCATAAGAGTGTCAAAATGTAACAGGTTCAAATAGGTGGTTAGGTCCGACTGGGAACCTACAAAAACTTGACGTGACTTTCAACCTGTTTGACCCATTCGACCCACTTGATGTGTTCCTCTTTTAGCTAAACTTGATTTGAGACATTGGACCCCAAAAAGCCAAGACCCGCTTATAAGTTAATTGCTCGAAATTGCCACCTATTATGGATATGATCCTATTGAAACAGAGATGGGATTACGTTTGATTATAACCATCAGGTGGGAAGTTTCACCTATGTGGGATATAAATATAATAATTTTATCAAACGCATAATATTGTAGAAGCTTACATGCCGACTTGTGCATTTCTAGTACTCTAATGTATATCATTCATCTGTTCATAATAGAGTGTTTCGTATTTGAATCTACTTGGATTCTTAATGAAAAAGTTTAAATTATGTTATTAATTGACGACACAATTTTGAGACTGAGATCTTTTACGCCAATAATGCAACTCGTTTTGTGTTTCTTGAATTACATGCCATGAAATTAACGATTTAAGAGATATTTAAATTATAAAAAATTTGTGAAATATTAAAATGTTTTTAATCTCAACCATTGATTTCTTTTTTAGATGGATGGTGGAGATGCCTCCATTGGTATGTGAGGAATGTTTGGTTTTTTAAATATTTTGTATACCGAAGTTAGAAGTCTAAATGAGAAATAGAGTAAGAATTGAGAGATCCAACTAACGAAACGGTTCATGAGCCACAACATTTATCTTTTTGAACATTCATTTTTAAATAACAAAATGATATGACTCTATTTATTTAAAGACTTTTATCCAAATAAAATATTTAATTTTACTAACAAAATAATACACGTATCTCTACATGCACGCTGCTAGACTAAATTAAACATGAAGCAAACTATTGAATGATATGTAAACTATTGAGCGTATAAACTTTTCATACTTTTTTCGTCATCACTTAATAGCATAATTTAAACTTTGGCATTAGTGCTGGACTGGTGGTGTAGATTAGAAAGCTAGAAGTGCACGAGTCGGTATGTAAGCATGTACAATATTATGTGTTTGTTTGATAAAACCATCTATACATCCTATTAAAAAGGACTTTTGGATGACATCATGAATATGAGGTGTCATGTAATTAGGCATTCAATTGATTGATTTATGACATCATCTTTGTAGGTTTATTTTTATTTCTTTTTATACCATACGAATACTATTTTAAACTGATTTATTATCTGCTTTTTTGAGATCTATGCGAGTATGTCAGATATTATAGATGGCAAGATGAGCGGGTTAGGTAAGAGGTTAATATGGGTCCAGGTGGACACGAGTAATATTTTGGTCTATGTCTAGTCAGAATGGGTTGACATGAAAACACTTTTTGCCTAGTTTCTAAATTTTCATACATACAATTCATGCATTAGCAATGAATTACAACAATAATATTAGAAGGTTGTAATGTTGTATGCATTAAAAGCAGACATTGGCCACCTATAAAGTGAGAGACCTTTTCTACCCGTTTCCATTTAGGGAATAATGATTTTACCCATTGTACCCGTTTGAGATATTGTTATACCAAAACCTACAAAATATTGTTCAGACCTACAAAAGTAATATAAGTACTCAAAAAACATTATATTTTGAACCATGACAAAATTTGAGTTTATTCATTACTATTTACCAAGATGCAAAGAATGTGACACCCAAAGTAACAATCACATAAGAGATGTCTTAATTTAAGCTACCTGAGTCTTGCTAACAACGTAAATAGGTTTCATATAATGTGCTGCAAACCTAAAGTCCCAACAATCAGCATTGATGTCAGCTATCCGATTTCGAAAAAAAAACTTTTAAGATTAGCAGTTGTAACTGAACTAAAGAAGATTGATATAAACAACATTTGAATAGAAATATGAATGATTTTAATTTGTGACACAATGCTTTTATGCGAGGCAAATTGGCAGGAAGCCTTTAAACATCACCTTCATGAGAAAATGAAAGTGCAGCTAGGGATATTTACATGTGTGTTTGTGAAATATTAAGATTATGTCTATCGATTTCAATATGCAGCTTTTGCTTTCGTATCAAGCTTTGTTAAATAACATATGCCATCGATAATGTGCAAATAATATATGTTTTCGATTCACCACAAAAAATACTCGACGGCTCAAGAGATAACTGATGATTTATCAAGTGCAGTGAGTATTGCATCCATATTATGAAACTACGTACTAAGTTCAGATCCTTAATGCACTACAACCAAACAAGAAAAAAACCCGATACAATGGGTCTTGCTCGCATATAGCCAGGTCTTGACCGGATATAACCGGGTCTAACCGGATATGACTGGGTCTTGGCCGGATATAACTTAAAGAAAGGGAAATTGGCAAAAAAAGGCATCATACTTGCCACTTTTTGTCATTGTATGTAGCGTATTTTTTTTTATTATATCACTAACCTTTTTAAATCGTGTCATTGTGTGTACTTTGCGACTTTTTTACCATGTGAAATGACCATTTTACCCTTCAAAATTTGAAAAAAGTAAGGGTAAAATGGTCACAAAGTACACACAATGACACGATTTAAAAAGGTTAGTGATATAATCAAAAAAAAAAGTACGCTACATACAATGACCAAAAGTGGTAAGTATGATGCCTTTTTTTGCCAATTTCCCTTTAAGAAACCTTAAAAAACACAAAAAAAATAAAATAATAATATATAAAAACACTGAAATGGAATTGACTGTCCCAAAATAAGCTTTAACTTCTTCAAGCTTCTTTGCATTTTTGTTGACTTTTTATTCTTACCTTGCAGATTTATTTACAGTTGACTATTTATTTTGACTGAAAGTTGTTACTCATATTTAAAGCTTTTGTCGTGTTATGACAAGTTTTAAGTTAAATAGACGCAGTGAAATATGTTGGGTATAATCTTGATGGGCCAAGTATGGATCGGTATTTGGGTTGCTCCATATTTGGTATGTGAATAAAAGGCATGGGTTTTACCTAGTCTTGTGTTGACCAAGTATTAAGGGTACGTGGGTTATGTGAGAATATCATGCACACCACGTTTATATATTTTGCATGTTTTATGTTCTTTAGTTAGTTTATTGTTAGTAGTATAAATAGAGTAGTAGGCTTGCTTTGTAAAGTGCATGTTTTATCTTCTTAGTATTTTGATTGGTGTTTGCGCTATGAGTTAGGGGTGGGGAAGGGGCTGATTATCAACAAAATATTCATCATGTGAGTTCAGTGGGTCTCTTTGTAATTATGACAAGTAGGAGAGTTATAAACCCTGGAAACTAAAACCGAAATCCTTTTTATCTAGCATTCAATGAACGTTTAAAAAAAATAAATAAATAAATCCTCATTGTAATCAAATTAAGGAAAAAGAGGCTGAGTGTTTGGCTAAGTATATGGAAGCTGTTACAGATGAAGAAAAGTTTCTGTTTCAAAAAGCTAAGATTGAATGGTTGCAAAATGGGGACAAAAATAGTAAGTTCTTTCATAAAGTCATACAAAGTAAAAGACAAATGACAAGAATCCTGAGTATTAATTATGCTGATGGGAACACTGTTGAGAGTAATTTGGTTCCTAGTAAATTTGTTGAGCATTTTCAAAAATTCTTGGGCTCTGTGGATAATGCCTCCCCTATTAGTGATGCTGAGAGTTTATTCGACAAGAAACTTTCTGAAGATGAGTCCTTATCCATGATTGCTGAAATTACTTCTGAAGAAATCAAAGGAGCAATGTTTGATATTAAGGATGAAAAAGCACCAGGGCCTGATGGGTATACAGCTGCATTTTTCAAGAAAGCATGGAATATTGTGGGAGAGGATGTTTGTAATGCTATAAAAGATTTCTTCAATAATGGGAAGTTGCTTGTTGAGGTTAATTCTACATTAATTTCTCTTATCCCTAAAATCAAAAACCCCACAAGAGTATCTGAATATAGACCTATTGCATGTTGTAATGTAATTTACAAATGCATTAGTAAAATCCTCACTAACAGAATTAAGGCCTCTCTTAATAAATTGGTTAACCATAATCAAAGTGCTTTTGTACCTAGAAGGTTAATACAAGATAATCTGCTTCTCACTCAAGAGTTACTGAAGGGGTATAATTGCAAGAATGGGGCTAAAAGGTGTGCTTTGAAAGTGGATATAGCAAAGGCTTATGATACAGTGAATTGGTGTTTCTTAGAAAGTGTATTAAAACAGTTTGGATTTCATGAGAAAATGGTGAAGTGGATAATGACATGTGTAACTACTGCTTCTTTTACTATATGCATCTATGGAGAGAGGCATGGTTATTTCAAAAGTGGTAGGGGTCTTAGGCAAGGGGACCCTATCTCACCATATTTGTTCACTTTAATCATGGAAGTTTTTTCATTAATGATGGCAAGAAGAGTTAATCAAAGTCAGGGCTTTAAATATCACAAAGGGTGTAAGGAAATTAAATTGACACATCTATCATTTGCTGATGATTTACTGATTCTTTGTCATGGTGATTATAATTCAGTGAAGATTATAAGAGATGTATTAAATGAGTTTAGTGGTTCATCTGGTCTGAAACCTAATATTTGGAAGAGTACAATCTTTTTTGGCAGTATGAATGAAGGAGAAAAACAAAGAATTATAGATATTTTGCCTTTTAGTATTGGAAAGCTTCCTGTGAAATATCTTGGAATTCCTTTATTAGCTAAGAATATTGGAATCAATGATTGTAAAGTGTTGGTGGACAAAGTGAGGAACAAGATAAGTGATTGGAAGAATAAAGCTCTATCCTATGCAGGTAAACTTCAACTCCTTGCTTCTGTGTTAACTGCAATGCAAACATATTGGGCTGCTGTTTTGAAATTACCTAAAGCTGTTGTTAAAGAAATTAATAGTCTGCTCAAGAATTTTCTGTGGAATCAAGGGAAATGTAGTAAAGGTAAGGCTAAAGTGGCTTGGTCTGTAGTTTGCTGCTCAAAAGAAGAAGGTGGTCTTGGATTGAAAAGGTTGGATCAATGGAATGAGGTGCTTCTTGTCAAACACATTTGGAAATTAATGACTAACGCAGATAGTCTTTGGGTCAAATGGGTTAAGAGGGTGAAACTTAAGGGGGGATGTTTTTGGGATGTGAAAGCTGAAAATCAGGATAGTGGAACATGGAAAGCTTTGTTGGATTTAAGAGTGAAAGTCAGGCCTTTTATTACTCATGTTCTTGGCAATGGCAAAAATACTCTACTGTGGTATGATTTCTGGCACAGTTCTGGTCCTTTATCAAATAGAATTTCTAACAAAAGTATATATGATGCAAGATTAAAATGTGATGTGTCTGTGGCTGATATGATTGAGGGAAATAATTGGTGTTGGCCTAACGAATGGTATAGGAAATTTCCTTTTCTTAACCATGTTCAAGTGCCTACTTTAGATATTGCCAAAAATGATGTAGTCAAATGGAGAGACAAAAATGGAAAGATGGTTAATTTTTCTACAAATGAAGTTTGGAGAGACTTTAAGGAGGATCTTCCGGTTGTGAAATGGTGGAAAGCTATATGGTTCTCACAGTGTAATCCTAGATGGGCTTTTACTCTATGGATGGCTGTTAGAAGAAAGCTACTCACCCAAGATAGAATGTTGAAATGGACAAATGATAATCTGCTATGCCCATTATGCAAGAAAACACATGATTCACATAATCATTTGTTTTTCAAGTGTGATTTTTCAATTGAAGTTTGGAAAGGGCTTAAACTGAATATCAAGATCTCTATTATTCCTGATAGCTGGGAGCAAATTGTTGTTATGATGGAAGATATGGACTGCTCAAATTCTATCTGGAGTATGGTAAACAGATTTATTCTTGCTGCTTCTGTTTATCATATCTGGAAAGAAAGGAATGAAAGACTTTTCTCACAAAATCACAAGAGCTATGATATAGTGTTGCAGAACATAAAGGAGCAAGTAAGGTGTCAACTTATGAGTTTGAAGGTGAGGAAAACTGTGAATACAGTGAAGGTAGCAGAAGTATGGAACATTAAATTTCAATATTGATTCTCTTCTTTGGTATATCTGCTGCTAGCATTTTCGGTGAATGTGAAGGCTAGTATGTTGCTGCAAGGGTGTTTGGATAAAAGTTTTACCCAAACTGTTAATGAGTATTTTGACTTTGGCTATTTCAAAAGTCAAAATAATAGATCAAACCATAACAATGGGTTGTTACTAGTACCATGGAGTTCATTTGGTGTGACTGTACTTGCTTGAACCTCAAAGTTTCTAATCATGTTTGGCCTTGGGAGGAAACTGGTTGGCTTTGACTGCTCAAGTAAGAGGTCTAATTCATTTGAATGTACCATAATGTAGGGCACCCATTGTGAAGGGTATATGGTTTTGGAGGACAATGTATGATGAGTGGAATAGCGAGGAGTGAAAGATGAACATGTTTGGTCCTCTCAATACATTGTCATAGGAGGAATGGTTGGCATCATTGAGGGTGAGTGTTCCCAAGTAACTGAAGCCCTTCTTTGAGAGGGAAATGTAGGTTACTTTGGCAGAGCCCCTCCATGGATGGGTAAGGGTTCCTAGTGATGCCATTTTTCATTTCCACTTAAGCTACTGTGGTGGCAGGTTGAGTGGTTAAGTGGAATGAAGAATGGAAATGTAGCTAGATGGTTGGTGCAAAACAAAATGTGAATTAAGTGGTTGGTAATGGATACAAGTGAAGAATTATGATGACTGAGATGATGTTCCTCTGTTTTGGTTATGTAGCATAGAATAGAGATGTCAAACATAGTTTGTTAGTCTTGTCTGATATCGGATATGAAAGATAGAATAGTATATGGTTATTTCTTTAGTATCTGATATGGGCTTGTTCATTATCAGTATGTTATCTTCATGATGTAAAGTGTTTTGATATTAATATAATTCACATTTGCACAAAAAAAAAATGAACGTTTAAAAATGGGTTTTGGGACTGTAATGTTTAGTTGGGGTAAGCCCAAGTATCGTATATCAAAAAAATGGTCCATGTTTACCCAAATAATATTTGTGTAATGAAATGATACGCTTTTGTGATAAATACATTAAGTTGGGAACAAAGTATTGTATGGGGATGCGGACATGCGGTGTATTGGTAAGACTAATGGCTTCTATATGAAAGTCTCGAGTTCAATTCCCAATTCACTGTAATCTCCATGCTGTTGTTGGAACGTGCAGAAAAATATTCCGCATCACTCGCGTTGCCACCATTTCGATCGTGGAGGGTTACAAACTTACAGTTGTTGACGGTCATTGTTTTTGTCTATAATTGATGTACTTATGTAGAATATTTGCTAGGTACAATTCCATTTTGATTTCGCAATGACATGTTACAAAAACAGATGAAGGTTGTAGCCCTCAAATTTCTTTTGGATTCTAGAACCCAATGATCCTTAAAATCTTAAATTAGCATGAATCCAAATGTATCTTGCGTGTCGGATACATGCCCAGCCTTAGTAAAGCGGGATGTTCCCACAGGCCAACTCGAAAACAGTCACAAAAGAACGGCCAACAATTTTACTTTTTTATTTTCCTTATAAATGTGGGATTTTTTATTTCACTTTTTTTATCTTATTTTTGTTGGCTAACACAACAGTTAATCATCGTGTGAAGACGGCAAAAGAAGCTAAACCAAGCTGTGCCATACAACCTTAATTAGGACTCTATTGAACACATATGACTCATGCATAAGGTGCAATTCAAACTGATCCAGATGTCATCCATGTGACTAAGAAATGAGGCGACTAGGGTACAACACAGGATACGAGCCCGCGGCCCCTCTTGGTAGCCTACTTTTCTAAGGAAGATATCAAGAGACAGAGGGACAGCTTCATCCTATACTTCTATCAATGTAAAAGTCAATCAATCACAAGGTACTAACGAACATATGTCACTAGAATTATCCAGAATGGATAGATGTGTCACCCTCACGAGCCCATCGAAAAGATTCACCAAACACAGAGTTTTGAGTCCTGTTCACCTACATTTCTAGATGTAAATATTGACAAATGTTCTCCTAGATGCTATATGAATGCTTATATTAAGCAACAACAAAGGAAGTACAGTTATACAACATCATAAAGATGAGGACTATGGGTCTTGCAGGAGCCACAGTATATTCACTCATATGATACATCACCACCAATTTGATTAACAAAGAGGACAACATAAATTACAATTTTTTATGGTCATCACATTGTCATTTTCTATCGATCGTGGTTGGTATCTCATGTAGACTCACATTTAAAGTACTACCATTGTCAAAGTGGGTCAAAGATCAGTCACAAACTTTAGCTTTTGTATCCTTAAATAGATACAGCGGGAAAAGAAGACTAGTGTTGTAGATAGTGTAATTGAACTATGCGTCTTTTTTTATAAATAGATACAGCGGGAAAAGAAAACTAGTGTTGTAGCATGTCATGTTGGTAAGTGCAATGTTATGTATTTGAAAGGTCCACTGTTCGATCTGAAACAAAATATGCTATCCCTTTTTATATAACTAAATACTTGCACACCAAGAGACTACCTTTTTTTTTTTTTTTTTTTTTTTTTTTTTTTTTTTGCAAATTGTAACTTTTTCCTTTTCGCAAAATATGGGCCTCTTGTCTTGTTATAAATTATGTATGTGAGTTTAATAGTGTGCGGAGCTTGGGTCCGTTGGTAAGTGAACTTTAACTTGTTCGCAATGTCTGGGGTTCAATTCTCAACTGGGTCAAGCTGCCATTTTTGTTTTTCATTTTCATAAAACAATCATTTTTTTAGTTGTATTTTCGCTAACTAGATAACTGTTTTTAGATCATTTTCCATTTTTTCATCATTTGTATGTTCAAAGATAACAAAAGTTAAAAGGAAATTATGTTGATGTCACACTTTAATATTTGCACATATGAGGTATAGTTGAATCATTCAAAGTGATCCAAATGACTAAGATATGAGTCAACTTTGATACTACATTGGTGATTTGAGCTCTCTTTGTTGTTTTAGTTTGTTGTGAGGTATCAAGAGATAGAGTAACTACTTTTCTCCTACCAATGTACATCTCAATCAATCACAAGGTACCAACCAATGTGTGTCACTAAAATTATCCAACTAAAAAGCTCATTAAACCCGGAGTTTGAGTTCGGTTCACCTAACCAAATCTATTGATGTTTCGCAAAGGGTTACTTAATCAGTCACACGACGATTGCATATAGATTTTATTCACCGAGCTTATCTTAATTAAATGCTAAACTAAACTACTTGTAGAGAAGAATAATTCAATTGTCACAAAAACAAAAAACGTACACTGATATATCATCACAAAGATGAAGGGTTATGGATCTTGCAGGACTTGGTAGAAGTCTTAGTATATTCACTAGCAATAAATATAGGGTCGCGATTTCGATTCTGGATTTCATTTACATCACAAACGCAATATCAACTCATTTTACACGAACATAATTAAATTTGGACTAGATTTATGACTAGATTTAATCTATACTTTGTGAAATATTACTATATATAGAGTTGTACTTAATTTATGATACAAGATTTACTTCAATGGTTTTTGCTTTCTTTTAGTAAATTTTATTTGACTTTCTTTGGAAAGGAGAAGATCAACTAACGAAGTGAAATCTATATAACCTTAAACAAACACTCCTTAAGTCTACTTCCCACATAAGTTAAAGAAGTAAAATCTTTCTTGTTTATATAATATAGTGAATGAGTAGCATGCAAGTTGAGAATAGTGTTATGTTTTCAAGTACATGGTTATTCAAGTTTAAAGATTAATCCAAACATCAAAAACTTGTGAAATCCATGTTCTTGGAGAATTTAATGGACATTCTTAGCTTTTAATATCTTTTTTCACTTATGAAATAGGCCGTCAAAACCTTTCATTTACAAATATTTGTTCATGCTTCAACTAAATATTTGCTAATCTTTTACTCTATCTACATGATAAAACAAAACCACAATCACATCATCATTTTGAATTTCAATTACGAAGCAACAGTTGGAGAGTTTTTTAAAATATGTAATGATGTCTCAATAATAACTTAAAAACCAGAAAATTAACGCTAACCATAAGGTGCTATAGTTAGTCCAACGTGCACATGACTGGAAGCTTGAAGCTATGCTTATTCCATGCATCCATCTAAGTAAACTCAAACTAATATGAAATACTAACTAACTAAAATACTAATTCAAGATTAAACCCAACACCATACACATTTCATCGCTCTGGCGGAACTTATCTAACCACTACGTATAATGCTATATTAATTTTGCAGTGACATGTGACCAACATGATATACATTTCTAGAGGAAGATATCATGAGACAGAGTGGCAATTTTAGACAAGAAAAAAACGTACTTTACATTACCAACGACACTTAATTAATTAACTTCGTGGCATGTAATTCAAGAAACACAAAAAGTTGCAGTATTGCCAAACTTTTCCTTGACCACAATTGAACAAAAATGTGAGACTATGTTTATTGGTGACCTAAAGTCACAACCGGTCACAAGAGATTGCCAACTTGTGGTCACTTGGTGACCTAAAGTCACAACCGATTGCCACATGTCAATTTGTGATTGGTTGAAAGGGGAGAATCGGTCGTGACCCCAACCCACAACCCACACCAAAGGTCACCAATAAACATAGTCTTAGGATCTGTAAATCCGATTGTGTCCTTACTTAATAACCGTATTTATGAAGTTTACGTTATGTTACTAACCATATTTCAAGGTGCTATATTATGCATTTGATAAAAACCATTTCAAAATATATCCCACATAGGTTACATAACTTAAATCTTCCTTGTTCATATACTATAGTGTGTTGAGGCCTTACATGTCAAGACTGGTACTAAGTTTTCAGATGCATGGTTCATGAAGTTTATATGTAAAGCAAAAACGATAAAAACTTCATGACAATGGCTCTCTCAAAAATTAATATAGGTCCTTAACTTTTTATTATATATTTACAATCATATACTGTATAAAACTTGTAGTCCATAGTTTTTCTCTACATATATTGTTATATGTTTGTGTAACTAAAAACTTAGAACAGAAATATATTATGTCTACATATGTGCACGGTATACCCACACAACAATTCCTTTATTGATCACCCACAAAGCTTTAAAACAACATTAATTATATCATCGTTCTCAATTTCAACCGACTGACAACAATTATTGTCAATTGCAAAATAATCGGTAGTAACAATAAGAAAGAAGTACATTGATATATCATCACAAAGATGAAGAATTAATTATGGATCTTGCAAGACATTGTAGGAGTCTTAGTATATTCGCACTTACATGCCGAGAGACTTTCTTGATCAATTTAGACACAAAAAGTTACGTTAACGTTACATTACAAACAACATCATGGCATGTAGTTCAAGAAATAGAAAAGAACGTCAAATGATTGCTCGAATATAGATATAGTCATAAACAATATTTATTTCAATGGTTTTTGCTTCCTATTAGTTAATTTTATCATCACTTTCTTTGGAAAGGCTAACAAAGTGAAATCTATATAAGCTTAAACAAACACTCATTAAGTTTACATCCCACATAGGTTAAAGAAATGAAATCTTTCTTGTTTATATAATTATAGAGAATGAACATTATATCAATCGCAAGGAACTAACGTAGGCGCACCACAAAAATTATACATGGATAGATGTGTCGCGTTCACCAAACGACGTACCGAGTTTGAGTTAGGCTCGCCTTATCCAAACTAATGACCTTAGTTTCCAATAGGGGTACTTGATCAGTAACATAAAATTACCTATTGGTGCTATGCCAACTAATTTCTATATAAGAAAAATGTTATAACGCTAAATAAGTACATTAGTGTTAATGATAATCATGGAGACCCCATGGTGGGTGCGTTTGTGAAAATGATAAGAAGATAGCAAATTGAGATCAAGAGTTCACAATAGCATTTAACTAAATTCTAAAGTTTTTGTCTTGCTGTAAACATTTTATGTTAAATAGCAGTATGTTGATATGTATCATGGGATGGAGTATTGTTCATTTGGTAAGTTTATTGCCCTATTAGTCTATGACCTCAAGGTCTGCGGTTCGATTCTCAAAGTACACATCTCCATCTATTTTTTTTTTTTTTTTTTTTTTTTTTTTTGCTGCTAACAACTCATCGCTTTTTTATTTTGGTATATTTAAAAAAAAAAAAAAAAAAAAAAAAAAAAAAAAAAAAAAAAAAAACTCTTTTAATGTCACTATAACTCAAGTGAACATATTCTCAAACCCTTAAACTCTTGATTGTTCTAAAATCACTTTAACAGTTGAGCTTCATGAGGTTATCTAAACAACTCACTCGTACAAAAGGTGCCTTTCAAACTGATCTAGATGTACAATGACATCTATATGACTATAAATTGAGAGCTTTGAGGCGACTCGAGTCCCTCTTGATTGCCTTCATTTCTAGCAAAGACAGAGTGACAACTTTGTCCTTACTAGTGATAACTCGATCAATTACTAGGTACCAAAACGTACACGATCCACCAGAATTTTCCAAAATGGATAGATGTGTAGCACTCACGAGTAATCACCAAACCCCTCATAGTTTTGAGTCGTGTTCACCTAAACCAAACTATTGTAGTTGACTAGTTTCCAAAAGGATAACTTGAACAGTCACATAAAAATAGCCGGTTGAATTATTTCACAAATGTGTGTTCTCCTACAGTTGCCATATTATTAAAGAAAGTACACTTATATATCATTATAAGGATGAAGACATACAGTCTGTAAAATTCTGTAAAATTGTGCAAGGTATGGAAGTTCAATTTGACATGACCGATAGACAGAAAGCTGTTTTTGAATGCCTACGATCGCCACATGCTCAAGACTTTCTTACGGCTGTTCCTATTGATGGTCTAGGCCAACACATGTCACCTGTGGAGTATCGTACGGTCCTTAAGTACCGCCTAATGATTCCTCTTTTTCCGAGTAATGAATCATGTCCGGTTTGTCGTAAAGCATGTTTGGACTCATTTGGTGAGCATGCCGTGCATTGTAGAGAGCTCCCCGGCTTTAAGTACATACATGATATGGTTCGTGATGTCCTTTTCGATGTACTTAAGCGTGCTGGGGTCTCTGCAAAGAAAGAAGCACCCGTGAACTTCCTGACTGACCCCCGGGAGGGTAGATCAACACTCAGACCAGCGGATGTTTTGGTTTTTGGTTGGGCAGGTTGTAAGGATGCTTGTGTGGACCTAACAGGTGTTTCCCCTCTCATGGGATTGAGGAGTGGAGGTTTTACTGCAGGGGAGGCTGCTCTTAAAGCTGCCTTATGCAAAGTGACCAAGCATGAGAAAGCGTGCATTGACAATCAGCACGAGTTTATACCTTTCGCGTTTGACACTTTTGGTTTTCTAGCACCTGATGATGTAGTCTTCCTAAACAGAGTTCAGCGGGTCATGCACTCTAATGTGATGACTCCTAGATCCATGAACGTAGTTTTTCAGCGGATTAGCTTTGCAATCCAAAAAAGGCTGGCGGCGCAGCTTGTTGCCCGTTTGCCTTCAATTGCTTTATGTTAAAATTCTAAATCACATTTATAGACATACAGTTCTTCGAAGACTATGTAGGAGTGATCGGTATATTCACTTATTCATGATCATGCACTCACACAATAAAATGTCCAATTTATTTAACGAAGATAACAATGTCACTCACATTTTTGTATGTTCTATCATATTGCTATTTTTCCATGACCACAACCAAACAAAAAAGAATGAAAGTATGAGTTAACTCACATGAGGATGTACAAATACAATTGAGTTGTCACTTAATATTTGTATTCAAACAACGGCACTAAAATATATTACATCAACATTTGTTTATCTTGTTACGTCTCATTTAGGGTACTACATAGCCAAATTGGTCAAAGTGTCAAACATTCAGTCACATAATGTTGGCTTTTGCAATAATCAGTTTTTGAACCAGTGCAAGAGCGAGGTCTTTCGCCATGAGAAATCTTGATTTTTATTTCTTCCTTGGGTGTTCCAGCATAACTTGAACAGAAATTAACCGCTTGATATGGTAAGATGTTAAAGATGGCAATATTGGCTGGTTAAGTTACAGGTCGACATGGAAACAGGTCATATTTTAGTCTTACACCAGGATGTAATCTGTTAACTCGATTTTTTTTTCTTTTTTTAATATTTATTTTAGCATAGAACTCATGCACTAGCAATAAACAACAATCATAGTCCAAATCTTATGTATAAAACAGTGGCGAAGCAAGAAAATTTTCAGTGGGGTCGGGATCTAAATTTTTTTTTCCTAACGCTATTTTTTAGGTAATATGTTCGGGTCGGGTCAAAAATTAAATACCATTGTTATAAAAAAAAGAAGAAGTTTCAATCACTAAAAAACTAAACATTTGTCCAAGACAACTAAATTGCAAAGAACTTATATTAGTGGTACACGATTGACAATTCTGCCAGACTGCTATATTGAACTTTCAACCCCAATTTCTAATTTCTACTTAAATCCCTAATTTCTACTAAATCCCTAAATAAAAGACAAGTAGATTTAAAGACAACAAACCAGAAGGGCCGCTGCAAGCGGCGGCAAGCATGGCGGAGGCTGGTCGGCCGTCGGCGGTGGCCAGCGGAACTGCAGGAGCCAGGAAGGTGGGAGGAGATGAGGGTCGAAGGGGGAGGGTTTGGGATTTGGTTAATTGGTTTGTTAATTGTTATTGTTCCGTTGTTTTTTTTTTTTATTATTATTATTATTATTATTTTTTTTAATGGACTAAGTAATGGATTTTAATTTGGGATTTGGTTTATTAATGAATTTTAGTTTGGGTAGATGACTTATGTAAAATGTAATGGATTAATTTTATTGCTTAATGTATAAAAAAAATTCACAATTAAAATGGGGGGTCGAAACCGAATATACCGAAACTTTTCTACATGAAAACTGTATACCCCTTACATCGTAAAAAAAATTTCGAGGGGTCGGACGCCCCCTCCCGCCCCTATATAGCTGCACCTATGGTATAAAATATAATTAGAAGGTTGTATGCATGAAATTGCACGTGACTTGTTCCTCGTTCAGGTAATAATAATTTGACACATTGTACTCGTTCCTCGTTAACTTCACGACATGTTATTCAAATAACACAAAACGTGTTGCATTATCGCCATTTTTTTCCTCTACCGCAACCAAACAAAAAAGGAATGATGTGTGAGTACACCCATACAAGGAACTGTAAATCCAGTACGTTATGCAATTCACTTAAACGTATTTAAACAAGGGCACTATTATCAGAGTAGCTTCAAAGCACACCGTTAACGCTCTATAATAAACAGATAAATGGTATATAGAAATGCAAGAGAAGACATGTAGGTATGTACATTACTTGACATGTAGGTATGTACATTACTTGATAAAACCCAATCCAAATTTAAATCCCACATAGGTTAAAGAATTGAAATCCTTTTTGTTTATATACAGGGCCGTCTCATTGATTTGGGGGGCCCGGTGCAAAATCACAAATGAGGCTCCTATAATTCAAATCTTTCACTCTTTTTATATGTGACCCAAAGTTTGTCTTATATTTTTTGTATGTTGTCCGGTTCAACTTTGATAATATTTAACAAAAACACTAAAAATTCAAAACATTTATATATAAAACTATAACTATTAATGAATGTATACTAAATTGAGGGCCCCTTACAAAGGGGGGGCCCGGTGCGGTTGCACCACTTGCACATACAAAAGGGGGCCCGGTCCTCATTAAGCTCCGCCCATGGTGTCAACAACAACGTCATGAAAACATAGTATTTCTATAGATTGGATGATCCTCATTGGCTATAGTATATAATTATATACTATAGCTAATGAGGATCATCCAATCTATAGAAATACTATGTTTTCATGACGTTGTTGTTGACATCATGGGTGGAGCTTAATGAGGACCGAGAAGGGTCCCGGCCCCTTAGGCCTAAAACCGTTAGTGTATTTATTTGCGATTTCATGTGTTAAAAAAAGATTTTTTTTCATCTCGGCCTTCCCATCTAATGTTTTTTCGAGAAAAATTTTGTTTCGGCCCTCTCACAAAATTTTTTCTTGCTCCGCCATTGGTTGACACAGGATGTTATATAAAACCAAACCAAAAAAATTACCGTGTCATGGGCGGTTTTGGGCCGGCGCACCATCAGCAACCGAGCCGGGCCCAACCCACTAAAGGGCACTAAAATTTTTTATACCCATTATATGTACTAGGCCCAACCCATTAAGGGGCACTAAAAATAAACCCTATTAATCATTTAATCCAAAAAGTAAAAAATGATTGTGAAGGGACAAAAGAGTGAAGGGCTGAAGGCGTGAAGCACTGAAGCTTTGCTTTCAATAATCCATTTCCATCTTCAAATTATAACTAAGGTTACAACTTAGAACTCTCAACTAGTTATCAATTTTAATTTTTTTTAGTTATCAATTTTGCCTAGTTATTAATTTTTTTTTTTTTTTTTTTTTTTTTTTTTTTTTTTTTTTGCATAATTGTATACACATTACAAGGGTTATTATAAAAATTTGATGACTATTATTAGATGAAATTTTCCCTTATAAATGTTCTTTTCTTAAAAATTTGATTACTATTATTAGATGAAATTTTCCCTTATAAATTTGTATTACCTAAATTCTACGTCAACTTAGTTAAAGATAACTTTCGGTCCCCCCACACTTTTAGCGACGCCAAGTGAAGTCCTATCCAATTGTCGTCGCTAAAGGGTTTATATTTAAGTAATTAATTAATTAATTAATTAATTAAATACATCTATAGTTAATTAACCCCGTTTAACAGTTGGTGAGAGTGGGCTCACACAGTCCTCGCCAAAGATCACAAAGTTGTACCTTCATCTTTGGTGAGGACACCTATATTTAATTAACCTCGTCAATAAAACCCAAAGTTGTACCTTCATCTTTGGCGAAGACATGTTCTCGCTGAAGATCACACGCAAAATTCTACGCAGACTAGCCATGGTCAAAGGTTAAACTCGAACTTTTTTTGTTGTTCAGTGGGTCTTTGGCGAGGACATGAATGTCCTCACCAACTTTTCATCCAACGTTCTCTTTTTTCTTGTAGTGACAAATGTCCTAAATTCAATTCCCAGCACTCCCGCGTTAGCAATTTTTATACATTTTAATACTAGCTCACTAATACATTGTATGTTTTCTCAAATTAGAATTTTATCATTGTATTTTGGTTTCACTCAAAACAAGTATTAACTAGTGAATTACAACTAACTATATTAACTTTAAAAGTAAACATGATGTTTTATTAACGAATGGGTTTTTAACTTTTTATATGCATTTCGAACGTAGATATCATTATTTATGATTTGAGTAAAAAATACATAATTCCATTTTGAGGTGCATTATTACCAGTCTTTTTCTTGACCACGACCAAGTAAAATGAACAAGAATATGAGAATAAACCTAAATGAGGATCTCTGAATCCAACTGTGTCCTTACTAAGTTAAGGTATTTTAACTTTGGCATTAATTATTGAAGTAGCTACAAAATACAAACGCTTTATAATGAACAAATAAATGGTATAGGTTTGATACAAACGCCTTATAAAAACATCCCACAAAGGTTACAGAACTTCAATCATCCTTGTTTATATAGTGTAGCGTATCAGGTACATACTGTTGTGATTGTTACTAAGTTTTTAGATAGTGTTTGCGAAGTTTTTTTTTGAAAGCGAAAAAGCTAAAATAATAAAAACTTCGCCAGTGTCTCCTTGTGAAGAATTAGTATAAATTCTTAACTTTTTTATATCCATTTTCACTATTAAAAATTGTGTACTCCAAATTTCTTATTTACAAAGGTTGTCTAATATGTCCATGTCGCTAAGTATTTAGTAATCTTCTATCTATATGATAAAACAAAACCGTGATTTTATCATCTTCCCCGATTTCAATTGACTCATAGCAATTGTTATTTGGAGATTTTTCAAAGCATGTAATAGCGTAAAAAATCAAAAACACTAACCATATTATAAGAAACCCCTTTGGCCGTTGGTGTTCATTCCAATCTCCAATCGTTTCACCGATCCAACTGAGCTTACCTTAAATATAAAAATATTTAACGTATTTTTTTAATAATAATAATAAAAAATATGCTTAAACAAACACTCAATCCCGTAATATCAGGATCATAAGTTGAATAATATTTTGTTTAGACAACTCCTCCCATGTGGCCACCTACTCCGGGTTAGGTAGATGTAGATCTAGATCAAGATTCCCTCCTCATTTCTGGTTATTATTAATCATGCATCTAGAGCTTAACCAACTTCATTGTTTTTTGATATATCAGTTCCTTCAATAAGCAGTACGTGTGATTTTGTTCTCTATCATATCCTCCTCCTTCACAACTGGTGATAAGCTCTACGTATTGGTAAGCATTAATGCAGACCTTTTACTTTCTTATTTTATCCTGCATGCATTCGCTCAATTAGTCTTCAAAGACATGAACAAACAAGTACTCCGTATAATAAAGAATGAAAGAGGGGGAAAGCTTTTTGCATTAGCTTAAAGTTTATCAAATCATCACCAAAAACTTTTTAAAAAACTTTTACTCTAATGCTTCAAACTTTTTCCAAAAGATTGATAGAATATATAGTAAAATGGGTGAAGACTTGAACATCTGCTTTTGAGTTTTGTCACATATTGAGTACTCACATTGCTTTTCTGTACGGAATTGAATTAGTGTTCATGTACAAGTTTCATGTTAAAAAGGTAGAAATGATAATTTTTAATTAGTGCTAATTAACGCTATGTGCACATTAAAAAGTGAATATTTAATTTATAATGAAAAAGGTACGTTATTTTAAGTTTGAGGTCCCAAAACTATATACGTTAGATTAATTAGGCTAGACAATATTTATAAGCAAACAAACAGTTTAGGGTGAAGAAGTTGATTATAAAAACATTATCTATAGGATTTTATGTCAATGAAAGCTTGAATAAATACAAACTTTAAAGGAAAGTACGTTTTAAGCACCAAATCAGGAATGCGCTTTATGCATCTCGACCAAGGTTTTCAATATCGCGATCTTACTTATGATTGTTTTCATTTTGAAAGATCAAGATCGCAAAATCGGATCAGGATTAAGATCCAACTATAGCATTATTTTCTCAATGTGTGCTGTAATATTGTGCATTTTTACAAATTATTGTATTAAATATCAAACACAAAACTATATGAATATTTAGTAAAATATCGACCAAAATTATGATTATGGAATTTCTAAGAGGATTAATATCTTGTCTTTTAAATTCTAAAAAGAATAATCCATAAATTATAGTTTTTTAGCTTTTGGTTATTAATCATGCATCTGGAGCTTAACCAACTTTTTTATTTTTTGATATAGCAGTTCCTTCAATAAGCAGTGTGGTTAAGTGGTTTTGTTCTCTATCATATCCTCCTTCACAAGTGGTGACATCTTTATAAGCTGTACGTATTGGTAAGCATTAAGATCTTTTACTTTCTTATATTACAGAGCATTCGCTCAAGTCTTCAAAAACGTTTTGCTATTAACTACTCACCTTTTAATTATATTTTTTTGATTGCAAAGTCATTTACAAGGAATAATTACGACACAACGGTAGCACTCTGCTAATTAACGCTATGTGCACATTAAAAAGTGAAATATTTAATTTATAATGAAAAAAGTATACGTTATTTTAAGTTTGAGGTCCCAAAACTATACACACATGGCTGTCCCATTGATTTGGGTGGCACGGTGCAAAATTACGAATGAGGCCGCTTAAATCATGAAAAGAAAAATTCAAAACATAATATACATGTATAAATATTTAAAAAGACCTGTAAAAAATTTAAATTAGACATGTATAAATATACTTAGGCATGTATAATTACCAATGGACATATAATAAATTGGGGGCCCCCTCACAAACGGGGCCCTTTGCGGTTGCACCACTTGCACATACTAATCGTCGCCCATATATATATATATATATATATATATATATATATATATATATATATATATATATATATATATATATATATATATGTGTGTGTGTGTGTGTGTGTGTGTGTTAGATTAATTAGGCTAGACAATTTCCATAAGCATACAAACAGTTTAGGTGAAGAAATTGATTATAAAAGCAATATCTATAAGATTTTATGTCAATGAAAGCTTGAATAAACACAAACTTTAAAGGAAAGCGGGAAAGTACTTGTTACCTTCAAATACTTTTTAAGCACCAAATTAGGAAATGCACTTTGCGCCTCTCAACCAAGGTTTTCAATATCGCAATTCTACTTAATATTGTTTTCGTTTTTGGAAAATCAAGATTGTAAAATCAGACTAGGATTAAGATCCAACTATAGCTTCATTTTCTCAATATGTGTTGTAATATTGTGCATTTTTACAAATTATTATCTATCAAACATAAATGTATATTCAGTAAAATATCGACCTTAAGTATGATTACGTAATGTTTAAAATGATTAATATCTTGTATTTTAAATTTAGGAGTACACGAAACATGAGTTTTTTAGATGACCATAGTACTTCTAAAATTTATTTAATAAAACATAGTATTTTAAAATTTATTAATAAAACATAGTACTTTTGCATCAACCATGTTTTTTTTATGTCCATTCACAATAATTTTATGTTTGATACCACTCCTTCTTCTCCTCCATGAAGCTTTCTACCATTTGCCGATGGAACAGCCATTCAAACACCACCCTTTTGCTTTGCTTTTCTTTAGGGCACTGTTTTCATGCAAGGGTATGTTAGGAAACGATAAACTTAAGTGCGTCAGGTATATATAGTAAGAAAAAGTTAACAATATCATAAGTGCATAATTATGTTCATCATAAAGTTCTTGATACAAAATGATTTTTTAGATGATGTAGTCAAAGATGCCGATTTCTTGTGTTTATGATAGAGAATTACGTGCCATGTAAAGTGTAAACATCTACATGGATGATTCTTGTCTTAACTTGCCACGTAGACATCCATGAGGGTTTTCTCATTTTTTTTTCCATATTTAAACAATTATTTTTTGTAGAAAAAGATTCGTATAATTAAATATCAAATCTTTTTCAAATTTATAAGACCAAACGTCCCCTCACGACATCTTCTTCCAGTTTTATAAGAAGTTTACTACTACATCCGTCCCACATTAAGTGTCCACTATTACTTTTCTAAGTCTTTTTTCACTAACTTTGACCTTAAATATATTTATTTATGTTATATAATACTTAATGAAAATTATACAAATAAAAACACAATTAAAAACTTAATCCATTCATATATCTTGCATCAAATATTATATAACACGGACAAAATTTTTTTGAGTCAAAGTTGAAGAAAAAAAACTTTAAAAAATAATAGTGGACACTTAATGTGGGACGGAGAGAGTACTTTTTAATTTTCACAAGTTACATTTTTTATGGTGTTTTTAACTTTTATGATTTATCCAATTTTTACGAAGTAATTGTATTAAACAAACGTTGTTCATCAAGAAGATATACATGTCTTTTCATGTTCTTCACCATGTTTGAGAAACGAACTTGTGGTCGCCTTTGTCGAGTTATTGTCATATAAAAGATGTGGTGTCTGGTGTGTAGATGCCTATAAACAGATGTGGTGTCGAGTTATTAGAACCTGATCTGTTCAATTAATTTTTTTATGTTATGTTAAAGTTACTTTTCAATTTTCATAAGAAAGAGCAAACGAAAGAAACTTGGTGATTATTAGAAACATATGCTTTGTAAAAATATTATGTTTTGTTAAATAAATTTTAAAAATGCTATGGTCAACTAAAAAATGCTCCACGAAGCATACAACACTTCATTAATGCAACCATCATTATTGTTGTTCCCTTATTTCCTTCACAACAATTTACTTTTTTCTTTGACCTTCACGCTTAACTCCTCCCTAATCAGACCTTTGTTAACAGTGTGGATATGCACCCTCTCGCATATAATGTGTTTTGGTTTCCTTAATTCCTACCTACAATTATGTAGACCCAACACTAGAGGCATGCTATTTTACGAAATAAAAAGGAATTCTAATATTATAAAAGGTTTTGCTAAACAATGCCCAATAAGCAATGGTTAAGCCTAATTAAATAACATATTATTTCTCTATTTAAAATAATTACGTATTTAATGTATAATAAATGAACAAACAAATTACCGTAAATAACATATTCATTCCATATTTAAAGTAATTGTGTATTTAATGCACAATAAATAAACTATAATAATTAGTGATTTTTTCCATACTTATTTTGTACAATTTCTTCTTTATTTCAATAATAAGTAAAGTTTGAAAAACAATTATCTTTAAATAATTTTAGAATTACTTTAGTATGTTGTTTAAGACAAATGATAACTTTATAAAGTCAAGTGGGTCAGATTTTTACTATTCCTTATTAAAATTTGTTTTATATGACAATTAGTGTAAAATGAGGAGTTTTTTAAATCACTATTGCATTTACAAAACAAATTTAACAAAATATTTACTTTTAAACATATTTAATATAACATAGTCTTTGTGTTTTCTTATATTACAAAATCATTAAATTTCAATGAAAGTAGACGTAGATTACGCAACCATTAAGTAATCCATTGTCATATTTTCATGTCTTGTGCTTTATCTAATCTTTTATATATAATAAAATAATTATATTGTTGTGGAGTAATTTTGTAAAATCATTCTTATTGAAAAACAAAATTGAAAAATAGATGAAATCAAGCAATATGATTGAACAAAAAAAATGTCAAAATTGAATTAATTTTGGTCATATTTTAATAAATTTGGTGGAAATTTTGGTTGAGGAAAAAAACATATAAAAATATAGGTGTCAAATTCATGAATGCAAAAACTTAAAAAAGGATGAGGTAATTGATAAAACTTTAGTGGTTGAATTTTAAATATATTATATAGAGTTAAGTGTAAAATTATAAGTCTACATGTGTTTTAATAACTTTAAATAATAAACAAATAACTCATTACACTTTATACCCCTAGACTTTATAATATAAACTTTGGTTACAATTACATGAATATTAGTATTAATTTGAGACTTTCATTTCATTAAAATTATATAATTTTGTAAATATACGAATTAGTTTTAATATACGTTAAATATTTTTTAAAAAAATACTAGTTTTAAACTTTCATTTTTTAATTTTTTTTACTATATACGTTAAATAAAGACTTATGTTATTCTATTTAAAAGTTTAACATATACGTACATGAGTTTGAATGTTAAATACGGCTAAATTATTATTAACGGGTAATATAAATATCAAATGGTAAGCACGAGCTACTATGATATGAAAATAATTATACGCGATTGTACTTATAACAATGACTCATGTAATTATTATTTAAAGTTTATATACGGATATCCGAAAAAACATCTTTTAAAAATTTTACGAAGTATATTTTAACTTCATCAACGCTCATTATGTGCTACTAAACTCACATATTTTGTAGAACACGATATCAATAGTTAAGTTAAACAACAACATCAACCTCAATCTCAATATCTATGTTAGCTAACAAAGTTAAATATTTCATCCATTATTTTTTTTACTAAATATTAATAGATATTAATACATAATAAAAAACTTATACATATTTATTAGTTGTACTTATATCACAATTTTCACGGGGTAAATTTTTATATTTCCAAATAGTAAACTAAAATTTTAAAATAAATTTGATTTATGTGTAAATCCCGTGCGTGAACGATACTTATAACTAGTTAGAAATTAACCAATTTCAGTTTTCAAATCACTAGCAATGATTGGATTTAATTTTGTTCCTTGGTTTGTCATGACATCCGATCTTTTATTGTATTCGCCGTCATGCCATGTTATCAGTTTGTGGTCGACAACAATCGTTTTGTTGTTGCTTACCGAACATATATGGCCAACTCGTATCGAACTTTACTGATAAAAAATCGTGACCTATTTAAAAAAAATTCATCTACAAATACCAATTAGATATGATGATTACACATATTGTAATTAATCGAGTTCCACTTGTCTTCACAATGTTTGATACGTAACTCTTACTTTGATAATTGGGTATTGCAAATAAAATTAGTTACAAGAATTTAAAGTTTTAGGCTATCAAAACAAATTGAGCGAGTCCACAATAAATTGAGTTAGCAGATAAGCCAAAGATGATGCTCCCTTGCTTTTAAGGGGGTTTGACTTTTTTTCATGATTTTGTAACAGGTACCATTGCTAAATACTTTTACAAGTGCTTATTTTGTTAAATATGTTTTTAATTACAATGGTCTTCTAAAAACCTCGTAAAAAGATTTTTTTTTTTTTTTTTTTTTTTTTTTTTTTCTCACTTAATGAATAGGCCTAAACCTCTATTTTCTCTTACTGTAAAAGGTTTACAAAATTTCTCTCGTAATTAAGAGGCAAAAATAAATTTCTCTCGTAAGCGTGTGTTGATTATAAATATTTGTTGCAAATTAATAAACAAGAGTATTTTTTTCATGTTTTATTAAAGGTTTTAACACTTTAAGGTTTAAAAACGGTTCCTACCGTGTCATCAACATGAGTAATCACGTGTTCTAATTATACATGAACAATGTTGAAGGCCTTCATCTTATAGCAAATTTTTTTTGTCCTAAAATTATTATCACAGAGAAAAGAACACAATTTAAAAAATATTAGATCATTACACTGTTTAATAAATTAAATATCTTTACTTTTTTACCTTAAAATAGAAATGAGAATTATAATTTGAGATCTTCACATACTGAATTATTATTTGATCGGTTAACACAAAATGGGTACTATACTAATATTATTGTGAATTACCATAAAATTGAACTAAGAATTATAATTTGAGATAAAAGGAATAATAAGTTAATAACTAATAAGGTACAAGATTGTGCACACGCACAACCCACGCCAAACAATACGAACCTCCTTAAGATCAAATTTAGTAGAAGGTATATTGTTTTATTAAAAGTTCATTGAAATAAAAGTTATGAGATAAAGGGAAAAATGACTAACAGTTTATTACTATTTTTTTTAAAGAAAAGAGTGACCAGAAAAGAAAGTTTTTTTTTTTTTTTTTTTTTTTTTTTTTTTTTTTTTTTTTTAGGAAGCCCTTAACTATTTGTATCATATCATGAATGAGATATTGTAATTTTTCTGGCAGCTCGTATATCAAAAGTGGTTAAGCGTGTTGGTTATGAATTGAAGGACCTTTATTGAAATGAGTTTTGTTACGACTACAAAATATTCACAAAAAGAAATTCACAAAATTGACTTGTTCATGTGTGATTGGCTCAATCAAAAAGAAAAGAGATAAAATATAGCAAAACACACCAATCAAAATGAGACAACTCCTTTTGTGGATTCATTTGTGGAAAGTTTTTGTGGTTCTAACAAAACTCGATTGAAATAAATTAATTTAAAATACTAGCTTAGCATTCGTGCGTTACGATGGCGGGTACCTTATAAATAAATATATTGTCAAAAAATGTTATACAAAAAATTGTTATAGCATATATATAATATTAATATATAACAATAAAATAAGAATCATTATACAAACATATACTAAATATGATGCTCGCGCAATGTGAAGACATAAGATCACGTGATGATTGATAATTTTATTAAGGGATAATTACCAAAATAGATCAGTCGCCCAAAGCACATTCCTTGAATAGATGTTTTTAAATCACTTTCCTCCGGCGGATCAGATTAACTTGGCGACTGAGCAACCTTCATATATGTGCGACACGTGTCGAATATTTTATTAATATAGTACAGAATTTAGAATCTTTTTGGAATTTATAGTACAGAATCTAGAATCTTTTTGGAATATACTAGAATCTTTTTGGACACGTGTCGCGTTTATATTGAGTTGCTCATTTTTTTAGTTGCCCTGATCTAATTTTGGAAAGTGAAATTTGAAAGTCTACAAAGTGACTAGTAAAAAAGTCAACGATCTATTTTGGTAATTATCCCTTTTATTAATAGTGGTTGCATACTTTATAACATCGTAAATATCATGCAATTATAGTAAAGAAATTCAAATATAACATATCATTTATCATGTACAATCACAAATTATAACAAATATCAGTTATCATTTAACGAATTACATTAAGATATATTTTAAAAACATGAATTAAAATGGTAGTTATGGTTTTAGGCGTTTTTTCCCCTTAAATTACATTGTAGTTTGTTTTTTGTCAAGCATTTCTATAAAATGTGCTTAAAAATGTCGTTACTACGTTGTAACCAACACAATTTTATAATAGGCAAGTGTTTTACAACGTAGTACAAATGTAGTACAAATGTTTTACAACCAATGCTACTATGTGTAACCAACACAATTCCATAATAAATAAAGTGTGTTGGCTAAAAGTTTTAAGAATTCTTATTTAGCATATCATAAATGTTTATAATGTAGTAAAGATAGTTTATGTGATTTAGTGATTAGTATGTATAAAGTAAGGGTGGCAATTCGGGTCAGGTTCAGGTTAGCAGGTTAGCGGGTTAAAAGACCTCAACCAAAACCCAACTCGTTTAAATAATCGGGTGAACCACGTCAGCCCTAACCTGTTTATACATAACCCAGACATGACCTATTTAACCCGTAGAAATATATGGGTTTGCTGGTTAAATAGGTTATATGGGTTTCAGATTAACTAAATTATCTGAACAAGTTGTTACATTACACGAGTTAGACAGGTTAAACAGGTTAGTAGGTCGACCAATTTAACTTACTTAACTCATATAATAAAGAATATATATAATTCTTTTATTTTGAAAAAAACTTAAGAAGGTTGGCGAGTCGACCCGTTTAACTTATACCTAACACGAACTTGACTTGTTTAATAACCGGGTTGCATGAGTCGACTCGAACACAACGCGAAACCTATTTAGACTCAACCTAAACATGTTAATTTTGTGTCAGTCTTAGGTCGTGTTTTGTATCGGGTCAGAAATTGCCATATAAAGTGATAATGGTTGATGTGTCAGCTTAAGATATGTATGCGTGTAATTCGGATAGAGCCTTTAAGAGAGTTGAGATGTTGCTTTATATATTTAAAGATAGATAATTAAGCCTTATTAAAGTTTGTTTTGTATAACAATTAGTCCGAGTGTGCTGGAAGATTAAAAGTATTGTTGCATATTACAATAATAAACAAGAGATGTTCAGCAAATGTATATGTGCTTCAAACTTTGCATGTGTAATTATACTAAGTATTATTCTATCCGTCTCAAAATAATTGTTCATAAATAAAAACACACAGTTTAATAAAGGGTTTTTCTAACTTGTGCCCTAAGGACATAAGTTAAGCATACCAAAAGTATAACAAAACTACACTAGGACATACATAAAAGTACGCTTGTCTGTACTTTTATGTGAATCCCTGTGTGCTATTTTCTAGGCCCCTGTGTATTTATAGTATACTTAACTTGTGCCTCTAGGGCATAAGTTAGAAAAACTCTTTAATAAAACCATCATCATCACAACTTTTTTTTTTTTTTTTTTTTTTTTTTTTAATTTTTTTTTAATTTTTTTACAATGAAAGTTTTATCTTTAATTAATCAATTTCTAACTTTTTTTAAGTTTGTGATAAACTTATTGTTATGTATTTTTGAAAATGGATAACTAATTTATGACAACTAAAAAAAGAAATGTGAATAATAAATACGGAACTGACGGAGTAAAAAAGAAAAAAAGTATTCCATGTAAAATACAAACAACAAAATGAATAAAGAAACGTTAACACCTTTCTCTCTCTTCGCACAATCTAAAAATAAAAAAAGAGAAATCAACTCTTTTCACAAGAAATACATCTTCGGTTACAAACACTATGATGTTTAAACCCTAGCTTAACTTGTTTATTTTCATGTCATTTTAGGAATTGGCACCCTAGTTTTAATTACATTATTTCTTATGTCTCAGGAAAATGGAACTTGTATCTCAGCTAATCATTGAGCCTGTTGTGAAGGCTTTGACGGGTTATATTACGCAAAAGCTGCGTAACTTCACTTCCTCTGCCGATCGTGTGAAGGAAATGATAGAAAAAATGGAGGTTTTGGACGGTCACAGAGTTGATAACGAAAAGCATTTGAGAAGAAACCGTGAAAACAATCTAGAGATACCTGATCGTGTAGATGGGTGGTTAAAAGAAGCTAAAAAGATCAAGGAAGATATTGAAAACGATGGATGCTTCGTTTTAGAAAAGAAGATGAGAAGAAACGGTGAAAATAATCGAGAGATACCTGATCGTGTACCAGAGTCGTTGGAAGAAGTTGAAAAGATCAAGGAAGATGCCGACAACAATCCAACTAACAACGATGGATGCTTCAATATAAAAAAGAAGTATCTAGCAGGCAGAAATGCTTTGAGGCATATCAAGGATATTGAACGTCTTATTAAAGAGAGTTCTGAAATGATCTGGAGTGATGCCCCCATCGGTTTCGGAAGAGTTGATTCCAAACGCCTGGCTTCAACATCAGGAGGAGGTACCCAAAATTTGTTCAAGTCAAGAGATAAGCCGTTCAATGATGCATTGAAGCTACTTCAACAAAATGATGATGATGCGGCTCGAGTGATAGCCTTGTGTGGAATGGGTGGTGTGGGGAAAACCACGCTGATGAACCAACTGAAAGAGGTTGCAAAAAATGAAAAGATGTTTAATTGCATTGTGAAGGCAGTTATTGGGAATACTCCCAACTTGCTTGACATTCAGAAGGTCATAGCAGCAGACACAGGCGCACCTCTAACCGAAACTAATGTAAAGCTAATGGCAACTTGTCTTTCCAAAAGATTTGAAGAATTTTCAAAGAGTAAAGAAAAGATTCTGGTAATATTGGACGATGTCTGGAAGGAGAGCAAGATTAAACTCGAAGATATAGGATTAGCGAGTCCTTTGCCTAATGGGTTCAAGCTGCTGCTCACATCACGAGATGCACATATTTGCCGACAAATTGCAGTTGATGCTGATTCTGCTCTTGAAGAAGTTAAGGTTGATTTCTTGGAGGAAGGGGAAGCACATGATTTCTTTTTTCGAATTGCAGGGAATTCAGCCAGATGTGATCGTGATCTCTCTGAAATTGGATGTGAAATTGTCAAGAAATGTGGTTGTTTGCCCCTTGCCATCAAAATCATTGCTGCAACTCTTAAATGTGAAGAGAACATGAGTGTATGGAGACGTACACTCGATCGTTTGAAGAGAAATGATCTTGAAGAGAAAGTGCAAGAAATTATTGAGATAAGTTACGATAGTTTAGAACGAGAGGATAAAGCAATTTTTCTGCTTTGTGGCTTGTTCCCGGAGGACTCCAATATTCCTATAGAAGATCTGACAAGATATGCATGGGGACTAAAACTTTTAAAACAAGTTTCTACTATGGGAAATGCTAGAGACAGCACTCAAACAAGTGTGAGCAATCTCAAAAATAAATATTTGTTGATGGATGGTGATAGTCGTCACAGTGATTGTGTGAAAATGCATGATCTTGTGCTTGCGTTTGCTGTAGCTACTGTTTCTAAAGGTGATGAGGACGGATGTTGGATCATTCACCATGAAGATTTCTCAAAGTGGAGTGAAGCTGATAATAGTATGAGCCAGTCTTGCACGCAAATTTCGTTAGCATGCAAGGGTATGTCGGAGTTTCCCACTGACTTTAAGTTTCCAGACCTTAGAGTTTTGAAACTTGTGCAAGGAGATGAGTCGCTAAGGTTCTCAGAAAGCTTTTATGTAGGAATGGAAGAGCTTCAAGTTATAGCATTTGAGAAAATGAAGTATTCACTAGTTCCCACATCATCCGCCAAGCTTCGAACTCTTTGTCTCGATGAATGCTCATTGACGTTTGATTTAGCTTGTATTGGAAATCTTTCGAATCTGGAAGTGCTTAGCTTTGCTAACTCTGGCATTACAATCCTACCTTCCACATTCAAAAATTTGAAGAGGCTAAGACTACTGGATGTAACAGGTTGTTACAATCTTGTTATAGATGATGGTGTCTTGAAAAGCTTAGTGAAACTTGAAGAGCTTTATATGAGAAGTTTTGATGGACGTGCAGAACTTGAAAAGCTTTATAATATGAGAAGTTTGAATGGACGTGCAGTCTGCTTCACAGACAACAACTGCAGTGAACTTGCAGAACGTTCAAAAAACCTTCGTGCATTAGAATTTGAATTTATTGGTGACAATGCTCATATGAAGAACATGTCTTATGAGAAACTTAAAAGATTCAAGCTCTCAGTGGGATGTTATTTTACAGAAGTTAGAGACGACGTGGAGACAAATCAAGTTGACATGCACTCATATGAAAACAGCTTGAAGCTGATCACCAACAGAGAAGAACTACTGAAATCTAAAATGAACGAGCTATTTAAGATCACAGATGCACTTTATCTACAAGTGGATGATATGAATATTCTTGAAGATGTTGATGTGGAATACCCGTATCCTCAACATCCTCCTCAAAACTCTTCATTTTACAATTTAAGACTCCTTGTAATTTCAGAATGTCCAGAGTTGAAATACCTTTTCACCCTGAATGTTGCAACAACGTTGTCAAAGCTTGAGTATCTGGATATTTCCAGATGCCCTATAATGGAAGCAGTCATATACACAGAGAATGATGGATCAGATATAATTAAGTTTTCCAACTTAAAGTATATTAGGTTGGCTGACCTACCAAAGCTATTAAGTTTCAGCAATCGCGTCAATGTTATTGAGCTGCCACTTCCCATGGAGTTGAAACTTCGAGGCCTTCCAAAAGTTACAAGCATTTATCCCATCATGCAATCTTTCTTTCACGAAGATGTAAGTATATGGTTTGTATTAATATACTGATATTGACAATATTTTCAATTAAAAGTGTTTTAATAACAGGCGGGTATCTAATGAATGAACAAATCTTTTTTTACTTTGCAGGATGCGACTCCTAAGCTGGAGAAGTTGTTTGTTTCTGATATGGGGAATTTGAAGGAGATATGGCCTCCTCAGTTTAGTAATCTTTGCCCATTGAGAGAGCTTACGGTCGAGGGTTGTGATTCCATTGAAGTCTTGTTCAACATGGATTTTGGTGAAATGGAGCAACTTAGCAGCAGCTTGAGAAGCATTAAAGTGAAGAGATGTGATAGTCTTGTGAAGCTTTTTTCATGCAATCCATTTCCATTCCTAAATAATCTACAAGAGCTTAGCGTCGAAAGTTGTGGTTCCATTCAAGTGTTATTTAACACTGACTTGGGACGTGCTTGTACAAGTGAAGAACTGGTTTGTAGCAGCAGCTTGAGAAGCATTAAAGTGTTGCAATGTGATAGTCTTGTGAATCTTCTCCCAAGCAATCCAATGCCATTATTCAATCATCTAGAAAAGCTTGAAGTATTAGATTGTGCTTCCATTGAAGTGATATTCGAAATCGACATGGGATATGTTGGTGAAATGGATAAAGTTAGCAGTAGCAACTTGAGAAGCATTGAAGTGAAGAGATGTGATAGTCTTGTGAAGCTTTTTTCATGCAATCTATTTCCATTCCTGAATAATCTACAAGATCTTAAGGTTGAAAGTTGTGGTTCCATTCAAGTGTTATTTAACACTGACTTGGGACGTGCTGGTAAAAGTGAAGAACAGGTTTGTAGCAGCAGTTTGAGAAGCATTGTAGTGGAAGAATGTGATAGTCTTGTGAATCTTCTCCCAAGCAATCCAATGCCATTATTCAATCATCTAGAAGAGCTTGATGTTAGATATTGTGCTTCCATTGAAGTGATATTCGACATCGACATGGGATGTGTTGGTGAAATGGATAAAGTTAGCAGCAGCAGCAGGTTGAGAAGAATTAAACTGGAGCGATTAAGGAACCTTAGAGAGGTGTGGAGGATAAAAGATGCTGGAAATAACTTGATTCATGGCTTTGAAGCTATTGAATCCATAAGTGTTATAGAATGTGAGAGGTTTGAAAAACTAATCACACCTGCCACAACCACTTTTGATACGAAAGCACTTAAAGAAGTTGAGATTAATGGATGCGGCAGAGAAAGAGAGAGAAGCTATGAATTGGTTAAGTATAACCAAGATCAAGAGGTACAACTCTTAACTTGAATTTTTAAAAATTTACATAAAATGATTTCCATCATTAATTTTACCCATAGATTTTATTTTCTTGTAATATGTAAGGAACGAGTGGGACGTTGCGGTGGGATAAGAAATAGTATTCGATTTTTTTTAATTAATCTATATATTGTTACTTGCTAAACTCTTTTCCCGACACATTTTTTAATAATTAAACCTTATAACTCTAGATGCTTTTTTTTTTAAAAGTGAGATAATTGCATAGACTATTTATATTATATTTTATAACACAAACAATCTAAAAATATAGGTAGTACACATATTTAACATAAGGACTATTTGTATAATTGCATATAACGGCAGCGATGAATTTTGCAATTTGCTAAGGACCGTTTCTAAAATTTAACTAAACCAGAAGGACAATTTTTGTCATTTATGAAAGTGAGATAGAAGCTATTTTGTGTTATTATTAAAGTTAAAGGGGGTATTTTTCAATATTATGAGGGTTAAACTATAAATGTGATTGAATATAGGACATATTTAGCAACATAAGCAAAGCTTGAGAGGTGTTTTTGACGTTTATCAAATGCTAAATCATTGTTCATTTACAGTGATCAACATTTGATAAAGGTTAATATAGTAATATACTACTGTAATAGGAACCTACTTTCATTACTTAAGTGTTTACTTTTATATCTTTTTTTTTTTTTTTTTTTTTTTTAACAACAAGAATTTACTTTTATATCTTAAATACATAAAAATACTGATAATAGGAATCAAAGTTAACATCTTGAATAAACCACTAGTGGATGTGGCTTTTTTTTACGTATTTTTTTCAACTTAAAAAAATCATAAAAAAAAAAAAATAATAATAAAAATAAATAAATAAATAAAAGCCAAAAACATCCAAATATTTCTAATTTGTTTTTTGAGTTAGTTACAAAAGTTTTCGTGGTGGTTTCCCAAAAATTACAAATTTTGTCTCTAATTTTTAACAAAAGGCAACTATAGATTATTTTTTGAAACAATTAAGCTTTTAGTCCCTACTTTATCATGCCTTAAAATATGCCGTTAAGAGGGTGCACTTGCAATCTACGTAAGGGCAAAATAAGAATGTCTTTTTTGTTTATTTATTTATTTATTTATTTTAATTTGGATTTCTTTTCAAAAATTATATTATTTGACTTAGGATTTGGTGCAATTTTAACTCTATTCGATTTTTATCCATGGAAAATTATTACTAAAATTATTATACAAAATTTGTGGTTGTGGTATGCAGATTAAGGTTATATCTAAAGTTGCACTCCCATCCTATCTATTACACACTTTCCATCACCTTCATAAACTTTCATTGCGTAACTATAAAGCTGCGGAGGTGGTGTTTGAGATAACGACTCCAAGTAGTAGAGAATCACCTCACAATACTCAACGACAACCAATACTCCCCTACCTTGAAAATTTAGAGTTAAAGTTAATGGGGGGGATGAGTCATGTGTGGAAGTGCGATTGGAATGAATTCTTAATTCTTCAAAAACCACAGTCACAGTCCTCATTCCATAACCTCACAACCATATCAATGTACAAGTGCCACAACATCAAGTACTTGTTTTCACCTCTCATGGCGAAACTTCTTTCCAGTCTAAAGAAAGTTGATATATGGCAATGTGATGGTATTGAAGAGGTTGTTTCAAACAGAGATGACGAAGATACCTCTTTATATTCCCACATAAACACCAGTCTCTTCCCTCATTTAGACATTCTTGAGCTTGAAAATCTCAGAAGTTTCAAGTGTATTGGTGGTGGCGCCAATGGTATATCTGGTGACATTCATGACCAGCTTAAGGTATGTTTCCTATATATTCAGCAACTAAAATAAAGATTGGTTAATTTTGTTAATATTATTAGCTCTGTTAATTTTATAATTAAATTCTCGTTTTTTTCAGTTATCTTCTTGGTCCTTATGCCAATACGCTAGAGAGATAAGGGTAATAAAATGTGATGCATTGTCAAGTGTGGTTCCATTGTATGCTGTAGGACAAATGCAAAAGCTTCATGTGCTGGAAATATGGGATTGCAAATCGATGACAGAGGTGTTTGAAACTAAAGAGATCAACAACATGAGTGATACTGATACTGGAAAGTCACTTCCAAGGCTAGAATATATTACGATGCTCAAACTTCCAAAACTAAAGGTCTTGAAAATTCAAGGGTGCAACCTTTTGGAACATATATTCACATTTTCTACTCTTCAAAGCCTCACGCAACTCCAAGAGTTAGAGGTAAAGGATTGCAAGGCAATGGAAGTTATTGTTACGGAAGAAAATGGAGAGCATACAACGGCATCGGCATCTGTTGTGGTGGACTTTTCTCATTTGAAGTCCCTTATACTAGTCAATCTACCAAACTTTGTGGGTTTCTTCTTGGGGAAGAATGAATTCACATGGCCAGCATTGGAAAACGTTGTGATCGATGAATGCCCAAATATAACGGTGTTCACTTATGGTCAGTCTACCGCTCTGAGGCTTAACTATATAAATACAAGCTTAGGCAATCATAGTGTTGAATGTGGCCTTGACTTTCGTGTGACCACCACCTCGCATCAGGTATAACTTAATATTTGAGACACTGCATAAACTTCTAGTTAGAGTCAATTAACCTTATTAATAATTGTAATCTTCATTAAAATTACAGCCTTTTGGCTTATTTTACTCACATCTGAAGGGTTTTATTTTTTTTATTTTTATTTTTTTTTTATTTTTTTTTAATCATTGAACCAACTGATATGTACAATTATCTATGACAAAAGCTCGTGTATTTTTACCTTGTAGGTCCGATTACCAAGTTATGAAAGTTCAAGCTCATACAGCCCTACTACTATAGAACGGTTGCCTTGGTCTTATCATAATTTGATCGAAGCGGATATGAATAATAACCCCTGTGGTGGACAGACTCTTTTTTCATCCGATAAGCTGCTACAACTGCAAAAGCTTGAAACTGTTCGATGTTGGGACTGTGAGGACATTGAGCAGATATTTGATTCAGAAACTGTTGCTGAAATTCCAAAATTGAGACAAGTGGAGTTGTGGTGGTTGAGAAGTCTCAAGTATATATGGAAGAGCAAGCATGGGACAGTATTAAAGTTTCCAAACCTAACAAGACTGTCTATTGATAAATGTGATAGTTTAGAATATTTATTTACATGCTCGATGGTTGGTAGTCTATTGCAACTCCAGGAACTACATATAAGTAGTAACTGCAACAGTATGAAGGTAATTGTGAAGGGAGAAGAAGAATGTGATGCCATAGTGAATGCTATTGTGGTGTTCCCTTGTCTAAAGTCCTTAAAACTTGAATCTCTTGATAGTCTCGAGGGATTTTGCTTAGGAAAGGAAGCTTTTGAATTTCCATCATTGGATACCTTGCAAATTACAGGTTGGTGTCCAAAAATGACGGTTTTCACCAAGGGAGATTTGTCTGCTCCAAAGCTATATGCAATTAGTAGTAATTGGGATAGGAAGTATAATATACACAACAGGCTGAACTCCGTTATAAAAAACTTTTCCCATAGAATACGAAAGAGGGACTGAATCTGTAAAAGTCATTGTTCTTATGCTTCACAACTCCTTCATTTGTTGAAACGCTGTTTCAGAACCAACGAATCTCTCAAATGACACAAACAGGAAATCTGTTTTCAGGCAAGTTGTTGGGTTTATGTTTGTATCTGCGTAATGAATACCTTTATATAGGATTAAAGGTAATTAGGAATTTTGAATTTTAAGTTATTAATTTAGGGTTTGTATAGGTGGGTCGGGTCGGGTTGGGATGGGTTTTGGTCTCGGGTCTGGATGGGTTTGGGTCTATATAGGTACGGGTCTAGATGCGGTAATTGCTAAACGAAACAGGGGAGGAGGGGACTTAACGAATTAAGTGGACTAACTGCAAAGAAAACGTGTAGTTAGCACCTGCTTTAGCGTCCTATATTAGGGAATGTTCTGTGTCAACCTCATCTACTGATTTGATTATAGTGATGTAGTGAATCAAGGTGATTAAGAAGAGATCAACATCAAAAGGAAAAATCAACTGCCTTATCTTAGAAATTTTCCAGTTGTATTAGACTTGAGATGTTAGAGACGTAAGTTCACTTTAAAGGTTTTAAGATTATGACAATGTCATAGTAATTGATGATAGAGATCAAATTGTAATTTTACTCGAGTTATAATTAATCATGCCGGATATGCATCCAAGTGCCTTTGACGTTTACCTTTTTTCGTGTCTCATATTTACAGATTGTGCGCTTTCGCAGGAACTTCAGAAGTCTACGCAGGTTACAACTGGTGGTCTTCATAATGCTATGCCTAAATTCTTGGGAAGTATGGGCATAAAAGTTGGTTTTAGACAAGCAAATTCTGCCATTCTGTTGTTCCAAAGAAGTTTGAGAGATGTATGAAAGGGCCCAAACAGCAGTTATCATCCACATTTGTCATAGTAACCAATTCAAACGTAGCAAGAAAATGGGGGCATCTGGTAAACAAGTGGGAAGAGTTGCTAAAAGTTTGGATATGTGTGGTTTTTCATTTTGTGTTGGTGCAAAATGGTTGTTCAGGTAGTGAAATCATGGGGCCGCTTGATGTTGCTATGTTTTCTGCATTATTTGTAGCTATATACGTTTGTGTTCTTTTGGATACTCGTAGATGCACGAATTTTCAACTTTTTGTCGAACGGGTCGTTGAATTGAATAAACTTTTGCCATGTACTTTGCTTGATTGCTTTTGCACATGTCTGCTTAATCACACAAGTTATGTGTGATATTTTCAGTGAGCTTATTCTGGGCTTCTGGCTGAAAAAGGAATCATCCAGGCTCGAATAATAGATTGTTAAAAAAAAACTAAACTATCAAAATAGAGCTTGAAACAAGAAAAAAACCCTGATATAGCCGACAATTGGTCTTGGCGGATATAACCGGGTTTTGGCCGGATATGACCGGATACAGCCGGGTCTTGGCCGGATATGACCGGATATAGGCGGGTCATGACCGAATATAACCTTAAAAGACACAAAAGGAGTACCTTAGTGACTCAAATGGAATTGACTGTCCAAAAATAAGCTTAACTTCTTTGCATTCCCCGTCACAAAAGTCACTGGTAGTAACTTCACTAAACCCCCACACCACTCGCCATTTTTACAGTTGAGTTTTTATATGATAGATTTACTTACGGTTGACTACCAAAGGAATTTATGGGCCTTTTGTTGTTATAATATGGGCTAAGCCCATATGTAAAAAGTAATTTTATAGTTTATGTTAAATAGATGGAGGGAGAGGAAAAATGATGTCTTTACTTAGAAGGTTAAGATTCAATTCTCAGCAGAATCTTTAGTAGGATTATTTTTTTAAAATTATATCTATGTTGACAAAATCCTTAAATGATACTAGTACATAAACATATGACAATAGTGACATGTATACTTGTAAAATTGTTTTAAACCAGTCAAAAAGTAATTTCGGCTGATCTCGGACATTTTGACCCGCTATTTTGACTGACGAGGCCGTTTTGTCCCATAAAGCTTATTTATCTGTTTTGACCCATAAATAGTTTTACTGGTTTTGACCTGGCCCAATGTTTCGACTAGTAAACTTTTTTTTTCTTACTGGTTTTGACCCGACCTGTTTTGACCCATTAGATATTTTTTTACCAATTTTGACGGGACCTGAAAATTCTAAATTGTGATGTTGTGCAGGACCATGAGAAACAACACTGAGAGGAGGAAACTGGGATACTTCTCATGTGGGACCTGTAATCCTATTGATGACTGCTGGAGGTGTGACAAAAACTGGCAGCATAACCGCAAGCGTCTTGCTGACTGTGGCATTGGATTTGGGCGAAATGCCATTGGAGGCTGTGACGGTCGGCTTTATGTAGTCACTGATTCCAGAGACGATGACCCTGTTAACCCACGACCAGGCACCCTACGTCATGCTGTCATACAAAAGGCTCCATTATGGATCATGTTCAAACGTGACATGGTGATTACGTTAAAGCAAGAACATATTATGAACAGTTTTAAAACCATTGATGCGCGTGGAGCTAATGTTCATATAGCTTATGGAGGTTGCCTAACTCTTCAGTTTATTACCAATGTTATTATTCACGGTTTACACATTCATGACTGTAAACCAACTGGTAACGCGCTGGTTAGAAGCTCTCCGTCTCATTATGGTTGGAGGACAATGACTGATGGTGATGCTATTTCTATCTTTGGATCAAGTCATATATGAATCGATCATAACTCACTCTCTAAATGTGCTGACGGACTTGTGGATGCTGTTATGGGCTCGACTGCCATCACCATTTCCAATAACCACTTAGCTCACCACAACGAGGTACGTCAATCTTGATATCATAACTTGAAAAACGACGGGTCGAAATGGGTCAAGTCGGGTGAGTTGACGTGAAACATTTTTGTCCTAAAACGCGTTAGAGGTCACATATAACCACAATCAACGCGTGTATAAGCACATGCATCACATTATCATATCTACTAGTAATTGTAAAAAAGCAAAAAGATCCACACTTTAATGATTTATACTTTGATAACAGGTGATGTTGTTGGGCCATAGTGACTCATATGTAAGAGACAAGATGATGCAAGTTGTTAGTATATGATCGACTAACAACCTGGAAATCTAAAGCGGAACTTCGAAACTTGAAGACAAAACACACAATTACAGCAGCTAATATGTTTGACAGAAAAGAAAGAAACCTTGCACAAGATAATGACCCAAACGATTATATGTATTCGTTTGTAAACTTGAAAAGAAAACGGTACAATGACCCCTCCCCCCTCACCTCTTTATTATAGAGATGAGGGGGGGAAGAAAACCAACTCTAAACTGAGTTGTAGTCGGCTGCTACAAAGGAGAAAACCAAAAACCGAATGCTTGGACTTAACCTATCGTTGGAGACCCTATATATAATAGTTATAGTCGGCTATGCATTGTGTATAATGGAACCGACATATAGTCTTTCCTTTTTGACTACACATGAACCAATGTTACACTAAAGCCCCTATACTATAAACTATAGACTTATATGGATCCTAAAATATTAACAATTTCCACCTTAGGACCATATTAGCCTACTCCGATACGCAGTAGCTTCAACCAGCACTGGAACCTCGGATAGGGGTGTGCCTTCATCCATGCAGTAGTAGCAATAACCGCTACTAACATTAGCTTAGATCCTGACTCTATCGAGAGTCCCTTTAGCCAAATAGCCTCCTTTGCAGCCTCCGTAAGTGTCATATACGACGCTTCAGTTGTTAACAAAGCCTCCATGTGCAGCATGATAGCTTCCGAGCTTCCTGCACATCCTTGTATCATAAACCCGTACCTTGTGATTGATCTACCCATGACGTTACAAAACACATGTACGTCTGTCTGTAATCCACGATCGAACATATCCAACATACCCACATCTACCGATGCTATGTCAGGTCTCGTGCAGACCATCTGATACTCCCGGCTTCCAACCGCATATGTATATGACCACTTACCATTCTTTTCCACATCACAGTCCCCTGATAGACTACCCTCCAACGACAGTATGGAGTGTCCCTCCAACAAAGTTTGTACCAACTTTTCGTTGTGAACCCTGGACTGTAACCTCCTCAGAGTATCACTACTCTGATCCCTGATGATCTCCATACCAAGTATATTTCCTTTTGCTTTATCCAGCAAACCCTTGGTAACCCAAATCTCAGCCTTGCATCAGCAAGAAAAAACCATACCATCTATATAGAGAAATAGATGTATGAACATACCTGGTGTATACTCCCAGTAATAGTTGTGGCTGTCGTCACTGCTTTTCCTGCAACCGTTGCTGAGCACATACACATTTGACCGAGTATCCATTTCTTCTTTCAATCCAGTCTTCCACTTGGAAATTACCTCACAAGCAACTTATTATTGAAAGTCAATGACTCATGTGTATATATCTTTTCCACTGCAGCAATTGCAAAAGCAGCCTCATTACTGTTTTCTCTATACATGTATAGTTCCCGTGCTATGTGTTGCTCCCTATCATGTGCTGAATGATAGTCTATCAAATCCTGAGTTTGTACTTCCTGTGAACCAGCTACCTGACCGACATTCGCCTGAGGTTCCACCTCAAATGTATGATCCCCAAGCGGTTCCACCTTAAACTCAACACCCTGCAACACATGCATTGAACCTGTACCTACACCAGAACCAATGAAAGTTTCTTGTATTCTCAACTCTCATTGAAACCCGTGTTCCTATTCCTGTAAAGCACTCCCTTTGAAGTAACGTCATCTAACCTCCAAAGCTGATAACCCACCATACCTTCACGGTATCCCAGGAATATGCACTTGACCTTAACCGGTTCAAGCATCCCTTGCTTATTACTAGCAAGCCAACCGAAAAACCCTAACATATCTATAGGCGTCTTGAATCTAATCGCTGATGATGGTGACCTATTCACTAGATATGTAGACCCGGTTGTATCCTCTACCCAAACAACCTTGGACAGACCAGACTGAATCAGAAAACAATGTACCTTATCCAAGAGTGTCACGTTCGTCTTCTTAACTAACCCATTCTGCTGTTGTATCCCTGCAACACGCAAATGTTCGGCGACCCCACTCTTCATACATTGTTGTGTAGACCTCTGATTACAAGAATCAAGAACATTGTCTGTCTTGATCTTCCTCCCAGTCTGAGATTCTCCTAACTGCTTCCTACCCTTCAGTGTCTTCCTGGTTACTGCCTGATCGTCTAGGTTATATACGCAATTAGCATTCCTTGTTCCTGATAAAACCACCAGTGAACTCTTTTATATCCTTGATCTTGCCCGACTGCATCTTCACGGTAAAACCCTCGTTTACAAGAGTACCCAGCGATATCAAGTTTCGTCTTAATTCCAGAACATACCTAACGTTGTCCAAAACGAAACTTGACCCATCCCTCATCTGTACTTGAACCTTACCCGTCCTACGTACACGGCATTCCCTGCCATCACCCAGCAGTACATTACCACCGTCATACTCCTTATAATCAAACAAGTAATCTCTCTTGTATGTCATATGGTATGAGCCCACTGAATTCATGATCCAGTCTAATAGTTGTTCAACACTCATAGCCATCATAACATCAGCACTGTCATACCCATCAGTTCCAGAACCGGATATCTGATCTTCATTCCTGACAAAACCTTGAGATTTCTTGTGATTATACCTGGGACAATCCCTTTCAAATGCTCCTCAGACTCACATATATAACACTTGAGTATGCTGCTTCTCCCATGTGACTTTGACCATGCACTACCTTTGCCCTGCTGTATATCACTTTGATCAGATTTCCCCCTCACAAACAACCCTTCACCACCATCAACCTTTGCTTTCGTCATCTTCTGAAGTTCCCTAGAATGAAGTGTCGCGAGCACGTCTTCTAGCTTCAAAGTATCCCGACCATATAGCAAAGTATCCACGAAATTAGCGTAAGACGATGGTAAAGATGTGAGTAATAATAATGCCTGATCCTCATCCGATATAGCAACATCTATAGCCGCTAAGTCACCTACCAGCTTGTGAAACTCATCAATATGTTCAGCCTGACTCTTACCCGGATGCATATGAAAAGTATATAACTTCTTTTTCAAGTACAAACGATTAGCTAAAGACTTTGTCATGTATAAAGTCTCTAACTTTTTCCAAATCCCCGTTGCAGTCGTCTCCTTAGTTGTTTAAACCCTTTGTTAATTTGATAAACCTTGTGATATATTAAACCTCACAATTACAAATTACGAAGTCCCTTATGCAAAAATAATACCCTTCAAATATATAATCCTTTACTTGAATAATAAAATAATATTATTATTAATAAACTAATAACCTTTATGGACTTAACCACCACCAAGAGTATAAAATATTATTTATTCAAATTAGAATTATAATGAATCTGGTCTTCTTCTTCACCACGTGACAGTAAAGAAACGATTTGAACCAGAAAAAAACGCTTTGTCGATCTTCATTTAACCAAAAAATGACAACCTTGAATTTCTTTAACCTGTGGCGATAACCTCTACCACTCAAAAATTCAAGAACCTTTGAAGTCTTCTTTGTCGTCGCAAAACCCGAACTCGAAAACGATCTTCAAAGAACCCTTAACTGTCAACCCTAGCTGCTCCTTCTTGTTGTCGTTGAATTTTGGTAGCCCAAACAGAAACACGAACCTGCTCCTTCCAGAAAAACAAACGAAACACCCAAGAATACCTTCTGTTCTCGTTAGCTTTGAAAACCCAAACAGAGAAGAAACCTGCTCTTTCAAAAAACTAACCGATCAACAGAAGCCTTCAAGACACTCGAACCAAGATTACCAGAGAACTCGCGAACCTAAGCTCTTGATACCACTTGTTAGTATATGATCGACTAACAACCTGGAAATCTAAAGCGGAACTTCGAAACTTGAAGACAAAACACACAATTACAGCAGCTAATATGTTTGACAGAAAAGAAAGAAACCTTGCACAAGATAATGACCCAAACGATTATATGTATTCGTTTGTAAACTTGAAAAGAAAACGGTACAATGACCCCTCCCCCCTCACCTCTTTATTATAGAGATGAGGGGGGAAGAAAACCAACTCTAAACTGAGTTGTAGTCGGCTGCTACAAAGGAGAAAACCAAAAACCGAATGCTTGGACTTAACCTATCGTTTGAGACCCTATATATAATAGTTATAGTCGGCTATGCATTGCGTATAATGGAACCGACATATAGTCTTTCCTTTTTGACTACACATGAACCAATGTTTCACTAAAGCCCCTATACTATAAACTATAGACTAATATGGATACTAAAATATTAACACAAGTGACTATAGCTTATAACCACTTTGGTAAAGGTCTAATTCAGAGAATGCCAAGGTACACATCCATTTATGACTAGAAATTTAATTCACTGTTTTTGTACAATGTAAATTAGGTGCATATCTGACTTAATTTTGGTAAAAAAAAATAATAATGTTGCAGATGCAGACACGGTTATTTTCATGTAGTAAACAATGACTACACTCACTGGGAGATGTATGCTATTGGTGGAAGTGCAAGCCCCACCATTAACAGCCAAGGCAACAGATATCTTGCCCCTGCCAATCCTTTCGCTAAAGAGGTAACTTTAATACTACTTGACTCTATATTTATAACTTGGTTGGTGTACTTTTGGTGTTTGAATGTCATTATGGAAATAATGTAATTATTTACACTTTATATTTAAATTGGCGAGAAAACTATGACCCGTGCACCCTTTTTGGATGCTGACTAAAGACATTGGGCACCTATTCCATTAACCTTTTGCTAGAAGTTCAGATTGAACCCAAGACCTGTTTCTTCAAAACCCTCATTGACGGGTCAACTGTACGTTTGTGGTGAGGGAGTGATGCCACTCGGGGCAATGGTCCAATGTACACTTGTTAATCAAATAAGAAAAAAAATAATAATAATAAAAAACAGTTTCGTACTATTTAGAAGAAAACTTAGTTATTTAGTTATTCAAGCGATGCATTTTGGTTATGTGTACAGGTTACAAAGAGGGTGGATACGGCTGCAGGTAAATGGCATGGATGGAACTGGAGATCAGAAGGTGACTTACTTCTTAACGGCGCTTATTTCACCCCATCTGGTGCTGGAGCCTCTGCTAGCTATGCTAGAGCCTCAAGTTTGGGTGCCAAATCATCAAGCATGGTCGGTAGCATGACCTCCAATGCTGGTGCTCTTGGCTGCCGTAGGGGTCGCCAGTGCTAGCCTCCGTCTATCCTCTCACCATAAACTTATTTCAATGTTTTTCTAGTGTGTTTATTTCACATTCTATATTTTTCTCCCTTTTGATCCTTTTTTTTTCTTGCCCTATTTCTGGCAAGTGAGTGTTATTTACACATCAACATGTCTCGTGCAACCTCGGCCAAGCTTCAATTGAGAACACGAACTATGTATTCACTATTTTCGGGAGCAGGTTTGAAGTGTTGTTCACACGTGTGCTTTGTCTGCTAGTTTGTGTTTTAGATCTGACTAGGTATATTGGTTTTAGGTTACATGATCCAAATGGCTTCTTTTTTTTCGTTCTTTTCCGCTTTCTTCCTAATTTTCAAGTGTAATTTGGGTGTCTTGAGTCAATACAAGTTGTAATGTCGGATGTTGTCATGAAATGAGAAGGATAGTTTATTTTCTGTGACTCTTATTTATGTTCTTTGACATACAAAAAGGCTAAAAGCATATGCATCTAACAAACTTAAGTTCATAAGATATATTGTTCTTTGACATACATTGTACTTTTGCAATTTGCATATGTAACGTATCGGGTAAACATATAAGGTCAGGACTATTGAGGGTATTCAGGAAGCGTGAGCCTTTAACTCAAATGAAGGTAGCTTAACCGGGGTATATCCTTGACCGTTTTTGGCCCTTTCTATAGCTACTTCCAAGATGTGTACGTGGTGAAGTTTGAACCTGAGATCTCTTGTGAGGATATTATGTCACTTCTGTGATGGTCTTCTATGTAATGTACCAAATTTGGTAAATTAATTTTGGTTTTTAGAAACATAAACTCTTTGTACAAAAGTAAATAAATAATGAAAAGAAACACAGGCATTGCAAAATGATGAAACTGTTATGTTTCTTGCTTTGTCTTGTGCCAAGCATGATCTTGTTCCACCTAAATGTTTTGCAGGGTGAGTTGGTGTGGTCATGATTTTGGTTTCTTTAATAATAATATTGTTTTTTTCTTTATTACAGTATACCAAAAGGTCTCAAGAAGACTTTTCTTTTGTCAAAGGTAGTAATGATCTTGTCTCAAAGACATTAAAGAGCATTGGATCCTTCTTCACCAGCTTTTGTATTCCAAATTTATCAAATTTTGTAGTACATGGGTTTTCCGTCCAAATCAACTCTTGTATTTAAAATTTCGACCCAAAAAAAAAGTTGCCTTGCATTACCAACGACACTTAACTAACTTCGTGCCATGTAATTACCATAGTTGATATCCGAATACAATTGCAGTCGTCACTTAGTTACCGTATTTAAACTCTGACATTAGTTATCAGATTAGCTTCAAAATAAAAACGCTCTATAATGAACAGATAACTTAAGTAGCATGGATTGTTAGTATTATTTGATTAAAGTCAATTCAATCTTGGAGTATCCCATAGTCCCACATAGGTTAATGAAGTGAAATCTTGCTTGGATATATAGTACATTGTACGAGAACCAGCTCTCTTGAGAATAATGTTATGTTTTCAGACTTTGAGTACAGAAATGATATCGGAGATTGTAGAACAAAAAAAGCAAGCCTTGTGTCATATCTGTATTGAAAAATTAATATAAAATTTCAACTTTTTTTAATGCGTGTCACTTAAAAAAATGGTACTCTATTCCTTTTTGCTAAAAAAGATTGCCCATACATGTTTATGCAACTAAATATATAGTAATGCTCTATGCATATCCAATAGCCGTTGTTGTTCTTTTCGATCTTTAGATGTTTCACCAATCCACTTGAACTTCACATACATAACCCCTACTGTACAATGTCATATTGATTCCGCAATAACATGCTATAGAAATGAACTAAGGCATGTCCCTCCATGTAAAGTCTTAACTGAGCACGTACGACTTTGGTCGTTTAAGCTCTTAGCATTCTAGAGTCCAGTCATACAAAAGGTACAACATTGGTGATTTGAGCCCTCTTTGTTGCCTACATTTGTAGCTAAGATATCGAGAGAGTACCATTCTAACTGGTCTTGCGGTCTTTTAACACTCATGGGGATCGTCCATGTAGTGTGTTTGAGGCTTTGTACTTTTTGTGATTATCTATAATACTTTGCCTTTCAACATATATTTTTATTTCTATTTTCGAAAATGACGTAAAACAATCTAAATTAGATAGCACAAAATAATCATGTAAACTCTCAATAGTCAATACCATGATATAAATATTGGTGGATCTATTTAAGATAAAAAAAATTATTACTGTATAAGGACAAATGGTTTATAATGGGCTTAGCCCATACAATATTGACAGGCCCATAAGACATCCATATTGCATAAGACAGGCCCATAATTCCCCTAATTATACTATCATTATCATGTCCAGTAGATCAATAAACATTTATTTATTGAAGATTTCCTAAGAAAATGTTCATCAATATTAACTAACCGTATTTTAATAAACTCATTTCGCCGTTGGTGCTCATTCCAATCTCTAAATGTTTTACCGATTCACCTGAACTTACCTAACCCCTACCGTACATACAACGCCATATTGATTATGCAGTCACAAGTTACTAAAATGAAGTAAAGTATGGCTCTCCATGTATGGTATCTATTGAGCACAGATGAGTTTGGTCTTTTAAGCTCTTACCATCGTACAACTCAATTACATAAGGTACCCTTCAAACTAATCTAGATGTCACGCATGTCACTAAGAAATGAGGGTACAACATTGGTGACTTGAGCAGTTGAGCCCTCTTGGTTGCCTACATTTCCAGTGAAGGTATCAAGAGACAAAGTCACAACTTTGTCCTACTCATGTACAAAGCAATCAATTACAAAGTACTAACAAAGGCGAGTCACCAAAATTATCCAACATGAATAGATGTGTCACCCATGTGAGTCTTACCAAAAAAACTCACTAATTGACACATTGTTAATGTGGTCAAACATTCAGTCACATAAAGGTGGCTTTTGCACCATCCTGTATTTGCAACAATCAGTTTTTGAACCCAAAATACAAAGTGGATACCTCCTTGGGAAAAAAACAATGTGAAGAGAGAAAATCACAACCAAAATCTCCCAGCTATAACATCTTGTTTAGAAGTACAATATGAATCCAAAGCGATTTGCACCAAAAGATATAAATTTTTATCTTAGATTTCGAATACATAACCATCCTCAGCAAAATTAGTTTGGTTTTATTGCAAGCATGCGATGATATAAAAGGTGCAGGGAGATTAGAGATGGTGAGTCAAAATGGTTGGGTTGAAAAGGATCAAAATCAATTTGCTTCGTAACAGTGTCAAATCGGATGAAGGTCCATAAGAGTGTCAAAATGTAACAGGTTCAAATAGGTGGTTAGGTCCGACTGGGAACCTACAAAAACTTGACGTGACTTTCAACCTGTTTGACCCATTCGACCCACTTGATGTGTTCCTCTTTTAGCTAAACTTGATTTGAGACATTGGACCCCAAAAAGCCAAGACCCGCTTATAAGTTAATTGCTCGAAATTGCCACCTATTATGGATATGATCCTATTGAAACAGAGATGGGATTACGTTTGATTATAACCATCAGGTGGGAAGTTTCACCTATGTGGGATATAAATATAATAATTTTATCAAACGCATAATATTGTAGAAGCTTACATGCCGACTTGTGCATTTCTAGTACTCTAATGTATATCATTCATCTGTTCATAATAGAGTGTTTCGTATTTGAATCTACTTGGATTCTTAATGAAAAAGTTTAAATTATGTTATTAATTGACGACACAATTTTGAGACTGAGATCTTTTACGCCAATAATGCAACTCGTTTTGTGTTTCTTGAATTACATGCCATGAAATTAATTAAGTATTATTCGCTGCCGGTAGTTTAGTTCAAGCATTTAATAAAATCAGTAGGCAATCTTTGTGTGACTGATAAGTAGCCTCTTGCAAAATGCCAATAGTTTGGATTAGTGAACCGGACTCGAACTTTGGGTTTCATGAGTCTTTTTAGTAGGACTCATGTGGGTGACACATCTATCCATTTTGGATAAATACACGTTTGCTCGTACCTTGTGATTGATTAAGGTCTACATTGTTAGGAGAAAGTTGTTCCTCTGTCTCCATATATTCTCTATAAATAAGAGGGCTCGAGCCATCTTGTTATACCAATGTCGCCTCATTCTTAGTCACATACTCACATGGATATTTCAAATGGTATCTTTTTACTTGATTTTGTGTTCAATACAAAGTTTGGAGTACCCACTTTTTCATGTGCCAAAAGATACCAGAAATGTTGATTATTTTTAGTGTCATCAAGCATTTTGATGTTGATCTCATCTTAATCACACCTTGATTCACTAGTTTACTACGGAGTATAATCAAGTCAGTAGTTGAGGTTGGCACAGAACACTCCCTAATATAGGACGCTAAAGTAGGTGCTACCTATACGTTTTCTTTGCAGTTAGTCGACTTAATTCGTTAAGTCCCCTCCTCCCCTGTTTCATTTATCCTGTATTTGGTACTAGGAAAAGGTTTGATTACCATAAGTGAAGTTTGAAGCCTAGATCTTGTAACGAAAGGTCATTCCATTCCACCCTTAACCAAATTGTGAGATTCAATGATCAAAACAAGATTTTACAATTACTACCTTCAAACACATATGTAGATATGTAGCCAATAAAAACACAGGTTATAGCTTATGAACAGCACCAGAAGTGCTCCAATAAACTAAAAACATCGCACTTACCGCATCATTACTCTTTAACTTGTCTTATCAAGACAAATTACGCATCATTTTAATAGAACATGAATAAAATAGAATTCACAATATATGAGTTCATTATGCAAATATAAACAAAAACTTAACAGCTTGCCTGAAAACAGATCACGTGTTTGAGTGATTTGAGAGAACATCATTGGTAACTTGATGAGTACACATTCCGGTGCCCGTAGCCGTGGCAGTTGGCCTGAGATCCTGATTCTGCACACGAATCGAGATGTTAATTCTCTTTATTGGGTATTCGTTCAATTGTTGGATGAAAACCATATTAGTTTATTTGGTTTCGATTCGTATGTGTTTATGTTTGGACGAAATTCGTAGTTAAAAGCTTTAAAAGTCGTCGAGTGGAGTTCTTATTATAATTTTTGGCTTTATCGCTTATGTCATGCACTTCTTTACACATATCGTAACTACGCGGATGCTATTTTTAAGACTTGTAACTTAAACCTTTATAATTTCGGCCCCCCTAGAAAAAAACTTCAAGCTCCGCCACTGATCGCTACCAAGAGCTACATATCCTAGAAAAATTTTGGGTCTTCACAATACTTCTGTAGTTTTGTACAGGAACGATAAACAAAAAAGAAACTTCATCATATACTTAAACACGGATATATACCATTGCTATACATAGCATGAAGATAATTATAACAGCGTATACCTAACAGAGGACTCCCTTCAAAAGCAGACCGATGTAAATTGCCGATGTGGATTAAATCACATGTTTTTTGCTTTTTTTTTTTTTTTTTTTTTTTTTTTTTTTTTTTTTTTTTTTGTAAATATTAGATGGTGAACTTGATGCAGAGTAAACAACATTTGGTGGGACTCATGCATTTGCCTCAAAATATATACAACAGGTTACAATAACTTCTTGTCCCACTTTAACTTAAATGCAGAGTAAACAATGGATCCAATTTAGAATATGTTACAAAATATGCAAAGATAAACATTATTGTACGTTCAAGCATTGATTCATGAATTCATACCAATCACTTCTAGAACATGGTGTTGTAATGCAATGCAAGATATGGCTAAGGGTATGTTTGGTGAAAGTAACTGTTGCTGGTGCTGGAGATGGTGCTGGTACTAGAGATTATAAAAAGAGATAATTTTTATAAGCTAAATGAAGTAACCTTTGGTTTTAAGAGATTATGAAAGATTATTTTTTTTAGAATCTCTTATAAGTTATGTCTGCCAAACAAAGATTATTTTTTAAGTAGCTTATTTTTTGAAAAAATAAGCACAATCTCCCAACAATCTTGTGTGCCAAACATAGCCTAAAGCTATTAAGTATAATGAGCTAAATTTAGTGTACGGATAAATCTATCTTACATGGCATTGTACTATAATGGGAGATAGCATCTCGATACGTATGTGTCTATTCAGACTCCTTTCATGAGCTTCATCCAATATTAAACCGAAAAACTGAAAAACCAAAAAACCGAACCGAAACCGATAATAAACCGAAAAAACCGAACCGCCAAAAACCAAACGGTTTCAGTTTCGGGTTCTATAAAAACCGAACATTTCGGCTCGGTTTCGGTTTTAGCCAAAAACCGACCCAAACTAGTGATCAAAAGTTCAAAAGTTTTACTAGATTCCAGTAAAATCAAAGGCTATACTAGATTCCAGTAAAATCAATTCTGCATTTTAGTTTTTTAAGCTGTAAAAATATTCAAAACAACTAAAACATTGCACAAATACAAAGAATTGCAATACAAAGAACAGTTCGAGATAGAAAGAACAATATGATCATATAACTTCATGGGTCAAGTATTTTCCTGCATTTCTCTAAAACAAGTATGCTCTAAAACATGTATTCTCTAAAACAATCTTAAACTCTAAAAAAACATTAAGAAAAGTGTTCCACAATGTATGCTTCATTACGGTGATGCTCATAAACCATCTTCGTCACTCCATCACACCAATATCTGCAATAAAATAACAATAATTACCATCTTCCAATAACAATATACGAGGCCGTTTAGTTGAACATATTGATAACTAATACTAGTAACTACTCGGAAAAAAGAGATACCTCGAATGATTATAGTTACATCCTTCTCAGCAAATAGTACCTGCTTGCAAATAGTTAGCTTGTGTTATATCACTGATGGGTAAACTGATAATAATATAACTTCATGGGTCAAGTGGGTAACGGGTCAAACAGGTCATTGGTCTAATGGGTCATGCTTAGAAAATACGTCGGACGGGTCACCACGTTGTTGATACATCCACATATCAGATAATGGGCAATCTAAAATTTGTTTAACTGATTTGCAGGTAAACATAAAATATTGACAGGAAGAGTAATGAACTTACCATCCCAAATCATAGAAGTTTCGCCAAACGGTTCTGTTTGCAGCATCCTCAATGATACCTAGCTTAACTGATTTGCCAAACTCATTCCAGAACTTGGTATATTGGGCTATTGGCCTCTCTTCTCATCATTAACCTTTGATTCTTCGATCTCTGTAACAAGTAAAGTAGGGTTGGATCAGTTGGAAAACCCCTTGCCTCTTAACCTAGAGGTCAAGGGTTCGATCCTCACTCCCTACAAAAGGCCAGAGGTCCTTTTCTACCTTAGGTAGAACCGGAAACAACCTCTCTACCTTAGGTAGGGGTATGGTTGTCTACGTCTCAACCTCCCCCATACACCGTGGAAGACGGTATTGGGACCCATAACCCGTGGAAGACGGTATTGGGAGTTACTTTTTTTTTCTGTAACAAGTAAATTAAATATCAAAGTCAATAAATATGCATATATGATAAGAGAGTTCAGTAATAATGACTTAAGATCCATAGTTCAAATATTTGCAATGATTATTGGTCAGCTAGAGGTGAGAGCAACAAATGTTTAGGATGCAGCATGTGTACCTTTCTTTTCTTTGTCGTGAACTTCATCAGGGGTCCTCTTCAGCAAGTTTGCGGATCATGTCAAGGGCCTTCCCGATAAGTTTCTTTATTGTTTCTAAGCTGTTGTGTTGTTGAAGCATGTCACGAGAAACATTTAGTGGTAGGGTGTGAATCAACAAAACCCTGATGGAACAGTAAATGTTAGCAACCATGTCCAAAGACAATTATCAATTATGACGTATTCCGTATATAGCCAAACGCATTATAAACAAGAACGATAAAGACTTACCAATAAGAGTGATAGATAAATACTCTACTAACGTAGAGCTTGAGGTTAGATTTGTTGGCATTGTAGTAGCTCTCGTATAGATCGGTAGGAGCCTTAGAAGGCACAAACAGAATGGCCTTGAACTCAACATCACCTTCAGTGTTGAAGTGGCTCCATGCCATTGGCTGCTCATCACCAAAATCCTGACATACGAAAAACACCCACTAGGCCACTACTGTTACAACTGCATGGCTCAAATTTCATCTTATTTACTTATGTATGGCACGTGATTTTAGCTATATTTTATCTTTAACAATTCACACGGGTTTAAGCTTTTAGATTTTAGAACACATGGAGTCGGCCCAGCGTAAATTGTTCCAAAATGGACCTTTTGACCAAAACCCATATTACACATTAATTAACCCACCCGAACCCATTTTGAGCATCAAGTAGAAATTATCGGTATTCACCTTAGCAAGAGAGTGATAGAACTTTGTGTACTCTTCTTCGGCGACCTCTGGATTTCTTAACCAGATGGCTTTAACATTGTTCAAGCATACCCATTCGTATGTTGTTTCCTTGATGGTTTTGGTCTTCAATTTTTCTTCATCTTCCTCCTTGTCAGAACTTCCTCTTCTTTCTCTTCACCCTCGGTGGCTTCGGCTGTTCAAACCATTCAAATGAATTACAAGTTATTAGAGTAAATAAGCAACAAATATCATAAGTTCAACAAGGCTTTCCGACATACATTTTTCTTGCTCATCACTGGAGTCATCCAGGCACCTCAACATCAAAAAGTTGTAAATTCGTGCACCTACAAATATCCAAGAGAAGACAATCGTATATAGCTACAAATGATGGAGAAAACATAGCAACATCAAGCAGCCTCATGATTGCACCACCTAAACAACCATTTTGCACCACCTAAACAACCACACATATCTCATACTATTAGCAACTCTTCCCACTTGTTCAGCAGACGCCCCCATTTTCTTATTACTTTTGAGTTGGTTACTGTGACAAATGTGGACGATAACTGCTGTTTGGGCACGTTCATACCTCTCTCAAACTCCTTTGGAACAACAGAATGTACAGAATCTGCTTGTCTTAAACCAACTTTTATGCCCATCCTTTCCAAGAATTTAGGCATATCATTATGAAGACCACCAATTGCAACCTCAGTAGACTTCTGTAATTCCTGCAAAAGCACATATTTTGTAAATATGAGAGACGAAAAAAGGTAACCGTCAGGAAGAAATTACAATTTGATCTCTATCATCAATTACTGTGACATTGTCATAAATGTATACCTTTAAAATTTAAATATGTCTCTAACATTTCAAGTCTAATAAAATATTTCTAAGATAAGGAAGTTGACTGTTCCTTTTGATGTTGATCACTCACTTGTTAATCACACTAGTTTACTACGGAGTATAATCAAGTCAGTAGATGAGGTTGGCACAGAACATTCCCTAATATAGGACGCTAAAGCAGGTGCTAACTACACGTTTTCTTTGCAGTTAGTCGACTTAATTCGTTAAGTCCCCTCCTCCCCTGTTTCGTTTTTCTTGTATTTGGTACTATGAAAAGGTTTGATTATCATTCCCACTCTAAAAGCCTATATCTTGTAACGAAAGTGTCAGAGTTTGACAATCAATAAACACATATTGCGGAAGCGTAGGATCAAGTATAACACATAAATATTAACTAAAACATAAATAGTAAACGTACCCGATGCACTTCAAATCAACCTTGATTCTTGGACAATTAGATCAATGATAAACCCCTTACCGTTTTGTTTATCGATCTCTTGATAATTACTAAAGTAAGTAATTACCTCGTTCTTGTACACACAAACTACCAACGAATAAAGGTTTGTTGCAAGTAAACAAAACACTTAATTATTTGCTTATGAAAAATCGATCCAAGAACCCTATGGGAGGGGAGAACCGATCGGCCACAAGAAGAGAGAAAGAAACAAGATTTTAGGGTTAGAGTGTGTGCACAAAAGATGTGAAAGTCTAACCCTTGGCCTTGTATATATACTAGGTGATTTCTTGGTGATCAAGCAAGGCATGGGTCGACCCATGTGTGTGGGCTTCGACCGGCCTAGGCACCCCCATGGGGTTTCTAGATTCTTCTTGACTCCCAAGTTTCACTCTAGTCCATATCTTTCGTCCCTAACGATAGTTAGTCCATACGGTTAATAACTAATGACCGTTTAGTCCATTAAGTGTTATAAATATATATATTCGATACATTTAATATATATATATATTTATTTTACATTATTCTTGTTTGTAAAGTGTGCAATCCCGAGGTCTCGGGTTCGATCCTAGACATTTACTTATTAATGTTTATACGTAACATTTAACAGCTCCCACTCGTATATCCATTAATAGTAAAATGACATTGGTTAGCGTCTTGCAACACTCCAATGCCCCTAGTTCAATCCGAGCTAGGTTTCCTGGAAAAACCTCTAATGATTCATCATTATAATTATCCTTTCATTACTAATACCACATTAATAAAGATGTGAATTCCTTTATTAAATTTCTGTTTCTCGTTTCTTTATGATTGAACAAAATTACCAAAACATCTGAACGTATTCCAGATAGACTTTGGGCATGGCCATGCAAACATTTTGTCAACCCTACGAGGGGCCCAGCAGTATTAAACTTCTAAACAAATCAGAAGGAATAAATTCTTTCTTGACTACAAGAATAACCCATGAACTTTGCAACACTTCTGAAAACAACCCTTATAACTCCCTGTTACGGTGAGCGGTAGATTGCTTCACAAAAATGCACTACATCCACGACACTTATCTGGTATCTCAAGTCTGAGGATAACTTTAAATATGATTCTCACATTAAATATTAATCATATTGTTTGGGATAAGTCCAATATTCAATTCATCGAATATCAAGTGAAATTGGTATGACTACGCATCAATATACTTTCAAGTATATCCTAAACCAATACTCAAATTTGTCTTAGTTTAATGATATTCCCATATCATTAATCGACAATAGACATTTAGAATAATAAATTATTCATGGATCTTAAACATGCAAATATAGGATATATTATTAAGACAATGATAAATAAACATAAAACATATTTTATTCCATTAAAATAATAATTGTACATTACATCCTTTATCCAAATACTAATCACAAATGGGCATGAAACTTTCAGCTAATCTAAGTCCTACACCTTCAGCATGCTTGTAAAGCTTAGTGCCAGGTAGAGGCTTTGTTAATTGATCTGCCAAGTTATCATCTGTGTGAACTTTGAGCATTTCGATTTCGCCTATTTCGACTTGTTCTCGAACATAGTGATGCTTAATCGGGAAATGTCTGGTGCCTTTCATGATTCCAGGCTCATTGGCAAATGTAATTGCAGCTGAATTAACACAATACATTTTAATAGGTCTTTGAATCGAAGGCATAACTCCAAGCCCTGAAACAAACTTCCTAATCCAAACAGCTTCCATTGCAGCTTCTGAAGCAGCTATATACTCACTTTTTGTAGCAGACATCGCTAGTACACTCTGCTTTCTGCTCCTCCAATCCACAACTCCTCCATTAATGACAAAGACATAACCCGTCTGAGACTTCGTATCATCCTTATCACCTTTCCAAGAAGCATCGCAGTAACCTGTAACATCAAGTTCTGCTGATGGATTTCCCCCATAAACCAAGAACATCTCTTTAGTAGCCCTAAGATACTTAAGAATATTCTTAGCAGCAGTCTAGTGAGCTACACCTGGATTTTGCTGATATCGACTGGTTAAATTCTGAGCAAATGCTACATCAGGTCTTGTACTTTTCACCGCATACATTATAGATCCCACAGCCGAAGCATAAGGGACTCTCTTCATGCGTTGCACCTCTGCAGGTGTTGAAGCACAAACTTTGTTGCTCAAGCCATGTTGCTCTTGCATCGGCAAATATCCTTTCTTGGAATTTTGCATACTGAATCTCTTCAATATTTTATCAATGTAAGCACTTTGGCTTAATCCAATTAATCGCTGAGATCTATCTCTATATATCTTGATTCCCAGAATAAATGCAGCTTCCCCTAAATCTTTCATAGAAAAACACTTTCCAAGATATGCCTTAACCTTATGCAAACTTGGAATGTCGTTTCCCATGATCAATATGTCATCAACATATAATATAAGGAAAATTACATTACTCCCACTAACTTTGTGATATACACATGGCTCATCAAGATTTTGAGTGAATCCATACTTTTTAATTTCACCATCAAATCTCTTATTCCATTGTCGTGATGCTTGCTTTAATCCATAAATGGATCTTTTAAGCTTGCATACACGATTTGGGAATTCTGGATTTACATACCCCTCAGGCTGCGCCATATAGATGTCTTCATCTAGGCGACCATTTAAGAAGGCGGTTTTTACATCCATTTGCCAAATCTCATAGTCATAGTAAGCGGCTATGGCTATAAGAATCCAAATTGCCCTTATGTCAGCTACAGGAGAAAAGGTCTCCTCATAGTCAACACCAAAAGTTTGTGTATAGCCTTTAGCTACACAACGGGCCTTATAGGTGTGTACAACGCCATCCATGTCAGTCTTTTTCTTGTAGAGCCATTTACTCCCAACTAGTTTGGCACCCGGAGGTAGGTCTACTTCTTCCCAGACATCATTGTCTTCCATGGATTGCATTTCCCCATCCATAGCTTCTTTCCATTTGGCCTTTTCAGGTCCATTCATGGCAGCTTTATAACTTGTAGGCTCATCAAGATCACCCAGTATATTCTCATCACTCTCTACATTAAGACATAGACGAGTAGGAGCTTTTACTGGTCTTGTTGACCTACGAATGGGAATCACTTCAACTTCAGGTGGAGGACCTAAACTTTCAGGTTCTACCGGAAGTTGGTTAGTGTTTTCAGAAGGTTCTACATCTTCTTGACCGTCTTCCAGATCATATATTCTCCCACTGAATTCTTGAGATATGAGCTCCCTTTCAAGGAAGTCTCCATACCTTGCAACAAATACCTTGTTTTCAGGTGGGTAATAAAAGTAGTATCCCATAGTTTCCTTAGGGTATCCTACAAAGATGCACTTCACAGATCTTTGTTGGAGTTTGTCTGCTGAGTCACGTTTAACATACGCCTCACAACCCCAGACCTTTAGATAAGACAGGTTAGGAGCTTTTCCAGTCCATACCTCATATGGTGTCTTATCAACCTTCTTTGTTGGAACCATATTTAGAATGCGAACCGCAGATTCTAAGGCATAATCCCAAAACGAGAAAGGAAGAGTTGTTAGATTATACATAGATCGTATCATGTCTTGCAATGTACGATTCCTTCTTTCAGATACACCATTTTGTTGTGGAGTATATGGAGAAGTAAGGTGCTGGACAATTCCCTCCTTTGCTAGATAATCTATGAACTCCTGACTCAGGTATTCACCACCTCTATCGGATCGAAGAGCTTTAATCTTCTTTCCAAGTTGCAACTCTACTTCTGCTTTAAACACTTTGAATGTTTCAAATACCTCATGCTTATGTTTAAGTAAATAAACATAACCATAACGGCTGTAATCATCCGTGAATGTTAAGAAGTAGCTAGCACCCCTCCTTGACACATGTCTAAGTGGTCCACACACATCTGTGTGAATAAGACCAAGTAGATCATTAGCCCTTTCAATCCTATTTTTAAAGGGTTTCTTAGTCATCTTCCCAGCAATGCAAGATTCGCATTTATCAAATGATTCATCATTGATCTTATTTAAAAGCCCATCATGTTGCAGCTTTTTCATGCGATCTTTGCCAATGTGAGCAAGTCGACAATGCCAAAGATAAGACGAATCCAGACCTTTCTTGATTCTCTTATTGTTGATGCTATACATTGAATTATTTATAACAAAAGCATTATCATTATCATTCATATCAATTTCAAATACACCATTCACAGCAATAGCATTAAAATAAAAAACATCATTTAAAGAAACTGAAATTCCATTGCTAGAAATAGTATGATGAAAACCAAGGTTTAACAAACATGAAAATGAAATTACACCTCTAACAATTGACGGTGCATAATGACAATTATTTAAAGATAGTACTAGGCCCGAAGGCAACACTAAATTAAAAACTCCTATAGCTTCAACTCCTGCATGCGCTCCGTTACCAACGTGCAAGAATTGTTGTCCATAGGCCAGCTTTCTCTCAACTCTAAACCCCTGCAAGGTATTGCAAATATGAATGCCACATCCCGTATCATATACCCATGAATTCAATTTAGGAGTAAGAGTGAATAATTCAATCATAAAGAACGCACCTGATGTGCTGGGGTTACCAGCATCATTCCCCTGCTTCTTGAGTCGCAAGTCATGAATGTAGAGAGGGCAATTGCGCTTCTAATGGCCCTTTTCATGACAATGGTGACAAGCCTGATCCTTCTTGTTTGGTGGATTCACCTTGTTCTGCTTAGGCTGATGTTGCTTCATCTTGGGTTGAGGTTGATAGGCCATGACCTGCTTGCCTTTATCACCTTTACCTTTGCCTTTGTTCACATGCGATTTCTTCTGGATTCTCCCCCCATGAATTGCCAACACTTGTGGGGTAGGAGTCTTGACCTTGGCTGGTAGACTTTTCTCATAATCAACAAGCAATGCGAGTAATTCTGAGACTGTCTTCCCTGAGCAATGCATGTTGAAGTTCTGCACAAAACCAGCAAAATCCCTGTTGAGGGATCTGTTGATCAAGTGCACTTGCACATTGTCAGGGTAACCAAAACCAATTCTGTGAAGTTGATCAAAGGAATCTTTCATCTCATCCACATAATCGGCTACTGGTTTACCATCACCATGCTTGCAGTTGTGTAGCTTGTCAAGTTCATCATACAATTCAACTGCAGGTGACTTCTCATAAGATTGCCTGAGGTTATCAAGCATATTCTTAGGAGACGAGTACTCATACTTCTTTTGTAATTGAGCACTCATGCTAGTGAGCATTAAACAAGCAACCTCATTATACTTAGCATTAGTCACCTTCCATTCTGCCTTTGCTTCTGGTGTTGCATTAGCAGCAGGTTCAGCAGGGCATTCCTCGGTCACATAATCAATCTTACCAGACGCCCTCAAGACAATTCTGAGCGAACGGTACCAGTCATTGAAATTCTTTCCAGTCAGTTTTTCTCTCTCAAGATGACTCTTGAAAGCAGAAATCACAGTTTGGTTATCGGGTTGAGCCATATCTACAGATAAAGTTCAAATATTAGTATTTTCGATAATCAATATCTTCAAGAAAATAAAATACCCAAGGCTATATTCATATAACCAACTAATTTTCTTGAAAATCTAGGATCTAACTTTACATAGATTCCACCACATCAGTTGATCTGCTAGTGGTGAAAGTACAAAAGTTGGTAATCTGTCGAACAATAATTGGCAAACAAGATTTCCAATTCCTAGATCATTATGGGATTTACTACAAATTGATTCATCAATTTGCCTTGTAAGCATGTTTCATCCCATCTCATGCCTTAAGTTCTAGGTCTCACGCACAACTTAATTAAGTCGTCTACCTTAGAAACTGTAAAATTACAATTATGGTCTCACGCGTTAAAAGAATTTTACCTTGTTATAGTAATTTAGCCTAGGTCTCACGTTTACTAAATTAAAATTCCAAGTGTTTCTTATAGATAGATGGCACGTAACTTAAATTATTAAGGGTATTAATTTTTGATATGTCAATCAAAATATGTACAAAGATGCATGCACTCATCTTTATAACATAAGTTTTCATAAAAACTTTTTATATCCGATTCGTGAAATTAATACACAAAGTTTTACTTGAGGTTTATGCCCAAACCCTAAGATGACTTTCTACAACATATGATTTTAAAAGTAATTCGTTTAAGACATATTCAAGATTGTGATAACCAAGGCAGACTCTAAGGCTCTTTTCTAAGCCTTCAAATCACGGTTATGAATATCATCTTAAAAGACTTAATTTTAAAAGCATATTTGCACAAAACATCATTCAAGTAAAAGTTTATGGATTCAATCTCAAAATAGTAATAAAGTTTGAATTTTGCTAGTCTCGCCTGGGAGCTGATTACCGTGCGAATCGGACCACTATCGGTACCTAAGACCTTGCAAGATTCTTACTTTATCACTTTAGGGTTTCACCATTATTAGTCCGTATTAATTTTCTTTATAAAAACAACCCTTTTATTGCTTACATCAAGTCCAACTAAAAACAATAAAACAAGTATCAAAGAAAATCAAAACAACCAATAATAAATAAGTGAAACAATTAGCCACATGCAATCCGTATTAGAAAAGATCCTAATAAAATCAATTCTAGGTATAATAATGCATGTAATCAACTAAGGCCTTCCCCTCTTGATGGAGGTGAGTCACATACATTGACGAATCAATTGCGTAGGCCAAAGCTAAAAACACACCACATAGCATATATTAATTGATGTTAATAAGTATTGGAGTCTTCCCCAATTTAAGATCTATCTTAACATGTGATTAATAAAACAAGATCCATGACAAACATGCATGTAAGTCACGGATTAAAACCTAACAATTAGCAATTAGGTCACAAGATACGTTCAATTAACCGGCTAATGACCTAGGGTTTCTAGTGATTACACATAATCTTAGAAAACCACAAAACCCTAATTAGGGTTTCATGGAAAAATCGACCCCCCCAAAATTAGGGTTAGGGTTTCGAAATCTTTTAGAAAAAAAAGGAAAAACCCTAGATCAAAAAAACATGTATCTAAAACAATTAAAGATCCGGTTTTTATTACGTTTTAGTAATCAATTACATGTTATACATGGCTCGTGATGCCACTGTTAGAGTTTGACAATCAATAAACACATATTGCGGAAGCGTAGGATCAAGTATAACACATAAATATTAACTAAAACATAAATAGTAAACGTACCCGATGCACTTCAAATCAACCTTGATTCTTGGACAATTAGATCAATGATAAACCCCTTACCGTTTTGTTTATCGATCTCTTGATAATTACTAAAGTAAGTAATTACCTTGTTCTTGTACACACAAACTACCAACGAATAAAGGTTTGCTGCAAGTAAACAAAACACTTAATTATTTGCTTATGAAAAATCGATCCAAGAACCCTATGGGAGGGGAGAACCGATCGGCCACAAGAAGAGAGAAAGAAACAAGATTTTAGGGTTAGAGTGTGTGCACAAAAGATGTGAAAGTCTAACCCTTGGCCTTGTATATATACTAGGTGATTTCTTGGTGATCAAGCAAGGCATGGGTCGACCCATGTGTGTGGGCTTCGACCGGCCTAGGCACCCCCATGGGGTTTCTAGATCCTTCTTGACTCCCAAGTTTCACTCTAGTCCATATCTTTCGTCCCTAACGATAGTTAGTCCATACGGTTAATAACTAACGACCGTTTAGTCCATTAAGTGTTATAAATATATATATTCGATACATTTAATATATATATATTTATTTTACATTATTCTTGTTTGTAAAGTGTGCAATCCCGAGGTCTCGGGTTCGATCCTAGACATTTACTTATTAATGTTTATACGTAACATTTAACAGAAAGGTCATTCCATTCCCACTCTAGAAGCAAGAAATTATCCCTAAAAGAGTAAAGGCACACTTTTCCACCCTTTACCAAATAGTGATATTCAATGATCAAAACAAGATTTTACAATTACTACTATCAAAGACATATGTAAATAAGTAGCCAATAAAAACACAGGTTATAGTTTGAACAACACCAAAAGTGCTCCAATCAACTAAAAACATTGCAATTACCGCATCATTAATCTTTAACTTGTCTTACCAAGACACATTACGCATCATTTTATTAGAACATGAATCAAATATAATTCAAAATATATGAATCACCATAACACAGATTAACCCACATTGCAATATCTAAATTAAACTATATAAAAACGTTTAGCTAACATCAATAAATCTAATACAGTTTAAACATACAACAATAAATAGACAAACACATGAATCAATTAGACTAAAGCATACATCCTTAATTAGTAACTTCAAATTCAAATTTCCTAATTACCTTTTATCCTATATAAATTGGGTTCATTAAGCAGATACAAACATAAACCAAACAACTTGCCTGAAAACAGATCTCGTGATGAGTGATTTGAGAGAACATCATCGGTAACTGGCGGAGTACATTCCGGTGCCGTAGCCATGGCAGTTTGCCTGAGACCCTGATTCTCTTCCATATATACTTGATATCTAACCACTGCAAGTCCACTTGTCTCAAGTTTGGAATTTCAGCAACACTTGGTGAATCAAATATCTGCTCAACGTCCCGACATTCACAATAATGGACAGTTTCAAGCTTTTGTAGTTGTAGTAGCTTATCGGATGAAAAAAGAGCCTGTCCACCACTGGTCTTATAAACCGTATCCAAACGTTCCATAGTAGTAGGGTAACTCGATGATCGGGCCTGCAAGGTAAAAAAAACACAAGCTTATGTCAGAGATAATTGTACATATTAGTTGGTTCAATGATAAAAAAAACTTCATATGCGAGTAAAATAAGCCGAAAGGCTCTACATGATTGTAAAACCGTTGGGTTTTGGGGATCACATACATAACCAAACCAATATATAACCTACACAAGATTATTCTAGATTGTGGGCTAGGCCACATTACAATCGGGCCTATATACATACATGACTAACACCGTTGATATTTGCTAATCATATTACTTTCGATCCAATAATTACGCTGTAATTTTGATGACCATTACTGTTGATACAAAAGTTGGGCGTTCCTGGTTATTGGCTCTTGCTCTCGTACCAATTCGCTTCTTAGTACTTGTTACCTGCGCACTAAGAAAATAAACAACACCGTTAGACTTATCGAGGGATTGTCTCCCCCGATTAGTCTCCGGCGTGAGAGTAAGTAATCGATTTAAGGTTCTCGTAGAGAGTTAGGGTTTGTATATCGTACCTTTGAATGAGAGATGTCATTCCTTATATAAGGGCTGAAACCGCGTAGGTTTCTTGCTCCTTACTCTTCGCACGCGTAGTGCTTATCCGAGGAAAGGATATCTATTCCATGAATAGATAATCCTTATCGTGTACCCGGTGGGTTTAGTTGGGCTTTGGGCCTCACGGGCCCAAGCTAATGATACTACGGCCCAAACCATTGTCATGGCGGCCCACTTGTGGTGGACTTAGGCGCTAGTAGTGTATATTATTTGGACTCGTGGCCCAAATATAGACTATACGTCATCATGTCCCCCCAGTCTAGTGTGCGCGGCTCGTAGCCGTGGATACTAGACTAATATTATCAGTGGTAAGCGTGACGGGAGAACAAGGGAATATTGCCGCCCATTTTTAAGTGCAATGCACCTAGCCATGGGTATTTCAAATGGATACCTCGAAAATTGGGGGTAGTGTCCACGTGGCCCTCGTAAATCGGGAAAAAGTGCGTGTACCGGTTCAGTTCCAGCCATACGTTTTTGTGAGTGGATTCCACGTGGAGATAAACTAGGGTTTTTACCCCCTATATAAGAGTCACTGCCCCATTTTTTTATGATCACACAGTAAAACACACACTCACCACTATTCATTTTTCTTGAAAGCTTTTTGCAAAGAAAATACTTCATTGTCGTAGGTAATTTGTGTGCGTTTCATTTCGTAATTTAATGAAGATGGTTGCCCAGTTAGAGGACTTTCGCTCTGCGATGACCATTTAGGATGTTACTCAGTTTACGTCTGACTATTTCGTGCCTCTGGATGTCCATCCCGAGGCTCCAGATGTGGACGCGTGTATAGCTGATTTCCCCGAAGGGAAAATACGGCTATACACAAAATTCTTTGAGTACGCCAATTACCGCGTACCTATATCTATCTTTCTGAGCGATTTGCTCAACCATTATCGCCTTCACATCTCTCAGCTGCACTGTATAGGTGCGGCTAAGGTGTCGAATTTTGAAGTAAACTGTCGTTTACTTGCGATAGAACCGACCGTGGCCTTGTTCCGCTCCTTTTACCACACGACGTGGTCAAATGGCTGGGTTTCTTTTGCGAAGCGCCAGGGGGCGCTTCAGTGTTATACTGAGAAAGTAGATGCCCTAAAGAATTGGAGGGAGTACTTTTTCTGGGTTGATGATGTAGTCTTTCCCTCTCCCTATGAGTTTTATACTCAAGATACATTACCAAGGGATGGGCGCCCCGCACCCGGTTCCTACAGGCTGACTGATGCGCAGATTCTGGATGCCAACCGACTGTCCATTAACCCCTATCCGGAGGAGTTTTTGGTGCACATGGGTTTGAGCCGCTCTTATTTCGGCGCTGCGGATGAGGTGCCCACTTTCTTAAGTGAGGATGGCCGGGGTGGGTGTTCATCCCTTCTACTTCAAGCTTTGTAAGTCTCTTTTTGTGTATCCGCGCTATTAATGACTAATCCTTTTTTTTCTTTCTTGCTTTATTGATGTGTGCAGAGATGGATCTGTTTGCCGTTGTCAAGTTGGATAGGCCGAAACAGGTAACTATAGGGGTGCGCCCTCTGAGGGAAGGTGAGCAGCCCCTACTGGAGGCGACTGAGGGTCGCTTGACCGTGCTGCCGGAGATAGTCCCTGAGAATACGCCGCCGCTCCAAGTGACGCCCGTTCAGAGCGTGGCGCCCGATGCGGAGGTGGCACCCAATGTGGAGGTGGCGCCCAATGTGGAGGTTGCGCATGGGGAGGCGCACTCGGGGTCGTCTGACAGCATAAGGATCCTCAAGCCTGAGGAGGTGCTGAAGGAGGAAGTTGCGCAGAGTGTCAAGCGCAAGGGAGATGCTGGGGGCAGTGGCACCAGGAAGAGACGTCGTCACGTTATTGGGGATGCGGAGTCTACCGCGGAAGAAACATCTACTTCTGGTGCGGGGAAAAAGGCTGCTGAGGCTTCTCCGTTTTTGTAAGTGTCTGCACCTTTATCCTCTCTTTTTTCGTATATCACTTGTTGTAATATTGACTAACTGTCGTGTTTTTTCTCTTAGGGATGATGCTGCGAAGAATGATGGAGTCTTCGTTGATGAGGTTTCCTCTCCACAGAATGAAAACAGGGAGGGGAAAGCCAAGGTTGTTGGGGATGGAGAGGCGCAGCAGTTGATGGATGAGCTGGCTGCGACTGCTGCGCGCCAAGCTGAGCTGGTGGCTCAGTTGAAAGAGAAGTATGCCGGGGAGAACAGTGCTCTTGCCTAGAAGGATGGGGAGTTAGCGAGGCTCCGTGCGCAGTTGGCTGATGCGCAGGTGGAGTTGGAGGCCTCGCGGGTGTATGCTGAGAAGATCACCCATGAGAAGCTGTCCGCCATGGCTGAGGTGGTGAAGGCGCGTGGAGAGCTGCACCATTATAAGTCGGATTTGACTTTTGTCGTGCGCTTCTTGGAGGAGAAGAAGGTGGAGCACTACGCTAGCCTTACCAAGTTTAGGGAGGATATGGTGAAGATCATCCAGGCGCAGGAGGACAAGCTACGTGGTTTTAGCATTGAGTATGACGAGGAATTATATCCTCATTTGATGTCGACCATTGCTGAGCGCAGGTATTCTTTGTGTTTTTATTCTTCTTCATAATAACTTTATCGCCATGCTTTTTACTTACACAAATTGTCTTTGTGAATGTAGGTGGTTGATTAGCCATGGGCTGCGCCTGGCAGCTATGGGCACGTTGGAGTCCCAAGAGGTAGTGGACGCCTTTGGGAAGGTGGTGCACTGTGCGATGGCGCGTGGGAGATCGCAGGCTATGGAGGATCTCCATGAGGCCCAGCTGCTGAAGAAGGACTTGGCGGAAGTCCCTGGGTACAGCGCGACTGCTTATGATGAGTTGATGTAGGCAATGGCGGGGTTGAAGGTCCTCGAGCTGCTGCACATTGGGAGACTGGAGCGCGATCAAGACGACCCCATAGATGTACTTATGGCGGGATTGACATTACAGCACCATCTTGGAGAGAATGGGGAAGGGGAATCAGATTACTACCTGAAGCCTGATGTGTCGCAGCTGCAGATTCCTGTGTTCGCGCAACCTCGCGACATCCTTAACCCCTTTGCTCTTGAAAGGGAGATTCCCTTGAAAGAGGTTCTGGAGCGTCATGAGCAGAGGGCTGCTCTGAAGAAGGGCATCAAGGGTAAAGCAGTGATGTGCGGCATTGGTGCTGCGCACATCCCCAGATCTGATGGTGTGCCCGTGAGTGTTCCCACGGTATCACCCAATGATGCATTGCTTCTCAGAAAGCTTCAGGAAGCGGGGAGTTCTTCTGCTCCGCAAGATAGCCCTGAGCATCGCCATAGCGTGTAGGCTTTTTGTATATTTATGTATCTCTCCTTGTAATTTTTATGAATAAATGTGGAATAAGATATCTTTCTGCTTAAGTTCGTGACTTAAATATACTTGCATTGTTTGCGAAGGTTTGACCAAGTGTCTTGGCTCGTTAAGTGCGTGACTTTAAAAAATTATACTTGCATTGTTTGCGAAGTTTTGACCAAGTGTCTTGGCTCGTTAAGTGCGTGACTTTAAAAATTATACTTGCATTGTTTGCGAAGTTTTATTATTTGACCAAGTGTCTTGGTTCGTTATGTTGCTAAGCTTGTACATTGTACTTAGTATGTGTGCATCCGTCGTGGGGTGCGCACGCGAAACTTACCTCGACGTCTCAAGAGTAAGGCGCTTAGCAAGGATACGTGATCTAATGTTGATGGGTTTGCAACCCTCTTACTCAACGAGTGAATTAGTAGGTTAACTCATCCTATATGCCTTCGTGGGTCTTTAAGTGGTGCATGCACGCCATGTAGGCAATAAAAATATAAGATAACAATATTGACATATATTATTATGTATGCAATAAAGTAAAATACGCTATGGAGTTAGCTAAAAACCATAACATTTTATTGATACTTGCAAGTTTTTAAAGAAAATAAAAAATACAATTCCTAGGAAAGAAAAAACAAACACTTATTGGGCATCACGTAGGATGAGAGGGTGTCTGTGTAAGGGCCGTAGCCTAGAAGTAACATCTTTTAAGATTGCAGATGTTCCAGGTGCGCGCTAGGTCGTGACCTTCCATATCGCGCAGTCTGTATGCGCTGTTGCCGAGCGCTTCTGTGACCTCGTAAGGTCCTTCCCATTTAGGTCCGAGCTTGCCTGTGTCTTCTGCATGGCTCGCATCATTGGCGCGGTAAACAAAGTCTCCTGGTCTGAATGAAGTGTGTTTGACCTTTTCATCATAATACTTCTTCATTTTTGCCTTAGCCTTTGCTTCGCGTATAGCTGCGTGTTCGCGTCTTTCTTCCAGTACGTCTAAGTCTATGCGCCGTTCCTCGTCGTTTGTTGTGACGTTGACCTCTGCTGTATGTATAGTTGGCATTCCTATCTCAGCTGGTATGACGGCTTCTGTTCCATAGACTAGGGAAAATGGCGTGTCGCCAGTACTGGTTTTGATTGTTGTGCGATGCGCCCACAAGACATGCGAGAGCTCCTCTACCCACTTTCCTTTGTGTCTGTCAAGGCGCACATTTATTCCTTCACCTAGACTGCGGTTTGCGCGCTCAACTAGGCCATTGGTTTATGGGTATTTTACTGAAGCAAAGTGTTGTGTGATGTTCAATTGTGCGCACCAATCTTTGAATGGGTTATCACAGAATTGTTTTCCGTTGTCTGATATGATCGCACCCGGTAGTCCGAAGCGACAGACAATGTTGTCCCAGACAAAGCGTTCGACTTGGTTTCCTGTGATGTTCACCACCGCCTTTGCTTCGATCCACTTCGTAAAGTAGTCTATGGCTACGATGAGGAACTTTACTCCTCCAGCTGCTACAGGGAAGGGTCCTGCGATGTCAATACCCCCTTTGTAAAATGGCCATGGTGAGGTAATTGGTGTTAGCTCTTGTTGTGGTCGGCGCGGAATTGGCCTATGTACTTGGCAATTGCTGCATTTTCTTATCAGATCGCGTGCGTCGCGATGCATTGTTGGCCAATAGTACCCTGACCTTAGAGCGCTTGCTACCACGGATCGCGGCCCTGAGTGCATACTACATGATCCAGCGTGAATTTCTCGGAGTACGTAGTCTGCTTGAAGGGGTCCAACACATCTGAGCCATGGCTGTAAGAAAGAGCGTTGATAGAGTACGTTGTCTCGTAGTTCAAATCGTTGCGCTGTGCGCCGTATTCTTCGAGCGTCCTTATGATCTTGGGGTAGGATTCCCTTGCTAATGAATTTAATGATAGGTGTCATCCATGTAGGATCTTGTTCTTCTATCACTGTGGATATCTCCATTTCCAAGATTGACTTGTTTTTTAGGGTTTCTACCAATACCTATTTTGAGAGGTGTGCGAAGCTCGTGGATGCAATCTTGCTGAGTTTGTCCGTCTTCCTGTTATCTCCTCTAGGCACCTGTTTTATTGTGAACCTATCAAAGTTTTTGATCAAGGATTTTGTCTTTTCCAGGTATTGGATCATGTGTTCATCCTTGGCCTCATATTCACCTAGCACGTGGTTAGCGACTAGTCGCGAATCTACGTTTGCTTCTAGGTTGCGTACACCCATTTGGATTGCGATGCATAGTCCGGCTAGTAGGGCTTCGTATTCTGCCTCATTGTTTGTGGCTGTGAATTCAAAGCGTAGCGCATAGGTGAATTCCATACCTTCCGGATTTGTAAGAATAAGGCCTGCGCCTGATCCATCTACACATGAAGACCCATCTGTGAACAGAATCCAGGGTTCCTGTAGATCTGTTTTAGTTGCTGATGTCGGGCTGTCGCTGTCTGGCTTCTCCACGATAAAATCGGCTAAGATTTGTCCTTTATTTGCAGTGCGCGGTCTGTATGAGATGTTATACTCACTTAGCAGCACACTCCACTTTTGTAAGCGTCCTGATGCGTCAGGCTTAGAGATAACTTGTTTGATTGGCTGATCAGTGATTACAGCTATTGGGTGCGCTTGAAAGTATCTGCGCAACCTTTTGGCTGCGAATACTAGAGCTAAGACCAGCTTTTCCATAGCGCTGTAGTTAGTCTCTGTTTTCTTTAGGGCTTTGCTTACAAAGTATATGGGTGTCTGGACGGAATTCCTATCTGTCAATAGTACAGCGCTAACTGCTCCATGGGTTGCTGATAAGTACATGATTAGTTCTTCCCCTGGTCGCGGTGCGACAAGTTTGGGAAGAGAGGCCAGATGGTTTTTAAGTTGTTGGAAAGCTTCCTCCGCTTCTTTAGTCCAGCGAAAGTCTCCCTTTTTAGTACACTTCGTGAGTGTTTTAAAGAGAGGAAGAGATTTGTCTGCTGACTTAGATAAGAAACGGTTTAGCCCTGCTAGCTTTCCATTCAATGACTGGACTTCCTTGAGTGTGCGCGGTGAGGGGAGATCAATAACAGCCTTTGTTTTTTCTGGGCAAGGCTTGATTCCATCGGGTTCTATCAAGTATCCAAGGAACATGCCCTCGGTTGCGCCAAAGGTGCACTTCTTGGGATTTAACTTCATGTTTATTCTCCCCAATGTTCTGAATGTCTCCTCGATGTCGCGCACCAACTCATCCTCTGTGTGGCTTTTGATGACAAGGTCGTCAACGTAGATTTCCAAGTTGCGGCCTACTTGTTTTTCGAAAGCTGTGTCCACCAGTCGTTGGTATGTCGCGCCTGCGTTCTTCAGGCCAAAAGGCATTTTTGTGTAGCAGTACACTCCTTGACTGGTGTGGAAAGCTATTTTTTCCTCATCTTCAACTGCCATCTGGATTTGATGATACCCTTTATATGCATCTAGGAAGCATTTGAAAGGGTATCCGCACAGGGATTCGACCTTCCAGTGTATCTCTGGCAGTGGATAGCAGTCCTGTGGACATGCTTTGTTGAGGTCTGTGAAGTCCAAGCACATCCTCCAACTGCCATCGCTCTTTTTTACCATAACTGGGTTAGAAAGCCAGTCGTGGTAGTATACTTCGCGCATGATGCCTGCGTCTACGAACTTATGTACTTCTTCCAGAATAGCCTTTGCACGATCTGGGGCCTGGCCGCGCTTCTTTTGTCGTATTGGAGGATATCCTTGTAGGATTTGCAGCTTATGCTCTGTGATAGAGCGCGATACTCCCGTCATATGTTTTGGTTCCCATGCAAAGATGTCCAGGTTCTTTTGCAAGAGTGCGCATACAGCTGCTTTACCTTTGTCAGATAAAGATCCCCCGATCGAAACTTGTTGTTCCGGGTAATCAGGATGAATAGCGACTTTTAGATTTGGCATTTTTTCCGTGCGCTGTTCTGGAATATTCTCTGCTTCAGTTGTTACCGCGATGCATTCCCTTGGTGGTATTGTTGTGTTATAGAGAGTGACAACTCCTCCTTCTACTGGAAACTTAAGCATTCCGTGAGCTGTGGATGGTACAGCGCGCATGGATGATATTCCTGGTCTCCCAATGATACCATTGTATGGTGAAGGAGATTTTATTACCATAAAGTTTATCCATGTTGCGGTTGAGTGTTGTTCATCTCCTACGACCACCAACAAGCGTAACTGCCCCATGGGCTAGATCTTTTCTCCTGTGAATCCTGTTAATGACGTTGTTGCTGGTGTCAATTGACTTTGGATTTCAGGTCGCAGTCTTTTGAAACAGTGATCGTACAGGATATCTGCGGATGCTCCTCCATCAATGTACATGCGGTGGATATCATGTCCTCCTGTATGTATTTCAATAGTTAGAGGCTCCACGATTGCGTTGTCCACAGCTATAGTAGGGAAAGATATCTCTTTTTCTGGAGAGAATTTTTGGCTGACTTTTTTTTTTTATCTTGCGTTGCCATGATTGTATCATGTATATGGTATCAGCTTTCTACTTGGGGGGTTCTTTCTTACCCCCGTTTCTCTGTTTATCTTTTCCCTCTTTGATGTTCTTTACGAGGTGGTCCATCCTGCCTTCTCTTACAAGCTTTTCAATTAGTTGTTTTAGTTGAATGCACTCGTTAGTTGTATAGCCTTTTTGTCCATGGTACTCGCAGTATCCGCTCCCTATGCGCTTTTCCTCTGCAGTGCGCATTGGTGGTGGTTTTGGGAAGTTCGCACCTTCTATTACAAATATTTCCCTCAGAGTTTTTGTAAGAGGGGTATATTTGTCATTGTCTCTTCCACTGCGGTAATTCCTGCTGCGGTTGTTATTCTGATCATTGGATTGTCTCCGCGGATGCTCTTGTTGCCTATAGTTTGAATAACCCTTTTTGCTATCCGCAGCAGCTGCTTCTCCTTGTATAAAGGATCTAGTGCGCTTTGTTAGCTCGTCAAAAGTCTGTGGAACTTTGTCGTTTAGCTTCCGGATGAGTTCTGGGTTATTGATCCCATTCATGAACCCTGAAATTTTTAGAATTTCAGGACATGTTTTGACTTGTATGCACTCATCCTTGAAACATTCCATAAAAGCGCTGGTTGATTCCCTTGACGCTGTTTCACTCTTGCTAGCTCCACAGGGTTTTTAGCGCACTTCTTTCTCTGGGTGAAGTTGAGGCGGAATGCTTTCCGTAGTTCCTCGAATCCACCGATGCTCCTACGTGGGAGTTTGCTAAACCATGTGCGCGCATTCCCTACTAACGTAGAATTGAACATATGGCACCATACTGGCTGTGGCCAGTTTTCAATGGTGGCGGCTGATTCAAAAATTTTTAGGTGATCATCCGGATCACCTGTTCCATCATATGTTTTTACGTTAGCAGGCATGCTCCTACGTTTGCGATCTGAGTAATCACTGATGCGCCGTGTAAACGCGTCAATTTTCTGGCGACGCCATGGGAGAGACATATCTTCATTCTCTTCCTCGCGACGCCTTCCTTTTGAATTCCAGTGTCCTATTTCTCTATCCTCGTTGTCGGAGGAGTCACTGGAAGAAGGGTAGTCTCTTCTTCGGCGCTTGCGCCGACTTCTTTCAGAGGAAGAGCTTGAGGGATCTTCTTCTTCCCAATCTGTCTTGGATCCTCTTACTTCCAGGTTTGGAGGATCCTTGACTTGGCGAATGTTGAGGTCCCAATCGGTGTTGTACCCTGCGACTGCCAAGTCTGGAGTGAACATTAGTGCGCCTCTCGCTATCTTCTGAGTATTGTGAATCAGATATTGTACCTAGCCTATCATGGATAGTGGTACGTTCTGCGCGTCTTCCTCGTGGGTGGCGCAGTGGTGATGGTTCGCGTTCAGGACCAAAGTTCAGCCGAGCTTGTAGGCTCGTACTTGTCCTTCTCCTTGCTTCTTCTTGCATGAGGGCGGTTAAGGTTTCATAATTTTGGGATACGAAGTTTCCCAAAGTTAGGTCGGGTGCGTCCTCAGTTGTTGCAAGAATTTCTGTCTCAGTATTAGGCACCCTATCTCGGTTAGGTGCGTCTGGTGGCACAGTGTTGTTCACTGCGAGTACAGTTTGATGAGGAGTGGTGAAGAGGGTACGCTGGAGTTCCTCAATGCTTGGGACCACTGGGGTGACTTGGGTAGTCCTTATAGGTAGTTCTACCGCTGGAAGAGGTTGGGTTGTCCCTGCCTCTTGGTGACCAGGTGCGCTGGTTGTCCCAGCCACTTGTCTGGAGGTCGGATCTTGTTGATTCTTCCTCTGATGGTCACGTTTTTCTGACTGCGGAGTCCGCTGGCTTGAATTCTTATGCTTTGTCATTCTAGTTCTTAGTAGGGTCCCACGGATGGCGCCACTTGTTGATACAAAAGTTGGGCGTTCCTGGTTATTGGCTCTTGCTCTCGTACCAATTCGCTTCTTAGTACTTGTTACCTGCGCACTAAGAAAATAAACAACACCGTTAGACTTATCGAGGGATTGTCTCCCCCGATTAGTCTCCGGCGTGAGAGTAAGTAATCGATTTAAGGTTCTCGTAGAGAGTTAGGGTTTGTATATCGTACCTTTGAATGAGAGATGTCATTCCTTATATAGGGGCTGAAACCGCGTAGGTTTCTTGCTCCTTACTCTTCGCACGCGTAGTGCTTATCCGAGGAAAGGATATCTATTCCATGAATAGATAATCCTTATCGTGTACCCGGTGGGTTTAGTTGGGCTTTGGGCCTCACGGGCCCAAGCTAATGATACTGCGGCCCAAACCATTGTCATGGCGGCCCACTTGTGGTGGACTTAGGCACTAGTAGTGTATATTATTTGGACTCGTGGCCCAAATATAGACTATACGTCATCAATTACAATTATCAATAAGGTTAATTGACTCTAATACTAGAAAAGAAACTGACATGGGACGGTTTTTGCTTTTTTACTTTAATATAAAAATAATACCTGATACCGTTATTTGTGGGCATTCACGGATCACAACCTTTTCCAATGCTGGCCATGTGAATTCATTCTTCCCCAAGAAGAAACCCACAAAGTTTGGTAGATTGACTAGTGAAAGGGACTTCAAACGAGGAAAGACCACCCCAACAGATGCAGTTGTGTGAGAAACAATCTCTTCAATACCATCACAAGACGATATATCATCTCTGTTTGAAACAACCTCTTCAATAGCATAACAAGACTCTATATCAATTTCCTTTAGGCTGGAAAGAAGTTTCACCATGAGAGGTGAAAACAAGTACTTGATGATGTTGCACTTGTACATCCATATGGTTGTGAGGTTATGGAATGAGGACTGTGACAGTTGTTTGTGAAGAATTAATTCATTCCAATTACACTTCCACACATGACTCATCTTCTTCAAATTAGACAAACGCAATACTTCAAGATTGGGGAGTATGATGAGTTGTTGCTGGGTATTGTGAGGTGATTCTCTACTAATTGGACTCGTTATCTCAAAAACCACCTCCACATAGCTCAGCAAAAGATTAAGTTTATGAAGGTTATTAAAAGTGGGTAATGGGAATGCAATTTTAGAAATCTGCATATCACAACCACAAATGATATATTTAGTAATAATTCCCATTGAGAAAATATGAATATAACTGCAACAATTTTTTATAAAAAAAAATAGTAATAATTTATTCAAGAAGAAACATGTGGATATGAGATAGAAGAAACAGGGTAGAAATAGCATTATTATTTTTATTTATTTTAAAAATAATAAAAAACCCAATATAAATTTTTTATTTATTTAAAAAAGAATAAAAATAATGAAAAGAGGTCACAAAAGGATAAAAACAAAAATGGAAATCATTTATTAAGTTGTACCTCTTTCTCTTTCTCAACCAATTCATTCTTTCTCTCTCTTTCTCTACCGCATCTCCAAATTTTAACTTGTTCGAGTGCTCTCATATCCAAATTGGTTGTAGCAGGTGTGATTAAATTTTCAAACCTCTCACAAAATGTAATATCTATGCATTCAACAGCTTCAAATCCATGAATCAAGTTGTTATTTCCAGCATCTTTTATCCTCCACACCTCTCTAAGCTTCCCTAATTCATACAATTTAATGCTTGTCAACCTGCTGCTGCTAACTTTATCCATTTCACCAACATATCCCATGTCGATGTCGAATATCACTTCAATGGAAGCACATTCTGATACATCAAGCTCTTCTAGATGATTGAATAATGGCATTGGATTGCTTGGGAGAAGATTCACAAGACTAGCACATTCTTTCACTACAATGCTTCTCAAACTGCTGCTGGTACAAACCTGCTCTCCAGTATTACCGGTACGTCCCGAGTCAATGTCAAATAACACTTTAATGGAACGACAACTTTCTACGTTAAGCGCTTGTAGATTATTCAGGAATGGAAATGGATTGCATGAAAAAAGCTTCACAAGACTATCACATCTCTTCACTTTAATGCTTCTCAAGCTGCTGCTGCTAAGTTGCTCGATTTCACCAAAACCCATGTTGAACAAGACTTCAATGGAACCACAACCCTTGACTTTAAGCTTTCTCAATGGGCAAAGATTACTAATACTAAACTGAGGAGGCCATATCTCCTTCAAATTCCCCATATCACAAACAACCAGTTTCTCCAGCATAGGCGTCGCATCCTGCAAAGTAAAAAAATATTTGTTCATTCATTAGATACTCACCACTTTTTGAACCACTGTTAGTATAAAAGATTGTTAAAAGAAAACACAGACTTACCTCTTTGTGAAAGAAAGATTGCAAACTCTGAAGGCCTCGAAGTTGCAACTCCACGAGACATGGTAGCTCAATTGCACAATCATTATTGCAGAAATGCAGTAACTTTGGTAGGTTAGCCAACCTGAGATACTTTAAGTTGCTAAACTTAATTATATCGGATACATTATTCTCAGTATGTATGAGTATGACTGCTTCCATTATAGGGCATCCGGAAATATCCAGATACTCAAGCTTTGACAAATTTTTTGCTACACTCAGTGTGAAAAGGTATTTCAATTCTGTACATTCTGAAACTACAAGGAGTCTTAAATTGGAAAACGAGGAGTTTCGAGGAGAATCTGGTATTTCAACATCTTCAAGAGAATTCATATCATTCACTTGTAGATAAAGTGCATGTGTGATCTTAAACAGACTTCTTAATAATTTAAAATGACTTCAAACAAACACAGACTTCAAAGACGTAAAAAATGGAAGCTTAGAGATATAGAAAATGGAAATACTTTAATCATTAATATTTTAATATTGTAATATGGATGAACTCACACAATATTGTCACTTTCCATAAATTTTAATTGGTTTATTTTGTTATGTCTCATTTAGGGTAGTACATATCCAAAGTGGTCAAAGTGCAAACATTCAGTCACATAATGTTGGCTTTTACACCATCATGTATTTGCAACAATCAGTTTTTAAACGAGTGCAAGAGTTCTTTCGCCATGATATTCCTCGATTAAAATGGATTACACATTCTGAAAATCATTTTGCCTTAACGTACATGCTTCCATGAATGTATACATTAGAATACTAGCCATGCACGTGTGGGCAAGTAAGCATATACAATATCATGTGTTTGATTATATCCCACATAGTTTAAAGAAGTGAAATCTTTTTTGTTTATGTACTATAGAGAATGAGGATCTCACATGTCTTACAGACAACACATGTGTAATTCTATGTTTTCAAACACATTGTGTTGTGTGTTGATGAAGTTGATTATAAAACTAAAAAATTCAAACTTCTTTAACTAATTGTCTTGAAAAATTAATATAAATTCTTGATTTTTTTAGTGGTACACCTTTTTTCACTAAAAAAAAATATTCGTACTCCAAAGTCCAAACTTTTTATTTATTTTCAAGTTTTTGAAAGACACTATGAAATTTCGTTTTTTACTTACATGCATTTTGTTAAAATGCAACAAATTAAATACATTGTACACAAGACAAGCCTAGAGTAATTAACGAGTATCTTACATAACAACTTGGATTGCAATTTAAATGATGCTATTGTTATTATGCATGAGAGTTAACCCATGTGAAATTAGTGATAAAGTTTGTACTCTTAAGATGATATTCGAGTTCAATACTTAATTACCGTATTTAAACTCTGGCATTAGTTATGAGATTAGTTTCAAGATACAAACGCTCTATAACGAACATATAACTTAGTATTATTTGATTAAGGTCAATTCAACCTTATATCCCATAGTCGCACATTTGTTAAAAAAGTGAAATCTTGCTAGCTTGGATATATAGTACAGTGTACTAAGACTATCCATTGTAAGAATAATGTTATGTTTTCAAATTCACACATCTCATCGAAGATTTTAAAACTAAAAGAATGAAACTTTGATGACCAGCGTGTATTTGAAAATTGATATAAAATTCTTCGATTTTTTTTTTTTTTTTTTTTTTTATTATAATTTTTGTTAAATACCTTCTTCATTTACAAAAACATCTTTATCATCTGTTGTCACTTAAAAAATGGTACCATATATTTTTTGTTTACAAAGATTGTACATACATCTTTATGAAACTAAATATATAGTAATGTTCTATGTATATCCAATAACCGTTACCATACAATGTCATGCTGATTCGGCAGTGACATGCTACAGAAATGAACCAAGGCATATCCCTCCATGTAATTAAGGTATAAATTGAGTACATATATACAACTTTGGTCATTTAAGCTCTTACCATTCTACAATTCAATCATGCTAAATGTACCATTCAAACTAATTGAGATGACTCTTGACACTCATGAGGATTGTCTATTTGTCTATGTAGTGTGCAGTGGCGGATCTAGGATTTCTTATCATGTGTGGCACAATTTTGGCACCCTCCTTTGCTCCGCGACAAGATTTATAGCTCGTTGGTCATTAGTAGGGTTAAAGATAAAATTCACCAATCATCGGCAAATTGGATTCATGTACAAACTTGATATATTAACTTCTGATCCGTGCGAAACTAAAATTTAAGATCAAATACACCACTAGTCACTAGCTTTATCAGTTTAATTGTTGGTTCAATGTTCATGTTCATAATAATAGTAAAACCTACGGTACGTAACTAGGCAAAATAATTTCAACACAATTTCATTAAATGTATTCCACAACATAATTTTTGAAGGATGTAAAACCAGTGCTAGTAATATCCAATCATCCATAATATGACCATTAAATATGTTCGAACTAAACACAACTATTTGTAAAAAAAAAAAAAAAAAAAAAAATGGCTATTAACTCCACTCGTGGCCAAGAGTATATTTTGAAAAGTAAGTGATATCATGAAATGGGTCCAGGTAAACTAAATAAAATAGAAAGTCCAACTTACCATTTCGACTAATATGGCCAACCAAGGTATCCCATCAAGATAATGTGTGGCAACACTTTTTTGTAAAAATTTGATCATTTTAATAAGTTGTATATTGAATGCGCCCTCAGCTTTAAGTTTTCTTGGTCTGAACGTTACAGGATACAATCTCCAATAACAGGATTTACCATAGGAATTGATGATAAGCGTCCCCAAAGAAAGGTAAGATCATTTCCACATTCTTCTGATGGAATTTTACCCAGTTTGAAGAATAAATTAGATTAAGCTAAAGAGAATCTGTTGGTGCCTCTCATTAGAAGGCTCAGATAGCTACTATACTGTACAAGTGGTGATAACTTACTGTTGTGTTTCACTAAAGTTGGATATACTAAACGAAATATTTTAACAACTTACATGTATGTCAACTCTGTTAGCTTTGAACGTATATATGCGTTTAAACTTTGTAAGTATGTTTATGTTGATGGTCAACTTTGTTACCAACTCAAAATGTTTCCCTTATATATTTTACCTTTGTTATACATGAATTATTTGTTATTAACTGATATCTAACTGTCTATTACAAGGTCTATTTATAGTAAGTCAACAGGTATACATCAATGGGTGTGATGGTTCAGTTTGACCCATAAGACACAACCCTTTATAAACAACTGTCATAAACTGTTTCTTAACTATAATAATTGTCATAAACGACCAAATAGAAATAACTAACTAAAAGTACATGTCATCAATCCTAAACTAATGTTCTGTGCAGCCTTATTGGCTTATACATGTGACTGCTAAAACTATTTACATAGAAATAATAAAGTGACTGTGATATTTGACATGAATTAAGAGAGAATTGATCTTATAAAGTCCAACATATTCAATCAAACTTTGACGTGTTCAATAGAATCTAACGACAACACAACATGCTAGCAAATTTAATCTTTGAAATATTTGCTAGAATATTCTTATAACTTGTAAACGCGTGAAAAACAAACCAGAAACATAAATGAAGATTTAGTGAGTAAAAAAGGTGTTTTTTACTAGCCACCATCCGAGCGTTTACCTCATCTTTACTACATGATTTACGTCTGAGAATGCTTTTCCAAATGAATAATATAAAGTACGTTACATAACTAAAAAACTAAAATATTTATAGGATAGATTTTTAAGTTGTAAAGACAATCATATGATATGAAACATCTAGTAGTAGTATGTCTAAATATGGGGTTATAAACCCGATTACTATGATATCAAGTTTTAAGATAAGATAATGAGTCTGATAAGCAATTAGAGTAGCAGAGGGGTCTCGAAAAGGTATGCAATAGGTACATTTAGTTTCTAATTTACTTTCTAAAGCAACAATTTGACCCAAACAGGTAGCATCTTAGGTTCAACTTTCTGCATTCCTACCTCAGGACTCCATTTCTGCACAACAGAGGCTTATTGCTAACCATCCAAGGCCCTTTTTCAACCACTGTATTCAAACCCTCAATATTCCTAAACTTAAACAAATAGTGTCCATCTTTGCTAGCACTGATCTCTCTTATCCCATACTTACTCCACATTAGTACTTACAGTATGATTAACAGTATCATTATCAGTAGGAGTGTTATTATTCACAGGAGTACTTACGCTTTGTGCATCGGTAGTATTCTCTTCAACGGTATTCGTATCTTTCCCATTTCCACTCTTCTCAACAGGCCTATGAACAGATACATAGCTTCTTTCCCAATTATGTGAGCCCTATTCTCATTAGTAACATCATTTATAACTGTTTCATTGCGCTTTTGGCTCAAATTACTAACCACATGATCATTAAACCTCACAGGAACCTTCACTACTCTAGCAGATTTTTTATTAGTCATTTTTTGAATGGAACAGGGGATTTGTATATGGGTTTGTCATTATTATTATGTGACTATACGATATATGGAGTATTACATAATTATTTATTTATTCTATCGCTTAAACACTTATATGTGGAGTATTATTACATAATTGTTATTTTGAATTTCATTCATTCGAGTTATTTGCTCCTAAATATTCGATACTAGCTTCAAGACCCGCTCAATGGGCGGGCTAGCTCGATAATTTTATTTTAATTAATATCATATTAATAACACTAAAAAATGACAATCTAAAAAATATCGCATTAAAATATATAGCTACTTGAAAAAAAAAGTTAAGACACAAAATTTATAATACAATACGACAAATTTCGTGAAATAAAAAATGTGAATACCAATAAAAAAAACAAATATGCTTAAAGTTGATGTAACACTTCCTTGTAGACAACGTTAGTCGTTTCCTCCGTGTAGTTGCCATCTCTATCATAACAAATCACTTTAAAACCTTGCTTGCTTTTAACTCTGAAACATCGACGTATAACTAACCATGTGAAAAAACAGGGCATTGTAGCAATAAACCAACCTTGTGCCATTGCAAAGACCATCCCTTTAGTCAATGTTTCGCAAACACATGACATGGGCACCTAGCTTCAACACCAACTTATGATGTGGAATACCTGACATTCGAATACTATTCAGAAATTCGGTCGTGTATAAAGACTCGTCATAATTAAAAGCCACATCCGTATCGCTGATCGTATCAGAACTATAGTAAACACGTTCGTCTCCAAGAAGCACAGACATCATATGCTCGTTAACTTTATCTACTTCGTCATGCATAGGCACAAGTATAGCTCTTTCTTGAGAATACGCCGGGTTCCATAAATTAGGCGATATGTTAGGATAAATATGTTGTATAACAACATGCATATGGTTTTCAAAATCAACATATCTTTAGGAATTTAACAACAGATTCACCATTGTTCTGCACACCCACTTTTCCATCACCTATGTCAAGGATCCAATCAACAAATTCTTTGGTTTCTTTAGCGTGTGCAGGGTCGCTATCTATACGTAACCTCATATTAACAATTAGCTTAAACACCGTACAACGCTGCCAAAGATATGATGCGTTAATTGATGTGTAGTTGTTATCTTAAAAGAATTGGAATCATGGACGATCGGACATGCTAGTTATAAAAAATAAGTTGTTAAATAAACCTATACACCCTCTTAATATGGACAAGATCACAAGTATATAAACGTGTTTTTCTATTACGTTTTATATTAGACAAACATATATTTGAGAGAAACTTAATATAAAAATGCGTGGAAATATATATCATTGGTTGTTGGTTGTTTAATAATCTTTTTAGAAAGTTATCACTTTGTACTTTATACATAAGATGCGTTTATTTTGGGCCCTTCAAAGTGTGAGGCCCTGCGCAGTTGGGATAACTACACAGGTTGATATCCGAGCCTGACGCTTAACATCAAAGGTCACATAAGCTAAAGACGAATAACTTGCATTTGACAAATATTAATTTGTTTACTGTAAAACCAACAATATCCTAAGATGCATTAACGCAACAAACATAAACCGATACACATATAAAACAATAACTACAAACTAAAAAACACAGGTTGTGATTCAAATGCGAATATATCTTTTTAAATAATTCTCACTTTAACAATCAGAAATCTCGCTATGTTATAGGATGAGGTTTATTTTCAAATTTCTTCGATGAGATTGATATGAAACAAACTTTCAAATATGCAATGGAATTAGGAATAGATAACTATGGAATGTTTGTTATATTTTGCATGTTAATAAAGATTGTTTTTGCATTTAAATAGTATATTAAAAGATATGCATGAGTGGTGAGTGCTTATTCACTCACTATTATATGGCCAAATACCAACCCAAAACGACTATTTGAGCTAACAAATGCAAAGAAAACGTGTGTTTTTGTGTTTGTGACATGCAGGAACGGATTTATCATAAAAGACGAAAAATCTCGGGAAAACAACGAAATCGAGCACGAGAGTAGAAGATGGTCAAAAAGTCAAAGCCGGGAATCCACGAGTCAGTTTCAGTCCTCTATCTTCTCAGACTTGGCAAGTTTAATCCTTGAAATATATTTTGGAAGAAATTCAGATTCAGCCCTTGAACTTTCATATTATTACACATTTGGTCCTTGTATGATTTTGATACTAAACCCAAAAATCTGCCAAGTCCACAACTTAACAAGCCTGGTCCAAATGAGTATAAGCCAAGTCCACCAAATTCTTACCCAAGCCCATATTACAAATGAAATGACCCGAGCCCATTTTACCCTTAGTCAAAAGAAGTCAACAATGAGCTTAAATATATGTATACGTAAATATCAATTAACTAATCATAATAAAAAGTACATGAACTTGATTTACAACATTGTAACTTTGCTCTTGTTGTGTTATAGTGACAAAATAATACACGAGCTTGATTTATACCTTTGATTTGATAACAATTAATGAAATTGTCTATTTTTATATTATATACTTGGTTGACTATTTTAATTCCTTATTAAAAGGGATCTTTATTTTCAAATATCTTCAATCAGTTGAATGTTTTCACCAAAAACTGTTCGAAATTTGTGCAAACTTTCAATTTCAAGAGAAAACTCCACGTGGAGTTTTTTAAGAGTTTTGAAGATTTTTTGATGAATTTTGGCTTCTAAAAATAGGAATCACACTTGTGCTTTATATAGGTTGTGATTTATTCTATCGCTTAAACACTTATATGTGGAGTATTATTACATAATTGTTATTTTGAATTTCATTCATTCGAGTTATTTGCTCCTAAATATTCGATACTATAGTTACTATTGTGGGTTTAATTAAGGGAGGTGATTTGTATACCATTTTTATTTGTCATTCACCAATAAATTATGCATAGCGGTGTTGTACTGTATGCATTATTAGTATGATTTAGTGGTGTATTGCCAAAAATAAATAGTGCACAAATCATCTCCCTTTAATTAAACTCAATATGCGGTCCCAGTAGTAAGTCATTTGACTTTCTTACAAGAGTTCAAAGATTCATCACTAAGTACACATTTCGGGTAGCTAGAAAATAGTCGAAAATGGTCAGGTGATACCTAATTAGGTTTTGTACATGTGATTGAGTTACTCGCACTCTGCCTACATAACCTGAACATAAAAAACCTAAAAGTATGAATTAGTATTAAGGCTGATCAAAGATAACTCCCGAACTTTTTTTGGTGTGGGACGGTGGTGGATAGTTGTAATGATTGGTAGTAGATGGTTGTAATGATTGGTGGTGGTGAGCGGAGATGAAGAAGAAGTAGGGTGGATAAAGTGATTGTGTTAAACTGTTAATTTTAGGAGTAAATTTTACCCCGTTCGTCCCTAAGGTTGTACCAAAATAATTAACATAATGCGGTGAAATGACCAAAATACTCTCATGTGCATGGGGGACTCAACAACCATTGACTGACCATGTTAAGTCAAATGGACCTTGGACGATTCAGAAAATGAACAGTAAGGACCTCAAGCGTGTTGGTTGTTATGGGCCCAGAACAGGGTTAAGACAATCAATGACCTAACTACGTACCAATGAATGGTTACCGGATATCACTTGGAATCGTGTTATCACTTTTCAAAGTAAACTATTCAACCCTAATGACTGGGTATCAAGAATATCTACTTGGGATAAGACCAAATGTTGTTAGTGATTTAGGCACAAATCAATAACCCTTCGTGTATAAGTGTTATATGTTTTCGGTGTGTCCTTCATGCATCAATTGATTTACCTATTTATAGGTAATATTGCTCAACCCTAGTCAAATGGAATTAAGAGTGATTAACAGCCCATTAATCCCACTTAATTTGCCTCCATAATTATAGGTATTAGTGGTTACACAACCAATTAAACGTGGTCATTAATGCAGTTATAACTGCCACTTGACTAGGTCAAAACAGTTACTAATCAAGTTTGAATTCAGTCCAGTGAGTTCGTTATACTCACTGATGAGCTAGTCCCTGAGTACATGACAACTCCCTGATGAGAGCTGAACTCATCATCCTGATGAATACCATTCAGTCCAGAGTATCACTCCCTCAAAGAGTGAACTCACTGAACTTCATCAGATACTGAATAACACAACCACTATAAGAGTCAGGGTGTCCAGGGACCTGATGAGTGTACACTCCGTACCTCCTGACCCATTGCCAGGTTTGAACTAAACCCTCAAGTGCACTAAATTTTCCAACAATCGTCCCCAAATTTAGTTCACTTCCTTTGCATGAAAACAAACATTAAACAAAACATATGCATAAACGAAAATATTATGAGGATTGAATTTCCATCTTAGTACATTACACGTTCAAATATTCGAAAATCATGGTGTTCTAAGAATTGAACCCTTCAACCCATTTGAATACCTGAAGATAAAATACACATATATTTTCAAACACTTAAACACTCCTGACACCATACAAGCCATGTGTCCATATCCAATTCATAAATGTTGTAAAAGCTAAAAGTCCATAGCTTCCTGAAGCGGCAAAACTTCAACATTTACATAGGTGGTTCCTCTTTATTCATGCTCCTGCTTAGCACTTTTTCAAAGAAAATTAACCATTAAGAAGTTATGACTTCATCCTCCTTTCCAGCAGATTCCAAGCACAAACCTTGGGATGTTTGTAAAACATGTGCTCTAGTACACTGAATGTTCATCTTTCCACATTGAACTCAGCTCCCAAGTTTTCTCAGGAGGGAGTTGGGTGTCTTAGCATTCAGTGATTGAATTGGACTTTAAACCCATCCCTTTAGCAGACTTTAAAACCAAGTCTCTAGCCAGTCCCTTCGTCAAGTGATCAGCTAAGTTCTATTGAGATATTACAAACTCTATAGATATCACCCCATTCATGATAAGCTCACGAATCATGCTATGCCTGACACCTAAGTGTCTAGACTTCCCATTGTACATCTGGCTATAAGCCTTTGCCAATGTAGCAGCACTATCACAATGGATAGAAATAGGTGCTATAGGTTTGGGCCATAATGGAATCTCAAGAAGCAAGTTTTTCAACCATTCAGCTTCTTTACCAGCAGCTGCTAAGGCCACAAATTCTGATTCCATTGTTGAACTGGTGATGCAAGTTTGCTTCTTGGATGCCCAAGAAATTGCACCTCCACCAAGTAGGAATACCCAGCCACTGGTAGACGAATTGTCTTCAGTGTTACTGATCCAACTTGCATCAGTGTAACCTTCCAACACTGATGGATAACCAGTATATGAGAGACTATAGTCCATAGTTCTCTTCAAATACTTCAGTACCCTCTGAACTGCTTGCCAGTGATGAGCACTAGGATTACTAGTATACCTGCTCAGTTTACCCACTGCAAAAGCAATATCAGGTCTTGTACAAGTCATGGCATACATCAGGCAGCTAATTACCCTAGAATACTCAAGTTGAGATACAGCTTTGCCAGTATTAGGCATAAGCTTCTCAGTGGTATCCATAGGAGTACTCACTGGAGTACACTCAAAGTAATTAAATTTCTTCAGTACCTTCTCAATATAATGAGACTGAGAAATTGATATACCATTACTTTCATGTTTGATCCTTATACCAAGGATAACATCTGCCTCCCCCATGTCCTTCATGGAGAACCTTGATGACAAAAATTCCTTTGTCAAGTCAACCTGATTTTGATCAGTGCCAAAAATCAGCATGTCAGCAACATATAAACAAATGATGACTCCTTTACCAGATTCATCAAATTTGCTATATACACATTTATCAGCCTGGTTAAGAACATAACCATTAGACAAAACCACTTCATCAAATTTTTGATGCCATTGCTTAGGTGCCCGTTTCAGTCCATATAAAGACTTAATCAGTTTGCACACCTTGTTTTCATTTTCAGGCAAGATGAAACCCTGAGGTTGGTTAATATAAACCTCCTCATCTAATTCACCATTCAAGAAAGCTGTCTTCACATCCATCTGATGAATAATCAGATTGTGACTTGATGCTAAAGCAATTAGCAGCCTGATGGTACTGATACGTGCCACAGGGGCATAAGTATCAAAGTAGTCTATCCTTGACTTTTGTTTAAAGTCCTGAATGACTAGTCTAGCCTTGAACTTTTCAATAGTTCCATCTACCTTCATTTTCCTTTTGAAAATCCATTTGCAACCAAGAGGTTTGCAACCTGGAGGTAGATCAACCAACACCCAAGTGTTGTTGCCCATGATGGAGTCAATCTCATCATTTATTGCCTCTTTCCAGAATGCAACATCCTGGGACTTCATTGCTTCTTCAAATGTTTTGGGATCATCCTCAACAATGAAGCAATAGGAATATTGGTCAGAGACCTCATTCCTTATACCTTCAATTAAGTATAATTGAAACTCAGGTCCAAATGACTTTGGAGTCCTGACCCTTTTGCTCTTCCTGAACTCAGGTTCTGGTTGTTGAACCACAACCTCATCAGGGACCTGAGATGATAATTCATCAGGGACCTCTGATACATCAATGTCATCAGTTTCATTTGGAATCCTGTGACTTAGTCTAGGGACTGATGAGAATCTATTCTCATCAAATAGTGCATTCCTTGATTCAATTATTGAATTAATTGAAACATATTCATTAGGTTCAATAACATAGAACATGTATGCCTTGGAATGCTCAACATATCCAACAAAGATGCATTCAATGCCTCTTTCACCCAGAGTTTTTAACTTTGGATTAGGGAGTCTTACAACTGGCCTACAACCCCAAACCTTGAGATAATTCAGGTTGGGTTTTTTCTTAGTCCAGAGTTCATAAGGGGTAACCTTCTTCCTTTTATTTGGAACCCTATTTAATAAATAGCAAGCTGTTAACATAGCTTCACCCTAGAACCCTTGACTCAGTCCTGAATAGGACAACATGGAATTAACCATCTCCTTCAGTACCCTGTTTTTCCTTTCAGAGATACCATTTTGTTGAGGAGTATAGGGAGCTGTCGTTTCATGGATTATACCAACAGATTGAAAATACAGAGTATCCATGTACTCACCTCCCATATCCATCCTGAACCTTTTGATCAGTGACCCAAGTTGCAACTCAACTTCAGTTTTAAATACTTTGAATTTATCTAATACTTCATCCTTAGTATGTAATACATAGACATAACAAAACCTAGAAGCATCATCAATAAATGTCACAAAGTACTTCTTGTTCCCCAAAGAGGGAGTGGCACGTAAATCACACAGGTCACTGTGTATTAGCCCCAAGAGCGCAGTCTCACGTTTTACACCCTGACAGGGTTTCTTAGTTATTTTGGTCAACATGCAAGTCTTACACTTTTCTGTGTCCATGTCAAAAGCTGGGATTAACCCATCCTTAGACATATCTTGCATCCTTTTATAGTGTACATGGCCAAGTCTAGCATGCCACAGGGTGGAGTCGTTCAATTTAGAGGTTGACATAAAGGCTGAATTAAGAATGTTAGTGACAACATTAAGCCAGAATATTTGATTACACAAATATCCAAAACCAATAAACCCACCATGTTTAGACAAAATAGATTTATCAGATTCAATAACTTGCTTATATCCATGATTATTCAAAACACTACTTGAAACCAAGTTCTTCCTTATATCAGGAACATGAACAACATTAAACAAAGTTACAATCTTTCCAGAACTAAAATTAAGATCTAGACAACCACGACCATGCACCAAAGCTGTTGACTCATTTCCCATGTGAAGAATTGAACCATCATTCAGTGACTCGTAAGTCTTGAACCATCTTCTATCTTTGCACACATGAACAGTTGCTCCAGAGTCAACCCACCACGCAACATCATCATCATGCACATAGTTAGATTCAGATACATATGTAACATAATAAACCTGAAGAGATTCATTAAACATATTCTGACCTTTCAGTGAGTTGGAAGGACCTCCACTCCCTGTACCACTAGTGCCTGAACCATTGGATTTACCTCCAATCTTAACACCTTTGCAATCCCTTTTAATGTGACCAGATTTGCCACATTTCCAACAAGTAGGTGTTGCCTTCTTGTTAGGATCAGCCCTTGTGTTATCATGATGTTTACGTTTGCCTTTGTTGTCATTGTACCTGGTGGAATTGTTATGTTCCACCATATTGACAACAGATGCACCAGTAGCATTGCCACTCTTTGGCTTGTCATTATCCTACACCCTGAGGGATTCCTCAATACGTAGATGACTACCCAACTGAACCAGTGTCAGTTCTTCCTTCTTATGTTTCAAGGTATGCTTGAAATCTTTCCAAGAAGGAGGGAGTTTGTCAATGATACAAAAGACTGAAATAGCCTCATCCATGTTCATTTTGTGTTGTGTAAACCTTCTAAGTATTCCAAGAAGTTCATTGTATTGTTCCATGACTGGCCTTGAATCAGTCATTTTGTAATTTGTGAAATTACTTACAAGAAACTTCTTACTTGAAGCATCCTCAGCCATATATTTGGCATCCAAGGAATCCCACAGTTCTTTAGAAGATTCAACATTCTGATAAATGTCAAAGAGAGAATCAGACATACCATTGAGAATTAAACCTCTGCATACATAGTCATCATTCTCCCATTTGCTCCTTTTCCTTATATGTTCCACAATAGCATCATCCCCATGATCTTCAGGAATAGCAGTGCTAAGAACATATACCACATTCATGCTTGACAGTAAGAAGTGCATCTTCTTTTGCCATCTTCTGAAATCAACACCTTCAAACTTTTCCAATTTGGAAAAGTTAGCAGTCATATGTCTCATAGCAGCAGCCATTGATACTCACAAAATAGTTTACTTTGATTGTTGGTTGTTATGGGCCCAGAACAGGGTTAAGACAATCAATGACCTAACTACGTACCAATGAATGGTTACCGGATATCACTTGGAATCGTGTTATCACTTTCCAAAGTAAACTATTCGACCCTAATGCCTGGGTATCACGAATATCTACTTGGGATAAGACCAAATGTTGTTAGTGATTTAGGCACAAATCAATAACCCTTCATGTATAAGTGTTATATGTATTCTGTGTGTCCTTCATGCATCAATTGATTTACCTATTTATAGGTAATATTACTCAACCCTAGTCAAATGGAATTAAGAGTGATTAACGGCCCATTAATCCCACTTAATTTCCCTCCATAATTATAGGTATTAGTGGTTACACGACCAATTAAACGTGATCACTAATGCAGTTATAACTGCCACTTGACTAGGTTAAAACAGTTACTAATCAAGTTTGAATTCAATCCAGAGAGTTCGTTATACTTACTGATGAGGCGAAAAATAAACCACTTTTAGGGGGTCATTTAAGCCCGGAATTGAATTTATTTGATCAAATATTGCCCTAAATCGTTCCTTTTGTGATTTTAGGTACTTTGGGAGTGAAATCTGGAAAAGGAAGCAATTCGGACGTTTTTGGAGCATCAAAGTAAAGAAAACGCAAAAGACTTAATTTTCCATGCTGGGAATAGTGTATGACGGTGTAACAATTCGCATTTTTCAGGATAATTACTATTCCCGGAAAATTTCACTATTCACTTTTACTATTCATTTTTCCCGAAACTTTCCCGAAAGTTGATTTTTATTTGATATTCTCGAGTGATAAATCATTTCCATGACAAATTAAATGTTTGACATTAGTCAGATCATTTTCGTGAAAGTTATTAGGGAATTACACGTTTTAGGGTAAAACGTCATTCAGAAATTCTACGTACAACGAAACTCGACCGCGTTAAGTGACCCCGCATCAGAAAAATGTTTGACACACTCATGATTTATTTGAGAATTAATCGTGACTGAGAAAAACATGACCAAAAACTTCCCGGCAGGTCACCCAAGCAAGTACTATTCTCACATGAGCACGCTTAACCGTATGGGCGATTAACCGTTAGACCACAAAACACGTTTTTAACACAATTTGAGTTGTCAACATATTCTTTCCCTCCTCCTTTGACCAAAAATCATTCCTTGATTTTATAAGTCATTCCTTGATTTTTAGGCTTACGGTTTGATGTCTAAAAGACATTTAACACCAACCGACACTAGACTGAGCCCAGTCTAGACATTATAAGTCATTTTAAATCATTTATATCATATTAGAAAAGTAACATTTTACTTTTCTTAATTTTACGCAATATTCGTACATTTTACGAATTACGCGTTTTAGACCCGTGTTTCCAGTTTTTAGCAGGGTTTTACACCCAAATGGAACCTACCACTCATTTTATATTTTATTATGGAACTTATTGACATGTTTATCAATACTTTCAAGTTCCATAATTTTACGACACCCGGTTTTACGTTTTGAGGCTTAATCATTTACGATTGGCATTTCCCGGAGTCAAAACTAACCAAGTATCTTGGATAATACCAAGAAAAGTCCACACTTGCTCCCCAAGCTTGACCAAACCGCCCTAGGAGGGGGGAGTCACACCCATGTGGCTTCATCTCATGAATTTACCCCTAGATCACCATTAAATTACAACTTGGTCACCAAGTTTTGGTAATTTCCTAGTAGTTTCCTAACCTCCTCATTTTGGACTATAAATAGCCCCTCTTCCCCCCTTCCTTGTGCCGTGCATCCCCAACCCCAAAACCCTTTCATCCTTAGTTCATTTCCTTCCAAATTCTTGCAAGGTTCAAGTGAAAGTTCAAGTAGAAACCCTAGTTTGATCATAAGTTGCCAAAAATCTTCCAAACCCTAGAATACTTGGTGATTTCTCTTGAGTTTAAATCCACTCAATTCACCTCAACCTTCATCATCCATCTTTCAAGAATACCAAGGGTAGAAAGGTTGCATGAAGTGAAAAAGGGTTGAAGCAAGTCTATCAAAGTCCTATCCTTACATGTTAACTTCCTTTCATCTTTGAAAGCCAAAAGTTGTGAGCCAAACCCTAACTTGATTCTTGTTAAATAATCATGTTCATGTTATTTACATACTATTTGTGCTATATATTGTCTTGTAATAATGTCCATGATGTATAAAAATGACCAAAACAAGTTATTGTTATTGATTGTTAAAACAAGTTACTAAAACAAGCAAACTAGTGACTTTCTTGGTAAGACCTGATCAAAATGGTAAAAATATGATATTGGATCATTACATATTGTAGTAGAGGACTTAACAAGGAAACCATAGCAATTTGAACCACCCAAAACGAGTATACGAGTCAAAAGTTACGCCCATTTGAAGTTACCAAAGATTTCCGGCAAATCTGCCTAAATAGCTTCCTGATCAAATTTGGGTTTTGAAAGTCCCACTTCTGGTCCGATTCATCAAAAAGTTAAAACACGAAAGTTGTCCGGAACGACGTTTTCGTTCAAGAATAAAGAAGCTCGAGACCTAAAAATGCTTTCTGAGTGATAAAATTCTTCAAATTCTAAACAGCCCATTTTTAGGCCAAAGTCACTAGATTATGGTTATACTTTAAAAGGAACAAGAGGTCTTATGACCTATAATCAAGACCACAACCATGGCTAGAGCCAAGGTTGTGTCTCATGACCTTGGAACAAGGACCGAAGGTCATGGCTAGGCCATGACGAAATGACCATACCAATTTACATAGGCGTAAACATGAAACAATGAATTAGGCGATAACATGAACAAACAATTTGGATCTACTTCACTAAAAGGAAACCATGAGATATTACCAAGAGAATATGGTCATTCAAGACTTATGAAACTACCCCTAATAACAATCTTCCTGTACTAATAAATTTTCCTAAGTTTATTCAAATATCGGACATGTAACTTTTCGGATCAAAACTTATATCTATATATTTCATCAACTACTACAATAGTAGGGAGCCTCATGTGAGGAGTTCATTATGTAAGCCGTCGAGTTGAGTTGTGGATTTACGAGTTAAAGTGTCCTGGCTCCTCGAACGCTTACTAACATGACTTCTGAATTATGTCGGCCCGAACGGTAGTGAACGATATACCAAAACATACATGTTTCATAAATCTTTCTTTCAAAGACTTACAATATACATCATACCACATCATGGACTAAATGCAAGATATATATATATATATATATATATATAGGCACTACTTCATATTCTTTACTCCGATCCTAAGTCGCAACATTCGATTATAGGTTGCTCGTAGAAACCTTCACGATTCAACCGTTACATTCATTACTTGCTATCTTAACTTAAGGTGAGTTCATAGCCCCACTTTCCATTACTTAATTGTTTTACAAATCCTTGGGGGGAATACATGCTATTTCTAAATCGAATACAATGCTTTCTAATGTATGCTTCACGACGATGTTTTATTATCACTAAGTACCAACCTTGCTAAACAGAGATCCTTTATTATGAACCATTTAGTCACTAGCAATAGTGAGCGCGAATATTAATAATAGGCCTATTGGGATTGACGAATCCCATTTGTATTGACTAAGTTCAAACAAATGCATTAATATTTGAGATTTAGGTATGTTAGCAAAGTACCTACCGGGATAAATCTGCCGATCGATATTGGTACACGTTAACGTTATGGTGTCATAAGCTTAGTGAAATAAATAACGATTTTGTTTTCCAAACATTGGTGTGAGCCTATAACTCACACTACCAACATATTGTGTTCAAACATTAAACAAACTCTATGAATATCACTCAACCTTTGTGTTGACCTCTCAAGCATGTATTTCAGGTTCATGACGATCAAGGATGGCACGGAAGGACACGGATACTCAAGAGGGCTATAAATTTTTATTATCATTCAAAAACTCATTTATTATACATTGTAAACATGGAACCATTTGGGACCTCATTTTGTAATCTCTGATATTTATACAATTTGAATGATAAATCTTTTAAAACGACTCAATTGGAGTTCGTTTTCTATTATTGTGACTATTGTGCTGTCAAGTAACACCCAGTTCGAATTCCGCTGCAACCATGAATTGGGGGTGTTACAGATTGGTACCAGAGCCATAGTTATAGAGAAACGGGTCTAATTGAGACCTAAACTATAACCACACTACAAGCAAAAACATTTTTATAGCCTTCCGCTCTCCGTGTCTTCCATCCTCCAGACGATTATGGATTTAGTAAGCATGTTATGATACACAAACATGTTAGTATATTCATATATACCCATTTTGAGCATTTCCCCGTAAGCATTAGTATATTGATATATAAACTCGGTTTATTTTCAATTATTTATCTAAACAATGGACTAAACATATCTGTGTATGCCTATTCTAGGGCATTTCGACACAATCACATTCTCCCAATCATGTTCCTACTCCAACATTTTATGTCCAAGACATTGTAACTGATTACAATGGTCTTTCCTATTCCCCGGACATTGTAACTGATTACAATGGTCTCGTCTATTTTCCAAGACATTGTATTATACAATGGTCTTAACCATTTCTCAAATGTTTTGAGTCACACAATGGTCGAATCTACTTCCCAGACATCGTGAATTACACAATGGTCTAACCTACTTCCGAGACATTGTGTTTTGCGCAATGGTCTCCAGAATTATTCCATCACATCATCAATATCATTTCATATGATATCAAAAACCCGTCACGACCTATCGATTTCTAAACAAGAAATATGAGATTTCTAAAGAACAAACTAATCCATCATTGACAAAAGCTGAAGTTCAGCCCTACATTCATCAAAGTTTTCTTCTGAAACCTTCATTATTAAAAGTTCGTGATCCTGGCCAAGTATGTTCTATTTTAGAACTACTTAAAACCTCCTTTCCATACGTACCTACCCTTACTATCTTCTATGCAATGGAATATGAAAACATACGTTACAAGTCTTGTATGGACGGGACTTGCAACTTAAGGGTTTGACATCGCCTTTGTTTAGTGGACAGTTTCCCGAAAGCAACGGACATATCACAAGTATACCTAATTTAGGTATTTCAAAATTTTATCGAACCTTGGCTAAATATAGACTAGTCACCTATATTTAACCTAGGGACAGTGGAATATAGTCTGACTAACTATATTTGACTTAAAATTTTCAAATACTGAGAATAGTTGTACTAGGGTTATGTTTAGGTTGATTTCCTACTTGAACTCGATAAACCACTAGAATACATTAAAACGATCTAGAGACACGATAGTGCCTTACCACTCAGCGAAATCTTAACACCTTATTTGTACTACCTAATTTCATTCTTGAAAGTTTTCATTTATGAGATAATCCGAACTACTATCTTGGGATAGTTATCAATTATTCTCTTCATCCTGTAGAAGTACTATCCTGTTTAGGTCCTAAGGATACCATCCCATCATAAACCTTTAAAATCTCTTAAGATTTTCAAAACAAACTCAACATCTATACCTAAGAGTATTAATGTTAAGCATACACACTTTTGTTCATCAACATATCACATCATTATCTTCACAACCGTTACAAACACAAGCTCATTAACAGATCTTGATGCACTTTTAAAGCTCAAATCATCCTTAGTTACACCACAAGCACCCTCACCAGCTTTACAAGATTGAATATTCATCTTGTACTTTTGGAACACCAGTATCATCTCGTAATACAATACCTTGTAACTCACCGGCTAAGTATGAATGTTGTGTTGGGAATTATTAAGTAGGATGATTTATAATTATTTGAATGAATTGGGATGCCTTTTCATTTAAATAAAGAAATTGTAAATCACCGAACCATAAGTTTATATTCCACTATTTACATTGTTTGGGATGCCTCTCTATGTAAATAAAGAATTATAAACAAGTGGGCTTGTTTGTGTCCGAAATAACATAAGTATAAAGTCAATAAACACTAGGTACAACAACCGATTACCTACTAGGCTATTATTGCAATTACTATCTCAATTCCTATTAATATTCGACGGCTATATCAATTTCCTTTGATATTCGATTATTACCATACCTTTCCTGCACAAAAGTAAGCCTCATCCTACACCATACACTGAAATAACAAATCAAATTACATCACCAGTAATCCCAGACTTTAGTCCTCATAAGTAACCACACCTCTGCATCGACACCACTCCAACATATGACACACAAAGAACTTCGGGACGAAGTTCCCCGTAAGGGGTAGAGACTGTAACAATTCGCATTTTTCAGGATAATTACTATTCCCGGAAAATTTCACTATTCACTTTTACTATTCATTTTTCCCGAAACTTTCCCGAAAGTTGATTTTTATTTGATATTCTCGAGTGATAAATCATTTCCATGACAAATTAAATGTTTGACATTAGTCAGATCATTTTCGTGAAAGTTATTAGGGAATTACACGTTTTAGGGTAAAACGTCATTCAGAAATTCTACGTACAACGAAACTCGACCGCGTTAAGTGACCCCGCATCAGAAAAATGTTTGACACACTCATGATTTATTTGAGAATTAATCGTGACTGAGAAAAACATGACCAAAAACTTCCCGGCAGGTCACCCAAGCAAGTACTATTCTCACATGAGCACGCTTAACCGTATGGGCGATTAACCGTTAGACCACAAAACACGTTTTTAACACAATTTGAGTTGTCAACATATTCTTTCCCTCCTCCTTTGACCAAAAATCATTCCTTGATTTTATAAGTCATTCCTTGATTTTTAGGCTTACGGTTTGATGTCTAAAAGACATTTAACACCAACCGACACTAGACTGAGCCCAGTCTAGACATTATAAGTCATTTTAAATCATTTATATCATATTAGAAAAGTAACATTTTACTTTTCTTAATTTTACGCAATATTCGTACATTTTACGAATTACGCGTTTTAGACCCGTGTTTCCAGTTTTTAGCAGGGTTTTACACCCAAATGGAACCTACCACTCATTTTATATTTTATTATGGAACTTATTGACATGTTTATCAATACTTTCAAGTTCCATAATTTTACGACACCCGGTTTTACGTTTTGAGGCTTAATCATTTACGATTGGCATTTCCCGGAGTCAAAACTAACCAAGTATCTTGGATAATACCAAGAAAAGTCCACACTTGCTCCCCAAGCTTGACCAAACCGCCCTAGGAGGGGGGAGTCACACCCATGTGGCTTCATCTCATGAATTTACCCCTAGATCACCATTAAATTACAACTTGGTCACCAAGTTTTGGTAATTTCCTAGTAGTTTCCTAACCTCCTCATTTTGGACTATAAATAGCCCCTCTTCCCCCCTTCCTTGTGCCGTGCATCCCCAACCCCAAAACCCTTTCATCCTTAGTTCATTTCCTTCCAAATTCTTGCAAGGTTCAAGTGAAAGTTCAAGTAGAAACCCTAGTTTGATCATAAGTTGCCAAAAATCTTCCAAACCCTAGAATACTTGGTGATTTCTCTTGAGTTTAAATCCACTCAATTCACCTCAACCTTCATCATCCATCTTTCAAGAATACCAAGGGTAGAAAGGTTGCATGAAGTGAAAAAGGGTTGAAGCAAGTCTATCAAAGTCCTATCCTTACATGTTAACTTCCTTTCATCTTTGAAAGCCAAAAGTTGTGAGCCAAACCCTAACTTGATTCTTGTTAAATAATCATGTTCATGTTATTTACATACTATTTGTGCTATATATTGTCTTGTAATAATGTCCATGATGTATAAAAATGACCAAAACAAGTTATTGTTATTGATTGTTAAAACAAGTTACTAAAACAAGCAAACTAGTGACTTTCTTGGTAAGACCTGATCAAAATGGTAAAAATATGATATTGGATCATTACATATTGTAGTAGAGGACTTAACAAGGAAACCATAGCAATTTGAACCACCCAAAACGAGTATACGAGTCAAAAGTTACGCCCATTTGAAGTTACCAAAGATTTCCGGCAAATCTGCCTAAATAGCTTCCTGATCAAATTTGGGTTTTGAAAGTCCCACTTCTGGTCCGATTCATCAAAAAGTTAAAACACGAAAGTTGTCCGGAACGACGTTTTCGTTCAAGAATAAAGAAGCTCGAGACCTAAAAATGCTTTCTGAGTGATAAAATTCTTCAAATTCTAAACAGCCCATTTTTAGGCCAAAGTCACTAGATTATGGTTATACTTTAAAAGGAACAAGAGGTCTTATGACCTATAATCAAGACCACAACCATGGCTAGAGCCAAGGTTGTGTCTCATGACCTTGGAACAAGGACCGAAGGTCATGGCTAGGCCATGACGAAATGACCATACCAATTTACATAGGCGTAAACATGAAACAATGAATTAGGCGATAACATGAACAAACAATTTGGATCTACTTCACTAAAAGGAAACCATGAGATATTACCAAGAGAATATGGTCATTCAAGACTTATGAAACTACCCCTAATAACAATCTTCCTGTACTAATAAATTTTCCTAAGTTTATTCAAATATCGGACATGTAACTTTTCGGATCAAAACTTATATCTATATATTTCATCAACTACTACAATAGTAGGGAGCCTCATGTGAGGAGTTCATTATGTAAGCCGTCGAGTTGAGTTGTGGATTTACGAGTTAAAGTGTCCTGGCTCCTCGAACGCTTACTAACATGACTTCTGAATTATGTCGGCCCGAACGGTAGTGAACGATATACCAAAACATACATGTTTCATAAATCTTTCTTTCAAAGACTTACAATATACATCATACCACATCATGGACTAAATGCAAGATATATATATATATATATATATATAGGCACTACTTCATATTCTTTACTCCGATCCTAAGTCGCAACATTCGATTATAGGTTGCTCGTAGAAACCTTCACGATTCAACCGTTACATTCATTACTTGCTATCTTAACTTAAGGTGAGTTCATAGCCCCACTTTCCATTACTTAATTGTTTTACAAATCCTTGGGGGGAATACATGCTATTTCTAAATCGAATACAATGCTTTCTAATGTATGCTTCACGACGATGTTTTATTATCACTAAGTACCAACCTTGCTAAACAGAGATCCTTTATTATGAACCATTTAGTCACTAGCAATAGTGAGCGCGAATATTAATAATAGGCCTATTGGGATTGACGAATCCCATTTGTATTGACTAAGTTCAAACAAATGCATTAATATTTGAGATTTAGGTATGTTAGCAAAGTACCTACCGGGATAAATCTGCCGATCGATATTGGTACACGTTAACGTTATGGTGTCATAAGCTTAGTGAAATAAATAACGATTTTGTTTTCCAAACATTGGTGTGAGCCTATAACTCACACTACCAACATATTGTGTTCAAACATTAAACAAACTCTATGAATATCACTCAACCTTTGTGTTGACCTCTCAAGCATGTATTTCAGGTTCATGACGATCAAGGATGGCACGGAAGGACACGGATACTCAAGAGGGCTATAAATTTTTATTATCATTCAAAAACTCATTTATTATACATTGTAAACATGGAACCATTTGGGACCTCATTTTGTAATCTCTGATATTTATACAATTTGAATGATAAATCTTTTAAAACGACTCAATTGGAGTTCGTTTTCTATTATTGTGACTATTGTGCTGTCAAGTAACACCCAGTTCGAATTCCGCTGCAACCATGAATTGGGGGTGTTACAGATTGGTACCAGAGCCATGGTTATAGAGAAACGGGTCTAATTGAGACCTAAACTATAACCACACTACAAGCAAAAACATTTTTATAGCCTTCCGCTCTCCGTGTCTTCCATCCTCCAGACGATTATGGATTTAGTAAGCATGTTATGATACACAAACATGTTAGTATATTCATATATACCCATTTTGAGCATTTCCCCGTAAGCATTAGTATATTGATATATAAACTCGGTTTATTTTCAATTATTTATCTAAACAATGGACTAAACATATCTGTGTATGCCTATTCTAGGGCATTTCGACACAATCACATTCTCCCAATCATGTTCCTACTCCAACATTTTATGTCCAAGACATTGTAACTGATTACAATGGTCTTTCCTATTCCCCGGACATTGTAACTGATTACAATGGTCTCGTCTATTTTCCAAGACATTGTATTATACAATGGTCTTAACCATTTCTCAAATGTTTTGAGTCACACAATGGTCGAATCTACTTCCCAGACATCGTGAATTACACAATGGTCTAACCTACTTCCGAGACATTGTGTTTTGCGCAATGGTCTCCAGAATTATTCCATCACATCATCAATATCATTTCATATGATATCAAAAACCCGTCACGACCTATCGATTTCTAAACAAGAAATATGAGATTTCTAAAGAACAAACTAATCCATCATTGACAAAAGCTGAAGTTCAGCCCTACATTCATCAAAGTTTTCTTCTGAAACCTTCATTATTAAAAGTTCGTGATCCTGGCCAAGTATGTTCTATTTTAGAACTACTTAAAACCTCCTTTCCATACGTACCTACCCTTACTATCTTCTATGCAATGGAATATGAAAACATACGTTACAAGTCTTGTATGGACGGGACTTGCAACTTAAGGGTTTGACATCGCCTTTGTTTAGTGGACAGTTTCCCGAAAGCAACGGACATATCACAAGTATACCTAATTTAGGTATTTCAAAATTTTATCGAACCTTGGCTAAATATAGACTAGTCACCTATATTTAACCTAGGGACAGTGGAATATAGTCTGACTAACTATATTTGACTTAAAATTTTCAAATACTGAGAATAGTTGTACTAGGGTTATGTTTAGGTTGATTTCCTACTTGAACTCGATAAACCACTAGAATACATTAAAACGATCTAGAGACACGATAGTGCCTTACCACTCAGCGAAATCTTAACACCTTATTTGTACTACCTAATTTCATTCTTGAAAGTTTTCATTTATGAGATAATCCGAACTACTATCTTGGGATAGTTATCAATTATTCTCTTCATCCTGTAGAAGTACTATCCTGTTTAGGTCCTAAGGATACCATCCCATCATAAACCTTTAAAATCTCTTAAGATTTTCAAAACAAACTCAACATCTATACCTAAGAGTATTAATGTTAAGCATACACACTTTTGTTCATCAACATATCACATCATTATCTTCACAACCGTTACAAACACAAGCTCATTAACAGATCTTGATGCACTTTTAAAGCTCAAATCATCCTTAGTTACACCACAAGCACCCTCACCAGCTTTACAAGATTGAATATTCATCTTGTACTTTTGGAACACCAGTATCATCTCGTAATACAATACCTTGTAACTCACCGGCTAAGTATGAATGTTGTGTTGGGAATTATTAAGTAGGATGATTTATAATTATTTGAATGAATTGGGATGCCTTTTCATTTAAATAAAGAAATTGTAAATCACCGAACCATAAGTTTATATTCCACTATTTACATTGTTTGGGATGCCTCTCTATGTAAATAAAGAATTATAAACAAGTGGGCTTGTTTGTGTCCGAAATAACATAAGTATAAAGTCAATAAACACTAGGTACAACAACCGATTACCTACTAGGCTATTATTGCAATTACTATCTCAATTCCTATTAATATTCGACGGCTATATCAATTTCCTTTGATATTCGATTATTACCATACCTTTCCTGCACAAAAGTAAGCCTCATCCTACACCATACACTGAAATAACAAATCAAATTACATCACCAGTAATCCCAGACTTTAGTCCTCATAAGTAACCACACCTCTGCATCGACACCACTCCAACATATGACACACAAAGAACTTCGGGACGAAGTTCCCCGTAAGGGGTAGAGACTGTAACAATTCGCATTTTTCAGGATAATTACTATTCCCGGAAAATTTCACTATTCACTTTTACTATTCATTTTTCCCGAAACTTTCCCGAAAGTTGATTTTTATTTGATATTCTCGAGTGATAAATCATTTCCATGACAAATTAAATGTTTGACATTAGTCAGATCATTTTCGTGAAAGTTATTAGGGAATTACACGTTTTAGGGTAAAACGTCATTCAGAAATTCTACGTACAACGAAACTCGACCGCGTTAAGTGACCCCGCATCAGAAAAATGTTTGACACACTCATGATTTATTTGAGAATTAATCGTGACTGAGAAAAACATGACCAAAAACTTCCCGGCAGGTCACCCAAGCAAGTACTATTCTCACATGAGCACGCTTAACCGTATGGGCGATTAACCGTTAGACCACAAAACACGTTTTTAACACAATTTGAGTTGTCAACATATTCTTTCCCTCCTCCTTTGACCAAAAATCATTCCTTGATTTTATAAGTCATTCCTTGATTTTTAGGCTTACGGTTTGATGTCTAAAAGACATTTAACACCAACCGACACTAGACTGAGCCCAGTCTAGACATTATAAGTCATTTTAAATCATTTATATCATATTAGAAAAGTAACATTTTACTTTTCTTAATTTTACGCAATATTCGTACATTTTACGAATTACGCGTTTTAGACCCGTGTTTCCAGTTTTTAGCAGGGTTTTACACCCAAATGGAACCTACCACTCATTTTATATTTTATTATGGAACTTATTGACATGTTTATCAATACTTTCAAGTTCCATAATTTTACGACACCCGGTTTTACGTTTTGAGGCTTAATCATTTACGATTGGCATTTCCCGGAGTCAAAACTAACCAAGTATCTTGGATAATACCAAGAAAAGTCCACACTTGCTCCCCAAGCTTGACCAAACCGCCCTAGGAGGGGGGAGTCACACCCATGTGGCTTCATCTCATGAATTTACCCCTAGATCACCATTAAATTACAACTTGGTCACCAAGTTTTGGTAATTTCCTAGTAGTTTCCTAACCTCCTCATTTTGGACTATAAATAGCCCCTCTTCCCCCCTTCCTTGTGCCGTGCATCCCCAACCCCAAAACCCTTTCATCCTTAGTTCATTTCCTTCCAAATTCTTGCAAGGTTCAAGTGAAAGTTCAAGTAGAAACCCTAGTTTGATCATAAGTTGCCAAAAATCTTCCAAACCCTAGAATACTTGGTGATTTCTCTTGAGTTTAAATCCACTCAATTCACCTCAACCTTCATCATCCATCTTTCAAGAATACCAAGGGTAGAAAGGTTGCATGAAGTGAAAAAGGGTTGAAGCAAGTCTATCAAAGTCCTATCCTTACATGTTAACTTCCTTTCATCTTTGAAAGCCAAAAGTTGTGAGCCAAACCCTAACTTGATTCTTGTTAAATAATCATGTTCATGTTATTTACATACTATTTGTGCTATATATTGTCTTGTAATAATGTCCATGATGTATAAAAATGACCAAAACAAGTTATTGTTATTGATTGTTAAAACAAGTTACTAAAACAAGCAAACTAGTGACTTTCTTGGTAAGACCTGATCAAAATGGTAAAAATATGATATTGGATCATTACATATTGTAGTAGAGGACTTAACAAGGAAACCATAGCAATTTGAACCACCCAAAACGAGTATACGAGTCAAAAGTTACGCCCATTTGAAGTTACCAAAGATTTCCGGCAAATCTGCCTAAATAGCTTCCTGATCAAATTTGGGTTTTGAAAGTCCCACTTCTGCTCCGATTCATCAAAAAGTTAAAACACGAAAGTTGTCCGGAACGACGTTTTCGTTCAAGAATAAAGAAGCTCGAGACCTAAAAATGCTTTCTGAGTGATAAAATTCTTCAAATTCTAAACAGCCCATTTTTAGGCCAAAGTCACTAGATTATGGTTATACTTTAAAAGGAACAAGAGGTCTTATGACCTATAATCAAGACCACAACCATGGCTAGAGCCAAGGTTGTGTCTCATGACCTTGGAACAAGGACCGAAGGTCATGGCTAGGCCATGACGAAATGACCATACCAATTTACATAGGCGTAAACATGAAACAATGAATTAGGCGATAACATGAACAAACAATTTGGATCTACTTCACTAAAAGGAAACCATGAGATATTACCAAGAGAATATGGTCATTCAAGACTTATGAAACTACCCCTAATAACAATCTTCCTGTACTAATAAATTTTCCTAAGTTTATTCAAATATCGGACATGTAACTTTTCGGATCAAAACTTATATCTATATATTTCATCAACTACTACAATAGTAGGGAGCCTCATGTGAGGAGTTCATTATGTAAGCCGTCGAGTTGAGTTGTGGATTTACGAGTTAAAGTGTCCTGGCTCCTCGAACGCTTACTAACATGACTTCTGAATTATGTCGGCCCGAACGGTAGTGAACGATATACCAAAACATACATGTTTCATAAATCTTTCTTTCAAAGACTTACAATATACATCATACCACATCATGGACTAAATGCAAGATATATATATATATATATATATATAGGCACTACTTCATCCGATCCTAAGTCGCAACATTCGATTATAGGTTGCTCGTAGAAACCTTCACGATTCAACCGTTACATTCATTACTTGCTATCTTAACTTAAGGTGAGTTCATAGCCCCACTTTCCATTACTTAATTGTTTTACAAATCCTTGGGGGGAATACATGCTATTTCTAAATCGAATACAATGCTTTCTAATGTATGCTTCACGACGATGTTTTATTATCACTAAGTACCAACCTTGCTAAACAGAGATCCTTTATTATGAACCATTTAGTCACTAGCAATAGTGAGCGCGAATATTAATAATAGGCCTATTGGGATTGACGAATCCCATTTGTATTGACTAAGTTCAAACAAATGCATTAATATTTGAGATTTAGGTATGTTAGCAAAGTACCTACCGTGATAAATCTGCCGATCGATATTGGTACACGTTAACGTTATGGTGTCATAAGCTTAGTGAAATAAATAACGATTTTGTTTTCCAAACATTGGTGTGAGCCTATAACTCACACTACCAACATATTGTGTTCAAACATTAAACAAACTCTATGAATATCACTCAACCTTTGTGTTGACCTCTCAAGCATGTATTTCAGGTTCATGACGATCAAGGATGGCACGGAAGGACACGGATACTCAAGAGGGCTATAAATTTTTATTATCATTCAAAAACTCATTTATTATACATTGTAAACATGGAACCATTTGGGACCTCATTTTGTAATCTCTGATATTTATACAATTTGAATGATAAATCTTTTAAAACGACTCAATTGGAGTTCGTTTTCTATTATTGTGACTATTGTGCTGTCAAGTAACACCCAGTTCGAATTCCGCTGCAACCATGAATTGGGGGTGTTACAGACGGTGTCAAGAGGACAATCCTGATGGCGTCAAGAGTAAAATCCATGACGACCCAGAAGAAACATGAAGGCGTCACAAGTAGAGCCTCAAGAGTTAATTGTGTGATGGCCTGCAAAAGGGAACTACATGACGGCGTCAGATCTAGATGTAGGCAGTCCGAGGAACTATTTGGCGGCGAGATGATGGCGTCAGACATTTGTTCTTGACGCCGTCACCCTCTAAAATCTATATATAGTTTTCTAATTTTCATTCATTAAGAAGAACTTGTGTGGAGAAACCCTAGCGCCGAACCTTGTACGAATTTTACAGCTTTTTCAAGGGTTTTCAATCCTTGAATCCTTACATGTGCTATTGAGATAAGTCTTCTCTTAATTCAATCAATATGTCTATGTGTTGGTTGTCCATATCTTGTGCTTGTCTTGATTTCAATATGCTAGGCTAGATTTATCTTGTGTTTGCTTAGATCTAATGAAACCAAGATGTTAATTATGTGTTGATTACTTGTTTCTGGTTGTATTGGATGAATGATTTCAGTGTTAGGCTTAAGAAAACTGGCAGATCTCCATTGTGTAACATGCTTGAACGTCTTAGGAAACATGAACCGATGTGTACTAGGTTTTATTGGTTGTATTTAATGCATGCATGAGTAAATTCTAATGATCCCATGTTAGGAGCTTCTAGCAGGCTCGACATAGGAGTGAAGTAGGCACTCATAGGATTGGGGAAGTAACTACGCCACCCCATGAATGGTATTAAGGAATACAATCCGTCATTCACGCAACTATAACAAGTAATTAACGTGTAAAAGATATCTAGGGAGTAGTGAAATCTAAGTAAACACATTTCTCCCATATATTGCTCACAACCTTAGTTTAATATAGTTTATTTTCATTTCTAGTATTTTATTTTGATTGCATCTTAGTATTGGGTTAGTTGACTAGCAACTAATTCCGCCCAACTCCTTCAAACCCGAGATTTTAATTTGCTTTCTAAAAAATATAAAAATAGAAAAAGAATCATCCCTCATCTCTAGATCTAATCTTTAGGTTTTCTAATCCTAGCGACACTATTCCTAGCTGAACGATCAATCCCCCAGTACTTGTCGTTATACTATACTACATCGATCAGGTACACTGCCTGGTGGGGGTTGTAAGCTTCTCGAGATCCCTCGAGAGGTAAAGCCTGGTGCAATTCCCACGCATCAAGTTTTTGGCGCCGTTGCCGGGGAATAGTTATTGTCTAGGTTAGAATCTCTTTTTATTAGGTCCACTTGCTAGATTCCTTTCTAGTAAGATTTTATTTTTATTTTTAGGTTCTCTTTAGTCTATCTTATTTCTTTGTGTTTTTGTTCGTAACTCTTCACCACCCGACATCATGGATGATGGGAACATCTTTGAACCCGTCATCCCACCTCAACAAAACCCACCACTAGAACCTTTTAGGCCCCGTACCTTAGGAGAGTATTCCTGACCTAGCCACCAAGGCTACCGAAACACCATTGAGCTCACCGGAGCCAAAGAGTGGCAATGGCGCCACCAAGGCTACCGAAACACCTTGCGATCCGACACCATCCGGTTGGTGCAAAGCGGATGTGCATTCCATGGACTTCGTTCCGAAGATCCAAATCAACATCTCAAGGACTTCCTTAAAATCGTAGATTCCATAGACCTAGATGTTGCAACTTGAGAGACAACCCGATTACGCCTATTCCAATTCTCTCTACGTGATCAAGCTAGTCAATGGCTTGAGCATTTACCCGCGGGATCCATCACCACATGGGATAATCTCACCAATCGCTTCCTTACCCAATTCTTCCCACCATGGAAGACTGCAATGGTTAGAAATGACATTTTGATGTTTGAACAACATCAAGGTGAAACTTTCTACGAAGCATGGGCCCGTTTTAAGAATCTCCTTCATAAGGTCCCTCATCATGGTATAAACCTTTGGTTATTAGTTCAGATTTTCTACGACCATGTTGACTATCACACTAAACGTACAATCGATAGGGCCACAGGAGGTAAATTGCGTGATAAGAACGCCGAGGAGTCCTGGGCAATTATTGAAGAGCTTGCCACCGATAATCAAGAGATGTGGGAGTTTAATCATACTATAAAAGCGGCCATCAACGCAATCTCAACACCTGAAGGGACTACCGAAATCCCTGATGAACTCCTATGCAAACTCGAGGCAAAAGTTGACTATTTTGAGGAAAGGCAAAGGAGACCCTTAAGTCCTAGACGGGCTACTGTCAATTCTGTCTCGAAAACGACTTCAACACCGTTATCAGAGTCACCGTCTAGAGAGAATGTCGAGACTTTTCAAAACTATGCCCTACCTTATTCCCCTCCCAAGGAGATTAGCCCGGAGTTTGAAGCTAGAATAAGAGAATATATGGCAACTCATTCAGATCGGCTCGCTAGATTCAAGGAAGCAGTTTATAAGCAAAAAGAGGAGATGCAAGAGAAAATGAATGAGATGATGAGTCTATTGGAGGAGTATGCCAACCAGAGAACCCCCGAAAGAATGCTACTAAGAAAAGAAAGCGTCATCCCCACTACCCAATTTGTTAATTCCATCACAATTGTCCACAAGGATAATGAGAAGGTAGAAACTCCTACTAAACAAACCTTAGAAGAGCCACCAAAATCCAACCTTTGAGTTACTACCTGAAACATGATATAAATGAAAACACTATAACAAATTGGATAAAGGGTGACGGGTGTAACCAACCTTCCAAACAGGGTTCTGAGAAGGAGGAAAGGGGAAAAGATGAGTATGATACGTTACCTAGGGGGCCAATATTCGAGAGACTATTAGTACAAAAAGTGGATACTAAGCAGATGGCATGTGGGAACTTTGAGATACCAACTAGCATCGGGGATTTGAAATATCTTAGTGCTTTCGCCGACCAAGGATCGGAAGTAAATCTTATGCCCCTAACTATTTACATCCAACTAACGCCAAAAATGCCAGCACCCACTCGTGTTAGGTTATCCCTCGCTGGACATTCTTACGTATACCCCTTAGGAATCGCAGAAGATGTGTTAGTTAATGTCGCAGGATTCATGTACCCCGTTGATTTTATGATCATTAATGATAAGGGAGATGGATGCATGCCAATAATCCTCGGGGCACCATTCCTCGCCACCGCTAGGGCTGTCATTAAATATGAAGACAAGAAAATTGAGCTTAAATCTGGAAAAAGAAAGATTAGCTTCCCCATGACCTCGCGAAGTGGGCATGAGAATTTGAGTTGGAGAAATCTCAAAAACAACATTGACACGACACCCATTCGTGTTCAGAATAAAATTCTTGCATGGGAGGCAAGAATCAAAAGCTACAAGGAGGCTAAATATGAAAGAAGCAAAAGCAATAAAGTTCATGTCGAGTTCGAACATAATCGACCTGCAGAAAGCCATGTACCATTCGAGGAAGGGAACTTGGTACTCTTAAGACACTTGGAAACTACAATACCACCCGATAAACCAAGTCCTTGGTGGTATGGGCCTTTCACAATTGAGAGCATGAGCCAAGATGGGATGGCTAACCTAAGAAGTAAAGTAGGTGGAGAGGTGATTGCAAGTATCGACAGACTGAGGCACTACCACCACAATAGTAATGATCACAACTACATGGGGTACATCATCTCAAGGGATGAAGTCACGTAGTAACCCATGACCTTGAGTCTAGCTACAAGACTCGTAAATAAAGAAAAGCGCTTCTTGGGAGGCAACCCATGCTTTGTGTGATTTCATTTTTGTTTGTTTGTTATTTGCTTCCGTATGCATGCTTTATTTTTATTGTTGGTAGATCATGTTTATAAACTAAATAGTGGAAATACTTTATTTTGTTGTTTTGGCCTAGTCTTAACTTCACCCAAAGGTATTTTTGTAAAAGATAAGTGTAAGGGGAAACCCCAAATATGTTTTTAAGAAACAAACCGATCATGATTCTCCACAATAATTAAATGAACATGTATATTCGTGTTTGTTAGAGTCAAATGCTTGTATCGAGTCATAATGATGTTTTGCAGGATTTTACAGGAAGTAGGACCAAGTTTTTCCAGAAATTTTCCGGAAACTTAACATAAGAATTTCTGTAGGTCACTTCTGACGGCGTCATGAGTATACTCTTGACGGCGTCACGTGTAAAAATCTGGAAATTTTTCCAGTTTTGTTTTTCTAACGGAGTCTTAAAGTTTTTGTTGAATTATTAAGTTTTATAATCTCCAGGAAATCTGCAAACATCATTTCACAAGCATTATATCTTACTTTGTTTTCTAGGATTTAGTAACATGCGAGGTTGCCTTGTCTGTTTTCTCAGGATTTACAGGTTATGTATGACAAGAAGATGATTATTTTTCTGGAAGGGAAGCTTTGATTGTTCATTTTCTTGGAGGAAGATCTAACCTGGCCACCTTATTATCCATACCGAGCGAATCAGGGGAGTATTTGATTTCATTTGTTTTACTTATTTCACTTTTACATTCTTTACTTGAACATTGGGGACAATGTTCATCCTAAGTGTAAGGGGAGGGTAAAATGATGATACCTTACAGATACACTTTCGCTTGAGTTTGTTTGTTTGATAGTAGATGTGTAATAAAACTATGAGAAATACTTGTTAGTGTAATTTTAGCGCCAAATTTAAAATTTTTTACAACATTTAGGAGTGAAACTTTAGCCATAGCAAGCGTCTCATGGATAGGAGATTGTATGACTAGCACATAACCGTACCATTCAGAAAAATTTTCCACCCAAATATGTGAGGTTCGCCTTTAGATTTGATAGGAAAAGCATTTACTATTAGTGCTTATGAGTGTACCGGTAGCATTTAGATTCTAGAACTTGCGTTAGTGATGCATCCCGAGACGGCTAGTGAGACTACATTCGTGTGGTAGGATTTACTACATGATAAGAGGCATTAGGATCACCCTTGTGTTAAACCCGTATCATAATTTCTTGACCATTTAAGTCATATTACTTGGCTAGTAAAGTCAACTAATTTTTCCCACATACCTTAGCGTTGTACTCATTTTTAGTACACGAAACCCCTAGTACACCCCTTCGAGCCTATCTTTTCGTTTCTAACTTTAAGCATTTTACTTAAAGGAAGAATTTGTTACACCCCACTTAAATGTACACCCAAATCGCCTTAGCCTTCCGTGTATGCACTCATCTTTAGTGCATTATTGTTATTTGTTAAACCCTTAGTTAATTATCTAATTGATTACATGGTTGCTAAGTCGAGTCATATCCTTGTACATATTGTTTTGGGACGATTGGGACTCATGTGTAAAGTACTTATTTTATGGAGTGATGGGGAAGAACATCATTTATTACCCCCATATGTACGTTAATCTTAAAAGTACTCCAAGTGTTTTGATTTTCTTAATTCGAGTCATTAGAATAGTTGATTGTAAAGTATGTAAAAATTCAAGTGTAAGGGGAATGTTCATTCCCTATTATGTATTATTTTGGATGGTAGGGTAAGAGTGTGCAAAAAAAAAAAAAAAAAAAAAAAAAAAAAAAAAAAAAAAAAAAACATACGGACTACCATCCCGTTTCATTCTATGTTTATTTTAAGTATTTGTTATTTTTCATTTATTAGCTTAAGTCGAGTCTAGTCTTGGCTTAGCAACGCCACATTGTACATGTAATTAACCAAGATTGTTAACTCGCCACCTGTTGTCACAACTCACCATTTCAGGTCATTTCAGGTCATTTCCCGAACTTTGGAAAAACACTATTCATCAAACACTATTCATCAAAACACTATTCATCGTTTTACTATTCATCGTTTTCGAGGTCAATTTGATATTCTGAGAAACTTTTGGGAAATTTACTATTCACCGAACACTATTCATTTCCGGAAAAGTTTTCACCATTCACTTGCATTACTCATTTCATCGTAAATTTAGTTTACGGGTATTCAAATTCGCGTAACCGGATTGGTTTAGGTGCGAATTCATTTCATTAGTGTTAAGTACACTGCATACGGACTGGAGATAGTCTGCATATCATCATAACTGCATTTTCATGTTATACCACTCTCAGGATTTTCAAATTATTATATTTGATACATTTAACGTTTTTACGTATAAGTAATTATAGTAAACGTTAACACCCGGTTTATACACGACGAATATATCTAAATATTCCCACAATGGTCCCGACATATTTTTATATCCATTTTAACATCATAAAAGTTATAACATTCAGTTACCCAGTATTTTGGAAATTTATTTTATTTATAACGTACGCGTATGAATATAACGACGGTTTTCGTGAAAACTAAACAATAATCACCCGATCACTCAGTAAATGTACCCAACATATTTTCAACATATTTTCAACATTATTATGACTTTATTTCATCCCGGTAAACTTCGTGAACATTTATCTCTATTAAACCCGTTACCCGATTTTAACAAACAACACAAACTAACACCTAAAACCTATACTCATACCACTAATCATCTACTAACTTTCCTAATTAAATCAAAAACTAAGTTTTCTCCTTTGAACCCTTTGAAAAATCAGCCATGAACCCCCCTTTGACCTCATGCATATATGAAATCTTATACTATGAACCTTTGCATAAATATCTTTACAAACACTTAAAACATAAACATAAGAATTTTTAGGAATCAAAAGCTCATTTTTCTCTTGTTCTTCCCCAAAACCCACGACCAAAACCAAACCATATGATCAAACCATTATTTTTCTTAGTACAAAGCACCAAAGTTGTTCCTTTTACATGCCTAATCAAGAATCAAGCAACAAAAACACAAGAACATCAAGCATAATCATCATATAATCATCTCATTTTATCAAGTAAGTTTTCAACTTTATTTTTTCATGGATCATCTTATTTTTACATGTATTACATGATTTCCATGCTAAAAACCATGTACAACTAGCTATACCACCCTTTATTTTGTCTAAAATGAAACATACAAACCCTAACTTTTTAGTTATGAATCCCCTTGCTATAATAACTTGGTTAGGAGTCCATGACACCTTAAGAAGGTGTATGGTAGGATTAGATTAGCTTTGTGAAGTTTACAAGAGATTTGGTTGAAGTAGAAATTAGTTTTGGACATGAAAAATGGATTTCTAACAAATATATATACATGCTGTCCCATTTTTGTAAATCCAGAAAAATCAGGGGATTCCGGGTAACTTTGGGCTAAAGATTTAGAAAATACTTTCAAAAACGAAGCCGTGGGCGAAAGAATGGATTAAAACGAGTTTATAACGAAGAAGTTATGACTTTTGCAAGATTTTTGACGAAAAGTATTTTCTGGAAATTTGTTTGCTGTTGGACGTTTTTCATTGGACAAAAAGAGACTTTAGACGTAACCCGGAGGAGCCGAGCTTTCCAAAATATAATACTACATACTAAGACGTAACCGTGGATATAAAGAACAAGTAAAACGGACTTATAACGACCAAGATATACACGTTTCAAAATCGGCGAAACTCTATTTATTTCCATCAGCTTTTTAGCAAAATATTTCTAAGTATAGAAGAACAGTTTTTGTAAGACATCATGTTGAGAGCCGATTTACTCATTGATAAACTCATTTCTGGAAAATTTGCATCATTGACAAAAAGTTAGTTTACTCAGCTTAGTTTTCAAAACATCCAGCCGTTTGTCAAAAGGATTTATAACGAACAACTTATGGACTCCCAAACTTTCCCGAAAACTGCCCAGAATCTGCCAAAACAGCCTAAACACCTCACTTGACGGCTAATTATCTTTATGATCGAGACCTGTATGGATAAACTTCACTTCTGTGACTTTTTAGATATGGTGAAAATCTTCTCAAAACTACTGAGCTTCTTTCCTAACTCTTAATATTCACTATTTCACGACTAGTTTTGCGAGACTGTTTTGTCACTAATAGAAGTAATAATACTTCTACGTACTAAATTCTAGATTTTCTAGAAATATTAACCAAGTACCCAATTTCATAACTAATGATGCATTAGTGATTACAAGTATATTTTCATTAGTACAAGGCGTTATTTCAAGGATTTCAAACCGAGGATTTCAACACAAACATTGGTACATATGATATATATATATAAGTATATATATATTACAACTAGTTATTTTTCTAATAGCCATATTTTCCTAAGTCTTGGAATATATACTTTTGATAACAACAAGTGTTTTTCAAAGAGTAGAGTGGTATAGGAAACATGTGCATGGACATTCATAACATCATTTCATGATCTAAAGTAGATCGTTCATCATTCATATTAGGTTGCGGCTAGTGTGCGCACCTTGTTTTTCAGCTCATTACATGTTCATGGTACCATCATATTGGGTTGCAGCAGCTAATTGTTCATTGGTGTTCATTTCATTTCATCACAGTTTCATCAGTTAAGGTGAGTTTTCATAGCCCCGTTTTCAATTCAACATTTTTGATTGTTTTCAAATCCCACGGGGGGAATACATTGCATCAATTATTTCAGTACGAGCCCAAGTATTCAAACATGTACATAGCTTAAGTTACCTTGCCATGTGATAAGTCCCCTGTAACATCATGAACCGTTAATTTACCGTTAAGCGAGAGTGAGCGGATAGATCTATCGAGGGTGACGCCTCCATCCGTGGTAGTGATTACCAACAGTAAGCGGATGCATGTCATGTCTTTTACATATGAATGTTTCGGCAGAACATTCGGGAGGGGCATAGAGTTTCATCAGTCATAGCTTCGGTGTCATGAGCTTAAGGCTATTGTACAATTTTCATGAGATTTTTATCTTGCACTTTTACTTGTGGTGGCCGTACATCATTACATTTTACAAACCTATGGAATTCACCAACATTCGTGTTGACGTTTTAGCAATGTATTTCAGGTTATTAAGGTAGCTCATGAGACATGCATTTGGACCTTCATGGAGTCGCGGAGTCGACGCGTCTCATCATTATTTCATGCACTTATGTAAACATTTGATCTAGTACGACTTGTTTTTCATAAACATGCAACACATTTTGGGGACCTCATTTTGTAAACTCTGAATTATTTCAATGATCAAATGCAGTATTTTCCAAACGACACTTTAGGTCGTTCAATGTAACTGTAACTGTGGTGCTATGACAGACACCCCCAGGTATTCCATTCCGCTGCAAGTCAGGTAAATTGGGGGTCTGACAGATTGGCATCAGAGCTAAGGTTATAGCGAACTAGGATGTATCTTGGACCCTAGACTATAACCACATCAGCATAGCATCTCATCATTTCATCATAAGTGCATAATCATGATACATGTTGTTTCATACATACCCTGTGCGAGTTATTTATACTCATATCCGTATATGTATATCATTTTATTGACCTGGTTCACAAGTGACATGCCTTCAGATACTCACCCTGACATCCTTTTATCGGATTCCGACATTGAAGATGCCTTGTCATCTTCCACTACCATTATACCATCAGTTGCACTTACACCACCATTAGTACTATTGATTTGCCATAGGAACAGAGTCTTCCTATCATTCAGCCCGTACATAGAATGCCTTTTGGTAGTGTATTCAGAATTTATCTTAATGGACTTATTAGGATGCTTATTGCAAGGAAGATAGTGTGTTTTCTTTCCATCACTAGTAGGGCACTTACTACTCAGGTACTATCACCACCATCAGTTACTTATTACACTATTGGCCTTCCCACAGTGTGTACTTTAGTTTTACCTTTTGGATGTCGCGAGGTAGCGCGAAAGAGGGTAGTATTCCATACACTAGTACCATCATTGTCATTTTCCTTTTCCATTCCCACTTGACATGAACTAGATGACACCTAGTAGATAATACCAATAACACGGACTCAACAGAAACATCCGCAGATTCTTCAGGAATGGTTCAGAACCTATATTATCTAAGATTTGATAGATGCACAACTTCAGACACCACTTCAGGACTATCTCGACCTTATGATGCCACAAACCTGATTTCATACAGAGGGACACCAAGAAGTCCCTGGACCAGACTTATATCCTCCCTCCTTTAGCGGAACTAGAAACATAAAGGAATTTCTCAAATGGTTCGAAGACATAGAAACAATATTTCAATGTGGCGACTGTCGTAAGGAATACAAGGTTAAGTTCGCCACATGCACTTTTCAGGATCATGCCCAGGAATGGTGGACCAAACATATTAAGATGGTAGGAGTTGATACTGCCTACTCACACTCTTGGGAGAAACTAAGAAGGATGATGGGTATAACATTTTGTGTAGGAAGTGAATTACGAGCAAGGGAACAGGAAACACTAAACTTTATCATGGTAGGAAATGATGTTGACAAGTACACTACTCATTTTATGAATCAACACGACTAGGTCCTGCAATGGATGAACCGGAAAGCAAGAAACTTGAAAAGTACATTATCAAAATGGCGATCGAGGCAAAGGAACTCATAGTTCACGCCGAGACATCAGGAAACAACAGTGACAACAAGAGGAAGTGGAACAACAATCTAGGTTGCAATGTTGCTCAACTATCACCCAAATAACAAGAAGTGAATTGAGCCTTTGCTGCAGAACCGCACACAAAGAGAAGGTTTATTGGAAAGTTACCTTACTACAACCTGTGTAATCAACATCACCGAGGTCATTGCAGTAAAATGTGTGGAGTGTGCAAGAAGCGGGGTCATTGGACTAAGGATTGTAGGAAACTCACAAATCAGAAGACCCCAGGGAGTTGCTTCAAATGTGGAAAGTTAGGGCATTTCAAGTATGACTGCCCGGAGCTAAGGAATAAGAAAAATCAGGAACTTGGAATCAAGACTGAATCGCTCAAGGAATAGCGTGAGTTGTTGAAAGAGAACCGTCAGGATATTAGCAACATCAAGGATAACAACAATGCTTCAGCAGGAGGAGCTTTGTTTCGATATATAAACCGTAGTTTGAGACTTTAGGGTTGTATCTTTCCTTTTGTACTTACCGTTGGTACGATGACATAACCTAGTTGTATTAAGCATTTTCTATCCCAATTGCTCAGACTTCAATCGTTTCGCAACATTATAGCATTGTCTCATCAGGAATTAGGTTGATTTTGTTTTTGACGAATTAGTAGACTATTACCATTCGACAAGATTCAACCACGTATCCAATACACCATTCAAGCTATTTTACCATCATATGGGGAAATTGTTTTACAGAAAAATTTCTGAAGTAAGCTATTTTATTTCCATCCTATAAATTGATTTTCTGTCATTACACCAAGTATTTACTATTATTACGCGAAGCAATTTTCATGTTACTTGAAAGGAAACATCAGGATACCATTTTAATAACAATGCGTTGAACACCATCTAAAACTTTTGAGAAAAGTTATGATATTTTGACAAAATCCAACATCGCATCATTTGTCCTCAATTATACATAGCCTGATCACCTATGTAAAATTCAGGAAGGATTATGCCATGAAGGAAATAATTACCTTTTCAAAGGATTGTTAATAACAATCTTCATCCAAAAGTTTTGTAAACAAAGGAACTCATTCATAAACATCCATTTTGCCGAACTGTCCCTGGATACTTACCCTACCTGTCACTCACTTCGCCATTAAGTTGGATTTTCCCATTGACTTCCCTAAGAGAGACTTTCCATATCAATTACATGCAGGATTCCTCTATACAATAAAAGCAATGAAAGGATTACAGAACTAGAAATATATAGTGAGAGAATTCATAACCCAACAACAATCCTAAGATACTGCGAGACCATCTGAATCACTATCTCTGACTTAGTTGTCAAATTCTATCATTTAAAGGTACTAGCTAGACTGAGCTACAGGATTGAACTCAATATAGATGTCCGCAGGACAACACAATAGAAATAAACCAAGCTTCTAATTGAGACTGTAGAGCATTTCATTTAAACATGGCCTCATCCATACATAAACTTTCCTGCAGTAAGTTTTCACAAAGGACAATTGTTTGAAACAAGAATATCGATGTAATTTCCTCTAAGGCATTATGTCTAGAAATTTCAGATAACCTCACCTTCATACCAAGCAAGGGATCAAACCAGAACATATCTCCTCATCTACATGGGAAAACAGAATAGACATTCATCGACACAACATCAAGTGATACCTTCGTCTTGCCAATTACAACGATAAACTATTTCAGGACTTAAGTTAGTCTAAATACCTATGCTTGTAGTTATGCCAGATAACCATCAATAGACATTATGCAACCTCAGGAACTAAGTGTTAGACATCTATGCATTTAAGCGAACATTTCCTATTCTACCATTTTATCCTTTTCAGTGTTTTCACTTTTAAATAAAGTTGATGCGTTTACATAGATCACATACCTTGTGGAAAAATGATTTCTGAAATTCCTATTTTGAACAAGTACGATCCTTTTTGGTCAATCTTTAGCAACACTATTGTACAATGAGAAATATACATAGACATCAAACTTTGGTAAGCAGTCTTAATCACAACATGTTTGAAAACAGTTCCTATTTCATAACTACTGGATTTTGAATCATCAAGAAAATATTACCCAATAAATCATTTGCTCCATTTTCTAAATTCGTTTATTCAGAAAAAGATTTCAACCAAAACTCACAATCGCGAGACAAATTTCCAGAACCAACTTCCCTACAACATCGCTTATGCATTTAGGATTTGTGACTTGACAATAGAGAATATTTGGATTATGTGATGAAGGAATTAGGAGGAACATCACAAATTGATCACGAACTTCATTAGTGGAGACCAAACCCAATAGACAAAGAAGAACATATGTCTTATCATCTGTTGGAACAAAACACAAGGAATCAAATTGTTACCTATATTCTATCCCTTCATATAACGCCAAGTTCGAAGGACCGAACGTTATGGAATTAGTCACAAAGGTTTATTGTACCCATTTCAGTTTTTCCTGTTAAGGAAACCGTTTCAACTTGGACCTCAGGTAATCATTTCAGGATTTCCTTCGGAAACCCAGTTAGATGTGAACATCACCTATCATCCTCAGAACGATGGTCAAAGCGAGAGAACAATTTAAACATAGAAAGGTAAGCTCAGAGCATGAGTGATTGACCCTAGAAATGGTTGGACTAATCACTCAACATAAATCAAATTCATCTACAACAATAGTTATCACACCAACAACGGGAAACTGGCAGAAGTTAGATTGGTACATAACACACATCATTTGGATTGGATATCCTGAATAACAAACCATCCAGATTCAGGTAGGAGAACAAACTAAGTTAAAAGCATTGCCTTGGATTGGCACGATACAAATTGGATAACAAGAAAGGTTGAACCTTTAGCATATTGGACTATTTAAGATTCGTTTTAGAATCGACCAACTAGCATACAAACTTGAGTTCTGGCAGAATTCAGCAGTATATATTACCAGTACCACATTTAAAACATCAAGAAGCGCAGACCATCGATTGATGGGCCAAACTCAGAAAAAAGCTCAACTCACTAGTTCAGTAGGCATTCATGAGATAACCAGGAATTTTCTACAAGTCAAGAATCAGTTACAAGTTCAATAAGTCGTAAACCATTAAAACTTCAAGTTCTGCAGAGTTATGCAAAAAGTTCTGCCTAGGAAAGGCATGTTATCGTTCAGAAAACTTGGAAAGTTACACCAATATACACTGGACCATTTATATTTTGACAGAGAAGGCATTGTGGCCGTCAGACTTGAACATTGTCAGAGAACAACAGGATTACACGAACATATTTCACATTTTCAGATCCCCAGAAATGACTTTCAGATGAGTCACTCATGATTCCATTGGAAGGGATCCATCCCAAATGACAATCTCAGACCTTGTAAGAGAACCAACAGAAACCATGGACCGTGTGGTCAAACAGTTGAAACAGAGTCGAATTCCTATCGTTAGAGTTCGCTGGAATTCTCGAATATCATCACCTTTTCATCAATACATTCTCAGAGACCAACATAAACTGAACTTCGGGACGAAGTTCCTTTTAGGGGGGAAGACTGTCACAACTCACCATTTCAGGTCATTTCAGGTCATTTCCCGAACTTTGGAAAAACACTATTCATCAAACACTATTCATCAAAACACTATTCATCGTTTTACTATTCATCGTTTTCGAGGTCAATTTGATATTCTGAGAAACTTTTGGGAAATTTACTATTCACCGAACACTATTCATTTCCGGAAAAGTTTTCACCATTCACTTGCATTACTCATTTCATCGTAAATTTAGTTTACGGGTATTCAAATTCGCGTAACCGGATTGGTTTAGGTGCGAATTCATTTCATTAGTGTTAAGTACACTGCATACGGACTGGAGATAGTCTGCATATCATCATAACTGCATTTTCATGTTATACCACTCTCAGGATTTTCAAATTATTATATTTGATACATTTAACGTTTTTACGTATAAGTAATTATAGTAAACGTTAACACCCGGTTTATACACGACGAATATATCTAAATATTCCCACAATGGTCCCGACATATTTTTATATCCATTTTAACATCATAAAAGTTATAACATTCAGTTACCCAGTATTTTGGAAATTTATTTTATTTATAACGTACGCGTATGAATATAACGACGGTTTTCGTGAAAACTAAACAATAATCACCCGATCACTCAGTAAATGTACCCAACATATTTTCAACATATTTTCAACATTATTATGACTTTATTTCATCCCGGTAAACTTCGTGAACATTTATCTCTATTAAACCCGTTACCCGATTTTAACAAACAACACAAACTAACACCTAAAACCTATACTCATACCACTAATCATCTACTAACTTTCCTAATTAAATCAAAAACTAAGTTTTCTCCTTTGAACCCTTTGAAAAATCAGCCATGAACCCCCCTTTGACCTCATGCATATATGAAATCTTATACTATGAACCTTTGCATAAATATCTTTACAAACACTTAAAACATAAACATAAGAATTTTTAGGAATCAAAAGCTCATTTTTCTCTTGTTCTTCCCCAAAACCCACGACCAAAACCAAACCATATGATCAAACCATTATTTTTCTTAGTACAAAGCACCAAAGTTGTTCCTTTTACATGCCTAATCAAGAATCAAGCAACAAAAACACAAGAACATCAAGCATAATCATCATATAATCATCTCATTTTATCAAGTAAGTTTTCAACTTTATTTTTTCATGGATCATCTTATTTTTACATGTATTACATGATTTCCATGCTAAAAACCATGTACAACTAGCTATACCACCCTTTATTTTGTCTAAAATGAAACATACAAACCCTAACTTTTTAGTTATGAATCCCCTTGCTATAATAACTTGGTTAGGAGTCCATGACACCTTAAGAAGGTGTATGGTAGGATTAGATTAGCTTTGTGAAGTTTACAAGAGATTTGGTTGAAGTAGAAATTAGTTTTGGACATGAAAAATGGATTTCTAACAAATATATATACATGCTGTCCCATTTTTGTAAATCCAGAAAAATCAGGGGATTCCGGGTAACTTTGGGCTAAAGATTTAGAAAATACTTTCAAAAACGAAGCCGTGGGCGAAAGAATGGATTAAAACGAGTTTATAACGAAGAAGTTATGACTTTTGCAAGATTTTTGACGAAAAGTATTTTCTGGAAATTTGTTTGCTGTTGGACGTTTTTCATTGGACAAAAAGAGACTTTAGACGTAACCCGGAGGAGCCGAGCTTTCCAAAATATAATACTACATACTAAGACGTAACCGTGGATATAAAGAACAAGTAAAACGGACTTATAACGACCAAGATATACACGTTTCAAAATCGGCGAAACTCTATTTATTTCCATCAGCTTTTTAGCAAAATATTTCTAAGTATAGAAGAACAGTTTTTGTAAGACATCATGTTGAGAGCCGATTTACTCATTGATAAACTCATTTCTGGAAAATTTGCATCATTGACAAAAAGTTAGTTTACTCAGCTTAGTTTTCAAAACATCCAGCCGTTTGTCAAAAGGATTTATAACGAACAACTTATGGACTCCCAAACTTTCCCGAAAACTGCCCAGAATCTGCCAAAACAGCCTAAACACCTCACTTGACGGCTAATTATCTTTATGATCGAGACCTGTATGGATAAACTTCACTTCTGTGACTTTTTAGATATGGTGAAAATCTTCTCAAAACTACTGAGCTTCTTTCCTAACTCTTAATATTCACTATTTCACGACTAGTTTTGCGAGACTGTTTTGTCACTAATAGAAGTAATAATACTTCTACGTACTAAATTCTAGATTTTCTAGAAATATTAACCAAGTACCCAATTTCATAACTAATGATGCATTAGTGATTACAAGTATATTTTCATTAGTACAAGGCGTTATTTCAAGGATTTCAAACCGAGGATTTCAACACAAACATTGGTACATATGATATATATATATAAGTATATATATATTACAACTAGTTATTTTTCTAATAGCCATATTTTCCTAAGTCTTGGAATATATACTTTTGATAACAACAAGTGTTTTTCAAAGAGTAGAGTGGTATAGGAAACATGTGCATGGACATTCATAACATCATTTCATGATCTAAAGTAGATCGTTCATCATTCATATTAGGTTGCGGCTAGTGTGCGCACCTTGTTTTTCAGCTCATTACATGTTCATGGTACCATCATATTGGGTTGCAGCAGCTAATTGTTCATTGGTGTTCATTTCATTTCATCACAGTTTCATCAGTTAAGGTGAGTTTTCATAGCCCCGTTTTCAATTCAACATTTTTGATTGTTTTCAAATCCCACGGGGGGAATACATTGCATCAATTATTTCAGTACGAGCCCAAGTATTCAAACATGTACATAGCTTAAGTTACCTTGCCATGTGATAAGTCCCCTGTAACATCATGAACCGTTAATTTACCGTTAAGCGAGAGTGAGCGGATAGATCTATCGAGGGTGACGCCTCCATCCGTGGTAGTGATTACCAACAGTAAGCGGATGCATGTCATGTCTTTTACATATGAATGTTTCGGCAGAACATTCGGGAGGGGCATAGAGTTTCATCAGTCATAGCTTCGGTGTCATGAGCTTAAGGCTATTGTACAATTTTCATGAGATTTTTATCTTGCACTTTTACTTGTGGTGGCCGTACATCATTACATTTTACAAACCTATGGAATTCACCAACATTCGTGTTGACGTTTTAGCAATGTATTTCAGGTTATTAAGGTAGCTCATGAGACATGCATTTGGACCTTCATGGAGTCGCGGAGTCGACGCGTCTCATCATTATTTCATGCACTTATGTAAACATTTGATCTAGTACGACTTGTTTTTCATAAACATGCAACACATTTTGGGGACCTCATTTTGTAAACTCTGAATTATTTCAATGATCAAATGCAGTATTTTCCAAACGACACTTTAGGTCGTTCAATGTAACTGTAACTGTGGTGCTATGACAGACACCCCCAGGTATTCCATTCCGCTGCAAGTCAGGTAAATTGGGGGTCTGACAGATTGGCATCAGAGCTAAGGTTATAGCGAACTAGGATGTATCTTGGACCCTAGACTATAACCACATCAGCATAGCATCTCATCATTTCATCATAAGTGCATAATCATGATACATGTTGTTTCATACATACCCTGTGCGAGTTATTTATACTCATATCCGTATATGTATATCATTTTATTGACCTGGTTCACAAGTGACATGCCTTCAGATACTCACCCTGACATCCTTTTATCGGATTCCGACATTGAAGATGCCTTGTCATCTTCCACTACCATTATACCATCAGTTGCACTTACACCACCATTAGTACTATTGATTTGCCATAGGAACAGAGTCTTCCTATCATTCAGCCCGTACATAGAATGCCTTTTGGTAGTGTATTCAGAATTTATCTTAATGGACTTATTAGGATGCTTATTGCAAGGAAGATAGTGTGTTTTCTTTCCATCACTAGTAGGGCACTTACTACTCAGGTACTATCACCACCATCAGTTACTTATTACACTATTGGCCTTCCCACAGTGTGTACTTTAGTTTTACCTTTTGGATGTCGCGAGGTAGCGCGAAAGAGGGTAGTATTCCATACACTAGTACCATCATTGTCATTTTCCTTTTCCATTCCCACTTGACATGAACTAGATGACACCTAGTAGATAATACCAATAACACGGACTCAACAGAAACATCCGCAGATTCTTCAGGAATGGTTCAGAACCTATATTATCTAAGATTTGATAGATGCACAACTTCAGACACCACTTCAGGACTATCTCGACCTTATGATGCCACAAACCTGATTTCATACAGAGGGACACCAAGAAGTCCCTGGACCAGACTTATATCCTCCCTCCTTTAGCGGAACTAGAAACATAAAGGAATTTCTCAAATGGTTCGAAGACATAGAAACAATATTTCAATGTGGCGACTGTCGTAAGGAATACAAGGTTAAGTTCGCCACATGCACTTTTCAGGATCATGCCCAGGAATGGTGGACCAAACATATTAAGATGGTAGGAGTTGATACTGCCTACTCACACTCTTGGGAGAAACTAAGAAGGATGATGGGTATAACATTTTGTGTAGGAAGTGAATTACGAGCAAGGGAACAGGAAACACTAAACTTTATCATGGTAGGAAATGATGTTGACAAGTACACTACTCATTTTATGAATCAACACGACTAGGTCCTGCAATGGATGAACCGGAAAGCAAGAAACTTGAAAAGTACATTATCAAAATGGCGATCGAGGCAAAGGAACTCATAGTTCACGCCGAGACATCAGGAAACAACAGTGACAACAAGAGGAAGTGGAACAACAATCTAGGTTGCAATGTTGCTCAACTATCACCCAAATAACAAGAAGTGAATTGAGCCTTTGCTGCAGAACCGCACACAAAGAGAAGGTTTATTGGAAAGTTACCTTACTACAACCTGTGTAATCAACATCACCGAGGTCATTGCAGTAAAATGTGTGGAGTGTGCAAGAAGCGGGGTCATTGGACTAAGGATTGTAGGAAACTCACAAATCAGAAGACCCCAGGGAGTTGCTTCAAATGTGGAAAGTTAGGGCATTTCAAGTATGACTGCCCGGAGCTAAGGAATAAGAAAAATCAGGAACTTGGAATCAAGACTGAATCGCTCAAGGAATAGCGTGAGTTGTTGAAAGAGAACCGTCAGGATATTAGCAACATCAAGGATAACAACAATGCTTCAGCAGGAGGAGCTTTGTTTCGATATATAAACCGTAGTTTGAGACTTTAGGGTTGTATCTTTCCTTTTGTACTTACCGTTGGTACGATGACATAACCTAGTTGTATTAAGCATTTTCTATCCCAATTGCTCAGACTTCAATCGTTTCGCAACATTATAGCATTGTCTCATCAGGAATTAGGTTGATTTTGTTTTTGACGAATTAGTAGACTATTACCATTCGACAAGATTCAACCACGTATCCAATACACCATTCAAGCTATTTTACCATCATATGGGGAAATTGTTTTACAGAAAAATTTCTGAAGTAAGCTATTTTATTTCCATCCTATAAATTGATTTTCTGTCATTACACCAAGTATTTACTATTATTACGCGAAGCAATTTTCATGTTACTTGAAAGGAAACATCAGGATACCATTTTAATAACAATGCGTTGAACACCATCTAAAACTTTTGAGAAAAGTTATGATATTTTGACAAAATCCAACATCGCATCATTTGTCCTCAATTATACATAGCCTGATCACCTATGTAAAATTCAGGAAGGATTATGCCATGAAGGAAATAATTACCTTTTCAAAGGATTGTTAATAACAATCTTCATCCAAAAGTTTTGTAAACAAAGGAACTCATTCATAAACATCCATTTTGCCGAACTGTCCCTGGATACTTACCCTACCTGTCACTCACTTCGCCATTAAGTTGGATTTTCCCATTGACTTCCCTAAGAGAGACTTTCCATATCAATTACATGCAGGATTCCTCTATACAATAAAAGCAATGAAAGGATTACAGAACTAGAAATATATAGTGAGAGAATTCATAACCCAACAACAATCCTAAGATACTGCGAGACCATCTGAATCACTATCTCTGACTTAGTTGTCAAATTCTATCATTTAAAGGTACTAGCTAGACTGAGCTACAGGATTGAACTCAATATAGATGTCCGCAGGACAACACAATAGAAATAAACCAAGCTTCTAATTGAGACTGTAGAGCATTTCATTTAAACATGGCCTCATCCATACATAAACTTTCCTGCAGTAAGTTTTCACAAAGGACAATTGTTTGAAACAAGAATATCGATGTAATTTCCTCTAAGGCATTATGTCTAGAAATTTCAGATAACCTCACCTTCATACCAAGCAAGGGATCAAACCAGAACATATCTCCTCATCTACATGGGAAAACAGAATAGACATTCATCGACACAACATCAAGTGATACCTTCGTCTTGCCAATTACAACGATAAACTATTTCAGGACTTAAGTTAGTCTAAATACCTATGCTTGTAGTTATGCCAGATAACCATCAATAGACATTATGCAACCTCAGGAACTAAGTGTTAGACATCTATGCATTTAAGCGAACATTTCCTATTCTACCATTTTATCCTTTTCAGTGTTTTCACTTTTAAATAAAGTTGATGCGTTTACATAGATCACATACCTTGTGGAAAAATGATTTCTGAAATTCCTATTTTGAACAAGTACGATCCTTTTTGGTCAATCTTTAGCAACACTATTGTACAATGAGAAATATACATAGACATCAAACTTTGGTAAGCAGTCTTAATCACAACATGTTTGAAAACAGTTCCTATTTCATAACTACTGGATTTTGAATCATCAAGAAAATATTACCCAATAAATCATTTGCTCCATTTTCTAAATTCGTTTATTCAGAAAAAGATTTCAACCAAAACTCACAATCGCGAGACAAATTTCCAGAACCAACTTCCCTACAACATCGCTTATGCATTTAGGATTTGTGACTTGACAATAGAGAATATTTGGATTATGTGATGAAGGAATTAGGAGGAACATCACAAATTGATCACGAACTTCATTAGTGGAGACCAAACCCAATAGACAAAGAAGAACATATGTCTTATCATCTGTTGGAACAAAACACAAGGAATCAAATTGTTACCTATATTCTATCCCTTCATATAACGCCAAGTTCGAAGGACCGAACGTTATGGAATTAGTCACAAAGGTTTATTGTACCCATTTCAGTTTTTCCTGTTAAGGAAACCGTTTCAACTTGGACCTCAGGTAATCATTTCAGGATTTCCTTCGGAAACCCAGTTAGATGTGAACATCACCTATCATCCTCAGAACGATGGTCAAAGCGAGAGAACAATTTAAACATAGAAAGGTAAGCTCAGAGCATGAGTGATTGACCCTAGAAATGGTTGGACTAATCACTCAACATAAATCAAATTCATCTACAACAATAGTTATCACACCAACAACGGGAAACTGGCAGAAGTTAGATTGGTACATAACACACATCATTTGGATTGGATATCCTGAATAACAAACCATCCAGATTCAGGTAGGAGAACAAACTAAGTTAAAAGCATTGCCTTGGATTGGCACGATACAAATTGGATAACAAGAAAGGTTGAACCTTTAGCATATTGGACTATTTAAGATTCGTTTTAGAATCGACCAACTAGCATACAAACTTGAGTTCTGGCAGAATTCAGCAGTATATATTACCAGTACCACATTTAAAACATCAAGAAGCGCAGACCATCGATTGATGGGCCAAACTCAGAAAAAAGCTCAACTCACTAGTTCAGTAGGCATTCATGAGATAACCAGGAATTTTCTACAAGTCAAGAATCAGTTACAAGTTCAATAAGTCGTAAACCATTAAAACTTCAAGTTCTGCAGAGTTATGCAAAAAGTTCTGCCTAGGAAAGGCATGTTATCGTTCAGAAAACTTGGAAAGTTACACCAATATACACTGGACCATTTATATTTTGACAGAGAAGGCATTGTGGCCGTCAGACTTGAACATTGTCAGAGAACAACAGGATTACACGAACATATTTCACATTTTCAGATCCCCAGAAATGACTTTCAGATGAGTCACTCATGATTCCATTGGAAGGGATCCATCCCAAATGACAATCTCAGACCTTGTAAGAGAACCAACAGAAACCATGGACCGTGTGGTCAAACAGTTGAAACAGAGTCGAATTCCTATCGTTAGAGTTCGCTGGAATTCTCGAATATCATCACCTTTTCATCAATACATTCTCAGAGACCAACATAAACTGAACTTCGGGACGAAGTTCCTTTTAGGGGGGAAGACTGTCACAACTCACCATTTCAGGTCATTTCAGGTCATTTCCCGAACTTTGGAAAAACACTATTCATCAAACACTATTCATCAAAACACTATTCATCGTTTTACTATTCATCGTTTTCGAGGTCAATTTGATATTCTGAGAAACTTTTGGGAAATTTACTATTCACCGAACACTATTCATTTCCGGAAAAGTTTTCACCATTCACTTGCATTACTCATTTCATCGTAAATTTAGTTTACGGGTATTCAAATTCGCGTAACCGGATTGGTTTAGGTGCGAATTCATTTCATTAGTGTTAAGTACACTGCATACGGACTGGAGATAGTCTGCATATCATCATAACTGCATTTTCATGTTATACCACTCTCAGGATTTTCAAATTATTATATTTGATACATTTAACGTTTTTACGTATAAGTAATTATAGTAAACGTTAACACCCGGTTTATACACGACGAATATATCTAAATATTCCCACAATGGTCCCGACATATTTTTATATCCATTTTAACATCATAAAAGTTATAACATTCAGTTACCCAGTATTTTGGAAATTTATTTTATTTATAACGTACGCGTATGAATATAACGACGGTTTTCGTGAAAACTAAACAATAATCACCCGATCACTCAGTAAATGTACCCAACATATTTTCAACATATTTTCAACATTATTATGACTTTATTTCATCCCGGTAAACTTCGTGAACATTTATCTCTATTAAACCCGTTACCCGATTTTAACAAACAACACAAACTAACACCTAAAACCTATACTCATACCACTAATCATCTACTAACTTTCCTAATTAAATCAAAAACTAAGTTTTCTCCTTTGAACCCTTTGAAAAATCAGCCATGAACCCCCCTTTGACCTCATGCATATATGAAATCTTATACTATGAACCTTTGCATAAATATCTTTACAAACACTTAAAACATAAACATAAGAATTTTTAGGAATCAAAAGCTCATTTTTCTCTTGTTCTTCCCCAAAACCCACGACCAAAACCAAACCATATGATCAAACCATTATTTTTCTTAGTACAAAGCACCAAAGTTGTTCCTTTTACATGCCTAATCAAGAATCAAGCAACAAAAACACAAGAACATCAAGCATAATCATCATATAATCATCTCATTTTATCAAGTAAGTTTTCAACTTTATTTTTTCATGGATCATCTTATTTTTACATGTATTACATGATTTCCATGCTAAAAACCATGTACAACTAGCTATACCACCCTTTATTTTGTCTAAAATGAAACATACAAACCCTAACTTTTTAGTTATGAATCCCCTTGCTATAATAACTTGGTTAGGAGTCCATGACACCTTAAGAAGGTGTATGGTAGGATTAGATTAGCTTTGTGAAGTTTACAAGAGATTTGGTTGAAGTAGAAATTAGTTTTGGACATGAAAAATGGATTTCTAACAAATATATATACATGCTGTCCCATTTTTGTAAATCCAGAAAAATCAGGGGATTCCGGGTAACTTTGGGCTAAAGATTTAGAAAATACTTTCAAAAACGAAGCCGTGGGCGAAAGAATGGATTAAAACGAGTTTATAACGAAGAAGTTATGACTTTTGCAAGATTTTTGACGAAAAGTATTTTCTGGAAATTTGTTTGCTGTTGGACGTTTTTCATTGGACAAAAAGAGACTTTAGACGTAACCCGGAGGAGCCGAGCTTTCCAAAATATAATACTACATACTAAGACGTAACCGTGGATATAAAGAACAAGTAAAACGGACTTATAACGACCAAGATATACACGTTTCAAAATCGGCGAAACTCTATTTATTTCCATCAGCTTTTTAGCAAAATATTTCTAAGTATAGAAGAACAGTTTTTGTAAGACATCATGTTGAGAGCCGATTTACTTATTGATAAACTCATTTCTGGAAAATTTGCATCATTGACAAAAAGTTAGTTCACTCAGCCTAGTTTTCAAAACATCCAGCCGTTTGTCAAAAGGATTTATAACGAACAACTTATGGACTCCCAAACTTTCCCGAAAACTGCCCAGAATCTGCCAAAACAGCCTAAACACCTCACTTGACGGCTAATTATCTTTATGATCGAGACCTGTATGGATAAACTTCACTTCTGTGACTTTTTAGATATGGTGAAAATCTTCTCAAAACTACTGAGCTTCTTTCCTAACTCTTAATATTCACTATTTCACGACTAGTTTTGCGAGACTGTTTTGTCACTAATAGAAGTAATAATACTTCTACGTACTAAATTCTAGATTTTCTAGAAATATTAACCAAGTACCCAATTTCATAACTAATGATGCATTAGTGATTACAAGTATATTTTCATTAGTACAAGGCGTTATTTCAAGGATTTCAAACCGAGGATTTCAACACAAACATTGGTACATATGATATATATATATATAAGTATATATATATTACAACTAGTTATTTTTCTAATAGCCATATTTTCCTAAGTCTTGGAATATATACTTTTGATAACAACAAGTGTTTTTCAAAGAGTAGAGTGGTATAGGAAACATGTGCATGGACATTCATAACATCATTTCATGATCTAAAGTAGATCGTTCATCATTCATATTAGGTTGCGGCTAGTGTGCGCACCTTGTTTTTCAGCTCATTACATGTTCATGGTACCATCATATTGGGTTGCAGCAGCTAATTGTTCATTGGTGTTCATTTCATTTCATCACAGTTTCATCAGTTAAGGTGAGTTTTCATAGCCCCGTTTTCAATTCAACATTTTTGATTGTTTTCAAATCCCACGGGGGGAATACATTGCATCAATTATTTCAGTACGAGCCCAAGTATTCAAACATGTACATAGCTTAAGTTACCTTGCCATGTGATAAGTCCCCTGTAACATCATGAACCGTTAATTTACCGTTAAGCGAGAGTGAGTGGATAGATCTATCGAGGGTGACGCCTCCATCCGTGGTAGTGATTACCAACAGTAAGCGGATGCATGTCATGTCTTTTACATATGAATGTTTCGGCAGAACATTCGGGAGGGGCATAGAGTTTCATCAGTCATAGCTTCGGTGTCATGAGCTTAAGGCTATTGTACAATTTTCATGAGATTTTTATCTTGCACTTTTACTTGTGGTGGCCGTACATCATTACATTTTACAAACCTATGGAATTCACCAACATTCGTGTTGACGTTTTAGCAATGTATTTCAGGTTATTAAGGTAGCTCATGAGACATGCATTTGGACCTTCATGGAGTCGCGGAGTCGACGCGTCTCATCATTATTTCATGCACTTATGTAAACATTTGATCTAGTACGACTTGTTTTTCATAAACATGCAACACATTTTGGGGACCTCATTTTGTAAACTCTGAATTATTTCAATGATCAAATGCAGTATTTTCCAAACGACACTTTAGGTCGTTCAATGTAACTGTAACTGTGGTGCTATGACAGACACCCCCAGGTATTCCATTACGCTGCAAGTCAGGTAAATTGGGGGTGTGACACCTGTAAAGACTGCCTATATCCAACAAAACCGTGCATTTCATATCCCTACACCTAATGTTACAACTCTTTAAAAGACGTCTTTGATAGTTTATCCTAGGTGCTTACGCCATGTGGTGGAGGTTTGATCCTTTCCCAAGCCTACGGTAATCTATTTTGCTATGACAGGTAGTGAGAGATATCTTCCGTTTCCATATTGTAATTTATACTTTATTACACCCGAGGGATGTGAGTATCTAAACACTATTTATGAGGTGCTAGTATATGTCCTCCGTGCTTGTCTTTGGTCTTTAGTGGAACGATTATTTGTTGTAATTACTTTTATATTAGTGTTAAATGACCCCTAACTTGTATTTTGACTAGAATAAAAGCGCATTTGCTTGAGGACAAGCAAATCTCAAGTGTAAGGGTATATGATGAGGCAAAAAATGAACCACTTTTAGGGGGTCATTTAAACCCGGAATTGAATTTATTTGATCAAATATTGCCCTAAATCGTTCCTTTTGTGATTTTAGGTCCTTTGGGAGTGAAATTTGGAAAAGGAAGCAATTCGGACGTTTTTGGAGCATAAAAGTGAAGAAAACACCAAAGACTTAATTTTCCATGCTGGGAACAGTGTATGACGGCGTCAAGGGGACAATCCTGACGGCGTCAAGAGTAAAATCCATGACGACCCAGAAGAAACATGAAGGCGTCACATGTAGAGCGTCAAGAGTTAATTGTGTGACGGCCTGCAAAAGGGGACTACATGACAGCGTCAGATCTAGATCTAGGCAGTCCGAGGAACTATTTGGCGGCGAGATGATGGCGTCAGACATTTGTTCTTGACGCCGTCACCCTCTAAAATCTATATATAGTTTTCTAATTTTTATTCATTAAGAAGAACTTGTGTGGAGAAACCCTAGAGCCGAACCTTGTACGAATTTTACAGCTTTTTCAAGGGTTTTCAGCCCTTGAATCCTTACATGTGCTATTGAGATAAGTCTTCTCTTAATTTAATCAATATGTCTATGTGTTGGTTGTCTATATCTTGTGCTTGTCTTGATTTCAACATGCTAGGCTAGATTTATCTTATGTTTGCTTAGATCTAATGAAACCTAGATGTTAATTATGTTTTGATTACTTGTTTATGGTTGTATTGGATGAATGATTTCAATGTTAGACTTAAGAAAACTGGCAGATCTCCATTGTGTAACATGCTTGAACGGCTTAGGAAACATGAACCGATGTGTACTAGGTTTTATTGGTTGTATTTAATGCATGAGTAAATTCTAATGATCCCATGTTAGGAGCTTCTAGCAGGCTCGACATAGGAGTGAAGTAGGCACTCATAGGATTGGGGAAGTAAGTACGCCACCCCATGAATGGTATTAAGGAATACAATCCGTCATCCACGCAACTATAACAAGCAATTAACGTGTAAAAGATATCTAGGGAGTAGTGAAATCTAAGTAAACACATTTCTCCCATATATTGCTCACAACCTTAGTTTAATATAGTTTATTTTCATTTCTAGTATTTTATTTTGATTGCATCTTAGTATTGGGTTAGTTGACTAGCAACTAATTCCGCCCAACTCCTTCAAACCCGAGATTTTAATTTGCTTTCTAAAAAATATAAAAATACAAAAAGAATCATCCCTCATCTCTAGATCTAATCTTTAGGTTTCCTAATCCTAGCGACACTATTCCTAGTTGAACGATCAATCCCCCGGTACTTGTCATTATACTATACTACATCGATCAGGTACACTACCTGGTAGGGGTTGTAAGCTTCTCGAGATCCCTCGAGAGGTAAAGCCTGGTGCAAGTCCCACGCATCACTCACTGATGAGCTAGTCCCTGAGTACATGACAACTCCTTGATGAGAGCTGAACTCATCATCCTGATGAATACCATTCAGTCCAGAGTATCACTCCCTCAAAGAGTGAACTCACTGAACTTCATCAAATACTGAATAACACAACCACTATAAGAGTCAGGGTGTTCAGGGACCTGATGGGTGTACACTCCGTACCTCCTGACCCATTGCCAGGTTTGAACTAAACTCTCAAGTGCACTAAATTTTCCAATAAAGCGTATTTATTTTGAAGGGTAAATTGCAAAAATTGTCCTTAACGTTCCACAAAATTGCAAAAACGGGACCGAGACAAAAAGTAGCGCAAAAAAGACACCCACGTTCCACATTTTCGCAAAATCGCCACCGAGAGGCCTTTTTCCGTTAACTTCCATTAGTTTACCCGTCAGTCAAGGGTATAGTCGTCATTTCACTCGCTTCCCGCCTTTGACTACCCCAACTTTATTTCAATGACCAAATTTGCAAAGTTATAAAACTTAATTTTGGAGGCACACTTGGCGATTAACCTTTCCCTCTTTTTTTGTGTAACTCGGTGTGACAACCGGCAATTTAGGGAGTTATTTTGAAAACCCGCATTACGTTAAAGTTCATTTATAATGTTTATTTAGAATTTTATTTCACAACGAACTTGTAAGACCTATTTTATGGAAAATTATGTGTTTATGATGTTATGGAATTCGTGAATTATTTTCATAATTCATTTTGATATTATGCTCGGTGATGTATTCTTAAATTCTCACTGGTACTACGTTGACTCTCGCACTAGGATTACCTAACGAAAATTTTATGATTCGTTTTACGAGTCCGACTATATATAATCATTTAAGAGATGTTTTTCGAGATATATTAAAGTTTGAAATGAGTTCGGGTTTCGGGCTGTATGTTTTACACTTACCCATTATTTACCCACTCATATTATTAGTAATATTATTATTATTATTATTATTATTATTACTATTATTATTATTATTTTTCTTTTAAAAGAAAATAATTTTTTTTTTGGTAAGTAAACTACAAAAATCGTCTTTGTGGGTATACCACACACAAACACACAACATCACCCTCATCCTCACCATTTCTCTCTCTTTTCTCCCTCACCACTTCAAACCCTAGCCGCCGGCCCCCTTTTCCGGCGATAACCGTTGCACCACCGCCCCCACAACAAAACAAACACCACCATCTTGTTCCGTATCTCATCCTCTTTCATTTGAACTATAACACGCGCCCTAAAACGCATTATAACACCACGAAATCTTTAAAGATCCGATCGAGTTTTTATTGTTTTCACTAGATCCGTGAGTTTGGAGGTTCAAGAAGGTGAGTAAGCTCATTTTGGTACCTTGGGTGCCTCGACATGGTGTTAAATCCGTGGCTACACGGAAGGTTTTTATGGGAATCGAATAAATGGTTGGAAATTTATAATTTTGATATTAAAATCTTGTTTGGTATCCGGGTAATGGCGAGAACTCATTGGGTCGAGTGAACCGTGAGTCTCGGACTCACGGCTTGACGTGGGTACGAGCCACTTGGCTCGTTATCTTTCTTGATATTTGACCTTGGATTCTTGATGGTTCATGTTTGATGCTATGGTGTTTGACTCGACTCAATGGAGTCATGTTCTTGGCCGAATGGCCATTGATGATGTCGCGACCCAAGAGGGTGTTTGGGACAGTTTTGGTCGGCTCATTTGAGCTTATTTTGGAGACCCTTGGTCTTAGTTGTCGAGTTTTAGTGACTCGTGTGGTATGCCGGGACTCAAGTGAGTCATAAGGCTCGGGTTTGGCTTGGTAAACCAACCCGGAATTAGCCCATTTGATACTTTTATTTTTCCTTGTTTGGTTCATGTTGACTTGGTATTGTTGTGGCCTTTGTGATTTCGGCCGAATACTTTTGTTGGGTCGAGACCCTTGTGGTCTCGACAATGGGAATAATGAGATATTTGAGGAGTTGTTGACGAATTGTGATGTTGGGGACCGATTGTGAGACGGTCACTTAGAATGACGGAGATAGGTTAGTCGGGTGCCGTAGTCGGACCCTATTGTTGTAGCACGTGTATTGGGATTGATTTGGACGGAGATGTATTGTTTTTATGACTTTTACGTAATACTTTGGACTTGGACAATGAGCCGAGAGTCATGACTCGGACATGTGACCATTTCGTGTGACTCGATAACTATTTACAATTAAAACGTAAATAATAAAACTCGTAATAATAGTTATTGATAATATAAACGTTTATATGAATATATAGACGTGAATAACGGATATATAATTATATAGGCGCGTATATTAATAATAATAATAATCACGAGTCATATTATAAATAATACAACTAGATATATTATGCTACGAAAGTGGAGTAATATTATTGAACGTATTATTATTATAAAGAAATTGTTATTAAAGCGAGGAATTCTCGACAATTACTAAATATTAAATCAAAATGTCATTTGATATGATGCGTGGGAATCGCACCTTGCTTTACCTCTCGAGGGATCTCGCGAGGCTTACAACCCCCACCAGGCAGTGTACCTGATCGTTGTAGTATAGTATAGTGACAAGTATCGGGGGATTGATCGTTCAGCTTAGGAATAGTGTCGCTAGGATTAGAAAACCTAATTAATAGTTCTAGAGGTGGAAGATGATTATTTTTGTGTTTTTGTATTTTTAATAAAAGCAAGTAAATCTCGGGTTTTGAAGGAGTGGGCGGAATTAGTTGCTAATCAACTAACCCAAAACTAAGATGCAATCAAAATAAAATAATAAAAATGAAAATAAACTAATATTAAACTAAAGTTGTGAGCAGTATGTGGAGAAATTGTGTTTACTTAGACTTCACTACTCCCTAGATATCTTTTACATGTCAATTACTTGTTATACTTGTATGGATGACGGATTGTATTCCTTAATACCATTCGTGGGGTGGCATACATAACTCCCCAACTCTATGAGCTCTTATCTCCTCCTACACCATGACCCAGCACAACTATAGGGATTGTAAACAGTGGCTCATGCATTAAATACAACCAATAAAGACCTAGTACGCCTCGGTTCATGTTTCTTAAGACGTTCAAGCATGTTACCATTGGAGATCTGCCAGTTTTCTTAAGCCTAACATATAATATCATTCATCCAAGAACAAGAATAGACAAGTAATCAACACATAATCAACATCTAGGTTTCATTAGATCTAAGCAAACACAAAGAAAATCTAGCCTAGCATAGTAGAATTAAGATAAGAACAAAAGATAAACAACCAACACATAGACATATTGATTGAATTAAGAGTATACTTATCTCAATTACAATGCAAGGTCTCAAGGGTTTGGAACCCTTGAAGAACCTGTAAAAGAGGCACCAAAATCGTCTTTAGGGTTTCACCAAAACTTCTCCTCTTTTAATGAAAAAACTAGAAAACTATATATAGGAAAATCGTCCTGACGGCGTCAAGAGTTAAATCTGACGCCGTCAACTCGCCGCCATAAACTTCCTTGGACGCCCTAGATCCACTTGTGACGGCCTATGTGACGCCGTCACCACCTACGGTAAATTAATCTTGGCCACTTTGACGCCGTCATCTCTCCATCTGACGCCGTCACCAGCTACGGTAAAATATTCATCATGTCTGACGCCGTCAAGACTCAAGTCGTGACGCCGTCACCTTGTATTTCCAGCTTGGATTTTTGGTACTTTGTCGTTTTCTTCACTTTATGCTCCAAAAACGTCCAAAATGGCTTCTTTTCCAGAATTCACTCTCCAAACACCTAAAATCACAAAAGGAACGATTTAGGGCAATATTTGATCAAATAAAGTCGGATTCGGGCTTAAATGACCCCCTAAAAACGGATCATTTTTCGCCTCATCATATACCCTTACACTTGAGATTTGCTTGTCCTCAAGCAAATGAGTTTTTATTCTACTTAAAAGACAAGTTAGGGGTCATTTAACACTAATATATAAGTAATTACAACAAATAATCGTTCCACTAAAGACCAATAGACAAGCACGGAGGTCATACACAAGCACCTCACAAATAGTGTTTAGATACTCACATCTCTCGGGTGTAATAAAGTAATATAACATTATGGAAATGGAAGATATCTCTCACTACCTGTCATAGCAAAATAGATTACCATAGGCTTGGGAAAGGATCAAACCTCCACCACATGGCGTAAGCACCTAGGATAAACTATCAAAGAGGTCTTTTTAAAGGGTTATAACGTTAGGTGTAGGGATATGAATTACACGGTTTTGTTGGATAAAGGGAATTTTACTGGTGGCGAGTTAACAATCTTGGTTAATTACATGTACAAGATGGCGTTGCTAAGCCAAGACTAGACTCGACTTAAGCTAATAAATGAAAAATAACAAAAACATAAAATGAACATAGAATGAAAACGGGATGGTAGTCCGTATGTTTTTTTTTTTTTTTTTTTTTTTTTTTTTTTTTTTTTTTTGCATACACTCTTACCCTACCATCCAAAATAATACATCATAGGGGTTTGAACATTCCCCTTACACTTGAATCTTTACATACTTTACATTAAACTATTCTAATGACTCGAATTAAGAAAATCAAAACACTTGGAGCACTTTTAAGATTAGCGTACATATGGGGGTAATAATATTATGTTCTTCCCCATTACTCCATAAAATAAGTACTTACCCATGAGTCCCAATCGTCCCAAAACAATATGTACAAGGATATGACTCGACTTAGCAACCATGTAATCAATTAGAAAGTTAACTTAGGGTTTAACAAATAACAATAATGCACTAAAAATGAGCGCATACACGGAAGGCTAAGGCGATTTGGGTGTACATTTAAGTGGGGTGTAACAAATTCTTCCTTTAAGTAAAATGCTTAAAGTTAGAAACGAAAAGATAGGCTCGGAGGGGTATACTAGGGGTATCGTGTACTAAAAATGAGTACAACGCAAAGGGTGTGGGAAAAATTAGTTGACTTAACTAGCCAAGTAATATGACTTAAATGGTCAAGTAATCATGATACGGGTTTAACACAAGGGTGATCCTAATGCCTCTTATCATGTAGTAAATCCTACCACACGAATGTAGTCTCACTAGCGGTCTCGGGATGCATCACTAACGCAAGTTCTAGAATCTAAATGCTACCGGTACACTCATAAGCACTAATAATAAATGCTTTTCCTATCAAATCTAAAGGCGAACCTCACATTTTTGGGTGGAAAATTTTTCTGAATATACGGTTATGTGCTAGTCATACAACCTCCTAGCCATGAGACGCTTGCTATGGCTAAAGTTTCACTCCTAAATGTTGTAAAAAATTTTAAATTTGGCGCTAAAATTACACTAACAAGTATTTCTCATAGTTTTATTACTCATCTACTATCAAACAAAACAAACTCAAGCGAAAGTGCATATGTAAGGTATCATCTTTTTACCCTCCCCTTACACTTAGGATGAACATTGTCCCCAATGTTCAAATAAAGAATGTAAAAGTTAAAAGTAAAAAGAATGAAATCAAATACTCCCCTGATTCGCTCGGTATGGATTTTAGGTTGGCCAGGTTAAATCTTCCTCCAAGAAAATGAACAATCAAAGCTTCCCATCCAGAATATAAATCATCTTCTTGTCTTAAATAACCTGTATATCCTGACAAAAGTAGACAAGGCAACCTCGCGTAAAATCGGCGGCATCCTATATAAGTTTCTAAATCCTAGAAAACAAAGTAAGATATAATGCTTGTGGAATGAAGTTTGCAGATTTCCTGGAGATTATAAAACTTAATAAATCACAAAAACCATAAGACTCCGTTAGAAAAACAAAACTGGTAAAATTTCCAGATTTTTGACCCCTGACGCCGTCAAGAGCAATTACCTGACGCCGTCAGAATGAACCTGCAGAAATCTTTATGTTAAGTTTCCGGAAAATTTCTGGAAAAATCTTGTCCTACTTCCTGGAAAATCCTGCAAAACTTCATTATGACTCAATACGAGCATTTGACTCTAACAATTACGAATATACATGTTCATTAAATATTGTGGAGAATCATGATCGGTTTGTTTCTTAAAAACATATTTGGGGTTTCCCCTTACACTTATCTTTTGCAAAAATACCTTTAGGTTGAAGTTAAGACTAGGCCAAACAACATAATAAAGTATTTCCACATTCTAATTGAGAAACATGATCAACCAACAATAAAAATAAAACATGCATACGGAAGCAAATAACAATCAAACAAATAAAATCACACAAAACATGGGTTGCCTCCCAAGAAGCGCTTTTCTTTATTTACGAGTCTTGTAGCTAGACTCAAAGTTGTGGGTTACTACGTGATTTCATCATTTGAAATGATGTACCCCATATAATTTCGATCATTACTGTTATGGTGATAGTGCCTCAATCTATCAATACTCGCAATCACCTTCCCACCTAATTTGCTCCTCAAGTTAGCTACCCCATCTTGGCTCAATCCTTCGATGGTGAATGGCCCATACCACCAAGGACTCGGTTTATCGGGTGGTATTGTGGTTTCTAAGTGTCTCAAGAGTACTAAGTTCCCTTCCTCAAATGGTGTATGATCGCTTGTGTGTTGGGTGTGTTTGAGTTCTATCGGATCCTTATTGCTTTTTCTCCTTTCATCCTTAGCTTTCTTATAGCTCTTGATTCTTGCCTCCCATGCAAGAATTTTATTCTGAACACGAATGGGTGTTGCGCCAATGTTGTTTTTAATCATTCTCCAACTCATATTCTCATGTCCACTTCGCGGAGTCATGTGGAAGCTAATCTTTCTCTTTCCAGACTTAAGCTCAATCTTCCTATCTTCATACTTAATGACAGCCCTAGCGGTGGTGAGGAATGGTGCCCCAAGGATTATTGGCATACATCCATCCCCTTTATCATCAATGATCATAAAATCAATGGGGTACATGAACCCTGCCACATTAATTAATACGTCTTCTGCGATTCCTAGGGGGTATACGTATGAATGTCCAACAAGAGATAGCCTAACACGAGTAGGTGCTGGCATTTTCGATGTCAGTTGGATGTAAATAGTTAGGGGCATAAGATTTACTTCCGATCCTTGGTCGGCGAAAGCACTAAGATTTTTCAAGTCCCCGATGCTTGTTGGTATTTCAAAGTTTCCACTTGCTACCTGCTTAGTAGCCACTTTCTGTACCAATAATCTCTCGACCACTGGCCCCCCAATAAGTGTATCATACTCATCTTCCTCTTCTTTCTCTTTCTCGGGAACCTGTTCGGAGGATTGGTTACGCCTATCACCCTTAATCCAATTTGTTATGGTGCTTTTGTTTATGTCATGTTTCAAGTAGTAGCTCAAAGGTTGGGATTCAGGTGATTTTTCTAAGGTCTGCTTAGCAGGAGTTTTCACCTTCTCGTTATCCTTATGGACAATGGTGATGGAGTTAACAAATTGGGTGGTGGGAGTGGCACTTTCTTTCCTTAACAGTATTCGTTCAGGGGTTTTCTGACTAGCATACTCCTCCAATAAACTCAACATCTCATTCATTTTCCCCTGCATCTCCTCCTTTTGCTTATAAACTGCTTCTTCAAATCTAGCAAGCCGATCAGAGTGGGTCGCCATATATTCTCTCATCCTAGCCTCAAATTCCGAGCTAAGTTCCTTGGGAGGGGAACAAGGTGGAGTGCACCTCTGAAAAGTCTCGACATGTTCTCTAGAGGGTGATTCAGATAATGGTATCGAGGTTGATCTTGAGACAGAATTGACCGTGGCTTGTCTAGGACTTAAGGGTCTCCTTTGCCTTTCCTCAAAATAGTCAACTTTTGCCTCAATTTTGCATAAGAGTTCCTCGGGGATTTCGGTGGTCCCTCCAGATGCCGAGACTGCATTGATGGCTGCTTCCACCGTATGTTTAAATTCCCAAATCTCATTGTTATCGACAGCGAGCTCTTCTATAATCGCCCATGACTCCTCAGCATCCTTATCACGCAATTTTCCTCCCGCGGCCCTGTCGATAATGCGCTTAGTGTGATAATCAACATGGTCGTAGAAAATCTGAACTAATAACCAAGTGTTTATGCCATGATGAGGGATCTTGTGGAGGAGATCCTTAAAACGGGCCCAAGCCTCGTAGAAAGGTTCACCCCGCTGTTGCTCAAACATCAAAATGTCCCTTCTAAGCATTGCAGTCTTTTCCGGCGGAAAGAATTGGGTAAGGAAACGATTGGCGAGATTTTCCCATGTGGTGATGGATCCCGCGGGGAAACGCTCAAGCCATTGACTAGCTTGATCTCGTAGAGAGAATGGGAATAGGCGTAATCGGGTAGTCTCTCTAGTTTCAACACCTAGGTCTATGGAATCTACGATTTTGAGGAAGTCCTTAAGGTGTTGGTTTGGATCTTCGGAACGAAGTCCATGGAATGCACATCCGCTTTGCACCAACCGGATGGTGTCGGATCGCAAGGGGGTCACATTGGCTCCGGTGAGCTCAATGGTGTTTCGGTAGCCTTGGTGGCTAGGTCGGGAATATTCTCCTAAGGTTCGGGGCCTAAGGGGTTCTAGTGGTGGGTTTTGTTGTGGTGGGATGATGGGTTCAAAGATGTTACCACCTTCCATGATGTCGGATGGTAAAGAGTTACGAACAAAGGCACGAAGAAATAAGATAGACTAAAGAAGACCTAAAAATAAAAAATAAAAATCTTACTAGAACGGAATCTAGCAAGTAGACTTAATAAAAAGAAATCCTAACCTAGACAATAACTATTCCCCAGGCAGCGGCGCCAAAAACTTGATGCGTGGGAATCGCACCTTGCTTTACCTCTCGAGGGATCTCGCGAGGCTTACAACCCCCACCAGGCAGTGTACCTGATCGTTGTAGTATAGTATAGTGACAAGTACCGGGGGATTGATCGTTCAGCTTAGGAATAGTGTCGCTAGGATTAGAAAACCTAATTAATAGTTCTAGAGGTGGAAGATGATTATTTTTGTGTTTTTGTATTTTTAATAAAAGCAAGTAAATCTCGGGTTTTGAAGGAGTGGGCGGAATTAGTTGCTAATCAACTAACCCAAAACTAAGATGCAATCAAAATAAAATAATAAAAATGAAAATAAACTAATATTAAACTAAAGTTGTGAGCAGTATGTGGAGAAATTGTGTTTACTTAGACTTCACTACTCCCTAGATATCTTTTACATGTCAATTACTTGTTATACTTGTATGGATGACGGATTGTATTCCTTAATACCATTCGTGGGGTGGCATACATAACTCCCCAACTCTATGAGCTCTTATCTCCTCCTACACCATGACCCAGCACAACTATAGGGATTGTAAACAGTGGCTCATGCATTAAATACAACCAATAAAGACCTAGTACGCCTCGGTTCATGTTTCTTAAGACGTTCAAGCATGTTACCATTGGAGATCTGCCAGTTTTCTTAAGCCTAACATATAATATCATTCATCCAAGAACAAGAATAGACAAGTAATCAACACATAATCAACATCTAGGTTTCATTAGATCTAAGCAAACACAAAGAAAATCTAGCCTAGCATAGTTGAATTAAGATAAGAACAAAAGATAAACAACCAACACATAGACATATTGATTGAATTAAGAGTATACTTATCTCAATTACAATGCAAGGTCTCAAGGGTTTGGAACCCTTGAAGAACCTGTAAAAGAGGCACCAAAATCGTCTTTAGGGTTTCACCAAAACTTCTCCTCTTTTAATGAAAAAACTAGAAAACTATATATAGGAAAATCGTCCTGACGGCGTCAAGAGTTAAATCTGACGCCGTCAACTCGCCGCCATAAACTTCCTCGGACGCCCTAGATCCACTTGTGACGGCCTATGTGACGCCGTCACCACCTACGGTAAATTAATCTTGGCCACTTTGACGCCGTCATCTCTCCATCTGACGCCGTCACCAGCTACGGTAAAATATTCATCATGTCTGACGCCGTCAAGACTCAAGTCGTGACGCCGTCACCTTGTATTTCCAGCTTGGATTTTTGGTACTTTGTCGTTTTCTTCACTTTATGCTCCAAAAACGTCCAAAATGGCTTCTTTTCCAGAATTCACTCTCCAAACACCTAAAATCACAAAAGGAACGATTTAGGGCAATATTTGATCAAATAAAGTCGGATTCGGGCTTAAATGACCCCCTAAAAACGGATCATTTTTCGCCTCATCATGATATATAATAAATAAACTTATTGAGTTACGCGAAGTCGTTGTCACTCGAGTCCAGGTAAGTTATTATTTGTGACTTTCGTGTTGTCACGGCTATATGACGATTAATATAAACGTTTTCTATAACTAAATAATCACTTAACCGAAGGGTTGAATCGGGTTATTTGGCTACATGAAATGAGTATATTAATGGGCATCGTATCCTACGACGCCCATAGGTTGTGGTATATGTAAAGTGTAATAAATTGCGAGTGTATATATCGGGAAATCTGGCCAATTTGGCGATATATATGAGGAATTTATTAAACTATGATATCTACCATATAGTATTTATGTGCTATGTGCTTTAGGATTGGGTGTAATCTTGGAACGGTATGTTACGTAAATAAATATGAGGATTATCAAATCGACAGATTTGATAAACTTCGGCGATTTATTTGAATGATATATTGGGCTAATATTAGATCCATAGTTTATTTTAGTATTCTTTGTGTGACCTTTTGGTTTGTTTTGTGTCGACCCACCACCCGTATGGATACCAAACGTAAATACACCAAACTAATACGAAATGGATTTTCGGAAATAAAACGGATTCTCGTCCGGGTTTGGGAATATTTGAGTTTGAGGAAATGATTTCTGAGCGAGTTGATATTGTTAGGTCGTGCCGAGTCAGTAGTTGCTGTTTCGTGAGTTACTATACATCTTATTTCTACCGATTTCTTATTGCTGATTTCTGGACTTGAGGTGAGTCATAGCCCCACTTTTACTCTTGAACTATGTTTTCAATACTTGGGGTGAGAAACGTGCAAATTATTTTATGTGGACTATTATCGCTTTTATATTCTTTCTAAAACTTGCTATGCGTATGGACTAGGATGTATTGTCAGCTTTAGTCACATAGTTTTGTGTGTACTATTCAAGGTTGGCTTATTTGGTTATTGGTGGATTGTCAGCTTTAGTCACATATTTGTTGTGTGTACTATTCAAGGTTGGCTTATTTGGACTGTCAGCTTTAGTCACATAGTTTCGTGTGTACTATTCAAGGTTGGCTTATTTAGATACTATAGTGTGCACCTATAGGTTATTAATACTTCAGAGGTTATCCGAGTATTTATTGGTATTGCGGGGGTTACCCGAATATCCATGTTAGAACGGAGGGTATCCGTGTGTTAGGATTGGAGCGGAGGGTATCCGCAGGCTTTTAGCGAATCCTTAGTCTAGCTAGCAAGCGTTTTGCGTATATGTCCACTATATTGTTAGATGAATTTAAACCTATGATCTCACCAGCGAAAGCTGACTTTTAGCATGTTTTCTCAGGTAATTAAGTGATGCTCTGCGGATGCTTGGGATTGGAGGCTTGGTATTTGGCACCGGTTATAGATCTATATTTCTAAAACTCTGATAACTATTGTGGACCTATATTTATTTCTTTTGGGCCTGACTTTGGAGGATTTTAGGATAATGTAAACTTTAAAACCCCGCGTGGTTGCATTTTATTTTGTTTACTTTATCTCATTCTTTTATGTCTTGTGTTTGGATACCAATCCCCGTAGCACCCTGAAAGCTTGTTGAGTCTTCCGCTGTATCAAATTTTGGGGGTGTTACAGATTGGTATCAGAGCCAAGGTTATAGAGAACTAGGTAAATAAACGCCTAAACTATAACCGTATTTTTATAGAAAATGATCCTTGACCACTGCCCGCCAGCCCGCCAAGCCGAAGCGTCTTCTATTATTTGAGGTATTATGAGATATTTGAGATGATTGTTAGATTTGGGATTTATTGAGATGATTTGAGGTTTATGGATTTTAGTACTAAGATGGCGTTTCGAGGAATTATATGGTCTATATGTTTTATAAACATTTTAGTAATGCGGTGTTTGAAATTCTTTATATTGAGATTATATGTTTGAATTATTTGATGAGGATTTTTAGTACGGTATTATGAGTTGTGATTTAGTTGTTTTGAAACACTTACACCTACCCTACGCCGTTGTCACAGACTATGGCCTCCCTTACGCCTAATGTCGTCGAGGATATTCTTACTGCACCGGTTTTACCTGCACAGTTCACTATGGCATCTGATGACCCTTACTAGATGGCCATGCTTTCAGCTACTGTGCCGCAGGCAGCTTCTACTTCAGCACCACCTGCTGCATCTACGCAGGGACCCTCATCTTCTTTAGGGCTCCCTGGTACATCGAGGCAGCTTACTCTTCATCAGGCTTTGGCTCGTGTGGCCCCACGCTTTGCCCACCGAGATACGGCACGCATGTCGGTACGCCCTACTCCATCACCTTTACAGATTGATGCTCACTCTTTTCTGTCTGAGGCGCCACCCACATCATTGCGTCGTCGTCCTAGATTACCTACCACATCTCCACATGGTTCACCTGTTAGGAGACGACGATTGATGAGGTACTCTTCCGAGGAGGAGGAGGAGGAGTACGAGGGTGAGGATGAGGCTGATGACCCTGAGGAGAAGGATGACCCTCAGGAGGCTGAGCAGGGTGATGATGATGACCCTGAGGAGGAGGATGACCCTCAGGAGGATGAGATTGCTGATGATGATGATGAGTTAGTACCACCAGCTCAGGCTGAGGAGCCTGATTCACCTGTACATCCGATTGAGCCTGATTCACCTGATCATCCGTTTTTGGTTGAGTTGCCACCTGGTAGTCTCGATGGGTCGGATGCATCTTCTGAGGTCTCTGCTGAGCATGCAGAGTTAGGTGAGATTGGCAGGTTATGGGCTCGGATTACTGAGCTTAGTGAGAGAGTTGCACGTGTATCTGATCGACTTGAGAGACTTATTGGAGAGTTCATAGCGGATCTGAGAGTGGATATGACTGTGGTTGTGGGCAGGACTACTGAGTTGAGGAGAGTTTTGATGGAGGTCCACGAGCATATCGATAGTTTGCAGCGAGGTTTTGTTACTGCTCGAGAGGCCGACCGCAAGCTATGGCAAAGGAATGCCGAGCTAGAGAAGGAGGTGGCTGACCTCAAGAGAGACCGAGACACCCATAGCGTGGAGCTAGGATCGTTATGGAGGGATCTTGATGGCTTGAGGCAGGAGTTGAGTAGACTCCGCCAGTAGCGTGGCTAGTTGATTGGTTTATGTGGTCTTGTTGCTTTCTTAACCGAGGAGTGTCCGGTTAGAAAAGCTAGTTATCATATTTTGATGTATTTTGTTCAGTATTCGTTTCTTTTGGAACGATTAGTACGTTTTGTGTTATCCGGTAGTTGGAACGATGTTAGATCGCTATTGTATGGTTGACGGTTATTAGTATATGATAATATGTGAGTTTGGGTGTTATGGAAACTGAGTCCCTATCCGTTTTATTGATGTTTCATGGTGTATTGTTGCTATTCTTTCCATGACTTATTCGTTGAATTTCGTTTGTTGAGCGTATTGATAAGTTCTATTGGAGACTCATGAACTTGTATGATGTTACAGATCAATGGCAACACGACGAAACCCTGTTAGAGCTACCAGAACTGGACCTGCAACGACTACCTCTGGTCGTCGAGGACGCCGTCCTACTCGAAATGTTGAAACCCCTACTCCTGATAACCTGGACACTACTAACCGCAACAACAGGAATCAAAATGTTGATGTTCAGGGAGACAATGATCATGTTCCACTTAATGCACCTACTGTGGATCAAGCAATGATCAACCAACTTGTGGAACAAAGAGTTGCTGAACTACTAGCTGAGTCAAATCATTCCAACAATTCTGCTGGAACTTTTCCACTTGTTCGTGCTAATGGATGTCAATACAAGGAGTTCAAGATTTGTGGACCCATTGAGTTTGGTGGAACTGAAGGAGTGGTTTACTTAGTCAGATGGATTGAGAAGACTGAGTCAGTGTTTAATGTCAGTGGTTGTGTGGAGAATGCGAAGGTAAAGTTTGCTTCTTTTACTTTCAAGGATGAAGCTTTAACTTGGTGGAACAATAACCGAAATTCAGTTGGGAGCGATGTAGCTTATGCCATGACTTGGGAGCAATTTAAGTCTTTGCTGATTCAGACTTATTGCCCAAGGAATGAGGTTAAGAAGCTAGAGATTGAGTTTTGGAACCACAAGGTGAAAGGTAATGATATGGCGACTTACAATCGTCGTTACCAGGAATTGGCCTTGCTTTGCCCAGATATGGTAAAAACCGAGACTCAAAAGATCGAGAGGTATACTGATGGGTTGCCTGTAGCTACGAGGAATGATGTGATTTCTGCTAGGCCTGCAAACATCCATGAGGCAATCACAATTGCTCAACAACTTATGGATTCGTTGGAATTAGAAGAAGCTGATAAGGAGAAGAATGGAAAGAGAAAGAGAGACCGTCACTCTAAGGGTAATGATCACCGAAGCAAGAGACAAGCTAAGGCTTATGCTATTAGGAATGGAGATAAGAAGAACCAGAACGGTGATGCACCCAAGTGTGATCGTTGCCACCAGCATCATACTAGATGGTGTAGTGTGAAATGCCAGAATTGCTCGAGGAAAGGACACACAGCTAAGGATTGTAGAGCTCGACCTCTTGCTATGGTTCAGGCTGCTCCTGAGATGAGAAACAAGGTAGATGTTACTTGTTATGGGTGTGGAAAGAAGGGACACTATAGGAATGAGTGTAGAGAATCGTGGAACCGTGGAAACCAAGGCTCGGGTGGTCATGGGTACAACCATGGAAACCGTGGAGCTGGAGGAAACCGTGGACGACAAGATAATGGGGACCATCGTGTGGAAGCTGGAGCTGCTCAGGGAAGAGTGTATGCACTCGGGAACGAGAGAGGAGAAGATCCGAACGTCGTTACTGGTACGTTCCTTCTCAATAATCGTTATGCTTCCATACTATTTGATACTGGTGCCGATAGGAGTTTTGTGTCCACTACGTTTGCACCCTTACTAGAGAAACCCCCGATGGCCTTAGGAATTGGATATGATATTGAGTTAGCTAATGGGAATATAGAAAGGATTAATACAATCATTCGCGGTTGTACGTTAAATTTCTTGAACCATCCTTTCAACATAGATCTTCTACCCGTCACGTTAGGAAGTTTTGATGTCATCATTGGTATGGATTGGTTGTCGAAGTATCGTGCTCACATACTCTGCGACGAGAAGATCGTGCGTGTACCTTACGGAAAGGAGATTCTAAATATATTAGGAGATCGAAAGGATTCTAGGAACCCATCCCGATTGGCAGTTATTTCCTGCACTAAGTTACCAAAGCTAATGGAGAAGGGATGTTACATCTTCTTAGCTCAAATTTCTGAGAAAGGAGGGATGAAGAAAAAGGAAAGGTGCATTGGAGATGTGCCTATAGTTCGTGATTTTCCTGATGTGTTTCCAGATGATTTGTCGGGAATCCCGCCGACTAGACAAGTGGAGTTTCGGATTGAGTTGATACCTGGTGCTGCACCTGTAGCACGAGCGCCTTATCGTCTTGCACCTACCGAGCTAGAAGAGTTGTCAAAACAATTGGCGGAGTTAGCCGAAAAAGGATTCATAAGACCAAGTTCTTCACCTTGGGAGCCCCAGTCTTATTTGTGAAGAAGAAGGATGGATCGTTCCGTATGTGCATTGATTACCGAGAGTTGAACAAGTTAACGGTGAAGAATAGATATCCGTTACTTAGGATCAACGACTTGTTCGATCAACTTCAAGGATCGAGTGTGTATTCGAAGATCGATTTGAGATCGGGATATCATCAACTTCGAGTTCGCGAGGAAGATATTCCGAAAACGGCTTTCAGAACCCGTTACGGGCATTACGAGTTTCAGGTGATGCCGTTTGGGTTGACTAATGCACCGGCGGTATTCATGGATCTCATGAATCGGGTGTGTAAGCCTTACTTAGATAAGTTTGTAATTGTGTTCATCGATGATATTCTGATTTATTCAAAGAGTGAGAAGGAGCATGAGGAGCATCTAAGACTCATCTTAGAATTGCTCAGGAAGGAGAAACTCTATGCCAAGTTTTCGAAATGCGAATTCTAGATTCCGATGGTACAATTTTTAGGTCATGTGATTGATAGACAAGGAGTCCATGTGGATCCTGCTAAGATTGAGGCGATAAAAGATTGGGCTGCACCTACAACCCCAACCGAAGTTCGTCAATTTTTGGGTTTAGCTGGTTATTACCGAAGATTCATTGAGGGATTTTCGAAGATAGCTAAACCATTAACCAAATTGACTCAAAAGAGTGTTATGTATGAATGGGGAGATAAAGAAGAGGAAGCATTTCAATTGCTTAAGAAGATGTTGTGTAGTGCTCCTATCTTAGCGTTACCGGAAGGTAACGAGGATTTCGTCGTCTATTGTGACGCCTCACATAAAGGATTGGGAGTTGTGTTAATGCAACGAGAGAAGGTGATAGCTTATGCTTCCCGACAGCTCAAAAAGCATGAGAAAAACTACACTACCCATGATTTGGAGTTAGGTGCTGTGGTTTTCGCCTTAAGGATATGGAGACATTACTTGTATGGAACAAAGTGTGTTGTGTTCACTGACCATAAAAGTCTACAACACATCTTGAATCAAAAAGAGCTCAATATGAGACAACGACGTTGGATTGAGTTGCTAAGCGATTATGATTGTGACATTCGCTACCATCCTGGTAAAGCAAACGTTGTTGCTGATGCTCTTAGTCGAAAGGAAAGAATACCACCGTTACGAGTTAGGTCATTGGGAATGACTATCGTATCGCCATTACCGTCTCAAATACTTGAAGCTCAAACGGAAGCGTTGAAAGCAGAAAACAGATCTGCTGAGAATATATTTGGGATGGATGAGAATGAGAAAGGATTTGTTAAGCGTTCTGATGGATTGTTAGGTTTTGGAGATCGGATTTGGGTACCTTTGTATGGAGGAATTCGGGAGTTGATTATGCATGAGTCGCATAAGTCAAGGTACTCTATTCATCCTGGATCCGACAAGATGTACCAGGATCTTAAGAAGTTTTATTGGTGGCCAAATATGAAGGCAGATATAGCATCGTACGTTAGTAAGTGCTTGACATTTGCTAAGGTTAAAGCCGAACACCAGAGACCGTCAGGATTACTAACGCAACCAGAACTTCCAGTCTGGAAATGGGAGCGGATTACTATGGACTTCATTACCAAATTACCAAAGATAGCTAGCGGTTGTGACGCTATCTGGGTAATAGTGGATCGTCTGACAAAGTCTGCTCATTTTCTAGCAATAAGTGAAGATGATAGTGTGGATAAACTTGCGAGGTTGTATGTGAAGGAGATTATTTCACGTCATGGAGTCCCGATCTCTATTATTTCGGATCGCGATAGCCGTTTTACGTCAGCTTTGTGGCGATCACTTCAGACGGCTTTGGGGACGAGGCTTAATATGAGTACTGCGTATCATCCCCAAACCGATGGTCAAAGTGAGAGGACCATTCAGACGTTAGAGGATATGCTTCGTGCATGCATCATAGACTGTGGTAAAGGCTGGGAGAAATACTTGCCCCTTGCGGAATTTTCCTATAATAATAGCTACCACACAAGTCTTAAAGCTGCACCATTCGAAGCTTTGTATGGCAGAAAGTGTCGTTCGCCTATTGGTTGGGCAGAAGTTGGAGATAGCCAACTCACAGGCCCTGAACTTATCTTGGTGACTACTAAGAAAGTGACTCAAATTCGTGATCGGTTGAAAGCAGCCAGAGATAGGCAGAAAAGTTACGCCGATCAGAGACGTAAACCCTTAGAGTTCCAGGTTGGAGACAAAGTGATGCTGAAAGTCTCGCCTTGGAAGGGTGTGATACGTTTCGGGAAATGTGGTAAACTCAACCCACGCTACATTGGACCATTTCTTATCTTAGAAAGAATTGGGCCAGTGGCTTATAGGTTGGAATTACCACATGAACTGAGTAAAGTTCACGACGTGTTTCACGTTAGTAATTTGAAGAAATGTCTTTCCGATGAGATGCCTGTCATTCCAATGAAGGATATTCGCGTTGATGAGAAATTGAATTTCGTGGAAGAGCCAATTGAGATTTTAGATCGTGAAGTTAAACGACTCAAGCGAAGTCGCATTCCGCTCGTCAAGGTTCGTTGGAATTCCTGACATGGACCAGAATTTACGTGGGAACGTGAGGACGAGTTCCGGAAGAGATATCCGAAGCTTTTCACTTCGTAGATGAATTTTTCCGAGTGAAACCCGGGACGGGTTTCTTCTGAGACTAGGAGGATGTGACAACCGGCAATTTAGGGAGTTATTTTGAAAACCCGCATTACGTTAAAGTTCGTTTATAATGTTTATTTAGAATTTTATTTCACAACGAACTTGTAAGACCTATTTTATGGATAATTATGTGTTTATGATGTTATGGAATTCGTGAATTATTTTCATAATTCATTTTGATATTATGCTCGGTGATGTATTCTTAAATTCTCACTGGTACTACGTTGACTCTGGCACTAGGATTACCTAACGAAAATTTTATGATTCGTTTTACGAGTCCGACTATATATAATCATTTACGAGATGTTTTTCGAGAGATATTAAAGTTTGAAATGAGTTCGGGTTTCGGGCCGTATGTTTTACACTTACCCATTATTTACCCACTCATATTATTAGTAATATTATTATTATTACTATTATTATTATTTTTCTTTTAAAAGAAAATAAATTTTTTTTTGCATCACCCTCATCCTCATCATTTCTCTCTCTTTTCTCCCTCACCACTTCAAACCCTAGTCGCCGGCCCCCTTTTCCGGCGATAACCGTCGCACCACCGCCCCCACAACAAAACAAACACCACCATCTTGTTCCGTATCTCATCCTCTTTCATTTGAATTATAACACGCGCCCTAAAACGCATTATAACACCACGAAATCTTTAAAGATCCGATCGAGTTTTTATTGTTTTCACTAGATTCGTGAGTTTGGAGGTTCAAGAAGGTGAGTAAGCTCATTTTGGTACCTTGGGTGCCTCGACATGGTGTTAAATCCGTGGCTACACGGAAGGTTTTTATGGGAATCGAATAAATGGTTGGAAATTTATGATTTTGATATTAAAATCTTGTTTGGTATCCGGGTAATGGCGAGAACTCATTGGGTCGAGTGAACCATGAGTCTCGGACTCACGGCTTGACGTGGGTACGAGCCACTTGGCTCGTTATTTTTCTTGATATTTGACCTTGGATTCTTGATGGTTCATGTTTGATGCTATGGTGTTTGACTTGACTCAATGGAGTCATGTTCTTGGCCGAATGGCCATTGATGATGTCGCGACCCAAGAGGGTGTTTGGGACAGTTTTGGTCGGCTTATTTGAGCTTATTTTGGAGACCCTTGGTCTTAGTTGTCGAGTTTTAGTGACTCGTGTGGTATGCCGGGACTTAAGTGAGTCATAAGGCTCGGGTTTGGCTTGGTAAACCAACCCGGAATTAGCCCATTTGATACTTTTATTTTTCCTTGTTTGGTTCATGTTGACTTGGTATTGTTGTGGCCTTTGTGATTTCGGCCGAATACTTTTGTTGGGTCGAGACCCTTGTGGTCTCGACAATGGGAATAATGTGATATTTGAGGAGTTGTTGACGAATTGTGATGTTGGGGACCGATTGTGAGACGGTCACTTAGAATGACGGAGATAGGTTAGTCGGGTGCCGTAGTCGGACCCTATTGTTGTAGCACGTGTATTGGGATTGATTTGGACGGAGATGTATTGTTTTTATGACTTTTACGTAATACTTTGGACTTGGACAATGAGCCGAGAGTCATGACTCGGACATGTGACCATTTCGTGTGACTCGATAACTATTTACAATTAAAACGTAAATAATAAAACTCGTAATAATAGTTATTGATAATATAAACGTTTATATGAATATATAGACGTGAATAACGGATATATAATTATATAGGCGCGTATATTAATAATAATAATAATCACGAATCATATTATAAATAATACAACTAGATATATTATGCTACGAAAGTGGAGTAATATTATTGAACGTATTATTATTATAAAGAAATTGTTATTAAAGCGAGGAATTCTCGACAATTACTAAATATTAAATCAAAATGTCATTTGATATATAATAAATAAACTTATTGAGTTACGCGAAGTCGTTGTCACTCGAGTCCAGGTAAGTTATTATTTGCGACTTTCGTGTTGTCACGGATATATGACGATTAATATAAACGTTTTCTATAACTAAATAATCACTTAACCGAAGGGTTGAATCGGGTTATTTGGCTATATGAAATGAGTATATTAATGGGCATCGTATCCTACGACGCCCATAGGTTGTGGTATATGTAAAGTGTAATAAATTGCGAGTGAATATATCGGGAAATCTGGCCAATTTGGCGATATATATGAGGAATTTATTAAACTATGATATCTACCATATAGTATTTATGTGCTATGTGCTTTAGGATTGGGTGTAATCTTGGAACGGTATGTTACGTAAATAAATATGAGGATTATCAAATCGACGGATTTGATAAACTTCGGCGATTTATTTGAATGATATATTGGGCTAATGTTAGATCCATAGTTTATTTTAGTATTCTTTGTGTGACCTTTTGGTTTGTTTTGTGTCGACCCACCACCCGTATGGATACCAAATGTAAATACACCAAACTAATACGAAATGGATTTTCGTAAATAAAACGGATTCTCGTCCGGGTTTGGGAATATTTGAGTTTGAGGAAATGATTTCTGAGCGAGTTGATATTGTTAGGTCGTGCCGAGTCCGTAGTTGCTGTTTCGTGAGTTACTATACATCTTATTTCTACCGATTTCTTATTGCTGATTTCTGGACTTGAGGTGAGTCATAGCCCCACTTTTACTCTTGAACTATGTTTTCAATACTTGGGGTGAGAAACGTGCAAATTATTTTATGTGGACTATTATCGCTTTTATATTCTTTCTAAAACTTGCTATGCGTATGGACTAGGATGTATTGTCAGCTTTAGTCACATAGTTTTGTGTGTACTATTCAAGGTTGGCTTATTTGGTTATTGATGGATTGTCAGCTTTAGTCACATAGTTTTGTGTGTACTATTCAAGGTTGGCTTATTTGGTTATTGGTGGATTGTCAGCTTTAGTCACATATTTGTTGTGTGTACTATTCAAGGTTGGCTTATTTGGACTGTCAGCTTTAGTCACATAGTTTCGTGTGTACTATTCAAGGTTGGCTCATTTAGATACTATAGTGTGCACCTATAGGTTATTAATACTTCGGAGGTTATCCAAGTATTTATTGGTATTGCGGGGGTTACCCGAATATCTATGTTAGAACGGAGGGTATCCGTGTGTTAGGATTGGAGCGGAGGGTATCCGCAGGCTTTTAGCGAATCCTTAGTCTAGCTAGCAAGCGTTTTGCGTATATGTCCACTATATTGTTAGATGAATTTAAACCTATGATCTCACCAGCGAAAGCTGACTTTTAGCATGTTTTCTCAGGTAATTAAGTGATGCTCTGCGGATGCTTGGGATTGGAGGCTTGGTATTTGGCACCGGTTATGGATCTATATTTCTAAAACTTTGATAACTATTGTGGACCTATATTTATTTCTTTTGGGCCTGACTTTGGAGGATTTTGGGATAATGTAAACTTTAAAACCCCGCGTGGTTGCATTTTGTTTTGTTTACTTTATCTCGTTCTTTTATGTCTTGTGTTTGGATACCAATCCCCGTAGCACCCTGAAAGCTTGTTGAGTCTTCCGCTGTATCAAATTTTGGGGGTGTTACACTCGGCAACCCAAGCGATTGCATAGGACTATAAAGTTCATGTTTATCCCGCTTATTCAACCATAACACACACAATCCCAACGATCAAAACAACCGACGATGGCAAACAATGGAAAAGGGAAGAGTATCTACATTGGTACCGAGGAAGAGGAATTTGATAAAGTTTTAAGAACCTATTATCTAAACGATTTACTTATTGATGCATTTGGCGGAGAACCAATTGATGAGTATGGTTCTTATAGGAAGATACCTAAGGAGTTAAGAGCTAAGATTCTAACCCATCTGAGGAAACAAGATGGCTACTATGAAGCGCTTTTGAGTGATGATGAGGAAGAGGAGGAGGAGAAGCAAGAGCCTGTGGATACCGTTTTACCCAAGTTTGATGAGTTGGAACAGAAGATTTCCAATCTTGAAAAGGTGTTCTTGGCCAGTATCTGTGATTGGGTGGTACTATGACTGTTGTAGACTCAATTCTTGGCCAGTATCTGCGGCCAGAACACCCATTGATCTTGAATGAGTACGTACGCGCCCATGTTTCTAGGCTGTAAGCAGCATGAACCCTCTCTTCAGGTACAACAACTCCTTTTCCATCCTCATTCATATAGTTTATTGCAGCCATATCATGTTTACATGGTATTCCAGTCAGCTCCCACATCCTACAACCACACTCCTTCATATCCATGTTAGCAACACAATGATCCTCGTTAGGCACATATACTTTATATAACGAAGCTGCAATCCATTCAACAACACAATCAGTAGCTTCTTTTTTGTTTGTATCAACCATGGCTTGCACAGTAGGAGTAAGTTGTCCAACACTCCTTTCTATTATTTGCTGAACTACCACAATCCTCTTCACCAAGTACTCCCTGATATATTCAAGACAAACGATGATGGATTTATCTCTGACATCATTTAGCTGGCTACAGAACACCTCACATATGTTGTTTAAGAGTAGTCCACATAGGGCTTTGCCTGTTGAACAAATCACACATTATGTATTAATATATGATCAATTATCAGTATGCTTTTGTCTAGTGCCACTTAATGAATTACCTGAAAAATGTGATCGGCTCCATTGTTCAGCTGGAATCTTCATCAACCAATCATAAGCTGCAGCATTGTTATTCTTCAGATGATCCATCTCTTTGTTGAATTCAACAACATTTGTGGCTCTTGCAGCCTTCCAAAGCATGTCCTTGTAAACACCTCCTTTCAAATGTGACTTCATTTCCTCATGAATATGCTTAACACAAAACCTGTGTGCAGCATTTGGAAACACACTAGCAACAGCTTGTATCAATCTCTGTGAACAGGTAAGGTTATGAATGGTGTTAAAACTTTACATGTTCTCATTGCGCATAAAACACATGATTAATTATACAATAGAAATGTGCACCTTTTGCCTATCAGAAATGAAAGTGAACTTGCAGTTGGTTTCTATCCCAAGATCCTCTCCTAGTAGTTTGAAAAACCAACACCAAGTTGCCTTATTTAGTGCATCAACTACAGCATATGCTACTGGATAAATCCCATTGTTTGCATCAATCCCAACTGCTGTTAGTAATTGACCTGGAAAAGGACCTGACATGGAGAATCCATCTAATCCTAAGAATTCTCTGCCACAAGCTTTGAAACCTTGTTTCATAGCTCCCAAACACACATACACCCTTTTAAAAGTTCTTGTTGAACTAGCTGGATTTGGTTCTATCTGTACATCAATCCTAACAATAGTGCCTGGATTTTGATTAACCAACTCTTGGGCATACTCTCTAAGCAGTGCATAATGTTTGGTAAAAACAGGTATACCTGATTGAATTTCACAGGCTTTATGGCATAGCAAATCAGACTTACTTACGGGAACATCTTCAATTACCTGATCATCGTCATCAAACACTTCATCATCATTTTGATTATAGTCCAAATCCGCTGAATCACTCCAGCCACTCTGTTCTTCTGTTTCATTATCTACCTCTACTACTTTCATATTTCCCATCTGACCACCTACAATTGTAAGTCCATAACATTAACAACAAATACACCTTTTAACAAAAAAAAAAAAAAAAAAAAAAAAAAAAAAAAAAAAAAAAACTCACAAAACAGGAGGGAAATTAAAGAGGAAAATGCACTGTGTCTTACCGTATCGTTCAAAGGCATAGACGATCGATGTAATCTAACCGGAACTATACGGATCTATACGTATCGTTCAAATGCAGTGAATAGGAAAATGCACTGGTAAAGATTTGGCGGCAACAATTAGGGTTGTATCTGAAGTTAAAGGGGTATATTTGTCATTTCATGCGATTATACCCTTAACTGACGGGAAAACTAACGGAAGTTAACGGAAAAGGCCTCTCGGTGGCGATTTTGCGAAAATGTGGAACGTGGGTGTCTTTTTTGCGCTACTTTTTGTCTCGGTCCCGTTTTTGCAATTTTGTAGAACGTTAAGGACCATTTTTGCAATTTACCCTATTTTGAATTTGAACTCAACGTGAATATTTTTTATACAAGTTCGGGGACGAACCATGTATTTTACTTTTTTTAGAATTTAATCATATCTTTTTAGTGGGGTATTAAACTATATAAATTATGCAGGTTGACCCACTAACATTTTTTGCATTTTATCAGTATATCCCATAACGCGTCTCAAAATAATTTTCAAATAAACTAGTGACAAGCAAATTTGATGCTCTAGTCTTATACCTACCCTTGGTTGACTTTTGTTTATTCCTCGATCAGTTCTGTGTGGATTTGATCTTCTTTGGCAACGTACTGGTGAGTTCTTTGAAATCTGTTACATGTTATTTGATTATCTCATTTTACACATACCAACTGTTTTGATCACATGCCTGAATTTATATTACTCCAGTGTGTTTTTATTGCATATAAATAAGTGAGTGATATAAGCTGTTACAAATTAAACACTTTGGGAGATAGTACGTGTTTGGATTCACTTATTTTTATAGAAAAATACAATTTAACATACTCATTCCTTCAGCTGGTTTGTTTTAGTTACGGCCCGAACGTCACCCATGTAACTAATGGGTTGGTGGTTCGACCCGTTTAACTCATGACTAACACAAACATGAACTGTTTTTATTACTGGTCAACTCAAAACCTGTTTAGACCCGCGCCAAGCCAATTCATTTTTGTGTCCACCCCTTGTTATGTTTACATGATTTCTTATGTCTCAGGAAAATGGAAGTTGTATCTGCAAACCTTGGTAATGCCCACGTCGGTTTTGGAAGAGTCAATTCCAAAAGCCCGGCATCAACATCAGGTGGAAATACCGAAAATGTTTTCGACTCAAGAGTAAAGATATTCAATGATGCATTGAAACTCCTTCAACAAGATGATGATGATACTGCTCGAGTGATAGCCTTGTGTGGAATGGGTGGTGTGGGGAAAACCACACTGATGAAACAACTGAAAGAGGCTGCAGAAGATGACAAGATGTTTAATTTGATTGTGGATGTTGTTATTGGGAAAACTCCCAACTTGCTTGCCATTCAGAAAGCCATATCAGCGCACACAGGCCAAACTCTAACCAATATTGATGAAACATTAATGACATACTATCTTTTTCAAAGATATAAACGATATTCAGAGAGTAAAGAAAAGTGTCTTGTGATATTGGACGATGTCTGGGAGAAGATTAAACTTGAAGATATCGGATTAGGGAGTCCTTTGCCAAAGGGGGTCAAGTTGTTGCTCACATCACAAGATGAAAATATCTGCCAACAGATTGCAGTTGATGCTGATTCTTTTCTTGAAGTAGTTAGAGTTGATGTCTTGGAGGAAGGGGAAGCACAGGATTTCTTTTGTCAAATCGCAGGGATTTCAGCCGAACATGATCGTGATCTCTATCGAATAGGATGTGATATTGTCAAAAACTGTGGTTGTTTGCCTCTTGCCAATCAAAATCATTGCTGCAACAGTTAAATGTAAAAAGAACATTAGTGTATGGAGACGTGCACTCGATCGTTTGAAGATAAATGATCTTGAAGAGAAAGTGCAACAAATTATTGATATAAGTTACGATAGTTTAGAACGAGAGGATAAAGCAATTTTTCTACTTTGTGGCTTGTTCCCGGAGGACTCCAATATTCCTATAGAAGATCTGACAGGATATGCATGGGGATTAAAACTTTTAAGCAACGTTTCTACTATGGAAAAAGCTAGAGACTGCACTCAAACAAGTGTGAGCAATCTCAAAAATGCATATTTGTTGATGGATGGTGATAGTTGTCACTGTGAGTGTGTGAAAATGCATGATCTTGTGCTTGCATTTGTGGTGGGTACTGTTTCTAAAGGTGTTTCTATAGGTGGTGAGGATGGACGCTGGATCATTCACCATGAAGATGATTTCTCAAATTCGAGTGAAGCTAATAGTATGAGCCAATCTTGCAAGCAACTTTCGTTAACATGCAAGGGCATGTCTGAGTTTCCTAGTGAATTTCAGTTTCCAAACCTTTCACTTTTGAAACTTATGCACGGAGATGTGTCGCTAAGGCCTCAAGACTTTTATGCAACAGTGAAAAAGCTTAAAGTTATAGCATTTGAGAGAATGGAGTATTCATTTATTTTAGAACTTATACTAAGTAATTCGTCAAAATAAGATAATGTCGTCCAAAACATAACCCGAGTTCCCTATGATATGTTACATACATATTTCCATGTGATATAAATGTATTTTAAGTAATACAAATTTCCAATAAGCTTGGTACTGAACAAGATTATCTTAGCCATGTGACACACTATCACACCCATGTGCTTCTAAGAGGGGAAGGTACCGCTACTCGTCTGACCTCGTCACTCCAACGTGGCTTGGTTGTTTGCCTCGCCATAGCTCTTCACGAGACCCCCCCCCCCCCCTCGCAAAAGCTCGCCAGTTTCAAGCTCCTCGTCTGCACGACGAGGCTTGGTAGCTGACATCTAGTCCTTTTTTTTTTTTTTTTTTTTTTTTTTTTTTTTTGTAATTCTTTTAATCAGTATATGTTTTTGGGTTTAAGTGTGTGTGGTGTGTGTGTGCAGTGGGTAAAGAAGAAGAAGATATATATATATATATATATATATATATATATATATATATATATATATATATATATAGAGGGTGACTTTCTTGAGAGAACCATTTTATCTGCGAGAACTGAGAGAACCACCAAAAACATACATGCACGCCTTTTAAAATAAAATAAAAATACATGCAAATCATCAATAATCGTAAGTATTCACCTATGTTCTTCAATATCATCGTGAACTCATCCTCTTTTTTCTCAAAAACCTTACACACGGCCGTAATATTGTCGTTGCACGCCTTATAAGAACATACATGGACACCTTCAAAGAAAAATTTTGTATTTCCAATTTCTTATCAAATTCTTTAGAACAACTATGTTTTTTTTAAAACATATATGTTGATTTTAGAACATATGTGCAAAAATACAATTATTGAAGGCGTGCATGTATGTTTTTGATAGTTCTCTCAGTTCTCGCAGATAAAATTGTTCTCGTAAGAAAGTCTCACTATATATATATATATATATATATATATATATATATATATATATATATATATGTATATATATATATGTATATGTATATATATATATATATATATATATATATATATATATATATATATATATATAGTGTATCTTTATTTTCAGAACCCTGTTAAGTGCGGGAACTGCGAGAACTCAAATTTTGCATTAGAAAACATGCATGTTTATATAAAAATGTATGTTTTCTTACATACACCTTAATACACATAATAAATGTTTATATAAAAACCTGTTAAGTGCAATAGATCAATGCAAAATGGTTTTATTTTTAGAACACTTTTAAATGCGGGAACTGCGAGAACTCCAATTATGCATTAGAAAACATGCATGTTTATATAAAACATGTATGTTTTCCTACATACACCTTAATACGCAGGCATGTGTATGTAAGAAAACATACATGTTTTATATGAACATACATGTTTTCTAATGCAAAATTGGAGTTCTCGCAGTTCCCGCATTTAACAGGGTTCTGAAAATAAAGCCCCCCTATATATATATATATATATATATATATATATATATATATATATATATATATATATATATATATATATATATATATATATATAAAGCTGGTATGGTCTATGTGGGCTATGGACCTATGGTCAACATTGTGGGTTTAGTTGGCCCAAGTAGATATTCGGTTAAATTTGTAACGTTTTTTTTTTTTTTTTTTTTTTTTTTTTTTTCCTTAACTCATTTTTTTTAAAATATTATTTGTATTAATTCGAATGTACTGTATTTTTATTTTTAATGAAATTAATTTAGTTTATTTGGAAATTTGAATAAAAAATAAAGTTGTAAGTGGTGACCTCAAATTAGTAAGTTGAGGTTAGTTATGAGTGAGGAGAGGGTTAGTTGTGAAAGTGTAAGATGATGTGGCACCCGTATACCCTTCCCTCTAAAGCAGTGAGAGATAGATAAAGCAACAAAACCAAATAATGTTTTATGTGCTCATGTAAGCAAATATGGTTAATAATCTTGACAAAATCCTTAAATGATATTAGTACATAAACATATGACAATAGTGACATGTACGTATACTTTTAAGTTTTAAAATTGGTTTAAATAAGTTAGAAAGTAAATTTTGCCCGATCTCACCCGTTTCGACCAGTAAATGTTTTAAAATTTTTGACTTGACTCGCCCATTTTGACCTGTAATATGTTTACTAAGTTTGGCATGACGAGGCCATTTTGACCCGTAGAGATTTTTTTATGAGTATTGTATCGACCCGTAAATTGTTTTACTGGTTTTGACCTGGCCCAAGGTTTCAACTAGTAAACTTTTTTTTTACCGGTTTTGACCCGACCTTTTTTGACCCATTAGATTTATTTTATTATTTTTTTAACCAATTTTGACGGGACCTGAAAATTCTAATAATATGTAATGTTGTGCTGCAGGATCATGAGAAATAACACCGAGAGGAGGAAACTAGGATATTTCTCATGTGGGACCGGTAATCCTATTGATGACTGCTGGAGGTGTGACAAAAACTGGCAGCATAACCGCAAGTGTCTTGCTGACTGTGGCATTGGGTTTGGGCGAAATGCCATTGGAGGTCGTGACGGTCTGTTTTATGTAGTCACTGATTCAAGAGACGATGACCCTGTTAACCCACGACCAGGCACCCTACGTAATGCTGTCATACAAAAGGCTCCATTATGGATCGTGTTCAAACGTGACATGGTGATTACGTTAAAGCAAGAACTTATTATGAACAGTTTTAAAACCATTGATGCGCGTGGAGCTAATGTTCATATAGCTTATGGAGGTTGCCTAACTCTTCAGATTATTACCAATGTTATGTTATTATTCACGGTTTACACATTCATGACTGTAAACCAACTGGTAACGCGCTAGTTAGAAGCTCTCCGTCTCATTATGGTTGGAGGACAATGGCTGATGGTGATGCTATTTCTATCTTTGGATCAAGTCATATTTGGATCGATCATAACTCGCTCTCTAAATGTGCTGACGGACTTGTGGATGTTGTTATGGGCTCGACTGCCATCACCATTTCCAATAACCACTTAGCTCACCACAACGAGGTACGTCAATCTTGATATCATAACTAGAAAAACGACGGGTCGAAAGGGTTGAGTCATTGGTCAAACTGGTAACTTTGTTTTGTAACATTTTTGACCTAAAACGCGTTAGAGGTCACATATAACCACAATCAACGCGTGTATCAGCACATGCATCACATTATCATATCTACTAATAATTGTAAAAAAGCAAAAAGATCCACACTTTAATGATTTATACTTTGATACAGGTGATGTTGTTGGGCCATAGTGACTCATATGTAAAAGACAAGATGATGCAAGTGACTATAGCTTATAACCACTTTGGTAAAGGTCTAATTCAGAGAATGCCAAGGTACACATTCATTTATTCCTAGAAATTTAATTCACTGTTTTTGTACAATGTAAATTAGGTGCATATCAGACTTAATTTTGGTAAAAAAAATAATAATGTTGCAGATGCAGACATGGTTATTTTCATGTAGTAAACAATGACTACACTCACTGGGAGATGTATGCTATTGGTGGAAGTGCAAGCCCCACCATTAACAGCCAAGGCAACAGATATCTTGCCCCTGCCAATCCTTTTGCTAAAGAGGTAACTTTAATACTGCTTCACTCTATATTTATAACTTGGTTGGTGTACTTTTGGTGTTTGAATGTCATTATGGAAATAATGTAATTATTGACACTTGATATTTAAATTGGCGGGAAAACTCTGACCCGTGCACCCTTTTTGGATGCCGACTAAAGACATTGGGCACCTATTCCATTAACCTTTAGCTAGAAGTTCAGATTGAACCCAAGACCTGTTTCTTCAAAACCCTCATTGACCGGTCAACTGTACGTTTCTGGTGAGGGAGTGATGCCACTCGGGGCAATGGTCCAATGTACACTTGCTAATCAAATAAGAAAAAAATAATAATAATAAAAAACAGTTTCGTACTATTTAGAAGAAAACTTAGTTATTTAGTTATTCAAGCGATGCCTTTTGGTTATGTGTACAGGTTACAAAGAGGGTGGATACGGCTGCAGGTAAATGGCACGGATGGAACTGGAGATCAGAAGGTGACTTACTTCTTAACGGCGCTTATTTCACCCCATCTGGTGCTGGAGCCTCTGCTAGCTATGCTAGAGCCTCAAGTTTGGGTGCTAAATCATCTAGCATGGTTGGTAGTATGACCTCCAATGCCGGTCCTCTTGGCTGCCGTAGGGGTCGCCAGTGCTAGCCCCTGTCTATCCTCTCACCATAAACTTATTTCAATGTTTTTCTAGTGTGTTCATTTCACATTCCATATTTTTCTCCCTTTTGATCCTTTTTTTTTTCTTGCCCTATTTCTGGCAAGTGAGTGTTATTTACACATCAACATGTCTTGTGCAACCTCGGCCAAGCTTCAATTGAGAACACGAACTATGTATTCACTATTTTCGGGAGCAGGTTTGAAGTGTTGTTCACACGTGTGCTTTGTCTGCTAGTTTGTGTTTTTAGATCTGACTAGGTATATTGGTTTTAGGATACATGATCCAAATGGCTTCTTTTTTTTTTCCGTTCTTTTCCACTTTCTTCCTAATTTTTCAAGTGTAATTTGGGTGTCTTGAGTCGATACAAGTTGTAATGTCGGATGTTGTCATGAAATGAGAAGGATAGTTTATTTTCTGTGACTGTTATTTATGTTCTTTGACATACAAAAAGGCTAAAATCATATGCATCTAACAAACTTAAGTTCATAAGAAATATTGTTCTTTGACATACATTGTACTTTTGCAATTTGCATATGTAATGTATCGGGTAAACATATAAGGTCAGGACTATTGAGGTTATTCACGAAGCGTGAGCCTTTAACTCAAATGAAAGTGGCTTAATCGGGGTATGTCCTTGACTCCTTGACCGTTTTTTGACCCTTCCTATTTCCACTTCCAAGATGTGTACGTGGTGAAGTTTGAACCTGAGATCTCTTGTTAGGATATTATGTCACATCTGTAATGGTCTTCTATGTAATGTACCAAATTTGGCAAATTAATTTTGGTTTTTTAGAAACACAAACTGTTTGTACAAAAGTAAATAGATAATGAAAAGAAACACAAGCATTGCAAAATGATGAAACTGTTATGTTTCTTGCTTTGTCTTGTGCCAAGCATGATCTTGTTTCAACTTTTCACTTTTGGTGTGAAATTTGAATGTTTTGGAGGGTGAGTTGGTGTGGTCATGATTTTGGTTTCTTTAATAATAATGTTGTTTTTTCTTTATTATTACCAAAAGGTCTCATGAAGACTTTTCTTTGTCAAGGCTAGTAATGATCTTGTCTCAAAGACATTAAAGAGCATTGGATCCTTCTTCACCAGCTTTTTTATCCAAATTTATCAAATTTTGTACATGGTTTTTCCCACCAAATCAACTCTTTTATTTGAAATTTAGACCCAAAAAGAAGTTGCCTTGCATTACCAACGACACTTAACCCTAACGTCGTGGCATGTAAATTTGAGAAACACAACCTGAGTTGCATTATCGCCAATTGTTTCCTTGATCACAAGCAAGCAAAAAAGAATGAAAAAAATGAGAGTAAACCCATATGAAAATAGTGATAAAGTTTGTACTCCATAGATGATATCCGAGTTCAATTGCAGTCATCACTTAATTACTGTATCTAAACTCTGGTATTAGTTATCAGATTATCATCAAAATACAAACGCTCTATAATGAACAGACAACTTAATTAGCATGTACTGTTCAGTATTCCCACATAGATTAAAGAAGTGAAATCTTCATTGGATATATACTTAAGTGTATGAACACCATACATGACACGAAATAGTGTCATGATTTTAGTTAGATACACCTTTTGTTGGGGTTGTAAAACGAAAAAAAAAATCAAACTTCAGTGACAAACGATGTGTATTGGAAACTTGATTTTTTTTTTTTTTTTTTTTTTTTTTAAATATGCGTGTCACTAAAAAAGAACTTTCATGTTATCTATTGTCACTTGAAAAAAAATGGTACTCTATGCCTTTCTGTTTACAAAGATTGTCCATACATGTTTATGCAACTAATATATATATAGTAATGTTCATCCAATAGCCGTTGTTGTTCTTTTAATTTTTATCACTAGATGTTACATCAATCCACATGAACTTACATAACCGTTACCATACAATGCCATATTGATTCCACAGTAACACGCCATAAAAATGAACTAAGGCATGTCCCTCCATGTAAGGTCTTTGTTGAGCACATATGACTTTGGTCGTTTAAGCTCTTAGCATTCTAGAGTTCAATCATGCAAAAGGTACAACATTGGTGATCTAAGCCCTCTTTGTTGCCTAAATTTCTAGTTAAGATATCGAGAGATTACCGTTCAAACTAATCCTAATTAAGGTCTCTTAACACTCATGAGGATCATCCATGTAGTGTGTTTGAGGCTTTGTACTTTTTGTGATTTATCTATAATACTTTACCTTTCACCAAAAAAAATTTGTTTCTAATTTGAAAATTGACGTAAAACAAACTAAATTATATAAATCAAAATAACCACGTAAACGCTTAATAGCAAGATATAAATCTCGGCCCATACAATAACTACAGGCCCATAACATATCCGATATGTTTGTGTTTCATTTTGCTAATGTGTGCGGCACATGATTGAGCGCAGTTAATGAAAACAAAATTTTCTTTTAAATCAAAAACTGCATTTAATGAACATTTATTGATCTCTAAATTACGGTAATTAATAATCATTTTGATATTAATTAACTTCAACATTCCTTATATATATAGCTAAACAAGTGCCCAGTGGGCACAAGTTAGCAAAACTCAATACTTAAATACATTATTCACATTTTTACTTTTTCTTAGACAGTAATATTTTGTTGAATTTCATTATATTACTATATATTGCATAATCAAGCTTTTATAGCCGAGTGCGGGGCGACAAACTTCTAAATTTTCTCCATAGATAACATGTAGCATGAGTCAACATGTAGGTATGTACGTTATCATGTATTTGAAAGTCATTTCAACTATCTTACATCTCACATAGGTTAAAGAATCTCACATAGGTTAAAGAAGTGAAATCTTGCTTGTTTATATAGTATAGTGAATGAGTATCATACTTGTTGAGAATAGTGTTATGTCTTTAAGTGCACGGTTAATGAAGTTTACAGATTAGTTCAAACATCAAAAACTAGATTGTGTTGTGTACTGTGAAAATTTAATATACATTCTTAGCTTTCATAATCCTTTCACTTATGAAATGGACACTCCAAACCTTTTATTTGCAAACTTTGTGTTGATGCTTCAACTAAAGGGTCAATCGGCATTCAAAAAAGGTCTACGACATGATTCAAACCTTTCGGAGAAGGGTTGTGTTATACAAACCCTCCCTACTAGGGGGGTTGTACTTTTATTCCCTTTGTCCCCCACTATTTACAGTGCATCACAATTTTTTTATCAGTTTCTGTTTTGTATTTCTTACAGTTTTAAGTATTTAACATATTAAACTTTATATTTTCTGTTCTGTACTTTTAGTTTTATAGTTTTTTTTATATAAACTAAATTATAAAAATAAATAAATAAATAAATAAACAGGAAGGTGGGGATAAAAAAGAGCATTGATATAGAAACCTAAAATATAAGCCTAATTTCATGTCTAAACAATTCATTATTTAACACATCACATGCATAATTTCTCACTCCTGATCTCCACTTTTGATTTTGACACATGTTTTGATCTTGTTATTAGGCACATGTTTAGACATAAATTTTAGGCATGAGTATCATTAAAAAAAATAAAATAAATAAAATAAAAATAAACGCAATTACATCAACATTCCAATTTTGATTTTCAAGAGGTTTTTTTTTTTTATTATTTTTATTTTTTTTAATAAGAAAATGAGACGATGTCATCAATAATAACTTTAAAAATCAAAAACCAACACTAACCTGGTGATTCATGCACAATCATGTACCATCATTCATGTTCCAAAAGAAAAACATTTCGCTGTTGTGTTCATGCACATTCTACCACTCTAGACGAAATTCCCTATGCCCCTACCACACAATATCAAATGCCCTTTGCAGTGACATGTTACGACAAATGAACTAGCAATTGAGGCGACTATGTTACAAAACCGGTGATACGAGTCCCTCATGGCTGCCTTCATTTCTATGGAAGAAAAAGTGACAACTTTGTCCTACCAATGTTCATTTCTAAAACGGATAGTTGTGTCAGCGTACGTGTGTTCATCCTCACGAATCCTACTAAACAAATCACCAAACTTCACACATGGTGAGTACAATTCACTTATCCAAACTATTGATGTCTCACAAAGGGAGCTTAACTACTCAAACAAAAATTTCCTAATTATATGATATGGAAAGTACTATATATTTAAGGATGGCGAGCCACCAGAATTATCCAACATGGAGAGATGTGTCACCCGTGCGAGTCTTACCAAAAAAACTCACTAATTGCCACATTGTTAATGTGGTCAAACATTCAGTCACATAAAGGTGGCTTTTGCACCATCCTGTATTTGCAACAATCAGTTTTTGAACTCAAAATACAAATTGGATACCTCCTTGGGAGAAAAGCAATGTAAAGTGAGAAAATCACAACCAAAACCTCCCAGCTATAATATCTTATTGAGAAGTACAATATGAATCTAAAGCATTTTGCACCAATAGATATAAATTTCTTAGGTTTCGAATACCTAACCAACCTCAGCAAAGTGGGATTTTGCCGGTGCAAGAGCTCTTCCGCGATGAGAAATCTTGTTCTTTTCTTCCTTGGGCATTTCTGCATAACTATAAAAACGGAAATCATAAAATTAGTTTGGTTTTATTGCAAACATGCAATGATATAAAAGGTGCAGGGAGATTAGAGATGGTGAGTCAAAATGGGTCGGGTTGAAACGGATCAAAATTGATTTGCTTTGTAAGAGTGTCAAATCGTATTGAGGTCCATAAGAGTGTCAAAATGGTTCAGGTTCAAACAGGTGGTTAGGTCAGACTGGGAACCTACAAAAACTTGACGTGACTTTCAACCTGTTTGACCCATTCGATCCATTTGATGTGTTCCTCTTTTAGCTAAACTTGATTTGAGATATTGGACCCGTTAAAGATATGAAAAAGCCAAGACACGCTTATAAGTTAATTGATCGAAATTGCCACCTATTATGGATATGATCCTATAGAAATAGAGATGGGATTATGTTTGATCATAACCATCAGGTGGGAAGTTTCACCTATGTGGGATATAAATATAATGGTTTTATCAAACGCATAATATTGTAGATGCTTACGTGCCGACTTGTGCATTTCTAGTACTCTAATCTATATCATTCATTTATTCATAATAGAGCTTTTCGTATTTGAAGCTACTTGGATTCTTAATGAAAAAGTTTAATTATGTTACTAAGTGACGACGCAATTTTGAGACAAAGATCTTCTACGCCAATAATGCAACTCGTTTTGTGTTTCTTGAATTACATGCCATGAAATTAATTAAGTATTATTCCCTGCAGGTAGTTTAGTTCAAGCGTTTTATAGGAAGAAGATACACCCTTCGCATATAAAAGATTTTTCTTAATAAAATCAGTAGGCAATCTTTTTGTGATTGATTAAATAGCCCCTTGCAAAACGCCAATAGTTTTGATTAGTGAACCAGAGTCAAACTTTGGGTTTCATGAGTTTTTTTTAGTAGGACTCATGTGGGTGACACATCTATCCATTTTGGATAAATACATGTTCGCTCGTACCTAGTGATTGATTAAGCTCTACATTGTTAGGAGAAAGTTGTTCCTCTGTCTCCATATATTCTCTATAAATAAGAGGGCTCGAGCCATCTTGTTATACCAATGTCGCCTCATTCTTAGTCACATACTCACTCACATGGATATTTCAAATGGTATCTTTTTACTTTATTTTGTGTTCAATACAAAGTTTGGAGTACCCACTTTTTCATGTGCCAAAAGATACCAGAAATGTTGATTATTTTAGTGTCATCAAGCATTTTGATGTTGATCTCTTCTTAATCACACCTTGATTCACTAGTAGTTGAGGTTGGCACACAACATTCCCTAATATAGGACGCTAAAGCAGGTGCTAACTACACGTTTTCTTTGCAGTTAGTCGACTTAATTCGTTAAGTCCTCCTCCTCCCCTGTTTCATTTATCTTGTATCTGCTACTAGGAAAAGGTTTGATTACCATAAGTGAAGTTTGAAGCCTATATCTTGTAATGAAAGGTCATTCCATTCCAACTCTAAAAGCAAGAAATTATTCCTCATGGAGTAAAGGCACACTTTTCGACCGTTTACCAAATAGTGATATTCAATGATCAAAACAAGATTTTACAGTTACTACTTTCAAACACATATGTAAATAAGTAGCCATTAAAAACACAGGTTATAGCTTATGAACAACACCAAGACACATTACGCATTATTTGACTAGAACATGAATCTAATAGAATTCAAAATATATGAATCAGTAACACAGATTAACCCACATTGCAATATCAAAATTAAACTATATAAAAACATTTAGGTATAACAAAACCCTAAATTAATAACTTCAAATTCAAAATTCCTAATTACCTTTAATCCTATATAAATTGAGTTCATTATGCAAATACAAACATAAACCAAACAACTTGCCTAAAAACAGATCACGTGTTTCAGAGAACATTTCGGTGCCTGTAGCCATGGCGGTTGGCCTGAGTTGGTTCTGAATCAGCGTTTCAAAAATGGAGTTGTGAAGCATAAGAACAATAACTATTGTGCACCAACACAAAACGATAACACCACACATATCTCATACTTTAGCAACTCAACTCTTCCCACTTGTTCAGCAGATGCCCCCATTTTCTTGTTACGTTTGAATTGGTTACTGTGACAAATGTGGACGATAACTGCTGTTTGGGCACGTTCATGTCTCCCTCAAACTCCTTTGGAACAACAGAATGTACAGAATTTAGGCATAGCATTATGAATTGCAAGCTCTGTAGAAGTTCCTGCAAAAGCACACATTTTGCAAATATGAGAGACGAAAAAAGGTACCCGTCAGGAACATGACGATACAAAAATTTTCAGGGAAATTACTATATAGTTCAAAGTCATATTTCCCACATAATTATAATTCAAGTAAAATTACAATTTGATCTCTATCATCAATTAACGTGACATAGTCATAAATTTATACCTTTAAATACGTCTCTAAGATTTCAAGTCTAATAATATAACTCGAATATTTCTAAGATAAGGAAGTTGACTGTTCCTTTTGATGTTGATCTCTTGTTAATCACACCTTGATTCACTAGTTTACTACGGAGTATAATCAAGTCAGTAGATGAGGTTGGCACAGAACACTCCATAATACAGGACACTAAAGCAGGTGTTAACTACACGTTTTCTTTGCATTTAGTCAACTTAATTTGTTAAGTCCCCTCCTCCCCTGTTTCATTTATCTTGCATGTGGTACTAGGAAAAGGTTTGATTAGCATAAGTGAAGTTTGAAGCCTATATCTTGTAACGAAAGGTCATTCCATTCCCACTCTAAAAGCAAGAAATTATCCTTAAAAGGGTAAAGGCACACTTTTCCACACTTTACCAAATTGTGATATTCAATTATCAAAACAAGATTTTACAATTACTACTTTCAAACACATGTAATTAAATAAGTACCCAATAAAAACACAGGTAATAGCTTATGAACAACACCAAAAAAAGTGCTCCAATCAACTAAAACATTGCACTTACCGCATCATTACTCTTTAACTTCTCTTATGAAGACACATTACACAACTCAAGCAGGCTATAACATAAACCCTAGATTAATAACTTCAAATTCAAAATTCCTAATTATCTTTAATCCTATTTAAATTGACTATTGAGTTCATTAGGCAAATACAAACAAAAACTAAAAAGCTTGCCTGAAAACAGATCATGTGTTCGAGTGATTTGAGAGAACATCATCGGTAACTGGCGGAGTACAATCCGGTGCCCTTAGAGGCGGCGGTTGGCCTGAGATCCTGATTCTGCACTCGAATAGATATGAGATTCATTGGATTGAGTTGGTTCTGAATCAGTGTTTCAAAAGTGAAGGAGTTGTGAAGCGTAAGAACAAGAACTCTTACAGTTTTAGTCCCTCGATATTTCTTCACCTTTTAAACTCGTTCGGAGCCGGCAAATCTCGCTTGGTGTCATTTTTGAACACCCCTTAATTTCCAAGGTATCCAATGATGGAAATGAAAAAGCTTCCTTCCCTAAGCAAAATCCCTCAAGACTTTTAAGATCCTTAAGTTTCAAGGACTTTAGACAAGGAAACTCAACAATAGCATTCAATATGGCATCAGATTCTTCTTCTCCCTTCACAATTACCTTCATACTGTCGCAGTTACTTATATGTAGTTCCTGGAGTTGCAATATACTACCAACCATGGAACATGTAAATACATATCCTAAACTATCACAACTAAAAATAGACAGTCGTGTTAGGTTTGGAAACTTTAATACTGTCGACTGATTGCTCTTCCATATATACTTGAGACTATTTAACCGCTGCAAGTCCACTTGTCTCAAGTTTGGAATTTCAGCAACAGTTTGTGAATCAAATATGTGCTCGATGCCCCAACAATATCCACAATGGACAGTTTCAAGCTTTTGCAGTTGTGATACTTCATCAGATGAAAAAAGAGTATGTCCACCACGGGGGTTATTACTCATATCCGCTTCGATCAAATTATGATAAAACCGGCTGTAATAAAAAACCCTAAAGTCGACTCTCCCTGCAGCGATAAAAAAAACAAAAAAAAAAACGATTCCCGTAATTGATCTACACCTTCAAACGAATCTATTCAATCTCTCAAGATTTAATATCCCATTCACGTGGGTATATTGAATATTATTGGTTGATTCCATTAGTGGGACGGTGCTTCATTCTTTTTGTTTAATCGTGGGTGGGATTTGCATGCATTAACTGTTCTATTCAAATCGCATCTCCTATATTTTAATTGCATCTTATTATCCCTTAATACTTAAGTCGGTATTGCTTTTGGTTTTCTATTGACCGATCATTATTATTCCTATTATTCTTGGTTGATTGTGTTATGGCTGGAGGTTAGGTTCTGATCGTTTACGCTTGAAACCCTAACTTTTCAGTTAGGGTTTTATTTTATTGATTCGTGTTGGATTGTTCATGCGATTTGCTGGAATTACTTCTGCTTATTTGTGTTGATTGGGAGGATTGTTTGTGGGTTTGGGAGAGATGGAAAAAGGGTTCTTCAACAAGAATAGCGCTTCTAAGGGTTCGAGGGATGTTCGTGCATCAACTAACTTGGCCGATCAAGTTGGATATGATAACGTGTACAAGGGTAACGATAAGGTTGTTTTGGATGATTTGGAGTCCTCTCATGGTTCAAAACAGCCTAATGTGGAGCAATTAATTGCTAATGCGAATAAGAAGTTTGATGAAGCAATGAATAAAATTGATAGTGATATTGCTAATATGGCTTCATCTTCTGAGTTGAACAATTCGAGTGGTATTGGGCTTCATTCTAATTCGAGTGGTACTAAAACTCCGCCTACGAGTTTTAATGTGAATATGCATCAGAGTGTTACTTCTGATCCTAATGCACCCAAGGTTGATACTACTAGTGGTAATGGAGTTAAGTCGGTTTCTTATGTGGGTGTTGCTTCTAATGAATCCCAGAAACACGTGTCTAATTTTCGGAGGTTAGAATGCAGCAAAAAGAAGGATGATGTTGACCTTTCAGTCCCGTTGAAAGTAGTGGAAGAGGTGAACATGAGGTTTGAGAATACTCTTTACGGATATTTCCTTGGTCAACGCCTTGCTTTTCCTGTTGTTGATTATTATGTTCGTAATGCGTGGTCTAAGTATGGTTTACAAAAGGTTATGATGAATGCTAAGGGGTTCTTTTTCTTCAAGTTTAACTCGAAGAAAGGTGTCGATGATGTTCTTGATAATGGTCCTTCGTTGATTCGTAATGTTCCTATTATTCTTAAACCATGGACATTGAACACAAACTTGCTTAAAGAGGATTTGACTAACATTCCGGTGTGGGTTAAATTCCATGATGTTCCTTTAGCTATGTTCTCTGATGACGGGCTTAGCCTCCTTGCTACTGTGATTGGGACGCCCAAAAGGTTTGATGCCTTTACTAGTCAAATGTGCAAGGAATCTTGGGGCCGGAGTAGCTTTGCTAGGTGTATGATTGAAGTCAAGTCGGATGCGGTACTAAAGGACAGTCTCACTGTTGAGATTCCTCTACTTGATGGTACGGGTTCGACTATTGAGATGATCCGGGTAGAATATGAGTGGAAACCGCCTCGCTGTGATAAATGTAAGGTATTTGGACATACTTTGATTGAGTGCCCTAAGATTGTCATTCCGAATGCTCAGCCTACTAAGAACGCAAGTGATGGGTTCCAGCCTGTTAATAATAAGAAGAAGGGAAAGCAAGTTGGTTCGAATCTAGGTCAAGGAGGTTTTACCAAACCTGTGGTGGGTAAGCATTTTGAATATCGGCCCAAAAAGACTCTTCCCGAACCAAAGAAAGCTAATGTCAGTAAGAAGAATGCTTCTGAAGTGGCTAGTACGAGTGGAATCAAGATCACTACTTCTAATCAGTTTGATGCTCTTAATATGGATGATACAGATGGTTTTGGTATTCCTAAGGTTGTTACTAACATGGATGTTGATTCTGGCAGTACAAGGGAAGTTAATAATGATGCGTCGGTTAAGACTGGTACTACATCACAAGTCCCTCTTGTGAGTGATATGCAAGAACCACTTGTGAGTGATTCAATGGGAACTATGGAAGTTGGATCTACTCCTATTGCTGAGAAAATTAGTAAGCTTGAAGAGTTACTGATCGATGGGAAAGCTATTCTTGTGGATGATTCTGGTCATCCTATTCCGTCTACCTCTGTCACTAAGAGGACTAACCCATTTTCGAAGGTGGGTGAGGTTGTGGTTTCTAAAAGCGATGAGGATGAGGTTCTTAACACGTTCGACGAATCAGCAAATCTTTTTGGTGGTCATGAGCGTGAAGATGAGTATGACTATGATGATTATTCGAAGCACACTTATGATCTTCCAGGGGAATTGGATGCTCTTAATGCCATTTATGGTGTTAATCTCCAAAGTCGTAGGAAGTAGTTTATCTTTTGTCAGAGTCATTACTATCATGTGATTAATGGCTTGTTTTTCTTGTTTAGAAAATAGGTAGTATCTTGTTATGTAAGCTTTTCGCCTATGTAACGGGCTGAGATATGGGATTCACCCATATCCGTTGTACTTAAACGTTTTTTGGAGTAATATATTTACCGGGTCGTTGACCTTTTACCCAAAAAAAAAAGGAAACCGGCTGTATGAGCTTGTACTTTCATAAACCGGTAATCGGGCCTGCAAGGTAAAAAAAACACAAGCTTATGTCACAGATAATTGTACATCAGTTTGTTCAATGATATAAAAAAAAAAAAAAAAAAAAAAAAAAAAAAAAAAAAAAAAAAAAACTTCATATGCCTAAAATAAGGCAAAAGGCTCTACATGATTCTAAAACCGTTGGGTTTTGGGGATCACATACATAACCAAACCGTTGATATTTGTTAATCATATTACTTTCGATCAAATAACTACGCTGTAATTTTGATGAAGATTACAGCTATCAATACTAGAAAAGAAACTGACATGGGAAGGTTTTTTCTTTTTTATTTAAGATAAAAATAATACCTGATGCGAGGTGGTCGTCACATGAAAGTTAAGGCCGCATTCAAGACTATGTTTGCCTAAGCTTGTATTTATGAACTTAAGTTCCGGAGCTTTAGATTGACCATAAGTGAACACCGTTATTTGTGGGCATTCACCTATCACAACGTTTTCCAATGCTGGCCATATGAATTCATTCTTCCCCAAGAAGAAACCCACAAAGTTTGGTAGATTGCCTAGTAAAAGGGACTTCAAACGAGGAAAGACCATCCCAACAGAAGCAGTTGTGTGGGAATTTATAGACACATCTTCATCATCTCTGTTTGAAATCACCTCTTCAATAGCATCACAAGACAATATATAAATTTCCTTTAGGTTGGAAAGAAGTTTCACCATGAGAGGTGAAAACAAGTACTTGATGCTCTTGCACTTGTACATTTCTATGGTTGTGAGGTTATGGAATGAGGACTGTGATGGTTGTTTTTGAAGAATTAATTCATTCCAATTGCACTTCCACACATGACTCATCTTCTTCAAATCACACAAAACCAATACTTCAAGATTGGGGAGTATGATCAGTTGTTGCTGGGTAGTGTGAGGTGATTCTCTACTAATTGGACTCGTTATCTCAAAAACCACCTCCACATCTTCATAGCTCCGCCAAAGATGAAGTTTATGAAGGTTATGAAAAGTGGGTAATAGAGAGGATGGGAATGCAATTTTAGAAATCTGCATATCACAACCACAAATGATATATTTAGTAATAATTCCCATTCAGAAAATATGAATATAATTTATTCAAGAAGAAACATCTGGATATGAGATAGAAGAAACAGAGTAGAAATAGTTGGCAACACTATTTAAGATATGAGAAGGCCAAAAAAATAACGAAAAGAAAGCCTCTCTATTATTTTTTTATTTATTTTAAAAATAATAAAAAACCTAATATCATTTTTTTTATTTTTTTAAAAAGAATAAATAACTTTCACGTGAGGTCACAAAAGTATAAAAACAAAAATGGAAATCATTTATTAAGTTGTACCTCTCTCCTACTTTCTCTGCCGCGCCACCAAATTTGAACTTGTTTGAGTGCTCTCATATCAAAAGTGGTTGTGGCAGGTGTGATTAAATTTTCAAACCTCTCACAAAATTTGATAGTTATATCAACAGCTTCAAAGCCATGAATCAAGTTATTTCCAGCATCTTTTATCCTCCACACCTCTCTAAGCTTTCCTAACCACGCCAATTGAATGCTTCTCAACCTGCTGCTGCTAACTTTATCCATTTCACCAACACATCCCATGTCAATGTCGAATATCACTTGAATGGAACCACAACTACCGACGTAAAGCTCTTGTAGATTATTCAGGAATGGAAATGGATTGCATGAAAAAAGCTTCACAAGACTATCACATCTGTCCACTTCAATGCTTCTCAAGCTGCTGCTAGGTTGCTCGATTTCACCAAAATCCATGTTGAACAAAACTTCAATGGAACCACAACCCTTGACCGTAAGCACTCTCAATGGGCAAAGTTTACTAATACTAAACTGAGGAGGCCATATCTCTTTCAAATTCTCCATATCAGAAACAATCAGTTTCTCCAGATTAGGAGCCGCATCCTGCAAAGTAAAAAATATTTGTTCATTCATTAGATACTCGCCACTTTTTGAACCACTCTTAGTATAAAAGATTGTTAAAATAAAACACATAGTTACCTCTTTGTGAAAGAAAGATTGCACGCAGGAAATATTACTCAACTCAGAAGATGATGCGCTACTGGGATAAATGCTTGTAAAATTCTGAAGGCCTTCAAGTCGCAACTCAACAAGACGTGGTAGCTGGAATTTATTGCAGAAACACACTAGGTTTGGTAGCTTAGACAACCTGAGATACTTTAAGTTGGAAAACATGATTATATCAGATCGATTATTCTCGGTATGCATTACTGCTTCCATATTAAGGCATCCAGAAATATCCAGATATTCGAGCTTTGACAAATTTGTTGCAAAATTCGGTGTGAAAAGGTATGTCAACTCTGCACATTCTGAAACTACAAGGATTCTCAAATTGGAAAACGAAGAGTTTGGAGGAGGATGTGGTATTTCAACATCTTCAAGAGAATTCATATCATTGACCTGTAGATAAAGTGCATGTGTGATCTTAAACAGCTCGTTGAATTTAGATTTCAGTAGTTCTTTATTGGTGACCAGCTTCAAGCTGTTTTCATATGAATGTGTGTCAACATTCCATGTGTTCAGCTCATTTCTAACTTCTGCAAAATAACATCCCACTGAGAGCTTGAATCTTTTAAGTTTCTTACAAGACATGTTCTTCATATGTGCATTGTTACCAATAAATTCAAATTCTAACGCACAAAGGTTCTTTGAACGTTCTGCAAGTTCACTATTGTTGTTGTCTGTGAAGCAACATGCTTTTTTATTATAAGGTATCATATAAAGCTCTTCAAGCTTCACTAAGCCTTTCAAGACACCCTCATCTATAACAAGATTGCAACAACCTGTTACATCCAGTAATCGTAGCTTCTTCAAATTTCCAAATGTGGAAGGTAGGATTGTAATGCCAGAGTTAGCAAAGCTAAGAACTTCCAAATTCAAAAGATTTCCGATACAAGCTAAATCAAACATCAACGAGCATTGATCGAGACAAAGAGTACGAAGGTTGGCAGAGCACTGAAAAGATGTTGGAACTAACGGATACTTCAATTTCTCAAATGCTATAACTTGAAGCTTTTCCATTCCAACATAAAAGTCTTCTCGGAACCTTAGCGACTCATCTCCTTGAACAAGTTTCAAAACTCTAAGGTCTGGAAACTTAAAGTCAGTGGGAAACTCCGACATACCCTTGCATGATAACGAAATTTGCTTGCAAGACTGGCTCATATTATCAGCTTCACTCCACTTTGAAAAATCATCATGGTGAATGATCCAACATCCGTCCTCACCACCTTTAGAAACAGTATTTACCACAAATGCAAGCACAAGATCATGCATTTTCACACAATCACTGTGATGACTATCTCCATCCATCAACAAGTAGGCATTTTTAAGATTGCTCACACTTGTTTCTATGCTGTCTCTAGCCTCTTCCATAGTAGAAACTTCTTTTAAAAATTTTAATCCCCATGCATATCTTGTGAGATCTTCTATCGGGATATTAGAGTCCTCGGCGAACAAGCCACAAAGCAGAAAAATCTCTTTATCCTCTTTCGCTTTATCCTCTTTTTCTTTTAAATTATTGTAGCTTATCGCAATAATTTCTTGTACGTTCTCATCAAGATCATTATTCTTCAGACACTTGAGTTTACGTCTCCATACTCTCCCGTTCTTTTGACATTTAAGAGCTGCAGCAATGAGTTCAATGGCAAGGGGTAAACAACCACATTTTTTGACAATTTCACATCCTATTTCATAGAGATCATGATCATCTTGGGCTGAAATCTCTGCGATTTGACAAAAGAAATCCCGTGCTTCCTCTTCCTCCAAGACATCAATTCTAACAGGTTTAAGAACAGATTTAGCATCAACTGCAATTTGATGGCAAATACTTTCTACACGTGATGTGAGCAACAACTTGACCCCCTTTGGCAAAGGACTTGCTAATCCGATATCTTTAAGATTAATCCTCTCCCACACATCGTCCAATATCACCAGACACCTTTCGTTACACTTTGAAAACTCTTCAAATCTTTTGGAAAGAGAAGTTGCCATTAGTGTTTCATCAGTTTCGGTTAGAGGTTTGCCTGTGTCTGCTGCTATGACCTTCTGAATTTTAAACCAGTCGGGAGTATTCCCAATAACTGCAACCGAGATCCAATTAAACATCTTTTTATCTCTTGCAACCTTTTTCAGGTCATTCATCAGCGTGGTTTTCCCCACACCACCCATTCCACACAAGGCTATCACTCGAGCCGCATCATCATCATTTTGTTGAAGTAGCTTCAATGCATCATTGAACGTCTTATCTCTTGACTTGAACAGATTTTGGGTACCTCCTCCTGATGTTGAAGCCAGGCGTTTGGAATCAACTCTTCCGAAACCGATGGGGGCATCACTCCAGTTCATTTCAGAACTCTCTCTAATAAGACGATCGATAACCTGGATATACCTCAAAGCATTTCTTCCTGCTCGATACTTCTTTTTTATATTGAAGCATCCAACGTTGTTAGTTGGAATGTTGCCGGCATCTTCCTTGATCTTTTCAACTTCTTCCAACGACTCTGGTACACGATCAGGTATCTCTTGATTGTTTTCACTGTTTCTTCTCATCTTCTTTTCTAAAACGAAGCATCCATCGTTTTCGACATCTTCCTTGATCTTTTTAACTTCTTCCAACCACTCTTGTACACGAGCAGGTATCTCTTTATAGTCTGCATGGTTTCTTCTCAAATGATTTTCGTTATCAATTCTTTGACCATCCAAAACCTTAATTTTGTCTTTCATTTCCTTCACACGATCGGCTGAGGAAGTGAGATTTCTCAACTTTTGCGTAATATGACCCGTCAAAGCCTTCACAACAGGATCAACGATTGCAGATGTTACAAGCTCCATTTTCCTGAGACATAAGAAATTAGATTAACAAAATTAGGGGTGGCAATTCCCGACGATAGGAAAATAAACAAGTTAAGCTTGGGTCTAAGGTGATGTTTCTTTAAGCTTATATGTGGACTTATAATTTTCCAGCTTATTTTGAGACATAGGGGCTTATATAAGTTTATCATATCGTAATAAACTTATATAAGCCCCACAAGTCTCAAAATAAGCCGGAAAATTTGGGCTTATTAAATATAAGCTGAAAAACGATTAAGCTCATAAGCCACATATAAGCTTAAACAAACACCCCATAAACAGGGATAGTTCACATGGTTGGTTGGGTGTGATCAAAACACGAATGAACTACCAACAAAAGGGATGAGTATCTTATTACAGTATTCATACTTTTGGATTGCTTATTATTTTCTGCTTATAAACAAGTACTTATAAGCTACTTCAAAATAAGCACTCGGGTTATGAAAATAACAATTTGTTACAAAACTTCATTCAAATCAATTTACCAAATACATATAAGGTCAAATACGAAAGTAAAAAACCAAGCTAATATTAATTTTTACCTCAAATAAATAAGCATGCATATCAAAAACTTGTTTATTTTAACTAAAAATAAACAAGCAATACCAAACACCAGCTATTTCTCCTTAGATTAGTACATATCAAAGTAGTGATGCATTATACTTAAGAAAGTTACATAACTCGAAGAAAAGTAAAGATATGGGGTCTGCAATGAGTGACTTATAGAAAATATATGCTAAATTAATATGTTAAGAATAATACCTTATACAGATTTCAGAGATTTCACCAGCTAGCTCTCAAGGATCAAATAATGTTTACTGAACAAAAACAAGTTGGTTGGAAATTTCAGGAGTGTGAAATGAAGCAATCATTGAATGTGGTAGATTAAGGGGAGTAAATTATGAGAGAGATAAAATTGGAGCAAACTTTATGCATGAAGTGACTCTTCATAGCCGACAGTGCATTATTGACTTTAACAGTACCATATTCACGGGTTTTGAAAGGCTAATTCTATCTGAGGGGTCGGGGTCCGAATAACTTGCGTTTACACGTTTTTTTCAAGTCAATGCGTGTACAAGGTTTTTTTCTTTCGAATTTCTTATACACTGTGTTCTACAGTTTTGTATAAAGAAAGGAAGCGAGGTGAAAATAAGTAAATAAAATATTTATGTGTTCTCAAGATCTTTTGAAGAAAGGAAGTAAAAGAAATGGACATGAAGTGAATGGAGATTTGGAGTATTTTGGAGTCAAGATGGCCCGCCCATTTTTGGGCAGTTTAGAGAGGAAAGGATGTGTTGAGTTTTCAAAATTACCATTTACTTCATTTCATTTTCTTTACCTTTCTATAGTTCACTTCCTTTTGTTTTCTTTCACCCTCTACAAAATTCACTAGAACACACTATTAGTCTTTGGGGGGTCTTTGTTTAAGTTTTTCTTTTTTTAGCCTTTCAGGGATTTGTGAGGTTCTTAAATTATACGGTAAAGTAAAGTTGCATGAATGTTTTGTGTAATTTTAGGGTGTGCCGGGTTAGAAGTGGGGAAAGGGAAAAGGAATGCAAAGGAATGAGTGATGGTGTGTAATCAATCATTTACCTCTCAATTTACTCTATAATGGTCAATTATTCATTAGTAGGTAATCATTATATTAACCTCTTCAACCAAACACCTTTAATCAATCTCTTTTTCATTCCTCACCCCTTAACCCCAACAAGCACTCCTTATTAACTTGAGATTATGAGCTTACAACTTAACAATGGATGTTTATAGATTTTGTGGCTTATTTTATATGGGTGTACTAATTTGAAGATAACAAAAATACTTTTATGCCTTGAAATATCATTTTACATGTTGATATATGCTTTTAGTCATTTAAAGTTATGCTAATTATTGATACTTTAAAAACCATTTTTTAATGAAAAATTCAATTTAATAAACATATTGTTAAAACCAAGCAAGCTACATTAAACACAAAAAACATATAAATAATAATAATAATAATAATAATAATAATAATAATAATAATAATAATAATAATATCCTTGAGCTTGGTGGTTTTGATTTACATCTCCTTGATACTCTACTTTCTAAGGGGTTGCGTACTGTCAAATTCATCCCTCCTAAATGTCGTTTGGGGTTTTCTCGGGTTTTGAAAGGAGCTCTTGATAAGGTGGTTTGTTCACCTGACGATATTTCTTGCTGGGTTGGTTTGTTAGTCTTGCCTCTTTGCCTGCTTAAAACCTTTTGCCCGAGGAGTAGTCTAGAGTGTAGGTCTGCTACTAAGCGTCAACGACAGGAAGAGTATATTGTTAATGCTATTTCATCTTAGGGCACACCTGGTGGTAGTTTACAAATTGTGCGTGAGGTTTTAGCCGAACCTCCCTTTATGGTCTAATATTGATGAGGAAAACTTGGACTTGGGTGATCGTAATATCAAGCAGTGCAAGAGGAAGATTTGTGATGGCCATTATACTGCTGCTGTCAGAGTTCTTTCTTCTTCGGGTATTGCGGCTTATGATGATACTACTCTTGAGGATTTAAAAGCTAAGTACCCTTTTTAATCTGCTCCCCTTTTGCCAGATATACCTATTGATCATCATCACCTTTCTGCATCTCCTGCTATGGTTCTTTATATGATTAAGAGTTTCCCTCGTGGTACTTCTTGTGGAAGGGATGGTTTGCGTGCTCAACACCTTTTGGATTGTTTAAGCGGTGCTGCTGTTGCCATCTCTGATGAGTTAGTCGCTTCTATCACCCAGGTGGTGAACCTTTTTCTTCAGGGTAAATGCCCAAGGGAGTTGGGAGAGTATGTTGCTAGTGCTCCTCTTACGCCTTTGGTTAAACCAGGAGGGGGGGATCCGTCCTATCGCTGTTGGGACTGTTTAGAGGCGTTTAGTCTCCAAGGTTTGTGCTTCTATGATTGGCCATTCTTTGGATGGTTATTTTGACGGTTTGCAATTTGGTGTGGGTGTTTCGGGAGGTGGGGAGGCAATCCTTCATGTTGTGAATCGGTTGATTGAAGGCCATGGGGGTGATGTGGGTTTATCTATGTTGTTGGTGGACTTTAAAAACGCTTTCAATATGGTGGATTGTGCGGTTATGTTACGAGAAGTTCGCCTTCGTGTTCCGGCTATTTCACGTTGGGTGGAATTCTGTTACTCCAGTCCTGCTAGATTATATTATGGTGAGCATACTTTATGGTCGCACCAAGGGGTGCAACAGGGTGATCCGCTTGGGCCTCTTCTTTTTGCTTCAGTATTACATCCCTTGGCATGTAAGATTCGAGACTCCTTCACTCTCTCTTCAAGCTTGGTATCTTGATGATGGTACTATTATTGGGGATACTTTGTGTGGAAAACTAGAAGGGGGATTGAATTGTTTACCGATTAAAATCTTTTTAACTTGTTAAGTTAGCTTTGAAACTTTCCGTTTGATCAAAGATATATACACAAACACAATATATAACATGCAAGTAAATGAAAGAAACGATCAAACCACAACACGAGTATTTATCGTGGTTCGGCTACAAGAACTCTTTTTCCTTGCCCTACATCCACGCCCCGAGTATCCAACTCGAGAGTTTCTTTCACTAGTCAACAAGCTCCTTTCACCGGCGGAGAAAACCTTACACGTCGCTTATACTTTTACCGACACAAAGCTAGATGTCGAGTTCTTTTACAAGGGCACAACCACTCCCGTTAGTTCTTTTACTAGGGTACAACAACTCCCAACACTCTTTGTATTTTGAGGACTAAAATACTAACCGATCACTACTGAAAATACACAATCAAATGAAGTGTAAACTATACAAGTCTACACAATGCTAAACTAACAAGTCTTGCAACGTTGTGTTGAATACTTGTAACTTTTCACGACCTTGTGAGCTTCTTTGCTACAAAAAGAAACTTCACATTTACAATGTTAAGAGGTTAGAAGAAAAGATGAGTGTGTGTGTAAAATATGATCTCAAGAGGTTAGCCAAAAATCAAGTTATGGCTTGGTATTTATAGCACACCATACTGCAGGCTTGGCGGATCAGGCGGAACCCTCAGATGGGTTCCGCCCGTGTACTGTAACACCCCCAATTCATGGATGCAGCGGAATTCGAACTGGGTGTTACTTGACGGCACAATAGTCACAATAATAGAAAACGAACTCTAATTGAGTCATTTTAAAAAGGTTTATCATTCAAATTATATAAATATCAGAGATTACAAAATGAGGTCCCAATTGGTTCCATGTTTACAAATCACATTAAGTGAGTTTTTGAATGATAAGTAAATTTATAGCCCTCTTGAGTATCCGTGTCCTTCCGTGCCATCCTTGATCGTCATGAACCTGAAATACATGCTTGAGAGGTCAACACAAAGGTTGAGTGATATTCATAGAGTTTGTTAAATCGTTTGAACACAATATGTTGGTAGTGTGAGTTATAGGCTCACACCAATGTTTGGAAAACAAAACAGGTAGGCTACGTTATTATACGCCCGGAACAGTTATTATACACTAAGCTTATGACACCATAACGTTAACGTGTACCAATATCGATCGGCAGATTTATCCCGGTAGGTACTTTGCTAACATACCTAAATCTCAAATATTAATGCATTTGTTTGAACTTAGTCAATACAAATGGGATTCGTCAATCCCAATAGGCCTATTCACAATATTCGCGCTCACTATTGCTAGTGATCAAATGGTTCATAATAAGGAATCTCGGTTTAGCAAGGCTGGTACTTAGTGATAATAAAACAATCAGGCAAGCATACAATTTAAAAACATTGTGCTCGGTTAAAAATAGCATGTATTCCCCCCAAGGGTTTGTAAAACAATTAAGTAATGGAAAGTGGGGCTATGAACTCACCTTAAGTACGATAGCAAGTAATGAAGGTGATGGTTGGATCGTGTAGGTTTCTACGAGCAACCTATAATAGAATGTTGCGACTTAGGATCGGAGTAAAGAATATAACGGAGTGCCTATATATATATCTTGCATTTAGTCCATGATGTGGTATGATGTATATTGTATGTCTTTGAAAGAAAAGATTCATGAACATGTATGTTTTGTATATCGTTTACTACCGTTCGGGCTGACATATTTCAGAAGTCATGTTAGTAAGCGTTCGAGGAGCCAGGACACTTTAACTCGTAAATCCACAACTCAACTCGACGGCTTACATAATGAACTCCTCACATGAGGCTCCCTACTATTGTAGTAGTTGATAACATATATAGATATAAGTTTTGATTCGAAAAGTTACATGTCCGATATTTGAATAAACTTAGGAAAGTTTATTAGTACATGAAGATTGTTATTAGGGGTAGTTTCATAAGTCTTGAATGACCATTTTCTCTTGGTAATATCTCATGGTTTCCTTTTAAGTGAAGTAGATCCAAATTGCTTGTTCATGTTATCGCCTAATTCATTGTTTCATGTTTATGCCTATGTAAGTTGTTATGGTCATTTCGTCATGGCCTAGCCATGACCTTTGGTCCTTGTTCCAAGGTCATGAGACACAACCTTGGCTCTAGCCATGGTTGTGGTCTTTATTATAGGTCATAAGACCTCTTGTTCCTTTCAAAGTATAACCATAATCTAGTGACTTTTGCCTAAAAATGGGCTGTTTAGAATTTGAAGAATTTTATCACTCGGAAAGAATTTTTAGGTCTCGAGCTTCTTTGTTCCTGAACGAAAACGGCGTTCCGGACAACTTTCATGTTTTAACTTTTTGATGAATCGGAGCAGAAGTGTGACTTTCAAAACCCAAATTTGATCAGAATGGTATTTGGCAGTTTGCCGCAAAGTTTTGGTAATTTCAAATCGTCATAACTTTTGACTCGTATATTCGTTTTAGGTGGTTCAAATTGCTACGGTTTCCTTGTTAGGTCCTCTACTACAATATGTAATAATCCAATATCATATTTTTGCCATTTTAATCAGGTCTTTCCAAGAAAATCACTAGTTTGCTTGTTTTAGTAACTTATCTTAACAATCCATTATAACAACATCTTTTACTCATTTTTATACATCATGGACATCAATACAAGACATAATATAGCAAGAATAACATGTAAATGATATGAACATGATAAATTAACAAGAAGCATGTTAGGGTTTGGCTTACAACTTTTGGCTTTCTAATAAAGAAAGGAAGTAACAAGTAAGGAAATGGACTTTGATAGACTTGCTTCAACCCTTTTTCACTTCATGCAATCTTTCTACCCTTGGTATTCTTGAAAGAGATGTAATGAAAGTTGAGGTGAATTGAGTGGATTTAAACTCAAGGGAAATCACCAAGTATATTAGGGTTATGGAAGTGTTTTGATTATCTAAAAGAAACTAGGGTTTCAACCTTGAACTTGCACTTGAATCTTGCATGAAACTTGGAAGAGAATGAGCTAAGGATGAGAGGATGGGGAGGGTGAGGTGTGGCGTTTAAATGAGGGGAGGAGGGGAGTATTTATAGTGAGTTGAGGAGGTTAGGAAACAAATAGGAAAGTTACATAACTTGGTGACAAAGTTGTAATTAAATCTTGATCTAATGGCTAAAGTCATGAGATTATGCCACAAGTGTGAATGCCCCCCCCCCTAGTGGCGGTATCAAGAACTTGGAGAACAAGGTGTGGACTTTTGATGGTATTATCCTAAGTATGTAGCTAGTTTTGACTCCGTAAATCGCTAACCGTAAATGATTAAGCCTCAAAACGTAAAACCGGGTGTCGTAAAATTATGGAATTTGAAAGTATTGTTAAACATGTCCATATGTTCCATAATAAAATATAAAATGAGTGGTAGGTTCTATCGGGTGCTAAAACCCTGCTAAAAACCGGAAACACGGGTCTAAAACGCGTAATTCGCGTAAAACGCTGAACTGGAAAACGTAAAATTCCAAAACTTTTGGAATTGTCATAAAATGATAGAAAATCATATTTCTATTGTTTATTATGTTTTATGGATATATCGGGATGTTGGAAGGACGTTTAAACCTAAAAGTAAATCTCGGACACGGCTTTGTGATTTTTGCAGAAATGATCCGACGAGCGTCAAACTCTCGGATTATCGTTAAAATAGTTTAACTGACGAGAATATGAAATAAAAATTTCTGAGATGAATAGTGAAAAGTGAATAGTAAAAATTTCAGGAATAAAAGTTAACCTGAAATTGCGAATTGTTACAGTCTCTACCCCTTACGGGGAACTTCGTCCCGAAGTTCTGTGTGAGTTATATGTTGGAGTGGTGTCGATGAAAAGGTGTGGTTACTTATGAGGACTTAAAGTCTGGGATTACTAGTGATGCAGTTTGATTTGTCATTTCAGTATATGGTGTAGGATGAGGCTTACTTTTATGTAGGAAAGGTATGGTAATAGTCGAATATCAAAGGAAATTGATATAGCAGTCGAATATTAATAGGAATTGAGATAGTAATTGCAATCATAGCCTAGTGGGTAATCGGTTGTTGTACCTAGTGTTTATTGACTTCATACTTATGTTATTTCGGATACAAATAAGCCCACTTGTTTATAATTCTTTATTTACATAGAGAGGCATCCCAAACAATGTAAACAGGGAAGTATAAACTTATGGTTCGGTGATTTACAATGTCTTTATTTAAATGAAAAGGCATCCCAATCCATTCAAATAATTACAAATCATCCTACTTAAGAATTCCCAACACAACATTCACAATTAGTCGGTGAGTTACAAGGTAGTGTATTATGAGATGATACTGGTGTTCCAAAAGTGCAAGATGAATATTCAATCTTGTAAAGCTGATGAGCGTGCTTGTGGTGTAACTATGGATGATTTGAGCTTTAAAAGTGCATCAAGATCTGTTAATGAGCTTGTGGTTGCAAAAGTTGTGAAGATAATGATGTGATATGTTGATGAACAAAAGTGTGTAGTGTATGCTTAACATTAATACTCTTAGGTATAGATGTTGAGTTTGCTTTAAAAATCTTAAGAGACTTTAAAGGTTTATGATGGAATGGTATCCTTAGGACCTAAACAGGATAGTACTTCTACAGGATGAAGAGAAGAATTGATAACTATCCCAAGATAGTAGTTCGGATTATCTCATAAATGAAAACTTTCAAGAATGAAATTAGGTAGTACAAATAAGGTGTTAAGATTTCGCTGAGTGGTAAGGCACTATCGTGTCTCTAGATCGTTTTAATGTATTCTGGTGGTTTATCGAGTTCAAGTAGGAAATCAACCTAAACATAACCCTAGTACAACTATTCTCAGTATTTGAAAATTTTAAGTCGAATATAGTTAGTCAGACTATATTCCACTGTCCCTAGGTTAAATATAGGTGACTAGTCTATATTTAGCCAAGGTTCGATAAAATTTTCAAATACCTAAATTAGGTATACTTGTGATATGTCCGTTGCTTTCGGGAAACTGTCCACTAAACAAAGGCAATGTCAAACCCTTCAGTTGCAAGTCCCGTCCATACAAGACTTGTAACGTATGTTTTCATATTCCATTGCATAGAAGATAGTAAGGGTAGGTACGTATGGAAAGGAAGTTTTAAGTAGTTCTAAAATAGAACATACTTAGCCAGGATCACGAACTTTTAATAAAGAAGGTTTCAGAAGAAAACTTTGATGAATGTAGAGAAAGTTCAGCTTTTGTCGATGATGGATTAGTTTGTCCTTTAGAAATCTCATATTTCTTGTTTAGAAATCGATAGATTGTGATGGGTTTTTGATATCATATGAAATGATGTTGATGAGGTGGTGGAATAATTCCAGAGACCATTGCACAAATCACAATGTCTCGAAAGTAGATTAGACCATTGTGTGACTCAAAACATTTGAGAAATGATTAAGACCATTGTGTCATACAATGTCCGGGAAATAGAAAAGACCATTGTAATTAGTTACAATGTCTTGGATATAAAATGTTGGAGTAGGAACATGGTTGGGAGAATGTGGTTGTGTCGAAATGCCATAGAATAGGCATGTGTAGATATGTTTAGATAAAATGATTGAAAATAACTCGAATCTATATATAAATATACTTATATGTTTGTGTAGCATAACATGCTTACAAAGTCCATAATCGTCTGGAGGATGGAAGACACGGAGAGCGGAAGGCTATAAAATGGTTTTGCTTGTAGTTGTAGTTATAGTTTAGGTCTCAATTAGACCCGTTTCTCTATAACCATGGCTCTGGTACCAATCTGTAACACCCCCAATTCATGGATGCAGCGGAATTCGAACTGGGTGTTACTTGACGGCACAATAGTCACAATAATAGAAAACGAACTCTAATTGAGTCATTTTAAAAAGGTTTATCATTCAGATTATATAAATATCAGAGATTACAAAATGAGGTCCCAATTGGTTCCATGTTTACAAATCACATTAAGTGAGTTTTTGAATGATAAGTAAATTTATAGCCCTCTTGAGTATCCGTGTCCTTCCGTGCCATCCTTGATCGTCATGAACCTGAAATACATGCTTGAGAGGTCAACACAAAGGTTGAGTGATATTCATAGAGTTTGTTAAATCGTTTGAACACAATATGTTGGTAGTGTGAGTTATAGGCTCACACCAATGTTTGGAAAACAAAACAGGTAGGCTACGTTATTATACGCCCGGAACAGTTATTATACACTAAACTTATGACACCATAACGTTAACGTGTACCAATATCGATCGGCAGATTTATCCCGGTAGGTACTTTGCTAACATACCTAAATCTCAAATATTAATGCATTTCTTTGAACTTAGTCAATACAAATGGGATTCGTCAATCCCAATAGGCCTATTCACAATATTCGCGCTCACTATTGCTAGTGATCAAATGGTTCATAATAAGGAATCTCGGTTTAGCAAGGCTGGTACTTAGTGATAATAAAACAATCAGGCAAGCATACAATTTAAAAACATTGTGCTCGGTTAAAAATAGCATGTATTCCCCCCAAGGGTTTGTAAAACAATTAAGTAATGGAAAGTGGGGCTATGAACTCACCTTAAGTACGATAGCAAGTAATGAAGGTGATGGTTGGATCGTGTAGGTTTCTACGAGCAACCTATAATAGAATGTTGCGACTTAGGATCGGAGTAAAGAATATAACGGAGTGCCTATATATATATCTTGCATTTAGTCCATGATGTGGTATGATGTATATTGTATGTCTTTGAAAGAAAAGATTCATGAACATGTATGTTTTGTATATCGTTTACTACCGTTCGGGCTGACATATTTCAGAAGTCATGTTAGTAAGCGTTCGAGGAGCCAGGACACTTTAACTCGTAAATCCACAACTCAACTCGATGGCTTACATAATGAACTCCTCACATGAGGCTCCCTACTATTGTAGTAGTTGATAACATATATAGATATAAGTTTTGATTCGAAAAGTTACATGTCCGATATTTGAATAAACTTAGGAAAGTTTATTAGTACATGAAGATTGTTATTAGGGGTAGTTTCATAAGTCTTGAATGACCATTTTCTCTTGGTAATATCTCATGGTTTCCTTTTAAGTTAAGTAGATCCAAATTGCTTGTTCATGTTATCGCCTAATTCATTGTTTCATGTTTATGCCTATGTAAGTTGTTATGGTCATTTCGTCATGGCCTAGCCATGACCTTTGGTCCTTGTTCCAAGGTCATGAGACACAACCTTGGCTCTAGCCATGGTTGTGGTCTTGATTATAGGTCATAAGACCTCTTGTTCCTTTCAAAGTATAACCATAATCTAGTGACTTTTGCCTAAAAATGGGCTGTTTAGAATTTGAAGAATTTTATCACTCGGAAAGAATTTTTAGGTCTCGAGCTTCTTTGTTCCTGAACGAAAACGGCGTTCCGGACAACTTTCGTGTTTTAACTTTTTGATGAATCGGACCAGAAGTGTGACTTTCAAAACCCAAATTTGATCAGAATGGTATTTGGCAGTTTGCCGCAAAGTTTTGGTAATTTCAAATCGTCATAACTTTTGACTCGTATATTCGTTTTAGGTGGTTCAAATTGCTACGGTTTCCTTGTTAGGTCCTCTACTACAATATGTAATAATCCAATATCATATTTTTACCATTTTAATCAGGTCTTTCCAAGAAAATCACTAGTTTGCTTGTTTTAGTAACTTATCTTAACAATCCATTATAACAACATCTTTTACTCATTTTTATACATCATGGACATCAATACAAGACATAATATAGCAAGAATAACATGTAAATGATATGAACATGATAAATTAACAAGAAGCATGTTAGGGTTTGGCTTACAACTTTTGGCTTTCTAATAAAGAAAGGAAGTAACAAGTAAGGAAATGGACTTTGATAGACTTGCTTCAACCCTTTTTCACTTCATGCAATCTTTCTACCCTTGGTATTCTTGAAAGAGATGTAATGAAAGTTGAGGTGAATTGAGTGGATTTAAACTCAAGGGAAATCACCAAGTATATTAGGGTTATGGAAGTGTTTTGATTATCTAAAAGAAACTAGGGTTTCAACCTTGAACTTGCACTTGAATCTTGCATGAAACTTGGAAGAGAATGAGCTAAGGATGAGAGGATGGGGAGGGTGAGGTGTGGCGTTTAAATGAGGGGAGGAGGGGAGTATTTATAGTGAGTTGAGGAGGTTAGGAAACAAATAGGAAAGTTACATAACTTGGTGACAAAGTTGTAATTAAATCTTGATCTAATGGCTAAAGTCATGAGATTATGCCACAAGTGTGAATGCCCCCCCCCTAGTGGCGGTTTCAAGAACTTGGAGAACAAGGTGTGGACTTTTGATGGTATTATCCTAAGTATGTAGCTAGTTTTGACTCCGTAAATCGCTAACCGTAAATGATTAAGCCTCAAAACGTAAAACCGGGTGTCGTAAAATTATGGAATTTGAAAGTATTGTTAAACATGTCCATATGTTCCATAATAAAATATAAAATGAGTGGTAGGTTCTATCGGGTGCTAAAACCCTGCTAAAAACCGGAAACACGGGTCTAAAACGCGTAATTCGCGTAAAACGCTGAACTGGAAAACGTAAAATTCCAAAACTTTTGGAATTGTCATAAAATGATAGAAAATCATATTTCTATTGTTTATTATGTTTTATGGATATATCGGGATGCTGGAAGGACGTTTAAACCTAAAAGTAAATCTCGGACACGGCTTTGTGATTTTTGCAGAAATGATCCGACGAGCGTCAAACTCTCGGATTATCGTTAAAATAGTTTAACTGACGAGAATATGAAATAAAAATTTCTGAGATGAATAGTGAAAAGTGAATAGTAAAAAGTGAATAGTAAAAATTTCAGGAATAAAAGTTAACCTGAAATTGCGAATTGTTACAGTCTCTACCCCTTACGGGGAACTTCGTCCCGAAGTTCTGTGTGTGTTATATGTTGGAGTGGTGTCGATGAAAAGGTGTGGTTACTTATGAGGACTTAAAGTCTGGGATTACTAGTGATGCAGTTTGATTTGTCATTTCAGTATATGGTGTAGGATGAGGCTTACTTTTATGTAGGAAAGGTATGGTAATAGTCGAATATCAAAGGAAATTGATATAGCAGTCGAATATTAATAGGAATTGAGATAGTAATTGCAATCATAGCCTAGTGGGTAATCGGTTGTTGTACCTAGTGTTTATTGACTTCATACTTATGTTATTTCGGATACAAATAAGCCCACTTGTTTATAATTCTTTATTTACATAGAGAGGCATCCCAAACAATGTAAACAGGGAAGTATAAACTTATGGTTCGGTGATTTACAATGTCTTTATTTAAATGAAAAGGCATCCCAATCCATTCAAATAATTACAAATCATCCTACTTAAGAATTCCCAACACAACATTCACAATTAGTCGGTGAGTTACAAGGTAGTGTATTATGAGATGATACTGGTGTTCCAAAAGTGCAAGATGAATATTCAATCTTGTAAAGCTGATGAGCGTGCTTGTGGTGTAACTATGGATGATTTGAGCTTTAAAAGTGCATCAAGATCTGTTAATGAGCTTGTGGTTGCAAAAGTTGTGAAGATAATGATGTGATATGTTGATGAACAAAAGTGTGTAGTGTATGCTTAACATTAATACTCTTAGGTATAGATGTTGAGTTTGCTTTAAAAATCTTAAGAGACTTTAAAGGTTTATGATGGAATGGTATCCTTAGGACCTAAACAGGATAGTACTTCTACAGGATGAAGAGAAGAATTGATAACTATCCCAAGATAGTAGTTCGGATTATCTCATAAATGAAAACTTTCAAGAATGAAATTAGGTAGTACAAATAAGGTGTTAAGATTTCGCTGAGTGGTAAGGCACTATCGTGTCTCTAGATCGTTTTAATGTATTCTGGTGGTTTATCGAGTTCAAGTAGGAAATCAACCTAAACATAACCCTAGTACAACTATTCTCAGTATTTGAAAATTTTAAGTCGAATATAGTTAGTCAGACTATATTCCACTGTCCCTAGGTTAAATATAGGTGACTAGTCTATATTTAGCCAAGGTTCGATAAAATTTTCAAATACCTAAATTAGGTATACTTGTGATATGTCCGTTGCTTTCGGGAAACTGTCCACTAAACAAAGGCAATGTCAAACCCTTCAGTTGCAAGTCCCGTCCATACAAGACTTGTAACGTATGTTTTCATATTCCATTGCATAGAAGATAGTAAGGGTAGGTACGTATGGAAAGGAAGTTTTAAGTAGTTCTAAAATAGAACATACTTAGCCAGGATCACGAACTTTTAATAAAGAAGGTTTCAGAAGAAAACTTTGATGAATGTAGAGAAAGTTCAGCTTTTGTCGATGATGGATTAGTTTGTCCTTTAGAAATCTCATATTTCTTGTTTAGAAATCGATAGATTGTGATGGGTTTTTGATATCATATGAAATGATGTTGATGAGGTGGTGGAATAATTCCAGAGACCATTGCACAAATCACAATGTCTCGAAAGTAGATTAGACCATTGTGTGACTCAAAACATTTGAGAAATGATTAAGACCATTGTGTCATACAATGTCCGGGAAATAGAAAAGACCATTGTAATTAGTTACAATGTCTTGGATATAAAATGTTGGAGTAGGAACATGGTTGGGAGAATGTGGTTGTGTCGAAATGCCATAGAATAGGCATGTGTAGATATGTTTAGATAAAATGATTGAAAATAACTCGAATCTATATATAAATATACTTATATGTTTGTGTAGCATAACATGCTTACAAAGTCCATAATCGTCTGGAGGATGGAAGACACGGAGAGCGGAAGGCTATAAAATGGTTTTGCTTGTAGTTGTAGTTATAGTTTAGGTCTCAATTAGACCCGTTTCTCTATAACCATGGCTCTGGTACCAATCTGTAACACCCCCAATTCATGGATGCAGCGGAATTCGAACTGGGTGTTACTTGACGGCACAATAGTCACAATAATAGAAAACGAACTCTAATTGAGTCATTTTAAAAAGGTTTATCATTCAGATTATATAAATATCAGAGATTATAAAATGAGGTCCCAATTGGTTCCATGTTTACAAATCACATTAAGTGAGTTTTTGAATGATAAGTAAATTTATAGCCCTCTTGAGTATCCGTGTCCTTCCGTGCCATCCTTGATCGTCATGAACCTGAAATACATGCTTGAGAGGTCAACACAAAGGTTGAGTGATATTCATAGAGTTTGTTAAATCGTTTGAACACAATATGTTGGTAGTGTGAGTTATAGGCTCACACCAATGTTTGGAAAACAAAACAGGTAGGCTACGTTATTATACGCCCGGAACAGTTATTATACACTAAGCTTATGACACCATAACGTTAACGTGTACCAATATCGATCGGCAGATTTATCCCGGTAGGTACTTTGCTAACATACCTAAATCTCAAATATTAATGCATTTGTTTGAACTTAGTCAATACAAATGGGATTCGTCAATCCCAATAGGCCTATTCACAATATTCACGCTCACTATTGCTAGTGATCAAATGGTTCATAATAAGGAATCTCGGTTTAGCAAGGCTGGTACTTAGTGATAATAAAACAATCAGGCAAGCATACAATTTAAAAACATTGTGCTCGGTTAAAAATAGCATGTATTCCCCCCAAGGGTTTGTAAAACAATTAAGTAATGGAAAGTGGGGCTATGAACTCACCTTAAGTACGATAGCAAGTAATGAAGGTGATGGTTGGATCGTGTAGGTTTCTACGAGCAACCTATAATAGAATGTTGCGACTTAGGATCGGAGTAAAGAATATAACGGAGTGCCTATATATATATCTTGCATTTAGTCCATGATGTGGTATGATGTATATTGTATGTCTTTGAAAGAAAAGATTCATGAACATGTATGTTTTGTATATCGTTTACTACCGTTCGGGCTGACATATTTCAGAAGTCATGTTAGTAAGCGTTCGAGGAGCCAGGACACTTTAACTCGTAAATCCACAACTCAACTCGACGGCTTACATAATGAACTCCTCACATGAGGCTCCCTACTATTGTAGTAGTTGATAACATATATAGATATAAGTTTTGATTCGAAAAGTTACATGTCCGATATTTGAATAAACTTAGGAAAGTTTACTAGTACATGAAGATTGTTATTAGGGGTAGTTTCATAAGTCTTGAATGACCATTTTCTCTTGGTAATATCTCATGGTTTCCTTTTAAGTTAAGTAGATCCAAATTGCTTGTTCATGTTATCGCCTAATTCATTGTTTCATGTTTATGCCTATGTAAGTTGTTATGGTCATTTCGTCATGGCCTAGCCATGACCTTTGGTCCTTGTTCCAAGGTCATGAGACACAACCTTGGCTCTAGCCATGGTTGTGGTCTTTATTATAGGTCATAAGACCTCTTGTTCCTTTCAAAGTATAACCATAATCTAGTGACTTTTGCCTAAAAATGGGCTGTTTAGAATTTGAAGAATTTTATCACTCGGAAAGAATTTTTAGGTCTCGAGCTTCTTTGTACCTGAACGAAAACGGCGTTCCGGACAACTTTCGTGTTTTAACTTTTTGATGAATCGGAGCAGAAGTGTGACTTTCAAAACCCAAATTTGATCAGAATGGTATTTGGCAGTTTGCCGCAAAGTTTTGGTAATTTCAAATCGTCATAACTTTTGACTCGTATATTCGTTTTAGGTGGTTCAAATTGCTACGGTTTCCTTGTTAGGTCCTATACTACAATATGTAATAATCCAATATCATATTTTTACCATTTTAATCAGGTCTTTCCAAGAAAATCACTAGTTTGCTTGTTTTAGTAACTTATCTTAACAATCCATTATAACAACATCTTTTACTCATTTTTATACATCATGGACATCAATACAAGACATAATATAGCAAGAATAACATGTAAATGATATGAACATGATAAATTAACAAGAAGCATGTTAGGGTTTGGCTTACAACTTTTGGCTTTCTAATAAAGAAAGGAAGTAACAAGTAAGGAAATGGACTTTGATAGACTTGCTTCAACCCTTTTTCACTTCATGCAATCTTTCTACCCTTGGTATTCTTGAAAGAGATGTAATGAAAGTTGAGGTGAATTGAGTGGATTTAAACTCAAGGGAAATCACCAAGTATATTAGGGTTATGGAAGTGTTTTGATTATCTAAAAGAAACTAGGGTTTCAACCTTGAACTTGCACTTGAATCTTGCATGAAACTTGGAAGAGAATGAGCTAAGGATGAGAGGATGGGGAGGGTGAGGTGTGGCGTTTAAATGAGGGGAGGAGGGGAGTATTTATAGTGAGTTGAGGAGGTTAGGAAACAAATAGGAAAGTTACATAACTTGGTGACAAAGTTGTAATTAAATCTTGATCTAATGGCTAAAGTCATGAGATTATGCCACAAGTGTGAATGCCCCCCCCCCCTAGTGGCGGTTTCAAGAACTTGGAGAACAAGGTGTGGACTTTTGATGGTATTATCCTAAGTATGTAGCTAGTTTTGACTCCGTAAATCGCTAACCGTAAATGATTAAGCCTCAAAACGTAAAACCGGGTGTCGTAAAATTATGGAATTTGAAAGTATTGTTAAACATGTCCATATGTTCCATAATAAAATATAAAATGAGTGGTAGGTTCTATCGGGTGCTAAAACCCTGCTAAAAACCGGAAACACGGGTCTAAAACGCGTAATTCGCGTAAAACGCTGAACTGGAAAACGTAAAATTCCAAAACTTTTGGAATTGTCATAAAATGATAGAAAATCATATTTCTATTGTTTATTATGTTTTATGGATATATCGGGATGCTGGAAGGACGTTTAAACCTAAAAGTAAATCTCGGACACGGCTTTGTGATTTTTGCAGAAATGATCCGACGAGCGTCAAACTCTCGGATTATCGTTAAAATAGTTTAACTGACGAGAATATGAAATAAAAATTTCTGAGATGAATAGTGAAAAGTGAATAGTAAAAAGTGAATAGTAAAAATTTCAGGAATAAAAGTTAACCTGAAATTGCGAATTGTTACAGTCTCTACCCCTTACGGGGAACTTCGTCCCGAAGTTCTGTGTGTGTTATATGTTGGAGTGGTGTCGATGAAAAGGTGTGGTTACTTATGAGGACTTAAAGTCTGGGATTACTAGTGATGCAGTTTGATTTGTCATTTCAGTATATGGTGTAGGATGAGGCTTACTTTTATGTAGGAAAGGTATGGTAATAGTCGAATATCAAAGTAAATTGATATAGCAGTCGAATATTAATAGGAATTGAGATAGTAATTGCAATCATAGCCTAGTGGGTAATCGGTTGTTGTACCTAGTGTTTATTGACTTCATACTTATGTTATTTCGGATACAAATAAGCCCACTTGTTTATAATTCTTTATTTACATAGAGAGGCATCCCAAACAATGTAAACAGGGAAGTATAAACTTATGGTTCGGTGATTTACAATGTCTTTATTTAAATGAAAAGGCATCCCAATCCATTCAAATAATTACAAATCATCCTACTTAAGAATTCCCAACACAACATTCACAATTAGTCGGTGAGTTACAAGGTAGTGTATTATGAGATGATACTGGTGTTCCAAAAGTGCAAGATGAATATTCAATCTTGTAAAGCTGATGAGCGTGCTTGTGGTGTAACTATGGATGATTTGAGCTTTAAAAGTGCATCAAGATCTGTTAATGAGCTTGTGGTTGCAAAAGTTGTGAAGATAATGATGTGATATGTTGATGAACAAAAGTGTGTAGTGTATGCTTAACATTAATACTCTTAGGTATAGATGTTGAGTTTGCTTTAAAAATCTTAAGAGACTTTAAAGGTTTATGATGGAATGGTATCCTTAGGACCTAAACAGGATAGTACTTCTACAGGATGAAGAGAAGAATTGATAACTATCCCAAGATAGTAGTTCGGATTATCTCATAAATGAAAACTTTCAAGAATGAAATTAGGTAGTACAAATAAGGTGTTAAGATTTCGCTGAGTGGTAAGGCACTATCGTGTCTCTAGATCGTTTTAATGTATTCTGGTGGTTTATCGAGTTCAAGTAGGAAATCAACCTAAACATAACCCTAGTACAACTATTCTCAGTATTTGAAAATTTTAAGTCGAATATAGTTAGTCAGACTATATTCCACTGTCCCTAGGTTAAATATAGGTGACTAGTCTATATTTAGCCAAGGTTCGATAAAATTTTCAAATACCTAAATTAGGTATACTTGTGATATGTCCGTTGCTTTCGGGAAACTGTCCACTAAACAAAGGCAATGTCAAACCCTTCAGTTGCAAGTCCCGTCCATACAAGACTTGTAACGTATGTTTTCATATTCCATTGCATAGAAGATAGTAAGGGTAGGTACGTATGGAAAGGAAGTTTTAAGTAGTTCTAAAATAGAACATACTTGGCCAGGATCACGAACTTTTAATAAAGAAGGTTTCAGAAGAAAACTTTGATGAATGTAGAGAAAGTTCAGCTTTTGTCGATGATGGATTAGTTTGTCCTTTAGAAATCTCATATTTCTTGTTTAGAAATCGATAGATTGTGATGGGTTTTTGATATCATATGAAATGATGTTGATGAGGTGGTGGAATAATTCCAGAGACCATTGCACAAATCACAATGTCTCGAAAGTAGATTAGACCATTGTGTGACTCAAAACATTTGAGAAATGATTAAGACCATTGTGTCATACAATGTCCGGGAAATAGAAAAGACCATTGTAATTAGTTACAATGTCTTGGATATAAAATGTTGGAGTAGGAACATGGTTGGGAGAATGTGGTTGTGTCGAAATGCCATAGAATAGGCATGTGTAGATATGTTTAGATAAAATGATTGAAAATAACTCGAATCTATATATAAATATACTTATATGTTTGTGTAGCATAACATGCTTACAAAGTCCATAATCGTCTGGAGGATGGAAGACACGGAGAGCGGAAGGCTATAAAATGGTTTTGCTTGTAGTTGTAGTTATAGTTTAGGTCTCAATTAGACCCGTTTCTCTATAACCATGGCTCTGGTACCAATCTGTAACACCCCCAATTCATGGATGCAGCGGAATTCGAACTGGGTGTTACTTGACGGCACAATAGTCACAATAATAGAAAACGAACTCTAATTGAGTCATTTTAAAAAGGTTTATCATTCAGATTATATAAATATCAGAGATTACAAAATGAGGTCCCAATTGGTTCCATGTTTACAAATCACATTAAGTGAGTTTTTGAATGATAAGTAAATTTATAGCCCTCTTGAGTATCCGTGTCCTTCCGTGCCATCCTTGATCGTCATGAACCTGAAATACATGCTTGAGAGGACAACACAAAGGTTGAGTGATATTCATAGAGTTTGTTAAATCGTTTGAACACAATATGTTGGTAGTGTGAGTTATAGGCTCACACCAATGTTTGGAAAACAAAACAGGTAGGCTACGTTATTATACGCCCGGAACAGTTATTATACACTAAGCTTATGACACCATAACGTTAACGTGTACCAATATCGATCGGCAGATTTATCCCGGTAGGTACTTTGCTAACATACCTAAATCTCAAATATTAATGCATTTGTTTGAACTTAGTCAATACAAATGGGATTCGTCAATCCCAATAGGCCTATTCACAATATTCGCGCTCACTATTGCTAGTGATCAAATGGTTCATAATAAGGAATCTCGGTTTAGCAAGGCTGGTACTTAGTGATAATAAAACAATCAGGCAAGCATACAATTTAAAAACATTGTGCTCGGTTAAAAATAGCATGTATTCCCCCCAAGGGTTTGTAAAACAATTAAGTAATGGAAAGTGGGGCTATGAACTCACCTTAAGTACGATAGCAAGTAATGAAGGTGATGGTTGGATCGTGTAGGTTTCTACGAGCAACCTATAATAGAATGTTGCGACTTAGGATCGGAGTAAAGAATATAACGGAGTGCCTATATATATATCTTGCATTTAGTCCATGATGTGGTATGATGTATATTGTATGTCTTTGAAAGAAAAGATTCATGAACATGTATGTTTTGTATATCGTTTACTACCGTTCGGGCTGACATATTTCAGAAGTCATGTTAGTAAGCGTTCGAGGAGCCAGGACACTTTAACTCGTAAATCCACAACTCAACTCGACGGCTTACATAATGAACTCCTCACATGAGGCTCCCTACTATTGTAGTAGTTGATAACATATATAGATATAAGTTTTGATTCGAAAAGTTACATGTCCGATATTTGAATAAACTTAGGAAAGTTTACTAGTACATGAAGATTGTTATTAGGGGTAGTTTCATAAGTCTTGAATGACCATTTTCTCTTGGTAATATCTCATGGTTTCCTTTTAAGTTAAGTAGATCCAAATTGCTTGTTCATGTTATCGCCTAATTCATTGTTTCATGTTTATGCCTATGTAAGTTGTTATGGTCATTTCGTCATGGCCTAGCCATGACCTTTGGTCCTTGTTCCAAGGTCATGAGACACAACCTTGGCTCTAGCCATGGTTGTGGTCTTGATTATAGGTCATAAGACCTCTTGTTCCTTTCAAAGTATAACCATAATCTAGTGACTTTTGCCTAAAAATGGGCTGTTTAGAATTTGAAGAATTTTATCACTCGGAAAGAATTTTTAGGTCTCGAGCTTCTTTGTACCTGAACGAAAACGGCATTCCGGACAACTTTCGTGTTTTAACTTTTTGATGAATCGGAGCAGAAGTGTGACTTTCAAAACCCAAATTTGATCAGAATGGTATTTGGCAGTTTGCCGCAAAGTTTTGGTAATTTCAAATCGTCATAACTTTTGACTCGTATATTCGTTTTAGGTGGTTCAAATTGCTACGGTTTCCTTGTTAGGTCCTATACTACAATATGTAATAATCCAATATCATATTTTTACCATTTTAATCAGGTCTTTCCAAGAAAATCACTAGTTTGCTTGTTTTAGTAACTTATCTTAACAATCCATTATAACAACATCTTTTACTCATTTTTATACATCATGGACATCAATACAAGACATAATATAGCAAGAATAACATGTAAATGATATGAACATGATAAATTAACAAGAAGCATGTTAGGGTTTGGCTTACAACTTTTGGCTTTCTAATAAAGAAAGGAAGTAACAAGTAAGGAAATGGACTTTGATAGACTTGCTTCAACCCTTTTTCACTTCATGCAATCTTTCTACCCTTGGTATTCTTGAAAGAGATGTAATGAAAGTTGAGGTGAATTGAGTGGATTTAAACTCAAGGGAAATCACCAAGTATATTAGGGTTATGGAAGTGTTTTGATTATCTAAAAGAAACTAGGGTTTCAACCTTGAACTTGCACTTGAATCTTGCATGAAACTTGGAAGAGAATGAGCTAAGGATGAGAGGATGGGGAGGGTGAGGTGTGGCGTTTAAATGAGGGGAGGAGGGGAGTATTTATAGTGAGTTGAGGAGGTTAGGAAACAAATAGGAAAGTTACATAACTTGGTGACAAAGTTGTAATTAAATCTTGATCTAATGGCTAAAGTCATGAGATTATGCCACAAGTGTGAATGCCCCCCCCCCCTAGTGGCGGTTTCAAGAACTTGGAGAACAAGGTGTGGACTTTTGATGGTATTATCCTAAGTATGTAGCTAGTTTTGACTCCGTAAATCGCTAACCGTAAATGATTAAGCCTCAAAACGTAAAACCGGGTGTCGTAAAATTATGGAATTTGAAAGTATTGTTAAACATGTCCATATGTTCCATAATAAAATATAAAATGAGTGGTAGGTTCTATCGGGTGCTAAAACCCTGCTAAAAACCGGAAACACGGGTCTAAAACGCGTAATTCGCGTAAAACGCTGAACTGGAAAACGTAAAATTCCAAAACTTTTGGAATTGTCATAAAATGATAGAAAATCATATTTCTATTGTTTATTATGTTTTATGGATATATCGGGATGCTGGAAGGACGTTTAAACCTAAAAGTAAATCTCGGACACGGCTTTGTGATTTTTGCAGAAATGATCCGACGAGCGTCAAACTCTCGGATTATCGTTAAAATAGTTTAACTGACGAGAATATGAAATAAAAATTTCTGAGATGAATAGTGAAAAGTGAATAGTAAAAAGTGAATAGTAAAAATTTCAGGAATAAAAGTTAACCTGAAATTGCGAATTGTTACAGTCTCTACCCCTTACGGGGAACTTCGTCCCGAAGTTCTGTGTGTGTTATATGTTGGAGTGGTGTCGATGAAAAGGTGTGGTTACTTATGAGGACTTAAAGTCTGGGATTACTAGTGATGCAGTTTGATTTGTCATTTCAGTATATGGTGTAGGATGAGGCTTACTTTTATGTAGGAAAGGTATGGTAATAGTCGAATATCAAAGTAAATTGATATAGCAGTCGAATATTAATAGGAATTGAGATAGTAATTGCAATCATAGCCTAGTGGGTAATCGGTTGTTGTACCTAGTGTTTATTGACTTCATACTTATGTTATTTCGGATACAAATAAGCCCACTTGTTTATAATTCTTTATTTACATAGAGAGGCATCCCAAACAATGTAAACAGGGAAGTATAAACTTATGGTTCGGTGATTTACAATGTCTTTATTTAAATGAAAAGGCATCCCAATCCATTCAAATAATTACAAATCATCCTACTTAAGAATTCCCAACACAACATTCACAATTAGTCGGTGAGTTACAAGGTAGTGTATTATGAGATGATACTGGTGTTCCAAAAGTGCAAGATGAATATTCAATCTTGTAAAGCTGATGAGCGTGCTTGTGGTGTAACTATGGATGATTTGAGCTTTAAAAGTGCATCAAGATCTGTTAATGAGCTTGTGGTTGCAAAAGTTGTGAAGATAATGATGTGATATGTTGATGAACAAAAGTGTGTAGTGTATGCTTAACATTAATACTCTTAGGTATAGATGTTGAGTTTGCTTTAAAAATCTTAAGAGACTTTAAAGGTTTATGATGGAATGGTATCCTTAGGACCTAAACAGGATAGTACTTCTACAGGATGAAGAGAAGAATTGATAACTATCCCAAGATAGTAGTTCGGATTATCTCATAAATGAAAACTTTCAAGAATGAAATTAGGTAGTACAAATAAGGTGTTAAGATTTCGCTGAGTGGTAAGGCACTATCGTGTCTCTAGATCGTTTTAATGTATTCTGGTGGTTTATCGAGTTCAAGTAGGAAATCAACCTAAACATAACCCTAGTACAACTATTCTCAGTATTTGAAAATTTTAAGTCGAATATAGTTAGTCAGACTATATTCCACTGTCCCTAGGTTAAATATAGGTGACTAGTCTATATTTAGCCAAGGTTCGATAAAATTTTCAAATACCTAAATTAGGTATACTTGTGATATGTCCGTTGCTTTCGGGAAACTGTCCACTAAACAAAGGCAATGTCAAACCCTTCAGTTGCAAGTCCCGTCCATACAAGACTTGTAACGTATGTTTTCATATTCCATTGCATAGAAGATAGTAAGGGTAGGTACGTATGGAAAGGAAGTTTTAAGTAGTTCTAAAATAGAACATACTTGGCCAGGATCACGAACTTTTAATAAAGAAGGTTTCAGAAGAAAACTTTGATGAATGTAGAGAAAGTTCAGCTTTTGTCGATGATGGATTAGTTTGTCCTTTAGAAATCTCATATTTCTTGTTTAGAAATCGATAGATTTTGATGGGTTTTTGATATCATATGAAATGATGTTGATGAGGTGGTGGAATAATTCCAGAGACCATTGCACAAATCACAATGTCTCGAAAGTAGATTAGACCATTGTGTGACTCAAAACATTTGAGAAATGATTAAGACCATTGTGTCATACAATGTCCGGGAAATAGAAAAGACCATTGTAATTAGTTACAATGTCTTGGATATAAAATGTTGGAGTAGGAACATGGTTGGGAGAATGTGGTTGTGTCGAAATGCCATAGAATAGGCATGTGTAGATATGTTTAGATAAAATGATTGAAAATAACTCGAATCTATATATAAATATACTTATATGTTTGTGTAGCATAACATGCTTACAAAGTCCATAATCGTCTGGAGGATGGAAGACACGGAGAGCGGAAGGCTATAAAATGGTTTTGCTTGTAGTTGTAGTTATAGTTTAGGTCTCAATTAGACCCGTTTCTCTATAACCATGGCTCTGGTACCAATCTGTAACACCCCCAATTCATGGATGCAGCGGAATTCGAACTAGGTGTTACTTGACGGCACAATAGTCACAATAATAGAAAACGAACTCTAATTGAGTCGTTTTAAAAAGGTTTATCATTCAAATTATATAAATATCAGAGATTACAAAATGAGGTCCCAATTGGTCCCATGTTTACAAATCACATTAAGTGAGTTTTTGAATGATAAGTAAATTTATAGCCCTCTTGAGTATCCGTGTCCTTCCGTGCCATCCTTGATCGTCATGAACCTGAAATACATGTTTGAGAGGTCAACACAAAGGTTGAGTGATATTCATAGAGTTTGTTAAATCGTTTGAACACAATATGTTGGTAGTGTGAGTTATAGGCTCACACCAATGTTTGGAAAACAAAACAGGTAGGCTACGTTATTATACGCCCGGAACAGTTATTATACACTAAGCTTATGACACCATAACGTTAACGTGTACCAATATCGATCGGCAGATTTATCCCGGTAGGTACTTTGCTAACATACCTAAATCTCAAATATTAATGCATTTGTTTGAACTTAGTCAATACAAATGGGATTCGTCAATCCCAATAGGCCTATTCACAATATTCGCGCTCACTATTGCTAGTGATCAAATGGTTCATAATAAGGAATCTCGGTTTAGCAAGGCTGGTACTTAGTGATAATAAAACAATCAGGCAAGCATACAATTTAAAAACATTGTGCTCGGTTAAAAATAGCATGTATTCCCCCCAAGGGTTTGTAAAACAATTAAGTAATGGAAAGTGGGGCTATGAACTCACCTTAAGTACGATAGCAAGTAATGAAGGTGATGGTTGGATCGTGTAGGTTTCTACGAGCAACCTATAATAGAATGTTGCGACTTAGGATCGGAGTAAAGAATATAACGGAGTGCCTATATATATCTTGCATTTAGTCCATGATGTGGTATGATGTATATTGTAAGTCTTTGAAAGAAAAGATTCATGAACATGTATGTTTTGTATATCGTTTACTACCGTTCGGGCTGACATATTTCAGAAGTCATGTTAGTAAGCGTTTGAGGAGCCAGGACACTTTAACTCGTAAATCCACAACTCAACTCGACGGCTTACATAATGAACTCCTCACATGAGGCTCCCTACTATTGTAGTAGTTGATAACATATATAGATATAAGTTTTGATTCGAAAAGTTACATGTCCGATATTTGAATAAACTTAGGAAAGTTTATTAGTACATGAAGATTGTTATTAGGGGTAGTTTCATAAGTCTTGAATGACCATTTTCTCTTGGTAATATCTCATGGTTTCCTTTTAAGTGAAGTAGATCCAAATTGCTTGTTCATGTTATCGCCTAATTCATTGTTTCATGTTTATGCCTATGTAAGTTGTTATGGTCATTTCGTCATGGCCTAGCCATGACCTTTGGTCCTTGTTCCAAGGTCATGAGACACAACCTTGGCTCTAGCCATGGTTGTGGTCTTGATTATAGGTCATAAGACCTCTTGTTCCTTTCAAAGTATAACCATAATCTAGTGACTTTTGCCTAAAAATGGGCTGTTTAGAATTTGAAGAATTTTATCACTCGGAAAGAATTTTTAGGTCTCGAGCTTCTTTATTCCTGAACGAAAACGGCGTTCCGGACAACTTTCGTGTTTTAACTTTTTGATGAATCGGAGCAGAAGTGTGACTTTCAAAACCCAAATTTGATCAGAATGGTATTTGGCAGTTTGCCGCAAAGTTTTGGTAATTTCAAATCGTCATAACTTTTGACTCGTATATTCATTTTAGGTGGTTCAAATTGCTACGGTTTCCTTGTTAGGTCCTCTACTACAATATGTAATAATCCAATATCATATTTTTACCATTTTAATCAGGTCTTTCCAAGAAAATCACTAGTTTGCTTGTTTTAGTAACTTATCTTAACAATCCATTATAACAACATCTTTTACTCATTTTTATACATCATGGACATCAATACAAGACATAATATAGCAAGAATAACATGTAAATGATATGAACATGATAAATTAACAAGAAGCATGTTAGGGTTTGGCTTACAACTTTTGGCTTTCTAATAAAGAAAGGAAGTAACAAGTAAGGAAATGGACTTTGATAGACTTGCTTCAACCCTTTTTCACTTCATGCAATCTTTCTACCCTTGGTATTCTTGAAAGAGATGTAATGAAAGTTGAGGTGAATTGAGTGGATTTAAACTCAAGGGAAATCACCAAGTATATTAGGGTTATGGAAGTGTTTTGATTATCTAAAAGAAACTAGGGTTTCAACCTTGAACTTGCACTTGAATCTTGCATGAAACTTGGAAGAGAATGAGCTAAGGATGAGAGGATGGGGAGGGTGAGGTGTGGCGTTTAAATGAGGGGAGGAGGGGAGTATTTATAGTGAGTTGAGGAGGTTAGGAAACAACTAGGAAAGTTACATAACTTGGTGACAAAGTTGTAATTAAATCTTGATCTAATGGCTAAAGTCATGAGATTATGCCACAAGTGTGAATGCCCCCCCCCCCCTAGTGGCGGTTTCAAGAACTTGGAGAACAAGGTGTGGACTTTTGATGGTATTATCCTAAGTATGTAGCTAGTTTTGACTCCGTAAATCGCTAACCGTAAATGATTAAGCCTCAAAACGTAAAACCGGGTGTCGTAAAATTATGGAATTTGACAGTATTGTTAAACATGTCCATATGTTCCATAATAAAATATAAAATGAGTGGTAGGTTCTATCGGGTGCTAAAACCCTGCTAAAAACCGGAAACACGGGTCTAAAACGCGTAATTCGCGTAAAACGCTGAACTGGAAAATGTAAAATTCCAAAACTTTTGGAATTGTCATAAAATGATAGAAAATCATATTTCTATTGTTTATTATGTTTTATGGATATATCGGGATGCTGGAAGGACGTTTAAACCTAAAAGTAAATCTCGGACACGGCTTTGTGATTTTTGCAGAAATGATCCGACGAGCGTCAAACTCTCGGATTATCGTTAAAATAGTTTAACTGATGAGAATATGAAATAAAAATTTCTGAGATGAATAGTGAAAAGTGAATAGTAAAAAGTGAATAGTAAAAATTTCAGGAATAAAAGTTAACCTGAAATTGCGAATTGTTACATGTACCCCCAGGGTTCCGTTAGTGTTGCAGTAGGTTTTTGCAATAACTCTTCAAACCAAACAAGGTCTTGTCTCATAACTCCTAGCAACCAAACAATGTCACATCTCATAATAACAAGTCAAATACAAAGCTTACAAGCAACAACAAAGTTAGTCAAACACATTTGTTTCCATAAATGCATAATGACAAAACTTGCCATAAATGTGATGTGACAATTTCTAATTTAAGAAATAAACTTGTGTTGTGTTTTATGAAATGTAAAATGTAGCAAAAGTCTAGTTTATGCAAGTCTTTAAAACTAAGATTATGTTTTACTTAGAAGCTAAAGTTTACATTTGTGATTAACAGAACTTAGCGAAGATCATAAAATATAAATAACGTTTTTAGGCGATATTTGTATTAACAATCTCCCCCTTTTTGTTGATGACAAAACATAGACATTGTTTTTAAGTAACTCACAAAATCTTGGTTTTTAAGACTTAAAAAATTAATATTAAACTTGTTTTTCTTAAGTTATGATAATCATATTAAGTTTTGAAAGTTTAGTATATTTCTCCCCCTTTTTGTCGAAATAAAAAGTAGAGTGGCGAAGCGGAATAATACCAATGCTCCCCCTTGGTCGATACACCCCCTAAATGGAGTGCCAAGATGGGAAATATGGATTTTGGACCCTACAAAAAAAATTGTTAGTTAGTGATATATATAGTCAAGAATGTAGTTACCACACATAATTGCAACCACAATGACAACACAAACATGATCAACCAACAATGTACTAAAGTGAGTAGAAAGAAATTTCATTCCAAGTAAAATTCTGACTCTTAAAAGTCAAAAGACAAGAAATGAGAACTATTCTTCTACTTCTAAACAAAAAACTTTAAAAAATAACCAAGAAAGAAAAATAAAATCCTACTTTCCTAAATTGGGGCAACCGGCCTCCAAGGATTGTCTAGGATTTGTTGGGGTGGGAAAGAGCATCCAAACGTTCTATGACGTGTTGGAATGCGAAGCGGGTTTCATTTTGGAATTGGTTAAGCAATGTTTTGATGGTTTCACCCATTTGCTCACAATTTGAGCAAGCATGGGGACGAGTGGGTTGAAATGGGTTGGTTTTGGTTTCTTGGTTTGAGGGTTGGTTGGTTTTTGGTTCTTGGGTGGAGGATGGATTTGGTATTGAGTCAAGCAAGGTGGTTTGAAATTCCATTGCTTGATGAAGGTGGTTCTCAACCATGCTTTGGATTTCCTCATTTGAGGGGAAGAAAGTCTCAAAGGTTTGGGCTTGAGAATGTGGTGGATTTGGGTGATCATTGTTTTCAAAGTTTGGTTCTCCATATAGAGGACCATGGATGTCATGGTAGATGGGGTGAAACAATAATGGTTTAGGTTGATGGTACACTTGTTGTGGTGGTTGAATGTGGTTAAAAAGGTTATCTTGGTCAAGAATTGACCTTGGTGATTCATTTGCAAAAGGTGGTGGTTGTGTAGGTCTTGGTGGAAGATCATTAAGATCTTGGACAAATGGGTGTGGTGATGTGGGAGGAGACCCAAATAGTTCCATTGGCTCAATTTTGGGTAATGGTGATGGTGATGAGGTTTTGGATGGTTGAGTTGGAGCACTTGGTGGAGTTGGGTCAATAGGTGATTTAGTTGGTGGTGGAGTGAGCTCATTTGGTTCATTGGGTGATGGTGATGGAGATGCAAGGTTCAAAAAGTGTTCAATTTTGATGGGTGATGTGAATTCATCCAAGGATGAGGAGCTTAGGTTGATGGGTTGATTAGACCATAGTGGTTTAACACTAATCCGGGCGGTTTTCCGGATGGGTCTTGATGGTTGAGAGGTGTTTGTTGACTTAGTCATGGTGAAAAATGGTTTATAAGTTTCAGAAATTGTGTTGAGGAAGGTATGATTTGATGGTGTTGAGGATGGCTTAATTTATAGTGTTGATGAATTATGGAAAGGAGTGTTTGGATTTGATGTTAGTCCATACAAAAATTGAGGTTTCTAGTGATTTGGAAAACTAATTGTGGGTTGTCGTATCATGGAAGTCAATCCAATGAAAATGGTGAAGTGAGAAGACAAGTTTTGCACTAAATGCTTAGTGGTTTTGGTGGATTTGTGGTAGTATAAATCTCAGGGATTTCAAGGATCCCTTAAAAGGGTTCCTTCCTTTATGTTTGAGGGGTCCTTGAGATTGTTATGGCTAAATTTGAATTTTGGCGGGAATTGGTTTTGGTTAAGTTTATGGAAGAAGGAGTATCCTATTATGCTAAACACATTGCAAGTAATGGGTTTCTACCTAAAAGGATTAGATTTTGATGTTTGGGTGTTGAATTGGTGAAAATGAAAATAAAAATTCTGCAGGTTGCTGGCGGCACCCTCAGAATACATAGGCGGAACCCATTTGAGGGTGCCGCCTGGTCCGTTGGGCCATTTCTGGAATTCCCAGAATTTGCACTGGCGGAACCCAATTTTGGGTACCGCCAGATCCGCCAGGGCTGAAAAAAGTGGCAGTCCACGTTTTTGACCCGCGAGACGATTTTCAAAATTTTCGAAAAGTCCTAAAACCAAAAATATAATTCATAACTGGTTAGGAAATGCAAAAATTAGACATGTAGACACGCATAGCATAGGAGTTTGACCGGGGGCTAGCGAATTTCACTATACTTAGTGAAAATTATATAAACATGAAAATTTGACAACTTGCCAAAAGTTGTCTCCCTGCATCATTGTTAGTTAAAACATGTTTCAAATAGTATCAAACATCCTACCAACACATAAATTCAAGAGAACCATTGTTTACATAACCAAATTGTTTAAATAGCACCTTGTGCCAAACACTCCTAACACACCCGCACTCATTGACGGTCAATCTTCTTCTTCATTTTTCCAAGGAATCTCACGATGTTTTTGAACATCCCCCTTGTTTGCTTGAACTCCTCCGACTCATTCGGAATATCCGAAAGTTGAGAAAGGTGTTCTAGAGGTGGGAGCCAAGAGTTTGGCAAATTGTCATCTTCACTCATTGAGGAAGAAGATGATGAGGTAGGAGGATGTGGGCGTTTTCCTTGGGCTTTGTAAACTCTCTTATCACTAAGTGGAACAAAGGTGTGTGGAATGAGAGTGTAGTCAAGACGAAGACCATTTGAAGTTAGTGGAATGGGTGAGATGAACCTAAAGAGACGGGTCAAGAGCATTCCATATGGCATAGCCGTTGTGCCATGCACGGGAATGTCGGCCATTCTCTTGGCCATGTAGTAGGCAAGGTTGAAGGGTTGCCTAACGGACAAGGAGTAGAGCATGTAGCAAAGGCAAAGGTTGATATGGTTACGGTTCCCTATTGTGCTAATGACATTGGCTCTAAGGACTTCCTCCCATTTCTTGAATTGGGGCTTGAGTTCGTTCATTTCCATTCCATATGGGTCCTTATCGACCTCATTCCCCGAACGGGTTCTCCTAGTGGTGGTGGTTCTAACAAAGAGGTGGTCACGGAGTACGTCTTTTGAGACTAGGGGTGTGTCATAAGGGTGGATACGGTCTTGGAGGTTGTCAAGAGTTGAGAGGGAGTGCAAGTCGGAATAGAGGCAAGTACCACGGTTTGGGACACCTAGGATTTGAGCAAACTCCTCAAGAGTGAAGGAGTATTGATGACCGCTAACCCTAAAGTTGATAGACATATGACCATAGTCATCCGTGGAGAGGACGGAGGATGCATAGAACTCTAGAATGAACCTAGGACAAATAGGCTCGTCGATATTCAAAAGACACTCAAAGTTGATTGTGGCAAAATCAGCGTAAAGGTTTGTGCCTTCTGGGAAAGACGGGTCAATGGTTCTACCCTCATGGACATAGTGTTTTTCTAGAGCTTTGAAAACGTTTACTTGGTTTGGGGTAAGGCCTTTGGTTTTGTGGTGTTTTGGTAGGTACTTAATGGTGTCCTTGTGGTCGTAGTGGGTTAGAGGGGGCATGATGATTCCTAGAACAACAAAATTTCACATTTTAGTTTACGTAAACCACTATTATAATATGGATGTTCTAGTGTGTGCCTATATGAAAACAATGTGGAGGTGTGGTTATCTTGACTCATTTTGATGCTTCAAAATCGTTTTATGCAAGTTTTGTTATAAAACAAAAGATAACCCAAACGCTCCTAGTTCAATGTAGCTTCGTTTGAATGTACCCGAAAATACATATTGGTTATGTATTCCCTTTAGCATTCAAGAGACATTATGCAAGTGATGTTTTAAACATAACGTTTTGATTTTGTATTCTCGATGTGAGACGAAAAAATATTTGTCCTACTTGTGAGAAATTTTTGGAAGGATTTGACATGGGGTGTTTTAGCAAACATGTTTATACTAATTAAAGATGCAATTCCTAACTATGGGAAACATGATTAGTTTTATTAAACACCTAATCTAATGCATGAGTTTTTCAAGTTAATGCATAACCCCAAGTTTTTGTTTTTGTGCAAGAAATAGAATTCCTAGACTTAGATCAGGATTGTAATCATGTTTAGAATACTTACAATGATGATTTAGTTGCAATGTAAATGAATGGAAGACCAAGAATTCGTAGGTATGGATGGATGGTAAAGTGAATAGTAGTAGTTTGGAAGTGGTGGTATGAGATAATGGGTGTTTGGTTTAATATAAACAAAGAATGTGATTCTGCAGGTCGACGGACACGGCGGAACCCTGAGTTGGGTTCCATCCGTTATGGCTGAGGGTTCCGCCGACCCTGTTGAGAAAAATGGTTTTGGATTTGTTTTGAGTTTTGTGATTTTTCTCTAATGTCCAGAACTACAAAGTAGGTTCCATGAGTCCTAAGCCTAGCCTAAGAAGATTAAAAGGTTCACGTTTAAGAGGTTTTGTGAGAATGTCGGCTATGTTGTCTTCGGAAGAAACTTTCTCAATTGAGATATTCCCTTTTTGAACGTTGTCACGAAGGAAATGATGACGGATTTCAATATGTTTGGTATGAGCATGTTGAACCGGGTTTTTGCTAAGATCAATGGCACCTTTGTTGTCATAAAGAATTGTGATGTCGTTGAGTTGAATTCTGTAGTCGACAAGAGCTTGCTTCATCCAAAGAGCTTGTTGACATGGCTTTCCGGCCGAAACGTACTCGGCTTCCGTTGTTGAGATAGCAAGAGCCGTTTGCTTCTTAGAGAACCATGAGGTGAGACAATGTCCAACAAAAGTACAAATACCACTTGTGCTTTTTCTATCGACATAGTCACCGGCATGATCCGAGTCGGCATACACTATGGTGTCTATTCCCATTCCTTTGGGATACTATAAACCTAAATGTGTAGTGCCCTTAATATACCTAAAAATCCTTTTAACGGCTTCGAGATGGGTAGTTTTAGGATCTTCTTGAAAACGAGCACATAGACAAACACTAAACATAATGTCGGGTCTACTAGCCGTTAGGTAAAGTAGACTACCAATCATACCTCTATTTTTAGTACTATCTACGGATTCACTTTCTTCATCCTTGGTGAGTTTAGTTTCCATGGACATGGGAGTTTTGATAGGTTTCGAATCTTCTAGTCCAAATTTCTTAAGCATGTCCTTAATATATTTAGATTGGTTAAAGAAGATACCATCTTCTAGTTGTTTGAATTGGAGTCCTAGGAAAAAGTTGAGTTCTCCCATCATACTCATTTCAAACTCGTCATGCATGATTTTTGAGAAATCCACATGTAATTCTTGACAAGTTGATCCGAATATAATGTCATCAACATAGATTTGGACTATGATAATATGTGAGTTTTTCTTCTTAGTGAAGAGAGTATTATCAACTAAGCCCATGGTATACTTATGGTCAACTAGGAATGTTTTAAGTCGATCATACCATGCTTTTGGAGCTTGCTTAAGTCTGTAAAGAGCCTTTTTAAGTTTGTAAACATGATTTGGTTTTTCAAAATCGATGAAGCCCGGTGGTTGAGCAACATACACTTCTTCATTAATGACTCCGTTTAGAAATGCACGTTTGACATCCATTTGAAAGAGTTTAAAATTGTGTGCACATGCATATGCAAGTAAGATTCTAATTGACTCGAGCCTAGCAACCGGAGCAAAAGTTTCATCGTAGTCAATGCCTTCTTGTTGGTTATAACCTTGTGCAACTAGCCTAGCTTTGTTTCTAGACACAATTCCATTTTCATCCATTTTATTTCGAAATACCCATTTTGTTCCAATTATAGTTTGACTCTTTGGTTGAGGAACTAATGTCCATACATCATTCCTAACAAATTGGTTTAACTCTTCTTGCATTGCAATTACCCAAGACTCATCTTTAATGGCTTCATTAATATTTTTAGGTTCAATGGTTGACACGAAACAAAAATAGTTGCTTTCATTTTGAACTTTTGACCTTAGTGTTCTTTCGTTAATGTTGCCAATGACACCATCTAATGGATACTTTTAGATTCTTTGACATTGACAAGTTCTTTGTTAAATAGTTCATCTTCTTTGTCATCACTTAAAATTTCTTGATCTTCTATTGCTTGGTTTTCAACTAAGTCATCATCTACCAAAGGTGATGTCTTAGAGGGAGGTGGACTCTCGTCAAATGTTACGTTCAATGATTCCTCGACTCTTAAGGTTTCTTTGTTCAAAACAATGTATGCTTTACTATTTTGTGAATATCCAAGAAATACACCTTCATAAGACTTTGGGTCAAATTTGGTGAGATAATCCTTGGTGTTAAGAATGAAACACTTACTCCCAAACACTCTAAAGTATCCTAATGTAGGCTTTTTACCTTTATATAGTTCATAAGGAGTTTTATTCAAAAATGGTCTAATTAAGTGATGCGTGGGAATCGCAACAGGCTTTACCTCTCGAGGGATCTCGAGAAGCTTACAACCCCCACCAGGCAGTGTACCTGATCGTTGAAGTATAGTATAGTGACAAGTACCGGGGGATTGATCGTTCAGCTTAGGAATAGTGTCGCTAGGATTAGAAAGCCTAATTACTAGTTCTAAAGGTGAGGGATGATTATTTTTGTGTTTTTATATTTTATGGAAAGCAAGTTAAAATCTCGGGTTTTGAAAGAGTGGGCGGAATTAGTTGCTATTCAACTAACACAAAACTAAGATGCAATCAAAATAAAATAATAAAAATGTAAATAAACTAATTATACTAAGGTTGTGAGCAGTAATTGGAGAAAATGTGTTTACTTAGACTTCACTACTCCCTAGATATCTTTTACACGTTAATTACTTGTTATAATTGCATGGATGACGGATCGTATTCCTTAATACCATTCATGGGGTGGCATACATAACTCCCCAATTCTATGAGCTCTTATCTCCTCCTACACCATGCCCAGCACAACTATAGGGATTGTAAACAGTGGCTCATGCATTAAATACAACCAATAAAGACCTAATACGCCTTGGTTCATGTTTCTTAAGACGTTCAAGCATGTTACCATTTGGAGATCTGCCAGTTTTCTTAAGCCTAACATATAAATCATTCATCCAAGACAAGAATAAACAAGTAATCAACACATAATCAATATCTAGGTTTCATTAGATCTAAGCAAACACAAAAGAGATCTAGCCTAGCATGATAAAATTAAGACAAGAACAAGATATAGACAACCAACACATAGACATATTGATTGAATTAGAAGAACACTTATCTTAATTAATCATGCAAGGTATCAAGGGGTTGGAACCCTTGAAAGACCTGTAAAATCACACAAAAATCGTCTTTAGGGTTTCTCCAATACTTCTCTCTTTTAAATGTGAAAAACTAGAAAACTATATATAGGAAAATAGGGATGACGGCGTCAAGACAAAAAATGTGACGCCGTCACCTCACCGCCAAATACTTCCTCGGACGGCCTTGATCTACTTCTGACGCCGTCAAGGCCTAGGCCGTCACACAATTTACTCTTGACGCCCTGTGTGTGACGCCGTCATCAACTACGGATTTTTATTCTTGGGGTTTTGACGCCGTCAGGAAAACTCTTGACGCCTTCATGAACTACGGATTTTAATTCTTGAGGTTTGACGCCGTCAAGCAATTACTCTTGACGCCGTCACCTACTGTTCCCAGCATGGAAAATTGAGACTTTGCCGTTTTCTTCACTTTTATGCTCCAAAAACGTCCAAAATGGCTTCTTTTCCAGAATTCACTCTCCAAGTACCTAAAATCACAAAAAGAACGATTTAGGGCAATATTTGATCAAATAAATTCGGATTCGGGCTTAAATGACCCCCTAAAAACGGATCATTTTTCGCCTCATCATATACCCTTACACTTGAGATTTGATTGTCCTCAAGCAAATGCGCTTTTATTCTACTCAAAAGACAAGTTAGGGGTCATTTAACACTAATATAAAAGTAATTACAACAAATAATCGTTCCACTAAAGACCAAAGACAAGCACGGAGGTCATACACAAGCACCTCACAAATAGTGTTTAGATACTCACATCTCTCTGGTGTAATAAAGTGTAAATTACAATATGGAAACGGAAGATATCTCTCACTACCTGTCATAGCAAAATAGATTACCATAGGCTTGGGAAAGGATCAAACCTCCACCGCATGGCGTAAGCACCTAGGATAAACTATCAAAGAGGTCTTTTAAAGGGTTGTAACATTAGGTATAGGGATATGAATTACACGGTTTTGTTGGATAAAGGAAGTTTTTACTGGTGGCGAGTTAACAATCTTGGTTAATTACATGTACAATATGGCGTTGCTAAGCCAAGACTAGACTCGACTTAAGCTAATAAATGAAAAATAACAAAAACATAAAATGAACATAGAATAAAAAGGGATGGTAGTCCGTATGTTTTTTTCTCTTTTTCCTTTTTCTATTTTTTTTTTTTTTTTATTTTTTTCGATTTTTTTTTTTTTTTTTTTTTTTTTTGCATACACTTTTACCCTACCATCCAAAATAATACATCATAGGGGATGAGAATTCCCCTTACACTTGAATCTTTACATACTTTACATTAAAGTAATCTAATGACTCGAATTAAGAAAATCAAAACACTTGGAGCACTCTTAAGATTAACGCACATATGGAGGTAATAATATGATGTTCTTCCCCATTACTCCATAAAATAAGTACTTACCCATGAGTCTCAATCGTCCCAAAACAATATGTACAAGGATATGACTCGACTTAGCAACCATGTAATCAATTAGAAAGTTAACTTAGGGTTTAACAAATAACAATAATGCACTAAAGATGAACGCATACACGGAAGGCTAAGGCGATTTGGTTGTACATTTAAGTGGGGTGTAACAAATTCTTCCTTTAAGTAAAATGCTTAAAGTTAGAAACGAAAAGATAGGCTCGGAGGGGTGTACTAGGGGTTTCGTGTACTAAAAATGAGTACAACGCTAAGGGTGCGGGAAAAATTAGTTGACTTAACTAGCCAAGTAATATGAATTAAATGGTCAAGTAATCATAATACGGGTTTAACACAAGGGTGATCCTAATGCCTCTTATCATGTAGTAAATCCTACTACACGAATGTAGTCTCACTAGCGGTCTCGGGATGCATCACTAACGCAAGTTCTAGAATCTAAATGCTACCGGTGCACTCATAAGCACTAATAGTAAATGCTTTTCCTATCAAATCTAAAGGCGAACCTCACATATTTGGGAGGAAAATTTTTCTGAATATACGGTTATGTGCTAGTCATACAATCTCCTATCCATGAGACGCTTGCTATGGCTAAAGTTTCACTCCTAAATGTTGTAAAAAAAATTAAATTTGGCGCTAAAATTACACTAACAAGTATTTCTCGTAGTTTTATTACACATCTATCATTAAGCAAAAGAAACTCAAGCGAAAGTGCATATGTAAGGTATCATCTTTTTACCCTCCCCTTACACTTAAGATGAACATTGTCCCCAATGTTCAACTAAAGAATATAAAAGTGAAAAAGTAAAGAGAATGAAATCAAATACTCTCCTGATTCGCTCGGTATGGATTATAGGTTGGCCAGATTAGATCTTCCTCCAAGAAAATGAACAATCAAAGCTTCCCTTCCAGAATATAAATCATCTCCTTGTCGAACATAACCTGTAAATCCTGACAAAAATAGACAAGACAACCTCGCGTAAAATCGGCGGCATCCTATATAAGTTACTAAATCCTAGAAAACAAAGTAAGATATAATGCTTGTGGAATGAAGTTTGCAGATCTCCTGGAGATTATAAAACTTAATAATTCACAAAAACCATAAGACTCCGTTAGAAAAACAAAACCAGTAAAATTTCCAGATTTTAACTCCTGACGCCGTCAAGAGTAAACCTCTGACGCCGTCAGAATGGACCTGCAGAAATTCTTATGTTAAGTTTCCGGAAAATTTCTGGAAAAACTTGGTCCTACTTCCTGGAAAATCCTGCAAAACTTCATTATGACTCAATACAAGCATTTGACTCTAACAAATACGAATATACATGTTCATTTAATATTGTGGAGAATCATGATCGGTTTGTTTCTTAAAAACATATTTGGGGTTTCCCCTTACACTTATCTTTTGCAAAAATACTTCTAGGTGGAGTTAAGACTAGGCCAAACAACAAAGTAAAGTATTTCCACTTTTTTTTTTATTTTGAAACGTGATCTACCAACAATAAAAATACAGCATGCATACGGAAGCAAATAACAAACAAATGAAATGAAAATCACACAAAGCATGGGTTGCCTCCCAAGAAGCGCTTGTTTTTGTTCGAGTCACGAGCCTGACTCTACCATTATTTAATGGAAATAGGAGAGGTTTTCCCTACACTTAGGATTAAGTGCGGGTGAAAGTAGCGATACACACCCTTAGGGTGGAAATATGCCACGTGAGAGAAGAGTGGTGGATGAATTATATGCTCAAACGGGTGTGCTCCTATCATCATAACCTTACCTAATTCAATCGGGTTAATAGGTGAATTAAGATTTTCTCCTAGAAAGGGATCATTTTCTATCAACTTCAAGAGACTACTAGTTGGGGATCCATCTTGACCTAATAAACCCGGTTTAAACCCATAATGTTTCTTGTGATCAATCATAAATGGGTGATGTAAGCATGTAAGGCCATTTTCCACTCCTATATTGGCTTAATCTCTACAAGGCTTAGAGTCCATTACCTTTATCCTAAGACTACCCGGACTATAAGGTTTGATGGGTGGATTGGAACCTATCTCAATTCCTAAATTCACATCCAAGGATGGAAGATTAGGTAACGGTTCTGGTTGAGGCTCCGTTTCATCAAAACTAAGAACTTCCCTAGAACTAGGAGTAAGGTTATCACTACAAGTGTTCAAACCTATATCCTCTAGTGGTGCTTGGTCCAAGGGTTCTACCTTAATTGGAGTTCCTATAGTCTCTTCTACTTCTTCCGGGTAAGTCACGGGCGGTGTATGTGCCTCAAATGATGGTAGGACTTGTGGGGTACTTTGTGGGCTTGGATTATCCACCTCATCCTCCATTGTATCTAGATTACCTATGTGTTTGTTTTGTACTATGGTTTTAGGTGACATCCACACAGGTATCCCTGAGTAATCATCCCCAGACAAACTTCCTGTTTGCTCCTTCAAACTTGTTTTTGATTGATTTGTGATGTTGTTTGTTGGGTTGTCTACTCTATAATAATATTGGGCACAGTCTTCTATGGTATCCCATGCTTCTTCAGCACTTAATTCCCTAGGGCCCCCATTGGCAAAATCATCAATGCACATTTGGTCACATCAGCTGACACGATAGTAAAAGGTTTGGGTTAGGGATGCTAAAGAGAAACTATGATGAGGGAATTTTCGAAGTAAAATTTTAAAACGAGTCCATGCATCATATATGGGTTCATCTCGATATTGTTTGAAATTCGAGATGTCAATAAAGTAGAATGGCCTTTGTGGTTGGTGGTATGGTGGATTCGCGTACTCCATAATGGTGAACGGAAGAGTCAATGGAAATTACGAACAAACACACAAAGAAAAAGATAGACTAAAGAAAACCTAGAAAATAAAAATAAAATCTTACTAGAAAGGAATCTAGCAAGTAGACCTAATAAAAAGAGATTCTAACCTAGACAATAACTATTCCCCGGGCTGCGGCGCCAAAAACTTGATGCGCGGGAATCGCAACAGGCTTTACCTCTCGAGGGATCTCGAGAAGCTTACAACCCCCACCAGGCAGTGTACCTGATCGTTGATGTATAGTATAGTGACAAGTACCGGGGGATTGATCGTTCAGCTTAGGAATAGTGTCGCTAGGATTAGAAAGCCTAATTACTAGTTCTAAAGGTGAGGGATGATTATTTTTGTGTTTTTATATTTTATGGAAAGCAAGTTAAAATCTCGGGTTTTGAAAGAGTGGGCGGAATTAGTTGCTATTCAACTAACCCAAAACTAAGATGCAATCAAAATAAAATAATAAAAATGAAAATAAACTAATTATACTAAGGTTGTGAGCAGTAATTGGAGAAAATGTGTTTACTTAGACTTCACTACTCCCTAGATATCTTTTACGCGTTAATTACTTGTTATAATTGCATGGATGACGGATCGTATTCCTTAATACCATTCATGGGGTGGCATACATAACTCCCCAATTCTATGAGCTCTTATCTCCTCCTACACCATGCCCAGCACAACTATAGGGATTGTAAACAGTGGCTCATGCATTAAATACAACCAATAAAGACCTAGTACGCCTCGGTTCATGTTTCTTAAGACGTTCAAGCATGTTACCATTTGGAGATCTGCCAGTTTTCTTAAGCCTAACATATAAATCATTCATCCAAGACAAGAATAAACAAGTAATCAACACATAATCAATATCTAGGTTTCATTAGATCTAAGCAAACACAAAAGAGATCTAGCCTAGCATGATAGAATTAAGACAAGAACAAGATATAGACAACCAACACATAGACATATTGATTGAATTAGAAGAACACTTATCTTGATTAATCATGCAAGGTATCAAGGGGTTGGAACCCTTGAAAAACCTGTAAAGTTACACCAAAATCGTCTTTAGGGTTTCTCCCAAAACTCCTCTTTAAACGTGAAAAACTAGAAAACTATATATAGGAAAATAGGGATGACGACGTCAAGAACAAAGGTGTGACGCCGTCATCGCCAAATACTTCCTCGGACGGCCTTGATCTACTTCTGACACCATCAAGGCCTAGGCCGTCAGACAATTTACTTTTGACGCCCTGTGTGTGACGCCGTCATCAACTACGGATTTTTATTCTTGGGGTTTTGACGCCGTCAGGAAAACTCTTGACGCCTTCATGAACTACAGATTTTAATTCTTGAGGTTTGACGCCGTCAAGCAATTACTCTTGACGCCGTCACCTACTGTTCCCAACATGGAAAATTGAGACTTTGCCGTTTTCTTCACTTTTATGCTCCAAAAACGTTCAAAATGGCTTCTTTTCCAGAATTCACTCTCCAAGTACCTAAAATCACAAAAAGAACGATTTAGGGCAATATTTGATCAAATAAATTCGGATTCGGGCTTAAATGACCCCCTAAAAATGGATCATTTTCGCCTCATCATTAAGACTCGATTTAAAATGTATGTTGATGTGTCAACGGCATTACACCAAAACTTTTGTGGAATGTTTTGTTCATTAAGCATTGTTCTACTCATCTCTTCCAATGTCCGGTTTTTACGTTCTACTACACCATTAGATTGAGGAGTACGTGGAGCCGAAAAGTTATGAGTTATTCCATTATTATCACAAAAGTTACCAAATTGAAATTCATTATCAAATTCACGACCGTGATCCGTTCTAATAGACACAATATTAGACCCTACTTGATTTTGAATTTTCTTACTTAGAATTTCAAATTTATCAAAAGTTTCATTTTTACTTTTCAAAAAATTTGTCCAAGTATATCTTGTATAGCCGACAGACCAAATAAATCCATATGTAAAAGTTCTAGACACCTAGATGTAGAAACCAAGTTTTTAGCCTTATGGCTACTATGGACTTGTTTACCGACTTTGCAAGCATCACAAAAGTGTTGGTCATATTTCAACTTAGGTAGGTTTCGAACTAAGTCTTTGGAGGAGAGGTTTTGAATTAGTCTCATGTTAGCGTGTCCTAAACGTCTTTGCCATAAAGTTGAAGATTCATCTAATGAAGTAAGACAAAGTTTGTCTCTAGATGTTGGATCCATCTTCATGACATATACGTTGTTCTTAAGAACACCTTTGGCTATGGTTATACCATCTTTAAGTATTTTACTACCGTTTTCACTAAAAAGGACATTATACTTATTACGACAAAGTTGACTAATGCTAAGGAGATTAAAACTTAAGTTATCAACATGAGCTACATCATCTATAGAAAGGGAGTCATGAGAGATTGTACCTTTTTCGATGATTTTGCTCTTAGCATTACTACCAAATGTAACGTTACCTCCATCACATTTGTGATAAGTTGAGAAGAGGCTTTTGTTACCCGTCATGTGCCTTGAACAACCGCTATCTTTAATCCATTCATCCGGTTCCAAACAAACTTTGAGGCACACCTATTTTATGAAAAACACTCAAACATTTGGTCCCCAATTTCTCATGGGTCCATTTTGGTTAAGCATGCCATTAATTTGTTCCAAGTATGAAAATAGAGAATAAGGGTTCCATGGCATGTGGTTTTGAGTTTGGTAATGTCTAGGAGTGTTTTGGTTCCAAACATGTTGGTAGTTTGGTCGAGCGTTGAAGTTGATCTTTGGAAAGGGGCGTTTGGGAATTGGAGTCTTAGGTCTTGGTTGAGTAGTTTTAGCTCTAAATTCATTTTTACTAAATCCTACTCCAGTTTTAAACACAGGTTTTGTTCCATTTTTGTATGTAACTTTAACAAATTTTGAACGATCCGAAGTGGATGAGGTTACTGCTGCAGCAGGCCTGGCGGAACCTTCGGGACCAACGGGCGGAACCCTAAATTGGGTTCCGCCTGATCCGCAGGCTGCTATAGCAATTTTATTTGTTTCTTGTGCAATCTTTTCTTGTTTCATTTGACCCATTGAAGTTTCTATTTTCGTAAATCCTAGTCCTGTTTTATCAAACGGTGACTTTTGAAGTTTCATAAATTTATCTGCACAAGAAATGCTCTTATCGAACTTCTTAAACTTTGTGGTTTGTTTTATTAGATCATTTTGAGTAATTTTGAGTTTCTCAACTTCTAGTTTAAGCTCTTCACATGATTTGCAAGATGTGTCAATACCTTTACTCTTTTCTAATCTCTTAGCTTTTTCTTTTAACTCATAAACTTCATTTTCTAAAAACTCCTTTTTAGTTTTCAAAAATTTATTTTTGTTTATGACTTTTAAGCTCAATTCACAAAGTTTGTTATATTCTTTTTGTAAAGTGTCATCATCAATAGAGGAGTAAGATGAGTCGGATAATACCTCATTTGAGTTGTGAGCCATGAGAGCAACATCGTCATTCTTTGGCTCATCGCCATCTCCTTCATAGTCACTCCAAGCACCACCCACAAAAGCTTGTTAAGGTTTGCTCTTGGGTGGTTTCGGACATTCTCCTACAAGATGACTTGTGTCTCCACACCTATAGCACTTTCTTTCAACCTTTCCTTTCCTATCATCACGATCTTTTCGGAAAGTTTTCTTGTCATCTTTAGGTTGCCTTACAAACTTTCCTCTTCTACGAAAGAACTTCTTGAAGTCTCTAACGACCATAGCATATTCCTCATCGTCACTATCCGAAGTAGATTCTTCATCATCACTTGATTGGACTCTAGCTTTCAAGGCAATGGACTTAACTTTTTCTTTCTTGCCTCTAACTAGTTCCGAATCTTTTTCCATTACCATTTCGTGAACTTTGAGGTTTCCAATTAGCTCATCAAGTGACATGCTTGAAAGATCTTTGGATTCTTCAATTGCCGTCACTTTTGATCTCCACTTCGGATGGAGTGCTCTAAGAAATTTCCTGACAAAGTTCTTACTACAAAAAGATTAGTCAAGTGCTTTAAGTGAAGTAATAATAGTATTAAATCTAGCAAAAGCATTATCAATAATCTCATTGATACGTGGGAATTGCACCAGGATTTACCTCTCGAGGGATCTCGAGAAGCTTACAACCCCCACCAGGCAGTGTACCTGATCGTTGTAGTATAGTATAGTGACAAGTACCGGGGGATTGATCGTTCAGCTAGGAATAGTGTCGTTAGGATTGAAATTAATCTAACTAGGTCTAAAGGTGAAGGATGATTCTTTTTGTATTTTTATATTTTATGAAAAGCAAGTAAAAATCTCGGGTATTGGGAGAGTGGGCGGAATTAGTTGCTAATCAACTAACCCAAAAGCTACTAATTGAACTAATTAATAAGAAAAGTAAACTAGGGTTCTACAAGATAAGTGAAGCATGTCTACCTATGATATGTTACTCCTTGCTAGCTATCCAATCCTACCTATTGAATTGTAACCTTGTTTTAATTGACAGGTTGTATTCCTTAATACCATTCATGGGGTGGCGCACTTAATTCCCCAATCCTATGAGTGCCTACTTCACTCCTATGTCGAGCCGGCTAAGAAGCTCCTAACATGGGATCATTAAAATTTACTCATGCATTAAATACAACCAATAAAACCTAGTGCACGTCAGTTCATGTTTCCTAAGACGTTCAAGCATGTTACTATTTGGAGATCTGCCAGTTTTCTTAAGCCTAATATCGAATTCATTCATCCAATACAATTATAAACAAGTAATCAACACATAATTAACATCTAGGTTTCATTAGATCCGAGCAAACACAAGATAGATCTAGCCTAGCATGATGGAATTAAGACAAGAACAAGATATAGACAACCAACACATAGACAGATTGATTGAATTAAAAGAATACTTATCTCAATTACACATGAAAGGTATCAAGGGCTTAGAACCCTTGAAAAACCTGTAAAATTCGCACCAAGTTCGTACTTAGGGTTTCTCCAAAACATCTCTTTTTTTTAATGTGAAAATTAGAAAACTATATATACGAAATAGGGTCTGACGGCGTCAAGACAAATTTTGTGACGCCGCCACCTCGCCGCCAAAATACTTCTCGGACTGCCTTGATCTACTTTTGACGCTGTCATGTGTTATGCATTTCCAGGCCGTCATGCATTTTACTCTTGACGCCCTACTTCGTGACGCCGTCAAATCTGTACTGGGTCGTCATGGAAATTACTCTTGACGCCGTCCGAAATTTCTTCTTGACGCCGTCACCTACTGTTCCCAGCAAGGAAAATTAAGACTTTGGCATTTTCTTCACTTTTTGCTCCAAAAACGTCCGAATTGCTTCCTTTTCCAGATTTCACTCCCAAAGTACCTAAAATCACAAAAGGAATGATTTAGGGCAATATTTGATCAAATAAAATCAATTCCGGGCTTAAATGACCCCCTAAAAGTGGTTCATTTTTCGCCTCATCATATACCCTTACACTTGAGATTTGCTTGTCCTCAAGCAAATGCGCTTTTATTCTAATCAAAATACAAGTTAGGGGTCATTTAACACTAATATAAAAGTAATTACAACAAATAATCGTTCTACTAAAGACCAATAGACAAGCACGGAGGTCATATACTAGCACCTCACAAATAGTGTTTAGATACTCACATCTCTCGGGTGTAATAAAGTATAAATTACATTATGGAAACGGAAAACATCTCTCACTACCTGTCATAGCAAAATAGATTACCATAGGCTTGGGAAAGGATCAAACCTCCACCACATGGCGTAAGCACCTAGGATAAACTATCAAAGAGGTCTTTTAAAGGGTTGTAACGTTAGGTGTAGGGATATGAAATACACGGTTTTGTTGGATAAAGGAAGTTTTACTGGTGGCGAGTTAACAATCTTGGTTAATTACATGTACAGTATGGCGTTGCTAAGCCAAGACTAGACTCGACTTAAGCTAATAAATGAAAAATAACAAAAACATAAAAATGAACATAGAATGAAAAGGGATGGTAGTCCGTATGTTTTTTCTCTTTTCTTTTTCTATTTTTTTTTTTTTTTTTTTTTTTTTTTTTTTTTTTTTTTTTTTGCATACACTCTTACCCTGCCATCCAAAATAATACATCATAGGGAATGAAAATTCCCCTTACACTTGAATTTTTACATACTTTACAATAAACTAAACTAATGACTCGAATTAAGAAAATCAAAACACTTGGAGTACTTTTAAGATTAACGCACATACGGGGGTAATAATATGATGTTCTTCCCCATTACTCCATAAATAAGTACTTTACCCATGAGTCCCAATCGTCCCAAAACAATATGTACAAGGATATGACTCGACTTAGCAACCATGTAATCAATTAGATAGTTAACTTAGGGTTTAACAAATAACAATAATGCACTAAAGATGAGCGCATACACGGAAGGCTAAGGCGATTTGGTTGTACATTTAAGTGGGGTGTAACAAATTCTTCCTTTAAGTAAAATGCTTAAAGTTAGAAACGAAAAGATAGGCTCGGAGGGGTGTACTAGGGGTTTCGTGTACTAAAAATGAGTACAACGCTAAGGGTGTGGGAAAAATTAGTTGACTTAACTAGCCAAGTAATATGAATTAAATGGTCAAGTAATCATAATACGGGTTTAACACAAGGGTGATCCTAATGCCTCTTATCATGTAGTAAATCCTACTACACGAATGTAGTCTCACTAGCGGTCTCGGGATGCATCACTAACGCAAGTTCTAGAATCTAAATGCTACCGGTACACTCATAAGCACTAATAGTAAATGCTTTTCCTATCAAATCTAAAGGCGAACCTCACATATTTGGGAGGAAAATTTTTCTGAATATACGGTTATGTGCTAGTCATACAATCTCCTATCCATGAGACGCTTGCTATGGCTAAAGTTTCACTCCTAAATGTTGTAAAAAAAATTAAATTTGGCGCTAAAATTACACTAACAAGTATTTCTCGTAGTTTTATTACACATCTACCATTAAGCAAAACAAACTCAAGCGAAAGTTCATATGTAAGGTATCATCTTTTTACCCTCCCCTTACACTTAAGATGAACATTGTCCCCAATGTTCAAGTAAAGAATGTAAAAGTTAAAAAGTAAAAAGAATGAAATCAAATACTCCCCTGATTTGCTCGGTATGGATAATTAGGTGGCCAGGTTAAATCTTCCTCCAAGAAAATGAACAATCAAAGCTTCCCTTCCAGAATATAAATCATCTTCTTGTCATACATAACCTGTAAATCCTGAGAAAACAAACAAAACAACCTCGCGTAAAATCGGCGGCATCCTATATAAGTTACTAAATCCTAGAAAACAAGATAAGATATAATGCTTGTGGAATGAAGTTTGCAGATTTCCTGGAGATTATAAAACGTAATAATTCACAAAAACCATAAGACTCCGTTAGAAAAACAAAACTGGTAAAATTTCCAGATTTTTACACGTGACGCCGTCAAGAATTAATTCATGACGCCGTTAGAAGTGACCTGCAGAAATTCTTATGTTAAGTTTCCGGAAAATTTCAGGAAAAACTTGGTCCTACTTCCTGGAAAATCCTGCAAAACTTCATTATGACTCAATACAAGCATTTGACTATAACAAATACGAATATACATGTTCATTTAATATTGTGGAGAATCATGATCGGTTTGTTTCTTAAAAACATATTTGGGGTTTCCCCTTACACTTATCTTTTGCAAAAATACTTTTAGGTGGAGTTAAGACTAGGCCAAAACAACAAAGTAAAGTATTTCCACTATTTAGTTTAGAAACATGATCTACCAACAATAAAAATAAAGCATGCATACGGAAGCAAATAACAAACAAACAAAATAAAATCACACAAAATGAAGAATGTCACCATGAGCACCATCAATTATTTCAAACAAATGTAAACATAAAAACAAATTGTTCAAGGCCAACAGAGGCCGCATCCTAAGCTATTACAATACCAAATGTTTCAAATTACACAACCATCAATAAATTATTCAGAAATAACAGAAATCAAAAGGAATCACTGGGGAGGAGGACTGAAACGGTAGTCATACCCAGGAGGGAGGTGTCTGGTGTACCCATAGGGAGGGTAGTCAGTCTCACGGTCGGGGAAGGGGTCAATCTGCAGGTGAGGCTCAAGCTGATCTCGGGTGGAGAGGTGCTACATCTGGCGGATGGTGTGGTCATACATCCAATCAAAGCGCTGGTCAGTGGTGGTCTGCCATGCGTCCACCTGATCCATCCAGACACCCTGGTGGGCCTGCCAGTCTCCCCGACTCATGTGTCGGTAGTAGTCAGTTGTCCCCTCCTCATAACCCTGGAACTGATGCTGCTGGGGCCCTACCTCAACATCAGCATCCTCCTCATCATCAGGCCCCCTGCCTCAGACCAGGTATAGGTCCCATTCCTCTCGAGCATCACGATGCTCATCTGCCTGAGGGATTTAGCCCTCACTACCCTACAGGCCCCACAGTCGCTCAAGTATCCCATGATTGGAGGAGTAAGCAGATCATAGGAACGAGCCAACCGGGTCACGAACATCCCCCCATACACCTTGTCGATATCCCTCTCACCCACACTGGTCCTCAAATAACTAGCCACTGATGCGTGGGAATCGCAACAGGCTTTACCTCTCGAGGGATCTTGAGAAGCTTACAACCCCCACCAGGCAGTGTACCTGATCGTTGTAGTATAGTATAGTGACAAGTACCGGGGGATTGATCGTTCAGCTTAGGAATAGTGTCGCTAGGATTAGAAAGCCTAATTACTAGTTCTAAAGGTGAGGGATGATTATTTTTGTGTTTTTATATTTTATGGAAAGCAATTAAAATCTCGGGGTTTGAAGGATTTGGGCGGAATTAGTTGCTAGTCAACTAACCCAATACTACAATGCAATCAAAATGAAATACTAAAAATGAAAAATAAACTAATTTATACTAAGGTTGTGAGCAGTAATTGGAGAAAATGTGTTTACTTAGATTTCACTACTCCCTAGATATCTTTTACACGTTAATTACTTGTTATAATCAGTGTTGCAAAAATCGGCCTACAAGGCCGATTAATCGGCGATTACAAGCTGAAAGGCCTTGGACCTTGGAGCGAATTACAAGGTAATCGACCGATTAATCGGCCTTTGACCTTGGAATCGGCGATTAATCGGCCAAAAATCACTACACGGCCCTCGACCGCCTCGGGACCGATTCACGATTTTTGCAACATTGGTTATAATAGCATGGATGACGGATCGTATTCCTTAATACCATTCATGGGGTGGCATACATAACTCCCTAATTCTATGAGCTCTTATCTCCTCCTACACCATGCCCAGCACAACTATAGGGATTGTAAACAGTGGCTCATGCATTAAATACAACCAATAAAGACCTAGTATGCCTCGGTTCATGTTTCTTAAGACGTTCAAGCATGTTACCATTTGGAGATCTGCCAGTTTTCTTAAGCCTAACATATAAATCATTCATCCAAAACAAGAATAAACAAGTAATCAACACATAATCAATATCTAGGTTTCATTAGATCTAAGCAAACACAAAAGAGATCTAGCCTAGCATGATAGAATTAAGACAAGAACAAGATATAGACAACCAACACATAGACATATTGATTGAATTAGAAGAACACTTATCTTGATTAATCATGCAAGGTATCATCGGGTTGGAACCCTTGAAAAACCTGTAAAGTTACACCAAAATCGTCTTTAGGGTTTCTCCCAAAACTTCTCTCCTTTATGTGAAAAACTAGAAAACTATATATAGGAAAATAGGGATGACGGCGTCAAGAACAAAGGAGTGACGCCGTCATATCGCCGCCAAATACTTCCTCGGACGGCCTTGATCTACTTCTGACGCCGTCAAGGCCTAGGCCATCACACAAATTACTCTTGACGCCCTGTGTGTGACGCCGTCATCAACTACGGATTTTTATTCTTGGGGTTTTGACGCCGTCAGGAAAACTCTTGACGCCTTCATGAACTCTCGGATATTATTTTTGAGGTTTGACGCCGTCAGGAAATTACTCTTGACGCCGTCACCTACTGTTCCCAGCATGGAAAATTGAGACTTTGCCGTTTTCTTCACTTTTATGCTCCAAAAACGTCCAAAATGGCTTCTTTTCCAGAATTCACTCTCCAAGTACCTAAAATCACAAAAGGAACGATTTAGGGCAATATTTGATCAAATAAATTCGGATTCGGGCTTAAATGATCCCCTAAAAACGGATCATTTTTCGCCTCATCATATACCCTTACACTTGAGATTTACTTGTCCTCAAGCAAATGCGCTTTTATTCTACTCAAAAGACAAGTTAGGGGTCATTTAACACTAATATAAAAGTAATTACAACAAATAATCGTTCCACTAAAGACCAATAGACAAGCACGGAGGTCATATACAAGCACCTCACAAATAGTGTTTAGATACTCACATCTCTCGGGTGTAATAAAGTGTAAATTACAATATGGAAACGGAAGATATCTCTCACTACCTGTCATAGCAAAATAGATTACCATAGGCTTGGGAAAGGATCAAACCTCCACCACATGGCATAAGCACCTAGGATAAACTATCAAAGAGGTCTTTTAAAGGGTTGTAACGTTAGGTATAGGGATATGAATTACACGGTTTTGTTGGATAAAGGAAGTTATTACTGGTGGCGAGTTAACAATCTTGGTTAATTACATGTACAATATGGCGTTGCTAAGCCAAGACTAGACTCGACTTAAGCTAATAAATGAAAAATAACAAAAACATAAAATGAACATAGAATAAAAAGGGATGGTAGTCCGTATGTTTTTCTCTTTTCTTTTTCTATTTTTTTTATCTTTTCCTTGATTTTTTTTCGATTTTTTTTTTTTTTTTTTTTTTTTTTTTTTTTTTTTTTTTTGCATACACTCTTACCCTACCATCCAAAATAATACATCATAGGGAATGGGAATTCCCCTTACACTTGAATCTTTACATACTTTACATTAAACTAATCTAATGACTCGAATTAAGAAAATCAAAACACTTGGAGCACTTTTAAGATTAACGCACATATGGGGGTAATAACTGATGTTCTTCCCCATTACTCCATAAAATAAGTACTTACCCATGAGTCCCAATCGTCCCAAAACAATATGTACAAGGATATGACTCGACTTAGCAACCATGTAATCAATTAGAAAGTTAACTTAGGGTTTAACAAATAACAATAATGCACTAAAGATTAGCGCATACACGGAAGGATAAGGCGATTTGGTTGTACATTTAAGTGGGGTGTAACAAATTCTTCCTTTAAGTAAAATGCTTAAAGTTAGAAACGAAAAGATAGGCTCGGAGGGGTGTACTAGGGGTTTCGTGTACTAAAAATGAGTACAACGCTAAGGGTGTGGGAAAAATTAGTTGACTTAACTAGCCAAGTAATAAGACTTAAATGGTCAAGTAATTATAATACGGGTTTAACACAAGGGTGATCCTAATGCCTCTTATCATGTAGTAAATCCTACCACACGAATGTAGTCTCACTAGCGGTCTCGGGATGCATCACTAACGCAAGTTCTAGAATCTAAATGCTACCGGTACACTCATAAGCACTAATAATGAATGCTTTTCCTATCAAATCTAAAGGCGAACCTCACATATTTGGGTGGAAAATTTTTCTGAATATACGGTTATGTGCTAGTCATACAATCTCCTATCCATGAGACGCTTGCTATGGCTAAAGTTTCACTCCTAAATGTTGTAAAAAAATTTAAATTTGGCGCTAAAATTGCAGTAACAAGTATTTCTCATAGTTTTATTACACATCTACCATCAAACAAAACAAACTCAAGCGAAAGTGCATATGTAAGGTATCATCTTTTTACCCTCCCCTTACACTTAAGATGAACATTGTCCCTAATGTTCAAGTAAAGAATGTAAAAGTGAAAAAGTAAAGAGAATGAAATCAAATACTCCCCTGATTCGCTCGGTATGGATTATAGGTTGGCCAGATTAGATCTTCCTCCAAGAAAATGTACAATCAAAGCTTCCCTTCCAGAATATAAATCATCTCCTTGTCGAACATAACCTGTAAATCCTGACAAAAATAGACAAGACAGCCTCGCGTAAAATCGGCGACATCCTATATAAGTTACTAAATCCTAGAAAACAAAGTAAGATATAATGCTTGTGGAATGAAGTTTGCAGATCTCCTGGAGATTATAAAGCTTAATAATTCACAAAAAACATAAGACTCCATTAGAAAAACAAAACCAGTAAAATTTCCAGATTTTAACTCCTGACGCCGTCAAGAGTAAACCTCTGATGCCGTCAGAATGGACCTGCAGAAATTCTTATGTTAAGTTTCCGGAAAATTTCTGGAAAAACTTGGTCCTACTTCCTGGAAAATTCTGCAAAACTTCATTATGACTCAATACAAGCATTTGACTCTAACAAATACGAATATACATGTTCATTTAATATTGTGGAGAATCATGATCGGTTTGTTTCTTAAAAACATATTTGGGGTTTCCCCTTACACTTATCTTTTGCAAAAATACTTCTAGGTGGAGTTAAGACTAGGCCAAACAACAAAGTAAAGTATTTCCACATTTTAATTGAGAAACATGATCAACCAACAATAAAAACTAAACATGCATACGGAAGCAAATAACAATCAAACAAATAAAATCACACAAAACATGGGTTGCCTCCCAAGAAGCGCTTTTCTTTATTTACGAGTCTTGTAGCTAGACTCAAGGTCATGGGTTACTACGTGATCTCATCATTGGAAATGATATACCCCATATAGTTGCGATCATTACTGTTATGGTGGTAGTGCCTCAATCTGTCGATACTTGCAATCACCATCCCACCTAATTTGCTTCTCAAGTTAGCTACCCCATCTTGCCTCACACCTTCGATTGTGAATGGCCCATACCACCAAGGACTTGGTTTATCGGGTGGTATTGTTGTTTCCAAGTGTCTCAAGAGTACCAAGTTCCCTTCCTCAAATGGTACATGATTATCTATGGGTTGAGTATATTCGAATTCGACCTGAACCTTATTGTTTTTGCTTCTCTCATTTTTGGCTTCTTTATAGCTTTTGATTCTTGCCTCCCATGCAAGAATTTTATTCTGAACACAAATGGGTGTCGTGTCAATGTTGTTTTTGACCTTTCTCCAACTCAAATCCTCATGCTCACTTTGTGGGGTCATGGGGAAGCTAATCTTTCTTTTTCTAGATTTAAGCTCGATCTTTCTACCTTCATACTTAATGACAGCCTTAGCGGTGGTGAGGAATGGTGACCCAAGGATTATTGGCATGCATCCATCCCCTCTATCATCGATGATCATAAAATCAACGGGGTACATGAATCCAGCGACATTAACTAACACATCTTCTGCGATTCCTAGGGGATATACGTACGAGTGTCCAACGAGAGATAACCTAACACGAGTAGGGGTTGGCATTTTTGACGTTAGTTGGACGTAAATAGTCAGGGGCATAAGATTTACTTCCGATCCTTGGTCGGCGAAAGCACTAAGATGTTTCAAGTCCCCGATGCTTGTTGGTATTTCAAAGTTCCCACATGCTACCTGCTTAGTAGCCACTTTCTGTACCAATAACCTCTCGAATACCGATCCTCCATGAAGCGTATCATACTCATCTTCCTCTTCTTCCCCTTTCTCAGGAACCTGTCCGGAGGATTGGTTACGCCCATCACCCTTAATCCAATTTGTTATGGTGTTTTTGTTTATATCATGCTTCAGGTAGTAACTCAAAGGTTGAGATTCTAGTGGTTTTTCTAAGGTCTGTTTAGCAGGAGTTTCTACCTTCTCGTTATCTTTTTGGACAATGGTGATGGAGTTAACAAATTGGGTGGTGGGAGTGGCGCTTTCTTTCCTTAGTAGCATTCGTTCGGGGGTTCTCTGGTTGGCATACTCCTCCAATAGACTCAACATCTCATTCATTTTCTCCTGCATTTCCTCTTTTTGCTTATAAACTGCTTCTTCGAATCTAGCAAGCCGATCTGAGTGAGTTGCCATATATTCTCTCATCCTAGCCTCAAACTCCGAGCTAAGTTCCTTGGGAGGGGAACAAGGTGGGGCATAGTTCTGAAAAGTCTCGGCGTTTTCCCTAGAGGGTGATTCAGATAATGGTGCCGAAGTTGTTTTTGAGACAGAATTGACAGTAGCCCGTCTAGGACTCAAAGGTCGCCTTTGCCTTTCCTCAAAATAGTCAACTTTTGCCTCAAGTTTGCATAGGAGTTCATTGGGGATTTCGGTGGTTCCTCCAGATGTCGAGACTGCATTGATGGCTGCTTCTATCGTATGTTTAAATTCCCACATCTCATGATTATCAACAGCGAGCTCTTCGATAATTGCCCAAGACTCCTCGGCGTTCTTATCACGCAATTTACCTCCCGCGGCCCTGTCGATGGTGCGCTTAGTGTGATAGTCAACATGGTCGTAGAAAATCTGGACTAATAACCAAAGGTTTATGCCATGATGAGGAATCTTGTGGAGGAGATCCTTAAAACGGGCCCAAGCCTCGTAGAAAGTTTCACCCCGCTGTTGCTCAAACATCAAAATGTCCCTTCTAAGCATTGCAGTCTTTTTCGGCGGAAAGAATTGGGTGAGGAAGCGATTGGCGAGATTGTCCCATGTGGTGATGGATCCCGCGGGTAAACGCTCAAGCCATTGACTAGCTTGATCCCATAGAGAGAATTGGAATAGGCGTAAACGGGTAGTCTCTCTAGTTGCAACATCTAGGTCTATGGAATATACGATTTTGAGGAAGTCCTTAAGATGTTGATTTGGATCTTCGGAATGAAGTCCATGGAATGCACATCCGCTTTGCACCAACCGGATGGTGTCGGATCGCAAGGGGGTCACATTGGCTCCGGTGAGCTCAATAGTGTTTCGGTAGCCTTGGTGGCTAGGTCGGGAATACTCTCCTAAGGTTCGGGGCCTAAGGGGTTCTAGTGGTGGGTTTTGTTGTGGTGGGATGACGGGTTCAAAGATGTTACCACCTTCCATGATGTCGGATGGTAAAGAGTTACAAACAAAAGCACGAAGAAATAAGATAGACTAAAGAAAACCTAAAAATAAAAATAAAAATCTTACTAGAAAGGAATCTAGCAAGTAGACCTAATAAAAAGAAATCCTAACCTAGACAATAACTATTCCCCGGGCTGCGGCGCCAAAAACTTGATGCGTGGGAATCGCAACAGGCTTTACCTCTCGAGGGATCTCGAGAAGCTTACAACCCCCACCAGGCAGTGTACCTGATCGTTGTAGTATAGTATAGTGACAAGTACCGGGGGATTGATCGTTCAGCTTAGGAATAGTGTCGCTAGGATTAGAAAGCCTAATTACTAGTTCTAAAGGTGAGGGATGATTATTTTTGTGTTTTTATATTTTATGGAAAGCAATTAAAATCTCGGGGTTTGAAGGATTTGGGCGAAATTAGTTGCTAGTCAACTAACCCAATACTATAATGCAATCAAAATAAAATACTAAAAATGAAAAATAAACTAATTTATGCTAAGGTTGTGAGCAGTAATTGGAGAAAATGTGTTTACTTAGATTTCACTACTCCCTAGATATCTTTTACACGTTAATTACTTGTTATAATTGCATGGATGACGGATCGTATTCCTTAATACCATTCATGGGGTGGCATACATAACTCCCCAATTCTATGAGCTCTTATCTCCTCCTACACCATGCCCAACACAACTATAGGGATTGTAAACAGTGGCTCATGCATTAAATACAACCAATAAAGACCTAGTACGCCTCGGTTCATGTTTCTTAAGACCTTCAAGCATGTTACCATTTGGAGATCTGCCAGTTTTCTTAATTCTAACATATAAATCATTCATCCAAAACAAGAATAAACAAGTAATCAACACATAATCAATATCTAGGTTTCATTAGATCTAAGCAAACACAAAAGAGATCTAGCCTAGCATGATAGAATTAAGACAAGAACAAGATATAGACAACCAACACATAGACATATTGATTGAATTAGAAGAACACTTATCTTGATTAATCATGCAAGGTATCAAGGGGTTGGAACCCTTGAAAAACCTGTAAAGTTACACCAAAATCGTCTTTAGGGTTTCTCCCAAAACTTCTCTCCTTTATGTGAAAAACTAGAAAACTATATATAGGAAAATAGGGATGACGGCGTCAAGAACAAAGGTGTGACGCCGTCATCTCGCCGCCAAATACTTCCTCGGATGGCCTTGATCTACTTCTGACGCCGTCAAGGCCTAGGTCGTCACACAAATTACTCTTGACGCCCTGTGTGTGACGCCGTCATCAACTACGGATTTTTATTCTTGGGGTTTTGACGCCGTCAGGAAAACTCTTGACGCCTTCATGAACTCTCGGATATTATTATTGAGGTTTGACGCCGTCAGGAAATTACTCTTGACGCCGTCACCTACTGTTCCCAGCATGGAAAATTGAGACTTTGCCGTTTTCTTCACTTTTATGCTCCAAAAACGTCCAAAATGGCTTCTTTTCCAGAATTCACTCTCCAAGTACCTAAAATCACAAAAGGAACGATTTAGGGCAATATTTGATCAAATAAATTCGGATTCGGGCTTAAATGACCCCCTAAAAACGGATCATTTTTCGCCTCATCAGCCACCCAAAATGGGATGTTGCAGTAGACATCCGCTGAAAAGATGGTGTACAGGTAGAAGAGATCTGAAGCAGTGACACGGTGAGTGGTGCCATGACGTCCTGACAGGCTGTATGTGATGCACCTGTGGACCAACCTAACTATGGGATCCCTGATGGATGCTGCCCCAGTAGTCGAGGTGTAAACCCCGTCTCCTATGGTCGTCCAAAAAGTGACACACCTCATCTCACTCCTCTGAGTCTCCCCATGCAACAACCTCTGCATAAAACCTCCATCAACCGCCTCCTCCCTAGTATACAACCCAATCCTCCAACCAAACTCAGTGACCGAGCACGATCTCACTTACCCTCCTAGCCTAAAATAGATGGTGGTGCCCCCCATATCCGTCCTAGCCTCAGCCTGATCAAAATGGAAGGTCGCAAAGAACTCCCTCACCAACTCACTATACACCATCTCTCTAATCCTAAACAACCTCTCCCATTGAGGACCCACAAACCCATCAGTGTGGATCCTCTCCAAAAACGCAGCTTCCAACCCTTGGGACCTAAGAAACACCCAATCAACCATAGCCCCAACATCAATATGGTGGTTACAAAGTTCCGCATACTTGGTGGTGGCGCCAACAGTGTCAAACTCGCTCCAACTATGGACCAATTCTCCATAATTAACTCTTTAGGACCTAGAGGAACTGCCCCGATGTTGACGAGATCTCTTGCTCATTTTCCTGGAAAAAGGTAGAGTGTACGGAAACGATTAGAACGAGAATTTTAATGATTTTCTTGCTGTCAGACACATCTGACGCCGTTAGGAGTAGTCCTGACACCGTCAGACTTAGTAGAATCCGAATCATGCAAATGCGAGGGAAAAATCAATTTTCAAACTCTTAACCCATTACCCAAACGCTCCTTTAATCAGAAAACATGGGTGGGGGGGGGTCAAAAAATCCGTGGCATGAGTGGCTTTCCCTAAACTAATGCATGATTCGAGTGGGATAACGTAATCAATGGGTAAACCCATGTTTACAAATCACCAAATGGATGGCATTACGATTTGTCAATGATGGGTCAAGAATGGGGTTTCGGGCGAAAGGGGTTTTCCAAATTGATTGATCCTAAGGACAATTGATCGAAAAAGAATGAAGAAAAATCACTTACCAAGTGAAGATCGGTTGCGGAAGACGTCGAATTGAAGGGTGGAGATTCGGAGTAGTAGCAGCACTTTCGGTGAGATTTGTGGGGTATGGGTTGAAAGTGATTGGTTTTGGGTTAATATTGCTGATTTAGCGAGGTGACGGCATCAAGAGTTATTATCTGACGCCGTCAGATGCCCGTGTGAGGTAAGAAATGGAGTAGTTCCACATTTAGTCCCTGCACTTTGTGTGAATAGCTAAACATTAGTAAAACCATGAGTAGCTATTCCGTTAACGAGGTCCACCAGGGTCGAACGTTTCATTACTGTCACGGAAAGAGGTGAGGTTGTAGAAGGGATTGGGTGACGTTTTGGCTAAGTTGTAACCTGCGCACGGGTCACCGGTGTGTACAAAGAGATGTTGTTCCATAGAGGGTTTCAAATCAGTGGTGTTTTTGAGGTACAACCTCCTTACACCGGGTTCAAAACCAAAAGAACGTCTCTTGGATAGGTTTGGGAATGTGGTTCGCAAGCATCCAACGTAAATATTATGGAATTGCGAATTATACTCTCCCTGGGGATGCTCACGATAACGGGGGGTAGTTAATGGTGAAGCACTTGGGGAAAATTTCTCGCTATCCTCTTGGTCAATCGCCAAAGGGGTTGGAACCTCGAAGACTTTTTTGATTTTTTTAGGTACGGAATTTTCTTTGATCTTTTCTTTGACCCTTGATATGAATTGGTCTGCTAAATTCATAAAAGCTTTGTGAGTGCTTTCTATGCATGCTTCTAGGTGCTGGATTTGTTTTTCCTGATTATCCATGAAGGTTACCATTATCCCTTCAAATTCCTTTTGTTGTGAACGTTCAGGAAAATCGTGGTCGATAACCGCATTCCTACGTAAATTAAGATTCCACATGGGTTCAGCAGCAGGTTTCTCAATACTCATTAATTCTTTTACCTGCTTCTCGATGCTCCCTAATAACTGTTCTTGGGTGGCGTGTGCATAGTCAAGTTTTCCCTTGTTTGAAAACATCGGGTCCTCCCATCCTTCTTCTTCGTATTGTGCCAACCCCTCAAGAACTTTCCAGCACTCGTCAATGCTAAGTCTATTTAGCCTGCCCTTGGCTGCGTAATCAATGGCTCTCCTTGTTTCATAGTCAACTTTATCGTAAAAGATTTGGATTTGGAGCCATGGTTCGATGCCATGATGAGGGACTTTTCGGAGCAGGTCTTTATATCGACTCCACGCTTCATAAAAAGATTCATTTTGACATTGTTGGAACATCAAGATGTCATTTCTGAGCTTAGTAGTTCTCCCCGGTGGGAAAAATTGAGCAAGGAAACGAGTGGTGAGATCATCCCATGTGGTGATGGATCCCGCGGGTAAACGCTCAAGCCATTGACTAGCTTGATCCCGTAGAGAGAATTGGAATAGGCGTAATCGGGTTGTCTCTCTAGTTTCAACATCTAGGTCTATGGAATCTACAATTTTGAGGAAGTCCTTAAGATGTTGGTTTGGATCTTCGGAACAAAGTCCATGGAATGCACATCCGCTTTGCACCAACCGGATGGTGTCGGATCGCAAGGGGGTCACATTGGCTCCGGTGAGCTCAATGGTGTTTCGGTAGCCTTGGTGGCTAGGTCGGGAATACTCTCCTAAGGTTCGGGGCCTAAGAGGTTCTAGTGGTGGGTCTTGTTGTGGTGGGATGACGGGTTCAAAGATGTTCCCGTTGTACATGATGTCGGTTGGTGAAGAGTTACGAACAAAGACACAAAGAAATAAGATAGACTAAAGAAAACCTAAAAATAAAAATAAAATCTTACTAGAAAGGAATCTAGCAAGTAGACCTAATAAAAAGAGATTCTAACCTAGACAATAACTATTCCCCGGCAGCGGCGCCAAAAACTTGATACGTGGGAATTGCACCAGGCTTTACCTCTCGAGGGATCTCGAGAAGCTTACAACTCCCACCAGGCAGTGTACCTGATCGTTGTAGTATAGTATAGTGACAAGTACCGGGGGATTGATCGTTCAGCTATGAATAGTGTCGTTAGGATTGAAATTAATCTAACTAGGTCTAAAGGTGAAGGATGATTCTTTTTGTATTTTTATATTTTATGAAAAACAAGTAAAAATCTCGGGTATTAGGAGAGTGGGCGGAATTAGTTGCTAATCAACTAACCCAAAAGCTACTAATTGAACTAATTAACAAGAAAAGTAAACTAGGGTTCTACAAGATAAGTGAAGCATGTCTACCTATGATATGTTACTCCTTGCTAGCTATCCAATCCTACCTATTGAATTGTAACCTTGTTTTAATTGACATGTTGTATTCCTTAATACCATTCATGGGGTGGCGCACTTAATTCCCCAATCCTATGAGTGCCTACTTCACTCCTATGTCGAGCCGGCTAAGAAGCTCCTAACATGGGATCATTAGAATTTACTCATGCATTAAATACAACCAATAAAACCTAGTGCACGTCAGTTCATGTTTCCTAAGATGTTCAAGCATTTTACCATTTGGAGATTTGCCAGTTTTCTTAAGCCTAACATCGAATTCATTTATCCAATACAATTATAAACAAGTAATCAACACATAATTAACATCTAGGTTTCATTAGATCCAAGCAAACACAAGATAGATCTAGCCTAGCATGATGGAATTAAGACAAGAACAAGATATAGACAACCAACACATAAACATATTGATTGAATTAAAAGAATACTTATCTCAATTACACATGAAAGGTATCAAGGGCTAAGAACCCTTGAAAAACCTGTAAAATTCGCACCAAGTTCGTACTTAGGGTTTCTCCAAAACTTCTCTTTTTTTTAATGTGAAAATTAGAAAACTATATATAGGAAATAGGGTCTGACGGCGTCAAGACAAATTTTGTGACGCCGTCACCTCGCCGCCAAAATACTTCTCGGACTGCCTTGATCTACTTTTGACACTGTCATGTGTTATGCATTTCCAGGCCGTCATGCATTTTACTCTTGACGCCCTACTTCGTGACGCTGTCAAATCTGTACTGGGTCGTCATGGAAATTACTCTTGACGCCGTCCGAAATTTCTTCTTGACGCCGTCACCTACTGTTCCCAGCAAGGAAAATTAGGACTTTGGCATTTTTTTCACTTTTATGCTCCAAAAACGTCCGAATTGCTTCCGGGCTTAAATGACCCACTAAAAGTGGTTCATTTTTCGCCTCATCACTCATCTTCGGAAATAACAAATTGTTCATATTGTTGAACAAGAAGATCAATTTTGTTATCTTTAACTTGTGAGTTTCCTTGATGAGTGACAATTAAAGATTGCCAAATTTCCTTGGCGGTTTTACACAAAAAGACTCTTTCATATTCTTTCTTAGGCAAAGCATTGTAAAGCATCATTTTAGCTTCATTATTTTTACCTATTAATTTCTTTTGATCATCATCTTTGATGTTAGTAAATACGTTATCACCATCAATAATTATATACCACAAATCTATATCTTTAGATTTCACGTAAGTTTCAAAACGGTTTTTACAATATATAAAACCATTTGCTTCAAAGAGTGGTGGTCTTTGCATAGATTGCCCTTCATTGTAATTTTCAAAATCCATGGATCGTTTCAAGTTTTAAAACACAATATATTTTAAAAGCTTGAGTAACGTAGCTCTTGATGCCAATTGTGGAAAACTAGAAGGGGGGTTGAATAGTTTACCGATTAAAATCTTTTTAACTTGTTAAGTTAGCTTTGAAACTTTCCGTTTGATCAAAGATATATACACAAACACAATATATAACATGCAAGTAAATGAAAGAAACGATCAAACCACAACACGAGTATTTATCGTGGTTCGGCTACAAGGACTCTTTTTCCTTGCCCTACGTCCACGCCCCGAGTATCCAACTCGAGAGTTTCTTTCACTAGTCAACAAGCTCCTTTCACCGGTGGAGAAAACCTTACACGTCGCTTATACTTTTACCGACACAAAGCTAGATGTCGAGTTCTTTTACAAGGGCCCAACCACTCCCGTTAGTTCTTTTACTAGGGTACAACAACTCCCAACACTCTTTGTATTTTGAGTACTAAAATACTAACCGATCACTACTGAAAATACACAATCAAATGAAGTGTAAACTATACAAGTCTACACAATGCTAAACTAACAAGTCTTGCAACGTTGTGTTGAATACTTGTAACTTTTCACGACCTTGTGAGCTTCTTTGCTACAAAAAGAAACTTCACATTTACAATGTTAAGAGGTTAGAAGAAAAGATGAGTGTGTGTGTAAAATATGATCTCAAGAGGTTAGCCAAAAATCAAGTTATGGCTTGGTATTTATAGCACACCATACTGCAGGCTTGGCGGATCAGGCGGAACCCTCAGATGGGTTCCGCCCGTGTACCCCCAGGGTTCCGTCAGTGCTGCAGTAGGTTTTTGCAATAACTCTTCAAACCAAACAAGGTCTTGTCTCATAACTCCTAGCAACCAAACAATGTCACATCTCATAATAACAAGTCAAATACAAAGCTTACAAGCAACAACAAAGTTAGTCAAATACATTTCTTTCCATAAATGCATAATGACAAAACTTGCCATAAATGTGATGTGACAATTTCTAATTTAAGAAATAAACTTGTGTTGTGTTTTATGAAATGTAAAATGTAGCAAAAGTCTAGTTTATGCAAGTCTTTAAAACTAAGATTATGTTTTACTTAGAAGCTAAAGTTTGCATTTGTCAGTAACAAAACTTAGCGAAGATCATAAAATATAATAACGTTTTTAGGCGATATTTGTATTAACACTTTGGTTGTGGGGAAGGTTTTTGAGTTGATTATGATGGATGGACCTAGTTGTGGTTTACACCTCAATGTTGATAAAACTGAGGTCTTTTGGCCGAAGGAAGACCCAAGGAGCAGGTATGTTGGTGTTTTTCCCCCTAATATTTCTCGACCTTCGTATGGTGTTAAATTATTAGGGGGCCCCGCCAGTGTGGACTTTGAGTTTAGTAGTAAGCTTGTTATGAAAAGGGTTGCTAAAACTATTGAGCTTATGGATGCTGTTGCTAAGCTTAATGATCCTCAGTGTGAGTTGTTGCTATTGCATGCATGTGCCAGTATTTCCAAGTTGTATTTTTCTATGCGCACATGTCCTCCTCGGGTCTTTGAGAGTGCCCGGGTTTCTTTTGATGCAGCACTTCACTCTTCTTTGGAACGTATTGTCACTGCTTCTGGACCTGGGTTTGGTGATTGGCAATGGAGACTCGCCACCCTACCTTTTGCTCTCGGGGGACTTGGTGTGTATTCTGCAGGTGATGTCTTGAACTATGCCTTCCTTGCTTCTTGACTTCAATCTGCCAGCTTACAGACTAAGCTTCTCCGTAGTTCTGGTATTGTGTCTACTGGTCCCTCTTTTGATGATGCATTGTGTACTTTTAATGTGAATATGGTTATTGACCTTATGAGTAACGCTAGTGAGATCGCTGCCCCCAAACTTATGAAGAAATTGGCAGATATACATTTCGTACGTGTTGCCCAAACGGTTGAATCCACTTTCCATTTATCTTCTAGACAGATGGCTTTATGGAACTCATTAAAAGAGTATTATACGTCAGATTGGCTTAGGGTGGCACCGATATCCGGATTAGGACAGACTATGAATGCCAGGACTTACCGATGTGTTTTGTGTTACCGGTTGGGTGTTCCTCTTTTTACTGTCCAGATGCCATGTTCAGCTTGTTCTAAGGTTTTTCCTGAAGATATTTTTGGAGATCATGCTGTATCGTGCGCAGGCTTAGTTGGTATTAAACATCGGCACAATGTTGTACATGATGTTCTTGTTGATATATGTTCTCGGTCTGGAGTTTCAGTTCGTAAGGAGGTGGATATTGGGCTTCGTGGAGAGAGGGACAAAACCTTACATCCGGCCGATATGTTACTTTACTCTTAGGATGGCGGCCTTGATGTTTGTGTTGATCTTACAGGATCGTCACCTTTGACGCGTTCGTGTATGGTTGATTTTATGCCCGGTCGGGCGGTTATTGAAGCAGTACAACGTAAACGTGTCAAGTATGCAGCTAAATGCGCTGATATCGGATATGGGTTCCTCCCCTTTTCATTCTCTTCTTTTGGAGAACTTGAAAAGGATGTAGTGACCTTATTAAAGCGCATTATACGATTCTCTATGACCCAAGACATTGGAGCACGTGCTGCTCCACATATTTTTAGTAGGATTGGTTTTGTTGTAGCTAGAGGTGTGGGGGCTCAGTTGGTATCTCGGCTCCACACTAATTTCTTGTAAAATCCTATTTATTTTTCAAAAAAAAATAAAAATAAAATAAAATAATAATAATAATAATAATAATAATAATAATAATAATAATAATAATAATAATAATAATAATAATAATAATAATAATAATAATAATAATAATTCAAATGAGAACTAATTAAACTTTGTGCATGAAATGACTCTTCATAGCAGACAGTGTTTTTTTTTTTTACTTTAAACACTACCATACATAGTACTCACGTGTTTTGAAAGAATAAACAGTACCTTATGAAAATAAACAAGTTAAGCTAGGGTCTAACATGTTTCTTTTTTTTACGGAGAAGACAAAACCAGATCGTGTGAAGAGAGAGGAAGGTGTTAACGTTTCTTTTTTTTTTTTCATCCTACACGTGCCTCATTTTGTTGTTTGTATTTACATGGAATACTTTTTTTCTTTTTTACTTTGTCAATTTAATTTTTATTGTCGAATTTTGAGTTATCCTAAATTAGTTTTCCATCTTCAAAAACAAATACGAGTAAGAAATAGTATAAATTAAGCTTATTATTACAAACTTTAAAAAAGTTAAAAATTAATTACTTAGGGATAAAAATGTTATTGTGTAAAAAGTTTTTTTTTTAAAAAAAAAAAAAAAAAAAAAAAAAAAAAAAAAAAAAAAAAAAACCTATAATGATGATGTTTTTTCTAAATTATATGTTTTTGTCTATGACAAACTATTTTAAGACGGAGCAACTAGAGAGTAAGGCTATGTTGGCGCCGCGAAGCTTTTTGGAGTCTTTTGGGGCGATGAGCGGTGAGCACGAGCTTTTTGATTTTTATTCTTCGTTTGCCAACGGAGCGGTGAGCTTTGCTATTTTTTAGAAAAACTCATTTTTCAAATGCTTCTTTAAGAAGCTGTGAGCTATGGTCACTGCTCACAGCTCACTGCTACTTTTACCAAATACACTCTAATACTTTGTATAATTGCATATACAAAGTTAGAAACACATGCATTTGCTGAACATGTTACACATCTTAATGATAATGATAATGATAATGATAATGATATTGATAATTTTGATATTAACAAATCTCTCAAAAGGTTTAAATATGCTGGAAAGTCTTGATATTTTATAATTATATATTTCTTTTTTTTTTTTTGTCGACTAACCTCTTCCTCAATACTTTACCCCAAAACAATAAATACATGTTTTATTTGACCTTTAACTAGAAGTTGAAGCTAAACTCGTCACCTATTTCCTCAAAACTCTCATTAACAATTAATTGAACGTTTGTGATGAAAAATGATGAATACATCGATAACAGTTTGTTGTAAACAAATTCAGATAAGAAACTTTAAATATGTCATTGTGGGTACGTATAGATACGTTGTATGACCTACGACTATGAAACAACATGTTCCAATTGAAGGAAAAAGACCTCAACTTTGTAACGATCTTTTTCCACCTTTGCATGTCACCTATCTACCAAAAGTTGCAACGAACTAGGGCGTACGCACAACTTATGGTTCACCTTGTCATACTATTATAAGGAGAAAGCTTTCAAAACTTTTCATTTATAATTAGGATATGTCATTAATTACTTATGTTGATGACACGTTAGGACTCATTTTTAAACCATAAAGTGTTAAAACTTTTAATAAAACATGAAAAATATTCTTGTTTATTACTCGTAATATGCAACAATATTTTTAATATTCACGCACACATGCACTAATTGTTTTATAAAACAAAACTTTAATAAGGCTTAATGTCTATCTTTAAATATAGGGCTAATGGTTTGATAATATATCATATTTGTCATAATTTTCTTCTATATATGTATCGAACAATTTTTTTTGCTAATCAATATAGTACTAAACTTGCATTTTTGTTATTTTTTTGGTATTTTATGACCATTTTTTCCTTCATTTTATTAACCCCAGGAGGGGCAAAACGGTCATAGAATATACATAAAATACCAAAAATGCAAGATTAGTAAATATAATAGCAAAAAATTTTGTTCGATACATATAGAAGGAAATTATGACAAATCACTTTATACATACAAATCACTAAATCACATAAACTATCTGTAATACTACATTACTAGAGATGCAAAAAATACGGTTTATGAACCGAACCGGAGAAAAAATCAAAACTGGTTTTTCCAAAAATTCAAAAACTAGTTTAGCGAAAACTGAATCACTGGTTTAGAAATCGATTAGCATTATTTGTTGCCAACCAGTTTGAGAACCGGTTAAACCGAACCAGTTTTGGGTAAATCGGTTTAAACCGAACCAAATCTGGGTAAAACCAGTTTAAACCGAACCGGTTCTTGGTTTAAATGTGCACCTCTATACATTACGGAGTATAAAGGATTTAGGACCATCTAAATGAGAAGTTTTAAAATTTTCAGCCAACAGACTTATTATAAAATTGTGTTGGTTACAACATAGGATCATTGTAAAGCGTTTGTATTACATTATAAAACATTTGTGACTTGTTAAATGAGAAGTCTTAAAATTTTCAGCCAACACACTTACCTATTATGGAATTGTGTTGGCTACAACATAGTAGGCTACAACATTTTAAAACGCCTTTTATAGAAATGTTTTACAAAAAACAAACTACAATGTAATTTAACCAAAAAAAATGTCTAAAACCATAACTACCATTTTAATTCATGTTTTTAGTATACAAATATATTTTATTGTAATTTATTGAATGATAAATGATATTTGTAATAATTTGTAATTCTGTATGATAAATGATATGTTATATTTGAATTCTTTTAATATAATTGCATAATATTTTCGATGTTATAAAGTATGCAACCACTATTAATAAAAGTATCAATCATCACATTGTCTTCGTCCTCGCATTACGCGAGCATCATATTTGGTACATCTTTGTATAATGATACTTATTTTGTTATTATGTTTTATTATTATACTACTTTTCGACAACATATTTATTTATGAAGTACCCGCAGCCTCAACGCAAAAATACTCTACTAGTATTTTAAACTATCTTAACTTATTTCAATATAGGTCCTTCATAACCAACACGCTTAACTACTTTTGATATATACATGTTGCCAGAAATATTACAATATCTTAGGGATGAGCACGATACCGGTACCGTACCGATCCCGTACCGAATTAGTGGTACCGAATTTTTCCCGAGCATAAATTAGTGGTACCGGTACCGTACCGAACGGGATTCGGATACCGGTACCGGGAAATCGGGTTTTTCCCTTTTTTTCGGGAATTTCCCGATTTGGTACCGGTCACGTACCGAATTAGTGGTCCCGATTTTTTTCCTCCTTATTTCATAGTACTGGTACCGTACCGTATATCGGGAATGGTACCGTTTCAGTACGGTACCGGCACGGTTCCGGTTCGGTTCCGGGATTTGGTTCGAAATGCTCATCCCTACAATATCTCATTCACGAAATGTTAAGGGCTTCCAAAATAAATTAAAAAAAAAAATAGCTTTCATTCCGGTTACTCTTTTCATTAAAAAAAAATGTTGTGATAAACTTTGTCAATTTTTTCCTTTATCATACTAAGGGGGAGTGCTGGGGGCCTTGTCTATATTAACAACTTATTTAAGAGAGAGTAATTTTTGAAAGTCCATCCATTAAAAGGGAATAAGGAATGGGCCCACTCATTAAGTAGGAATCAAAGAAAAAAGAAGCGCCCACTAATTTTTATGTCAATGAACTTTTGATAAAACAATATACCTTCTACAAAATTTGACCTTAAGGGCACGTTTGTTAAAGAGAATTTCAAATGAAAATGAAATGAAGTAAATAATAGAAATTCAGATAATAGTAATTAGTAGAAAATTTTGTTCAATTCTAATGTTTGGTAATAACAGAAACTTGACCCGAGAAATGAAAGAAAAAAATGATAAATAAAAAAATTAAAATAACATTTTGTCATATGACACTCACATGTATTTGTTTGTTGATTTTCTAAAAAAAAAAAAAAAAAAAAAAAAAAAAAAAAAAAAAAAAACTTTTTTAAATAACAATTCTAAAAATATTTTTTTTTTAATTTTTTTTAAATTATTTAATTTTTAAATTTAATTTTTTTTTAATTTTAAAAAATTTACTTTTTCTAAATAACAATTCTGTAAAAAAATATTTTTTTTAATTATTTTTTATAAAAAAATTATTTAAAAATAAATTAAAACTTATATTTTAAAAAATTTATTTAAAAAAATTAAAAACTTATTTTAAAAAAATATATATTAATTTTTAACTTTTTTTATAAAAATTATTAAAAAAACATTCTTTAAAAATGTATTTTTTTCTAAATTAAACAAATTATTTTTTTAAATAATCTATTTGACACTAAAATACACATGCAAGCAATGTTGCAAAAATCGGCCGAATCGGCCGATTAATCGCTAATCGGTGATGCACCTTTTCGATTTTCGAAAATCGGTGAAAAAATCGGCCTAGGCAAAAAATCAGAAAAAATTGGTCAAAAATCGGCCGAATCGGTCAAAAATCAGCCGAATCGGCCGAATCGGTCAATTTAAAAAAAATAGAAATTTAGGCATTTTACTTAATTTGGGGATCGTTTATTTCACTTATAACGTACAATGGGCCTCATAATCAGAATTGAAGCATTTTATTGAGGTTTGTAAACATAGAAGGCTTGGAATCAGTTAAGATATTTAGTTTGCTCTCCAGAAATTCCCAAAACATGCAGGAAATGCCAAACCGATTAATCACCGATTAATCACCGCTTTAACCGATTACAGGCTGCAGGGTGGTCGACCGCCCGACTACCGATTCACGATTTTTGCAACATTGCATGCAAGTTAAAAAAGGAAAAAAAAAAAAAAAAAAAAAAAAAAAAAAAAAACATATCGTAAAAAATATTACAAAAACTAACCATTTCATTTCTTCAATTTCCAAACAAAAAGTGATGGAAATGAAACTTTAAAATAAAAATTACACTACTAATTCTCTATCTATTCTCTCAAATTCTTCACTTTTTTTATTTCTTTCATCTACCAAACAATAGAATTCAATTTATTTCCATTTCTCTTATCTCATTTCTCTCTACCAAACACACCCTAAGAAGTTCCAATCGTTTGGCGTGGGTATGTGTGGATGCACAATTGTACCTTACTAGTTATTACTACTTTCATCTCAAATTATAATCTTCATTTCTATTTTAAGATGTCTCACAATAATAATATTCTTCTTGTGTTAACCAATCAAGCAATAGTTCAATAAGTGGAGATGATATTTAATTGATTAATAAGTGTAATGGTTCAATTTTTTAAAATTGTGTACTTTTGTCTGTGATAATAATTTTAAGACGAAAAGAATACTCCCTCCATAAAAATTGGACCACTACAAATTTCAACCACCCAAATATAATATTCTTTTACAAAATTCTTTTTTATTACCTTAGATGAAATATATATAATTATTTTGAGATATTACAAAAAGAAAATATGAAATATAATTTTGAGACTGACAGAGTATGTTATAAGAAGAAAGCCTTCAAAAATGTTCATGTATATTAGGACACGTCATCTCATGCTGATGACACGTTAGGACCCATTTTTAAACCTTAAAGTGTTAAAACCTTTATCCGTATTGTTTGTGGACGCGTTTATAAAATAATGGTTATAATATATATTTTATAAATATGTTATATATATATATATATATATATATATATATATATATATATATATATATATATAAGGATTAAATGTATTTATAAATACTGAGTTCAAAATTGAGTTTTTGATATAATAGATTCTTTCAAAGAAATTCGTTTTTTTTAAATTACTTATTGAAAATCGTGTACAATAAATTTTTAAGTAGATATACAATTTTAAAGTTTAACTTTTTATTATAAAATCATGTATAATTTTGTTTTCAAAGATACGTGCATCGATGTTATTTGAGACAATTTTATATATTAGCGGTTTTCGTGTGATATGGGTCTTTTGTAGTTATTGTTACAATGTTGAGCATGGTCTTTTCTGTTACTGTTATGGGTCTATTGCGGGCTTGGAATTCAAGTAACAAAAACTCATCTTAGAATCCTATTTGAGTAATAGCTTAATGCGTACTAATAGTCTATTTGCTAGTCAGGTATCTAGTTTTTGTTCTATGTCCATTAGACGCTTTTCTTTAATTTATAATTTTATATAGTACAATGACATTTAACGCTCAATTATCGAGTTGAAATTTGATAAGAAAGGAAAGGAAATGTAAAGTTTTTTGTGTTTTTGAGCTTTATTTAAGAGGGGAAGGGGAATCTGTAAAGAAGATGAGAGGAAGATTTGATAGTGAAATCTTCCTCCCACTTTTGGGCGGAAAGGGAAAGGAAACGGAATTGAAACTCAAGAACTAAGCGTAAGGGACTTACAAGGGAGGAATTTGTATACTCAAAGAGAACAAAAGGGGATACTTCAAAATGATTTAGGGAATATCAGTGGAGCTAATATTGTGATTAGTGAGTGCTAACTAAGTCACCCCATTCATCTCACTATGTTAAGTAATTTGTGAGCTTATAGGCTATTTAGTTTTTGTAGTTAGCTCCTTTATACATATTGATATTTTCAAAGAAAAAAAATCATAACAGAAACTCTAGCAATTTAATATTACTACTTGTCAAACTATTGCTTTCTAATATAGCTAAACTCCTTGTTTTAAGGTGTTAGATTGAATGATGGGTTTGTGCATATTTTAATTGCTAACTTGTTATAGATTTATGAATGAATAATACCACTTGATTCAAGTTTTAATATATTTATTTACACATATGTGTTTGTGGGAAATGGATCAAGTCGAAAGAGAGTAAGGGAATAGCACCATCATAGATATTACTATATATATTAAATTGAATCATATACGACGCCGTTTCGATGCCATCTATCTACAGTTGCTTTTTTTTGGGCTACCTGGGCTGCCAATGATCCAGCTTATGACGATATATGATGCAGAAGCAGATAAAATCTCACCGCCTCATTCGATAAACCTAGAACATTCCACAAATCATACGCAAACTCAAATCAAAACAGGTTAATCAAGAAACCCTAAATTTCTGTCGTTGATGATGATGATCGAAGGATGACGATGATAGGAAAAAAGATTAACAAATGTCTGCGTCGGATCTTACATCAACAAAGGGGTTTGCTTTCAATTGTGTTGTGTTGTATAATCGTTGTTGGTACGTGCGTAATACTAATTTTTTTCCTTATCACCTTTTTTAGGTGTTTGGCTTACATCTTTTGTGTTTGCAACAATTTTGGTTTTAGGTTAGGATTTGCACATAATTTGGGGTTTTTTTTTCTGGCTTTGGGTGTTTTGTTTAAATTTTTTTGTTTTGCTTTGTGCTTTAGCTGCTATGTTGCTTTCTTTAAATTTAGTTTTAATATGTATATCTTAAGTTGAATTGACTATCTCATCCTGCACAAATTCTTGCTATGTATCTCAGTTTTAATGTAAAAATGTATTTTTTTTCGGTGTTAAAAAAATTGAGTTTCTTTATATAGTTGACTTTGTTTAATGTTTGATTTCTTTTTTCAGCTACACGCGAAGGGAGTGATATTAGGTTGCTGAAAAGGTTTGGAAATGGAAACGGAAGTGGAATCGGAACAAAATTGAGATGTTAAAGGTATAATTAATATGCAGAACCAAGTTCATTATCTTTTGATATTTATAGCCATTTGAACGATGTGCACTATTCATATTATAGGAGCAAATATCCATATTTATAAAGTTGAACATGGTGAATATGAAGCATTGGTTGCCGAGTTCATGGCATTGCATTAGGATATGGTTTTTGTTTATTATTAAGAGAAACAATCAAGGTGTTGGTGATATTTAAAACAGTAGTTTGGGTAGTTTGGTAACGGGCCAATACGAATATGGAACGGGTTAGGTTGACTTGCTTAACATTTTTTTTTAGATTCTATAAATGAATACTATATTACATATGTTTCGATCCAGTCTTTTCAGATGAAAACCATTTTAAGAAGCTTTAACTCCTGATTATGCGAAGGCTCCTTTTAACCCACTTGACCCGTTTCTGTTTTTGTTAAGTCTTAAAGTTTTACATGTTTGACCTGTTACACTAAGATCCACACCTGTGGAATCTGTTTTTTTTAATCTATTTCGTTACACCGATTACATCGTATCACGGGATGTGCTATCTGTAAAACAACACAGTTTGCTGACACTATTTGGTTTCGGCTGCTATTAATGCTTTTAACTTGAGGTTACACTTATCCAGTTACTTATAAATGGGTTGGTTCGGCTCATGTATTATCCTTATCAGGTAAAATAGATGACATTAAAGGCAACAAATGTCACACGGGTCCAGAGTCGGCCAAAGTGTATCTAGCATGTACCGAATTTGCCAAACAAATGTATAACAGATGGGATTTTAGAGGTAGTAATTATTTAATTATAGTGTATCAATGGAGGCTAAGACAAGGTTTATTGATTTGTGTTTTTCATTTCATGTAGTACAGACATGGATGTTTAAAGTTTGTTTAATGTATCATGTTTTGTTATTTATTATTTGTTCATGTGTTTATTTACTCTTTTATGTATCATTCCTTTTACTGTCATATTGGACCTGTCACTTGACAGCATGAACCAAGAAGCAAACGTATCACAGAATAAGTAGAAAAAGGATTGTTGGCTTCAATAGGTATCATCCAAGTTTATGCATATTTATGTGTGACTACAGAGTACAGAGTGCATATAAACCTGTAGCAACTGATTTTAGGATATCATGAGTTTTTGATACAAACCTATTAATTGTGCACTTTTTATTATTTCATTTCCTTTTAAATACATGACGGATTAAGCATTTAATCAAATAAATTTTCATTGCCTCATAATATGTGCAACTTTTATATACGTAAACTGTTTTGCAAAATACAAAGCAAAAACCGTCCTACTTTCTACTTAAAAAAAATACCGTGTAATAATCAACAACGTTAAATGACGCCCCGCCGCAACACGGCCTGCCGGGGCCCATCTCGTTTTTAGACATTTATGAGCATATATACTTAAAGCGGTTTTCCCTATTTTTTTCTACTAGAGTTCCCATTTATGCATCATATAATAATAATGATTTTGTGTTTTCTTTTGCAGATTCATGGATGTGTTAGACAAGAGGGGAGATCGATAGTATTAGATAAATCTTACGGTATGAGATTTTTTATACCATCAAGTAGTTTTACTAATCTTTCGATGAGTTAATGCTTACTCAGTTTCACTCTATTGTGTGTTGAGTTTACGATACCTAAAGACACATGTTAAACCAGTTTCAAATTGCTTATATAAAGTGTATTCTCACAACACAATCCAACCTAGTGTTTAGACGTACGTGTATGAAGAGACAAAAGTTGAACAAATTATCAAGATTCAACAATATGAGCTTAGCATGGTTATACGCAACACTCTAAACACAACTTATGATTCTTTGTTTATTACTATCAATCACATTAGTATTAGTAATAGTATTAGTTCAGTAATACTAACAAATAATACAATGAAAGTAAGTCTCTAACTGAGCGGGTCATGCAACTAGTTTTATATAAATAATAACATTGCTAACACTAACAAGTGTTCGTGTTTTAAAAATCAACATTTACCTTTAAATAAGTTTGCATAGAATAAACAACAAAACTTTTATTCATTTATCTTTTTAACAATAAATGAATTAAACACAAAACTGAAAAAGGATGTTTGATGAAAACCAAATTGAATTTATATAAAAGCCCAATTTCGCTACACGGTAAAATAAAACTTTCTTGTTAGTTACTCCAATACAAATCAAATTGGCCTTCAATTTGGTCAAAATTGATAATTTTGTGTACGAAATAGATGTAAAAAAACAAAAGTAGCCATATGTACTTGGCCGCTCCTTTCTCTTTTTGCTTTTTCTTTTAGACTTAAGTGAAAAATAACATTATAATGTGATTTGTCAATGGAATCTATATTTAAGTCCAACTTATAAAAAGTAGTCAAGCTTATATTTAACATTACAAATTGAAGTGTAAATTATCAGTTTTCATAATTTTCATATATTTCTGTAAAATTCAAAAATTTGATAATTAAAACCTATATTTTTATTAAATGGAATTAAAATAAAATAAAATTTTAATACCAAGAACTCTTATACATACGGGGTTATAAATATCGAAATAGAATCACGAGTATAGAAATGATATGATGATAAATGAAAATTTCAAATTCTGATACCGTGGTTATAGAAACACTACAACAAATAAATTACTCTAAAGGTTAGAGCATTATGTATCATTTTTTTTCTTTTTCAAAAGATCAAAATGTTAAATCCTCATATTTCATTCCAATTTTATTTAACGGCTCTAAATAAATATGCTTTTTTCAAATGATGGGAAATTTCGTCGTATAAAAAAGCCAAATCTCCGATCCTTTTATCATTCTCCACCAGAAAATTAGAGTTTTGAATTACACAAACACACACATAAACATGTTATTAAAATTAATCATCAAATCAACTCCAAAAGAATTTAATAATTATCAACTTCATTGTAAAAATCTTTGGCACTAATAGTAATTTTTAAAATTTAGGGATCAATTTTTTTTCCCTCAGATTTTGGATCCGAATTTATCAATTAACAAACAATTGGTTGGATAGGGATGATAATTAGATTATGGAAGATGAATATCAGCTTATGGATAATGAAATCATGTTATTGCAGACGAAAATCGGGTCATCGATGGAGAAAATCAGGTTGCGGATGAAACAGATTGAGGTTAGATCCAGAAGAAGATGCAACTGCCCGTACAAATAAATGTGATGATGTTTGACCCTCAAACGGTGAAAATCACATGTGATTTACGAATAATAAATCACACGTGATTACACCTATGTTGTGACATTTATAATAGTTTGAATGGTGAAATCACGTAATTATATTTAGAATCACGTGTGATTATAACCGAAAGTATTGCATATTACAGTACTTGGATGTATGGTGGGGTGATAGGTGTGTCACGCATATATTTAAATAATATGAACCCCCCCCCCCCCCCATTGGCGAAGCTAGAACAAATTTCTTGGAAGGGCAGAAACAATTTTTGTTCTGGAAGAACATTAAATGGGAGGAGCGAAACAATTTTTTCCGAAAGAACACATGAAATCGCGAAAATACACTAACGGGCTTAGGCCTAGGGGCTAGAACCCTTCCCGGCCCCTTAATAGCTCCGCCCTTGAGGATAATAATTGTTTCAATATAATTACTTTTAAATTAAACACTAATTTTTATCTACTCTTCGATCAAATAGATTGGTAGGCATGAAAAGATCTATAACTCCATGTTTCAATCGCTATATAAACGATTTAAAGGTAAAAGGAAATAGGACAACAATCGTAAATGGTAAAACTTTTAAGAATATCATAGCCTAAATGTCAAAAGCCCAATATCCAAAACATAAGGCATCAATCTAAGTTTTCAAATGGTGTCTTCCCTCTTTGAAATTATACTCTGCTTTAATTGTTCACGATATCTATAATATTATAAGATTAGGCCCTCTAATTGAATGTGGAGTAATGAAGATAGAGGTTGTTGAGTTAAAAAGGTGTGTTGAGTCCTTAATTGTTCATGTATAGTAAATGCAAGAATTATTAGCTACATATCAAGAGTCCATGGTTACAAGTGCAAGAATTATTAGCTACATATCAAGAGTCCATGGTTACAAGTATTTCTTATTAATGGAGAGTTGTTTCCTATTAATGGAGGCTATACAGTTTGTTAATACAAATATCGCCTAAAAATGTTATTTATATTTTACGATCTTTGCTAAGTTTTGTTAATGACAAAGTATGAAGTTTAGCTATAAGTAAATCATCACTTTAAGTGTTTAAGTCTTGTTTAACTAAGGTTTACATTTCCTTTTAAACAAAACATTGTTTTTATTTCTTAAATTAGAAAGTGTCTTGTCACATCACATTTATTTCTTAAAATAGTAATGTCACATCACATTTAGGGTAAGCTTTGTCCATATACATTTATGGTAAGAAAGAGTGTTTGACCAACCTTATGCTTTCTTGCAAGTCTTGTGTTTGACTAAAAGTAATGTGATGTGACCTTGTTTGGTTTGGAAGATTTATTGCAAAAACCAACTGCAAGCCTGGCGGTACCCTGGGGATACACTGGCGGAACCCTTCTGAGGGGTCCGCCTGATCCGCCAGACCTGCAGAATGGTTTGCTATAAATACCAAACCATTTGTTAGTATTGAGTCACCTCTTTAGGACATACTTTCACATACTCTCTCAACTAACTCAGTAACATTTTGATTTGTGTGATTCTCTTATGTAGCAAGGGACTTCACAAGATCATTCAAGAAGTTACAAGCTTCAACTCTCAAGTTGCAAGTCTTGGTAGCTTGGTCATGCATAAGCTTTGGTAGTTTATACTTCATTTGTGTCATGTATGTAGAAGTAAGTGGTTAGTATTTTAGGCCTCAAAATACGTAGTGTGTCGGGAGTTGTTGTAGCCTTGTAAAAGAACTAACAGGAGTGGTTGTACCCTTGGGAAAGAACTCGACATCTAGCTTAGTGTCGGTAAAAGTGTAAGCGACGATGGGAGTGGTTATACCCGAGTAAAAGAACTCGACATCTAGCTTAGTGTCGGCAAAAGTGTAAGCGACGTTGTAAAGGTTTTCTCCGCCGGTGAAAGGAGCTTGTTGATTAGTGCTTATAACTCTCGAGTTGGAAACTCGGGGCGTGGATGTAGGGCAAGGAAAAAGAGTCCTTGTAGCTGAACCACGATAAACAATCGTGTTGTGGTTTGATCGTTTCTTTCTTTATCTTTGCTTATTACATGTTGTTCTTTAGTTAGAATAGCTAGTTACATATAAAGCTTTTCAAAGAACTAAACAAGTAAAGATGTGTTTATATCTTCAAACAAAAGTAAAGCTTTTAAAAGAACTAAACAAGCAAAGTTAGGATCATCACAAGCAAAGCTTTTCAAAGTATGAAACTAGTAAAGTTAGAATTGTTATTCACATGAAAAGCTTTTCAAAGAATCAAACACATAACGTTGTGTTTATATCTTTAAGCAAACGTAAAACTTTTTAAAGATATTCAAGTTAAAAAGAATCCAAAAAAGCGGTAAACTATTCAACCCCCCTTCTAGTTTTCCACAATTGGCATCAGGAGCTACCTTACTCAAGATCTTTAAAATAGAATGTATTTTAAAATTTGGATCGATCCATGGATTTTGAAAATCTCAAAGAAGGGCAACCTATTCGAAACCCACCGCTATTTGAAAAAGAAAACTTACTTGAATGGAAAAGTAATTTGGAAAACTATGTGAAATCAATTGATCAACATCTTTGGCATATTATTTCTTTTGGTGATTTCAAACCAAAGAAAACAAGTTTTTGAAAACTAAAGATAACTATCTTAAACTTGATAAAAATACTAAAGCTAAAACAATGATTTATAAAGCCTTAGTACCAAATATGAAAAAATGTATTTTTGTCAAATGGCTAATGATATTTGGAAAAATATGTTAAACTTTCATCAAGAAATATGTCAAGTCAAAGATGATCAATTTGATCTCACATATGAATTAGAAGTCTTAGAAATATAATAGATAGACATTTAGTTGAGATAAATACATGTGCTACTAGTTTAAATGTTTTAAATGAAGGTACAAGTGAAGATGAGTACGTGTGTTTTGATGAACCTGCTTGTGTATCTTGGAATGTAATGGATGTTGACGAAGACAATGATCCGGTAGTTAATTGTCAATTTATTTAAACAACAAGCAAGGTGTAAGTAAAGGTGATTACTCATGTCAAGCTCGTAGTAGACTTGCTTGCGATTCATGGAATTACACGGATGAAGATGAAGTCAATCATCCGGTTTGTGATTCTAAACTAGATAAAACATCAAGCAAGGTACACTTTGTAACCAAACACTTTTGCTTTGATTAATTTATCCTAGAGTTTTCTAAACTAGAAAATGAGTCTAAACATTTATGCAACATGGACCTAAAAACTATCTTCAAGAATGAGTCTTCAAAATCTTTTAAGAATATCTTTGAAAAGGAAATCTTATTAGTAAATAAAATGTCTAGAATTGAGAGTAATGTTGAAATTGATCTAGAATGTAAATTATGTCTAGATTACAAACATGAGATTAAAATGCAAAATGAGAAAGGAAAAATTATTAGTTAAATTTGATGAAAGCTCAAAATCTCTTGAAAGATTGTTGAGGAGTCAAAGGTTGTTTAAAGATAAAACCGGACTAGGACTTAACTCAAAAGCACCATCAACTAATAAGACAAAGCAAGTAAAATTTGTCAAACCTAGAAGAGAGATTTAGAAATAATTCAATCTCTAATAGAAACTCATGATAAAAGGATTAGGATTATTATTCTCTATGCTTTTATATGATTATCTAACCTTCTTGGATACATGAGTTATTGAGTTTCAAAGCGTGTCGTCAAACCAAGATTTTACGCGTAATGCTTATCCGCTTGATAGCATCTCTATGCAATTTAAAAGGTACGCATTACTTCAACTTGACTTTGATTGTCTCTTGTTTCTAGCATTATGTGTTCGAATATGTGTTATTTGTAATACTCTAGAGTGTCTACCTGCTATTTGTAAATAACTAAGATTAGATTCTATGCAACAAGGAATTTAGTCTTTAGTACTAGTAGGAGATATAAGGTGTTTTGGTTCTTTAACCATCAAGAGATAAACACGAAAAACTCTTGAGTAAGTCTCACTCAACTCTTGCTTACAAGTGAGCTAACTAAGAATTTCCTCAGTGTTAAAATGTCTAACACTTTTGTGATGCTTGCAAAACAAACCTTTGTTAAACAATTTTCTCAAACACCATACTTTGAGTCTTTAATTGTGTTTTTCTTCAATCACTCCTTTATGATAATCTCACATAAAACACACAAGGTGAAATAAATTACATTAGCATATATTAGGATGTGTGAATGAAAATGAGTTTTCAACATCTAGGATTTACACATTAAATGTGACACATAGTCTCATGATGTTGTACCTCTTGGACTTTTTCTAAACAAATAGAGTTCATAGTGTCTTAAGTATGAAAACCCAAAGAGTCGAGGAGTCGTTGAATACAACATTTAACAAGTGATCTCCTCCTTCTAAGATATCATCTTTGGTAGATGATAACTTAGTCGAAAGTCCAATGATGGCAAGACAAGTATGTTGTGTAAAACATTAAGGATAAAAGTACAAAATAACATCTTCTCACCATGAGTCAAACATTGAATCAAGTAAAATTGACATAAGTTATAAAACTTGATTTATAGGTCATAGTTGTGTCTAAACAAATTCAACAAAAACAGTTTTTGGAATTTAGAGTAAAACAACTAGTGAAACAAAATAAATGTTTCGAAGTAATCATGTGATTATAAGTGTCAATATTTGAAAGTCTTTTTGATAATAAAAGCAAGCTCCAAAAGCAAGAGATTTTAACTTAAAGACATTCCTAGTTACTTTCTTGTTCTCAATGGTTAGGTTATTGATGACTTTTCAAGAATGAGATTAGTAAATCCGTAGGTAAAACTAAACGTAGAGAAATGTTCGGAAGACTACTTGTTCTCATAACAATTAGATCCAACATTATGTTTAGCATTTGTCTATGTGCTCGTGTTAAAGAAGATCCTAAAGCAACTCTTTAGTTGAGCTTGGTTGGATATATCATAAGGTACTACACAACTAGGATTATGGTATCCCAAAAGAACGGGAATAGAAACCATAGTGTATTCCAAATGGAATTATGACGGTAATAAGTTGATAAGAAAAGCACGTGGTACTTGCACTTTTATACTTACTTACCCAATGATTCCCCAAAACACATAAGGTTCTCAAATTAGTTTCGGATGGAGAAGCACATCAACAAGCTCCGCTTGAACAAGCAAATTCGTTTCAACAACGGAATTCATCTCATCAACATTGTTATCCCTTCAACAAAGGAAGCATCGAATTCAGCAACAACCCAATCCATTATGTTATTAATTGACATATTGTGATCCGTCATCATCGTATTGGTAAAAATGTTCATTGAGGAACATCTTAACTAAGAAAGTCGTATACGTTAACCATTCTATCAACGTTTTCACAAAACCTCTTGAATGAGAAGCATTCATTATCCATAGGCTTAGTCAAGGACTCATAAGACCTAAAACCTTAGTTTTGAACATTAGGATAAAACCACAAAAATCAAGACAATCCCTTTTGAATTTTTCCCTGCAGCTCCCACGGTACCCTCAGACCATACGGGCGGAACCCACTTTTTGGTTCCGCCTGGTCCGCCAAAGCCACAGGATGTTTTATTTTTAATTTCTAAACCAAACACCCTCTTAACTTAATCATTCACTTGTTCTTTCACCATCATCTCATCACATTCACCTTGTGATATATCTCAGCCCATGAGATTCACTAAATGAGCAAAACTTCAAGCATCTTCCTCATAACCGTTCATCACTCAAACCTCAAACAACCAATGTGAAATGAGAAACCAAGTTATCCTTTGTCCTATCAATATCGAGTCATCCACCATTTCCATGCCCTCAAAGAAACCAAGAGTCAATATCATCTTCACCAATAACTCCACCTAGTCATCTTAACAAGAAGATTCCACAATGTAACCAAACAAGTGTGTCATCCCCACTATAACCTAACCTATTAAGATTAAACCACCTTTCATGATACATAAACCTATGTTCACCTTTGTGTCGCTCTTTGAAACAAAAGGCAATTGTCATATCCATACTCTCATTAACATATTTGTCTATGTCGTCAAAAGTCAAGTGAATTTCATTATGAAATGCGTCTCTTCCACTTTCTAGCAAGTGAAGAACACAAAGAAGATATCCAAGCTTTAAGTGTTGTCAAGCAATCACCACCTCATTTCACATATCCACTCTCGGTCGTCAACCATACTTTACCACCGTTCACCACATTGTTAAAACAAATGAAAAACGTCATTGAAACATCACTTGCATTATAAAACATTTTTAAGCATCAAAATGAGTCAAGTTAACCACACCTCCACATTGTTTTCATATAGGCACACACTAGAACATACACATTACAATAGTCGTTTACCTAGACTAAAATGTGAAATTTTGATTTTCTAGGAATCATCATGCCTCCTCTAACTCACTACGACTACAAGGACACCATCAAGTACCTACCCAAACACCACAAAACCAAAGGTCTTACTCAAACTCTAATCGTTGTCTACAAATCCTTAGAAAAACAATATGTCCATAAGGGTAGAACCATTGATCCATCCTTCTTAGAAGGTACAAACCACTCCACGGAATTTGCCACAATCAACTTTGAGTGTCTCTTAGAAATCGACGAGCCTATTTTTTCTAGGTTCATTTTAGAATTCTATACATCCGTCACCCTCTCTAAGGATGAGTATGGTCGCATGTCTATTAACTTTAGGGCTAGTAGTCATCAATACTCCTTCACTCTCGAGGAGTTTGTTCAAATCCTAGGTGTCCCAAACCATGGTACTTGCATCTACTCCAACTTGCACTCCCTCTCAACTCTTGACACACTCTTTGACCGCATCGATCCCTATGATACCCCTCTTGTATCCAAAGATGAACTTCGTGACCACCTCTTCATTAGGACCACCAACACTAGGAGAACTAGAACCGGAAATGAGGTCATCAAGGACCCATATGGAATGGAATTCAATGAACTCAAACCACAATTTAAGAAATGGGAAGAGATTCTTAGAGCCAACGTTATAAGTTCCATAGGAAATAGAGATCATGTCAACACATGTCTTAGCTACATGCTCTATAGCATTTCCACCGGTCAACCTTTTAACTAAGCCTATTACCTCGCCAAAAGAATGGCCGACATACCTTTGGTAGGAACAACCGCTCTTCCTTATGGAATGCTTCTCACCCGCCTCTTTAGAACAATCTCACCCATTCCTCCTAACGATAATGGAATGTGCCTTGACTATTCTCTCATTCCTCACATCTTCATTCCTCTAAGTGATAAACGAGTTTTCAAAGGTAAGGGCAAACGTACTCGCTCACCTACACCATCATCATCATCATCTGACATGAGCAAGGACGATAAACTTCCTAACTCTAAGTTACCTCCTTTAGACTACCTTATAGAACTCCCCGCCATTGAAAATGCATCCAAAGAGTTCAAGCAAACCAAAGGAATTTTCAAGTGCTTTGGAAGGTACCTAAGCAAGCTCAATAAGAAGATAGACCGGTTATGAGACGATTAAGGAGTGTTTGGCTTATGAATGTTTTAGAACCTTTTATGTGTTAAACTACGTGATTTGTATTGTTTTTCACTTACATGTTTTATTACATTTATCGGATTATGTTTGTATGAGCTTTTATGCATAATGACAATGTTTGAGGTGTTTGTCAATTTTTTTATGCTTATGGCAATTCTTACTAAGTATAGTGAAATCCTCGACCTCAAGGTCAAAGTCCTATGATATGTGTGTTTACGTGTCTAATTTTTGCATTGCCAAACCAGAAATGCATTATCTTTTTGATTTTAGGAGTTTTCGAAAATTTTGAAAATCGTCTCGCGGGTCAAAATCGCGGACTGCCTGATTTTTCAGCCCTAGCGGATCTGACGGTACCCAAAATTGGGTTCCGCCAGTGTATTTTCTGGGAAACCCAGAATTGGCCCAACGGACCAGACGGTACCCTCAAATGGGTTCCGCCTGTGTACCGCGAGGGTTCCGCCAGACACCTGTAGAAAATTTTTGTCATTTTTCTTAAGTTCAAAACTTGTAAAGTGTCAAACCATTTTCTTTAGTGAGAAACATCTTCCCTTACCTCCAATAACCATATTAGGACAACTCTCACTCACTAAAACAATTAGGAAGTCACTTCCCGCCAAATGTTCAAATTCAAACATAACTAACCCAAGGAACCCTTTTAAAGGATCCTTCAAACCATTGGAACATTTTCAACCAAATCACATCCCATGATCACAAAGCATTGAGTGCATATGTTGGTCTTTCACTCCACCCTATTCCATTGGATTAACATCAAATGATGTGACAAGTTCATGAAAATCATTTGATACCTCAATCTTTGAATGGTAGAACATCAAATCCAAACACCCCTTCCCACAACTCTTTTTAAGTTTGATCACTTTAGAATACCCCAAAACTCACACCAACACCATTACTTCTCTCAATCTCAAAACTCTTGCAAACCAAAGATTTGAGATGACTTAATCAAACACCTCATCCGAATCATCATGCTAAAGCCACTAGGATTAGTGTTAAAACTTGTTGCTTCAACAAAACCATCAAACAAGCTCATCACTTGACATTTCTTCACCTATCCAAAACTTCCTTAACCCTACTACCTCAACACCATATTCAATACCTTGCAACATCAACATGACCACTATTCAAGATTTCCTCAATCTTGCTACTTCAACATCCTCTCCCAAACATGGCAATACAAACATATACACTTTTCAACCATCGAAAACTTTTTCAACCATCGATCACCAACATTTACACCGATGGAACTTTTTCCATACACCACCAACATCACCACATCCACTATTGGAAACTTTTGAAAACCTATCACCTAAACCATCATGCCCTCCATCATTGTCACTCTTTGACACCATTGCCGAAACGGAAACCCAACAACAACCAATATTTCAACCAAATGAGTCATTGGATGATGCACCTCATCCACCGTCATTGCTTGAGAATTTAGCTTACCGTTATGCTAGACCCTAAATTTTTCCAAATGATCAAGGTCATACACACCTACAATCATTTGTGTTTCACCCCATTTACAAAAACCTTCATGGTAATCCATCCGGAAAACCAAGCCTTTGTCACTTTGTTCAACTATCACCACCACATGAACCTTCCCAACACTTTGAATCTCTATTTTCCTCGTATAAGAAAATAGAAGCATCTCAATGATCTTCCATCAAGACCAACAAAACCACCACCTTTCACAAGTGAAAAACCACGGTCATTGCTTGACCAAAATGAGTCTTTTGACCACAACCAAACACCACAACAAGAATATCACCACCCAAAACCATTGTTGTCTCACCTTATCTACAAAGACATCCATGATCCTCTAAACAATGAAATGAAGTTTATCCTAAACCACATTGTGGAACATCTCAAGTTTAGAGTCTCTAAAATGAAACAAAACCGTTTCTTTTGGAAAATGTTGTTCATTAAAACCAACAAACCAAGTTTAGAGCACCAACACCACCTCAAGTTTAGAGTCTCCAAAATGAAACAAAACCGTTTCTTTTGGAAAATTGTTCACCATTTAAACAAACAAACCAAAACCGTGTCACCCCCACAACATTCAAAATGAAACCCGCTACATCCTCCACCACCTACTTTTATTCTCAAACAACCTTACCCTTGTTTTGGAAGAATGCTTCTCATTAAGGAAAGTGATGGTTTCCTTTTTATAGATGTAGGATTTTTATATTCTTATTTTCTTTTTATTTGGTCTTTTATTTTTAGAAGTAGGATGTTACTCACATCATTTCTCGTCTTCGACTTCCTAAAAGTCAAATTTTACATGAAATTAATTTTATCCTACTATGAGATATGCTTTGTTTTTTGACCATTTAAAGTATTGTGATTGCACTATACCTTGTTATGGTAACTTGTATATCTTGTGTTTTAGAAACTAACTTTCTTTTTGTAGGATCATTTTCCATGTTTTCTTTCCTTGATACTCCATTTAGGGTAGTAATATTCAAGGGGGAGCATGAGTATTGCATTATTCCGCTTCACAACTCTTAGTTGTGTTTTAGACATGAAATGCTTTCATGACTTGTCTTGTGCGGCAACTAACCTTTTTCTTGTATGTTTAAAATCCATGTCTCCTCTCTTGGCACTCCATTTAGGGGGAGTATCGTCCAAAGGGGAGCAAGTGCATACTTCCGCTTCGCTACTCTTCTTTTTGTTTCGACAAAAAGGGGGAGAATTTATATAAACTTGTGCTTATCACCTCATCTTTGCAAAAACAAGTTTTTAGTGCTTATCACCTCATCTTTGCAAAAACAAGTTTTTATACTAACTTTATAAAACTTAACACTAAAACTAGTGACTTACTTATAAATAAAGTTTATGTTTTGTCATCAACAAAAAGGGGGAGATTGTTAATACAAATATCGCCTAAAAACGTTATTTATATTTTACGATCTTTGCTAAGTTTTGTTAATGACAAAGTATGAAGTTTAGCTATAAGTAAATCATCACTTTAAGTGTTTAAGACTTGTTTAACTAAGGTTTACATTTCCTTTTAAACAAAACATTGTTTTTATTTCTTAAATTAGAAAGTGTCTTGTCACATCACATTTATTTCTTAAAATAGTAATGTCACATCACATTTAGGGTAAGCTTTGTCCATATACATTTATGGTAAGAAAGAGTGTTTGACTAACCTTATGCTTTCTTGCAAGTCTTGTGTTTGACTAAAAGTAATGTGATGTGACCTTGTTTGGTTTGGAAGATTTATTGCAAAAACCAACTGCAAGCCTGGCGGTACCCTGGGGATACACTGGCGGAACCCTTCTGAGGGGTCCGCCTGATCCGCCAGACCTGCAGAATGGTTTGCTATAAATACCAAACCATTTGTTAGTATTGAGTCACCTCTTTAGGACATATTTTCACATACTCTCTCAACTAACTCAGTAACATTTTGATTTGTGTGATTCTCTTATGTAGCAAGGGACTTCACAAGATCATTCAAGAAGTTACAAGCTTCAACTCTAAAGTTGCAAGTCTTGGTAGCTTGGTCATGTATAAGCTTTGGTAGTTTATACTTCATTTGTGTCATGTATGTAGAAGTAAGTGGTTAGTATTTTAGGCCTCAAAATACGTAGTGTGTCGGGAGTTGTTGTACCCTTGTAAAAGAACTAACGGGAGTGGTTGTACCCTTGGGAAAGAACTCGACATCTAGCTTAGTGTCGGTAAAAGTGTAAGCGACAATGGGAGTGGTTGTACCCGTGTAAAAGAACTCGACATCTAGCTTGGTATCGGTAAAAGTGTAAGCGACGTTGTAAAGGTTTTCTCCGCCGGTGAAAGGAGCTTGTTGATTAGTGCTTATAACTCTCGAGTTGGAAACTCGGGGCGTGGATGTAGGGCAAGGAAAGAGTCCTTGTAGCCGAACCACGATAAACAATCGTGTTGTGGTTTGATCGTTTCTTTCTTTATCTTTGCTTATTACATGTTGTTCTTTAGTTAGAATAGCTAGTTACATATAAAGCTTTTCAAAGAACTAAACAAGTAAAGATGCGTTTATATCTTCAAACAAAAGTAAAGCTTTTAAAAGAACTAAACAAGCAAAGTTAGGATCATCACAAGCAAAGCTTTTCAAAGTATGAAACTAGTAAAGTTAGAATTGTTATTCACATGAAAAGCTTTTCAAAGAATCAAACACATAACGTTGTGTTTATATCTTTAAGCAAACGTAAAAGTTTTTAAAGATATTCAAGTTAAAAAGAATCCAAAAAAGCGGTAAACTATTCAACCCCCCTCTAGTTTTCCACACAGTTGCTATACAGTTACAAATAAGGTGTATAAAATGCATTGTCTCTCATTTTCACCATAATCTAAAACAAATTATTTGTCTTGCAACATAATTGAAATACAATGTCTAACAAGTCTACAGGTAGCAAGTCCTTCCAGGCGGGTAGCAAGTCATCCCAGGTTGACCAGCCTAATGGTGAGTTATTCTTGGAACAGCTCGACGAGGGTGTTAGAGGCACTATTGTTGTTATGATTTGCCGTGTTTGGTATGTGAATGCAAAAACTGGCCGGTATTTGAGCACTGATTTTGTGGTTTGTCATGCCAGGGTAAGTTAGAATTACATTGAATCACATTTATAGTTATGCATATAGTATGGGTAACTTACATGATGCAATTTTTTCCAGGGAAAGGCGATGCATTGCACTGCTAGGAGCAATATAGCTCACATTTTTTAGGTTTGAAAGAAGGTTCTGTTTACTCCATCAAGAACTTCATTGTACAGCCAAACAAGGATGACTATCGGATCATTAGGCACGATCCATACATGCTTGAGTTTGATGGGTCCACAACCACTAGAAAGGTTTCTGTTATCTCTGATGGTTATGTCAGATATCCTTTTGATCTTACCGATTTTGATGACATTGAACCTACAGATAATAAGTATCTGAGAGGTTAGACTTTTTGCTTTAAACCCTTTTTTTGTATAGCACTGATTTTTAAGTTTTCTCATACCTTATTTGTTTCTGGCAGATGTTGCAGGATATGTCACAAACGTTGGGAGGATGACACATCAGAAAACTGGCTCACGAACCCTGGATTTCTATTTGGCCAACAAGAGGTATTTTCTTTGCCAATTTTTTTAGCCGACTCAAACCTGAAAATTTGGTTTCCATTGATTATTGACTACCAGAACTAAAAAAACAACTCACTTTTTTTCCCCTAAAACAGGGGCCAGTCTATAATAGTAACATTGTGGGGAGAATTGGGCGACATTCTAATAGAAAAGAAAACGAAGAATGTTGGCCTGTGTCCAATTGTTATTACTTCTGTTAATGCGAAACAGTATAACAGTGAGTAATTATAAAATAGAGTGTTTTAACCGACTTTACCTCAATTCTCAGGTTGCCTTCTTCTTTTCTAACTTGCAGATAAGGTTTATCTCTCGAGCTGCTCCTCTACCTTGATTTATGATAATCCTGATATCCCTGCATTGATAGAGCTAAAAATTGAGATGAGGTAAGGAATACTAAATTGTGACAAGGTATTTTTTTCTCACTTACTATATCCTAACGTTAGCCATGGATATTGAGTGCAGTTCTGTGGAGTTGAATGAAGCAATAGTACCTGTTGATTTCTCAGAACCCAAGGATGGGACACTTGAAAATTTGCTAATCTGGGGCCGCAACAAGAGAAACAATGTAAGTTGATGTTTGCTTCTGTTGTTATATATTATGTGAGACCATGGTATTCTATTCACTAGATATGCATCTGTGCAGTCCATGATCTACAACTGTAAGGTAAAGATTGAGAATGTTAGGACTAGGAAGGGTTGGAACTACCCGTCCTGTGGTGACAATAAGTGCAGGAAAGGCGCCACCCGAAAGGGGGGTAAATTTTGGTGTGATTCATGTGAAAAGAACGTTGAGTACCCAATTTTAAGGTAATTATTTATTAAGCTTTCCAACCCTATGAGTTAAATTAAAATGTATAATTTTCAATACCTTATGTGTGCGCCCCATTTTCATCAGATTCCGGCTTGAGCTAGATGTGTCAGACGATACTGCACAAACGGTGGTTGTGCTGTTTGATGAAACTGTGCGGGATTTGTTAAAATGCTCACCAGAATCCCTCTTGGGAGGTGAATCTGAGGTACAATCATAACTTATATTTTAAATGCATTATGGTTTTGTACTAACCTCCAAGTACAGGACACAGATGGATATACCAACTTACCCGGCGCCATATTGGATCTTATTGGAACTTACCACACTTTTGAGCTCAAGTCACACACTTATTTTGAGCACGGTACTTTTGAGAGCTTCACGTGCTGGAAAATTAACAGTGCACCACCGGTGGGAGAAATCGCATCTTCAAGCGGTCTTGAACCTGACACCGGCTCTTCTAGCCCTCTTATGAAAAGATTGTCGAAAAAAAATTGGTCCAAGAATCCAAATGTATCTACTCTATTGAAACCTGTGGAGGGAAAAAATAAGAAACGGTATCACACTATTTTCCAAATATGGAATTGATACATAAAGGTACCTTATGACTGATACATTACTTGTTGTGCCATTATTGTAGTATGGAGTTTGAAGATTCAGACATGGAGTCAGAAGATGGTGAAGAAGCTGGGATCAAGGATGGATCTGCTTCTGAGAAAACAAAAGTAATAATGTAGTAAATAGATACATACTAATATTATATATACGCCAAATATTAAAAAGTGTTCTTTGCATATCTTACTATTTCAGGTACATTCAATTTGACTGAGTCAGAAGAGGAAGAGGATGGCAGCTCATCAAAATTAAAACAGCCGGAAGAGGAGGTCAGCTCACCAAAAGTATAATCTATCAAAGAAGTTAAAAACGATGAGGATCCTACTGCTTAGTGAATAAGTATTTAGGAAAATAAATATGACATGGCCACAACTGTTTGTGGGTGTTAGGCATTTACAATAATAACTTTGTTTAATTTATCCTCTGTTTTGGCAAGAATAATTTTGGTGTTTTAAACCCATTGAATTCTTATATTTCTGTTATTTGGTGATCACTATTTAATATTCTCTTTATGCTTATAACCAACAATTTATATTTGAGAAGTACTCAAATCCACGAAAAACCCCACTTGATAAACAATAACTCACAAATTACCTTATTTGTTGATCACTTCATTAACTCAGTGATAAAAATTAAAACCAGATACAACACTTTTAGATAGAATATTGTGGTGATCACTATATAATATTCTCTTTATGCTTATAACCAACAATTTATATTTGAGAAGTACGCAAATCCACGAAAAACCCCACTTGATAAACAAATAACTCACAAATTACCTTATTTGTTGATCACTTCATTAACTAAGTGATCCCTACCTGATAAACAAATGAATCAGAAATTACCTTATTTGCTTATCAGTTCATTAACTCAGTGATAAAAACTAAAACCAGAACACTGCAATTTTAGATAGAATATGTTCAGCAGTTATTAAAATTTTCAATAACAACACTCAAATAATTGCAACATATTAATTTTAGAGCTTTTCAAATGAATCACAAATTACCTTATTTGCTTATCAGTTCATTAAGTCTGTGATAAAAATTAAAACCAGAATATTGCACTTTTAGATACAATACTGTGATCTGTCTTAAAATATAATTGCAGTTGCAAGAATTGCAATACATATGAACTAAAACATACTTAACATACTACACCATAACAACAACTTAAATTTAACATATGTGACCAGCGCTTTTACTCATCGTCCCGAACTTAACATTTTTGTATAACCAAACTAAAGTAGTGAACAAAACATCAACAAAAAAACTTACCTTAACCCATAACCAAAATTAATACCACAAATTAACAGAGTACGGAACAGACCAAAACTTTGTGCAATGCACGACATTTAATACTATCACGACAAACGCGACTAAATATTTCATCTTAAATGCATCCAAATGCATAACTGGATTTGGATTCGCTTTATATCACATACTTATATACATTAAGGGATATATCGAATACTAACTAACTAAATCTATCTTAGCATCTCAATTTTATAATTTCAAGATTAAGGAATATATAATTGTCGAAGTAAGATTCTTTATAAATTTGTAACACATACTTATAAACATTAAGGGATAAAACAAGTGAAACAAATTGAATGCTACCTAATTTATTGCCATGTTAAAGAGAGTAAAACAGTTACGAAATATCAAGTGTCTGTATCTTCAATATATTGAACATCTGCCTTCTTACATCCTTTACACAAATAATTACATTATACATTGTGAATTAGGCATGAATAATGGAGCAATTAATAATGCTAACAATGTTCCATCTCTTTCCAACATATTCAACAATCGAATAATCATACAATCGCATACAACTGTTAATGAAGATGGGAGTTTGCAAACATATTGTGGGCTGAAGTTGATAAACATTCCAGATATAGGAAAAGACACAAATCCTTTGTTAAATAATTTATTGGTTTTTTTACTTTAAGACTAAAATATGATACGACAGGTGAGCCATCCAACCCAGTTATTACACACACAAACCACAGCCGTGGCGAGCCATCCAACCCAGTTATTACACAGACAAACCACATGCGTGCAGGTATTAAGTTTATTAAATTGTCCCTAAATTATCTGTTTTAAAAAATTATGCTTTCATTCAATGTTTTAATTTATATATAATTAATTTTCAACACCTGTGTTTATTCAGGTCGAAAACGGAAACATGAAACACGTAAAATACCAAAACACGCAGCACTCAAATCATCAGGTAATACTAAAAAACATAAAGAAAATATGAATCTTAACTTATGGAGATCTATAAACTAATCAACTTATTTAAAAATTTACAACTACTTATTGTTTCTTTCATAGGTGTTCCTATTTCTTATGCTAGGCTTGGTCCACCGTCGTATCAATGTAGTAACTGTGATGCAATCATGTGGTATGAGGAGAGAATTAATAAAGATAAAAAAGCTGTGAATGCATCATTTTCCCTATGTTGCCAAGAAGGTAAAGTGTTGCTACCGAAATTCAAGGAAACACCGTTGCCATTAAAGACACTGCTTGATTTTTCAACTCCTACAACAGCAAGATTTAGAGAACAAATTAGAGTGTACAACGGGATGTTCACCTTCACATCATTTGGAGCAAGAATAGATCATTCAATAAATAATGGGAGGGGGTGTATACCTTTAGAATAAATGGGCAAAATTATCATCTAATAGGGTCACTACTACCTGTACAAGGGGTTCAACCCAGGTACACTCAGCTATATTTCTTTGACACTCACAATGAACCTCGGAATCGTATGAATGCTTTCTTAGATAACGAAGAACATGATCAAGTGGATGAATCTATTGTCGCAAGTTTGATTGCAATGTTGGATGAATCGAGTGCAGTTGCCAAGGCATTTAGAATGGCAAGAAATTGGTGCCATTCCCATGGCTCGGTAAATTTTGAATTGCGACTACTTAGTGAGAGGAAAACATCAAAACAATATAATGTGCCAACTGTATCAGAAGTAGCAGCTTTGATAACTAATGATTTTGGAGATGGTATTTTTACAAAGGATATCATTGTTAATTGCAAAGAAACAGGTCCTCACCGAATATCAGAACTGCATCCATCATACATGGCATTGCAATATCCATTATTGTTCCCCTATGGAGAAGATGGGTATCATGACAAGATACCATATCATACAAATAGTGGTAGCAGGAAAACTCAACGTGGCTATGTATCGATGAAGGAGTATTACGCTTATGTTATACATAATCGAATGAACCAAGGTAATACTTTATTGAAAGGAGGCCGGCTATTCCAGCAATTTTTGGTTGATGCATACGCATCAGTTGAGGAACAAAGATTAAAATGGAACAGGTATAACCAAGACACTCTACGTGTAGATCTCTATCATAATTTGCAGGATGTCGTTACAAGGGGTGACACAGATGCAGCGGGCCTTGGGAAACGGATAGTGTTACCCTCAAGTTTTACTGGCGGCCCACGTTATATGATGCAAAACTACCAAGATGCAATGGCTTTGTGTCGGGTATATGGGAATCCAGATTTATTTATCACATTCACCTCCAATCCAAAATGGCCGGAAATTGATGAAATGCTGGCATTTATTCCAGGCCAGAAAGCACATGATCGGCCGGAAATAGGGACACGTGTTTTCAAAATGAAGCTAACTAACCTATTGAATGATCTTACAAAATACCAAATCTTTGGTCCGAGCCGTGCAGGTAGCTACTAACCTATCATACAATAATTATTTGCACTTTCTTATTGTATCTGTTATAAAACCTTAATTTTATTAAAATATATACTTGCAGTTGTGTATGTAATTGAATTTCAAAAGCGAGGGCTCCCGCATGCACATATACTCCTGTGGCTTGAAGACGATTGCAAATGCAAAACGACAAATCAGTTAGATAATATGATATCTGCAGAGATGCCATGTCCAACAAACAATCCAGAAGGATACAAAGTCGTCACAGAGTATATGTTGCATGGTCCCTGTGGTAAGGATGCAAAATATGCTCCATGCACGATTGAAGGAAAATGTACAAAACGTTATCCGAAATCTTTCTATGCAGAAACAATGGTGGATGAAGATGGATACCCTGTTTATAGACGAAGGGATACAAAAGTATTTGCTTTGAAAGGCAAATTTACTTATGATCACAGAAATGTAGTACCTTACAATCGATATTTGTTGTTAAAATATCAGTGATGAGGCGAAAAATGATCCGTTTTTAGGGGGTCATTTAAGCCCAAATCCGAATTTATTTGATCAAATATTGCCCTAAATCGTTCCGTTTCTGATTTTAGGTACTTGGAGAGTGAATTTTGAAAAAGAAGCCATTTTGGACGTTTTTGGAGCACAAAAGTGAAGAAAACGGCAAAGTCTCAATTTTCCATGCCGGGAACAGTAGGTGACGGCGTCAAGAGTAATTGCTTGACGGCGTCAAACCTCAAGAATAAAAATCCGTAGTTCATGAAGGCGTCAAGAGTTGTCCTGACGGCGTCAAAACCCCAAGAATAAAAATCCGTAGTTGGTGACGGCGTCACACACAGGGCGTCAAGAGTAAATTGTGTGACGGCCTAGGCCTTGATGGCGTCAGAAGTAGATCAAGGGCGTCCGAGGAAGTATTTGGCGGCGAGGTGACGGCGTCACATTGTTTGTCTTGACACCGTCACCCCTATTTTCCTATATATAGTTTTCTAGTTTTTCACATTTAAGAGAGAAGTTTTGGAGAAACCCTAAAGACGATTTTGGTGCAACTTTTACAGGTTTTTCAAGGGTTCCAAACCCTTGATACCTTGCATTGTAATTGAGATAAGTGTTCTTCTAATTAAATCAATATGTCTATGTGTTGGTTGTCTATATCTTGTTCTTGTCTCAATTCCATTATGCTAGGCTAGATCTTTTTTGTGTTTGCTTAGATCTAATGAAACCTAGATATTGATTATGTATTGATTACTTGTCTATTCTTGTTCTTGGATGAATGATTTATATGTTAGGCTTAAGAAAACTGGCAGATCTCCAAATGGTAACATGCTTGAACGTCTTAAGAAACATGAACCGAGGCGTACTAGGTCTTTATTGGTTGTATTTAATGCATGAGCCACTGTTTACAATCCCTATAGTTGTGCTGGGCATGGTGTATATAACAACCCGCATTTTTCAAGGTCCTTACTCAACCTCAAACTTGAAACATTTATTTATCCATTTATTTATTTTCTAATATTTACGTGATTGATTTAACATTATACCGGAAAGTTATTCCATGTACAACGAAAAATGTCAAACAACGCGTACCGGCACGAGTCTAAGTAAAACATATATTCAATTAATACACAATGATTTTTATGAATTTATTTTATATGTCATTGCATTTAATTTATAACTTATATAAATTATCTTTGTAATTCTTTTTACATAAAACACATACAACTAGCATGTTTAGTCATACACGAATACATTATTCATCACCTTTTCTATCCAACTAATACTAAAATACATACACTATACAAAAAAAAATAATAATAGAAATAAATAAATCATTTCTTCCCTCATTTTTTTTGTCTTGTGGTCGATCCCCCCTCCAACACCCCACATGGGTCACTTGTCCACAAGCTTAACCAACTAGTTCTTGCCTTAAGTCATGCATTTTGGCTTGATCTCAATGTAACCTATCTTGCTTAACTTATTATAGCTACACACAACCTCACTTCATAACACATGCAATTTCTTTTTTTTCTTCTTTTTTTTCCTGCTGCTCACTTTTTCTTTCTCTTGTTTGACGCACCATCAATGCACACACCATATGCATGCTTGTTTGCTAGTGTAACAACCTAAGTACATATTTGTTTTATACATTTTTGTCTTACCTTTGATGTCACCCACTCAGTTTTGTTGTATAGCTTATATTTGGCCTATTAGAACCTAACCACCTACACTTCACAAACCACAAAACACATAGTCAAAAAAATTCATCTCCATCCTTTCCCTCTCTGTTGGTTCGTATGCCCACAAACACAAACATAAACCATAAATTTTTCTTGTTCTTTTGAAGATTTGAGTATAAGGAGCTTAGTTAGTTCATTGGGTTATTTTTCTTGGGTCATAACACATCAGTTGGGAGTTGAATCTTGCACTTAATCCATTCCTTTATCAAATCTTTGTAAGTAATCTTTTCATTTTCTTTTCTTGTGCTTTTATAACCTTCATAGCATATATTTAACAAAAGTACAAAACATTTGTAAAGATTTACAAGAAAATTTTAGGAATGAGCTATGCATATATATACATGTACACGAGTGACATATAAAAACCATAACAAATTTTGTATCACCACGTTTGTGTAAAGATTTTGGTTTAACAAGATGTAAAAAGTTTAAATATGTGGCCTACGGGCTTAATTGGAGTTTCAGTTTTATTATTATGATATAATCTTGGTTTAATAAGGTTAATATGTTAATTATTATTGTAAATCAGTGGAAGGGACTAACTTTAGTTTGGTGTTGTTGAGTTTTGTTGGGGAAGTGCTGAAGAGGAGTATTTAACGTAGAGTGTAGAGGGCTGTCCCATAGGCGCGTTTGGGCAGCGGGAACATAAGTTTTGCAACACCTAATATTTTTTTAGAAACTAGAAGATATCAGCTAAATGTGGCCGCTTGAACCGCCAAAAACGGATTTAAAACGAGAAAGTTATGTCCATTTGAAAATCATTAAAAGTTTACAAAAGCTGAAAAACTGCACTTGATATTTTTCTGAGGTCACGAGTTTGAGTCCAGTTTTGAACCTTATAACCTACGAATTTTTGAAAACTCAAAACATAGGACTTGTAGCTCTCGCACTCATGTTTTCAGATTGTCTTTGCACGCTTCGTAAAACCTTGTAACGAAAAAGTTATGGCCTCATAAAGTTGACCAAAAATACACTTCTAATATAAATTTCAGCAACTATTTTTGAGCTGATTGGTTAACTTTGAACACATTTTTGAGCATTTTAGAGTCCGTATGAGGCGTAGAGTCCTTAAGGAATATTGTAGTAAGGTCTAAGTACTTTTATTACGAGTCGAAGGCTTTCTAAAATAGTATATGTTAGGTGAAATACAAACTTTTAGAGGAGCACACTTGGGAATTTTTGAAAAAATACTAAAACGCGAACATACGTGGGTGATACAAAGACTTTTCAAAACACGTATGCATCATTTCATTTCATTTAGCATAATACTAAGTCGGACCGTTATTAACTAGGTCGTGTTCCGGTACCGTTGTGCGCTAGTACTTGACCGTTTGTTCTCGAGTTTCAACTTTGTTTGAGGTGAGTTCTCGTAGCCCCACTTTTTAACATGTTTTACCTTGGGGTGGAAATGGTACTCAATGCTTTACAAATGTTTTTATGCTGTGAATTTCTGTTTTACATGATTTTGGACATATATGTGTGATGATGCAATTATATGCTGTGACATGTTTGTTTTGTGAATACATGACTACGCCACTGTTAACTCTCTGCTGAGAGCCCACAAGTTGATAGGCTCAGTTGATGCAACTGTTAACTCTCTTTGAGGGCCCACATGTTGATAGATCTATCGGGGTAGCTCCCCACGTGATATTTGTTATGAGTATGATGTACACTATAGGTTCAGTTGGCGTGACACTATTTCTGATTTGTTAACGTGCTTGTAGTTGGTAATCATTCTCACTTTTGTCCTACGCTATTATTCACAGCTTCGTGGTTTACTTTCAAACCTACGAGCTCACCAACTTTATGTTGACGTTTTCGAGTATCCATTTTCAGGTGTTTAGACAGAAGTTGCTTTAGAAGGTTGAGTATTTGCCTGGCCTAGCAGACATAAGACAAGACTCTCTGGGTTGTGTTTTCCCGAGGAGTTATGCATTTGGAAAGTTTCCCTTAAGACTTAATTATTGTGAACTTATGTAGCAAGACATCTTTTTACCCATGTTATGGGATCATTGTAACTTTGACTTGTGTTGTGATGAACGCATTTAGTATTTCTCTATTTAGACACCATGTGTTCTTGATCTTGAAGTCATACCCATTAAATGACATTCCGCTGCGCCATTTTTGGGGTGTGACAGTGTAGGAGGAGATAAGAGCTCATAGAATTGGGGAGTTATGTATGCCACCCCATGAATGGTATTAAGGAATACGATCCGTCATCCATGCAATTATAACAAGTAATTAACGTGTAAAAGATATCTAGGGAGTAGTGAAATCTAAGTAAACACATTTTCTCCAATTACTGCTCACAACCTTAGTATAATTTAGCTTATTTTCATTTTTAGTATTTTATTTTGATTGCATCTTAGTTTTGGGTTAGTTGAATAGCAACTAATTCCGCCCACTCTTCCAAAACCCGAGATTTTAATTGCTTTCTAAAAATATAAAAACACAAAAATAATCATCCCTCACCTTTAGAACTGGTGGGACAAAGAATCGCTGAAGTTGATGAGATCACAAACTATTTAAATTGTCGTTACTTAGCACCATGTGAGGCAGTGTGGCGCCTCTTATCTTTCGATATCCATCAGTCATGAAACTAAACTTCCACTTAAAAATCAAAACTCAATCACATTACGTGATTCGCAAAGTTTGCCAGCACTACTTCAAAGGGAAGGTATCAAGAAAACGATGTTTACAGAGTGGTTTGAGCTAAACAAGGTGGATAAAAAAGCTAGAAAACTCACCTATGCGGAAATACCGAAACATTGTGTGTGGCATGAAAAAGAAAAAAAATGGAAACTACGGAAACAACAAAAGAGTATTGGTCGGATTTTTTATTCAAGCCCAGCTTCTGGAGAGTGCTACTATCTCAGAATGTTGCTAAATGTGGTGAGGGGGCCTACATCTTTTAAAAAGTTGATGACAGTTAACAAAAAAGTGTATGCAACTTTTAAAGAAACATGTTTTGCATATGGCCTTCTCAATGATGATAAGGAATGGACACTAGCTATAATCGAGGCAAGCTTTTGGGCATTGGGGCCTAAGCTACGAGACCTGTTTGTTACAATTTTGTTGTTCTGTGATGTTTGTAAGCCATTGCAACTGTGGGAAGAAAACTGGGAGGTTTTGTCAGAAGATATTTTACACAACAAGCGGAAAGTTTTCAACTACCCTGAATTGGAGTTGACGGAGGAACAAATTAAAAACTACTGCTTGATAGAAATACAGCAATTGTTAAATAGAAATGGAAGAAGTTTAACAGATTTCCCTGATCTTCCACGGCCTAATCCAAGCCTAATGACGAATTTGGATAATCGTTTAATTAGAGAAGCACTTGACTTTGATGCAAAACAAAGTAAGATTGAACACGACAAACTCCATTCGTTGTTAAACATCGAACAAAGATTAATATACGAGCATGTCATTGAATCGGTCCATTCTAAGAAAGGCGAGTTTTACTTTGTTTACGGACCCGGAGGTACAGGAAAGACATTTTTATATAAAACAATAATTTCAAGATTAAGATCAGAAAAGATGATTGTCTTAGCCGTTGCATCTTCAGGTATATCTTTTTAGCAATCCTAAACACTTGATAGATAATTTAAAAGTTATATTATTACACCTATAACTAACAGAAATTCTATAACTAGGCATAGCTTCATTACTCCTTCCTGGAGGCAGAACCGCTCATAGCAGATTTGTTATTCCACTTGAGCTAATGGAAAATAGCACATGTGGCATTAAACAAAATACCCACTTAGCAAAGCTTTTACAACAAGTTCAACTGATTATATGGGACGAAGCACCTATTACTCAAAGGTATGCTTTTGAAGCGCTGGACAGAACATTAAGAGATATATTGGGCTATGATAACTCAGCAAAAAGAGACCAAATTTTTGGTGGCCTGACTGTCTTACTTGGAGGTGACTTCAGACAAATACTACCGGTCATCCCAAAAGGCAAAAGGCAAGAAGTCGTGCAGGCATGCATAAACCGTTCTCATTTGTGGAAATCTTGCAAAGTTTTCACACTCATATGCAGCATGAGAGTAAATGAAATTTCACCGGATGGTTCAATTGATTCAAACAAGCAGGAATTCAACAAATGGGTTTTGAACATGGGTGATGGAAATTTGGCAACAAAAAACAAAGAAGATGAAGATGAACCAACTTGGATTGAGATTCCCGAATATTTTATTATCAAAACATGGAATTCCCCAATCGAGCAAATAGTTAAAGAAACATTCCCTGACTTTACTACTAGGCAAACAGAAGATGCTTATCTCAAAGAAAGAGCAATACTAACACCGAGAAATGATGACGCTGATGCAATTAACGCATACATGTTTGATAAGTTAAAAGGCGAAACCCTAACTTACAAGAGTGCAGATGAGGTGTGTAAAGCAACAACAGATCATTTGGATCAACAAAATTTGTACCCGACAGAGTTTTTAAATTCACTCAATTTCCAAGGGATGCCACCCCACGGGCTGAACTTAAAAAGGGAACTCCCAATTATGCTCTTGCGGAATGTTAATCCAGCACAGGGGTTATGTAATGGAACTCGGCTAATCGTCACTGATCTAGCACAATTTGTCCTACGTGCCAAAATTCTAACTGGCTCAAAGATTGGGGAAACCGTATTAATTCCAAGAATTACACTCACCTCTACGCAAACGCAATGGCCATTCATAATGAAGCGCAGAAAGTTTTCAGTCAAACCATGTTACGCAATGACCATTAACAAAAGTCAAGGGCAGTCACTTACACACGTAGGTGTCTATCTACCAAATCCCGTGTTCAGTCACGGGCAACTTTATGTGGCAGCATCTAGAGTGACAAGCCCTGATGGACTGAAGATACTAATGGTGGGAGATGAAGAAGGTGAATTCAAGTATCGAACCCGTAACATTGTTTACAAAGAAGCTTTCAACAACTTATCTTAATAACCGTATTACCATTTGAAATACTTGATATCAATTTTTATTAAGCATTCATTTTTGTAAGAATAAGATAAATCGAGAATTGAGATATTGCATGTTTTGACCATTTGTGTTATCTAATGTGGTTAGAATTGAACAATGGTGTGATTGACAAAGTATGAGATTATTATTGGTAAATTTTTTTATTAACATACGAAAAAACTTCACCTTTTACCTATTGTCTACACAAACCAATTGGTGACTTATCCAAAAATTAGATTTCAAAATGCTATTTGTCACATTTCAACCTGATTATGAAAAAACTGCAACATCATATTCAGATTAGTTATTTTAGAATATATATTATAATTTATTATGAGTTTTTTGATATAAAACCTTATGAATGCCTAATAAATAAACTTTATGAAAGAGTGGAAGTTATAAATTTTTTTTGTAACTGAAGGAAAGTTGAGGCGGCTAGGCCTACATACATTGATAAGATAATGACCCCAATATCAAAGACTAAGTTGATCTCAAGTTTATTACTAATAATATTTATCATTGTAGCAAATGTGTAATTTATAGTTACTGTTAGGGTGAGCAAACGACCCGACCGGACCAGACCGACCGAAACCGGACCGGACTCGACCGGACCGATCACATTCGGTCCGGTCCTCGGTCTAGGCTTTTTGGCTAATTCGGTCGTCGGTCCGGTCCGGTCCGGTCCGACCAAAAAACTAAAAATCTTGCCAAAATATTGCTTTTTTGGACCGGACCGACCGAAGACCGACCGGACCGGAAGAGGAAGTGGCATATATTGTCATTGTTATTGTAATAATTTATGGATGACATGAACTGTGATGCATCATATATAGCTTATAATTCTATTGTCAAGGGTTTTAGTTACTTTCAAAACCAATAAATTTAATGAAACTATAGAAACTAGGTGCCAAATTATTATCTTTGTTTTTTGCTGTGATTTAGTTTTGCTTCTATTGGCTTTTGCTTTAAAGCTCAATCTCTTACAACAAGCTCCACGTCTTATGTTGTTAGCATGTGATAGCTTCGTAACTCGGCTTCAAGACTTAAGGCTCATATAACATTGTAACCACTAAAAGCTATCCCTGAGACTTAAAAGGGCTGTAACTTAACAACAGTTTATACTACAGCCTACATGAATTTAATGTGAGATGCATCTCAAATGCGCAACTTAAAGAGTATGCATATGCACACTGATTATAGGTAACCAAAATGACAAGTCTCAGAAATTGTTATTATTCTGTTACTTTGAATCATATCTTAAAGAGTATTTCCTAAGCATTAATCAATATAAAAATTATATGCTGGCCTATTGTGTTACCTCACAAGTAAGGCTAATTGAAGGGTTAATGCTTTTTCTTCCTCTATCCAGAAGCTAGCGTAGCTGAACTAATGGAGATATACAGCCAGTACAAATAATAAGTTGGAGTTGGGGATGTCAGAAAAATAGATACAAAAAAATCTCTTATCAACTTCAACAGCTTTAAGAGGGCGGGTTTGAGTACGCATATTCAGTGGGAACGTAAAAAAAAATAAATGATTGTAATTTGTAACCTCAAAAAAATAAATTCTCTAAAAGGGTCAGCTTTTTATTTAAAAATATAACAAAAAAAACCCTTAAACTTTAGCTTTAAAAAAAAACCCCCAAGACTTACAAAATGCATAACATTTCCATACTAGAAATCAAAAAAAAGTTATAACTTAAATTTAGTTTTGTATTATAAACTATATAAATAAACACTAATAAGTTATAGAAAGATTTAATACAAAAATCACCAAACAACTAATGTCATACTTAAAAAAGATGTGTTGTAATCACAACTTACAAACTTAGCAAAAAAAGATATGCATCGTTGTTTCATATAACAAACAACATCAAACATTTTTAAATTTTTATAAAACAAAATTAAAACAATTCATACAACAAACTAAACAACACTTAAGTATACACTCGCCAATATACATAAAGAATACACGATTAACAATTAGATGTTCAGCCCGTGCGTAGCACGGGTTTTGCATGCCTCGTATAACTTAATTCTAAGGTATTTTTACATTTAGGTAAAGATAAATATGTTGTTACAAGACTATAGATAAGAATAACATCGGGTCAAATTTTGAAAAATGGGGATAAATTATCCAAAAGAAGCTTGTTCAATAACAAAATTTTAGCTTTATAGTAGGATTAATATTGATACGAATCCTACAATCTTACAATCTCAGTCCGATTGTGTGTTATTTACAATTCTACTTTGAACTTGCGAAGTGCTCTTATGAAGTACTATATTATGACATACTTTCACTAATTAGTCATTTTTTTAACAAAGTAATTAGTCATATTTGGTTACTCGTAATTTTGTTACACAAGTAATGTTGTCAGATTGATTCACATTACAGATACTTAAATGTTAACGAAAATATCTGGCGATGTGTCAAGCCTTATTAATCTGACATAGAGCGTGGGCAAATAAAAATCTCATTTGATCTAACTTATACGAAACATGAATGCGATATATGTAAAATTACCTTGAAAAAACCAAGACAGATTTCAAAGATCACACGAACTCTCACAGTTGTAGTGCTATACATGAACTCTCAAGGTTGTAAACCAACCAAGAATGTGGCTATATATAAACCAAGCATTAAAGGTAGCCATGAGACAAGTTAAGAGGAGTAAATAATGACATATGTAACATGTGTTTTTTATTTTCTCGGTAAACGATAACTTAAATATGGAATATACTCTCTCTGTCTCAAAATTATTACTTATCGACCAAAAACATACAAATAAAAAAAATGCATATATTACTGTTTTAACTTTTGTAAAAGCCATTAAAAGACAGTTTTACCTTTTGACTATTAATTATCGAAAAAAAATTCTTAAAATATTGTTTTGGAATTTTTTATAAAAAAAATTCTAAAAAATACATATATTTTTTAAAAATTTTGAATAAAAAAAATTTTCAAATAAATTTTTTTAGAAAAATATTTGAATAAAAATATTTTTTTAGAAAATTTTAAGAATCTTTTTTCTGAAAATATTTTTTGGAATTTTAAAATTCAAAAACATTTTTTCAATTTTTTTTCGAAAACCATTTTTAAAATTTTCTTTTTCAAAAATATTTTTTTGGAATTTTTTTTGTGGTGATGGACTGTACATGAAATGATTATACATACTCAAGGACCGTAATTTTCTAATGAAGTGGGCTAACGAAAGTTAGTAAAAAACTTAAATCCGCCAAACAAAATAGTTGGCCGCCTTTTTGTGCAAGAAAAAAAGTAGATTACCTTTATTCGAAACAGATACTAAGCTGGGTATCTTTTTGTGCCATTTGCCCTTTCATTAATAAAGATATAAATATTGATACATAAAACTTAGGAGGTTACATTGCTTGTAAAATACTTGGAAATGGTAGAAATCTGGTGTCTACTATATGCCAAAAATATGTAAGAGTACCTTGAAATACAGACTTCAAATATGTAACCAGTTCTCAAAGAAGTAATGTTTTTTGTGTTCAAAGAAAGAAGGTTTTGGTTGAGTTCTTAGATGATTAAAAACAAATGGAGAAGACTGTTGGAGAAAACATGCAGAAAATTTCAAAAGTGTAAAGTGAAATGGAGAAGACTGTTTTGCCAACTAATTTTCCATTACATTTGGCCATGTGTCAAATAATGCTAGTTAATAATTGAGTGATCGTGAAATATCAACGTAGCCACTCAACCAAAGTAAAGCAAATTATAGTAGTCCTGGGCCTAGTTGCTTAGCGGCGATAATGGAAGGGGCCTACAATCACATGGGCTTATTCTTTTTCTCAAAACAAAATCTTTAAAAGAATTTATGAGCTTATTAGATTATACTAGCCGAATGCTTGATATAACCATGCCCATTTATGGTTTTAGATAAACTAGTTTTAGACCTCCGTGAGATTTTTTTAGATTAAGCTTTGGCTTAAATTTTGTTGGATAAATAGTTGTAGAAAATAAAAATAGTACTAAACATGGTTCTGGGATAGGTATTTTGTTAGATTTGTTAAATTTTCTGATAAACTACTCAATCATAAACTACACAATCTGTTGTGTGGAAGTTACCTTAATATAACAATCTGTTGTGACTTGTGTGGGCGTGACCAAACTTAATATCACATTTTTATTCTGATAAACATGCATCTACCACCTTGATTACTTTTAAGTGCTTATTTGTTTTGAAATGAACAGTTACCAAAATGCTTATGTGTAAATACTTTATTTACATTATATACAACAAAAACTTGTGGTTACTTATACTTTTTTGTGTTCAGTTTACATGTTGAGTGGGACATTATAACCATGAAACTTCTTTATAAAAGTCTTAGAATTTGAGTAGAATCTTGTTGTGTGAAGTTTTGCGTTTTCTCTTCGAAGCAGTGCAATTTTGTTAGTTATTACTCCGTAGTTGTCTATATATAATTTTCCTTCTCTTTAAAATAAACTGAAACTAATAATTTGACAACACAAGCTGAATCAATACTCAATAGGCACCAACCTAACTAATATCGCGAGATTGATTATAAGCATCTGATTATTTATTAATACAACTGTTAGCAACTTATAAACTATGAAGGAACTGTTACTTTTCTAATAGTGATTAACAAATACAACTTTTTGGAAATAACAGTATAATTCTTATTTAAGCAACTTCTTTTAGAGGGCTGGGAGTGGTAACTTGGCAACGGCATTTCATCCTATGTGGCTTGCATTATTGTCAAGTTATGATACCGAACATGCTTGCGTTATTGTGGCGTTACAGTTTGCGTTGCTATAGCAACGTGAGTTGAAACATGCAAGAGGATAAAACTTGTGTGCAACGAAAAAAAAATCACTACACCCTCACATTTAAATCTAACGATAGTTTTAGATTTCAATAAATAAATAAAGGGATAATCACCACAATAGACCGGGCAACCATGGTGAATTCGGTTCCTGCTATCCAAAAATGTCTTTTTTAGACAGGGCAACCATGGTGAATTCGGCTCATACGGTAACGACGTCAAAAATTTTCTTCCGTATATTTTGGTTCATCACCAAAATAGTCGGCCAGTAGACGTGCTTTAGCAACTTCACGTTCACGGTGGATGTATCTACGGCGTTGTGAAGGACCGGCTTCTTGGTTTTGCAACAATTGCTCGTGCTCAAATTCTTGGAGAATCAACTCTAGCTCCGTTATTTCTTCAAAGTCGCTAACACTTGAATATGATGATTCGCTCATGTTTCTTGCTTTTAAGTGTAAGTGTTTGAATATAATAAGTTGTGTAATTGATAGAAATGTGTAAAATAGGTTTGGTATTTATAGTGTAAAATAAGTTAGGTTTTTTAAAAAGAAAAAAAAAAGTAACGTTAAATAATAAAAACATTGTATAACGTTTTAAAAAACAGAAAAAGCTGCACATTCGTACAAATTTTTGCCTCGCCGTGCCCATGAAGCACTGCCCAACGAAGAACAACGGCGAGGGGGGACGGTGTGGCGAATAGGAACGGCGAGCCGTGGCCATTGCCACATATGAACGGCGAAGAAAAACGGGGAGTTGCACCTTCCACTCTTAATATTACTCACAAATGTTCTAATGAAATATATTTAACAAATAAAAGGCTTATATTATGTTACTTGCATAGCAGAACACTACAACTACCATAGAAGAAAAAGAAGAAAAAAAAAAAAGAAAAAAAAAAAAAAAAAAAAGGACACTAAAATATTGTAATATGGATGAACTCACACAATATTGTCACTTTCCATAAATTTTAATTGGTTTATTTTGTTATGTCTCATTTAGGGTAGTACATATCCAAAGTGGTCAAAGTGCTAACATTCAGTCACATAATGTTGGCTTTTACACCATCATGTATTTGCAACAATCAGTTTTTAAACGAGTGCAAGAGTTCTTTCGCCATGATAAATCTTTTTTTTTTCCTCGATTAAAATGCATTACACATGCTGAAAATCATTTTGCCTTAACGTACATGCTTCCATGAATGTATACATTAGAATACTAGCCATGCACGTGTGGGCAAGTAAGCATGTACAATATCATGTGTTTGATTATATCCCACATAGTTCAAAGAAGTGAAATCTTTTTTGTTTATGTATTATAGAGAATGAGGATCTCACATGTCTTACAGACGACACATGTGTAATTCTATGTTTTGAGACACATTGTGTTGTGTGTTGATGAAGTTGATTATAAAACTAAAAAATTCAAACTTCTTTAACTAATTGTCTTGAAAAATTAATATAAATTCTTGATTTTTTTAGTGGTACATCTTTTTTCACTTAAAAAAAGGGATTTAGCCGTACAATAGCAACATACTTTTCCAAATGTTCCATTCTAGTACGCGTACTTTTTTTTGTCCCACTCAATGTAACGTACTTTCAACTTTTGTACCAATCTACCCCACGAAACTTGTTTAACCGACTAGCAAGTTTTTTTTCCCACAAAAGCTGCCACGTTGGATTTCCACTATATATTATATATTTGTAAAAGCCATCAAATAGCCATATACTTTCTAAAATTTACTCATATGGTACGTGTGTCAAAAATAACTAAAAATTTGGTTTTTTTTAACGTTTTCATTCGTTTTTGCACGTTTTCATCCGGTTTGGACATTTTCGTTCGTTTTCAAATGTTTTTGTCCATTTTTACACTTTTGCGTTTGTTTACACGTTTTCATCCGTTTTTCCACGTTTTCTCCCGTTTTTACACGTTTTCTTCTGTTTTTGCACGTTTTCACTCGTTTTTACACGTTTTCATCCGTTATTGCACGTTTTCTCCTCTTTTTACACGTTTTCATCCGTTTTTGCATGTTTTCATACTTTTGTACACGTTTTTGTTCGGTTTTACATGTTTTCGTCTTTTTTTTCACGTTTTGTCTGTTTTTGCACGTTTTTCTCCATTTTTATACGTTTTCATCTGTTGTTACACGTTTTCACTAGTTTTTACACGTTTTCGTTCATTTTTATTCGTCTTCATCCGTTTTCATACATTTTTATACGAATTAAAAATGGACAAAAGCGTGTACAAATGAACGACAACGTGTAAAAATAGATGAAAATGTGAACAAAATGAACGGCAACGTGTAAAAACGGACAAAAACATGCAAAAACGAACGATAACTTGTAAAAATGGACAAAAACGTGTAAAAACGAACAAAACATGCCAAAAACAGACTAAAATGTAAGAAAACGGATGAAAACATGTAAAAACAGATGAAAACGTGAAAAAAACGGAGGAAAGCATGTAAATATGGACGAAAACGTGCAAAACCAAACGACAACGGGCAAAAACGGATAAAACGTGCAAAAACGAATGACAACGTGTTAAAACGGACAAAAACGTGTAAAAACAACGAAAACATGTAAAAACGGACTAGAACGTAAGAACGGATGAAAACGTGTAAATAAGGACGAAAACGTGCAAAACAAATGACAACGTGTAAAAACGGACGAAAACGTGCAAAAACGAACAACATGTAAAAACGGCCAAAAGCGTGTAAAAACGAATGACAACGTGTAAAAATGGACAAAAATAGATGAAAAGGTGTATAAAAACGGATGAAAACGTATAAAAACGAATAAAAACTTATAAAAACGGACAAAAATAGTACGCGTACTAGATCGGTACATTTGAAAAAGTACGTTGCTATTTACTCTAGTATTAAATATGTCACGTAGGCATTTTTCCCGGTTTTCAAACTTTTTTCCCGGTAATCGGTAACTTTTTGGTAGAATGGAACAAAAAATGAAAGTACGTTACATTGAGTGGGACAAAAAAAAGTACGCGTACTAGAATGGAACATTTGGAAAAGTATGTTGCTATTGTACGGCTAAATCCCTAAAAAAAATATTCGTACTCCAAAGTCCAAACTTTTTATTTATTTTCAAGTTTTTCAAAGACACTATGAAATTTCGTTTTTTACTTACATGCATTTTGTTAAAATGCAACAAATTAAATACATTGTACACAAGACAAGCCTGGAGTAATTAACGAGTATCTTACATCACAACTTGGATTGCAATTTAAATGATGCTATTGTTATTATGCATGAGAGTAAACCCATGTGAAATTAGTGATAAAGTTTGTACTCTTTAGATGATATTCGAGTTCAATACTTAATTACCGTGCGTATTTAAACTCTGGCATTAGTTATGAGTTTAGTTTCAAGATACAAACGCTCTATAATGAACATATAACTTAGTATTATTTGATTAAGGTCAATTCAACCTTATATCCCATAGTCCCACATTTGTTAAAAAAGTGAAATCTTGCTAGCTTGGATATATAGTGCAGTGTACTAAGACTATACATTGTAAGAATAATGTTATGTTTTCAAATTCACACATCTCATCGAAGATTTTAAAACTAAAAGAATGAAACTTTGATGACCAGCGTGTATTTGAAAATTGATATAAAATTCTTCGATTTTTTTTTAAATTTTTTTTTAAATACCTTCTTCATTTACAAAAACATCTTTATCATCTGTTGTCACTTAAAAAATGGTACCATATATTTTTTGTTTACAAAGATTGTACATACATCTTTATGAAACTAAATATATAGTAATGTTCTATGTATATCCAATAACCGTTACCATACAATGTCATGCTGATTCGGCAGTGACATGCCACAGAAATGAACCAAGGCATATCCCTCCATGTAATTAAGGTATAAATTGAGTACATATATACAACTTTGGCCATTTAAGCTCATACCATTCTACAATTCAATCATGCTAAATGTACCATTCAAACTAATTGAGATGACTCTTGACACTCATGAGGATTGTCAATAATACTTTACCTTTCACCAAAGTTCTTAATTTGTATTTTTGAAAATGACGTAAAACAAACGAAATTATATAGCATAAAATAACGATGTATAAACCGTTAATAACATGATATAAATTTTGGTGCATCTATCTAAGATTGAAAAAGTTATACTACGGAGTAATAAGGATCACAAATAGTTTATAAATAGTTTTAGCCCATACAATAACAACTATCCCATAACACATCAATATGGGATATGTTTGTTTCATTGTAAAGTTTTGTATAGGGATGACGGGAGTCTGTAAGCGAACCACCATTATCCGGGAGGTCTTTGGTTCAATTTTTGACGACTAATTATCCTCCTTTTTTTTTTTTTTTTTTTTTTTTTTTTTTTTTTTTTTTTTAATCTTGGTCTTTGGCTCAACGATAAATTCTTATAAAATACCTAAAATACATTATTCTTCGCATTTTACATCTTTTGCCTCTTGTGTTTTTTGTTGCTATTCATAAACAATAACACTTTCTTGAATCTACATGTAATATAAGAAATACACAGCAGTTTGCATCATATCATCGCCCTTATTTCTTCTATCACAACCAAATAATTTATTTTTTCAGTATACTTTTTCTATGCAGGTTTGGGATCGTGTGAAGATTATGACTGATGTTCCTTCTATCCCATCCTCGTTGGATCTGATCGTTGATTATCTTATCCCTTGGTCCAAGAGGAGATCAGTCAGATGTGTTATTTCTAAGCTGGTGTTTGCTGCAGCTTACTACTTTATATGGCAAGAACGGAATAATAGATTGTTCAAGAACCAGAAGAGGTCGGAAGCTCAAGTTATTGAAGTGATCAAGTCTACTATTCGTCTCAAACTTCTCTCTTGCACCTTCAAGCGGGCGAAGAATGTGGAATCTTTAATGGAGCTTTGGAAATTAGCGAGTTCTCTCATTCGATCTTCTACTCATGGCAAGTGATTTGTTCTCTTTTCAAGACATGAGTTCGTTTGGTTATCTGGTGGAAGTGGAGTGTCGGTTGAGAGCTGCACTCTTTTTTCCTTTCCAAGGGATTTTCCCTCTAGGTTTTTTTTTTATCTTGTGAAGGTTTTTAAGGAGGCAGTCTCAGCTGGCTTACTATACTCCGGGTGATTTGTTGGCTGCGTTATTTGGTGTTGCCTATACTTTGAAGTGGTTCTTACCGATTGGTGTGTTGGTTATTGTATTTAGATAGTTCTTCGGTCTGTGGCATGTCACAACCGATTGATGTTTGTTTGGTAGTTCAAGCGTTTGTTTGAGGTTAATGTGGTACTCTGCCACATTCCATTGTACTGAACCGCTTTTTGTGATTATATATATTTTACCGGGGAAAACCCTTTACCAAAAATTAAAAAAAAAAATAGCGTAAACCCATCTGAAATCACTCAAATTGCGCTGTCTCTTAGTACGTACTATATTTAAACTTTGGCGTACATTATAAGAGTGGCTTCAAAATACAAACGATCTATAATGAACAAATATGAATACAACGATTTACATTGAATGGATAACTAGTATAGTTATTGTGTAGAGTATATGATAAAAACCATTTTAACATATATCCCATATAGGTTAAAGAAGCTAAATCTTTCTTGTTTATATGCTATAGCCAACGATGTGCGCACATTTTTAGAATATTGATATGTTTTCAATCACAAGTCTGTACAGGAGTTTGATTTACTAGACTTCGTTACAAACTTGTATTGGAAAATGTATATAAAGTTCTTCACTTTTTTTAGTATCTTTTGGCACTTGAAAAAATGGGTACTACATACTCCAAACTTTGTATTTACAAAGGTATATTTATCCAAAATGTTACATAATTAAAATATCTATAAAGTAAACTTTTAAGGTGTAACAATAATCATATGATACGAAACATCTAGTAGTAGTATGCCTAAATATCTGTTATTTAAACCGATTAAGTTTGTTTCAGTGACTCAAACTGAACTGATTGCTCTAATATAAACTTTAACTTCCACAAGCTTACAAATGTTGGTGGTTTTAATTATCTTTTGTGCTTGTTTGTTACACTATTAATCATGAACGTGTAAATACTATTTGGGATAATCCCATAATTCCATAATAAAACCTAAGATGCGCCATGGCCCTTTTCAAAAATATCATTTGTCGTGACTCGTGTATAGAACTTTTTTTAACACCTTATAAATAAAAGGTGTAGGAGCTAGAATAATAAGTAAGTGGAATCAAGAGCACACGGTAGAATGAACTAATGTGTGGCTTATTCTCAAGGTTACTGGTTCAATTCCCATGGGCTTGAAGATTTCCTTTTTTTATGTTGAATACAAAAATCACATTCACATTTCTACATCTTTGGTGTTTTCTGATTCTTTTATTTGTAAGCTCTTTGTTGAATCTGATTGTTTATATTTACATATATTTTGTTTGAATTTGTTTGCTTTAAGATATACAACACTAGTTATTATTATTGGTGTTAGTAATTTTAAAATAACTAATGGATGTGAAATGATGGACATTTTGTATGTTAAAACAATCTTAACAAGCCTAAGGGATACAGCCATACAGGAAAGGGTTTCATCTCACGACTCACGTTAACAAATTTTATCTTTAAGACTTCGGCTATAAACCTGCTGGCAAAGCATGGAAAAATTGTCCAAAAACATACATGAATGTTTCATACGCATGTGAAAATAGAAGTCCACATTATTATATCATGTGGAGTGTAGGTTATTTGGTATATGAAGTTATGAACCATTCAATAACCGAAAAGTCTGTGGTTCGAAATCTCATGTTATCTACACTTTGCGTTTTTATTTTGGTGTCTTTTAACTTAAATAAAGTTAAAAGAAAAAACTTTTAGATGTCACTATAAAGTTAAGTGAACATATTCTCGAACACTTTAACTTCATCAAGCTATCTATTAAACTCAGTGAGATGTTCAACGACATCTGCCTGACTATAAATTGAGGGCTTTGAGGCGACTAAAAAAAGGTTTATGTAATCGGAAAAATGGTTACGGTTGCCATCATTTCCAACAAAGAAGAAGTAACAACTTTGTCCTACCGGTGTATAACTCAATCAATTACTAGGTACCAACAAACACGATCCGCACTCACGAGTCATCACCAAACCCCTCATAGTTTTGAGTCATGTTCACCTAAACCAAACTATTTTAGTTTCCAAACCACTTAAAAATAGCCAGTTGAATTATTTCACAAATCACAGATGTGTGTTCTCCTAAAAAGCTTGTATTAAGCTAGTTGCAGAGTAGAACACTACAATTGCCATATTAACAAAGAATACACTTATATATCATTATAAGGATGAAGGGTTACGAACTTACGATTCTTCGAAGATAGGTAGGGGTGATCTGTATATTCACTTACTCAATACAACTAACCAATTTATTTAAGGAAGATAACAATGTAACCTACATTTTTGTTTGTTCTATCATATTACTATTACTAGTTATAATGCCCGCGCACGCGCGGGGTTTTTTCTATTTTTTTTAGTAATGTATTTTATTTGTTAAAAAAACAATTAATTTAATATTTGTTTTGTTTTGTTTTATTAATGGTTTTAATTTTGTATTATACAATGAAGAGAGCTCGACTATGTTTATAATGCCCATAAAAGCACGAGGTTTTTTTATTTTATTTATTTATTTATTTTTTTTAATATTATTGAATAATATGTTTTTAATATTCTTGAATTACGGAGTAGTACAAAGTTCAAGCTGCATATTTTTTGCGAAAAACCTACCACGATGGAGTTAATAACCAACAATTTTAATATGATATAATCTATGGGATTCTTTTAGTTCTTAAAACCTCTAATACATGACCAAAAAAAATACAATCATATTCTCATAAGTGTTTCTTTTTAAACCCATTTGACATCTTTTGACCCATCGAGTTTTTAAGTCTCTTTCTATCATACTGCATTCAAACTTATTAGTCAAGACTATTTCCTATTTGATTTCAGAATAAAATTAACAGTTTTGACAGTAGCCTGTAACTTGCTGTCCAGATTTCTGTTTATCACATTTTACTTGGTCGGGTACCTACTTGTTACGACGGCGGTTACTCTGAACGTAAACATATTTTCGACAAATGTTATACGAATAATTGTTACAGTGTAATATTAAAATATAACAACAAAATAAGTATTGTTATACAAACATGTACTACTATGATACTCGCGTAGTGGGACGGCGAAATCAATAGTCTAAGAAAGTCAGACAAATATGAAATTATCAGCATGCTTCTATGGCTCCACGATGTGAAATTTTTAATGATTAACGTGGAACTTCTTGAGGTATATTTTTGTTTGTGCACAGTTATGAAGATTGCATTATCTTTTCTTGTTTTCTGTATATAATTTTCTCTAAACGTTTTGCAGTTTCTTTCTTCACACATGGAACTAATATCACCTTCTCTGTGCGCTAATTTGGAGAGTTTAAAGATTTATCCACTTTACGTGCCCGCAGAGGTGCAAGCACAAATTGAAGTGGATATGCTTATGTTTGCTAAAGTCAAAAACTATAATATGGATATATCTCCAACTGCCACCTCCACATTTATCTCATGCAAGGTATTTGAATGATTATATTACTATCTTATATTCCTGCATCATATTTGTAGTTTGAAGTGATAAAAAGATTTACTTTTATAGATTATCACCTGAAATAAGTTTCAATATTGTTTTAAAAGAGATTACACAATTTTGTCTACTATACATCAGGAAAAATGCATGTAGAACAGAGGCTTTTAAATCGGGAGCTAGGAAGATAATTAATGGAGTGTTATTAATTTATCATATACATATTAATAACTACGATATCATCATGTGACATATTCATCTCTCCCAAATTAAGAGAACACGTAACATTAGGCCGCTATGAACCATATATTGATAAATTATGTGATTATATATGCAGTATATTTAAATGCCTTGCCGCATATTGAAGAATGTCCAAATGAAATCCTGCCCACAATAAACCAAATATGTGCAAGCAGAAAAATTGGTGTTCCAAGGCTAAAAACAAAAACAAACAAAAAATACCTGCGCAACATAAGATTGGCAAACCCATACTGATAGATGTTGGCAATATGACTTCCAATAACACTTGTGTAAACTCCTTGTTGAATTGGAAGTAAGCACTTGAGGCCAGTTTCATAATCTCCCAATAGACAATGAACCCTTAGCAAACCGACCATGCTAAAGTAACCCAAGACCTTCAAGACATTACTTCCACCATTATAATCGTATCCATCTATTGTTGTGAACTGTTAAGTACCTTCTTTTTCTTGCTATAAAATTTGGATAATCGAAGACTTCTCCATCAATGCTTGCAAGAAGTTGAGAACACCATACACGCTCCAGGCCTGAAAGTGAGTGTAAACACAATAAAATAAGCTATATAAGTGAATAGAGACATTAGTTCAAGGTTTTCACTCATTTCCAAAATCACTTTGATATATCCAGTAATAGCCTTGAAAACAAACTCAGTAACTTACCAGATCATGTTGTCTTAGTAGAGCAATCTCTAGCTCAGTTTTGTTCTTCATTTTAGGCCGATACTGACAGAAGACTGAAATAGATACTCAAACTCATCCACCATACACATTATAATCAGTAACATATTAGCTACATATTTACATTTCCCAAACTGGTTCATCATTTTCAAAAACTGATCACAAATCATCTATACTAATATTACGTATAATGGAATCAGCCCAGATACCCTTAAAAATCCCAAAACAAAAACTTCTTTATACAACCTTCTAAATTGTTGTATTTGTTACTTCTGTCATATTTATGCACTAAATATCTTTGAGAAATGTTTTTACCCGTTACCCAACCCACTCATCCTACCACCTCTAATCATTATCATAGAATATGTTGGCTTCCTACTTGCTTATATCCATTTCATTTCTATTAGATAATGACATGAAAACTGAAAATGAAAAAATAAAAATTGCTAATGCTTATTTATTACAGCTTGCAAGCAAGTGCAAACTTCATGTTTGCTTAACATGAATGGACTTTCAAATGCTATGTTTCACTACTCGGGTTTAGCACTTTGAAGTGTTTTGAGGCAGAAGAGAATAACTCAATCTATTTGTTATAATCAGAAGAGAATAACTCAGTTTCTACCTTCTTATAAGCAAGTGCCACAGAGACAGCACCTCACGTTAGACCATCCCACCAAACTGTCACCTGTGAGAGATTACTTAGAGTTCATTAGCATATAAAAACCATTAGTATTTCGGTTATAAGTTAAACTACAAGATTTAGCTAAAAAGAAAAAAAGTTGAACGGGTTAAACAGTTTGAATGTCATTTAGATGCATGAAAACCTCAAACAATTTATCCGAAAAGAATGATTATTTTGTATCAATATTGTTCTGTAATCATATTTAGCACGGGTTATTTATAACTAAAGAAGGGATTAAAGTTCTTTGTGTTGTCAGCCAACCCAAACGGTTTTGACCCGCACTAAACTTGTAAATAATTGTTTAGACTGTATATACCCTTTTCCCTTTCAATACCGCTCATCTTGTACCCTCCAAAAGGAAATGCAGCATCAAAAACATCAAAATAATTCACCCAAACTGTCCCAGCTCTCAATGCTCGAGTCAATCTGTTTGCAGTATCAATGTTTTTGGTGAACACACAAGCTGCAAGTCCATATTTTGTCGCCTTAGCCCTTTTTATCACATCATTGACCTCCCTGTCACGTAATACAAATTATGAGATTAATCAAGTATGCGTTTATGAGTTCATAAAAAGAATTAATTTTTGTGAGGATTTGGGATTTACTTGAATTTCAGGATGGATTGGACAGGACCAAAGATCTCATCTTGAGCTATAAGCATATCGTCCTGTTTGACAAGATAATTATATATTTGCTGTCAACTTTAGAGTAAATATTAGACAAGAGTTTGTTGGTATAACATACGGAGTAGTACCTTAACGTTAGAGAATATAGTTGGTTGGATGTAGTAACATATGGAACCCAATCTGTCACCTCCACATTCAAGGGTAGCATCACTTTCAATGCCAGATCTAATGAAGTTTAGGATCTTCTGAAATTGCTCCGAGTCGATCTAAAATTGCTCCGAGTCCACTTATTGTCCCATTCTTTAGTGTAAGTAACATTGGATCATCATAAAGGCCAATGAATCAGTCGAATCAATGGTACCTGACAAAGTAGTGAATCAGCAAGGGTACGCATTCCGTTGACAGCTATATATGTAGGAGGGGAAGACCAAAAGGGGGAGAAATGACCACCAGGTTGAAGCTCTCCAATGACTCCTGGTGACTCCCGAACTAAACTTTTCTTGGACCATTCATCAACCAATTCAGAAAACAAAGGGTAACTTACAGTAAAGAATGGGATTACATTGGTGTTTTTTTAATAATATTCACATGTTGTGACTACTGTTGTTCAATGGAGACGTGCTTCCTCTGTTGTAGTATATAATGTAACCAGCTGGTTCGTGTTGTAGATAACCAGCTACGCAAAAGTCTAGAAAGAAAAACCAAAATGTGTTACACGAGCACGCAATGAATGAGTTGCTTGTTTCATTGCCACAGTTCAATTCATTTCAGGTTTCTAAACACATGGACGTGATTTAAAGCTATAATGTTTAATTTAACTTCAAGATAAAGTTCAAATTTGTTTTTCCTCTTTTTTTTTACCATAAAAATGTCATATTTGGAGCGTAATAGTACAACATTTGGATTGAAACAAAACATGCCTGCATAGGTTGTCAATTACTCGAAACAAACATATCTATAAACTGATAATATTGGAAGTTCGTTGGTTACCAATGCAAGACCCATCTATTCAGACCTATAAAGGGCCAATATAGTTAAGACCGGTAAGTAAAAGTTTCCTCATCATTTTCACCGATAACTTGTCTCCTCTCAGAATGCCCAAGAATTACCCATCTGCATCCGTTATCTATATCTTAAACAATCTACTGAAAAATTAACTTAATGAGCTAATTAACATGATTATTAACACTCAAAATTGAACGAACAAAAACAGGGATGACCAGACGAGGATCTTATAAGTTGCGGTCTTAATGGTACTTCGAGGTAATGCAAAACTGAAGTAAAATATGATCAATGCAATCGTTGCAATGAACATCAACTTTTAAGCTCTCCAAAGAAGTATGTCCGTGACTGTAATATATGAAATATCATTAAGTCGATCGAGTAGTAATTGTTCACAGAATCCAAGCCTATGTCAAAGAAAATCAGATTGTAATGAATAGGATTTTTTTTTCTTTTTTTTTTTTTTTTTTGCAATATCATCCTCTTTTCTGTCGCACAGAAGAAGCTGTATAAATATTTGCGACACCACTTTTTTCTTTGGCAAAATCCTATTATAACTTTACATCAAAACACTTCACCGAAATTGAGTATAAATCTATGCTTATCAAAATAGCAACAAAACCAAAGGCGACTATCTTGAATTGCACCTAATTCCTAAATCTGCATGAGATAACAAAACTTTATGATTCACACAATGCGTCAATGTATAACAAACTTAACCCATAATTCATGTTACAACATCAATTATCCTATTGTCGCCTTCAGTATAGAAAACGAAACAACATATTATACTTTGCTTGATCAATTATTATTTGATTCTGATTATTCATATCACAATAATCAGTTTTAGAACAAATATCCAAACAAACCCCTACATAACTCATAAAGATACCCTAAACCTAAAAAATTACATAACCCCACATCAAGAAAATAATCAAAGCTGTGCATAAAAATAATATAATTTACCACAAGTTAACACAAAAGTTATCAAAGGCATAACATCGAACACCTTTAGTGCAATTCAAAACTAACCTTTTATTCTCCGCTCACATGTTTCACTGATCCAAAGTCAGCGAGCATGAAGACACAACTATATAAAAGATTACATTAACTCAAAGCCTCTATAAAAAAAAATATTACCTTTGTTACGGAATACTTGTGTCCAAACAATGATGATCGGTTTCATGATGATTCGATTTGTTGGTGATGATGATCGATGATCGATGATCTTTTATATAATTGCGTTGATTATGATAGACATGATTTATAATTTTCTGATAGCAATAGTATTTAGGAGTTAAGTAAAACAAAAGTTTAAATGTCTAACTTATCATATGATTATGTAATACCATTAAATATCTATTGCCATTATTAAGGATTAACATATTCTAGCGTTTACAATCAAACCTACATTCAAATAAAAGTAGGTCTACAGAACTGTAAAGCACTTTGGCTAAACAAACAAGTCTGAGCAGCCAACCACCATTTACCCCAACCTGAATATCCATCTCTAATTTTTTTCAAAAATAATATCAAAAGCAAATAAAGTATACACTTAAATAAACAATCAGAAAGTTTAATTAACATTAATTACTCTTGTCAATTAACAACTATTGTACTACCTGATGAATAACATGTGTATTATCATGTTACAAAGTTTAAAAAAAAATAACATGTTTAATACATATAAATATGTTTCTACAGAGGTGAAAAAAATTACCTGCTGTTTTTTTAACATTTTTTGAATGAAAAGTTTTTATCTCTGATGATGATTTCGTGGGAATAAATGAGACTATCAATTGAGTTTATATAATGGTTTAACCCGGTCTAAAAGTCCTATTAGGATTCTAATTCTAAATGTAATACAATATAAACTGAAAAAAAAAATAACATTAAGTCCTACAATTTTAAAAAAGTTACTTTAACAACTATAACTTATTAAAAAATTTCAGAACACCAATAAACAAACAGATCTTAAAATCAGATAATCAATCTACTTCCAAAATCAAATCAATTTTAACCTAAACTTCCAAAAGAAACAAATACATTCAATTACAAAAAACAACAAAAAATCAAAAAACAATAAAAAAAAAACAATTAGCTTATGATAAATAAAACCTGAATACAATGATATAAACCATACCACTAATTAATCAGGTGTAAATTTGTATTCTGATTTTCTTGAAAATCTTTTAAAACTCATATTTGTTGTTTGATGAAACAGCTTCTTCAAAACGGATATTTGTTGTTTGATGAATAAGCTTCTTCAAAACAGGGTCGAATCAGAATTCATTACTGCTATCCACTTTCGGTCCTTGGCTGCTTGAGTATAAGATTGAGGTTCTAGGATTTTGTTGATTGTGTTAATTAAGTGCCTGGTGGATTTGTTTTTGATGTTTTTGTAGTTAATAAAATTAGTGTAGTCGTTTCTGGATGATGTGAGTGATTTGGGAATTACTTTTAAAAATCGGAATCTAATTGTTGGTGATGGTGGATATTTTGTTGAATTACTTTGATTGAAACACAACTTAGGTTAGTATGTGTGTGTGTTTTTTCCCAGGCAATTGGGGCTTGCTTAATTTGTGAATATGTTCCGCTTTTGTAAAAAAGATACACTTTTACCATCAAAATATCAAAAGTTAACACTTCAGCCCATGTGTATATTTCTACTTTTTTAATATAAAAGTATAAAAACGTTTTAAATACACTTTTTACACAAAAATGGTAATTTTTAAGGTTAATTTGTTAATTATGAAACTTTTTTAAAAATCTAAATAAAAAAAAAATTACTAAAAAAGGAATGAATTGATTTTTTTGAAATGGAAAAATTCCAATAAGGGTTTTATTTTATTATATAAAAGATTTTTCCATCATGGTTGCCTAAATTTCCGGAAAAGATATCATGAGACAGAGTCATAACTTTTTCCTACTAACGTACAACACTACAACTCACTCAATTTGAAACGTAACAACGTACGTGTGTCGATCACCATAGTTATCCAACATAGATAGAGGTGTCTGTTGGTTTTGTGGATAAATATTAATATGTATATGTCTAGTATCGAACTCGAGACTACGAGATTGCACACTTTACGTATAAGAATCGATGTTAAATAATTAATATATAAATAGTTATATTTAATTATTAAATCACAAATATTTATAGGGTCGAACATGGGAAAACTGAGGGGGTCCAAGTGTCGATTTATAGAACTTGAGGAGGTGTTAGAATTAAACTTGGGTAACAAGTTTAGTCATTATATATATACTCCTTCTTGGTCTTAATAATCGGATGATACATGATCAGAAAAACAACTCCTCACAAGATTTATTAATCCGATTAAGTCATGCGCATGTATGCATGTGTGACAGTGTATTATGCATGTACTACAATCGGTTTAATAATGATTATAGATCCCATGTGCATGATTATATTGAAAAGTCATAAGTATGAATTTATTATAAGCATGATTGACAGATTGGTTTCATGATTATTTTATATGCATGAAATCATGTCAAGCACATGTATATATTCATATATTCATATATTCTTTCTTGCACATATATATGGATCGACTATATATATATATATATATATATATATATATATATATATATATATATATATATATATATATATATATATATAAAATAAAAGGGTTCGACCGATTTATTTTATTTAAAGCTAAACATTGCTTTGTGCTTTATTTGTGATTCAAGAACTAGCATTCACATCGAATCGCTATTAGTACGTGTGTACAAAAACGTGGTACAATCACACTATTGATTGTATCTTGGATCGATTAACAAAACGGTAAGGGGTTAATCTATAGATCCCTAATTCATATAAACCCTAATTAGGGTTCATCCATGTAAAACCCCCAAAATTTGATACAGTGGAAGACTCAACAAGCTTTCGGGGTGCTACGGGGATTGGTATCCAACACAAGACATAATAGAACGAGATAAAGCAAACATAATAAAAACGCAACCAAAACGGGGTTTTAAAGTTTACATTTATCTCAACATCATCCAGAGTCAGACCCAAAAGAAATAAAAGTAGGTCCATAATTCAATATCAGAGTTTAGAAAAATAGATCCATAAACCAGGAGCCTTAGCCGAGCCTTCCAATCCATGCATCCGTATCATCACTTAATTACCTGAGAAAACGTGCTAAAAGTCAGCTTTCACTGGTGAGATCATAGGTTTAAATTCATCTAACAATATAGTGGACATATACGCAAAACGCTTGCTAGCCAGACTAAGGATTTACTAAAAGCCTACGGATACCCTCCGCTCCAACATAACACACGGATACCCTCCGTTCTAACATAGATATTCGGGTAACCCCCGCAATACCAACAAATACTCGGATAACCTCCGAAGTATTAATAACCTATAGGTGCACACTATAGTACCTAAATAAGCCAACCTTGAATAGTACACACGAAGCAATGTGACTAAAGCTGACAATCCACCAATAACCAAATAAGCCAACCTTGAATAGTACACACAAAATATGTGACTAAAGCTGACAATACATCCTAGCCCATACGCATAGCAAGTTTAGAAAGAATATAAAAGCGATAATAGTCCACATAAAATAATTTGCACGTTTCTCACCCCAAGTATTGAAAACATAGTTCAAGATTAAAAAGTGGGGCTATGACTCACCTCAAGTCCAGAAATCAGCAAGAAGAAATCGGTAGAAGTAAGATGTATAATAACTCACAAGACGGCAACTACGGACTCGGCACGACCTAACAATATCAACTCGTTCAGAAATCATTTCCTCAAAATCAAGATATTCCCAAACCCGGACGTATTCCGTTTTATTTTCCGAAAATCCATTTCGTAGTAGTTTGGCATATTTAGGTTTGGTATCCATACGGGTGGTGGGTCGACACAAATAAACCAAAAAGGTCACACAAAAGAATAATAAATAAACTATAGATCTAATATTAGCCCGATATATTATTTAAATAAATCGTCAAAGTTTATCAAATCCGTCGATTTGATAATCCTCATATTTATTTACGTAACATACCGTTCCAAGATTACACCCAATCCTAAAGCACATAGCACATAAATACAATATGGTATATATTGTAGTTTAATAAACTCCTTATATACATCGTCAAATTGGTCAGATTTCCCGATATATATATATATAGCAATTTATTACCCTTTACATATACCACAACCTATGGGCGTCGTAGGATACGATGCCCATTAATATACTCATTTCGTATAGCCAAATAACTCGGTCCGACCTTTCGGTTAAGTAAGTTATTTAGTTATAGAAAATGTTTATATTAATCGTCACATATCCGTGACAACACAAAAGTCACAAACAATACTTACCTGGACTCAAGTGACCACGACTCCGCATAACTCGATAGGTTTACTCGTTATATATATAAAATAACATTTCATTTAATATTTGGTAATCATCGAGAATTTCTCGGTATTTATAATATTTAATTATAACAATACTTCCAATAATATTACGCTACTCTCGTAGCCTAGTATATTTAGTCGTATTATTTATAATATGACTCGTGATTTTTTATTATTATTAATATACACATTTATACAATTATATATACGTTATTCACGTCTATATATTCATATAAACGTTTATATTACCAATAATTATTATTACGAGTTTTATTATTTATGTTTTAAATTATAAATAGTTATCGAGTAATACGAAATGGTCACATGTCCGAGTCATGACTCTCGGCTCAATGTCCAAGTCCAAAATAATATGAAGAGTCATAATAATCAATACATCTCAGTCCAAAACAATCCCAATCCACGTGCTACAACAATAGGGTCCGACTACGGCACCCGACTAACCTATCTCCGTCATTCTAAGTGACCGTCTCACAATCGGTCCCCAATAACACTTTTCGTCAACAACTTCACAATACCAATATCCATTGTCGAGACCAAACGTGGTCTCGACCCACAAGTATTCGGCCAAATAATCAACCAAAGCCAAATCCAAAACCAAGTTAACAACAATAATAATAATGAAAATGAAGGTTACATTCGGGATGGTTTACCAAGCCAAACCCGAGTCTACTCGACTCAAATGAGTCTCGGTACACACCACGAGCCACAATGGCTCGAACCAAAATCAAAGGGTCACAAGTAAAGCTCCAAGGAGCACAACCAAATGCCAATTCGACCACAAAGGTCTCGGCAACAATTAACCACATACGACATCGAGCCGCGACTCCAATGAGTCGACCCAAAATAATCCATCGCAAGCAATACATGAGCCATAATTTTAAGACCAAGGAAGCAAGTAGATCGAGCCCCAAGGCTCGGATCAACAACCAAACCGTGAGTCTTAGACTCACGGTTCGAATCGAACCATCAAGAAAACCAACCCGGATACCAAACTTTTTAAGAAAACATGTTTCCAATCAAAAACCCATAAGTATTACACGTTTTTATATGAAGACCCAACCGAATCTCATCAAGTCGTGACCCTTGGTCACGTTTTTATCAAAAATACGAGTAAAACTCGTCTCACCTTCGATCTATAAAACTCCAACCATGATAACCCTTCGAAAACAAGTGAATGGTGGTGAAAATAGTGGTGACTCGAGATGAAAAAATGGAGTTATGGGGCGCGTGTAGGGGTAGATTTAAGAGATTAGATGATGGGGAGTTAGGAAATGGTGGTGGTGTTGAATGGTGGCCGGCGGTGACAGTGGTGGTGGCCGGTTTTTATGGGGCGGCTAGGGTTTGTCAAGAAGAAGAAAAGAGAGAGATGAAGTGTAGGTGTGAGGGTGTTGGGTGTTGCTTATGAACCGAACCAACAAGGACCCTTGTTATTAACTCTTTTTTTTTTTAAGTTTTAAATAATAATAATAATAATAATAATAATAATAATAATAATAATAATAATAATAATAATAATAATAATAATAATAATAATAATAATAATAATAATAATAATAATAATAATAATAATAATAATAATAATAATAATAATAATAATAATAGTAATAATAATATTACTAATAAGTATGAGTGGGTAAAGAAATGGGTAAGTGTAAAACATACGGCCCGAAACCCGAACTCATTTCAAACGTTTAATATCTCACGAAACATCCCGTAAATAATTAAATGTAGTCGGACTCGTAAAACGAGTCATAAAATTTCCCGTTAGGTAAACCTAGTGCCGGAGTCAACGTAGTACCAAGTGAGAATTTTAAAAATACATCACTAAATAAATTCCATAACGAATCATTAAATAAATCTCGAATCCCATAACGCCATAAAATATAATTAACCATAAAATTGGTCTTACAAGTTCGTTGCAAATAAAAATTTCAAATAAAATTTATGAACGAACTTTAACGTAATGCGGGTTTTCAAAATGGCTCCCTAAATTGCCGGTTGTCACAATCCAAGAATTCAAGATTGCATACGGTACGTTCTTTATTTATGTTTTAGTTAACCTTTATATGTTATACTTGATCCTACGCTTCCGCTTTCTTGTGTACTTTGATTATGGGTTTAATATATAATTGTCATGGTTATTAAATTCTAACAGTGTCACCCTCACGAGTCCTAACAAAATAAACACCAGACCCAGCAGAGGCGCAGAGTTTGAGTCGGGTGCACCTAGAGGTGGCAATTTGTGCCCAAAATCAAAAAAATGGGCTAAAGGGGCACATTTTTAGAAGATTTGGGTACATTTGAGCCCCCTCTTTTTTTTGAAATGGGCATATATTTCCCATTTAGAAGTTAAATGGGCGTAATGGGCACACATGTTTTTCTCTCAATTGGAGAACATTAAATTGTTTTTAATGAAAAACTTATGGATATATTACTTAAATATAAATGAGGTGTTACGTTTGAGAAAATTTTGTTGTTGTTTTATGTTTTTTTTAAAGTGATTCGTATAACATGCGCCCGTTTGGCTCGCGCCCGTTTAGCCCGCGCCCGTTTAACCCCTCATCCTTGTGAGTTATGATATTAGTGCACTTTATTTGTTTTTGTGACAATTGCAGTATTCTCTGCAAGCAGTATAATACAAGCGTTTTTATTAAGTGATTCGTATAACATGACAATCATAAATAAACCAAAACACATCAAGTAAGCATAAAGCGGAAGCAATTATAACAAGACCATAATATGTAATTAATTAATCAAAAGCATAAATAATAAACGTACCTCTATGATTCTAGCCCGAACAAGAATCAAAAGCAATCTTCCGGAACCAATTCCCAATATAGGGTTTATGTGAACAAACCAAGAGACAAACAATAATATGCTTGCTTCACGATCTTGTACACACGTACTACTTCAAGCAAACGTTATGCAAGTAAGACGAGCACAACACACTAGAATAACAAATCTCGACTACCTTAAACTTTAATGGGCTTGTCGAGATATGCTAGAGAAGAGAAGAGAAGAAAACACACAAGTTAGGTTTTCCAGTTGTGAGTCAAGAATGAGAAACTTGTGTGTTTATATATAGGATGAGAATACTTGGAGCAAAAGACACACCTAGGGCTTGGGTTTGCCCTAGGCCGATCGGCCCACACCCCAAAGAGGGGCTTTCGGGTCCTTCTTGTTGTTCCAATATTCATCTCTAGTCCTTCCCTTTTTATTCGTCTAATAATCATTATCCATTTCATTAAATGTTAACGATTAATACGTGTTTGTGTTCTAATAATTAATATAACATTTATATCTAATTATTATACATTTACTTTTCATACGTAAAGTGTGCAATCCCGTGATCTCGAGTTCGATCCTAACACACGACTATTATTTTATCGTCTATAAAACCAACAGCTCCCACTTAGACATATCATAATAGTGTGATCACATCGGTTAGCGTCTTGCAACACGCCGATGCCTCTAGTACAAACCGAGTAAGGCTCCTGGAAAACCTTTTAATGATTTCTCATTATTATTATCCCTTTGTTACTAATACCACGTTAATAAGGATATGGATCTAGGTCATTCCTTAATTAACCATTCTGTTTCTCGTTGTTAGTGATTGACAAGATTACCAAATCTTTTGAACATTTCATAAAAGACCTTGGGCACGGCCATGCACAACCCTACGAGGGGCCCAGCAGTATTAAACTCCAAAATTAATTTGAAGGAACAAATTCTATCTTGACTACAAGCAAAACACACAAACTTTGTAACACTTCCGAAAACAACCCTTATGACTACCAATTACGTATAGCGTTAAGTTGCTCCACAAAAATGTACTACATTTATGACCGTTATCTTGTATCTCAAGTCTAAGGATAACTTCTTATGATTTACTTAATGACAAGATCCATAAAGTAACGTCATATAGTTGGGATAAGTCCTATATTCAGTATCATCGAATATCATCTGACATGGCATGACTACGCATCAATATACTTTAAGTATATTATACCAACCTTCAGATTTGTCTTAATTTAATAATATTCCCATATCATTAACTGACAACGGACAATTTAGAATAACTTTTATTCATGGAATAAAACATACAAAATAGGACAACAATAATTAACAATAGAAATAAACATACCAAAATACTTTATTTCATTAAATAATAATTGTTTACAATATCCTTTATCCAAATACTAATCACAGTTATGCATGAAACTACTAGCTAATTTAAGCCCAATACCCTTGGCTAATTCATAAAGCTTTTCTTTAGCCAAAGCCTTAGTGAATGGATCAGCTAAGTTATCATCTGTGTGAACTTTCAGCAGATTTATTTCACCTTCGTGAACCTTTTCTCGAACAAAGTGATACTTCCGTAGAAAATGTCTGGTGCCTCTCATGACTCCAGGTTCATTGGCAAATATGATTGCAGCAGAATTGTCACAATACATATTAATAGGTAATTCAATTGAAGGCATAACACAAAGCCCTAAAATGAATTTCCTAATCCAAACAGCCTCCATAGCAGCTTCTGAAGCAGCAATGTATTCAGCTTCTGTTGCAGACATCGCAATTGTACTCTGCTTCTTGCTCTTCCAGTCTACTGCTCCTCCATTGATAACAAAGACATAACCCGTCTGAGACTTCGAATCATCTTTATTACTTTGAAAGGACGCATCACAGAAACCTATAATATCAAGTTCTGCAGCTGGTTCTCCACCATATACCAAAAACATATCTTTTGTATTTCTCAAATACTTAAGAATATGCTTAACAGCAATCCAATGTTTTTCACCTGGATTCTGTTGAAATTGACTGGTGATATTTTGAGCAAACGCCACATCTGGCCTTGTGCATTTTACCGCATACATAATAGATCCTACAGCCGAAGCATAAGGAACTTTACTCATGCGAACCACCTCAGCAGGCATTGAAGCACAAAACTCATTACATAAGCCATGTTTAACTTCCATTGGCAAATTTCCTTTCTTGAAATTTTGCATATTGAACCTTTTCAATACTTTGTCAATGTAAGCACTTTGACTTAATCCTATTAACCGCCTTGATCTATCTCTATAGATTTTGATTCCCAGAATGTATGCAGCTTCTCCTAAATCTTTCATAGAAAAACACTTTCCAAGATATGCCTTAACCTTTTGCAAACTTGGAATGTCTTTTCCCATGATCAATATGTCATCAACATATAAAATTAGGAAAATTACATTATCACTCCCACTAGCTTTGTGATACACACATGGCTCATCAAGATTCTGAGTAAATCCAAACTTTTTGATTTCAGCATCAAATCTCTTGTTCCATTGTTGTGATGCTTGCTTCAATCCATAAATGGATCTTTGAAGTTTGCATACACGATTTGGAAACTTTGGATTTTCAAACCCTTCTGGTTGTGCCATATAGATGTCTTCATCTAGATGACCATTTAAGAAAGCGGTTTTCACATCCATTTGCCATATCTCATAGTCATAGTACGCTGCTATAGCTATGAGAATCCTAATATCTTTTATGTCTGCTACAGGAGAAAAAGTCTCCTCGTAATCAATTCCAAAAGTTTGAGTAAAACCTTTAGCAACCAGACGAGCTTTATAGGTATGTGCATTTCCATCCATGTCAGTCTTAATCTTGAAGAGCCACTTACTCCCAACTACCTTGGCACCAGGAGGAAGGTCTACTTCTATCCAGACTTCATTATCATGCATGGATTGTATTTCCCCATCCATAGCAGCTTTCCACTTAACCTTTTGAGGGCTATTAATGGCAGCTCTATAACTAGTAGGTTCATTAAGATCCCCTAGTGTATACTCATCAACCTCTACATTAAGACATAGACGATCAGAAGCTTTCACAGATCTTGAAGATCTGCAAATGGGAACTACTTCAACTTCCGGTGGAGGACCCAGACTTTCCGGTTCTACAGGAAGTGTGCTAGTGTTTTCTGAAGGCAATGCATTATCTAGATCATATTCTAGATCATATACTCTCCCATTGACTTCTTGAAGTACAAAATCACTTTCAAGAAAATCACCATACCTAGCAACAAACACTTTGTTCTCAGGTGGGTAGTAAAAGTAGTAACCCATTGTTTCTTTTGGGTATCCTACAAAAATGCACTTAACAGATCTTTGTTGGAGTTTATCTGGTGAGTCACGTTTAACATACACCTCACAACCCCAGACCTTTAAATATGACAAGTTCGGAGCTTTTCCAGTCCATATCTCATACGGTGTCTTATCAACCTTCTTTGTGGGAACCATATTCAAAATACGAACAGCCGATTCAAGAGCATAGTCCCAAAAAGACAAAGGAAGATTAGTAAGATTATACATTGATCGAACCATGTCCAACAATGTACGATTCCTTCTCTCAGATACACCATTTTGTTGTGGAGTATATGGAGATGTGAGATTATGGACAATTCCATTCTCAGTTAAGAAATCTTTAAAATCTTGACTAAGGTATTCACCACCTCGATCAGAATGAAGAGCTTTAATCTTCTTTCCCAATTGCAACTCTACTTCCGCTTTGAAAACTTTAAATGTTTCAAACACCTCATGTTTATGTTTAAGTAAATAAACATAACCATAACGGCTGAAATCTTCTGTAAAAGTTAAGAAGTAGACAGCACCTTTCCTTGACACATGTCTAAGTGGTCCACACACATCAGTATGTATTAAACCAAGTAGATCTGAAGCTCTTTCCATATTTCTATGAAAAGGTTTCTTCGTCATCTTCCCAGAAATACAAGACTCACATTTATCAAATGACTCATCATTGATATTTTCCAAAAGCCCTTCTTGTTGCAGCTTTTGCATGCGAGCCTTGCCTATATGGGCAAGTCTACAGTGCCAAAGGTAAGAAGAATTCAAGTCATACTTCATTCTCTTACTAATGCTATACATTGAATTATTATTATTGGATATACAATTATTCATATCAATTTCAAACACACCATTCACAGCAACAGCATTAAAACAAAATACACCATTTAAAGAAACAGAAATTTTATTGCCATCAATAGTATGAGTAAAATCAAGATCCAACAAACATGAAAAGGAAACAACACCTCTAACAATAGAAGGTGTATAATGACAATTGTTTAAAATCAGTACTAAACCAGAAGGTAAAACTAAATCAAACACTCCTATGGCTTCAACCACTGCTTGTGCTCCATTGCCCACTTGCAGAAATTGCTCCCCATAAGATAGCCTCCTTTCCTCTCTAAACCCCTGCAGTGTATTACAAATGTTAATACCACATCCAGTATCATATACCCAGGAATTTAATTTATGAGATAAAGTAAATAATTCAATGACAAATAAGTTACCTGAAGTGCTGGCGCCCATGTGCCCTGTCTTCTTAACCTTATTGTTTCGCAAGTCATCGAGATAAAGAGGACAATTCCTCTTCCAGTGATCCATCACCTTGCAGTAATGACATCCTTGATCCTTCTTCGGATTATCCTTCTTAGGAGGGTTGTTCAAGGGTTGATGAGGTTGATAAGCCATAACTTGCTTATTCTTATCAGCCTTAGCCTTACCCTTACCCTTACCCTTCTTCTTGTTCGCATTAGGCTTGTTAATTCTATCCCCATGAATCGCAAGAACCTGGGGCGTAGGAGCCTTTTGTGGTGTACCTTTCTCATAATCAATGAGCAGTGCGTGCAATTCACTTACAGTCTTCCCCACGCAATGCATATTGAAGTTCCTCACAAAACCACTAAATTCCTTATCAAGGGATCTATTGATTAAGTTCACAGCCATATCATTGTCATAGGGTTTCCCAAGTGTTTGTAGTTGGTCCATGAAACTCTTCATTTTCAACAAATGAGCACTTACAGGTTCACCAGCACCCTGCTTACAACCATGTAGAGCTTCCATCAAATCATAAATCTCTACATTTGATGGTTTCTCATAAAGTTTCTTGAGTTCATCAATCATGTTCATGGGGAAGTACTCTTCAAACTGCCTTTGAAGAGGTGGTGACAAAGCCCCTAACATCATTGCGGCCACATCAACATGTTCCTTACAAGATACTTTCCATTCAGCCTTGGCAGCCTCAGTAGCTGCAGGGCCTTCAGGTTCAGCAGGACAAGGTGTTTTCAAAATCTCAAGTTGATCAGTCACTCGCAAGACAATCCTGAGTGAACGATACCAGTCATTGAAATTCTCTGAGCCAGTCAATTTTTCTCGTTCAAAGAAAGTCTTGAACGCAGAACGAAAGTTGGTGTTATCAGTTTGAGCCATTTCTACAGATAAAGAAAGTTCAAAACATTAGTATTTTTGATAATACAATTTTTCAAGAAAATAAAATACCCAAGGAAATCATATCCATAAAATAATCTTGAAAACTAGGATCCTACATAAACATAGGTTCATCACATCAGTTGATCTGCTAGTAATGAAAGTATAATATGAGGTAACTGTCGTACAATAATTGGCATAACATTTGTCCAATTCCTAGATTTATGGGATTTACAATCACAAAACATTTGTATTGTAAGCATGTTTAATCCCCATCTTAATGCCTTGAGTCCAAGATCTCACTTCCTACTCAATTTAAGTCGTCTAACTTAAAAACTGTAAACTCATAAATCCACCACATCAGTTGATCTGCTAGCAATGAATTTATGAAATTTACCTCTCCATTGCAATCTAGCCAAGCTCTCACATGACGTAAACTACAACTTCAAGTGTTCTTAATTAGATGGCATTTGACTCAATTTTATAAGGGTATAAATTTTGACATGATCAAAATAATGTATGAAGAAGCATGCATACAACTTCATAACATTGGTTTTACAAAACAATTTTATTACCAATTAGCTAAGAGTAAAATAACAAAGTTTTGATTGAGGTATCGGGTTCACCAATTAAAGAATTACCATCAATTATCGTCCACTATATCGTACTTTTGCATAAGCCTGAAAACTTAGTGTTTCGGATAATCATTGTGGAATTGTGGATAATTCACCCTTAAGATGACAGTGTACATGTAATGGTTGTTCGGTAAGTCTAATTTACACACAAACGAGCGTCAAGACAGAATGTTGTCTCACTAAGGCCACAATTTAATGCGTTGCCATCCTTATACCCATCTTGTAGTGTGTAAACTTCGGTCGGGCCTATTTAACCATTACGTACAGAAACATCAATCAACCAATCTTTTGAAATTTTAAGCTCTTAAAACCAAAACAATTTCGCCATTTATTTAGTCCGTATTATTTTTCTATTCAAAATTACCCTTTTCGTTTATAAACATGTCTAACATAGAATAAACAAAACAAGAAATGTAATAATAAAATAAAACAACCAAATAAACATATACATAACGTAACAATTAAATATGTATAAAACATGTAGCCACATGCAAATTTTATTCAATAGTCCTATTAATAATCAAACTAGGTGTATAATGTATTTATTCAATTAAGGCTTTCTTCTTCTAGGAAAAAGAGCCACATACATCGATTAAATCGATTGCGTAAGCCAAAACTAAACAAAATACCACATAGCACATAATTGATTACTTAATATTGGAGTCTTCCCCAATTCGACATCTATTAATAAATTTACATGTTCATTAATATAAACAATTTAAATAATCATACAATTAAATCCATGCAAATATGCACTTTTCATGGATTATGCTTAACAATTAATACATTGCACCAAGATCGTTTACTAAAACGCATAACCAATTACATGATAACCTAGGGTTTCTAATCATATTAAAAAAAAATCAAAACCAAAACCCTAAAACCTAAAGGTCAATCGACCCAATTACAATATTAGGGTTAGGAATCGAAAATAAACCCTAAAACATGTAATTAAACAAATCAAAATCCAATTTTATGCGTTGCGATAATTAATTACATATTATAACGGCTCATGATGCCACTGTTGGAATTATAATAACATGACAATCATAAATAAACCAAAACACATCAAGTAAGCATAAAGCGGAAGCAATTATAACAAGACCATAATATGTAATTAATTAATCAAAAGCATAAATAATAAACGTACCTCTATGATTCTAGCCCGAACAAGAATCAAAAGCAATCTTCCGGAACCAATTCCCAATATAGGGTTTATGTGAACAAACCAAGAGACAAACAATAGTATACTTGCTTCACGATCTTGTACACACGTACTACTTCAAGCAAACGTTATGCAAGTAAGACGAGCACAACACACTAGAATAACAAATCTCGACTACCTTAAACTTTAATGGGCTTGTCGAGATATGCTAGAGAAGAGAAGAGAAGAAAACACACAAGTTAGGTTTTCCAGTTGTGAGTCAAGAATGAGAAACTTGTGTGTTTATATATAGGATGAGAATACTTGGAGCAAAAGACACACCTAGGGCTTGGGTTTGCCCTAGGCCGATCGGCCCACACCCCAAAGAGGGGCTTTCGGGTCCTTCTTGTTGTTCCAATATTCATCTCTAGTCCTTCCCTTTTTATTCGTCTAATAATCATTATCCATTTCATTAAATGTTAACGATTAATACGTGTTTGTGTTCTAATAATTAATATAACATTTATATCTAATTATTATACATTTACTTTTCATACGTAAAGTGTGCAATCCCGTGATCTCGAGTTCGATCCTAACACACGACTATTATTTTATCGTCTATAAAACCAACACAATGCATGCAGGTTTCATAATAAAGAGATGTTTAGATGTTCTGCAAACGTAAAGTCCCAAATATATCAGCTATCCGATTTTGATAAAACTTTTAAGATAAGTAGTTGTTGTAACAGAACTAAAGTTTCAGGATAAAACTTTTAGCACATAACTTAGTGAATCCATTTGGCCAAATATGTCAAGTCTATATAAGAAGATTGATATAACCAACATTCGAATAGAAATATGAACGATTTTAACTTGTGACACTACTTTTATGCAAGACGCATTGACAGGAAGCCACTAAACATGTAAGGCCCTGCAAACAAAACAAAATACGGATAATGTACTTTAAAACAAATTAAACTACATTTTGCTTTCGTATCAAGCTTAGTTAGATAACTAACATATGCCTTGGTACGTAATACGTTTGTTTGTTAAATTGATAACGTGCAAATAATATTCCGTATGTGTTTTCGATTCACTAGAAAAAACGCTCAAGAGATAATTGATTTACCAAGTGCAGTGAGTATTGCATCCATATTATATATGAAACTACTAAGTTCAGGTTCAGGTCCTTAATTGATACATACATTAAAACCATGCACTACAACAAAACAAGAAATAAAACTTTGTACCAGTATATATTACCTTGTTGATATGTGGAATCATTTGAAGCCGGGTCTTGGCCGGATATAAATAAATAATATTATTCGATAAATTATTTGGCTATTAAATAATATAAAAATGGTAACTTTTTATACTGGCCGCGCCATTTTACAGTTGTCTATTTATTTATTTGTTGGTGTTTCTTTTATTGAAAGCTATAGGCCTCTTGTCTTATAAATTTTGTACATGGTGAGTTTAGTAATGAGTGGAGTGTGGGACTGTTGGTAATTGAACTTTAAATTGTTATCAAGGTCTAAAGTTCAATTCTCAATTGTGTCACTCTCTCTCTTTTGTTTTTCATTTTCATGAAACATCATTTTGTATATTCCAAGATAATAAAAGTTAAAAATTAAATTATGTTGATGTCACACTATATGTTGAAATATAATGAGTTATACAAGCTCATGTTTAGTATAGTTGGTCACAATAAGTCCAGGGACTTATTGTGACAACTTTGAATAATGTTTGTATGTTTAGCTTGTGTTGATAGGTTTAAGTTTGTTCAAGGGCTAAAGTGTAACTCTGGTGTATATAAGCTCAGGGTCCTAGCCTTAGCCGGATAACTCTCTCATTCATATTCTCACGCAGTCATTGATATTCTCTCTCAAGTATTGTGGTCTTAGTTCTGGTATTCATCTCTTAGTCATCTTGATCAATTGGGTAGTATAGGTCTTGCATTGAGAGGGTTTGTAGTGAGGATTGATTGTATTAATAGTATTGTAGTGGGTGATTGGATCCTTCTAAGGGGACAATCTATTTCTCTTGTATTTGTTTGGCAAGCACTCATTTGAGGACTTGTCTACTTGTTTTACTGAGTAATAAAATAGTTCACCAAGGGGTGGTTGGCTGGGTGAGATCTTGAGTTGTGGTTGTGTTTTCTGATCAGATCTATAGTTTTAACATGGTATCAGAGCTACGGGTTTGATCTACGTTAGCTCTCGATATTCTTTAGGGCTTCTAGGGTTTGATCATAATTGGGGGTTTCTTGATCCATTTGTAATTGGGATCAATTGGTGATATTTTCTTGACGGCCGTTGGTTGAATCGTTAATTCTCTTAACGGTTCTTGGTGATTCTTGATTTTCAGTTAGGGTTTCTTGAAAACCCTAATTTGAATATTTGGGGATCTTGATTCTTGGAGATCTGTGGTAATTTCTGGGTTAGTTTTTGGTTATCTTTAGTCTTGACTAAGTGAATAAGGGCTATTGGTGACTGGTTTGTGTTCATTCCATTGCAATTCAAAGCTCTATAAGTTGTTCTCTTTCTCTGAAACCTCTGATCACTTTAGTGGTGACACTGCAAACTCAGGGGGTAACTTCTTGACCTACTTCTGTGAGAAGCAAGGAAACCTGCTCTTCCCCCTGATAGGTGTGAAACTGGGTTGTGGAAAACTAGAAGGGGGGTTGAATAGTTTACCGATTAAAATCTTTTTAACTTGTTAAGTTAGCTTTGAAACTTTCCGTTTGATCAAAGATATATGCACAAACACAATATATAACATGCAAGTAAATGAAAGAAACGATCAAACCACAACACGAGTATTTATCGTGGTTCGGCTACAAGGACTCTTTTTCCTTGCCCTTCGTCCACGCCCCGAGTATCCAACTCGAGAGTTTCTTTCACTAGTCAACAAGCTCCTTTCACCGGCGGAGAAAACCTTACACGTCGCTTATACTTTTACCGACACAAAGCTAAATGTCGAGTTCTTTTACAAGGGCACAACCACTCCCGTTAGTTCTTTTACTAGGGTACAACAACTCCCAACACTCTTTGTATTTTGAGGACTAAAATACTAACCGATCACTATTGAAAATACACAATCAAATGAAGTGTAAACTACACAAGTCTACACAATGCTAAGCTAACAAGTCTTGCAACGTTGTGTTGAACACTTGTTACTTTTAGTAAGCTCGTGAATCTCTTTGCTACAAAAAGAAACTTCACATATGAAATGTTAAGAGGTTAGATGAAAGAATGAATGTGTGTGTAAAATGTAATGTCAAGTGATGAGCCAAAATTCAACTTGTGGCTCAATATTTATAGCCAAAACCTTCTGCAGGTCTGGCGGATCAGGCGGACCCCTGAGAAGGGTTCCGCCCGTGTACCACCAGGGTACCGCCGGGCTTGCAGTTGGTTTTGCAATAAATCTTGCAAACCAAACAAGGTCTTGTCTCATAACTCCTAGCAACCAAACAATGTCACATCTCATAATAACAAGTCAAATACAAAGCTTGCAAGCAACAACAAAGTTAGTCAAACACATTTCTTTCCATAAATGCAAAATGACAAAACTTGCCATAAATGTGATGTGACAATTTCTAATTTAAGAAATTAACTTGTGTTGTGTTTTATGAAATGTAAAATGTAGCAAAAGTCTAGTTTATGCAAGTCTTAAAAACTAAGATTATGTTTTGCTTAGAAACTAAAGTTTACATTTTGTCATTAACAAAACTTAGCGAAGATCGTAAAATATAAATAACGTTTTTAGGCGATATTTGTATTAACATGGGTGATTCAGATTGGTTTGGGTGTGTGTTTAGTGTTATTGTTTTTTAGCTTGAGTTTTCTTGTTGGGTCTAGGTCGTTGGAGGATAGGTTTCTGGGCAGTCTTGGTAGTTTGGTGGTTGTTTGGTTGTTTAGAGTTGTTAGGGTGGTTTATTTGTCTGGTTATTTGTTTCTTTCTTGTGTGCTTTCTTCTTGTTCATTATGGCTGAGGTTTTGATCAGTAGTTTGGATGCTGGTAATCCTTTGTTTCTGCATTTTAGTGATAACTCTAATGTGCCTATTGTTCATTTTAAGTTGACTGGTTCTGATAACTATAAAATGTGGTCTACTGCTATGAAAATTGCTTTAAAATGAAAAAACAAAATGGGATTTGTTGATGGTACTTGTGTTAAACCTGCTACTAGTGTTGTACTGTCCCAGCAATGGAAGAGGTGCAATGCTATTGTTCTTGGATGGATTCTTGGATCCTTGTCTCCTGAGTTGTACTTAGGACAAGTTTATTCTGAGATTGCTTCTGAAGTTTGGACTGAATTAGAAGAAACTCATGATAAAATGGATGGGTCTGTCATCTTTAATGTGCTTCATAAAGTTAATTGTCTTAAGCAAGGTGAATTGTCTGTTCCTGATTACTATCATAAGTTGAATTATCTTTGGAGAGAATTTGATACTTTGACTTTGTTGCCTGCTTGTACTTGTGCTGCTCATGAAGGTGTTTTAAAACATAATCAATTGATATAGACTTATGCAATTTCTTATGGGCCTAAATGAAGTATATCAACCTATTAGGAGTAATGTTCTTGCTAGGGACCCTTTACCTGATGTTAAAGAATCCTTTAATGTCATTTCTAGGGAGGAGTCTCATAGAGGACTTCACCCAAGTACTGGTTCTAGCAGCAAGGTCCAACCTGCTGCTTTTGTTGTTAAGGCCAATAGTAATTCCAACTCTAATAATAATTTTGTTAGAAAAGGTAATAATAACAATGGTAATGGTAATAGGGGACCTAATCCTAATCTGGTTTGTAAACATTGTGGTCTTATTGGTCATACTATTGAAAGGTGTTTTGAGCTTAATGGTTATCCTCCTAGTTTTAAAAGAAACCCTAATTTGGCTAAACAATCTGCTTCTGTCAAAAGATTTAATGGTAATGTAGATGTCTCTCAGTCTTCCTCTTCTGGATCCATGACTGGTTCTTTCACTAATGATCAAATGATGAAACTTTTAAGTCTCATTACATGGTTCGTCCCTGTGGTTTGGCCAAAATCCCTAATTGAGTCCTTATCTTTTAATTGCGCCAATTGAGTCCTTATTTTGAAACTATATAACACTGTTAGTCCTTATCGCTAACCGTCGTTATCTCAATTGGCAAAGTTAGTCCATTAACCAAACGATCATTTGCAACGTTAGTCCTTTTACTAACGATCGTTAGTCCAAAAAAATAATTTGAAAAATTCGAAAAAAATTCTAATTTTTTTTTCAAAAAAAAATTCTAATAAAATTATTTCTTAAAAAATTCGAAAAAATTTCTAAAAAAAATTTGATGAAATTTTTTTTTTTTACAAAAAAAAATAATTTGAAAAAAAAATTTCTAATAAAAAATTTTCTTAAAAAATTCAAAAAAATTTCTGAAAAAAAAAATCGACGAATTTTTTTTTTCCAAATAAAATAATTTGAAAAAAAAATTCTAATAAAAATTTTTCTTAAAAAGTTCGACAACGTTTCACTTCACTCATATACACACCTAATATTATACCCATGTTTGACTCGAGTATGAAATGCGAGCTATATCCATTCGTCTAAACAAACCCTTTATGTCAAAAAAAAGATTAAAAAAAAAAAAAAATAAAATAAAATAAAAAAAAAAACTTGATCGCTATTTATTTTTGGGTTCACAAAAAATTTAAAATAAATAGCGATCTAGTTTTTTTTTTTTTTTTTTTTTTTTTTTTTGAATAGTTTTTTTTTTGACATAAAGGGTTTGTTTAGACGAATGGATATAGCTCGCATAAAATGATGAAATAGAAAGTGTATGAGATGGTGATGATAAAAACATATTCGCTAATTTGGTAGTTTGGCAAGTCGAATCTGTTTTGTACAATTGGGTTTAATCATTCGATACTCGACACAAACATGGGTATAATGTTAGGTGTGTATATGAGTGAAGTGAAACGTTGTCGGGTTATAAACAAGTCTTACATGATTTTTTTTTCAAATTTTTTAAGTTATCTTAGTAGTTATATAATTTTTTCGAATTTTTTAAGAAAAAGTTTTATTAGAATTTTTTTTTTCAAATAATTTTATTTTGGAAAAAAAAAATTTGTCAATTTTTTTTTAGAAATTTTTTCGAATTTTTTAAGAAATATTTTTATTATAAATTTTTTTTTCAAATTATTTTTTTATTGGAAAAAAAATTCGTCAATTTTTTTTTTAGAAATTTTTTCGAATTTTTTAAGAAAAAATTTTATTAGAATTTTTTTTTCAAATTATTTTTTTTGAAAAAAAAAATTAGAATTTTTTTTCGAATTTTTCAAATTATTTTTTTTGGACTAACGATCGTTAGTAAAATGACTAACGTTGCAAATGATTGTTTGGTTAATGGACTAACTTTGCTAATTGAGATAACGACAGTTGGCGATAAGGACTAACATTGTTACATAGTTTAAGAATAAGGACTCAATTAGCGCAATTGAAAAGATAAGGACTCAATTTGTGATTTTGGCCAAATCACAGAGACGAACCATGTAATTTACTCAAACATTTATCTACTCACTATATAGTGTTTGTACTTTGAAACCACTTTGACATTAGGGTACCATTGTTTAATACGGTTAGTCGGTTATTAAGTGACGACGCTATCGGATTCTGAAATCCTCTATGTGTTTACTCTCCCGTTATCGTTATTTTTTGTTTGATTGTGGTGAAAATTGGCTATAATGCAACATGTTTTTTGTTTTGTTACCCTTAGACTCGACTTGACTCAACTCAATCCTATCGATATTAGAACAATCATTAAAGCCTTTTTTATACTTGGTTCGTTTTTATGTAAAACAAAATGTAAACTTTTGTCCAAGATTTTCTTGCTTGAAAACAAAAACGATAATTGTACATAAATTTGTCAAATCGGAATATATGATATATTCACTCTTTTATCCAAGAATAAGATTTCGCTTTGAGAATATTAGTGAAACTAGAAATTTCTTTAAACTAGTAAAGCTTAAATTTATAATCCAACTTCATGCTAGTTGTTGAACTAAAATCAAAATATAATATTCAAAATTTTATTGCTTTTTGAAGATAAAATAATCAGGAAGTTGTTAAAACTTGAGACAATTTTGAGTGATTGTCGATGTTTTTTTCTTTTCAACTTGTCCTATATTATTTAGTTGGATAAAGCGTTTTTAACCTCGATTGTTTATTGATGTTACGAAAGTTCCAACAATTGTAGGTTACTTGGCTTTGATTATAACTAATCATTCTATTTTAAAATGGATTATGCGTTTTGAACACGGATGATTAGATAATATGCTGTTACAAAACATGGTTTTGAAATATAGTGTTTAGATTTGATTTTGATGTTTGATAACGCAATAATTTGATAATTAGTTTTTTTTAAATGTTTGGCATATATAAGATTATTTATGACTCGTCATGTAAAATGACGAAAAGGATATTCTTAGTTTTACATGATATAGATTTATAGTTAAATATGTAACGTTTTTCTTCTTATTTTATATAACATTAAAGCTGGCAAATCGTGTCTTAACAGGTTTTGAGCGCGCGAATAATATAAGTTTCAAACATGAAAACGACTCGTTTAACACTTGGTTTTGGTCGTTTGAGTATGACAGATATACGTTTTATGTATCAAAAAAGTTAAATATTGAACCCTAGAATACTAAAAACAATTATTTTAAAAAATAAAAAAATTGCATAGTACATTTTTTCCCTTAACAGGTACTCAATTTGCCAGCTCTATATAACATGACATACAAATTATTTATAACATTTATTTAACAAATCATTAACAAAATAAACAAATCACTTCTACCTTATACTTTTGGTTTCATCCTCACCACATACCACTCTTCACCACAAAATTCACTTTTACCTAAGACTCCAATTCGTCCCTCCTACATCTGCAATCTACAGTTCACAACTTACATTATTAGAAGGCAATACACAACCTAAGATTCCAATCAACAGATCACAACCCACATCTGTTTCCTCGAATTGGGATGCTTTGGATTTAGATCCTTGTGATTGGAGTGATGTTTCTTGTTTAAATGATCATGTTAACAAAATGTAAGCAAGCTGAGTTTTTTTTTTTTTTTTTTTTTTTTTTTTTTTTTTTAATATATTTATCGATTTCGTAGGAATGATATTAGCAACGATAGTGAGTCGTGAGTTTGTTTATGTAGTAGCATTTCCGCCTATTCATTAAAAGGATTCATCGCGGAACAAGTGTTGCAGCTCACATTCTTACACTAACTGTATGTTAGTTTCATTATCTTTGCATACAGTAAGATAAATATATTAAAAACGCCCTTTGGCAAACATGATGTAAACCCACTTCCATTATTCATTTAAATCCATTTCTTTATGTTAGAATGATAGAAATGCAACTTATTGTGCATTTATTTGGTTGAATTTGTTTGTTGAAATGAGTTATCTAAATATAGTTGGGGACATGCTTTCTATTCCTTTATTAGTATAAACACGTTTGATTGTCTATATAGAAAAAAATAGGTTAAGTTTTTTTGTTGTTTATGATTATTATCTTTGGAAATTGAAGTTGGTAAGTGCGAAATCGCAAAATATTTGGATCCTCATTTCTGGTTCCAAACAATTTTCCTCCTTGCATTGATCGAATTGATCTTTTGGGTGTGAAATTTCCCAACATTTTAGATGACTAAAATTATACCGTACTGGGCAAAGATCCTATCTGTGTTTGTTTATTTTTTTGTTTATGAGCTTTGACATATTTTAAAGTTGTGTATGATTTGGTCCCCATATCATTAGGATGGCTGATGGCTCTCTAAAATTTCTAATCTAGGATTCTAAATTCTTACTTTGCAGAGGCAATGAAGTCATCCTAGAGCTATTCAGGCATGCGGTTTAAACTATTCTTTTCATATGTGCTATTAAAAATTTAATAGACTTGACGGTCTTCTAAAAATATCGCTAATCCAGGCATCTAAATTCTTACTTTCCAGAGGCGATTGAGTCAGGTTGCAGAGGTCATGGAGCCAACCTAGAGCTATTCAGGTATGCGGATTTCATTATTCTTGTCATGTTTCTATCAAAAATTAAATAGAGTTTACAGCAAAGTTGAGCACAAAACATCACTCAAACCAAGGCATTCAAATAATATTCAACACTAAACAGTTGCTAGATCACGACACTAAAAATAAACTTGACAAAATTATAACCGACACCACCTATTAAACCCCTTATTTCCTATGTGACATTTTCCGTGACTGGAGTTGCTCACTCGTCATGTTCTTTAGCATGCGTATCAACCTGGGTTGATGCAACAGTCTCGTCTTCTGCATCTGGATTCTCTTCAACATACCTTGCATCATTTTTTTTAAAGAAAATGTTACTGCATGCAACAATCATTATCCAGTTGGAATTTTATACTTCAACGCAGTGACTAACCTCCTTTTCTTTTTTTGACTCAGATGCCTTTGCCGGTGTAGATACTTGTGGGCGCCTAACCAGTCTCTTAAGCGGGCTATTGTGAATATTGCTGCTACTCTCTGCAGCGTCATCATCCAAAACCTCGGTCACGTCAGGGAGTTTGAAACTGTAGAAATATTGGATGGGATAACATTGATGCAGGTGAAGCTCTCAAACTCGCCATAATTATATACATGATATAATTTATAGTTAAATATGTAACGTTTTTCTTCTTATTTTATATAACATGACATACAAATTATTTATAACATTTATTTAACAAATCATTAACAAAATAAACAAATCACTTCTACCTTATACTTTTGGTTTCATCCTCACCACATACCACTCTTCCCCACAAAATTCACTTTTACCTAAGACTCCAATTCGTCCCTCCTACATCTGCAATCTACAGTTCACAACTTACATTATTAGAAGGCAATACACAACCTATGATTCCAATCAACAGATCACAACCCACATCTGCTGCGACACACCCCTTTCCCTAAATTACAGGTCGAATTAATTGGTCGCTTTCAAACAACAATCGAGGATCCCTTTCTCAGGTTTGTGATTGGTTTGAAAAGTGGTTTACTTTTTGTGTTTAGGTTGTCCTTCCACCGATTAAGTACACTGAAAGCATAAAAATAAATATTAAGTTGAACTAATGGTTTTATCGAATTGGGATGCTTTGGATTCAGATCCTTGTGATTGGGGTGATGTTTCTTGTTTAAACGACCATGTTAACAAAATGTAAGCAAGCTGAGTTTATTTATTTATTTTGAAAATATTTATCAATTTCGTAGGGATGATGTTAGTAACAAAAGTGAGTTTGTTTATGTAGTAACATTCAAGCTGGATCGTTTTATGGTGGGAGCAATTTGCGTGCGCATAATTGGCTGATTTCAAATAACAATCAAAGATAGCTTGCACATGTTTGCACTTTATTCAAATCACATAACGTTGTTTTTGATTGTTTTGAAAAGGGGTTTAGTTTTTGGGTTAATGGCATCCTCTCACTACTTAATTACAATGAAAGGAAAGAGATAAATATTAACGTCATCTAATAATTGAAATCAAATATTTTGTGTGATATCTAGTCTATCTATAGCTTTTTAGCAAAGTAAATTAGTATGTATAGAATCATTAAGCTTACCTTGGCTTGATAGTGTAGGTTGCTAAAAGCTTCCTTATACACAATATGTCTTGTGTGGTGCTTTAATTCCTTAGCATTGTCTTAGATCATGAGGATTTTCAGTCCTTATGGGCTTTATATGAAGTAGGTGACTCTGAAGCTTTATACGAATTTGTGGTGTTATTTATGAATTTATGCTTAGAAGAATGTTTAGGTGTGAATTAAGGGGATTGTAGGGGACCGCATTTTTTAATTATGAACTATGCATTCATTTTGAGCAGATAAACATTCCCCTAAGTAGGTAATAACACATTATGAACTATGCATTCATTTTAAGTCCATGATGGAATTATGTGCTTTTTTGTTTTCCAAATTTAGAGCAGATACTTTTCATTTGGAAAGAATTAGCGGGCTCCTGTTATGTGTTATTACATTTTTAGATTGAGCGTTCACCACATTTAAATACTTTAACGGTCACATTAAAAGTACGATAAGTTTGAAGGAATCAGTAACCAAATGGGTATGACTTGATTTCATAACATAGAGCCTGATTATATGTGATGCTTTTGTGATTTCCAAATTTTTAAGATTGAAGGTGCACCACATTTAAACACTTAACTGATCACACGGAAAGCAAGGTAAGTTTAAAGTGATTAGTAACCAAATGGGTATGACTTAACAAAGTTTATGTGGACAAACAATAGTCGCTAGAATCATTGAAATAAGAGACTGAGCACAAAACAATGGACAGACCACGATACTCATATCAAAGTTAACAAAATTCTAACACAAAGCGTTGGCTTGGACATGACCTCATATCTAAGTTGAAAAAATTTTGCCCAACACCATTGTAATTTTTTATTTCCTTCTATGCACTTATTTTGAATGAAGCTCCTTATTCAGCATGCTCTTCAGGATCTTTGTCGTCTGGGACCTTTTTAACAGCAACTTCCTCTATATTTGAATATTCTTCAATGTACCTTTAGTTAGTGTGGAAAAAAAACACATGTTATCCTTTGTAAGACTTATTATTCAATGTGAAATCTTATCTTGTCTTATAAGTTCTAACCTTTCCCTTTTTTTTTTTTTTTTTTTTCTGCTCAGATGCCTTTGATGGGGTACACATTTCTGGGCACCTCACCAGCCTTTCCATCGGGGACTCCTAAATCTCGTCACTGTCGTCCGGTGTATATACACGTTAGAAGCTTCACCAACCTCTTGAAGCTCTAAAATTGCAGAACCAGGGCTGGGAAAATGTTACTGCATGTGAAACTAGCCCATCCAAAAGTGCTTTTCTGACAAAGGTTGAACCATTAAGCTCAATCAAGTAAGTTTTATCTTTGATGATTCGGTATTCATCTTTTTTCTGTACGGTAAAATGTCGCATAGAAACAACAGAACCTTCTTGCAACTTATCGCTGAAACAATGCGAAATATTACTTTTCATTGTGCAGTGCAACCATGTTACATCAGTCATAATACTTTGAATGATGAAAAACATGTATTTATTTTACCTTATCATCTGAAACGACAAAGTTAGTGGTAAGGTATCTGCCATTAATATTATCGACATCCCATCTCCTGCAGATCATGACAAAAATGGGACCTTCATCACCTTCCTTCAATTGGTCCAGGCTGTAAGAACGTGGCTGACCTTTTTGTTGTTTTGACATATTTTTTGGATGAGTGGGTGTCCAGATATGATTGTGTAGCTGTGCCTGGTATGTAATTTATAGGAATGAATCTACATGTTAGATGATTGGACACATTTAATGGTGAGGAGATGAAAGGAGCTGCTGATGCAGCATGGAAACTTGAAAGGGTTTGCGTCAATTGGTTGAATTGGGCAGTTTTATGATGGAGTTATAACAGGAACTGATAAGAATTTTTAAAGGCATGGAAACCAAGGGACTTTCAATATATGATTGAGTTATAGCATACCTGCAATTTACGATTAAGTTATACTGATAAGGATTTTAAAAGCAATAAGCTGCAATGGACCTGCAAAAATTGGTGGGTTGTACTGGACGATTCCATATATATAAATAGTGCAAAAAATGGGCTGAGCTGGGCAGTTTAGTGAAAATGGGTTTATGAGTTTGGTGAGTTGGGATGTAAAAATGGGTCACTCGATTACACTATTTATGTGGCACTATCATATATGATCTTTTGCTTTTGTTTGATTTCACTGAGTCGGGCAGTATGTAAAAATTGGTTATGATGAGTTTAGTGAATTTATTGCATTAATGCTCATATGATCTTTTGTTTTTGTAGGATTACATTGAGTTGGGCGGTATGTAAGTATTGCATTAAATGGGTTTATGAGTGAGTTTGCATAATCATTTTTTATTAGTTCATTAATAATAAAAAAGGTAAAGTAAAGTAACTCCCAATACCGTCTTCCACGGGTTATGGGTCCCAATACCGTCTTCCATGGTGTATGGGGAGGTTGAGACGTAGACAGTCTTACCCCTATCTAAGGTAGAGAGGCTGCTTCCGGTTCTACCAAAGGTAGAAAAGGACCTCCGGCCTTTGCAAGGGGTGATGATCGAACCCTTGAACTCTGTCTTCAAAGGTAAGGGTGTTAACCACTTGATCGAACCTTGCTCTTTTTTTATTAGTTCATTAATGTAAGAGCAAATTAATGTTTCATAACAATAACCAAGGCTTTAGACATTTCAGCTTAAAAGCTCTTAAAAGGTTCAAAATAAGCTTCGTATGTGCTAAATTCATTAGCTTAAACTACATAGTTAAGTTTCTTAGCTTGTGACATTAATGCTCACATTCAATAGGGGAACTCATTCTTTATATATATATATATATAGATATAGATAGATAGATATAGATATAGATATAGATATGGATATAGATGTCGATGGTGTAAAGTAAATTTTTGTGTCTAAATTGGTTGAGAAACTCACTCGGTCTTTCTGTCTTTTTTGGTTAAACTTTGTTGTAGTTTATGAAAACTTTTTGTCTTTAATTATTACACACATCACAAGTATAAACTTAATCTAGTCCGAATTTATCAACATTCGTGTAAAATGAGACCTTATAGAGTCAACAACAGTTCATTTGTGATGTAAAAGAAATATGAATTGTGGTGTAAATGAAAACTTGAATCGAAATCACGACCCTATTGTTAAAGTCTTGCAAGATTCAAACACTTCATCTTTGTGATGATATATCAGTGTACTTTCTTTGTTTTTGCGACAACTAAATTATTTTGCTCTGCGAGTAGTTTAGTTTAGGAACTAAGATAAGTTCGGTGAATAAAATCTATATGCAATCTTCGTGTGACTGATTAAGTTATCATTTGTGAAACATCAACAATTTTGGTTAGGTGAACCTGGCTAAAACTCTGTTTGATTGATGAAGTTTTGTGGAGGGACTCGTGAGTGCGACACGTCTATCCATTTTAGATAATTCTGGTGACTCACGTTCGTTAGTACCTTGTGCTTGATTGCATTGCACATTGGTAAGACAAAGTTGTGACTTTGTCTTTGATACCTTCACTAGAAATATAGACAATAAAGGTGGCTCAAGTCACAAATGTTGTACCAGATTTGCCTCATATCTTAAGTCACATGGATGGCAAATCGGCAATGGTATGAGCTTAAAGGACCAAACCCATATGTGCTCAACAGAGACGTTACATGGAGGGCCAAGCCTTAATTCATTTTCGTAACACGTCACAACAGAATCCTTATGGCTACAAGTAAGTTTAGAAGGATAGGTGAAATGTTTAGAGATCAAAATAAACACCAACAGCTAAATGGATATACATAGAAGATTACTAAATATATATTTAGTTGCTTAAAAATATGGACAATCTTTGTAAATTAAAAAGTTTGGAGTACCACTTTTTTAAAGTGACAACAAATAATAGAAAAAGTATTTGTTATGTTAGAACTGATATTAAAAGAAGTCAAGACTTTTATATCAATTTTCAGTAACAGGATACAATTTGAGTAACAGGATACAATTAAATTTATTTTTCACTAGTAAAATAAACTCCAATTGCATCATGTAACCGAAAACATGATATATAGCATTCTCAACACAAACTGTACCCTTACAATGTAGTATATAACGATAGAACATTTTACTTCTTTCACCTATGTGGGATAAAAGGTTGAACTGTAAATAGCAAAGATCTACAATACACCTGTTATATGTTCATTATATAGTTTGAAGCTAATCTGACAGTTAATGCCAAAGTTTGAATGCAGTTATTAAGTGATGACATAATTGGATTCAGATTTCCTTTACAGATTAATTTTTTATCACTGTTATCGTATGGGTTTATTCTCATATTTTCATTTTTTTTTGGTTGTGGTCCGGGAAAAAATCGGTGATAATGTAACTCATTTTGTGTTTCTTGAATTACATGCCATGAAGATAGTTAAGTAGTACTCTATGTTACAACTAGTTTAATACAAGCCTTTATGTGTTAAATAGGGCTAAGCATCGGGCCAGATCCCGACCCGTCCGGACCCGACCCGACAAGTACCGATACCGACATAGGCAAAAAACCCATCCCGATACCGATACCGACAGAAGTCGGGTCGGTTCGGTTTTAGTCGGGCGCGATCGGTCGGTTGTCGGGTATAAGCAATCCAGCCCGATGAAGCAAACTCAAACATCCAGTCCAACTGTTATCAGGGGCGGAGCTACATATGATCCACCTGGCACGTGCCACACATGATTGTTCTCAACGAACTGTAGGTTTTAAGTGAATTTTTGTGGTTTTTTGAAAGTGCTACACCCATTTGAAGTGAAAAATGTGTTCAGATGTGTTTTAAGATAGAAAAGGGGAAATGTTGGATATGGAAGATGCACAGTAGCATGTTTGACCACCAAAAACGTGTGTAGATTACATGTTTGACCACCAGAAACTTTTTTATTTATAACCCTACTTATATACAAAGTTCTAGTTTAGTCCCTTTAACCTTTAATACTAGTCAAATCTACCTCAATATTAAGTGTGTAGTTTAAAATTTTTGATTCAAAACAAACATCAACTATGCTTAAGAAGAAAAAAAAAACAACCCAAAAAGCTAATATACAATTTTCAGGTAACACTATTTTTTTTATGTCATTTAGATTATTTCAATTATCGATGTATACATGAAAATCAAAGAAATCAGAAAAGTTAAACGGCAAAAAACAATCAATTTAAGAATTATCTGAGAAAAAAAGTAAAATCGTGCTACACGTGGTTCAAAATCCTGGATCCGCCACTGACTGTTATTAGCCCAAATACAAATACAAATAACATCCAGAAGCATTACAGAAGCAAAATAGCAAATACAAAATAGCAAAATAGCAAGTTACATTACAAAATAGCAAATGTCTAGTTCCAGTAGCAAATCCAGAAGCAAATCCAGACATCCAGAAGTCTTCATGTTCTAGTGTACTAGTTCCAGTAGCAAATATAGGTATAGAAGATGAGATTGATTCACCCCTCTTGTGATGACATTGATCCATTCAATTGTAAATTAAATCGAGTTTTGATTATTTAGGTAATGATTCCAAATGGCTTTTGTGTTTCTGAGTTAGACAGAAGTAAGGAAGGGATAAAAACAACAAAGCGGCGCTATTTTGTCTAAGTAATTAGTAACCTAATGTATTTTCGGGTATGTCGGGCTTAAGTCGGTTTAACCCGATACCGATATATATACTTTTCTCTAACCGAATACCGACCCGCTATTAATCTTGTCGGTTTCGGGCCTTATCGGTTCGGTCGGTTTGTCAGGTCTTGTCAGTTTCGGTCGGTTTTGCTCAGCCCTAGTGTTAAATATAATGACCTTAGCATATAAGATAAGTTTAGTATACAAAATTAGTAGGAAATCTTCGCTTGAGGAACATCAATAGTTTTGATAGGTGAACAGGACTCGACTTGAGTGAGGTTCCATGAGTATATATATATATATATATATATATATATATATATATATATATATATATATATATATATATATATATATATATATTAACAAGACTCGTGTTTACATCATTCTGGTGACTCAAGTCCGTTGGGTACCTTGTAATTGATTAAGTTTTACATTGGTAGGAGAAAATTGTCAGTTTGTCGATCTCTTCATATCTTCTAGCTAGAATAATGTAGCAACCAAGAGGGGCTCAAATCACCCGTGTTGTACCAGAGTTGCCTCATTTTTTATTCACATGGATGGCTATGCACATCTTGATCAGTTTGAATGGTACCTTGTGCATGATTGAGTTTAACGATGGCTATGGACCAAGTTGATATGTGCTCAATAGAATTACATGTCATGATGTTATTTAAGTATTCTACGCTGCAAGTAATTTAGTTCAAGCATTTTCTTTGAAAAATATACTAACCTTGCATATAAGAGAAGTTTTGAAGATAAATATCAGTAGGAAATCTTTGTGTGACTGATTAAGCTATCTCTTTGTGAAATATCAATAGTTTGGATGCGTGAACTGGACTCAGCCCGTGTGAGGTTGCTTTATGTCTTAACCATCTGGATGATCAGTTGAATCTTACTTATAGGACCAAACTCATAATAATAACAACAGACCCATAACTTCCAATCATACTTGTGATTGATTGAGTTTTAGATTGACAGGATGTAGGACGAAGTTGTCTCTAGATATCTTCTCTATAAATATAGGCAACCCATTAAGGGGTTCTTCTCGAATCACCCCTAGTTGACTCATTTGTTAGTCGATCACATGGTTGACATATGCGGATGAGTGAGCTGTTCAACTTAGAAGCATAAAGTACTAAGCCATATGTGTTCAATAGAGCCCTTACATGGAGGCACAACTTAGTTTGTTGTAAAGGCTGTATATGAGATGGTTTAGCTTCTTTTTGCCATTTTCACACGATCATTGGACTGTTGGGTTCGCCAATTAAAATACTTTGTGCAACATTCAAAAATCCAGTTCTTAAAAGGAAAATATAAATAACTTAAATTGTTGGTCTTTCTTGTGTAGCTAACGAGTTGGCCTCTAGCTAGGAACATTCCGCTTTGCTGAATGCTGAGGGTGGGTATGTAATATGTATTCAACACATAAGATAAAAAAATATTTGTACGTGTCTATATCACTTTGTCTTTTGATTAATGCAAATTTAAGGATAATTTGGTTCAAGAATCCAAAAGAACTTAATTAGAGAGCCACACCTTCATTCATTCATTTTCGTAATACTTAACTGCATAATCAATATGGCATTGTACTATACGTACGGTTTGGTTAGGTAAGTTCAGGTGGATTGGTGAAACGTTTCTATTGAACATTCGTCACATATTATAAAAAATCTCTAGCTAATAGTTAAATTGAGAATGATGGCCGGTATAGTTACGGTTTCGTTTTATTAAAAAGATAGAAAAAAGATTACTAAATATTTTGTTTTATAAACATATGATTAATCGTTGTAAATAAAAATTTATTGCTATTTTTTAAGTGACAAAAGATACTAAAAAGCCAAAGAATTTTATAATTATTTTGAGATGCTCCAGAATACAAAGTTTGAAATCTTTAGTTTAATAATCAACTTCATAAACACATACATCCCAAAACTAGGCCTGAGCATCGGGCCGGAACCGATCCCGTCCCGACCCGTCCCGACAAGCCCGATCCCGATTGTGGCCGGAATCTCAAACCGACTCCCAATCCCGATTGTGTTCGGTTAGTCGGTATCGGAATCGGTCGGTATCGGGCCGGATTAGCTTGTTATTGATCGGAATCATCCCGTCCCGACCCGTCCCGTCCCGACCCGACTCCCGAGTTCGCCAGAATAGCAAACCGACTCCCGACCCGTTTGCTAGTCGGGATCGGAATCGGGCCGTCGGGTGGTCGGAATCGGGCCGGTAATCGGGGGTCGGTCGGTAATGCTCACCCTTACCCAAAACATAGTAATATTCTAGACATGTGTGATCCTTATTCTCTAAAGTATATAAATAGAAAGATTTCACTTCTTTAAACCTATGTGGGATGCAAACTTAGGGGGTGTTTGTTTAAGCTTATCATCTTCTCTTTTCCAAAAAAAATAATAAAATAAATAAAAAATAAAATAAATAAAAAATAAAAATGTGACAATATTATTTACTACAAAAAGGAAGCAAAAATCATTGAAATAAATCTATATTTGAGCAATCATTTGACGTTCTTGGGCCAAAGTTAAAAATGGTACTTATTAACGGACTATACAATTTGAGTGATTTCATGTGGGCTTACTCTATTATTTTCGTTCTTTTATGTTTGGTCATGTTTGAGAAAAAAATTGCCGATAATGCACAACTTGTTTTGTGTTTCTTGACCAAATCACTTGGTCTTTATGTCAATTTTAGTTAAATTTTGTTATAGTTTATGAAAATTGTTTGTCCTATGTATATATCATAAGTTAAGTACAACTCTAGAGTAATATTTCATATAGTATAGATTTTATTTAGTCTATATGTATTAAAGTATAAGTTAAAAAAAAAATGTATTAAAGTCTAGTTTGGAGTAGCCATTTTAATAAGTGAGAACAAATACAAAAAACGTTAAGCATTTATAGATGTTTTCCAAAAGCATATTCATTAACGAAGTTTGATTTTTTTTACTTTCATAATCAACTTCATCCATAACCATGCGCTTGAAAACATGGTAATATTCTAGACATGCATGAAGCTCATTTACTATAGTATATAAACAAGAATCTATGTGGGATGAAAATATAGAGTGTTGGTCGTTCTTTTTTGTTAGTACTAGCAGGGTACCCATTTAATTTCCTTGTAATGTTATTTCTAGCTCCTTGCTATCTTTTAAATGTTGTCGTTCAAAAAAAAACTAGCGGGTACCCGCGCGTTGCAGCGGCGAGTACCATGAAATAATTCTTTTGGTAAATCATGTATTTTAGAGATCAAGTTTAATGTGGGTCGGTTACACGTACAATTATTTGCACATTATCGATTTCACAAACACACATATTACCAAGGCATATGTTATCTAACAAAGTTTTATACGAAAGCAAAATGTAGTTTGTAACAAACTACATTTTTGAAAAAACTTCAAAAGCTCATATATATGATAGATAGAAGCAGGGACGGGGCCATTACTAAATATGATCGGGTGCTCAAAAAAATTGAACAGTAATACTAGAAACACATTTCGAAGGACCAGGTGCATTTAAGATGACTTTAGAAAAAATCGATGTTTTTTTCAAATATTAACACTATATCGAAAAACATTTAAACGTTAATGTAATCACGTCGAAAATGGTGATGGTGTGTGTGGTGGCGAGTGGCGGATTAGTGAACTTACCTCCAGTAACATTCGTGACGGGAAACACAAAGAAGCTTGAAGAAGTAAAAGTTATATTTGGACAATCAAATTATGTTTCAGTCGCTAAAACAGAGCAAACTTAAATTTTACCAAATGGTTTCGGCTTGTGTTCCATTGGTATCTGTAGTTGTGTGAGGAGCTCCTCAACCAAAATGATTGTGGGTTCAAGTCCTCCTTAAAAAAAAATAATAATAAGTGATATCGGATATCCAAATTTAATTGGTTTTCATGCTAAGATGTATTACGTAAGATGTATATTAATGAAGAGCTAAACACTTAGCATTGTGGCAGGTAAAACACTATACGTATTTACCGCAAGTTACAAAGTATTTTCTAGCAGATATATCACTTTTTAAGCCGTTCTGCCGGTTCTGTGATTTTAATTTATAAAAAATGGAAACTGAAAATTGCTGAGAATTGAACCGATGCCATTTTGATGGAAATAGCCAATTACTTGCCAGCAACCCCGCATTCCACATATCTCATTGAACTTACCTGATCCTTACTATACGTACAATGTCACATTGATTCTGCAGTGACAGGTTACAAAAATGAATTAAGGTGTGTTCCTCATGTTCTTGGATACATGCCCGGCCTCAGCAAAGCGGGATGTTCCCCGAGGCTAAATCGAACAGTCACACGAGATAGGCCAACAATTTTACCTTTTGTTTTGCTTTTGAAAAAATTGGATTTCAAATGTTGCACAAAGTATTTTTGTCGGCTAGCTAGCCCAACAATTCAATCATTGTGTGAAAATGGCAAAAGAAGCTAAGTACATTATTTGATCAAAAACCATTCTAAGTTCCCACATAGGTTGAAGAAATGAAATCTATCTTGTTTGGATACTACATTGAATGAGGATCATACGTGTCTAAAAATTTCAAACTTTGTACTTTCTTAGTATCTGAAAATGATATAATATTCTTGACTTTTTTAGTATATGTAGCTCCTGGAGAAAAATGGGTAATCTTAATGTAAGGTCTCTAAGCTCTTAACACTCTTCAACTCAATCATGCACAAAGTACCATTAAATTGATCCAAATGACTAAGATATGAAGCAACTATCGTATAACATTGGTGATTTGAGCCCTCCTAGTTGCCTATATTTATAGTGAAGGTATCAAGAAAAAAGTGGCAACTTTGTCATACCGTGTACTCAATCAATCACTAGTTACTAACGAATGTGGGTCACCAATATTATCCAAAACGGATATATATGTCAGCCTCGCAAGTCCTACCAAAAAATACTCACCATATGATAGAGTTTGAGTCCGGTTTACTTGCAAACTATTGATGTGAGGGAAAGGATAACTTAGTCGGTCACACAAAGATTGCCTAAGGAAAGTATATTTAACAAATAAAACACTGCAATTGACACTAAAATAGTGTACACTTATATACCAATACATAGATGAGAGGTTATGTATCTTGCAAGGCTAGAGTCTCCGCCCTCCATATGTCCCACTGATACAAACCAAAAACCAATTGCAATAAAGAAAAATGACAACGAGTTTGGCCCGATAAGCTCTTACCATTGCCGATTTGCCATTCATGTGACTAAAGATATGAGGCAAATCTGGTACAACATTGGTGATTTGAGCCACCTTTATTGCCTATATTAATTTCTAGTGAAGGTATCAAAGACAAAGTCACAACTTTGTCCTACCAATGTACAATGCAATCAATCACAAGGTATTAACGAATGCGAGTCATAGAATTATCTAAAATGGATAGATGTGTCGCACTCACTAGTCCCTCCAATAAACTTCATCAATCAGACAGAGTTTTTGCTAGTAATTAAATAAGCAATAGGGAAAACAAAAACCAAAACATAAGTATTAAATTAAACAAAAAAAACTCAAAACTTAACCTCCGTTTTTGGGAGGGGCTAGCGAGCGAAACAATAATAAAAAAAGTATTGATAAATATTTGAGGTTCCAAATAGATGTTGATCATTCTGCACAGAAGAGAAAAAAAAAAAAAAAAAAAAAAAAAAAAAAAAAAAAAAAAAAAAAAAAGCACTCTCAAGAGGGTACCCCTTTCTCATAAATTACATCGTTATCATATAGGCCTCCAAAAATTTTTATTTTACTTACCTAGCCATATTGATTCTGCTATGACATGTTACGATGAAGTCTCTGTCGAGCACTATTGAAAAGTAAAGAGAAGTGAATGAAAGTGAAATTCTTATTAATGAAAATGATCAAACAATACAGTATTTATACAAGATGACATGAGAGTCAAACTAAAAAGTCAAACTATGTTTCACACATGTCAAGAGAGTATTACTATGTTTTTCAACCACTTGGTTGCTAATGAATTTGATATATTAAAAAATTTCGAACTTCGCTAAATGAAGTGAGATCGTTGTTGTTTATATACGCAAAGTATGTTACAGAATAGCAATACTCATGGGTTCACGATTTGGCCCAATAGTGAGAGAAAATAAGTTGCTTGAATGAAAAAAATGAGAGTAAACCCAAATGAAAATTAGTGGTAAAGTTTGTACTACGTAGTCGAAATCTGATAATTGCATTCGTCACTTAATTACCATGGATGTTAGTATTATTTGAATAAAGTCAATTCAACCTTAGAGATCTCGCAGTCCCACATAGGTTAAAGAAGTGAGATCTTGCTTGGATATATACTACATTGTACGATGACAAGCCGTGTTGAGAATAATGTTATGTTTTCACAACGGAAATAAACACAGGTCTTGTAGAACAAAAAAAAAAAAAAAAAATCAAGCCCTATGTCATATCTGTGTTGAAAAATTAAAGTAAAATTCCAACTTTTTTTTTTTTTTTTTTTTTTTTTTTTTTTTTTTTTTAATATGCTTGTCACTTAAAAAAATGGTACTCTATTCCTTTCTGTTTAAAAAGATTGTCCATAAATGTGTTACGCAACTAAATGTATAGTAATGTTCTAAGTAAATCCAATAACCGCTGTTGTTCTTTTCATTCTCTAGATGTTTCACACCAATCCACATGAACTTACATAAGCCCTACCGTACAATGCCATATTGATTCCCCTATAACATACGGTATAAATTAACTAAGGCATATCTCTCCATGTAAGGTCTTTATAGAGTACATACGACTTTGGCCATTTAAGCTCTTATCACTCTAGAGTTCAATCAAGCAAAAGCTACACAACATTGGTGATTTGAGCCCTTTTTTTGCCTACATATCTAGTTAAGATATCAAGAAAGTACCATTTAAACTAATCCTAAGGTTTCTTAACACTCATGAGGATCGTCCATGTAGTATGTTCGAGCCTTATAGTTTTTGTGATTATCTATAATACTTTACCTTTCACCAAATTCTTAGCCCATACAATAATAACGGGCCCATAACACATCCATATTGGATATGTTCGTTTCATTGTAAAGTTTTTACATGTAGCATGATTCAACATGTAGGTATGGAGGTTATCATGTATTTGATAAAGTCATTTCAACTACCTTACATCCCACTTAGGTTAAGGAAGTACATTTTTTTTTTTGTTGACATTTTATGTTTTTACAGTATGACATTTTGTTTGGTTTTGTGTTATGGCAATTATAAGTTAAAAAGATGTAAGAAGATATGAGTCATGTGTTACAAGGTAGTCTGTTGGTAAATGAAGTTTAACTTTCTCGAAAGGTCCATGTATATATTTTTTGATAAATATATGTAGCGAGAAAAGAAATCTTGTGTGGTAGCATGGCATATTGGTAAGTGTAATGTTACGAATTTGAAAGGTTCATTGTTCGATTCCTAACATGTTTTTTGTTGCACATTTTCACACTAGAATATCTACCTTATTATTTTTTATTATTTTTTTTCCTTTTTAGTTTTGCAAATTTTCTTTTCACAAATAATAAAGTCTTTGTTTTATATTGTGATTTAATGTTCATTTCTGAAAGACAAAAATGTTGTTAAGAGCGAACATGATATATTAGTAATGATTGTAGTTATCCAAAAATATAAACGTCGATATTTAACTTGAGACGACTACGAATATAAAAGGCACAATTTACATTTTAATTTTCTTCGCGTTTCCTTTTTCTTTTCCTTATAAACGCCAAGTCCAACAACGAGGCGACATTGGTATAGATAGCTCTAGCCTGCTTATATATAGAGAATGCATAAAGAGACAAAGGAATGACGTTTTCCTAACAATGTAGAGCTTAATCAATCACAAGGTAAGAGCGAACGTCTATTCATCCAAAATGGATAGATGTGTCACCCACATGAGTCCTAAAAAAATTCACTGAAAAGCATAGTTTAAACTAAACTATTTGCAGCATAGAATACTTAACTAAATTTATGGGTGTTGGATGATTTTAATGTCTAATATGTCAAAGAAAACAAATGGGTCAAAATAGGCCTGTAGATAGATTTTCGGTTTGGGCCACAAGCCAACAAACCCATTAGATAGAAACGGTTATTTAGATAGGTTATAACGTTTTAGAAAGATCACAACGTTTAGTTTTTATAATGTTTCTGTGAATCGTTGTGTCTTTAAAGAAGCAACGTTTCATCTTGCATAAATAGCATAGAATCTGTAAATCAATGTAACCCATTCCATTATCAATATCAAGTTTTATTAGGGTTCATCCAATCTTCTTTATCTCTATTTATTTTTGATATACACATGATGTTGTTTTGATCATATTCGATCCTAGAGAAAGAGATGCAAGGCCTGTCAACAATGGGCATGTAATTTAAGAAACACAAAATGAGTTGCATTAGTGGCAATATTTTCCTCAGCCACAACCCAACAAAGAATAATGAAAATACGAGAGCAAACCCATATGAAACTTGTGATAAAATTTGTACTCCATAAAAGATCTCTGAATCAAATTGCGTCGTCACTTAATAATCAAATTGCTTACAAACGCTCTATAATTAACATATGGATGGTATATATTACAATACTAGAAATGCATGAGCTAACATGTAAGTAGGTACGTACTTTATTACTTGTATGTATTTGATAGAATCATTTCAAATGTACCTTGCATCCCACATAGGTTAAAGAAGTGAAATCTTCATTGGTTATATTACTATAGTCCATGACCATCATACATGTTGAGAATAAATCATTAGGATTTCAAGTGCATGGTTATGAAGTTTAATAATAAACTTAAACATTATAAATCATCTTGAGCGTGCACAGGAAATATATTATAAATTCTTAACTTTTTGTATTGATTTTCGCTTAAATTATGGGCATTCAAAACTTTTTATTTACAAAGATTTTGTTCATACTTAAGCTAAATATGTACTAATCTTTTATTTAATTTATATAATATGTCAAAACCGTACGTAATTATATGCATTATCTCAAATTGATCAATATCAAATCTTAACTTGGCTTTCTTAGATGACTAAGATATGAGGCAACTCTGGTATTTTAGCTCTTTGTTGCCTACATTTTTAGAGAAGGTAACAAGAGAAAAAGTGACAACTTTATCCTACCAATGTACGAATCAATAATCACAAGGTACTAATGAAGGTAAGTCACAAGAATCTTCCAAAATGGATTGTAACATCCCCAAAATTTGATACAGCGGAAGACTCAACAAGCTTTCGGGGTGCTACGGGGATTGGTATCCAACACAAGACAATATAGAACGAGATAAAGTAAACATAATAAAAACACAACCAAAACGGGGTTTTAAGGTTTACATTTATCCCAACATACTTCAGAGTCAGGCCCAAAATAAAGTAACAATAGGTCCAAATTTAATTATTAGAGTTTAGAAAAATAGATCCATAAACCGTGAGCCCTGGCCGAGCCTTCCATTCCAAGCATGCATCTCAACACTTAATTACCTGAGAAAACGTGCTAAAAGTCAGCTTTCGCTGGTGAGATCATAGGTTTAAATTCAACTAACAATATAGTGGACATATATGCAAAACGCTTGCTAGCTAGACTAAGGATTCGCTAAAAGCCTGCGGATACCCTCCGCTCTCAACATAACACACGGATACCCTTCCGTACTAACATAGATATTCGGGTAGCCCCCGCAATACCAATAATAACTCGGATAACCTCCGAAGTATTAATAACCTATAGGTGCACGCTACAGTATCTAAATAAGCCAACCTTGAATAGTACACACGACCCGTGTGACTAAAGCTGACAATAACCAAATAAGTCAACCTTGAATAGTACACATAAATTATGTGACTAAAGCTGACAAAACATCCTAGTCTATACGCATAGTAAGTTTAGAAAGAATATAAAAGTGATAATAGTCCACATAAAATAATTTGCACGTTTCTCACCCCAAATATTGAAAACATAGTTCAAGAGTAAAAAGTGGGGCTATGACTCACCTCAAGTCCAGAAAATAGCAAGAAGAAGTCGGTAGAAATAAGATGTATGATAACTCACGAAACAGCAACTACGGACTTGGCACGACCTAACAATATTAACTCTTTCAGAAATCATTTCCTCAAATTTATAATATTCCCAATCCCGGACGAGAATCCGTTTTATTTCCGAAAATCCATTTCGTATTAGTTTGGTGTATTTGCGTTTGGTATCCATACGGGTAGTGGGTTGACTCATAACAAACCAAAAAGATCACATAAAGAAAAATAAATAAACTATGGATCTAATAGTAACCCAATATATCATTTAAATAAATCGCCGGAGTTTACCAAATCCGTCGATTTGATAATCCTCATATTTATTTATGTAACATACCGTTCCAAGATTACACCAACCTAAAGCACATAGCACATAATTACTATATAGTATATATCATAGTTTAATAAATTCCTCATATATATCGTCAAACTGGCCAGATTTCCCGATATATACACTCGCAATTTATTACACTTTACATATACTACAACCTATGGGCGTCGTAGGATACGATGCCCACTAATATATTCATTTCATATAGCCAAATAACCCGGTTCAACCTTACGGTTAAGTGGTTATTTAGTTATAGAAAACGTCTATATTAATCGTCATATATCCGTGACAACACGAACGTCACAAATAGTAACTTACCTGGACTCGAGTGACAATGATTTCGCATAACTCAATAAGTTTATCCGTTATATATCCGAAATGACATTTTATTAAACGTTTAATAATTGTCGGGAGTTTCCCGTTTTATAACACAATTTTTATAATAATAATACGTTCAATAATATTACGCCACTTTCGTAGCCTAATATATATCTAATTGTATTATTTATAATACGACTCGTGATTATTATTATTATTAATATACGCGCCTATATAATTATATATACGTTATTCACGTATATATATTCATATAAACGTTCATATTATCAATAATTATTATTACGAGTTTTATTATTTTCGTTTTAATTTTAATAGTTATTGAGTCGTACGAAATGGTCACATGTCCGAGTCATGACTCTCGGCTCATTGTCCAAGTCCAATAATAATAAGTAAAAGTCATAAAATAATACATCTCCGTCCAAACAATCTCAAACCACGTGCTACAACAATAGGGTCCGACTACGGCACCCGACTAACCTATCTCCGTCAATCTAACGACCGTCTCACAATCGGTCCCCAATCACACTTTTCGTCAACAACTTCACAATTCAACAATAATCCCTTGTCGAGACCATAAATGATCTCGACTCAACTAAGCATTCGGCCGAATCCAACATGTGTCAAAAACAATAACAAGTAATAAAACAAATAATCATCAACAAGGTCCATCCTCGGGTTGGTTTACCAAGCCAAACCCGGGTCTATACGACTCGAACGAGTCTCGGCTCCAAACCACGAGTCACATGGACTCGAGCCAAACATACAAATAATCACATAGCTCACAAGAGCACAACAAAGTAACCATTCGACCCATATGGTCATTCGGCAACAACAATAAATACGCGGCTAATAGCCGCGACCCACAAGGGTCGAATCACAACAAACTCGAGCTCGAGGCTCGAACCACGACCAAACGAGAACCCCCATACGGGTCTCGGCTTGGTTATTCGAGCAACCATCGGAAACCCCGAGACCCTACGGGTCTCGGTTAGCTCGGGTCGAGGAGCAACACCATCGACAACAACCAACTACTAAAACAAGGAAACCAAAGCCTCTCAAAGGCTCGGATCAAAATAAGCCGAGAGCATAAGCTCTCGGTTCCGAGTCAACCACGTCCAAAAACCAAGAACCCGGATACCAAACGTGATATTAATCATTAAAACATCATTTCCCATTAAAATCAATTCGATTCCCATCAAGATAATCCGTGTAGCCACGGATTAGTACTGAATCGTGGCACCCAAAAACCGAAAACCAATCTTTCTCACCTTCTTGGACCTCCAAATGAACGGATCTTGAAAAGGTAATAAAACTCGAATGGATTATTAAAAGTTTGGTGGTGTTAATGGTGGTTCTAGGGTATGCATGATATACCAAATGAAAGAGGATCGAGAGAGGAAGAAGATGGTGGTATTTATTTTGTTGGGTGGTCGGAGTAGCGGCGGTGGTGGCCGGTTTTGGTGGTCGGCGGCTAGGTTAGAAGAGATGGGGAGGAGATGAGTTTTTAGGAGAGAGATGAAAAGTGAGGGTGAGGGTTTTGTGTGTGTGGGCGAACCGGACCAAACAAACCTTTATTACTTTTTTTTTTTTTTTTTTTTTTTTTTTTTTTTTTTTTTTAAGGGGTACTAATAATAATAATAATAATAATAATAATAATAATAATAATAATAATAATAATAATAATAATAATAATAATAATAATAGTAGTAATAGTAATAATAATATTATTACGGTGTGGAGCGGGTAACGTGGGTAAATGTAAAAACATGTGGCCCGAACCCGAACTCATTTTAAACTTCAATATCACTCGAGAACATCTCGTAACTAATTAAAAATATAGTCGGACTCGTTAAGACGAATCATAAACTTTTGTTAGGTAATCCTAGTGCCAAAGTCGACGTAGTACCAAGTGAGAATTCAAATATACATCACCGAGCATTTAATCAAAAATGAATTATGAACATAATTCACGAATTCCATAACGTCATTAATTAAAAATATCCATAAAATAGGTCTTACAAGTTCGTTGTGAAACGAAAGTTTCAAATAAAAATTATAAACGAACTTAAATCGTAATGCGGGTTTTTAAAATAGCTCCCTAAACTGCCGGTTGTCACATGGATAGACATGGTGCACTCACCAAGCAACACTGATTTTGAGTTCGGTTCGCCTCATCGAAACTAATGACGTTTCCCATAGGGTTGCTTGATCTGTAACATAAAAGTTACCTATTGGTTCTACGCCAGCTAATTTTTATAAGAAAAATATGTTATAATGCTAAATTTGTATATTTAACAGTGTACAATTACATTTTTGTTAAAGTAAGCGTACTATACTATGTAAACAACAATTTTGAAAAAGAAATGGTAATCTTAACATATACAAAATTATATGTTGAAACAGTTTTAACAAATTCAAAGAAAAAAAAAGGTTGAGTTGGTTTCATAAGTGTTTAAAGATACTAATTAACCCCATTACAACACCCTTATGATGGTTTCATCTCTAGAAATATTTTACAAAGTATTCAAAAACATACATGATGGTTTCATTTGCAAGTAAAAGAAGCAACGGTTTTAACGCTGCCGCAGCCTAATGATTCACCTCCTTGATCATTGGTTCAATTCCCATGTGTATCGTGTCATCCATTTTTTATAACACATATCATATTAAAATTTCTACATGTTTGGTGGCTTTTTTCTTTATTTTTTCTTTTTATTACTCCCTCCGTCCCAAAATATAAATCCTGTTTGACTTTTTGACTCGAACTTTGATCTTAAATATATTTTTTTGTATTGTATATTACTTGATGAAAATTATATCAAATGAAAATACATTGAAAACACAATCAATTCATATATATTGCATAAAGTCTTATGTAATACAAATAAAAATATTTATAGTCAAATTTCAGTTCAAAAAGTCAAACTGTACTTATATTTTGAGACGGAGGTAGTATTTTATTTTTATTATTATTATTATTTTGTAAGCACTTTGTTGAATCATAAGCTTTTATATATTTACATAGTCAGTTTCTTTTTATTCACAATATCTTTTGAATGTGTTCGCCTTTAGGTATACAACACTAGTTAGTACATAACTAAAGGGTTTCATCTCACGTAGAAAAAAACATATTATTGAACTCCACATTAGCAAATTTTATCTTTAAGACTTCAATTCGTCTATAAATCTGTTTACAATGCACGGACATATCGTCCAAAAACATACACATATAAAAATTAGAGTCCAGATTTCTAAAGTTTTTGTCTTGCGCGTTAAATAAAGGTTGTAAGACATGTGTCATGTGGTGGACTATAGGTCATTTGGTAAATCAATCGTACTTAAACCGGATGGCCTGATGTTCGATTCTGATCATATTATCTGTAGTTTGCCTTTTTTCTTAATTTGTTTTTATTCGAGTTGCTTACAACTCGCCATCTTATGTCACTGGCCGCTTTTTAATTTTGGTATATTTTAAAATAAATAAAGTTAAAGAAAAAGCTCTTTGATGTCACTATAAAGTTAAGTAATCGACACACTCAACAGGGACGGACCCATTATTTTTAAGAAGGTATTGCACAAAAAAAATGTTGGACTACCTATAGTTACACCGTAAGAAACGAAAGTAGAAAAAAAAATATTTGGGGTTGCGCATACTACAAAAAAGGCAGTTTTAAAATCTTTTTTCACTTCATGACTTAAAATCGGGTGTAGCCCGTGCCACAGCCGGCATACATGTGGGTCCGTCCATGACTTTCAAGCACCTAAACTAATCCAGATGTCTCTCATGTGACTAAGAAATGAGGTGACTTGGGTACAACATTGGTGATTTGAGCCCTCATGGTTGCCTACATTTCTAATGAAGGTATCAAGAGACAAAGTCACAACTTTTTCCTACTAATGTACAACACAATCAATCTCAAGGAACTACCGAACACTAGTCAATAGTCACCAGAATTTTCCAACATGGATAGATGTGTCACCCTTGCGAGTCATACAAAAAAAAACTCACTTAACGACACACTATTAGAGTTACAACCACAAACTCTCAGCTATAATATCTTGTTCAGAATTTCGATATGAATCTAAAGCGTTATGCACCAATAGAGATAATTTACTATCTTAGGTTTCGAATACGTAACCAGCCTCACCAAAGTGGGATTTTACCAGCGCAAGAGCTCTTCCGCGATGAGAAATCTTGTTCTTTTCTTCCTTGGGCATTTCAGCATAACTATAACAAATATAATAATCAGTGTCAAACGGATTAAGGTCCATAAGAGTGTCAAAATGGTTTAGGTTCAAACAGGTGGGTAGGTCAAAATGGAAACCTACAAAATCTTCTTTCTCCACATTCTAATAGATAATTAATGTAGTAAAAGAAATCCAGAAACGATGTTATTAAAATAATAGCCAGATTTCGCAAATAAAAACAATTTAGATGTTTGTACTCTTAAAAGACAAACTTGACGTGACTTTCAACATTTTTTACCCATTCAACCCATATGATGTGTTTCTCTTTTAGCTAAACTTGCTTTGAACCATAGGACGCGTTAAAGATATGAAAAAGCCAAGACACGTTTATCAGTTAATTTCTCGTAATTGCCACCTATTAAGGAGATGATCCTATAGAAATAGAGATGGCCTTACGTTTGATCATAACCATCAGGTTGGCAGACTGGATCCCATCCAAAGTCATTCGGTCCTCTTGTAGGAACAATCTTCCCCTGAAAGGGTACATTGTGTGTAAAATTATTTGAAATGCGAATCAATCAAAACCTAGTACAACCATTCATAGGTACATGCAAATCACATCTCAGACTTCAAAAGATCAGTTAAACTCTGTTTGATATCTTATGAAACAAAGTGAAAAATGTACAGCATACCGGGGTCTTTCCCACAAACGTAATGGGTTCATGATTTGGCCCAATAGCAAGATAAAATACACACACAGTTATCCTCATAAGCCATCAACATATTGTTTAGACCTACAAACGCAATTCAAGTGGTTAATTAACTTTATTCTTTTATAGTTTAACATCAAAGTAAATACGACATAAAGATTATTCTATGTACCTTCATGACCAATCTTCTGAAGAAACCACTTGCTATAGATCAGCATTTGCCATCCGTTAATAGATATGAGAAAGGAAAATCAATAAAATCAAAAAATACCAAACTTCACGCATGACAAAGATATTCATTTTGAGTTATTCAAAAAGTGTCGCAACAGTCAAGTGTTATTGTGTCCTAAAGTTGCAACTGATCAGAAAGTCTTCGCTGTTCGGAACGTGACACATAGATGATTAAAAAAAAAAAAAAAAAAAAAAAAAGCGTGGCTTAAAAGACAAAGGAAAACTAGCAGTTTTTTCACCGACAAAAATAGATGAAATACACTTTCACTAATCTAGGAACTGTTGTGTCCAATAGCTAGCCACAACCTAGAATACTAACCCGTTCATTAGGTAAAGGTAAAAACCATGATGCAAATAATGTGGCATTCGAACTCACAGTCTCACATGAGATGTCTTAGTTATGCTAGCACGTCTTCTTGAATTGATGAACAGATTGAACAAGCAAATTAAGGAAAGTTCAAATGTGCTGCAAACCTACAGTCACAATAATCAGCTTTGAGGGGTTCAGCTATCTGATTTTGATGAAACTCTAAGGGGAATTTTATAGATTTTTAAAATCAGATAAGTAGTTGCTGTAATTTCTCAATTATGTAACTTCAATGACTCCATTTCTGCAAATTATTCTAAGTCTATAAGAAGATTATATAAACAAGATCTGAATGAAACAATGAACGATTTAACTTGTGTCCTGATGATCTTAATCTTATGAGTGACAAATAGACAGGAAGCTGTTAAACATCACTTTAACAACAAAACTAGGAAGTGCAGCAAGGAAAGTTACATGTAAGGCTTGCAAAAAAAATAAAATAACAGAGAACGTTATGCGTTATGCCTAATCAAAGATTTCTCCACCCAAAGATAAGATTGAAAATGAACTGTGCAAACTAGGATTGACAACAAACACAAACACGGCTTGTTTTCGTTTGTATTAGTTTAACAAAACAAAATAAAAACGCATTAAAGAGCAGCGTAGGTTTTGTTCTGTTGGTGTTTGTTCTTTAAGATAGTAAACTAGTAACACATATGAGCAAACTTGTACACGGACATGGTCACACATAGATAATGACTTGAATGTATATAACATGATGAAACCTTGACAAAACTAGCATATAATTGGGTTAAAATTAGGGGTGGCAATTCGGGTCGGGTTCGGGTTGGCGGGTTCGGGTTGTCAGGTTGGCGGGTCAGAAAACCTCAACCCGAACCAGACCCATTTAAATCATTGGGTCAGCTATGTCAACCCTAACCTGTTTACACGTAACCCGAACCTCACCCATTTAACCCGTATATGAATATGTTAAACGGGTTTCGGGTTGACCAATTTAATCCGTTTTATATATAAAAGTTAGCACATTACACAAGTTAAATGGGTTAAACGGGTTAGTGGGCTGACCCATTCAACCCATTTAACCCGTATAATTAAATATAAATAATTTTTAATTAAGAAAAAAAAACTTAAACGGGTTGGCGGGTCGACCCGTTTATTTTATTCCTAACCCGAACCTGACCTGTTTAATAAACGGGTTAGATATGTCGGCCCAAACCTGACACACAATCTATTTAGCTCAACCCGAACCTGTTAATTTTCGTGTCGGTTTCAGTTTGGGTTTCGTGTCGGATCAGAAATTGCCACCCCTAGTTAAAACTATAGTCATGTTCGTTCTTTTAGCAAATAAACGAGCATTGTGAAGTAAAACAAACGAAGATACGGTATAGTAGTGACTAACCAGATAGACACTTAAGAGCAATGAAACATAAGCATGTATCCTCATCCAACACCGGTCCTTTCACCTACACATAAAACGCACCACAACATCATAACCGTAAACAAAAAGAAAAAACCTTAAACAAAACATTAAACCCTTACAAAAACACTAGAACGGTATTCGCGCATTGCGGCGGCGGGTACCTGTGACTATATTTTGCGTTATTCGGTTATTCGGTTACACATTTAGTCGTCTTTGTGCTTTATAAGTAGAGATGGTAGAGATGGTTAAGCCAAATAATTTTAGTTTGAACAACCAACCTGCTTCATGATGTATTAGCAATGATTAAAGTTTTCCAAAAAATATAAACATTGACATCTAACTTGAGACTACGAGTATAAAAGGCACAATTTACATTTTAGTTTTCCTTCGCATTTCCTTTTTCTTTTCCTTATAAACACCAAGTCCAACAATGAGGCGACATTGGCATAACATTGATGGTTCTAGCCTGCTTATTTCTAGACAATGTATAAAGACTGGAATATCCTCCGGATCCCCTTGCAATCAAGCTTAAGAGACTGGAATATAATTGACTTTAACTTGTTGAAGCTTTCTTTGCATTCCCAGTCACAAATGTCACCCGGTGGTAACTTTTTTAAACTCGCCGCCATTTTATAGTTGACTTTTTTTATAATAGATTAACAGTTGACAATTTAATTTGTTGGTGTTTCTTGATAAAAAGCTGTATTTTCGCTAACTGGATAACCGTTTTTAGATATTTTCCATTTTTTCATCATTGGTATGTTCCAAGATAATAAAAGTTAAAAATTAATTTTCACACTATAATATTTGCACGATTTGCATTCGTATTCAGGTGAACCAAAGGGCTTCTTTGTTTTTCATTTTCATGAAACATCATTTTTTAGTTGTATTTTCGCTAACTAGATAACTGTTTTTAGTTCATTTTCCATTTTTTTTCATCATTGATATGTTCCAAGATAATAAAAGTTAAAAATTAAATTATGACCATGTCACACTATAATATTTGCATTCGTATTCAGGGCGAACCGAAGGGTCGCGGAGGTGTACGAAAACCTCATCAATTTATCCCGTTTAGTGTGAAAATTTGTCACTAACATTTATTTTTGGAAAATGCATATGGTCTTAAAAATTTGGTGTTACAAATCTTCTTTAATGAATCTTATGAAATGTGGCTTTTAGTGCTCGCCCGTAACTAGTTATAGGTCATTTTGATATGTGGACAATAATTTTGAAACGAAAAAAGTTTACTAACTTTTAAGTTTCGCTAAGAACAGACTTAAGTGTTAAAGAAAATAAATTTTATTATAATAACAGCTTTGAATGATTTTGGTTGTATAATAATCCCCCAACAAATGAACACAATCCCAAAAATAGTACATAACCATTAATATTTGATTGTGATTAAATGAATCACTATATTCTTACAAGAAATTGTAGTAACACAAAGCCAATTAACCACAGCTCTAAGTTGGGTTAGTAAAGCCCAAATTTATTGTTATTTAATTTAACCTGCAAACATCCTTTCTTAAAAATAATCTTAACGAACATAAAAGGCTATAAATGATGGTTCAGTTGGTATCATAGATTTCAACCAACGGAAGATAACATACTAATTTACCCCATTTCAACGCCCTTACAAGTTTCATCTCTAGAAATATTTGACAGACTATTCAGAAGCTTACAAAGCGTGTTACATGATAGAAAAGATGCATAAGAGTCCTAGGTGTCATCGCATGCCATTGGTAATCATTGTGTAAGTGTAGTAAATTACTTGGTTACAAAGTCACCTTAAACATGTTCCCAAACATCCCTCTAACACACACACACCACAAAAGCATGCTCCAAATCACCTTGCCCAATAAAAAAAACAATAATCAATTATTAAAAGATTTGATAATTGATTAATAATTATTAAGATTGTCCTAAAATCACTTTAGCTTCTTGTTCATGTTGACCGAAAGTTATGGGCCTGTAATGTTCCAATTGAGCTGAGCCCATGTATATAAATAGTGTAATTGAATGATGCGTCTTTTTTGATAAATATATATAGCGGGACTAGAAGACTAGTGTGGTAGCATGTCATGTTGGTAAGTGCAGTGTTATGCATTTGAAAGGTCCATTGTTCGATCCCTAACGAAATATGCTATCCCTTTTTATATATCTAAATACTTCCACACCAAGAAACTGTACTGTTTTTTTTCTTTTTTTTCCCCGCAAATTGTATCTTTTTAATGATCATTTCTGAAAGATTAAAGTGTTGTTAAGAGTAAACATGATGTATTAGCAATGATTAAAGTTTTCCAAAAAATATAAACATTGACATCTAACTTGAGACTACGAGTATAAAAGGCACAATTTACATTTTAGTTTTCCTTCGCATTTCCTTTTTCTTTTCCTTATAAACACCAAGTCCAACAATGAGGCGACATTGGCATAACATTGATGGTTCTAGCCTGCTTATTTCTAGACAATGTATAAAGACTGGAATATCCTCCGGATCCCCTTGCAATCAAGCTTAAGAGACTGGAATATAATTGACTTTAACTTGTTGAAGCTTTCTTTGCATTCCCAGTCACAAATGTCACCCGGTGGTAACTTTTTTAAACTCGCCGCCATTTTATAGTTGACTTTTTTTATAATAGATTAACAGTTGACAATTTAATTTGTTGGTGTTTCTTGATAAAAAGCTGTATTTTCGCTAACTGGATAACCGTTTTTAGATATTTTCCATTTTTTCATCATTGGTATGTTCCAAGATAATAAAAGTTAAAAATTAATTTTCACACTATAATATTTGCACGATTTGCATTCGTATTCAGGTGAACCAAAGGGCTTCTTTGTTTTTCATTTTCATGAAACATCATTTTTTAGTTGTATTTTCGCTAACTAGATAACTGTTTTTAGTTCATTTTCCATTTTTTTTCATCATTGATATGTTCCAAGATAATAAAAGTTAAAAATTAAATTATGACCATGTCACACTATAATATTTGCATTCGTATTCAGGGCGAACCGAAGGGTCGCGGAGGTGTACGAAAACCTCATCAATTTATCCCGTTTAGTGTGAAAATTTGTCACTAACATTTATTTTTGGAAAATGCATATGGTCTTAAAAATTTGGTGTTACAAATCTTCTTTAATGAATCTTATGAAATGTGGCTTTTAGTGCTCGCCCGTAACTAGTTATAGGTCATTTTGATATGTGGACAATAATTTTGAAACGAAAAAAGTTTACTAACTTTTAAGTTTCGCTAAGAACAGACTTAAGTGTTAAAGAAAATAAATTTTATTATAATAACAGCTTTGAATGATTTTGGTTGTATAATAATCCCCCAACAAATGAACACAATCCCAAAAATAGTACATAACCATTAATATTTGATTGTGATTAAATGAATCACTATATTCTTACAAGAAATTGTAGTAACACAAAGCCAATTAACCACAGCTCTAAGTTGGGTTAGTAAAGCCCAAATTTATTGTTATTTAATTTAACCTGCAAACATCCTTTCTTAAAAATAATCTTAACGAACATAAAAGGCTATAAATGATGGTTCAGTTGGTATCATAGATTTCAACCAACGGAAGATAACATACTAATTTACCCCATTTCAACGCCCTTACAAGTTTCATCTCTAGAAATATTTGACAGACTATTCAGAAGCTTACAAAGCGTGTTACATGATAGAAAAGATGCATAAGAGTCCTAGGTGTCATCGCATGCCATTGGTAATCATTGTGTAAGTGTAGTAAATTACTTGGTTACAAAGTCACCTTAAACATGTTCCCAAACATCCCTCTAACACACACACACCACAAAAGCATGCTCCAAATCACCTTGCCCAATAAAAAAAACAATAATCAATTATTAAAAGATTTGATAATTGATTAATAATTATTAAGATTGTCCTAAAATCACTTTAGCTTCTTGTTCATGTTGACCGAAAGTTATGGGCCTGTAATGTTCCAATTGAGCTGAGCCCATGTATATAAATAGTGTAATTGAATGATGCGTCTTTTTTGATAAATATATATAGCGGGACTAGAAGACTAGTGTGGTAGCATGTCATGTTGGTAAGTGCAGTGTTATGCATTTGAAAGGTCCATTGTTCGATCCCTAACGAAATATGCTATCCCTTTTTATATATCTAAATACTTCCACACCAAGAAACTGTACTGTTTTTTTTCTTTTTTTTCCCCGCAAATTGTATCTTTTTAATGATCATTTCTGAAAGATTAAAGTGTTGTTAAGAGTAAACATGATGTATTAGCAATGATTAAAGTTTTCCAAAAAATATAAACATTGACATCTAACTTGAGACTACGAGTATAAAAGGCACAATTTACATTTTAGTTTTCCTTCGCATTTCCTTTTTCTTTTCCTTATAAACACCAAGTCCAACAATGAGGCGACATTGGCATAACATTGATGGTTCTAGCCTGCTTATTTCTAGACAATGTATAAAGACTGGAATATCCTCCGGATCCCCTTGCAATCAAGCTTAAGAGACTGGAATATAATTGACTTTAACTTGTTGAAGCTTTCTTTGCATTCCCAGTCACAAATGTCACCCGGTGGTAACTTTTTTAAACTCGCCGCCATTTTATAGTTGACTTTTTTTATAATAGATTAACAGTTGACAATTTAATTTGTTGGTGTTTCTTGATAAAAAGCTGTATTTTCGCTAACTGGATAACCGTTTTTAGATATTTTCCATTTTTTCATCATTGGTATGTTCCAAGATAATAAAAGTTAAAAATTAATTTTCACACTATAATATTTGCACGATTTGCATTCGTATTCAGGTGAACCAAAGGGCTTCTTTGTTTTTCATTTTCATGAAACATCATTTTTTAGTTGTATTTTCGCTAACTAGATAACTGTTTTTAGTTCATTTTCCATTTTTTTTCATCATTGATATGTTCCAAGATAATAAAAGTTAAAAATTAAATTATGACCATGTCACACTATAATATTTGCATTCGTATTCAGGGCGAACCGAAGGGTCGCGGAGGTGTACGAAAACCTCATCAATTTATCCCGTTTAGTGTGAAAATTTGTCACTAACATTTATTTTTGGAAAATGCATATGGTCTTAAAAATTTGGTGTTACAAATCTTCTTTAATGAATCTTATGAAATGTGGCTTTTAGTGCTCGCCCGTAACTAGTTATAGGTCATTTTGATATGTGGACAATAATTTTGAAACGAAAAAAGTTTACTAACTTTTAAGTTTCGCTAAGAACAGACTTAAGTGTTAAAGAAAATAAATTTTATTATAATAACAGCTTTGAATGATTTTGGTTGTATAATAATCCCCCAACAAATGAACACAATCCCAAAAATAGTACATAACCATTAATATTTGATTGTGATTAAATGAATCACTATATTCTTACAAGAAATTGTAGTAACACAAAGCCAATTAACCACAGCTCTAAGTTGGGTTAGTAAAGCCCAAATTTATTGTTATTTAATTTAACCTGCAAACATCCTTTCTTAAAAATAATCTTAACGAACATAAAAGGCTATAAATGATGGTTCAGTTGGTATCATAGATTTCAACCAACGGAAGATAACATACTAATTTACCCCATTTCAACGCCCTTACAAGTTTCATCTCTAGAAATATTTGACAGACTATTCAGAAGCTTACAAAGCGTGTTACATGATAGAAAAGATGCATAAGAGTCCTAGGTGTCATCGCATGCCATTGGTAATCATTGTGTAAGTGTAGTAAATTACTTGGTTACAAAGTCACCTTAAACATGTTCCCAAACATCCCTCTAACACACACACACCACAAAAGCATGCTCCAAATCACCTTGCCCAATAAAAAAAACAATAATCAATTATTAAAAGATTTGATAATTGATTAATAATTATTAAGATTGTCCTAAAATCACTTTAGCTTCTTGTTCATGTTGACCGAAAGTTATGGGCCTGTAATGTTCCAATTGAGCTGAGCCCATGTATATAAATAGTGTAATTGAATGATGCGTCTTTTTTGATAAATATATATAGCGGGACTAGAAGACTAGTGTGGTAGCATGTCATGTTGGTAAGTGCAGTGTTATGCATTTGAAAGGTCCATTGTTCGATCCCTAACGAAATATGCTATCCCTTTTTATATATCTAAATACTTCCACACCAAGAAACTGTACTGTTTTTTTTCTTTTTTTTCCCCGCAAATTGTATCTTTTTAATGATCATTTCTGAAAGATTAAAGTGTTGTTAAGAGTAAACATGATGTATTAGCAATGATTAAAGTTTTCCAAAAAATATAAACATTGACATCTAACTTGAGACTACGAGTATAAAAGGCACAATTTACATTTTAGTTTTCCTTCGCATTTCCTTTTTCTTTTCCTTATAAACACCAAGTCCAACAATGAGGCGACATTGGCATAACATTGATGGTTCTAGCCTGCTTATTTCTAGACAATGTATAAAGACTGGAATATCCTCCGGATCCCCTTGCAATCAAGCTTAAGAGACTGGAATATAATTGACTTTAACTTGTTGAAGCTTTCTTTGCATTCCCAGTCACAAATGTCACCCGGTGGTAACTTTTTTAAACTCGCCGCCATTTTATAGTTGACTTTTTTTATAATAGATTAACAGTTGACAATTTAATTTGTTGGTGTTTCTTGATAAAAAGCTGTATTTTCGCTAACTGGATAACCGTTTTTAGATATTTTCCATTTTTTCATCATTGGTATGTTCCAAGATAATAAAAGTTAAAAATTAATTTTCACACTATAATATTTGCACGATTTGCATTCGTATTCAGGTGAACCAAAGGGCTTCTTTGTTTTTCATTTTCATGAAACATCATTTTTTAGTTGTATTTTCGCTAACTAGATAACTGTTTTTAGTTCATTTTCCATTTTTTTTCATCATTGATATGTTCCAAGATAATAAAAGTTAAAAATTAAATTATGACCATGTCACACTATAATATTTGCATTCGTATTCAGGGCGAACCGAAGGGTCGCGGAGGTGTACGAAAACCTCATCAATTTATCCCGTTTAGTGTGAAAATTTGTCACTAACATTTATTTTTGGAAAATGCATATGGTCTTAAAAATTTGGTGTTACAAATCTTCTTTAATGAATCTTATGAAATGTGGCTTTTAGTGCTCGCCCGTAACTAGTTATAGGTCATTTTGATATGTGGACAATAATTTTGAAACGAAAAAAGTTTACTAACTTTTAAGTTTCGCTAAGAACAGACTTAAGTGTTAAAGAAAATAAATTTTATTATAATAACAGCTTTGAATGATTTTGGTTGTATAATAATCCCCCAACAAATGAACACAATCCCAAAAATAGTACATAACCATTAATATTTGATTGTGATTAAATGAATCACTATATTCTTACAAGAAATTGTAGTAACACAAAGCCAATTAACCACAGCTCTAAGTTGGGTTAGTAAAGCCCAAATTTATTGTTATTTAATTTAACCTGCAAACATCCTTTCTTAAAAATAATCTTAACGAACATAAAAGGCTATAAATGATGGTTCAGTTGGTATCATAGATTTCAACCAACGGAAGATAACATACTAATTTACCCCATTTCAACGCCCTTACAAGTTTCATCTCTAGAAATATTTGACAGACTATTCAGAAGCTTACAAAGCGTGTTACATGATAGAAAAGATGCATAAGAGTCCTAGGTGTCATCGCATGCCATTGGTAATCATTGTGTAAGTGTAGTAAATTACTTGGTTACAAAGTCACCTTAAACATGTTCCCAAACATCCCTCTAACACACACACACCACAAAAGCATGCTCCAAATCACCTTGCCCAATAAAAAAAACAATAATCAATTATTAAAAGATTTGATAATTGATTAATAATTATTAAGATTGTCCTAAAATCACTTTAGCTTCTTGTTCATGTTGACCGAAAGTTATGGGCCTGTAATGTTCCAATTGAGCTGAGCCCATGTATATAAATAGTGTAATTGAATGATGCGTCTTTTTTGATAAATATATATAGCGGGACTAGAAGACTAGTGTGGTAGCATGTCATGTTGGTAAGTGCAGTGTTATGCATTTGAAAGGTCCATTGTTCGATCCCTAACGAAATATGCTATCCCTTTTTATATATCTAAATACTTCCACACCAAGAAACTGTACTGTTTTTTTTCTTTTTTTTCCCCGCAAATTGTATCTTTTTAATGATCATTTCTGAAAGATTAAAGTGTTGTTAAGAGTAAACATGATGTATTAGCAATGATTAAAGTTTTCCAAAAAATATAAACATTGACATCTAACTTGAGACTACGAGTATAAAAGGCACAATTTACATTTTAGTTTTCCTTCGCATTTCCTTTTTCTTTTCCTTATAAACACCAAGTCCAACAATGAGGCGACATTGGCATAACATTGATGGTTCTAGCCTGCTTATTTCTAGACAATGTATAAAGACTGGAATATCCTCCGGATCCCCTTGCAATCAAGCTTAAGAGACTGGAATATAATTGACTTTAACTTGTTGAAGCTTTCTTTGCATTCCCAGTCACAAATGTCACCCGGTGGTAACTTTTTTAAACTCGCCGCCATTTTATAGTTGACTTTTTTTATAATAGATTAACAGTTGACAATTTAATTTGTTGGTGTTTCTTGATAAAAAGCTGTATTTTCGCTAACTGGATAACCGTTTTTAGATATTTTCCATTTTTTCATCATTGGTATGTTCCAAGATAATAAAAGTTAAAAATTAATTTTCACACTATAATATTTGCACGATTTGCATTCGTATTCAGGTGAACCAAAGGGCTTCTTTGTTTTTCATTTTCATGAAACATCATTTTTTAGTTGTATTTTCGCTAACTAGATAACTGTTTTTAGTTCATTTTCCATTTTTTTTCATCATTGATATGTTCCAAGATAATAAAAGTTAAAAATTAAATTATGACCATGTCACACTATAATATTTGCATTCGTATTCAGGGCGAACCGAAGGGTCGCGGAGGTGTACGAAAACCTCATCAATTTATCCCGTTTAGTGTGAAAATTTGTCACTAACATTTATTTTTGGAAAATGCATATGGTCTTAAAAATTTGGTGTTACAAATCTTCTTTAATGAATCTTATGAAATGTGGCTTTTAGTGCTCGCCCGTAACTAGTTATAGGTCATTTTGATATGTGGACAATAATTTTGAAACGAAAAAAGTTTACTAACTTTTAAGTTTCACTAAGAACAGACTTAAGTGTTAAAGAAAATAAATTTTATTATAATAACAGCTTTGAATGATTTTGGTTGTATAATAATCCCCCAACAAATGAACACAATCCCAAAAATAGTACATAACCATTAATATTTGATTGTGATTAAATGAATCACTATATTCTTACAAGAAATTGTAGTAACACAAAGCCAATTAACCACAGCTCTAAGTTGGGTTAGTAAAGCCCAAATTTATTGTTATTTAATTTAACCTGCAAACATCCTTTCTTAAAAATAATCTTAACGAACATAAAAGGCTATAAATGATGGTTCAGTTGGTATCATAGATTTCAACCAACGGAAGATAACATACTAATTTACCCCATTTCAACGCCCTTACAAGTTTCATCTCTAGAAATATTTGACAGACTATTCAGAAGCTTACAAAGCGTGTTACATGATAGAAAAGATGCATAAGAGTCCTAGGTGTCATCGCATGCCATTGGTAATCATTGTGTAAGTGTAGTAAATTACTTGGTTACAAAGTCACCTTAAACATGTTCCCAAACATCGCATGCTCCAAATCACCTTGCCCAATAAAAAAAACAATAATCAATTATTAAAAGATTTGATAATTGATTAATAATTATTAAGATTGTCCTAAAATCACTTTAGCTTCTTGTTCATGTTGACCGAAAGTTATGGGCCTGTAATGTTCCAATTGAGCTGAGCCCATGTATATAAATAGTGTAATTGAATGATGCGTCTTTTTTGATAAATATATATAGCGGGACTAGAAGACTAGTGTGGTAGCATGTCATGTTGGTAAGTGCAGTGTTATGCATTTGAAAGGTCCATTGTTCGATCCCTAACGAAATATGCTATCCCTTTTTATATATCTAAATACTTCCACACCAAGAAACTGTACTGTTTTTTTTCTTTTTTTTCCCCGCAAATTGTATCTTTTTAATGATCATTTCTGAAAGATTAAAGTGTTGTTAAGAGTAAACATGATGTATTAGCAATGATTAAAGTTTTCCAAAAAATATAAACATTGACATCTAACTTGAGACTACGAGTATAAAAGGCACAATTTACATTTTAGTTTTCCTTCGCATTTCCTTTTTCTTTTCCTTATAAACACCAAGTCCAACAATGAGGCGACATTGGCATAACATTGATGGTTCTAGCCTGCTTATTTCTAGACAATGTATAAAGAGACATAGGAACAATGATTTCCTAACAATATAGAGCTTAATCAATTACGAGATAAAAGCAAACGTCTATTTATCCAAATTGTATAGATGTGTCACCCTCATGAGTCCTAATGAAAAAGAGACCGAACAAAATAGTTTGAGTCCAGTTCACATAATCAAACTAGTGATGTTTCACAATTGGTAACTTAATCAGTAACACTATTTACAAAACTTCTCTGATATGCCAAAGAAAGTATATTGAACTAAACTATTTTCAGCATAGAACGGTAGAATACTTGACTAAATTTATGGGCGTGTAATCTAAGAAATACAAAACGAGTTGCATTATTGGCAATATCTTCCTCGGCCACAACCAAACAAAGAAGAACGAAAACATTCGAGTAAACCCATATGACACTAGTGATAAAATTTGTACTCCATAGAAGATCTCGAACCAAATTGCGTTGTCACTTAATAATCAAATTGCTTCAAAATACAAACTCTCTATAGTGAACTTATGGGTGGTATAGATTAGAAATGCTAAAAATGCATGAGCCAACATTTAGGTAGGTACATACGTCACAGAGTATTATGTATTTGATAGAATCATTTCAACTGTACATTGCATCCCACATAGGTTAACGAAGTGAAATCTTCCTTGGTTATATACTATAGTCTATGGCTATCATACATGTTGAGAATAAACCATTAGATTTTCAGGTGCATGGTCAATGAAGTTTATTTATACAGTTGAAAATATAAACTTCATCATGTGTGTATTTTTTGGGTAAAGGGTTTTTACCCTGGTAATATAGTATAAATTCTTTACTTTTTAATATCGTTTCTCTCTTAAAAAATGGGCACTCCAAACTTTTGATTTACAAAGATTTAGTTCATACTTCAGCTATGTGTTTACAAAGCTTTTATTCTATTATATCATCATCATTCTCAATTTCAATTGATCAATATCAAATGTTAACTTGACGTTTCATTTTAAATATTATCAAAAATTAGCGCTAAGCATCTTTTGGAAATTTTATATTTCAAGAAACACATTTCGCCGTTGGTGTTCATTCCGATCCAATCTATAGACGTTTCACCTATCTACCTGAACTAATTACTGAACCCCTATTGTACAGTGCCATACTGATACTAGAGTGACATGTTACAGAAATAAGTTTAGGCGTGGCTCTCCATGTAAGGTCTCTATTGAGCACATATGAGTTTCGTCCTTAAAGTTACTACCATTTGTAAAATTTAATCGTACTCAAAGTACCATTCAAACTGATCCAAATGACTAAGATATGAGGAACATTGGTGATTTGAGCCCACTTGGTTGACTACATTTTTCGTGAAGGCATCCAGAGACAGAGTCACAACTTTGTCCTACCCATCTACTACTAAAATACTCATATCAATCACAAGGTTACAACGAACGTGCGTGGAGGATCACCAGAATTATCCAAAATGCTAAATGTGTTATGCTCACATGTCCTACTAAAATAGATTTTGAGCCCGGTTGGCTTTTCGCAAAGGGCTACTTAATCACTCCAACAAAGATTGCATACTTCTTCCACTATTTAACAAAATTATCGTATATGCTAAGGGAAGTATAATATGCTTGCACGGAACTACTTGCAGCGTTGAATACTTAATTAACTTCATGGGCGTGTAATTTAAGAAACACAAACGAGTTGCATTATCACCATATTTTTCTGTCGACCACAACCAAATAAATAAGAATGAAAATATAAGAGTAAACCAATATGAAATCTCTGATCAAATTTGCCAAGAGTATCTCCAAATTCAATTGAGGGGCGTCATCACTCAATAACCGTATTTAAACTTTGACATTAACTATGAGAATAGTTGCAAAATACAAACCAAGCAAATGTTACAGATTACAATACTAAAATTGAATGAGTCAACGTGACAACATGTATTTGATGAAGGTCATTTAAAATTTTCCACGTTGCATCCCACATAGACTAAAAAAGAGAAATCTTCCTTGGTTTTATATTACATTGTATGTGGGATCATACGTTGAAGAGGAGATCTAATAGGCATAATAAAGTTTCTTTTAATTGGATTGAGTGGTTTGATAATCTTTGTAACACTCTTTTAACCCTTATGTAATTGTTTTTCTTTGCTCCTAGCCCCTTGCTAGGATGCTAATTCAATTTGCAGTTAAAAAAAAAAAGAAAAAAAAAAAAAAAAAAAAAAGTGGGATCATACGTGTCATTATGTTCCAAGTATATGTTGACGTAGTTGATTATAAAAAATAAAAGATAAACTAGCCCAACATTTGACATCTCTATTGGACCCGTATATATATGGCATAGTCCTTTAGGCTCTTATCATATGTACAGTTCAATCATGCACAAACCATTCAAACTGATCCAGATGACTAATATATGAGGCAACTCTGGCCTTTAAGCTCTCTTGGTTGCCTACATTTCTAGTGAAGGTATCAAGAGAAAAAGCGACAACTTTGTCCTACAAATGTACATTTCTAGTGAAGGTTCTAATGAAGGCGAGTCACCAAATGACACTGAGCTTGAGTTCGGTTCGCCTAATCCAAACTAATGACGCTTCCCATAGGGTTACTTGATCAGTAACATAAAAATTACCTATTGGTGCTACGCCAACTAATTTCTATATATATATAAAACTGTTTTAATACTTAACAAATATAGTGCTTGTATAAAGCTAACTTGCATAGCAGAACATTGAAATTGTCACATAAACAAAGGAAGTATAATCTAATATATCATCATAAAACTACAACAGCATTTAACTAAAATTGCTTTACATGACCAACGACACACTTGATCAACTTTATGGCATGTAAATTAAGAAACACAAAACGAGATGCATTATCGACACCAACCAACAAAAAAGAACGAAAATATGAGAGTAAACACAAAATAGATTAGTGATATAATTTGTACTACATAGTTGATCTCTATTTAAACTTTGGCCTCTAACTATCGGAGTACCTTTATAATGCAAACGCTCTTAATGAAAAGATAACTAGAACGTATAGATTATTATCATTTGATTAAAATTAATTCAACTTTATATCCTACACATTCCCACATAGGATAAAGAAGTGAAATATTCCTCGCTTATATACTACAGTATATAAGAACCATACATGTTGAGAATGATGTTATGTTTTCAAGACGTAGTCGTTTAAGAAGTTGGTTATGAAACAAAAAATTTCATACTGAACTATATCTTAAGAATTAACATAAACTTTACGCTTTTTAATATATGTTTTAACTTAGAAAAAGTCGTGATCCATATGTTTATGTAGCTAACTTTTAAGTGGTCTTCTAACAAAACCATAATTTACCATCATTATCAATTTACCATATTGATTCTATTGTGAAATGGAATAAAACAATTTACCATATTGACCCTCGAATTAAACAATCCAAACGAGGTCCCGGACCCGAATCACTAGCAGAGACCCGTGAAGAGAAACCCGTAGAAGGCTAGAACTCATGGCTTCGCACTATATAAGAGGAAAAGCCAGATTTTCTTTGTAACTTGCGAGACTCAAACCTGAGTAAAACCCTCCCAAGCTAAGTCATTTGGTTAAGTGAAGTGTAATCTAACGTGTATGCTTTTTATTAAGTTCAATTCATGCTTTTTACTTGAATTTTCTCTTACTAAATATACAAAACTAAGAACTCTTTGCGCTATATGTCATTCACCTTTTCTTTTACTCTGGTAAGTACGTTTCAAAATAACTAAAACATGTAAATCCCTATTGATGTCACCGTAAAATTTACAGTTGACTATCAAAGTTATGGGCCCGTAAGTGTTATTTTGGCTAACCCGTGTATAAAGTATTAAGAAATGAATGCACTTTAAAAATATATAAAGTTTTTTTTTTTTTTTTTTTTCGCCGCTGTAGCTTCTTTGTTCTTTTACTTCTTCCAAATTTGACAGTCTATTCACCAATCTATGTTTGCTTCCATATATGTTCTTCATATTTGAATTGCGGGGTATACAAGATCATTTGTGGCGGAGGTGTATAGCAAAAAAAGGTCAAAGTATTAGAATTGATTTGCTTGTCCATTAATTCAACACACCTATATAAATCCTAATAGATGGTTCTAGATCCAAAACATTAAACGGGCTAGGCCTATCACTAATAACAAAGCCCAAAGGCTTCCATAATAACACTCGACTAACACTCCCCCGCAGTTTGAGCGGGAGAGGGGCGAACACTCAAACTGGTACGAAACTCCTCAAATAGCGCAGACGGTAAACCTTTGGTGAAAATGTCAGCATACTGGTAACGTAATGGCACATGAAGAACACGAACCTGACCACGAGCAACCATCTCACGAACAAAATGAATATCAATCTCAATGTGTTTGGTCCGCTGGTGTTGAACCGGATTAGCAGTCAAATAAATAGCGCTAACATTGTCACAATAGACAATGGTGGTAGAAAATAATGGTGTATGTAGCTCAAGAAGAAGATTACGAAGCCATGCAGTTTCAGCAACTGCATTTGCAACACCTATGTACTCAGCCTCGACACTCGATCTTGAGAGAGTATGTTGTCGTTTGGAAGACCATGATAGAAGATTATCACCCAAGAAAACACAATAACCAGAAGTAGAACGTCTAGTAGTAGGGCAGCCAGCCCAATCAGCATCAGAATAAGCAACCAGAGAACTAGTAGAAGAAGCATAAAGTTGGAGGCCGAAGTCCGGTATACCACGAACATAATGAAGAACTCGCTTGAGAGCCGAAAAGTGAGGCTCTCGAGGATCATGCATATGAAGGCACACCTGCTACACTGCGTAAGATATATCTGGACGAGTAAATGTCAAATACTGAAAACCACCTGCAAGACTACGATATAAGGTAGGATCATATACAGGATCCCCATCAGAACCAAGCTTGGATTCCGTGTCAACCGGAGTCCGAGTCGGATTACATGTAGCCATATGTGCCCAGTCCAAAAGCTCCAAAGCATATTTCTTCTGAGAGAGGAACATGCCCTTAGAGTCACGGGTAACAGAAATCCCCAAAAAATAATTAAGGGCCCCCAAATCAGTCATATCAAACTCCTTATGTAGAGATGAGATAATACGATGAAGTAAATCTGTAGAGGAAACCGTTAGTACAATATCATCAACATAGATCAACAAATATGCAACCTCTGTACCACGCCTATAAATGAACAAGGACGAGTCACATCGACTTGATGAGAAACCAACTCTCAGGGCATAACTTGCAAACCGTTGAAACCAAGCACGTGGTGCCTGTTTCAATCCATATAACGACCTCTGCAATCGACAAACATGATGTGGAAAATGAACATTCACAAACCCCGGTGGTTGATACATATAAACAGTCTCTGAAAGATCACCGTTAAGAAATGCATTCTTAACATCAAGTTGGTGAATAGGCCAATTCTGAGATAATGCAAGACTAAGAACAGTACGAATAGTTTCCGGTTTAACAACCGGACTAAAAGTATCACCACAATCAACACCAAGTTGCTGAGTACTACCGTTAGCCACAAGACGAGCCTTGTACCTTCTCAGAGAACCGTCAGCATGATATTTGTGCCGAAACAACCACATAGACCGAACCACATTAACATTAGGTGGTTTCGGAACAAGAACCCAAGTACCGTTTTTAATTAATGCATTATATTTATCATGCATAGCATCTCGCCAATTAGGATTAGATAAGGCGACACAAAGAGACATAGGAAGAGGAGAAATATGAGAGACATGACCATGAAAACGGGGATTGGGCTTAACCGTGCCCACTTGGGCACGTGTGACCATAGGATGAGTTCGGGTTGGGGGTTAGGAGCCGGAGTATGTTGGGTCGCAGGATGGGGGGTTGGGTTAGGAGATTGGGCTATAGTAGGTTGGGTCGTAGGTGTTGTGGTTGGTGTAGGTGTTTGGTAGGTTGGAGTAGCGGGAGGTGTTGGATCGAGGGTTTGTGGGGCCATAGGGTTGTTGTGCTCATTTGGAGCAGGTTGGTGCGGGGCCGAGTTATAAATGATATGAGGCAAAATAGAAGATGGTGTAGGGTCAAGAAACGTGTAAGACGGTGGGTTAGATGGTGTTATAGAACCATACGGGAATTGAAGTTCATCAAATGTTACATGGCGAGAAAGAATAATTTTATTGGTGGAGAGGTCAAGGCACCGATACCCACGATGATAAGCGAGATATCCCAAAAATATGCAAGGAGTAGCGCGAGGTGCAAGTTTGTGAGGTGAATCGAGATGTGGGTAACAAAGACAACCAAAAGTGCGTAAACGTGAGTAGTCGGGTTGTTTGTTAAACAATTTTGTGCAGGGTATTTCATTTTGAATGGCGGATGAGGGAAGTAGATTGAGTAAGTAGGCGGCCATATGTAATGCCTCGACCCAAAAGGTTGGTGGAAGGTGAGCTTGGAAAAGTAGGGTGCGAATAACATTATTAATAGTGCGGATCATTCGCTCCGACTTTCCATTTTGTTGTGAGGTTTTTGGGCAAGAAAAACAGAATTGAATGCCATTATGAGCAAACAGGTTAAGGAGATTGGTGTTGTCAAACTCACCACCATGGTCACACTGAAAAGCCGCAATATCACACTTAAACTGATTATTTACCTAAGAACGAAAATGTAGGAATTTTTGAAAAACTTCGGATTTAGTACGTAAAGGATAAATCCACAAATAATGTGAATAATGATCAAGAAATAACACACAGTATTTAAAACCACCAGAACTGACAATTGGAGAAGTCCAAATATCTGAGTGAACAATCTCAAAATGACGAGTAACAATAGAATTCGAACAAGAAAACGGAAGTCTCACATGTTTGCCAAGCTGACAGGCATGACAAACATGCGGAGACCTCTCTTTATTACACAAAATAAACTGATGAGAAACAAGAGAACGTAGCACTTCTTCACCGGGATGTCCGAGGCGTTGGTGCCACATGGTGGGACTGACAGAAAGTAAAGCATGAGGTATAGGAGAAGGCTGGGTAACCGGATAGAGGTCTCCCGAACTATCACATCTAAGAAGTATATGACGGGTCAAGAAATCTTTTACTGAGAAACCAAAGGCATCAAATTCGATAGTACAATTATTATCTCTAGTAAATTGACGAACAGAAATAAGATTTTTGATGATATTAGGGGTAACAAGAACGTTATGTAAGTATAAAGGACGATTAAGAGTAGGTAAGATGCTATGACCGGTATTGGTAACAGGTATGGTTTTACCATCACCAACACAAACAGATGGATATAAACATTTATTATAAACGGTATTTAAATTACTTGTATGTGAATTGAGATGAGATGATGCACCTGTGTCTATATTCCATGTCGGATCCTCGATAGTCATGGCACTAAAAGCACGTGGGAGCCTAGACGGAGTTGCGCCTAAAATACCCGCCGGTATATTTAACATCCCATTTAACATTGTTGAAATAATAAGAACAATAATATAAATGAATGATTTTTTTTTTTTTTTTTTTTTTTTTTTTGGCTATGCGTCACAGAACTCAATTGCAAACCACAGACAAAAACAAAGGACCAAGAAAGTTGCAAGTCTTCTTCTTTCCACACGTGTACAACCAAAACAGATGATGATATGTATGTAGAATTGATATTTTCTTCTTTGTGATTCAGCAGCGGTTTTTTTTTTTTTTTTTTTTTTTTTTTTTTCAAAGACTGGAGATAGATGGAGAAAAATTAAGAGAGGATCGATTTTGCTCTTGATATGTATGTAGAATTGATATTTTCTTCGAAGGGATAGGGAGAAAAATTAAGAGAGGATCGATTTTGCTTTTGATACCATATTAGAATTGATTTGCTTGTTCATTAATTTAACACACCATTACAATATATAAATCCTAATAGATGGTTCTAGATCCAAAACATTAAACGGGCTAGGCCTATCACTAATAACAAAGCCCAAAGGCTTTCATAATAACACTCGACTAACACAAAGAAGCTACAGCTGCTGTTGCAGCCGTGATCATTTTCACTTATAATAAATGTATGGTACGTTAGTAATGTGTGGAGAGTGGGTCTATTGGTAAGTGAACAATTGGTTTGGAAGATATGTGGTTCAATACTCAATAGAGTCGCTCGCCATCTTTTATTTTTTTTTATCATTGGTATGTTCCAAATTAAAAAAAAGTTAAAACTGAAATTACGTTGATGTCACACTATATATAATATTTGCATAATTTGCATTTGTATTCAGGACATCAACTATATATAATATTTGCATAATTTACATTTGTATTCAAGGGCGGACCGAAGAGGGCTTTCGGGACACTTGGGAATCTCATGATTTATCCAGCGTAGTGTAAAAAAATTGTTAAAAACATAATTTTTTTAATAATGCATATGGTCCAAAAAATTTGATGTTACAATTCATCTTTAATCTTATGAAATGAACTTCATGACTTCTAGTTATATGATTATGCCATTTTGATACGTGGAAAAAAGTTGAAAAGAAAGAAGGTATTAAATTTACAAGCATTTTATCTTGAAATAATTTTAACGAATCCAAAAGGCTATAAATGAGGGTTAAGTTGGTACATAAAGATTTTTTAACCATACTAATTTACCCCATTAAAACGTTCTTACAAGTTTCATCTCTGGAATAGTTGACAAACTATTCAAAAACATACATGATGCATATGGTTTTATCGCGAGAATAAAAAGTATCGTATTTGACTGCTGCAACTTAAGGATTTAACTCATTTTTAGTAAACAATATATGTTTAGTGATGTTTTACTGAAACAGATAATAGAAGGTGAATTACATGACTGAATAAGGGATAATTCGCTCAAAATGTTTCCGACGTGCCACAAAATTATTTAGTGTGTTAAATGTACTTGCCGAACATAACTCTTCAGTTGTCACAAAAACAAAGGAATTACACTTATATGTCATCACAAAGCAGTGGCGGACCCAGAAAAATAAGATGTGTGGGGCAAAAAATTTTTTTCCGACAATTGCAACAAAATGTGGAAGAAAAAAGTATGATCGAAATGATAAATCGAGTATTATTACTTGGAGATGAATGATTTATAAGGTTTGAAAGTGTTGAATGTTGGATTTTAGTATTTAGGTGGGGGGCAATTTGAATTTTTGTTGGGAGGCACTTTCACAAAAAGGTCAAAATTAAAAAAAAAATAAAATAAAAAAAAATAAAAATTATACTAAGATCTTATCTTTTTCGGCTAGCCATGGGAGACACCGCCACCCCAAACCTACAATGTAGGTCCGACCCTGTCACAAAGATGAGCTTTGCTCGTACGTTACATGATCAAACAATGATAATTGACGAAGAAAAGAATGCATCTTACACTTATGTATGCTTGTCATTATATCATATCAGAGCCGTATATGATTGAGGGTGTGCGAGGTGTGCTGTCGCACTGGGCCTCCAAATTCTAGAGCCTCAAACTTTTATATGATATGTATATATGTTCAATAAAAGTGACTTCATGTATTTGATTTAAAGTGTTGCATTAAAAAATGCTAGCGGGGAATTTTGAAAACGATTAATTCTCATTTTATTTTTTTAAGAAAATTATTTACTTTCTATTTTAGGCTCTGTTTTTCTCTTTAGACTAAATTCTGCACAGGGCCTCCGTAAACTCAGAGACGGCACTGTTCTATAGTATTTCCTTATCACGCAAATGAGCGGATATTTCCTTCCACATTTATCTTGCTACATGTATTTTCTCATTAAGCGATATCGATAATCTATATCTATACTACATCACTACATATAAAAGTAAAATTGTCAATGTGGAAAAGTGAAAAAGTCAATATATGAAATGTTGAAAAATTTATATTACGTAAGAAAAAACTTAAAACATCACAATAAAGAAAACTTTATATTAACGGAATGTTTTGAATCTCTATTATGGCAACACTTCAAAAGGAAACTATTAATATACATCTAAAACTGTGTTGACCTGTGATGCTTCAAACCCGGCGGGTTGACCTAGTTTATATTGACCGTTTTTTCACCAGAACGGTTCAACCGGTTAGACCACCCGAGTTAGTTTCAAAACATTATGTTTAATCCCTAGATACTCAAGCTTTTATTATTTTTTGTTTATAACCCGTAAACTTTTTTTTTATCACTAAAACTATTTGCCGCTATACAATCTCGTTGCTATGCACGGTTACACGTCTAGTACTTATTCATACATTTAGTGGACGTAATAGTTACCCAAAAGATGTTCAGTGCATTAATAATTTTTTTTCTAATTGAGCCATAAATATTTCGTTTTAAGTTGGGAGCCATTACTCAATACTAATTTTTTTCTAATTAAGCCATAAATATTTCTCAAATTTTGTTTGTATAAGGTTGATTAAGTATAAAACATGAGTAAATTTTTTGGAAACATTAAGGTGGCGTTTAGTTGGAAAACATTTTCTTTCATTTTCTATTTCTTGTTTTGTAGGAAAAGGGAGGGGAATTTGATTTCCACAAAACAATGGAAAATTTAGAAAACGCGTTTAGTCTAAGAAATATGTGTTTGTCTTTTCCATTTTGCAAAACTAGAAAACATGTTTAAGTGTTGTTGTTTTATATCTCAATTCTCTATTCACCTTAGTAACATTATAAAAACATCTTCAAAACACAAAAACAAATATTATAAACTAACCAATTAAATTATAAAATAACTAAAAAAATCTAATACAGAAAAAAAGAATTAAAAAAGTAAAATATAACATCAAATAATATTAAATAAGGTTTTCATCTGTTTTTTTTACATTTTCGTCCGTTTTTTACGTTTTGGTCCGTTTTTTAACGTTTTTGTATTTTTTTTATGTTTTCGTCATTTTTTTACGTTTTTGTCAGATTTTTTTACGTTTTCGTCCGTTTTTTTATATTATCGTCAGATTTTTTACGTTTTCGTCCTTTCTTTCCGTTTTTATCCTATTTTTTACGTTTTCGTCCTTTCTTTCCATTTTTGTCCAATTTTTTACGTTTTAGACTGGTTTTATATGTTTTTGTCCGATTCTTTACGTTTTCGTCTATTTTTTACGTTTTCGTCTATTTTTTACATTTTCGTCCATTTTTTAAAGTTTTCGTCAGTTCTTTTAGGTTTTCGTCTGTTTTTTAACATTTTCATCCGATTTTTTACATTTTCGTCTGTTTCTTTACGTTTTCGTCAGTTTTTTTACGTTTTTGTCTTTTTTTACATTTACGTCCTAATTTTTTTACGTTTTTGTCCGTTTTTTAATGCTTTCGTTTTTTTATGATTTCATTCGATATTTACGTTTCTTCTGATTTTTTACATTTACTTCTTATTTTTTACGTTTTCATCTTTTATTTACATTTTCATCATTTATTTACGTTTTTTTAGGTTTCGTCTGACGAAAATATAAAAAAAACTGACGAAAATTTAAATAAACGTAAAAAATGGATGAAAAAGTAAAAAAGCATAAAAGAAAGAACGAAAACGTAGGAAAACCTAATAAAACGAGCGAAAACAGAAGAAAATGGATGAAAACGTAAAAAATCCAACAAAAATGTAAAAAAGCGGACATAAACGTAAAAAATGTGACAAAAATGTAAAGAAAAATCATACAAAAACGAAAGGAATTGATGAAAACGTAAAAAATCTGATGAAAACATAAAAAATCATAATAAAAGGTAAAAAACGGACAAAAACGTAAAAAAACATACAAAAACGTAAAAAAAATTGACAAAAAAGTAAAAAATTGGACAAACACGTAAAAAATCTGACGAAAACGTTAAAAACGGACAAAAATGTAAAAAATCTGACGAAAACGTAAAACAATGGACGAAAACGTAAAAAATCAGACGAAAACGTAAAAAACGGTCGAAAACTTAAAAAACCGACCAAAACGTAAAAAATCAGACGAAACGTAAAAAACTGACAAAAACGTTAAAAAATTGACAAAAACGTAAAAAAAAAAATCGGTTGAAAACGTAAAAAAACAAACGAAAACGTAAAAAAATAGCCGAAAACGTAAAAAAACAGACGAAAATGTGAAAACAGACGAAAACGTAAAAATCGAAAGAAAACATAAAAAATCATACGACAACGTATAAAAATTGACGAAAACGGATTGGGGGTATTTTAAAGGAAAATATGTGAAAAAAAAAAGTATTTTGTAGTTTTGTGTATTAAACTTGGAAATATGAATTTTGTGTTTTGTAGAGAATTTTATTAGAAAACACTAATTTGAACGCGATCTCTATTTTCTTTATTTTTCACAAAACATTTTCTGGAAAATAAGGGTGTTTTCCCTCATCTAAACGCACCCTAAATTTTGCCATTATTATGGTTCTGAAGAAAGTATGCTCCCTTTTTGATAAAAAAAATGTTATTCTGTGAAAAAATTTGTACTCCCTCCGTCCCAAAGAGTGTCCGCAAACAAAAAATAGACAAATTATGATAAGTCTAAATAATGCAAGTATTGATTGATAAAAGTCATTTTTACCCAACTTTTATTATATAAATTGAGCAATTAATGAAAGTTTGATTATATAGGTAAAATAGGAAAAACAATCATAATTAATATACATACATGGTAAGGATTCAGTGAGAAGAAAACTTAAAATGAGAAGGATGAGAAATAATTATAACCATACATTTGAGATGCATCGACTTGATTTAGATGCATCTCTATTCATTTAGATGCATCCCAATTAGTTTCGAAAGTGATTTTGAAGTGAAAACGATGCAAAGTAGTACTAACAACAAATTTGACCCGCAGAGGACGAAAAATATATAGGATTCGTCTAACTTGATGAAATGCATCTAATATATGTATATGCATCTAATTTTTTGCTAGAAAATATATTATGGTGCATCTAAAAGACTAGGGATGCATCTAATTCAAGTCGATGCATCTCAAATATGTAGTTATAATTATTTCTCATCCTTCTCATTTTAAGTTTTCTTCTCATTTGATCCTTAGTCTATACATATATCAATACTTGACACTATTTTTGGACAAACATAAATAGTAATGTGGACAATTTTTATCTGGAACGGATGACATATGTAAAATGTGAAGGTTGTGTATTTATTCTTGGCTAAGGGCTAATAAACCATGTGAAGATGTGAAATTTACCAAAACAATGTCTTAATATGATTGTGCCTTTAGCTAAGATGTGTAAAATGTGAGTCATGGTTTATTCCATATGTAGATAGATACAAAAATAGAAATCAAGTGTTAAGTGGGAAGGAAAATGTGATAGGCTCACATGATATTGTCATATCTATTCTCTTCTAATTGAAGTTCTGCCATTAAAAATGTGAATCCCATAAATTATTGAATAAGATCATGCTTTGCTAGGGAGATAAATGTGATGCATTAATGCAATATACATGTGATCATGAAACTAAAGGGTGGAGAACATTATATGGACATTTATATAAATTGCAAGATGTGATACTAAGCCAGCATCAATATTTACTTCTCACAGTTTTCTTAGAAAACTAACCATTTTGTTAAGCCTTGGTTAGACGCAAAACCTCCATCATGAGGTGCACCGTCATTCAAACTCTTTGCTTTCTTCTTTTATTTGTACATCAAGATCATTATTTGACTCAAGCATCAAGAGTTCAAAAGATGAATCAAGTGAACGAGCCCATGCCACCAATGTTTTTGCCAACAAAAAGCGGGCCATCTCCACCTGGTGAGGGACACCATAGTCTGCCAACATGAAGCGGACCAAACCTACACTTTCCAGGTGTGGGACACGAAGGCTTGCCTGCTTGGAAGCAATCGAACAGACACTCTCTAGGTGTGGAACACGAAAGACCATCTCCACGTGGTGCTGGACACGATGGTGATAGTATGCCAACATCAAGATTTCAAAAGATGAATCAAGTGAACGAGCCCATGCCACTAAAGTTTTCACCAACAGAAAGTGTGCCATCTCCACCTGGTGAGGGACACCATAGTCTGCCAACACGAAGCGGACTAAACGGACACTTTCGAGGTGTGGTACACGAAGGCTTGCCTTCTTGGAAGCAATCGACCAGACACTCTCCAGGTGTGGAACATGCAGGACCATCTCCATGCGGTCAGGGACACAAAGGTTTGCTTTCCTGGAAACAACCAAACTGTAATACCCTGTAATTTTTCCGGTCATTATTAATGTTAAACTTGAAGTAAATCGAATTGAAAGTTTAATTAACCCTTTCACAAGGTTTTTTTATTTTTTTATTTTTTTTTAATACAATGTTTCCAATTATTTACAAGTATTACTTTCCTAATCTTCATCTAATGGTCGTTAGTCATTCTCCGTTAAATACTAACGGTCATTACTAGTTTTGTGTTTATTAATAATTACATATAACATTTATAAATAATTATTCTTTTACTTTTCATACGTAAAGTGTGCAATCCCGCGATCTCGAGTTCGATCCTAACGCACAACTATTAATTATGTTCATAAATCTAACACTTGAAACCTTTATGCTTATTTCATTTCATATGGTCCATCGTATGCAGCATATAGTTTGCTTTTCATTTATGCTACTCTATTTTAAACCAAGTTCATGACATGTTGCTAAATGAAATGTCTTAAACAAAACAAACGGACACTCCGAAGGTGTGGGACATGAAGGTTTACCTTCTTGGAAACAGTCAAACAAACCATCTCCGCGCGTAGGACACTACAATGCACCAGATTGTTTGCTGGCAGACGACGCACCATCAACTGGTGCGGGGAACGATATATAAAAAGTATCCCTTGAGCTAGATCCATGTAGTGCATGTTTTTTGGGGTTAGGCCATCCCCTGCGCAATTAATCAAAATTTAAATCAACCTATTTTCTTATATATCATATATATCAGTGCTAAAAAAAATGCATCAGATGGTACCAAGCAGAGGCGACTAGCTTTGGGATGTCTTTATCTTTTTGCGAATTTTGATTTTTCAAATAATTGGATTAATGGAACGTATTAGCGGAGCATTTTGAAAACGATTAATTCTCATTTTATTTTTCTAAGAAAATTATTTACTTTCTATTTTAGGCCCCATTTTTGTCTTTAGACTAAATTATGCACACGGCCTCCATAAACTCAGAGACGGCACTGTATCATATACCATCAAATTCAATTGGAATATTTTCTTATGTCTTAGCCAAAGTGGTGAAACAATCGCACACATAAAGTTGTGCTTTGCGCCATCCTGTATTTGCAACAATCAGTTTTTGAACTCAAAATAAAAAGTGACTACCTCCTTCGGAAAAGCAATGCAAAGTAATAAAAACACAACCACAAACTCTGAGTTGTAGTATCTTGTTTAGAAGTACAATATGATTTCACCTATTGTACCTGTTCCTCATTAAATTCGGGGGCATGTTCGCGATAATTTGGAAAAGCAATAAAAGTTGCATTATAGCCATTTTTCACCACAATCGAACAAAAAAGAACGATAATGGGAGAGTAAACCCATATGAGGATTTCTGAATCCAATAGCATTGTCACTTAATAACCATCTTAAACAATGGCACCCTATTATTATCAAAGTGGCTTCAAAGCACAAACACTATATAAGTATATCACGATCAGATAAATATTATATAGAAATGCAAGAGTCAACATGTAGATATGTACATTATTTGATAAAATGCATTCCCAGCTTTGCATCCCACATAGGCTAAAGAACTGAGATCGTTGTTCTTTATAATGAAGTAGATTATATTGAAAAAAAATTCAAACTTCATCAACAACGCATGGACCGGAAAAACAGATATAAAATGCCTGACTTTTTTATATCTTGTGGAAATTCCAAAAGAAACCGAACAATCATTCATGTTCCTAAAGTAAAACATTTCACGGTTGTGTTCATGCACATTCCACGAGGTAGCTACAAATCTTCTTTCTCCACAATTTATAAGTTTGTACTCTTAAAAGATAGACTTGACGTGACTTTTACCATGTTTGACCCATTTGACCCATTTGATGTGTTCCGCTTTTAGCTAAACTTGCTTTGAGCCTTAGGACCCGTTTAATATATGAAAAAGCCAAGACCTGCTTATAAGTTAATTGGTCGAAATTGCCACCTATTATGGAGATGATTGTGTTGAAACATAGATGGCCTTACGTTTGATCATAACCATCAGGGCATCAGGTTGGAAGACTAGATCCCATCCAAAGTGATTCGATCTTCTTGCAGGAACGATCTTCCCCTAAAAGGGTAAATCGTGCGTGAAATTAATTGAAACGTAATCAATCAAAACCTAGTACGAAAATTCATAGGTACATGCAAATCATATTTTAAACTATAGAACACCAGTTAAACCATTTGATATCATAAAAAACAAAGTATATATAATATAAACCATACCGGGTCTTTCCAACAAGCGTAACGGGTTCATGATTTGGCCCAATAGCGAGACACTTAACTAACTTCATGGCATGTAACTCAAAAAACACAAAATAAGCTGCATTGTCGTCACAACCAAACAAAAAAGAATGAAAAAAATGAGAGTAAACCCAAATGAAAATTAGTGGTAAAGTTTGTACTACGTATTTGAAATCAGACAATTGCATTTGTCACTTAATTACCATGGATGTTAGTATTATTTGAATAAAGTCAATTCAACCTTAGATCTCACAGTCCCACATAGGTTAAAAAAGTAAAATCTTGCTTGGATATATACTACATTGTACGATGACAAGCCGTGTTGAGAATAATGTTATGTTTTCACCATAGAAATGAACACAGGTCTTGTAGAACAAAAAAAATCAAGCCCTCGTGTCATATATGTGTTGAAAAATTAATATAAAATTCCAACTTTTTTTAGTATGCGTGTCACTTAAAAAATTGGTACTCTATTCCTTTTTGTTTAAAAAGATTGTCCATACACGTTTACGCAACTAAACATATAGTAATGTTTTATGTAAATCCAATAGCCGTTGTTGTTCTTTTCAATATCTAGATGTTTCACCAATCCACACGAACTTACATAAGCCCTACCATACAATGCCATATTGATTCCCCTTTAACATACGATATAAATTAACTAAGGCATATCTCTCCACGTAAGGTCTTTATTGAGTACATACGACTTTGGCCATTTAAGCTCTTATCACTCTAGAGTTCAATCAAGCAAAAGCTACACGACATTGGTGATTTGAGCCCTTTTTGTTGCCTACATATCTAGTTAAGATATCGAGAAAGTACCATTTAAACTAATCCTAAGGTTTCTTAACACTCATGAGGATCGTCCATGTAGTATGTTCGAGCCTTATAGTTTTTGTGATTATCTACAATACTTTACCTTTCACCAAATTCTTAGCCCATACAATAATAACAGGCCCATAACACATCCATATTGGATATGTTCGTTTCATTGTAAAGTTTTTACACGTAGCATGATTCAACATGTAGGTATGTACGTTATCATGTATTTGATAAAGTCATTTCAACTACCTTACATCCCACTTAGGTTAAGGAAGTACATTTTTTTTGGGTTGACATTTTATGTTTTTACAGTATGACATTTTGTTTGGTTTTGTGTTATGGCAATTATAAGTTAAAAAGATGTAGGAAGATATGAGTTATGTGTTACAAGGTAGTCTGTTGGTAAATGAAGTTTAACTTTCTCGAAAGGTCCATGTATATATTTTTTGATAAATATATGTAGCGAGAAAAGAAATCTTGTGTGGTAGCATGGCATATTGGTAAGTGTAGTGTTACGAATTTGAAAGGTTCATTGTTTGATTCCTAACATGTTTTTTGTTGCACATTTTCACACTAGAATATCTACCTTATTATTATTATTATTATTATTATTATTATTATTATTATTATTTTCCTTTTTAGTTTTGCAAATTTTCTTCTCGCAAATAATAAAGTCTTTGTTTTATATTGTGATTTAATGTTCATTTCTGAAAGACAAAAATGTTGTTAAGAGCGAACATGATATATTAGTAATGATTGTAGTTATCCAAAAACATAAACGTCGATATTTAACTTGAGACGACTACGAATATAAAAGGCACAATTTACATTTTAATTTTCTTCGCGTTTCCTTTTTCTTTTCTTTATAAACGCCAAGTCCAATAATGAGGCGACATTGGTTGTGACAACTGGCAAATTATGGAGCTATTTTGAAAACCCGCATTACGTTAAAGTTCGTTTATAAATATATGTTTGAAATTTTATTCGTAACGAACTTGTGAAATTTAAATTGTGGTTGACAATATTTAAATTTTTATGGAATCGAATTTGGATTATCGATGTGATATGAATTTATTTTGAGATCTTCATTTGGCACTACGTTGACTCCGGCACTAAATAACCTAACAAAAATTAAATGTTTTGGATTTATGGTTCGACTAAATATTTATTTTGAACGTCTCGTGGGATATTAAATATTTGGGAACGAGCTCGGTTTGTGAACGTCGGGATATTTTAAAAAGTTACGGGTTTGGTCTTGCGTTTTGATAACTACCTCTAATCTCTCTCTCTCCAACTCAATATCATCATCATCTTTATACCAAAAACCCTAGCCACCATCCATCTTTTCCGGCGACTATCACCACACCGCCGCCTCCACAACCAAACCAACACCACCATCTTAAACATCTCATCGAGATCTATCTTTTGGTATAACCCACGCGCCATACAAACACCTCTAACACCACGTTTTCACCACCACCGCCGCCTAAACACCACCTTTTCATCTTTTTCTTGTTGGGTTTTTGAAGAAACTTGTATTTGGAGACGTTTTGAAGGTGAGTGGCCACGATTTCCACATCGTGTGCCTCGATTTGATATTAAATACGTGTCCTCATGGATTATTTTCATTGGGTTCAAATTTAAAATGATGGGGAAGCAATATTTTTGTTATAACTAGTGTTTGGTATCCGGGTTTTTACCTTGTTGTGGGTGTCGAATGGGAACCGAGAGCCTAGGCTCTCGGCTTGATGCTATTCTTGAGCTTTTGTGGTTTTCTTTTGATGTTTGATACTAGTTATCTTGGTAACGAGGGTTTTGATTATGGGAGTTTGATTTTGGTGGGATTTGGATGACACCTCTTGATGTTGTTGTTGCTTTGAAATGCCGCGACCCAAAGGGTCATTTTGGCAGATTTTTGGCGTGCTCGGATGATGTAACACCTATAATCCGAGAACATGTGAAAAGACCAAATTGCCCTTACAAATTTGAAATTTAATTAAAAGCTTATAAAGTCTCCAAATAAATCCCAAACTTCAAACAATGCACAAGTTATGTATCCAAATAATTTTAACTATTACATTTAACATTTATACAAGTGGTAAAATTACCAAAATACCCCTACAAGAGCCGAATGAGATAAAATGAATTTTAAGGAGATTTAATTTGATTTAAATTGTGCAAAATAAGGAAAATAATCACCAAAGATATTTTGTCAACCCATATCACGAAATTTCTGGTCCTTCCCCCCCTTATACCACACGGCATTCCACTTTAAAAAGTCAATCCATATCTTTTCTCCTAAACCCTAATTGCCGACCTAAAATAAACACACAAAGAAATTCTCACAGCCTCCATTCGACTCTCCCATCACTCTCAAGAATTTTTCTGTGATTCATCAACATCCTAAGAAGCCAAGAAAAATCCCATTCGAATTGTTGAAGCCTTACACGATCGTAGCATTTGTTTTCCTTTGTCGAGCCCTAGAAAAGAGGTAAAATGTTTCTGCTTCAATCGACCACTATATAATTCATCTATCATTTTTCTGATGTTCCTTACATGTAATAAGACCCACAAAAATTGGTTTCAAGGTTGCTAGGACTTTGGTGAAGTCGTGACGATTTTTGGAGTGTTTTGGCCAATCGAGTATACATCTGATCGAACTGCTGTTTCCACACGTTCCAAAATTGATTTGGTATTTTTCTCATACCCTCTATACCTTATAAACATCAAATAAATTGTTGGATTCGACCCATGCATGCTCGACATCCCTTTCGTGATTTAAAACCCTAAAAACGAGTGTAATTGTGTAATATACCTTCCGATCCATAACAATTCCTAATAAAATTTATTTACACTTGTTATAATGTAATATGATCTGGAAAATTATTGGAAGAATTATCATGGCTTGAATCATGTGTTTTCGAATTATTTTGGTTTATCGATTTTTAAATAAAACGTGTATAAATAAAAGGGAAAAATCCATACGATTTGATTTTATGAATTAGGGCTTGTTTTTGTAATGATTAATGATCTTTAATGTGCTGGAAATGATTAAAAATGGATTAGGTTTGATTAGGGTTTTTAATTCCATGATTTTATGTCATGCGATTTGTGTTAAAAGGTTTTGGGTGAGTTTTGTAAACTTTGAAACTTAAAGGTTAATTCTGGAACTTTATTTGGGCTGTATACTATTCGACAAAAATATAAGATGAGGGTGCTATGTGTAAGTTTTGCATTTAAATGGATTAAAATGTATTTAATGATTAATTAGGGTTTGTTTTGAAAATAATTAAAGTAGAGGGACTAAAAGTGTAATTTCTGGAAACTTGGGACTGATTTGAGTAATAAAATATATTCAGGGGGTTTTGTGCTAATTTGGTAATTTAATGGCTTAATATGTAATTATAGATAATTAAAAGTTGGAATTGTAAATTAAAAGGTTAAATATGTAACTTTGATAACTTGAGGGACTTAATGTGTAAATTATGAATACTTGAGTATCCATTCGTATTATATGATAAAATAAGTGATCATGGTGTAAAATGGATAAGTTAAGGGTTTAATGTGTAACTTTGAATACTAAAAGGTTTAAAGTGTAATTTTGGAAAGTAAAGGATATAAAATGCAAAGTTATGAAACCTCAAGGACCAAAGGTGTAATTATGTTAAAAGATACTTTATTTCCATTAATAATGATTTATGTAAATCCAACTTCTAATTATGGAAACTTTCTAAAAGTGGAAACTTACTAATTATGGAAACCTGCTAAAAGTGGAAAGTTACCTTAAGTGGAAAGACATGTAATTAAGAATGAATTATAATTCCCTTCTACTCCTCTAGGTGTGAAGAAGGAGAGATCTTGAGCTATTCCTTATTCTGTGCTTGTTTCTATTTGTGCTTTCGTAATAAGGTACGGATACTCGGCCTTTTCAGTAAAGGCTCCTATATTCCTATTATGATTTTGAGCTACGATTCAGTTAAGATTCCCCAAGCCATTGCTATGTTTCCTTCTGTGGTGAACTTCCTCTGATTCCTGTTAAGCTTTGATTTGTTAGCTTCTGATCTGATTTCGTTGCTATGATTTTTGACCTTTGAATATCCGATATCTCTGGTTCATCTTTTATGATAATTTGATATGAAAACCTTTTGAAAATATAACTTGATGTTATGGAAGGAAACTGTTTTGATATGACACTCTATGATTTTGAAACGAAACCATTTTTAAATGAAGGATTAATTGGCTTGTATGAAGAATGTTTAAAAAGGGAGATCTTTGAGATGAAATGGGTAAATGATTATTAAAGTTTTTAAATCTGTTTTCTCTTAACTCTTTCACATTTTATTTTGAACTTACAAAACTTAATAACGAATCTTTTGAAATGAACCTTTGGGAATGAACCTTGGATATTCTGAACCATTGATATGACTTCTGATATTATGACTTTGAGATGACCTTGAGACATGACCTTGAGATGCATCTTTGCTATATGACCTTTTGCATGACTTTGAGACCTGACTCTTAGTTTGATACCCGAGCCATTTCTGTTTCCCTACCTATGGAGGTACCATAGGCATGTCTGTGATGCACCACTGGCATGACTCATGTGTGGGCGAGTGATTTCTCTCGCCGTCCCTTTTTATGATTACTATTATGGCCATTATGACTTTGAGTATATGACTTTGAGATTGACTTTGAGTAAGGGGCGTATGGGTTGCAATCCTAGATATGTATGCTTAGTGGATTTAACTATGACTTTGAGTTGACTTTGAGGTGATTGGTACTGTGTGCTATACATGCCCTTCACAACCCCTGGGAGCTGATCACTCCACCCTTATGATACATGAGGACACCCCTCATATTATCTGGTTGCCTGAGAGGTATCCCCTCTGATTGTGAGATTATGAATTGAAGGCTTATGACTTTGAGATATGACTTTGAGTTTTGGGCTCGTGGTAGATGACTATCCTTTCTTCTTTATATTCTATTACTCTTTTATCTATTCCTTATTCTATTTCCCCAATGCACTATATTTCAGTTCTGTTTCATTATCATTGCTTTGTATATGTATCTGTTCACTGGGCTTTTTAAGCTCAGCCGCATTTCCTTTTCCTGCGGCAGGTTTTAGTAGGAAGCTGGGTTATAGGAAGAGAGCGTGACTGGACTTAGAAGACTATGCTTTGGACTAGAGACGATTAGATGAAGTTTCACTTTATTAGACATAGTATTTATGGTTTTGTAACCTTGTAGTTTCAGATTTTCATTTGTAACCCTGAATTTCTTTGTATGTATGAATCATATGCTTGTGTTTGTTCTGATAATGTCACTGTAATGTAATACTTCTACCCTTATCGGGTTGGGGTGTTACAATTATGGTATCAGAGCCCCAGGCTGCGATTCGTAATACATTTACCCTTGACCTGTGAAGTTTGGACCCCTAAGTTTCCACTGTAGGCGCTCATAAGACAACCTTTGAAACTTTACATTAGGATTCCCCATAGGAACCTAAGTTATTACCAGTGAGGAATGGGTAGACTAAGACATTTATGTAAGTATCATTTGTTTTCGCATCACTCTGATCGTGCCTTTGCTCTTGAATAAGCCTTATAAGGACCCTTGTTTCAGAAGTTAGAAGTTTTGCAACTTAAGCTTAGTAACCAAGTAAGTTTGGAATACCTCGGGAGGCTACCTGGATACCTTACACATTTAAGTTTCACCTTCAGATTTTAATCTCCGCCTCCGATTTGTTTGATAAGCTGTTTGACACCTTTTCAACCACATCGTAGGTCATTCAACCACAATGTGTTCGACACATTCTGTAAATTCATTACTTATGCTGGGTATGAATGTATCATCCGATACTACTTAACTCTGTATGATCCATTATTACTCCTATGAGAATTTTGGTAATTATGAACCATGAATATGAGAAGTTTTGTTTCCTCTCTTTGAATGATGAACCTTGTTCTGCCAACCGTTTCCTTTGGAAGGGTATGATGTAAATACTATCTCTATATGGATTTGTTAACTAAGCATGATGATGCTGATAACTGAGATTTTGTACCTCTCACAATTGACGATTATACAATATTCGTATTACCAATGATACACATCCTACCTGCTACTTATGCTAAGAAGCTAAACGAAATTCCCACACATTGAACTGTTCGTTTATCCATCCCAACATTTTTGTTGAACCATGTACTTGACTCTGATATATGAACTATCTGTATGATTTGACGACTGTATTCACTCTATGAATCCTTTGACTTTGAGATGTCTGATTGTACGGTCTTTTGGACTGAATGGCTATTCGTGAAGATACCGTAGACTACCATATCTGAAATGTGACCTTAAAAATCTGCTTCACCCTATTCCATTATGATGACTCTCTACATCTGCTAAAATTTCTGTCACTATGGAAACACCTACCCCAAACTCATGTGATTATCAAGTTTCCCTGAAAACCATTATTATCAACCCTTAGAAAGTTCGGCTATTGGGAAATATTTTGTTGTGCGAAGATCTTCCGGTATGCTCTGATGAACCTTTTGGTACTCCTTCCTGCTTAAGAAGTAGAGTGGGCAGTGAACTGATCCCGGTTGAAGAAACCATGGTGCCATAGAAGTTGAGAGATTGAAGGAGCTGATGGAATATGATTTTTGTTAACCCTTTGTGATTCTATTTGGATACTCTTGTTTGTTTATGAAGAAGAACGAGAGAAGTATGCGATGACGTATCGACTATCGTGAACTTAAACGTACCACTATCACTAATCATTATCCGTTTCCGTGTATCAATAATTAATTTGGTCTTCCTTTGAAACTCCGCGTCTGATTGCATCATTTTAGATTTGAAGGACTGAAGAAGCAACCACAAAAACTTCTAAGAAGGGGGTTAACTAACCGAGAGTAACCGTTGGGAAGTATTTCAGTTCCTGAAGAAGAAAGAAGGCGATGTGAAAATTCCCTGAGATGATTTCTGAAGTTGCCTTTGCACTCGTTATAACATTTATGAACTTGAATGATGCCAATGGTGTTGGCTAGAATAATCATGTTTTTCGCGTGTTTTGGACAAATTGTCATAGTATGACATTGTGTTGTGTTCTAAAACGAAAGAAGAACATAGAGATTATTGGTGAGACGACCCTTTGTTCTGGAAGAGAAATTTGATTGACGTTCAGAAAGCATAATAGACAACACTACCCTGTATAATATAAAGACAGAGCTTTCCCAAGAAGGACCAAGATCGAAGATCGTTATCGGAGTTAGAAACTTGGTGGAAGAGTCGTAGAAGATGGTTGCGACAAGCATTACCATGGAAGAAGCATACAAGAAGAAGTGAGGAACTAGGATAGTGCTCAATCATGCATCACGCAACACGTGAAGATTTCAGTTCGGGCACCAAGACAACCAGACCAAAGAAGACGAACCATTCAACACACAACCTGGAGTCGACAACAACGTCATGTACCTTAAAACCTGGAGTCGTATTAGAAGACCTGTCGAAGATACGCAGTCTTGTTTCTCTATTCATTTTAGTTGTACTAAGATGAATTGAGAGCAGAAGCAGACCTGCAGATGGAGGGATGCACAGTAATCGCGTCAGAGACTGCCGTTACGATACCACACTACCAAGAGGAGCTGCTGAAGACCGGAGGAACCAGACTCGAGTTTAAATTCTTTCAATCATGAGGTAAGACGGACAAGAGTAAACAGACTATCCCAGCTTGGAAGATATTTTGAAATTTGTATTTGAGTGGACGGATTTTGAAGCGGACATTGTGTTTAGACGAGATGATTCTGTAAAGGATTGACGCTATTGATGACGTACCTTAATTTTGAATGACATTCTCGGATCTCCGTTACTCTTCGAGTAATTTCGTTCTCTTAGTTATGTTGTTTCATTTTGGTGACCTCTGAGACTATAGGTGGACTAGGCGGATTTAAATAAGTTTGTGTGTTCACGACTTGAGATAAAGTATGACCATCATGAGGGCATATGTATATGATGCCAGTATTATGACGCCTGGCCAACGTGATAATACTTACATCGTATAACGTGCACTTATGGTGGGCATGTGATATTTCGAGGAGTGCCTTAGAAGCTTTAGAATTCTGGCATCTGATCAAGATCATCTGAGTTTAGTGAGACTTTAGGTTCATTCTACCTATACGTTTGGTATGCTGTCCTTGTTATACGATTCGATACGTTTGGACTCTCGACACGTGTTTTGCTGATCCTTGCAACTTCTGATAAGAATCTTAGGTTCCATTATGAAATTTCTGCCGTTGACGATATCTAACGATATGCTTTCTGTCCGTATACGTTTCGCATTCGTTGAAGTTGTTCATTATGATCTGCTATGAGTAAAATATCTGATTATGGACTTTGAGGAAACGAGACCTGTTTGTTTATGAGAATACTTTTGGAAGGTTATCTAAAACTCGAGACTATCTGAGAAGCTGAAGAGTTAAACCTTAAATCACCCCATATTTGCTAAAATTCAATGTATTCTCATCTGATTCGCCTAATCAATTCGATGAAAATCGTATGTATTTTTATACCTCTTCCTAGAGAATTCGATTATCATCCGTTATGTTTGGTACATTATCCTTTTGATTCAAATTCAATATGATATGCCCTTCTGAGAAATCTGAAACTGTTTTGACAATAACTACGAGTCATGAGAAACTATTTGGTCTGAAGATCTTTTTTGAAGAACCTCCCCGGGCGTGAAAATGTTTGTGACGACTTTTGCGGTTTGCTACGACTTCGTCTAACCTTGCGACTTCAAATTTCGAGGACGAAATTTTTCTTTTTAGAGGGGAAGAAGTTGTAACACCTAAAATCCGAGAACATGTGAAAAGACCAAATTGCCCTTACAAATTTGAAATTTAATTAAAAGCTTATAAAGTCTCCAAATAAATCCCAAACTTCAAACAATGCACAAGTTATGTATCCAAATAATTTTAACTATTACATTTAACATTTATACAAGTGGTAAAATTACCAAAATACCCCTACAAGAGCCGAATGAGATAAAATGAATTTTAAGGAGATTTAATTTGATTTAAATTGTGCAAAATAAGGAAAATAATCACCAAAGATATTTTGTCAACCCATATCACGAAATTTCTGGTCCTTCCCCCCCTTATACCACACGGCATTCCACTTTAAAAAGTCAATCCATATCTTTTCTCCTAAACCCTAATTGCCGACCTAAAATAAACACACAAAGAAATTCTCACAGCCTCCATTCGACTCTCCCATCACTCTCAAGAATTTTTCTGTGATTCATCAACATCCTAAGAAGCCAAGAAAAATCCCATTCGAATTGTTGAAGCCTTACACGATCGTAGCATTTGTTTTCCTTTGTCGAGCCCTAGAAAAGAGGTAAAATGTTTCTGCTTCAATCGACCACTATATAATTCATCTATCATTTTTCTGATGTTCCTTACATGTAATAAGACCCACAAAAATTGGTTTCAAGGTTGCTAGGCCTTTGGTGAAGTCGTGACGATTTTTGGAGTGTTTGGCCAATCGAGTATACATCTGATCGAACTGCTGTTTCCACACGTTCCAAAATTGATTTGGTATTTTTCTCATACCCTTTATACCTTATAAACATCAAATAAATTGTTGGATTCGACCCATGCATGCTCGACATCCCTTTCGTGATTTAAAACCCTAAAAACGAGTGTAATTGTGTAATATACCTTCCGATCCATAACAATTCCTAATAAAATTTATTTACACTTGTTATAATGTAATATGATCTGGAAAATTATTGGAAGAATTATCATGGCTTGAATCATGTGTTTTCGAATTATTTTGGTTTATCGATTTTTAAATAAAACGTGTATAAATAAAAGGGAAAAATCCATACGATTTGATTTTATGAATTAGGGCTTGTTTTTGTAATGATTAATGATCTTTAATGTGCTGGAAATGATTAAAAATGGATTAGGTTTGATTAGGGTTTTTAATTCCATGATTTTATGTCATGCGATTTGTGTTAAAAGGTTTTGGGTGAGTTTTGTAAACTTTGAAACTTAAAGGTTAATTCTGGAACTTTATTTGGGCTGTATACTATTCGACAAAAATATAAGATGAGGGTGCTATGTGTAAGTTTTGCATTTAAATGGATTAAAATGTATTTAATGATTAATTAGGGTTTGTTTTGAAAATAATTAAAGTAGAGGGACTAAAAGTGTAATTTCTGGAAACTTGGGACTGATTTGAGTAATAAAATATATTCAGGGGGTTTTGTGCTAATTTGGTAATTTAATGGCTTAATATGTAATTATAGATAATTAAAAGTTGGAATTGTAAATTAAAAGGTTAAATATGTAACTTTGATAACTTGAGGGACTTAATGTGTAAATTATGAATACTTGAGTATCCATTCGTATTATATGATAAAATAAGTGATCATGGTGTAAAATGGATAAGTTAAGGGTTTAATGTGTAACTTTGAATACTAAAAGGTTTAAAGTGTAATTTTGGAAAGTAAAGGATATAAAATGCAAAGTTATGAAACCTCAAGGACCAAAGGTGTAATTATGTTAAAAGATACTTTATTTCCATTAATAATGATTTATGTAAATCCAACTTCTAATTATGGAAACTTTCTAAAAGTGGAAACTTACTAATTATGGAAACCTGCTAAAAGTGGAAAGTTACCTTAAGTGGAAAGACATGTAATTAAGAATGAATTATAATTCCCTTCTACTCCTCTAGGTGTGAAGAAGGAGAGATCTTGAGCTATTCCTTATTCTGTGCTTGTTTCTATTTGTGCTTTCGTAATAAGGTACGGATACTCTGCCTTTTCAGTAAAGGCTCATATATTCCTATTATGATTTTGAGCTACGATTCAGTTAAGATTCCCCAAGCCATTGCTATGTTTCCTTCTGTGGTGAACTTCCTCTGATTCCTGTTAAGCTTTGATTTGTTAGCTTCTGATCTGATTTCGTTGCTATGATTTCTGACCTTTGAATATCCGATATCTCTGGTTCATCTTTTATGATAATTTGATATGAAAACCTTTTGAAAATATAACTTGATGTTATGGAAGGAAACTGTTTTGATATGACACTCTATGATTTTGAAACGAAACCATTTTTAAATGAAGGATTAATTGGCTTGTATGAAGAATGTTTAAAAAGGGAGATCTTTGAGATGAAATGGGTAAATGATTATTAAAGTTTTTAAATCTGTTTTCTCTTAACTCTTTCACATTTTATTTTGAACTTACAAAACTTAATAACGAATCTTTTGAAATGAACCTTTGGGAATGAACCTTGGATATTCTGAACCATTGATATGACTTCTGATATTATGACTTTGAGATGACCTTGAGACATGACCTTGAGATGCATCTTTGCTATATGACCTTTTGCATGACTTTGAGACCTGACTCTTAGTTTGATACCCGAGCCATTTCTGTTTCCCTACCTATGGAGGTACCATAGGCATGTCTGTGATGCACCACTGGCATGACTCATGTGTGGGTGAGTGATTTCTCACGCCGTCCCTTTTTATGATTACTATTTTGGCCATTATGACTTTGAGTATATGACTTTGAGATTGACTTTGAGTAAGGGGCGTATGGGTTGCAATCCTAGATATGTATGCTTAGTGGATTTAACTATGACTTTGAGTTGACTTTGAGGTGATTGGTACTGTGTGCTATACATGCCCTTCACAACCCCTGGGAGCTGATCACTCCACCCTTATGATACATGAGGACACCCCTCATATTATCTGGTTGCCTGAGAGGTATCCCCTCTGATTGTGAGATTATGAATTGAAGGCTTATGACTTTGAGATATGACTTTGAGTTTTGGGCTCGTGGTAGATGACTATCCTTTCTTCTTTATATTCTATTACTCTTTTATCTATTCCTTATTCTATTTCCCCAATGCACTATATTTCAGTTCTGTTTCATTATCATTGCTTTGTATATGTATCTGTTCACTGGCTTTTTAAGCTCAGCCGCATTTCCTTTTCCTGCGGCAGGTTTTAGTAGGAAGCTGGGTTATGGGAAGAGAGCGTGACTGGACTTAGAAGACTATGCTTTGGACTAGAGACGATTAGATGAAGTTTCACTTTAATAGACATAGTATTTATGGTTTTGTAACCTTGTAGTTTCAGATTTTCATTTGTAACCCTGAATTTCTTTGTATGTATGAATCATATGCTTGTGTTTGTTCTGATAATGTCACTGTAATGTAATACTTCTACCCTTATCGGGTTGGGGTGTTACAGATGAGCTCATGCCATGACCAAAGTGGTCATGGATTCGAGTCTCTTGACTCGTGGTTTTTGCCGAGACCCAAGTGGGACTTATGGCACGGGTTAGACTTGGTAAATCAACCCGAACTTGTGTAGGTTTGATGTCCTTCTTGTTGTTATTTTAATGTTGTTGTTGTTGTGATTATTGTTTCGGCCGAATGCTATTTGACGGGTCGAGACTCTTTCTGGTCTCGACAATGGGGTAATTATGGTATTTGTGGAGTTGTTGACGAAAATGATATATGGGAACCGATTGTGAGACGGTTATTTATAATGACGGAGATAGGTTAGTCGGGTGCCGTAGTCGGACCCTATTGTTGTAGCACGTGATAAGGGATTTGATTGACGGAGATGGATTATTGTAATGGAGAGTTGGTTATTATTACTTGGACTTGGACAATGAGCCGAGAGTGATGACCCGGACATGTGACCATCTTATATAACTCGATATTTATTGACAATCAAAAATTAATAATAAAAGCTCGTAATAATATTATTAATAATATAAACGTTTATATAAATATATAGACGTGAAAACGTATATATAAATATATAAGTGCGTATATTAGAGAATAAAACGATCACAAGTAATATTATAATAACGTAACGATATATATTATACCATGAAAGTAGTATAATAAATGTCGGGAACGCTATTATGATTAAAACAATTATAAAGGCCGATATAATTATAATGTTGAATAATTATACGAAATGAAATGTTTTTGTAAAATAAAACGGGAAACGTACGAGTTATACAAGGTCGTGGTCACTTGGGTCCAAGTGGGCCATATTATTCATTTTACGACTTTCGTGCTTGTCACGGATATATGACGTTAATACATCCATTTTCTATAACTACGTAACTTATTTGATTGACGGATCAAATAGGACCTATTTGGTTATATAAAATGAGTATATTAATGGGTATTGTATCATACGACGCCCATAGGTTGTGGTATATGTACGAAATTTATGAGTTACTAAATACTACGTGAAGTTTATCAAATTGACGAATTTGGTAAGTTTGACGATGTATTTAGGGAATTTATCAAATTTGGAAATATACCATATAACATTCTACGTGCTATGTGATTTAGGTTTTGGGTATAAGCTTGGAATAATATATTAAGTAAATAAAGTATGGGGGAATACCAAATCGACGGATTTGGTAAACTTCGATGTTTTATTTAAATGATATATTGGACTAATTTTAGACCCGTAGATTGTTGTTATTACTTCTTTTGGTCGTGATTTCTTGATTTTAAGTTGTGTCAACCCTCCACCCGCATGGATACCAAACGCCAAACTCCAAACTAATACGAGAATAATACGAGGCATGTATTTTTGGAAAGTAAAAAGGAATACGTTCGGGATTGGGAATATTTGACTTTGAGGAAATAATCCTGAAACGAGTTTATATTGTTAGGAAGTGTCGAGTCCGTAGTTGCTGCCTTTTGAGTTGTGATACATCTTACTTCTACTGATTTCTTTCTACTGATTTCTGGACTTGAGGTGAGTCATAGCCCCACTTTTACTCTTGAACTCTGTTTTCAATACTTGGGGTGAGAAACGTGCAAATTATTTTATGTGGACTTTTATCGCTTTTATCTAAAACTTGCTATGCTTATTGAACTAGGTAGGCTGTATCGACCCTAGTCACACAGTGAATGTTATCGCGTGGGGACTAGATATGGTCAGATAATATTGGAGGTTACATCAACCTTAGTCACACAGTGAATTTTGTTATCACGTGTTGTCTAAATATGGTTAGATGATATTGGAAGTTACATCAACCTTAGTCACACAGTGAATCTTGTTATCGCGTGGTGACTATACATGGTTAGATGACGAGAATTGTTTGTTTGAGGCTTAAGTAATTGGACTATAGTGTGCACCTATAGGATTTTGTGTTGTGAATTGAGGCCTAGTCTAGCTAGCAAGCGTTTTGCGTATATGTCCACTTGATTTGATATTGAATATAAACCTATGATCTCACCAGCGAAAGCTGACTTTTATCGCGTTCTCTCAGGTAATTGAGTAATAACCTTGGATGCTTGGATTGGAGGCTGGGCTCGGCAATGCGGTTAAGGATCAAATTTTCTAAAACTATGATAAACAATTGTGGACCTACTGTTATTTATTTTGGGCCTTACTTCGGATAAATTGGGATGAATGTAAACTTAAAACCCCGCTTTGGTTGTGTTTTACTTACGTTTACTTTATCTCGTTCTATTATGACTTGTGTTGGATACCAATCTCCGTAACACCTCGAAAGCTTGTTGAGTCTTCCGCTGTACCAAATTTTGAGGGTGTTACAGATTGGTATCAGAGCCAAGGTTATAGAGAACTAGGTAATAAACACCTAAACTATAACCAATTTTTATAGAAAACGATTCTCGACCAATGTCCGCCAGCCCGCCAAGCCGAAGCATCTTCGTTTATATTGAGGTATTATGAGATAATGATTTGATATGAGATTTGGAGATGATTTGAGAATCTTGGATATGTTGATTATGTGATTTGATGACGTTTTGAGGAATTATATGGCTTACTTGCTTTATAAATGTTTTAGTGATTCATAGCAAGATTAAACCGAACCCTTCGTGGTTCATAGCAAGAAGAAACCTTAGAGTTTCAAGCAAGAAAGCAAGCAAGAAAACAAAAGCAAGAACTTTTGATCTTTTCGATCAAACACAAAAGCAAGAAAATCAGAAACCATCTCGGTTCTGATTATAAGCAAGCAAGAAACGCAAGCAAGAAAACAAGCAAGAAACACAAGTAAGAAAGCAAGCAAGAAACAAGAAGAGTATGTAGAAGATGAAAGACTGCAGATTAAATACTTTGGCATATCGACATTAGGGAGAACTGTTGGACGATTTTAATGTCTGATATGTCAAAGAAAACAAATGGGTCAAAATAGGCCTGTAGATAGATTTTCGGTTTGGGCCATAGGCTAACAAACCCATTAGATAGAAACGGTTATTTAGATAGGTTACAACGTTTTAGAAAGATCACAACGTTTAGTTTTTATAATGTTTCTGTGAATCGTTGTGTCTTTGAAGAAGCAACGTTTCATCTTGTATAAATAGCATAGAATCTGTAAATCAATGTAACCCATTCCATTATCAATATCAAGTTTTATTAGGGTTCATCCCATCTTCTTTATCTCTATTTATTTTTGATATACACATGATGTTGTTTTGATCATATTCGATCCTGGAGAAAGAGATGCAAGGCCTGTCAACAATGGGCATGTAATTTAAGAATCACAAAACGAGTTGCATTAGTGGCAATATTTTCCTCGGCCACAACCCAACAAAGAATAATGAAAATACGAGAGTAAACTCATATGAAACTAGTGATAAAATTTGTACTCCATAAAAGATCTCTGAATCAAATTGCGTCGTCACTTAATAATCAAATTGCTTACAAATGCTCTATAATTAACATATGGATGGTATATATTACAATACTAGAAATGCATGAGCTAACATGTAAGTATGTACGTACTTTATTACTCGTATGTATTTGATAGAATCATTTCAAATGTACCTTGCATCTCACATAGGTTAAAGAAGTGAAATCTTCATTGGTTATATTACTATAGTCCATGACCATCATACATGTTGAGAATAAATCATTAGGATTTCAAGTGCATGGTTATGAAGTTTAATAATAAACTTAAATATTATAAATCATCTTGAGCGTGCACAGGAAATATATTATAAATTCTTAACTTTTTTTATTGATTTTCGCTTAAATTATGGGCATTCAAAACTTTTTATTTACAAAGATTTTGTTCATACTTAAGCAAATATGTACTAATCTTTTATTTGATTTATATAATATGTCAAAACCGTACGTAATTATATGCATTATCTCAAATTGATCAATATCAAATCTTAACTTGGCTTTCTTAGATGACTAAGATATGAGGCAACTCTGGTATTTTAGCTCTTTGTTGCCTACATTTTTAGAGAAGGTAACAAGAGAAAAAGTGACAACTTTATCCTACCAATGTAACGAATCAATAATCACAAGGTACTAACGAACGTAAGTCACAAGAATCTTCCAAAATGGATAGACATGGTGCACTCACCAAACAACACTGATTTTGAGTTCAGTTCGCCTCATCAAAACTCATGACGTTTCCTATAGGGTTGCTTGATCAGTAACATAAAAGTTACCTATTGGTTCTATGCCAACTAATTTTTACAAGAAAAATATGTTATAATGCTAAATTTGTATATTTAACAGTGTAACGATTACATTTTTGTTAAATAAGCGTCTATGATATGTAAACAACAATTTTGAAAAAGAAATAGTAATCTTAACATATACGAAATTATATATTCAAATAGTTTTAACAAATTTAAAGAAAAAAAATTGAGTTGGTTTCATAAGCGTTTAATGTTACTAATTAACACCATTACAACACCGTTACTAGTTTTATCTCTAGAAATATTTTACAAACTATTCAAAAGCATAATAAGCAACGGTTTTTATTGCCGCAAAAGTTTTTAGTATGTAAACTTCTTTTTTCTATTAAATATACAAAACTTGCTAATCATAATATGATGTGCTAAACTACTTGGTTAACTGATGATATAATGACATATTAATGATTAGCCAATAATTACTACAAAGTCGCGTTAAACATATTCCCAAACACCACAGAAGCAATATGTTCCAATTGGGCTGAGCCCATGTATATAAAAACACGTCTATTTTGATAAATACGTGCAGCAGTGAAAGAAGTGATAAGTGGTAGCATAGCAAGTTGGTAATTGCAGTGTTATGTACCTAAGGTCAATGGTTTGATCCCTCTAACATTCTTCCAGTGCCTACCACTTTTATTTTCTTTTTAATTTTGCAAATTGTATTTTTTTCATTCTAGCATATAATGAAGTTTTTATTTTTATACTGTGATTTAATGTTATTTTTTAAGGATTAAAATGTTGTTAAGAGTAAACATAACGTATTAGTAGTGATTGAAGTTTTCCAAAAATATAAACATTGAGACTACGAGTATAAAAGGCACAAATTTCAAGGTACCATGTCACTTAACATATTTGAAACGTGATTGTTATTCTGAATAATAATGTCTAATTATATACTTGAATATTTAATTAGTACGTTGATTTAAAAAAATGATTTGTGAAAATTTGAAGAAAGAAATACATTTATAGATTATACATGTATTTAGGCTCGTGTTTCAGGTCTAAATAAGATTATTCATTTAGTTTTATATACCAAGATTGATTTCTTCCAGACTACGTCAAGACACTTAAATGGGCCGGGTCAAATACGTTAAATGGCCCATGTCACATTTCATGACAAGTCTTTTAGGTCGTGCACCCTCTTGATAAACTACCAGCATAGCAGCATTTTTAAGCAATCAAAGATCTTATCTGGCCCGGGCTAGAAATCAATATCAAAGAGGAATTGAACCAGACTAAAAATTAACGTAATACTTTTCTTACCTTGATTTATCATTTATTGATGAAAATTTGTTTATGTCAGTTTTATCATCTCTGAAAATCACTTTTTAAACATTGTGCATCTTTGTTTAGTTTACACTTACCAAAACTGAAAACTTTTTTATATCAGTTTTCTCGTCGTTGTCGTCTTTTAGTTTTCACAAAAGGGTATCTAAGACGCTTTTTGTTATTGTTGTTCAAGTGAAAATCACTGATTTCAACAACGACGACGACAACAACAAAAAGTGTCTAGCTGTTTGTTTAGCAGCTCTATTGGCAAGTTATACACTTTGATCAACTTCATGACAATCATCTACAGCTCTATTGTGTGTTTATCATGATTGGAAATTGGTGTATTAGGTTTTAGATTGAAGGCTATTAGTATATATATATATATATATATATATATATATATATATATATATATATATATATATATATATATATATATATATATATATATATATATATATATATATTTAAATAAGCTCACAAGCTCATTATTGTTAGCTTATAAGCTCAAGTTGATTACCTTATAAGCCATAGCTTATATGATTAATAAGCTTATATAACATTGGAACATGATGAAACCTTGACAAAACTAGCAAATAATTTAGTTTAGACTGTGTAGCCATATTCGTTCTTTTTATCGAATAAAAGAGCATTGCGAAGTAAAACAAACGAAACTAGATAGCGTATAGTAGCTATAGTGACTAGCTAACAGGGCCGTCCCATGAATTGGTGAAATTTTTTAGGGCCCTGTACGAAATTATATAATGAGGCCTTTCGATAAGCAATGTTATATATAAAGTGTCACCATTTATAAGATATAATGCAATTAGTTATCAAAACGTTCTAACATATTACCCATTTAAGATATTTTACCATTTAAATACTCTTTTATTTGTTAAAAATATGTCGACACATGCATATAATTATTAACGGGACAAATTTTGGGGCCTTTTAAAATTTTGAGGCCCTGAGCGGTCGCTCACCTTGCACACCCTTAAAGCCGGCCCTGCTAGCTAACCGGGTAAACCCTTAAGAGCATTGAAACAAGTATAAATAATTAATTATTATTTATCATTAGTTACGAAATGAATAATACTTTAGTATACATACAGTCAAGCTTAAGTGAGTGAAATGGAATTGAGTCAATTGACTGTCTCAGAATTCCATATATTTTTATTTCATCAAAATAGAATTTACATAGTGGTTGAAGTCAAACGAGTAACAAGTTGTGCCGCTAGCCCTTTTTGGATTGCAAAGCTAACTCTTTTGAAAACTACATTTACCGACTCTCAGAATTAGAGTAATCCCTCGCGAGGATCTCCGAATTCAATTGCACCGTGACTTAATAACCATATTAAAACGTTCGCACTGTTATCAAAGAAGCTTCAAGAAACAACATCGTGTAATGAAGACATAAATGGTAAATAGAAATGTAGGAGTAACATCTACATCCCACATAGGTTAAAGAAGTGAAATCTTTCTAGTTTATATACTATAGTAAACGAGCTGCATACATGTCTAGAATATTATCATGTTTTCCAGGGACTTTGTTGTTAACGAAGTTAATTATGAAGCTAACAAGAGTCTAACTTCATTAACAAACACTGACCTGGACAACAAATATAACATGCTTTACATTTTTGTTCTCACGGCTACTCCAAACTGTTTACTTACAAAGATTGTCCATTTCTTAGGACACCGTATATTCTAAAAGAAAAGCCTCTCGGCGTTAGTGTCAATTTCAATCTCTAAACGTAGCACCGTTCAAGCTAAACTTATTTAACCCCTACCATACAATGCAATATCGATTCTGACGTGACATGATACAAAAATTAATCAATGCATGACCCTCCACGTAATGTATTTGTTGATCGAGCACTTATAATTTTGGTTAAGCTCTTGTAGAGCTGAACAATTCAGTTGTCACAAAAACAAAGAACGTAAACTGATGTATCATCACAAAGATGAAGGTTATGCATCGATTCTGGATTTCATTTACATCACAAATGAATTGTTGTAGACTCTATGAGGTCGCAACATCAACTCATTTTACACGAACATTAATAATTTTCGACTGGATATAATCTATACTTTGTGAAATATTACTATATAATTGTACCTAACTTATTATACATAATAATAAACAATTTTCACAAACTACAACAAAAATTAAATAGAAAGGCCAAGTAAGTTTCTTAACCAATTTAGACAAAATAATAATAATAATAAAAAAAAAAAAAAAAAAAAAAAAAAAAAAAAAAAAAAAAAAACACCAACTAAACTTTCTCCAAAAAGGTGTAAATCGGTGGGAACATCCTAATCTCATGCATCTTTTGATGCCAACCAGACCCTTCCTCAAGGACTCGGTCCCATGCGATGAGCACCTCTTCTCATTGACCTAATTAGTCGGGAGTTGGATCTAACCCTAGGCCATTTTTTCCAATAGGCCCTCCTTAGACCGGTCAACTGAACGTTTGCGGTGGGAGAATGACATCAATTGGACTTTAGTGTCAAGGAAGAGACTTGAACCCGGGTCTACCGACTCAAGCGCAAGCATTAAAAAAAATACTTTAAATTACCAACAACGACATTTAATTAACTTCATGGCATGTAATATAAGAAATACACAATAAATTGCATCATCGTCCTTTTTTCCTCGATCGCAATCAAACAAAATAATAATAATAATAATGAAAATATTAGAGTAAGCATGTATGAAATGACTCAAATTGCGCCATCCCTTAATAAGTACCATACTTAAACTTTGGTGTAAATTATAAGAGTGGCTTCAAAATACAAAGGATCTATAATGAACATATATGAATACAACGATATATTATAATGAACGGATAACTAGTATAGATTAGAATAATAGAAATGCATGAGTCAACATGTATGTATCATGTAGAGTATATAATAAAGAAAAACCATTTCAAGCTCCGCTTGAGATTAATGAGGTATTTCTGGCATATTTCGTTATATTTAAACTTTCTGTGATTAATTACCAGGGTAACCCTTTACATAATAATAATAATAATAATAATAATAATAATAATAATAATAATAATAATAATAATAATAAACCAACATATATCCCACATAGATTAAAGAAGTTAAATATTTCTTGTTTATATCCGATATTCAACGATGTGCATACATGTTTTGGAATATTACTATGTTTTCAATCACAAGTCTGTAAGGGGGTGGCAACCTTACCTAATGTTGCCTCAAGTTTTTATATCAACAACCAATCAAAATGTTCCAACACATTTTTTATCTAACCATGCCTCAACATGGATTTAAAATGGCAATCTTGGTCCTCTCAAGCATTAAATTTTATTTAATATATAATTTAATAAAAAAAAACTCTTTAGTAGCACTTTTCTTCCGTTCAAGTTTTCTTACTTTCTGCTCAAACTCTTGAATCTCTGGCAAAACCTCCACCGCAGCCGCCACCGGAGACGAAGGCTCCGCTGCCAAATCATCATTTTCCACCACCATTTTTCTGGGTTCTGAGCTTCTTGCTCTTCTCCTTTCCCCTTTACCTTTTTCCCTAACAGCTCTTTCCTAGTAGCCGGAATCTTGGTTTTCCGGCAATTTTCTTCATTTTCCGGCGACTTTTTTTCTTCAACAACCGGCGGCGCAGCAAATGTATCTTCTTTATTTTCCACCACTGTATCAAGAAACACATCTTCTTTAACACCCAGATCTTGTTCTTGCCTGAAATAGTATCTATCATATCTCAAATGGTCCTTTTTGGAAAACATCACAAACAAACGTTCATATGTATTAAATTTCAAACGGTCCTTTTTTCTTGGAAACTTGCACACCGATTCGGAGAGATCTCCCGATTGAAGCACCGCTATGGTCTTGCCGAGACACTGGCAATGCACCTTGCCGATCGGCAAGGTTTGCTGATCTTTTTTTGCCGAAAGGATGCCACCCCCCCTAAAGGAGTTTGATTTACTAGAATTCATTACAAACTTGTATTGGAAAATGTATATAAGGTTCTTCACTTTTTTTAGTATCTTTTGGCACTTGAAAAATGGGCACTCCAAACTTTGTATTTACAAAGGTGTGGCTCTTTATGTAAGGTCTCTCTTAGGAGTGGAAATGAGCCAAATCACTCATCAAAAGCTCAGGATCAGATCCCGGTAAAAGGCTTGAACGAGCTGAGCTAAATGAGCTTGAGTCTAAATTGCAGCTCTTTGTGTTAATCAAGCTCGAGTCTAAATTGCAGCTCTAAGGTTCATTTGTGCTCGCGAGCCTAAACGACACTGCGAGCTCGAGCTTAAATTAAGGTTCATAATTTTTAAGTATTAAACTTATATAATACATTATGCATTTGTATTATAAGCAAGCTTATTAACAAGCTCAATAACAAGCTTATTAACAAGCTCTTAATAGAAATACTACGAGCCGAGCTCAATCCGTGCCTTTATTTTTCATTGGCGCATCATAAAACGAGTCGAGCCCGAGCCAAGCTCAAGCATGTAGAATATACCACGAGCCGAGCTCGAGCTTAGAGAACAAGGCTCGAAGCGTTCTGAGCTCTTTTAAGCTTACAAAACAAGGCTCGAACCGAGCCGAGCTCAAGCTCGAGTTTTATAAAACTTTAACTAGCCGAGCTCGAGCTCTGGCAGGATAAGGCTCGGCTCGACCCACCCACCCCCACCCCCACCCCCGGCTCTATTGAACACACATGTTTCTTCAACTCAATCACGCAAAAAGGTACCACGAGCCGAGCTCGAGCTTAGAGAACAAGGCTCGAAGCGTACCGAGCTCTCTTGAGCTTACAAAACAAGGCTCGAACCGAGCCGAACTCAAGCTCGAGCTTTATAAAACTTAAACTAGCCGAGCTCGAGCTCTGGAAAGATAAGGCTCGGCTCGACCCCCCCCCCCCCCCCCCCACCAAACCCCCCAGCTCTATTGAACACACATGGTTCTTCAACTCAATCATGCAAAAAGGTACCATTATATTCAAACTAGTCGATCCTGATGTCGAGACAATCATGTGAGTATGTGGCAACATTGGTATAACACAAAGTGGCTCGAGCCCTTTTATTCATGGAGAATATGTAAATACTAACGATCAGGGTAAGCCTGTATGAAATCACTCGAATTTTGTCATCTCTTAGGCTAGGCACAGTGGTGACCTATATTGCATCATCTTTCCGGCTGCCAACTCAGCTTTCTCTCTCCTCAACCCATATTCACTTCTCTCATCACAATGGTGACCCATAATTTTCTTCTTTTATTTTATTATTATTTTTAATCCAAACACTTTAAAAACCAATTTTAAAATTCATTAAAAATGAAAAACATTACAATTTTGAACACAAGCAAAAATTTTATTAATAAAAATGTAAACATTACATAAACATAAAATGAAAACGATGCGAAATTTAAAACTTAAACTTCAATTGTAATCCGGGTGATCCCAGGTTTGAGAGTTGTTGGAGTCGTAACCATCGTCGTAAGGATCATAGCTCGCTAACCTCTCAGCTTCTAACTGAGCTTCTAACCTGCTCAGCTCCCGTTCCTTCTCAGAGTTCCAGCCATCATCATTAGCTGGCACATTTTCCTCAAAGCTGAAAGTGATCCAGATGAGATTGCTGTTGTTGTTCTCAACAACTCTTGGTGCAGATGAACTTGATGCACCTTGCACAAATTGTTGTTGTTGTTGTTCAACCACAGCAGCTAATACATTTTCTTCAAAACTCCAACGAATCTTGTTTGTTTTTTGGGCATGTATCTAACTCACACAGCCGTGCAATGCCTCAACAACGGCATGATCTTTGCGAAATTCATCATACAAAAACTGGTCGATCACAAATTTTCTGTCGTCAGAGATGTGTTCGCACTCTATGTATCGCGTTCTCATTCATTGTTTGAGGGCCTTTGCCAGCTCAAACCTGTTAATAACTTCGAGAATAGCTTCTTGACGAGCAGTGTCGTCTTTGTCGGCTTGGTTTTTGACCCACTTTTGAAATTGTTCGGCAGCATGAGTGAGATTGTTACAAGCCATTTTTTTTGGGTGTGTTTGATATGTTGTTTCAATTGTGTTTGAAAGTGTGTGTTTGAAAGTGGGTTTGATTTAGGTATTTATAGGATGAAAGGGGTAAAATTAAACAAAAAAAAAAAAAAAAAAAAATCTTTTTTTTTAGTAAACGGTTACATTTTTTAAAATTGAAAGAAAGATTGGTATTTAATCGGTCGACAACTCAACCGATTGGCTAAATGGCTGCTCTACAATCGATGTTGCTCCTCAACCCACAGTGGTGACGACTGACTTCCAAATCGGTTGGCATTGTACCTCAACCGATATTTTCAGGCCCATTGTGTGCAGCCTTAGTATAGATTAGAGTGGCTTCAAAATACTAACGATCTATAATGAACAGACATATGAATACAACAATTTATAATGAACAGATAACTAGTTAGATTAGAATACTAGAAATGCATGAGTCAACATGTAGGTATTATGTATATGATAAAAACCATTTCAACATACTTCCCACATAAGTTAAAGAAGCTAAATCTTTCTTGTTTATATACTATAGCGAACGATGTGCATACAAGTTTAGAATATTTACTATGTTTTCAATAACAAACCCGAAAAGGAGTTTGATTTACTAGACTTCGTTACAAACTTGTGTTGAAAAATGTATATAAGGTTCTTCACTTTTTTTAGTATTTTTGGCACTTTAAAAAATGGTTACTCCAAACTTTGTATTTACACATGTGTGGCTCTCTATGTAAGGTCTCTCTTAGGGGTTGAGATGAGCCGATTCACTCATCAAAAACTGAGGATAGGTAAAAGGCTCGAATGAGCTCGAGCCTAAATTGCAGTTCATATGTTAATCGAGCTCAAGCCCGAGCTTTGTATGCCTCGTGTGTGCTTGTGAACCTAAACGACACTGGAAGCTCGAGCTTAAATTGCGGCTCATATTTTTTGAGTATTAAACTTATACATTTGTATTATAAGCGAGCTTATTAACCAACTCAATAACAAGCTTATTAACGAGCTCAAAATAGAAATATTACCGGCCGAGCTTGATCCGGGCCTTAATTTTTCATTGGAGCATCATAAAAACGAGTTGAGCCCGAGCCAAGCTCAAGCATGTATAATATATCACGAGCCGAACTCGAGCTTAGAAAACAAGGCTCGAAGCATACTGAGCTCTCTTGAACCGTGCCTAGCTGTGGCGTGAGAACAATCGTTGAATATGCATATGGGGAAATCGTGCCTTTGGAAAAGTCTGGTAACATTTAAGAAATGCACGATTTTCTAATAAACAAATAATTAGCATATATATCCAGTTTTCTAATAAACTTATTAATATGATCTATGGAAAATGATTTATAAAAAATTAGAAACTCGCGGTGACGTAGGCTTTTAACATTAACGTAATAACGTCATAAGGCAGTTTACCAACTTAAATAAACCGGGTCAAATTCCTTAAATGGTCCGGGTCATTTAGGTCATGCACCCCTTTGATAAACCTATGAGCAGTCGAGGCTTTTTATGCAATCAAATATCTTATCTGAACCGATTCAGAAAAATGAAAATCTAAGAAGAATTGAACGGGTTCAAATAGTTTTCTTCTATATTTTTCTTACCTTGATAAAAATTTGTTTATTACAGGTTTCTCATTTCTGTCTTGCCAATAATCTTGAAAATTATTGACTTCACTTGCTGATGACGAATTTTTCTACAACTTGTATTATCATGTTATGACTGTTTGATTGATTGTTGTTGTGAATGTTTTTATTATGATGATTGGGGATTTTATTATGTGTTGTATGACTTGTATCTTATAAAAAGAAATCATTACATTGTGGCTTTTAGAAATAGTTTAAAAAGATCATCAGATGATTGTTCCTAAAATCTTGAAAAAAAAACACATTTGGTGGTGAAGTTGCTTTGTTTTTTGTAAACGTGAGATGATGATTTAAAAAAAATAACAAGTAGAACTATGTTTTGAAGTATATTAGACAACATCATCAAATAAGCTACTTAGAGCATTTCGAATAGGTTAATTGTCTCAAGCCCTTCGACAGTTAAGTGCAGTAGTTTATTATGTCGTCTACTAGTTTATCTTGCATTATTATAAATCATTTGTGACCTTCGTTTAGTAGTCTTATTTTACAATCATTATCAACTTACCAATAAAATTTCATTTAGATCACCAATGAATTGTTTTGGACTATATAACCGTATTGAAACTCTACAGTGAACAAATAAATGGTGTACAAAAATGCAATAGTCAAAATGTAGGTGTGTCCATTTTTTAGAAAAAGACCATCGAATTTTGCATCCCACATAGATTAAAGAAAGGAAATCTTTCTTGGTTATTTAATGTCGTAAATGAGCAACATACATGTCAATTACAATACTATGCTTTCAGGTACATGGTTTCCGATGGAGTTGATTATGAAACTTAAATAATCAAAACTCATCGGGGCATCATGTATCAGAAAATAAGTATAAATTCTTAACTTTTTAGTATCTTTTCACTTAGAAATGGCAAAAGGCAAAACTAAAAGTTAGTATATTTTATGTTAATTTTAATTTCAATTACTCAACTATTTTTGTTCTCCGTATATGTATCAAAGTTAATTTAATATGCAATTTAAGTTTTCTTATTTTTTATTTTATTTTTTTTCCTCGAAGGAGGTTGTCAGACATAATTTTAACCAAAATAACTTCTAAATGTCCAACTATGACAGGTAACAACTTTCATAAACTCAAAAAAAAACCCTTTTATTACATAGAAAAGTTCACTTCGATATCTCAAGTTGAGAATAACAAAAGTATAATACTTAAAATTTAATTTAACCTAATGTATAATACATATTTGTACCAATGGGATAGATTGGCAACAATGGCTTCGAGACCCTAGGAATTTGCATATACAGTAAACAACAGATACACATAAGGCTACTTCTACACTTCGGGTAATTCTTTTAACGATTTGAGATTCAGCTGTTTTAAAGGCACAGTTGGTTCATGGTCATAATGGGTAATTTGAGATTCAGTCCTGCAGTTTTATGGTTCTGGTTGACTTGGGTACAGTGGGTTCACAAGATTTTCTCATTTGGTTTTTCGTCCATTTGTTGATACTCCTTTGTCCCTTGCTGTGCTCATGGTTGACTTTACTCAGCTCATTATCATGATCATGCGAGTGACATTTTATTTGGTAAGTTGGGACACATTTCATACATTTGGTTCTGTCTTTTAGTCATTGTTTTTGGCTGGACATGGATCATTTTATGGGTTGTGTCCTATTATAAGACAAGTGTGATTGCATTGGTGGTCCCAGATTCACATTGGTTGCAGGCAACATCAACATTTCAAGTCTTTTGGTATTTGGCTGCAACTTACTTCGAGTGAGCCTATTGTATGTTTATTGTATCATTTAGGAATTAGCTATTATGTATTTCATGTTTCTTTTTTTTCTCTGGGTCCCATCCTCGTTTAAGTATCTTGTTTATTCAGGGTGGGATGCCTAGCATTGTATTTTTAGTTGGTTTCGGGGTTCTCAATATATTGCCTTTCTAAAAAAAAAAAATACATATTTGTACGATTTACCCTAAGTACTTAAAAATTAAATTTTAGCAATAACCACTTTTAAAGAAACCTGCTTCGCCGTGGTGTCTCTAAACGTTTCATCAATACATCTGAACATACCTAACATTCAAACTATCAACATGACTAAGATATGAGACAACTCTTGGTACAACATTTCTTGTAAAGTCGAGAGATAGGGTGACAACTTTGTTGTAGTATCATACACCTTAATCATCACAAGGTGCCAGCGCAAGTGAGTCACCAGAATTATCCCAAAAAACTCACCAAGCAACAGAGTTTGAGTCCGCCTGACGTAATCCAAACTATTGATGTATCACAAATGGTAACTTACCGAGTCACACTAAGATTGCCTAAAGAAAGTATGTTTAACAAATAACTACTTGCAGGCTTGCAGCGTAGAATACTGCAATTGATACCAAGACAATGTACACTGATATATGGATCTTGCAAGGCTAGAGTCTCCACCTTCTGTATGTTCACTCATACAAATAAAACAAACCAGCTGCAAAAACGACAATGGAACTGCAATTTTGTTTGTTCATCACATTGTCATTTTCTATCAGTTTTGGTTGAGTTATCAGGTTCATTCACATTTAAAGTACTCCCATTCAGGAGTAGTCAAACATTAGCAAGAAACTTCGGCTTTTGCATCCATGTTCTTTTGTGTACATGAACCAAATGACATAAATTTGCTTTAAAATCAGAATTTTGTACCCAAAGTTCAAAGTGGATACCCGTGGGAATGAACAAAACAAAGTGAGAAAATCAAAACTACAACCTCCCATCTAAGATAACTTGCTTAGAAGTACAAATATGAATCTATAGTGGTATACATCAATGTAGATAATTTTTTTATCTTACGTGTCGAATACATTCCCGGCCTCAGCAAAGTGGGATTTTACCAACGCAAGAGCTCTTCCGCAATGAGAAATCTGGTTCTTTTCTTCCCGGGGCATTTCAGCATAACTATAACAGCACAAATCATGTAATTAGTTTTGTTTTCTTGCAAGCATGCGATGATATGAAAAATGCAGGGAGATTAGAGATGGCGGGTGAAAATAGATCAGGTTGAAATGGATCAAAATGTGTTTGATTCATAAGAATGTCAATTGTCAAAATCTGATTCAGGTTCAAACAGGTGGCTAGGTCAGAATGGGGACCTACAAAACTTCTTTCTCCAAAATTTAAAAGTTTGTACTCTTAAAAGATAGACTTGAAGTGACTTTCAACCTGTTTGACCCATTCGACCCATTTGATGTGTTCCTCTTTTAGCTAAACAGTATTTGAGACTTTGGACCCATTAAAGATATGATAAAGCCATGACCCATTTATAAATTGCTCGAAATTGCCACCTATTATGGAGATGATTGTATAGGAACAGAGATGGCCTTGCGTTTGATCATAACCATCGGGTTGGAAGACTGGATCCCATTCGAAGTCATTCAGTCATCTTGCAGGAACAATCTTCCCCTGAAACGGTACTCTGTGTATAAATTTATTTGAAATGCCAATTAATCAAAATCTAGTACGACCATTCATAGGTATATGCAAATCAAATTTTAGACTACAAAGATCAGTTTAACTGTTTGACATCTTACAAAACAAAGTGAAAAATGTAGAGCATACCGGGGTCTTTCCCACAAACGTAATGGGTTCATGATTTGGCCCAATAGCAAGAGAAAATATACACAGAGCATAGGCAGACTTTTCCTCATCATCAACATATTGTTCAGACCTACAAAAACTTTAAAGTGGTTTATTAACATTATTGTTCTTATTGTTTAATATCAAGGTAAATACGACATAAAGATTATTCTATATATGTACCTTCATGACCAAGCTTCTGAAGGAACCACTTGCTATGGATCAGCATTTTCCATCCGGTGACACACATGAGAAAATAAAATAAATAAAGCCAGAAAAGACCAAATTTCACCCGTATCAAAGAGATTCGTTTTGAGTTTATTCATAACTATTTAGTATTTACAACAAAAAAATGTCAAAACAGTAAAGTTTTTATGCACAGAAGTTGACAGTAGAATGATCGTCGAAAATTGGTTAAAAGACCAACAATAGCTGATGGAAACTTTCGCTAATTTAGGAACCATTGTGCCCAATAGCTAGCCGAAACCTAGAGAACTTCTTGCTTAGAAAAGCATCTAACAACATTAATCCTATCATTACCGAAAGATAAAAACACATAATGCTTCCATTACATTAACCAAGATGCAAACAATGTGACATCCAAACTCACAATCTCACAAATGCTACCAGGTCATGTTAACAATATAAATAGATTGAACAAGCAAATTAAGGAATGTTCAAATGTGCTGCAAACCTACAGTCCCAATAATCAGCTTTATGGTATTCAGCTATCAGATTTGATAGAACATTCAGGGTAATATTATCGGATTATCTGAAACATATATGCAAGGGCGGAGCCAGGATTTATAGTTAGGGGGTGCTGACTTTCTTCAAATAAAATAGCCATAAATATTACTAAGTATATGCAAACAAAACCACCATGTCCCGTAATATAGATTCTATAACCTATAGGTCATATCGTGGTTGTGATTGTGTTGTTGGGTTATGAATAACTCATCTCTTTGCTTATAAAACTAGATTATATATAGTTTTTCTAACGTTTGTTTATGATTTAATATGCAAACAATGTAAGAGTAAGAAACTCTTGTATACTAGTACCTTTCTATGCACCAAACATTAATCATACTTAAAATCTTTTAATTCATACAAACACCATCAATATTACAAATTTACAAGTGAATTTCTAAATTAGTTATATTATTCTAGCTTTTATTGAAATATGGTCAAAGTAAAAAAAAATGGAGATTGAAGATTATTGAATATACTTAAAATTGTTGGTTTTCTTTGCTTGTTTTGAGCAATGGTATTTTACTAGGCTAGTCTATTGGAAATGAACATAATTTGTGTAAATGAACACACCTAAAGTTTAAGCTAGTTATAGTTTAGAAATATTATATAAACATAATTGATTACCATAACCAACTAAATAAACTTATATCTTACAATGCTTGTATTTTATTGTGGCCAGCTATTAAGGGAGGCTCATAGACAAAAATATGTGAAATATAAGCTTTAGCATTGTACACAACTAAGGTAGTTGGACAGGTTGGGGGAGGCTCAGCACCCACCAGTCCCCCTACCTCCTCCGCCCCTGCATATATGTAGTTGCTGTAACAGAACTGATGTATTGGGTAAATTTTATAACGCGTAACTTTAGTGACTCCATTTTGGCCGAATCCGTCAAGTCTATAATAACTATAGTAACAAAGACAAGTATCTTCCACCAACAGCGGCCCTTACACCTACTACACATAAAACACTTCCATGGCAAAACCTTAAACAAAAACATAAAACCTTAAAAAAAAAACACACAAAAAAGTAAAACAAAAGTACCTGATTAGCAGCCAATGTTGCTTTTTCTATAGAAATATACCTTGCAATTCCGGCACTGACAAATAAATAAATCAATCAATCAACAAAAACACAATATATAATCTGAAACTACAAAGTTCATATCCCTTAATTAATACATACATTCAAACCGTGCACTACAATTTTACAACGAAACAAGAAAAAACAACCCGACAATGGGTCTTATCCGGATATATCCGGCTCTAACCGAGTCTTGACCGGATATGACCTTAAAAACACAAAAGAAATAAAAAAGTACGTGAATAGATTCTTTGCATTCCCAGTCACAAATGGCACCGGTGGTAACTTTTTTTAAACTGGCCGCCGCCATTTCTGTTGACTTTTTATTAAAGATTCACTAACAGTTGACTATTTATTTGTTTGTTTGTGTTTCTTTCTTTTATTGAAAGCTATGGGCCTATTGTCTTGATATAAAATTTGTATGGTGAGCTTAGTAAAGAGTGTGGGTCTGTTGGAAGTGAACTTTAACTTGTTCCTAAGGTTTCCAACCCCTCTTTTTGTTTTTCATTAGTTAAAAATTAAATTACGTGGATGTCACTGTAATATTTGCATAATTTGCATTCGTATTCAAGACGAACACAAAGGGTCTCGGAGGTGCACGAAAACCTCATCAATTTATCCTGTTTAGTGTGAAAATTTGTCAAAAGCATTAATTTTTTGAAAATGCATATGGTCTTAAAATTTTGGTGCTACAAATCTTCCTTAATCTTATAAAATGTGGCTTTTAGTGCTGGCTCGCCACTATTTATAGGTCATTTTGAAATGTGGACAACAATTTTGAAAAAGACAAAAAATTATTAACTTTTAAGTTTCGCTAAAAACATATCTAAGTGTAGTGGTTAAGGGAATAATTTTTATTATGATAACAGCTTTGAATGATTTTGGTTGTATGATAATTCCAAAAAAAAATAATAAATAAATAAAATGAATGCAATTTTGAAAATAGTGCATACCCAGTTAATATTTGATTAAATATACTATATTCTAACAAGAAATTGTAGTAACACAAAGCCTATTAACTACAACCCTATATTGGGTAAGTAAAGCCCAAATTTATTATTCTAGAGAAAGATATCAAGAGACAGAGTGGCAACTTTAGACAAGAAAAAAAACTTTACTTTACATTACCAACAACAATTTTAGACAAGAAAAAAAAAACTTTACTTTACATTACCAACAACAATTAATTAATTTCATTCGCAATATCTTTTAAATAATAGACTACTAATTAGAAACTGTTTAGGAAATATGATTATGTTAATAGTAACTAAAAAATAAAAATTTTATTAGTAAACTTTGAATCTGGTTTTATCTTCTGATGTGTTTGAAACAGAAAATACAAAAACAAATATGCTATATAATCATAAGTATAGAAACGATATATGAATTGTATTGATATGAATTGAATTGTTTACAGATTTGATCCTATTTATACTGCATGAATCGGCACCTAAGAACAAGTGGTATACCGATTCTATAAAAGTAATCGACACAACCTAATCTAAACGTTACAACCTAATCTAAACATTACAACCTGTAACCGTCATACCCTAACTAAACGACCCATATTGACCCAGCCCATAACCCAAGTGTTTACAGGCTTTACATATTACTGAACATAAAACAATAAATACTATTTGGTCCTTAGACTATATTAACTAACTAATTATATCATTAGTTCCAACATTTTCCTCCCTAATTCGAGAGGCTTCACTTCAAATGATGTGTCTTTACAGCAATGGTGCGCCAATTATTATTTCATCATCTTCGTATTGGGTTAAGTTAGCCTCCTCTTTCTTCATACATTCATGTTTGAAGTGTCCAAATTTATTGCACGTAAAACATTTTATGTTTCTTTTGTCTTCCTCCTTCCATTTGGTGCATTTGCATGCAAAGTGACCGAAATCACCACATTGATAGCATCTTAGTTCTTTCTTGCTTTGTTCTCCTAGACTTATACCTCTTCCGCGTTCTCTTTCTCCTTTGCTGAAATTTCTTCCTTGACCCCTACCATAGCTTTGATTATTTGCACTTGCCATTAGAAGTTTGCTTTGGTATTCTTCTTGCGGTTCATCTTGACTCTTGAGGCGTTCTTCATAAGCAGTTAGTCTTCCAACAGCTTCTTCAAACGTCCTTTTGTCAATTTCTGAATATTGCTCGATGGATGCCACAATTGGTAGAAACTTCTTTGGAACGGAGTTCAACAACTTTCCTACTAGTACTTTGTCTTTAAGATTAGAACCAAGACTTTTACACTTGCCTCTTATGCTTCCCAATTTTCCCGCAAAGTTGTTCACGGTTTCATTGGTCTTCATTTTTAATGTCTCAAATTCGCTTCTTAAAGTTTGTATGCGTGCTTTCTGAACTCGGTCTGCTCCTATATAACGTACTTTAATTGATTCCCATACTTCCTTCGCTTTCGAGTATTGTGCAACTTGCATTAGAATATCTTCCGGCAATGTTGTGAGGATCATTGCTTTTATTGTATGCATCTTTCTTTCATCTACTTTTTCTGTATCTTCAAGCGTTTCCCAAAGACCATATGCCTTCAATATTGTCTCCATCATAATTGCCCATGTTGTGTTGTTTGTTTCAGTGAGTTTTGGAAATTGAAGTGCTATGTTTTGGTCACGAGTTGGTATAGATGATTCTCCTTTTGTCATGTTTTGTTGCTTTCTGACTTGCGTTCGTTCTTGCTTACTATCTTGCTGTGATTTCTTGCCTTGAAACACTAAGGTTTCTTCTTTTCTTCTCTTGCCTGAAACACTAAGGTTTCTTCTTTTCTTCTCTTGCCTGAAACACTAAGGTTTCCTCTTGCCTGAAAACACTGCATTTGTATTCTCTTGCCTGAAACACTAAGGTTTCTCCTTGCCTGCGTATCCTTCTCCATAATCTTTTTCTGTAATTAGGGCAAACTTTCGATCCCTTCTTTCTTTTCTTGCTGCAATCGATGGTCTACTTGTACTCGTTCTTCCCTGGATCAGATAACCTTTGGCTCTGATGCCACTATTAGTAAACTTTGAATCTGGTTTTATCTTCTGATGTGTTTGAAACAGAAAATACAGAAACAAATATGCTATAGAATCATAAGTATAGAAACGATATATGAATTGTATTGATATGAATTGAATTGTTTACAGATTTGATCCTATTTATACTGGATGAATCGGCACCTAAGAACAAGCGGTATACCGATTCTATAAAAGTAATCGACACAACCTAATCTAAACGTTACAACCTATAACCGTCATACCCTAACTAACTAAACGACCCATATTGACCGAGCCCATAACCCAAGTGTTTACAGGCTTTACATATTACTGAACATAAAACAATAAATACTATTTGGTCCTTAGACTATATTAACTAACTAATTATATCATTAGTTCCAACAAATTTAGCAATAACCATTTTTTAAGAGACCTGTTTCGCCATGGTGCTCTAAACATTTCACCAATACATCTGAACTTACCTAACACCTACCACACAATGCCATACAGATTCTGCAGCGACATGTTTACATATTTGAATTAAGGTACCATTCAAACTGATCCAGATGACTAAGATATGAGACAACTCCTTAATCATCACAAGGTGCCAACGCAAGTGAGTCACCCGAATGATCCAAATGGATAGATGTGTCGCCCTCACGAGGCCTACCAAAAAACTAACCAAGCAATAGAGTTTGAGTCCGCTTGACGTAATCCAAACTATTGATGCTTCGCAAAGGGTAACTTAACAAGTCAAACAAAGATTGCCTAAAGAAAGTATGTTTAACAAATAACTACTTGCAGGCATGCAACGTAGAATACTTCAACTGATACTAGGATAATGTACACTGATATATCAATACATAGATGAGGGGTTATGGATCTTGCAAGGCTAGAGTATCCACCCTCCGTATGTTCACTCATACAACACAACAAACCATCTACAATCATGAAAAATGACGATGGAACTGCAATTTTGTATGTTCAATCACATTGTCATTTTATACCACTTTTGGTTGGTTTATCATGTTAACTCACTTGTAGAGTACTGTCACCATAGACTTGGTCAAACATTTGTCACAAAATTCAGTTTTTTCAACCATATTCTGTTGTATCCTTGAACCAAATGAATCTAGTTTTGCATTAATCAGTTCTGATCCCAATAGAAATAATATTCACAACCACAAACTCCCATATAAAACACCTTTCTAAAATCTCAGTATGAATTTATAATGTTAGACAATAGAAATAATTTTCTATCTTATGTGTTAAATACATACGTAGCCTCAGCAAAATGGAATTTTACCAATGCAAGAGCTCTTCCGCGATGAGATATCTATAACATGATATAACACTTTTCTGGTCAGATATTTGAGATCTATACGAGTATGCAGATCTAAATTGGATATTATACACGGCAAGATGAGCGGGTTAGGTAACAGGTTAAAATGGGTTCAGGTGGACACGGATCATATTTTGGTCTACATCAGGTCAGAACGGGTTGACATGTAAACACTTTTTTGTCCAGTTTCTTAAATTTCTTACATACAATTCATGCGTAAGCAATAAATTACAACAATAGTCTAAATCTTTAGTTAATATTATTAGAAGGTTGTATGCATTAAAAACAGATTTTGACCCATTCCCAATTACGGAATACTAATTCGACCCATTGTACCCGTTTGAGATATTGTCATCCCAAATCGACCCATTCCTACTAAATTGGTCAAAATTGCCACCTATAACAAGATGATCATAAAGAAATAGATGGAAGGACAGGATTAAGTCTGATCATAACCATCAGGTTGGAAGACTGGTCCCATCCAAAGTCTTTTGGTCCGACTGCAGGAACAATTTTCCCCTCAAAGCGTAAGTATTGTGTTAAATTATTTATAATACCATTTGATGTGCGATTAGCACATACAACATATGTCACATGCGTAAAAAACAAAGTGAATAAGTTAACGCATACTGACAAACGAAATGGGTTCAAGATCTGGCCCGATAAATAAAAATATACACATAGCATAGGTAGATTTATCCTCATACGCCATCAACATATTGTTCAGACCTACAAAAGTAATATGAGTACTCAACAAAGATTAGACTTTTGGCTCTACATCAAGATAAGTTTGTAATTATGAAGAAACCACTTTATCCATCAGCATTTGTCATCCCGTCACGAACATTACAAAGTAAAATCAATAATGTCAGAACAGACAAAATTTGACCCATGACAAAATTTGAGTTTATTAATTATTATTTACCACATTAAAATGTCACAGTGGTCGAGATTGATGTATTAAAGTTGCAAATGATTAGAAAGTCTTGACAGTTCGGAACCTGAAATGTCAGTTTATGTATATAAGTGATTGACAACATGTAGATACAATAATTACGAAATCGAAAACTGGTATAGAAGACAATAATAGGCTGTTGTGGCCAATAGCTAACCAAAACCAAGTATATTTCTTGCCCATAAAAGGGTATACAACACTACCCTTTCATCACTGATAGGTAATAACACATAATGCGTCGATTATATTAACCAATATGCAAAGAATGTGAGACCCAAACTAACAATCTCATAAGAGATGTCTTAATTTAAGTTATTGTAGTCTTGCTAACAATGTAAACAGGTTTCATAATAAAGAGATGCTTAGATGTGCTGCAAACCAAAAGTCCCAAATATGTCAGCTATCCGATTTTGATAAAACTTTTAAGACAAGTAGTTGTTGTAACAGAACTAAAGTTTCAGGATAAAACTATTAGCACATAACTTAGTGAATCCATTTGGCCAAACATGTCAAGTCTATATAAGAAGATTGATATAACCAACATTTGAATAGAAATATGAACGATTTTAACTTGTGACACAATGCTTTTATGCGAGACACATTGACAGGAAGCCATTAAGCATCACCTTCAAGAGAAAAAAGAAAGTGCGGCGAGGGAGACTTACACGTAAGGCCCTGCAAACAAAACAAAATACGGAGAATGTAGTTTAAACCAAACTACATTTTGCTTTCGTATCAAGCTTTGTCAGATAACATATGCCTTGGTAATATGTGTATGTGTTTGTGAAACTGATAACGTGCAAATAATATATGTGTTTTCGATTCATTACAAAAAATGCTCAAGAGACAACTGATTTACCAAGTGCAGTACTGAGTATTGCATTCATATTATGAAACTACTAAGTTCAGGTCCTTAATTTATACATACATTCAAACCATTCACTACAGTGAAACAAGAAAAAAACGTGATACCAGTATTACCTTGTTGATATGTAGAATCATTTGAAGCCGACAATGGGTCTTGGCCGGATATAACTGGGTCTAACCTAGTCTTGGCCGGATATAGCTGGGTCTAACTGGGTCTTGGCCCGATATAACCGGGTATATCCGGGTCTTATCCGGATATGATCAGGTATAACCGGGTCATGGCCGGATATAACCTTAAAAAACACAAAAAGAAAAATTTTATAACCTTAAAATGTATGTTCCCGGTGACAGTCGAGCTTAACTAACTTGTTTGTATTCCCAGTCACCGGAACTAACTTTTTTTAAACTCGCTGCCGCCATTTTGGTTGACTTTTTTATTTATTTGTTGGTGTTTTTTTTATTGAAAGCTATGGGCCTGTTGTCTTGTTATAAAATTTGTATTGTAAGTTTAGCAGTGTGGTGGACTGTGGGCCTCTTTAAAGTGATCTATAACTTGTTCAAAAGGTTTGGGTTCCATTCTCAACAGAGTTGCACTACACTCTTTTATTTTTCATTTTCGATAAATGTACAACACTGTTTTTAGTTGTATTTTCCATTTTTTCATCATTGTATGTTTCAATATAACAAAGTCAAAAATGAAAGTATCTTAATGTTAGATAATAATATTTGCATAATTTTCGAGGGTGGATAGGGGTGTAAACGAGACGTCGCAAGCTATTCAAGTATATTTTCGAGTCGAGTTTGAGCTCCAAAATAGATAAATGGTAGTATATAATATACTATATATAGATATGCAATAAGCACTGTGTACAGGGACGGAATTTGAACACTATTATTGGGGGGGCCAACTTGAAAAATATTTATTTTAGGGAGGCCGGTATACACCACGTTTAAATTTTTGTATTAAAAATGGCTTAAACCATATATAAAAAAGTATAAAATGTATATAAGGTCAAATTTTTTGAGGGGGCCGCAGCCCACTCGGTCCCTTCTAAGTTCCGTCCATGACTGTATACATTATTTGACCAAAGTTTTTCTTGTTTATATACTATAGTGAACGTGGATCATAGATGTCAATAATATTACTATGTTTTCATGTACGTAGTTGTCGGTAGAGTTGATTATAAAACTAAAACATATCATATTCTATCTGCAAACGTGTACAAGAAAATGAGTATATAATTCTTGACTTTTTTAGTAATGATGATGAATGTTTAGTTTTTGTACTAAAAAATGAATTAAAACGTGGCCAAGGTAGCTATAGAGCATGCATGAGCTTGTTTCGTTAAGCTCTTAACATTGGACTACTCAATCATACACAAAGTTCCATTCAAATTGATCCAAATGTTCTTCACCATCCAGTGGCGGACCTAAGGGAGTTCCGGGGTTCACGGGAAAAAAATAGGCTTTCCTCGATCATTTAGTGTGAAAGAATGAATGTAAAATTCTTGACTTCTTTCGGTATCTGTAGTCACCTAGAAAATGGGTGTTCCAAATTTTGTACTGGAAAATGGATTAAGGTGTGTCGCTCCATGTAAAATTCTTTCAACTTTTTAATATAACACACTCAAAATTTTACTACGGAGTAGTAAAAAGATACTATTACTTTTAATGATAATCATGGAGACCCCATGGTTGGTGCGTTTGTGAAAATGATAAAACGATAGCAAATTGAAAATGATTAAAGGCCCGTTTGGTTTGTAAAAAGATTTGAAATCGGATTTGGATTCTGTTTGGAACAAAAAAATTAGGTAAGAGAAAAAAAATAATATTTTATTAAAAACTTTATTTTAATAATTGATAAAAGATTTATTAGAAAAAGAGTGTGGTAGTTTTATTTTTTAATAATTAATTTATGTATATATTTAACAAAAGACACCACATACCACATGAATCAATCTATCATTACCGAGCCTACTTCGATTCTCAAAATTTTGAACCAAACATTTAATTTTTGGAATGAAATCATTCATTGAATCCAAAAGCTATAAACCAAACGAGCGCTAAATGCTTATTATTATATGGCTTAAGCCCATTTCTACTGCTTTTGTCTTACTCTAAATATTTTATGTTAAATAGAGGTAGGAAGACATATATAATGGGATAGAGTGTAGTTCGTTTGGTAAGTTTACCCTGCTATAGCCTAAACGTCTGCGTTTTGATTCTCAAAGAACATACACTCGTCCTTTTTTATTTTCATTTTCTTTCTTTTTATTTTCATTTTCTTTCTTTGTGTTGCTAACAACTAACTGCTTTTTCATATTCTTTGTTGTTCTAAAATCACTTTAACGTTTAACTTAATCAAAAGCTATTGATTAAAAAACTCACTCATGCAAAAGATGCCTTTCAAACTGATCTAGATGTTCAATGACATCCATGTGACTTTAAATTGAGGGCTTTGAGGCGACTTGAGTCTCGCTTGATTGCCTTCATTTCTAGCGAAGACAGAGTGACAACTTTGTCCAACGAGTTTATAACTCAATCAGTCACTAGGCACCAACGTACGCGATCCACCATAATTATCCAAAACGGATAGATGTGTCACACTTATATATCATTATAAGGATGAAGGGTTACGATTCTTCGAAGTCTATGTAGGAGTGATCGGTATATATTCTCACTCAATACAACTAACCAATTTATTTAAGGAAGATAACAATGTAACTTACTTTTTTGTTTGTTCTATCATATTGTTATTTTCCATCAGTACTTTCATTGGATTACTTTGTTCTGTCTCTCATTTAAGGTACTACTTGGCTAACTGACATAAGGTTGGCTTTTGCACCATCTTGTATTTGAAACAATCAGTTTTTGAACCGAAAATACGAAGTGGATACATCTTTGGGAGATCAAAAGAATTGTAAAAGTGAGAAAAACAAAACAACAAACTCCGAGCTATATAGTATCTTGTTTAGAAGTACAATATGATTTGACCCATTCTAAATTTTCCTCGTTAACTTCACGCACATGTTATTATTGAAGAAACACAAAACAAGTTGCATTATTGCCAATTTTTCCACGACCATCACCAAACAAAAAAAATACGAGAGTGAACCCATATGAAACCAGTCATAAAATTTCTACTCCATTGAGGATCTCCAAATCTTGCGTCGTCACTTAATAAATGTGTCTAAACTTTTACATAAAAAATAATACCAGTTGCTTTAAAATACGTACTAATGCTCTATAATAAACCAATAACTCGTACAGACTGTATTTAGTTAAAAGTTAGTTCAACCTTGTATCCCACATTGGCCAAACAAGTGAAATCTTCCTTGGATATACATACTAGAATGCATGATGTTCATAATTGTGTTATGTTTCCAAATCTGTAATTCTTTGACGTTGTTATGCTCCGGCTGGGTATTGTTATTGTTGTTTTCTTTTAGTAAGCTAACCAAACGACCCCTTGTTCTGTTTAAAACTAGTTAGGGGTATCATAATGCACACAACATCCCTGGATCACCCTCTTAACGATCGGTGGATAGGATGGTATGATTCTGAAATGTGTGCTCGTTCAAGCATGATCATACAAGGCCTTTTTAGGGGGAGAAATGAGCTCGAGAAAAGATTAGAAGTTGCTCAAGGTGATGTGTAAAACCTTAGTTCCCAAAACCCACAAACTGGGCTTGGGCCTAATTATCCACTAATAAAATATTGTGCATGAAAGAGGGGTAGGGGGTCCATGTATGATAACATTTGTTGAAATGATTTGTCATTCTGTTCTTGTGCCAAAACCCAAAAACCAGGCTTGGGCCTAATTATCCACTAATAAAATATTGTAAGTGAAAGAGGGGTAGGGGGTCCATGTATGATAACATTTGTTGAAATGATTTAATAAACAAATGAAGGAGATGAATTAGTAAGTGGAAAGTTGGGTTGCTAGTAAGTCATATGTGAAATACGTCATCAATGGCCTCGGTTCAATTCTCAGCACAACAAATTTTCTACTTTTTATTAATTAAAAACACTGAAACGGCTTTACTGCTTGTTCATATGTTTCTCTTCATTCCGAAGTCATTTTAAAAAAAGTTTAAAGTTTTACTATCAACCAATCAAATGTTTGTTTTCCGTTTTATAATTTGTTTTGATTGGCTGTAATCTGGAAACATAAAGTACAAATACATAATTCATACTTTTATATCTCTTGGCGTTCTCTCTTTCTTTTTCGCATAAACATTTTGTTCGATCTCACGTCACATGCACCACACCGTCACACGTCACTGCACGCACCACCGCCATCTTTTCCTCCGGTTGGTTTTTCATTAATGACTTCGTTTGTGTTTGTAATTTTATTTTTTTGATTGAAAGTTACGGGCAATGCTACGAGTATTTGTTTGTGTTTCTTCTATTGAAAGCTATATGTGGTTATAAAATTGTATGGTGAGTTTAGTAATACGTGGAGTGTAGCTCTGTTGGTAATTGAACAACAATTTGTCCACAAGGTCTATGGTTCAATTCTCAAACGAGTTATGTTTCATCTTTTTATTTTTTATTTTAGTGAAACATCAATTTTGAGTTGTATTTTCGATAAATGCACAAAACTGTTTTTAGTTCATTTTCTATCTTTTTCATCAACATCAATTTTGAGTTGTATTTTCGATAAATGCACAAAACTGTTTTTAGTTCATTTTCTATCTTTTTCATCATTGGTACGTTCCAAGATAACAAAAGTTAAAAATTAAATTATGTTTATGTCACACTAATATTTGCATAATTTGCAATTTTTTTTGGTAAACATGGGTTTCCGATTAGACATTGCGAGCCGACTAATCCTAAGGCGACTATCATTTTTGGATAGCCCGGAGTCGGCGCAGGTGAACCTCCATGGCCACAAGATAACAAAAGTTAAAAATTAAATTATGTTTATGTCACACTAATATTTGCATAATTTGCATTTTTTTTTTGTGGTAAACATGGGTTTCTGACTCGATATTGCGAGCCGACTAATCCCACGACAACTATCCTTTTTGGATAGCCTGGAATCGGCGCAGGTGAACCTCCATGGCCACAAGGGGCTTAATTTTCACTCCGTTGGATTCGAACATTTTACCTCTTCTTTGAAAGACTGGTATTCTTACCGCTGGGTCACCTTTTGTGGTTAAATTCTTTGAAGGTGCGCGAGAAACCCATATTTATCCAACGTAGTGTGAATTTTTTTCAAAAATGTATTTGGTCTTAAATATTAGGTGTTACAAATCTTCTTTATTCTTATGAAATAAATTTCATGACTCCTAATGTTGGGTCTGCCACTCTTTGCGGGTCATTTAGATATGTGAACGATAATTTGGAAAAGTTAAAAGAGTTACAAATTTATTGATATTTATTTTATGGTTTTGCTAACAACAACTCTATACATAGACGGACCTTAGTGGAGACCAAAACTTTGAGATTTTAAATATATATTTGCTTTAAGAAAATAAACTTTGGCCCTCTCAAATTAACTGATATAGAAATCGGCCCTCCCAATAAATTTATCCAAGTTCCGTCTATGACCTATGAATTGAGGTTAAGCATTTCTTAATTAACAAATTAGCATTAATTGAACTAATATATTCTATGAGTTGAGATTCATGAAGAACCTATACATGACATAGAACCTATCAACCAATGATAGTCACTCACCTATTTTTTTTTCATAACAACATATCTTGTAAACGGTAAATCTTCAAGTTACAAAAAAAATACCATCGCGACGAGAATTAAATCATCTTTCTATAGATATGCATTGTTATATACTTTCGACGATTTTTTTTTTAATTTCCGCCCAGAAAGAATCATGTATGATTCGTAAAAATCATATATGATTCGATTCTTACGAATCATATATGATTTTTCTGGGCGAAAAAAAAAGTTCATTGAAAATATATAACAATACATGTCTATAGAAAGATAATTTAATTCTCGTCGCGATGGTATTTTTTGTAGCTTGACGATTTACGGTTTGCGAAATATTTAAGTTTTAAAAAAAGGGTGAAAGTTTATTTTTTATTTTGATTAAAAAAGTGAGTGAATAAAATTGCTTGATGGGTTATTTGATAAAAGTTGGATCGAAGTTTTGGCTATATTCTATAATTATACACATTTATTCGTTATAGCAAAACCCTTTATTTAAACATGCAAACATTCTATCTTGAAATTATTTTAACGAATCCAAAACACTATAAATGAAGGTTAAGTTGGATTCATAAAGATTTCAACCAACGGAAAATAACATACTATAATTTAACCCATAAAAACTCCCTTACAAGTTTCATCTCTACAATAGTTGACAAGCTATTCAAAAACATACATGATGCGGATGGTTTCATCTAAAAAGTATCGTACGTCTTTGATTGCCGCAGCCCAAGGATTTAACTCCTTGTTAATAAATAATACTGTATATGTTTAGGAATGTTTTATCTAAACAGATACTACACACTACATAGTGCGCGCGTTACATGATAGAAAAGAGGATTATCATTTCCAAATGCTTACTTGTAGTTACTTGCCACAAAAGTTTTTAGTGTATATCAAACTTTTTATTCTGTCAAATATACAAAACTTTCTAATCGTTATATGTAAACTACTTGGTTAACTAAATGATAATGACATGTTAATGATTAAAAAATAATTATATTACAAAGTAACGTTAAACATATTCCCAAACACCCCTCTAACATTAAGCAATATACTCTAGACCACTTTGCCCTTATTTTAAGATTGTCCTAAAATAACTTTAGCTTCTGTTACCGAATGTTCCCAATTGGGCTGAGCCCATGTATATAAATAGTGGTGGTGTAATTCAATGATATGTCTTATTGGATAAATATATACAGCATGGCATATTGGTAAGTGCAGTGTTTCCTATTTGAAAGGTCCATTGTTCGGTCCCCAGTATTTGTCACCCATTCGAGGAGTGATACATCCACTCAAATTCATCCACAAAAGAATCCCACACGCTGAGGTGGCGCTGGATGATTGGTTTTTTGTGAGAGTGGCTCAGCGTGGCGCCGTATGATTGGTTTTTTGTGAGAGTGGAGCCACTCTCACAAAAAACCAATCATCCAGCGCCACCTCAACGTGTGGGATTCTTTTGTGGATGAATTTGAGTGGATGTAGCAAAGTTCCACCCATTTTTATGTAACTAAAATACTTGACACCAGAACTGTACATTTTTTTTATTTTATTTTCCTTTTTAGTTTTGCAAATTGTATCTTTTTTCCTTTTCGTAAATAATAAAGTTTTATTCTTATATTGTGATTTAATATTCATTTCTGAAAGATTAAAATTTTGTTAAGAGAAAACATGATATGTTTATTAGTAATGATTGAAGTTTTCCAAAAATATAAACATTGACATCTAACTTGAGACTATGTCTACAAAAGGCACAATTTACATTTTAGTTTTCTACCACGTTTTCTTTTTCTATCCCTTATAAACAGTATGTCGAACTAATCCAAATGTCCAGGCATCCAAGTGAGTATGTGATCGTTACCCTCATGAGTCCTACTAAAAAAATGACCGAACAACATAGTTTGAGTCCAGTTCACATAATCAAACTAGTATTGTTTCGCAACTGGTAACTTAATTAGTAACACAAAAGTTGCCTACTGATTTTATTAACAAAACTTCTCTTATATGCCAAAGAAAGTATATTGAACTAAACTATTTGCAGGGTACAATACTTAACTAAATTTATAGGCATGTAATTTAAGAAATACAAAACGAGTTGCATTATTGGCAATATTTTCCTCGGCCACAACCAAACAAAGAAGAACGAAAATATGAGAGTAAACCCATATGAAACTAGTGATAAAATTTGTACTCCACTGAAGATCCCGAATCAAATTGCGTTGTCATTTAATAATCCAATTGCTTTAAAATACAAACGCTCTATAATAAAAATGTGGATGGTATAGAAATGCCTAAGCTATAACATGTAGGTAGGTACGTATTTGATATGATAATTTCAAGTTTTCAACTGTACCTTGCATCCCACATAGGTTAGAAAAGTGAAATATTTCTTGGTTATATACTATTGCCTACAACTATTGTACATGTTAAGAATAAACCATTATGTTTGCAAGTGCATGATTAATGAAGTTTACTTGGAAACTTGAACAATAAAAACCAAATTGAAAGTGCATTTGGAAATATAGTATAAATTCTTAACTTTTTAATATCATTTTTCGCTTAAAATATGGGCACTCTAAACTTTTTATTTGCCAAGATTTTGTTCATATTCAGCTAAATATACACTAATCTTTTATTCGATTTATATAATATGACAAAACTGATACGCCTGGCCCGAACCCATGGCCTATTTAGGTCTTAGGTTTTACTCTTATAAATACACTTGTAATCCTTTATTATATTCAATCAAGTTTGTCAAGTAATTCTTTAGTCTTCTTCTCTCTAATTTCTTAAGGAGCTCGCACACGCTAAAAGTGGTGCCCTATCCAGATACAAACCCTAACCGGGTCGTATCAATTGGTGCTTTCATTGAGAGCTCTCGTTGAGAGGGTTTTTGATTAGGGTTCCAATCTTCCAAAAAAAAAAAAAAAAAAAAAAAAAAGTACTGTTCATCGAACACTGTTCATCACAATATTCATTCAGGGAGTACTGTTCATCGATCACTGTTCACGGCTACTGTTCATCACGAGTTACTGTTCATCAGGAATTTTTTTTTTTCTTCTTCGAGATATTGTTCATGGCATCGGGCAGTAGTGATCCGGGCGCACTATCTAAGCTCTTGCAAATGGGTAACGTGGCTGAATATCAGAGTGAGTTTATGGTACTTGCAAATCGAGTAACAGGGATATCTGAATCTTTACTTATATCATTTTATATCTCTGGGCTTAAACTGGATCTACAATGTTTACTCTTACGGTCAAATCCCAAAACTCTAAACGAAGCTTTTTCATTGACCCGTGCGACGGAAACACGCTTCGCGAGCCTAGATATTTGGGAATTTTTTAGGTCCAATCCTTTAACTTTGGGAGAAGACTTCTTCAAAGCTCGTATCACCGAGGTTCGTTTTGAGACAATTGCAAAGGAAAAGAAAGAGCACATTGTTGAAAAGAAAATAGATGTCATTCTACCATTAGAGGGGGAATTTGCTTCACCTAAGGCTGAAGAGTCATTGAATGCTGATGAGTATATTGGAGTTGAAGAGGTTGTGGGTGGTGGCGAAGTGCTTAAGATTGGCGAGGATGAGTTGAATAGAGTGATATCAACACTTAAGGATGAGTTGAATAGATTGGCGAGGTTGTGTTATTCTTCGTATCACATTGAGGGCACGGTGATTTTTGAAGGAGTGGAGAGTGTTATGGCATGGTTAGCGGAAGGCGGAAGAATGGTGTTGTGTTATGTCCAAGGTAAAGGAATACGAAAAAAGAAAAAGGCGAAGGCTGTAATTCAAAGAAGATTATGGGATCCCGGATTACGCCAATGTTGCAGGAGGACGGACTCCCAAATGACTCAAGAAGTCCAAACGTATGGCATAAAAATTATGTCATATAATCTATATTTATTTACGTGTCTTTGTTTAGGACTGTTTTCATATTTATTTAGGAAAGTCAGTTAAGAATGTTTTAAGACTACACCTTGAGGGCAAGGTGGTTTTAAAGGAGTGAGGAATGATACGCCTGGGCCCGAGCCCATGGCCTATTTAGGCCTTAGGGTTTTACTCTTATAAATACACTTGTAATCCTTTATTATATTCAATCAAGTTTGTCAAGTAATTCTCTAGTCTTCTTCTCTCTAATTTCTTAAGGAGCTCGCACACGCTAAAAGTGGTGCCCTATCCCGATACAAACCCTAACCGGGTCGTATCAAAAACCGTAATTATATGCATTATCTCAAATTGATCAATATCAAATGTTAACTTGGCTTTTTTTAGACGACTAAGATATGAGGCAACTCTGGTATTTGAGCTCTCTCTCTTGCCTACATTTTTAGAGAAGGTACCAAGAGAAAAAGAGAACTTTATTCTACCAATGTGTAAATCAATTAGTCACAAGGTACTAACGAAGGTGAGCCACCAGAAGTATCCAAAATGGATAGACGTGTCGCACTCACCAAACGACAGTGAGTTTGAGTTAATTAGCTAGATTCGCCTAATCCAAACTAATGACATTTCCCATATGGTTACTAGATCAGTAATATAAAAATTACCTATATGTGCTGTGCCAACAAATTTCTATAACAAAAAAATATTATAATGCTAAATAAGTATATTCAACAGATACAGTGCTTGTATTAATCTACTTGCATAACACTACAATAGTCACAGAAACATAGGAAGTATACACTAATGTATCATCATAAACTACAACAAGAATTTAACTATAAAAGACAGATAGTTAGATCGAGTGAGTTTCTCGACCAATTTAGACACACAAAAATTGCTTTACATTACCAACGACACACTTGATCAACTTCATGGCATGTAAATTAAGAAATAGAAAATGAGATGCATTATCGACAACAGCCAACAAAAAAGAACGAAATAGCAGTGTACATCCAAATTAGATTAATGATATAACTGTAAGATAATGAATAAACCCGTAGGTATAACTTTATTAATAACCATTATATATAATAGTGAAACCCTAATACCCAAAACCCACAAACCGGGCTTGGGCCTAATTATCCACTAACACTCCCCCGCAGTTCGAGCGGCGAAATCGCGAAAGCTCGAACTGGAGTAATAAACTAAAAAGGAAAAGAAAAAGAAAATATAAATGTGGTGACTGGTTATCACACACACTTTAAAGCCATCTTCCTCCATCCACCGAATCCTCTTTCATCTCTCTCTTTTTAACAACAAAAAAAGAGAAATTTTTTATTCAATCAATCAGTCGTAACAACACCGTCATATTAATCGTTGAGAAGTAATCATCGTGATCTTGATCTACCAAGATCCTGATCGACATGGGCTATAACAAAGCCAATGATCGACAGGAAACTATCAAACAAGAAGGTTGACTGGTAATTGTATTCTACCAAGGATCGACACACGTAAACGGAACAGTAGCAGGTTAATATTTTACGGGAGCCCTCCGAACCTCCGGCATGTAACCGGCGGCCGGAGGCAGCAGCGGAAGAGTTGGGTTTAGGGTTAGATTTAGGATCTTATGGCTGATACCATGTAAGATAATGAATAAACCCGTAGGTATAACTTTATTAATAACCATTATATATAATAGTGAAACCCTAATACCCAAAACCCACAAACCGGGCTTGGGCCTAATTATCCACTAACAATAACGTGTACTCCATAGATGATCTCTACTTAAACTTTGGCATTAACTATTGGAGTAGCTTTAAAATACAAACGCTGTTAATGATCTCTACATATGGATTATTATCAATTGATTAAAATCAATTCAACCTTACATCCGACATAGGTTAAAGAAGTGAAATCTTCCTTGCTTATATAGTATGATATATAAGGCCCATACATGTTGAGAATAATGTTATGTTTTCAAGACGTAGTTGTTCATGAAGTTGATTATAAAACAAAAATCTTTGTATTCAGCTTCAGTTTGAGAATTAACATAACCTCTACGCTTTTTATTTTATGTAAACTTTTTAATGGTCTTTTAACAAAGGGGTAATACAAAAATAAAGCATCATACTTGTCAAAAAAAGCTGTTTTGAGTAGCGAACTTTTCTTTTTCCTTATTGGGGTACTAAACTTTCATTTTTGGCCTCTTTTACGCACTTTCGACTTTTAGTGACGCTTTTTGCCCATGGAAATGACATTTTTGCCCTTGGATTTTTCAAAATTTGGGGGAAAAACGTCCGAAAGTGCGTAAAAGAGGCCAAAAATTCAAGTTTAGTACCCCAATAAGGAAAAAAAAAAGTTCGCTACTCAAAACAGCTTTTTTTGACAAGTATGATGCTTTATTTTGGTATTAGCCCTTTAACAAAACCATAAGGCTAAAGTGTTCTTGGTCACCGAACCCACCACATCTACATCAACATTCCGCACATCATTAGACCCATCACCAAACAGGTGTAAATGTAAAATGGTCACCATCAAACAAAACATATAAAAATACTCTGAAAAAAAATGAGGGGTCATACATTGAATTTGAGGGGAGGTAATGGTCACCCCGCTTGAAAGGAAAGTGGAGTTGGTGATGTAAACCACCTCCCATAAGACTTAGCCTATTTTACCTTCATTATCAACTTACAAATAACATTTATTTATTGAAGACCTCTTAGGAATATGTGATGATAACATCAATATTAACTTAAAAGACAAAATAATAATAACCATATTTTAAGAAACCCATTTCTCATTTTCGTCGGTGTTTATTCCAAACTCTAAAGGTTTGAGTTTCAGCGATCCACATGAACTAACCCCTATCGTACAGTAGAATGGCATATTGATTTTGCAGTGACATGTTACGAAATGAAGTAAGGTGTGGCTCGCCATATAGGGTCTCTATTGAGACACATGAGTTTGGTTCTTTAGTGTACATCTCAATTAATCACAAAGTACCAACGAAGGCGAGTCACCAGAATTAAACAACATGATTAGATGTCTCACCCTTGCGAGTCTTACCAAAAAAAAAAAAACTCACTGAACAACATACTGTTAATGTAGTCAAACATTCAGTCACATAAAGGTGGCTTTTGCAACATCCTGTATTTGAAACACTCAGTTTTTGAACACAAAATACAGTGAATACGTCCTTGGGAAAAAGGCAACGTGAAGTGAGAAAATCACAACCAGAAACTCCCAGCTATACGTATCTTGTTTAGAAGTGCAATATGAATCTAAAGCATTATGCACCAATAGAGATAAATTTCTATCTTAGGTTTCAAATACATAACCAGCCTAAGCAAAGTGGGATTTTACTGGTGCAAGAGCTCTTTCGCGATGAGAAATCTTGTTCTTTTCTTCCTTGGCCATTTCAGCATAAATATAACAGCAGCAATTATAAAATTAGTTTGGTTTTACTGCAAGGATGTGATGATATGAAAGGATCAGGGAGATTAGAGTTAGCAAGACGGTGGGTCAAAAATGGTTCAGATTAAAAAGGATCCAAAATCGGTTTGCTTCATAAGAGTGTCAAATCGGATTAAAGTCCATAAGAGTTTCAAAATGGTTCAGGTTCAAACAGGTGGTTAGGTCAGCCTAGGGACCTACAAAAACTTAATGTGACTTTCAACCCGTTTGACCCATTCGACCCCTTTGATGTGTTCCTCTTTTTTCTAAACTTGATTAGAGACATTGGACCGGTTAAAGATATGAAAAAGCCAAGACCCATTTATAACTAAATTGGTTGAAATTTCCATCTATTATGGAGATGGTCGTGTAGAAACAGATACGAAAAGTCATTCGGTCCTCTTGCAGGGACGATCTTCCCCTGAAAGGGTACATTATTTGGAATGTTAATCAAACGAAACCTAGTACAGCCATTCATAGGTACATGCAAATCACAATTTAGACAATTAGACTACAAAAGATCAGTTAATCTGTTTCATATCATAAAAACAAATAAAGCATATCAGGGTCTTTCCAACAAACTGTAACGAGTTCATGATTTGGCCCAAGAGCAAGAGAATAAGTTGCTTCACATTACCAACGCCACTTAACTAAGGTCGTGGCATGTAACTCAAAAAACACAAAACAAGCTGCATTATCGCCATTATTTCCTTGATCATCACCAAACAAAAAAGAATGTAAAAAAATGAGACTAAACCCATATGACATTAGTGATGAAGTTTGTACTCCATAGATGATATCCGAGTTCAATTGCAGTAGTCACTTAATTACCATATGTAAACTTTGGCATTAGTTATCAGAATAGCTTCAACATACAAACATCTTAACTGGATAGACTATTAGTATTATAGTCCCGCATTGGTTAAAGAAGTAACATCTTCTTTGGATATATAGTAAATTGTACGAAAACCATCCTTGTCAAGAATATTGTTATGTTTTCATTATACACACATCTCATCGAAGAATGTAAAACTAAAAGAATCAAACTTTGATGTTGAGTGTGTATTTGAATATTGAAATAAAATTATTGGCTTTTTCTAATACCTTCGTTATTTAGAAAAAAACATCTTTATCATCTGTTGTCACTTAAAAAATGGTACTATATACTTTCTATTTACGAAGATTGTCCATACATGTTTATGCAACTAAATATATAGTAATCTTCACACCAATCCACCTGAACTTAGATAACCCCTACCGTACCATGCCATATTAATTCCGCAAAGACATGCTGCATAAATGAACTTAGGCCGGTATGTCCCTCCATGTAAGGTCTTTATTGAGCACATACGATTTTGGCCGTTTAAGCTCTTAGCCTTCTACAGTTCAATCATGCAAAAGGTACAACATTGGTGATTTGAGCCCTCTTTGTTGCCTACACTTCTAGTTAAGATATCGAGAGAGTACCATTCAAACTAATTCTAAGGTCTCTTAAAACTCATGGGGATCATCCATGTAGTGTGTTTGAGGCTTTGTACGTTTTGTGATTGTCTGTAATACTTTACCTTTCACCATGTAAACCCTTGATATAAATCTTGGTGCATCTATATATATATATATATATATATATATATATATATATATATATATATATATATAGGGTAGGGATCCAATAAGAAGAATAATTAAAATGAGAAGAGTAAGAAGTAATTCTATCCACACATTTTTATATGGGAGGGAAAATTTGAATGAAGATGCATCCATTTTTGTAGGTGCATCTAGAATGTGTGGTTGTGGTTACTTCTTATCCTTCCTATTTTAATTATTCTTCCTATTTGATCCTAACTCTATATATATATATATATATATATATATATATATATATATATATATATATATATATATATAAAGAGGCGTGCAAATGGCTCCAATTAAATATTCTCGGCTTCAAACGGCTCCAATTGAATATTCCAAAAATTTAATGGCCCGATGTTGGACTAATTTCAGCCCATTAAGCTCTCTTTGGTTTCCGACGAAACATGTGTCCAACTGTCCATTGACTCATAAATCGCTGCCACAAGTGTAATATGTAGCCAATACCAGCATACGTTTTAAGTACTTTTAACCTACCCTTAAATTTTATTAGTAAAAAATTTTCAAATAAAAAACAATAAATATTATTAGTAAAAAAAAGAAAACCTACAAAACATACCTTGGACATCTTAATATTTACGACTTTTTTATATAACAAACTTTGTTTGCCAAATATCTAACAGATATCTAGCGGTTTCTTGAATAAAAAAAATACTGGCAAAAAACCCTCTCAATAACGAACAATGCCATACAGATTCTGCAGCGACATGTTTACATATTTGAATTAAGGTACCATTCAAACTGATCCAGATGACTAAGATATGAGACAACTCCTTAATCATCACAAGGTGCCAACGCAAGTGAGTCACCCGAATGATCCAAATGGATAGATGTGTCGCCCTCACGAGGCCTACCAAAAAACTAACCAAGCAATAGAGTTTGAGTCCGCTTGACGTAATCCAAACTATTGATGCTTCGCAAAGGGTAACTTAACAAGTCAAACAAAGATTGCCTAAAGAAAGTATGTTTAACAAATAACTACTTGCAGGCATGCAACGTAGAATACTTCAACTGATACTAGGATAATGTACACTGATATATCAATACATAGATGAGGGGTTATGGATCTTGCAAGGCTAGAGTATCCACCCTCCGTATGTTCACTCATACAACACAACAAACCATCTACAATCATGAAAAATGACGATGGAACTGCAATTTTGTATGTTCAATCACATTGTCATTTTATACCACTTTTGGTTGGTTTATCATGTTAACTCACTTGTAGAGTACTGTCACCATAGACTTGGTCAAACATTTGTCACAAAATTCAGTTTTTTCAACCATATTCTGTTGTATCCTTGAACCAAATGAATCTAGTTTTGCATTAATCAGTTCTGATCCCAATAGAAATAATATTCACAACCACAAACTCCCATATAAAACACCTTTCTAAAATCTCAGTATGAATTTATAATGTTAGACAATAGAAATAATTTTCTATCTTATGTGTTAAATACATACGTAGCCTCAGCAAAATGGAATTTTACCAATGCAAGAGCTCTTCCGCGATGAGATATCTATAACATGATATAACACTTTTCTGGTCAGATATTTGAGATCTATACGAGTATGCAGATCTAAATTGGATATTATACACGGCAAGATGAGCGGGTTAGGTAACAGGTTAAAATGGGTTCAGGTGGACACGGATCATATTTTGGTCTACATCAGGTCAGAACGGGTTGACATGTAAACACTTTTTTGTCCAGTTTCTTAAATTTCTTACATACAATTCATGCGTAAGCAATAAATTACAACAATAGTCTAAATCTTTAGTTAATATTATTAGAAGGTTGTATGCATTAAAAACAGATTTTGACCCATTCCCAATTACGGAATACTAATTCGACCCATTGTACCCGTTTGAGATATTGTCATCCCAAATCGACCCATTCCTACTAAATTGGTCAAAATTGCCACCTATAACAAGATGATCATAAAGAAATAGATGGAAGGACAGGATTAAGTCTGATCATAACCATCAGGTTGGAAGACTGGTCCCATCCAAAGTCTTTTGGTCCGACTGCAGGAACAATTTTCCCCTCAAAGCGTAAGTATTGTGTTAAATTATTTATAATACCATTTGATGTGCGATTAGCACATACAACATATGTCACATGCGTAAAAAACAAAGTGAATAAGTTAACGCATACTGACAAACGAAATGGGTTCAAGATCTGGCCCGATAAATAAAAATATACACATAGCATAGGTAGATTTATCCTCATACGCCATCAACATATTGTTCAGACCTACAAAAGTAATATGAGTACTCAACAAAGATTAGACTTTTGGCTCTACATCAAGATAAGTTTGTAATTATGAAGAAACCACTTTATCCATCAGCATTTGTCATCCCGTCACGAACATTACAAAGTAAAATCAATAATGTCAGAACAGACAAAATTTGACCCATGACAAAATTTGAGTTTATTAATTATTATTTACCACATTAAAATGTCACAGTGGTCGAGATTGATGTATTAAAGTTGCAAATGATTAGAAAGTCTTGACAGTTCGGAACCTGAAATGTCAGTTTATGTATATAAGTGATTGACAACATGTAGATACAATAATTACGAAATCGAAAACTGGTATAGAAGACAATAATAGGCTGTTGTGGCCAATAGCTAACCAAAACCAAGTATATTTCTTGCCCATAAAAGGGTATACAACACTACCCTTTCATCACTGATAGGTAATAACACATAATGCGTCGATTATATTAACCAATATGCAAAGAATGTGAGACCCAAACTAACAATCTCATAAGAGATGTCTTAATTTAAGTTATTGTAGTCTTGCTAACAATGTAAACAGGTTTCATAATAAAGAGATGCTTAGATGTGCTGCAAACCAAAAGTCCCAAATATGTCAGCTATCCGATTTTGATAAAACTTTTAAGACAAGTAGTTGTTGTAACAGAACTAAAGTTTCAGGATAAAACTATTAGCACATAACTTAGTGAATCCATTTGGCCAAACATGTCAAGTCTATATAAGAAGATTGATATAACCAACATTTGAATAGAAATATGAACGATTTTAACTTGTGACACAATGCTTTTATGCGAGACACATTGACAGGAAGCCATTAAGCATCACCTTCAAGAGAAAAAAGAAAGTGCGGCGAGGGAGACTTACACGTAAGGCCCTGCAAACAAAACAAAATACGGAGAATGTAGTTTAAACCAAACTACATTTTGCTTTCGTATCAAGCTTTGTCAGATAACATATGCCTTGGTAATATGTGTATGTGTTTGTGAAACTGATAACGTGCAAATAATATATGTGTTTTCGATTCATTACAAAAAATGCTCAAGAGACAACTGATTTACCAAGTGCAGTACTGAGTATTGCATTCATATTATGAAACTACTAAGTTCAGGTCCTTAATTTATACATACATTCAAACCATTCACTACAGTGAAACAAGAAAAAAACGTGATACCAGTATTACCTTGTTGATATGTAGAATCATTTGAAGCCGACAATGGGTCTTGGCCGGATATAACTGGGTCTAACCTAGTCTTGGCCGGATATAGCTGGGTCTAACTGGGTCTTGGCCCGATATAACCGGGTATATCCGGGTCTTATCCGGATATGATCAGGTATAACCGGGTCATGGCCGGATATAACCTTAAAAAACACAAAAAGAAAAATTTTATAACCTTAAAATGTATGTTCCCGGTGACAGTCGAGCTTAACTAACTTGTTTGTATTCCCAGTCACCGGAACTAACTTTTTTTAAACTCGCTGCCGCCATTTTGGTTGACTTTTTTATTTATTTGTTGGTGTTTTTTTTATTGAAAGCTATGGGCCTGTTGTCTTGTTATAAAATTTGTATTGTAAGTTTAGCAGTGTGGTGGACTGTGGGCCTCTTTAAAGTGATCTATAACTTGTTCAAAAGGTTTGGGTTCCATTCTCAACAGAGTTGCACTACACTCTTTTATTTTTCATTTTCGATAAATGTACAACACTGTTTTTAGTTGTATTTTCCATTTTTTCATCATTGTATGTTTCAATATAACAAAGTCAAAAATGAAAGTATCTTAATGTTAGATAATAATATTTGCATAATTTTCGAGGGTGGATAGGGGTGTAAACGAGACGTCGCAAGCTATTCAAGTATATTTTCGAGTCGAGTTTGAGCTCCAAAATAGATAAATGGTACTCCCTCCGTCTCATAATTATTGTCCACATTTGACTTTTTTAGTCTTTAGCTTTCAACTTTGACCGTAAATATTTTTCTTTGTGATATATATTACTTGATGCAAAATATATAAACGGATTGAATTTTAAATGTATTTTCATTTGTATAATTTTTATCAAGTATTATATAACACAAATAAAAATATTTAAGGTCAAAGTTGCAAAATAAAGACTTCAAAAGTCAAACTTGGACAATAATTATGGGACGGAGGTAGTATATAATATACTATATATAGATATGCAATAAGCACTGTGTACAGGGACGGAATTTGAACACTATTATTGGGGGGGCCAACTTGAAAAATATTTATTTTAGGGAGGCCGGTATACACCACGTTTAAATTTTTGTATTAAAAATGGCTTAAACCATATATAAAAAAGTATAAAATGTATATAAGGTCAAATTTTTTGAGGGGGCCGCAGCCCACTCGGTCCCTTCTAAGTTCCGTCCATGACTGTATACATTATTTGACCAAAGTTTTTCTTGTTTATATACTATAGTGAACGTGGATCATAGATGTCAATAATATTACTATGTTTTCATGTACGTAGTTGTCGGTAGAGTTGATTATAAAACTAAAACATATCATATTCTATCTGCAAACGTGTACAAGAAAATGAGTATATAATTCTTGACTTTTTTAGTAATGATGATGAATGTTTAGTTTTTGTACTAAAAAATGAATTAAAACGTGGCCAAGGTAGCTATAGAGCATGCATGAGCTTGTTTCGTTAAGCTCTTAACATTGGACTACTCAATCATACACAAAGTTCCATTCAAATTGATCCAAATGTTCTTCACCATCCAGTGGCGGACCTAAGGGAGTTCCGGGGTTCACGGGAAAAAAATAGGCTTTCCTCGATCATTTAGTGTGAAAGAATGAATGTAAAATTCTTGACTTCTTTCGGTATCTGTAGTCACCTAGAAAATGGGTGTTCCAAATTTTGTACTGGAAAATGGATTAAGGTGTGTCGCTCCATGTAAAATTCTTTCAACTTTTTAATATAACACACTCAAAATTTTACTACGGAGTAGTAAAAAGATACTATTACTTTTAATGATAATCATGGAGACCCCATGGTTGGTGCGTTTGTGAAAATGATAAAACGATAGCAAATTGAAAATGATTAAAGGCCCGTTTGGTTTGTAAAAAGATTTGAAATCGGATTTGGATTCTGTTTGGAACAAAAAAATTAGGTAAGAGAAAAAAAATAATATTTTATTAAAAACTTTATTTTAATAATTGATAAAAGATTTATTAGAAAAAGAGTGTGGTAGTTTTATTTTTTAATAATTAATTTATGTATATATTTAACAAAAGACACCACATACCACATGAATCAATCTATCATTACCGAGCCTACTTCGATTCTCAAAATTTTGAACCAAACATTTAATTTTTGGAATGAAATCATTCATTGAATCCAAAAGCTATAAACCAAACGAGCGCTAAATGCTTATTATTATATGGCTTAAGCCCATTTCTACTGCTTTTGTCTTACTCTAAATATTTTATGTTAAATAGAGGTAGGAAGACATATATAATGGGATAGAGTGTAGTTCGTTTGGTAAGTTTACCCTGCTATAGCCTAAACGTCTGCGTTTTGATTCTCAAAGAACATACACTCGTCCTTTTTTATTTTCATTTTCTTTCTTTTTATTTTCATTTTCTTTCTTTGTGTTGCTAACAACTAACTGCTTTTTCATATTCTTTGTTGTTCTAAAATCACTTTAACGTTTAACTTAATCAAAAGCTATTGATTAAAAAACTCACTCATGCAAAAGATGCCTTTCAAACTGATCTAGATGTTCAATGACATCCATGTGACTTTAAATTGAGGGCTTTGAGGCGACTTGAGTCTCGCTTGATTGCCTTCATTTCTAGCGAAGACAGAGTGACAACTTTGTCCAACGAGTTTATAACTCAATCAGTCACTAGGCACCAACGTACGCGATCCACCATAATTATCCAAAACGGATAGATGTGTCACACTTATATATCATTATAAGGATGAAGGGTTACGATTCTTCGAAGTCTATGTAGGAGTGATCGGTATATATTCTCACTCAATACAACTAACCAATTTATTTAAGGAAGATAACAATGTAACTTACTTTTTTGTTTGTTCTATCATATTGTTATTTTCCATCAGTACTTTCATTGGATTACTTTGTTCTGTCTCTCATTTAAGGTACTACTTGGCTAACTGACATAAGGTTGGCTTTTGCACCATCTTGTATTTGAAACAATCAGTTTTTGAACCGAAAATACGAAGTGGATACATCTTTGGGAGATCAAAAGAATTGTAAAAGTGAGAAAAACAAAACAACAAACTCCGAGCTATATAGTATCTTGTTTAGAAGTACAATATGATTTGACCCATTCTAAATTTTCCTCGTTAACTTCACGCACATGTTATTATTGAAGAAACACAAAACAAGTTGCATTATTGCCAATTTTTCCACGACCATCACCAAACAAAAAAAATACGAGAGTGAACCCATATGAAACCAGTCATAAAATTTCTACTCCATTGAGGATCTCCAAATCTTGCGTCGTCACTTAATAAATGTGTCTAAACTTTTACATAAAAAATAATACCAGTTGCTTTAAAATACGTACTAATGCTCTATAATAAACCAATAACTCGTACAGACTGTATTTAGTTAAAAGTTAGTTCAACCTTGTATCCCACATTGGCCAAACAAGTGAAATCTTCCTTGGATATACATACTAGAATGCATGATGTTCATAATTGTGTTATGTTTCCAAATCTGTAATTCTTTGACGTTGTTATGCTCCGGATGGGTATTGTTATTGTTGTTTTCTTTTAGTAAGCTAACCAAACGACCCCTTGTTCTGTTTAAAACTAGTTAGGGGTATCATAATGCACACAACATCCCTGGATCACCCTCTTAACGATCGGTGGATAGGATGGTATGATTCTGAAATGTGTGCTCGTTCAAGCATGATCATACAAGGCCTTTTTAGGGGGAGAAATGAGCTCGAGAAAAGATTAGAAGTTGCTCAAGGTGATGTGTAAAACCTTAGTTCCCAAAACCCACAAACTGGGCTTGGGCCTAATTATCCACTAATAAAATATTGTGCATGAAAGAGGGGTAGGGGGTCCATGTATGATAACATTTGTTGAAATGATTTGTCATTCTGTTCTTGTGCCAAAACCCAAAAACCAGGCTTGGGCCTAATTATCCACTAATAAAATATTGTAAGTGAAAGAGGGGTAGGGGGTCCATGTATGATAACATTTGTTGAAATGATTTAATAAACAAATGAAGGAGATGAATTAGTAAGTGGAAAGTTGGGTTGCTAGTAAGTCATATGTGAAATACGTCATCAATGGCCTCGGTTCAATTCTCAGCACAACAAATTTTCTACTTTTTATTAATTAAAAACACTGAAACGGCTTTACTGCTTGTTCATATGTTTCTCTTCATTCCGAAGTCATTTTAAAAAAAGTTTAAAGTTTTACTATCAACCAATCAAATGTTTGTTTTCCGTTTTATAATTTGTTTTGATTGGCTGTAATCTGGAAACATAAAGTACAAATACATAATTCATACTTTTATATCTCTTGGCGTTCTCTCTTTCTTTTTCGCATAAACATTTTGTTCGATCTCACGTCACATGCACCACACCGTCACACGTCACTGCACGCACCACCGCCATCTTTTCCTCCGGTTGGTTTTTCATTAATGACTTCGTTTGTGTTTGTAATTTTATTTTTTTGATTGAAAGTTACGGGCAATGCTACGAGTATTTGTTTGTGTTTCTTCCATTGAAAGCTATATGTGGTTATAAAATTGTATGGTGAGTTTAGTAATACGTGGAGTGTAGCTCTGTTGGTAATTGAACAACAATTTGTCCACAAGGTCTATGGTTCAATTCTCAAACGAGTTATGTTTCATCTTTTTATTTTTTATTTTAGTGAAACATCAATTTTGAGTTGTATTTTCGATAAATGCACAAAACTGTTTTTAGTTCATTTTCTATCTTTTTCATCAACATCAATTTTGAGTTGTATTTTCGATAAATGCACAAAACTGTTTTTAGTTCATTTTCTATCTTTTTCATCATTGGTACGTTCCAAGATAACAAAAGTTAAAAATTAAATTATGTTTATGTCACACTAATATTTGCATAATTTGCAATTTTTTTTGGTAAACATGGGTTTCCGATTAGACATTGCGAGCCGACTAATCCTAAGGCGACTATCATTTTTGGATAGCCCGGAGTCGGCGCAGGTGAACCTCCATGGCCACAAGATAACAAAAGTTAAAAATTAAATTATGTTTATGTCACACTAATATTTGCATAATTTGCATTTTTTTTTTGTGGTAAACATGGGTTTCTGACTCGATATTGCGAGCCGACTAATCCCACGACAACTATCCTTTTTGGATAGCCTGGAATCGGCGCAGGTGAACCTCCATGGCCACAAGGGGCTTAATTTTCACTCCGTTGGATTCGAACATTTTACCTCCTCTTTGAAAGACTGGTATTCTTACCGCTGGGTCACCTTTTGTGGTTAAATTCTTTGAAGGTGCACGAGAAACCCATATTTATCCTGCGTAGTGTGAATTTTTTTCAAAAATGTATTTGGTCTTAAATATTAGGTGTTTCAAATCTTCTTTATTCTTATGAAATAAATTTCATGACTCCTAATGTTGGGTCTGCCACTCTTTGCGGGTCATTTAGATATGTGAACGATAATTTGGAAAAGTTAAAAGAGTTACAAATTTATTGATATTTATTTTACGGTTTTGCTAACAACAACTCTATACATAGACGGACCTTAGTGGAGACCAAAACTTTGAGATTTTAAATATATATTTGCTTTAAGAAAATAAACTTTGGCCCTCTCAAATTAACTGATATAGAAATCGGCCCTCCCAATAAATTTATCCAAGTTCCGTCTATGACCTATGAATTGAGGTTAAGCATTTCTTAATTAACAAATTAGCATTAATTGAACTAATATATTCTATGAGTTGAGATTCATGAAGAACCTATACATGACATAGAACCTATCAACCAATGATAGTCACTCACCTATTTTTTTTTCATAACAACATATCTTGTAAACGGTAAATCTTCAAGTTACAAAAAAAATACCATCGCGACGAGAATTAAATCATCTTTCTATAGATATGCATTGTTATATACTTTCGACGATTTTTTTTTTAATTTCCGCCCAGAAAGAATCATGTATGATTCGTAAAAATCATATATGATTCGATTCTTACGAATCATATATGATTTTTCTGGGCGAAAAAAAAAGTTCATTGAAAATATATAACAATACATGTCTATAGAAAGATAATTTAATTCTCGTCGCGATGGTATTTTTTGTAGCTTGACGATTTACGGTTTGCGAAATATTTAAGTTTTAAAAAAAGGGTGAAAGTTTATTTTTTATTTTGATTAAAAAAGTGAGTGAATAAAATTGCTTGATGGGTTATTTGATAAAAGTTGGATCGAAGTTTTGGCTATATTCTATAATTATACACATTTATTCGTTATAGCAAAACCCTTTATTTAAACATGCAAACATTCTATCTTGAAATTATTTTAACGAATCCAAAACACTATAAATGAAGGTTAAGTTGGATTCATAAAGATTTCAACCAACGGAAAATAACATACTATAATTTAACCCATAAAAACTCCCTTACAAGTTTCATCTCTACAATAGTTGACAAGCTATTCAAAAACATACATGATGCGGATGGTTTCATCTAAAAAGTATCGTACGTCTTTGATTGCCGCAGCCCAAGGATTTAACTCCTTGTTAATAAATAATACTGTATATGTTTAGGAATGTTTTATCTAAACAGATACTACACACTACATAGTGCGCGCGTTACATGATAGAAAAGAGGATTATCATTTCCAAATGCTTACTTGTAGTTACTTGCCACAAAAGTTTTTAGTGTATATCAAACTTTTTATTCTGTCAAATATACAAAACTTTCTAATCGTTATATGTAAACTACTTGGTTAACTAAATGATAATGACATGTTAATGATTAAAAAATAATTATATTACAAAGTAACGTTAAACATATTCCCAAACACCCCTCTAACATTAAGCAATATACTCTAGACCACTTTGCCCTTATTTTAAGATTGTCCTAAAATAACTTTAGCTTCTTCATGTTACCGAATGTTCCCAATTGGGCTGAGCCCATGTATATAAATAGTGGTGGTGTAATTCAATGATATGTCTTATTGGATAAATATATACAGCATGGCATATTGGTAAGTGCAGTGTTTCCTATTTGAAAGGTCCATTGTTCGGTCCCCAGTATTTGTCACCCATTCGAGGAGTGATACATCCACTCAAATTCATCCACAAAAGAATCCCACACGCTGAGGTGGCGCTGGATGATTGGTTTTTTGTGAGAGTGGCTCAGCGTGGCGCCGTATGATTGGTTTTTTGTGAGAGTGGAGCCACTCTCACAAAAAACCAATCATCCAGCGCCACCTCAGCGTGTGGGATTCTTTTGTGGATGAATTTGAGTGGATGTAGCAAAGTTCCACCCATTTTTATGTAACTAAAATACTTGACACCAGAACTGTACATTTTTTTTATTTTATTTTCCTTTTTAGTTTTGCAAATTGTATCTTTTTTCCTTTTCGTAAATAATAAAGTTTTATTCTTATATTGTGATTTAATATTCATTTCTGAAAGATTAAAATTTTGTTAAGAGAAAACATGATATGTTTATTAGTAATGATTGAAGTTTTCCAAAAATATAAACATTGACATCTAACTTGAGACTATGTCTACAAAAGGCACAATTTACATTTTAGTTTTCTACCACGTTTTCTTTTTCTATCCCTTATAAACAGTATGTCGAACTAATCCAAATGTCCAGGCATCCAAGTGAGTATGTGATCGTTACCCTCATGAGTCCTACTAAAAAAATGACCGAACAACATAGTTTGAGTCCAGTTCACATAATCAAACTAGTATTGTTTCGCAACTGGTAACTTAATTAGTAACACAAAAGTTGCCTACTGATTTTATTAACAAAACTTCTCTTATATGCCAAAGAAAGTATATTGAACTAAACTATTTGCAGGGTACAATACTTAACTAAATTTATAGGCATGTAATTTAAGAAATACAAAACGAGTTGCATTATTGGCAATATTTTCCTCGGCCACAACCAAACAAAGAAGAACGAAAATATGAGAGTAAACCCATATGAAACTAGTGATAAAATTTGTACTCCACTGAAGATCCCGAATCAAATTGCGTTGTCATTTAATAATCCAATTGCTTTAAAATACAAACGCTCTATAATAAAAATGTGGATGGTATAGAAATGCCTAAGCTATAACATGTAGGTAGGTACGTATTTGATATGATAATTTCAAGTTTTCAACTGTACCTTGCATCCCACATAGGTTAGAAAAGTGAAATATTTCTTGGTTATATACTATTGCCTACAACTATTGTACATGTTAAGAATAAACCATTATGTTTGCAAGTGCATGATTAATGAAGTTTACTTGGAAACTTGAACAATAAAAACCAAATTGAAAGTGCATTTGGAAATATAGTATAAATTCTTAAATTTTTAATATCATTTTTCGCTTAAAATATGGGCACTCTAAACTTTTTATTTGCCAAGATTTTGTTCATATTCAGCTAAATATACACTAATCTTTTATTCGATTTATATAATATGACAAAACTGATACGCCTGGGCCCGAACCCATGGCCTATTTAGGTCTTAGGTTTTACTCTTATAAATACACTTGTAATCCTTTATTATATTCAATCAAGTTTGTCAAGTAATTCTTTAGTCTTCTTCTCTCTAATTTCTTAAGGAGCTCGCACACGCTAAAAGTGGTGCCCTATCCAGATACAAACCCTAACCGGGTCGTATCAATTGGTGCTTTCATTGAGAGCTCTCGTTGAGAGGGTTTTTGATTAGGGTTCCAATCTTCCAAAAAAAAAAAAAAAATACTGTTCATCGAACACTGTTCATCACAATATTCATTCAGGGGGTACTGTTCATCGAACACTGTTCACGGCTACTGTTCATCACGAGTTACTGTTCATCAGGAATTTTTTTTTTTCTTCTTCGAGATATTGTTCATGGCATCGGGCAGTAGTGATCCGGGCGCACTATCTAAGCTCTTGCAAATGGGTAACGTGGCTGAATATCAGAGTGAGTTTATGGTACTTGCAAATCGAGTAACAGGGATATCTGAATCTTTACTTATATCATTTTATATCTCTGGGCTTAAACTGGATCTACAATGTTTACTCTTACGGTCAAATCCCAAAACTCTAAACGAAGCTTTTTCATTGACCCGTGCGACGGAAACACGCTTCGCGAGCCTAGATATTTGGGAATTTTTTAGGTCCAATCCTTTAACTTTGGGAGAAGACTTCTTCAAAGCTCGTATCACCGAGGTTCGTTTTGAGACAATTGCAAAGGAAAAGAAAGAGCACATTGTTGAAAAGAAAATAGATGTCATTCTACCATTAGAGGGGGAATTTGCTTCACCTAAGGCTGAAGAGTCATTGAATGCTGATGAGTATATTGGAGTTGAAGAGGTTGTGGGTGGTGGCGAAGTGCTTAAGATTGGCGAGGATGAGTTGAATAGAGTGATATCAACACTTAAGGATGAGTTGAATAGATTGGCGAGGTTGTGTTATTCTTCGTATCACATTGAGGGCACGGTGATTTTTGAAGGAGTGGAGAGTGTTATGGCATGGTTAGCGGAAGGCGGAAGAATGGTGTTGTGTTATGTCCAAGGTAAAGGAATACGAAAAAAGAAAAAGGCGAAGGCTGTAATTCAAAGAAGATTATGGGATCCCGGATTACGCCAATGTTGCAGGAGGACGGACTCCCAAATGACTCAAGAAGTCCAAACGTATGGCATAAAAATTATGTCATATAATCTATATTTATTTACGTGTCTTTGTTTAGGACTGTTTTCATATTTATTTAGGAAAGTCAGTTAAGAATGTTTTAAGACTACACCTTGAGGGCAAGGTGGTTTTAAAGGAGTGAGGAATGATACGCCTGGGCCCGAGCCCATGGCCTATTTAGGCCTTAGGGTTTTACTCTTATAAATACACTTGTAATCCTTTATTATATTCAATCAAGTTTGTCAAGTAATTCTCTAGTCTTCTTCTCTCTAATTTCTTAAGGAGCTCGCACACGCTAAAAGTGGTGCCCTATCCCGATACAAACCCTAACCGGGTCGTATCAAAAACCGTAATTATATGCATTATCTCAAATTGATCAATATCAAATGTTAACTTGGCTTTTTTTAGACGACTAAGATATGAGGCAACTCTGGTATTTGAGCTCTCTCTCTTGCCTACATTTTTAGAGAAGGTACCAAGAGAAAAAGAGAACTTTATTCTACCAATGTGTAAATCAATTAGTCACAAGGTACTAACGAAGGTGAGCCACCAGAAGTATCCAAAATGGATAGACGTGTCGCACTCACCAAACGACAGTGAGTTTGAGTTAATTAGCTAGATTCGCCTAATCCAAACTAATGACATTTCCCATATGGTTACTAGATCAGTAATATAAAAATTACCTATATGTGCTGTGCCAACAAATTTCTATAACAAAAAAATATTATAATGCTAAATAAGTATATTCAACAGATACAGTGCTTGTATTAATCTACTTGCATAACACTACAATAGTCACAGAAACATAGGAAGTATACACTAATGTATCATCATAAACTACAACAAGAATTTAACTATAAAAGACAGATAGTTAGATCGAGTGAGTTTCTCGACCAATTTAGACACACAAAAATTGCTTTACATTACCAACGACACACTTGATCAACTTCATGGCATGTAAATTAAGAAATAGAAAATGAGATGCATTATCGACAACAGCCAACAAAAAAGAACGAAATAGCAGTGTACATCCAAATTAGATTAATGATATAACTGTAAGATAATGAATAAACCCGTAGGTATAACTTTATTAATAACCATTATATATAATAGTGAAACCCTAATACCCAAAACCCACAAACCGGGCTTGGGCCTAATTATCCACTAACACTCCCCCGCAGTTCGAGCGGCGAAATCGCGAAAGCTCGAACTGGAGTAATAAACTAAAAAGGAAAAGAAAAAGAAAATATAAATGTGGTGACTGGTTATCACACACACTTTAAAGCCATCTTCCTCCATCCACCGAATCCTCTTTCATCTCTCTCTTTTTAACAACAAAAAAAGAGAAATTTTTTATTCAATCAATCAGTCGTAACAACACCGTCATATTAATCGTTGAGAAGTAATCATCGTGATCTTGATCTACCAAGATCCTGATCGACATGGGCTATAACAAAGCCAATGATCGACAGGAAACTATCAAACAAGAAGGTTGACTGGTAATTGTATTCTACCAAGGATCGACACACGTAAACGGAACAGTAGCAGGTTAATATTTTACGGGAGCCCTCCGAACCTCCGGCATGTAACCGGCGGCCGGAGGCAGCAGCGGAAGAGTTGGGTTTAGGGTTAGATTTAGGATCTTATGGCTGATACCATGTAAGATAATGAATAAACCCGTAGGTATAACTTTATTAATAACCATTATATATAATAGTGAAACCCTAATACCCAAAACCCACAAACCGGGCTTGGGCCTAATTATCCACTAACAATAACGTGTACTCCATAGATGATCTCTACTTAAACTTTGGCATTAACTATTGGAGTAGCTTTAAAATACAAACGCTGTTAATGATCTCTACATATGGATTATTATCAATTGATTAAAATCAATTCAACCTTACATCCGACATAGGTTAAAGAAGTGAAATCTTCCTTGCTTATATAGTATGATATATAAGGCCCATACATGTTGAGAATAATGTTATGTTTTCAAGACGTAGTTGTTCATGAAGTTGATTATAAAACAAAAATCTTTGTATTCAGCTTCAGTTTGAGAATTAACATAACCTCTACGCTTTTTATTTTATGTAAACTTTTTAATGGTCTTTTAACAAAGGGGTAATACAAAAATAAAGCATCATACTTGTCAAAAAAAGCTGTTTTGAGTAGCGAACTTTTCTTTTTCCTTATTGGGGTACTAAACTTTCATTTTTGGCCTCTTTTACGCACTTTCGACTTTTAGTGACGCTTTTTGCCCATGGAAATGACATTTTTGCCCTTGGATTTTTCAAAATTTGGGGGAAAAACGTCCGAAAGTGCGTAAAAGAGGCCAAAAATTCAAGTTTAGTACCCCAATAAGGAAAAAAAAAAAGTTCGCTACTCAAAACAGCTTTTTTTGACAAGTATGATGCTTTATTTTGGTATTAGCCCTTTAACAAAACCATAAGGCTAAAGTGTTCTTGGTCACCGAACCCACCACATCTACATCAACATTCCGCACATCATTAGACCCATCACCAAACAGGTGTAAATGTAAAATGGTCACCATCAAACAAAACATATAAAAATACTCTGAAAAAAAATGAGGGGTCATACATTGAATTTGAGGGGAGGTAATGGTCACCCCGCTTGAAAGGAAAGTGGAGTTGGTGATGTAAACCACCTCCCATAAGACTTAGCCTATTTTACCTTCATTATCAACTTACAAATAACATTTATTTATTGAAGACCTCTTAGGAATATGTGATGATAACATCAATATTAACTTAAAAGACAAAATAATAATAACCATATTTTAAGAAACCCATTTCTCATTTTCGTCGGTGTTTATTCCAAACTCTAAAGGTTTGAGTTTCAGCGATCCACATGAACTAACCCCTATCGTACAGTAGAATGGCATATTGATTTTGCAGTGACATGTTACGAAATGAGGTAAGGTGTGGCTCGCCATATAGGGTCTCTATTGAGACACATGAGTTTGGTTCTTTAGTGTACATCTCAATTAATCACAAAGTACCAACGAAGGCGAGTCACCAGAATTAAACAACATGATTAGATGTCTCACCCTTGCGAGTCTTACCAAAAAAAAAAAAACTCACTGAACAACATACTGTTAATGTAGTCAAACATTCAGTCACATAAAGGTGGCTTTTGCAACATCCTGTATTTGAAACACTCAGTTTTTGAACACAAAATACAGTGAATACGTCCTTGGGAAAAAGGCAACGTGAAGTGAGAAAATCACAACCAGAAACTCCCAGCTATACGTATCTTGTTTAGAAGTGCAATATGAATCTAAAGCATTATGCACCAATAGAGATAAATTTCTATCTTAGGTTTCAAATACATAACCAGCCTAAGCAAAGTGGGATTTTACTGGTGCAAGAGCTCTTTCGCGATGAGAAATCTTGTTCTTTTCTTCCTTGGCCATTTCAGCATAAATATAACAGCAGCAATTATAAAATTAGTTTGGTTTTACTGCAAGGATGTGATGATATGAAAGGATCAGGGAGATTAGAGTTAGCAAGACGGTGGGTCAAAAATGGTTCAGATTAAAAAGGATCCAAAATCGGTTTGCTTCATAAGAGTGTCAAATCGGATTAAAGTCCATAAGAGTTTCAAAATGGTTCAGGTTCAAACAGGTGGTTAGGTCAGCCTAGGGACCTACAAAAACTTAATGTGACTTTCAACCCGTTTGACCCATTCGACCCCTTTGATGTGTTCCTCTTTTTTCTAAACTTGATTAGAGACATTGGACCGGTTAAAGATATGAAAAAGCCAAGACCCATTTATAACTAAATTGGTTGAAATTTCCATCTATTATGGAGATGGTCGTGTAGAAACAGATACGAAAAGTCATTCGGTCCTCTTGCAGGGACGATCTTCCCCTGAAAGGGTACATTATTTGGAATGTTAATCAAACGAAACCTAGTACAGCCATTCATAGGTACATGCAAATCACAATTTAGACAATTAGACTACAAAAGATCAGTTAATCTGTTTCATATCATAAAAACAAATAAAGCATATCAGGGTCTTTCCAACAAACTGTAACGAGTTCATGATTTGGCCCAAGAGCAAGAGAATAAGTTGCTTCACATTACCAACGCCACTTAACTAAGGTCGTGGCATGTAACTCAAAAAACACAAAACAAGCTGCATTATCGCCATTATTTCCTTGATCATCACCAAACAAAAAAGAATGTAAAAAAATGAGATTAAACCCATATGACATTAGTGATGAAGTTTGTACTCCATAGATGATATCCGAGTTCAATTGCAGTAGTCACTTAATTACCATATGTAAACTTTGGCATTAGTTATCAGAATAGCTTCAACATACAAACATCTTAACTGGCATAGACTATTAGTATTATAGTCCCGCATTGGTTAAAGAAGTAACATCTTCTTTGGATATATAGTAAATTGTACGAAAACCATCCTTGTCAAGAATATTGTTATGTTTTCATTATACACACATCTCATCGAAGAATGTAAAACTAAAAGAATCAAACTTTGATGTTGAGTGTGTATTTGAATATTGAAATAAAATTATTGGCTTTTTCTAATACCTTCGTTATTTAGAAAAAAACATCTTTATCATCTGTTGTCACTTAAAAAATGGTACTATATACTTTCTATTTACGAAGATTGTCCATACATGTTTATGCAACTAAATATATAGTAATCTTCACACCAATCCACCTGAACTTAGATAACCCCTACCGTACCATGCCATATTAATTCCGCAAAGACATGCTGCATAAATGAACTTAGGCCGGTATGTCCCTCCATGTAAGGTCTTTATTGAGCACATACGATTTTGGCCGTTTAAGCTCTTAGCCTTCTACAGTTCAATCATGCAAAAGGTACAACATTGGTGATTTGAGCCCTCTTTGTTGCCTACACTTCTAGTTAAGATATCGAGAGAGTACCATTCAAACTAATTCTAAGGTCTCTTAAAACTCATGGGGATCATCCATGTAGTGTGTTTGAGGCTTTGTACGTTTTGTGATTGTCTGTAATACTTTACCTTTCACCATGTAAACCCTTGATATAAATCTTGGTGCATCTATATATATATATATATATATATATATATATATATATATATATATATATATATATATATATATATATAGGGTAGGGATCCAATAAGAAGAATAATTAAAATGAGAAGAGTAAGAAGTAATTCTAGCCACATATTTTTATATGGGAGGGAAAATTTGAATGAAGATGCATCCATTTTTGTAGGTGCATCTAGAATGTGTGGTTGTGGTTACTTCTTATCCTTCCTATTTTAATTATTCTTCCTATTTGATCCTAACTCTATATATATATATATATATATATATATATATATATATATATATATATATATATATATATAAAGAGGCGTGCAAATGGCTCCAATTAAATATTCTCGGCTTCAAACGGCTCCAATTGAATATTCCAAAAATTTAATGGCCCGATGTTGGGCTAATTTCAGCCCATTAAGCTCTCTTTGGTTTCCGACGAAACATGTGTCCAACTGTCCATTGACTCATAAATCGCTGCCACAAGTGTAATATGTAGCCAATACCAGCATACGTTTTAAGTACTTTTAACCTACCCTTAAATTTTATTAGTAAAAAATTTTCAAATAAAAAACAATAAATATTATTAGTAAAAAAAAGAAAACCTACAAAACATACCTTGGACATCTTAATATTTACGACTTTTTTATATAACAAACTTTGTTTGCCAAATATCTAACAGATATCTAGCGGTTTCTTGAATAAAAAAAATACTGGCAAAAAACCCTCTCGATAACGAACAAAACAAGTCCAACATTGATATGTTTTTTTGCGTACGTACGGTTTTATAAAAAATGTTGAAGTTTAATATATATAGTTTTTAAGTAAAAAGAACTTTCAAAATGCGCCCTTAACCTATCAAATAATTTTAAAAATTATCTTAAATTTTTTAAAAACTATAAGGGCCAACATCTCCACACAAAGATATCTGTTCACTCTCCCCCTGAAGGTTTGACCTTGATGCTTACAACTCAAGTTCTTTTCCAGAGTCAAGAATCTGATTAATCCATATTCGATTTATCAAAGTACCCGCCGCAACGCGGCGGGAGCAAATACCTTGTTTAAGATAACAAGATAGAAAAATATACAATAAAGACATATAGTTTATAAATGGGCTTAGCCCATAAAATAATAACAGGCCCATAACACATTAAATATCACATGCATATTGGATATTTTTGTCTTATTGTAAAGTTTTGTATAGTATATATAAAGTTGTGCAGGAATAATGGATGGGGATGATGGCAGTCGGTAAGCGAACCACTATTTGTCTCGAAGGTCTTGGGTTCAATACTCGTCTTACTATTGTCACTGTCTTTTTAATCTCAGTTTAGTACTTGATCAAAAGTAAAATATTAAAACACATTTAATCATATTTTCACATCCTTTGGTTTCCTTTTACTTTATCTTTGTCTTTTTAATCTCAGTTTAGTACTTGATCAAAAGTAAAATATTAAAACACATTTAATCATATTTTCACATCCTTTGGGTTTCCTTTTACTTTATCTTTATCAATGTTGCAAAAATCGGCCGATTAATCGGTAATTGGTTTTGTACCTTGTAGAATTTTGAAAATCGGTGTAAAAATCGGCCTAGTAAAAAATCAGCCATTAATCAGTAAAAAATAAGTCAAAAATCGATCGAATCAGTCAAAAATCGACCGAATCGGTCAAATCGGACTAATTGGTCAACTTTTTTTTTTTAATAGAAATATAACTAATTTGGGCATTTTACTTAATTTGAGTATCTTTTATTTCATTTATAACGTACAATATGCCTCAGAATCTGAATTGGAGCCTTTTATTGAGGTTTGAAAACGTAGTAGGCTTAGAATCAGTTAAGCTCTTTAGTTTGGTCTCCAGAAATATTCAAAAGTTACAGGAAATGCCAACCCAATTAATCACCGACTAATACCGTCTTGACCGACTAATCGCTGCAAGATGGTCGACCGCCCGACTACCGATTCATGATTTTTACAACATTGATCTTTATAAATAGTAACATTTTGTCGAATTTGGTTTTATTATATATAGCATAATCATGCTTTTATTTTCTTTGATATCTTTTGAGTTGTTTATTAGCCCAGTGCGGGCCGACAAGATTCTAAATTTTTCTCAAAGATAACATGTATCATAAGTTAACATGTAGGTAGGGTGTCAATCAGTGGCGGAGCCAGGAAAAGTTATCAATGGGACATCAGTTTAAAAAATATGGGTTAGAAAACTTGTCGATAAATGTATTTTTTTACGTAATTCAAACCAAGTCGGATCGGGTCGGGTTTTATTTGAACCATGTATAACATGAATTCTAATTGGCGATTTAACTGGTTTATCTTTGTAAACATTTAATCACTTTGTTAATTGTATTCATACATCCAGTACCGATACTACATGGAGAAATAAACATGTGTCAAATTATACAATTTTTTAAATAATATCTGTAAAGCAATATAATTATTATAATGACTAACTCACAATGTATAAGAATCAAGATATCTAACTCGACAACAACATGAATTTTTATAATTATAAAATCATAGCTTTCATAAGTTTTTGTTAAGGACTAAGGAGTGACAAATTTCTGTTATTTATTGGAGTATATATTTTATAAAAGGTATAGTTTTCAATAAAAAAGAATAATTATAAAGGGTCTAGTTTGTACACAGATAACATGTAGCATAAGTTAAAATGTAAGTATGTACGTTATTATGCATTTTATAAAGTCATTTCAATGTTGAGAATAGTTTTATGTTTTCAAATACATGGTCAATGAAGTTTAAAGATTAATCCAAACATCAAAAACTTGATTGTTTCATGTATTTGGAAAATTTAATATACATTCTTTGCTTTTAATATCCCTTTTCACTTATGAGATGGACACTAGACCTTTTATTTACAATCTTTTTGTTCATGCTTCAGCTAGAGCGTCGTGGCATTCAAGAAAGGTGTACGAGGTTAAAGTTTCTCGTCAATTTAAATCTTTTGAATAAATATTTACTAACGTTTCACCGCATCTAATCCCTATCGTATAATGCAATATTAATTTTGCAGTGACATGTGACCAACATAATTTAAGGCATGGCCTCATGTAACGTATCTATTGAGCACATATGAGTTTGGTCCTTTACATTCTTACCATTGTACTACTCAATCATGCACAAAGTTTCATTTAAAGTGATCCGGATGTCCATTGCAATCTATGTGACTAAGAAATGAGGCAGCTCTTGTACAACATAGGTGACTCGAGCCCGGCCTCTACATTTCTAGAGACAATATCAAGAGACTCTGACGATTGTGTCCTACAGCATGTATAACTCTTTTGTTCATTCGGTACTAACGAACAAAGTGAATCATCAAATTATCCATGGATAGGTTTGTCACCCTCACAAGTCATATCACAAAACCGACAAAAACTCATCGTGTTATTGCCCAAATTAGGTAAGAATGTCGTAAGGATGTATAATTTCCTTATAGAGAAGATGTATTTTGAATGTTGCACCAAGTATTGTTTGATAATACAACAAGCTAGCAATCTTGTGACAATGCCAAAACAAGCTGAATCATCATTCATGTTCCGAAAGAAAAAAAATTCACTGTTTTGTTCATGCATATTTCACCACTCCCAACGAGATTCCTTATGCCCTACCGTAGAATGCGAAACATTCCTTGCAGTGACATGTTACGAAAAATGAACTAGGGTGTGAACCTCCATGTAAGGTCTCTCTATTGCACAATATTTATTAAACAACTCACTCATGCAAAAGGTGCCATTCAAAATGATCAAGATAATGTACGTCCAAGTACAGCCATGTGACTTAAAATTGGTTGCCTTAATTTCTAGCGAAGAAGAAGTGATAACTAATACTACCGATGTTCATTTCTATATTACAAGGTACCAACGGATGTGTGTCACCAGAAGTATCTAAAATGGATAGATGTGTTAGTGTGTCGCTCCTCATGCTCCTACTAAAAAACTCACCGAACCTCACATAAAGGGTACACAGATTTCTTTATTATATTATATGGAAAGTATATTTAACTTATTAAACACTTAAACTAATTAAACTAAGCTAATTAACTTCTTAGCATGAAATTCATGAAACACAAAACAAGTTACATTATCGCCAATTTTTCAAACAAAAATGTGAGAGTAAACCAATTTATAACCCGTGATAAAAAATTGTACCCTTAGAAGATTTCCAGATCAAATTGCATTCTCACTTGATAAAATGTATTACAACTTTGGCATTGACTTTCAGAGTAGCTCGAAACTACAAACTCTATAATGAACATAAGTGTAGATTATTATTATTTGATAAAAACCAATTCAACCTTAGATCCCACATAGGCTAAAAAGTTGAATTCTCCTTTGGTTTATATAGCACATTGTAAGAGGGTACCATGTGTTTAGAATGATGTCATGTTTTCGGTTACATGATGTATTGGAGTTTATTATATTAGTTAAAAAAATAACCCCATGAGTTATGCAACTGAAAATTGACATAAAATTCTATACTTTTTGTATTATCTATATTAACTTAATTTATATTTTTTATATCATTTGTTGTCACTTAGAAAAATGGCAACTAAATATTTAGTAATCTTCTATGTACATCAAATAGCGGTTTGGTATTTATTTGGATCTCTAACCGCTTCATATACCCTTCTGAACGTAACTCTACCAATATTGATTTTGTTGTGACACGTTACGAAAATGAATTAAGATCCATGCATGTAACGTATCTGATGAGCACATATGAGTTTGGTCCTTTACGGTCTTACCATCACCATTCATGTGACTAAAGATATGAGGCAACTATGGTACAACATTTGTGATTTGAGCCACTTTTTTGCCTATATTTCTACTAAACTTTTGTGCATCACCGTCTCGCTCACGAGTCCAACCCAAAAAACTCACCAAACCACACTCAATGTGCTTCTGGGTTCACCTAATCAAACTTTAATGTTTCCACCCCAAGCCTCTATTGAGCATGAATGGTTCTTCAACTCAATCATGCTAAAAAGTACCATTCAATTGATCCGGATGTCCAATCATCCATGTGAGTATGTGACTAATTAAGAATGAGGTGAAATTGGTATAACACAGACACTTCAAGCACTCTTATTTCTAGATAATTTATAAAGAGACAGAGGAACAACTTTTTCCTTACAATGTAGAGCTTAATCAGTTACAAGGTAACAATGAACGTGTATGATGCAGGAAACGACACCGATTCAATTGCCAATATGTTGTCATCCTATTTTACTAAGTTGATATCAGTGGTAGTATTCAACGAATTTGCATGGTTGATGTAAAACGGGCAAACGAGCAAGTTCATGGCTATGCCATGAGCCCAGGCAGATTTTAGCCATTCGGTTAGTTCTTATTTAATTCATTGTTGTGTGTTTCGCCATCGATCCGGCATTAGTGTATTTATCGAAAATGCATAGATGTGTCACCCTCATGATCAGTCCTACTAGAAAAACTCAAGAAACCCAGAGTTCGAGTTCGGTTCACCTAATCCGAACTATTGACGTTTAGCAAGGGGCTTCTTAATCAGTCACAGAAAGATTGCCTACTGATCTTAAATACAAAACATTTCTTATATATATGCGAAGGAAGTATATATCTTCGTCGTATAAAGTGCTCGAACTAAACTACAAATACTTAATTAACTTCATCGCATGAAATTCAAGAAAAGCAAAACGAGTCGCATTATTGGCAATATTTGCCTCGGCCACAACCAAGCAAAGAAGAACGGAAATATGAGAGTAAACTCATATGAAATTAGTGCTAAACTCCGTATAAGATCTCGAAATCAGATCGCGTCGTCACTTAATAATAGAATTAAACTTTGACAGTAACAATCCGAGTAGCTTCAAACGACAAACGCTCTAGAATGAACATATGAATGGTACACATTATAATACCCGAAATGCATGAACCAACATGTAGATATGTACATACGTTCATGGACGGACCTACATGTATGCCGGGTGTGGCAAGGGCTATACCCGATCTTAGGTCACGAAGTGCAAAAAGATTTCAAAACTGTCATTTTTGTGCCATTTGCAACCACCATTTTTTTTTTTTTTTTTTTTTTTTTTTTTACGATGTAACTTTAGTTAGCCCTACATTTTTTTATGCAACATCCTCTTAAAAATCGTGAGTCCGTCCCTGCATACGTTATTATGTATTTGATAGGATCATTTCAACTATACATTGCATCCCATATAGATTAAAGAAATGAAATCTTCATTGTTTATATACTATAGTCTATGGCTATCATACAAGTTGAGAATAAACTGCTAGATTTTCAAGTGTATGGTTAATGAAGTTTACTTATAAACTTGAACGATAAAAACCTCATTATCCATAACCTTGAAAATATAGAATAAATATAGTATTTTAATTACAAAGATTTAGTTCATACTTGAGAGAAGATCTCATAATTATTAACAAAATTTTAGCTTTGCCACTGACAATCGGAGTAGCTTCAAAATGCACACTCTATAGTAAACCGATAAATTGTATAGACTAATTCTAAAAATATGGTTTTCTCATTTTTGCTTCGGTTGATTGATTGATTCATTTCTTACATAACTAGATGTTTAAGGGTGCGTTTGGTTTAACACTTTAGAATGGGTTTTAACTTGATACGACAATAATCATTTATTTGGTTTAATCTTTTGATGGTAGAAATGATAGATGGAATGGAAATATGATAGTATACTAATTTGGTGGGTGTTGATACAAAAGTTGGGCGTTCCTTGTTTAGGTTCCTGTTCTCGTATCAATTGGATCTTAATGTTTGAGACCTGCGCACTAAGAAAGCAAAGAACACCGTTAGGCTTATCGTGGGATTGTCTCCCACGATTATCCTCCAGCGTGAGAGTAAGTAAACGATTTTAGGGTTATAGTGAAGAGTTAGGGTTTTTAGATCATACCTCAATGAGGGCCGAGATGCCCTTTATATGCACACAAAACCCTTGTTGGTTTCGTGTTCCTTACTCTTCGGCGTATCCCGCCTTATATGGAATATTGATCTTTATCCCATAAATAAAAGATTATTCTCAAAAGCATAAATAATATATTCGGGTTTGGGCTTTCGTGAGCCCAAATTGTTATCGTGATAGCCCATGCGTGGTGGGCTTGAGTATTAGTAGTGTTCATTGGGTTCGTGACCCGAGTACGGACTATACGTCATCAGTGGGTATTGGCTGGTTTTGGTTATTTTTTAGGGCCCTTTTTTTTCTCATCTCTATTATATATGGGATCATCTCTATATTATTTCATATTTTTTATTATTTTATTATTTAAATAAACTTTTTATATTTAAAATTTATTATAAAATATATTTAAATATATATAATTTCTCTCTCCTAAGCACATCTTAAATCCAACTTCTATACCAAATTCAAATCTAATCCAAACCCACTTAGAAACCAAACGGACCCTAAGAATGTAATAGGTTTGATTGGGGGTACGTACAGTTAAGGTGTTAAAAATATCTCTTTCAACTTTTTGATATAACATACTAAAAATTTTACTCTAACTAATACGGAGTACTAAAAAAGATACTATTACTCTATTAGTTTTAATTTTAATGATAATCAATTAATCATGGAGACCCCATTGGGGACGTGTTTGTGAAAATTAAAAAAGATAGCAAATTGAGAGTTTAGGGCATTTGGTAAGTGAAACGTGTTATAACCCAACGGTATGCGGTTCGATTCTCAAAGGCCGTATGCATTATCTTTTTTTTTTTTTTTTTTTTTTTTTTTTTTATAACGAATTACGAAATTAACTACTCGCTGTCTTATGTCATTCGGCTTTTGTATTTTTAAAATAAATAAAATTATAGAAAAAACTCTTGATGTCACTAATAAAGTCAAGTAACATATTTTCAAACACTTGAATTTCTTCAAAATCGCGGTAGAATTGATTAATTGTTCAAATTAAATCACTTTAAGAGTTTAACTTCATCAAGCTACCTATTAAAAAACTCACTCATGCAAATGGTGCCTTTCAACTGATCTAGATGTTCAATGACATCCATGTGACTTTAAATTGAGGGCTTTGAGGCGACTCGAGTCCCTCTTGATTGCCTTCATTTCTAGCGAAGACAGAGTGACAACTTTGTCCTACGAGTGTATAACTCAATCAATCACTAGGTACCAACGAACGCGATCCACCATAATTATCCAAAGCGGATAGATGTGTTGCACTCACGGGTCAACACTGAACCCAACATAGTTTTGAGTCATGTTCACCTAAACCAAACTATTGAAGTTTCTGAATGGATAACCCGATCAGTTATATAAAAATAGCCAGTTTAATTATTTCACAAATGTTCTCCTAAAAGGCTTGTATTAAGCTACTTGCAGAATATAACACTACAATTGTCATATTAACAAAGAAAGTACAATTATATATCATTGTAATGATGAACGGTTACGATTCTTCGAAGACTATATAGGAGTGATCAGTATATTCACAAACTCCATACGACAAACCAATTAATTTAAGGAAGATAACAATGGAGACATTTTTGTATGTTCAATCATATTGTTATTTTCCAACAGTTTAATTGGATTACTTTGTTTTGTCTCATTTAGGGTACTACTTGGCTAACTGACATAAGGTTGGCTTTTGCACCATCCTTTATTTGTAACATCTTTTGGGAGATCAAAAGAATTTTAAAAGAGAGAAAGCACAACCACAAACTCGGAGCGTATCTTGTTTAGAAGTACAATATGATTTGACCCATTCTACATGTTCCTCATTAACTTCACGGGCATGTTATTCAAGAAATACAAAACAAGTTGCATTATTGCCAATTTTTCCACGACCACAAGTAGATCATACATGTCAAGAATGTTATTATGTTCCAAGTATAGACTATTGAACCAGTAACGGAGCTAGGATTTAGTTTTTGGGTAGGCCGGAAAAAAGACAAGCATCGTTATGTATAAGACGAAAAGCTTAAATAATATTAAAAGCCATGAAATTTAAGATGGATTTTAATCATGAAAGATTGTTAACCCAACTATTAAACCATAAACATAACCAAATATGTTACTATCTACAAATAAGAGTTCAATATATATTTTTTTATCACATTATTTTTACAAGGATTCTATTAAATCATATAACATCTCAAGTCTAAAAGCATAACAAATAAAAAGATTGTTTATAGCTTTAGCTTACAAGAAAAAAATAAGGTGGGCCAAGTCATTTAAATATGATCAAATTTAATAAAATGAAGCAACATACTTTTGCACTAATACACATTTTGCAAGATGTTAGGGTGGGCCTTGCCCAACCATGTTTATAAGGTGCCTCCATCACTGTATTGAACACATATGACTTAGTCCTTTAGGCTTTTACCATTAGTACAATTCAATCATACTTAAAGTACCATTTTGATCGAGCTCTTTTTGTTGCTTACATTTCTAATGAATGTATCTAGTGAAAAAGTGACAACATTGTCCTACCAATCTGCAACTCAATCGATCACAAGGGTACTATCGAAGGCGAGTCACCAGAATTATCCAACAAGGAAAGATGTGTCGCACTCACTATAAGACACCGAGTTTGAGTTCGTTTCGCCTAATACAAACTAATGACATTTCCCATAGGGTTACTTGATCAGTAACATAAAAAGTACCTATTGGTGCTACAAAATAAATAAATAAATACAATGCTAAATAAATATATTAACAGATATATGCTTTGTATTAAACTACTTGCATAGCAGAACACTCTATAATAGTCATAAAAACAAAAGAAGTATACAATAAAATTTAACTAAAAAAGACAGACAGTTAGATCAAGGGAGATTCTCGACCAATTAAGAAACAAAAAATTGCTTTACATTAGCAACAACACTTAAGGGCTTGTTTGTTGAAATTTTTTGTCAAAAACATAAAGCTTTCATATGACTTAATGAAGTCAGTTTTTTTATATTAAGTCAATTAAGTCGAATTCAAACATCATATTAATCACTTTCATGGCATGAAAATTAAGAAACACAAAACAGGTTTCATTATCGACAACAACCGACAAAAATACGAGAGAAACCCATATTAAATTAGTGATATAATTCGTACGTATAGATTATTATTTTTTGATTAAAATCAATTGAACCTTGTATCCCATGCTCCCACATTGGCTAAAGAGGGGAAACATTCCTTGCTTATATACTTGGGTGTATAAGGACCATGCATGGCGTCAATAATGTTACGGTTTCCAAACCATGATTCTGAGCGTGGTTGATTATAAAAATCAGAAAACTTCGCAAACTGTTAAGGCTTGGAAATTAATATAAATTCCACGCTTTTTAATATATCTTTTCACTTACCCTTAGTTCTCGAGTTAAAATTTGAGATGAAAGGAAATGGTTAAAATTTGAGATGAAAGGAAATGGAATGTTTTTTGTGTTCTTGAGTTGTTTTTTAAGAGAGGAAAGTCAAGCAGTAAAGAAGATGGAAAGAAGTTTTGGTTGTGAAATCTTCCTCCCATTTTTGGGAGGAAAGGGAAAGGAAAGGGAATTAGAACAGATGAACTGAGCGCTAAAAAAAGTAAAAGAAAAGTCGTGCGTCACATTTTTTGTTTCACCAATGAAAAAAAATTATAGTTAGTAATAAATTTCTTTTATAATATTAATCAATTTAAAAGTAAACATTTATTTTAAAACTGAGTTTGTATATATATAAAACGATTGCATTATGTTTATGTAACTACTCCAACTATTTATAGTCTCCTACATCATCATTCATCAGATTTTAATAAACCCATAAACATTTATTTATCGACGATTTCTTAAGAACATGTGATGATTTTCAACAGTATTGACTTTAAATTAATAATAACAACACTAACCATATTTTAATAAACTCATTTCGCCGTTAGTTTTCATTCCAATCTCTAAATGTTTTACCGATCCACCTGATCTTACCTAACCCCCACCATACAATGCCATATTGATTCCACAGTGACATGTTACGAAAATGATGTAACGTGTTGCTCTCCATGTAAGGTCTATTGAGACACATGAGTTTGGTCCTTTAAGCTCTTACCATTGTACGTACGGCTCAATCATATATAAGGTACCCTTCAAACTGATCTGGATGTCATCCATGTGACTAAGAAATAAGTCGGGTACTACATTGGTGATTTGAGCCCTCTTGGTTGCCTACAATTTTAGTAAGAGTATCAAGAGACAAAGTCACAACTTTGTACTAATGTACATCTAAATCAATCACAAAGTACTAACGAAGGCGAGCCACCAGAATTATCCAACATGGATAGATGTGTCACCCGTGCAAGTCTTACCAAAAAAACTCACTAATTGCCACATTGTTAATGTGGTCAAACATTCAGTCACATAAATGTGGCTTTTGCACCATCCGTATTTGCAACAATCAGTTTTTGAACCCAAAATACAAAGTGGATGCCTCCTTGGGAATAAAGCAACGTGAAGTGAGAAAATCACAAACAAAAACTCCCAGCTATAATATCTTGTTTAGAAGTACAATATGAATCTAAAGCGTTTTGCACCAATAGATGTAAATTTCTATCTTAGGTTTCGAATACATTGCCAGCCTCAGCAAAGTGGGATTTCTGCATAACTATAACGACAGAAATCATAAAATTAGTTTGGTTTTATTGCAAACATGCAATGATATAAAAGGTGCAGAGAGATTAGAGATGGTGAGTCAAAATGGGTCGGGTTGAAACGGATCAAAATCGATTTGCTTCGTAAGAGTGTCAAATCGGATTAAGGTCCATAAGAGTGTCAAAATGGTTCAGGTTCAAACAGGTGGTTAGGTCAGACTGGGAACCTACAAAAACTTGACATGACTTTCAACCTGTTTGACCCGTTCGACCCATTTGATGTGTTCCTCTTTTAGCTAATCTGGATTTGAGACATTGGACCCCAAAAAGCCAAGACCCGCTTATAAGTTAATTGCTCGAATTTGCCACCTATTATGGATATGATCCTATAGAAACAGAGATGGGATTACGTTTGATCATTTAACCATCAGGTGGGAAGTTTCACCTATGTGGGATATAAATATAATGGATTTATCAAACGCATAATATTGTAGATGCTTACATGCCGACTTGTGCATTTCTAGTACTCTAATGTATATGAAGCTACTTGGATTCTTAATGAAAAAGTTTAAATTATGTTATTAATTGACGACACAATTTTGAGACTGAGATCTTCTACGCCAATAATGCAACTCGTTTTGTGTTTCTTGAATTACATGCCATGAAATTAATTAAGTATTATTCGCTGCAGGTAGTTTAGTTCAAGCGTTTAATAAAATCAGTAGACAATCTTTGTGTGACTGATAAGTAGCCCCTTGCAAAACGCCAATAGTTTGGATTAGTGAACCGGACTCGAACTTTAGGTTTCATAAGTTTTTTTAGTAGGACTCATGTGGGTGACACATCTATCCATTTTGGATAAATACATGTACGCTCTTACCTTGTGATTGATTAAGCTCTACATTGTTAGGAGAAAGTTATTCCTCTGTCTCCATATATTCTCTATAAATAAGAGGGTGCGAGCCATCTTGTTATACCAATGGCGCCTCATTCTTAGTCACATACTCACATGGATATTTCAAATGGTATCTTTTTACTTGATTTTGTGTTCAATACAAAGTTTGGAATACCCACTTTTTAATGTGCCAAAAGATACCAGAAATGTTGATTATTTTAGTGTCATCAAGCATTTTGATGTTGATCTCTTCTTAATCACACCTTGATTCACTAGTTTACTACGGAGTATAATCAAGTCAGTAGTTGAGGTTGGCACAGAACACTCCCTAATATAGGACGCTAAAGTAGGTGCTACCTACACGTTTTCTTTGCAGTTAGTCGACTTAATTCGTTAAGTCCCCTCCTCCCCTGTTTCGTTTATCTTGTATCTGGTACTAGGAAAAGGTTTGATTACCATAAGTGAAGTTTGAAGCCTATATCTTGTACCGAAAGGTCATTCCATTCCCACTCTAAAAGCTACTCATTATCCCTAAATGAGTAAAGGGCACATTTTTCCACCCTTTACCAAATTGTGATATTCAATGATCAAAACAAGATTTTACAATTACTACCTTCAAACACATATGTAGATATGTAGCCAATAAAAACACAGGTTATAGCTTATGAACACAGAAGTGCTCCAATAAACTAAAAACATCGCACTTACCGCATCATTACTCTTTAACTTGTCTTATCAAGACAAATTACGCATCATTTTAATAGAACGTGAATAAAATAGAATTCACAATATATGAGTTCATTATGCAAATATAAACAAAAACTTAACAGCTTGCCTGAAAACAGATCACGTGTTTGAGTGATTTGAGAGAACATCATCGGTAACTTGATGAGTACACATTCCGGTGCCCGTAGCCGTGGCGGTTGGCCTGAGATCCTGATTCTGCACACGAATCGAGATGTTAATTCTCTTTATTGGGTATTCGTTCAATTGTTGGATGAAAACCATATTAGTTTATTTGGTTTCGATTCGTATGTGTTTATGTTTGGACGAAATTCATAGTTAAAAGCTTTAAAAGTCGTCGAGTGGAGTTCTTATTATAATTTTTGGCTTTATCGCTTATGTCATGCACTTCTTTACACATATCGTAACTACGCGGATGCTATTTTTAAGACTTGTAACTTAAACCTTTATAATTTCGTCCCCCCTAGAAAAAAACTTCAAGCTCCGCCACTGATCGCTACCAAGAGCTACATATCCAACCATTATTGTGCGGGTCTTCACAATACTTCTGTAGTTTTGTACAGGAACTATAAACAAAAAAGAAACTTCATCAGATACTTAAACACGGATATATACCAGTGCTTTACATAGCATGAAGATAATTATAACAGCGTATACCTAACAGAGGACTCCCTTCAAAAGCAGACCGATGTAAATTGCTGATGTGGATTAAATCACATGTTTTTTGCTTTTTTTTTTTTTTTTTTGGTAAATATTAGATGGTGAACTTGATGTAGAGTAAACAACATTTGGTGGTAGTCATGCATTTGCCTCAAAATATATACAACAGGTTACAATAACTTCTTGTCCCACTTTAACTTAAATGCAGAGTAAACAATGGGTCCAATTTAGAATATGTTACAAAATCTGCAAAGATTGTTAATAATTTGTTACAAAATATGCAAAGATAAACATTATTGTACATTCAAGCATTGATTCATGAATTCATACCAATCACTTCTAGAACATGGTGTTGTAATGCAATGCAAGATATGGCTAAAGCTATTAAGTATAATGAGCTAAATTTAGTATACGGATAAATCTATCTTACATGGCGTTGTACTATAATGGGAGATAGCATCTCGATACGTATGTGTCTATTCAAACTCCTTTCATGAGCTTCATCCAATATTAAACCGAAAAACTGAAAAACCAAAAAACCAAACCAATAATAAACCGAAAAAACCGAACCGCCAAAAACCAAACGGTTTCAGTTTCGGGTTCTATAAAAACCGAACATTTCGGCTCGGTTTCGGTTTTAGCCAAAAACCGACCCAAACTAGTGATCAAAAGTTCAAAAGTTTTACTAGATTCCAGTAGAATCAAAGGCTATACTAGATTCCAAAAATCAATTCTGCATTTTTGTTTTTTAAGCTGTAAAAATATTAAAAACAACTAAAACATTGCACAAATACAAAGAATTGCAATATAAAGAACAGTTCGGGATAGAAAGAACAATATGATCATATAACTTCATGGGTCAAGTATTTTACTGCATTTCTCTAAAACAAGTATGCTCTGAAACATGTATTCTCTAAAACTAACTTAAACTCTAAAAGACATTAAGAAAAGTGTTACACAATGTATGCTTCATTACTGTCATGCTCATAAACCATCTTCGTCACTCCATCACATCAATATCTGCAATAAAATAACAATAATTACCATCTTCCAATAACAATATACGAGGCCGTTTAGTTGAACGCATATTGATGACTAACAGTAACTACTCGGAAAAAAGAGATACCTCAAATGATTAAAGTTACAGCCTTCTCAGCAAATAGTACCTGCTTGCAAATAGTTAGCTTGTGTTATATCGCTGATGGGTAAACTGTTAATAATTTAACTTCATGGGTCAAGTGGGTAACGGGTCAAACAGGTCATTGGTCTAATGGGCCATGCTTAGAAAATACGTCGGACGGGTCACCACTTTGTTGATACATCCACATATCAGATAATGGGCAATCTAAGAATTATTTAATTGATTTGCAGGTAAACATAAAATATTTACAGGTAGAGTAATGAACTTACCGTCCCAAATCATAGAAGTTTCGCCAAACGGTTCTGTTTGCAGCATCCTCAATGATACCTAGCTTAACTGATTTGCCAAACTCATTCCAGAACTTGGTATATTGGGCTATTGGCCTCTCTTCTCATCATTAACCTTTGATTCTTCGATCTCTGCAACAAGTAAATTAAATATCAAAGTCAATAAATATGCATATATGATAAGAGAGTTCAGTAATAATGACTTAAGATCCATAGTTCAAATATTTGCAATGATTATTGGTCAGCTAGAGGTGAGAGCAACAAATGTTTAGGATGCAGCATGTGTACCTTTCTTTTCTTTGTCGTGAACTTCATCAGGGGTCCTCTTCAGCAAGTTTGCAGATCATGTCAAGGGCCTTCCCGATAAGTTTCTTTATTGTTTCTAAGCTGTTGTGTTGTTGAAGCATGTCACGAGAAACATTTAGTGGTAGGGTGTAAATCAACAAAACCCTGATGGAACAGTAAATGTAAGCAACCATGTCCAAAGACAATTATCAATTATGACGTATTCCTTATATAGCCAAACACATTATAAACAAGAACGATAAAGACTTACCAATAAGAGCGATAGATAAATACTCTTCTAACGTAGAGCTTGAGGTTAGATTTGTTGGCATTGTAGTAGCTCTCGTATAGATCAGTAGGAGCCTTGGAAGGCACAAACAGAACGGCCTTGAACTCAACATCACCTTCAGCGTTGAAGTGGCTCCATGCCATTGGCATCTCATCACCAAAATCCTTACATATGATAACACCCACTAGGCCACTACTGTTACAACTGCATGGCTCAAATTTCATCTTATTTACTTTGTATGGCACGTGATTTTAGCTATATTTTATCTTTAACAGTTAACACGGGTTTAAGCTTTTAGATTTTAGAACACATGGAGTCGGCCCAGCGTAAATTGTTCCAAAATGGACCTTTTGACCAAAACCCATTTTGCACATTAATTAACCCACCCGAACCCATTTTAAGCATCAAGTAGAAATTATCAGTATTCACCTTAGCAAGAGAGTGACAGAACTTTGTGTGCTCTTCTTCGGCGACCTCTGGATTTCTTAACCAGATAGCTTTAACATTGTTCAAGCATTCCCATTCGTATGTTGTTTCCTTGATGGTTTTGGTCTTCACTTTTTCTTCATCTTCCACCTTGTCAGAACTTCCTCTTCTTTCTCTTCACCCTCGGTGGCTTTGGCTGTTCAAACCATTCAAAGGAGTTACGAGTTATTAGAGTAAATAAGCAACAAATATCATAAGTTCAACAAGGCTTTCCCACATACGTTTTTCTTGCTCATCACTAGAGTCATCCAGGCACCTAAACATCAAAAAGTTGTAAATTCGTGCATCTACGAATATCCAAGAGAAGACAATCGTATACAGCTACAAATGATGGAGGAAACATAGCAACATCAAGCAGCCTCATGATTGCACCACCTAAAAAACCATTTTGCACCAACACAAAATAAAATCACCACACATATCTCATACTTTTAGCAACTCTTCCCACTTGTTCAGCAGATGCCCCCATTTTCTTGTTATGTTTGAATTGGTTACTGTGACAAATGTGGATGATAACTGCTGTTTTGGCATGTTCATACCTCTCTCAAACTCCTTTGAAACAACAAAATGTACAGAATCTGCTTGTCTAAAACAAACTTTTATGCCCATACTTCCCAAGAATTTAGGCACAGCATTATGAAGACCACCAGTTGCAAGCTCTGTAGAAGTTCCTGCAAAAGCACACATTTTGTAAATATGAGAGACGAAAAAAGGTAACCGTCAGGAAGAAATTACAATTTGATCTCTATCATCAATTACTGTGACATTGTCATAAATTTATACCTTTAAATATGTCTCTAACATTTCAAGTCTAATCAAATATTTCTAAGATAATGAAGTTGACTGTTCCTTTTGATGTTGATCACTCACTTGTTAATCACACCTTTTTGATTCACTAGTTTACTACGTAGTACAATCAAGTCAGCAGATGAGGTTGGTACAGAACATTCCATAATATAGGACGCTAAAGCAGGTGCTAACTACACGTTTTCTTTGCAGTTAGCTAACTTAATTTGTTAAGTCCCCTCCTCCCCTGTTTCGTTTTTCTTGTATTTGGTACTATGAAAAGGTTTGATTATCATTCCCACTCTAAAAGCCTATATCTTGTAACGAAAGGTCATTCCATTCCCACTCTAGAAGCAAGAAATTATCCCTAAAAGAGTAAAGGCACACTTTTCCTCCCTTTAACAAATTGTGATATTCAATGACCAAAACAAGATTTTACAATTACTACTTTCAAACACACATGTAAATACCAAGTAGCCAATAAAAATACAGGTTATAGCTTATGAACAACACCAGAAGAGCTCCAATCAACTAAAAACCTCACAATTACCGCATCATTAATCTTTAACTTGTCTTATCAAGACACATTACGCATCATATTATCATAAAAACACAGGTTATAGCTTATGAATCACTAACATAGATTAACCCACATTGCAATATCCAAATTAAACTATATAAAAACATTCTGGTAACACCAATTAATAGACAAACACACGAATCAATTAGACTAAAACATAAACCCTAAATTAATAACTTCAAATTCAAAAGTCCTAATTACCTTTTATCCTATATAAATTGGGTTCATTACGCAGATACAAACATAAACCAAACAACTTGCCTGAAAACAGATCTCGTGTATGAGTGATTTGAGAGAACATCATCTGTAACTGGCGGAGTACGGCGGTTGGCCTGAGACCCTGATTCTCTTCCATATGTACTTGATATCTAACCACTCCAAGTCCACTTGTCTCAAGTTTGGAATTTCAGCAACACTTGGAGAATCAAATATCTGCTCAATGTCCCGACATTCACTACAATGGACAGTTTCAAGTTTTTGCAGTTGTAGCAGCTTATCGGATGAAAAAAAGAGCCTGTCCACCACTGGTCTTATAAACCGTATCCATTTCGATCAAATTATGATAAGACCAAGACAACTGTTCCATAGTAGTAGGGCGGTATGAGCTTGTAGTTTCATAACTCGGTGATCGGGCCTGCAAGGTAAAAAAAAAAAAAAAAAAACACAAGCTTATGTCAGAGATAATTGTACATATTAGTTGGTTCAATGATAAAAAAAACTTCATATGCGAGTAAAATAAGCCGAAAGGCTCTACATGATTGTAAAACCGTTGGGTTTTGGGGATCACATACATAACCAAACAACCTACACAAGATTATTCTGGATTGTGGGCTAGGCCACATTACAATCGGGCCTATATACATACACGACTAACACCGTTGATATTTGCTAATCATATTACTTTCGATCCAATAATTAGGCTGTAATTTTGATGAAGATTACAATTATCAATAAGGTTAATTGACTCTAATACTAGAAAAGAAACTGACATGGGAAGGTTTTTTCTTTTTTACTTTAAAATAAAAATAATACCTGATACCGTTATTTGTGGGCAATCACGGATCATAACCTTTTCCAAAGTTGGCCATATGAATTCATTCTTTCCCAAGAAGAAACCCACAAAGTTTGGTAGTTTGATTAGTGAAAGGGACTTCAAATGAGGAAAGACCATCCCAACAGAAGCAGTTGTGTGGGAATTTATAGACACATCATCATCTCTGTTTGAAACCACCTCTTCAATAGCATCACAATCCTGTATATAAATTTTCTTTAGGTTGGAAAGAAGTTTCACCATGAGAGGTGAAAACAAGTACTTGATGCTGTTGCAATTGTGTATCCATATGGTTGTGAGGTTATGGAATGAGGACTGTGATGGTTGTTTTTGAAGAATTAATTCATTCCAATTGCACTTCCACACATGACTCATCCTCTTCAAACCACCTAACTCCCAATACTTCAAGATTGGGGAGTATGATCAGTTGCTGCTGGGTATTGTGAGGTGATTCTCTACTAATTGGACTCGTTATCTCAAAAACCACCTCCACATCTTCATAGCAGCACACCAGAACAAGTTTATGAAGGTGATTAAAAGTGGGTAATGGGAATGCAATTTTAGAAATCTGCATATCACAACCACAAATGATATATTTAGTAATAATTCCCATTGAGAAAATATGAATATGACTGCAACAAAATTTTTAAAAATATATATATATATAATTTATTCAAGAAGAAACATCTGGATACGAGATAGAAGAAACAGGGTTGAAATAGCATTATTTTTATGTTTATTTTAAAAATAATAAAAAAAAACCCAATATAATTTTTTTATTTATTTTAAAAAGAATAAATAACATTCAAGTAATGAAAAGAGGTCACAAAAGGATAAAAACAAAAATGGAAATCATTTATTAAATTGTACCTCTTTCTCTTTCTCAACCAATTCATTCTTTTTCTCAATTTCACTGCCGCAATCAATAATTTGAACTTGTTTGAGTGCTCTCATATCCAAATTGGTTATGGCAGGTGTGACTAAAGTTTCAAACCTCTCACAATCTTCAATATATATGCTTTCAACAGCTTCAAATCCATGAATCAAGTTATTTCCAGCATCTTTTATCCTCCACACCTCTCTAAGCTTCCCTAATCCCCTCAAAACAATGCTTCTCAACCTGCTGCTGCTAACTTTATCCATTTCACCAACACATCCCATGTCGACGTCGAATATCACTTCAATGGAACCACAACTTTCAACGTTAAGCTCTTGTAGATTGTTACAGGAATGGAAATGGATTGCATGATAAAAGCTTCACAAGACTATCACATCTCTCCACTTCAATGCTTCTCAAGCTGCTGCTGCTAAGTTGCTCGATTTCACCAAAATCCATGTTGAACAAGACTTCAATGGAACCACAACTCTTGACCGTAAGCTCTCTCAATGGGCAAAGATTACTAATACTAAACTGAGGAGGCCATATCTCCTTCAAATTCTCCATATAAGAAACAAACAACTTCTCCAGCTTAGGAGTCGCATCCTGCAAAGTAAAAAAATATTTGTTCATTCATTAGATACTCACCACTTTTTGACCAACTTTTAGTATAAAAGATTGTTAAAATAAAATAGACTAACCTCTTTGTGAAAGAAAGATTGCACGAGGGAAATATTACTCGACACAGAAGTTGATGCACTACTAGGATAAACGCTTGTAAAATTCTGAAGGCCTTCAAGTTGCAACTTAACAAGACGTGGTAGCTGGAATTTACTACAGAAACACAATAGATTTGGTAGCTCAGCCAACCTGAGATACATTAAGTTGGAAAATATGATTATATCAGATCGATTATTCTCGGTATGTATGACTGCTTCCATATTAGGGCATCCAGAAATATCCAGATACTCAAGCTTTGACAAAATTTTTGCAACACTCGGTGTGAACAGGTATTTCAATTCTGTACATTCTGAAACGACAAGGAGTCTTAAATTGCAAAACGAAGAGTTTCGAGGAGGATGTGGTATTTCAACATCTTCAAGAGAATTCATATCATTCACTTGTAGATAAAGTGCATGTGTGATCTTAAACAGCTCATTGATTTTAGATTTCAGTAGTTCTTCTGTGTTGGTGACCAGCTTCAAGCTGTTTTCATATGTGTCCATGTCAACCATATATATCTTTACGTGTTCTCTAACTTCTGTAAAAGAACATCTCACTGAGAGCTTGAATCTTTTAAGGTTCTCTGAACGCTCTGCAAATTCTCTACTGTTGTTGTCTGTGAAGCAGCATGCTATGTCATGATTCTTTTTTGGGAAGCAGAATGCTGCTTCATGATAAGGTATCATCATATAAAGCTCTTCAAGCTTCACTAAGCCTTTCAAGACACCGTCATCTATAACAAGATTGCAACAACCTGTTACATCCAGTAGTCGTAGCTTCTTCAAATTTCCGAATGTGGAAGGTATGTTTGTAATGCCAGAATTAGCAAAGCTAAGCACTTCCAGATTCGAAAGATTTCCAATACAAGCTAAATCAAACTTCAACGAGCATTTATCGAGACAAAGAGTTCGAAGCTTTGTGGATGATGTGGGAACTAGTGGGTACTTCATTCTCTCAAATGCTATAACCTGAAGATTTTCCATTGTTGCATAAAAGGCTTGAGGGAACCTTAGCGACTCATCTCCGTGCATAAGTTTCAAAAGTGAAAGGTTTGGAAACCTTAAATCACTAGGAAACTCCGACATACCCTTGCATGACAACGAAATTTGCTTGCAAGACTGGCTCATACTATTAGCTTCACTCCAATTTGAGAAATCATCTTCATGGTGAATGATCCAACATCCGTCCTCACCATCTTTAGAAACAGTATTTACCACAAATGCCAGCACAAGATCATGCAATTTCACACAATCACTGTGATGACTATCTCCATCCATCAACAAGTAGGCATTTTTAAGATTGCTCACACTTGTTTCTATCTTGTCTCTAGCGTCTTCCATAGTAGAAACTTTGTTTAAGAGTTTAAATCCCCATGCATATCTTGTGAGATCTTCTATCGGGATGTTAGAGTCCTCGGGGAATAAGCCACAAAGAAGAAAAATATTTTTATCCTCTTCTTTTAACTTATTGTAGCTCATCTCAATAATTTCTTGTACTTTCTTATCAAGATCATTATTCTTCAGACACTTGAGTCTACTTCTCCATACACCCTTGTTCTTTTCACATATAAGAGTTCCAGCAATGAGTTTGATGGCAAGCGGCAAACAACCACATTTTTTGACAATCTCGCATCCTATGTCATACAGATCACGATCACATCTTGCTGAATTCCCTGCAATTTGAAAAAATAAATCCTGTCCTTCCCCTTTCTCCAAGACACTAACTTCAATTACTTCAAAAGCAGAATCAACATCAACATCAACATCAGCTGCGATCTGTAGGCAAACTTTTACATCCCGCGATGTGAGCAACAACTTAACCCCATTAGGAAAAGGACTCGCTAATCCAATATCTTCAAGTTTAATCTTCTCCCACACATCATCCAGTATAACCAGAATCTTTTCTTTACGTTCCAATAATTCTTTAAATCTTTTAGAAAGATAATCTGCCCTTAGTTTTTCATCAGATTTAGTTAGAGGTTTGCCTGTGTGCTCTGCTATGGCATCCTGAATGGCAAACAAGTTAGGACTTTTCCCAACAGTTACAACAGCAATCCAATTAAACATCTTGTTAACATGTGCAGCCTCTTTCAGTTGTTTCATCAGTGTGGTTTTACCCACGCCACCCATTCCACACAAGGCTATCACTCGAGCCGTATGATCATCATCTTGTTTAAGGAGCTTAAGTGCGTCATTGAATGCCTTTAACCTTGAGTCGAACACACTTACACCTGATGTTGATGTTGATGCCGGGTTTATGGAATCGACTCTGCCAAGACATCCTTCAGCTTCACGCCAGAGGGTGTCATCAGAGATCATTCTAGAACCATCTCCGATAAGACGTTCGATAACCTTGGTAAGCCTTAATGCATTTCTTCCTGCTAGAAACTTCTTTTTAACACTAAAGCATCCAATGTTGTTGCTTGGAATGTTGTCAACATCTTCCTTGATCTTTTTAACATCTTCCGACCACTGTGGTACATGAGCAGGCATATTGGGATGTTGTCTCTTGAGGCGTTCGATATCAGCATTTCGATCTTCCAAAAACTGCATTCTATTTCTCATGTGCTCAACATGTTCAGCGTATGAAGTGAGATATCCCAGCTTTTGCTTAATATGACCCGTCAAAACATTCACAACAGGACCAACGATTGCAGATGCAACTTCCATTTTCCTGAGACATAAGAAATCATATAAACAAAACCAAGGGTGTGGCAATTACTGAAACGACACGAAAATAAACATGTTAAGATTGGGTCAAAGCAGGTTTCGGGTTGACCTGTTTGCATAAACAGATTACATGGGTAGTGTTTGTAACCGAAACCCGACCGAACTACCAACAAAAGGGATGAAAATGTTATTTCAGTGTCCATACATTTGTATATTACTAACTTATTAAGGGCTGCTTGGGATTGCTTATTTTACTGCTTATCCATAAGTCCTGATCATAAGCTACTTCGAAATAAGCACTTCGGGATTGCAGATACAACATCCATTTTTTTAAAAATAAACATATTTATTTCACTAAGTTTCATTTTATGGTTAATAAGTACCAAAATAACTTATCGACTTCGGCCATCGTGATGCCGGTGGTGACTTGACGGCGGCGCCGTTGGTTTTGGTTTCTTTCTTTTTCATTTTGCAACAGTTGTTGACTATGTTTATAGGGGTTGCTAGCTCTTTTTAAGCCTTAATTATTTGAGTCTAACACTCCAGTTTTGCATTACTAACTTTAGCTTAAAAATGTAGGTTTGATTGGTGGCTTTGCTGTTTTTTATTTATTACTCCATTTCTCTAGATTTATATTTTTATTTGATTTTTCTTTTCGTCATTATGTTGGATTTGAGATTTTGAGGTATCGGTGTGTATACTTGTGCATATCAAATACTTGTTTTACAAAATGCAACTGTGGTTGTTGTTAACTCTTTTTTTTTTTTAAATGCTACTGATGCTAATGCCATACTCATTTCTCACTCTTGATTATATAAAAAACATTAACGGCATACTCATTTCTCCCAACAATACACGTCCTACAAGTCTTACGTGTGAGATCACATTTCTTAATCCAAATCCATTATTTAATATTTTAATTAACAAAAAAAAAAAAAACAAAAAAAAAAACAAAAAACAAATAAAACAAGTATTTTCGTACTTGTTTATAGTTCCGGTTTCTTATTATTTTCTTTTTGTATGTAGGTTTATTTCAAATTAAAGTGCCTTCATCGTCTTTGTCTAAATCTATATTTTATTGGGGGGTATATTCCCATATTGTTATGTGAAAATCAATTCAGTTTGTAAAAAGGAAAAATAATTCGATGGGACTTGTGAAAAACATTAGTCAAACACTCAACCATTATTTCATGTTTGGTAGAGTGATGGGATGAGACGCGGTAGGTAAATGCTGAATCAGTACCATAGGAGTAACAATGATACATTAATTTCTTTGTTCTTATTTTATTTTAGTTAAATTGAAATAATTGCAATTTTATAAGAACCACAAAAGAGAAACAAATATGCAATATAATGACATCTCACCTTAATTAACAAGTTAATTAAAAGAAGATAAGACCAAACAAGACAAAAACAAAACAAAATATAGAAATGATCACAGGAACCTCAAACTAATGACTAAACTCATGAATTATAGACAAAGTTCTAAATGTATGAGACTTTGTAATGTCGTTACGCCACGCCTCGCGCTATTTATAATCTTACCTATTAATAACTTAATGCATGTCTTTTTAAAAACTAGCATATGTGTATGTCTTTTTAAAAACTAACACATATGCGTTATTCTACATCGATGCTCAAAAAGGGATTCAAACACTCACTGCCTCGTTCAGACACCAAAATACAATTTAGATACCACAAGACTCAAATTTAACCCATTTCATTAAATGTTTGCCTAACGATAAAAAAACGAGTATGAAATCATAAGCACGGCCTAAAAGGATTACCTAGTATTTATATAACTAAGACACTCCAATTTAATGTGAGGCATTCTAAAGACGCCACGTGGATCAAAAATAGTGAGACACTGTTGAAGACTTATGTTAAAAAAAAAAAAAAAAAAAAAAAAAAAAAAAAAAAAATGTGTATACCCACCTAATCAGCTCATTTCTTAGCACTCATTTTGTATTAACCTTCATTTCTTCATTCAAATGTTTATTTAACCGTGTTCTCTAGTTTGGTTGAGAGAAAGTGAATGAAGATCTAAAATCAAGTATACTAGCTCAAAGAATCAATCTGTCAATCCAATTCTTGATTATTGTCCTCCACTCTACAAATATGGTGACTAACAATATAGCTACTAGGACTAATGTGATTTACTACACTGTACATCATGCTGCCAATCTGCTATATACTATACCTAAATGTGTACATCTAACACAACGCTAAATAAATGAATACGCACAAGTTTAATAAAAAAAATGTAATCAAACAAATATATATATGTGTGGCACCTGCTAGACCTTGCACACCCGTAGATATTACTAGTATCCATAATAAAGCAAAAGACTTATGAATTCATGATGATATCACATATGCCGACGTACCTAACTAGTTTTTGCCGATTTCAAATCTTGAATGAAAGGCAAAGGTCACACGTTCAAGGCATGGACGCATGGTACATAACAAAATGAGTCAGTGACCGACCTCTTAAAGAAACATATGCGGGTGTGGCAGTTTATTAGCTTATGATGATGTCATTGTTTACCCAAGCTCTCTATTACCTACCCTTATTCCTAATAATGAAAGCCTAATTAATCTTTACCTAAAACTTTATACTAGTACTCCGTATTATTTACACTTACATAATCAAAAAGTTTTACATATTTGTGGTACTAGGAGAGTTATTTTACATACAAGGACTCATCCCTACCATTAATTTAAAAAGAAAAGAATTGTTGAAATTAAAAGTATTTTTATATTTTACCAATTTTTTTATAATTTAAATATATTATAAACAGTTAATCGTTAAGCGAAAATAGTTACACCATCGCGACAAGCATTTAATTATCTTTCTATAGATGAGCACTTTGACATACGTTCGACAAAAAATTTTATTTTTTGTTTTTTTATTATTTATTTATTTTTTTATTTTTTTGCCGAAAAAAATCACATGTGAATATGTAATATCACATGTGATTTTTTCGGTAATAAAAAAAAAACGTGAAAAAACGATTTTTTTTTTCTTTCGAAAGTATATCAAAGTGATTATCTATAGAAAGATAATTAAATGCACGTCGTAACGGTATATTTTTTTCCGCTTAACGATTAACGGTTTGAAAGGTATTAATATTTGAAAAAATATGATAAATGCTGGTTTTTTAAATTGTTGTGATTAATCTTATCTACTAGATCAAATAAAGATGCATGGTGAAGATTGGTATGTAAAAAAGTTTTGTTCTCAAATAATCTTAAATCCTGATGGTATTGCTACTATAAAAACTCCTAATTTGAAAGTCATCAACTATGATTACTCGAAATTGGGATAAACAAATCCTTTTTTCCCCTTATTCCTAATAAAACAACCCACAATAAAATCTATTCAACAATGATTACTTGAAATTAGACTACAATATCAAACAACTCGATTGGCAAAGCATAATGCTCAATTTTGCTGACGTGGCAATATTGAGCAATCTAATCGGTTCTTGTATTTTTATTCTTTCTTAATTGCCTCCCAAAATATTTTTTCTTTTATTATACAAAAGGTTTCTAATAAAAGAGCATAAAATAAAAGCTTTTTAACAGTAATTACTCAAATCTTGTTTGGGCAATCAAAATTGGACATTGCGATTGCTTATTCCTTTACGCAATAACATCAAAGGGCCAGGTCAAATAAGAAGTAACTGATGTTTACTAGACAATCAAAATTTATCTGGGACCCATCTCTGTTACCTATATCCAGTCACATAAATTAAGTTAAAGCAAGTTAAGAGGGTAGTAACCAATGTTATGAAAATCGGGTTCGAAATTGACCCGGTCGAGTCACCGGGCACCGGATTGATCGGTTCGACCGCCGGGTCAACCCGGTTTTCAGTATATAATTTTTTTTTATTTTTTGTGACCGGGCGACCTGGGTTTCAAAACACTGGTAGGAACAACTTAAGTCTAGCCGCTTAAGGTGGCTTTTTAACCACATAGGATCATCATGAGTGCAATATATATTATGAATATATCCATAGCTGCATTTGCCTAAAATACCTAGCTTTTTGAATTTAACAAACGACTTGGCTAACTAACTTTTTCAAACAAACTGATTTGAACATATAATCTAATTTGAACATATAAGCTTCAACAATAATTTATATAGTGCATGGCAATTAACATCAGCTTATCAAACACTTTTAGCAAAACCCAAATAAACATGATCAATGCTCCCATTAACAAATAAAAAACCGCTTATATAACCTTCTAACAGAATCTAAAGTAGAACCTGCGACAATTAATATATATAAAAGCTACTTTCTTCATTGACATATTTATCAAACAGTTGTTCGCATGCGTGTGTAAAATCAGGTGATAATATAATAATACATGTAAAAGCAAAACAGATTATAGAAAGCTCACCAGTTGTAAAAGAGGATAGCTACAAAGCCACAATGAAGGAAGTAATGGTATATCAAAGTCCAATGTGCACTGAACAAATAATTTGGTTGAGCTCGATCATATGATATTAAAAGTGCTCCAAGGAATAAACCAACAAACAAGCAAAGCATTCTTGTGCCATGGAAATAATATGCTTTTCTCCATCTTTACTCTTTATTTTTTTAGAAAAGCATCTGATACAATGTGGTATTGTGGTTTACGGTGGATAACCTATAGTCACAAGTTTATGTATATCATTTTTCTAAACTAAAAGCATCTTTGAATATAGAAAATTTCACTAAAACGAAATCAGGCAAGGAAATAATAAAAATTTTGAAATTTGAAGAAATATTTGGTAAGTTTCACTATTTGTAGAGTGCACACTCATTTGAGCTAATATGATTTTAACAAAGTCAAGATGCGGAACAGTACTTCAAAATAAGCTACCAGTTTTTCACGCCAAAAAACCCAACAAGTGTGTCTGTTGGCCAACCAACTCCTCTTAAAATTGGTTTCGTTTGAACACATAAAATACTTTATTTTGAAAGTGAATTCAACAAGATTCAAGCAGATAATTCAAGATTCTCATCACACCCAGGGACGGACATACTTGAGACACAAAGTATCCACATGCATACCCTTTTAGAGGATGGGGTACGGTTGGCTGGTGGCTGGCGCCATCACTACCAGCCGAAAAACGGTGACGGCGCACCGTACCGCAGGTCGCGCTATTGGCCATTGCGCCGTGGTGATGGCTCAGCGCCGTGGCCATTTTTTTTTTTTTTTTTTTTCATGAGATATGAACGTTGCATGATGTGTTTGGAAACATAAATGGTACCAACGGCTATATAGCCGTTTATTGTCACATTTAAAAAAATAATAATAAAAAATAAAATAAAAAACAACAATTAAACCCCAAAAAAAACCTTATAAATACCCTTATTATTCCATACTTCAAACACACCTTCAATCTATTACATCTTCACTTTTTTCAATCATGAATCCAAACAATTCTCAACGACCCTAATTTCGATCCGTATGATTTTTTTTAATGATCGAGAACGATATCTTCAAAGTTACATGGCGTATGAACAATATGTATCTTTGTATGAAGAAGCCGAGGGATCGAGATCGGGTGAAAAGAAAACGAGGGCATACATACCTCGTGAACGAGAAGAGGCAGAACAACGTTTACTCGATGACTATTTTGGCAACGCCGAGAATGATCCTAAATATCCGGAAGATAATTTTAGGCGAATGTATCATATGAGCTCTAGACTTTTTAATAAAATTCTCAACGATATATTAACTTATGATGTTCAGCCTCTTCCCGAATACTTTAGTTTTTTTCACCAACGTCACGATGCTACCGGTCGTGCAAGTATTGGTGATGTTTTGAAGTGCACATCCGCCATACGCCAATTGGCGTACAGCCCTGCACCTGATGCATTTGATGAGTACTTGCAAATTGGTGAACGTTGTTCACGACAATGTTTAGGCTACTTTACTAAATGCATACATGTTTTATACAATGAAAAGTATCTTAGAAAGCCCAATTCAGATGACATTGAAAAATATATGCATTGCATGAAGAAAAACATAAACTCCCTGGAATGTTCGGGAGTATTGATTGTATGCATTGGGATTGGAAAAATTGTCCAAAGGCCTTACAAGCTCAATTCAAAAGACGTGATCATAAATACCCAACTCTTATGTTGGAAGCGATTGCGGATCAAAGATTATGGATTTGGCATGCATATTTTGGGGTTCCAGGGGCAAATAATGATCTTAATGTGTTATATGGTTCCCCTATATTTGATGATAAACTTGCCGGTTTAGCTCTGGAATGTCCGTTTGAAGTAAACGGACATACATATAAAAAATGTTACTATTTAGCCGATGGCATTTATCCAACATGGTCCGTGTTTGTGAAAACGTATAGTGTTGCAAGGTCAGAAAAGATATTGAACTTCAAAAGGGTTCAAGAAAGTGCTAGAAAAGATATTGAACGAGCTTTCTGAGTCCTACAAGGTCGGTGGGGGATTATACGACAAACCGCACGTGCTTTTCAAGTCAACGCTTTGAAACTAATCATGTATTGTTGTAAAATGTTACACAACATGATATTGGAAGACGAATGATTCGAAGTGAATTTAAGAGAAACATTCGTCGATCCACGCCCGAACATGCCAGATACTTGGATCGAAAGATGTGATTTACATATTAGAAAAAATAAAGAACTTCGAGATAGAAAAGTTTACGACGACCTTCGACAAGACCTTGTTGAGCATTTATAGAACTTGAATAATTAGTTTGTATTTTTTTTAACGTAGTGTGTGTTTTTTTATATGTAATGTTTGTTTTTAATATTAATGAAGTTTATTTTAGTTTATATTGTGTATATTTTAATTTGAGTAAAAGAAAAAAAAATGGCCGACGGCACCAGAATTTATATTGTGTATATTTTAATTTGAGTAAAAGAAAAAAATGGCCGACGGCACCAGAAATTCTGGTGCCAACGGATACCCCTGAAATGTGGTGCCGTAGGATTTCTGGTGTTATGGAGCTTTTTGCTGACGTAGCAGCAAAAAAATCCCACGGCACCAAGCCATGGCACCAACGGTACCCGGTGCTCTTAGGACCATCGGTATTGTAAACTGTTTGTTTTTTTAATAAACCTTTTAGATTTTAACACGAAACCCTAGGCAAAAAATGAGAAAAACTACTAATCACAAACACCACAGCATCTAAAATTGATCCATCTAACAATTAATAAAAATAAAAACCTTTTTCTTCATTCATGCATTTAATCAAACAGTTGGCATGCATGTATAAAATTAAATCGTCATATAAAAAACGTAAAAGCAAAAAAGGTTAGAAAGATTTCACCAGTTGTTGGCTTGAAGTTGATGCCATGGTATAAACCAACGAGCAAGCAATGTTGTAAGCCGGCCATGGAATCAAATACTTTGCTTTTCTCCATCTCTACTCTTTAAATATAACATTTTCTAAACTATATATAATCTTCCTATATAATTAATGTGGGTGTGATCAGTATTAAAAAATATGAAACATTTGTTTACACAGGTGGTTGTCTATACAGGGATGGACTCACGATTTTTGAGAGAGTGTTGCACATTTTTTTTTTTTTTTTTTTTTTTTTTTTATAACCATGAATATTAAAGTTGCCCGATAAAGAATTTATTATGTAGAATTTGGTGTTGCACTAGCCCAGAAAAGGCATATTTTATAAAAAAAATTACATTTCGTGACTTAAAATTGAGTGTGGCCCGTGCCACACCCGGCTCCTATGTGGGTCCGTCTATGTGTCTATATGGTTTCCGTTTATTAAGAAGTATAGACGGTAGACTTTTGGCCTCTAAAAAGTTACTACTACATGTAATGTATAGTTTGGTTGAGCATAGAAACTGCATGTTTTCGTTACTAAATGGAGAAACCAGGGCTGTCCCATTGATTTGGGTGGTCCGGTGCGAAATCACGAATGAGACCCTCATAAATCGCGAAAAGTTTAACTATTTTTTAAAATAAAAAGTTTTTTGATATTACACAAACACACTAAAAATTCAAACTTGATAATATTTAACAGATACTAAAAATTCAAAACATTATATACTTAGATATGTATAAAACTATAAATATTAATGAATGTATACTAAATTGGAGGCCCCTTACAACTAAGGGCCCTGTGCGGTTGCACCACTTGCGCATGCTAAATACCGCCACTGGCAGAAACTGAGAGACACAGGTTATATTTTTTGTGAAACTTTATCATTTTTGCGGAACTTACGTCCCATCACATGGGCACAAAACATATTGCATACGGCCCCTTCAACAAAACAGTTTACAATACCATATCTTTGTGCATATTTTGAAGTACAACATGTGTCTTTTGAAATCTTATTATCTTTAAAACATGGTAGCAAATTATCAAATAGTCTGACTCCAATAAGCGTACCTTCGAATACCTTAATAACGATCACCCGAAAATGGTAATAGAAAACGTCTAAACATAATGTTGGTGAGCTTCTAGGTTTGAAAGTAAAACCATGGAGCTATGATTAGAGTAGTGTGGGACAAAAGTGAGCAAGAAATGCATAAACAAGCACAAAATAAAGTTCACACGTTTCGCAACAATTAATCATCATGATGACATATACGTATAGCTCGCTCGGATAATATTCACCAACTCAAGGGTGCGGGTGCCAACCCAAATAGTACAAAGTGCTACTTCCAAAATGGTACTATCAATACAACATAACCTTATAACTTGTGCGGAGTGTATTCATCTTTTCATGAGGTGTGGGTGTCAACCCAACTAGTACAGGTTGCTACTTCCTAAATGGTACTATCAACACAATCCTAATGGTACCGAGTGCTACTTCCAAAATGGTACTATCAATACATCCTAACCTTATAACTTGCGCGGAGTGTATTCATCTTCTCATGAGGTGTGGGTGTCAACCCAACTAGTACAGGGTGCTACTTCCCAAATGGTACTATCAACACAATCCTAATGATAACATCAAATTAGCCTGATATTTCATATATCAAATTCCCGTGTTTATTGTCTCATTTATATTAATATAGTACTTAATTCGTTCATATTCGTTCACATTTGTATTTCAGGTTGATTGAAGCGTTGGAACGGAAAAGATGCGAGAAAAGGTCGTAAGGCCAAGGAATTTTCTAAGTAGCAAGAAAGTTACGGCGTAGCTTGGTTATTGAGGTTACACCGTATATATCCAAAGAGTTAGCTGTATTCAAGAGCTATGAAAGTTACGTCGTAACCAATTAATAGGTTACGGCGTAAAAATGGAAAAAAGTTGACGAGTGTTTAACGACCGTAACCTACTCTTGAGTTTACGCCGTTGTAACCAAAAGTGAAGGTTACGACATAACTTGCGATTTAGTTACGCCATAGTGATGGATATACATGTGGATAATCATATACTGATGAAGACTTACGGCGTGGCGCGTAGGAATTAAAGTCTAGGGGATGAAGCGGCAAATTAATATTAAGTTTATTTACTACGAGGACTGAAAATAATAATACGAAGTACGATGAGGGGCCAAAAGTGTTAAAATCAATTGAGGTTTCAATACATATTTATGTATATGTACGCATGAATGGTGAATAAAGGCCACAAGGACTGAAAATGAAATTAATGCATGATCAGGGACTAAACTTGGCTGAGGCCAAAGTATATATTTATTACGTATAAATTGATAGTATATATTATAGACGGGAGTTTAGAAAGAAAAAAAATTAATAAACAAATATTAAAATATAATTTTTCAATTAAAAAATTGTTTTTTTCCCCAATACTATATATTATAGACGGGAGTTTAGAAAAAAAAAATTAATAAATAAATATTAAAATATAATTTCTCAATTAAAAAATTGTTTTTTTTCCCAATGAAAACGAACCATACAATACTTAAAAAAAAAAAAAAAAAAAAAAAAAAAAAAAAACCTTACAAAACACACTCTGAACTTCTTAATATTTACGGGGTTTTTTATATAACAAACTTTATTTGCCAAATATCTAACAGATATCTAGCGGTTTCTTGATTAAAAAAAATACTGACAAAAAGATCTCTCGATAACGAGCAAAACAAGTCCAATATTGATATGTTTTTTACGCTGAAATAAAAAAAAGAAAGAAGTCAAAAAATTATTATGAATCGCTAAAAAAAATTCAAGAAAGAATCGTTTTCATGGTTAAAATGTATTATGATATTATGGTTTTTTTTTATATCACTGTAAAACTCATACTTTGTTTTTGAACTTTTTTAATATCACCGTAAGTTTTTTTAATATCGCAATAAAAAAAACAACGATATTAAGTTTTTATTAATATCAATGTAACTTTTTCAATATCACAGTTCATTTTTATATGTAAAAAAAACTTAATATCACGTTGGTTTTATAATATCACTATAACAATCATAAAACCCTTCATAATATCCTTAATATCACGGTAGGACTCATAATCACAAACACAAAAGTGCTCAGAAAAATCTGAAAAAATTTAAAAAGTAAAGATTACAACAATAGTAAGGATCGCTCAAAAGGAAAAAAATTTAAAAAAAAAATTAAGGGTAAAATTGGCACCGTGATAATAGCGTGTGTATGTGTGTGTGATTAGATCTAAATCAGATCTGGATGGACTATCCAGATCTGTCCGTACGTTCGCACTAAAATCCAAAATCCGCACGTGATCCTCACTATATATATATATATATATATATATATATATATATATATATATATATATATATATATATATATATATATATATATATATATAGTTTTTTAAATAAAAGAACTATAAGGACAAAAAACGTACAGCTCTATAAGAGTTAATATATAATTCTTTTGTTTATATAGCAAAGTTTATTATTATCCTAAATATTTTTAAAACTATAAGGGCAAAAAAAATGCAAAAAATATTTGCGAGCGAAATTTTTGCCCCCCCCCCCCCCTCCCCGCGAAGCGCCGGTTGATTCCATCTTGTTGGACATGATGGCGTACAATATTATCATCAATTAGGAATATCAAAAAGTGGTGAAGGGTTACTGTAGCGCAGACAGAAACAAGAGAAAAAGAAGGCGTGCAGTTGTAGCTTTTTGAGGGGAAATCCTTCGAGGTTTTGCCCCGATATTGGACTAGGGGATCAATGACATTTAATTAGCACGATATGTAATCATTTTTCGACTTTCATTATTTATTTTAGTTTCATTATTAATTAATATAATTTTCTCTGCTTAACACAGACATGTTATTCAAGAAATACAAAACGAGTTGCATTATTGCCAATTTTTCCACGACCACAACCAAACAAATAAATGTTATACTGTTATATAGAAATGCAAGTCAACATGTAGGTATTAACATTATTTGATCAAAACTAGTCCAACTTTTGCATCCCACATAAGTTAAAGAAGTAAAAATCTTTCTTGTTTATGTACTATGGTGAATGATGATCACACATGTCTAGAATATTACTATATTCTCGGGTATGAGAGCTGATGAAGTTATAAAATCAAAATTTTCAAACTTCGTCAATCTTCGTGTCTTAGAAAATGAATATAATTATTGACTTTTTTAGTATTTGTTGTCCCTTAAAAACATAGGTAATTTAAAATATTTATTACAAATATTCTCCATATGTTTATACAATCAAGAGCAAATGAAAAAATAATAATAAATAACGCAAGAAATTGTGGAAAAAGTAAAACATTCCAAATACATTTTTTTTTTTTTTTCTTGTTTTTTTTTTTTTTCAATACAAAATGATGATTCACTAAATTTGTAAATTAATTCAAGACTTTTAAACTCTGATAAGATTTTGCATATATGGTGCATCAATGGGGTCTCTTGGATCATGAATTTGTTTTTAATCAACTAAAAAATGCAAAAATAAAAATCATAAAAAAACATGATTCAAGGTTATAAATTGCATTTTGGTGATCATTTCTCGCATTTCTTAGTTTATCACCGGAACTAGATTTATGTTTATATAACTAAAAATATCTAGTAATCTTCTATCTATCTATATAATATAATAAAACCATAACTATATCATCAATAGAAACGTTTCACCGATGCAATTGAACTTACCTTACCCCCACTATATGTACAACCACATTGATTATGCAGTGACATGTTAAAAATATGAATCAAGGTGTGGCCCTCCATGTTCTTATTTGGATTCTTGCACCAATGATCTCCTTAAATTTGTATTAATCAAAATACGAAGTGTTATAAACCGGAAATTAAAATTCAATTACTTTTTTTTTTCTTTTTTTTACTTACGCGTCGAATACATGCCCAACCTCAGCAAAGCGGGATGTTCCCATAGGCTAACTCGATCAGTGACACAGAAGAATGGCCAAAATTTTAGCTTTTTTTATTCTCGTTTTGAGAAACTGGATTTTGAATGTTGCACAAAGTATTTTTGTTAGCTAACCCAACAGTTTAATCATCGTGTGAAAATGGCAAAAGAAGCTAAACCCAACAGTCCAATCATCCCTACTTTGTTAGAATTAATAAAGCATGACAATCATAATATTAAGTAAATCAAGTAGTCACAATACGCGGAAGCGTAGGAACATTTATAACATATAAAAGATTAACATAAACGTAAATAAGAAAGTACCGTTAGATTCTAGATAAACAAGAATCACTTCAATAAACCTTGAATGAGAGTAAAGATGGATCTATGATAAACCTCTTACCTTTTTGTTTATCAATCCCTTGATAATAACTATTGTGAGTTATTACCTCGTTCTTGTACACACAAACTACTAACGAATTAAAGGTTATGCTAGTAAACGAAACACAAGAATTTTCTTATGAAAATTTTTGATCCAAAAACCCTTGAGGGTGGTTTGGACGATCGGCCAAGAAGGGAAAAAAAAGAAGAGAAAAAACTTTTTAGGGTTTTGTGTGTGTGCACAAAAGATAGAAAAGTTTTTACCCTAGGTTTGCTTTTATACTAAATGTAAAACTTTGGGAACAAGTTAGGGCAAAGGGGAACCCCCTTTGTGTGTGGATCGACCGACCTAAGGACCCAAGGGGTCCTTCCGGATCCTTCTTGCCTCCTAATTACATTCTAGTCCTTTTCGTTTATTCGTTAGTCAATTACGTTAAGTACTAACGACCGTTAGCCATTTCTTGCGTTTAAATAATTATATATATACAACATTTAATATATATCAATTATTATTCTTTAATTCTCATTTGTCATGTCTGTAATCCCCGAGGTCTCAAATTTGATTCTAGTCATACACGTATTAATATTTATCCACAAACTCTAACATACTTTATAGCACCATACGGCCTATACAAGTATACTACAAATTAAGTTGTGGTTCCATGTAAGGCTCTATTGAACACATATGACTTAATACTTTAGGCTTCTAAATTGCACAGCTCAGTCATGGATAAGGTGCCATTCAAACTGACCCACAGATGTCATCCATGTGACTGACAAATGAGTCGACTAGGGTGATTCGAGACGACCCTCTTGGTTGCCTATATTTCTACAGAAGATATCAAGAGACATAGACAGCTTCGTCCTAAACTCTTGTCAATCTAAAAATCAATCAATCACAAGGTAGTAACGAAAAGACTCACCAAACCCACACAGAGTTTTGAGTCTTGTTCACCTAAACCAAACGTTTATAGTTTCCAAAAGGATAACAAGGCCAACCTCATAAAAATAGCCTATTGATTTTATTCACAAATGTTCTCCTAGATGCTAAATGAATATGAAATAATCACAAACACTAACCTACGATTATTCATTTTATTATCAACAACCATCATTACACATAACAAGCAGCCAATCGAGCTTTCTCTTTAAAAATATCCTCCGGATCACCTTGCAATTTGACTATTATATAAGTTTGATTAAACAATTTACTTACAGTCAAGCTTTAGTGAGTGAAAAGGAATAGATTGTCCCAAAATAAGACCACTCACTATGTTTATAGTTGAATTTTTATTCTACTAGATTTACAGTTACCAACTTCTATGATGGGAAGTCACGGGCCTGTTGTTGACTTGTTGTTGTCATATATGAAAAGTTTGTGAGTATGATTTACAGTTATAATTTGTTCAGTTATGACAAGTATAAGTTAAATAGATGTAGCAAGATATGAATCATGTGTTACGAGTTGGTGTACTGGTAAATTAAGTGTGTAAGTTACCCTTTACGATCAACTTGCCGCATTTTTTTTTTTTAATTTTTACCTTGCAGATTTACAGTTGACTATTAATACAGTTGGTGTTATTTTTTATTCAAAGTTATGGGCATTTTACTGTTACTATGGGCTAGGCCTATTTTGAAAGTACACATAAAAGATGAAAGTTTTTGTCCTGTTATAGAATTTACTAGTTATAATAGTTATAATAACCGTGCACGCACGGGTTTTTTTCTATATTTGTTAATGTTTAATTTGTCTATAGGTTGTAATCATAGATTTTAGTTATGTTAAGTCTCGTGGTAAAAGATCAAATGCACATATATACTAAATTATATTATTTTTGTGATGTTATAACCATGGTTGTCAGGATCTCGATCCAGATCTTAGGATCTGACGATTTTACGATACTGCAAAGCAAAAACGATCCGGATCTTACATAGGATCTTTGAGAGTTTAAGATCTTATAGGATCCCGATCTTTATCATAGGATCTTAAGATCTAATCCAATCCGATCCTACTTTTCTCGGATAACAAACTAAAAAACTGCAAAATTTCTGTATTAGTTTTTGTAGAATTTAAAAATAACATATTAATCTTATTAAACATTTCATAACCATTATTTAGGACAACATTTTGATGGAACATTCATATAATTTTGTGTTTATGATATATAATAATTTGTAAATTGAAACTATTAAGAAAATACATTATAGTAGGATCTTAAGATCCCGATCCGATCTTACGATCACAATCTTGCAAAGATGAAAACGATTCTGAGTAGGATCCCGATCTTGAAAACCTTGGTTATAAGTTATAACATTTATGGTTTCTTTGTACCATGCATGTTGCACTTCTAATCCTCGGAAGGGAATTGTCATGAATATGTTAAAAAAAAAATTACGATATAATAGTGAAAAAATATAGATGAGTTTATAGTTTTCCATGCACGAGGTTTGCCTATGTTTTGAATTAAAAACACTATAAAAATTTTAGTTTAAATAAGTATAAATTGCTCAAAGACTAAGATATTATTTTCCAATTTTTGTTAGTTGGTTGCATCAATTGCATCTCAAAATACCAGATGCTTCCGGGCGTTATCTTAGGTATCTTTTTTCAACGATACTCATAGTATACATAACCAAATGTGAGAAGCAAGTTGACACTCAAATCCAAAATATAGCGTACTTGATTCATATTACTTGAACACGAAAAAAGTTGATGAATTGAATGCTAAAACAACTAAAAAAAGTTAGTAGCCAAGTCTTTCATTACTGCACCTATTTGAATGATGCCTAAAGGTTGACAACCATGCATACAAAGTCTAAACTAAACATTACTCGCCAAGAGAATTAGTTGTGTTAACTAACCTAACAATCGATCACTAAATTGATACTACAATGTGAGCAAAAAAGACGCACGGGCTTTTGCTATTAAAGAAACTAATTAGGGCCCAACCACTGCTACATCGCCACCAAATACACCATCTGGTCTTGCACAAACACATCAATTTCAAAAACCATGGAATGCAACTTTTATATTCATACAACTGTCACCAACATATCACATAAGATAATTATTAACAAACATAAACTACAAAAACGAAAGTTTAAATATAGCTAGAATAAGCTACTAACCAATGTCATATTAGATTTTTTATACAGAGACATTTCACCCTTTTGCTGTCATGCTTTTGGAGGAGCATTTCGAGAAGCCATTTCATCCAGCAGAACAACAGGGGTGTTGACGTATGTGTCCGGACGACACGTGCCGGACCGAAGAGTCTCTATCAGTCCGAAGAGTCCATCAGTCCGATGGTCACGTGCCGAAAAACCGTAAAGGTATACACCTCTTTTATCCGGGTACACCCTTTATCTAGCAGTCTAATGCAGGTGTCAGACTACGCCGCCTAACCCGGATATTACGGGATTGTGTCTCCCACATGACCTGACACCTAGTACCTAGACTAGGAGTAGCTCGGCGTGTTCCTTCCCAAGACAGAACAGGTATCGAGGCACCAATTTGGTACCTAACTCTTTCTTTCTCTATATATACCAATATCTCTCTCTCTCTCTCTCTCTACATCATACTTCATCTCTCTACAATATATTATATCTCATCTCACACACACATATTACATACTCATACATTCATATTAAATCCTCTACACACGAGGTACTGACTTGACCGTCGGAGGGTGGTCCCCGGGGCTTCGGCCTCGGGACCTTTCTAACGGGTTCTTTTATGTTTGTAGTATACTTCCAAGCTCGGGGACAAAGACGAAAGGCACATGAGAGCCGTCAAGATCTACCCGGCAGAAATATGCTTCAACATTTGGCTCCATCCGTGGGACTCGTGATTCAATCTACCAACGGTTATGAATGACGGGTCACCTTCTCAGTCCGGAACGGACGTCAATGTCCGGTATGGGCATTCGGTAAGCATCCGGTATGGACGTCAAGAAGACGGACAGTATGAACCGGCGCCAGCCGATATGGCTTCCTTCGGTCAAGACGTTCAGATATACTGTCCCGTTTGGGTATGCTGGGTCGAACAGGCACTGTACCATTCGGATGTGTTGCTTCGTTCGGAGTTGCTGCCTCATTTGGTTATACTTACCATGGCGGGTTTCGACCGTTGGACGTGAAGAGATGAACCCAAAACAACAGTTTGCTAGTGTCACGTGGTAAAAACGCATTTCTTTGAAACGATAGCTTGCACATTCTAGTGCAGAAGGTACATCCAAAATTACTTTGATAGTTTGATGATTTACTAATCGATGCTTATGCATATTTTTACAACTTATTAGACATAGCATACAACTAAAGTACTAGTAGTTAAGTAGATGCTCATGCGATGTTGTCACCACCCAACCCTTGCTCATTTCCATGCGTGTACCTATGCATGTATGCGAGTGGTTAGTGAAAGGTCACTGTATGCATTTTGACCTAGCAACGCTACTATCTTATTATATATTAGTGGGCTCAGTACAAAATATTGATTGATTAATTGATAGGCGTGTAGAGAAAAGACAAAACATATATAGCTTTTTTCAAATACGGATTATATAATAATAATAAGGGAATTTTCCACAAATACCCCAAAAGTACAAGGGTCTCCACCCTAAATAACCCATAAAATCTTGTTTTCCCCAAATACCTCAACGGGAGAAGGTCGCCTCCAAAATTTGGGCGGATGGTGTAATATAGTGACATGTGTCCCTAAGGGTGTCCTTACCATGTACCACTTATACTAGGTACTTTTTTGGGCGACTGGACCCACATTTTTTGGGTGACTTGTCTTTTTTGTCTTTTTGTAAAAAAATTATTAACTACATTTTGGTCCTTGTGGTTTGCTTGGTATTTCATTTTTGGCCTTGGATATTTCCACAAAAACTCGAACAACAGACAACTTGAAATATATGAACTATATGACACATCATATAGTTCAAGGCCTGGGATATTTCCACAAAAGGTATTCAGTCAACTTACACAAGAAACTATACATACACAGTTTTGGAAGTAATCAAAATTCACAACCACCACATCTAAACTTTGATAACATGAAGAACACTTTTCTCCCCCTCTCACCTAGTTCTCAAATCTAGATCTAAACTCATCTCAGTATCAAATCACCTTCAAGAATCGAACAACAAATAAATCTAATCCCATCATCACACGATTCGAATCAAACACAAACACACAACCTTGATGTCTTCGGTTTCAGCACGATCCAAATCAAGAAAGCTTTATAAAATGCTTCAAGATCCACTGGTGCAGTGGTGCGTCACGGTAGGTTCGACATCGTTTTGTTTCCTTGTTTGTCTATGAACGAATAAAAGAAAAAGAAATAACAGATTTGTTATTTTCTTTATCTTGTTTGTGTCGGATATAAATGAAGTTATAAGCTTCAAATACGGATCGGTTATTTTCTTTATCTTGTTTGGGTAAAGTGTTGTTGTTTGTGTGTTTCTCAGATCTGGGTTTTTGGATGAAGATCTGGTTTTTTTATGAAGATCCGGGTTTAGGATGTGTCACATGTTGTTTGTGATGAACTTTTCTTGGTGAAATGTAATAATGTTTTTATAATAATGTATGTTGTTTAAAATAGTTTTAAGAAATTAATAATAACAATAATAACCACATGGACAAAAAATGAAATACCAAGCAAACCACAAGGACCAAAATGTAGTTAATAATTTTTTAACAAAAAGACAAGTCGTCCAAAAAATGTGGGCCCAGTCGCCCAAAAAAGTACCTAGTATAAGTGGTACATGGTAAGGACACCCTTAGGGACACTTGGCACAATTGTATAACATCCGCCTAAATTTTAAGGGCGACCTCTTCTCCTTGGGGTATTTGGAGAAAACAAGATTTCGTGGGTTATTTAGGGTGGAGGCTTTGTACTTTTGGGGTATTTATGGAATTTTCCCTAATAATAAAAGAAGGGGTTAGTGGAAAAGCTTTTGGCTGCAAGTATGTAGTTGATCTGGTACTATATTTGCTTTTTCACTATTGAAGTGACAAGACAATGTACACGCTTCAAATTGTGTTTTACACGCTAGTCATTATGCATTCCTTTACAAGAAATTACCCTTAATATTAAAAGTAAAAAAAATTAACGTGCAAGTTGGCATGCGTGGGGTACTACTTCACGTTATTTATATTCAACCTTTTTACTTATCATGCATGTTTGCATCCATGAATATGGTCATCTATTATTCAATGCTAAGCGAAATATTAAATTAAAGCATGTCATTGCCCACAAAATACTAAACTTGGTTACATTTTGTCAACAAATGAAACACTTTTAAGATGCGTATCACGACTGCCATGCTGAAATATATGATTCACATATCTTCTATGTCAAGTGCAAATAAGTAGGCATATTCAAAGACAACATTGTTATTTATATGTGGAACTTTTCGAAGATATACGAATTATGACGAAATTCATGTTATTGTTTACATGTGCAAGTAATATATCAAAGGTTGGTACCTTTCAACGTTAACTTTTCATCATCAATGTTACATGTTTCAAATAGCTTGTATCATAAAAAATATATGGACGACAATAAAGGTGCAAAACACAAATGACAACCCGTCATGTGTTAAAGGTACAACTCGCGAAGCACTACATACAAATACAAGGTTTTTAAAATATTGATGCAATATAAAATAAATTTAATGAGCTCATTTTTCGTCATAAATGAAATAGGTTAATGGTTAAACTATACGTGCTACCTCTAAACATTGGCTTTTTAGTGTTGAAAGGACATATAGAGTTAAAATGATAAAAGTGCTTCAGATTTGTTTGTATAAAAGTATTCGACGGGTAAAAATGTACAACTAATGGGAACCACAATTTTATGAGTATACATATTATAATGCATATACCTTATACCATATGGCAAAATATGAAATAAAATGAAAAAGGAGCACAAATAAAAAGCATAGCTCTCATTTGTGGTGAATGGTCAAATCAGTGTTTTGAAAAGTGTGAAAGCAATAAAACACTTTACACAAATACCCCTTTTTTAAAAAAATTAGTACAACGGCGTAACACATTTTTATATGCAGAAGGATGGGGTAAGTTAGCCCACGTGAAAATCTTACAAATAAAATCCTTCAAACCTCTATCGTACTATGGCTTCATCTCAACTTTTGGATCCCGGCACCTTTTAACCTCCATCTCACTGGTTAGGTGTCGATCATTTTCGGTCCAAGCTATAAGTTCAATCTTTTTTAAACGTCAAACTCCGGACGGGAGTACCACAAAAACTGGGAACGATATCAATATAAGCTCTAATCTTTACAAGCTCCGACATTCGCCACATCGGACTCTTTTCGCAATATCTACCTTGATAAGTGCTCCGACCTTATTAGTGAATTTTAAAAATTTTCATGCTTCGGTAAGAGAAAGTCTAATCTCCGTCAGCGTTACCAGCAACATCAAACAATCCCAAAAGACACATATGGTTCGTTCGACCAATTCCACTGTCAATCATTGAATTTTGACTTTTGACCCCATTTTTGCCTATTTTGAACTTCATCTAACCATTTTGGCTATCCCTAAGTGTGCACCAGGATGACTTTATATACACTAATATTTTCTTATGCGTTCAAGATAATATCTTTAAATTATCTAAACAAGAAATACCCATCATTGATATTTGAAATATCTTTATCCGCATAAATACAAAACCACTAAAGCCCATAACAAAATCGTTTTATAACAAGATAAAAGATTTATTTTGCTTCGGTTTATCTAGACAAAAATAAACAAAACACCTTTAAGCTTAATCTGAACTTTGAAACGATCCTTTAAGTTGAATATTATGGTAACTCAGTCATGAACCTAAAAGTAGGTATAATATTATTTTTTCAAGCTTAGCAACTTTTTTGGAAGACTAAGACAACAAGTCAATAATTTTCTCGCCATCATATGAAATAGATCTCGAAGCCACAACGATTAGAGCTTACTAATCAATCATTGATCTTTCGTTCTTGGTGCCAGCGTGCTACGTACGAACCTTGGTTGCGTGAAAATCAATAAAAAGAATAATGTTTTAAGCCACTGTTATGTACTATTACACAAAAAAAATATATTTATATTCGACCGAAGTATTTAAATATCGGGACATAACGTTGAATTTAAGATAGTTGGCACCGGCCGTCAAGTATGAGAAAACTACATGTTTCATATTTAACATCCATGAGACCTTCATCTATTATGGGTTGATTATGTCATTTAGCGTTTTGTGGTAATTGAGTTCAACGATATAAAAAAGATTTAGTACCGTCGAACTGGGGGAGTATAGCGGCGTAATACCTCTGTCGCTTATGTCACAATTGGTTGTGATCCGGTTTTGTGTTGATGTAGGTTATATAATGTTTGTCATATCAAACCGAAGAAAGCAAAAACCTTTCAAGTGTTATTCTACAGGACTGGCAAACATAAGGTGATGATTTCGTAAAATGTGGTCAATGAGGGAGATAAACATCACATGTTTGCTATTTAACAAACATGGGTAACAATTTTTATTAATCGTTTATTATGGTATCTAATACTTTATTTTATTCAAGTTCAACGATACTAATAAACATTAGTACCGTTGAACGGGGGATAATAGTGGTATGATACACCCATCGGTTATGGTACGGTTTGGTTTTAACCCAATTTTTCTATTGTTACATAAAAATATTGTGTTTGTCATATCTAACGGGAAAAGGCAAAAGAGCTTTCATGTCTTATTGTGTAGGAATAACGACGTGAGATTCCACGTGCATAACAATTACAAGACTGAACAGAACACCTTATGTCATCTCTCCGGTGGCTGGCCCCCATCAGAAACCTGCTAATGCCCGGATGATAATTTCGTCCCGGATGCTCAAGCGATAATTTCGTTTTGAATGCCCTGTAACACTATGGATGCCCGGACGATAATTTCGTCCCGGATGCTCAAGCGATAATTTCGTTTTGAATGCCCTGTAACACTATGGATGCCCGGACGATAATTTCGTCCCGGATGCTCAAACGATAATTTCGTTTTGAATGCCCTGTAACACTATGGATGCGTTTTGAATGCCCTGTAACACTATGGATGCCCGGACGATAATTTCGTCCCGGATGCTCAAGCGATAATTTCGTTTTGAATGCCCTGTAACACTATGGATGCCCGGACGATAATTTCGTCCCGGATGCTCAAGCGATAATTTCGTTTTAAATGCCCTGTAACACTACGGATGCCCGGACGATAATTTCGTTCCTGATGCTCGAGCGATAATTTCGTTTCGGATGCCCAAAAAACATCTTGGATGCTTGAGCGATAATTTCGTTTCGGATACTCGAGCGGTCATAACCGTTTCGGAAGTCATTTCGAAAGGCCCATGCGCTATTCTCCGAACGGCAATATACTCCGTAGACAAACTAAAAGCGGCCTGTGTATCGATGTCTACTCCGAACAGCTGTGTTTTCAGCTAGATATAAAACTAATATAAAAGATAAGTGTCTTAAACATATAAGCTTGTACCTCCGGAGCTATGAGAGTAGCAACGGTAATTAAAAAACAAGTGTTTGGTATACGCTTGTGATTAAAATAATAATAATAATATATGACACTTCAAAAAAAAATAATAATAATGATTATGGTAGAGAAGCTATTTTTTACTTGTGCAGGAAACAAGTGGATGATGGAAAAGGCATGTCTCGCTTCGGATCCAACAATATTTAAGTATAACATCATTGACCATAGGTCAACAATACTATACCGGGGGGACATGATGACATATCTGGTCTAATACACCCAACTCGCCTTATGAGGCACCGGCTTATGGGCCGCTTGGTAAATTACTCAAAGATGGTCACTGGATGGAAGGCATGTCCGAATCATAAAGGCTAAAATGCCATAAGGTACTTTTTAAGTATTACATCATCAGTATTTTACTAATAATGCAATACTGGGGGGACATGTTAACGTATGTGTCCGAAGGACACGCGCCGGAGGAAAGACGATACACTTGTGTTGAAGGGCACATGCCGAAAGGCTATACTGGACACGTGTCGGGAGGCATGTACAATACTTGCCCGAACGACATGTGCCGAAAGGTATACATATATTATTTAAGTATTGCACTATCGGTCTTCAACCGATACTACAATACTGGGGGGACATGTTGACGTATGTGTCCGGACGACACGTACCGGACCGAAGAGTCTCCATCAGTCCGAAGAGTCCATCAGTCCGATGGTCACGTGCCGAAAAACCGTAAAGGTATACACCTCTTTTATCCGGGTACACCCTTTATCTAGCAGTCTAATGCAGGTGTCAGACTACGCCGCCTAACCCGGATATTACAGGATTGTGTCTCCCACATGACCTGACACCTAGTACCTAGACTAGGAGTAGCTCGGCGTGTTCCTTCCCAAGACAGAACAGGTATCGAGGCACCAATTTGGTACCTAACTCTTTCTTTCTCTATATATACCAATATCTCTCTCTCTCTCTCTACATCATACTTCATCTCTCTACAATATATTATATCTCATCTCACACACACATATTACATACTCATACATTCATATTAAATCCTCTACACACGAGGTACTGACTTGACTGTCGGAGGGTAGTCCCCGGGGCTTCGGCCTCGGGACCCTTCTAACGGGTTCTTTCATGTTTGTAGTATACTTCCAAGCTCGGGGACAAAGACGAAAGGCACATGAGAGCCGTCAAGATCTACCCGGCAGAAATATGCTTCAACAAGGGGCAAACATCTAATGTTAACCTTTTGACTCAATCATGAGAACTATTATGAATCTACAGTTAATTACTTCTTTGTGCAAGTGTTTTGATTGTTTATTCAAGTTGGTTATTTGATCATTTGATCATCTGACAGTGATATAAATAATTTTGAATATTCCAAATGGTTATCTAAAATTTTCAAAAAGCATCTTCGGTTCTAATAAACAATCCCAAACACCACCTTAGTCTTATTTGAATCCTTCTTGTAATTTTAAAAGCTTTGCATGGAACAGGGAGCACGTTCATACTATGTGTGGAAAATTACTCTCGTTTAAGTAATTTGAATCTAAAGGCTAAAAGAAAGAATGAAGTTAAGAAGTTTACCTCAAGATTAAAGGAAAATGTTGAAGCATATTTCTGCCGGGTAGATCTTGACGGCTCTCATGTGCCTTTCGTCTTTGTCCCCGAGCTTGGAAGTATACTACAAACATGAAAGAACCCGTTAGAAGGGTCCCGAGGCCGAAGCCCCGGGGACCACCCTCCGACGGTCAAGTCAGTACCTCGTGTGTAGAGGATTTAATGTGAATGTATGAGTATGTAATATGTGTGTGTGAGATGAGATATAATATATTGTAGAGAGATGAAGTATGATGTAGAGAGAAAGAGATATTGGTATATATAGAGAAAGAAAGAGTTAGGTACCAAATTGGTGCCTCGATACCTGTTCTGTCTTGGGAAGGAACACGCCGAGCTACTCCTAGTCTAGGTACTAGGTGTCAGGTCATGTGGGAGACACAATCCCGTAATATCCGGGTTAGGCGGCGTAGTCTGACACCTGCATTAGACTGCTAGATAAAGGGTGTACCCGGATAAAAGAGGTGTATACCTTTACGGTTTTTCGGCACGTGACCATCGGACTGATGGACTCTTCGGACTGATGGAGACTCTTCGGTCCGGCACGTGTCGTCCGGACACATACGTCAACATGTCCCCCCAGTATTGTAGTATCGGTTGAAGACCGATAGTGCAATACTTAAATAATATATGTATACCTTTCGGCACATGTCGTTCGGGCAAGTATTGTACATGCCTCCCGACACGTGTCCAGTATAGCCTTTCGGCATGTGCCCTTCAACACAAGTGTGTCGTCTTTCCTCTGGCGCGTGTCCTTCGGACACATACGTTAACATGTCCCCCCAGTATTGCATTATTAGTAAAATACTGATGATGTAATACTTAAAAAGTACCTTATGGCATTTTAGCCTTTATGATTCGGACATGCCTTCCATCCAGTGACCATCTTTGAGTAATTTACCAAGCGGCCCATAAGCCGGTGCCTCATAAGGCGAGTTGGGTGTATTAGACCAGATATGTCATCATGTCCCCCCGGTATAGTATTGTTGACCTATGGTCAATGATGTTATACTTAAATATTGTTGGATCCGAAGCGAGACATGCCTTTTCCATCATCCACTTGTTTCCTGCACAAGTAAAACATAGCTTCTCTACCATAATCATTATTATTTACATATTTTTTTTTGAAGTGTCATATATTATTATTATTATTATTATTATTATTATTATTATTATTATTATTATTATTATTATTATTATTATTATTATTATTATTATTATTATTTTAATCACAAGCGTATACCAAACACTTGTTTTTTAATTACCGTTGCTACTCTCATAGCTCCGGAGGTACAAGCTTATATGTTTGAGACGCTTATCTTTTATATTAGTTTTATATCTAGCTGAAAACACAGCCGTTCGGAGTAGACATCGATACACAGGCCGCTTTTAGTTTGTCTACGGAGTATATTGCCGTTCAGAGAATAGCGCATGGGCCTTTCGAAATGACTTCCGAAACGGTTATGACCGCTCGAGTATCCGAAACGAAATTATCGCTCAAGCATCCAAGATGTTTTTTGGGCATCCGAAACGAAATTATCGCTCGAGCATCCGGAACGAAATTATCGTCCGGGCATCCGTAGTGTTACAGGGCATTCAAAACGAAATTATCGCTTGAGCATCCGGGACGAAATTATCGTCCGGGCATCCATAGTGTTACAGGGCATTCAAAACGAAATTATCGCTTGAGCATCCGGGACGAAATTATCGTCCGGGCATCCATAGTGTTACAGGGCATTCAAAACGAAATTATCGTTTGAGCATCCGGGACGAAATTATCGTCCGGGCATCCACAGTGTTACAGGGCATTCAAAACGAAATTATCGCTTGAGCATCCGGGACGAAATTATCGTCCGGGCATCCATAGTGTTACAGGGCATTCAAAACGAAATTATCGCTTGAGCATCCGGGACGAAATTATCGTCCGGGCATCCATAGTGTTACAGGGCATTCAAAACGAAATTATCGCTTGAGCATCCGGGACGAAATTATCATCCGGGCATTTGCAGGTTTCTGATGGGGGCCAGCCACCGGAGAGATGACATAAGGTGTTCTGTTCAGTCTTGTAATTGTTATGCACGTGGAATCTCACGTCGTTATTCCTACACAATAAGACATGAAAGCTCTTTTGCCTTTTCCCGTTAGATATGACAAACACAATATTTTTATGTAACAATAGAAAAATTGGGTTAAAACCAAACCGTACCATAACCGATGGGTGTATCATACCACTATTATCCCCCCGTTCAACGGTGCTAATGTTTATTAGTATCGTTAAACTTGAATAAAACAAAGTATTAGATACCATAATAAACGATTAATAAAAATTGTTACCCATGTTTGTTAAATAGCAAACATGTGATGTTTATCTCCCTCATTGACCACATTTTACGAAATCATCACCTTATGTTTGCCAGTCCTGTAGAATAACACTTGAAAGGTTTTTGCTTTCTTCGGTTAGATATGACAAACATTATATAACCTACATCAACACAAAACCGGATCACAACCAATTGTGACATAAGCGACAGAGGCATTACGCCGCTATACTCCCCCCAGTTCGACGGTACTAAATCTTTTTAGTATCGTTGAACTCAATTACCACAAAACGCTAAATGACATAATCAACCCATAATAGATGAAGGTCTCATGGATGTTAAATATGAAACATGTAGTTTTCTCATACTTGACGGCCGGTGCCAACTATCTTAAATTCAACGTTATGTCCCGATATTTAAATACTTCGGTCGAATATAAATATATTTTTTTTGTGTAATAGTACATAACAATGGCTTAAAACATTATTCTTTTTATTGATTTTCACGCAACCAAGGTTCGTACGTAGCACGCTGGCACCAAGGACGAAAGATCAATGATTGATTAGTAAGCTCTAATCGTTGTGGCTTCGAGATCTATTTCATATGATGGCAAGAAAATTATTGACTTGTTGTCTTAGTCTTCCAAAAAAGTTGCTAAGCTTGAAAAAATAATATTATACCAACTTTTAGGTTCATGACTGAGTTACCATAATATTCAACTTAAAGGATCGTTTCAAAGTTCAGATTAAGTGATGAGGCGAAAAATGATCCGTTTTTAGGGGGTCATTTAAGCCCGAATCCGAATTTATTTGATCAAATATTGCCATAAATCGTTCCTTTTGTGATTTTAGGTACTTTGGGAGTGAAATCTGGAAAAGGAAGCAATTCGGACGTTTTTGGAGCATAAAAGTGAAGAAAACGCCAAAGTCTTAATTTTCCATGCTGAGAACAGTAGGTGACGGCGTCAAGAGTAATTCCCTGACGGCGTCAAGAGTAAAATTCCATGACGATCCAGAAGAGATTTGACGGCGTCATGAAGGTAGGGCGTCAAGAGTAAAAGTCATGACGGCCTGGAAATGATTTGTACTTGACGGCGTCAAATGTAGATCTAGGCAGTCCGAGGATTGTTTTGGCGGCGAGGTGACGGCTTCACCTAATTGGTCTTGACGCCGTCAGACCCCTTTTCCTATATATAGTTTTCTAATTTTTCACATATAAAAAAGAGAGAAGTTTTGGGAGAAACCCTAAGTACAATTTTGGTGTAACTTTACAGGTTTTTCAAGGGTTCCAATCCCTTGATACCTTGCATGATTAATCAAGATAAGTGTTCTTCTAATTCAATCAATATGTCTATGTGTTGGTTGTCTATATCATGTTCTTGTCTTAATTCCATCATGCTAGGCTAGATCTATCTTGTGTTTGCTTAGATCTAATGAAACCTAGATATTGATTATGTGTTGATTACTTGTTTATTCTTGTCTTGGATGAATGATTTATATGTTAGGCTTAAGAAAACTGGCAGATCTCCAAATGGTAACATGCTTGAACGTCTTAAGAAACATGAACCAACGCGCACTAGGTCTTTATTGGTTGTATTTAATGCATGAGCCACTGTTTACAATCCATATAGTTGTGTTGGGCATGGTGTAGGAGGAGATAAGAGCTCATAGAATTGGGGAGTTATGTGTGCCACCCCATGAATGTATTAAGGAATACGATCCGTCATCCATGCAATTATAACAAGTAATTAACATGTAAAAGATGTCTAGGGAGTAGTGAAATCTAAGTAAACACATTTTCTCCAATTACTGCTCACAACTTTAGTATAAATTAGTTTATTTTCATTTCTAGTATTTTATTTTGATTGCATCTTAGTATTGGGTTAGTTGATTAGCAACTAATTCCGCCCAAATCCTTCAAACCCGAGATTTTAAATTGCTTTCCATAAAATATAAAAACACAAAAATAATCATCCCTCACCTTTAGAACTAGTATTTAGGCTTTCTAATCCTAGCGACACTATTCCTAAGCTGAACGATCAATCCCCCGGTACTTGTCACTATACTATACTACAACGATCAGGTACACTGCCTGGTGGGGGTTGTAAGCTTCTCAAGATCCCTTGAGAGGTAAAGCCTGTTGCGATTCCCACGCATCAAGTTTTTGGCGCCGCAGCCCGGGGAATAGTTATTGTCTAGGTTAGAATTTCTTTTTATTAGGTCTACTTGCTAGATTCCTTTCTAGTAAGATTTTATTTTTATTTTTAGGTCTTCTTTAGTCTATCTCATTTCTTTGTGCTTTTGTTCGTAACTCTTTACCATCCGACATCATGGAAGGTGGTAACATCTTTGAACCCGTCATCCCACCACAACAAAACCCACCATTAGAACCCCTTAGGCCCCGAACCTTAGGAGAGTATTCCCGACCTAGCGACCAAGGCTACCGAAACACCATTGAGCTCACCGGAGCCAATGTGACCCCCTTGCGATCCGACACCATCCGGTTGGTGCAAAGTGGATGTGCATTCCATGGACTTCGTTCCGAAGATCCAAACCAACATCTTAAGGACTTTCTCAAAATCGTAGATTCCATAGACGTAGGTGTTGAAACTAGAGAGACCACCAATTTACGCCTATTCCAATTCTCTCTACGGGATCAAGCTAGTCAATGGCTTGAGCGTTTACCCGCGGGATCCATCACCACATGGGATGATCTCACTACTCGTTTCCTTGCTCAATTTTTCCCACCGGGGAGAACTACTAAGCTTATAAATGACATCTTGATGTTCCAACAACGTCAAAATGAATCTCTTTATAAAGCATGGACTCGTTTCAAGGACTTACTCCAAAAAGTCCCTCACCATGGCATAGATCTTTGGCTCCAAGTCCAAATCTTTTATGACCATATCGACATCTCCACGAGGCGAGCCATTGACCAATCGGCCGGTGGTAAGCTACGTGATCTTAGTGCGGAACAGTCATGGGAACTCATAGAAGATCTTGCTCTCTATGACAACAAAAGTTGGAATGATCCCCGTGATTTGAACAAAACGGTCAAGGCAATATCTTTGCCTTCGAACAATTCTAGCACTCCCAACCGTAGGATCATGGAACTTGAAGGTCGAGTCAAGTCTCTCATGAAATCTTACGAAGCTCAAAAACCTTCAAGCCAAGTAAGCAAAGTCGCTTCAACATGCAAACTATGCAATGGCCCTCATGAGACTCATAACTGCATGGAACTTCCAAAACGTGCTTATAACGAATTAACATCATCACACGTAGGTCAGGGTCCTCGAACTTCTGGCGAAGCCTATGAGGCATGGAAGGATAAACCTAATTTCAGAGGGTACCAAACGCGAAGCGTATCCTTCAATGACTCCTCACCACTCACTTGGTCCGAGCATTTTCCAACACAAAGCATCCCTAGGCAAAGCTGTGAAGATACTTTAAAAAAATTCATTCTATCTCAAGAATTACAGCTCGCTACGCTCGAGGCCAAATTTAGACAACAGCAGGCTGATGTGAACAACAAGATTTGTAATCTGTTGACTGCTATCAAAGAGCATGTTGATAATAAGCCCATTCACGTTGATGAGGTTAAATCTGCTACCGTCATGAGTCCACCAACCTCCCCTGTGAAAATAAAAAGTCCTAGCAAGTTATTCAAACATCTATCTCCTAAAGGAAAAGAACCTGTCAACCCCCTAGGACCAATCCACTTCGTAAACACCATCACCACGATATCTGCTTCAACGCCCAACCCAACCCAACAACAAACTAACAAATTCAGTCGGACAGCTAAAGATGAGACCTCAAGGGTAGACCATGATTCGGCCAGAAAACTTACCAACTCACCTGAGCAATACACCGCGCAAGAATCCGGCAAACCGGATGAAGGGAAAGAGAAATTGGAAGAGCATGAGAGAAATCCAACCATTTTGGGTAAATCTATTATAGAAGAACCCGAGAGAAAAATGGAGGATGTTATTAGTGGGAGTAGCAATAAGACTAAGGAAAGTAACCCTAAAGTTTTCAAGATCCCCTGCACCATTAAGGAAAAGCTCTTAACCGATAGTCATATAGATCCTAGCTTCCAAGTCAACATAATCCCCCTTTCCCTATACCACGAAACCTTCCCAGAACGCATTGCGTGCGAAAGAGTAATAGAAAATTTACCAATTAGGATTGGAGAGCTCGTTTACAATACTGACCTCACCGTGGTTGATGACGTGGACCCTCTCACCAATCAAACGTTAACCAACCTTGTCCTTGGGACACCATTTATCAATGAATCGGGAGCAATCCTTGATGAGAAAGATGGCAGTGTATTACTCACCAATGGTGTTAGGAAGGTAATTTTTCGTAGGGATAATGAGGAGGTGTACGAGTATCGTCCCTCTCTTGAGGGGAATCTATACGGGTCAAAGGATGGAGAGTCGGGGAAGATAAGACGGCGTGATCCGAATAATCTCAAAATCCCCCGCATGATCGGTCATAAGTACTTCGATAACATCTACATTAATGTATTCCTACCAAAGAATTTTATGTCATTGTTCCATTATAACAATATCTGCAGATGGGGGATGATTTACAAGGGAGAGAAAGTGGTTGGTAAGGATCATGAAATCCAGGTGTTCGTAGGAAATATGACATTCACTATGGAATTCACGATTGTGGATAACATAGAAGACTATGTCGACCCCAGGTTATCACAAGTAGTTTTGGGAGCACCTTTCTGTGAAATCACTAATTTGATATTGGATGACTTGAATGGAATCATGACCTTCACTGATGGGATTAGAAGGATTTCATACCAAACGCCATACAAGAGAAAAGATATTAAGGAAATCGATTGTGACAGGCTTGATAAGATGAGCTCCCAACTTATCTTGTGTGATGAAGATGTTAGGAGAGGGTGTAAAAACATTTCTGATTTATCATGTGGATTCTTTAAGAATGTTAGTAAGCTTGGTTCTAAGTACCGACAAGATGTTTTCGAGTTTGAAGACCCGAAGTACTTGCACTATGAAAGCGATACTGGTTTAGAAGACGACCTAGAGAATGGAACCAATGATGAAGTCACGTAGTAACCCATGACCTTGAGTCTAGCTACAAGACTCGTAAATAAAGAAAAGCGCTTCTTGGGAGGCAACCCATGTTTTGTGTGATTTTATCTTTGTTTGTTTGTTATATGCTTCCGTATGTATGCTTTATTTTTATTGTTGGTAGATCATGTTTCTAAACCAAATAGTGGAAATACTTTACTTTGTTGTTTGGCCTAGTCTTAACTCCACCTAAAAGTATTTTTGCAAAAGATAAGTGTAAGGGGAAACCCCAAATATGTTTTTAAGAAACAAACCGATCATGATTCTCCACAATATTAAATGAACATGTATATTCGTATTTGTTGGAGTCAAATGCTTGTATTGAGTCATAATGAAGTTTTGCAGGATTTTCCAGGAAGTAGGACCAAGTTTTTCCAGAAATTTTCCGGAAACTTAACATAAGAATTTCTGCAGGTCAATTCTGACGGCGTCAGGAGTTACTCTTGACGGCGTCAGGAGTAAAAATCTGGAAATTTTACCGGTTTTGTTTTTCTAACGGAGTCTTATGGTTTTTGTGAATTATTAAGTTTTATAATCTCCAGGAGATCTGCAAACTTCATTCCACAAGCATTATATCTTATCTTGTTTTCTAGGATTTAGTAACTTATATAGGATGCCGCCGATTTTACGCGAGGTTGTCTTGTCTATTTTGTCAGGTTTTACAGGTTATGTATGACAAGAAGATGATTTATATTCTGGAAGGGAAGCTTTGATTGTTCATTTTCTTGGAGGAAGATTTAACCTGCCATCCTATTATCCATACCGAGCGAATCAGGGGAGTATTTGATTTCATTCTCTTTACTTTTTCACTTTTACATTCTTTACTTGAACATTCGGGACAATGTTCATCTTAAGTGTAAGGGGAGGGTAAAAAGATGATACCTTACATATGCACTTTCGCTTGAGTTTGTTTTGTTTAATGGTAGATGTGTAATAAAACTATGAGAAATACTTGTTAGAGCAATTTTAGCGCCAAATTTAAATTTTTTTACAACATTTAGGAGTGAAACTTTAGCCATAGCAAGCGTCTCATGGATAGGAGATTGTATGACTAGCACATAACCGTATATTCAGAAAAATTTTCCACCCAAATATGTGAGGTTCGCCTTTAGATTTGATAGGAAAAGCATTTACTATTAGTGCTTATGAGTGTACCGATAGCATTTAGATTCTAGAACTTGCGTTAGTGATGCATCCCGAGACCGCTAGTGAGACTACATTCGTGTGGTAGGATTCACTACATGATAAGAGGCATTAGGATTACCCTTGTGTTAAACCCGTATTATAATTAATTGACCATTTAAGTCATATTACTTGGCTAGTTAAGTCAACTAATTTTTCCCACACCCTTAGCGTTGTACTCATTTTTAGTACACGATACCCTTAGTACACCCCTCCGAGCCTATCTTTTCGTTTCTAACTTTAAGCATTTTACTTAAAGGAAGAATTTGTTACACCCCACTTAAATGTACAACCAAATCGCCTTAGCCTTCCGTGTATGCGCTCATTTTTAGTGCATTATTGTTATTTGTTAAACCCTAAGTTAACTATCTAATTGATTACATGGTTGCTAAGTCGAGTCATATCCTTGTACATATTGTTTTGGGACGATTGGGACTCATGGGTAAGTACTTATTTTATGGAGTAATGGGGAAGAACATCATTTATTACCCCCATATGTACGTTAATCTTAAAAGTGCTCCAAGTGTTTTGATTTTCTTAATTCGAGTCATTAGATTAGTTTAATGTAAAGTATGTAAAGATTCAAGTGTAAGGGGAATGTTAATCCCCTATGATGTATTATTTTGGATGGTAGGGTAAGAGTGTATGATTAAAAAAAAAAAAATCGAAAAAATCAAGAAAAAAAAAATCGAAAAAATCAAGAAAAAAAAAAGAGAGAAAAAGAAAAAAAAAATAGAAAAAGGAAAAAGAGAAAAAACATACGGACTACCATCCCGTTTTTATTCTATGTTCATTTTATGTTTTTGTTATTTTTCATTTATTAGCTTAAGTCGAGTCTAGTCTTGGCCTAGCAACGCCATATTGTACATGTAATTAACCAAGATTGTTAACTCGCCACCAGTAAAACCTCCTTTATCCAACAAAACCGTGTATTTCATATCCCTACACCTAACGTTACAACCCTTTAAAAGACCTCTATGATAGTTTATCCTAGGTGCTTACGCCATGTGGTGGAGGTTTGATCCTTTCCCAAACCTATGGTAATCTATTTTGCTATGACAGGTAGTGAGAGATATCTTCCGTTTCCATATTGTAATTTATACTTTATTACACCCGAGATATGTGAGTATCTAAACACTATTTGTGAGGTGCTTGTGTATGACCTCCGTGCTTGTCTATTGGTCTTTAGTGGAACGATTATTTGTTGTAATTACTTTTATATTAGTGTTAAATGACCTCTAACTTGTCTTTTGAGTAGAATAAAAGCGCATTTGCTTAAGGACAAGCAAATCTCAAGTGTAAGGGTATATGATGAGGCGAAAAATGATCTGTTTTTAGGGGGTCATTTAAGCCCGAATCCGAATTTATTTGATCAAATATTACCCTAAATCGTTCCTTTTGTGATTTTAGCTACTTTGGGAGTGAAATCTGGAAAAGGAAGCAATTTGAACGTTTTTGGAGCATAAAAGTGAAGAAAACGCCAAAGTCTTAATTTTCCATGCTGAGAACAGTAGGTGACGGCGTCAAGAGTAATTCCCTGACGGCGTCAAGAGTAAAATTCCATGACGATCCAGAAGAGATTTGACGGCGTCATGAAGGTAGGGCGTCAAGAGTAAAAGTCATGACGGCCTGGAAATGATTTGTACTTGACGGCGTCAAATGTAGATCTAGGCAGTCCGAGGATTGTTTTGGCGGCGAGGTGACGGCGTCACCTAATTGGTCTTGACGCCGTCAGACAACTTTTCCTATATATAGTTTTCTAATTTTTCACATATAAAAAAGAGAGAAGTTTTGGGAGAAACCCTAAGTACAATTTTGGTGTAACTTTACAGGTTTTTCAAGGGTTCCAACCCCTTGATACCTTGCATGATTAATCAAGATAAGTGTTCTTCTAATTCAATCAATATGTCTATGTGTTGGTTGTCTATATCATGTTCTTGTCTTAATTCCATCATGCTAGGCTAGATCTATCTTGTGTTTGCTTAGATCTAATGAAACCTAGATATTGATTATGTGTTGATTACTTGTTTATTCTTGTCTTGGATGAATGATTTATATGTTAGGCTTAAGAAAACTGGCAGATCTCCAAATGGTAACATGCTTGAACGTCTTAAGAAACATGAACCAACGCGCACTAGGTCTTTATTGGTTGTATTTAATGCATGAGCCACTGTTTACAATCCATATAGTTGTGTTGGGCATGGTGTAGGAGGAGATAAGAGCTCATAGAATTGGGGAGTTATGTGTGCCACCCCATGAATGGTATTAAGGAATACGATCCGTCATCCATGCAATTATAACAAGTAATTAACATGTAAAAGATGTCTAGGGAGTAGTGAAATCTAAGTAAACACATTTTCTCCAATTACTGCTCACAACTTTAGTATAAATTAGTTTATTTTCATTTCTAGTATTTTATTTTGATTGCATCTTAGTATTGGGTTAGTTGATTAGCAACTAATTCCGCCCAAATCCTTCAAACCCGAGATTTTAAATTACTTTCCATAAAATATAAAAACACAAAAATAATCATCCCTCACCTTTAGAACTAGTATTTAGGCTTTCTAATCCAAGCGACACTATTCCTAAGCTGAACGATCAATCCCCCGGTACTTGTCACTATACTATACTACAACGATCAGGTACACTGCCTAGTGGGGGTTGTAAGCTTCTCAAGATCCCTTGAGAGGTAAAGCCTGTTGCGATTCCCACGCATCATTAAGCTTAAAGGTGTTTTGTTTATTTTTGTCTAGATAAACCGGAGCAAAATAAATCTTTTATCTTGTTATAAAACGATTTTGTTATGGGCTTTAGCGGTTTTGTATTTATTCGGATAAAGATATTTCAAATATCAATGATGGGTATTTCTTGTTTAGATAATTTAAAGATATTATCTTGAACGCATAAGAAAATATTAGTGTATATAAAGTCATCCTGGTGCACACTTAGGGATAGCCAAAATAGTTAGATGAAGTTCAAAATAGGCAAAAATGGGGTCAAAAGTCAAAATTCAATGATTGACAGTGGAATTGGTCGAACGAACCATATGTGTCTTTTGGGATTGTTTGATGTTGCTGGTAACGCTGACGGAGATTAGACTTTCTCTTACCGAAGCATGAAAATTTTTAAAATTCACTAATAAGGTCGGAGCACTTATCAAGGTAGATATTGCGAAAAGAGTCCGATGTGGCGAATGTCGGAGCTTGTAAAGATTAGAGCTTATATTGATATCGTTCCCAGTTTTTGTGGTACTCCCGTCCGGAGTTTGACGATTAAAAAAGATTGAACTTATAGCTTGGACCGAAAATGATCGACACCTAACCAGTGAGATGGAGGTTAAAAGGTGTCGGGATCCAAAAGTTGAGATGAAGCCATAGTACGATAGAGGTTTGAAGGATTTTATTTGTAAGATTTTCACGTGGGCTAACTTACCCCATCCTTCTGCATATAAAAATGTGTTATGCCGTTGTACTAATTTTAAAAAAAAAAGGGGTATTTGTGTAAAGTGTTTTATTGCTTTCACACTTTTCAAAACACTGATTTGACCATTCACCACAAATGAGAGCTATGCTTTTTATTTGTGCTCATTTTTCATATTATTTCATATTTTGCCATATGGTATAAGGTATATGCATTATAATATGTATACTCATAAAATTGTGGTTCCCATTAGTTGTACATTTTTACCCGTCGAATACTTTTATACAAACAAATCTGAAGCACTTTTATCATTTTAACTCTATATGTCCTTTCAACACTAAAAAGCCAATGTTTAGAGGTAGCACGTATAGTTTAACCATTAACCTATTTCATTTATGACGAAAAATGAGCTCATTAAATTTATTTTATATTGCATCAATATTTTAAAAACCTTGTATTTGTATGTAGTGCTTTGCGAGTTGTACCTTTAACACATGACGGGTTGTCATTTGTGTTTTGCACCTTTATTGTCGTCCATATATTTTTTATGATACAAGCTATTTGAAACATGTAACATTGATGATGAAAAGTTAACGTTGAAAGGTACCAACCTTTGATATATTACTTGCACATGTAAACAATAACATGAATTTCGTCATAATTCGTATATCTTCGAAAAGTTCCACATATAAATAACAATGTTGTCTTTGAATATGCCTACTTATTTGCACTTGACATAGAAGATATGTGAATCATATATTTCAGCATGGCAGTCGTGATACGCATCTTAAAAGTGTTTCATTTGTTGACAAAATGTGGCCAAGTTTAGTATTTTGTGGGCAATGACATGCTTTAATTTAATATTTCGCTTAGCATTGAATAATAGATGACCATATTCATGGATGCAAACATGCATGATAAGTAAAAAGGTTGAATATAAATAACGTGAAGTAGTACCCCACGCATGCCAACTTGCACGTTAATTTTTTTTACTTTTAATATTAAGGGTAATTTCTTGTAAAGGCATGCATAATGACTAGCGTGTAAAACACAATTTGAAGCGTGTACATTGTCTTGTCACTTCAATAGTGAAAAGGCAAATATAGTACCAGATCAACTACATACTTGCAGCCAAAAGCTTTTCCACTAACCCCTTCTTTTATTATTATTATATAATCCGTATTTGAAAAAAGCTATATATGTTTTGTCTTTTCTCTACACGCCTATCAATTAATCAATCAATATGTGAAACCTAACTCCTTGTACTGAGCCCACTAAAATATAATAAGATAGTAGCGTTGCTAGGTCAAAATGCATACAGTGACCTTTCACTAACCACTCACATACATGCATAGGTACACGCATGGAAATGAGCAAGGGTTGGGTGGTGACAACATTGCATGAGCATCTACTTAACTACTTTAGTTGTATGCTATGTCTAATAAGTTGTAAAAATATGCATAAGCATCGATTAGTAAATCATCAAACTATCAAAGTAATTTTGCATGTACCTTCTGCACTAGAATGTGCAAGCTATCGTTTCAAAGAAATGCGTTTTTACCACGTGACACTAGCAAACTGTTGTTTTGGGTTCATCTCTTCACGTCCAACGGTCGAAACCCACCATGGTAAGTATAACCGAATGAGGCAGCAACTCCGAACGAAGCAACACATCCGAATGGTACAGTGCCTGTTCGACCCAGCGTACCCAAACGGGACAGTATATCTGAACGTCTTGACCGAAGGAAGCCATATCGGCTGGCGCCGGTTCATACTGTCCGTCTTCTTGACGTCCATATTGGATGCTTACCGAATGCCCATACCGGACATTGACGTCCGTTCCGGACTGAGAAGGTGACCCGTCATTCATAACCGTTGGTAGATTGAATCACGAGTCCCACGGATGGCGCCAAATGTTGAAGCATATTTCTGCCGGGTAGATCTTGACGGCTCTCATGTGCCTTTAGTCTTTGTCCCCGAGCTTGGAAGTATACTACAAACATGAAAGAACCCGTTAGAAGGGTCCCGAGGCCGAAGCCCCGGGGACCACCCTCCGACGGTCAAGTCAGTACCTCGTGTGTAGAGGATTTAATATGAATGTATGAGTATGTAATATGTGTGTGTGAGATGAGATATAATATATTGTAGAGCGATGAAGTATGATGTAGAGAGAGAGAGAGACATTGGTATATATAGAGAAAGAAAGAGTTAGGTACCAAATTGGTGCCTCGATACCTGTTCTGTCTTGGGAAGGAACACGCCGAGCTACTCCTAGTCTAGGTACTAGGTGTCAGGTCATGTGGGAGACACAATCCCATAATATCCGGGTTAGGCGGCGTAGTCTGACACCTGCATTAGACTGCTAGATAAAGGGTGTACCCGGATAAAAGAGGTGTATACCTTTACGGTTTTTCGACACGTGACCATCGGACTGATGGACTCTTCGGACTGATGGAGACTCTTCGGTCCGGCACGTGTCGTCCGGACACATACGTCAACATGTCCCCCCAGTATTGTAGTATCGGTTGAAGACCGATAGTGCAATACTTAAATAATATATGTATACCTTTCGGCACATGTCGTTCGGGCAAGTATTGTACATGCCTCCCGACACGTGTCCAGTATAGCCTTTCGGCATGTGCCCTTCAACACAAGTGTATCGTCTTTCCTCCGGCGCGTGTCCTTCGGACACATACGTTAACAGAAAACATCTCTGCAATATCTCCTTGTACCTCGTCCACAGCTACTGCACAAACCTTCACTCCTTTTTTCTAGTAAAAATTAAAAGATAAAACTTAAAAAGTTGTAAGCTATTGAGAATACACTTTGGGAAGATGTATACTACTGGCCCGTTTATATTTTAGCTAAATCTTCAATTTGACCCACTTTGACAGATACAACCCAAATTTTGACAGATACAACCCAAATTGACCCTTTGTTATACAAACTGAATAAGAACATTCACAATAAATAAGTGTAAAAACTAACTTGCAAGAGCCACAAAATAGGTTTGAGAAATTATCCCAAGGTTTAAATGTGCACAATAAAGGATCCTGCAAGGGCTGATAAAATGGAAAACTGAAAGAACACATAAAAAACTTAAAATAACAATGCATTGTAATTGTGATTATCATTTATCAAATCCACATGTTTGAACTTGTACACTATTGAGACACTTCCTAGGTTTTTTACTTTTCTGAGTCTTATTTAGAAAAAAATATGAAGATTGCAATAATGAATGGATAAAATTAAATCAACAATACTTTTAAATCAGTTACTACCTCAACTCCGACATCAAATGTCAAAAGAGGAACTGGTAACAAACAAATCATTTAGAATAGCATTAAAGGGGTGTCTGGGAATGATTGCTGAAAATGCATCGCATTTTTTATACTACCGATAAGTAATCAACTAATCAATCAACTAAAATATAAAAGTTCACCATAAAACATTGGTCAAATAATCAAATTTTCTTTAAACTGTATTAAAATAAATGATTCATGTTGAATCAATATATGTCCAAAATATAGGAAATGGCAATCATGGGTTATTATGATCCTACACATGCGGACATGAATAAAAGTTACTTGAATTCATCTTGGCCCCTTTACTTCACCATATATATAAAAAAAGCCAAAAACAATTTTACCATATTAGTTTTTAAGTTACTTTTAGTTATGCTACAGTTCAAAAGCTCAAAAGCATGCACCTTTAAAATGTTCGTAAGCTTCTCATACGGAATGACAGAGTTTCACAATGTTAAAGTCGTAACAAAGCATTAAATTTGGCAAATTGGCAAATTCAACTATGTCTAATTATGTCCCTCGTATCTATATTAGAAGCTTACGATCCATCAACCTCAGGAAGCACGGTGGTATTCTAAGCAAATCCTATAACCAATTCCTAATTAACACTTTCAAAACTCGTTACTGAATAACAGTTATTGCAAGTATGCTTGATACTATTATTTTTAAACAGCGGTATTCATGTCTAAAATTTGAGTTTATGCACAGATCTATTGTAAGGCATCTATTTTCTATCCACATGTATGAAACAAATCAAACAATTAGTTTAGTTGGGGATCAATACATAACCATATATAAGCCTTGAGTAACATTTGTCTCCTACCCATTGCATGAAGATTGCTAAAATAACCCAAAAAATCAAAATTAACTACCTTTTTCTCCTCTGATACTCCAAACTTTGTTGCAATTCCAACCGATACTGTGCATTTTTGAACATATACCCAGCCATCAAAACACTATACATGAGCTGCGCAAGATTCTCAGCAACCTGATTGCATGCCACAATAATAAAAGGCAGAACATCATGAGTTAGGTTTTAATATTTGAATGATTATACCGTATTCTATACCTTTAATCAAGCAATCAATGAAGAAAAGGTTTCACCTTATATAAAAGATTCCAAAGAGAGACTATCTTAACTTTTATATTCACTTTACCTTTGTCTATGATACCTACAAACAAAAAGTAGATTAAATGTTTTTATTGAGTAAAAACAGAAAAATAAGATTTTGAATAAATTTAAATATGTATCTACAAAGATGAAAAAGAAATTCTGATGAATAAGATGCATATTAGATATAAATCTTTTATATGTTTTTAGAAAGATAGGGAAAAAAATTGACCGGTGATTTGTTGAGTTTTGTTGAATGGTCTGCAGATAGCTTTGATTAAAAAAAATGCTGGAATAAAAAAACTTGTCTGTCAATTGAGTTTATATAATGCTTCAGGTCGGTTTTAGTTAAGCCCCTATTAGAATTACAATTGTAATACAATATAAATTATTAGATTTGGAATTGTAATACGATATAGATTGGTATTGTATTAAGAAATCTGGGTTTTTTTTAAAAGAAATTACAGTTTAGTCCAAGAAAATGTAAAAAAGTTTTTAAACAACATAAACTTAATAAAATTAAATGTGGCTTATGAAGCCATGGCCATCCTTCATATTCACCTCTATGTCAAATGGTTTCAAAAAATGTTTAAAGATCAGATGAAGATACAGTTTCAACAAATTACCAGTAGACATAGAGCCAAATCCGCCATCCTTGTTACTCAAGTGACGATGAATCTTTTGCCAGTATGACTATTAGAAGTGCTTCTTGTTCTGATTGCACATTTTGCTCCCTAAAAATCTTAAAGCAAGTAATACCATTATGCGTTATCATCATACCCAACCAGTAATAAATGTACCGCCCGACATCGTATATGTTAAGGTCGATCTCTAAACAACACTATCATGTGTATTTAAAAAATAAAGCATCAAAAGTCATCTCAAAACATGCTTCATATTTGGAGTGGTGGTGATTATTTTGTGTTGTTGGAATAATGGGTGGTGGTGTTGGAGTCCGTGTTTCTTTTAACAATTTATATTTTTGCCTCTAATTATGTAAAAATAACATTGAGGCCCATGTGTATTTACAGTTTTTTGCCACATGTAAAGAAAAAAACGTTTTTCAAAATTTTTATGGCAAATTAGGAAATAATCAGGCTTAATTATTTTTTAAAACCTAAAAAGAAAAATCAAATTGAAAAAAATATTACTAAAAAAGGAATGAATTGATTTTTTTGAAATGAAAAATTCCCATAGGGGTTTTGTTTTATTATATAAAAGATATGGTAAGTTAGATGATATGTGGTGAGGTAGTCCGTTGATAGTTGAAGTGCATTTTATCTTGAATGTTTGTGATTCAATTCTCACCGGATTCTCCATCGCATTTCTATTTTTTATTTTCCTAAAATATCATTTATTTTCAATCCTTTTTAGAATTTCTCTAGTACTTTTAAATGTACAAAATGATTTATCGTTTATTATTTTCATAAAACATCATTTATTTTTAATCCTCTTTGGAATTTCTCTCTCACTTTTTAATGTACAAAACGATTTATCATCAAATAACACAAAGAGAGTAACAAAACGATTTATCATCAAATGTCAAGTTATTCGGCTTTGTTGAAATCTGAAAACAATTTAAGTAAATAATTCCTAATGCCATACCCCAATACTTAAAATACAAGTTGAAAAGATAAACAAACAATTTAAGTAAAGAATTCCTAATTCCTAATGTATTATGATACCTAGAGCTCTTAGGGTATTGACACTTGAATCGTGTATATCACTTTTTTAATACAATATTTGTATTATATTTGGTGCTTTGGGTATACGAAATTCATCTTGAGTAAAAACAAGAAAACGCTCACATTCAAGTCACTAGAAAAAGTGCTAAACATAGAGATTTATTGTTGATATGGATATATTCATATGAAAGACCAAATTGTGATTGTATATAAATATAAAGTGAAAAGCCACAATTTTTTTTGATGGTCACACATTTTGGTGAATAACTAATGTTGGTAATCAAATTAATCTACGAGTGTGCATTCACCAACTAACTAAAACTCAACCAGATTCACATGAGCACCACTTCTTTGAATGTCCATTTTCAATTAAAGTGTGAAAGTCCATGGTGGAAGCGGCTGGTATGAGGGGTGTATCCTCGAAATGGAGTGACATTGTTGCATGGTTACTTCCAATCTTCAAAGAAAATAAGGTAACTACAATTGTTGGTCGATTACTCGTGGCTGCCTCTACTGTAACAACCCGATATTTTCCACGTCTACGTTTATTTTTTTCCAACTTTGGAAATTCACTATTCATCGATTACTATTCATCAAAACACTATTCATCATTTTACTATTCATCGTTTTTGATGTCCGTTTGATATTCTGAGAAACATTTGAAAATTTTACTATTCACAGAACACTATTCATTCCGGAAGAAATTCCACTATTCACGTGCATTATCAGTAAGGACCTCTCATACGGACTAGAATAGTCTGCATATCATCATAATGTCATTTACATGCTATACCACTCTTAGGATTCTCAAATTAATATATTTAGTATATTTAACGTTTTACGTATAAGTATTTATAATTAAACGTTAACACCCGGTTTATACACGACGAATATATCTAAATATTCCCACGATGGTCCCGACATATTTTTATATCCATTTTAATATCATAAAAATTATAACATTCAGTTACCCAGTATTTTGGAAATTTATTTTATTTATAACGTACGCGTATGAATATAACGACGGTTTTCGTGAAAACTAAACAATAATCACCCGATCACTCAGTAAATGTACCCAACATATTTTTAACATATTTTCAACATTATTATGACTTTATTTCATCCCGGTTAACTTCGTGAACGTTTATTGCTATTAAACCCGGTACCCGATTTTAACGAATAACGCGTAATAACACTTAACGCTACACTATATTTTCTAAGTGATCAAAACCGTTTTGGCTACTCCTTTTCACACCCAAAACCGGCCCAAGACCACACCCTTTAACCATGTGCATTGAATTCCTAATATTATACTAATAAACTCCTAATAACATTACTTTACCAAAACCTAAAATCATAATCTCATTTTTAGATAAGAAGAAAAACTTGCTCATCTCCTTCCCTATCTTCAAACCCACGACCAAACCACCATAATAAGATCAAGTGATCATTTTTCATAAGTTATAACACCAAACTTGTTCCTTTTACTTGTCTAATCAAGAATCAATCAAGAAAAACACAAGAACAACAAGCATAATCATCATCTAATCATCTCATTTTATCAAGTAAGTTATCAACTTTATTTTTACATGGATCATCTTATATTTACATGTATTTCATGAGTATCATGCTAAAAACCATGTACAACTAGCTATACCACCATTTATTTTGTCTAAAATGGAACATACAAACCCTAACTTTTTATTTATGAATCCCCTTGCTATAATAACTTGGTTAGGATCCCATGGCACCCTAAGAAGGTGTATGGTAGGATTAGATTAGTTATGTGGTGATTACAAGAGGTTTGGTGATGGTAGAAATTGGTTTTTAACCTTGGAAACTTGATTTGGAACCTATTTTAGACATGCTGTCCCGTTTTGTAAAAATCTGGAAAATCAGTAAACACCAAGGAAACTTTGGCAAAATTTTTAGAAAATACTTTCAAAAACGAATCCGTAGGCGAAAGAACGGATTAAAAAGAGCTTATAACGAAGAAGTTATGATTTTTGCAAGATTGTTGACGAAAAGTATTTTCTGGAAATTTGTTTGCTGTTGGACGTTTTTCATGGTACAAAAAGAGACTTTAGACGTAACCCGGAGGAGCCGAGCTTTCCAAAATATATTACTACATACTAAGACGAAACCGTGGATATAAAGAACAAGTAAAACGGACAAGTAACGACAAAGATATACTCGTTTGAATATCGGCTAAAACCCTTTTATAATTGACAGCTTTTAATATAATTTGGCGCAAAAACTACGAAGTGCATTTTTAAGCTAAACATAATGTCAAGTACCGAGCTTTATAACTAACGTAGTATTAGTTATTATGAGTATGTTCTCATCATTTCAAGGATTACAACCCGAGTATTTCAACGCTAACAAGGAAACTTACGTTATATATATATAAGTATATATATTATAACTAGCCATTTATATTTTCTAATAGCAATATTTTCCAAATTCTTGGATTATATATTTTGATAACACAAGTGTTTTTACAAAGAGTAGAGTGGTATAGGGAACATGTGCATGTACATTCCTTTCTTCATTTCATGATCTAAAGTAGATCATATCATTCATTTAGGTTGCGGATAGAGTGCGCGCCTTACTTTAGTTCATACCTTTTTGTTATCATATCGCTTATATCAGGTGAGTATTCACGAACCCCTTTTTCTAACTATTTTAATCGCTTTGGGGTGGATGCATGAATTATTACTTGAACACTTTGAACCTTGTTTTGAACCCTTTGATTATTATGAACTCTTTTGACTTTTCTTGACCTTATAACTTGTTTAGAACTCTAGAACTCAACTTGAACTTTTGAACATAATGTACTGTACGTACTATGACCTAAAGTCTCACCTTATTGGTGGAGCGTTCTTAACCCTAAAGTCTCGCCTTATTGGTGGAGCGTGCTAAGTCTCCCATGTTCGGAGCGTTCTTAATCTTATATAATAGTTGTATGATGTACTGTTCGTACATTCGCATTGTTCGACGCCTATTAGTAGTATGGATAGCGCTATTAGAGGTCGGCCAACCTCTCGTCCACCATGTTACGGGACGCATATTATTTAATTAGGGGCTTTGCATGGCATACATTATTATATAGGTGGTGCTTATATTGTGACTTATTATGACCGCGGGTGCTTGACTACAAGACATAATACTTGACAACGCCTTTGGCTTGTGAACTTTCTCTTATGGTTTCTCATATTAAATAAAACGTTTATACTCACCAACTATTTTTATAGTTGACCGTTTTCTCTCGTGCATTTCAGGTGATCGTCAGTAAGCTTGTCAGCAAGGTCTTGCATAATGAAGTTTTCACATGTCACTTCTTTTCATTATGTATTAAAATACCATCTTTTGGGAATCAAACTTATGTCTTTTATTTGCCAAAGTCGGCAATAACAACGTTGTAATGTTATATTTTTCCTTAATGTAAATTATGGTATTGTCTTATTTCTCTTTGGTGATGTATATCGATTTCGTTACACCTCGTGTTTCCGCCTTCGGCGAGGGTGTGACAGATTGGCATCAGAGCCAGAGGTTATAGAGAATGCCGATTTTTCTAAAATAAAAATCGCAACTATAACCAAAGTAACATTTTTCTTAAATACCAAAAATGATACGAGTCGACTAGTCTTAGTATTGCATTATTAATCCTCAAGTATGCATAGCCTGATCACCTATGTATAATTCAGGAAGAATCATGCGATGAAGGGAGTAGTAGTCAAAGATCATGTTTGGTCGGGTCTAGAGAGTCTGGTCACCTGAAGTTGCATTGGTCGGATGGGTATGCATAACCTGTTTATATGTTTCAGTTTCTGTTACCGTACCTTATATATGCCTTCATGTATATACTTTCTCCTTGCTACCTTATGCCCCATTAGATTAAGCATGCCTTTGTTTCCATCATTTTGCGATCTCCATGTCACGACTGTTATTGTACCGTACATCCTCCGTCATCTTTCATGTGTCGCTCACTCAACCAACTATTTTTGTCTATCGCAGAGACATGGCCGCAATAAACCCTCCGAATGACACTGCTGCTGGATTAGCAGACCTCCTCACTCAGATTGTTGCGCACATTGATGCTGGACGGACTAATAATGGAGCAGGTGCCTCGAACAACGGTCAGGGATGCAACTATAAGACTTTCATGACGTGCAAACCAATGGAATTTTATGGCACTGAGGGTGCCATTGGACTGCTATCATGGTTTGAGAATGTTGAGTCGAAACTCAGCATCACTAAATGTGCTGAAGGAGATAAGGTTGAGTTCTCTGCGGGTCTGCTTCAAGGTCGAGCATTGACTTGGTGGAACAACCAGCTACAGACTCAAGGAAGAGAGGCTGCAAATGGATTATCTTGGAAAGCATTTAAGAAACTACTAACTGACGAGTACTGCAGAAAAGATGAAGTGGAGAAGCTGGAAGTGGAATTTTGGAACCACTTGATGGTAGGAGTAGAAGTTGACAAGTACACGGCCCGTTTCCATGAGCTAACTAAGATGGTTCCTCATATGGTCTCCACTGTGGAGAAGCTGATTGATCGATATGTTTGGGGGTTGATTCCTGAAATCAGGAGGGATGTCACTTCATCAAACCCAACCACTCTGCAAGCTGCTGTGGGCATGGCATACCGCTTGACAAATGATGTGATCAGGTCTGGTGGACTAACGAAAGGAAACGATGGAGGACGAAAGAGACAGGAAGATCAGCAAAGAAGCCGTGATCAAGACCAACAGGACAAGAGACAACGAGTAATGGGAAACTACGGAGCAACAACTCAAGGGCCCAGAAGATATGCCGGTCCACATCCTATGTGCACTCGATGTAACTACCACCACTCAGGAGACTGCCCAAGATGCACCAAATGCGGACAGTCGGGCCACTTCATGCGAAATTGCTCAAACAGGACTTTGAACCAAGGACCAAGACCAGCATGTTATGAATGTGGAAGCTTGGATCATCTCAGGAATACCTGTCCAAAGTTGAAAAGAACTCCTAACCAAGGACAGAATCGTCCGAATCTGGCGTTGGCAGTTGAAGGCCCTCAAGATCAGAATATTGAAATTCCCCCTGCACGTGGCCGAGCTTACTTCCTAGGGAATCATTTAACCCCACAAAATCAGGACAACATGCCGGGTACATTCTTTTGAACAATCTCCTTACTTCTTAATCTTGAGTGCATAACTTATTTTTATTTCTTACCAAGTTCACGACATTGATATAATCCGAGACCTAGCGTTTTCGACCTTAGTTGCTTCATCAAATTTAACAGCGAGCACATACACCTATAGAATGGATGAATTGAATCTCGAGGACGAGATTCCTTTTAAGGTTGGTAGAATGTAACAACCCGATATTTTCCACGTCTACGTTTATTTTTTTCCAACTTTGGAAATTCACTATTCATCGATTACTATTCATCAAAACACTATTCATCATTTTACTATTCATCGTTTTTGATGTCCGTTTGATATTCTGAGAAACATTTGAAAATTTTACTATTCACAGAACACTATTCATTCCGGAAGAAATTCCACTATTCACGTGCATTATCAGTAAGGACCTCTCATACGGACTAGAATAGTCTGCATATCATCATAATGTCATTTACATGTTATACCACTCTTAGGATTCTCAAATTAATATATTTAGTATATTTAACGTTTTACGTATAAGTATTTATAATTAAACGTTAACACCCGGTTTATACACGACGAATATATCTAAATATTCCCACGATGGTCCCGACATATTTTTATATCCATTTTAATATCATAAAAGTTATAACATTCAGTTACCCAGTATTTTGGAAATTTATTTTATTTATAACGTACGCGTATGAATATAACGACGGTTTTCGTGAAAACTAAACAATAATCACCCGATCACTCAGTAAATGTACCCAACATATTTTTAACATATTTTCAACATTATTATGACTTTATTTCATCCCGGTTAACTTCGTGAACGTTTATTGCTATTAAACCCGGTACCCGATTTTAACGAATAACGCGTAATAACACTTAACGCTACACTATATTTTCTAAGTGATCAAAACCGTTTTGGCTACTCCTTTTCACACCCAAAACCGGCCCAAGACCACACCCTTTAACCATGTGCATTGAATTCCTAATATTATACTAATAAACTCCTAATAACATTACTTTACCAAAACCTAAAATCATAATCTCATTTTTAGATAAGAAGAAAAACTTGCTCATCTCCTTCCCTATCTTCAAACCCACGACCAAACCACCATAATAAGATCAAGTGATCATTTTTCATAAGTTATAACACCAAACTTGTTCCTTTTACTTGTCTAATCAAGAATCAATCAAGAAAAACACAAGAACAACAAGCATAATCATCATCTAATCATCTCATTTTATCAAGTAAGTTATCAACTTTATTTTTACATGGATCATCTTATATTTACATGTATTTCATGAGTATCATGCTAAAAACCATGTACAACTAGCTATACCACCATTTATTTTGTCTAAAATGGAACATACAAACCCTAACTTTTTATTTATGAATCCCCTTGCTATAATAACTTGGTTAGGATCCCATGGCACCCTAAGAAGGTGTATGGTAGGATTAGATTAGTTATGTGGTGATTACAAGAGGTTTGGTGATGGTAGAAATTGGTTTTTAACCTTGGAAACTTGATTTGGAACCTATTTTAGACATGCTGTCCCGTTTTGTAAAAATCTGGAAAATCAGTAAACACCAAGGAAACTTTGGCAAAATTTTTAGAAAATACTTTCAAAAACGAATCCGTAGGCGAAAGAACGGATTAAAAAGAGCTTATAACGAAGAAGTTATGATTTTTGCAAGATTGTCGACGAAAAGTATTTTCTGGAAATTTGTTTGCTGTTGGACGTTTTTCATGGTACAAAAAGAGACTTTAGACGTAACCCGGAGGAGCCGAGCTTTCCAAAATATATTACTACATACTAAGACGAAACCGTGGATATAAAGAACAAGTAAAACGGACAAGTAACGACAAAGATATACTCGTTTGAATATCGGCTAAAACCCGTTTATAATTGACAGCTTTTAATATAATTTGGCGCAAAAACTACGAAGTGCATTTTTAAGCTAAACATAATGTCAAGTACCGAGCTTTATAACTAACGTAGTATTAGTTATTATGAGTATGTTCTCATCATTTCAAGGATTACAACCCGAGTATTTCAACGCTAACAAGGAAACTTACGTTATATATATATAAGTATATATATTATAACTAGCCATTTATATTTTCTAATAGCAATATTTTCCAAATTCTTGGATTATATATTTTGATAACACAAGTGTTTTTACAAAGAGTAGAGTGGTATAGGGAACATGTGCATGTACATTCCTTTCTTCATTTCATGATCTAAAGTAGATCATATCATTCATTTAGGTTGCGGATAGAGTGCGCGCCTTACTTTAGTTCATACCTTTTTGTTATCATATCGCTTATATCAGGTGAGTATTCACGAACCCCTTTTTCTAACTATTTTAATCGCTTTGGGGTGGATGCATGAATTATTACTTGAACACTTTGAACCTTGTTTTGAACCCTTTGATTATTATGAACTCTTTTGACTTTTCTTGACCTTATAACTTGTTTAGAACTCTAGAACTCAACTTGAACTTTTGAACATAATGTACTGTACGTACTATGACCTAAAGTCTCACCTTATTGGTGGAGCGTTCTTAACCCTAAAGTCTCGCCTTATTGGTGGAGCGTGCTAAGTCTCCCATGTTCGGAGCGTTCTTAATCTTATATAATAGTTGTATGATGTACTGTTCGTACATTCGCATTGTTCGACGCCTATTAGTAGTATGGATAGCGCTATTAGAGGTCGGCCAACCTCTCGTCCACCATGTTACGGGACGCATATTATTTAATTAGGGGCTTTGCATGGCATACATTATTATATAGGTGGTGCTTATATTGTGACTTATTATGACCGCGGGTGCTTGACTACAAGACATAATACTTGACAACGCCTTTGGCTTGTGAACTTTCTCTTATGGTTTCTCATATTAAATAAAACGTTTATACTCACCAACTATTTTTATAGTTGACCGTTTTCTCTCGTGCATTTCAGGTGATCGTCAGTAAGCTTGTCAGCAAGGTCTTGCATAATGAAGTTTTCACATGTCACTTCTTTTCATTATGTATTAAAATACCATCTTTTGGGAATCAAACTTATGTCTTTTATTTGCCAAAGTCGGCAATAACAACGTTGTAATGTTATATTTTTCCTTAATGTAAATTATGGTATTGTCTTATTTCTCTTTGGTGATGTATATCGATTTCGTTACACCTCGTGTTTCCGCCTTCGGCGAGGGTGTGACATCTACTTACGTCGTGTGGCAGGAACGCAACAACCGAACCCATGGGAAGTGTGGAAGACAGCCTGATGGAGTTGCACAAGTTATTCTTGATATGGTTAGGTTAAAGTTGTCTTCCATTCGGTTCAAGAAGAGTATTCGAGTGGATCAAATGAAGAGAACGTGGAAGATTGCAGATATTCAAGTCGACGACATAGGCTAGCCTTGGTTCGGTGTAGAGGTTGCGCGGTCACTGTTTATATTCTTTTATAGCCTCTATTTCATTGTTGTTATGTTTTGAGTATGTGCAAAACATATTGTTTTGAGTTTAGGGTCGCTCATTACCATCCTTTTTTGTACCGAACCTTTATTCTTTTTTAATATATTCACCGGGTATAAACCCTTTACAAAAAAAATAATAAAAAAAATAAAATAAAAAAACCTTGACGTTTTTATATGTTACAATTATTATTCGCAAAACTTCACTTAAAATGTTACAAAGACTGCCAACTTATTATATTTATTAAAAAAAACTCTCTTATATGACAAGGAAGGTATATGTATCATAAGAACTAAACTACCTGCAGCGTAGAACACTTACGCTGTGTTCTCGAGTTTTCCTAGGTGGGGATAGAAATGATGTGTAAAGAAAAGAAAAGAAAGGAAAATGAAAGGAAAAGAAGTTGATTTTATATTTCATGTTCTCGAGTTGAAATGAAATGAAAGGAAAAGAAATAATGTTGTGTTCTAGAATTGAGAAGAAAAGAAAGAAAAAAGAGACATAATCACATTTATGCACTTTTAAATATGTTCATTTTATCATAAGAGTCGAATATGAGTAAATATTGAAAGTTATATCTGTTATTATATACTAAAATGTGCGGGTGTAGAATTGTTTCCGTCCAAATCCGCCCATATTTAGGCGGAAATTTTCTATAGAAAAATAATAAGAATTTTCCTTTCATTTCCTTTGTGTTTCCTTTCCTTTCTGTCTAAAAAAAACTCAAGAACACAATAAAATTTCAGTTTATTATCATTTCCTTTCCTTTCCTTCTAAATATAAACTCGAGAACGGAGCGTTAGGTGTCATTTGTTTTGTCAGAGCTTTTAACTCTTTATTTGCAAACCATGTCAGCAGAATAAGTTGTACATTTAAACTCTTCATCTGTAAGAAGAAGACCGTTTGTTTTTTGTGTTATTGAAGTATTTTTTTTTCACTAGTATCTTTTGTGCTATTGAAGTTTTTTTTGTTTTTTTTTTCAGTACCATTTTTTGTGCTATTGAAGTACTTTTTTCTTTTCATTTTTCTTTTTCACAAATTTTTTACGTTTTTGTCCGTTTGTTACCATTTTGGTACGTTTTTTTACGTTTTCAACCGTTTTTCTACGTTTCGTCTCTTTTTTTACGTTTTTGTCCATTTTTTACGTTTGCATCCGTTTTTTTACGTTTTCGTCTGTGTTTTTAAGTTTTCGTCCATTTTTTTACGTTTTCGCCGGTTTTTCTATGTTTTCGTCCGTTTATTTAAGTTTTCGTCTGTTGTTTTACGTTTTCGTCTATCTTTTTTATGTTTTGATATGTTTATTTTACGTTTTCGACCTTTATTTACTTTTTTTGTCTATTTTTTTAGGTTTTTGTCCCATTTTTACATTTTCGTTTTTACGTTTTCGACCGTCTTTTTACAATTTCGTTTTCTTTTTTATGTTTTCTTTTTCGTTTTTTTACCTTTTTTTACGTTTTTACTTTTTTTTAAGTTTTCGTTTTCATTTTTGTCTTTTTACGTTTTCGTCATTTTTTTACGTTTACGTCTGTTTTTACGTTTTTGTTCGTTTTTTGCATTTTCGTCTGTTATTGTACGTTTTTCTAAGTTATCTTACGTAAACGTAAAAAAAAGACAAAAACGTAAGAAAACGGACGAAAACGTAAAAAAAATAAAAACGTAAGAAAAAAACGAAAATGTAAAAAAAAACGGGTGAAAATGTTAAAAAAAAGACAAAAATGTAAAAACCGGACGGAAGACCTAAAAAACGGGCGACAACGTAACAAAACAGAAGAAAACGTAAAAAAAAGACGAAAACATAAATAAAGGACGCAAAGAAGTAAAAAAAAACGAGCGAAAACGTAAAAAAATGGGCGACAACGAAAAAAATGATGAAAACGTAAAAATACAGACGAAAACATAAAAATACAGACGAAAACGTAAAAAAAAAGGCCGAAAACGTAAAAAAAAATGTTTGAAAATGTAAAAAATGACGAAAACGTAAAAAAAAAGGCGAAAACGTAAAAAAATTGACGAAAACTTGAAAAAACAAACGAAAACATAAAAAAAATAGATATTGAGAAAGAGATGTATGGTTTGTGAAAGAAGATGCAAGAAGTGAAAGAAGAGGTAAGAAGTGAAAGATAATATCTGAAATTTAGAAGAGGAAAGAAGTGAAAAGAAGCACTTATGTCTGCAAAAAAACAAACATAAACCTCTGCCCTCCGCAGACAAAAGAAGTGAAAGGAGCTAAAAAGTGCTTATTGTAAAAAAGAAACGACACCTTTACTTTCATGGCATCTAATTCGAGAAACTCAAAATGAGTTGCATAAGAGGATCTCCGATTCAAATTGTGCCGTCAGTTGTCACTATAAGCGTATTTAAACTTTCACATTATTTATAGTAGCGTCAAAAAGAACGATCTATAATAGACACGTACATAGTATATAGAAATGCAACACGCACTTTGTACATTATTTGATAAAAACCATTCCAACTTTACATCCCACATAGTTAAAATTGTTTATATACGATAGTAAATGTGAATCATGTATGTCAATAATATTACTATGTTTTCATGTAGCGTTTGTTGGTAGAGTTGATTATAAATCTAAAAAAAATCATACTCTATATTCAAAATTGTATAAGAAAATTAGTATATATAATTCTTGGGAATGGATCCAATAAGAAGAGAAAATAAAATAAGAAGAATGAGAAATGTTTATACCCACACATTTCAAATGAGGAAGGAGAATTTCATGGGAGATGCATCTTATTTTGTAGGTGCATCTGAAATGTGGTTGTAATCACTTCTCATTCTTCTCATTTTACTTTTATTTCTCATTTGATCCTTACTCTATAATTCTTAACTTTTTAGTAATGATGAATATAAATATTTTTGACTTTTCTATTATTTGTACTAAAAAAATGAATTAAAATGTGGCCAAGGTAGCTATAGAGCACACACGAGCTTGTTTCGTTAAGTTCTTAACATTGGACTACTCAATCATACACAAAGTTCCATTCAAATTGATCCAAATGTCCTTTACCATCCAGGGGCGGACCTTAGGGAGTTCTGGGGGTTCACGGGAACAAAATAGGCTTTCCTCGATCATTTAGTGTGAAAAAATGAATGTAAAATTCTTGACTTTTTTAGTATCTGTAGTCACCTAAAAACGGGGGAGTCTAAACTTTGTACTGGAAAATGGATTAAGGTGTGGCCCTCCATGTAAAGTCGGTATTGAACACATATGTGTTTATTCCGTTGATGATACACATTTGATCCTTAGACGTCCATTGCCATCCATGCGACTAAGATATGAGGTAACCCTAGTACAACATAGGTGACTCAAGCCCTCTTAGACTCTTGGTTGCCTATATTTCTAGAGATGAAGCAAGAGACAGAGTGACCACTTTTGTCAATGTTCAATTCAATATATTACAAGGTACCAACGAATGTGTGTCAATATCCAAAATGGATAGATGTGTCACCCCCGTGAAACCTGCTAAAAAACTCAAGAAACCTCGAGTTTGAGTTCGGTTCACCTAACTAAACTATTGATGTTTCGCAAAGGGTAACTCAATCAGCCACACAAAGATTGCCTATAGATTTTTATACACCAGACTCATCTTAAATTCTAAACTAAACTACTTGCGGAATAATTCAGCCGTCACAGAAATAAAGAATGTACACTGATCTATCATCACAAAGATGAAGGTTATGCATGGATCTTGCAAGACTTTGTAGAAGTCCTAGTAGTATATTCACTAGCACAATGCAAAATTAAATATAGGGTCACGATCTCGATTCAAGATTTCATTTACACCGCAATTCGGATTAGCCACAAATGAATTGTTTGTTGACTATCTAAGGTCTCATTTTCAACTCATTTCACACGAACATTGATAAATGTGGACTAGATTAAGTCTATGCCTTGTGAAATGTAACTATAGAGTTGTGCTTAACTTATGCTATATAAAAATTAAAGACAAACAATTTTCATAAACAAAAATTAAAGACAAACAATCTTCATAAACTACAACAAAGTTTAACCAAAAAAGACAGAAAGACCGAGTGAGTTTCTCAACCAATTTAGACCCAGAAAATTACTTTCATTACCAACAACTTCATGGCGTACGTGTAGTTCAAGAAACACAAAGCACGTTGCATTAACGCCAATTTTTAACTCGACCACTACCAAACATAAAAGAAGGAAAATAATAGAGTAAACCGGTATGAAATCACTCAAATTGCGTTGTCCCTTTATAAAAAAATGTCAAATGATTGCTTTAATATAGATATACATCCACTTGTGTCAGCAGCGATTTATTTCACTGGTTTTTGCTTCCTTTTAGTAAAAAAAATTTTGTCACTTTCTTTCGAAAAGAGAAGATCATAAGGTTAAACAAAGACCCTTTAAGTTAAAATCCCACATAGGTTAAAGAAGTGAAATATTTCTTGTTTATATACTCTGGTTAAGGAGGATCATACATGTCTAGAATATTACTATCTTTTGAGATACATGTGTTTATGAAGTTGATTATAAATTCAAAATTTCAAACTTCCCGAATTAGTGTATCTCAAAATAAATATAAAATTCTTGACTTTTTATTATCTTTTGTCACTTAAAAAAAGAGGTGTCATTCTCTCTCACACATTCACACTTTTAATCTCTCTATCTCTCACACACACATACACACTTTTAATTTTTAAATAATAATTTTAATTTTAATTTTATTTAAAAATATTATTTTCTCTTACCTCAAAACCAAATCCAAATCCAAATTCTAAACCAACTCCAAATCTTAATCTTAAACCCACCAACAAACCAAACGGGCCCTGAGTAATCTAATTTTTTTTATTTGCCAAGATTGTCCACATGTTAATATAACTAAATATTTAGTAATCTTTTATCTATCTTTATAATAAAACAAAACCATAACTATACCATCATTCTCAATTTAACTGTAAGAGATAATTTTAAATATGTGATAGATGTTCAATAGAACCGTTTCACCAATCCACCTAAACTTACCTAACCCCTACCAAACGTGCAATGCCATATTGATTCTACAGAATGAATGAAGATACTCGCCATCCAAGTTCTTTAGGGTTCTTGAACCAAATGATCCTTCAATTTTCATTAATTAAAATGCAAAGTGTTATAAACCATGAACGTATCACAATTTTTTTATCCTACATGTCGAATACATGCACGGTCTCAACAAAGCCGGATGTTTCCCAAAGGCTAACCCAACAGTCCAATGATCGTGTGAAAATGGAAAAAGAAGCTAAACCATCTCATATAATGTCGTACGGCCTTTACAACAATATTGTGCCTCCATGTAAGGGCTCTATTGAACACATATGACTTAGTACTTTAGTCTTCTAAATTGCACAACACACTCATCCGGAAATGAGGTGACTAGGCTGATTCGAGACTCTCTTGGTTGCCTATATTTTTGGATAGGATATCAAGAGACAAGGGGACAACTTTGTCCTATACTCCTATCAATGTAAAACTCAATCAAGCACAAGGTACCAATGAACATATGTCACCATAATTATTCAAAATGAACATATGTGTCACCCTCATGAGCCCTACTAAAAGACTCACCAAACCCACAGAGTTTTGAGTCCTGTTCACCTAAACCACCTGTTCTCCTAGATGCTAAATGAACGTTTATCTTATCTTATCTTACATTACTATAAATCATTAGGACCTTTTTTATATTAGTTTTCAAAAAATTGAGTTACACACTTACTATTTATAGTATGATCTTAATATCGTTGAAAAAACCACAAATTTGTAACATTCATCTTAAAATTTTCCTCTTACAAAAGCTCCTACTCGCAGGATGCTAACAAATGTCAGAATGAACGGTTCGTGGAAGCAGAGAGAGAATTAGTGGAAAAAAAAAACTATGTAATATTGTTGTTTGTGTAGGAGGATTTGTAGGATGAAAAGATAGGAGGGTGTAGCAAAGCTCTATTATTATATGTGAAAGATTTTTACATTAAATAGATGGAGTGTGTGGAAACTCATGTCTGGTGTGGGTGATCGGATGGTAAGTAGAGTATGGTATATTTGAAATGTCCATGGTTAAATTCTCATTCGTTGCTTGCATTAGTTGTTGTTGTTGTTGTTTTTTTTTTTTTTTTTTTTTTTTTTTTTTTTTTTTTTTTAATTATATCCATGTTACCCGTCATTTCACTTTCAGAAACATCATCTTCGGTATCAGTTTTAGTGCAACAAAAAAAATGATTAGTGTCATTTTTATGATCAAAGGCTACAATTGTTGGAACAATCAAGTTTAAAGACGCTTTATCCAACTAAATAATATAGGACAAGTTGAAAAGAACAAAACATCAACAATCACGCAAAATTGTCTCAGTTCTACTATTTTCAAAATCTGGTTATTTTATCTTCAATAAAGCAATAGGATTTTGAATGTTATATTTTGATTTTAGTTCAACAACTAGCATAAAGTTGGATTATAAAGTTAAGTTTTACTAGTTTAAAAGAGTGAATATATCAAATACTCCACTTCGACGAGTTTATGTATACACTACAAGAAAAAGTGTCTATAGTGACCAAAATTTAGTGCCGACTTTTTTTTTGTCACTATTTGGGCAAAATAGTGATCATATAGTACATTGACACTAATATTTGGTCATCCGTAAATAGTTAGTCACCAAGCTTAAAAGTGGTCATTAATTTTGTCACTATACATATGCGTTGTTTTTTGGCATAAAAAGTAACGAACATTGTTGGTCACTAAATTTTTAAAAGGTTAATGGCGAAAAATGTTTGTTTAAGCTTATATGTGGTTTATTAGCTTATTCGTGTTTCAGCTTATATTTCATAAGTCATAATTTTTTTAACTTATTTTGAGACTTGTGGGTTTATATAAGTTTATTATGATATGATAAACTTGTATGAGTAAGGGGGGTGGCAATGTTGCCTAACAAATACTCAAACTAATTTGTAATTAGCCAATAGAATCAATACAACACTTTTCATGCCTAATCATGCCTAACTACTTATTCTTAGTGGCAATGTGATGCCTAACCATGCCTAAACTTTTTATTTTTTTATTTTTAAAATTCATAATTATATTTACAATTTAATTGAAAACATCAAATTTCATTAATAATTCAAATAAAAGTTACATAATACTTAGGAAAATAAAAACAAAAAAAAATTAAAAATAGGAAATGACTAGTCATCGAGGTATGGTAAGTCTTGCGCCGCTACATGCTCCGTAAGATCATATTGAAGACGGTTATGAATATCTTCGTCGAGTAACTCTTCTAGCACACTATCGTCATAAACTGGCGTGACCGGCTGATCCATTATATGAACCGGTGATATTGCCATACCATCGTCTTTTAAAATCATATTGCCCAATATAATACACATATAAACGATTTGTCGAATCTTTGCCACGGTCATAGGTCGTAGAGGACGACTGAGAATAAACCATTTTCCCTTCAAACGACCAAAAGCTCGCTCGACATCCTTTCTTGCAGACTCTTGTAGCTTCTTGAATTTCTTTTCCTTCGGGTCAGTGGGATACGGATATGCTTTAACAAGAGTTGAATACTTAGGATAGATTCAATCGGCAAGATAATATCCACGTTTGTAGAGATGTCCACGTAAATAAAATGAACTGCTTGGCGCCGTACCATTTCGCTCGGTAACATATAATGGAGACTGATTCAAAATATTGATATCGTTGTTTGAGCCGGGCGGACCAAAAAACGAATGCCAAATCCACAAATCATATGAAGCCGTCGCTTCAAGCATAATAGTCGGGTATTGGTGATCACCTCTCTTATATTGGCCTTTCAAATATTTAGGACAATTTCACCAAGTGAGATGTGTACAATCAATGCTACCAAGCATTCCAGGAATGTGATGTTTTTCTTCATGTACCTCGAATAACCGTGCAATGTCATGGGTTGTCGGCCTACGTAAGAACTCTCGACCGTATAACTTTATAATCGCATCGCAAAATTTATCAAGACATTCACCTAGAAAAAACGACAACTTTTAATATAAAAAAATAAATAACGAAATATTATTTTATAAAACAAAAAACAAAAATATTTTTAAAAAGACAATTCCAAAATATTTTTTGTACAAAAAAACATTTAAAAAAAAATGAATAACGAATAAAAAAAATTAATAACAAATAAAAAAAATTTAATAACGAATAAAAAAAATAATAACCAATAAAAAAAATTAATAATAACCTGAAGTTCTTCGTGCCATGTTTAAATAGTCATCGAATCTATTCAGAGGTTCACCCGTTGCGAGTTGCCGTATTGCCGATGTACATTTTTGTAACGGCGTGAAACTAATCTTTCCAAACGCGTCTTGACCCCCTTGAAACCATTCGAATTGCGCTTCAATGTCACCAACAATTTTTAAAAACAATCTTTTACTCATACGAAAACGATCACGAAAAACACTTTCGTTAAACTTTGGTTGTTCAACGAAATAGTCATTCAATAGATTTTCTAAAGCTTTATCACGAAAACGTTTTACATAACCACGGATGAAGGTAGAGCTTGCCGTGTCTTCAAGAGCTTCGTACGCGCCTAAAAAGGTATCGATTGTACTACCAGATAACTATTCTTCAGATGAGTTGGGGGGAATAATTATCTCGTTTGAGGATGAACAAGATGATGACATGGTTACTAGAATGTAAATTGTATGTGTGATTTGATATTAGTTTAGATGTGAAAATAAAAAGGAAAATGGTGAGTATTTAAAGGAATTTTTTTTATTATTTTTTTATTATTATTTTTTTTGAAAAACACCCAAACGGTCGAATATTAAATGGGTCAAACGTTCCAATTTTGAATGTTCCTTCCTTTACCGATTCGGTGATGTTCACCGCTTGCCTTGCCGATTCCTTCATGCCTACAGCGAGGCAATGGGCATGTCGTGCCTTGCCGAGTCTTGCCGATGGAACACCGATCACATTGCCACCCCCTTAAGGATCAAATAAGAAATAAAAGTAAAATAAGAAGGATGAGAATTAATCACAACCGCACATTTCAGATGAACTTATAAGCATAAATGCATCTCTCATAAAATTCTCCTTTTACATTTGAAATTTGTGACTGAAAATATTTCTTATTGTTCTTATTTTTATTGGATCATTTCCCAAACTTGTATTAACCCATAAGTTTTAAAATAAATCAAAATTGGGGCTTATATAACATGGTGTTGGATCCCTTACAAAGTGACAAAATTTTAAAAAGCCTAAAAAGAAATTACATGCTACCACGTGTCTCCGCTCTTTTCCCCCCCAAAGGATAGTTATGTAATTTTGTGTCCTCCCACTATATACTCTTTCTTGCTTCTTTTTTTTCTCTTCTCAATTCTCTATTTTCATTTTTATTATATCTTTGATTTCACGATGTGCTCATCCCCATTCATACCATCATCATCATCATCATCATCAGATCTAATACATCAATGTCTTCATCACCATCGTCGTCTCCATCACCATCGCTGTCTTCACGCCGTCAGCACCACTGTCTTCACGCCGTCACCATCAGGTACCAACTAATTATAAAACTCTTTTTTGTACTTTTCAACTTCATATAATCAGGTAAACATACAATATCTGTTGTTGAAATGTGATCGATATAATGATGCACACCAAGTGCTCGATGAAATGCTTCAACCAGATTCAGGTCATAAATGTGATAGAAATATGGTTTTAATGGCGATTGATGATCTTCAGGCATTTAAGCAAGGAATTATTGATAATTTCTATTTTATTTTTATAAGTTTTATGTTTTGTTATCTGCTTATTTTTATCAGAGGTTCATCAATTAGTGATTTTTTTGTTATCTGCTTACTTTTATCTGAGGTTCATCAGTTAGTTGATTTTTTGTTACATGCTTACTTTTATCCGAGGTTCATCAGTTTATGCTTTTTTGTTATATTTTTTTAGTAGATGAACAAATTAAATACCAGTTTATATGATTTTGTGTGTGTCTTCATTAGTTATTACATTCCTTGTTATATGCTTATTTTTTATGTTAGGTTCATCAATTTATGCTTTTTTTGTTATTAGCTTAGCTATTATGTTATATCTTAGGTTCATCAGTTATTGTCCTGCGTTACTATAGGTTCATCAGTTATTATAGGTTCATCAGTTATAATAGGTTCATCAGTTATTATAGGTTCATCAGTTATTATAGATTCATCAATTATAATAGGTTCATCAGTTAGTTTATTCTTTTTTAGTTGATTAACATTAGTTTTTTTGGTTCATCAGTTATATTTTCAGCTATTATGTTATCATAGGTTCATCATTATGTTATTATAGGTTCATCATTTAGTGCATTTTTTATTAGAGGTTCATCAGTTAGTCTATTTTTTATTAGTTGATGAACATATTAGCTTAGCTATTATATTATATCTTAGGTTCATCAGTTATTGTTCTGTGTTACTATAGGTTCATCAGTTATTATAGGTTCATCAGTTATTATAGATTCATCAGTTATAATAGGTTCATCAGTTATTATAGGTTCATCAGTTATTATAGATTCATCAGTTATAATAGGTTCATCAGTTAGTTTATTCTTTTTTAGTTGATTAACATTAGTTTTTTTGGTTCATCAGTTATATTTTCAGCTATTATGTTATCATAGGTTCATCATTATGTTATTATAGGTTCATCATTTAGTGCATTTTTTATTAGAGGTTCATCAGTTAGTCTATTTTTTATTAGTTGATGAACATATTAGCTTAGCTATTATGTTATATCTTAGGTTCATCAGTTATTGTCCTGTGTTACTATAGGTTCATCAGTTATTATAGGTTCATCAGTTATTATAGATTCATCAGTTATAATAGGTTCATCAGTTAGTTTATTCTTTTTAGTTGATTAACATTAGTTTTTTTGGTTCATCAGTTATATTTTCAGCTATTATGTTATCATAGGTTCATCATTATGTTATTATAGGTTCATCATTTAGTGCATTTTTTATTAGAGGTTCATCAGTTAGTCTATTTTTTATTAGTTGATGAACATATTAGCTTAGCTATTATATTATATCTTAGGTTCATCAGTTATTGTCCTGTGTTACTATAGGTTCATCAGTTATTATAGATTCATCAGTTATTATAGATTCATCAGTTATAATAGGTTCATCAGTTATTATAGGTTCATCAGTTATTATAGATTCATCAGTTATAATAGGTTCATCAATTAGTTTATTCTTTTTTAATTGATTAACATTAGTTTTTTTGGTTCATCAGTTATATTTTCAGCTATTATGTTATCATAGGTTCATCATTATGTTATTATAGGTTCATCATTTAGTGCATTTTTTATTAGAGGTTCATCAGTTAGTCTATTTTTTATTAGTTGATGAACATATTAGCTTAGCTATTATGTTATATCTTAGGTTCATCAGTTATTGTCCTGTGTTACTATAGGTTCATCAGTTATTATAGATTCATCAGTTATTATAGATTCATCAGTTATTATAGGTTCATCAGTTATTATAGATTCATCAGTTATAATAGGTTCATCAGTTAGTTTATTCTTTTTTAGTTGATTAACATTAGTTTTTTTGGTTCATCAGTTATATTTTCAGCTATTATGTTATCATAGGTTCATCATTATGTTATTATAGGTTCATCATTTAGTGCATTTTTTATTAGAGGTTCATCAGTTAGTCTATTTTTTATTAGTTGATGAACATATTAGCTTAGCTATTATATTATATCTTAGGTTCATCAGTAATTGTCCTGTGTTACTATAGGTTCATCAGTTATTATAGGTTCATCAGTTATTATAGACTCATCAGTTATAATAGGTTCATCAGTTATTATAGGTTCATCAGTTATTATAGATTCATCAGTTATAATAGGTTCATCAGTTAGTTTATTCTTTTTTAGTTGATTAACATTAGTTTTTTTTGGTTCATCAGTTATATTTTCAGCTATTATGTTATCATAGGTTCATCATTATGTTATTATAGGTTCATCATTTAGTGCATTTTTTATTAGAGGTTCATCAGTTAGTCTATTTTTTATTAGTTGATGAACATATTAGCTTAACTATTATGTTATATCTTAGGTTCATCAGTTATTGTCCTGTGTTACTATAGGTTCATCAGTTATTATAGGTTCATCAGTTATTATAGGTTGATCAGTTATTATAGGTTCATCATTTAGTGCATTTTTTATTAGAGGTTCATCAGTTAGTCTATTTTTTATTATCTGCTTATTTTTATTAGAGGTTCATCAATTAGTGATTTTTTTTTGTTATCTGCTTACTTTTATCACATGTTCATCAGATGAAGTGCAATGCTATCAGAGCTCAAATTGCCGCTAAGAAGGCTAGTGATAAAGTTGCTATAAAGGAAAGCAAGCAAAAAGGAGATTGGCCGCTAAGAAGGCGAAGTTTTCTAAAAAGAATACTTGTGTAGTTACTTAGTTACTATTTCACATTTTTTTGTACATCAATATATTCATCAATACGAAGTATCGTTCATCAATAAAAAGATTTATTCATTTGTTCATCAACATAAAAGTATTGTTCATCAATAAAAAATGTTGTTCATTTGTCTGTCATTAAAGATAGTTGTTCATTTTCTTCATCAATATAAAAGTGATGTTCGTCAATTTAAAAGTGATGTTTATCAGTAAAAAGAGTTGATGAACCACAAAATAACATAATGTTAATCAGTTCATCAATTTTCTAACAAAAAAACTATATTATTCATCAGTTATTATAGGTTCATCAGTTATCATACGTTCATCAGTTATTATAGGTTCATCAGTTATCATAGTGTTCATCAATTGTCTAAAAGAAATCAAAATGTTCCTCAGTTAAGGTCACAATGTTCGTCAGTTAATCAGTTAGTTGTTTGTTCATCAGTTAGTTTGTTTATCACTTAATCTTTGTTCATCAGTTAAAAAAAGCTAAAAATAACAAAGATAACAAAAAATGTATTGTAGTACATCAATTAGTATATTTAAATGTATTTTTATAAGAAAATTTTCTTTTAGGCATTTTATCAAACACTTTGTGTGCGCTAAATATGACTAAGACGCCTTCTTTAACGTACGATATCTCACTCATATCATATCGGATTTGAGTGATTCAAATTTCTGGGTAAAGAATGGCCAAAAATCTACAACTTTCGTGTTTTAAGTTTTGCATAATTCGGCCATTTAACTAGACGAAATTAGAGCCGAAAATGCCAAAAATTTCAAGAAAATCAACACCACTTAAAAAGTTGAAAAAAAAAGTTGCGATTCATATATTAAAATGCATACCAAATTAAAGAGAATTAAAATTTAAAAATTATGGTGAAATCGGTTTTTTGTAAAAATTTATCGTTTAAAAGTTATTTATGTTTAAAGTTTGTGGTGGAATTTAAAAACGAGTTAAGATGACTAATATACCCCTAAGTGAGAATACTAATAAAAAAAAGGAGGAAGGTTCCATCTTCACCGTCAGATGGTCTTGGTTAGGGATCCAACGACCCAAATTTCTTTTTATGCTTTTTATTTTTGCTCCCTTTGCAAGGGATCGCTTCTCTATATAACATAGGTGTCAATTGCTCCAACAAAAATTAGAAGGAAATAATTCCAAAAGTATAATTACCAGTTGTACACATCCTCCTAATATAACATCTCCAAAGTATACAATTCTTTCTTTTCTTATTATCCCCAGATTTCACCACCACACAAACCCTAACCCTAACCCTAATTCCCAAATTAATCAACCAAATCACAATTAAACTCAAATTCACCTTCATAATCACATCAATTTTACTTCTAACCAATCAATTTCCAAAAAAAAAAATATATAAAATGGATGATTACGAGAGTGATCCAGAGGAGATGAAGAAAATGCGGCGATGACGTACAGGTTATGCGACGGCGTACATTAGCAAGGTGGGACCTACGACCAACAGTCTTGACAAGAGTGACACCATTAGTGGCCAAACCAAGGCTCTTGGCCACGGGAAACTCGGCAATGTTAAGGTGGTCAGGGCATGATTGTAATTGGGTGATAGGAGATTTGAGTAAACTGATTCGGCCTCTATATATGTATATTCTATGTGTTAGGATGTTCTGACTAATTGGCGTGTTACTTTTTCTCATGCATTTATAGTTTTGGTTTGTGTTTGTGTGTTTGTGTGATTTCTTATTCATACTTGATTGCTGTTTGGGCGTGATTTCTCGACAAGAGTTGAACTTTGTTTTGGGTTAATTGTGTAGGTCTTATGATGGAGCCTATAAATGTTCTAATGCAGAAGGTGGAAGAAGATGCTTTGTAAAAGGTATGCTTACTCTATTTTTATGATCATTTGGTCACCTAGATGTAACTTGTAGTTGCCATGTACTTCTTGTATCATTATTAGCCGAGACAACAAATTTTTAAGTATTTTTTTGTTTTGGAGGTTATTACAGAATTTCTTGGGACTGATTCTTGTTTAGTAATACTATACTTTTTGACTCAGTTATTAATGCCATGTGTGAAATTAATGTCTGAAAAAGTAGGATAATACTTTTCTGGACTTCTAACTTCTGTATAACTGTGTCATGAAGGCTTTGCAAGATAGTGTCTCTAGTCAGACTGATGCAATTATTCCGGGAACACCAGTGGTGAGTGAACAACTATGGGTGGATAAATATTCTCCAAATTCATTCATGGAGCTTCTGAGTGACGAACACACCTATAGAGGTACATTTTCTGAAAAGTGATCCATGAACTTATGCGTACTTTAAATCATCTATTTATTCTTTTTGTTATTTTCAGGTCTTTTTGTGGGTGAAACAATGGGATTTTTCTGTTTTCGGGTCTGAACTCAAGACCACAACAGATGATGTTTTGTCCGCTTTAAAAAGACATACCACTGTCTCCCAACAAAAGAAAGTTTCTAACAGGAACTCTTCTGGGTGGAACAAAGACTTTAAATCCAACAGTGGAACTTTTAAAGAGCACAATCACTTTGACAAAGAAAACTATAATTCTCATGGCGATCAGCAAAGGAGACCGGCCCACCAGAACAGAAGGTAACATTTGGAACTAGTTTGATACTGTTTTTAGACCTTATGAAAATATTTCCATTAAGGTGAATTGTGTTTTTAAGCCCCACATTATTAATCATGTTGGTTTTTTGTTTTAAGCGTCATCTTTGATGTATGTTATCACCCTTTAAGTTTCATACGGCATGGAGACATGTTATGTTTAATATACTCATCACAAGTATTTGCTACAGATTAATGCCAGTGATGACCGGTCTTCCTCAACCATTGAAACCAAGATTCTTGACGTGGTTCAGATGAACTCTGTCATTGCTGATTCAAGGCCAAAGTGTTTGGTAAGTTACATTCAGTATACAGTATACATGGTTTTTTGTTCTGGGTAGAAGGTTTGAGATGGCTTTTTGTAGGTAATTGATGGAGCTCTTGGTGATGGAAAAGGCGCAATGGATGTTATTTTAAAGATGGTAATATAAATGATTTTTTTTTACCATTTATGTTTTGCTTTATCGCCATAAGCTTTTAAATAGTTTTAGCTCTTACACTGAATATGAAACTTAAATTGCCTCCATTTTTTTTTAATTTATTTTATTTTATTTTTAAGTCAATGACAAATATGGACGTTGGTATTAAATAGTTCATAAATCTCGTCAAGACCTACTAGCTTGAATATAAGGATTGGTATATGTATAATGTCAATAAGATGGTTAGAAATATATAGTTTTTTTTTTTTTTTTTTTTTTTTTTCACACAAGATTTTCACACTATTATCAATGCAGGTCACTGCTGATAAGAGGTCTAATACAGGGGCAGAATCAGAACAATCAGGAAAGTCAAAGAAGGACACACCACTTCTTAGACCTGTAAGATCTGTTTACTGTGCATGTTTATTTGATGATCAAATTCTGCATGTTTGTTTAATACTCATGGTTTATCTTCTTATGCAGGTGATTTGCATTTGCAATGACCTGTATGCGCCTGCTTTGAGACCGTTGCGCCAGGTGGCAAAGTAAGTATTTTCTTAGTCAGCATTATAATATTTCCAGACCACATTAAGGAGCATGTTTATGTTATGCAGAAGTCAAAACTTAATTAGTTCTTAGTCTTGCTATTTTCAATGATTGTATGGTATGTTATGCTCATTAGGAAAGCTTTAACTGACAGGACACTCTATACATTTTCGTCTTTGGTATCTAGTTTATGTTTTCTTATTATGCCTCTTGACTTCTGTCTGTCTTTCAAATCAGATAATTCAACTTGCTCCCAGATCACAAAATGGCCAGTTTTTTGCATGGGTTGTGGATGGAGCCATGCATAAAATCCCTATCAATGTTTCCAGAGTAATTCAGCTCAATTCTAAAGCTCCAGTTACCTATATTTATATAAATTGATGTAATCGCGATTCTTGTATTTCGTTTCGAATAAAGAAATATAGATTTTGTAGATGTAATTAATTTTGGATTTCTATTGTTTCAGATAAAATTTTTCCATTTTGGATTTTAATGAAGAAATTAGTGATTACAAGAGAATTTTTTTTGCCATATTTTTTCAATTAGTGACGATTGTTTGGTCATAAAATTCAAAGAAAAGTGACCACTTTCCTAGTGTAGTAGATAACGACTGACCACTTCGTTGGTCACGTCATCTAAAATAGTGACCACATATGAGTTTGGTCCGTTAACGAGTGACCAATTTTTTTTGCCATATTTTACTTTTAGTAGCCATAAGGATTCTGTTGTGACCAAAGTTGTCAAAATCGCGCCTAAGGCGCGCCTAGGCGCTAAGGCGCACGAGGCGCTAGCCTTGGGGCTTTTTTTGACTCGAGGCGCACAACATGCATGACTCCCAAAAAAAGCGCGCGCCTCGGCGCTTTTTGCGCCTTTGCGCCTCGGGGGATTTTTGCGCCTAGGCCATATTTTTGCGCCTTGAGGATTTTTTTTTTTTTTTTTTTTTTTTTTTTTTTTTTTTTTTTTTTTTTAAGATATAATACATGGGCCTTTTTAAGTCATAGGTGAGCATTTATATGATTTGTAAATTTGAATTGATTTTATGTTTATTTTATTGATTGAAATTTTCTTTAAGAAGTTATTTTGTTTCATTAATTATTTTTTTTACGACATATTATCATGAAAATGTAACATCGTGCCTTGAATACTAGTATATTGCTTGCTTGATATTTTGGGTTGAATTGTGATCTTTGTTAGATGTAAGCTACAAGTGTATGGCACAAACATATTTAGTCTGATATTGATTTTAATTTCTATATAGGTCATCGAGCCAAAGAGTTGATCCGTTTTAGAAGTGACAACCGATTCATTTTAATATTTATAATGGCAATATGTGTTATGCATTAAGTATTTCAATGTTATTTTGTATTATTTAAGCGACATAAATGGTCACATATGTTATAAAAAACTTAATGCTTTTAGTGCGCCTCGCATTCATGAATCCCGCGCCTTGAAATGCGCCTCGACTCGAGGCTCTTTGGACCCCTTTGCGCCTTAGTGCGCCTTGAGCCTTTCAGAACACTGGTTGTGACATGTTATGAAAATGAACTAAGGCTTGGCCCTCCATGTAACGTCTCTGTTGAGCACATATGAGTTTGGTCCGTTAAGTTCTTACCATTGCCGTTTTGCCATTCATGTGACTAAAGTTTGTGAATGTGATGGGCCTAGTGGAGTATGGTATATTTGAAACGTCCATGGTTCAATTCTCATCTGTGTTGCTTGCGTTAGGGTTTTTTTTTTTTTTTTTTTTTTTTTTTTTTTTTTTATTTATTTATTTATTTATTATTATTATTATTATTATTATTATTATTATTATTATTATTATTATTATTATTTTAATTATATCCATGTTATCCATCATTTCACTTTCAGAAACATCATATTCGGTATCAGTGTTAGTGCAACATAATAAAATGATTTGCATCATGTTATGATCAAAGGCTACTATTGTTGGAACAATAAAGGTTATAGACGCTTAATCCAACTAAATAATATCGGACAAGTTGAAAAGAACAAAACATCAACAATCACGCAAAATTGTCTCCAAGTTCTAACAACTACTATCTTCAAAATATGATTATTTTATCTTCAAAAAAGCAATAGGATTTTGAATATTATATTTTGATTTTAGTTCATCAACTAGCATAAAGTTGGATTTTAAATTTAAGTTTTACTAGTTTAAAGAAACTTCTAATTTCATCAATATTCTCGAAGCGAAATCTTATTCTTGGATAAAAGAGTGAATATATCACATACTCCACTTCGACGAGTTTATGTACAATTATCGTTTTTGTTTTCAAGCAAAAGAGCTAGGACATAAGTTTAAATTTTGTTTTACATAAAAACAAACCAAATATAAAAAGGTCTTTAATTCTTGCCGTTTAAAAGAAAATAAAAATAAAAAAGACTTTAATGACCGTTCTAATATCGATAGGATCGAGTTGAGTCGAGTCTAAGGGTAACAAAACAAAAAAACAAGTTGCATTATAGCCAATTTTCACCGCGATCAAACAAAAAAGATCGATAATGGGAGAGTAAACACATATGAAGATTTCGGAATCCTATAGCGCCGTCACTTAATAACCGTATTAAACAATGGCACCCTAATGTGAAAGTGGCTTCAAAGTACAAACACTATATAGCGAATAGATAAATGTTTTATAGAATTGCAAGAGTCAACGTGTAGACGTATACATTATTTGATAAAAAGCATTCCCAGCTTTGCTTCCCACATAGGCTAAAGAAGTGAGATCGTTGTTGTTTATATACTCTAATAGATGAGTTTCAAACATTTCAAGAGTATTACCATGTTTTTCAAGCACTTGGTTGTTAATGAAGTTGGTTATATTAAATTCAAACTTCGTTAACATTACATGTATTTGAGAAATAGATATAAAATGCTTACGTTTTTAGTATTCGTTCACACTTAAACAAGAGGGTAATCCTATAAAATGCACTTTTTTAGTATTTGTTCACACTTAAGCAAAAGGGTAATCCAAACTTTTTATTTACGAAGATCGTACATATCTTAGGGTACCAAATTCTGGAAAACCCATGTCGTCATTGGTGTTCAATACAATATCTAAATGTTTCACCGATCTACCTGAGCATATCTAACCCATACCATACAATGCCATGTTGATTCTGCAGTGACGCTAAAAAAAATGAATTAAGGCGTGGCTCTCCATGGAAGGTCTCCACTGATCGAACATATATGAGTTTGGTCTTATAAACTCTTTACTGTTGGACTACTCAATTACGCACAAAGTTCCATTTAATCTCATCCAAATGTCCATTGCAATCCATGTGGCTAAGTAATGAGGCAACTTTGATACAACATTTTTGCGACTTCATCAGCCCTCTTTGCTGTCTTCATTTCGAGAGAGGAATCAAGATACTGTGTGACAACTTTGTCCAGCCAATGTTCAAATCGATATATTACGAGGGACCAACGAACGCGTGTCAGCATACAGTAAAACCTCTATAAATTAATAGTGTTGGGACCGGAATATTTTATTAATTTAGCGAGATACTATTATATTGATAAATTAATAATTTATTAATTTAAAAAATTTTACACAAGACTTTTAAATTTTCAAGTTTAATATACTAGTTATTGTTAGTTTATGGACATTATTTTAGTAGTCGTATGTTAGGATCGAACTCGAGATCACGGGATTGCACACTTTACGTATGAGAATCGATGTTCAATAATTAATATATAAATAGTTATATTTAATTATTAAATCACAAATAAAGTAACTAATACATGAGGGACTTATTAGTACGAAATCCAAACCCGTGGGGTGTTGGATGAGTTCAGTCGAACAAGAAAAAGAATGAAGAGGTCCGAGTGTCGATTTGTGGAACTTGAAGAGGTGATAGACTCTAACTTGGAGAACAAGTTTGAGGGCTATATAAACACCCTATTAGCCTCACAATTCATGCGATATTCATAATCCTTATTTTAGATATAATATGCATCGTATATTATTATTGATATCTATCATCAGAATATTATATACATGCATATTAGATGTATGTCATGCGATTTGTATACATGCATGGTTTTCATTCTTTTCATGTTCGACTTATTATTAAAAAGTTTGACTTGTGTTATTTAATATAAGGCTAAACCTTGTTTATTTAGTACTTTATTCATGATTCAAGAACTAGCATTCACATCGAATCGTTATTAGTACGTGTGTACAAGAACGTGTTACTAACACATTATTGTTAGTATCTTGGATTGAATTACAAAAAGGTAAGGGGTAATTCTTATAATCCTTATAAACCCTAATTAGGGTTCTTGGTTCCGGAAGATTGCATTGATTCTTGTTCGGGCTAGAATCATCAAGGTATGTTTATTATTTATGTTTTGATTAATTAATTACATATTATGGTCTTGTTATAATTGCTTCCGCTATATGCTCACTTTGATGTACTTGGTTTATTTATATGAATGTCATGATATAATAATTCCAACAGTGGCATCTAGAGCCGTTATAATATGTAATTAATTATCGAAACGCATAATAATTGGATTTTGATTCGTATAGTTACATGTTTTTTTTAGGGTTAATGTTTTTATCCCTAACCCTAATTTTTGGGGTCGAATGACCTAAGGGGTTTTAGGGTTTTGCTTTTATTTTTTTTATAAAATCTAATTAGAAACCTTAAGATGTCATGTAATTGTTATGCGTTTTAGTAAACGATCTTGGTGCAATGTGTTAATTGTTAAGCTAAATCCATGAAAAGTGCATGTTTGCATGGATTTTTATTGTGTTATAGTTTAAATTGTTTATATGAATTAATGGTTAAGTTATATTGAAACATGTAAATTTATTAATAGATGTCGAATTGGGGATAACTCCAATATTAAGTAATCAATTATGTGTTATGTGGTATTTATTTAATTTTGGCTTACGCAATCGATTTATCGATGTATGTGGCTCTTTTTCCAAGAAGAAGAAAGCCTCAATTGAATTAATACGTTATACACCTAGATTTGATTATTAATAGGACTATTGAATAAGATTTGCATGTGGCTACATGTTTTATACATATTTAATTGTTATGATTATGTATATTTGTTTATTTAGTTGTTTTATTTTTTATTGTATATTACTTGTTTTTGTTTATTTATTGTGTTAGACATGTTTATAAACGAAAAGGGTAATTTTTGAATAGAAAAATAATACGGACTAAATAATGGCGAAATTGTTTTGGTTTTTAAGAATTTTAATTTCAAAGAATTGGTTGATTGATGTTTTTGTACGTAATGGTTAAATAGGCTCGACCGAAGTTTACACACTATAAGATGGGTATAAGGATGGCAACGCATTAAATTGTGGCCTTAGATAGACAACATTCATGTCTTAACGCTCGTTTGTGTGTAAATTAGACTTACCGAACAACCATTACATGTACATTGTCATCTTAAGGGTGAATAATCCACAATTCCACAATGATTATCCGAAACACTAAGCTTTCGGGCTTATGCAAAAGTACGATTTAGTGGACGATAATTGATTGTTATTTTTTAATTGGTGAACCCGATACCTCAATCAAAACGTTGTTATTTCACTCTTAGCTAATTGGTAATAAAATTGTTTTGTAAAACCAATGTTATGAAGTTGTATGCATGCTTCTTCATACATTATTTTGATCACATCAAAATATTAATACCCTTATAAAATTGAGTTGAATGCCATCTAATTAAGAACACTTGAAGTTGTAATTTACGTCAAGTGAGACTTGGCGAGATTGCAATGGAGAGGTAAATTTCATAAATTCATTGCTAGCAGATCAACTGATGTTATGGATTTGTGAGTTTACAGTTTTAAGTTAGACAACTTAAATTGAGTAGTAAGTGAGACTTGGACTCAAGGCATTAAGATGGGGACTAAACATGCTTACAATACAAATGTTTTGTGATTGTAGATCCCATAAATCTAGGAATTGCAATATGATATTGGCAATTATTGTTCGACAATTACCTTGTTGAATACTATCATTGCTAGCAGATCAACTGATGTAATGGTACTATGTCAATTTAGGATCCTAGCTTTAAGAAAATACTATGGTTTATATGAATATTTTCCAATGGGTATTTTATTTTCTTAAAGATCTAATTATCGAAAATACTGAAATTGAATTTTGTAATTCGTTTTAATGTATTAATGCAACGTTCAAACCGTAAATGTATTTTGGGCTTTGGTAAATTGATCTAGTTCTGTTTTCAAACAAATGTTTGATTAAGAAATATTTACTTAAAAGACAAAAAGAGTCTCCTTTCTATGAAGAAAAAGTGAGATACAATCCTATTCCTTTTCATGAATGAGAAAGGATAATAGGAATATTAGATATGTCTAAATTCTAATATAACTCATAGCAAATTTTTAATGGTTAAGAAAATTGCATACATTTTTCATAGGGATTTTATCATCCTCATTCGGTGATCAAATTCTTAGTAACAAATATGATATTTGGTTAACAGAAAATTATGTATGACATTTTATGAGTTATTATAATTAGAAGCTAGACTAATTACTGCAAAATATTTAAAAACAAACTAGTTGTTTTGAATATTTTAAAGGTGCTACATACATTGTAGGATGGTAGACCTAGTAAGGAAGAAATTGCATGCCCAATTTTCAAGTTAATAGCATTTGGTGGATAGTCCATCATTTACGTAGTAGAATACACTTTTAGTACATAAGTAATTGTTACGTATGGACATTAAAGGTGTAGGAAAGTTAAAAGTACACTATTTTCTTTCACTAGATATGAAACATTTTAAATGTTGTCAAATTCAGTGGGAGTATTGTGTACTTATCACTAAATAAGGAATTATTGTAATGATCTTTAATTCAGTGGGAGTTACAAGCTTTGATATCTTGGTAGCTAAAGATAATTACTTTCCAAGTGTAGACACTCATACTTTTAAGGATAGTCTTGTACGTTTCCTTACTAGACATTGTTGTTTTACATATACTTGTTATGCTAAAATCTATGACACAATCATATTGAACACATAAACAAATGCATGGCATGTTGTTTATCAACTATATGAGGTTGTTCCATGCACAAGTGGGAGAAATGTTATCTTTAATGTGTGCAAGAAACAACTCATAAAGATATGATTTAATGGATTCTCTTGACTACAAGGTAAGAGAATAATGTTCTAATATTAATTCTAGAAACACTTGGTGTTACAATTTATGTTATGTGAGAGATTAACTAAATTGCAACAACAAGGTGAATTTCATATTTTCATTACTAGCAGATCAACTGATGTAATTGAACTATGAGAATTTGCAGTTTCTAAATTAGATACCTATTAGAACATGTGTCAATATGATATCAAGACTACTTTAATTTATATATCTATGAATTCATGGAATGATATAAATTAATTAAGTAATCTAATGCTACTTCAATCTGAATATTTATGTGTTCTTGGAATGACATAAATAAATGAAGAAATAATGTTATTTACATTATTGTGAAGTAATAAATTAACTTGAAATTACTATTGAAACCAAAAGAATGTGTTCATAATTACTTTAGTTAAACATGTTTATGTTTCATTGTAATGATATAAACATAAAGTCTTTTAATTGTTACAAGACTTATAATAAAGTAAGACGTTATATTGTTATGTTTTAATTAAGACATATACATGAAGTTATTAAATTGTTAAATGACTTATAACGTATAGTGGGATTATAACAGTTTATGTTTTCTTGTAAAGACATGGACATGAAGTAACTTTGTAAAAAGTACTTGTGTTATAAGGCATGTAATAGGCTTGAAAATTATTATACCATTAAAATGACTTAGTTGGTAAATAGACAAGTCAAAATGAATATGGTTATCTTAAATATTGTTAGATTGTCTTACAATATTAATACTAATGAAATACCAAATGTTTATGGTATGTTCATTTAGAAAAATCAAACTCTTGTCATATTGTTTGATTAAAGATAACTATGACTTCTTTTCTTCCAAAAGTTATCAAGGTTAGAATGTTGAGTATGACTTGGATATATTTAATAAAACTCCAACATAGAAGATTAATATGATGGAATGTGATGAATGTGATGAATCACAGTAAGTCTTAAATTGAAGTTCTAAATTTGTTTAACTGCTTACGAAGAGGTTATTAACAAAGTAAAGTCAGGAACTATCAATAAGTATTTATAATATCCCAAAAGAGAACATTGTATTGTTTCTTTATTTGCTAAGTATTTAAAGATAGTCTTTAAATTACTAAAAGCAAGTGGGAGTTTTGATCTTTAAAAGATAAGAGTTTTGATCTTTAAAAGATAAAATTATAATATACATAATCTTCTAAAATACACTAGTGAATATCATGATTAAGTTTGACATTTGAATGTTAAATCTCAACATGATAATAAAGGATTGACATTTAAATGTTAAATCTCAAGATGATGGAATTATCATTCATAGAATATCAATATATCTCAGATATTTGATTAATATGCTGATGACTATGATTTACAGGATTGTTGTAAACCTGATAATCATTATGATACATTACCAAATATGAAATTGGGTAAAGTATACATGATATGAATGATTAAGATGCTGTCCATAAAGATAATCAATTTTAGAAACTTGGTTTATCTTAATAGTTAGACTAGAAAATGAGGATGAGTTTCTTCAAAGATAATATAACTATTGTGGTTTAAATCTTTGGATGGAAATCATATGGACAATATTGTGTACGTATTTAATGCATGTTTTATGACAAGATTATTAATCACACTTAAACAATTAACTTTGATTAAATATTCTTTTCTAAATACATTAAATATATATATATAAAGATTATGATGTCACATTTATGAAATTGACATTGGAATATCAAAACTCTTTCTTGAGTGATTACTTGAGCGAGGACGATAAGTAATCAAAAGGAGTTTATGAATTCAAATAAATCTTTGTAAGTGTACATGATGCAATAATCCATGGATGGATAAATGCATGCATCTAGAAGATTACTCTTATATTTAATTATTAAATTCATGTTTGGATTTATAATTGAAATAAGATAATTTCTAAGTATTCCTAAAAGCTAGTGGGAGTATTATGTTTAATTTCTTAAATCATATATGTTGTAGAACATATGAAAAGTAACATTCCATATAAGTAAATGTTAAGACTTAGAATGGAATGAAACTTTACTTGTAAGATTTAGAAAATAAGACATACAACCTTGGAATGAATGTTTATTGTTGAAACATGTGCGGTAAATGAATCTAATATAACATGATATATTATTTAGAAAGTCTGAATGGATATGAATGACATGAATAAAATCTAAGTATGACTCAAAGATCTTTCTTGAACATCATGTTTTGTTTTATCATGCTTGATTACAAGATGATTTGGCAATATTAATATCTAATTAAAAGTTATTAGATAACTTGTGTAATATTCTAAATGAATACATTTGATTATAGAATCACATCCTAAAATCTGGAATAGCTTCCAAATTCTATAGATGAACAATTTTCAATTGTTGTAAAAATTGTCATAGCCAACAAACTTGATAGTTTGAAGGGCATCAAACATTACACAATAGATATTATGGTTTACGGAAAGTTTTAATAGCATATTGTTGTTGCATACAATGATGCTAATGAAATTGAGATGACACTCAATACTAGTCATGGTAAGGATTTCATCTTTGACTATATGTACTAGTTATGCTTGCTAAAAGCATAGTTGCATTATACATTAAAAGAATAAGAATATTTTAAACTTTAAAATGTTTGAAAGTTTAATTATCATAAATTGGTGGTTAAGGATGTATCACATTTTTATGAAATATGACATTATCAAAATAGTTGACTATGCACATATAAGAATTTCAATAGTTGAATTCTTGAAATAAGTTTTCTTAAAATTCCGATAGATCAAAGTTGGATGATTTATGTCTTGTCAACAAGTATGAATGTCATTGCTTGAGACATAATCCATCAACAAGAGTTATCATGCATTGATCTATTTAGTATTTGGATAAGGGATGTTAAACAATTATTATGATAAATTGAAATACATGGTATGTTTAATTTATAATATATTGTATCCTATATTTATATGTTTAAATCCATGAATAAAGGTTATTCTTAAATTGTCCGTTGTCAGTTAATAATATGGGAATATTATTAAATCAAGACAAATCTGAAGGTTGGTATAATATACTTAAAGTATATTGATGCGTAGGCATGCCATTTCAGATGATATTCAATGATACCGAATATAGGACTTATCCCAACTACATGATGTTACTTTATGGATTTAGTTATTAAGTAAATCATGAGACGTTATCCTCAGACTTGAGATGCAAGATAAGTGTCATGAATGTAGTACATTTTTGTGGAACAACTTAACGCTATACGTAACTGGTAGTCATAAGGGTTGTTTTCGGAAATGTTACAAAGTTTGTGGGTTTTGCTTGTATTCAAGATAGAATTTGTTCATTCAAATTTATTTTTGGAGTTTAATACTGCTAGGCCCCTCGTAGGGTTGGTAAGATGCATGTGCGGCCGCACCCAAGATCTCCCCTGAATATGTTCAGAAGATTTGGTAATCTTATTCAATCATAAACAACGAGAAACAGAATGGTTAATTAAGGAATGACTTTAATCCATATCCTTATTAACGTGGTATTAGAAACAAAAGGATAATAATAATGAGAAATCATTAAAAGGTTTTTCCAGGAGCCTTACTCGAGATCGTACTAGAGGCATCGGTGTGTTGCTAGACGCTAACCGATGTGATTACACTATTAAAATATGTCCAAGTGGGAGCTGTTAGTTTATGGACATTATTTTAGTAGTCGTATGTTAGGATCGAACTCGAGATCACGGGATTGCACACTTTACGTATGAGAATCGATGTTCAATAATTAATATATAAATAGTTATATTTAATTATTAAATCACAAATAAAGTAACTAATACATGAGGGACTTATTAGTACGAAATCCAAACCCGTGGGGTGTTGGATGAGTTCAGTCGAACAAGAAAAAGAATGAAGGGGTCCGAGTGTCGATTTGTGGTACTTGAAGAGGTGATAGACTCTAACTTGGAGAACAAGTTTGAGGGCTATATAAACACCCTATTAGCCTCACAATTCATGCGATATTCATAATCTTTATTTTAGATATAATATGCATCGTATATTATTATTGATATATACATGCATATTAGATGTATGTCATGCGATTTGTATACATGCATGGTTTTCATTCTTTTCATGTTCGACTTATTATTAAAAAGTTTGACTTGTGTTATTTAATATAAGGCTAAACCTTGTTTATTTAGTACTTTATTCATGATTCAAGAACTAGCATTCACATCGAATCGTTATTAGTACGTGTGTACAAGAACGTGTTACTAACACATTATTGTTAGTATCTTGGATTGAATTACAAAAAGGTAAGGGGTAATTCTTATAATCCTTATAAACCCTAATTAGGGTTCTTGGTTCCGGAAGATTGCATTGATTCTTGTTCGGGCTAGAATCATCAAGGTATGTTTATTATTTATGTTTTGATTAATTAATTACATATTATGGTCTTGTTATAATTGCTTCCGCTATATGCTCACTTTGATGTACTTGGTTTATTTATATGAATGTCATGATATAATAATTCCAACAGTTATAATGTATACTTGTTAGAGATGAAAAATAAATTTGAAAAATAAGTTCCAATTAAAATTTTATGAATTAATATTCACACTTTATAAAAATAAAATTAACACTTTAGTGCAATAAGAAGATTTTGAAATAAACTCAATATAGATTTGAAGTTCAACAAAAAAATAACAAGTGATAACGAATTCGTTTTTTACTAAACAATCTTAGGATTTTGAAGTGTATCTCTCTCTCACACACATACATATATATGGAATTTTTAGTAATTACTCCATATTAATTTATAGTTTCATTGGGACTAATATATATATATAAACTGAGGTTTCAAAAAAATTATTATCTTAATATTTTATCGATTGGGGTCCAAATTTGTACTGGTCCCAAGTTGGGACTAGACAAATTATTAATTTTATCGAGGTTATTAGTTTATCGAGTATTAATTTATAGAGATTTTACTGTAATTATCCAAGTTGGGTATAGATGTGTCATCCTCACAAGTTCTACTAAACAACTCATGAAACCCAAGTTTGGGTCTCGTTCACCTAATCCAAACTATATCTGTTTAGCAAAGGCCTACTTAATCAACCCACTGATTTTATTTTACAGTATATGCTAAGGAAAGTATATTTAACACATTGAAATTGAACGCTTGAACTGATTAGCGTAGAATGCTTAATTAACTTCATGGCATGTATTTAAAGAGCATTGGAAGTCTTCTCACCAGCTTTTTAATCCAAAGCTATCTAATTTTGTACATTGTTTTCCCTCTAAGTTAACTCTTGTATTGGATCCTTCTTCACCATCTTTTTAATCCAAAATCATCTAATTTTGTATATTAGCATCAGTTCCAGACAACCGCTCAAGTAATTATGCCATCCCTCAGAATCAACTTTTGTATATGAGTTTTTAGACCAATTGATTTAAGTTTGAAATTTCAACTCAGTTAGACCGATTGAGTTACTCAAATCAATTTGGATCAAAATTCTTGTTTAGTTTACATTACCAACGACACTTGATTAACTTCATGGCATGTAATTTAAGAAACACAAAACGAGTTGCATTATCGCCCTTTTTTCCGTCGATCAAAACCATACAAAAAAGAATGAAAATATTACCGTAAACCCGTATGAAATCACTCAAATTGCGTCGTCCCTTAATAAGTACCATACCATATTTAAACTTTGGCATGAATTATTAAGTACTGTAGCTCCAAAATACAAACGATCTATAATGAACCGATAACTAATATAGATTAGGATACTAGAAATGCGTGAGTCAACATGTAGGTATTATGTATTTGAACCAAACCATTCCAACCTTATATCCCACATAATGAGAATCATACATGTCAAGAAGGTTATTATGTATTCAAATACGTGATTGTCAAGAAGCTAACAAAAACTTCTCTGACACTTGTGTCTTTGAGAATCAATATGAATTGTTAGACATTTTTAGTATATCTTGGTTCATTTTGGACAACTTTCAAACAGAGTGACATGTTCGACCCGTTGACCCATTGTACCCGTTCATCATTAACTTCATGACATGTTGTCCAAGAAACACAAAACGAGTTTCCTTATCACATTTTGTCCTTAACCACAACCTAACAAAAAAAACGAAAATGTGAGAGTAAACCCTCATGAGGATCTCCAAATCCAATTGCACCGCTACTTAATAATTGTATTTAGAAAATGGCATTATATTATCAGAGTACAAACGCTATATAACCAGGGGCGAAGCTTGGAAATTTCGAGTGGGGGGTCGGGATCTAAATTTTTTTTCCTAACACTATGGGGGGTCGAAACCGAAAATACCGAAATTTTTCTACACGAAAACTATATACCCCTACATCGCAAAAAAAAATTCGGGGGGTCGGCCGCCCCCCCCCCCCCCCCCCCCCCCCCGAAGCTGCGCCCCTGTATATGTTGGAAAATTTAGTGCACTTGTGAGATTTGTTCACACCTGGTAATGGGCTTGGAGGTACGGAGTGTACACCCATCAGGTCCCTGAACACCCTGACTCTAATAGTGGTTGTGTAGGATTCTGCTGCTAGTATTGGCTTCCACTGATAGTGGATCCTGCTGCTATCGTCAGGATCCTGCTGATAGCAATTCTGCTGCTAGTAGTATGACTCTGCTGATGAGCAGACAATCTGCTGCTAGTGATAAGTGGATTCTGCTGAAGGTTATGTAACTGATTTGACCTATTCAAATGGCAGTTACATCTACACTTATGACCTCGTTTAACTGGTCAAGTAACCACTATTTTAGGCTATAATGGGGATAATTATGTGGAGATTAATGGGCCGATTAATTCTCATAATTCCATTTGACTAGCCATGAGTATCTTCCTATAAATAGGAAATCATATTATGCATGAAAAGACATACAGAAAACACACAACACTTAAACACGAAGGGTTATTGATTTGTGCCTAAATCAATAACAACATTTGGTCTTATCCCAAGTAGATATTCGTGATACCCAGGCATTAGGGTCGAATAGTTTACTTTGGAAAGTGATAACACGATTCCAAGTGATATCCGGTAACCTTAATTGGTACGTAGCTAGGTCTTTGATTATCTCTACCCTGATCTGGGCGAATAACCCCCAACAATGGGAATCAGGGTGTTCTAAGAATTGAACCCTTCAACCCATTTGAATACCTGAAGATAAAATACACACAAGTTTTCCAACACTTAAACACTCCTGACACTATACAAGCCATGTGTCCATATCCAATTCATAAATGTTGTAAAAGCTAAAAGTCCATAGCTTCCTGAAGCGGCAAAACTTCAACATTCACATAGGTGGTTCCTCTTTATTCATGCTCATGCCAAGCACTTTTTCAAAGAAAATTAACCATTAAGAAGTAGTGACTTCATCTTCCTTATCAGCAGGTTCCAAGCACAAACCTTGGGATGTATGTAAAACATGTGCTTCAGTACACTGAATGTTCAGCTTTCCACATTGAACTCAGCTCCCAAGTTTCCTCATGAGGGAGTTGGGTGTCCTAGCATTCAGTGACCAAGTTGGACTTTAAACCCATCCCTTTAGCAGACTTTATAACCAAGTCTCTAGCCAAACCCTTCGTCAAGTGATCAGCTAAATTCTGTTGAGATCTAACAAACTCTATAGAAATCACCTCATTCATGATAAGCTCACGAATCATGCTATGCCTGACACCTAAGTGTCTAGACTTCCCATTGTACATCTGGCTATAAGCCTTTGCCAATGTAGCAGCACTATCACACCAGATAGAAATAGGTGCTATAGGTTTAGGCCACAATGGAATATCAAGAAGCAAGTTTCTCAACCATTCAGCTTCTTTACCAACAGCTGCTAGAGCCACAAATTCATATTCCATTGTTGAACTGGTGATACAAGTTTGCTTCTTGGATGCCCAAGAAATTGCACCTCCACCAAGTAGGAATACCCAGCCACTGGTAGACGAATTGTCTTCAGTGTTACTGATCCAACTTGCATCAGTGTATCCTTTCAACACTGAAGGATAACCAGTATATGAGAGACTATAATCAATAGTTCTCTTCAAATACTTCAGTACCATCTGAATTGCTTGCCAGTGCTGAGCACTAGGATTACTAGTATACCTGCTCAGTTTACCCACAGCAAAAGCAATGTCAGGCCTTGTACAAGTCATGGCATACATCAGGCAGCCAATCACCCTGGAATACTCAAGTTGAGATACAGCTTTGCCATTGTTCAGCATAAGTTTCTGAGTGGTATCCATGGGAGTACTCACTGGAGTACAATCAAAGCAATTAAATTTCTTCAGTACCTTCTCTATGTAATGAGACTGAGAAATTGATATACCATTGCTTTCATGTTTGATCCTTATACCAAGGATAACATCAGCCTCCCCCATGTCCTTCATGGAGAACTTTGATGACAAAAATTCCTTTGTCAGGTCAACCTGATTTTGGTCAGTACCAAAGATCAACATGTCATCAACATATAGACAAATAATGACTCCTTTACCAGATTCATCAAATTTGCTATATACACATTTGTCAGCCTGGTTAAGAACATAACCATTAGACAAAACCACTTCATCAAATTTTTGATGCCATTGCTTAGGTGCCTGTTTGAGTCCATATAAGGACTTAATCAGTTTACACACCTTGTTTTCATTGCCAGGCAAGATGAAGCCCTGAGGTTGGTTCATATAAACCTCCTCATCCAATTCACCATTCAAGAAAGCTGTCTTCACATCCATCTGATGAATAATCAGATTGTGAATTGATGCTAAAGCAATCAGCAGTCTTATGGTACTGATACGTGCCACAGGGGCATAAGTATCAAAGTAGTCTATCCCTGACTTTTGTTTAAAGCCCTGAATGACTAATCTAGCCTTGAACTTTTCAATAGTTCCATCTACCTTCATTTTCCTTTTGAAAATCCATTTGCAACCAAGAGGTTTGCAACCTGGTGGTAGATCAACCATCACCCAAGTGTTGTTGCCCATGAATGAGTCAATCTCATCATTTATTGCTTCTTTCCAGAAAGCAACATCCTGGGACTTCATTGCTTCTTCAAATGTTTTGGGATCATCCTCAACAATGAAGCAATAGGAGTATTGGTCAGAGACCTCACTCCTTGAGCCTTCAATCAAGTATAATTGAAACTCAGGTCCAAATGACTTTGGAGTCCTGACCCTTTTGCTCTTCCTGAGCTCAAGTTCAGGTTGTTGAACCACAACCTCATCAGGGGCCTGAGATGATAAATCATCAGGGACCTCTGATACACCAATGTCATCAGTTCCATTTGGAATCCTCTGACTTGGTCTAGGGACTGATGAGAATCTATTCTCATCAAATAGTGCATCCCTTGATTCAATTATTGAGTTAATTGAAACATATTCATTAGGTTCAATAACATAGAACCTATAAGCCTTGGAATGCTCAGCATATCCAACAAAGATGCATTCAATGCCTCTTTCACCCAAAGTTTTTAACTTTGGATCAGGGAGTCTTACAACTGCCCTACAACCCCAAACTCTGAGATAATTCAGGTTGGGTTTCTTTTTAGTCCAGAGTTCATAAGGGGTAACCTTGTTCCTTTTGTTGGGAACCCTATTAAGTAAATAGCAAGCTGTTAACATAGCTTCACCCCAGAACCCTTGACTCAGTCCTGAATAGGACAACATGGAATTAACCATCTCCTTCAGTACCCTGTTCTTCCTTTCAGAGATACCATTTTGTTGAGGAGTATAGGGAGCAGTAGTTTCATGGATTATACCAACAGACTGAAAGTACTGAGTATCCATGTACTCACCTCCCCTATCAGTCCTGAATCTTTTGATCAGGGACCCAAGTTGCAAATCAACTTCTGTTTTAAATACCTTGAATTTATCTAATGCTTCATCCTTGGTATGTAATAGATAGACATAACAAAACCTAGAAGCATCATCAATAAATGTCACAAAGTACTTCTTGTTCCCCAAAGAGGGAGTGGCATGCAAATCACACAGGTCACTGTGTATTAGCTCCAAGAGCTCAGTCTCACGTTTTACACCCTAAAAGGGTTTCTTAGTAATTTTGGTCAACATGCAAGTTTTACACTTTTCAGTGTCCATGTCAAATGCTGGGATTAACCCATCCTTAGACATATCTTGCATCCTTTTATAATGTACATGGCCAAGTCTAGCATGCCACAGGGTAGAGTCATTCAGTTTAGAGGTTGACATAAAGGCTGAATTAACAATGTCAGTGACAACATTCAGCCTGAACATTTGATTACACAAATAGCCAAAACCAATAAACACACCATGTTTGGACAAAATAAATTTATCAGATTCAATAACTTGTTTATATCCATGATTATTCAAAACACTACTTGAAACCAAGTTCTTCCTTATATCAGGAACATGAATAACATTAAACAAAGTTACAATCTTTTCAAAACTAAAACTAAGATCTACACAACCACGACCATGCACCAAGGCTGTTGACTCATTTCCCATGTGAAGAATAGATCCATCATTCAGTGACTCATAAGTCTTGAACCAGCATCTATCTTTGCACACATGAACAGTTGCTCCAGAGTCAACCCACCACGCAACATCATCATCCTGCACAAAGTTAGATTCAGATACATATGTAACATAATAAACCTGAAGAGATTCATTAAACATATTCTGACCTTTCAGGGAGTTGGTTGGACCACCACTTCCTGAACCACTAGTGCCTGAACCATTGGATTTACCTCCAATCTTAACACCTTTGCAATCCCTTTTAATGTGACCAGATTTGCCACATTTCCAACAAGTAGGTGTAGCCTTCTTGTTAGGATCAGCCCTTGTGTTATCCTGATGTTTGCGTTTGCCTTTGTTGTCATTGTACCTAGTGGAATTGTTATGTTCCACCATATTGACAACATGTGCACCAGTAGCATTGCTACTCTTTGGCTTGTCATTATCCTGCGCCCTGAGGGAATCCTCAATACGCAAATGACTACCCAACTGAACAAGTGTCAGTTCTTCCTTCTTATGTTTCAAGGCATGCTTGAAATCTTTCCAAGAAGGAGGGAGTTTGTCAATGATACAAGAGACTGAAATAGCCTCATCCATGTTCATTTTATGTTGTGTAAACCTTCCAAGTATTCCAAGAAGTTCATTGTAGTGTTCCATGACTGGTCTAGAATCAGTCATTTTGTAATTTGTGAAATTACTTACAAGAAACTTCTTACTTGAAGCATCCTCAGCCATATATTTGGCATCTAAGGAATCCCAAAGTTCTTTGGAAGATTCAACGTTCTGATAAATGTCAAAGAGAGAATCAGACATACCATTGAGAATCAAACCTCTGCATACATAGTCATCATTCTCCCATTTGCTTCTTTTCCTTATCTGTTCCACAGTAGCATCATCCCCATGATCCTCAGGAATGGCAGTACTAAGAACATACACCACATTCATGCTTGAAAGCAAGAAGTGCATCTTCTGAAATCAACACCTTCAAACTTATCCAATTTGGAAAAGTTAGCAGCCATATGCCTCATAGCAGCAGCCATTGATTATCACAAAATAGTTTACTTTGATTGTTGGGGGTTATTCGCCCAGATCAAGGTAGAGATAATCAAAGACCTAGCTACGTACCAATTAAGGTTACCGGATATCACTTGGAATCGTGTTATCACTTTCCAAAGTAAACTATTCGACCCTAATGCCTGGGTATCACGAATATCTACTTGGGATAAGACCAAATGTTGTTATTGATTTAGGCACAAATCAATAACCCTTCGTGTTTAAGTGTTGTGTGTTTTCTGTATGTCTTTTCATGCATAATATGATTTCCTATTTATAGGAAGATACTCATGGCTAGTCAAATGGAATTATGAGAATTAATCGGCCCATTAATCTCTACATAATTATCCCCATTATAGCCTAAAATAGTGGTTACTTGACCAGTTAAACGAGGTCATAAGTGTAGATGTAACTGCCATTTGAATAGGTCAAATCAGTTACATAACCTTCAGCAGAATCCACTTATCACTGGCAGCAGATTGTCTGCTCATCAGCAGAGTCATACTACTAGCAGCAGAATTGCTATCAGCAGGATCCTGACGATAGCAGCAGGATCCACTATCAGTGGAAGCCAATACTAGCAGCAGAATCCTACACAACCACTATTAGAGTCAGGGTGTTCAGGGACCTGATGGGTGTACACTCCGTACCTCCAAGCCCATTACCAGGTGTGAACAAATCCCACAAGCGCACTAAATTTTCCAACAGTATATAACAAACAGATGTTAATGAGGTGAAATCTTTCCTAAGTTTATATCCCACATAGGTTAAAGAAGTGAAATCTTTCTTGTTTAGGTCTATAGTGAATAGGGATCATACATGTCTAGAATATAACTGTGTTCTAGGATACAAATGTTAATGAAGTTGATTAAAAAATAAAAAATTTCAAACTTGTTTAATATTCAGATCTTAGAAATGAATATATATTCTTGACATTTTTAGTATCTGGAGACAGAGGTCAAGGGTTCGATCCTCACCCCTTGCAAGGCCGGAGGTCCTTTTCTATCTTTGGTAGAACCGGAAGCAGCCTCTCTAACTTAAGTAGTGGTAAGGTTGTATACGTTTCAACCACCCCCATACACCGTGGAAGACGGTATTGGGACCCATAACCGTGGAAGACGGTATTCGGAGTTACTTTTTTACATTTTTAGTATCTGTTGTCCCTTAAAAACATAGGTAATCTAAAATATTTATATACAAAACTTCTCTTATATGCTAAGGTCAGTGTATATAACAAAGAAAATGCTTGAACTGAACTACCTACAGCGTAGAATACTTAAATAACATCGTGGCATGTAATTCTATTGAACACATATCAACTTGGTCCACCGCCATTGTAAAAGTCAATCATGCACAAGGTACCATTCAAACTGATCAAGATGTGCATAGCCATCCCCATGTGAATAAGAAATGAGGCAACTTTGATACAACACGGGCCAGTGATTGAGCCCCTCTTGGTAGCAACATTATTCTAGAGAAGATATGAAGCGACAAAGAGACAATTCTCTCCTACCAATGTAAAACTTAATCAATTACAAGGTACCTAACGGACTTGAGTCACCACAATGATGTAAACACGAGTCTTGTTAAAAAAACTCATGGAACCTCACTCAACTCGAGTCCCATTCACCTATCCAAACTATTGATGTTCCACAAGCGAAGATCTCCTACTAATTTTGTTTACAAAACGTATCTTATATGCTAAGGTCATTAGAGTAAGGATCAAATAAGAAATAAAAATAAAATGAGAAGAATAAGAAGTGATTACAACCGCACATTTAAGATGCATTTACAAAATAAGATGCATCTCCCATGAAATTCTCCTTCCTCATTTGAAATGTGTGGCTACAAACATTTCTAATTCTTTTTATTTTATTTTCTCTTCTTATTGGATCCATTCAAGGTCATTATATATACTTGACACATAAAAGAGTTGTAACATAGAATGCTTAACTATCTTCATGGCATGTAATTCAAGAAACACAAAAAGAGTTGCATTATCACCGATTTTTTCCCGGACCACAACCCAAAAAAAAAATGAAAATATGAGAATAAACCCATACCATAACAGTGACAAAAAAAAATGTAAAGGACATCTAAATCCAATTATGTCATCACTTAATAACTGTATTCAAACTTTGGCATTACAGTGTCAGCTGATTAGCTTCAAACTATATAATGAACATGTAACTGGTGTATAGTAGATCTTTGCTATTTACGGTTCACCCTTGTACATATCCCACATCGGTGAATGAAGTGAAATCTTCTATGGTTATATACTACATTTGCAAGACAACAATTTGTGTTGAGAATGGTATCATGTTTACAGTTACATGATGAAATTGGAGTTTATTATATTAGCCACAAAATAAATAAATAAACTCCGAGTCAAACATATAGCTGAAAATTGATATGAAAGTCAACTTTTTTAATATTATTTGTAACTTAACAAATACCTTTTTTTTTTTTTTTTTTTTTTTTTCAATTATTTGTTCACATAAATAAAAGTGGTACTCCAAACTTTTTATTTACATGGCGTTGTACTATAATGGGAGATAGCATCTCGATACGTATGTGTCTATTCAGACTCCTTTCATGAATTTCATCCAATATTAAACTGAAAAACCGAAACCGATAATAAACCGAAAAAACCGAACCGCCAAAAACCAAACGGTTTCGGGTTCTATAAAAACTGAACATTTCGGCTCGGTTTCGGTTTTAGGCAAAAACCGACCCAAACTAGTGATCAAAAGTTTTACTAGATTCCAGTAAAATCAAAGGCTATACTAGATTCCAGTAAAATCAATTCTGCATTCTTTTTTAAGCTGTAAAAATATTCAAAACAACTAAAACATTGCACAAATACAAAGAATTGCAATATAAAGAACAGTTCGAGATAGAAAGAACAATATGATCATATAACTTCATGGGTCAAGTATTTTCCTGCATTTTCTAAAACAAGAATTGCTCTAAAACATGTATTCTCTAAAACAATCTTAAACTCTAAAAAAACATTAAGAAAAGTGTTCCACAATGTATGCTTCATTACTGTCATGCTCATAAACCATCTTCGTCACTCCATCACACCAATATCTGCAATAAAATAACAATAATTACCATCTTCCAATAACAATATACGAGGCCGTTTAGTTGAACGCATACTGATAACTAATAGTAACTACTCGGAAAAAAGAGATACCTCAAATGATTAAAGTTACAGCCTTCTCAGCAAATAGTACCTGCTTGCAAATAGTTAGCTTGTGTTATATAGCTGATCGGTAAACTGATAATAATTTAACTTCATGGGTCAAGTGGGTAACGGGTCAAACAGGTCATTAGTCTAGTGAGTCATGCTTAGAAAATATGTCGGACGGGTCACCACTTTGTAGATACATCCACATATCAGATAATGGGCAATCTAAAAATTGTTTAACTGATTTGCAGGTAAACATAAAATATTTACAGGTAGAGTAATGAACTTACCGTCCCAAATCAGAGAAGTTTCGCCAAACGGTTCTGTTTGCAGCATCCTCAATGATACCTAGCTTAACTGATTTGCCAAACTCATTCCAGAACTTGGTATATTGGGCTATTGGCTTCTCTTCTCATCATTAACCTTTGATTCTTCGATCTCTGCAACAAGTAAATTAAATATCAAAGTCAATAAATATGCATATATGATAAGAGAGTTCAGTAATAATGACTTAAGATCCATAGTTCAAATATTTGCAATGATTATTGGTCAGCTAGAGGTGAGAGCAACAAATGTTTAGGATGCAGCATGTGTACCTTTCTTTTCTTTGTCGTGAACTTCATCAGGGGTCCTCTTCAGCAAGTTTGTGGATCATGTCAAGGGCCTTCCCAATAAGTTTCTTTATTGTTTCTAAGCTGTTGTGTTGTTGAAGCATGTCACGAGAAACATTTAGTGGTAGGGTGTGAATCAACAAAACCCTGATGGAACAGTAAATGTTAGCAACCATGTCCAAAGACAATTATCAATTATGACGTATTCCTTATATAGCCAAACACATTATAAACAAGAACGATAAAGACTTACCTATAATAGCGATAGATAAATACTCTTCTAACGTCGAGCTTGA